>CM066035.1:498768447-501517864 GCA_033557465.1 Ichthyophis bannanicus
GCCCAAATGGTATGTTGGTCCCAATGGTGATATGCGTGTGTGTGACCCAGCAGTCCAAAACATCTGCCCTAACCCCCACTTGGCCAGAAAGTCCAAAAAAAGGGGGTCCACAGCACCCCTGCTGGTATGGAATATGCTGCTGTTGCTGTTTTCCAATCCACCCTACCCCCAGGAGTCCACAAAGCCCATCAAAGTGGGCTGTCACTCACCCTGGTGATATGGTTCTGTGTGCCTAAACAGTTGAATACATTCCCCCTATCCCCAGGGTTCCTGAGAGCCCATCAAAGTGGGCTATCACTCACCCTGGTGATATGGTTTCTGTGTGCAAAGATAGTTCTATACATTCTCCGATCCCCAGGGTCCTGAGAGCCCATCAAAGTGGGCTATCACTCACCCTGGTGATATGGTTCTGTGTGCCTAAACAGTTGAATGCATTCCCCTATCCCCAGGGTTCCTGAGAGCCCATCAAAGTGGGCTATCACTCACCCTGGTGATATGGTTCTGTGTACCTAAACAGTTGAATACATTCTCCCTATCCCCAGGGTTCCTGAGAGCCCATCAAAGTGGGCTATCACTCACCCTGGTGATATGGTTCTGTGTGCCTAAACAGTTGAATACATTCTCCCTATCCCCAGGAGTCCTGAGACCTGCGTAAGGTGTACTGTCAGTCAACCCTGTTGCTATGGTGTATGCAGCTGATGATGTGTGCTAGGACACCCAACCCCCAGGGGGCCAGAGACCTGATTGCAATGGTGGGTATGTCATTCAGATATTGTGTTAGGTTATTGGCAGGTAGGTTGCACATCTCCCGTAGTCTGTGAGGTCAGCACCTCATCACACTCGTCTGTGATGTATCCAGATGGTATGCTAGGTGCAGATGTGGATGTGTGTAACAGCACCCCACCCCCATGAGTTATGAGATGTGATTACAAAGGCCTATAACAGAGCTATGTCCCCAGAAATGTATGCTGAGTCAGGTCATACATCTGGCCACTTGCTACAAATCCCAAACCTTGTTGCAGATGAACATTACTGATGGTGTTGGAAGGATACATGCACCTGTTGTGGTTGCACAGCACAGACAGAAACCCTGACATGAGCATAGGTGGCAATAGCCTATTCTGGTGCAATGGCCCCTGCCCCTGGTGTTGGCAACCACACCTGCCGTAAGCATACAAGGCCCAGGTCATAGGAACATAACAACATAAGATAGCCCATACTGGGTCATTCCCTCTTCCTTCACGCCCGGTATGGTCTTTGCAACAGTGTCCAAACTAGGTTATACGCACCTAGCAGTATCCCCAAGAGAGACACGTTACACAATGCTTGTAGTGGGTCAAGCATTGCTATCCTGAGCCTTGTAGAAACCCAAATGTCATGGTAGTGGCCCCTGGCAAGGTGAATAGGCCACCCACACAATGTTCCATGTATGGACACAGCACCCATGATTGTTAGGATATCATGTTGCCAGTGGGGTTGGGTCCCAGGATGTGCGTAGATCATGACAACACAAATGTGTTAAACAGACCACATACGGGGTTAGCGAGGTTACCTTGGACACCATCATTGGCAATCAAAATGTGGCATGGTCATGCAATGTTATGCAAGGAGCCACAGGGGACTGGACTGATGTGTTTCAGGGTGCCAGGCACACTGCACATAGGTGTCACTGCACACATGTCCAGAGGCACGGCTACGCATGCAGGTGGCACTGCGAACACGTAATTGCCTGGAACAAGCAGAAGTAGTCCTTACATGTGGGTATCATCGGTACCGACGGAGCCTGCGTGGGAACGTCTCCAGTGTCCAATAGGAAAGCTATTGGAAGCAACCCCACCGCGCCTGTGTGCTGCCATCTTGCCTTTCCCAAATGGCTCTATCCAGTTCATTGTTTTCCACAGAGCCAGCAGGTCATTGTTCCTGTCATTGCTGAAAAACAGCTATTGTACTGCCACTCCTGTTGCAGTGTCTGCCTGTTTTTCTTTACTGGTACCACTGGTTTTCTAATTTAATTTTCTAAAAGGTCAGATTCCCCCACACAATGAAACCTTTTTAACAAAAGAGCAACAATCCCATTTGTAGGTCTCCCCCGGTTTGGCATTAGGCCCTAATCCCTCCTCCATCATGGAAAAGCACTCCTCGGCTGCAGAACATATGCTGATAATGTGCTGGTACCTTCTCAGTCACTGACAACCATGATTGGTGTTGCAAATGCTAATGGCCAGATCAATGCATGTCTGAATGTTTGGCCCTGGGGGAAGTTATCCAAGAGTGTTTGGCAGAACAGAGCAGCCAAGCTCGCTACCCTCTTTCCCTCCAACGTGGCCTCAGTGGCAGCCATGTCGTCAAGGGCTTCCTCTTCCTCCCATGGATCTCAGGTAACCAAACACAAATCTGTCCATTCCTGAAAGGGTACATCCCACTCAAAATATCGGACTGCCACTGGCATTGCCTTTGAGGAGCACGCTCCGGGCAAACAGCCCCAGTGGGAGTCCCTGGCCTCCAAAGCCACTTTGGGACTCCATGAAGTTCTGGAGGCCCTCAATCTGGTCCGACCACCTGGTGCTATGCTCTGGGGTCCTGGCTTTGGCCAGTACTCACACACAGACATCATCAGTGTTGATTGACCAGAGGATCGTGGCCATCGAACCCAGTCTGGCTGCTCTCCTTGCAGCATCAAAGACCTTGGTTCCACCCAGACCCTGCAAAGTGCAACACCGGTATGTGCAGCAATTGCAGGACCGGCATTGGCAAATGCACCATTGGTGCTGATGAGTACCAGTATACACACACCGGTACCGGTGTCACTCCAATACTGAGGTCAATTGGTACTGATACCTCACTTTACCTGAGCCCTCCATAGAGAAGATACATCCAATCTCCTGAGGGGTGTGATGACTCTGGACAGCTCAGAGGGTAATGATGTACCTCTCCAGGACAAGCCTGCCTCTCCCAAGAGGAGAATGTCCCCCTCCTCAGGATATGTTCCTTCCTGGATCTCCACACACATGTAGTCAAGGCCCTCTCCATTTCATTAGTAACTCAATGTGAGCACAGGCCACTGGAGACAGAGATTCACCAATATCACCAAACGTCATAGGAGGCAGACATCCTGCCAATACATCAGATCTTAAGGAATCCTCTTTGGAGAATGTGGAAGATTCCTCTTACCACCTCTCCACATTCTCACATGTGCCTACTATGTATCGTGTGTCTCCGTTGCCTGGTTTGCAGAAAGGACACCTCCCTGATCACTCCAGCATGGTGGAGTGTGCTAGGAGGAGAATTAAACGTTACAAACAACATGCCACCAACCCTCCTGGTAGGGAGTGTAAAGACACAGATGCCTTTGGTTGCTGTGTTGTCCAAACATCCATGCTCTCAGTCAGGACAGGTTCCTATATCATGTACATGGGAATGTCCTGACCGAGGTCACACGAGATCTACAACTGGTAAGTCCACATCTCACAGATCACAGAGGTCCACTACTATGTAGCAACTGTCAAGCATGCCCAGAACATTTCAAAAGTTGTGAACAGGGCAGCTTTTGACTGTTTTCATGCAAAGGCAGAGTCTCTGCCATTGCTATTGGGGCAAGGAAACCTGGGTGGCTGCAAGCCTCTCACCTGGAACACTGGGTACAGGATAAACTGACCAACAACCCCTGTAGTGGTGAAAACTGGTTTTTAAAAACCGGCAGGACAAGTATACCTTGACAAGGCTTTCAAATATTGTAGATCCTACAAAGATGAGAGCCTCAGAAAAGCGCTTCCTCTCCAAAAAGAAAGGATACCATCAGTCCTATGCTCAACAAGGATAACCTGCAGTACAAGCTGCTAGAAAGGGTCAACAAGCTACTAAGCAGAGGAAGCCGAGAGCTACTCTGGCTCAGCAGACCCAGCAGCCTCAGCCCCCACAGGGCCTTTGACTCCGTGATGGAGTACCTGCCCTTCCTGGCCCTCCAGGGAAAGCAACTGTCAACAATCCCAGGAAGATTAGGTCACCTCATTCACAGATGGAGGCAAATAACATCAGAACCCTGGACTGTGTCCATCATAGAAGAGGGTACAGGCATCCTTCACATAGTCTGCCGCCTCCTACAATAGTAAGGTTATTCAGTTAGCAAACATCCCCCCAACTGAATCCTGAGGTAAAACATCTTATACCTCAAGGAGCAATGGAAGAGTTACCTCATCTCCATCAGGGTTCTGGGTTCTGGGTTCTGGGTTCCCCCCCCCCCCCCAATTTCCTCATACCTCATATAAGCGGCGTCCCGGCAGGGCGCGCCCATGCCTGGCGGGCCCGCGCCTGAGGGCCTTGCCAGAGGGCCCTTTGGCGCGGCACAGAGGCGCATACAAAAGAACCAAACCGGCCAACCAGCCCTTCCCCAACCGGATCTCAGCAGCGAAAACCGGCGAAAGGAACACACCAGCAACCTCCGCAACGACTAAGAACACCACGATCTGCCACAGCAGCAACGGGAAAGCAACTACAACCAAAGACCTCACCACCACAAGGTATCAACACCATAACCCAACTTGGTCCCAAAGCACTAGGTACCCACACAAACTATGCCAACTTTCTTAGCTCCCATCTACCTCCTTCCCCCCCTCCTTTCCCTCGTCCCCCACCCACCGCACGCCACAACCTGCCGTGGCCGACCCTCCCCTGCAGCACAACCCACACACACCCATAAACCAAAACAGGACCACCCCCCACACACAGCACACACAAGTCCATATCCCCAACCCCACGACCCCATACCACATCAACCATCTCACTTATCAACGCCCGCTCTGTTAGAAATAAATACCACATGCTCCGAGACCTCATCACACATAAGCAGACAGACCTCCTTTGTGTGACAGAAACCTGGCTGACAGACACTGACACGGTACTAATGAACTCAACTAACCCCAGAAGGCTATACCTTCCATCACTGCTCCCGGGCACACACCAAAGGAGGGGGTGTTGCCATCATCGCTAAAATCGACCTCCACCTCAGAATCCTTTCTGAAGAATCCACGAATGAAGCTGACCTCCTCACTTTCACCAATAAGCACCTCTCAGTATGCCTAATCTACCGGCACCTACCAAGACCACTAACCTACCAAGGATACTACAATTCATATCAGAAAGCACCTGTTCAGCAAAGGAACAAATCATCCTAGGAGACTTCAACCTCCCATCACTGCATGATGAACAAAGTAACAACCTTCCACACCGTCATGACTGCAATGGGTCTAGTTCAGATCATACAGGAACCCACCCATGAAAAAGGCAACACTCTAGACCTCATATTTCTAAGCTCCACGAACCGCCACCCCAGGAAACAAACCACAGATTCTCACCCATTACCCTGGTCTGACCACCACCTCATCACCATATCATATACACACCAACATAAGACCAACAAGGAAGACGGTAGCCACATAAGGAAGATTTAAAAACATTTAACAAAGAGGACTTCTTAGCACAAACCCTTCCCAATCTACAAGCAAACTCCAGTAACATCAACGAGCTAATACACAAACTGGAATACCACGATCTCCGCAGCATCCGAAACATAGCCAACAACAAAGCCCCCACCAGACCTCCTTCCACAAAAGCCAGATGGTTCACCCCCAGTCTTCGGAAGCTAAAAACAAAACTCAGAAGAACTGAAAGAAAATGGAGAAAAACCAAAGACGAAAATGACAAAACAAAATACTTAAATGAACTCAATGCGTATCACTACGAGACCGACAAAGCAAAGAAAATTTACCACATGAAAATCATAAATAACCTCCATAACCAACCTCATGAACTTTTTCGGATTGTCAAACAACTGACAAAAGCACCCCAGAACTCGGACCAACTACCGAAGATCCCACCAGAGCTACTGGCCCGACAATACAAACAACTACAACCTCCACAGAACTCACAACAGAACTCGCAGCTAAACGGTGGAGACAACCACAACAGACCTCCATCCTAACCTACACAATGACTGGACCACATTCAAAGAAACCTCACCAGACGAAATATCAGCCACCATTGCATGCCTCAACACCACCACCTCTCCGCTAGACCCGTGCCCCACTGACTGGATAAAGAAAACTAGAAACGAACTGAGCATGCCATTAGCTCGTATCGTCAAGGAATCCTTCTCCCAAGGACGCATGCCAGATGCCCTCAAAACTACAATCATCCGACCATCATTAAAAAAGCAAAACCTGGACCCCCTAGACCCAGCATCTTACAAACCCATAGCAAGCCTACCCTTCACTGCCAAGATAATTGAGAAGATCGTCCAGCAGCAACTACAGAAACACCCTCGATCTCAACAACATACTGGATCCACAACAACATGGCTTCCATCCTCTACATGGAGTTGGAGACCCTCATGACCACACTGATGAACACTCTCCTCATAGGAACGCAAGAAAAACACTCTGGATATGCCATGATCTTCCTTGACATATCTGCAGCTTTTGACACCATCTCCCACAACATCCTCATAAACAGACTACGGACAATCTGGATCAAAGACACCATACTACAGTGGTTCCAATCATGCCTAACTAACAGAGAGCAACTAATCCGCACCAGCAACTCGACATCCCCCCCATTCCAGCAACACCAAGGAGTTCCCCAAGGATCCACACTATCAGCCATGCTTTTCAACATTTACCTTCAACCACTCTGCTCAGTCATACGCACTCACAACATCAGCTTTCACATCTACGCTGATGATATCATGCTCTATGCCCCCATTACAACCACGAACCCAACAAACACCCAACTATCAACATGCTTCACCGAGGTGTCCAACTGGTTACAAGCAAACAACCTATCCATCAACATAAAGAAGACAGAAGCCCTCATAGTCACAAAAGACCCAGACTTTACACCACCTACACACCTCAACATAGGTACCACAAGCAGTCAAATACAACCACAATAAGATACCTGGGCATCATTATTGACCAAGCACTCACCTTAAAGCAACAAATCACCAAAACCTCCGGAACTATATTCCACAAGGCAAGAACAGTCCAATGTCTCAGACCCCTTCTTGAACATCAAGACTTCCGAACTGTAATGCAAGCCATGACGCTCCCACATCTAGACTACTGTAACATATTATACCATGGACTTCCAGCCACACAGACGAACCCCCTCCGAACAGCATTGAACACCACAGCAAGAATCATTCAGAGAGCAAAGAAGACCGACCACATCACCCCAATTTTGAAAGACCTACACATACTTCCCCTCGAAGCAAGGACTAAATACAAAGCCATCCTACTCACCCACAAAGCCATACATCAAACACGGAACTCCCAACTTCACACCCTACTCTCTCGACCAGCTCATGGCAGAACTACCAGACAAGCCTCCAGCAACTCCCTTACCATCCCTCACAAAAGAACCAAATGCTCGCAACGGACCTGCAATCGAGCCTTTGAACTGTATGCTCCTTCCTTATGGAACTCTCTACCGAGCTGTCTCCGAAACAACACTGATCTACTATCTTTTAGAAAACAGCTGAAAACCATCCTATTTCAGGAATACCTCAACATAACCCCCACCAAAAAAGCGCAATAACCTCTGATCTCACCCACCATGACCACCTAACTCAAACTATACTAACTCGACCATGTCCAAAATCTGTCCAAGTCCAAAGTCTGTCCTATGTCTTATGTTGAAATCATCAATGTAGCCTCCCTGGTGATGGCCCCGCCCTTATTTGTAAATTCCCCCCCCCCCCCCCTTTTATGTAACGCCGCTTTGACCCGGTGAAAAGCGGGATACAAATACAGCTAAATAAATTAAAAAAAAAAAAAAAAAATACCAACGGAAAAAGGAGGTCACAGACACATCTGACATTTCAGAGAACTGAACAAGTTCCTGTTCCAAAAGACATTCAAAATGATTTCACTAGGAAAAGTACTTCCTGACCTACACAGGCAGAACTGCCTTTGTTCTCTAGATCACAAGGATGCGTACACCCATCTTCTCTGCCAACAAGCACAGCGAAAGTTCCTTTGGTCCCCCCATCAAGGAAACCACTATCCAGAAAATGTTTTCCCTTCAGCCGTGCCTCAGTACCCTGAGTATTTACAAAGTGCATGTCTGTGGTAGCCGGTTTGGTCTGTACCAGGGGAATTTGTTTGTGGCCCTACTTGGACGACTGCCTCATCCAGGCACAGTCACATACACATGCCCAGGCCTCTCTCTCTTACACAATGCGTGGACTCCAATATCTAGGCCCTGTCAGAGAACTGGTGGAATCCTTTCTGACTCCCACGTAAACGCTGGAGCTCATAGGAGCAAGGCTACAGACCAGACTGCCAAAGACCTACCTGACTCTGCCTCGCTGTCCGTGCATTGTGCAATGTGTTTGGACAGCACTACAAAAAACTCACCTCTCGCCTCGAGAGATGCATCGGCTGCTGGGTCACATGGCAGCTACGGTGCATGTGGTCCCCTACGCTTGTCTCCACATGACACCAGCCCAATGGACCCTCTCTTCCCAGTGGACGCAAGCAACAGGCTGTCTCTCAGATGTGATAGTAAACTCAAACCGCCATACCCTGTCCCTGGACTGGTGGCGGTCAGCACAAAACCTGTTGGAGGGGTTACCTTTCCTGCAAACCCCTCCTCAGATCCCACTAACAACAGCTGCCTCCAAAGTGGGGTGGGCTGCACATGTACTGGACACCTCCACCCAAGACACCTGGAATTGTCAGGAGATTCATTTCCACATCAATCTGTTTGAGCTCTGAGCAATTTGCCTGGCTCTTCATGTCTTCCATTCCCTTCTACAGTCCAATGGAATACTACTTTATGCAGACAATCAGGTAGCCATGGTCTATGTGAACAAACAAGGAGGAACAGGCTCTGTCCCTTTGCAACGAACCTCTTCAACTGTGGTCGTTTGCCAGACAGCAGCAGATCCATCTCCTGCCAGTCCATCTCCCTGGCAATCAGAACTCTTAGCCATACAAACTCAGTCGTGTTCTGCTTCCACACAAATGGTCTCTACACATGGACCAACTCTGTAGAGTATTGCAACTCTGGGGAACTCAAGATTCATACCTCTTCGCAAGTCCATCATATGCCAAACCTACCTGGTTCTGTTCACGAATCCCAGCTCAGAGCTACAAAGCGAGGGATGCTGTCCTCCTCAACTGGGGGCAGGAATGCCTATATGCCTTTTCTGCCATTCCCTTGATTGCCAAGACCCTATTGCAATTCCTGAGGGACAGAGGCAACATGATCCTCATAGCCCCACGCTGGCAACAGCAGGTGTGATACCCTCTGCTTCTACATCTGTCTCAGGTTGCAGCCCTGTACGTAGGGTCAGCTCCAGACTTACTGTCTCAGGAGGAGGGGAATGTATGGCATACAAACCCCCCCTCTCTGCACCTCAGAGCCTCTCTACTGACGGCTGTAACTGCTTTGGCCCTCCCCTCACTCAGGAACTGCATGATGTCTGTTATGCTTCCAGGAAACCTTCCACAAGGCAGTCCTATGCCATCAGGTGGACGTGACAGTTCATTTGGTGATAACAAAAGGCCTGCAACCCTCTTGTCATCCGTATATAAACATGTTTTTGACAAACTCCATTACTTATCAAACAATGGTCTCCAAACTGAGTCAGTCAGAGTCCATTTAAGTGCCATTGCTGCTCCTTCTGAACCCATCAATGGACAACCCATTTCATCCCATCCTTTCATATCCAGAATCATGAGAGGCCTGCATCTACCAAAACCTGCCCTTAGACCACCTCCAGAGGCATGGGATCCCAATCTGCTTCTAGGGCAGCGTATGCTGCCGCCTTCTGAGCCCTTAGACACTACTTCCTTAAAGTCTCTGACCTGGAAAGTAAAATACCTTCTTGCAAGCACATCAGCAAGTCGTATCAGTGAATTTCAAGCTCTAGTGGCTGATCCACCTTACACACCGTTTCACCATGATAGGGTAATGCTAAGGACACATCCACACTTCAGGCCTAAGGTGGATTCCTCCTATCATTTGAAACAAGAGGTGTAGTTACCTGTAGTCTTTCAACAGCCGCATGCTTCAAATGCAGAGAAGAATCTTCATACCTTGGACTGTGAAAGAGCTGTGGCTTTTCATCTGCAGTGGACCCAGCAACACAGAAGGTCCCCTCAGCTATTCTGAGTCGCTGATCCCTTGCATTTCGGTACACCAGTTACAAAATGATCTTAATCAAACTGGATTGTTCAATGGATTACCTTTTATCTATCATAGCTAACACCATTCACTGGTGGTCCATGTTCCCGCTCACAATGTGAGAGTCATGGCAGCCTCACGGGCTCACCTCCATTCCGTCTATATGAACGACATTTGTGGAGCCGCTACCTGGTCCTCGGTTCACGGGCCACTATTGCTTGGATAAAGGCTCCTGCAGGCATGCTATGGTTGGTCAGGCCGCTCTGAAAAACCTCTTCCATACGTAATCCACTGCTAGCCGCCTCTCTTACAGGATGCCAGAGATCCATGGGAGGAAGTGGAAGTCCTCCACAGGCCCTCACCACTCTGGGGATCCTTCCCTGGCCTCTACATCTAGGGTTTCCTCACATGTGACGACCATGTCCTGCTTGTTCCTGGTGATAGCATAGTTAATCACCTGTAACAGGTGATCTCCGGGAACAGCAGGATGAGGTAATCACAACCCACCCATCTCCCCTAGCGGGTTGTGTGTGTCTCTCTCTCTCTCTCTCTCTCCTTGTGTCAGCTTTAAACTCAACTGGAGAGAGGCATTTTGGAAAGGCGGGAAGGCAGCACGCACGCACTGTGGTATGCTCCCAAGGGCTTGAATAGAGGACGTTGGGGAGCGTTCCCACACAGGCTCAGTTGGTACCAACGCCACCCACATGTGAAGACTTATTCCTGGTGTTCCTGGAGATCACCTGTTACCCGTGACTAACTATGCTGTACATGACACACACAGCAGTGGAGCAGGAGCAGCAGGATGCTGGCCACACAGATGTTTGTTTATGTTGCCCACCCACCAGAGGTAAGCAGTCACTGATGCCCCCACACATTGTTTTCACATCCACAGGTAGAGGATCTCCGGAAGAAGGGGCGCGAGTTGCGTCTCCACCACCATGACTATCTTGCCCGCCTCCAGAGGGCGGCACAAGCAGAGGGTGATGGTGAGTATTGACAACCTTGCTGACGAGTAACAAATGTCACATTCGCCCACCAGCCTGTGTGTTGCCTGCATATGTACATGTGTTATGTGACACACTTGATAATGTGCTGATGACTGTCATCTTCCACAGAGGGTCATGACAACGATGAAGAGCCAACAACATCTGCATATGCCCTGAGGCGCCCCCCTGCCCACCATGCCCCAGAGGTGGAGGTGGTGGTGGTGGAGGAGGAAACTGAGGTGGAGGGGGAGGACGAGGATGCTGAGCCGGTGCAGAGTGCAGCAGAGGAGGGGGCTGATGGGGGCATGGAAGGGGTGGGTGGCAGCGTGTCAGGGGAGGGAGAGGGTGTGTCTGATGTGGATGTGGGGGGAGGGGTGGAGGAGGGTGTGGAGGGTGGGTGGGAGGTGGAAGGGGGGAGGAGGGGGATGTGTGGGGGTGGGAGAGTGATGGCAAACACAGTGCAGCACAGGGCACTGTGGGCTCCCGCCAGCCATTCCATGTTGCTCCACTATCCAGGGCCACACACAGGTCGCATGCACATGCCACCACCCAGACCCCTGGGACCATGTGTGTGTGGTGGCAGGTGTGTGGCGGACCTGTATGTGGCCCTGGATGCCTTGGAGCAGCCTGTGCACCTCCTTGTGCACTCGCACCAGTGGCTGGCAGCAGCCATTCAGCGGGTGGCCGCCGAGGTGGAGCGGCTGCCATGTTGGCGGCCATCCCCTGAGGAGCATCACAGGAGTCATTGATGGCTCCTGTGACCTCCACACATGTGCTCTGTGCTGTCCTGTGTTCCATCACTGGGCATGCAGAATGCAGGGAGAGGGTGTGTCTGATGTGGGGGTGGGGGAGGGGTGGAGGAGGGTGTATAGGGCGGGTGGGGGTGGCAGGGGGGAGGAGGGGGGTGTTTGGGGGGAGGGTGATGGGTATTGTCCCCATTCCAAACGTTGTAGTATATTTGTATTATATGTATTTGTATTATATGTTTTTGATAATATAAACACTGTTTGTTCTTTGCAAAATGCTCATGTGTCTCCCTTAGCAACACACTATGGATTCAAGCATGGGATATGTGTGTAGACAGGTATGTGTTGTAAAGGTAGACATGGATATCATGCGTGGACTGGCTCCACATGCAGTCGTGGGGGATGACCATGTGTGTAGGTGTGTGAGGCCAGCGTGGACCCTGAGATGCAGAAATTTAGACGACGGCCCAGTATACTGAGGCACGTGCATGCTGTTTGCAATGTGTTGGAACCGTTTCTGATGCAACATGCCTGTGTGCCAATAGTACAACTTGCAAACCAGTACGTCTGTGCTGGCAAGGTAAGATGTAATGATGAGCCCAGGAGCTACTCAGGGGTAAAGCTGTTGAGTGTGTCCTGGGACAATACATGTCACAGGGATGGTTGGTGAGTAACCGTATACGTTTGTGAGGGGGCAGGCACATAGGCAGTGTTGCAGGCAGGGACAAGGGTCACACATGTGCTTCCAATGTAGGAGGTATGACAGGATTTTAACTGTGACGGCTCCCAACACTGGACATGTAGCTCAGGGACATTCCCCCTTTGCAACCCGGGAGGATATGTAAACCGCCACACAGCAGCCCAGGGGCTGAGATCTGACACAGTGCATGGTACACATGGCATGTGATGGTGTCTGTGCAGTGATACCTGCCAGTACAGACACCCCACCACCGAGGGGTGTGTGTGTATGACACATCATGCATTTGCACATTACCTAAGGGGAGCACAGGGACACACATTGGAAAACACACATATGTACTGGTCAACAGCTGTTTATTGGTCCCGGAGTCACCTCCTGCGTGGCTGCCCATGCCTCCCACGGCACACCACCCCACCCTCGGAACTGCTCCTTGTCCTGGTACCTCAGGTGCTGGTGCTGGTGCTTGCTGCCGCATTAGCCCCACAATGTCCTCCATTGCATCCGCAATGCGGCCAAGCGCCCCCGACCGCATCTCCTCCCGGATCATCCTCAGCTCCCTTGTGTTTTCTGAAATTGCCATGAACACACGCTGCAGTGCCTGATGAGTGCCTGTAGGTGGGACAGAGGGTGATATGTGAGCTTCCTCTCCATTACCAGCTGTCACACATATACATGTCACGCATATCCCAGAAGAGCAGTCTGCAGAACAGTCATGCCTGCCAAACCTACCAACGTTTACATCTGTGTCTCCCATGAGCCATCCCCATGTCTGGAAGGGGTCTGGATGTGGGGTCGTGAGAAACACAGATCTCACACATGGCACATTGCCACAGTTTAATATGACTATTCCAGGTCTGCACACTGCTTGTCTGGGATTGGTCAGATGATCTGAGGGGGCCTAAGATACACATACACATATCTGGGGTGCCCCAATTTCTATAATGCTGGCGCACACTGCAGATTATGTTGTTAAACGATACTGTGTGACAATACCCATGACGAGGTCTCTGTCACATAGGGTGTCTGGGTGACCTGCGATCATTGCTCTTCTCTTTGGGCTTATGTGGGATATATGGGCAAGCACAGTGTGCATGTGTGTGAGGCCCTCACAAATGCTGACACCTGACAAGACATGCTACAGGAGGTAGAATCACAGAGCACAGAAGACAACCCCCCAAAATCAGAACTCTATGCTATGTGGGCAATATACAATAATTTTGTGGATGTTAGGACAACCCCGTCAGGATCGTGGTGTATGCTGTTACCCACCTTCTGCATTGCGCCGTGCTGCAGCAGTGTGTGTGTGCAGTTCTTCAACAATTGGTCCAATTCTGGTGGAGGGTTCTCATCTGGCGCTGGTGCATGACTGGGGTGTTGTCTTCTTATGTCCTCCCAGCCCTCTGTGTCAGTGACGTCTGGGGTGTGGTCCTCTGGTTCAGGCTGGACGTGTGTGGTTGGGGTCCCAGCACCATTGCTGGTGCTGCCCCCAGACATTGTGGGCTGGGGCTCTGCCACATCCTCATCCAATTGCACCTCCTCCTCCTCAGCTGGGGCCATGGTTGTGTAGTCACCTGGGTTGTGGAAACCATACACAGCACAGATTGGTTTGCATGGTTCAACTACATACAACTGTTTAACACATCCACCCCACAATCAATGTGTGTTTGGCCGTGGCCTGTACATGTGCTAAATAGCTACCACTACAGCTCCTGCTAACACAATTAGGCATATTTAGGCCAGTACCTAGCAGACACATCGATGTGTACATCAGGGGTCCTCAAACTACGGGACGAGGCCCACATGTGGTCCGCCAAGGAGATGTATGCAGCCCGATGGGTGTTTCTGCCGCCGCTGCCAGTCCTCAGGGGCAGCTCTACACAGGACCGCAGCATTCATTTAGCAGCAGCCCAGCTAAGTTAACACCTCACAAACCTGCTGCTGCCGCTGCCGCTGCCGCCGTGCTAGCGGAATAATCCAGCATCCCACTGGCCTCCCCCTGCTCTGCAGTGTCCTCCATGCAGCCTCAGTGTTGGCTGTCAGACCCACGCAAACAGAAAGAGCCTCTCCTCTCGTGGCTCTGTTAATCCCGCCATGGGCCTGATGGTATTTTACATGGGGCCCGTGGCGGCATTGACATGGCCGTGAGAAAGGGATACTCTCCCCTCACAGGGCTCTGACAAGCCCACACTGAAGCCGCATGGAGGACGCTGCAGAGCAGGGGGGTGGCCCCACGGGATGCTTGAATCTCCTGCTGCGACGGTCGAAGCAGCAGCAGCAGGGGTGGTTGGGTTATTTCGTACCCTATCTTGCCTGATGGGGGTGGGGGAGGTTTGGAGTGGTAAATGGCTATGTGGGGGAGAGGTAAGACTGGAAGTGTGCTGATGTGGGGGAGGGGTTTAGGACAGATCATAGCCTATGGGTGGTGGTAAGATTGGCAGTGGGATGATGGGGGGCCTAGGATAGGGGTCAAAATGTGCTGTTGGGGGTGCTAAGATTGCAAATGGGCTGATGGTGGGGCCAGGAGAGGGCTATCAGTAAGCTTTTGGGGGGGCTGGGGTTTGGAAATGCACTTCTGGAGGAACTTGGATAGGACTCAACCTGGGTGTGGAGCTAGGACTGGTACTGGTCTGATGTTGGGCCAGGGATAGGATTGGAAATGGGCTGATGGGGGGCTAGGACTGCAAATGGGCTGATGCACGGACTAGAGGGGAGCGGATGCTGGGTGTGGCTGGAAATATATGGGAGGTGAGGTTGTGCGAGGATCAGAATGGGATGGAGCTGGACAAATGAAATGGTGAGGGGAAAAAACATTTTGAGGGAGGTAAGAGATATCTACAATTGGACAGATAGTGGGGATTGAGGATGGGGGTCTAACATTTGAGTGGATGACCTAGGAATGCGGAAGGTGCACAAGGAGAAAGATTACCATGTTAAAGCAGATGTAGACAGAGTATGGAAACAATACTAGACGTGTGACAAAAGGACAAATGGAAAGCAGATGATGGGGAGTTAGCAGAAGACCCAAAGAAACCAGAGTAACGTGGCAAGAACAATTGCCAGTGGAAAAAAAATTGTTTTGAAACTTTCTGTGTTTTTTGTACTTCTGCAGTGTTCTTTGGGCTTTGTTCATAATTTTTTTAAAAACTATATTCCGGGCCTCCAATGGTCTGAGGGACAGTGAACTGGCCCCCTGTTTAGAATGTTTGAGGACCCCTGGTGTACATTATCCCACAGAAGGACCATCCCTGCTCAGCAGTGCTTAGATTAGACACAGACAAAACACGTACAGGTCTGAGAGGGGGCTTGTAGCAGACATGTAGCCACATGTGCAGGGCAGATATAAAAAGGGATGATGCAAATGAAACATGTGTTTTGAGGGCAGCAAAACACAGAGTAAAAGGGGTGGAATGGGGGACAGCACACTAATGAGCCAAAGGCAGAGGGTGGGAGATGATCCAGGGGAGCAGGTATGAGGAGGTGTTAATAAGAAGCCTGATGCACCATCCAGAGGGCAGGTACTCAATGGGTTGGGAGCAGCAAGGTGTGATTTGGGTACCTACCTGCCTGGGGATGGGCAGTGTCCAGTGCCTCTGGCAGTCCATAGAGGTATATTGGCCTTAGCCGCTCTGCCAACTCCTGCTCCAGGGGTGTTAGGGAGGGTGTAAAGGGGCCTCCCCCTCCAGTGCCCACAGCATGCCGCCGCTCTGCCATCATGTGTGCACGCACACCACTCTTTATGTCATTAAACCTCTTTCTGAGGCTGTCGAGGTCTCTGCTTGGGCCCCCTCGTGCCACCACCTCCTGCACCTCCTCCCACACCTGGGTGCGTGTTGCAACAGTGGTGGTGTTGCTTAGGCGTCCGTATAGGACCTCATAATTTTCTAGAACAGAAGCCAGCAGGATGTGATTTTCCTGTGGTGAGAATTTCTGGGCCCTCTTCCTTTGCAGAGCTGGCACCGGTATGCGTTTACGTTTTGTAGTGAGAGGACCCTGTGTGGGCTGGGCCGATGGCCCTGCAGCCTCCACCACACTCCCTGCCATATCTGTCTCGTCCCCAACAGGTGGGCCCACTTCCCTCTCCCTCTCCCTTTCCCTGTCCCTCTCCCTCTCCACTCCTGCCCTGTCCTGTGGCTCCATCTCCCTGTCCTCTCCCTCCCTGTCAGACATTCCTTCTCTTGCCCTTCTCAGCTCCACCTCACACCTCCCTCCTCTCTCTGCTATCTGCTCTTTACCTCACCTCCTTTCTCACTCACCTGCTCCTTGACTCCCCTCCTCTCTGTATCCCCTGCTGTACCTCACACCTATCCTCCACAACCAAGCCTCTAACACTCTGACCCTCACCACAAAACCTTAGCTCTCCTAGACACCTGCTTCTCTCTATCTCTATCTCGCTCTCTCTCACTAACACCTTCTCTCTCCCTCGCCTACCAACAACCCCTCAACGTGCAGCACGTGTTGAGGTGTATTTATAGCATTTTTTACATTGCGCATGCGCAGTTGCGTGTGCATGTTGGCTGCATAGGTGCGCATGCCCAGTTGGCTGTGCGCATTGCACATGCGCCAGCCAGAGGCAGGAAATGGGTGCTTGCGCGTTGCGCATTATACTATGCAGAGCGTGCGCGCACCCCCGCCGCCGTGCACACTGCGCATGTGCAGTTGGCTGTGCGCATTGCACATGCACCATGCAGATGCAGAACGTGGATGCGTATGTAGCGCGTGAGCCATGGCGCATGCGCAGTGCTGCATGCGTGTGTGGCACATGCGCACAGCCAACTGTGCATGCGCAGTGGTCACGCTCAAGCAAATGCGCACGCGCAACACGCGTAACGTAAAAAAACTCTATAAATTGTCCTGGGCACATGTTGCACGTTGAGGGGTTTTTTGTAGGCGAGGGAGAAAGAAGGTGTGCGTTGGCAGTGACAGAAGGAGCGAGTCTGAATCAGGTGTATTGTGGAGCGTGACTGGGTTTGTGATTTTTGCTGGTTGTATTGTGTGGCTGTGGTTCTGTGTGGTGTGTAAGGTGTGTGTCTTGGTTAGGGAAGTGTTGTCTGTGTTTGACTGATTTTGAGGAGCAGGGCGGGTGGAGGTTATGGCAGCCTTTGTGTTTGCTGCAGCTGCAGCGCGAGGTGGGCAGGTGGTGCGGTTGCGTGACAGGGGAGATGGTGTCTATGGGGCTGAGGCACAGGGCATGGGTGTAGTCCCGCAGCAAATCAGACCTGCAGCTGTGGGGGCAGGGCAGGCAGGGGCTGTGCCCGCACAGCGCAGGAGGCGTGCTGAGGTGCAGGCTCGCCAGTCACGCCTCTACAGGCCCAGGGCCCAGCTCCAGGGCATGCGAGAGGACCAGGTCATCTCCCTGTACAGACTGAGCACAGGGGCTATTAGGGAGCTCTATGAGGATCTAAGACCTGACCTCAAGCCCCTGACTGATCAGTCACATGCCATACCAGGTTTGGTCAAGCTCCTTGCTGTCCTACATTTCTTTGCCTCTGGCTGTTCCCAGTCATCTGTGGCCGCAGTGGGTGGCATGAGCCGCCCCACCTTCTCACACTGTCTCCACCAAGTACTGCTTGCCATGGTCAGCCAGGTGCGGAATTATATTGCCATTCCACACACTAGGCAACAGTGGTGGACCCTGAACCAGGCCTTTGAGGCGTTAGCCGGGATTCCACACGTGATGGGAGTTATTGATTGCACACATGTTGCCCTGGTCCCGCCTAGAGACAGGGAGGTAGTGTTCCGCAACCGCAAACACTATCATTCCCTGAATGTTCAGGTTGTATGTGATGCAAATATGCATATTCTGAATGTGGTCCCCAGGTTTGCAGGGTCCACCCATGACGCCTATATCCTGCATCACTCGGCACTATTCCAACAATTTGAGGCAGGACAGTATGAGGACTGCATATTGCTGGGTGGGTGTTTCCCATTTCTGACATGCACATGGTGCTCATGTGACTAGGCGCATGTGCAAATGTGTGTCTTGCAGTAGATCACTCATTGTGTGTGTGTCTCATCTGCCTGTGTGGGATATAGGGGGAAGGGGGGGGGGTTGCCCTTCAAATGCGCCATGCTATGTTGCTGTGTGATGCTGGTTGATTGGATGCAAGCATTTGTGTGGCTGTTACATATTATGTTGTTGCCACTCCATACAGCTACCCCTTGTCTGGTGTTTCTTAGGTTCACACACTCAATCTGAAATAGGGTAGACACCCAGGAAGCTGTAAAAAACATGAGGAGTGATCTAGCTAAGCTTGATGAATGGTCTTAAATTGGCCAGCTGGGATGTGATTGTAGGAAATGTGAGGTCAGGATGTTGGCCTTAAACAATCCAAGGGAGCACTATTGTATAGGGGGTGAAGTACTCTTTTGCACTACAGAAGAGCGGGACCTAGGTGTGGTTGTTTCTGCTGATGTCAAAGTAGCCAACCAGGTTGAATAGGCGAGGGAAAAAGCTAGAAGGCTGGCTGGGTGCATACAGAGATGAATGGCTAGCATAAAACAGGAAGGGAGAATTCCTCTGTATATGTATTTTGTGAGACCTCATTTGGAGTAGAGTGTGCAATTCTGGAGACTGCACCTTCAAAAGGATGTGCACAGGATGGGGTCGGAGCAGAGGGTGTCTACTAAAAGGATTAGTGGTCTTCATTATACAGCACATGAAGACAGACCGAAGGATCTTAGGATGTACGCCTTGGGGAAAGGAGGGATAGAGGTGATATGATGGAGATTTAGAAATACCTCTGTGGCATATATGTTGCGGGAGAGAGCCTCTGCAAATTGTACGCAAGTTCAGCTACGAGGGAACATGGGATGAGGGTGGAGGGAGATAGATTCAGGGGTGATATGCCACCATATTTTTTTAATGAATAGGTGGTGGATCCATGGAATACTCTCACAGTGTAGGTGGTAGAGACGAGGACAGTAACTGCATTCCAAACAGCATAGGACAAACACAGAGGATCTATAAAGGATAAAAAGGGGACTGTTGTAACTGTTGATATGGACGGACAGACTAGATAGGCCATGTGGTCCTTTTGTGTCATCATATTTCAATGTTGCAATGCTGCATAGCTGTGATGTCATATGTTTCTTACAGAATGTGTAATGCATTTCTTTTGCACATATATACCTGTGTCCATTTGAGGGGACATGAGCTCATGCTTTAACTTACCTCATGTCTTTCTACAGGTGATGCAGGATATGGGTGTCGCCCCTGGTTGCTGACCCCTGTGCGTCAACCACGGACATGTGCAGAGCGGAGGTACAATGAGGCCCATGCCACCAGCCGCTCTGTCATAGAGCGCACCTTTCGCGTTTTGAAGAGTCGCTTCAGGTGTCTGGATAGGACAGGCGGCGCCTTACAATATACTCCACAGACTGTGGCAGAGATCATCATAGCCTGTTGCATCCTGTACAACATTGCTCTCAGGCACAATATCCCTGCAGAGATTAATGAGGGTCTGGAGGATGATCCGACGTGCCCCCCTGTACGTGCCCATGAGGACACACGTGAGGGCACAGCAATCAGGCGGCAGGTGATTGCACAGCTCTTCTCATGTACGTACTGCATATGTTCCCACATTTTTTCCTATATGTGTGTAGTGCTAATACAGATTAACATTTGTAGACCAATATCAGTAGGATGCAACACTGCACTGACATGTGACAGACACTGGCTGGCCATCCCAACGTCAAATATCAGCATGACTGTGAACCAAACCATGTGGGCAGGGCAGAAATGAGGGCTGAGGTGGATGATGTGGGTGGGTGCTTTTAGGCTTCTGGGAGGTTTTGGGGTGACATTCGTGGTTTGTGGATGATTGTGATAGCGGATGCTGTGCAACCACTGTTAGTTTGTGTTATGCTTTGGGTGCAGCAAGGTGAGAGTCATTTTGTGTGGGTTTCACACTGGGAGAGAGGACCATGTTTGGGGTCACTTGTGCAGCTGTGTGTGGTTTTCATTTGGTATTTTGAGCTGATTGTGTGTGTGGTATGCTCTTGTAAGCTGGATGTGTTGGTCTGTAATTTTTGTATAGCGCTACATGTGCTATGTAGTACTATATACATGCTCAGTACTATCTGTCATAATGGTAATTGAAACCCTTACGGGGAGTTAGTGGCACAACACAGTGTGGCAGACTGTATAAGTCATCGCATAGCCCTAACATGGATGCAGAGAAGGATAGGGAAAGTGTGCATTGTCCAGCCAGGGATTTTTGTTTTTAATTTTCCATTGCAGAATAGACATGCAGTGCAGTGTTGCATATGTACACACAAACAGAAGTGATTCAGGCAAGATCAACAAGGTGTAGGTTACAGTAGGCAAGCTGAGAGATCAATGTGGGGGTGGATTGGGTTTTAAGGTTGCTTTCAGGGAAATGAAATATTTTTTTTCAACACCTTTTTTTAAGAAAATCTAGCTGATGACATGTCAACATAAACCCATGATTCAACTAAGGGCTCTATAAGTGCATAGAGGAGGAGAGTGCATGCCAAGACACCAACTACATTGCATACCCTAGAGAAGGAATGTAATGGCCACATACACAAAGAGGCTCTGATGGGAGGGGGTTATTAGGTGCACATATAGGCTATCCATGCTTTGCTATTATCACTTTCACACAGTGGGCTGACATGCAGCCATTAGGGTCACGTCAAAAGCAGACATCGGGGTGCGTTTAAGCGGACATTATGCAGACATTGAGATATATGTTTAGCAACTCAGTAGCACACAGCTGTTAATGTTAGTCAAGGTATGAGATATACACACCAGGAAATGTGTTTGGACAGAGGTGCATATTTCCATGTGTTACAGCAATTGACAGCGGGGTAGCAGACGACATTGGGACACCAGTACACACAGTGAAGGGCCATTGGGAACAACATGGGGGACCCAGGATAATACTGCAGCCTTGGAGTGAGTTTGGAAAACGGTAGGAAAAAAACACTCATGTTCACCAGTGTGTGCGACAACAGGGAGGTGAGGGAGGGGACAGACAGAGTACGGACCCCTGTAGTTTGGCAAAGACATGTCCTTGATGCTTCTCACATGGGAGAGATGTGTACAGTGTGATGGTGAACAGTGAGTCTGTAAAGGATGTTGGGGGGTGTGGAAGCTGGGGACAGGAATGTGCATTGTGTGTTGCACAGCTAGAACATGACATATGTATGCTTCCCTTGTGTTTCCCAATGCACAGGACATAGTTGTTGAAGCTCCTGGTGCTGTGGTGCATTGGCAGGGGACTGTACATCAGCCAACATGCTGTGGGCTGGAGTAGGTGGAACTACAGCTATATTGTCTGTGCCAGCAGTCAGGGAGAACACATGTTCTCGGTGATCTTTCCTATTGTCCAGATGTTGTGGTTCACCTCTTTTCCCTGCACCTGCCTAAACCATATTTTGCTGTTGACACACATATCCCCATGTGTTCCTATTCCAGTATGTCCAACAGAGCTGCATGTGTGTGAAGGTTGTAGGTTTATGGGTGGTGGCCTACACGTGCACCCTTCCCCGACATTGTACCATGAGCCAACACCAGGGTATCATTGCATTTCACAGGGCCTTTATGTGTACAAATCTCCACTTGTGGACATACAAGCCATATGCTACTGCTGGCATGCTGCCCTTTGCATACTGTGTGTGTGTGTGTGTTCTTGTGTTGGCTGTGTGATGATACAGTGTTCAGGCTTTTTACATTATCATGTGTTGTGAGGGGTCTGTACACCTGGGGGGCGGTGGTGACTGTGCTATCTCTACCTTACAGGTGTTTACCATGTAACCATTATGGACATGTGTTGTGTGTTGGGAACAGAACTGTGTCTTGTGTTCTGACATACCACTGTTGACCTGCTTTTTGTATCACAGATATCGGCGTGACATGGTGACATGGAGATTCTACATATTTCGCTGACATTGTGTCCCTTCACTGTGACCTGTTATGGCCTTTGAGTGGCTCAGAGGATCCAAGACATACACCTGATGCAAGCACAAGGTAGTTTGCACCTTTGTTCTTTTGGTAATGACATCAGCCTTTACATGTTAATGATTTACTGTTTGTGTCATATACATTTCATGTTGGCTCTGTGTTCACGAATGCTGATGCACATAGGATGGAGCTCTGAAATGCCTGTGTCACATGGGCATGGACAGAAACATATCCATGTGACACCCGTGTGTATGCTTCCAATTCTAAATGTCCCCAACATGCAATGTTTATTGTGTTGTGATCATGTCATGTTTGCCTGTGTGTCCCTTCATTATGTGCTTCTTAATGATTGACTCTCTGCAATTTGTGCTGATGTTGCAAGGCGCATACCAATACAATATTTCTCCTCTTCTGACACAGGGCAGAGAACTAACCAGACACATCTATTACAGTGCATGTGGCATCGCCATCACCCACCTGTTGGGGGACAGAACACCATGGAACTTTCCCTGGAAAATGGTGCCATAGGATGTTTGATCTGTGCGAGTGCGATACATGCCTAGAATGGACACTATTAATTTTGGATTGCTACTTTGCCCATGACAGACCTGTCCAACACACTGTTGCTGCCGTGCTCTGGTTGGGAGTCTTGCTCATCGCAGGAGACACACAGGACCTTTCATGTACTGTGGCATATTGGGATGTGACACTTGACTAAGCATGCCCAGGGTTGCAAGGATAGTCTTAAACTGACATCTTGGATTGCAGATACGCTTTGGACTTTGCACACTGTGTACTGGTCCCCACATGTTAATCAGGGACTGCCATTGTCACTGTATGTTGCACATTCCTCCACAGTTGTTTCTTTTGGCCATGTGTGTGACATGGAACACAGGATATGCTCTTCTGTTTGTTTCAACACAAGCATACAGCCATACGTGTGGCATAGGGGTAGCGATGGAGAGGTCCTGTTGTCTATGTCCACCTAATCTCCACCTGGAGCTGATACAGGTTTTGCAACAACACCGCTTTAATGCACGCCAGCATCCTGGATTGATGTTTTCAATCAACAAGGGTCTTTGCGTGCATGTGTGGCATCACTGAATCATGTTGAAATATCAATGGTGCATGTGCATATGACTGACTATGTTGGGAAAACACAGCACGTGGCAATATGGCTTCTGTGTGGTTTACTGTAACATGTTTGCCCTTAATTTCCCTCTCTATATGCTGTTTCTTGTGTTTGTTTACTGTACAGACGTGACGCTCTGCATTGATTTACAAACCTTGCATTGCATGTCTGCACAGTCCTATTTATCCCCTGAGGTGACAACACTCACATTGCCCCGTTATATTTGGAGTGTCGCAGTGTGAGTGTCCGTTGTCTTCCTTCAATTGTGCATTCCATGTATGGTGATATATGTGTACAGACACTGTCTACTCACCAACCGGTGCAGGGGGACCTCCTGCATGGTGTTATCTCTGCATGTTGCTGCAGGTAGTTTTCATTTGAATTCTGTCTATGTTCATGTGCCTCTGCTACCTGTTAGCATATCCTCATTGTGCATTTGATGATTGTTTAGGGTTACATTGTTGCACCTTGGATTCCTATATCAGGCATTATGTGATAGCTGTAACATGATTTTCAATCTGTGGTTCTAAAGTTACAACGTTTCAACAACATATGCTGTTTTCATTTGTGTGCCTCCTGTGTTTGCAAGATAGATATATTTTAGGCAACAGATCAGGATTGATGTGTGTTGGTCCCTCATCATGCACCGCCTACTGTCTACATGCACTCATATGTGAGTAACACATTTGAGGCGTGCGTCAGCATGTGGGGGGTGAGGGCCTAATGCATAGTGCTGCACATTATGTCTCCTGCCCCTCATTTGTAGACGGTCTAGTGACCTTTCTGTCTTTCTCCTTGGATCCACTCACCTTGATATTATGATGGCGGGATCTACACTATCTGTGAAGATGAACCCAAATAAACATATGTGTTTGATATACATTTATCTCTGCTGCTGCTTGATCATGGTGACAAACTTGCAATACAATGTGTGCCTTTGAGTCAGTCCTGACTCCTTGTGACCCAGAGACTCCAGGGTTTTCTTGTCAGTGTCACAGGAAGTAGATTGTCAGGTCTTTCTTCCAAACTAATGGAGGGTTGCGTGACTTGCCCAAGGCCACATGGCGTGCTAGTGTAAATTGAGCCCTGGTTGCTTGGTGTCCATGCCAGTTTTCTAAACACTAGGCTACTCCTCCACTCTTTGATCACATTGACACTTGTATCTACTGATTTTCTGGTCATGTACATGGCCCACCTGTGCTCACATCCTTGTATGGTGGCAGCAGTGTATCTGCCAGCCATTTGCCACATCACTGGGTATTACAGGTTCCCATACACACCCTCCCTTTGGGGTATTTTTTTTTGCATTGTGCTCAGTGTGCTGTTTGGGGTAATGGTTAGAGGCATGTGTTATAAGTCCCTAGTTTGCAGGTTTCATCCCCACATGTGGTTTATCTTTTTCTTTTCTGTTGTGCTAACTGGACCATTAGGTACCAGCAGGTTCATCACCTCTACACACACCCTTCCCTCTCTTCACTGTACACCAAGGTGTGCCCTCTGTGCTGCCTAGCCATCAGATATTATCTGTTAGATAGGTCTCTTTCTTTATGGTGTTTACATGGCAGTGCACTTGGGGGTTTTGTATTGCTGTGGTTCAGCTGCTGTGTGGTACACCTGTTTGCATGTTGAATTCTCTCCTGTCCTGTTCCAGAATTTTCACCAGCTCCACAGAGCATCCTCTGCTGCCCTTGGGGTTTAGTTTTTTTCCTCTTTTGCATGCTGTATCCACTGCATAACATTTCATTGTGTGTGTGCATGTGTCTCTGGTCCCAATTACAGACTGTGATCTGATCTGTGCACAGCAGATCTGCATGTGCATTTGGTCATGGTTACTGTTGGGGGTTTGCCTGTCCTGACAGCCAGCAGGCGTCTTGTGTGATGCCCTGCACTATTTTTGTATGCAGCCTTTGCTAATGGGCTCACATTGGTGGTGTGGCCTACCGGTTTGTGCATTGCCATTTGTGGTAGTGGTCATAGGTGTGATTCCTCTCTGTTCTCTTTCATTTGTATGCTTGTCCTGCAGAACTAGTTTTCATTCGTGTGACAGTCATATCTGTGCAGATCTGTGCTGTGAGCACATTGTACCGTCATCAGAGTTGAGAATCATCCTTCAGTCCATCTTCTGCCTGCCAGCTGTGTGCCATCCTACCCTGAGGTGCATGCTGCTACCCCACGTCCTGCACTCCTACACATTCCTGCATTGCAGCTCTCCCTGGTTGCCTCTCCTGTGTGTGCTCTGCATAGCACTGCTACTCCACTGTCATCCTGATATTTCACCTATCCTGCCATTTCTGGCTCCTCTGCTGCACACATCTTCCCATCCTCTGTCACACACTGTCATTATAGCATGGTACATTACCATCACTCTGTGCATAGCTACAGCTGCCCCCGATATGTTTGTCCATTTTTCTATCTGCCACATGGGCTGCAGCTGATTTGTGTGGTCCATCAGCTCTGATCTACGTCCTTCTTTTACTTATGCATTGTCTTTCCTTTCTTCTCTGTGCAGTGTTTGGGTTACGTGTGTGTTTGCCACATACCTCTCTTGCCCTTCAAATTGGGGGACCTTACTGCTCTTGGCCAACGTTTTTGGGTTCACCTATACATCCTTGGGGCATCTTACGCCACACCTTCTATTCAGGCAGGTTATGGGGTGCCTACTATGGTATCTTGGGAGTTGGCAACCTTTCAACATGGCCTCTGGGGAACATTATAACTCGCCTTTGCTGACGTGGTTGTTTATGATGTTCCTTCTGGTGCACCCTAAAGGGTGCATTAATTTATGGCACTGGGATGGGGTTCTTTTTAGATGGCAGCACAGATTGTTGTACAGTTGCAAGCAGAAAAAGGAATTACCTCAGCCAACCTTATTCATTAGGTACACCAGGGATTTGAACTCACGTCCCCTGCACCATCAGTCAGTGTCTTAACCATTGTGCTACACTGCTGTTCCTACTTGCATGTCAGCGCACCTACTTAAGATTTCCATGCGTTAAAATGCACAGTGCTGCCATCAAAAACAGTGCTATGACCTTGCGGCGCCTCATACGGCACCCTATAAAGCGCACTATAAGGAACATTCTAGGGTGCCTGGGCGGACAGTGCACTTTATAGTATGCCCTCTGGAGTGCCTTATAGGGCGGCTGATGCGGCACCTTATGTTACAGCGCT
Source organism: Ichthyophis bannanicus (assembly GCA_033557465.1). Classification (NCBI taxonomy): domain Eukaryota; kingdom Metazoa; phylum Chordata; class Amphibia; order Gymnophiona; family Ichthyophiidae; genus Ichthyophis; species Ichthyophis bannanicus. The sequence goes on from CM066035.1 coordinate 498,795,293, forward strand.
TTGAGAGTGTGTTTGCTAGCAGCACTAATTAAAACAATATTAAATTGCCTCATAATGCAATTTTACACATAACAGGTAGTGGCTCAGCCAGCCTTATACATTGGACATAGTGGGAGACTGAACCCATGACCCCTGCACCATCAGTCAGTGTCTTAACCATTGTGCTACACTGCTGTTTCTCCATGCATCTCAGCGCACCTACTTAGGATTTCCATGCGTTAAAATGCACAGTGCTGCCATCAAAAACAGTGCTATGACCTTGCCGTGCCTCATAGGGCACCCTATATGGCGCCCTATCGGCCACCCTTTAAGCAACATTGTAGGGTGCCGTGGCGGACAGTGCACTTTAAAATGTGCCCTCTGGGGTACCTTATGGGGTGCCTTATGCAGCACCTTATGTTACAGCGCTTTGAGAGTGTGTTTGCTAGCAGCAGTAATTAAAATAAAATTAAAATGCTTCATAATGCAATATTACACATAACAGGTAGTGTCTCAGCCAGCTTTATTCATTGGGCACAGTGGGGGATTGAACCCACGACCCCTGCACCATCAGTCAGTGTCTTAACCATTGTGCTACACTGCTGTTTCTCTTTGCATGTCAGCGCACCTACTTAGGATTTTCATGCGTTAAAATGCACAGTGCTGCCATCAAAAACAGTGCTATGACCTTGCCGTGCCTCATAGGGCACTCTATATGGCGCCCTATCAGCCACCCTTTAAGCAACATTGTAGGGTGCCGTGGCGGACAGTGCACTTTAAAATGTGCTCTCTGGGGTACCTTATGGGGTGCCTTATGCAGCACCATATGTTACAGTGCTTTGAGAGTGCGTTTGCTAGCAGCAGTAATTAAAATAAAATTAAAATGCCTCATAATGCAATATTACACATAACAGGTAGTGCCTCAGCCAGCCTTATTCATTGGGCACAGTGGGGGATTGAGCCCATGACCCCTGCACCATCTGGCAGTGTCTTCACCATTGTGCTGCAGCCCTGCTCCTCTGTTTACACATCAGCGCGCCTACTTATGCTTCCTGCGCGTGTTACAAAAGATTACAAAAGAGGACATATTACCCCATGTCCTCTTTTTTTGTTTTTCATATTTGCTGCCTCTATTTACAAGATTTTGAAATAGAGGCAGCAAATATGAAAAAGTGGTTTCTAACCAGGAAGTATCCTGCACAATTTGAAGAGCAAGCATATAAAAGAGCTAGGGATTCTTCACGAGAATTACTTTTGAAATCTTAAAACAAAAAAAGAGGACATAGGGGTAGTATGTCCTCTTTTGTACTCTCAGTTTTCCGGGAAAATTATTAAGATATTGAAGAAAGAGTTGCACCTTGTTCAAACCTTGCCAGTTTTTCAAGATATGGGTCTCACAATCGCGCATAAGCGCAATGTAAATTTGCGCAATTTACTCGTGCCCTCAGCTCTCACTGAAAGGAGATACTTATCTCAGTATAAAGGACAATTCCAGTGCGGGAAATGTTCTGTGTGCCTTAACATTCTACCAGTCAGAGACAAGTTCATTCATCCCACCACGCAAAAAAGTTTTATATTAATGATTTTTCCAATCGTGACACTTCCAATGTCATTTATGTGATGCAGTGCCCTTGTAAAAAACTGTACGTTGGAAAAACTACCCATAACATCAAAATCAGAATTATGGAGCACAAGAGTTGTATTAAAAGGAATTTGCTAGATAAACCCCTCGTTGCCCATTGGCAAGATTATCAGCATAAGATTACTGATTTGAGATTTTTTGTAATTAAAAAAGTTAAAATTAATTGGAGAGGTGGAGATATCAATAAAACTATTCTGAGACTTGAACAGAGATTCATATTTTTATTATTTTTATTAGATTCACTCATTTCAAATGGCCTCAACTTAGATAAAGATTTTTCTTTCTTTCTCTAATGGTTCTTTATTATGTTTTGAAGTTGATTTGTATATGGTCAACCATTTCATGTTTTTCATCTGGAGTTCATACAAATGGTAATGGCTATATAATATCATTAGAACCCTTATTTTAATGCGTCCTGATTCATAACAGCACCACCGGGTGGTGTGTGATTGCTTTGGTTTGAATTTTATATTTTTAGATATAATGCCCCTCTGAAGGAGTTACATTATAGTCCATAGGTGGGTTCCTATTACGGCTTATCTGTGGTTACTTTTTATCTTCATCGAAGCACTGGGTTGCCGCTGTAGCACCGCCCCCGGATCTGCCCCCTTTCCTTCCGTTCCCAGATCCAGCACTCAAGTATGCGCATGAGCCGGCGAATTTTCAGAATGTAATTCATATTGGCACGACACGGACTGCGCCGAGCTCACAAGTAAGAATAATTTTCCTCTATAAGCCTCCTGTTTTATGGAAGCATTGAATGGGGTATGATTTGTAAACCTTTGGGTTTCAGAAAAGCTATATTGAGTCGTAAATGTCAGTTTTATGGTATAGTCTATATTAAGAGAAATCAGATATAATTTATTCTTGAGGGTAAATGAAGGGTTCTGTGTTGGTATCATCGCCCAGAATACATTGCTCACCTGGTTATCCTGAGACAAAGTGGTCACATACATTTTTTTGATAGGAAGTTATATAATCCTGTGCAATATTGTCGGCTCCATAGCAATAAAAATAGTTTCCCCTCCTTTTTTTAATAAGTATAGATGGGTTTTTTCGGCAATATTTGCCATTTAACTTATTGTTACTAGATAGTAAAAGTATACACCTTTTTGGAATTGTTTGTCTATTTATTGCACAATAAGTATATGCTCCTGTGTCCCCTATCGCTCCTGCTGCGTTCTCTCACACACACACATTGTTTTGATGTCTACTCTATTTTAGGAGATATGGTCAAATATTGTTGTATATGTCACATATTTTATATAATGTTATGTATTAGTTATAAGTGTCTTTTTAAGTCTTTTTAATCCTAATGTTGGTCATTATTTTTAGTTACACAAGTGTAGTATTTCATAAAGGCTACAAGTTTGATGGGTCCGCACTAATCAACATAGAGGTATTTATTACTGCATAACATATGCAGCTTGTCACATCCCTGTTTTATTAGTTTTTATTTATGTAACATACATGTTTATAATATATAGCTGTTTCACTATTATTTGATTTTATTTATAATTATGTTATTCATATTTTTATCCTTATTTATATATATTTTTAAGGTATTTATGATATTTATGTTATTTATAAGACATATTTATGGTTTTACTTCTAATATGCCTTAGTCATCTGTTCTATCACATTACCATTATTTTAATCTCGTATTGTATAATAAATGTTTATGTTTTTCTATGTTTTAGTACCTTTACCTGATCAACCCCTGATGAAGGGTAGCGAAACACTGCCTGTGTCGGGTTGGTAATAGGTCAATATAATAAAATTAAGATCTGTTTTTCCACAATAATCACGTCTTGGACTGTGTCCTTGGGTAGCAGAAATCCAAGGGAAATGTAGATGATAGGGGGCAAGAGGTTAGTATGCACAGATCAGGAGAAAGACCTAGGTATGATTATTTCTGAAGATCTCAAGGTGGCAAAACAGTGCGACAAGGCGGTGGCAAAAGCCAGGAGGATGTTGGGCTGCATACAAAGAGGAATCACCAGCAGAAAAGAAGAGCTACTTATGCCACTGTACAAGTCACTGGTGAGGCCTCACTTGGAATACTGTGTTCAGTTTTGGAGACCGTATCTTGCAAAGGATGTAAAAATAATGAAAACTGTTCAGAGGAAGGCGACCAAAATGATTTGGAGCCTGCGTCAGAAGCCTTATGAGAAGAGATTTGAAAACCTACACATGTACACTTTGGAGGAGAGGAGGGACAGGGGAGATATGATTCAGACCTTTAAATACTTAAAGGGAAATAATGAACAAACAAACCTCTTCCAAAGACGGGGAAGCTGTACAACTAGAGGGCACAACATGTAGCTGCGAGGTGGTAAATTGAAAGGCAATGTCAGGAAATACTTTTTCACAGAAAGGGTGGTGGATGCTTGGAATGCCCTCCCGATGGAAGTGGTTGGGGCAAACACGGTGACGGAATTCAAAATGGCATGGGACAGACACAGTGGATCCCTTTACAGCAACAGGATAAAATCAAAATAAACTGAACCATCTAATTTCTCAACAAATAGGGGTGTCCTACATGGAGTGGTGTGTTCACCCCTAAACAGGTACGTGGGGAGGGTTGGCGGAGCGGCACGTGCACCTACTCTTGCCATCGTGTTGGGCAGACTAGATGGACCATACTGGTCTTTATCTGCCGTCATTTACTATGTTACTATGTTACTATTATTGGAAAGGCTACTAAAAGAGAGAATAGTGAGGTTTCTGGAGTCCAGTGGATTGCAGGATCCAAGGCAGCATGGATTCACCAGAGACATGTCTTGTTAGACAAATCTGATTGATGTCTTTGACTGGGTGACCAGGGAGTTGGACCAAGGGAGAGCCCTAGATGTACTCGTAATATATTTAGATTTCAGTAAAGCCCTTGACATCATTCCGCACAGGTGACTTATAAACAAACTGAGCACCCTAGGGATGGACCCTACAGTTACTGATTGGGTTAGAAATTGGTTGAGTGGGAGGTGACAAAGGGTACAGGTATATGGAGTTCACTCTGAGGAGAAGGTTACCAGTGGTGTGCCACAGGGATCTGTCCTTGATCCGATTCTTTTTAACATCTTTGTTAATGATATTGTGGAAGGGCTGTCAAGTAAGGTTTGCTTGTTTGCGGATGATGCCACAATCTGCAATAAAGCAGACACCCAGGAAGGAGTAAATAACATGAGGAGGGATCTAGCTGAGCTTTAAGAATGGTCTAGAATTTGGCAGCTGAAATTTAATGCTAAAAAATGCAAGGTCATGCATTTGGACTGCAAAATCCAAAGGAGCGGTATAGTGTAGGAAGTGAGGTATTTCTGTCCACGAAAGAAGAGGAGGACCTGGGCATAACTGTGTCTGGCAATCTTAAAGTAGTTAAACAGGTAGAAAAGATGGCTTCGAAAGCCAGAAGGATGCTGGGGTATATAGGGAGAGGAATGGCCAGCAGGGAAAAGGAGATGATAATGCCTCTGTGTAAGTCTTTGGTGCGACCTCATTTGGAGTATTGTTTGCAATTCTGGAGACCGCACCTTCAAAAGCAGTTTGAAGTCTGTGCAGAAGGTGGCTACTAAAATGGTCAGTGAGCTTTGTTATGTAGCATATGAAGACGGACTTAAAGATTTTAATATGTATACTTTAGAGGAAAGGCGGGATTGCGGCAATATGATAGAAACATTTACATACCTCCGTGACATAAATGCAAGGGAGGGTCTCTTTCAATTGACGGCAAGCTCTGCTACAAGGAGACATAGAATGAGAGTGAAAGGAGATAGACCCAGGAGTAATATGCAGAAATATTTCTTTATGGAAAGAGTGGTAGATGCATGGAATAATCTCCCAATGAAAGTGGTGGACACAAGGACAGTATCTGAATTCAAACAAGCTTGGGACAAACACAGAGGATCTCTAAAGGTAAAAAGGGGACCATTGTAATTGATATTTAAGGGCAGACTAGATAGGCCATGTGGTCTCTTTCTGCCATCATGTTTCTATGCGCCTGTGATACACGAGTGACATAAGCTGCAATTTTTTCCTGACCTAAATAAATCAATGGTCACTCGTCAGAAGCAGCTGTTGGCATTTCATCCCAAGCTACAACTTAAAGAGCAATATGGCCTTTTTTACCCAGTGCGAAAGCGGGCCACAATCCATAATCAAACTGGTTCATTTGAGGAATCAGATCAATTGTGCACCTTTTTTGGAGGTTGTGGAGGCTCAGCCATGGAGACAAAGTCATGATCATGACATTATGGTAGATCTTTGAATGCGTCACAGCATACTGTGTGATGCCAACATTTTGAAGGACTGTGGTGGTTCAGACATGAAGCACATCTGGCATGCTAATAATATCGTAGACTTGCTCATGTGTTTACTGAGTGTCCAGTATATATGCATGTACTTGGCTACTTTTCTTTTGCCACTATATTGGTCTTGTTACTGTGCACTTCTATAACTGACTTGACATCTATGTTTGCTTGTTAACACTGTTCTTTTGTGTGTTTGTGGTTGGAGATGTAATTTGGGATTTATTGCAGTCAGGCTAATATGTTTTTTTAAATCTTAGTTCTGCCAGCTATTGCTGTTCACTCTCTGGTATTTCTCTTTGTTATGTACCTTATGTAATGGGAGGGAGGGAGAAAATTAAGGGGTTTTGTAATTTTGCTGGGACAGAGTGGGAGGGATGCGGGTATTGTTTATGATAATGCTGGTGCTGTCTTGTACTGGGTGTTCAGTTCACACTGATTTTCCTATATACAGCTTTGCTGCTTATTTTGACCTTGTTTTGCTCCCTAGCTCCACTTGTTTTAATTTATCTCTTTTTTGCTTCAAAATTACATTCATCTAATATTGTGATCTGCCTTGTATTTCAGGATATTTTTTTGCAGGCAGATTTGGGCTTTCTTATGGCTATGGCAGTTTCTGATCATACTTTTTATGTTTTCTCCCTTCTTGGTATTTTTGACTGATATTATGCTTCTGGTCATTTTTTTGAGGAGTCCTCCTGATCTAGGTCATACTCATTATATTATTATGACTGATTTTAAATGTATTATCCTTAAATGTTAAAGGGATTAATAATCCCATTATGCGGAAAAAGTTCCTTTCTTATTGTCAAAAGGAAAGTTCTGATATTATTTATCTGAGGCAAGTTAATTGGGTACTGCCCTTTATGTTCTACTGGCATGTGGCCTGCAATGAAAAAGAGAAATGGGGTAGTTATTTTAGCTTGCAAATCTCTTCCATTGCAGATTACTGATTTAAAAAGTGGATCCTGAGGGTAGATGGACTGGAGTTGTCTGCCATATAGATTGCCAAGAAGTTATTTTAGTCATGGTTTATGCCCTGATTATTGATAATCCACAGTTCCTTTGTTTGGGATGTGGTACGTCCCACTTTGGCACCAGAGCAGGCCAGTATTCTTGATATGGACCTTCAGATTGAGGAAGTTTGTCCTGATGGTCCTGATGGTCTACTCCCAGAATTTTATAAAGTATTTTTAGACATATTTAGCCCCTCATCTTTTGACCTATTTTCAGCTCTTGTTAAAGCAGGCCCCTTCAACTGGTGCCTTTTCGTTGGCAACCATTGTGGTTCATGGTAAACCAGGAAGGGATTTGCAATTGGTTGATAATTATAAGCCAATTTCCTTATTTAATATTGAATATAAAATTTTTGCTAAACTTATAACAAATTGTCTCTCCTCTTTTGTGTCTCTTCTTGTTCACCCCGATCAATGTGGATTTGAATCTGGTCGGTCTACAGCTGATAATATGCATCTCTTGTGTAATATTCTTGCTCTAGCGCCAGAATTACAACCCTCCCCCCTCCTTATTGGGTTATCCTTAGATGCAGAAAAGGTGTTTGATCGCTTAGAGTGGTCTTTTTTATTTTAAACGCTGAGATGGTTTGGTGTAGGGGATGGTTTTTTTTATATGCTTCAAACCCTTTATGCTCACCCCACCCCCCTATATTTTAGCCAATTCTGTTCTTTCTACGCCATTTTCCTTGGAGAGGGGGATGAATCAAGGGTGCCCTCTTTCCCCTCTCCTTTTTAATTTAGCTTTAGAACCCTTAGTGGTGCTTCTATGGCAAAATCCACAAATCACGGGACTTCAAGTTGGAGACGCTCACTTTAAATTGTCTGCTTACGCTGATGACTTTTTGCTTTTTGTTATTCCAACATTTGTGTCAGCTGCATTGGAAGTTGTACAGCATTATTCAGTTCTTTTGGGTTATAAAATTAATTGGGCCAAATCTATTGCTTTCCCTCTAAACAAGTTTGCACTTCGGGCAGATCTGGTACAATTTCCTTTTCAATGAGAGGCCTTGTCATTTAAATATTTGGGTATAACATATGGTTGTACATTACAAGATTCCCTTTGGCTTAATTCGGCTCATTTACTACAGTTAGCAAATGCTGCCCTTTAAAATGATCTCTACTTCACCCTTCATAGTGGGGGTGAATGGAAACTATCAAAACGGTGCTTGTGCCTAAGATTAACTATGTTCTTAGTATGCTTCCTGTTCTTTTTGCAATAGTGACATTTTAGCTTCGCAGCAGGCATTTCAAATATTAGCCTCCACGCTTTGTAAGGGGTGTGTATCTAAATCCCAGTCGTTTGTGGTATAATTCAAGATTTAAGAAATTAGCTGGAAAGTTTTGCAATCTAGAGGAATTCGGACAATAGATCAATTGATTTCTTCGTAATGGTTTAAGACATTTGGATATTTACAATAAGAGTTTGGACTTCCAACTACACTATACTTTCAATGGTTGCAACTTCATTCCTGTTTTACTAAAGCTAATGTTGTACTGATTCAGCTTGCTATAGATTGGCGATTTCTTAATATAGTTCAAGATATAGCTGATTCTCCTCACACTGTCTAAAAAGTATATAAACTGTTTTGGAATGCTTTGGATGCCTGGTGTATAGGGGCAGAGAAATCCTGAGAGCAATTTCTGGGGGTTTCCCTTTTGCTATGACAATGGCAATCCTTTTGGGGTTCGTCTACTTGCATCTCAAGATCTGCATCGATCTCTCAATCTTTGTATTTTCTGGTACATAAAACCTTTATTGCACCCAGGGCCGGCCCGTCCATTGAGCAAGAATGTTTTTTGCACAGGGCCCCGCGTTTCAGGGGGCCCCGCGCAAAGAACATTCTGCTTTTTTTAAAAATTAAATTAAAAAAAAAAAACGGGCCGCTGCCGCCGCGGCAGCATGGAGTGTCCCGCGGGGCCCCCTCTGCCCGGCTGAACTCTCCTGGCGCGGCTGAAGCCCTCTGCTCCGGCTTGCAGATACGCGAAGGGAGAATGTCTCCCTCGCGTCTCTTTTAAGCCCGCAGGGGCAGATGGGAAATTTCCCATCAGCCCCTGCGGGCTTAACAGAGATGCGAGGGAGACACTCTCCCTTCGCGTATCTGAAAGCCGGAGCAGAGGGCTTCAGCCGCTCTGGGAGAGTTCAGCCGGGCAGAGGGGGCCCTGCGGGACACTGCTGCGGCGGCAGTGACCAGCTTTTTTTTTTTTTTTAATTTCCATGAGCCGATGGGGGGGGGGGGCGGTTAGGACTGGCAATGGGCTGTGGGCTGATGGGGGGGGGGGTTAGGACTGGTAATGGGCTATGGGGGGGGGTTAAGACTGGTAATGGGCTGTGGGCTGATGGGGGGTTAGGACTGGTAATGGGCTATGGGGGGGTTAAGACTGGCAATGGGCTGTGGGCTAATGGGGGCTGTCTGGAAATGGGGTGATGGGGGGTTAGGACTGATAATGGGCTATGGGGGGGTTAAGACTGGCAATGGGCTGTGGGCTGATGGGGCTGTCTGGAAATGGGGTGATGGGGGTTAGGACTGGTAATGGGCTATGGGGGGTTAGGACTGATAATGGGCTATGGGGGGCTAGGACAGGAAATGGGCTGATGGGGAGGGGTTAGGACTTGAGGGGCTGATGTGATTAGGACTGGTAATGGGCTGTGGGCTGATGGGGGGTTTAGGACTGGCAATGGGCTATAGGGGGCTGACTGGAAAAGGGCTGATGGGGTTAGGACTGGAAGTGGGCTGATGGGGGGTTAGGACTGGTAATGGGTTATGGGGGGGCTTAAACTGAAAATGGGGTGATGGGGGGTTAGGACTGGAAGTTGGTTGACGGGGGGCTAGGACTGGTAATGGGTTGGGGGGTTGCTAGGACTGGAAATGGGCTGAGCGGAAGGGGAGGCTTGAACTGCAAATAGCTGATGGGGAGGGGGCTTGGAATGGAAATGGGCTGTGAGGGAAGGGAGCTAGGACTGAAAATGGGCTGATGGAGCAGCTAGGATAGGACTGGAAATGGGCTGATTGGGGGGGAGCTACGATTGGAAACGGGCTGTGGTGGGGGCTTGAATTGAAATGGACTCATGGAGGGGCTAGAACTGGAAGTAGGCTCATGGGGGGGCTTGGACTGGAATTGGGCTTAGTGGAGGGGAGCTAGGATTTGACATGGGCTGATGATGGGGCTAGGAAATGACTAGAAATGGGCTGATGGGGGGGGCTAGGATTGGAAATGAGCTGATGAAGGGACTCAGACTGGAAATGGATGGGGGAGCTAGGACTGGAAATGGGCTGATGGGGGGCTAGGACTGGAAATGGGCTGATGCAGGGACTAGAAGGGAATGGATGCTGGGTGAGACTGGAACTAGAAGGGAGCTGATGTTGGGGGAGGATTAGAATGGGATGGGGCTGGGAGAGTAAAATGGAGAGGGGAAAAAATATTTTGTGTGGGAGGGATGAAAAATCTATAATTGGCCGGGTATTGGGAGAGTAAGTGGGGATTGAGGATGGAGGGGTAAAATTTGTGAGGATGAAATAGGAATGAGGAAAGAGCAAAAGGAGAAAGATTAGTATGTTAAAGCAGATGTAGAGAGAGAGAATGGAAAAAAACTAGAAGAGAGAAGAAAGGACAAATGGACAGCAGATGATGGAGAGTTAGCAGAAAACATGAAGAAACCAGAAGAAAGTGGCTGGACCAATTGCAACTGAAAAAAAATGCACAAAAGGTAGAAAGATATCTCTTTATTTTGAATTTATTAACTGGAATATGAAAGCTCTGGGAAATGTGCATCATTAACGTCTGTGCTTTGTTTGGTACAAGAGGAAATTAATTTATAGTTTTATTTCTACAGTGTTGTTGTACATTCCAAGTTTGGCTTTTGGGGTTCCCAGTTTAATTATTGCCTTCCTGTTTCTAAATTGTGATTCCTTGTTTGGTGATGGTCTATGTTCTGCATGTGTAACTGAGCTGAGGTATTCTGTTTATGTAATTCCTATTTGACAGTGCCACTTGTTCTCTTTCCCCAGTATTCTCTGAAATGTATTGGTTTAATATTTGCAGTGTTGCCTTTTGATAGGTAGGGTATGGTGCTTTGTGAGTCCTGGTAATGCTGTCAGGATACGGCGGGTTTGCTATGGGTTCTAAATGGGCAGCGTTTGTAATAGTTCCTAATGTGCCTGGCGGCTGGCACTGGATTATAGTAATGTAGAAATCTTTTAGTCTTTCTTTATCCATACACTCATTAAGAGACATGTTTACTAAAAGTTAGTGTATGGTAACATTATGCAAATATTTATGCAAATAAGGCCACTTATGCAAATGAGGCCCCGCACCGAGTCTCCGCACATGGCCCCGCACCCCCCTTGGGCCGCCCCTGATTGCACCCATTCTTTTGTCTAAGTGAAAGAAGGATCAAGGAAACCAATGTTGGTCTTGTCACACCTCCTCAAGTACCTTCCATCATCTTTTATTTGAATGCCCCCAACATTCAAACCTTCTGGCAACCTATATGGCAAAAGATAACTCAAATCCTGAGTATACAGGGAGATTTAACTTACAAAATTGTTATACTGAGGTTATTAGCTGACATTCCTAATCTGAAATCAAATGACAATTTTCTTTCTGATATGTTAATTGGTTTAGTGCTCAAACTCATTGTTAACCATAGGAAAGACACTTCGTCTTTGGAATATCAGCACTGGTAGAATATAGTCTGTTTTATATCGTAGATATGAATTGGCTTACTGGACACATCAATGTCAGGTGATCCAATGGAGGCTTCTATGGAAAACTTTGGATGACTTCATAGCAGATTTGAACGCCCATTAATTTCACCTGCCTTTTATCTTAAACGCCTTAGGTCTGGTCTTTGGAGTTCTTTTATTAGTTTGGAGCCAGGGGCTGGGAGGGGGATAGGGTGACATATACCTGTACTTGTGATTTCTAACAGAATTTGTTGTAATTGTTTATTTAAATTATAAATAAATGTTGGGGAAAAAATATGGGCACCCATGTTGTTACAAGGGCTGGGGAAGATGGTCTGTTATGAAAACATAGAAGATGTGTGTAGAGAGAGGATGAGAAATGTGTGACTGGGAAGCATTTTGGAGCAGACCAAACCCTCCCCCCCACCAAAAAAAATGCCAGAGGGAGCTGAATCACATTGCTGCTGAATCTCTCCCAGACCCAAGTTGCCCATATCTAGGAAGTAGACACATCTCACATTGACGTTGCTGTGTGTCACATGGTGCCTGCATGGCAAAGCAGTTCCTCATACCAGTTAAACTGTCAGCAGGTTTTCTTGAGTATCACTTTGATAGTGCCTGTGTGCACCTCTATTCAACACATCTGTGTGTTGTAGCATCTACACCATACAGATGATGGCCTCTCCTTGATACACAAACTAACAGGACCCACGCAGGAATGTAGCTTTGGTCACACACTGGTCACTATTTCAAGCAGCCTGCCAAAGGTGCAGTCACCATGCATAGAGTTCAGCTGTGGGCATTAGTCCTGACATCTGCTGACTGCAAGTGCTTCATGTGGGGACGATATCTGCGAGAGGGAGGATCATGTTTATGGGTTATTTAGCAAAAATGGCAACGTCAGGAGGAAGCAGATTTAAATGTCACAGATCACCTGTGTGTTGTCATTGGAATGGGAAGCATATGGACATAAGGGAAATATCAGAGGTAGGGGTGGCTATGGAGCTAGAGAGGGGGCAAGGGATGTCATGGAATTAGATTTTGATGCAGATGAGCAAATGCAGGAATATATGTGCGAGGTCGGTCCACAACACGCCAGTGTTTTCCATGTGTCTACTATGCAAGTATCATACATATGAAGCAGTAGGGTGTCTGATGGGTGGGTGTAATTATGAAGCCCAAGACCCCAACATGAACATCAATGCACCATTATATGGCTCCTGCTCCCCAGCCTATAACATGCCAGCAGGATATTGAAACCTCCAGACAGTGTGTGTGGATTGTCGCCAATGCAACATAATGTGGCTGTGCCCATCTAACTACCTGCTTTTGTAGGTGTGTGCCAATCCAAGGCTATCTATTGATGCTGTGACCTGAAATAGGAGTGAGTCCAGGATGCCTGTCTCCGTGGGATGGATTAGTGGAAGGTGCAATAAGGGCTGGGTTCCCTAACAATATGATCACAGAGCTAAAGTGAAGCTACATGTGTGCCACAAGAGAGGGAATACATATATCAATGCAATGCACATGGCCCCTCCCATCCCTCCAAAACATGAGACACATATGGAGTAGCAGTAAGGGCACATACAGTACATTCTGAGTGTATGGCAAGGATTATGACCAGCAATGCGTCTCTAGTCACTCAGGGATGTGGGGGGGTTTTCAACAAGAGTATAAAGTGCCTATATCAGCTAATTCAGGATGGCTGGGCCACCAGAATCTTTGACAGAGTGGTGCACATGGCAGTACACATTGGTACACCTCCACTGGGTGACAGATGGCAGGTGCTCAGGGGTGCTTGTCTGCAGATGGACTGGTATTATGGTGCACTGGGTGGGGGAGACCTAGTACACACAGAGGTGTTAACATGGAAAAGAGGTGCTTCATGAATATCATGTAGATGGGAGGAGACTAAAGACTGAATAAGTATCTTAGTAGTGTGTTCAGAAAGTAAGGGGGAGAATTTTGCTAATGTTATAGAGAAAGAAATGATAGGTTTCAACAATCAGTTGGACATGAGTGGAGAAGGAGAGGGGCGAGTCGAAGATGACCCCAAGGTTGTGGGCTGAGGAAACAGGAAGTAGAAGAGTGTTATCTACAGAGAGAAAGGAGGAAAGGGGGATGAGGGATTAGGGGAAAAATAAAGAGTTCCATTTTGGCCATGTTCAGTTTCAAACAATGATGACTCTTCCAATCAGCAATTTCAGATAGGCAGGCAGAGATTCGGGTTTGGAGTATGGAGAAATATCAGGTGTAGAGAGAGAGATTTTACTGTTCCCAATTTTTTCTTTGTCAGATTCGAGCCCTCAGTCCTGTGGTCTCCCCAGCATCCCTCACAACTCTTCTCTCTCTAGTAATTTTGCATCTCGATTATTGTATTGTAATTTTTGCCAGTATCCCCCACCATCAACTTCACCGTCTACAGCTAATTCAGAACACTGCCGTTCATCTCCTCACTCATACTCCTCGCTTCAATCACATCACTCCCTTCTTGATCCACCTGCACTTGCTCCCCTTCCCCTACCGCATTACCTTCAAACTCCTAATCCTAACACACAGGGCCCTACATCAGCACACCCCTCAATATCTCACAGTCTCAATACACTTTCGTACAGTATCTCGTAGCCTCTGGTCCCTGCACATCAACTGCCTTGACCTCCCCTCTCCTGTCTTTGCCTACCTGGAGCAAACCCAGCATTCTGCCTTCTTTTTTCTAGCCCCATCACTGTGGAATTCCCTTCCTCCCCTAATCCGTCAAGAAGAATCATTTCCAAAATTCAAGTCTCTCCTGAAAACCTACCTCTTCTGTTCTGCCTATGACATCCTTTTCCCTTACCCCGCTGTTTCCTCCTCTCCTTCCACTTAGGCTCTTTTTCTCTTTAGTTTTGTATGGGTGTGCATGTTCCTGTCTGGCATTGTAGTTCCTTTTCTGTTTCTGGCTTTTCTTATATATATATATTATTGTTATTGTAAACCGCCCAAATGGCTCCCGATGGGCAGTCTATCAAATGTTTTAATAAAGATAAAGATCAGCATAAAAATGGTACTGCAAACTATGGGAGGAGATGAGAGCACAAGGGACTGGGTATAGAGAAATAAACGGAGGGGGCCCAGAACAGACCCTTGGGGTACACCAACTGAGAGTGGGATAGCAGTAGAGGAGGAACCACCAGAACAAATACTGAAAGAGCAATGGGAGAGATAAGAAGAGAACCAGGACAGCCCAGAGTCTCTAAAACCAAGTGAGGACAATGTGTCGAGGAGAAGGTGGTGGTCAACAGAGTCAAAAGCAGCAGAAAGGTCAAGAAGAATGAGGACTGAGTAAAGGCCTTTGGATTTAGCCAGAAACAAGTCACTGGAGATTTTGGCAAGAGCCATTTCAATAGAATGTAAGGGATGAAAGCTCGATTGTAGTGAAACCAGAAGGGAATGAGAGGAAAAAAATTCAAGGCAACGGTGGAGAATTGCACGTTTAAGAAGTTTAGATGGACATGGGACAATAATTAGAAAGGAGATGGGACAATAATTAGAAGGACAAGTAGGGTCAAGTGAAGGTTTTTTGAGGAGTGATGAGACCACAGCATGCTTGAAGGATGCTAGGACAGTTGCAGTGGAGAGCAATAGATTGAGAATATGAGAGATGGAAGGGATGACGGAGGAGATGGAGTTAAGGAGACGAATGGAGATAGGATCTTAGGAACAGGTAGTGAGTTTGGAGGAGGAAAGATGAGTAGTTTCCTCTTCAGAGATCTTAGAAAAGGACAAAAGGGTCAGAGATTGAGAGGAAGAATTGGTATTGGGGGAAGAGGGGATGAAGCTGATCTTGTGGGAAATTGCAGTGTAATTTTGTGGACTTTGTCATGGAAATAGTCAGCTAGGGGTTGGGCAGAAAGGGATGGAGGGATGAGGCGGAGGCGCCTTGAAGAAAGCTGAATATAGAAGGTGAGGGTCAGAAGCAAGACAGTTAGTCAGATGGACATAGTAGTTTTGCTTGGCAATTGCTATGGCTGACTGGAAGGCGATAAGCATGAATTTGAAGTGAAAAAAGTCAGAAAGGGTGTGGGATTTTAGCCAGATACGCTCAGCTGAGCAGACACAGGAGCATAGATAATGGGTAGTTGAGGACAGCCAAGGCTGAAGTATAGTGCATCTCACAGGACGTGGCATGGGCAGAGCAAGAGCATCCAGAGCAGAGAAGACTGAAGTATTATAGGAAACTACAGCCTCATCAACAGTTTTAGAAGACAAGGTGGAGGAAGGAGGTGATGAGACAATAATGGAGAGAGCCGATGGATCGATAGCATGAAGCCCCCAGGTAAGTGAAAGCCTCCAGGTAAGTGAAACATTAAATACCTTTATGGAAATGGGTAAAAGAGGCAACATCTGGAAAGTGCTGTGTACAAATGCCCGTAGCATGGGAAATAAGATCCCAGATGTTGAGGCTTTAATGGGAGAGGCTGACTTGGATTTAGTGGCAATAACAGAGACATGGTTCATGGACAATCATGACTGGGATGTAACTATACCAGGCTATACTTTATTTAGAAAAGTCAGGGTAGGAAGAAGGGGAGGAGAAGTGGCACTATATGTAAAAAATAATATTAAAGCTATGGAAATACAGGGCTTAAAAGGAAGAGAGGAGGCACTGTGGGTTAAACTAGAAAGAAGGAAAGAGAAATCGATTTGCATTGGTGTGATATACAGACCTACCTCACAGGAAGAAGAAGTGGGCGGAGATTTAATAGAAGACATACGCAGCATTGCAACGAAAGGGGAAGTGCTACTGATAGGGGATTTCAATATGCCAGATGTTGATTGGCACATCCCTGCTTCGGTATCATCTAGAAGTAAGAAGATCCTGGATCCTTTACAGGAAAAACTATTCAGGCAACGGTAACAGAACCCACACGTGAAGGGGGCATACTGGACTTGGTGCTTACCAATGATGAAAGTGTTTCTGATGTTATAGTGCGATCACCAGATGGTGTGGTTCAGTATTAGGTCTAGGACGGATAAAATCCATTCAAAAGCGAGGGTCTTAGACTTTAGAAAAAACTAATTTTGTCAACTCTCACTTGGTTTGCAGCTTGTCGTGCTGTGAGGGCTTGCGTGCATCAGTGATGCTGAGAGCTAAACTATCGGTAGTTTAACTACTGGCAGGGTCTCCCAAGATGGACAGGTCTCAGCTGAGGTGCCAGACGAAGACAAACCACCCATCTGGGCAGCAGCAGAATGGGATAGTGTTGACGGCGGATGATCACATTTCTGTGACAACGGCAACAACACCAAACTTAAACTGCGCGGAAGGAAGGCCCGGCAATCTACTTCTGTATCTTGCCATGAAAACCCAATGGATAGTTACAACAAAACAAATTGTGCTATGGTGCTGGAAGATGAGACTCCCAGGTCGGAAGGCACTCAACTAGCTACTGGGGAAGAGCTGAAGACTTTTCAGAGTAAAGCCAGCATTTATGATGTGGTTGGATCAAAGCCCTCGGGAAGTCTGACTGCTGATGTAGCTGCGCATGAAATGAGAGTCAGAAGCTGTAAAGATGTCTTACACATTGGAACATGGAACGTACGAAGCATGAACCAAGGGAAGTTGGAGGTGGTCAAGAATGAAATGGAACGTGTACAACTTGATCTGTTGGGTGTCAGCGAACTGAAATGGACTGGCATCGGGCACTTTGCATCAGATGATCACATGGTCTACTATGCTGGAAATGAAAGACAAAGAAGAAATGGTGTTGCATTTATAATAAAGAAGAAACTTGCAAGAACTGTAATGAAATACAATGCAGTCAGCGAACGCTTAATCTCTATTCGTCTACGAGGATTGCCTATCAACACAACTATAATTCAAGTATATGCCCCAACAACAGCTGCAGAAGAGAATGAAATTGAAGAGTTCTATGAACAAGTACAAGCTGAAATTGACAGAACATGCAAACAGGATATCCTGATAGTCATGGGTGACTGGAATGCAAAAGTTGGCAACAAAGAAGAAGGCAAAGTAGTTGGAAAATATGGACTTGGCAACAGAAATGAAGCTGGAGAAAGATTGATAGAATTCTGCAAGACCAATGATCTATTCATCTCAAACACCTTCTTCCAGCAACACAAGCGACGACTGTACACATGGACTTCACCCAATGGATTGTATAAAAATCAAATTGACTACATCTGTGGAAGTCAACGATGGAAAAGCTCTGTAACATCAACAAAGACAAAACCTGGAGCTGACTGTGGTACAGATCATCAACTACTAGTATGCAAACTCAAGCTAAAGTTGAAAAAGAGCAAACCACTCATGAACGCACCAAAATATGACCTTGAGAATATACCACTGGAATTTAAAGACTGCCTGCAAAATCGATTTGCTGCTTTAGATACAAATGACAGAGCTCCGGAAGAGTTATGGAATGACATCAAGAAGGTTGTGCTGGAAGAAAGCGAGAAGTCTCTACAAAAGGTGAAAAAGCAAAAACGGCCAAAATGGATGACGGAAGAAACTCTGAAAATTGCCCAGAAACGCAGAGAAGCTAAAGCCAAAG
This sequence comes from Ichthyophis bannanicus, assembly GCA_033557465.1. Lineage (NCBI taxonomy): Eukaryota > Metazoa > Chordata > Amphibia > Gymnophiona > Ichthyophiidae > Ichthyophis > Ichthyophis bannanicus. The sequence continues at coordinate 498,813,473 of CM066035.1, forward strand.
GAGAAAGAAAGACAATCGCAGAACTCAACAGAGATTTCCAACGTGCAGCAAGACAGGACAAGGAAAAGTACTACAATGACACTTGCAAGGAAATAGAAGCAGAAACTATTAGAGGAAGAACAAGATCGGCTTTCCTAAAGCTGCGAGAGTTAAAGAAAAAGTTCCAGCCTCGAATTGGAATGTTACAAGATGCTCAAGGTTCTATGTTGAATGATGCTGAGAAGATCAAGAAAAGGTGGAAGGAATATACAGAGTTTTTATATGATAAAGATCAAGTGGACCAACAGCCGTTTCAACCTATACCTTATGATCAGGAACCATTGGTGATGAAAGAAGAAGTTGAAGCAGCATTGAAAGCCTTATCAAAGAACAAAGCACCAGGCATTGATAGCATTCCCATAGAAGTATTGCAGCAATCTGATGCAGCTGTTACCGTACTTACAAGGCTCTGCCAAGAAATATGGAAGACAACATCATGGCCAACTGACTGGAAAAGATCTGTGTTTATACCAATACTAAAGAAAGGTGATCCAACTGACTGTGGAAATTATCGCACAATCGCTCTGATCCCACATGCCAGCAAGATTTTACTGAAGATTATTCAAAAGAGACTACAGCCATACCTAGAACAAGAACTACCTGAAGTGCAAGCAGGGTTCAGGAAAGGGCGAGGAACGAGAGACATCATTGCGGATGTGAGATGGATCCTTGAAAAGACTAAAGAATACCAAAAGGATATCTATTTGTGCTTTATCGACTATAGCAAGGCTTTTGACTGTGTAAACCATGAGAAACTCTGGGCCACATTAAGAAGCATGGGTATACCAGAACACCTGATCGTTCTCTTGCGTAATCTGTACATTGATCAAGAAGCAACAGTTCGAACGGAACAAGGAGAAACAGAATGGTTTAAAATAAGCAAAGGTGTAAGACAAGGCTGCATACTTTCCCCCTACCTGTTTAATTTATATGCAGAACAAATCATCAGAGAAGCAGGACTGTATGAAGACAACAGAGGTGTGAAGATTGGTGGAAGACTCATCAACAACCTTCGCTATGCTGATGATACCACATTACTGGCTGAAAGCGAAGATGATCTGAAACATTTGCTTCTCACAATCAAAGAACATAGTCTCAAAATGGGCCTGCACCTTAATGTAAAGAAGACAAAGATCATGACACTGGCATAATCAACAGGTTCATCGTTGAAGGAGAAGAAATTGAAATTGTGAACAACTTTAACCTACTTGGATCAACTATCAATAAAGAAGCAACAAGCAGTCAAGAAATCAGACGACGCATTGCTCTTGGCAGAATGGCTATGAAAGACCTAGATAAGATTCTCAAGAGCAGAGATGTCTCTCTCCATACAAAGATTCGACTTGTTCAAGCCATGGTATTTTCAATAACATCATATGGATGTGAAAGCTGGACAGTGAAAAAGACAGACAGGAAGAAAATTGATGCCTTTGAATTATGGTGCTGGCGGCGAATACTGTGTATACCATGGACTGCCCGAAGAACAAACCAGTCGGTACTAGAGGAGATCAAATCTAAGCTTTCTTTAGAAGCTCAGATGACAAGACTTCGACTTTCATACTTCGGACACATCATGCGAAGAGAGAGATCATTAGAGAAAGACATCATGCTTGGCAAGATAGAAGGTCAACGCAAAAGAGGAAGGCCAGCAATGAGATGGATCGCTACAATAACAGCAGCTACGGGTACCAGTCTGTCGTCAATGAGCCGCCTGACTGAAGACCGAACACAATTTAGGATAGCTATCCAGAGGGTCGCCATGAGTCGACTCCGACTCGACGGCACTTAACAACAACAACAATTTTGTCAAGATGGGTCAATACCTCAAGGAATCGTTAGTGGGATAGGAACAGCTGGGGGATGTAGAAATGTAGTGGGCAAAACTGAAAGGAGATATTTTAAGGGCAACCAACCTTTTTGTTAGAAAGGTAAATAAAGATAAAAGGATAAGGAGGCCACTATGGTTCTCAAAAGAAGTAGCTGAAAAGGTGAAGAAAAAGAGGGAGGCCTTCATAAAATACAAGAGATCACAGAGAGAGGAAGACAGGCATCTATATTTGGGAAATCTTACAGAGGCTGGAAAAGTAGTCAAGAAAGCAAAGATTTGAAAAGAGAAGGAAAATAGCCAATGCAATAAAATGGCAGGTTAAGACATTTTTCAGATATGTTAGTGAGAGGAGGAAGGGCAAAAGTGGTATTGTCAGACTCAAGGGTGAAGGGGAGGAATATGTAGAAGCTGATGAGGATAAAGCAGAATTGCTTAACAGATATTTCTGTTCTGTGTTCAAAGATGAAGGACCAGGAGCAGGACGTCAGAAAACACCCACAAACAGGAACAGAATCGAGGGGCATCTTGGACGATTTTCAGAAGACTGTGTTCATGAGGAACTAACTAAATAAAAAGTAGACAAAGTGATGGGACCGGATGGGATACAACCGAGAATACTGAGGGAACTTCGGGACATTCTAGCAGCTCCACTGACTGACCTTTTCACTGCCTTTTGAAGTCAGGAGTAATACCAGAGGACTGGAGAGAGGCAAATGTGGTCCCTTTTCACAAAGCGGAAGTAAGGATGTGGTTGAAAACTACTGGCCAGTTAGTTTAACCTCGGTGGTGATTAAATTATTGGAAGCACTGCTGAAAAAGAAAATAGTGAAGTTTCTGGAGTCCAGTGGATTACCGGATCCAAGGCAGCATGGATTCACCAGAGGCAGGTCTTGTCAGACAAATCTGATTGATTTCTTTGACTGGGTGACCAGGGAGTTGGACTGAGGGAGAGCCCTAGATGTGATGTATTTAGATTTCAGTAAAGCCTTTGACACCGTTCTGCACAGGCAACTTATAAACCAACTGAGCACCCTAGGGATGGACCCCAAAGTTACTGCTTTGATTAGAAATTGGTTGATGGGAGGCGACAAAGGGTACAGGTAAATAGAGCTCTCTCTGATGAGAAGCAGGTTACCAAAAGTGTGCCCCAGGGATCTGTCCTTGGTCTGATTCTTTTTAACATCTTTGTTAGTGATATTGCGGAAGGGCTGTCGGGAAGTTTTGCCTCTTTGCGGATGATACCAAAATCTGCAATAGAGTAGACACTCAGGAATGTATAGATAACATGACAAGGGATCTAGCTAAGTTTGAGCAATGGTCTAGAATTTGGCAGCTGAGATTTAATGTTTAAAAATGCAAGGACATGCATTTGGGCTGCAGCAATCCAAGGGAGCGATATGGTATAGGGAGTGAAGTACTTCTGTCCACAAAAGAAGAGCAGGATCTGGGCATGACTGTATCTGATGATCTTAAAGTAGCCAAACAGGTAGACAGGCGACTGCAAAAGCTAGAAGGATGCTTGGGTGCATAGGGAGAGAAACGGCCAGCTGAAGAAAGGAGGTGATAGTGCCTCTGTATAAAATCTTTGGTATGACTTTTTTTGGAGTATTGTGTGCAATTCTGGAGACAGCACCTTCAAAAGGATAAAAACAGGTTGGAATCAGTGCAGAGGGTGGCTACTAAATAGTTAGTTGTCTTCATATGAGGACAGACTTAAGGATCTTAATATGTATACTTTAGAGGAAAGGCGGGATAGAAGTGACATGACTGAGACGATAAAATACAGTACCTCCATGGCATAAATGCACAGGAGGTGCGCCTTTTTCGATTGAAAGCAAGCTCTGCTACAAGGGGACATGGGATGAGGGTGAAAGGGGATAAACTCAGGGAGTTATATGCGGAAATATTTCTTTATGGAAAGAGTGGAATAGTCTCCCAGTGGATGTGGTAGAGATGAGGATAGTATCTGAATTAAAAAAAAGATGGAACAAATACAGAGGATCTCTAAAGGAAAAAAGGGGACTGTTTTAGTGGTTGATATGGAAGGGCAGATTAGATAGGCCATGTGGTCTTTTTCGGCTGTCATGTTTCTAAGATTTCTAGAAAGGTAAGAGTGAGTGAAGGGAAAAAGGAGGTGGAAAGGAGAGGAATATGAATGAGATTGGAGTAGTTAAGAAAGGAACTATCAAGGGAGTGACAGAAAAGTCTAGGGGGCCTGGGCGAGACTGGGCGAGATTGAGGTGGGGAGTGATGAAGAGTGAAGTTTAGCAGATAATGGTCAATTAGCGAAAGACTGAGGTACAGAAAGTAGATGGTAAGCATTTTGAGAAGAAAACAAGGTCAAGATAGTGACAGTGCTGATGAGTGGGGGCAATAGAGCAAAGCTGGAGGTTGAGTGAGGATGAAAGGGAAAGGAGCTTAGAAGCATAGGGGTCAGAAGGGTTATCAACATGAATATTAAAATCACCGAGAATAAGGAAGGGGGAGGATGAATCCAGAAAGAAAGAAAGCCATGTGTCTATCAGTGAGAAAGGTAGAAGTGGATTTGTCAGGAGGTCTATAAATTAGCAGCTATCCAGAGAGGTAAGGGATTAAAAAGGTTGATGGAATTGACTTCAAAGGAAGAAAAGAAGTGAGACTACGGTAGGTAGAGGGAGGAGTTGAAATTGGCAGGAAGGAGAAAGCAGAAAACCAACACCACTACCACGGTCAGTGGCAAAAGGAGTGTGGGAGAATTGGTAGCCACCGTGACAGAGGGCAGCGACCAAAGCAGTGTCATCAGGGAGGAGCCAAGTTTCAGTAAGAGCTAGAAGATGGAAAACGTTAGAGATAAAGAGATCGTGAGTGAAGAGAAAGAGGAGGTGGAAGGAGAGGAATATGAATGAGATTGGAGTAGTTAAGAGAGGAACTATCAAGGGAGTGACAGAAAAGTCTAGGGGGGGGAGCCTGGATTAGGATTAATATCACCGGATGACAGAAGAAGAAGAAGGGTGTAAGGCAGAAAGGAGACGGCATGGCGGAAATGAGGGTGAGGTTGTTTGAGAGAAAGGGGAGGGATGAATGAGAGGAAAAACAAGGTGAAGCTCAAGAGCTGAGGAAAGGGTGGAAGACAAGATGGGGGAAGGAATGGGGAAGGTAGAGGGAGGGTGATAAGAAAGGGGGGTTTTAAGTTGTTGGAATGAGGGGAGAAGGTTAGGGAGTGTTAATAAAAGGAAGAAAAAATGGTGCGGGAGCCATAAGAAAATGGAGAGGAGAGTAGAAGACAGAAGAAATAAATGAAGGATTGAAAGGTAGGTAGGAGGAAGAAGATCAAGGGAAGAGGGAGCAACTGGGAGTACTGGCTAATTAATCTAAAATTAAGAAAGACCAGAAAGGTCAATGTCCAAACAGTTAGGGCTCAATATTCATGAAAATGCTGCTCAGCGGGATATTCAGTGGCAATAATGCTGAACAGGGCCATACCGAGGTTGAATCTCACCCTGTGTGACTTGCACAACGGGCTCGCTACCCCCTTCCGCCTCCCCCGTGGCGGGAGAGAAGAGACGCGCCCGCTGTGCAAGCTGCCGGTGCGCTAAGCAGATCTGTCCCTCTCTTCTCTGATGTCGCGTCAGAGAAGGGAGTGACAGATATGCTTAGCAAGGCTTAAGGGGCATATTTCAGATGTCTGCCGTTGCCTGCCACCACTGAGTGAAGAAAAAATGGCGGCGGCAGGCAACGGCAGACAGCCAAAATGTGCCCCTTAAGCCTTTGCGCCCTGTGTGACTGCACCACTCTCACAGGGCTAGGTACGGTCCTGATATTGAACACCCCAATCTCCCTTACATGCCCCAATGCTAACTGCTTAGCATCGGGGCGTATCGAGGATGGCTGCTATTCCTCTTTGCAGTGCTGCGAGACATGATCAGGAAGGAGGCCCTGAGACTGTTCAATGGACCTGCAACATGGCTAAGAGGTTGGTTTCAGCCTTCTCACCATCCTGCTCTGGGGATCAGCACCACCATGAAGGGCTACAAGCACCATTTTACGAGTACCAGTCAACAAACTGAATCATAGACAGTATCATTACTACAGACTACTCCGCATAATCTGACTGCGTGGACACTAAGGGCCCAATATCAAATTAGGACAGTTAGGCACAAGAACAGCACCAAGCTGTGGCCCCCATCCTCTAACCCTGGATATTCAATGCTGGGGTTATATGTGGCCTCGGCATTAAATATCTAGGGTTGCCAGGAAGTCGCAGAGGCTAACAGGGTAGCAGCGATATTGCACCATTGCCCGGTTAGCTTCTATGGGTAAAAATAGGCCAGCTTTTGCATCACCTATCTTTTACCTGTAAAAGCTAACTGGATAGTGGTGTAATATCGCCATTAACCGGTTAGCCTCTGAGGCGACCCCGGATATTAAATGCCAAGGCCACATATGACACCGGCATTGAATATCCAGGGTTAGAGGATGGGGGCCACAGCTAGGCACTGTTCTTATGACTAACTGTCCTAATTCGATATCAGGGTCTTAGTGTCCATGCAGTCAGATTAGGCGGAGTAGTCAGTAGAAATGACACTGTGAGGAGTCTGTTGTCTCGGTACATGTTGGTACCAATGACATAGGAAAGTGTGGTAGGGAGGTTCTAGAGGCCAAATTTAGGCTTTTAGGTAAGAAGTTGAAATCCAGAACTCCCAGGGTAGCATTCTCTGAAATGCTTCCTGCTCCATGCGTGGGACCTCAAAGGCAGGTAGAGCTTCAGAGTCTCAGTGCGTGGATGAGACGATGGTGCAAGGAAGAGGGTTTTAGATTTGTTAGGAACTGGGCAACATTCTGGGGAAAGGAGGGGCGTTTCCAAAGGGATGGGCTCCATCTTAACCGGGATAGAACCAGTTTGCTGGCATTAACCTTTAAAAAGGAGGTAGAGCAGCTTTTAAACTAGATAATAGGGGAAAGCCAACAGTCGCCCAAGATCGCATGGATCAGAACTATGTATCATTGAATGATACTAGCAAAAGATTGAAGTTAAGGCAAATTGACAGAGAGGTTCCAATAAAAACAAAAGTAACCCAAATGAGCAGACAACAAGATTCCAAATTACCCCTGCCTACCGATAACCAGATTAAAATGAACAAAATACAGCCTCTAAAATGCTTGTATGCAAATTCCAGAAGTCTGAAAAAATCAGATGGGAGAGTTAGAATATATAGCACTAAATGAGAAGTTAGATAAGATTGTTATCTCAGAGATATGGTGGAAGGAAGACAACCAGTGGGACACTGTGATACTTGGGTACAAACAATAGATCATAATGATAGAGCAAATCAAATTGGTGAAGGGGTTGCACTCTATTTTAGAGAGGGCATCGAGTCACAAAGGATTAAAGTCTTGCAGGAAACAAAATAAACTGTAGAATCTCTATGGATCGAAATTCCATATAAAAAGGGGAAGGCAATGGCAGTGGTGGTATACTATCGACTGCCTGACCAGAATGAACAGATGGATGAGGTAATGCTCGAAGAAATCAGGGAAGCTAAGAAAAGATACAGCACAGTAATAAAAATGGGTGATTTCAATTACCCCATTATCGACTGGGTCAGTGTCACGGCAGGACATGCTAGGGAGATAAAGATTCTAGATGAAATAAATGACTGCTTCTTAGAGCAGCTGGTTCTTGAAGTGACAAGAGGAGAAGCCATTTTGGACCAGTCCTTAGTGGAACACAAGATCTGGTGAAAAAGAAGGGTGTTGGAGCCACTTGGCAATAGTGATCGTAGCATGATCGCATTTGATTTAATTAGTGGAGGAGGGATAGTAAGAAAATCCACAGTACTACCTTTTAACTTTCGAAAGGGAGACTATGATAAAATGAGGAAAATAGTTAAGAAAAAATTAAAAGGAGCAGTTACAAAGATTGAGGATGGGCGCTGGGCGCTGTTTAAAAATACTATCTTGGAAGCCTAGACCAACTGCTTTAAGAAAAGTGCTTTAAAAAAAGTGAAAGGAAGTCCAAAAAACTGCCAGCATGGTTTAAACGTGAGGTCAGAGATGGAAAAAGGAGCCAAATGATGAAAACTGGAAACAACATAAGCACTGGCAAGTTAGATACAGTAAACTGAGCATAAGGCAGGCAAAGAGAGAATTTGAGAAGAAGCTTGCTGTAGAAGCAAAAACACATAATAAAGACTTTTTCAAGTACATTCGTAGCAAAAAACCTGTGAGAGAGTCAGTTGGACCATTAGATGATAGAGGGGTAAAGGGAGAGCTAAGAGGGGACAAGGCCATAGTGGAGAGACTGAATTAATTCTTTGCTTTGGTCTTACTGTGGAGGATGTAGGGATGTTACCCATGAGTGAAATGGTATTTAAAGGTGATGCCGCAGAAGAATTGAAAGAAATATTGATACACCGGGAAGATGTAATGCAAATATTTGTTAAAACTGAAGAGTAGCAAATCACCTGGACTGGATGGTATACATCCAAGGGTGTTGAAAGAACAGAAATATATGAGATTTCAGACCTGCTTTTAGTAATCTGTGAACTATCATTAAAATCATCTGTAATATCTGAAGACTGGAGGATGGCCGATGTAACGCGAATTTTTAAAAACGGTTCCAGGGGTGATCCGGGAAACTACAGACCGGTGAGCCTGATGTCAGTACTGGGAAAAATGGTAGAAACCATCATAAAGAACTAAATTAGTGAACATGTAGATAGTCAAGGCTTAATGGGAGACAGCCAACATGGCTTTAGACAAGGAAGATCTTGTCTTACTAATCTGTTATGTTTTTTGAAGGTGTGAATAAACAGGTAGACAAAGGTGAGTCGGTTGATGTAGTGTATATGAACTTTCAGAAAGCCTTTGACAAGGTCTCTCATCAGAGACTTTTGGCAAAACTAAAAAGTCGTGGGATAGGAGGCAGTGTACTATTATGGATCAGAAACTGGTTAAAAGATAGAAAGCAGAGGGTATGGCTAAATGGCCAATTTTCCCCAATGTGGAAAGGTGAATAGTGGAGTACCCCAGGGATCTGTGCTGGGTCTGCTGCTTTTTAACATATTCATAAATGACCTGTAAAAGAGAATAACGAGTGAGGTTATCAAATCTGCAGATGACACAAAACTATTTAAAGTTGTTAAAACCCATGAGGATTGTGGAAAATTGCAAGAGGATCTTGATAAATTGGAAGACTGGGCATCCAAATGGAAGATAAAATTTAATATGGACAAGTGCAAAGTTATGCACCTAGGAAAGAACAGCCCAAACTATGGTTACACGATGCAAGGTTCTGCATTAGGAACCACCACCCAGGAAAACGATTTAGGCATCATCGTGGATAACATTTTAAAAACCTCCGCCCAGTGTGCAGCAGCGGCCAAGAGAGCAAATAGAATGCTAGATATCATAAGGAAAGTAATGGAAAATAAAACAAAGGATATTAAATTGCCTCTGTCATTCCATGGTGCAACCACACCTTGAATATTGTGTGCAGTTCTGGTCGCCGTATCTTAAAAAGGATATAGCATTATTGGAAAAGGTACAGAGAAGAGCCACCAAAATGGTAAAGGGGGTGAAAGGATACCCCTATGAAGAGAGGCTGAAAGATTAGGACTCTTCAACCTGGAAAAGAGATGGCTGAGGGGAGATAATATAAAGATCTATAAATTAATAAATGCAGTGGAACCGGTAAACGTAGATTGATTGTTTATGTCATCAGAATATAGAAAGACTAGTGTTCATGCAATGAAGCTACAGGTTAACCTATTTAAAACTAATAAGAGAAAATATTTTTTCACTCAATGTGTAATCTAACTCTGAAATTTGTTACCAGAGTATGTAGTAAAAGCTGTTAGTGTAGCTGAGTTTAAAAAAGGTTTGTACAAGTTCCTGAAGAAAGGTCTATAAACCATTATTAAAGGGGACCCAATACAAGCATTGTGGAACCTGTGTCTTTCGGGAAAATGCTAGGTATTTATGACCTGATTGGCCACTGTTGGAAACAGGATACTGGGCTTGATGGACCTTGGTCTGACGCAGTATGGCATATCTTAAGTTCTTATGTTCTTATGAGCATGTCCCAGTGACTCATGGGCAAGGCCGGACCACGGGCAATAAGCATGGCATCAGAGGAGTTGGATGAGGAGGTGAACGGCAACATGGAGCAGTAGGGACTCTTGGTGTCTGAGCAATTGTTTTTTCAGAGGGAATTCTGCCGTGGCTCTGATGAGATGGCCTCTGAGTTTCGCTCCATGCAGGAAGACGTTATGAATAAAATATCTGTCCTTCACAGCAATATTAGAGAATTTGGGAGCCGCATGGAGGAAGCTGAGGCCAAGCTGGAGGAACATGCTGAAACATCAACTGAATTGCAATGTGTGGCTGATAGATAGAGACTGCAAGACTTAAACTGGATGACACTGAAAACAGGGCCAGGTGCAACATGCGCATAAGGAGTGTCCCGGAGCAGCTGGGGGTGCCAAGAATCTTGAGGACATTGTGCAAGCTATCACTACAGAATTGCTCATGCCGGAGTTGTTTAAGGCTCAAGGGGGGAGGGGGTGCCTCCATGGAGATCAAGAGTTCAGAGGGCGCTGGAAAAGCACCCAGGAATTAAGCCCCAAGACATTATAGTGCGCTTTTTGTGCTACCTAGATGCTGACTTGCTTTTGCGGAGGGACCGTGAAAAGAAAGCAGTGCAATACTGTGAGGCACTAATGTCACCACATCAAGATCTCTCTACATTTACTCTCGTGAGGCGCAAAGAAATGAAACCTGTTATAGAGGTGCTGGTGAAAGATTCTTCCTCACCATCACAAATTTCATGTGGATGGAAAAGGACTAGGAGTAAGTTTTCAGCTAAGGAATTATCTGAGGCCTGGTGAGTGCTGCAACTGGCAGGCCTTGTGAAGGATGATGCGGTGCCTCAGTCACAGTCCCAGCAACCAGCCCCCTCAAAATGGAAAAGAGTGGGGGTTCCTCCTACTGACTGCACTTGCCTTAACTGTGAAGATGGACTGATGCGGGACCATGGACTTTGGTGTCTGGAGGATAGGCATGCTTTCAGCGGCTGTGCCCCTGACCTGTGTGGCTACCATTGCGTTTCCCAGGGAGTCTAGCAGTTGCGACTTACCTAGAGGACTGAATTGCTCAAAGTGTTGCTGTTATTTCTTGTATTGAGTTAAACTGTTTTGGGACCTGTGCATATTTGTTGAAACTTTGTGATAATATTCGGGGGAATGTGCTAGTGGGAGGAGTGGGGAAAGGAGACATGGGCTGGCCGGGATTTGGTGTATGATGTTTCCTCAGGTCTGCAGAAGTAGCAGGTGACAACAAGTTGTGGGGTGGGGGGTTAGGAATGGGGGTAAGGAAAGAGTGCTGACGGATGGGTTCATAGGGCAGGAGAAGAGGTGGGGGTTAGAAATGGAGATGGGGTTGGGAGTGGAGAGGGGAAGAAGGGGAAGAAGGGGAAGGGGGAAGAGAGGTGGGGGGCTTAGCTGTGTGGCATGGGAAGTGTGTGTGGATTGAGTGCAGTGTCACTGTGGGTGGTTGACCATTGGCAGTGGGGTGATCCATTCTCGACTATACTTGGCGTGGGGATTAGGGGAAATTGTAATCCGCAATGTTGAAAATTGTACCATTTAATTTTAAAGGCCTGAACTGTCCCTAGAAGTGCTCTCTCTTATTCAAGGAGTTTAGAAGCCTGGGTGGCGATGTGTTTCTCCTACAGGAGACTGTCACCACCAGGTGGGCAGACTGCCTCCTGGCTAGCAGGCCTGCGTCTGGTGGCAAGAAATGTAGTTGCACGACACGAGTGGTTGAAGGCAAAAAAGGATTTATTCCCCTCCCGGGGTCGGATTATTCAAAATAAACAAAACACAAGTACTCAAAAGAAATGAGCCATGCTTTCTGGCCAAAACATAAAGGAACAATAGAACACTTCTTCTTGCTTCAAAGTAAAGTATAAGGTTAGGCATTCAAATTCAACACACAGTCTCACTGTGTGTAAACCAGCATTCAGTAGTTATAGTGTTTTCCTTCCACACTATGCACAGCCTTGGCTAGCACAAAGACATTATTTTATCTGACAAAATCAGTGTGCAGTCCATTGGGTCACTGTTAGAAGAACACTCACTGAGTGTGTCAATAATCATTGGTTCTTGCACGTATTCAGAACTTTCCTTATCCAAATATGTTTTCAAGTTCCCCTGTGCCGTGCCGTCACAGTGTCTCTCAGTAGCACTCGCTCTATGGCTAGAATAACTGCTCTCGTAGCCTCTTGTGTCTGGGAGAGAGGGAAGCCACCACTCAGGGTTCTTATAAACTCCCTTCCTATAGGAGATTCCAGCCCTGGTGAGCTTATTAGTTCTATCCTCAGGTTGGGATAGATAATGTCCTTCTCCCCTCTTAATATCAGGTTTTAGCCTGCAGGGTTTTCTCTGTGGCTTAGGAACTTCTATAAGGTCATCTTCAGACATGCACACGTCCTCTGGGTAATATCTTTCTTTCTCTGGAGGTTTCAATTGCCCTTTGCTCAGCTCTCTGCTCAAATCCCTCGGCTGGGAGTTACAGCCCTGCCCCCACCTTGGATTTCCTGCATGAGGCTGCTCTGCATTCACACTGTAGGAATTTCTATCATTCACAACCTTTAACTTCCCACTATAATCATTCCTCAGGTCACAGCTTCCTGATACATACAGTTTTGCTTTTGGCTTCCAGTCACTCCGGCTGGAACGTTGCCTCTCTGCTTCAAAGTGTTTGCAATCAGCAGAACATTCACACCTGTTCTCTGCTCTTGCTAGCTGCTTCTTCCTGTAGGACTCTGGGTAGTTACTTGGGTGAATTCTTCCTGGCTCTAACTCTGACTTACTTCCTGGGTCAAAGTAGAAAACTCCTCCTGCTTCCTCTCGGACAGCTGCTTCAGGTAAGACAGCCTGTTCTCTTTGCTCACGTTGTTCTAACAGCTCTCGCTGTCCTGCTAGTCCTCCTAGTTCTAACCCTGTGTTCCCTGCACTGTCCTTATAAGGGCTGTAAGCTCTTCCCCTTCTCAGGTGCACGCTATCAGGAACTAGGGAATGTTTCTCAGCTGAGTGTTTTTTCAGACCTCGTGGCTGAGTTTGTTTCTGTTGTCCCTGACAACAGCTGCTCACATGGGCTGCTTGCCTGTCAGCTTCAGGACTAAAATGCCGTGAATTTTGTGCTTTTAAGTTGGAGAATGGAGCTTCTTCATCACATATCCCCCCCCCCTTAAAACCTTACGGGCTGCTGACGCCCTCGTCTGACAGCACGTAAGCCTAGGGTGACTATCCCAACGCTTCTCTACTTTGACCAGCTGTACTGATGCTGATCGGTCTTGCCATGGTTTCAGTAAGTTTAAGTGGTAGACTTGTTGCCGCCCCCCTTCATGCTCGACTCTATAAGAGACTGGGCCCACTCTGGCTACCACTGTACAGGGTCCCTTCCACCTGGACTCAAATTTTGGACCTGCGGCTGGCACTAGGACCAACACCTTGTCCCCTATGTCCAATCGCCTTTCTTTGGTCCCCCGGTCATAGTACCGCTTTTGCCGGTGTTGGCTCGCCTGCAAATTCTCTACGGACACCCGGGAAGTTCTTTCCAGGCGGTTCCTAAGGTCCCTGAGAAACTGGGGTACCCCTACCTCTTCTGCCTCGGGCTCAATCCATTGCTCTCTTAGGATATCTAAAATCCCCCTTGGAGCCCGCCCGAATAATAGCTCATAGGGCGATGCCCCTAAAGATGCCTGCCTACGCTCCCGGCATGCATAAAGCACAAATGGAAGTAAATTATCCCATTCCCCCATGTTTCCCTCCAGGCCACGTCGTAACATTTGTTTAATCGACTGGTTCATCCTTTCGACCAGTCCGTTAGACTGGGGATGATAGGCAGAGGTTCATATATGTCGTATCCCAAATGCGTCCCACACCAAGGCTAAATATTTGGATGTGAAATTAGTCCCTTGGTCTGTTAGGATCTCTTGGGGAAACCCAATTTCACAAAATAATTTGATGAGTTCTAGGGATATTGTCTTAGCTGAGATATTCCATAGCGGAATGGCCCACAGAAATCTAGTGGCCACATCTACAATTACCAATAGGTACTGGAAGCCCCTTGGCGTCCTAATTAAGGGTCCAACTATGTCCATAGCCAGGCGACGAACTGGCGTGGCAATAGTGGGTGTGCTAATCATGGGCACAGGTTTTGGCTTTGTGGCAGTGACCTTTTGGTAAGCGGGACAAGACTGGCAATAGCGGGTAGTCTCTTTAAAGACTCCCGGCCAGTAGAATCGGGCCAAAATCTGGTCCAACGTGCCTTGTATGCCTTTGTGGCTGCCCACGGGATGATCATGTGCCAATCGCATGACTATCGTTTTAAAAGTGGTTGGCACAACTACCTGTTTTCGGATCGCCCCAGTATATGGGTCTGCACTTTCCCTATATAATAACTCGCCCTCTAGCAAGAATCGAGGCAAGACGGCCCTATCCTCCTGAGCATATTCAAAAGCCCTCTTTAGAGCAGGATCTGTCCTCTGCTCCTTTGGGAAGGACGGGAATTTCTGAACTAGTTCAGCAGGGACCCATGGCAAATCTTCCCCCGCTACCAGCTCTGCTCTCCCTTGGGACCTATTCCTTTGCTCCCGACGTCTCTCTGCCTTTCCTTTTCTCTCTTTAGAGGGAAGGTTAATCAGATCATCATGAGAGGGGAGTACATTAACTAGCTCATCCCCTAGGCCCTCCTCCTCCTCTGGGGTCTCTTCCTCATCTGCGGAACCTGCCCCTATTTCTGAGGCCCTGGCCTGGGATCTGGTAGAAACCAAATTAATTTTTCTACCCAAGCCTTTTTTTAGACCTTGGTTAAACGGTGGCCAATCACATCCTAAAACAAGCTTGTAAGGGAGATGTGGGACTAAAGCTACCTGTACTTTTTCTTGAGTGCCCATTCCTTCCACAGACACTCTATAGCGTGGGTAACCTATAGATGTGCCATGCACGCACCTCACTTTTATTTTGTCCCTTACTGGATTTAGGGTGAATGGGTTACGGGCTGTGATGGTCTGCCACATTTCCTGTGAGACCATGCTTTGGCTGGCTCTGGAATCTAGGAGTGCCAAAGCCTCTACCCCGTCTATCTGGACCTTTAACAGAATGCCCTTCTCTAGGTGGTTCTCTCCTCCCGACACTAGAGCAGTGCGCACATTACACTTCCTGTATGCATGTCCAGGCTGGCCACAATTAAAACATTTCATCTGGGAGACTTCCGGTGGCATGGTGAGCTGAGCAGACGTGCTCGTCTCGGCTCTGGAGCCCGCGCCCTCTCCCCTGCTGAAAAATTTAAGCTAATTTACTTATTTTGGGAAACTGTGGGGGCATAGCGTTGCGGAGCCTTAGAGGATCTATTTACTCCCCTCTCTGCTTGATCGCCGGTGCATGGCCACGAAAATCCCCCGCAGAACCCGGGCACGAGGTGGGGAAGAAAAGATGGCGGAAGGTGGGCAAGAGCCCCTGGGACAGCTCGAAGCCCCGACGCTGGTAACAGAAGTATCGAGGGCGGTGGTGGGTGCCCTGGAGGGAAGATTGGGGGGATTGTCCACCCAGCTGCAGGAGGTGGTTCAAGCCATAGCTGACTTTAACAAACGGGTTGAGCATGCGGAAAATCGCATCAGCTCCCTGGAAGATCAGCACATACAAGACCTCGCCAGGATCTGCAATCTGGAGACGACACTTACCCAGCACGAGGAAAAATTGGAAGATCTTGAAAACCGAAGTCGGCGAAATAATCTGCGCTTTATCGGAGTGGAGGAATCTATAGCAGACCGGGATCTGAGGCGACATCTGGAACAATGGATAGTGACTACCCTATCTCTGCCCGAGGATGTTGGGAAGATAATACTAGAACGTGCTCACAGACTGGGGCCCCCACGGGCAGGCGATCGTCGGCCTCGGGCGGTGATAGCCAGGTTTCTCAATTCTACACAAAAGGACGAGGTATTGAGGGCCTCCCGGTACGCGCGGAGAACGGGCACCCCCACGGATTCGATATTGATTTTTCAAGACTATTCAGCTGGCGTATCCTTGAAACGTAAGGCCTACAAAGATCTGTGTGCCAAGCTTATTGACCGGGGAGTTTGCTTTACCCTTGCATACCCAGCGGTCTTGAGAGTTTACAGTGATAAAGGGAATTGGGTGTTTCACTCCCCTGAAGAGGCCCGTGACTACTGCAAAAGCTTGGGCTGAAAATTGACGAGAGAACATCTCTTCTTCACATCGGTGGTTTGGGGATTTTCTTCTCCTGGGTCGGACGGGAGTGGGGGCCTCCCGGCTTCTCCTGGCTCAGGAGCAGAGTTGCACATCTCATTGAACTGTCCCAACTGTCAGCACCCGCGGAGTATGGAGGAAGTTGAAGTTGTTACAATGTAATGGAAGTTAACCGTGTTATTTTGTAACTTTTTGTTTTTAGATTTGGTCATTTAAGCACGTGGTATGAGTAGCTACTTTTTGCCCTTCTTAAATGTTTAACTGTTACAAGTTTGCAATTTGCGGATACTGTTCAAGTATTGAATCCGAATGTGTGAAGGGTTAGTTTAAGAGGGAGACTGGTATAATTGTTGCATGATTGCGGGATTGAGGGATTGGTTATTTGTCGGGGAGGGGAGCGGAGAATGGCAAAGCCATTGGGAGAGGGAGCGGGGGATAGGTGGGTCACTGTATATTTGTTTGCCGCTGTCAGTACACCACTTAGGTTTGCTGAAGCTTGGGTTGTAGTGCTATCTTGAGAGCATGGGAGGGGATACCTCGAGGTTCTGTGGCTCTGTGCTTTGAATATGTTAACGCAGCTAGTGACAGAGGCAGAGCGTTACTCTCCTAGAAGGGGGTTTGAGGTTTGGGAGCTGTATGGGATCCTGCACTGCTCCCCAGATCGCCCTTCTTCTCTCATCCTCATGCTGATTAATATCAGCAACAACAGCGTAACAACAGGAGGGTGGGGGCGGAGTGGAGGGGCCAGAAAAGCTGCGGGTAGGTTTTCTCTGCTTGGGCTCCTCCCTCATTATCTTCTGTTGGCATTGATAGGCGGCTGTGTTGGGGTTATGGGTGGAGTCCGGGTGGATTAGTTTAGCAAGGGACTGCCGGTTGAAGGCCGCGGTTTCACATCACATAACATCACATCACATCACGTGGAGATGGTATTGGGGTGGTGGGGGGATGAAGCTGATGGTGTGCATGATGTTAGAATGGGGAGGGGCGGGAGGCCTACATGTCACAGAAGTCTAGGTGGGGCCAGCCCAGGCTGGTATGGGGTTTGAAGAAGTGTTCAAGGGGAAGGGGGGGGGAGCGGATGAGGTGGGAGGGGGGCCATGTGTGGATGGGGGGGTGGGAAGGGGGGAGGGGTGGGGGGGGAAACTGCTGGGCTTGCCAGTATACACGGGATGCAAGAGGGGACAAGCTTAACTGAACGGGGGAAGTGGGGGTGGGGAGAAATAAGCTGTATCTGTTGGGGAGTACCAAGCTGTGCTGGTTGGAGAGTACATAGTACATGGATCTCTAAAAAGGGGTGGGGTGGAACATGGGGACAGGGGGCTCTTGGCTGGGGGGGCCCCTTCACTGTGAATCAAAGGGCAAGTACAATTTTGGTTTTTATCTTCCTAAATTGTTATGGCTAACAACACTCGGATAGTTTCGTGGAATGTGTGCGGGCTGGGCTCCCCGCTGAAACGCTCCAAGGTCCTACAACACTTGAGACGTCACCGTGCAGATGTTGTTCTACTGCAGGAGACGCATCAATCGGGGGCGGAGCATCAGAAACTGGGCACTGGGTTCAAAGCTCATGTTTATGGGGCCCCGGCTGTGGGGAAGAAACGTGGGGTGGTTGTACTTGTGGCTAAATCTACTTCTTGGGAGGCTGAAAGGGTTGTTACTGACTCTCAGGGTCGCTATGTTGGTGTGTGGGGGAGGTTAGTTGGGCGGAAGGTGTTTCTCTGTTCTGTATACGGGCCCAATGTATATGAGGCTAGCTTTTTCCAGGACCTCTCAAAACTGATGGCTGAGGCTAGTGGCTACAAGATAATCTTAGGTGGTGATTTTAACATCACCTTGGATAGTGGCCTAGATAGATCTAGTCCCCAGGACAGCGGGAATTCTCGAGCGCGTCGTCGGCTACGAGGCATTTGCGAGGCGTATGATCTTCTTGATATCTGGCGAGTGCTGCACCCTGGCGAAAGAGATTATACGCATCTATCTAGGGCGCATGGTACTTGGTCCCGTATAGACTTCTTCCTAGTGGCGGATTCACTTTTTAATTGGGTCTTCAAGGCCAGTATTGGCCCTCTCGTTATTTCGGATCACGCCATGGTGGTTTTGGATCTACGGGGGGACCATCCTCCCTCAGGCAGGGTGTGGCGTTACCCCCTAGAGCTCTGCGGTGATGCACGATTCGAATCTTTTTTGAGAGAACGTTGGAAGGAGTATGAACTCTTAAATGCCTCACCGGATATTTCCCCTGCACTTTTCTGGGAGGCGGGTAAAGCGGTGCTTCGGGGCGATATCATCAGTTACCAGAGCCATTGGCGCCAACAGTTAAATCAGCGGATAATAAGGTTGGAAAGGGAGCTGGGCCGAATCCGCCGGATGGCGGCTGGCTCCCATAGAAGCGCACATACGAATAGACTTCGGGAGGTACGAACGGAGCTAGAGACGCTGCTCCATCAGCGAGCACATAAATCGCAACTGTATTACCGTTATAAACTTCATCGGTTTGGTAACAGGGCGGGTAAGTTGATGTCATCCCTGTTGAGACCCGCGGGTGGCTCCCGACAAATTGGGGCGATTCAGCGGCCTGATGGTACTGTTACCCGGGATTCCACCCACATAGAACAGGTCTTCACGGAATTTTTTTGACAGCTTTATGTTAATGAGGAGGTGGGGGGCACGGTGGGGCGCTCTTTTCTTGAGGATTGTGGGCTCCCTAGACTAACAGAGGAGCAATTGACGGCTCTCAATATGCCCCTGTCCGGTCATGAGGTTCAAGTGGCAATCCGGGGTCTTAAGAATGGGCGTGCTCCTGGTATTGACGGATATCGGGGTGAATTCTACAAAACCCTACAGGACGTGGTGGTTGTTCCTCTCATTGGGTACTTTGAGGACCTTGTGAGACGTGGGAAGTTTCCATATGAACCCAACAAGGCCCTGATCACGATTCTACCTAAGCCGGGGCGGGACCCCCTTTTGCCGGGATCCTACCGCCCTATTTCCTTACTTAATGTAGATATCAAACTTCTGGCCAAGATAATGGCGGACAGATTAGCACCCTTTTTACCATCCTTGGTGCATCAGGATCAGGCCGGATTTGTCAGGGGGCGCCGAGTGGCTAAAAACCTGCATCGGATACTATTATCCATGTGTGCTGGGCGACTGGCTGGGGAGTCCTCGCTGCTCATCAGTTCCGATGCCGAGAAGGCGTTTGATCGCGTTAGCTGGGGTTTTATGCACCAGACTTTAGAACAAATGGGCTTCGCAGGTTTCTTTATTGATGTGATTAAATTGTTGTATGCAGATCCCTTAGGGGCCCTTTTGGTCAATGGAACTATGTCTTCTGAATTTGCCATTCAGAAAGGGACCCGTCAAGGCTGTCCGCTGTCACCTTTACTTTTTGTCCTATCGCTTGAGCCCCTGCTTCTGCGTATCAGGTCTGCTTCTCAACTTAGGGGTATCAGGATGGGTGATGGTGAATTTTGGGTCGCCGCATTCGCGGATGATTTACTGGTGCACTTGGGAGACCCTCAAATGGGACTACCCCGTTTATTGGATCTTATTCAGGAATATGGCATACCTTCTGGTTTGCGGCTTAATTTAGATAAATCCGAGGCGCTCTACCTAACTCCGGAGGGACACCCGGGTTGGCAGGGTCCATTTCCGCTGCGGTGGGCTACCGGATACTTCAAGTACCTTGGTGTGTATTTACCGGCACGACTTGAGGATCTTTATAAGCTGAACGTGAGTAAGATCTTGGGTGAGATCTCGACTTGTGTGGATCGCTGGCGGGATTTGCCCTTGTCCTTGGGGGGCAGGGTTGCTTTATGCAAGATGACTCTTCTCCCTAAAATTCTATACCCTCTTCAAATCCTCCCGTTACATCTTCGACGGGCGGACCTCCGGCAATTAGACCGCTATTTTAACCAATTTCTGTGGCGAGGGCACAGACCTCGGGTTCGCCTGGCGGTATTACAACAACCTAAGACCTTAGGTGGACTGGGTTTTCCTGACATTCGGCGGTACAATATGGCCTGCCTTCTACGACACGTCCGAGACTGGCTTTGGGATCTTTCCGACTGGACCCCGACGCAGCAGTTCGAGACCCTGTTGACGCCTCTTCATCCCCGATATCTTTTGCATGCTCGTACGCTCCGGGGGGTACCATTGATACTTTGCGATCTTTTTCTGGATCCCTTCCGGAAGGCATGGCGATTCCTTTGTGTGGGGCGTCAGATATCCGCCCATCACACACCTTACCTTCCCTTACGGGGGAATGCTGATTTCACGGCTGGCCTTGGGCGAACCCGCTTTCAGTTTTGGGAGAGCCTTGGTTTGGTGAACTTGGAACATTTGTTGACTGTGGAGGGTACTCTGGTGGCGTTTGATGTGTTGTGCAGGCAATACCAGCTGGGGCCCTGGGATGTATTTCAATATACTCAACTCCGGAGCTATCTTCGTACGATTCCGGACGAGGCATTACGTGGATCGGTATGCTCTGACCTTGAGCTGTCTCTTCTGGGGGAAGCTCTCCAAACGTGGGTGTCGGTGTTGTACAAGATGCTGTGGGATGGGATGGCACCCAGTGCTATCGCCGCCTTAGCGGCGGCCTGGACAGCGGATCTAGGTGAGCAAATTGGAGAGGACTCCCTTTTGGGGGGATTAATGGCTATTCTGGCCGTGAGTATTCAGGTCCTGCATCGCGATACCCAATACCGCCTCGCGCGTCGTCTTTACTTTGCCCCGGTTAGGGCGTGGAAAGCCGGCATTGCAGCGAATCATTGCTGCCCCAGATGCGGGGCCGACAGGGCAACGCTGGGTCATATGTTTTGGCACTGTCCCAGGATCCAGATTTTTTGGAGTCGGGTGCAATCGTATCTTCGCCGTTGCCTGCCGCTTCTGGAACCTCTCACCGCACGCCATTTAGTGCTCGATCTCTGGGAGGAAGATAAAGGGACTATTCTCGGGGACTGGGCGCTGCGCTGGTTGCGCTTGATGCTGATGTCTGCTCGCATGACAGTTCTGCAGCGATGGCTGGATGTACGGGGTCCAGTTTATGGGATTTGGCGAGTTAGAATCCACCGACTTCTTCTTCTGGAGCAGCTTGGAGCGGCTGGTAACGAACGTCGATGGGCCAGGTTTCTGGAGGGGTGGGGGCCCCACCTACAGCTTATGCCGGCTGGGACGCGTCGCAGACTTTTGGGGGGCTCCTGAGCTCCTGAGCTGGCAGACTTTATTTGAGGTAATTTGGGGCTCAGCTTGGCAGTTTGGCGGTTTGATAGATGCGCGACCAGGCGGACGGACAGTGAGGGGGGCCCTGGGGTCCACATTGGCGATCTCCTGATTCCCTTTTTCAGCCTCCCTCACCATTTCTGTTTCTCTTCCTCCTATTGTTCTCCTGTTTTTTCGGTTCTCTTTTTTGCCTTCTCTCTTTCTTCGCTTCTCCTTGATTTCCTTCCCCAGGATAGGACTGCATAGGGACGAGGAGGGGGGGAGGGGCGGGACAAGGATGGGACGGGGGGGGGGGGTGCTTTTGGTTAAGTTCTTGGGTAAGTTTATTATGCAAGATGACAGATCCGGGAGAAGAACACACCCTGGATCTGTTCACGATAGCACCAGCTGTTGGGTGAATAGGGGTGGGAGGGGGAAAGTTGGTATGTACACGCTTAATGACAGGATAGTGTTCTATGTCTACCCAGGGACAGGGACACCTACGTGTTTCATGATCTTTGCACCCTCTGATAATTCGAGTTGAGACAATTTGTTTTTACTGAATATGTTATTTACTTTGGTCTCATTGAGTGTGTACCATAAGTTGTCGGGGGGGGGGGGGGTTTGGTCTCTGTACTTGATGGCAGCCTATTGCTTTGCCTTCAGGTTGACACTGTTTTCTTTTAATGTACTTATTGCAATTAACAACAATAGATTTAAACACAACGGGAAGTGGGGGGGGGGGGGGAAGAAACTGTGTGAAAATGTAAGGCACTAAGGGATGGCATAGTCTGTTTGTGTACAATTGTTTCTCCTGTTGTATCGTTGTCTCTACACTTTGGAATTGGAAAATGATTGCTAATAAAAAATGATTTAAACAAAACATTTCATCTGAACATTCTTTTCTACACTTTTGCCAAACATTTTCTCCTTATATACACTCTCACCATATGCATTTCCCTTTAAGGACTTTCTTACACCATTCATTCTATCAAGACCAGCCACTTTTAAAACACTGCCTCTGGAGGTGCTGGCTAATTCAGCCTCAAAATAATTCTCCGTGAGGTTGGCTGCGTCTTGGGTAGAATTACACTTTTGCAACATTATAAAAGCCTTTATCTCGGGTGGTATAGCCTCCAAATATTGCTCTAGGATGACGGTGTCTAACAATGACTCTACCGTCGCCCTCTCTGGAGCAAGCCATTTGGTCACTAGCCCTCTCAACCTTTGTAATAATGCTTTTGGTGTTCCTCTATTCATCAGCCTGGCTTCTCTAAAGAGCCTTTTATAGTGCATGGGTGTTAATCCCAGCCTATCCCTGATGGCTGATTTTACTTCAGGGTAACTGGACGAAAGACCGACAGGCATAGTTTTGTAGGCCACTAGCGCTTCACCTGACAAGGTCATAGCGAACCTTACGGCCCATTGATCATTCGGCCATTTAGCCGCTTCTGCGATCCGTTCAAAAGCGTCGGTAAAGTCATCGAAGTTATCGTATGACTTTAGCTGTCCCAATGACAAAGCACTACAATCATTAAGTCCTACCGCCTTAGACATTGCGGGATTAACTTCGGTTGTGGTACCAGTCCTCTTGACAAGAGTCCCAAACAACTCCAATAGCGGCTGCTGCTGCTCGGTCATCGTGGCGATCATCCTTTCTTGGCTGAGTCTGGCCAGCTCCCCTTGGGTTTTCCATTGGGCCTCCATCCAGTCTTTCATCTGCTGTGGATCCATTCCTTCACTGCGTCACGCATCTGCAAAGGAAAAGAAAGACAGGGCCCACCAAGTGCGGCACAGATTATGTGTTTCCCTTTTTTTTTTCCTTTTACTTGCTTCCCTTAGCACCACAGCTCCCCCTTTCTCTGATCCTAGTCACCCCCGTGCCTTCCTACTTTTACCTTAGCACGGTGCAGGATCGTGCGTTGAGAAAGCTGTGTCTTTGTTGTCCACCAGGTCAGGAACTTGGAAAAAATCCACTCCGGTTTTTCTTTTCCTCCAACCAGACAGCAAACATTTTTCTTTCTTCTTTTCAGCAAGTAATCCTCTATGCACTCTGGTACTGTGTTGTTTTTTTCCTTGAAAAAAATCCGATAGACTACGCCAGGTTATGTCACCACCAGGTGGGCAGACTGCCTCCTGGCTAGCAGGCCTGCGTCTGGTGGCAAGAAATGTAGTTGCACGACACGAGTGGTTGAAGGCAAAAAAGGATTTATTCCCCTCCCGGGGTCGGATTATTCAAAATAAACAAAACACAAGTACTCAAAAGAAATGAGCCATGCTTTCTGGCCAAAACATAAAGGAACAATAGAACACTTCTTCTTGCTTCAAAGTAAAGTATAAGGTTAGGCATTCAAATTCAACACACAGTCTCACTGTGTGTAAACCAGCATTCAGTAGTTATAGTGTTTTCCTTCCACACTATGCACAGCCTTGGCTAGCACAAAGACATTATTTTATCTGACAAAATCAGTGTGCAGTCCATTGGGTCACTGTTAGAAGAACACTCACTGAGTGTGTCAATAATCATTGGTTCTTGCACGTATTCAGAACTTTTCTTATCCAAATATGTTTTCAAGTTCCCCTGTGCCATGCCGTCACAGTGTCTCTCAGTAGCACTCGCTCTATGGCTAGAATAACTGCTCTCGTAGCCTCTTGTGTCTGGGAGAGAGGGAAGCCACCACTCAGGGTTCTTATAAACTCCCTTCCTATAGGAGATTCCAGCCCTGGTGAGCTTATTAGTTCTATCCTCAGGTTGGGATAGATAATGTCCTTCTCCCCTCTTAATATCAGGTTTTAGCCTGCGGGGTTTTCTCTGTGGCTTAGGAACTTTTATAAGGTCATCTTCAGACATGCACACGTCCTCTGGGTAATATCTTTCTTTCTCTGGAGGTTTCAATTGCTCTTTGCCCAGCTCTCTGCTCAAATCCCTCGGCTGGGAGTTACAGCCCTGCCCCCACCTTGGATTTCCTGCATGAGGCTGCTCTGCATTCACACTGTAGGAATTTCTATCATTCACAACCTTTAACTTCCCACTATAATCATTCCTCAGGTCACAGCTTCCTGATACATACAGTTTTGCTTTTGGCTTCCAGTCACTCCGGCTGGAACGTTGCCTCTTTGCTTCAAAGTGTTTGCAATCAGCAGAACATTCACACCTGTTCTCTGCTCTTGCTAGCTGCTTCTTCCTGTAGGACTCTGGGTAGTTACTCGGGTGAATTCTTCCTGGCTCTAACTCTGACTCACTTCCTGGGTCAAAGTAGAAAATTCCTCCTGCTTCCTCTCGGACAGCTGCTTCAGGTAAGACAGCCTGTTCTCTTTGCTCACGTTGTTCTAACAGCTCTCGCTGTCCTGCTAGTCCTCCTAGTTCTAACCCTGTGTTCCCTGCACTGTCCTTATAAGGGCTGTAAGCTCTTCCCCTTCTCAGGTGCACGCTATCAGGAACTAGGGAATGTTTCTCAGCTGAGTGTTTTTTCAGACCTCGTGGCTGAGTTTGTTTCTGTTGTCCCTGACAACAGCTGCTCACATGGGCTGCTTGCCTGTCAGCTTCAGGACTAAAATGCCGTGAATTTTGTGCTTTTAAGGTGGAGAATGGGGCTTCTTCATCACAAGACGCACCTTTGTACAGCTAGCCATGATTGGCTGTGGCGCCGGCCCTTACTTGGAGGTCTGGGCTGCAGCAGATGCACAAGTGCGTAAGAAATGTGGCATAGTCATTCTGCTGCCACAGTCCATGCATGTGGTTGTTGAGGGAGTGCAGAGGTATAAAGCGGGCAGGTGGATTTTTCTAAATGTACAGCTCAGTGATACACTTTATACTATAGCTAATGGGCCCGATTTTCAACAAGACGCCGAGGCCTGCCATACCCACAGAAAGTTACCCGTTCAGAAAAAGTGCTTGAATCGTGAGTCATGCGCCTCCAAAATGGGAAAGCAACGAAAATGCAGCATAAACCGAGCACAGCAGTAGGTACCCACTGCAGCACAGGTAAGCGCAGGGCCCGTAACCCTGGCTCTGCGCCTAAGGTTGACCTGCGATACCCATGTATGTGTCCAAATCTGCGGCTAGAGAAGCAGGACAGCAAGTATGCATGAACCCATGTATCATCCATCCGGCGTACCCGTGCATAGATGACACCATCATGCAGGCCCCGCGGGCTGCTTGTGCTACAGCCCCCTGTGGCTGGGTGGATAGACACCAGTGGCATGGCAGCAAGGCGAAACATCAATTTCAGCCCTGATGAGAATGAGACTGCCCAATCTGTGCTGTGGCACAAGGGGGTTCTCTAACCCAGGGGGGGTTGTCGGCCAAACCTGCGGCTGTCTACAGCTATATGGAGGGGCATCCAACTCTGACTGTGCAGGTAAGGAGGCCTCAACGGGTGGGGGAGGGGGACTGAGCACCATGCTAGGCCACACACACCCTGAAAGTCACAGCTGTGTGTCTGCAGGGGGAGCCAGGGCTGTGTTGTCAAGCCACATGCTGGTGGCAGCCCCAATGTATGCCAAACAGGCATCGGTGGGGGGATGGGCCATGCATTGGTACAGGTGCAAGCTCTGATTGCCCACAGCAGGAGGCATACCTACACACAGCAGGTGGGGAGGCCACTGCACCCCCTGGTGGTGGTTGGCAGAAACACCACAGGGCATGCACAGCAATGGCAATGGTTGGTGCTGGAGGAGCTGTGGTCGGGCTGCCCACCCCAGAGGACCTGCCGACCAGTGCAGATGCCCTGGACACCTCCCCTCCCTCAGTCCCTGTGACTCTGGCACAGGGGTTCGAGGGGGCCAGTGGCAGAATCCACATAAGTGTTGCCTGTCTGTCCCTGCAAGTGGATATGACAACACTGCTTGCCACCCCCTGTCTGGCTGTGGCAGCATGTCAATGATGTGACGGGTGGGCAGCTCACGAGATTAAGGCAGGATACAGCTATGCGCAACAGGCAATATGGAAGCACCCAACTGAGCCCATGTATGTCCCCCCACTCTCCCACAGAATATGGCATGTGACGCACCCAAGAGGCCATGAAGTGCCACTTTTGCACACTGCGCCAGAAGAGACTGAACCAGCTGCAGCGAATCAGGGAGTGGCTGGCGGCCGAGGAAGGTCAGTGGGGTACACAGTGGAGCCCAGCAGATGCAGGAGGCAGCAGCCATGGCTGCCGGACTGGTGCAGGAAGACCACCTGGTGGTAGACTCTCTCTGTATGCAGTGATGGGAACGTGCTATGGGCAGCTGTGCCATCCTCCGATGCCACTATCCCATGTGTGCACCTGCTGGCAACTAAGATGTGCAGATGCACACACACATGACCGGGGCATGGCACAGAAGGACTGTGGTTTCTTAAGGTGGGTTTGGCCAAAGATCAGGCGTGCCTTTTTATATCTGTCTTTGAGCAGAGGGGTCCTCCTTGGCCTTCGTCCATGAAGTCCTTTTAGTGCACGGCATATGGTGCAGGTTGAAACCACCACTCCAGATTGTTCCAAGTCAGCCTTAGGCTCTTTGATGTTGTACATGGTGTTTTTTGAACAGTTCAATTTGGAGACTTCTTAATTTTCTTCTTCCCACCACATCCTGGAGGTTCTTAGTTCCATGAGCAGAAAACATCTTAATAACATTGTGAACTGTAGACCCAGCAATCCCAAGTTCTTTGGAGATGGCCATGTACCCCTTTGAAGTTTGATGTTTGGTGATAATGGCTTTTCTGAAGGTCTCAGGCAGTTCTCTTGCTTTCACCATTGTGAAAATGGAACAGGGAGTGAATGTGGTCATTTTAAACATTAGAGCCATCATTAATTGGTTGATTCAAGTCATGTGAGTACTGACAACTGATCACAGGTGCATCTAATTTTACTGCAATTGGAATGTGGTTCTTCTGTTCAAATGGATTTGAATTGTTTCTAAGGTTGTCAGTAATCATGTCCTACATATAACAAAGAGATAAACTAAATACTAACAATCTGCCCAACTATTTTAGCTATATTTAATTTTTGTTGGATCGTTTGCCCTGAGGGGTAACTTTCCCTCTCTCGTAGCAAACCCTCCTTTTTTTCGTTTTTAAAAGAGTGCACTCACCCTTTTACCCACCGAGGTAAAATTACAAAATAATCCTCAATAAATCGAGAAACACAAGTAGATCAAAACTAGAATATATGCTAATCAGGCAACTTAACCTGGAGTCCATGATGTTCAGCCTTCAGCCATCGAAGATTTTTCATATTACTGGTAGGTTAACCCATGTAAATACTGAGTATCCCAAACACTAACTGTGCCTTCCTCTATAATCAAATGACAGAGGCTGTGATGCTCAAAGTATAATAAAGCCTTGTAGTTATTTCATCTTGCTTGTTTCTCGAACTCACTCATTTTCCACAATAGATATTTCTGAGAGACGTGGATAAAGTACACAACGCCGTGTTTCAGACTGTGATACTCCTGATCCTTCTTCATGCAATTAACGTCCACAGCCTCTGTCATTTGATTATAGAGGAAGTTTATCTCTTTGTTATATGTAGGTATTGATTGGGATGAACCACAGTTAGGTTAGTTATAGTAATCATGTACTGGCAATGTCCCAGTTTTTATGCGAAGTGTGATCAAAAAGTATCGAGACTTGTGTAGCTATATAACAATAAGTTGTACTACAATGCTATTAAGCTTGTAGGTGACCTAGTTATGTGCTCTTCATGTGCAGAATATAGCGTGGCTGCAGCACACCTGTACTTTTTAAAATCATGTGATGTTTGGTATCGTGTAAAAGCAGTTCGATTTACGATGATTGAAAAATTGAACTGCGAATTTGCATTAAATTCTGCTAGAAACTGGGAGATTTGTGCAGAGACTTATGACAAGTTATAGCAAATGGATAGCGATGAATGCTGTAGTCATGCTCGTGTTTATGACTGGTAGAAATGTTTCCAAGAGGGCTGCCAAAGTGTTCACAGTGATGAATGTTCTGGAAGGCCATCCACAAGCAGGAATGAAAGCAAAGTTGAAGAAGTGCATGCTGCAATACGGTCAAATCGTCGATTGCCTTGGAAATTAGTCAATTCTCACTGTGAGCGACCCTACCCCACCCCAGTCCTTCTCTCTGTCATCCCCTTGCACCCCTCAGACTGGGTAGAAAGAACCACCATGTTTCTGCTTACTCAGATTTGCATCAATCCCACCTACCTTTGTCTCACATTGGCTCTCAGTGTAGCCTAGTGGTTTGGAACAATGGCCTGGGGAGCAGGGTTCAAATCCTACTTGCTCTCCTTGGGCCTCTGTATAGTAAACTGTAGTCTCAGAGAGACAGTCAGCCATTTGGGTTCCAGTCACACTTTTCTACCTAGAACCAGATGCTGACAGTTGACCAAACAGGTGACACTGCATTTACAGCCTCAGTTGCACAGTTTTACAGGTATAACACAGAAAAGCCTGCCAACAGCTTTGCTGTGAAAAATGTTCCTATTCTGGCATATCATCTTTTTTGTATATCAAGGCTTTATTAATATAATAACCAAGAATACATACCAACACTACAAGTCAGTAGACAAAGTTGCAAGAAATAAAAGAAGGGTAACATTTGTGCATCTGAACAGCCTCATCTTTTTAGGGTTTTAATCAACAAACAACCGAAACCCCCTCTCCACCAACTCCCCCCACCTCCCCCACTCAATCCTTTCCACACCCCAGCCCCCCCAATATCCTACCCCCCCTAGGAAGGGGCCCCTCTCCCATGACACCAACCAAGTTACTCATCCAGTAGCACTTGTGCCATACAAATGGTTCCCAAATTTGCTCAAAGCGAGTTTGACCCAAACTCTGCAAGACTATCCCTCGCTCAATAGAGTAAATGTCCCACATATGCACCAACCATTGTGTCAGCAATGGTGGTGTCACCTGTTTCCAGGTGGAGGCCAAATTTAATTTAGCCACATTCATACAATGTTCACCAATGCCAGCTGTGGCAGCTTAGCACAGTGGACTGACCTGCCAAACAAGAAAATCCTAGGATCCCAGGCAATGTTCCCTCTAATTTTTTGTAGGCTGTGTGCGCATAAAATATCAGCTGTGCAGCTTTTGAAGGAAGGTTAAATTTTTGTGCGTCACATAATGAGTTCTATACTTTAAAATTTGACTATATGTCAGAATACAGTATGTACACCACATTGATTGCACTAGATAATATTGTAGAACTTGTGAAAACCGTAAATACACAACAACTTTTAAATTTTAAGATGTCTGTGTTGTTTTCCATCAGAATCAGAACCGTAATTTTTGTGCGCTCTGTTATAAAGTATGTGCGCTCGCTTGGCGAGGTGTGTGCGCGCGCACACGCGCACAGTTAGAGGGAACAGTGATCCCAGGGTATTTCCTGACCAATAAGCTGCTTAGCCCTATATTGAATACCCCTCCAATAACCCCTCAGTCGGGGGCAAGTCCACTACACATGCGCCAGTGTCCCACTCATGCCACATCCATCCAAGCAGCAATCTATAGTCCTGGGGAAGGCCTTGGCAAGATGTGCGGGGGGTCATATACCAGCCACATAAAATCTTATATTTGGTCTCTCAAGCATTGATCGCTGAAGAGCTTTTTCAAACCTGTCCCTCAATTTGTTACCAATGTTGCGCAGTATACAATAATTGCAATTCTTGGCCCCAGTAGTCTCTATGCTTTCCCACCATAAAGGCCCGCTTTTATTGGCATGCATATAGTGCGGCAATCAGCCCCTTGGTGGAAGTCCGATCATCACACAATAATCTAGGTCAGTGAGCGACCAGGCCACTTGATTCTTAATCTCCTTTTGCTCTGCCCAATGCACTATCTGAGCATGGTAAAAAGCTTGATGAGTGGGCCTCCTGCAACTCATCAAACGAGAGCAGGCGATCATCCTCAAAGAGCTGGCCCACCCGACACAAGTCGATCCACCCCTAGTGATGGAATATAGTGAAAACAGTACCCTGCTCAAAGGTCTTAATGTGTACAATAGTGACAATGGTGATAGGGAGGTCGCCCTTGGCCAAAAATACTTGCTCCAACAGTGAATGGTAGACTCCATATAGGGGTTTCCAGCCATCCTGCAGCCGCGTAGACTTGCTTGCAGCCACAGCTGTTCACACAACCCTGACACCCCCCCAGATCTTTTTCCAGCTGAACCCAGAATTTAGGGTTATCAAGGTTCATCCACTCCACTCCAGCACGACCCTGAGCTGCCGCGTAGTACCACACAAGATTTGAGAATCTCATTCCTCTTTTTTTTTTACGATGGGCATAGAGTATCCATTACGTTATCCTAAGCCGATGAGACTGCCAAATAAACTTCAAATGCAGTTGCTGCCAGGACTCTAGGGCCCCAGGTGGCAAAGCTATGGGAAGGATCTGGAAAAGATAAAAGAAAATGTGGGAGAAAGACCATCTTGGTCACCGCTATCCATCCAGCTGGAGCAGCGGGACGTAGTGCCTGGGTGCAGTGGGACGTAGCGGGACATAGTGCCTGGGTGGAGCAGCGGGACGTAGTGCCTGGAGCAGCGGGATGTAGTGCCTGGGTGTGTACCAGATCGGCCATCAGGTACAGCCCAGGTATCACAGTGAGCCATTCACCCATTTATATGGAAAATCCTCCCATAACCAGGCACAGTCCCCAGGTCCAATGCCAATGTTCAACATTTCAGATTTGGAATAATTAATCCTGAAACCTGAAACTTGCGAGTAGGCCTCAAAGAGACACATGGCATGGGGAATGGAGACCAGAGGCCTCTTCAAGGACAACAGAATATCATCAGCGAACAGCACTATCTTGTATTCGCTGTCACCAACTTGGACACCCTTCACATCCCATGAGGACTGGAACTGTTGAGCCTGATGTATATCCTGCCCTAATGGGAAATAACCAGAATGTACACCACTAACCCGGACACAAACTTTGGGCCCACGGTAGAGATTGCACACCCATCCCTGAAAATGAGGTCCAAACCTCACCTTATCCAGTACCCCCCACAAGACCTCCCAGTTTACTCTATCAAAAGCTTTCTCTTCATCATAGAAACATAGAAACATGATGACAGAAAAAGACCACATGGCCTATCTAGTCTGTCCTTCCATAACAACAACTACAACAGTCCACTTTTTACCTTTAGAGATCCTCTGTGTTGGTCCCATGCTTTTTTGAATTCAGTTACTGTCCTCATCTCTACCACCTCCACTGGGAGACTATTCCATGGATCCACTACTCTTTCTGTAAAGAAATATTTCCGCATATCACTCCTGAATCTATCTCCCTTCACCCTCATCCCATGTCCCCTCGTAGCAGAAATTGCTTTCAATTGAAAGAGGCTCTCTCCCTGAACATTTATGCCACGGAGGTATTTAAACATCTCAATCATATCACCTCTATCCCGCCTTTCCTCTAAGAGGAGTGCCGTTTGCTGCTCACTCTGGGCCACATGCACCAACTGGAGCACTGGATATTGTCCACCACCTGTCGCCCCGCCACAAACCCTACCTAGTCCCCATGGACCAGCCTGGCCAAAGATTTTTACATCAATATTTAATAGGGAGATTGGGTGATAAGATGCTTACCCGGTTTAGATATCACTGAGATCACCACCTCCAATTGCGTAGGTGGTAGATCGGCCCCCTGCAGCACTGCATTAAAGACTTCAGCCAGAGCTGGGGCCAACCGGCTCTCATACATTTTGTAATATTCTGGGGGGAAGCAATCAACCCCTGGTGCTTTCCCAGATGGCAGTCTGCGGATTGCCAATTGCACCCATTATGTGGTGATCTCAGCCTCCAAATGCTCCCTTTCAGTATCTGTCAAAGCCTTTAACTCCACATTGTGGAGAAAGCCCTCTATCTACTCCCAAGCCACTGGTTCTTCAGTGTACAAGCGTTCCAAAAAGTCCACAAAAACCGCCTGAATCTCCCTGGACTTCGCACATAACCGACCTGTGTGAATCCTCAGTCTGCAGACCAGTCAGTCAGACTGCTGCTTACGCAGACGCAGTGCCAAATATTTACCAACCTTATTGCCTCTCTCATAGAATGTTTGTCAGAGCTGGTGGCACATAAACTCTAAGTCACATTGCACATGTTCATCTAGACGAGCCCAGATCGCCATCCATTGCCTCCAAACCTGACGGGAACCCGTCTGCACATGCTGAAATTGAAGATATCTAACCTCCTCTCTCAAAAGCCACAACTTTCGCTCACATTTCCATCTATAACCCGCTGCCTCTGCCATCAGATGCCCCCCTAGCTGTTGATTTAAAGGCATCCCAGATGAGCAGGAGATCCACATCACACATGGAGTTCAACTCAAAATATTCCTTGATAAACAAATCATGCACCCGAACTGCATCCACCTGCTGAAAGAAACCGCTATGCAGGGTCCAAGTCCGATCTCCTGGATCTGACCCCAAATCCACAATGTCCACCCAGCAGGGGGGCATGGTCAGACTACATTATCGCACCAAGGTCACCCACTACTTGTATTCCCTGTGGACGTTGATAGAGCAGCAAGTAGTCAATGCGCATGTGGACCTGGTGTACTGGTGAGTAGTAAGTGTAGCCATGCTGCCTGCGATGTGTATCACTCCATACATCTCGAAGTCCCAGATCCACAAACATACCGCTAAGTGCTTTACTAGCCCTACTCACCCCGAGAGCACCCCTGCCCATGGAGTCTAAGTGGGGCTGCAAGTAGGTGTTACGACACCAAAAAACGGGCAGATTCCACCAGAGAAGCCTTCAGGGCTGTAAAAACACATTGGGCCCGATTTTCGAAGCCCTAGGCACCTGTTACATGTGTAAAGGCTGGCCTTTCCCATGTAAAACCACCATAACCCTGTCCCACATATGCACCAACAGCATCTTGAATCGTTGAGGCCCAGCTACCCACACAGTGCCAGGTGCCGAGACCCAGGGGCGGAACGGAGCATGCCATTGTGAAACCTATGTAAAGCGGATTTCTATAACCCTTGTGCGCTGGTAGTGGACATCACTAACCACATAGTCCTAAGCAACAGCATATACGACCACTGATGGTGATCGGTGAATCCGTGTAGTGGCAGAACAGTGCACAGTAGAGTGAGGGGAGCGTGTGCAGGCCTGTACCCAAACTGTGCAGATGTAAAGTGACCTTGGACTGGCAGAGAAGCCATGTGGGCCATGCACATGGTGATCCAGAGGTGGAGATGCACCCGCCATGCCCGGGCACAACGGAGGATGTGAAAGGCAGTGTGTACCCATCAGCAAGCTGTAGTCCAGCACACGAGACACAGGTACCGTGCCCCATGTGTACACAGGCCCAGGGTGAGCTACTTGCAGTTGACGGAGGAGGAGGTCTACCAGAGATACAGACTGGATGGGGCAATGATAACTGGGCTGTGCAGCATTCTCAGTGTGGACCTGATGCCCTCCACATCCAGAAGCAGCAGATGCAGACACAGCAGATGCGGCAGGAGACCATTCAGGCTTTCTACAATGTCGCTGGGTTCCATTCAGTGCTTGGATGTATAGACTGCACCCATATTGCACCGCAGGCACCATGGCTGTAGCAGAGGGCATACCAGAACAGACATAGGTACACACTGATGAACATGCAGGTCCTTGTGGATTTCAACATGGCCTTTACTGATGTGTGTACCCGCTACCCGGGGTCCTGCCATGATGCATTTGTCCTTGCCCAGTCCAGCCTGGGACAGGCATCAGCCGGGGGTCAGCTCGGAGATGTATGTCTGCTAGGTGAGTGCGCACATGTGTGAGCCCCAGGACAGTCTCAGAACATACACTTGCTGTAGTATGATGCTATGTGTAATGCAAACAGGTGGTGATATATGTGTTTTGTATGTATCGTAACACATGAGCACCACTACGTGCACATGCTCTGCTGTTCCACAGAGCCATGCGCACTGTGGGACATAATGCACATCGCAGTGACAACCAGGGAAAGCCCTGTGGCCAAAAGCAGGTAGCACGCACCAACATGTGGAATGTGGAAGAGCACGGGCTGGTGTCATGTAGCACAGCCACATGGCAGCAGTCCATGTAGGGCACATCCATGTCTGCACTCATCCCAGCCCGCAGACCCCCCAAACATATCCCTGTGCCATGCCCCTGTCCCCCCTCCCAACAGGCCAGTCCATCACCCATTGCCCCCCTCCAAGTGCCTAACTGCTGCACAAGCCATATGTTGGTGTCATCTCACTGCCACAGTGTCTCTGAATGGTAGATATTGCACCCCTCTCTGCTAGTAGATGGTGTGCTGTGTGCTGTCCATAGCAGCCCATAGACTATACCCAACGCACGTCTCATGCTCATGTTCACATCTCACATTGCCTCCACAGGTGACTGTGGATATCCCCTGGGACTTCAAGATATATGGAGTGATACACATTGCAGGCAGCATGGCTACACTTACTTCTCACCAGTACACCAGTGCACCACTCCATAAGCCAGCATCCCCGCTGACCCCAGTGTGCCACCCTATGAGTCGGCAGGAGGAGCGGTACAATGGCGCCCATCAGAAGACCTG
The DNA here is from genome assembly GCA_033557465.1 of Ichthyophis bannanicus. Lineage (NCBI taxonomy): Eukaryota > Metazoa > Chordata > Amphibia > Gymnophiona > Ichthyophiidae > Ichthyophis > Ichthyophis bannanicus. Next base: position 498,848,313 of record CM066035.1, read on the forward strand.
GGCAGTTGTGGAGAGTGCAATAGGGGTGTTGAAGAGCCATTTACTGTACCTCGACAGGAGCAGTGGGGAACTACTCTACATCCCGGAGTGGGTATGCAAGATATTTCCATCATGCTGCATACTCCACAACCTGGCACAGATGCGTGGAGTGCTGGACCCAGAGCCAGCATTGTGGAGGAGTGGGAAGCCGCAGAGGCAGCAGATGGTGGTGCAGAGTCTGGGAGATAACAGCAGGCCAGGGCACTGGCCCACTGTGCGTGGATGATACGTTTTCTGAGGTCTGTTTTCCACCTTGTTATTGCTGAGTAAAAGAGTACTGCAATAGGGTTAATTAAGTAAAGCCAATTACCTTATTGGATGAAGTATCATTGTTTGGCTTTGATAAGGACCGGTAATTATATTGCGTGGATAATATGTGACATTTTCTGAGATGACTCCGCACCAGCACCAGGATAGGACATACACTATCACTAATAAAGTGTCCATTACTACACTATGTATGCAGAGTGATACTTTATTTCTCCCTTGGGCTCCCTGACAGCCATGGGCACTTGTTGACATGTGCACTGCGACACAGTGGAGCGATGTTTGATGACGTGCTGGCAGTGTCATCACCCTCCCCAGCAGGGCAGGCTGATGGACATGAGTCAGGGCTAGCAGGTGGCCATGCTGTTATGCTGGCAGCCCCAGCACTCACCCCATGTGCCCACATGAGACCCACCAAACAGCTCAGGGAACCATCAGTTGATGCCTGGTAAGCTGCCATTGCCTTCATCAGTCGCAGGTGCCCCTCCATATGGCGCTCCACCGTGCAATCTGCAGTCCCACCAGACATCATGGTTCACCTCCCTGGCCTGTTCCACAGCCTGCAGGTCCTGCCGGATACTTTACAGCTTGGAAAGTATGCCTTCTGTGCCAGCCACTAGGCACGCACCCTCCTGCAGTAGCTCCTGATCCAGGTCACTGCTCCCTGCACCCACAGGGTCATCCAGGATGGTAAATTGTAGTTCAGCGAGTGGGACATCATCTGTCTCCAGCTCCCCAGCACTGGCAGACACACTAGCCTGCTCCACTGCCCTGGGTGGTAAACCCGACTGCTCCTCTGCCCTGGCTGGCACACTGGACTGCTCTTCTGCCCTGGGTGGTGCACTGGATCGCTCCTCTGCCCTGGCAGGCACACCAGCGCTGATGGCTGTGCTGCATCCTGGGTGTGCACTGGTATCATCTGCAGTGGTTGGTGAGGCTCCCCATGATGCATCTGTCCCAGGCTGGGAAGGCAGGGTCCCTGACAGGTCTATGGGAGAGCAAAGGTGGCAGACGTTAGTGACATGGGTTGCCAGGTCGGCCTATGGGGTGGCACCAGACAGATGAAACCAAACTTGAGCTCTTCGGCAATGCAGCAATACATTTACAGGCAAAGAAATGAAGCTTATAAGGAAAAAGCACCCTTCCTACTGTTAACTTTGGTGAAGGTTCCATAATGTTGTGGGGCTGTATTGCTGCCTCAGGAACTGGAGTCCTGGAACGTATTAAGGAATCATCAAGTCAGAGGACTACCACGGTATTTTGGTGTTAGAAAGCTATATTTGGGTCAAAGGTCATGGGTCCTCCGGCAGGACAGTGACCCAAAACATGCATCCAAAAGTACAAACGAATGGTCAAAAAGGAAAAAAACTGACTGTTTTAAACTGGTCAGCAATGAGTCCTGATCTCAATCCAATCAAGAAGCTTTGGGAAGAGCTGAAATCCGCCATTGGTAAAAGGAATCCTGAAAACATTCATGAGCAGGGACATGGCTTTTGAAGAGTGGGAGAAACTACCAGCAGACAGATATAAGAAACTTATAGATGGCTACAAGAAACATTTGGAGGCTGTCATTACTGCCAAAGGTTGTGCAACCAAATTAGTGAAGGGTGCCATTAATCCTGTCCAGGTCATATTTTGCTTTTTTCCCCCAAAAATTACTACATCTAAGTTAGGCAGACATCTTTTTTTTTGTTGTATACCTTTGAACGTACTATTAAAATATTATGATGGCATACAGTTGGAATATTTCTGATTATTTCTCAATATATTATACAAAACATACCTAAAATGCAAGGGTGTCAATAACATTGACCACACTTGTACATACATCCTGGACCTGTGCAACCTCACTCTGTCCTCAATGCCCTCTCACAGTCCTTCCTCACTACCATTTCATACTACTAGCTGTCCTGGACTGTGACATATCATCATCCTCCGCCCTCACCTGTTAACGTACACAGGCTCAGATGGGTTGACACTGGCCCCATTATAACATCATGGAAAAGTTTATTGTTACACCAGGGATAGCACAGGAGCATGTTATTTTGCCAGTAATGTGCTTACGCAGACCATGCCAAATAGGGTTGCCAACTTTTTGAAAGAGAAAAACCCACCACCTGTGGCTAGTCACGCTTCTTTATCTTTATCTTTATTAGCACTTGATAGACCGCTGTTGTACAAACATTAAGCGGTGTACAATAAAAACTGGTTACACACTGCAAACCTAGAAAATGAACGCCAAAAAATAGACAGGAAAGAGGGGAGCAAAGTAAGACAGAGGCACTGCACACAAATATCAAATCATAGTACAGAGTGGCCTAAACTGTGCCACACAGATCACAAAGACAGGGGTAAGGGGAGGCGGCTATAGACAAGACAAAAGACAAGGACAGACAATACTCAGGGAAGAGCCTCAGGGGTGAGGTCAAATGCTTTCTGGAAAAGATGAGTTTTGAGCAAAGACTTAAACTGAGGATATGATGGTTCTAGCCGGAGGTGAGTTGGTAACATATTCCATAATAATGGTCCGAGAAAGAAAAAAGCTGAATGGCGTGTCTGTTCCAGATGGGCATGGGAAGGTGAAGGTAGGGATAAACGATTGGTATGGATGGAGCGAAGTTGTCGGTGAGGGGAGTGTAATGAAACAGTCAGCTAAGTAGAGGGGGTTGCTGGTATGGATAGCGCGATGAACCAAAATCAAAAATTTATAGTGAAAGCGGTAGCGGAGGGGCATCCAATGTAACCGGAGAAGAATCGGGGTAATATGTTCGAAAGAACGAGAAAAGGTGACCAGACGCGCTGCAGTGTTCTGGATGCGTTGTAATCTTTGAAGTTGATAGTTAGGAAGATTGGCCAGAAGAACGTTGCAGTAGTCTAACCTACTGATGACTAAAGCAAGCACAAGGGTAATTAAGGAACTGGGAGGTAACACAGTGCGGACAGCCCTGATTTGCCGTAGGGCAGCAAAGGAGCGGCGGGAAACCATAGAGATGTGCTGGTGGAAGGACAGAGAGGAGTCTAGAAGGACACCTAGGTAGCGAAAAGAAGATGTGAGGGGAACGCTAGATGTGCCGATAGTAGGTGCAAGGGTAGGACATAAGCCATTCAGAGACACCCACATTGCTGAGGACTTCGCTGGGTTGAGATGGAGAAAGTTTTCTAAGAGCCAGGAGGCAATGTGGGAGAGGCAGAGATTTAGCTGGGAGATATCAGGGGACGCTGGTGAGGTATGGAAGAGTAGAACTATGTCATCCGCGTAGAAGTATGATGAGACTGGATATTGCTGAATAATCAAGAGAAGTGGAGCGAGAAAAATGTTAAACAGAAGGGGGGAAAGAACGGAGCCCTGCGGAACACCACAGGTGAGAGGAGGTGTAGATGCCCCGCCCCTGCCCCACCACCTGCCCCACCCCGCCCTGCCCCCGCCCCGCCCCCGCCCCGTCCCCACCCCTACTCCACCTCCTGTCCCCAAAAAAATTGCAGAGAGGGCAATGTGCAGACTGAACAAGCAAGACTTCTACAAATTTTTAAGCAGAAATTCTATACTGACAGAAAACGCAGCATTGGTTGTACACACACACAGTACAGACAGATCTTCATCAATAAATGAGCACAAAAGAAAAAGAGAAATATATAGACAAAAATTAAACTGAAACCCCAAGAAGACAGACTCTGCATGCAGTGCAATATCAGATAAATAAGAGATGCAGTTCCCCATACTGTGTAAAATATAAAGGTAATACAAGGTCCAATCATTCAGTTGAAAATAAAATTATTTTTTCTACCTTTGTTGTCTGACCATTTTATTCTCTGATCATGCAGGTTCCAATCTGAGGCTTCCGTTTTCCCGTCTTCTCTTAGCTCGTTTTCTATGGTCTATAAGCCATCTGCCATTTCTTGTCTCTTCTTTTCTTTTCTTCACTTCCTTCCATCAGTCTATTTCCAGTCCCAGTGCCCCCTCCCCATTACCCAGTCACTTACCACTACCATTCCCAGGTGTCAGCTCCCTTTGAACCCCCTCCTTACCTCCTCTGTCAGCCCCTTTCCAGCACCTCCTCCCCCCCTTTCAGCTCTCTTCCAGCCACCTCCTTCACCCTGTCAGTTCCTTCCTGCCACCTCCTTCCCCCCTCTTTCAGCTCTCTTCCAGCCCTCACCTTCCACCTGTCAGTTCCTTCTGCCACCTCCTTCCCCTTGCAGCCGCTGCCGCAGCTGCTTCACCCCCCACTTAGTGCTGCTTCACCCCCCTTAGTGCTGCTTCACCCCTTAATGCTGCTTCCCCCCCTTAGTGCTGCTTCCCTTGTGCTGCTTCCCCCCCCCTTAGTGCTGCTTCATCCCTTAGTGTTGCTTCATCCCCCTTTAGTGCTGCTTCATCGGCTCCTTAGTGCTGCTTCACCCCTTAGTGCTGCTTCCCTTGTGCTGATTCACCCCCCCCCCTTAGTGCTGCTTCCCTTCTGCTGCTTCACCCCCCCTTAGTGCTGCTTCACTCCTTAGTGTTGCTTCACCACCCCCCTTAGTGCTGCTTCACCCTTTAGTGTTGCTTTACCTCCCCCCCCTTAGTGTTGCTTCACCACCCCCCTTATTGCTGCTTTAACCCCCCTAGTGCTGTTTCAACCCCCCTCATAGTGTTGCTTCAACCCCCCTCCCTCCTAGTGCTGCTTCAATCCCCCCCCCCCCCCACCACCATGCAGCAACTGCTTCTGCTTTTCACAGAGCAGCGGCTGCAATAAACTTAATTTGAAAAGAAAAGACAACCTGTGAGGAGCCCAGCGCTCCGGTCGTCCTTCTGCAGCCCCAGAGGAAGTGATGTCAGAGGGGGCGGGCTTCTCACAGGTTTCTTCCTTTTGAAATTAACTTTATTGCAATTTGCAGCCGCTGCTCTGTGAAAAACAGAAGCAGCGGCTGCACGGAGGATCAATCGCATTCGCGCTCGCGCCGCGGGAGTCGGGAGAAAAGCCGGTTTTTTGCTCTGGCCGCTCCCGATCTCGCGGCCAGAGCAAAAAACCGGCTTTTCAAGGGCCGGCAGCCGGCCTGGCCATTGAAAAACCGGCCAGGCCAGCTGAAAATAGGCCGGTTGGCAACCCTAATGCCAAATCCTCCTGCTGTGTCTGGGCCTCCTTCATGTGTATCAACAGACTCTTCATAGCTGTGCACTCATAGCCATACTCTCCCATATTTGAAAAATAGGGTTTGGGTCACAGATAAGTGACAACAATGCCCTCACAGTTAAAGTATGTGTGTGTTTGGGACTAGTGAGGTCCTCTGGATGTGAGGATCCCATAAACTGTCAGAGCACAGAGCCTTGTGGACAGGAGCAGTACGAACTGCTGAGCTGGCCTAGTCATATGGCCCTTCCCCCTTGTGGCCTGTTTCTTGCAGTCTAGCTGCTTAGTTGCTGCCTGCCACCTTGCCCATGTACTGTAAGCAGCTATGTCAGGCAGGTGGTATGTGTGCAGATACTCACACCCATCCTATGAGCCATTGTGACGTCCTACTGTGAAACCATACTAGACATGCATTCTGTGCATATGATTGTGTCATACAATGAATGTATAATTATTTCCTAGTACAGGAAACACACTCTAACAATACTTCTCATTCCTTTATGGTATATAGATCCAGTTACAGCAGCAGGCACTAGCATTTGAGCTGTGGGCCCCATTTACTCAGGGCAGGTGCTGCCTCCCCACATTTCTCCCCCCTTCCCTAGGCTACTGCCTAAGCCTTACCTATGTGATTCTTGCTCTCCTACAGATCAGCCAGAGGCAGGATCATCAAGACCGCAGGTGCAACAGCAAGATGGCATGCAATAGAGATGAGAAGGCTCCTGTGATTCTGCTAATGCAACACCAGCACCACAGGCAAGCACAGTGGCTGATGATGAACAGCAGAGCACCAATATTATCAGACAGCTGCAACCTGACTCTGTGCAACCTGAGTAATCTAGACTTCCCTTCTCCATCCAGGAGGAGATGGATGCTATCAGGCTTATTCCATCCCAGACATACAGAGGGGGTCACAATTCTGATCCCGCGGAGCACATCTAGCCCCACGGGACCAGAATCACAAACTGCCCTATTCGTGCAGGCTGGGACTGCGATTCAGCCCAGCCTGCACATACAGGGAAAGTCCGACTAACTCAGTCAGGGCTTTAAAATGGAGCCGTGGCGCCATGGCATCCGGTTGCCATGGCACTGCGGCTCCATTGTAAAGCTGCAATCCCAGTCACTGGTTGAACAAAGGCTTTCCCCGCAGCCCAACCCCCGATCCGGCCTCCTAAGGCCAGGGTTAGGCTGTGGGGAATGTCCTTGGGCCCTCCTTGCCCCATCCGTGCCCCAGACCCACAGAAAAAAGCCGTCCAGGGAAATTATTCCACCTTGGAGGTAGAATAACTTCCCCGCACAAGTCGCCGGCCCTGGACATACAGGGCCAACATTAGAATCGGCCCTGTAGGGGGCAGAGCCTAGCTTCGGACAAGATGGACGTGTAAGAGCTGTGCTCCAGAGGGCAATAGTCAAGAATCCTGACTTCTGCAGTCTTTAACTAAGTAGATTCTACCTAATCTGATATCATTTGATCTTGGATATGTCTGGCCCTAAGCCGACGCGTCTGGATTACCAAATACCTCAAAACGCCAGCGCAAAGAGAACCAAAATGGAGCCTCTCTCACCTCACCAGATGGTGGTCATCAGAGATTGTCCTGAGGCCTTGCAGGAACTTCTTGCTGAGATTCGCCCTGTTAAGGAATTAGTCAAAGCTAATGGAGACTCGTTGTGCACAATGCAGGAGGATATCAGCACCTTGAAAAATACTTAGGAGTCAATTACGGTGAGATTGGAGAAGGTGGAGAGTGTGGTGGCAACGCATGGGGAGCGGTTCAGGGCCGTTGAGAAGCAAGCAAAGTTGATATAGTCACTACAAAGAGAATTGGAAGATTGTAACAATCGCACTCAAAGGAACAACATAAGAATTTTGAGAGTTCCTGAGGGAGCCGAGGGTCTTGACATGATTGCTTTCTTACAGTCAATGATCCCGGGCATGTTGAAAGCGAAGTTTGCCATGCCTTTTGAGATCGACTGCGCCCACCGAGTACCTACTCAGTCCGTGGTTGTGGGCAAGCATCCACGTCCAATCATCCTTAAAGCTTTGCGCTTTCAACAAGTAACGCAAATAATGGAAGCAACCAGAGCACAATATCCCTTGGAATATCAAGGGCACAAACTCCTATTCTTCCCTGACTTCGCAAAGGTGACGGTAGATCGGAGAAAGAGTTTTTTGGTGCTACATCCACGCTTATTGCAGCTGCAGGCCCATTTTGGGCTACTCTACCCTGCTCGCATGAGAGTCACGCTGCACAACCAAACTAGGACTTTTGATGATCTAGGGGAGTTGCACGCGTTCTTGGAGGACAAGGAGTTGGTGTTTATGCAGTGAAGGCTTGCCTTGCAATCAGTGGCTTGTAAAAATTCTTCAACGCTTTCTTATTTGGGTATTTTGACTGGTCTGAGGTCATGAAGTAGTGACTCATTCATGCAGAGTTGACATTCAATCATGCAGAGTTGACAGTCAATGTGACTCTCTTGGAGGAACTCTAGGGCATTGCCCTGGTCAAATTATCTTACTCTTTGTTTCTCTCTCCTTTTGTGTTTTGTGTTGTTTGTGATGTCTGTTATGGTTGGGAGGGCAGCGGGGCTTGGAGGAGTGGGACTGCCCTTACCTACATACATGTAGTCTTCTGTAATCATAAATTGTTTTGGTGGGGGCAGTTTTGCTATAATGTTTTGGCACTTTGGGTTTGGGGATGCTGTTCCTGCTTCTGGAATGGGCAGGGTGTGGTTTAAGTTGCTTTAAGCGGCAGAGGAGTTGAAATAAACTAGATAGTTTTCCCTCCGTGTCTGTCTTGTCCTTTTGGGCTCACCCGCTACGTTTTGAGTTGTTATAGCCCCCCAGGGTTTTGGTGGCTTTGTTATTTAGAATTATGTGTTTTTATTTTGAGCGATCTTTCACAGGGGCTATGGCTAAGCATTGCCTTTTCTTTTTGTGTTTTTTCTCTTGGGCTATAAATGCAGCTATCATTATGAGGGCTTTTAAGGTATGGATCAACAATATAAAATCATATGTTACAGCTTGGTATGTTTCTGCAACATTTGACTATCATTTTGTATTATACTGTCAATATGTCTTCCTTTAAGATAGTTTCACTGAATGTTAAGGGCATTAACAATTCCATAAAGAGGAAAAAGATATTTTTGTATGGACGCAAGAAAAGTGCTGACATCCTACTGCTGAAAGAGACACATTTGAATGTGAAGGAGTCGTTAAAACTAGATATAAAACCCTTTACGCTAGTGGCTTTTTCTGCTGCCAATCATAAAAAAACCGGGGTAGCCATCCTAGTAAGGAAATCTCTATCCTCCATTGTAACACAAACTAGATCTGATACAGAAGGGCGGTAGGCAATGGTTGTCATTAAAATAGGATCCACAGAACTGGCCTTAATTAATATATATGCTCCTAATATAGATTGCCCTGCCTTCTTTAGTTCCATTGCGGCCTTGGCGCAAAAGGTAACCAGATAGCCAACTGTCGTGGGGAGAGACTTCAACCTCGTACTAGACCCCTTGGTAGACAGGAGTCCAGTGAGAAGTAATAAGGTCCCCAATGCTCACCCTGTTCTTTTGTCTCTAATGCAAGAACTAGGATTGATAGAATATGGCAGTTGCAACACCCTATGGACAAAGAATACACTTTCTTTTCTCCTCTTCATAACTCGGTATCATGTATAGACTATTTCCTAGTCTCTAAAGGACTATGCTCTAGAATTAGTGAGTCCAATATATATGCGGCTCATATCTCTGATCATTCCACAACCTCAGTCACCTTATTTGACTCAACGAGCTGCCCATCTCATTCACGTTGGCATTTTGATAGAACTCTTCTCGGCAGCCAGGAATTCCGAGAAACCATCCTGTTGGCTATAGAGAAGTATTTTCAGTTTAACTTACCTCAGGATACCTTGGATTGGGTGTGGTGGGAAGGATTCAAAGCTAATATGCAGGCCACCATTACCAGTTTTGCTATATGGCAGGCCAAGCAGTGTAAAGCAGAACTTGAAGTTTTAGACAAGCAGATTAAAGCAGGAGAATGCATCATAGGTCAGAAAACTGATCCTAACATTCTAATACGGTTACAGCGTCTTAGATTTAGGTATAACTCAATTTTGACTACTGAGGCTTCACAGAATATTCAAGTGCAGAAAGGGCAGTACTACTTGGAAGGTAACAGGGCCGAACGGTTACTAGCTAATTCGTTAAAAGACCATAAGGAAGCTTCTCGCATCACTGCTTTGAGAGATCCTCAGGTGCAACAATTGACTGTCAAGGACTCTGATATTGCAGAGGCCTTTCGCCAATTTTATGAACAGTTATACTCCCCAAGGATAGATTTCTCTGAGGAGGATTTTGATAGATTAATGGCCAATACACATAGGCAGGTGTTAGATCAGGATATAGCGGCAGGATTAGATAAACAGATTATGATCATAGAAATTATTCAGGTTATTAACTCTAAGCAAGTGGGTAAGGCTACTGGTCCAGATGGCCTTCCGGTTGAATTTTATAAAACCTTTTCCAAAATCTTAGGCCCATATCTTCAACAATATTGAAGCAGACATTTGCAGAGCTCCCCGGTCGGGGTAGAGCACAGGGGGAGCTTCGGTTTCCCGCTCCTGCACTCCAGCCCAATCCGGGTTGTGGGAGGTCCCGGCGGCTTATCTAAAGGTGCCGCGGGCAGGAGAGAGCTGTAAAATCATCCAGCAGCCATTTGCAGAGCTCCCCGGTCGGGGTAGAGCACAGGGGGAGCTTCGGTTTCCCGCTCCTGCACTCCAGCCCAATCCGGGTTGTGGGAGGTCCCGGCGGCTTATCTAAAGGTGCCGCGGGCAGGAGAGAGCTGTAAAATCATCCAGCAGCCATTTGCAGAGCTCCCCGGTCGGGGTAGAGCACAGGGGGAGCTTAGGTTTCCCGCTCCTGCACTCCAGCCCAATCCGGGTTGTGGGAGGTCCCGGCGGCTTATCTAAAGGTGCCGCGGGCAGGAGAGAGCTGTAAAATCATCCAGCAGCCATTTGCAGAGCTCCCCGGTCGGGGTAGAGCACAGGGGGAGCTTCGGTTTCCCGCTCCTGCACTCCAGCCCAATCCGGGTTGTGGGAGGTCCCGGCGGCTTATCTAAAGGTGCCGCGGGCAGGAGGAGAGAGCTGTAAAATCATCCAGCAGCCATTTGCAGAGCTCCCCGGTCGGGGTAGAGCACAGGGGGAGCTTCGGTTTCCCGCTCCTGCACTCCAGCCCAATCCGGGTTGTGGGAGGTCCCGGCGGCTTATCTAAAGGTGCCGCGGGCAGGAGAGAGCTCTAAAATCATCCAGCAGCCATTTGCAGAGCTCCCCGGTCGGGGTAGAGCACAGGGGGAGCTTCGGTTTCCCGCTCCTGCACTCCAGCCCAATCCGGGTTGTGGGAGGTCCCAGCAGCCTCTATAAAGGGTGCCGCCGGCAAGCGCACCCGCGCCTTGCGGGCCTCGCCAGAGGGCCCTTTGGCGTGGCCCTTAGGCAGTGGCACGTCAGCAACCCTACGAGTGAAGCCAGGACTCTCACCTGCAACAGAATCTGACTCCTGCGCCAAGAAAACATCAGAATAATAACCTGAGACTCTGATATACCCTAACAACTCACCTAGGTAACCCACTTCTACCCCATCTATAAGGTAACAGTAGACCTGAATATACTAGAGAATTTCACTCCTTGTTACTCTGTTACAAACAGACCTCCCTTAAAATAAGATTTGCTACTGTATCTTGTTAACAGAATACATTGTTCCTACTTGATAGGCCTGCTTTTATACAATTGTTTACCTATTTCCACTGCTCTGTACCTAACCAGTTAATCTGCATTTACTGTTTCTAAAGACCCGTATTACCTTACATTGTATCCTCCCATTGCTGTAACCATGGCTCTCTCTCTATTTGCATTAGTTAGCCTCTATCTGTTAACTAACACCACCCAAAATACAGCAGCATTCCCTACCACCTCACACAAGATCCCCATATTGCATGGACTAGGAAGAAGATATCATTCCTCCTATCATCACTCAGCTCCACAACCACACCATGTTAGGCACTCTCATCTACTATATATCTCCCTTAACACTGTTAGTAGTTCTAAACCCAATCCTGTTCCCTCACATGCTAACTTAAACTGTGCACTCATCAACGCCCGCTCAGTACGTAAAAAGTGGCCAGCCATTACAGATCTCATCACAAAGCTGAAACTAGACATCCTCCTGGTCACAGAATCATGGCTAGCGGACACAGACAATGTCCTTATAAACCAACTCATTCCCCCAGAATACTCAATACACACATGTCACAGAGCAGACCGAAGAGGAGGTGGTGTCCTCATTCTTTCACGAACTAACCTTCAATTTAGTTTACTTTCCACCAGGAGTACCACACACATGGACCTAGTTACTATAGCTAACAAACATATCATCCTAAATCTCATATATAGAGCCCCATCCTCACCACCAGAAGATTTATCTAATATAATAGAGCTGGCCTGCAACCCAGAAAGCCCACGCAAATCCAACTGGTTAATGGGCGACTTTAACCTCTCCTCACTTCACCATAGCCATTCTACCACATTCCTTGATGCCATGGCTGACCTCAACTACTCGCAGCTAGTTAGCTCCCCTACACACCTCAAGGGTAACACCCTTGACCTCATTTTTGCGCCTCAGTCTACAGCGAACACCAACTTTAAGCTATCTCATACCCCTGTCCCATGGTCTGATCATGATTTATTATCCTTCCAAGTCCCATATCAGCAAAACAGTATCCCAGCAAGACAGACAAATTTGATCTCATCAGGATCAACAGCCCGTTTCAAAACGCTCAACAAGGATGACTTCATCAGCCAGACTCTTCCAACCCTTCGTCTACCAACCAGTGACCTTGATGAACTGATCAACAATTGGTACAACACCCTGAACTCCTCTTCACATCTACCTTCCTCAGTAAGACCACCAGCATCCAGCACAGCACTAAAAAGTAGAAACCCAAAACCATGGTTCTCCACTGAACTACGACTATCCCTCCAGAATCTAAGAAAACAAGAGAGAAATATGCTCAGATCACGTGCTCCAATTGACCAAATGGATTACGAAAATGCCCTAAAGAAACACCGGGAGAAAATAGCTGAAAAGATGAGGGAACACCATACAGAAACCCTCCTCCGATCACTGAACAAACCACGAGACCTCTTTAACATCACTAAATCCTTAACCAAGGCACCATCCTCCAACCAAACAATATCAATTCAACCTCAGGCTTTTGCCGACTATCTTCAATCTAAATCCATTAACACGAACTCCACACCAAGTTGTATACCTAACCCCGTCTCAATTACTCAACCTCTAAAAAATTTTGTCGCTCCCACAGTGAAATCCATCACTGACCTTATTGCCACCTTGAATACTACCACAGCCCCAAACGATCCATGCCCTGCCTACTGGATCAGAACAATGCGTGTTGAACTGAGCCCCATACTTGCCCTTATCATGCAACTTTCCTTCACAACCGGATCATTCCCATCATCTCTCAAGCAAACTTCAATACGCCCTCTCCTGAAGAACAATAAACTCGACCCAGCGAAAACTGATTCATATCGTCCAATTTCAAGTATACCCCTTCTAGCTAAAATCATCGAGAAGGTGGTACAAATCCAATTGCAACAGCATATAGATACTTCAGCTCCTCTCGATCCCTGCCAACATGGATTCCGTGAATCACATGGCATAGAGACCCTTCTCACACTACTCATCAACACCTTATCAAGAGGGATTGACAAAATTGAAAATGGGTTCATCCTCATCTTCCTTGACATCTCGGCAGCTTTTGACTCGGTTAACCATGTACAACTTCTTCACCGTCTTAAAGAAAAGGGAGTCCAGGGATCAGCTTGGGAATGGTGTAGATCCTACCTAAACAACCGCTGGCAACAGGTGCGGATAGGATCTTCAACCTCCGATCCTTTCCAGCAACAACAGGGTGTACCCCAGGGATCCTCTTTATCAGCTCTTCTATTTAACATATATATCCAACCAATCTGTGAAATCATCAAAACATTTAACGCCTCCAGCTTGATCTACGCAGATGACGTACTGATATTCACGCCAATAAAAATTAATGCCCCTGACTTCTCCCCAATTATCGCCTGCTTCAACGCGATTACAGATTGGCTCCTATCCCAGAACCTGCGAATAAACTTCAAGAAAACGGAAGTCCTATTCGTAACCAGGAATAAGAAATTCTCACCCCCCCCCCCCCCCCGCAACTTTGAAGGTGAGAGATGCGGAACTACCATGTAAATCATCAATTCGCTACCTGGGAGTAACCATCGACCAAGAACTGACCTTCAAAGATCACATAAAGCAGACCGTCAAATCCATTTACTACAAATTAAGAACGCTGAAACCCTTAAGACCACTACTCGCCTCCAATGACTTCCGAACAATCTTCCAAGCCCTTATAACACCTCATTTTGACTATGCTAATGTCATCCTGCATGGTCTACCCAAGAGCACCCTCAACCCACTCCAATTGGCGATGAACTCAGCAGCCCGAATCCTCTGCGGTACCTCCAGTAGAGACCACATCACCCCCATACTAACAGAGCTTCACTGGTTACCCCTACAAGCCAGGATAACTTACAAAGCACTTCTGCTATCCTTTAAAGCAATTAATCAAATAGCCCCACCTTCCCTCTCATCACTTATTATCAACACCCCCACGAACAGACTGAGAAGATCCGCAGCCGCCAATACCCTTGTCGTACCAAAGGAGTACACTAAATGTAACCAAACAACCAGAGACAGGGCCTTCACCTTATTCGCTCCAACTTGCTGGAATAATCTCCCTCCTCATATCCAATCAATAAAAGACCTCTCTCAATTTAGAAAGGCCCTCAAACACTACCTATTCTGTCATCACCTTTTAGGCCCTAACCCTACACCTCCTCCCCCCATCTCACAAATCACTCACACAGCCTCTGACATTCCAACAACATAGTCATAACAGAACACGAACTAGACGCTCTGCACACCCAAATTTATGACCCAATTTAACTGTAAATTTCCAGAGGTAATATATCTTTCTGTATATAGCTTGTATATAGTTTACCATGTTGTCTCCAAGTTACTGACCCTGTTATAATTTAAGCAAAGGACCCTGTTATAATGTAAGCAAAGGACTGTTCTAATGCGAAATTTGTTATCTGTAAACCGCGCTGATACCAAAGAGCGCGGTATATAAAAACTGTAAAATAAATAAATAAATAAATAAATATTATAGGCTTCTTTTGGAAGCAGAGGCCCAGACTGGAGCGTTCACCTCTGTAAACATTGTTGTTCTTGAATAACCTGGGCCGGACCCTCAGTTGGTTAGTAACTACCACCCAATTTCATTACTAAATGCAGATTATAAAATTTTTGTGACCATTTTAGCTGGTCATCTCTCCAAATTGATCCCTTCTTTGATTCATCCGGACCAATGTGGCTTCATTGAGGTACGCTCCACAGCTGATAATGCTAGAGTGGTTTGTCATGTTCTGGAAGGTGTGGAAGGAACAGAGGGCCCATTTGTGGGATTATCATTAGATGCAGAAAAAGCATTTGATCGACTGGAGTGGCCTTTCTTGTTTGCTGTTTGAAGTGGTTTGGGTTTGGTGAGGGTTTCTGTAAATTAATCAAACATATGTATGCGAGACCAAGTGCTAACATTTCTGTGAATGCGACTCAGTCCAGAGATTTTCTTTTAGGGTGTGGCACCCATTAGAGTTGCCCCCTTTCACCCATCCTTTTCAATCTGGCCTTGGAACCTTTGGCCCTATTGTTAAGACAAAGCTTTGCGGTTAAAGGTGTGTCCATAGCTGACATGGAAATTAGACTTTCTGTGTATGCTGATGATTTACTGCTGTTTACCATGCCCAGCTCCATACCGGCTATTCGAGAGTTGATAGATCAATACTCAGGTTTATCAGGCTATAAAATTAATTGGTCAAAGTCTCTAGCGTTCCCTTTAAATTCAAGGGTCTGTAGGGCGGATTTGGAAGATTTTCCTTTTGTGTGGGAGCTTAAAATGGTGAAATACTTGGGAGTTCACTATTGCTATCCACTTAGTGAAATTTTACTATTCAATGAAGGGGAGCTCCTTTCTATGGTTCCTAATATGACTGCGAAGTGGTCGCCGGTCTATCTTTCTTGGTGGGGTCGTCTTGAAGCAATAAAAATGACTATCACTCCTAAAGTGAACTATGTGTTAGAAATGTTACCAGTCTTTATTACAAGTAACACTTATCATCAAGTTGAAAGGACTCTTCTCCAATTCTTATGGAAAAATAAACCACCTAGAATTGCTCTTAGGAAGCTTAAGTCTAAAAAAAGAGGAAGGGGGTGTGAACTTTCCTGATTTTCAGGCCTATCATTGTGCTTTTCTACTAAAACAAGGTTCAAAATGGGTGGAGGGGGCTGGGGGAAAACGCCCAGTATGGCTCGACCTGGAAGAGAGATTAAGTGCTCCGTTCCCCTTGAATCTCCTCCCTGGCATGGTGTCTTCTGAGAGACTGAAGTCTCACAGGGTAATAGCAGACACTCAAAGGGCCTTTTAACAGCTAGCGAGGGCAATTCCTAAGGAGGAATGCTTATCGAAACTAATCCCCATCTGGCACAGTCCATTCTTAAAAATTCATCAAAGTCCATTTGCATGGCAACAATGGTTCAGTAGGGGTATTTGGACCATAGGCCAACTGGTATTAGATGGCAAGTGGAAGCCTTTTGCTTGTCTACAGCTTAAGTTTGACTTGCCTAAATCCCTATATTTCCAGTGGATTCAGTTGAGACATTGTATAGAGAAACCCCTATTGATATGAAATCTTTACCTGAAGAATGGGGGTTGTTGAATATTATAGGTTCTGCACAAATGACTTCTGGGGTGGCTTCTTACTATTATAAATTGGTTGTTCAGAATCCCACCCCATTGGTGTTCAGCAGATATGGGAACATGACACAAGGTAGACTCCTGGTGAAATTCTGGAGCAAGATAAATAGAGTATCTCAGTCTGCCTCTATCTCACAGGCTTTATATTTTTTCAAACAGAGCTCACTTTACCCCGATAAAGGTTGCTAAGTGGGATAAAACAGTTGGAAATGAATGTTAGTCTTGTCAGAGTGATGTTGGCACTTTAAGACATGTGGTATATGACTGCCCTGATATTCAGTCCTATTGGATTTTGATCTGGAACTGAATCCAAGAGGTCTTGGGATTCAGGGCCACTCTGTCCTCGTCTGTTATTATTTTTCGGTCAACACATCTCGTCGTTACAGAGGGATTGTCATTTTCTATTTGACTTCATGATGGGAGTGGCTCTGCATCTCGTTATTGCAAACTGGAAACATACAGCAGAGCTTAGCTGGCACGAATGGTGGAACCGTCTGTGCTTATGCTGAAAATATGAACAAATGCCATGTTATGGCACAACCCTTATGCCTTCCACCTTTCTCAAGTGGAAACCCCTGAATACTTACATCTCAAAAGCATGATATGGTGTAAATTAAGGGGTAATTAGTCAAATCATCATGCTTTCACATGGTGGAGAGCTGTATTGTGGAGTCATAGCCCTTGTAGGCCTCCTTTTTGTGCTTATTTTCATAAATGTTTTAATGATCCCATGGTGAAGGGAGGGTTATGGTAGGGGATAGGCTGTTAAGGCCTCGCTTTTTGCTCTTATGTTTAAAGAGAAATATCACTTTAATTGTAATTTTTGGTTTTGTTGTAATTTGTTTGAAAATGTAAATAAAGAAATTAAAAAAAAAAAAAGAATCGGCCCTGTATGTCCAGGGCCAGCGACCACCCACCGCCTTCTCTAACTCCGCCCCTGATCCAACTGTGGGGGAGGTTAGACGCCAGTAGGGAGGGCACAAATAGCGGGGATGGATGTCCATCCCTGCTATTCGTGGGATAGAATCGGGCTTTATATCTCCAGATGACATGAATCAGCAAATGCTCAGGGAGGGAGTGCATATGCTGGAACTGACTGAAGGCATCCAGTCAGAGTTGAGAAGTATCCAGCTGGAGTTTCAGGCACACTCACAATTGTTGAAAACGCACCATTTAAATGAGAGGCACAACTGCAGCTCCTCATGGAGATGACTGCATACATAGAGGCATATTCTAAGATGTACATCCCAGCCCTCTGTGTGTCCAGTTGGAAATGGACACACAGAGGTAGACTGGAATCTGATCCCACGGGGCACATCTAGCCCCTGCATGAATAGTATCCTGTTGAAGCCTGAATGTGCAGGCCTGGACCTGATTCCGGTCAGCCTGCACGTACAGGCACCTGCTGGCTAACTCAGTTAAAGCTCCTGAATGGAGCCGCGGTGCTATGGCGTCCGGTTGCTATGGCATCTCGGCTCCATTCAGGAGCCAAGGTCCTCGGCCACCGACGACTTCATTCATTCCCCACAGCCTGACCCCCGATATGGCCTCCCAAGGCCAGGGTTGGGCTGCGGGGAATCTCCTGTGCCCCTCCACCCTTTGATGTGCTCCGGGCCTGCCATCCCCTGCCATCTAGGGGAATTTATTCCACCTCAGAGGTGGAATAAGTTCCGGTCTACTTTGCTGGCCCCGAACGTACAGGGCCGACATCAGAATTGGCCCTGTATGTCCAGGACTGCAGACTGTCTACTGCCCATCCTAACTCCGCCTCCACACCACTTCTTTCCTGCCCCATCTAACCTCCCCATACAAACTCCTTGTTTGTACGGGGAGGCTTGGCAGGGATGGGAAAGGCGGAAAAATAGCGGGGATGGACGTCCCAATGGGGCATTATTCATGTTACAGAATAGACCCCTTAGTCTCCACGTTCCACACCTGGCAAGACCTGTTAGCCTTCCAGCAGGGCCAGGATGCAACTGGTCTTCCAAGGGGTCTCCCTGCAGCAGTGGCACAAACAGAAGAAGCGCCTGATACAGCCTCTGTCTTAGGGGAGAGCGATGACACAATTAGCAATGCCTCTGAGATAGCCCCTTTATGACAAAATGCTCGAGTGGGGAAGTGGGGAGAGCCAGATCACGAGGTTGGGGGTGGGGGAAAGAGGGCACCATTTAGCTGAAGTAGTTATGGCTGCACACTAATAAAGATTTGCACTTACTCTAGAAATTCTCCTGTATGAGTCCATTCCTTGCTGCGAGTGTAACTGCCATCATCTGACATCTGCCCCTCTGCATCCCATCCTCTTCTGCACCCTCACTTCTGTCTGTCTGTTCTCTCACCTCTCCCTCAGGGATGGGGATGCCTTGCTGAATAGTGATATTATGCAGGGTGCAGCAGGCACTGACTATTTTGCATACTCATTCTGGGTTGTACAAAAGCTTGCCCCCACTCCAGTTAAAGCATCTAAAGCGGCTTTTGAGGACCTGGTCTGCAGGTGTGCCTTGTTGAATCACTTCTCCTTCAGGGTCTAGGAGTGATGTACAGGTGTCATGAGCCATGGTCTTCGATGGTATCTATGGTCACCTGTGGAAGCATGGGGACAGGCACACATTAGTACGGGAACAGTGGCAGGTCCCATGCTACTGTTCAGATGTGTTCCCCCTGTGCTGCAGTACTGGTATGCTGGCTCTTATCCTGTCACCACAACCCCCTCCATCTGACAGTCTGACAGCCTATGGGAGCCCACCATACTGTCTCCCATTGGGGGGCCACACATCGCATAGCTGTATGAATCACAGTAATATCACATTTCTTCCTAGTTGTCTCCACTTACCAAGTAACCATGCATCTCCAAAGCATCCTATAGCTACTGTTTGCCCCAGCCCAGACTGCAACAGGATAAAGGCATCATGACAGGAGCCTGGGAAATGGGCAGACACATTCATATTCAGCATTGGCTATGACTTGCATATTCATGGAGTGGTAGTTGTGGTGGTTTTGATATGCTCTTTGCTCCTGACCTGGTGGCCGCAGTGCAATATGTGTGCAGTCAATGACCCATCACAGATGGAAACCAGCTATATCATACAATGCCTGCACTGTCTTTGATTAAGTGTTGAATGGAAGGTGATGGTTCCTTCTCAGCAGTGCAATGGTGAAGACATCAATACAGTAGCAGTTAGCAGTCTGGGTGATGCCAGTGGCCCGCAGTCTGCCCACGGGGATCCCATCCCCTACGGGCAGAAGAAAAGCCACAATCGCAGCAAAGATCCTCCCTGTCTGTGACTAGGAAGGGGTTTTGCCTGTGAGGCGGAGCTTGAGCAGAGTTAAGATAGAGTTTGTGGTGGTGCTTGAGTGGAATTTTGGCGGAGCTTGGTGTGGTGCTTAGGTCCTCCCAAAGAAAAAGTCCTTCTGCCACTCCTGCCAAAGATAGTCTTTTCTTTAATATCTCAACTGTCTTCAGTCCATATTTAACAGTTTAATATTTAAACTGTTAAGTATGGACATATTTAATCCATGGCTTCATAGTTCCACTCGCATACCCCACCACCATTTTTCCTCCCTGTGCCAACTGCTACAAAATCCGTACTCCCAGGAGTGAGGATTCCTTTGGTGGTAACAGCTGTCCCGACCTGTGTGCACTCTGGTGCATTTGACTGATGTCACTATGGGCTTTAAAACTTTGGCCCCCCACTGCAGGATACCAGGAGTGAGGAATTCTTTGCTGGCAACAACTGTCCTAACCTACGTGTGCTCTAGGAGCATTTGACAGCTGTCACTAGGGGCTTTAAAACCTCAGCCCCCACCACTAGATGCAGTCACAGGTGTGGTCCTGCAGGGATGTGCCCAAAAGGGCAGGTCACACCCCTTTGGTGCCCCTTCAGCGCACCAAGGAGCAGGAACAGGGGAGTCTTTTCATTGATGATGGGAAAGAGAAAAAAGATTGTGCCATCTTCCTCGACTGTTAAATCATCCAAAATGGAGGGTCCTATAGACAAGCATCTGGTAAGGAGAGCCATGAAAGAAACTTCTCTATCCCCCTCAATGACTATAAGTTCTGACTTTCCTTCTGTATTGCCTTCCATATTATTTTCTGACTTTGGCGAGTGGACAGGACCCTCCTGTAAAGATTTCGCTTCCTACCTCACCCTCAGTATCTTCTCAATCTCTGTCTGCTACACATCTGACTGTTTCTCCTAAGGCTTCATTTTATAAGGTGTTGCAGTTGCCAATGCCAGTTGTTGGTAGTTGGCAGGAAGACCTCTCTGCAAGGGATATTTCTATGAAGGACATCTGGTCAGTGGTATCTCATACAGAGGCTGATTTGATGGGTATCTTGGCATGACTTCAGGATTTTACCAAGGACTCTGTGGCTAAATTTGCTGTACCCTGATCTAAATCCTGAATGCCTCGGATGAAGAACGTTCAAATGTTTTAGATAACCTGATAATTGCTGAAAGACAGCCTTCTCTGGACAATAGTTTTCAGGGTCAGTTTATTTATTTTTCAACAATGGATGTGCAATAGCACATTTCCAGTGTATGGGTATGAAACCAGAAGAAAATATTGTGTTAATGACTGAAAGAGCTATAGGAAGGAGGCTCAGTTACTGCCCTTTAACCAGAAGCTCAGGAGAGCACCAGTAGCACATATGTCCCAAGCAGCACATGCTGAAAGACACATATAGCAAAGCCTTGGAACCTCGGTACACATCAGAAGGACCAGAAACATGACAATATTGTCAACTGATAGGTCCAATGCTGCCCATCAGACCAATCATAGGGCACTTGTGAAACAGCTAATGTTCTGCATGTCCCTGTCATGTGCCCCAGCAAGGTCTGCTGCCTACCAAAATCTCAAATATGAAGTCCCTGCATGATAGCTACAAAGCATGGGGTGGTCAGTAGTCATCACATGGGATGTGTAAGCACCAACACGTATTTGTTTGCCTGCCCTGGGACCACTCAGTGGAATGAAATGAGGCCTCTGCATGTGCAGCAGGGCTGGGCAATGTTCCCCTGTGTGACTCTAACAGGTATGTTGGTCACAGCAAGCACAGGATTGTGTGAGCTACAACCTGGAGGTCTGCAGACATTCACATATGGAATGGTAAGAGATAATTTGTGTTTTGTGTCATACATAGAGCTTTCCAGGGCCTTTGCCACACTATATGCATGGCCCTCAGTATGCTAGAGTATCTGGATGGAGAGCCAGTGTTGGGTCCCTGCCCAACCCACATTTATATGGAATAACTGGCCTTTCAGCACATTCCAAGAATGTCCTCTGTGCTAGATACCTGGACAGAAGCTACCAGCCTTGAATGGACTATGGCTGCCTGGCAGAGTATGCATGTGATGCGGTGTGGCCAGATGAAGGTCAGGCAACAGTCTCCACAGTCTATATCAAGCTATAGGTATGAATAGGAATTTCCAATTCATATACCTCCACCTCCTCAACCAGCGGAAACATCCAGGAGACATTCTCTCCTCCATGGTTGGCACATAATAGTGATGTTCCTTAAACCTTTGTACAATGAACCAATGCCTACAGGGAAGGGAAAAAATACCACAGTGACAACATCTGAGCCTCTGCATGCTCTTAATGTCACAAAAACATCCTCGATCAACAAACCTACGCATCTCCGAGAAATCGTCCTTTGAAACCTAATAGAACCTTTACACTGACTGCCAATTGTTCCTCACATGTGGCAATTGCATCTATTTTTCTTCCGACACATTGAATCATTCTCAAGGGAAACCTCCGTTTCCTCAGGCAGTGTAAAGTATCTTCACTGTCAGCCCCTCCCATAGAGCATAGGTTCATTTGACAACTGTGAAAGGAACATTGGGGAATAATCAAGATTTCCTGAATGTGGACATAGAAGTGTATATCTTGTAACAATGAACACAGATTTCAGAATAGTCTGATGGTGACAGTTTCTAGGGGAATGTGTCAGCAGGCATCGGACCTGCCCATATGGCCTGTAGTAGTACAGTCCCCTGGACACTGTCCACTGTGGTAGGAGCTAGTCATATGTGTGATCCCCGCCAGAACATGGAAGTATTAGGCATATTCAAAAGGCATTTACATGGTTTACGCCCTGTAAACCGTGTAAATGCCGCTATCCGAGATATTCAATGGCACTAACATGGTTAGTGTTACTGAATATCCCTTCTCTTCTCCCTTACACACCCTGATGCTAACCGCTTAGCATCGGGGCGTGTCGGGGCATTCTGGGGAGCAGCAGAGATGGCAACAATCGATAATCAGGCAGCAGTAATATTGCATGCTGCTTGGTTAGCAGCCTGCGCCTAAAAGATAAGCAAAGAAAAAGCTCACCTATCTTTATGCACAGGAGCTAATCGGGCAGCCTGCAATATCACTACTGCCCAGTTATTCACTGTTGCTGAGAGGAAGCGCGGCGATCCCAGATATTCCATCCCAGGGCCGCATATGACCCCAACATTGAATATCCGGGGTTAGAGGCAGGGAGGGCTATGCGCCAAAAGGGTGTATAGCCCTCCTAACTCAATATCTGGCCCTGTATGGCCTATCCAGTCTGTCCATCCATATCAACTCCTATAGTCACTTTTTTATTTAGAGATCTTCTGTTTGTCCCATGCTTTCTTGAATTCATATAATCTCCTAGTATCTACTTTCTCCACTGGGAGACTATTCCATACATCTACCACTCTTTCCATAAAGAAATATTTCCACATATTACTCCTAAGTCTATTCCCTTTCACCTTCCTCCTATGCCCCCTTATTGCAAATTATGCCATGGAGCATTTATGCTACGGAGGTACTTAAATGTCTCTATCATATCTCTCTCTTCTGCCATTCCTATACATATTGAGATTTTTGAGTCTGTCCCCATATGCCCATATCCCCATAAGCCTAACCATGAAAGGCTTGGAGGTTGTAATGTCTCTATATAGTCTCTGGATTCTCCACTCTGGGTACCCATGCCACTTGTGCTAGCCTGGGGGGAGGGGTTAGTGGTGGTGGGGGGGGGAGTATGCCTTCCTCTAGGTCAGTTAGTGTTACAGCTTACACATATCCACAAGAAACACATTGTGTGTATGGTTGTGTCTTGGCTCTAGAGCACCAAGTGCAACAGTGAAAAGGATTATGTATGTGTTGGGCACTAGACAATGACCTCACAAAACTGGGGAAGGATGTGTTAAGGCATTGGACACTAGGAATATGTGTCCATGTTAACCCCATCAGTATCATATCCCAGCTACTCGCAGAGGCTATCTGGCAATCACTCAAACAGCATGGGAAGCTAGGTATTATTATTATTATTTAACAAATTTTGATATACTGCTTTTCTTCAAGTAAAAGCGGTTTATGGGGAACTAGGTTTTTTACAATGAGCAAGTTATGAACAACATTAGAATGTTTGCAATGAACATTATGTGAAACTAAGAACAAATGAATTTATATACAAGGGGATAAGGAGTTGGTGTGGAGGGGTCATGGGTCATAAGGGTTTCATGGGGTGAGGAGGTAAGGTCATAGGGGTTTCATGAGGGTGGGACAGGGGAAGGATGTGCTTGTGGGCATGAGTTTCTGTTGTTTTGCTTTGTTAGTTAGGTATACCCCCCACACCAAGATATACCATGGTCCTTCAGGATCTACCCCACACTCCAGCAACCCTGCAAACTCCATAAGGACAGAATTATATATTTCTTTCAGAAGTGTCATATTTGACATCTGACTGAGAGGGAAAGACCCTGGAGATCAGATGTGTTGCTCATGGTGAAGCTTTCCTGCCAACTGAAGATGTTACAGTGACCATCTGCAGCCTATCTGTAACAGGCAGCAAACACAGAGATGGTTAGAATGTGCTAAAGACAACAGATACTGGGTTTGTGTGATTTGCATGCCTCTCCCACATTTCTTTTCCATTGCACAATGTGCTGAAGTGGTCCAATAGTTTCTGCAAAGGAACTAGTCTGCACAGCCATCCATTCAGCTTCACTGACACTTTTTCGGCATGTTTGTGCCCTAGGCAAAAGCAGGCTGTGAGAACGTCATTCAGTATGCTGCAACATTTATGTCTGGGTCACCGTCCAGCCTCTGATCAATGGTGGGGGGGGGGGGGGGTCACATCCACGGGAAACTTGCCAGATGTCCAAGGCTGAGGCCTTGGCTGTATCCTCAGCTGTGAGATGTCTCATTGAGATAGAAGTTGTTTGCCCAAAGCCTCCACCCCAAGAAGGTCTGCCATAGACAGGAAGGCCAAATCCCCATCCCATCATCAAAGTGCATTGTGCCGTCACACTGGACCAGTTCTGGGCATTTGTTTAGTTAAACCACAGCCTTTTCTCTCCATTGCAATCACAAGTACATCATGACAATGGAGACACAATGCTGAACAACAATATTGGTCAACACTGAAGCCCTGCCACATGATCACAGCACTCCAGTGCTACATCTGGCCCCTACGGCCGAAGTTCGGCCAAATGTGTGCATGAATGCATCCTTGCCACCATCCCCACCATCTATCACATTTTCTCAAGGTGGGGATGGAATAGTAGCAGTGACCAAATATCCTCCTCCAAAAGAATCCCAGCAAGTGTGCATACATGCCCACCACACACCTCATTGACTACAGCTGCTACAGGACCCACCTCTTTCTCATTCTTTATGGGAGTTGATGTGGCATGTTTCCCTTTAAAATGACTAGCATAGATATGGCAACCCAAGAACTTGCATGTACATAAGAACATAAGAACATAAGATATGCCATACTGGGTCAGACCAAGGTCCATCAAGCCCAGTATCCTGTTTCCAACAGTGGCCAATCTAGGTCATACGTACCTAGCAGTTTCCCCAAAAGACACAGGTTCTGCAATGCTTGTACTAGGTCAAGCATTGATTTCCTGGGTCCCTTCTTAATAATGGTTTATGAACCTTTCCTCCAGGAACTTGTCCAAACCTTTTTTAAACGCAGCTACACTAACAGCCTTTACTACATCCTCCGGTAACAAATTCCAGAGTTTGATTACACGTTGAGTGAAAAAATATTTTCTTTTATTAGTCTTAAATAGTTTGCCCTGTAGCTTCATTGCATGTCCCCTAGTCTTTCTATATTCTGATAACGTAAACAGTCGATCTACGTTTACCCGTTCCACTCCGTTCATTAATTTATAGACTTCTATCATATCTCCCCTCAGCCATCTCTTTTCCAGGTTAAAGAGCCCTAACTTTTTAGCCTTTCTTCATAGGAGTATCCTTCCATCCCCTTTACCATTTTGGTGGCTCTTCTCTGAACCTTTTCTAATAACGCTATATCCTTTTTAAGATACGGCGACCAGAATTGCACACAATATTCAAGGTGCGGTCTCACCATGGAACGGTACAGAGGCATTATAATATCTTTTGTTTTATTTTCCATTCCTTTCCTTATGATATCTAGCATTCTATTTGCTCTCTTGGCTGCCGCTGCACACTGGGCCGAGGATTTTAACATGTTATCCACAATGACGCCTAAATCTTTTTCCTGGGTGGTGGTTCCTAATGTGGAACCTTGCATCGTGTAACCATAGTTTGGGTTGTTCTTCCCTAGGTGCATAACTTTGCACTTGTCCACATTAAATTTCATCTGCCATTTTGATGCCCAGTCTTCCAATTTATCAAGATCCTCTTGCAATTTTCCACAATCCTCTTGGGTTTTAACAACTTTAAATAGTTTTGTGTCATCTGCAAATTTGATAACCTCACTCGTTATTCCACTTTCCAGGTCATTTATGAATATGTCAAAAAGCAGCGGACCCAGCACAGATCCCTGGGGTACACCACTATTCACCTTTCTCCATTGGGAAAATTGGCCATTTAGCCCAACCCTCTGTGAGGTCTAACAATTCATCCTCAGCCTTCACACTCTCCTATCCCCATAACATTTCCCTCGAGTGCCTTGAACCCCCAGCCTCACTGTTCAAAGGCAGATCACTTCCAGACCTGTCATTTTGTCTACGTGTCTTTTGTCTTTGGTCAGGACCTTTCAACTGGTCAATATTATCATGCAGCATGTTAGTTGATTAAGTCCAGGGCTGTATTCCACGCAGGTGGAAGGGAACTTGAAGCAGCATGTTGTTACCATCAGTGTCCACATAGTCCTGTGCAATGGGTGGAAACTACTTAGTTGCATATGCAGCACTCTGAATGTGGTTTTGCCTGTTATATAACTAATGTGTTCTACCTGTGCTGATGAGGGTAGAGAAGGCATGACTTAGCTAGGTGGACATACTGCTTCTCACATGTATTGCAGATATCAGTAGACAGGCTGTCCATGTGGATCCCAACTACGCACCCCAGCAGAGTGCTGCATGCTTGTAACAATGCAGTGAGAGTGCGTGGTGAATGGTAGCGCCTTATGAGAACATGATCCCTGAACAACACGCCCTCAGCATGCCTATATAATGCATGCACAGAGGGCATTTCCTTCTCACTATTTGGGAGAGTGTTCTGTTTGTTAGGAACTGAACATTTGCTTTGCTTTGATTTCTTTATCATAATAGCCTATCAGTATTGCCAAGTGTGCATCCGTTAGTGTATTTATCATTTTCACTGCATATGCTGGCTGAGTGTGCACTATCTGTGGAAGGGATTGGCTGTTGGATTGGGGGAGTGTGGTGTGGAGGGTTGGACTAGGGTCTACCTGGGATTTGTAGCTCTGTGTGTGTGGATAGCTCGTGGATGCACGGTACACTGTTGCATTGCAGGGTGCTGTTTTGGCTCTCAGTCCGACATTGGGGGTCTACAGGATTCCTGACGAGGGCCATTTCTGTCATCATGAAGGGGGATGGACATAGAAATGTGCATGTGGGTGGGAGTCTCATAGAAATTGATCATACATATAGAGCACCTATCATAGGCCTCCAGGCCTACTTAACAGCATGAGCAGATCCAAATACACAAAAAGTTTTGAAGGACTACCAAAAGAGACTTCAATCTTGAAGGACTACCTAAAAGGACGCCTATTGCTGGAGAGAGATCTGCACTTGTAAGTATTTACTTCTGGGAAATTTTCTAAATCTTGGTGAAAAAGAAATTCTTTAGATTAAAGTTGATGAATCTGTGCAAATTAGAATCCAGTGTATTTGTTAACTCAGTCAGGGCCTACTATCAGCAAAGAGCTTTTTAGTTCAAATTTTATAACTCACCAGAGAGCTTCTAGTTTAAGTTTAAAACTCAGTTAGGGCCTACTATCAGCAGAGAGCTTTAATTTAAATCAAATTAGAATATAGCTTAGCATAAAAGGAAAAATAGGGTCAATATTCTTTGAGCAGAAATGAATAAATAGTTTCTAGATACCTTTACAAAGAGGCCTTCTAGATAGGTAACAAGAGACGCGTGAAATTGTTTTAAATAGGTGTTAAAGCCAAGTGATAGATCAAAGTGGCAATTTGAAAGGCTCTCTCTATTAAAGCAAGGATTGTGTGAATCACCTGGGAAATTGTTCACAGATTACCTTAGAAGCACAGGTCTGGGACCTGTATAGTAAGTGTTAGTTCCCTGCCACCCACCCTGACTCCCACCCACTCCAGGCATAATCTTAGACCTGTTAAAGGGAGAGGAGTATTCAAATTCACTTTCAAGTTCAGCTGGTTATCCTCACCAAGAATAGATGAATTAAGGCCCTGAAATTAATTAATCTTAAGGTCAACAAAGTCCCTTAAACGTATTTAGTATAGTTGTATTAGAACAAGTATCCCTAGTAACTTCAAACAACAGAGTGTTTTGGATTTGTTAGGAGTTGGGCAACATTCTGGGGAAGGGAGGTGCTCTTCTGAAGGGATAGGCTCCACCTTAACTGGGATAGAACCAGGCTGCAGGCATTAAGATTTAAAAAGGAGATAGATCATCTTTTAAATTAGATAATAGGGGAAAGCCAACAATCACCCAAGAGCACAGTTCAGAAGAATGTATCCCTGAAGGAAACTAGCAAAAGAGGGAAGTTAGGACATCTTAACAGAGAGGTTCCAATAAAGATAAAAATAACCCAGGTGCCCGTAAGTACAGAGCTGAAAGATTCTAAATTATCCATTTCAACTGATAACCAAATCAATATAAATGAAATTCATCCTCTAAAAAGACTGTATGCAAATGCTAGAAGTCTAAAAAATAAGATTGGAAAGTTAGAATATATAGCTCTAAATGAGAGGTTAGATATGATCTCAGAGACGGTCAGACTGTCAACAAGCATGGGTTCAATATCCTGGATTGGCACAGATGAATCTCTCAATGGAGCATTTTCAGGAGAATACTTGTTTCCCTGCTGTCTTTCAAGGTTATAGCTAGGGCATAGATCAGTGTTCATACCTGAGCTTCCATTGCTGCTAGAGTTCCTCTCTATATAGCCTGGCCAGTATGTAGTCCAGTTCTTATGTCCAGCCTTCCAATCCAGATCCCTGGACACTGGATCTCTCTGCACATACCTTCTGGCACAGGTCTTAGAGTCCCTTCCACGTGCAGCTGTCTCCCTCACAGGTAGCCTCTGGTGATTCCTAGCTCTGCAGCACCATTCCTCTGGCTTTCCCCAGTCCAATGGTGTATGCTGGCCCTTGGAATACCTCCCAGTATACGTACTACTTTGGACTCTTCTAGACCTCTCAAAGGCTTTTCTCCTCTTTCTTCCACAGGGTTTCCTTGCCTCTCTGTCTGTCCGGTTTGGCTTCTGCTTCTGATAATCCTTCAGATGAAACTGATGATCAAACTCAAGCTGATTCTCAGGATACTGAGGACAATTCTCTGGATATCCAAGGTGATCATGAAGATGGTCATCTGTAGAATAAACTCTACTCTTATTCTGCTTAGATGAGTGCTCCTCCCTAACACAGCACAGCTGTGCTGAATCAGGCCCTGCCCTTTGAGATGAGTGCTTAGGGATTACCTCATAGCCGTCCTGATTGAACACACGTTTCCCCACTTCAGCTCCTCTAATGGCTGTTGGAAACCTGGTGCATTCTGGGACTGGTAGTCTTTTATGGCAAAATTCTGTTTTCTCATTTCTACCAGCACTGACAGGTTGCTTGTTCAGAGACACTTCACCTTTTCTATAGCCCCTTCCTGAGCTATGATAAGCTTCCTTATCATAAGACCTTGTGGAAGGAGGACAACCAATGGGGCACTGTGATACTTGGGTACAAACTATATCGCAATGATAGAGTAGATCAAATTGATGGAGGGGTGTGCTCTATGTTAGAGATTGCATTGAGTCACAAAGGATTAAACTTTTGCAGGGAATAAAATATGCTGTCGAACCTCTATGGATAGAAATTCCACATAAAAAGGGGAAGGCAATGGCAGTGGGGGTGTACTACCAACTGCCTGGCCAGAATGAACAGATGGATGATGAAATACTGAAAGAAATCAGGGAAGCCAGCAAAAGTTACGACATGGATGATTTAAATTACCGGGTATCAACTGGGTCAGTGTCATATCAGGACATGCTAGGGAAATAAAATTTCTAGATGAAATAAATGACTGCTTCTTGCAGCAGCTGGTTCATGAACCAACAAGAGGGAAAGTTATTTTGGACCTAATCCTTAATGGCATGCAGGATCTGATGCAAGAGATAAGGGTGTTGGGGCCACTTGGTGAAAGCATGTATGTTTGTACAGGGTTACACTCAGGGCCGGCCCGTCCATTGAGTGAGAATGTTTTTTGCACAGGGCCCCGCGTTTCAGGGGGCCCCGCGCAAAAAACATTCTGATCAAAAAGTAAAATGAAAAAAAAAATTTAAAAAAGCTGTCTGCTGCCGCTTCCGGGGCCACCGCGGCAGAATCGAGTGTGCCGCGGGGCCCCCCTTGTGCCCGGCAGAGCCTGCCCTCCCCTGTATCACCTCTCTTTCCAGCGGCAGTCACACGCGCCGGCTTTCAGAGCGCGAGGGGAGAGTTTCTCCCTCGCTGCTCTGTTAAGCCCGCGGGGGCTGATGGGAACTCCCATCAGCCCCCGCGGGCTTAACAGAGCTGCGAAAGGGAAACTAGTCCCTTTGCGCTCTGAAAGCCGGCGCGTGTGACTGCCGCTGGAAAGAGAGGTGATACAGGGGAGGGCAGGCTCTGCCGGGCACAGGGGGGGCCCCGCAGCACACTCGATTCTGCCGCGGCGGCCCCGGAAGCGGCAGCAGACAGCTTTTTTTTATTTTAAATTTTCCCTGGGCTGGGCTGGGCTGGGCTGGGGGGGGGGGTTAGGAGTGGTTATGGGTGATGGGCGCTGGGGGGGGGGGGTTAGGAGTGGTGATGGGCTATGGGGGGGGGAAAAAACAAAAAATTGGGTGATGGGGGATTAGGACTGGAAATGGGCTGGTGGGATTAGGACTGGAAGTGGGTTGATGAGGGGTTAGGACTGGTAATGGGCTATGGGGGGCTTAAACTAAAAATTGGGTGATGGGGGATTAGGACTGGAAATGGGCTAGTGGGATTAGGACTGGAAGTGGGTTGATGGGGGATTAGGACTGGTAATGGGCTATGGGGGGGATTAAAAATAAATTTGGTTGATGGGGGATTAGGAATGGAAAGGGGCTGGTGGGATTAGTAATGGAAGTGGGCTATGGGGGGCTAGGACTGGTAATGGGTTGAGGGGTTGCTAGGACTGGAAATGGGCTGAGTGGAAGGGGGCTTGAACTGCAAATAGCTGATGGGGACGGGGATTGGAATGGAAATTGGCTGAGGGGAAGAGGGGGGCTTGAACTGCAAATAGCTGATGGGGACGGGGCTTGGAATGGAAATGGGCTGAAGGGAAGTGGGGGGCTTGAACTGCAAATAGCTGATGGGGAGGGGGACTTGGACTGGAAAGGGGCTGCGTGGAAGGGGGCTTGAACTGCAAATAGCTGATGGGAAGGGGGGCTTGGAATGGGCTCTTAGGGGAGGGAGCTAGGACAGGAAATGGGCTGATGGAGGGGCTAGGATAGGACTGGGAATTGGGTGTTGGGGGGAGCTACGCGGGGAACGGGGCTGTGGTGGGGGCTTGGATTGAAATGGACTCATGGAGGGGCTAGAACTGGAAGTAGGCTCATGGGGGGCTTGGATTAGAAATGGGCTGAGTGGAGGGGAGCTAGGATTTAACATGGGCTGATGGTGGGGCTAGGAATGTGAAAGCCATAGCACAGCACATCATACAAAAGCCTAACAACCATTGTGTAAGTGTTCATAAGTTCAAGTCCCAAATGTGTATACACGATAACATAATACAATATTTTATGTGTGTTAAATAAGTGACACACAGCAGTGTATATGCAAGTTGTGGTGCGCATGTGCGCAATTCGTAGCATCAAACTGTTTATTTGTGGAGCGCTGTCTGACGTCATACGGTGCTAAACTACGCCACTTGCGTGGTGCAGTTGCACGTGAAATGTTGCAAAAATGCGCCAGTTGCGGAGCGCACCTGCACGTATTATGTCGCTAAACTGCGCCAGTCCTGGGGCGCAGATGGACGTCATACGTCCATAAACTGCGCCATTTGCGTGGCGCAGTTGCACGTAAAACGTCACTAATCTGCGCCAGTTGGGGTGGGGGGTGGGGGATGGGGGGGTGGGAGGGGGTGGGGGGGCCCCCGTTTAAACACATAGACGGATTCTGTGGCAACACCAAAACTGACCACTAGAACTCAGGATCACACACCAACACATCCACATTCCACAGCACTGCAATGGTGCTGCTGGAGGGAAGTGTCAACCTGGGTACAGCTGATGGAGAGACAACATACATATGTTGCACATCCATACGGTGATAGCAGACAGACAGCAGGCCTGTAAATGCTCAGCAACCCACCACCGCTATCGGACATTCTCCAGCAGCAAACACAGAGAAGCTGCAGCCGCTGCACCCTTCAAGGTGTGACAGCCTTACACATACTAGGTGCAAGCAATCTGCTAGCTAGTCCATAGTGCATATTACTGGAGGAACTGTGTGCACCCAAAACTGGGATGTCTGCACACTCATCCAAGCAGTTAAGTTAGTGATTGGGCCCCAAAAGGCAACCCATAGATATCACTTGATGGAGATGTTGTTGCCTCTATGGCAGACCTAGCCATGCCATTGGTGACTGCTCAGTCAGGGTGAGAGTGACCTTCCAGGAGGACATGCAGGGGCTACCCTGTCCGTGCTGCTGATGACCGCATACTACAATGTCGAAAACATTGCCTTATGATATGTCCTCATGCATCCTGGCCAGCCCAGCCTGTCGGAGGTATACCCACAATACCTTGCTCCTCATTATGCACATTGGCAATCTAACAATGGACACAGTGCAAACATTGTGCGCTGAGTAAGGTGTTTCAGACATCACACACTGGATGTACTGACACACAATCCCACACCTATGCCATCAATTTGCTACCAAAGCTAGCTGTTGCAGTCTAGGCCAAATCAGCAGTCCTGGACACAGTGCAGGCATGGCTATGGTATGCAATAATGTTGGTGTCACACCCCAGGGTGGGGAACATTGTCAGACACCAGACCTGAGACCCACTCCACAAACATCAGACATATTGGTATGATACCGCTCAATAACCATATTGTGCTTAACGCAGGAATTGATATCTGCAACTGATCACATCTACATGTTGATGTGATCAACATGTAGATGTGATCAGTTGCAGATGTGATCTAAACAATTTGGCACCACCCACTCTATCCAACCTCATCACTAAAGAACCTGCTAAAAACTTACACACGAGAGATCATACAAATAAATTAAGGACTCCGAAAGAATTTATAAAAGCAAGAAAGACAACAAACAAAAAAGCATTCTCACATGCTGCCCCCATTCTATGGAACGCCCTTCCAGATGAAATGAGATCACTTTTAGAGATCAAAGAATTCCGTAAAAACTCAAAACGCACCTGTTCACTTCACACTACGGATCTTTGCCAAGCACACCTCCCCAGCTAGAAAATGGATAATACCATGTCAGTTTCCCATAAACCAAACTGGATTGATTTGACAAATGATGTGAAACTCCAAATGCTTATGATCCTTAAATGTCACATACAACACTGAATCTTTTACTCATTTTGTGCCCTGTAAATAGTTCTTGCATGTATCTTTTACCCATATTGTTCCCTGTAAATAGTTCTTGCATGTTCCATGTAATATAATATAGTTGTTATGGTTTTAAGCTGTTCACTGTAAAAACAGACGCCTGTCTGTTATGTTTTGTTCCATGTAAACCGCATTTGATCATTGGAAGATGCGGTATATAAGAAACTGTTAATTAAATTAAATTAAATATGTGTAGTGTTTTTCACGGTTTCTGGTGACAGTGATAAGGTGGGCACTTACTAGTTTTGCGAAATGTACAGACGGCCCAATATCATGACTATCCTATAGTCTTTGGCGAATGGAGCCTGTGGGTCTGGTCAGTTCTGCTCCTGTTGGCCGGGAATCTCGGGCATAGATCCCCAAATCCAGTCCAATTGGCCAAAACACTGATCATCTTTTCCAACTGTGCCTAATGAATATGCATGAGATACATCTGCATACCATGAACCAGCATATGGAAATGGACAAACACATCTTTCTTTGAAACATCATAAGATATGAATGATTTGTGGCCCTCCACGACTACATTTGGGGTAATCTGCTGTATGTAATGCACATGTTTCTCATATATGTACACTTTGAAAGACAATATAGATGTATTACCCATGTTTTCAGTATCTGCAATACAGTTTCTGTTATTTTTAAAACATTTGTGTGGTGTGACAATTGTGGTGAACGGGTTGGCAAGACCGACACACGGGATTTGAACCTGTGACCTTCGGCTCCTGCAGGCACTGCCTGTGTGCTTTGCACCACTGTCTTGTCACAGAGGCACTGCATTCCCAGGGAAATCCATGGCTGTTTCTCAGAATGACCCTGTCTGTTGCAGTGCACAGCATCCACTTAAAAAGGCCTGAGCCATGGTGTGCTGTGGATGTCTGCCACCAGTTCCCCTGCCGTGACCAGGCTCACATGGCCTTATATTGGTGACTGCATAAAAGGTGCATGATGAGTGACCCTCAAGGAATGCATTTTGGTGAATCTGCTGTAGATTATCAACATGTTTATTTGGTGTGTAGTGTTGAAAGAAAAATATGAATATTTCAAACAATCTTGGATTCTCACCAGCAAAACTTAGGCCTTTTGTGCCAGGTTTTTAGAGGGGTACAATTCTGGGGAATAGTTTGGCAGGAGCCACAGACAGGATTTGAACCTGTGATTGTCTGTTCTTGCACACACTGTCTGTGTGCACTGCACCACCGTTTAGCCACATATAGGAGTCATTCCCTGGGGAGTCCATGACTGTACATCCGACAGAGCCTGTCTGTTGTGGTGGACAGTGCCAGCCTGCACATGCCTACGGCACTGTGTGCTGTGGCTTGCAGCCACTGCCCCCTCCACCACCTGTGGCCCTTGGACAACATGACAACATGTCCTTATCTGGTAAAACCCATATTACCTGATTGTGTTGTGACACTCCAGGACTGACTTGGAGGCACTTGCCTGTACGTAATGCCCACTGTTATGGTGTGTGTGCGGTGTAAGGTAAAATATAGGTGTTGTAAACATGCTTATGTTGTCGGCTATAAAGGTGTATTTGTACTATCACAGTTTCTTGATGTGAAAAACTACATGGAGTGGGTTGCCAGGAGCCCCAGCTGGGATTTGAACCTATGACCCTCTGGTCCTACAGGCACTAGCTGTGTCTGCTACACCACACTGTGGTCACAGAAACACTGCAGTCCCTGGAGATAGAGAACCTGACCAAACGGTTCAGAAAACCGTCTGCACAGTTTTACTGTGGGCTCATTCACCTTGTATGGTGACAAAAGGGCAAATAACCCTCAAATATTACCTCGAAAAAAGGGGAAAAAAACCATAACCAAGCTGGCCAACATTGATATCAATGGCCAACAATACAAACACTCCCAGGTAGGCTCCAAAAAAGACATGCTTTTTGGAAGGGTCTACGCTCCGTAGACCCTTCCATAAATCATTCCTTTTTTTTGGAGCTTTCCTGGAAGTGTTTTTTATTGTTGGCCATTGATATCAATGTTGGCCAGCTGGCTTATACATTTTACATATTTTGTAGTGGTCATTTTCAGTTGTTATTTGCAATTTTGTTCTGTGCACATGTATCACACTGCTCACGTTTTTTAGGTTTCCCCGGTTTGGCTTTACATTGCTGACAGAAATGGTTTCTCTTCCCTTTAAATGCATTCTACCACGAGTGTTTCACTCGCGGTAGTTTTTACTTGAAAATTCGGCCCCGCTCCTGTGCGGGGAGCCTCTCCCCTCCCACTCTCCACCCATTGACCCCGTCTCACCACCCCTCGGGGGCCTTCCTCCGCCCTCCGTAAGCCTTTCCCCGCCTCTATCGCACATCAGCGCACCGCAAATGTGCGCGTTTTCATCGCACGTGTGCGGGGCCCATTAATGTGATGCGCACACGTGCAGGACGCTTAAGAGCACTTAAACGCATCATTTTAGAGCGCTCAAGTGCGCCCCGCACAAGTGCGCAGTTTAGTAAACATACCCCTTAGACATCATCATGGATAATACATTGAAATCCTCCGCCTAGTGTGCAGCGGCAGCCAAGAAGGCAAATAAAATACTTGGAATCATAAGGAAAGGAATAGAGAATAAAACAAAGGATATTATAGTGCCTCTGTATCATTCCATGGTGCGACTGCATCTTGAATATTATGCGCAATTCTGGCCGCCGTATCTTAAAAAGGATATAGTTGAATTAGAAAAGGTACAGAGAAGAGCTACCAAAATGGTAAAAGGGATGAAACGATACCCCTATGAGGAGAGGCTTAAAAGGTTAGGCCTCTTCAACCTGGAAAAGGGATGGCTGAGGGGAGATATGATAGAGGTCTATAAATTAATGAATGGAGTGGAACTGGTAAACGTAGATCAATTGTTTACGCCATCATAGAGTAGAAAGACTAGAGGACATGTAATGAAGCTACAATGTAACCTGTTTAAGACTAATAAGAGAAAATTTGTTTTCACTCAATGCATAATCAAACTCTGGAATTCATTATCGGAGGCTATATTAAAAACTGTTAGTGTAGTTGGGTTTAAAAACATTTTGGACAAGTTCCTGGAGGAAAGGTCCATAAACCATTATTAAATAGGATCCTGTAAACCCACTGCTTGCCCCAATACCAGAATTGTGGAACCTGTGGGTCTTTTTGGGAAACTGCTAGGTACTTGTGATCTAGATTGGCCACTGTTGGAAACAGGATACTGGGCTTGATAGACCTTGGTCTGACCCAGTATGCCATACCTTATGTTCTTATGTTATTATGATAGATTTTGCAGAATATAGTTTTATGTTGTTCAATTTTGAACATGGCTTATGCTGTGTTATATGGTTTTTAGTTGAGTGCATCACTGCCATCGGCATGCAATATATCATTAAGTCACCAGCAAATACCACTGGTTCAAAGACTACCATATGGAAAGATGCTGTGCACTGATCATGGATCTGTTCCCTCAATGTTTATATACAGGAAAGACATAGACAAGTGAGTGAGATTGATGTATGCATGCCAATATCTGTTTAATCAACATTCTGGATACTCTGATCCCACACACCTCTTTGAATAAGTTTATGGTATGTAGCCAGAGATGCAAAGATGACATATAAAGACTATACCATGACAACATGTCACATATCCATTGTGGATGTTCTGTCGTTGACTGTGCACAGCTTTTTTCCCCTATGCATATTTTGTGATCCCTCCCCTTTCCAGTTCCCGTAGGTAGGGGTTAAGGAGTTTAAGTTCCTTCTTTAAACCAATGTTCTGCTACTTCCTGGAGCAGGGCTCGTAGGGAAATGTAGTTTACCACCAGTTCAAATGAAGAGTAGTGTGACTCAGAATGTTTGCAAGCAAAAAGGGATTTATTTCCCCTCCCGGGGTTGGACTTCACAAGGATAAAAAGGTAACACAAAATATCTGCTCTCTGGCAGCAAAAAGGACAAACATAAGAATAGCTTCCTTCAGCGTGAAATAAACATTTTCTTTCCAGCAGGTTGAAATTCAGCACATGGTTTCATACAGCTCTGTTTCCCTCACAGCCAGCTTGTACTTTCTTCACCATAAATTCCTAACATAAAGATATTATCTGTTCAGATAAAGTAATCGTACAATTCATTTCTTCTGTGGGATAATTCATACAAGGTGGTTCTGTGTCCATAAGTTCCACCTCTGAGCTAGGATTAGTTTGGCCAGTTCTTTCTAGGGCCGCGCCCTTTTCTCCAAACCAGAGCCTTTCAACACATTCAGGGTTTAAGTATTGCCTAAAGCCAGTACCGTAGCCCCAACCTTCCAGGCTGTTAAATTCACATGGATTCCTGTAATCCCATCCCTTGGGCTTACCTGGGGACCTGGCTGTGGAGGCCTTCCTCTGAGGTTTAAAAATACCGGTTGGTTCCCTGCTGAACCTGTGTGAGGCAGTTTCCAAATGCCTTCCTGGCTGCTTGTAATCCCGTGTATGCTTCAGCTGGTCTGGTCTGCTCCTTCGATAGCTCTCAGCCGGAGCCTCTGACCTCCCTTCAGCTGAAAACTCCTTCCAACTTCTGACCGGAAGTCTGCTTTCCTCTCTCTCTCTGCCTGCTGGGGCCTCCTTATGAGACAGCCTTCCTGGGTAGGGCCTGGCTCCACCCCCTAGCAGGTGTTCAGACTTTCCCGTGACTCTTTGCTAAACTGATAGCAGGGGCGTTTTTCCTTCTCTCCTGCCTTGTTTCCCTGACAACTGGTAGCCATGTGTCTTTGTTTATCTTGCAGCCCTGCACTTTCTACCTGGTTTTCAAGCATTTCTACCGGGCCAGAAGGACTTGCTATGTCACAGATCCCCCCACTTAAAATATTACGGGCTGCCGGAACCTGTGACGGACAGCACGTAATCCGAGAAAGGGCATCGGCATTACTGTGCAGTCTACCCGCTCGGTGCTGCACCACAAAATCATAAGCCTGTAACGCTAGATGCATCGGGTTAACCTGGCGTTAGTGTTTCTCATCTGATGCAACCATTTTAAGGGCGCATGGTCAGTAATCAAATAAAATTTTCGGCCTGTCAAATAAAACCGCAAGGACTCTATCGCCCACTTAATTGCGAGACACTCGCGTTCTACGGTAGAATACTTCTGTTCCGCTCTGGACAATTTCCGACTTAAGTAAGTCACCGGATGTTCAATACCCTCAAATATCTGGGACATTACGGCTCCTAATCCCGTTTCGGAAGCGTTGGTTTGTACCAAGAATGGCATGTTAAAGTTAACCCCCCTAAGGACCGGGGCTGTACATAACCTGTCTTTCAGCGTTATGAACACTTCCTCCGCCTCCGGTGTCCACTTGAGGTTATTCGGGGCATTCTTCCTGAGCATGTCTGTTAGCAGGGCACTTTCCTCCGCAAATCTGGGAATAAATCGGCGGTAGTATCCCACAAGGCCCAGGAATCCCCGCATTTGTCTTTTGTTCAGTGGGCGTGGAAAGTTCTTCACGCTTTCCACCTTACTAGCTAAGGGCTCTACCACCCCTCCTCCCACCATGTGGCCTAAGTATTTCACTTTTGTGCCGGCGAAGAGACACTTCCCGGGGTTCACCGTGAGACCCACTTTCCTTAGCGTATTCAAGACTGCCTCTACCCTGGGCAAATGCTGGGCCCATGTGATGCTATGGATGACAATGTCGTCCATATATGCCCAGGCGTATTCGTGGTGGGGCCGTAAGATGTGATCCACCAGCCTTTGACAGGTGGCCGCTGCCCCGTGAAGCCCAAAAGGCATACGCCGGAATTGAAACAACCCTATCGGGGTAGAAAAGGCTGTCTTAGGTTTGGAGGCCTGGGTGAGTGGTATTTGCCAATAACCTTTCGTTAGGTCTAATGTGGTCAAATACTTCGCCTGGCCCAGTTTGTCTAATAGGTCCTCAATTCGAGGCATGGGATACGCATCGAAGTCAGAGATATTATTTATTTGTCTAAAATCGATACAGAAGCGCAGACTTCCATCTGGTTTGGGCACTAACACGATAGGGCTGGACCAAGGGCTTCTGGATTCTTCGATGATGCCCATTCGGAGCATGTCCCTTACCTGCTCTATCATTTCCTTTTTCCGTGCCTCTGGTAGTCTATAGGGGGCGTTGCCGAATTATTTTTCCCGGTTCCGTAATAATTTCATGGGCAACGATTCTGGTTTCCCCTGGCAATGTCGTCAGGACATCGGAGAACCTATCTAACACCCTTCTAAGTTCCTGTTGCTGTTGCCCTGATAACCCGTCCCCTATAGTGGCCCTGGAGTTTCCCTCCAATCGGCGGGCTGAGGACCAAAATCGTCCTCCTTCTGTTTTT
This sequence comes from Ichthyophis bannanicus, assembly GCA_033557465.1. Taxonomy (NCBI): domain Eukaryota; kingdom Metazoa; phylum Chordata; class Amphibia; order Gymnophiona; family Ichthyophiidae; genus Ichthyophis; species Ichthyophis bannanicus. The sequence continues at coordinate 498,888,005 of CM066035.1, forward strand.
CGGTGACAGCTGTCAGCCCTTTTAAATCTCCCACTCCGGTAGACCCAAATCCTCCTTCTCCTCTCCCCGTGGGAGTTAATGAAGCCACTTCTACCACCTCCGGGAAACCTACGCGCTCGCAGATCATTTGCGCGACCCTGTCACCTGCCTTCATCTGGAACTCTTCCTGACTGAAATTGAACATTAGCACCTTTACCTCTCCGCGAAAATCTGGGTCAATTACCCCAGCTCCTATGTCTATAAAATATTTGGCGGCTAGGCCTGACCTGGGTGCTATCCTTCCATAGCATCCGGGCGGGATTTGGACCTTCACCCCTGTACTTATTAGAGCCTTCCCTCCCCTGGGTATCACCCTATCTTCCACACTAAACAGGTCGTATCCTGCGGCAGCTTCCGACGCTCGCTGGGGACCCCTGGCCTGAACTGACATCTTACAATACTGCAGTAGGAACTTTGGTTTTTCCAGAGTTATATTCTTTTCTTTGGCTGGGCATTGTGGGCTACTTTTCCCCGGTTTCCGAACAGAGGGCAGGGGACTTTAGTCGCGATGGCCTCCAATCTAGGTAAATCTTGGGACTCCACCTCTCCTTCCCCCGAGGGAGCTTCACAGGGGGTGGATATTACATTCTGTTCAGTGGTAAGACCTTCCTCGAGCCCCTGTCTAAAGGGTGGCCAATCCTTACCCAAGACGACGCTCTGTGGAAGGCAGGGGACCACCGCCATCAACATCTTCCCGTCTGTTCCCAGCCCGCTTATTCCTATTTCATATAAGGGGTAATGGTAAGATGCCCCATGTATGCATCTTATTTTAACCCTTCCCACGGCTTGACCTGGTGCTGACTGGGCTTGTATGGCCTCCCAGAGCCGTTGGGAGACCATGCTCTGGTCAGCACCAGAGTCAAGCAGTGCCTGGGCCTCTATACCCTCCACCTGTACTGGGAGCAAAAACCCTGATTGGCCTTTCTTTCCAATACCAGCTATTAATGCCCTGCGTGCATCACAGTCCCTTTGAAAATGCCCTATGCCCCCACATTTAAAACATTTTCCCCTCATGTTGGACATATATACATTTTCATCAGACAATTTATACGATACATTCTTACTCTTAGTACCAGCCATTGCTGCACCTGGAGCGCTGGATTTTGGGGCTTTGGCAAATTCAGCCTCAAAATACCGCTCCGTCATACCAGCTGCTTCCTCTGCAGTTTTGCAGTCCTGCAGCATAAGGAAGGTTTTTACTTCCGCTGGTATTGCCTCTAAATATTTTTCTAAAATTAGCTCATCCATTATGGACTCAACCATTCTATGCTCCGGTTTTACCCATTTCCAGGCCAACCCTTTCATTCTATAGTAAAGGGCCTTTGGAGTTTCTCCAGGCCTCAACTTGGCCTTCCTAAATTGGCGCCTATAGAATGAAGGTGTTAGCCCGAGCCTATCCCTCACCACATTTTTAATCGCCTCATAGTCAGTTGTTAATGCAACAGGCATTGACTTGTAAGCTAATAGGGCTTCTCCAGATAGGGACATGGCAAATCTGAGAGCCCATTGTTCTCTAGGCAGCTTCATTGCCTCTGCCAGACGCTCAAAGGCGTCCACATACTCATCCACGTTATCTGTGGAAGACAACTGTCCCAGCCTAAAGACATCCCCACCAAACAGTCCTACCCCACGGGTATACTCGGGCAAGTCTCTTGCTGGCTCCTGTTGTTGCTTCTTTACCAACAGCTCCATTAATTCCTTCATCGGCTTTTGTTGTTCCATGATGGCAGCCATGGCTTGATCCTGGACTCTGCGGGTCATTTCCAGCTGTTTGTCCCACTGGAGAGACATCCATCGTAACATCTCTTGGGGATCCATTTCAGCTGCTCAGGTACCTGGAAAAGACACAAGAAAAAGACCCAAGTGCGGTCCACACAAAAAAACATTTTCCTCTTTTTTTTTTTTTTTTTTCACTTGTGCACTACTACTGTGCACTACTGCTGTGCACTACCTTTCTCTGTTTATCCCTCTACACTTATGCCTAGCCCCTTTTACCTGGGCTCAGTGTAGAGTCAAGCACTGAGAAAGTAGTTTCTTTGTCTGACCGGTAGTCAGTCGAGCACCGGCTCCCCCTGGGTATCAGCTGCTCCTTGCTGCTGGGCTCTTGTCCCTCCAGGTGTCCTTTAAATCCGAGTAAAATCCAAACTACTACGCCATTGTGATCCCTCCCCTTTCCAGTACCCGTAGGTAGGGGTTAAGTAGTTTAAGTTCCTTCTTTAAACCAATGTTCTGCTACTTCCTGGAGCAGGGCTCGTAGGGAAATGTAGTTTACCACCAGTTCAAATGAAGAGTAGTGTGACTCAGAATGTTTGCAAGCAAAAAGGGATTTATTTCCCCTCCCGGGGTTGGACCTCACAAGGATAAAAAGGTAACACAAAATATCTGCTCTCTGGCAGCAAAAAGGACAAACATAAGAATAGCTTCCTTCAGCGTGAAATAAACATTTTCTTTCCAGCAGGTTGAAATTCAGCACATGGTTTCATACAGCTCTGTTTCCCTCACAGCCAGCTTGTACTTTCTTCACCATAAATTCCTAACATAAAGATATTATCTGTTCAGATAAAGTAATCGTGCAATCCATTTCTTCTGTGGGATAATTCATACAAGGTGGTTCTGTGTCCATAAGTTCCACCTCTGAGCTAGGATTAGTTTGGCCAGTTCTTTCTAGGGCCGCGCCCTTTTCTCCAACCCTGAGCCTTTCAACACATTCAGGGTTTAAGTATTGCCTAAAGCCAGTACCGTAGCCCCAACCTTCCAGGCTGTTAAATTCACATGGATTCCTGTAATCCCATCCCTTGGGCTTACCTGGGGACCTGGCTGTGGAGGCCTTCCTCTGAGGTTTAAAAATACCGGTTGGTTCCCTGCTGAACCTGTGTGAGGCAGTTTCCAAATGCCTTCCTGGCTGCTTGTAATCCCGTGTATGCTTCAGCTGGTCTGGTCTGCTCCTTCGATAGCTCTCAGCCGGAGCCTCTGACCTCCCTTCAGCTGAAAACTCCTTCCAACTTCTGACCGGAAGTCTGCTTTCCTCTCTCTCTCCTCTCTCTCTGCCTGCTGGGGCCTCCTTATGAGACAGCCTTCCTGGGTAGGGCCTGGCTCCACCCCCTAGCAGGTGTTCAGACTTTCCCAGTGACTCTTTGCTAAATTGATAGCAGGGGCGTGTTTCCTTCTCTCCTGCCTTGTTTCCCTGACAACTGGTAGCCATGTGCCTTTGTTTATCTTGCAGCCCTGCACTTTCTACCTGGTTTTCAAGCATTTCTACCGGGCCAGAAGGACTTGCTATGTCACAATTTCTATGATGGCTCTCTCTGTACTAAACTCTGCAAGGGTGTGGACAATGGCACCAAGGACCTTCACCATACCTAGGATAAGCACACCGAATCCTCATGCAGACATCAGTTATGCAATTCTGCTTTCAGGTCCTTGTCTATGTGAGAGTTTAGCACTTGTAATATTTGTTTTGGTAACATTTTGTCAAATGTAAAAGTCCCCCTCTGCGCATAAAGATGTCTGCCCTTTCCTCTGGATGTACATCCGCTTTCATTATGTTGTGTTTGAGGCAGCTACAATGTGGCAAACCTATACTTTATTTATTTATTTAGAACACTTGATATACCACCAAAAGCCAATGGCCTTCACAGTGGTTTACAATCAAAATGGAGTGACAGAGCAGCAGAGAGCAAGAAAGAGGCAGTGGAAGAAGAGATGTCCTTTGTTCACATGACAAATCAGCTTAGATGTAGTATATCATGGCATCCACCACTCAATGGCAACTGCTCTGCTGTCTGCTTGTTATGGCCACCCATAGCTAATGTTTTCTTACAAACACTGGGGCACATCCAGCACTGACAATATAAGTACCAAGATATTGAGATAGTAACCTCCCTACAGCGCGCCAGTGGGCTCAAATTTAACAGAGCCATGGGAAAGAAGGAAAATGAATGCCATTCTTTCTTGTGGCTCTGCAGAAATAAGCTGGGGTGCCGGGCTTCGGGTCTCCCCGGCTCCCTCTGAAGCCGGTCAGGCAGGCGAGGGGCTCTTCTGGGGGGGGGGGGGAGTTGGTGGCCTAGGACTGGAAATGGGTTCATCGGGGAGGTTGGGGGGCTAGGACTGGAAGTGGACTGATTGGGATGGGCTAGGATGACAAATAGGCTGATTGGGGGGGGGGCTAGGACTGGTAATGGACATGGGGGGAGGGTAGGAGAGAGCTGCTGGCCCTGGAAGAAGACTGGGGGCTAGGACTGCAAATGGGTGATGCAGGGGGAGAATGGGACTGGAAGGGAGCAGATACTGTGAGGGACTGGAACGAGAAGGAAGCTGAAGTTGGGGAGGGCTAGAAGTGGATGGGGCAGGCGAGAGAAAAAATGAAGCTGGGGGAGTGAGGATAGAGAGAGGAAAAGATATTTTGTGTGGGAGGAAAAAAAAATCTATGATTGGCCGAGTATTGGGAGAATAAGTGAGGACTGAGAATGCAATTTGAGGGGATGAAAAAGGAATAAAGAAAGAAATATATCAGTATGTTAAAGCAGATTTAGAGGGAGAATGGAAAAAACTAGAAGAGAGAAGAAAGGACAAATGGACAGCAGACAATTGAGAGTTAGCAGAAGACATGAAGAAACCATAAGAAAGTGACTGGAGCAATTGCAACTGAAAAATAGATGCCCAAACAACAAAAGGTAGAAAAATACTTTTTTATTTTGAATTTATTAACTGGAATATATTAGCTCTGGGAAATGTGCATCGCTAACATCTTTGTGTTTTGTTTAGTACATGAGGTAATTAATTTATAGTTTTATTTCTCCAGTGTTGTTGTACATAGATGTTTGTGTGAGAGCAGGGGCGGCCTAAGGAGGGTGCGGTGCCATGTGCGGAGACTCTGTGCGGGGCCTCATTTGCATAAGGGGCCTCATTTTCATAAATATTTGCAGAATGTTACCATACACTAACTTTTAGTAAACATGCTTCTTAATGAGTGTATGGATAAAGAAAGACTAAAAGATTTCCAGATTACTGTAATCCAGTGCCAACCGTCAGGCACATTAGAAACTACTACAAACACTGCCCTTTTAGAACCCATAGCAAACCCGTCGTATCGTAACAGCACTACCAGAACTCACAAATCACCATATTCTACCTATCAAAAGTCAACACTGCAAATATTAAACCAATACATTTCAGAGAACAACAATACATGGACCTACTGGGGAAAGAGAACAAGTGGCAATGTCAAAAAGGAATTACATAAATAGAATACTTCAGCTCAGTTACACATACAGAACATAGACCATCACCAAACAAGGAATCACAATTTAGAAACAGGAAGACAATTAAACTGGGAACCCCAAAAGCCAAACTTGGAATGTACAACAACACTGTAGAAATAAAACTATAAATTAATTTCCTCTTGTACTAAACAAAGCGCAGACGTTAATGATGCACATTTCCCAGAGCTGACATATTCCAGTTAATAAATTCAAAATAAAGAGATATCGTTCTACCTTTTGTGCATTTTTTTTCAGTTGCAAGTGCTCCAGCCACTTTCTTCTGGTTTCTTCGTGTCTTCTGCTAACTCTCCATCGTCTGCTGTCCATTTGTCCTTTCTTCTCTCTTCTAGTTTTTTTTTTCCATTCTCTCTCTACATCTGCTTTAACATATTAATCTTTCTCCTTTTGCTCTTTCCTCATTCCTATTTCATCCACTCAAATTTTACCCCTCCATCCTCAATCTCCATTTACTCTCCCAATACCCGGCCAATTGTAGATTTGTCTTCCCTCCCACACAAAATATTTTTCCCCTCTCCATTTCACTCTCCCAGCTCCATCCCATTCTTATTTATTTATTTATAGTTTTTCTATACCGCGCTATTTTCCATCAGCGCGGTTCACAGGCAATAAACTCGCACAGCAGGAAAAGCCATACTGCGTTTTACATTGAACAGGGAATTGCACACATTTTACATTGAACAGGTATTGAACATGGAACACAGGCTAACAATATACATATACATTCTAATCCTCCTCCAACATCAGCTCTCTTCTAGTTCCAGCCCCACCCAGGATCCGCTCCCTTCTAGTCTCCGCATCAGCCCATTTCCAGTCCTAGCCCCCCATCGGCCCATTTCCAATCCTATCATAGCCACACCATCAGCCCATTTCCAGTCCTAGCTCCTCCATCCATTTCCAGTCCTATCCGAGTCCCTCCATCAGCTCATTTCCAATCCCAGCCCACCATTAGCCCATTTCTAGTCCTTTCCTAGCCCCACCATCAGCTCATGTCAAATCCTAGCTCCCCTCCACTCAGCCCATTTCCATTCCAAGCCCCCATCCCCATCAGCTATTTGCAGTTCAATCCCTCCCCCCTTTCACTCAGCCCATTTCCAGTCCTAGCAACCCTCCCAGCCCATTACCAGTCCTAGCCCCCCATAGCCCACTTCCAGTCCTAAGCCCCCATCAGCCCACTTCCAGTCTTAGCCCCCCCATAGCCCATTACAAGTCCTACCCCCCCATCAGCCCACCTCCAGTCCTAACCCCCCCATCAGCCCATTTCCAGTCCTAGGCCCCCCATAGCCCATTACAAGTCCTAACCCCTCCATCAGCCAATTTCCAGTCAGCCCTCCCCCATAGCCCATTACCAGTCCTAAACCCCCCCCCCCATAGCCCATTACCAGTCCTAACTCCCCTCCCCCCCATCAGCCCAGGTAGATTAAAAAACAAACAAACCGGCTGCTGCTGCCACTGCCACTGTAGCAGCGGCAGAATCAAGCATCCTGCGGGGGCCCCCTGCCTGGCAGAGCACTCCCTGCAGCATCAGCTCCCTCAGCACAGGCTTTTCAGAGCTGCTAAGGGAGAGTTTCCCTTTCTCGCGGCTCTGTTAAGCCCGTGCTGATGCTGTAGGGAGGGCTCTGCCGGGCAGGGGGTGCCCTGTGGGACGTTTGATTCTGCCATTGCCACGGTGGCAGCGGCAGCGGCAGCAGCAGCCGTTTTTTAAAAAATCTACCTGAGCTGATGCAGAATGTTGTTTGCGCGGGGCCCCCTGAAACGCGGGACCCTGTGCAAACAACATTCTTGCTCAATGGATGGGCCGGCCCTGTGTGAGAGCAGCTGCTGGAGGCCAAGGTAAATCTATTATTTATTTATTTATTATTTAGCAGTATTTTTATACCACCGTATCTACAGTAATTAAGTACACTGAGGAGGCTGCCCATGCTGAGTGTATATGATGTTTTGAAGGTGGGCTGGGAAGGACTGGCACTGGCAAAACAGGATCCTAAGTAACAGCAGATATTTATGAAAAAGATACAGATGCAGTTTCAACTTGTCTGTCAGCCACTCTGACCGTTGATCCCATTGGGGGGGGGGTGACCCTACCCTCCCTCAGACAGAGACTTAAGACAGAGATTTGAAAGGGTGGGACAAACATCAGTGATGCTATTGTGTTGGCACTGTAGATGGCCATCATTAATAGCAGCCATCTCTTCCACCTCTATAGAGTGAGGTAGTGATTAGAGCAGTGGCCTGGTGACCAAGAGATCAGGGTTTGATTTCCACTGGCACTCCTTGTGGCCTTGGGCTACTCACTTTACCCTCCAGTGTATCAAATTAAAATCCTGGCAATCTACTTCCAGTCACACCTTGCCAAGAAAACCCAGGGGTTGCTGGGTTGGCCAGGAGTCAGAATTGACTTGACAGCACACACATCGATGGCACATGGAGCAAAGAAATCATTAGGGTATGTAATAGTGGCAGAAAAGTTAGAATGAGGGCAGGCTATATGCAGGTGAGTTGCATACACTTGCAGAGGTACCCACTGATAGAATGTGTGACCACTTAGTACATCTCACATGCACATGCTCGTCCAGTATAGGAGCAACCATAGAGTTCACATTGTTGACAGACCACATCTACATGCAGTAGATAATATAGAGATATGATTTCCCAACCACCACTGCTCTTGTAGTCTAGATCCACTAATAGGCCATCTCAACAGCTCTGCAATGGTGAATGACATACACAGGTATCCTAGCCCTGTTTCTGGGTTTTGCTATTCTAGGCTATGTGGATCTTTTGAGTCAGGGCTTTACACATTTCTGATTCTGAGCTAAGGGCTGGTGTGTTCCTTTGCATTCCCTTTTCCAGAACCTTGGGCAAGTCAGGCAGATAGTGCTACAGCACAATGGGCAGCATATGAAACTGGTAGGTCTCACCATTCCATTTCCCTTTTTTTGCTGCACCTCCATAGATTCCCAGTCTGCTTTGCCATGTATATGATGGACTGAACCGGACTGTGTACAGAAACATACAGTTGTAAAAGAAATAGGACTAATATTTACTCTCATCATGACAGCTTTGCTCCCCTGTAGTCTGGGAAGATCATCAAAAGGAATATACCATGACAGCTGACCTCATCACTATTACCCTAATGCCACGAAACCCACCCATGTTTTTCCCAGTGTTCATGCATCGAGGGTACCATGACACAAAGAGCAGCTGTCCCTACAACTGTGATCTGCCAAATTTGACGCTTTCCCTTACTAATAATGACTTAAATTGATAGGTGGCATATGATATAGGCTATGAATCACTGAGCGACAGGTGTTATGCATTGACTCAGGACATGAGAGACACTTTGAAAGGGTTTGAGAAAGATGTGGAGCTGACTCCACAATGACATTTTGTATCATACCAAAAATATGTTACAGAGTATGCTGGGATCTCAATTTCATGTTGGCTCTTTGTATTGGTAGATTCTGTCTTATTTATTGGCCTAATATTTTCTAATTGTATAATGCTATTTCTCAATTTTTCTCAGTGTACTAATATCACAGACAGTGAGGTGAACAGAGCCAAGAACACCTTGAAAACTGTCCTGGAACAACTTGATGGAACAACTCTAACATGTGAGGGTATTGGCTGCCACGTGCTGAATTATGGACATCGGATGCCTTTGGAAGAACTGGATGCCTAAATCAATGCTGTGGATGCCAGAGTATGGAAGGTATGATAGGTGCCTGGCTGTTGCTGCTGTTGGTCCCATTTATTTATTTTATTTATTTATTACAGTTGCTTATATACCGCACTATTCGGCATCAGCGCGGTTTACAGTATAACAAAATGACCAAAACACACGTTCTGTTTGGTTTTACATAGAACAAGGGTATGAACTTGGATAACAGGGGGGGGATGAACTATATACATGAATTATATACATGAGATAGGTTACATGCATGACGCAAAAGTCCTGTAACATGGTTGAATTGAACAATATGTAATGAGTCCGTTTCGAATACAAGAGACATTGTGAGAATGGGCTGTAAAAAGGCAGTGTTTCTTAGGTGGTGTTATCTAGAATCATCGCTGGCTGGGTAGTATTGGAGGAAGAGATGATGTTTGATAGCCTTCCTGAATTGGGTCAGGTCAGCAATGGCTCGAATGTTTGGTGGGAGTGTATTCCAATATTTGGGGACGTAAAGACTGAAGGCCCTATTCGCTGTCGTGTTATTGCATTTAGTCAAGGTCTTCGGGGTTGTTAATAGATTTAGGGCTGTTGACCTCCTGGCTCTGTTGGGGGGCACTGTATGAATGAGATCAGTAAGTGCTGTGGAGGATAGGCGCTTGATGGCCTTGAATGAGAGGATTAATGTTTTGAAGATAATCCTTCCGTGTATAGGTAGCCAATGAAGCTGTTTTAGAATCGGAGTCACATGGTCACTTCTGGTGGCTCCATGGAGAATCCTTGCTGCAGCATTCATGGCTAGTTGTAGTGGGTTTATTGTGGCTTGCGGGAGACCTTGTAGGATGGAGTTGGCAAAGTCAAAGTGCGGTAGGATCAGAGCTTGGAATATGGTCCGGAAATCATCTGGTTCCAGTAGGGAACGCAGATGCCTGAGTGAACGGATTTTAAAATAGACCGCTTTAACAATGTTGCCTATATGGCATTTCATGTCCAGATGTTTGTCTAAGGTGACTCCCAGGTATTTTATTGTTTCTTTGGTTTGTAATTCTGCTTCCTTGACCTTTATATGTGTTGGTGGGGTAAAGTCTGGGTCTCTGGCGATGAACAGTACCTCCGTTTTCTTATGCTGGATGCGTAGATTTTGTGCTTGTAGCCAGTCCGATATGGCATTGAAACATTCTATAATAGGTGTGAGGTCCATTTGAACGGTTGAAAAAGGCATATATAGGAGGATGTCGTCCGCATATATCATACAGCTCACGTTAAATGCTCTAATGATGTTGCAAATGGGCTGCATGTATATGTTGAATAGTAGAGATGACAATGAGGATCCTTGCGGCACACCCTGTGTTTGATGGAATTGTTTGGACTCTTCTGCTCCGAATTTCACATATTGACATCGTCCATTTAGATAAGAGCTGCACCAATCGAGTGCAGTATTGCAGATTCCCTTTTCTTTCAGTCGCCCGAGGAGAATCTCATGATGAACCGAGTCAAAGGCTGCAGCGATGTCTAAAAAGATTAACACAAAGCCTTGTCGGATGTTGTCAATGCCTGTGAATATGTTATTGAATAAGAAGGTGAGGAGTGTCTCTACTCCATGGTACTCTCTAAACCCGTGTTGGCAATAATCTAAGGGAGCTGTGGAGTCTATATGATCCTGAATTTGCCTTTGGACCTCTTTCTCCAATATCTTTGCTAGTATGGGAATACTAGCTATTGGTCTGTACGAATCGGCTTGTTGAGGATCAAGTTTAGGGTTCTTCATTAATGGCCTGATCGATGTTTGCTTGAGGGTTGTTGGGAAGGAACCGGTAGTAAAGGAAAGTTCTGTCAGTTTTGCGATGAATGGACTGACTTCCTTGCGTAGCTCCTTGATCCAAAAGGCCGGGCAAGGGTCTGTTTGTGCTGTGGAGGTATTGAGGGAAGCTATTGTATCTTCAATGCTTTTTCTAGATGGTGTGGAAAATTTGCATAAAGGGGTTATGCCGGTAGGGTCTTGGAATGCGGCTGTTGATATTTTGTCGGTCTGTATGATCTTTGACTGAAGGTAGTCAGCGAATTTTTGTGGGTGGATATCCACTTGTTGTTCCGGAGTTGGTTCCTTAGAAAGAGTTTGAACCAAGTTGAAAAGATCCCGTGGTTTGTTCAGAGATCTTTTCAAAGTGTCAGTGTGGTGTTGTTTCATTTTTAATGAGATTGCTTCCCTGTGCCTTGTTAGGTAAAGTTGGTAGGCTGTCAAATCTTGTGCGGAGAGTGATCGGCGCCATTTTTTCTCTAGTTTGCGTAGTTGTGTTAGAGAAGCTCTCAATTCTTGGGAGAACCATGGGGCTGTATTTCTTATTCTCTTGGTTGCGTTGTTGCTTTGTGGACGTTGTGCGATAGCTGTGAGGTTGAGATTCCATGCGGCGACTAGTTCTTCTGGGTCAGATGTGGTTATGGTGAGGAGGGGGTTAGTTTGCGAGAGTATTAACTCTCTGTCAAATGCGCGGAAGTTTCTAGATGATGCTTGAGCCGTGCTGTTACATTTTCGGGTGATATACCGCTGGCTGTCCCTGGTGGGTATTTGAAAAGTGATGAGTTTATGGTCAGACCAGGGGACGTCAATGATGGACAGCATCGTGTTGTTGTTTTGCTCAAGGGCTGCATGTGGTGCGAACACCATGTCCAGGATATTGCCCTTTTCGTGTGTGGGTTTATCGATGATTTGTGTAAAGCCCAGATTCTCAATGGCTTCGAGGAATGCAGTTGCATGGCTGTGATGAAGTGTAGGGAGGTTAAAGTCTCCCATGATCCAATTAGGTGAGTTGGGGTTGTGACCATTAGCAGCAAGGTTCAGAATTGTGGGGAGGTCCTCAGGTGATGAAGAAAGAGATCTGTATATTAGATTGATGGAGCATTGCTTGTTTTTGATGGAGAGAGAGTCCAGGTTACATGTACTGGAGGCTTCAGTGATATGGAAATGAAGATCTGATTTGGCGAGGATAAGTACTCCCCCTCCTTTTTTAGTTTCTCTGTGTCTTATATGTACGGAGAAGTTGGGAGGTAAGAGTTGGTTGATGATGACGTTATCCTCTGATGATAGCCAGGTTTCCGTGATTAAAAGTAGGTCCAAGTTATAGAGGGAGATCATATCTAAGACCACGGGCCATTTCTTGCGTATGGAACGTGCATTTATCATGGCACACTTTAGGTTGTGGTGGTACTTTAGTTTCTTGTGATTAGGTGTTGTAGAAGGTTGGAGCGTAATGTGTATAAGGTGAGTGCGACGTGTGTCGCCACTTGGGTGGGGTCCAGACCATCTTTTTCCATAGCTGCTCAAGATGGGGATGTGGTTTTGGGATTGAGATAGTGCATTGGATGTTCCTAGCCAATTTGTAAGGAGGTACAGGCTGGCAAGGGCCAGGAAGTGTGAGGCCATATTGTGTGAGAAGGAGTGAGTGATTGCGATATGGGGAGGTTTTTACTGCAGATTATACAGCAATAGTGGGGATAGTAAAGTATCAATAAGGAGTATAAAGTAATAGGTACTGAAAACAGTGAGTATCTGTGTGGCACTCGTGACATCAGCTATTATTTGCTAGGTACTGGCAACAGTAAGTAGCTATGTGGTAAATGGTAACAGTAGTTTGTTAGATGCAACAATTCCTAGATACTAATAACAGTAGCTGAGTATAATGTAAACATTGCTGGAAACTGACTACAGTAAGAAGCTGAAATGTAACTAGAACCGTAGTATTTGGGAGCTTGGTATTAGGAACAGTAATAGCATGTGTTTAAGGCTGCTGATAATAACAACTAAATATGTAGTGTAGCAGTAAAGGCAATTCAAAATTGTCTATAACATCAGTTCTGATTGCATTAGATTTAGTGTTATAACAACATATCAAAATAGAGTATGTATAGGGTATATTCGTAATGGTTGTGCTATTAGAGCAGACAAATATTTCGACAACCGTATGATTGAAGAGATTGATAAACACAGCAATGTACTTCTTTAGTATAAATTACTAGCAATGGAGGAAATTACAAAGATTATTGTTATATGCATTCATAATTTGTGAGATACAGGCGATAATATAGCATTAATGCACATAGGTTGTAATTTGTTATGTTTGTGAGTTGGATTAATGTGGAGGAATTAAACAAATCTAAAGTACACAACTCAGATGTTGGGAAAGTCTGTTTAAGTGTTTGTGGCAGTTATACTTGCGGTTGAGTGGTTGAAGTGACGTGAAGTTGTGGTATGTGAGCTCGACCCTACGGGAGCTCGGCTTTTCCCTTTGATGGTTGTTGGTGTCGATGTGGATTTTTCTTTCTTCTACACCTAGATGTCAGACAGAGTGGATCCCCGTTTGGAGGTGGAGCAGTTTACACTACAGTTGAGGCTGGTGTTGCAGTAGTAGTGTGCTGCGTCAGGATCAAAGAGCTAGATTTCGTCTCGGTTGGCAAGTTAGTTGTTGCTCTTTTCTGCGGGAGCCTTCAGTGGCGCCACGACCTAAGGGCCACGCCAAAGGGCCCTCAGGCGCGGGCCCGACAGGCACGGGCGCCTGATCAGCGCTCGCTTTTGAAGCTCCCCGGCTGACCCGATTGGTCAGCACGTGCACCGGAGGTGGGCCGATGCTCCAGCTGGCTCAATCCTCCGACTGAGGAGAGCAGATGGCCGCCCGATGCTGGAAGAGCACAGAGAGAGATGCGCTCGATCAGCGCTCGCTTTTGAAGCTCCCCGGCTGACCCGATTGGTCAGCACGTGCACCGGAGGTGGGCCGATGCTCCAGCTGGCTCAATCCTCCGACTGAGGAGAGCAGATGGCCACCCGATGCTGGAAGAGCACAGAGAGGGATGCGCTCGATCAGCGCTCGCTTTTGAAGCTCCCCGGCTGACCCGATTGGTAAGCACGTGCACCGGAGGTGGGCCGATGCTCCAGCTGGCTCAATCCTCCGACTGAGGAGAGCAGATGGCCGCCCGATGCTGGAAGAGCACAGAGAGCAGCTTCCTAACTACAACCGTATCTGGAGTGCAATGTATTGACTGCATTTCTAGTCATTGCTGCCCAACCAATGGCGAAGAGAATCAGCTCCTCACTGTGTTCTGAAGGTTTGGGTAGAACCAAGGCATGGTGTGCTTACAGATTAAAATATCAGGATACAGATGTGTCCATGTTAAAAGCATAAGAACATAAGATATGCCATACTGTGTCAGACCAAGATCCATCAAGCCAAGTATCTTGTTTCCAAAGGTTACAAGTACCTAACAGTTTCTCCAAAGGACACAGGTTCCACAATGCTTCTACTGGGACAAGCAGTGGATTTCCTGGGTCCTTTTTAATAATAGTTTATGGACCTTTCCTCCAGGAACTTGTCCAAACCTTTTTTAAACCCAGCTACACTAACAGCTTTTACTACATCCTCCAGTAAAGAATTCCAGATTTTGATTACAAGTTGAATGAAAAAATATTTTCTCTTATTAGTCTTAAACAGGTTACATTGTAGCTTCATTGCATGTCCCCTAGTCTTTCTATATATTGATGGTGTAAACAATCGATCTATGTTTACCTGTTCCACTCCATTCATTACTTTATAGACCTCTATCATATCTCCCCTCAGCCATCTCATTTCCAGGTTGAAGAGCCCTAACCTTTTTAGCCTCTTTTCATAGGGGTATCCTTCCATCCCTTTTACCATTTTGGTGACTCTTCACTGTACCTTTTCTAATAAATGCTATATCCTTTTTAAGATACGGTGACCAGAATTGCGCATAATATTCAAGGTGCGGTCGCACCATGGAACGATACAGAGGCATTATAATATCCTTTCTTTTATTTTACATTCCATTCCTTTCCTTATAATTCCTAGCATTCTATTTGTTTTCTTGGCCACCGCTGCACACTGGTCAGAGGGTTTCAACATGTTATCCACGATGACGCCTAAATCTTTTTCCTGGGTGGTGGTTCCTAATGTGGAACCTTGCATCATGCAACCATAGTTTAGGTTGTTCTTTCCTAGGTGCACAACTTTGCACTTGTCCACATTAAATTACATCTGCCATTTGGATGCCCAGTCTTCCAATTTATTAAGGTCCTCTTGCAATTGTTCACAATCCTCTTTGGTTTTAACAACTTTGAATAATTTTGTGTCATCTGCAAATTTGATCACCTCACTCGTTATTCCCATTTCCAGGTCATTTATGAATATGTTAAAAAGCAGCAGACCCAGCACAGATCCCTGGGGTACTCCCCTATTCACCTCTCTCCATTGAGAAAATTGGCCATTTAGCCCTACCCTCTGCTTTCTATCTTTTAACCAGTTCCTGATCCACAATAGTACACTTCCTCCTATCCCATGACTTTTTAATTTTTCCAAGAGTCTCTCATGAGGGACCTTGTCAAAAACTTTCTGAAAATCCAGATACACTATATCAATCAACTCACCTTTGTCTACCTGTTTATTCACACCTTCAAAAAACATAACAGATTAGTAAGACCAGATCTTCCTTGGCTAAAACCATGTTGGCTGTCTCCCATTAAGTCATGTTCAGTAATTTTGTTCTTTATAATGGTTTCTACCATTTTTCCCAGTACTGACATCAGGCTCACTGGTCTGTAGTTTCCCAGATCACCCCTGGAATCCTTTTTAAAAATTGGCGTTACATTGGCCATCCTCCAGTCTTCAGGTATTACAGATGATTTTAATGATAGTTCACAAATTGGAAATAGTAGGTCTGCAATCTCATATTTCAGTTCTTTCAGCATCCTTGGATGTATACCATCCGGTCCTTATCTGTTTTCTGAACCATGTGGAAAGTTATGACAAAAAATGTAATTCTTAAACTGTGCATTAGTACTATAAAATCTTGGATGACATACAACAGATTGGCATTGAATGTAAACTAAATTGACATTTTGTTTTTATCCAGAGTACTCCCTGACCCAATATCCCTAATTATGTGAACTGGGGATTGTATGTTACTGGTGGGTTCTCAGGTTCATGATCTAGGGGTCGTACTTGATATCAAATTGAATATGCAAGCTCATATACAGAAAATTCCTAAGGCTGCCTTTTCAAAGCTTCACTTAATTTGCAAACTTAAACCGTTTGTCTTCAGAGAATTTGTGTACTGTGATTTGAGCTTTGGTTTTGTCATCACTTGACTCTTGTAATAGTTTATTTCTTGGGCTTCCTTTGTATGCTATTCGGCCTTTACAGTCGATACAGAATTCAGCGGCACATCTTCTTACTGATAGTAGAAGGTTTGAGCACATTTCTATTGATTTGTGTAAGTTACTGTACATTGGTTACCAACTAAATTTCATATTGTATGTAAACTCATCATATTGGTATTCAGGTTTCTCAGTCATAGAGCCCCACTCAGCTTGTTGGCTTCTTTGCAGGTTTACTGCCCTCCTTGTGTTTTACATTCGCAGGAGACATTGCTGCTAGATGTGGGATACACAAAAGAGGAAGAGACGAGATGAGTATGGATGATCAGCAAACGTTTATTCATAAAGGATCCCAACGCGTTTCGGCACTGACGCCTTCTTCAGGGGGAATACAACTTAAAAACATAAACAAATTTAAATAAATATATATGTAAATAAATAATTAATTGCTACTTTAAAGAAACATCAAAATAAACATAAAATTAAATAAAGTAAAATAAAGCAACCCCATTAGATTATCTAAAACTATATAGATTTATATAAAACATCACATGATGTAAGTAAAATGTTCATAATGAATTTGCTTTTATAAACGCAGGACAACAGGTTGTCAAACCATAACATTAAAATCGCATAGACAGACATGACAACCGTTAAACTGAAAATAATGACCCATAAACACATTATTCAAAGGTCACAATCTTGTAAACTCTTATTCACATCATATAATGTTATTAAAACCTCGTATAATAATTTAACATAAAGTGCCTTCTGCTTATTGGGTTTAATATTGAATATGCAATATAATCTTTTAATTAATAAATTCATCATTGTGTAATGTAGCAGCTATTGTTGTTACTATCTAAGCAACATTGGCCATTTAAATAAGTTATACTATTAAAATAGTCACCAATAAAACTAATGAACTCTGTGTTGCATTTCAGATATTCTGGTGTTTTGAAAAAAACTGAAAGTGCATTTATTTTGGCAAGCCTTTTCGACCGTTTATGTAAATTAATTTTCATGTGGGCGATGTCAAACATTTTGTTGTGCATTAGTAAGCTAGCAGGTTTATGTGTCGTTCAGGAATGATTATGTTATGCTATGTTATTCTTTTTAGGTGTAAATTTTATGCATGTTTTAAGTTATCTGCCTAGGTTTTAGTAATGCAATACAATCTCCAGGAGCAAGCAGGAAATCAGTCTTCACAAATGGGTATGTCAGCTTTAACAGAGCCTGCGCAGGAACACTTCCCAATGTCCAATAGGAAAGCCTTTGAGAGCACTCCATTGCACCTGGGTGCCTGCCTTCCCACCTTCCCAACTCCTCTTCTCAGTTCTTCATCTTCCGCGAAGCCAGCAGGATGTACAATCCTGTCACCTCCGAAAAACTTCTTCTCCAGAAGATAAACGGAGTGCATTCCAGACACTCATCAAGCAAGGACAAAATACTTCTACATGTATTACCAGGGCTTCTTTTGATGCCTTTGAATTAACAAGCAGAGCTTCAGCAGTCTGCATTGGGGCTCACAGAATGGCCTGATTACAGATCTCGAAGTGGGTCCAGGACGAACTGGCCAATATCCCCTGTACTAGAGAAACCTTTTTGGAAAGGATCAGAGGGAAAAAGCAGGAGAGACTGAGACATGATCTCACCCTCAAACGCCTTTACAGAAAAATGGCTTCCAAAAGGAAGGCTCTTTCCAGGAAACCTTTTTATTCTAAGAAGAAGAGATACTATCCTTCCTACCCACCTTCTGTTGCCTATCAACCTCAGCATCCTCAACAGCAGCAGCAGGGCCCCCGCCAACCCAAAAATCCCAAGGCTCCTAAGCCTCAACCAGCTACACAGGCACAAATTGTGCCTGGTTTTTGACTCCTTGCTAGAGAGCATGGCCAATCTGCCTCTGGAGGGTCACCAGACTGTCCATATACCAGGCAGACTCTGCTCCTATGCCCACAGGTGGTACCTCATAACTTCAGAACAGTGGACACTCAACATTGTCCAAAGGGTGTATCAGCTTCACTTTGAAACCTTACCCTCCAACAGTTTCACAGAGGACTATCTCACCCATCCCCTCCAAAGCACTCTCTTAAGAGAAGGGTGACCACCCCGTTGTCCCAGGGTGCCACAGAAAGAGTTCCTCCTCCTCAAGAAGGGATGGGTTTCTACTCTCCATATTTTCTCATTCCAAAGAAAACAGGAGGATTCAGGCCCATCTTGGATCTCAGAGACCTAAACAAGTTCCTGGTCCGAGAAAAATTCAAAATGATTTCTGTAGGTATTCTTCTTCCATACCTCCAGAGACATGATTGGTTATGTTCTCTAGATCTAAAGAAGACATACATGAATATACTGCTCCATCCCCTACACAAACAGTATTTGTACTTCATCTTTCAAGGAAACTATTATCAATGCTGAGTGCTGCCTTTGGCTTAGCTTCTGCATCGCAAGTCTTCGCAAAATGCATGGCAGTAGTTGCTGCCTATCTTCACACTTTGGGGGCCTTTGTCTTGCCTTAGATAACTGGCTGATCAAGGGAGACTCCCTCAGATGGTAAAATTCTCCATCCCACAATCACGGTGCTCCAACATCTGGGGAGGAGTAGCCTAGTGGTTTGGGCAAGGTACTTCAGGCCGGAAGGTCGGGGGTTCAAATCCCACTAGAGGACAGCAACCTTGGGCCGGAAGGACTGGGGTTTCTAGTCCCACAGGTGCTCCTTGTGGTCTTGGGCAAGCCACTTAACCCTCCATTGCCCATGTTCCCTGTAAGTATTAGTGTGTGTGTCTCATATCCCCGCGTGTTAAATGTATCCCCCACTTGTGTTGTGACCGCTTTGATTGAAGGATAAGGTGGTATACAAAACTGTCTAAATAAATAAATAAATAAATAAACATCTGGGATTTGTCTTAAACTTCCCAAAGTCCCACCTCACTCCAACCCAATGTCTCAAGTTCATTGGAGTGCTCTTAGACACTCAAAAGGCTTGAGCTTTCCTTCCATAGGTTCACTGTACCTGCCTCATCGAGATGGCAAAGGGAATGCGACAGCAAAGTCGCGTAACAGCTTGAGAGAGGTTACTTCTATTGGGACACATGGCCTTCACCGTCCATGTTGTCCCCTATGCTCGGTTACACATGTGACAAGGCCAATGGACTCTGTCTTCTTAATGGATGCAAGAAAAGGGGCATCTCAAAGACAAGATCCACATCACCCCTCTACTGATCAAGTCTCTTCGGTGGTGGTGTTCTCCACACAACCTACTCGGTGAGTCACCTTTTCAGATGCCTCCACCTCAATGCACCATGACAACAGAAGCCTCCAAGCTGGGATAGGGAGCACATCTGAATGGTCAAACCACACAGGGGCTATAGATACAACAGTAATCTGTCCTGCAGAGCAACCTCCTAGAACTACGAGCACTCACAAATGCTCTTCAGGTTTTTCAACCACAACTTTCGGGGCAACCAAGTTCCCATGTTTTACGTGAACAAACAGGGAGGGATGCGGTCCCAACCATCTGTGAAGAAGCCCTTTACCTGTGGTCATAAGAATATAAGTACATAAGATATGCCATACTGGGTCAGACCAAGGTCCATCAAGCCCAGTATCCTGTTTCCAACAGTGGCCAATCTAGGTCACAAATACTTAACAGTTTCCCTAGAAGACAGAGATTCTACAATGCTTGTATTGGGACGTGGATTTCGCAGGTCCCCTTTAATAATGGTTTATGGACCTTTCCTCCAGGAACTTGTCCAAACCTTTTTTAAACCCAGCTACACTAACCGCTTTACTATGTCCTCTGGTAACGAATTCCAGAGTTTGATTACGCATCGATTGAAAAAATATTTTCTCTTATTAGTCTTATAAGGGTTACACTGTAGTTTCATTGCATGTCCCCTAGTCTTTCTACATTTTCATGAAACAATCGATCTACGTTTACCCGTTCCACTCCATTCATTAATTTATAGACCTCTATCATATCTCCCCTCAGCCGTCTCTTTTCCAGGTTGAACCTTTTAAGCAGAGGCTATCCTTTCATCCCCTTTATCATTTTGGTGGCTCTTCTCTGTACCTTTTCTAATTCTGCTATATCCTTTTTAATATACAGAGACCAGAATTGCACACAGTATTCGAGGTGCGGTCGCACCATGAAACGATACAGAGGCATTATAATAATTGTTTTATTCTCCATTGCTTTCCTTATGATTCCTAGATTTCTATTTGCTTTCTTGGACGCCACTGCACACTGGGCAGAGGATTTCAATGTATTATCCATGGTGACATCTAAATCTTTTTCCTGAGTGATGGTTCCTAATGTGGAACCTTGTGTCGTGTAACCATAGTTTGGGTTGTTCTTTCCTAGGTGCATAACTTTGCACTTGTCCATATTAAATTTCATCTGCCATTTGAATGTCCAGTCTTATAATTTATTAAGGTCCTCTTGCAATTTTTCACAATCCTTGTGGGTTTTAACAACTTGGAATAATTTTGTGTCATCTGCAAATTTGATTACCTCACTCGTTATTCCCATTTCCAGGTCATTTACAAATATGTTAAAAAGCAGTGGACCCAGCACAAATCCCTGTGGGATCCCATTGGGAAAATTGGCCATTTAGCCCTACCCTCTGCTTTCTATGTTTTAATCAGTTCCTGATCCACAATAGTACACTGCCTCCTATCCTATGACTTTTTAATTTCTCCAAGAGTCTCTCATGAGGGACCTTATCAAAAGCTTTCTGAAAATCCAGATACACTACATCGATTGACCTTCCTATGTCTACCTCTTTATTTACACCTTCAAAAAATAAAACGGATTAGTAAGACAAGATCTTCCCTTGTGCAGCAGCAGCCAAGAGAGCAAATAGAATGCTAGGTATGATAAGGAAAGGAATGGAAAATAAAACAAAAGATATTATAATGCCTCTATATCGTTCCATGGTGAGACCGCACCTTGAATATTGTGTGCAATTCTGGTCGCTGTATCTTAAAAAGGATATAGCAATTTTAGAAAAGGTTCAGAGAAGAGCCACCAAAATGGTAAAGGGGATGGAAGGATACTCCTATGAAGAAAGGCTAAAAAGGTTAGGGCTCTTTAACCTGGAAAAGAGACGGCTGAGGGGAGATATGATAGAAGTCTATAAATTAATGAACGGAGTGGAACGGGTAAACGTAGATCGATTGTTTACGTTATCAGAATATAGAAAGACTAGGGGACATAAAATGAAGCTACAGGGTAAACTATTTAAGACTAATAAAAGAAAATATTTTTTCACTCAACGTGTAATCAAACTCTGGAATTTGTTACCGGAGGATGTAGTAAAGGCTGTTAGTGTAGCTGGGTTTAAAAAAGATTTGGACAAGTTCCTGGAGGAAAGGTCCATAAACCATTATTAAGAAGTGACCGAAGATATCAATGCTTGACCCAGTACAAGCATTGTGGAACTTGTGTCTCTTGGGGAAACTGCTAGGTACATATGACCTAGATTGGCCACTGTTGGAAACAGAATACTGGGCTTGATGGACCTTGGTCTGACCCAGTATGGCATATCTTATGTTCTTATGTTCTTATGTTCCCTGGCTAAAGCAATGTTGGCTGTCTCCCATTAAACTATGACTTTCTACATGTTCAGAAATTTTGTTCTTAATAATGGTTTCTACCATTTTTCCCAGTACTGTCATCAGGCTCACTGGTCTATAGTTTCCCGGATCACCCCAGGAACCCTTTTTTTTAAATTTAATACTTATTGAATTTTAATCAAAATAACATTGAGACAATGGTTCAAAACAGTTATTACACTGTAGCAACAGAGTTTTTCGTGCAATCAAGCAACCCTTAACCCCCCTCCCCCCCCTTTTGCTATAAAGCTTAGACAGGCAGTTGACAATGAAGAAAGGGGCGCCAAACCTTCTCAAACTTAGTAATTCTACTATTGCATATTGCAGTTAATCTCTCCATTAACCCCACTTGATGCATCCGAGCCCACCGAGAATGAATTGTGGGCTATTTGCTTCCCCCCCAATGCAAAGCTATTTCACACCATGTCCTGTAGCAAACAGCCCAATTAACTGCCCCCATTTCCCATGCCACCCCTCCCCTCGCACTCCTAGCAGGACCTCTTTGGAAGTCCAATCAATATGATGGGGCACCAGCATACGTATGAAGGATTCCACCACTTTTCAGAAGGGTTGCACCTTCAAACAGTACCACCACATATGGAGATACCCTCGTATTTGACTGCAACCCTGCCAGCACACTGAAAAAGACACTACTTTCATCTTCCATAGGCAGATGGGAATGAGGTACTAATGGTAAATGACTTTATAGCCATTCTCCATTAGCTCTGCAGACTCTGAGCCCTTTCCCACTTGCCGAAAAACATCCTCCCAATGCTTGGGTCCAAAACAATCCCCAAATCTTGTTCCCAGGCTAACTGGAAACCCATCTTATCTGGTTCCCGATTAAGCAGAAACCTGTAGTGGTGAGAGATTATCCTTGTGCAGGCCGCAGGATGCCAACAGGCGTGGCCCTTAGGTGGGACACGTAGGCAGCTCCAAACCACTCCACCGAAGACAAGAGGAATTGCCAGCAACCTCTCTACAAGAACCCTCCCCACAGTCGACAAACTTGTAAGTTAACCATACATTTGACTACAGCCAAGCCTTACCATACTCTAAGATACACCAACAACTTCAACTTACAGCTATTATTGTCTGTCTATTCTGCCTATGTACTCAGACCACACATTTTTACCTGTACTGACACACACCTATTCAGACTCACATAATCTGAAATATCCCACTGTTGAGCTGTTGAATCCCCCTACACCTACTAAATACCATGGCCGCCAATTATATATCAACCTTCTGGACACTCTGCATATGTTTCAGCCTAATTAGGGACACCACAAGAACCCATGCACTCACTCCATCTTGCTCCCACTCTATCCCAATAATTTACAACATCACTAGATACATACATACACCCACCCTCTATAGACACAAGTACAATCCCAAACCTAACCACAACAGGCTAATTATTATAAAACCAAAACCAACCTCCCCCTCAGCTCCCCCTTAATTACCTCACAGTATACAGACCTAAAATGCTACCTCATCAATACCAGATCAGTAAGAAACAAGATACCCATTCTCCAAGACTTACTCACTGACAACTCACTAGACCTTATCTGTATCACAGAAATATGGCTCACTGACACAGACACTGTATTAATTAACCAATTAAAAGCTCCATGATACCCAATATTCCACTTCCACAGATCCATAAGAAGAGGAGGAGGAGTCTTAATAATAATAAAAGAAAAATTAAAGGCCTCCCTAATCACCGCTAACAACACAGAAAACATTGATATACTCACTATAAAAATCAAACACCTCCACATCTGTCTGGTTTACAGACCACCAGACCCAAAACCTGACAATGTAGACATTCTATCAGAATTAATATACTCCTCAGTGGAAAACAACCCTCTGATCCTACTAGGTGACCTCAATCTCCCATCACTATCACCTAAACATATGTCAGATTTCCTAACATCCATCAACAACTTTGACCACCACCAAATAATCAACACCCAAACACATATTAAAGGCAATATGCTAGATCTAGCGTTCTTACCATTGCCTTTCTTCAAAGACTACAACCCAACAACATTAGAAGTACAGCCCATCCCCTGGTCTGACCACCACCTGATAAAATTTCAAATACCATACTACACATCTACTCAAGTAAAACATACACATACCTCCCACCTCAGAAGATTCAAGAAATTTAATTAAGATGAATTTCTAGGTCAAACCATCCCACACCTCATTCAAGATCTAACGGACCTTGATGAAGCTGTAACTCGTTGGCATGACACAATATCTGATGCAGCCAAAATACACGTACAACACTCCCACCACACAAAAAAACAAAACGCCCCATGGTTCAGTCCTGAACTAAAACAAATGAGAGCAAATCTACGCAAATGTGAGTGCAAATGGTGCCATATAAAATCCAAAACCCACCAGTCTCAATACCAGGACGCCCTCCAACTCTACAAAGAGACAATCAACACTGCCAAGAAAGGCTACTATCTAACTCTCTGAACCGACCAAGAGAGCTATTTGAAATAGTCAAATCCCTTACTAATAACACTGCCAACAAGGTCTCCCCCGACAGTGCCATCACACCACAGAAATTAGCTAATTTCTACGAGGAGAAACTATCACACCAAATCCTAACTAAAACAGATCTAAGCATTACTCACCAAACACAAAACTCCTGGTCAACATTTATCCCCATGACAAAAGACACACTCAAAAACATCTTCTCTAAGATCAACACCACTACTTCATACCTCGACCCCTGTCCAATTAATTGGATAAAAGCAACAAAACCGGAACTTTCTGGATTTATCCTACCTATTGTCAACCTCTCCCTCCAGCATGGTCACCTACCATCCTCACTAAAACATGCACTAATTCGCCCAATCCTAAAAAACAACACAATGGACAAAAACTCTCCCACATCCTACAGACCTCCCCTTCATGGCCAAATTAATAGAAAAAATGGTTCAAATACAACTCCAAGATCATATAGATTCCTCCACTCCACTCGACGAACATCAGTATGGTTTTCGACCATTCCATGGAGTGGAGACACTCCTCACCATCCTATTCGACCAACTCATAGGAGGAATTGATGACACCAAGAAAGTGTTCCTGCTCATCTTTCTTGACATTTCAGCGGCCTTTGACAGCATAAACCATCACATCATGCTTCAGAGACTCCAACAAATAGGTATAACAGATACAGTTCTACAATGGTTCTCATCATACCTGTCCAACAGAATGCAACAAATAAGAATCAAACACCAAATGTCCAAACAATACAAACAAAAACAAGGCTTACCACAAGGTTCCGCCCTTTCAGCCATACTTTTCAATATATATATATATATCCAACCCATTTGCACCATTTTTAAAAAATTCCAGATAAATTACCATTTATACATGGATGATATAATGTTATATCTCCCGTTTAACATCACAAATCCATCAACCCAAAAACTTACTGAATGCTTTGCAGAGATAACAGAATGGCTCACAAACCACAATCTTAAGATTAATCTCACAAAAACTGAGGCAATGTATGTAACAAGAAACCAGAGCTTCACCCCCCCCCCCCCCAACATCAATCAAAATACAAGATACAAACATATTAGTTAAAAACGAAATAAAATACCTCGGGGTCCTCATCGACCGTACCCTCAACATGACATCCCATATAAAATACACAACAAAAAAGATCTTCTATGAACTCAAAATGCTGAAACTACTCCACCCACTACTCCACCTCAATGACTTCAAATCCGTAGTCCAAGCAATCATCACCCCCCACTTTGACTTCGCCAACACCACCCTCCAGGGCATAACAAAACAAACACTAAGACAACTCCAATTAGCACAACATATTGCAACTAGAATAACTATGAACATCAACCCAACAGAACACATAACCCCAATATTGTATGACCTCCACTAGCTTCCTATACAAAGCCGCATAACCTACAAAATACTTGTCACAACCTTTAAATTAATCAATGATATCTCCCCCTCACACCTCTCCATGCTCATTCAAAACGAAACCAGCTCCCGCTCTCAATGAGACTGCAACAAGAATAAAGTATCTATACCACCTGATTTCAGGAAAGCAACGAAGACAACTGACAACAAAGCATTCTCTCACATTGCCCCCAGCCTCTGGAATGCACCCCAAGACCACATAAGAGAAATAAATTACCTCAAAATGTTCCAAAAACATCTTAAAACCCACCTATTTATCCTCCACTTTGGCACACGAAACAAAAACGACAGCACAACCCCCCCCCCCCATCAACACTTCACAGTACTCCACCCCATCAGAAACTCAATCGTAATGGAAATGCAAATTATCTAGACCTGCTCATGACATACCAAAAATAGACATACTGAACACTGTAAATTCCTCAAAACTTGTAAATAGTTCGATAAAGATGCTTAGTTACCGCAAGCACTCATCCCTTTGTTAACAATGTTCTGTTTTGTATATACGATATATATATATATATATCTATACTGTATATAGTTGAGAAGAAAATGTTCCCTGTAACTGAATATCTACTTATATAATATAAATATAAATTAGGAACCCCTAACCCTTCCCCCTTCTTGCTTCTCTGTAGTACCCTATGAGGTACCCATGGAGAGCGTTTATGATAAATAAATTGAAACACTGTCCTCTGCAACCATTCCAGTTGGCACTTAGGAATTGGTACTGGAAGCGCCTGAAAATGAAAAAGTACCTGCAGCAAAACAACCATTTTCACGCATGCTACTTGGCCCAGCCAGGATATTGTGTGTCAGGAACAGAGATCAAGCTCAGCTTTAATCTTCTGCCATAGAAGGGGATTATTCCAGTTATAAAGCTGTGTGCAATTGCCTCCTATCTGCACCCCAAGATACTTAAAACAATGAGCCAACCACTGGAAAGCCTGTGTGCTGTGGAGAAAATGCTCCATCTCTGCAGGCATGCTAATATTTAAAGCCTCCAATTTAGAGTAATTGACCTTAAAGCCTGAGACACTCCCATAGGCACCCGTTTCAATAACTATCGCAGGCACAGATACCTCAGGATCTGTCAAGGTCAACATCACGTCATCAGCATATAGTGTTATCTTGTGTTCCATTCCAGCCACCACCCTGTCCCGTACCGCCCCAGAAGTCCGCAGTCACTCCGCAAATAACTCCATTACTAAGGCAAACAGAAGCAGTGATAGGAAGGCATCTGAATATCCAACATTAATTTTCACACATGGTTTTGCTCGTTCATAGAGTGCGTGTATACATGCAAGAAATTTACCCCCCCCCCCCCAAACCTACCTTTTGCAATACCTCCCACGAATAAGGCCAGGACACAAGATTAAATGCCTTTTCGGCATCAATTGACAGAAGCAACACCTATGCCTGTTCCACCCTAGCTAGCCATATCTGATTAAGGATCTGCTTAACATTATAAAATGCCTGTCAACCGCAAATGAAGCCGGTCTGATCTTTATTAATCAATCTTGGCATCAAAACGGGCAATCGGCGCATCAGGATGCCAGTCCAAAGGTTAACATCTATGTTCAATACGGAGATCGGGCAGTAAGAGGAACAGTTACCTGCTTCCCTCCCTGGTATAAGGAGTCCACTAATACCCGCCCGTTGGATCAAGGGAGGAAGGGCGTCCCTGTAGACAAGCCATCAAACAGCTGAGACAATGGGCCAACCAGAAGCATACTAAATGTTTTATAGAATTTGGCCATATAGCCATCTAAGTCCGGTGCTTTATCATTTGCTAGATGTTGGATGGCTTGCTGTATTTCTTTCCTGATTATGGAACGCTCGAAATTTTTCACCTCCAATTCAGACAGTCGGTAGCGATACAGCGGTCAGGTATGCACTGATATCTGCCTCACTTACATGCTCTGCAGCCCCATATATGTCCCTATAGTATTTCAGAAATGTCTGTTGAACTGCATCATCACCCACCGACCATGCGCTATCTAACCCTTGAATCTGGACGTTGGCGTTTTGCGCCTGTTGTTCACGGAAGGCACACGCCAACAATTTTCTGACTTTATACCCACTCTCATAATAATGTTGCTTGATACATTGCATCTGAAAATCAAGAGTGTCTAGTTGAATTTTTTTAAGATCTGTGCGAGCTGCTTCCAAGTCCCTCCATGACTGAGCCATGCCGGAACGAATATGCTACTCCTCAAGCCTGCATACTCATTCATAGACTGCCTCTAAGTCCCATTCACACTCTTTCCATTTTATAGAAGCCCACATAAGCAGTTTCCCTCTTAGCACCGCTTTAAAACCATCCCAGAGCATTCTGACTTTGACATCCCCTGTGTCATTAAGTTGAAAATACTCTGCGATATTGTTCTGCAGAACCTCCACAATGCGCTTATCCCACAGTAAGCTATCATTGAGCTGCCAGTAGCACATGCCACCCCTTGCTCCTGCGCCCCATGGGGACAGCCATACCGGCGCATGGTCAGACCACATGATGGGCTCAATGGTGGCCTCCTCTACTTCAGCACACAGGATCCAATCTAATAATAAATAGTCCAGGTACAAATAAAACTGGTGCACAGGGGAATAGAAGGAGAATGTCAAATATTCGGATGCATAAGACACCAGCCATCACTCAAATGACGCGGCGCGGCATTTTTTGTGAGCACTACTTTTGGTTTAGCTCAGCTCCTTGTATGAAACGTGGGCAGCAGCAGTCTATACCTAAAGTTTGAAATCCCCCTGAAGAAACTCAATTCATTTGAGTGAAACGCATTGAATGGCGCTATGTTAGCTGGCATTGGGGTATCTTTAAGCTAAGTACTGATTTTCAAGCTATTTTTTAGCACTGTGTTGAATATTTTTGACAGGAGCTTTGGAACCTTTTAACCATATACAAAAAAAATTCTTGAGATAAATCATTGGCTAAGGGACAGTCATTGATGCTATGACGGCATTTCAAGACACTTTTGTGCCTTTGTTTTAAAGCCGCTGGTCTGAGACATCCCTAAGCTTGCTACATAAATATAAAGTGTCTGCTCCTCTTTTAAGAATCTTCATTCTGATATGTTGCTAATGGAGTAATTTTTTGTATTTTGGATCACTTTTGATTGCTCTACGATTTGACCTACATAAATATATTGACCCTGGGCATCTTTGCGGACTTTTGAAATTCAAAATCTAAATTTCAGTGTATAAGGATTGCTACTGCCCTGCTCTTGCTCGATCCTCTCTGAGAGGCACAATAGAGCTGTGGATAGGCTCTATCTCACAACAGCCCATGATTACATGCATATAGGTGTGTCTCCTACAACAAAGCAATGCTCCATTGTAACCCCATAAGTTCCTTAAATAAGAATTGCCTCTTCCTTGGAAGGTTTAGGCCTTTAGTATGAGTATGGACACCATTTATCACCATTTACCACATGTAAGGGCACCATTTATCTTGTGCAACCACCTCGTCCACCCTCGATATTCTACCCCGCCCTCCCACTTCCCCATCCCCATCCCTAACCTTCCCGTTTCCCCTCTAGCCCAGTCTCATCCCCCTACCCCCTAAATCCTTACATAACCAGCCACCGCCTTGGCACCATTAGGTAGCAGCCTGATATAGAATGTTCCATCCCCAAGCTAGCCCACAGTCTGCCCTTCTGACCCACTCCTCCTCAGAGCATAGGTTAATCTCCTACTACAGAGCCGCTCTATCATATACCCAAACCTAACCCAGCACTAACAACTGCTTGCAGTGCAATATTATCTCCCACCCCCATTTTCCCCCAGTCCCCAGAACATCATCCCATTATATGGTCCCATTCATCATCCCTCACAAACATGCAACACACACTTTCAACAAACCAATTAGAACTAAGCTAGTCAATCTATTGTGGCTCAATCATTGGTGTCCAACAGGGAAGAGCCTAGGTGCTCCACAGAGTGCCGACGCAATCGGCCCTGTCCGCTCTCCACTCTCTGCCAGCGCACCAATGATTTTCACTACTCAGGTAACAGTTGCGGCAAGTTGTCCAATCCCTCCACTTCCAATTCGCATAGCGATGACAAGGCCTCTGTTCAAGTCCAAATGCGCTCTGTACAGCCCTCCCTGGTGACCACCAGAGCAAACAGAAATTGCCAGCGATACTGGCAGCCCGCTTCTAGGAGCTTGCATGTAATATCTCTTAGCACCCATCTGCGCTTTAAAGTCACCAGGGCCAGGTCCTCATTTTTATTTATTTATTTATTTATTTATTTAACATTCATTTATATACCGCATCTTCCAGAGATCAGTTGCGGTTTACAATAAACAACAATTAACAAAGCAAGGTTTGTTTTACATGGAACGTCTTATAATAAACAAACAATGTATTAACTAAACAGCATATGTAAATATAGAACATAGTAATAACTAAACAGAATGTATTATCTAAACAGCGTAAGGCAATACAGAACAGAATAAAACTATATACATTTGGAAGTATTAGTACATTGGATCATCATATAATTTCAACTATGTATGTTATCCGTTTGAGTGAAAGGGCTTTTATTTGATACAGTCAGGTATCTGTTTAGCCCTTATCTAAATCGAGTGAAGGGTTATCTATGCTGTTGTAGTGTTTGTAAATAGATAAGTTTTCAATTTTTTACAGAATTCCATGATCTCGGTTAGTGTTCGTAGATCCTCTGGGAGGGAATTCCAAATAGTTGGAGCTATGTGTGAAAAGGCTCTATTGTTTGTTAATTTATGTGCTTTTATGAAATCTTTCGGAATCTTTATTTTGTTTAATTGTCCTTTTCTGTGAGTGGGCTTAGAAGGTTCTTTGCATATTAGATTACATAGTATGGTTGGAGCCATATCATTTAAGGCTTTGAATGTGGTTATTATTGTTTTGTATATTATCCTGCTTTGTATTGGTTACCAGTGAAGGGATGCTAGTATTGGTGTTACGTGTTGGAGTGAGTTTACTTTCAATATGATTCTAGCTGCTGCATTTTGTGCTAGTTGAATTCTTTTAATGTTTTGTTTTGATATACCCATTAGTATTAGGTTGGCAAAATCAAAGTGAGGGGTTATGGTAGCCTGGATTATATTAATAAAATCTTGTAAAAATACTAGAGGGCGTAGTTGTTTGAGGATTTTGAGCTTGAAATAAATTTTCTTTATAGTATTTCTGATGTGGGTTTCCATTGTAAGGTGTGTATAACACCTAGATATCTTATTTCATTTTTTATTTTAATTTATTGGTTTTGTAGTGTTATGTGGGTTGGAGGGATATATGCTTGATTTTTTGTTACGATTAGAGCTTCAGTTTTAGCATGATTTATTTGGAGGTTTTGAGCTTTTAGCCAAGTTGTGATTTCATTATAGCAGTCTGATAGAAGTTGTAACGGTAGATTAGGGATTGTAAATGGAATGTACATCATAATATCATCTGCGTAAAGGTGATATTGTACTCCAAATTTTGTAAAGATGTTGCAGACCGGTTTTATGTAAATATTAAAAAGTAGGGCTGATAACGCTGAGCCTTGTGGTAAACCAATTTCTTGTTTATATATAGTGGAAGTTTGATTACCTATTCTTACATTTTGCGTTCTATTATTTAAATAGGAGGTGAACCATTTATGTACTGTAGAATTTATTTTATTTTTGTTTTATTTAGCTGCATTTATATCCCGCTTTTCACCGGGTCAAAGCGGTTGGGGGATACATTTAACATGAGGGGATATGAGACACATATGCTAATACTTACAGGGAACATGGGCAATGGAGGGTTAAGTGGCTTGCCCAAGACCACAAGGAGCACCTGTGGGACTAGAAACCCCAGTCCTTCCGGCCCAAGGTTACTGTCCTCTAGTGGGATTTGAACCACTGACCTTCTGGCCTGTGGTACCTTGCCCCAACCACTAGGCCACTCCTCCCTAAATAGAATTTATGCCTATTTGTCTCAGGTTGTTGAGCATTATTGTGTGATGTACACTATCAAAAGCTGCTGATATATCAATGAATAGGAGGATGAAAGCCTGTTTATGATTGTCAGTCCCTCTTAGGAGAGCATCAATTAAAACTGTTAGGAGTGTCTCAACTCCGTGTCGGGGCCGAAATCCATATTGTTGCTCATCAAGTGGGTAAGATGAGTCTAAATATTCCTGTGTCTGTAATTGTACCACTTTTTCAATAATTTTGGCCAAAAATGGTATGCTAGAAATGGGTCTGTATGATACTGGAGATGTTTTATCAAGTTTGCAATTCTTAAGGATTGGGCGTATTTGTGCGTGTTTAAGTGAGGGTGGAAGGTAACCTTGAATTAGTGAGAGGTTGACTATTGGGAGAATGTAGGATAATAATAATGAAAGTGTGTTTTTTATCCATGATACTGGACATGGATCAAAGTAAGAAGTTGTGGTGTTGAGACTGGAGATGATATTTTTTAATGACACTTTGGATATGGGGTGAAAATCTGACCATTCGTCTAAAGGCTGGTGTGATATGTTAATAGTATTTAGAGACATTGAAGGTTTTTTTGATTTGTTTTGATAGTGATTAGCTAAAGTTTGAACCGAGATGTCGGTAATTTTGTTGCTAGAAGTTTGAGCGTTATTGGTTAAATTTCTGACAATGGAAAATAATTCTCTTGGTCTGTTATATGATTTTGATAGGGTTGCTGCATAGTAGTTTTTCTTTGTGTGGTCTAAGGTTTCCTTGTATTTTGTGAGATGGTTATTGTATATTTCTTTGTGTATAGTCAATTTAGATTTGCGCCAGTTGAGTTCTAGTTTTCTTAGTTCTCTTTTCATTTGTTTTAATGTGTTGTAACTTCAATACCATGCTGATTCCATTTGAGAGAGCCCACCTTCTGGGTCTGCATAGCCACTTGTTCTTTCACCACATAACTTTGGAACTGAGCTACTATATCCCAGGGCAAATTGGCTTGAGGGAGGCCCAGAGCTCTGTGTGCTCTCTCCAACTCCACCTGTGGTGCCTCATATAGATGTGCTGTTGCCCAGAGTTAGTTTACAAAACTCTGTATCGTGCCTTTACAGTCTACATAAGCCTGTTCCTCGGGCACACCCCGAAAGCGCATATTATTGCGCCGTGATCTGTTTTCCAAGTCCTCCAATTTCTCTTGAATTTCCTCATTGTTATGTTATAGGAACTCCATTTGCTTATCCAGTGCTATTACAGTCTCTGCTGTTTCCTCAACTTGCTGTTCTGTGTCCTCCATTCTGCAGCGCAAGTCAGCCATTTCCCCTCTAAGATTGGTAGCTATAGATTAAATATCAGTCCTCACCAACTGCAATTCAGCTTATAACTCCCTGCTCCAGTGTCTGAACTCTGCCATGGTCAGCTGTCCTCCCTCCTTCACATCAGAGCTGCTTCCTCATGTCTTTCCTCCTGCATGCTCTGCTCCGGTTCTACACCTCGTGACTTCACCCACCGCCATTTTAGTCTCCTCGGGTCTCGCTCCCTGGCCGCTGCTGCAAACAAAGGTGCTCAGGTCAGTTTGCTTTTTTCGGTCCTTCGCCACCATATATGCTGACTGGGGTAATTTCTGCCACAAATTGCCAATTCCTTAGCCTCCAGAGCCGCTCCGCAGCACTTTTTTAAATGTGGGGGGAAGCGGAGCTCTCAACTATGCCTCCATACTCCTTGGTGATGTTACTTCACTCCCCCCTGGAACTCTTTTTTAAAAATTGGTGTTACATTGGCCATCCTCCAGTCTTCAGGTATTACTGACTATTTTAATAATAGTTCACAGATTAGTAATAGTAGTCCTGCAATCTCATATTTCAGTTCTTTCAACACCCTTGGATGTATACCATCACATACCTTTTTCATCTCAGAGTGGTGTACCTCCTGGGTGAACTCAATGTCCTTGTGTACAGGCTAAGCTGTATCCTTCGTCCACACGAATGGATCCTGCATCGGGAAATGGCCACTTGGGTCTTCCAAATGTGGGGAACCCTACTCATAGATCTTTTCACCACTCTGCAGAACACCCAGCTTCCACTCTTCTGCTCCAGGCTGACAGGCCCCGGACACCTTCCTTCTCCACTGGGGACAGGATCTGCTCTATGCATTCTTTTCCATCCCCTTAATATCCATGACACTCTTCAAGCTACAGGCCAACAGGGGCTCAATGATTCTCATAGCACCCTTGTGGCCCCATCAACTGTGGTTTCCTCTGCTCCTTCGCTGTTCACAGACTCAACCTCTCAGCCTGAGATTTGCACCCGAGCTACTCTCTCAGGACCACAGGACGCTCCTCCATTCCAATCTTCACTCCCTATGCCTCATGGCATGGCTCACTGACCTCAACCTGTCACAGGAGGTCAAGGATATCCTTCTTGCATCACACAAAGATTTCACCAAATGATCTTATGCCTTCAAGTGACGTAGGTTTGACCTCTGGTGCTCTCCAAAGGGCATTGACTCTTTTTCCTGCCCGGTGGAGCCCCTTCTACAATATCTCCTCCATTTATCCTTGGCAGGTCTTAAAACTAACTCAGTGAGAGTTCTCCTTAGTGCCATTGCGGCCTCTCACAAACCACTGGATAGACAGCCTATCTCCTCATACTCCTAAGTGGCATGCTTCATGCGGGGTCTCCTTCTGTCCAAGCCACCCATTAAGCTGCCTCCGGTGACCTGGAACTTCAATGTGCTTCTTGCTCAACTTTTAAAGCCTCCTTTTGAGCCTTTATCCACTGCTTCACTGAAGTTCATCGTCGTTACATCAGCTCGCTGCATCAGTAAACTACAGGCTCTGGTGGATGATCCGCCCTAAACCCGGTTCTACCATGATAAGGTGGTTCTGTGTACTCATCCACATTTTCTTCCGAAGGTAGTCTCCTCCTTCCATCTCAACCAGTTGGTAATCCTCCTGATTTTCTTCCCTAGAGCACATGTGTCTTGGTCTGAAGCAGCGCTACACACCTTGGACTGCAAGCGAGCACTGGCTTACTACCTGGATAGAACTAAGGATTACAGAAAATCCTCCCAATTATTCAT
The DNA here is from genome assembly GCA_033557465.1 of Ichthyophis bannanicus. Taxonomy (NCBI): domain Eukaryota; kingdom Metazoa; phylum Chordata; class Amphibia; order Gymnophiona; family Ichthyophiidae; genus Ichthyophis; species Ichthyophis bannanicus. The sequence continues at coordinate 498,922,762 of CM066035.1, forward strand.
TTCATTTGAGCCGTGTCACCTAAATGCTGTGACAAAATGGACTCTATCCAGATGGATAGGAGATTGCATTTCTCTTGCGTATGCACAAGCAGGACTCACCTTGAAGGATCACATCACTGCTTATAATGTGTGAGCTATGGCAAACTCCATGGACAATCTCCAATCTGTCGGGCAGCTACCTGGTCCTCCATTCACACTTATGCTGCTCACTATTGTCTGGACAGGGACTCCCGTTGGGATGCTGTCTTTGGCCAAGCTGTGCTCCAGCACTTCTTTGAGACTTAAACTCACCCTCCCTCCCGGACTTCTACAACAGACCAGACTATCATTGGGGGAAGTATCATCTCCTGGAATCAAGTCTGAGGGCCCACAGCTCTCCAACTCTCCCTGTTTTAGCATCAGGGATCACACTGCTCTCCTCCTATACCAGTCTGTTCTCTGGGAGCTAGTGAGTCCCATATGTGAAGACTGCATTCATGCTTGTTCCTTGAGGCAGCGTAGTTACTCATCTATAACAGGTGATCTCTGGTAACACCAGGAATCAGTCTTCACAACCTGCCCTCCTCCCAAAGGAGTTGTACGGTTACTTTATTTTTTCGCTTCCTCTCAGCCACAAACTCAACTGAGGAGAGGAGTTGGGAAGGTGGAAAGGCAGGCACACAGGCACGGTGGAGTGCTCCCAAAGGCTTTCCTATTGGACTCTGGGGAGCATTCCCATGCAGGCGCCGTCATTGCCGACATACCCATATGTGAAGGATGATTCCTGCTGTTCCCTGAGATCACTTGTTACAGTTGAATAGCTGCACAATGTGTGCCTTTGAGTAAATGTTGATGCCTGGAAAACCAGCAGACCCTGGGTTTTCTTGTCAGTGTGACCAGAAGTAGACTGAAGACTGATTCCTGCTGTTCCTGGAGATCACCTGTTATAGGTGAATAGCTACGCAATGTGTGCCTTTTAGTAAATGTTGATTCCTGGCAACCCAGCAGACCCTGGGTTTTCTTGTTTCTTGTGACCAGAAGTAGATTTCCAGGTCTTTCTTCCAATATAGAGTTAAGTGACTTGCCCAAGGTCACAAGGAGTGCCAGTGGGAATCAAACCCTGGTTTCTTGGTTACCAAGCCAGTGCTCTAAACACTAGGCTACTCCTCCACTCCCCAGGTTTTAGTGTGGAATATACATTTTAAAATAAATAAATAAATCTGGCATATGGGTTTATGGGTAGCTGTGGTTGCAGCTATAACCCAGAAGCTCTGAGGGAACAGGTCAATGGAGATTTGGTTGAACCATTTAAACATTGATATGTGCCCCTTTGTTGGATCTCTGGGGAAACATAGAAGCATGATGGCAGATAAAGACCATAGGGTCTTCCATATCAACTACTACAGTCCCTTTTTTCCCTTTAGAGGTCTTCTGTGTTTGCCCATGCTTTCGTGAATTCATATACAGTTTATGCATCTATCACTCTTTCCATATTCAGCATATTACTCCAAAGTCTATTCCCTTTCATTTTCATCCTATGATCCCTCATTTGCAGAGCTTTCTTTTCATTGAAAGAGGCTCTCCTACTCTGCACGTAGGCCACTGAGGTATTTAAATATCTCTATCAAATCTCCCCTCTCCCACCTTTCTTCCAAAGTATATGCCTTATGACAAAGCCCACTGACCATTTTGGTAGCCACCTTCTGCACTGAATGAATCTTGTTTATATCCTTTTAAAGGTGTAATCTCCAGAATTGCACACAGTACTCTAAATGAGGTTTCAACCAAAGGCTTATAGAGAGGCACTGTCATCTCCTTCTTCCTGCCGGCCATTTCTCTCTTATGGACCCAAGCATCCTTCTGGCTTTCATTATCACTTTTTTTAGGTGAAGAGTGGCCTAGTAGTTGGAGCAAGTTGCCAAGGACCAAGAGTTCAAATCCCACTGGAGGACAGCAACCTCAGGCTGGAGGGACTGGGGTTTCTAGTCCCACAGGCTTCTAGTAGCCTTGGTCAAGCCACTTAACCCTCCATTGCCTCAAGTACAAAACATAGATTGTGAATCCTTCAGAGACAAGAGAAATGTACATATACTGTACCTGAATGTGCACTGCTTTGACCTGGTGCAAAGCAGTATATAAGCATTGCTAAATAAATATATTTGTTTAGCTACCTTACGACCATCAGAAAAAATCACCCTCAGGTCCCGCTCTTCTTTTGTGGACAGAAATACTTCATCCCCTATACTGTACTACTTCCTTGGATTTTTGTAGCCCACATGTATGACCCTGCATTTTTTAGTATTAAATCTCAGCTGCCAAATTCTCAACCATTCCTCATGCTTTGCTATATCTCTCCTTATCCTATCTACTCCTTTCCAGGTGTCTACTATTTTGCAGATTTTACTATCATCTGCAAAGAGGCAAACCTTACCTGATAGCCCTTCCACAATATAACCTACAAAAATGTTTAAAAAATTGTATCAAGGACAGATCCCTGCAGCACACCACTGATAACATCCTTCTTTTCAGAGTGAGCTCCATTCACCTGTACACTTTCTTGCCTCCCACTTAACCAATTTCTAACCCAGTCAGTTACTTTAGGATCTATCCCTAGGGAGCTCAATTTATTTATTTTGTAACTCTGTTTATTGAAATGATACAAATCACATTTAACAGCACTCCGTTAGACATTTTCAAACTATATAACAACAATGGTACTGAAAAAATCCAGAGTGTTCCAACAGTATTATTATTTTTCTTTTTAATACCCTACTCCCCTAACCCCCTCACCCAGGAGCTGCAATTACTTCCGAGTACTCTGATGTGGTGGTGGCTCTTACACCACAACCCGAGTCTTTCTAGGTGTCAGCCTTAGATCTCCTAATAAGGGGCGACCCAAGGGGGGGGGGGTGCGGGGCCATGTGCGGAGACTCGGTGCTGGCCTCATTTGCATAAGGGGCATTATTTGCATAAATATTTGCAGAATGTTACCATACGCTAGCGTTTAGTAAACATGCCTCTTAATGAGTGTATGGATAAAGAAAGACTAAAAGATGTCTACATTACTATAATCCAGTGCCAACCGCCAGGAACATTAGGTACTACAAACACTGCCCATTTAGAACCCATAGCAAACCCGCCGTATTGTAACAGCACTATCAGGACTCACAAAGCACCATACTCTACCTATCAAAAGTCAACACTGCAAATATTAAACCAATACATTTCAGAGAATAGCAATACATGACCTACTGGGGAAAGAGAACAAGTGGCAATGTCAAATAGGAATTACATAAACAGAATACCTCAGCTCAAGTTACACATGCAGAACAGACCATCACCATACAAGGTATCACAATTTAGAAACAGGAAGACAATAATTAAACTGGGAACCCCAAAAGCCAAATTTGGAATGTACAACAACACTGTAGAAATAAAACTATAAATTAATTTCCTCTTGTACTAAACAAAGCGCAGACGTTAATGATGCACATTTCCCAGAGCTGACATATTCCAGTTAATAAATTCAAAATAAAGAGATATCGTTCTACCTTTTGTGCATTTTTTTTCAGTTCCAATTGTTCCAGCCACTTTCTTCTGTTTCTTCGTGTCTTCTGCTAACTCTCCATCGTCTGCTGTCCATTTGTCCTTTCTTCTCTCTTCTAGTTTTTTTCCATTCTCTCTCTACATCTGCTTTAACATACTAATCTTTCTCCTTTTGCTCTTTCCTCATTCCTATTTCATCCACTCAAATTTTACCCCTCCATCCTCAATCCCCACTTACTCTCCCAATACCCGGCCAATTGTAGATTTGTCTTCCCTCCCACACAAAACATTTTTCCACTCTTCATTTCACTCTCCCAGCCTTATCCCATTCTAATCCTCCCCCAACATCTGCTCCCTTCTAGTTCCCGCCCCACCCAGCATCCGCTCCCTTCTAGTGCCCGCATCAGCCCATTTCCAGTCCTAGCCCCCCATCAGCCCATTTCCAGTCCTAGCTCCCCCATCCATTTCCAGTCCTATCCGAGTCCCTCCATCAGCTCATTTCCAATCCCAGCCCCCCATCAGCCTATTTCCTGTCCTAGCTCCCCCCCCCACTCAGCCCATTTCCAGTCCTAGCTCCCTCCCCTCACAGCCCCTTTCCATTCCAAGCCCCCCTCCCCATCAGCTATTTTCAGTTCAAGCCCCCCTTCCACTCAGCCCTTTTCCATTCCAAGCCCCCCTCCCCATCAACTATTTGCAGTTCAAGCCCTCCCTTCCACTCAGCCCATTTCCATTCCAAGCCCCCGTCCCCATCAGCTATTTGCAGTTCAAGCCTCCCCTTCCACTCAGCCCATTTCCAGTCCTAGCAACCCCCAACCCATTACCAGTCCTAGCCCCGCCCCATAGCCAATTACCAGTCCTAACCCCAAATCAGCCCACTTCCAGCCCTAACCCCATCAGCCCATTTATTTATTTATTTATTTATTTTGTTTATTTATTTAATATCTTTTCTACACTGCGCTCTTTAAAATCAGTGCGGTTTACAGGCAAACAATAACCTATACAGTGCGGTGGAAACCTGTACTGTACATTACAATGAACAAGTGGTGTCACTTGGGGCTAACGTGGGTAACTGTATACAGGCTGGGTACCCAGGTCACAAATAGAGTATTGACCAAAGTTGATTAGCAACTATTTACAAGAATAGATAGCTATATACATGTTGCTATTTACAGGTTATACAGTTGTGCTATTGGCATTGCATCAGTATGACGTGGGTGTGCAAGGGGTGCTGTCCTGGTGGTTGGGTATGTCTGATTGTGGTTTATCACTAGCCTGGTAGTAGTGTAGGAGGAATAGATGGTGTTTCAGTGCCTTCCTAAACTGGGCAAGGTCTGTAATGGACTGGATGGTGGTTGGGAGGGCGTTCCAGCTTGTGGGTGCATAGAATACAAAGGCTCTGTTCCTTGTTGCTTGTGAGCATTTCGTGATTGCATTTGGGATTACCAGTGTGTTGGCAGCGAATGTGTTGGCAGTGAATTTCCAGTCTTAGCCCCCCCCATAGCCCATTACCAGCCCTAACCCCCCCCATCAGTCCACCTTAAGTCCTAACCGCCCCATCAGCCCATTTCCAGTCCTAGCCCCCCCCATAGCCCATTACCAGTCCTAACCCCCCATCAGCCCACGTCCAGTTCTAACCCCCCATCACCCCATTTTCAGTCTTAGCCCCCCCCATATCCCATTACCAGTCCTAACCCCCCCAATCAGCTCACAGCCCCATTAGCAGTCCTAACCCCCCTCCCCCCATCAGCCCAGTGAAAATATAAAATTAAAAAAAAAGCTGGCTGCTGCCACTGCCGCCGCCACTGTGGCAGCAGCAGAATCGAGTGTCCCGCAGTCCCCCCCCCCTGCCCGGCAGAGCTCTCCCTCCCTGCAGCACTCCCCTCTGCACCGACTATCAGAGCCACGAAGAGAGTTTCTCCCTCGCGGCTCTGTTAAGCTCACTGGCGCTGATGGGAAACAGTCATTTCCTGTTTCCCATCAGCCACGGCGGGCTTAACAGAGCCGCAAAAGGGAAACTCTCCCTTCGCGGCTCTGAAGCCAGCGCCTAAGGGACTAATGCAGGGAGAGAGGACTTTGACAGGCAGGGGGGGGGCCGTGGGACACTCAATTCTGCCACTGCCATGGCGGCAGCAGCAGCAGCCAGCTTTTTTTTAAAATTTACTTGTAATGCAGAATGTTGTTTGCGCAGGGCCCCCTGAAACGCGTGGCCCTGTGCAAAAAACATTCTCGCTCAATGGACGGGCCGGCCCTGCTCCTAATTTACTACTAGCCTAGATCCATTCCTCCCCCTCCCCCCCTTTGTTCCATGGACAGACCCAACTGGGAACATCATACTTATAACTCTGCAATGGATTGCCCAGGGCTCCCCAGGCCATTCAACCGCGAGAGCCCTACCGAGTCAGTAGTTCATTGTGGGCCATTGGGGATAAAGTATCGATATGCCAAATCAAGTATCGATATACCAACCCAGAAAATTACCTGTTGCTGCATGTTACTCCTAGCAGCCAGACGTTCCATCAACATTAACTGGTGAAAACTATTCCGCCACGCCCAATAAGATGGGATAGTGGGTTCCCTCCATCAGCATAACAAGATTTGTTTACCTATTAGGCAAGCTTTCCACACCAGCAGCCGGGCCCATTGCCCCTTAAGTTTAGATAGAGCAAGATCATCAAACACTACCAAGGTAGCCATCCAGTGAACTACCTGCCCTAGGAGAGACTCCAGATAGTTTTGCATCCGCACCCAATATCGGCATAACTTCTTACATGTCTGCCACATATGTCCCAAATCTGCCATCTGGGAACCACATCTGGGGCATCCTCCACTGAAAGTAAGACCGCTCCGAAAATCTCATCTAGGGGGAAAGTGTGCATGAAGAATCGCCTGATATTACAGTTCACGCAGCCAGGCGCCTTTCACTAAATTAGGGATCCCCAATTCAGCTGCACATCGGCCCTCCTCCTTCAAAAACTCCTGTGTTGTGGCCCACTGTTGTAATTTCTGAACGAATTGTGAAATCGACATCTGATCCCTCTCCCCAAATTCAAAAAAAGATATCACTGCACACACTGCCTCTTGGGGAAAAGTACGAACATAATGTGTCATCTGCATATACGCAAAAACATTAGTAGCCATTAAGTCAAACTCTGTTTGCAGTGAGGAAAACGTTTTAATCTGCCCCTCCAAGTTTACAGGGTGACCTATGCTGTATAACCCATTACATTTCCATTCCCAGAAAACCGGGTTCTCCATGCCTGTAGTAAAAGCATGGTTCCCTTGAATCATCAGGAAGCTAGTTTGGCGTGGATCTGTTTTCCACCTTGCACAGAGATAGTTCCATATACCCCGTATGGGGCTAACCAACAGACTACAAGAAACTCGCAATGGGAAATTAGGAGCTGCTAAATGCATTACAGTTGATAATGAGAGAGGAGCCACAAAATTCTCCTCTAATTGACATGATGTAAATATCTTTGTCTGGCCTAACCAGTCCTCAAATGTCTCAGTTGACATGCCCTTGCATAACTCATAAGATCCGGTACTCCACGCGCAGGACCCAAAAGGCAGACAGAGCTCCGGAGTCTCAATGCGTGGATGAGACAATGGTGCAGAGATGAGGGGTTTGGATTTGTTAGGAACTGGGGAACATTCTGGGGAAAGGAGGGGCTCTTCCGAAGGGATGGGCTTCACCTTAACCGGGATGGAACCAGGCTGCTGGCATTAACCTTTAAAAAGGAGATAGAACAGCTTTTAAACTAGATATTAGGGGAAAGCCGACAGTCGCCCAAGAGCAGATGGTTCGGAAGAATGTATCTTTGAAGGATACTACCAAAAGCAGAGAGGTTCCACAAAAGAGTAAAGTAGCCCAAATGCCCTCAAGTATGGAGCAGACAGAGCTTAAAGATCCCAAATTACTTATGTCTAACAGACAAATTAATATGGATAAAATACATTCTCTAAAATGCTTGTATGCAAATGCTAGAAGTCTAAAAAATAAGATGGGAGAGTTAGAATATATAGCACTAAATGAAAGGTTAGATATGATTGGAATATCAGAGACATGGTGGAAGGACGACAACCAGTGGGACACTGTGATACCTGGGTACAAACTATATCGTAATGATAGAGCTGATCAAATTGGTGGAGGGGTTGCTCTCTATGTTAGAGAGGGCATTGAGTCAGAAAGGATTAAAGTTTTGCAGGAAACAAAATCTGCTGTAGAATCTATATGGATTGAAATTCCATGTAAAAGGGGGAAGGCAATGGCAGTGGGGGTGTACTATCGAGCGCCTGGCCAGAATGACCAAATGGATGATGAAATGCTCAAAGAAATCAAGGAAGCTAACAAAAGTTACAGCACAGTAATAATAATGGGTGATTTCAACTACCCCGGTATCGACTGGGTCAGTGTCACGTCAGGACATGCTAGGGAGATAAAGTTCCTAGATGAAATAAATGACTGCTTCTTGGAGCAGCTGGTTCATGAACCGACTAGAGGGGAAGCCATATTAGACCTAATCCTTAGTGGAACACCAGATCTAGTGCAAGAGATAAGGTTGTTGGGGCCACTTGGCAATAGTGATCATAGCATGATCGCCTTTGATTTAATTAGTGGAGGAGGGATAGTAAGGAAATCCACAGTACTACCTTTTAACTTTCGAAAGGGAGACTATGATAAAATGAGGAAAACAGTCAAGAAAAAACTAAAAAGAGCAGTTGCAAAGGTTAAAGACGTACATCAGGCTTGGCTGTTGTTGAAAAATACTATCTTGGAAGCCCAGACCAGCTGTATTCCATGCTTTAAGAAAAGTGGAAAGAAGTCCAAAAAACTGCCAGCATGGTTTAAAGTTGAGGTCAGAGAGGCTGTTGTTGCCAAAAAAGCATCTTTCAGGAAATGGAAAAAAGAGCCAAACGATGAAACCTGGAAACAGCACAAGCACTGGCAAGTCAAATGCAAGGCATTGATAAGGCAGGCAAAGGGAGAATTTGAGAAGAAGCTTGCTGCAGAAGCAAAAACGCGAAGTAAAGACCTTTTCAAGTACATTCGTAGCAAGAAACCTGTGAGAGAGTCAGTTGGTCCATTAGATGATAAAGGGGTTAAAGGAGCACTAAGAGGCGACAAGGCGATAGCGGAGAGACTGAACGAATTCTTTGCTTCAGTCTTTACTGAGGAAGATGTAGGGATGTTACCCATGACTGAAGTGGTATTTAAAGGTGCAGAAGAATTGAAGGAAATATCGATACATCGAGAAGATGTATTACAACTATTAGATAAACTGAAGAGTAGCAAATCACCTGGGCCGGATGGTATACATCCAAGGGTATTGAAAGAACTGAAATATGAGATTGCAGACCTGCTATTAGTAATCTGTGAACTATCATTAAAATCATCTCTAATACCTGAAGATTGGAGGATCGCCAATGTAACACCAATTTTTAAAAAGGGTTCCAGGGTGATCCGGGAAACTACAGACCGGTGAGCCTGACGTCAATACCGGGAAAAATGATAGAAACCATCATAAAGAATAAAATTACTCAGCATGTAGATAGTCATGAACTAATGAGAGACAGCCAACATGGCTTTAGACAAGGAAGATCTTGTCTTACTAATCTGTTATGTTTTTTTGAAGGAGTGAATAATCAGGTGGACAAAGGTGAGTCGGTTGATATTGTATATCTGGACTTTCAGAAAGCCTTTGACAAGGTCCCTCATGAGAGACTTTTGGCAAAACTAAAGAGTCATGTGATAGGAGGCAGTGTACTATTGTGGATCAGGAACTGGTTAAAAGATAGAAAGCAGAGGGTAGGGCTAAATGGCCAATTTTCCCAATGGAGAAAGGTGAATAGTGGTGTACCCCAGGGATCTGTGCTGGGTCCGCTGCTTTTTGACATATTCATAAATGACCTGGAAAGTGGAATAACGAGTGAGATTATCAAATTTGCAGATGACACAAAACTATTTAAAGTTGTTAAAACCCAAGAGGATTGTGGAAAATTGCAAGAGGATCTTGCTAAATTGGAAGACTGGGCATCAAAATGGCAGATGAAATTTAATGTGGACAAGTGCAAGGTTATGCACCTAGGGAAGAACAACCCAAACTATGGTTACACGATGCAAGGTTCCACATTAGGAACCACCACCCAGGAAAAAGATTTAGGCGTCATTGTGGATACCGTGTTAAAACCCTCGGCCCAGTGTGCAGCGGCGGCCAAGAGAGCAAATAGAATGCTAGGTATGATAAGGAAAGGAATGGAAAATAAAACAAAGGATATTATAATGCCTCTATATCGTTCCATGGTGAGACCGCACCTTGAATATTGTGTGCAATTCTGGTCGCCGTATCTTAAAAAGGATATAGAGTTATTAGAAAAGGTTCAGAGAAGAGCCACCAAAATGGTAAAGGGGATGGAAGGATACTCCTATGAAGAAAGGCTAAAAAGGTTAGGGCTCTTTAACCTGGAAAAGAGACGGCTGAGGAGAGATATGATAGAAGTCTATAAATTAATGAACGGAGTGGAATGGGTAAACGTAGATCAACTGTTTACGTTATCAGAATATAGGAAGACTAGGGGACATGCAATGAAGCTACAGGGTAAACTATTTAAGACTAATAAAAGAAAATATTTTTTCACTCAACGTGTATTCAAACTCTGGAATTTGTTACCGGAGGATGTAGTAAAGGCTGTTAGTGTAGCTGGGTTTAAAAAAGGTTTGGACAAGTTCCTGGAGGAAAGGTCCATAAGCCATTATTAAGAAGGGACCCAGGATATCAATGCTTGAACCAATACAAGCATTGTGGAACCTGTGTCCCTTGGGGAAACTGCTAGGTACGTATGACCTAGATTGGCCCTTGTTGGAAACAGAATACTGGGCTTGATGGACCTTGGTCTGACCCAGTATGGCATATCTTATGTTCTTATGTTCTTATGTTCTCCTATACCGCCCTGCTTCCAAGTATCATTCATTTTTTGGAGCAATATCCTTGCTGGAGTGTAGACTCCCAATTCAGTCGATAAGTAGCCTCGGATTGCCCGGCAATTGGATTCCCAAATAGCAAAATGAAGTATCAGCCCATTGCAATGGGAACTCAGTGCTCCATTGATCCTGCAGCCGACCCGAGACATCTAATGCCTTCGACTTGTGATAAGGAAGCTTATCATAGTTCAGGAGGGAGCTATAAAAGAGGTGAATTGGCTTTGAACAAGCAACCTGTCTTTACTGGTAGAAATACTAAAACAGAATGTTTTCATAAAAGACTACCAGTCCCAGAATGCACCAGGTTTCAAACAGCCTCTAGAAGGGCTGAAGTGGGGAAACGTGTGTTCAATCAGGAGAGCTATGAGGTAATCCCCAATCACTCATCTCCAAGGGCAGGGCTTGATTCAGCACACCTGGGCTGTGCTAGGGTGGAGTGTCCCTCTAAGCACTTTAAAAGTAAAAGATATTCTACACAGAGACAGAACAGGGAGAAACAGCACAGGGAGAAGCAGAAGCTGCAGATCCAGAAATAGAAGCCATTGGAGAAAGAAGAGAGAGAACTACAACAGCCGAAGCAACGTGGAAGGAAGAACAGAAAGACATCTTGGAGGTCTAAAGAAGGAGCCCACAGCAGTACGTGTGTTAGGAGTGATTCCAGAGGCAAGCATACTCCATTGGACTGGAGGAAGCCAGAGGATTGGGGTTATAGAGCCAGGAACTCCCAAACGGCACCTTTGAGGGAGACGGCTGCATTTGGAAGGGGCCCTAAGACCGGTGCAAGAAGGTATGTGAAGAGAGACCCAGTGTCCAGGGATCTTGATTGGAAGGCTGGACATAAAAGCTGGACTACTTACTGGCCAGGATACCAGGAAAGGAAACCTAACAGCAAGGGAAGCTCAGGTATGAACTTTGATCTATGCCCTAGCTCTTCATCTGGAAGACAGCAGGGAAACAAATATTATCCTGAGAGTGATCAATTAAGGAATTCCTCTGAGCCAGACCAGGATATTGATTCCATGATATTTGAGGAAGAAAGAGATATATCAAATGATCAGTTGGAATACATGGACTGCTCCCTGTCTAGGCTGCTGTTTTAAAGTAGTTTCTCACTAATACAACAACCACCAAAAGGAACTGTAACTTGTTCTTTGATCTACCCAGAAAAGTCTCTGCAAGAAAGCTTTAGGGTAGGATTGAGCCACGTAGAGAGAGTGAACCAGCAAAGGGGTTTGCAGCTGGTTAATTATTTGTAATTGAGCCAGGCACAAGTGCACGTGAGCTCTAGAAGGAAACTTCTTCCTTGTGTGTGTGAATAGAAGAAAGTTATCCTTGATAAAGAACAGTTTTTCTACTTTTGGGTTTGTTTTTTTGCCTTTTGGAGCACTGCTAAGAAGGTCATTAGCAGGAGCCATCAAAAAGACCTTTTCTGTTTCCCATCAAGGTCTTTATTGATTTATTGCTTAAGAAATTCAGTTACCTTATAACATGTTTTGTTTTTCCTGAGTACAATACTTGAAGCAAGTGTCCTTTTGTGTTACCAAGTAAATCTGTGTGGGAGAATTAACCCCATGAATAAAATCTGTTTTTCTTTGCTTACACTCGAGCATTACAACTCATTATTTTGTGAACGGCTGATTCTGGTATGAATGAACTACAACCTCCACACTCCTTTGCAAGTCATAATAATATTTTGCCTTTGCCAAGACTGTGGACATTCACGAACAGCACCCCCGTTTACAGACTTAGTCATATTTAAGTGCAAACCTGAAATTTGACCAAATTTCTCAAACTCCATTAACAGATGGACAAGAGAGGCCTGCGGGTAGGTTAGGTGCACCAAGAGGTCATCTGCAAAAGCCAAAATTTTAAATTCTGTTACCAATCTGCACCCCCTTTATTCTTGGGCTCTGTATCACCGTACATATGATAGGGTCCAGGACCAAGATGAATAACAATGGAGACAGGGGGCAGCCCTGGCGAGTCCGTCGTTGCAACTCAAAACTGTCCGAAACATCCATTTACTAATACTGTTGCTGTTGGTTGTAAGTACAGGCTTTGAACCATGTGCATAAAGGACTCTCCCAGGCCGTACCTCGGCAATACCTAAAAAAGATATTCCCATCCTATTCTATTGAACGCCTTTTCCACGTCGAAGCTAATCAAAAGGGATGAAATCCGTTTATCCTGTACCTATTCTAAGGAGGCTATTATTTGCCGCATGTTAGGCACCGCATGTCGGCCCTGCACAAATCTGACCTGAGTACCTTGCACCAAATTAGGGAGGAGTTCCGATAGCCTATCTCGGTCCTACTCAATCCCTCTGCCACCTCAGTTCAATCCCTATAGGGACGTGGTCTGAAAGTCCTAATGTGCCCTTTGTAGCCTCCTCAACCCGGGAAAAGAGGGCTGCAGATACTAAAAAATAGTCGATTCTGGAGCTTGTGCCATATGCCCGTGATAGATGGGTATAATCTCGCTCCCCGGGGTGGAGTAGGATCCAAGGATCCACCAATGCCAGTCAGGAGTGGAATCTCTGCAAGATACGGGTACCACCAGCCCAGGTTGCTTGACCATTTTGGGACGTATCAATCAGGGAATCCAATACCCATTAAAATCTCCCCCACTAAATATTCATCTACCGGGAGTTGCTCGAGAATCGAAGCCAGTTGGGCATAATAAGGGGCCGCTGGCCCATTTGGCACATATATATTACCCAGAACTATTGGGTGTCCTTCCAACTCTCCCAGCAATAGGGGTGATGAAAAGCCACTCCCGGAGCCTTGACAGGAGCAGCGGGGAATACCTCTACAGCCCGGAGCATGTATGCCAGATATTTGCATCGTGCTGCATACTCCACAACCTTGCACATATACAGGGATTACCAGACCCAGAGCCTATGGTTGTGGAGGAGTAGGAGGCCACAGAGGCAGAAGATAGTGATGGGGCAGGGGCTGGGAGCCAGCAGCAGGCCGGGTACTGGCCCACTGTGCGCAGCTGATACGTGACAGTTTCTGAGGTGACTGCCACACACCATCACCTGGATAGGATACACACAGGGCCGGCCCGTCCATTGAGCAAGAATGTTTTTTGCACAGGGCCCCGCGTTTCAGGGGGCCCTGCGCAAAGAACATTCTGCTTTCCTCAAAATTACATTAAAAAAAAAGCTGGCTCTCTGGCTGCTGCCACTGCCGCGGCGGCAGAATGCAGTGTCCCGCGGGGCCCCCTCTGCGCCGGCTGAGCCCTCTGCCCGGCTTTCAGATTCGCGAAGGGAGAGTGTCTCTCCCTTGCGTCTCTGTTAAGCCCGCAGGGGCTAATGGGAAATTTCCCATCAACCCCTTGCGTCTAAAGGGGCTGATGGGAAATTTCCCATTAGCCCCTGCGGGCTTAACAGAGACGCAAGGGAGAGACACTCTCCCTTCGCGAATCTGAAAGCCGGGCAGAGGGCTCAGCCGGCGCAGAGGGGGCCCCGCGGGACACTGCATTCTGCCGCCGCGGCAGTGGCAGCAGCCAGAGAGCCAGCTTTTTTTTTTAATGTAATTTTGAGGAAAGCAGAATGTTCTTTGCGCGGGGCCCCCTGAAACGCGGCAGCAGCCAGAGAGCCAGCTTTTTTTTTGGACTGCTAATGGGCTGGGGCGGGGGGGCTGTTAGGACTGCTAATGGGCTGGCTGGCTGGCTGGGGGGGCTGTTAGGACTGCTAATGGGCTGGGCTGGGGGGGCTGTTAGGACTGCTAATGGGCTATGGGGGGGCTGTTAGGACGGATATTGGGCTGGGGGGGCTGTTAGGACTGCCAATGGGCTGGGGGGGGGCTGTTAGGACTGCTGCTGGGCTGGGCTGGGGGGGCTGTTAGGACTGCTAATGGGCTGGGCTGAGGGGGCTGTTAGGACTGCTAATGGGCTGGGGGGGTGGGGGGGGGTTAGGACTGCTAATGGGCTAGGGGGGTTTGTTAGGACTGCTAATGGGCTGGGGGGGTTTGTTAGGACTGGTAATGGGCTGTGGACTGATGGGGGCTGTCTGGAAAAGGGGTGATGGGGGGAGTTAGAACTGCTAATGGGCTATGGGGGGTGGTTAGGACTGATAATGGGCTATGGGGGGGGCTAGGACAGGAAATGGGCTGATGGGGAGGGGTTAGGACTTGAGGTGGGCTGATGTGGTTAGGACTGGTAATGGGCTGTGGGCTGATGGGGGGGGTTAGGACTGGCAATGGGCTGATGGGGTTAAGACTGGAAGTGGGTTGATGGGGGGGTTAGGACTGGTAATGGGTTATAGGGGGGGCTTAAACTGAAAATGGGGTGTTGGGGGGGTTAGGACTGGAAGTGGGTTGATGGGGGGCTAGGACTGGTAATGGGTTGGGGGGTTGCTATGACTGGAAATGGGCTGAGTGGAAGGGGAGGCTTGAACTGCAAATAGCTGATGGGGAGGGAGCTTGGAATGGAAATGGGCTGTGAGGGAAGGGAGCTAGGACTGAAAATGGGCTGATGGAGCAGCTAGGATAGGACTGGAAATGGGCTGTTGGGGGGAGCTAAGATTGGAAATGGGCTGTGGTGGGGGCTTGAATTGAAATGGACTCATGGAGGGGCTAGAACAAAGTAGGCTCATGGGGGGGGCTTGGACTGGAATTGGACTGAGTGGAGGGGAGCTATGATTTGACATGGGCTGATGGGGCTAGGAAATGACTAGAAGTGGGCTGATGGGGGGCTAGGATTGGAAATGAGCTGATGAAGGGACTCAGACTGAAAATGGATGGGGGAGCTAGGACTGGAAATGGGTTGATGGTGGGCTAGGACTGGAAATGGGCTGATGCAGGGACTAGAAGGGAATGGATGCTGGGTGAGACTGGAACTAGAAGGGAGCTGATGTTGGGGGAGGATTAGAATGGGATGGGGCTGGGAGAGTAAAATGGAGAGGGGAAAAATATTTTGTGTGGGAGGGATGAACAATCTACAATTGGCCTGGTATTGGGAGAGTAAGTGGGGATTGAGGATGGAGGGGTAAAATTTGTGTGGATGAAATAGGAATGAGGAAAGAGCAAAAGGAGAAAGATTAGTATGTTAAAGCAGATGTAGAGAGAGAGAATGGAAAAAAAAAACTAGAAGAGAGAAGAAAGAACAAATGGACAGCAGACGATGGACAGTTAGCAGAAAACATGAAGAAACCAGAAGAAAGTGGCTGGAGCAATTGCAACTGAAAAAAATGCACAAAAGGTAGAAATATCTCTTTATTTTGAATTTATTAACTGGAATATGAAACCTCTGGGAAATGTGCATCATTAACTTCTGTGCTTTGTTTGGTACAACAGGAAATTAATTTATAGTTTTATTTCTACAGTGTTGTTGTACATTCCAAGTTTGGCTTTTGGGGTTCCCAGTTTAATTATTGCCTTCCTGTTTCTAAATTGTGATTCCTTGTTTGGTGATGGTCTATGTTCTGCATGTGTAACTGAGCTGAGGTATTCTGTTTATGTAATTCCTATTTGACATTGCCACTTGTTCTCTTTCCCCAGTATTCTCTGAAATGTATTGGTTTAATATTTGCAGTGTTGCCTTTTGATAGTTAGGGTATGGTGCTTTGTGAGTCCTGGTAATGCTGTCAGGATACGGCGGGTTTGCTATGGGTTCTAAATGGGCAGCGTTCCTAATGTGCCTGGCGGTTGGCACTGGATTATAGTAATGTAGAAATCTTTTAGTCTTTCTTTATCCATACACTCATTAAGAGACATGTTTACTAAAAGTTAGTGTATGGTAACATTATGCAAATATTTATGCAAATAAGGCCACTTATGCAAATGAGGCCCCGCACCGAGTCTCCGCACATGGCCCCGCACCCCCCTTGGGCCGCCCCTGGATACAGACATTCACCAATAAAGTGCCCATACTGACGCTATATGTGCAGAGTGTTTATTTCCCTTCAAGTGTGTCCCCTGCCCCCAGCTCACTGCTGGCCATGGGCGTTTGCCAACACGTGCACTGCGACGCAGTGGAGCAATGTTCAATGACGTGCTGCCAGCATCATCACCTTCCCCAGCAAGGCAGGCCACTGGACATAGTTCAGGGCAACCAGGTGGCTGAGCTGGTGCGCTGGCAGCCCCAGCACCCACCCCCTGGGCCTGCACAAGGTCCACCAAACTGCGTAGGGAACCAGAAGTTGTTGCCTGGTATGCTGCCATCTCCCTCATCAGATGCAGGTGTCCCTCCAGATGGCGCTCCACACACAGTCAATGTTCCTGTCATGCCTCAAACTCAGCCTCCCTCGCCTGTGTTGCTGCCTGCAGGTCCTGCCAGAAACCATACAGCTTGGACTGTATGCCCTCGGTACTGGCCACCAGGCATGCACCCTCATGCAGTAGCTCCTGGTCCACTTCAGTACCCCCTGCATACAGACGGTCATCCAGGATGGAAAACTGTAGCTCAGTGAATGGGGCATCATCTGTCTCCATCTCCCCAGCACTGGCAGGCATACTGCCCTGCTCCACTGCCCTGGGAGCTGCATCAGCCTGCTCCTCTGCCCTGGGTGACTGCTTCTCTGCCTGGGGTGTTGTACGAGACTGAACATCTGCCCTGGTAAGTACACTGGCCCCTGTGGCTGTGCTGCATCCCGGCTCTGCACTGGCATCATCCGTGGTTGGTGGTGAGGCTCCCCCTGACGCATCGGTTCAAGGCTGTGAGGGTTGGGTCGCTGGCAGGTCTGTTGGAGAGCAAAGGCGGCAGAGTTTAGTGACATGGGTTGCTAGATTGGCCTATGGGGTGCCATCAAGCCCATAATGGAACTTTCAGGGGGATCTCCAGTCCGCACTTCAGTCTTGAAGGACTACAAAAGGGGACTGCTACTTCTGGAAAGAGATATGCAATTGTAAGTATTTACTTCTGGGAATTTTTCTAAATCTAGGGGAAAAAGGAATTCTTTAGATTAAAGATGATTAATCTGTGAACCCAGTGTATTTGTTAAATCAGGCAGGGCCTAGTAGCAGCAAAGAGCTTTCAATTTAAATTTAAAACATAACAGAGAGCTTTCTGGTTAAATGTAGACCCCAAGACTCCCTCTATCCAAGCAAGGGACTCTCCCTGGAAATTGGTCACAGATTACCTTAGAAGCACAGGACAGGGTACTCTGTAGCAACCAGCCTTTCATAGGTCTTCTTTCCCTCCCTCCCTCCCTCCCCAATACCCACCCATCCCTGGGATAATCATAGCTTTATAGGTGCTTAAACCTCTTAAAGGAAAAGAGATGTCATAGTCACTCTCAGGTGCAGCTGTTTATCCCCATCAGGCATACATTAAGGACCTGAGATTAATTAAGCTTCAGGTGAATAAAGTTTATTTTAAAAATTAGGTATAGTTTTATTAGTATAAGTATCCTCAGCAACCCTTAGTAAGTAAAGAACTTAAATAGCTAAACACAATCTTAAAACTAAAATGCAGACAGCAGTCCATCAGCAAGATGGGGGCTTTCCAGTCTTTTGCATTAAGTGTCACGTATGATTTTCTCCCAGTTGGTTGAGGGGTCTTACGTGTGCACTAGATGCAAGGAGCTCTTTGCTCTCAGGGAACGAGTGGAGACTAGAGTAGCAGACTTGGAAGACAGAGGGGTATATAGACAAGACCTACAGGGATATAGTCCTGAAGTCCCACCTCCAGTCTGGCAGCATCCCTGTTGCCATGGAGGAGAGTGGTCACGTAACAGGAGAGCATCACTCTGGTGTGGCAGGAAGTGATCCTGTAGCTAGGACCTGTCCTCCAGGTGATGTAAAACCCTCTCACACCAAGGAAGTTTCTCCAGGGCCATGTGCCCATAAGGGAAGGGTTAGGACAGCCATTAAAGTTGGTAATTCGATCATTAGTCATGTAGATAGCTGGGTGGCTGATAGACGTGAGGATCGCCTGGTAATATGCCTGCCTGGTGCGAAGGTAGCGGACCTCATGCGCCATCTAGACAAGGTCTTAGATAGTGCTTGGGAGGAGTCTGCTGTCTTGGTACATGTCGGTACCAATAACATAGAAAAGTGTGGTAGGGAGGTTCTGGAGGCAAACTTAGGCTTTTAGGTAGGAAGTTGAAATCCAGAACTTCCAGGGTAGCATTCTCCAAAATGCTTCCCATTCCATGTGCAGGACCCAAAAGGCAGGCAGAGATCCGGAGTTTCAATGTGTGGATGAGACAATGGTGCAAGGATGAGGGTTTTGGATTTGTTAGGAACTGGGGAAAAGAGGAGCTCTTCAGAAGGGATGGACTTCACCTTAACCGGGATGGAACCAGGTTGCTGGCATTAACCTTTAAAAAGGAGATAGAGCAGCTTTTAAAAAAGGTTTAGGCAAGTTCCTGGAGGAAAGGTCCATAAGCCATTATTAAAAGGGACCCGGGATATCACTGCTTGACCCAATACATGTATTGAAGAACCTGTGTCTTTTGGGGAAACTGCTAAGTACTTATGACCTAGATTGGCCCCTGTTGGAAACAGGATACTGGGCTTGATGGACCTTGGTCTGACCCAGTATGGCATATCTTATGTTCTTATGTAGATAATAGGGGAGAGCCGACTGTTGCCCAAAAATGCATGGTTCGGAACAATGTATCCTTGAAGGATACTACCAAAAGAATAAAGTTAGGGCATATCAGCAGAGAGGTTCCAATAAAAACAAAAGTAGCCCAAATACCCTTGAGTACGGAGCAGACAGAGCTTAAAGATTACAAATTACCCCTGCCTACTGATAGCCAGATTAATATGAATAAAATATAACTCTAAAATGCTTGTATGCAAATGCTAGAAGTCTAAAAAATAAGATGGGAGAGTTGGAATAAAATGGCACTATATATGAGGTTAGATATGATTGGTATCTCAGAGACATGGTGGAAGGAGGACAACCAGTGGGACACTGTGATACCTGGGTACAAACTATATTGCAATGATAGAGCTGATCAAATTGGTGGAGGGGGTGTGCTCTATGTTAGAGAGGGCATTGAGTCACAAAGGATTAAAGTTTTTTGGGGGTTTTTTTAATTTCTTTATTTATATTTTCCACCTGGATTCCTTTGACAAGTCCCCCAGGCCACCACCAACAGTGCCATCTGGGCCACTGATTCACCTGTGTCACCCCTCTGGTCCCTTCAGTCACCTCCACAGTCCTCCCCCTTCCCTTGCTCCCATCTGTTGCATGCAGTCTTGCCTTGGCACCATGGTATATGTTTGTGGACAATGAGTGGCCTTGGCTGTGGGCAAGTGTCATAGCAGGGGGCATCCACTGCTTCAGGGGCCATATCACTGCATGGTTCATTAGGCGCCGTGCAGGACAGGGTGTCACCGTTTGTGCATGCCCACCATTACACATCCATCAGGTCCTGTGGCATCACATTATCAACATGCTACCACAGCCAGACAGGGGCCTACAGGCAGTGGTGGCTGATCCACTTACAGGGACAGACGGACAGCACATATGTGGATACTGCCACAGGCCCTCTCCAACCCCTTGGCCGGTGTTGCAGGGGCTGCAGGGTGGGGTGCATGTCCAGGGCATCTGAATGGGCCGGCGGAGTCCCCTGTGGTGGGCAGCCCAACCACAGATCCCCATGCACCAGGCAATGCCATTGCTATGTGAGCCCTGTGGTGTTGCTGCCATCTGCCACCAGAGGGTGCAGCGGCCTCCCCGCCTGCTGTGTCTGCATACGCCTACTGCTATAGGCAGCCAGAGATGGCACCTGTACCATGCATGGTCCATCCCCCTTCTGTCACCTGTTCTACAACCATTGGTGCTGCCACCAGCATGTGGCTTGGTCCCACAGTCCTGTCTCCCTCTGCAGACACACAGCTGTGCCTTTCAGGGTGTTTATGGCCTAGCATGGTGCTCAGCCCATCCCCTGCTCATTCACGTCTCCTTACCTGCACAGGCAGAGTTGGATGGCCCTCCATATGGCCATGGACAGCCACAGATTTGGCCACCGGCCTCCTCCAAGTATAACAGCCCCTCGTACTGCAGCACAGAATGGGTAAGGGTCTCAAACTCATTGGGGCAGAAGATCACTGTCCTTCTCGCCGCCATGCTGCTGATGTCTATGCGCCCAGCCACAGGCGGCTCTTGCAGAGGCAGCTTGCGGGGCCCATGTGATGGTGTCGTCAATTCATGGGTACACTGGATGGGCAATAAACGGTTTCATGCACACTTGCCGTCCCACTTCTCTGACCGCTGGTTTGGACACCTACATGGGTACTGTGAGCTAACATTTTCTTAGGTACCAAGGCCAGGTTCTGGCCCCTGCACATATCTGTCTATGCTGCGCTGGGCGCCTGCCGCTGTGCTCAGTTTGTGCTACATTTTCAAAGCTTGGCCATTTTGGAGGCACTTGACTCGCAATTCAAGCACTTTTCCTGAGCAGGTATCTTTTTGCTGGTATGGCATGCCTCAGCTCCTTGTTGAAAATCAGGTCTGATAAGTGTTTAGCTTTGGACTGGACATGTGTGATCATTCAGAGAGCACAGCTGATAATGCATTAGATTCCTAATTAAGTGCTGTCTTTGTGAGCCATGGTGATGTGATGCATAATATATCAGAAACTAAGTATTTCACATTTGTCTCTCAGAGGCAGGATGTGCTGGTGAGCATGTAGGACAGGACTGAGGGAGTTACTTTTCAGGTGGTTTTTGTACTCTGGATTACAGCACATGTATGTGACATGTGCTGTTATATGAGGTAGGTGACCCCCATAGGACTTTGCTTCATAACAGCATATTCCTCCATACCAGATGTGACATGGGGGATCCATATTCTGCCACCTGGGCACCAGTGGCCTTCTCCACCTAACAGTCCTCTTCAGCATATGTCTCAAGATCTTCTCTATGGTTGGTCTTTTACATCTGTGGGGAACATGCTACCACCCCTATGTGTGTTGCCCCCTGTATTAGTGAAGTTGGCCACCTATAACCAGAGCTATGCATACAGGATGGCACCATATGTCTGTTCAGGTGATGAGGAGAAAATGGAGAACATTAGGCAATATCCAAGCTCTCTAGATGCAGGAAAAAAACATTGTAGTTATGGCATGATAGGCTATATAGATAGATATCAGTTTAGGTGATGAGGGCCTGCAATGTGAGGGACTAGTCTACAATATTCCTGCCATCCTGAGAGCTTCTGCATAGCCTACAGGGAGTGGGAGGTTGACAGGGGTTCACTAGCAATGAGTGAGGTATCTTCTAATTCTTACATGGAACAGTGACTGTTTGAGGCAATCTGGGCAGTAGTACACCAGATGAGTGATATCCCAATATGTGTCCCATCAGCAGAATTATCAATGTGCTGTTGGTGCGAGGTGTTTTTGCTCATTCATCTGTCCTGTCCTGAAACATGTGATGCAAGACCACACCTCTGGACTTTCTGTGCATCTCTCAAAGACACTGTATACAGCTTACTCTTTGTACAACTCACTGCCACCTCTTACCAAACAGACCACATGTGCAAAGGTGCCTCATATGTTATTAGCATGTGTCATATGTTATTGGCATGTGTGCAGGATAGGGGGAGGTCGGCCTAGGGACAACACCAGACACCCAGCTTTAGCGCTTGTCCTTGACCACTGAGGACTTATGTTACACAAATGTTCCACTGCAACATACTACTTTGTCACTGCTGCCTATGTAATAACTCAGAAACATGCAGTCCCCACAATAGTTTGTGTGAGGTACATGGATTAGGGTGGGAATATGAAGTAATGCAGTCCCTCATATGACAGCTGGGCAAGTCACTTAATCTTCCATTGCCTCAGAAAAATCGAAGTTATTAATGTCCCTGTTTAATGTACATTACAAACTTTAAGTTACAATGTAAACCACTTTGACTGAAATGATAAAGCAGTATAAAAAAACCTGTTAAATAAATAAATAAATAAAATAAAAACCTTGCATAAATTGTCTGAAAGAGTGCTTGCTTAAGAGAGAGGCATGCACCCTTATCCCAAGCAGGTAACCATTTGGAGCCTATGTTGACAATCATGTCATCAGCAACATCCCGTGTACGGGAAGGTCAGTGATGGAAACCTGTGTAAGGCTGTGTGGGGTCCAGTTGCAGAATGAATAATGAGAATGGACACCTTTGTTGGTCAGAAGCATTTGACCCGACTGTATTGCTCTTCTCTGGAGCCTTTTTTGGCTATGCTTTGCAGACACGTGTACAGATTGAGTCATGAGGCTGACATAGGTGTGTACCTTGTAGCCAATGCATATTGCAAGGTGACTTTCATGCATTTATCTGCCACTTGCATGACATGTGATAATGTACCACTTCTCTAATATTCCCAGATGCCCACTCACCAGGCCAGCATGCAGTGGCTTCAGGTACCAGCATGCATACACATATATGATCATATTTCTACAATGGCTATATGTGGAAGCTGCTGCTAGAACTTACCTGGTCAAAAGCAATCAATGTAGAACTGTGCTACATGGAGCTACTACTCATGTGATGGTCCTGTGAGACTAGAGAATGACAAACTATTACACATGATACATCACCCCATGCCTGACACATGCAGTTAGCCCCAGGTTCTACACAGGAGATAGAAGCAGCTCCAGGAAACAGAGTGCAGGCTGAGTGGTAGCCATCCTGAGTGGTAAGGGATGTATGGGGTATAGTGATGAGAGCTGGAACAGAGGCATATGAATGGGAAGCAAATTGTGGGGTTAAGAAAGATGAATAATGGTGACAGAAGGCTAGGGGGAGGAATTGGGTGATGACAAGCTGGGGATGGTGCCACAGGGGGTAAGGGGGGTCGGTGGCAGGCTGTGAAGGAGAGAAAACAGAACTGGTTGATAGGCAATTTGGGACAAAGAGTGGAGGGGAGTTGTCAAATACTGAATCCCAATTTATGTTGAGGCTTCAAGAGTCACAGACTAGGTATCTTGTACTATTATGTGGTGCATGCTTTATTGGACAGCTTGATTGGATGATCGGTGACCCTGGCTATAGTCAATAGAGGGCCTGGTATGGTGCACTACCTTCACACATGCAGTGAAACAGCAAGGTTTGAGTGCTGAGGCTAATGGACCCAAGAGTCTTTTCCTCAGTCAATCCACACAGCTGTAGAATTTGGGGGACCTTTATAGCTTTCCAGTGCATATGGAGAGAAGACAAGTATTAATTGGTCCAACGTTGCAAAATAGAGAACAGATCCGTTTTCCAGATATGTCTTCAATGTGCATAGGGGCAACATGAGGAAATGTTAGACTGTGATGGCACTATGCGTCATAGCAATATCTGGTGTGCACAACAATAACAAATGATTGTGTAATCACCAGGCTGATGGACTCATTGTTGAAATCCTAGTACCATACAGCTGATGTTAAGTGGTTTCTGAGTATGTGATTTACCACTAATATAAATACATGCAAACCTTTTTACATGAAAATGAGATACATTTTAAGATGATATAGACAGTAATTCTTATTATATCAAGAAAGCTGGCTATTCATCAAACAATTCAACAGAGTGGTCTGACAGATGAGCATATTTCCATATCACAAGGAGTTTTAGATGACATTCCTTGGCTGACTCATGTGTTTTCTCAGGTGGCTTTGGATGTTTCTCTGTCATATGCAGCTTTAAACACAAGTGCATGTGAACACTTTTAGTCATGGGAAGATGTTCTGCAAAATGGTCATTTAACCACATTCAATGACAGTAGGGTATCTCATTTGGAAGCAAAAGTCTATGGCATTTGGGTGCTGCCTCCCATAGTGGCTGCTAACAGTGAATATAGTACTGGCATTATACCCGGCATCCTCCTGTTTTGCTGGTCTGAAGACTTGGGAGGTCTTCCATCTGTGTGACTCAATTACCACTCTTGGAACATGCAAAGGTTTTCACTCCCATGTGATGTTTCTGTTACCTTGCACTGAATCTGTTTTAGACAATGAATTTCCTACAGTGCAAAAAGGTGAATAATTTCACATGTATGTAGACATTTCACAGAATGTGTCATCCAATGTCATAGTGATATGATTTCAATAGCATGGTTTATTAAAACTTTATATACTGTCCTTCAAAGCAACAGAGCAGTTTACAATACATAAAATTTAAATTTAAATAAAAAGAACTCCATTTAATGATAGAAAAGAAACAATATAAGAAGAGGAGAAAACAGTAAAAGAAGAGAAATGGAGAAACAGAGAGGTATCCAGTGAGAGTCAAACAAGGAACTATATGTGTGCTGTTTGATGCTTTACACAAGTGCCTTGTGCCACAATCTATTGTCACACTGTTTGTCTGCACATGGTTTCACTCGGGGTAGTTTCTCCAAATGGGTTAGTTTTGCACATACCATGGCAGTCGTGAACCTCATTTCTAAGTCAGGGTATGTGGAATATGATCTTAATATCTCAAATTTACTGCTAATGCTCACCATAATACTTGCATCGTGCCAAAGAGAGCCTCCTGCTGGAGTTCATAGGATGTAATATGTATGGGTAGTTTGAGCAGTACATTATCTCCTCTTTATCTACAGAATTCCACTTAACCATAGTTAATCCTGTTAAGTTTTTCATAAATGTCTGTGGTTTATCTCCTGCCACAGTGGATCCATGAACAGGCTCACCATGGCCTTTATCTGTGGCAGGGATGTTATCTGCTTCTGCAGCACTTGCACTATCGCAACCACCATCGTTAGTCCTCGTATGTAAGCTACGGGTGGGCACATTTTTATCCTGGGCAACGTGCGGCCAGTATGTATTTTTCTTCTTTGTTCCTAACATACTTTAATTGTAGTGTTGCCTTGCTGAGATTTGGAATAGATGTTATACAACGGGGTCACCACGTGAAGGTACTCAGCAAGACTTAAGGAGAGAACTTTATTCTCTCCCGCTAAGAGCTGTACATCAATTCAACAGTTGCTGCACACCCTTTTCACCCCCCCTCCTTTACCCCCTTTCACTCCCATGTGAAATCTCTAGGGCATTGTGAGAAGTTCTATATGTTAGGATTTTTCTATACACTCATTAAATGTTAATACTTTCACTGGCATGTGGCCTGTGTCAAGGAGCTTCAGGCTGACATCACACACTACTCATTTATGACATTATTGCTGGCTTGATAGTGTCTGCTCCCTTGCGAGATCTGCCATTTGCCTTGGGTTATTGATGTACTCAGTACATATAAATGATTTCACTCTTGTGTGGGAACTCTGCAGCACAGCTTTTGCATTATTACTGATACTGTCAACAATTGCTGTGCAGCATGTCTGTTCCATTGATGAACAATTTCCAGACTGAATATTTATGTCTAATCCATGCATGCATATAACTATATAACTTAGATGTTTGTTTCCTTATTGAGGTGTACATAACACCTTGATAAATCTATACAGTAGGACTCCCACCTAGGCTGTTAGCTACCTTGAGAGATATGCCCTTTGCTGGAGGTGTCACTCGGTAGCAGTTTCTCCAAATGCACATACCATGACAGTCATAAACCTCATATCTAAGCCAGGGTATATGGAATATAATCTTAGTCTCTCAAAATTATTGCTAACACTCGCCGTAATACTCGTATTGTGTCAAAGACAGCTTCCTTCTGGAGTTCATAAGATGTAACATCTATAGTCAACTTGTCAAGGTGAAATTGGAAATTCTTTTAATCAGGCCTATGGCTCCCAATATAATGGGAAATATTTTGGTATCTTTCTGCCATATTTTCTTGGTCTCTGCTGCATTTCTTGGTATTTAAGGATCTTTTCCTTCCCCACATGATTCACAGAATAATCGCTTGGAACCAATATGAGTGCCATTCTGGTGTTCTTCTCCTTTACTGCTGTCAGGTTTTCTCACATCCAGCTTCTTCACCATTGGAATGAGATTGCCCCAGATTATCATAACATCTTCATTCTCCATTACTCTCTTAGGGTCATGCTTTTATGGTACAATGATGCTATAGTGTTTACAAGGTTTCCAATGGATGAAACCTTGTTATGTACCTTGGGAGGTCTTCTTGTAACACACTCAGGACATATGATCAATGTATCTCATTACTTACTTCATAAATTTAAATATAAGACTTCAGCAAATCTAAACACTTTGCAAACATTTTAAACATAGCCCGTGAGTGAGAGCCTCAGAATACACTCACTGATAAAACCAAATCAGGAGTTGTAATAACATCAACGGTTCTCACTCGCTATACACCCTCATCCTGATTCACGACATATATCATACACAATTATCCATCAAAAACACAGTGTACCATCACAGCTCTCAATTTTTAAGATACCACCAAATGTACAAATTGTGAATCAAGATGAGATTGAGTGCCCCCCATTTTGTCTCTCATTACTTACTGACAAGATTCACTCATATGACCATACGTGGGATCTGAGAAATGCATAGATTGGTTTATATTTTGGTGTTTCCTCTCCTCTTAGCAATCCTCACAAAGTTCCCAGTGATGTGTCTCTGTCTTACTGTATCTGGGATCATGCATATATGAGACGATACTTTACCCATATTCCATTTAGTAGTGAAGCAGCAAAGTGCAAACAATGAATAAATCCAGGAGTCAATTGCAGGGTCCAAGCCAATTTATTGTGCACAAGGCCCAGACAGTCAAGCTTCAAAAAGGACTGAGCAAAGTTCTTACAGAAACATATTCATT
This sequence comes from Ichthyophis bannanicus, assembly GCA_033557465.1. NCBI lineage: Eukaryota > Metazoa > Chordata > Amphibia > Gymnophiona > Ichthyophiidae > Ichthyophis > Ichthyophis bannanicus. The sequence goes on from CM066035.1 coordinate 498,949,886, forward strand.
TTATACATTTCTTTTCCGTTTGATACATGCAGACTTTCTATTGGTCCCAACGCCCCCTGCATCTATCCAATCAGAGACCCTTCCTGGGCCTAGCACCCTGTTCCCTCCTCTAGGATTGTTCTAACAATGGCACAGTTTCTAGGTATTGATACAATTCTACTGCAAGGTCGTTTCTAGCTCTAGGAATGCAAGTATTGAAACATTTCTATCATCAGAACACAAAAGAATAATAAAGGATTTATGAATTCATGAAAAACGTCTTGTTAAGCAGTTTCAAGCAGCTTTCTCAGACTTTTACAGATTTTTGGTTTCTACTAAGATGGGGGTTGGAATCAGGGCCTAACTTACAGGCCTCTCATATGTTTTCAGGCTATTATAGGCCATAGCCTACCACATTCCCCCCTTTGATTATTCTCACCCGCAAGTTAAAAAGGGTGGGAATTAAATCACATATTATACTCGCGTATCAGCATTATGTTGGGGTATAGGGTGATATTGCCACATAGCTAAAACTTTCGTAGCTGCCTTCCGTTCTACAGTGTTATCGATAACTGAGGTTTTCATACGTAAGCAAAGGGGTAATAGGCATGGGAGCAACAAGTATACAGTTAACATGAATAATACAATAAACACAAGGGTCTTTAGACCACCTAACCATGAAAACGCTGAACCAAACCACCCATCAAGCTTCAGACCATGCCAGGTCTGAACAGGCACATATGTTTGTTTTCGCATTTGAGTAGCTATATCTTCAACAACTTGTCCATTATTTTATTTATTTATTTTATTTTATTTAAAAGTATTTCTAAACCGTCTTATCCTAAAAATCAAGGCGGTGTCACAACAATACAATCAGATGGGGTGCAGGGGGGTCATGCAGTGAGGGGGGTAGGGTGCGGGGGATCATGCAGGAAGAATAGAGAGGGGGGGGTAGGTGCAGGGGGCAGAGGGGTGGAGTGTGAGGGGGGAGGGGGCTTCTAGATTAGGGTGAGCTATGTACAGTGTGCGCTATAATACAGCAGGTTCTATAATACAAGGTACTGTCCAGATAGGGCTTGAGCTAGATCATGTGCCGATATACGATCTCTTGTCGGTGTCTTATAATCTCTCGTCGGGGTTTTTGTTGATCAGGCTTTGTGGATTACGTGATGTGTCCATAATGTTCTATGAACAGAGTTGTCTTCAGCTGTTTGCGGAAGTCTTTGAGGTCCGTTGTCGATCTCAGATCATCTGGGAGGGAGTTCCAGATGGTTGGGGCTGCCAGGGAGAGGGCTCTCTCTGTGGTGTCCTTTCGTGTTTTTCTGAAGTCTTTTGGTGTATTGACTCTGTTGGAGGTTCCTTTTCTTCTCGGGCGGGTGCTGGTGTCTGGGTGAATGAGGGTGTGCAGGCTGTTTGCTGAAATGTGGTGCTTGATTTTGAATATGTTCATTATTGTTTTGTATTTGATACGTGAGCTGATTGGGAGCCAGTGTAGATCTTTGAGAACCGGGGTAATGTGTTCGTGTCTTGTTGAGCCAGAAATTATGCGTGCGGCGGTGTTTTGGGCTAGTTGGAGCGGTTTGAGAGTTTGCTTTGGTAGGCCAAGGTAGATGGGGTTGCAGAAGTCCAATAATGGGGTGATGAGCGCTTGGCATACTGTGCGGAAGTGTTCTGCGTCGAGGAGGGGTTTAAGCCGTCTGATGATTCTCATTCTATAGTATGCATTCTTGACCGTTTTGTTGACGTGAGACATGAGATTTAGTTTGTTGTCCAGGGTTACTCCCAGGTATCTTACTTCGGATTTCATTGGAATGGTTGTGTCTGCTATTTTGATGTCTGGTGGGTGAATGAAGTTGGGGTTGCGAGTGATTATTAGAGCCTCAGTCTTGCTGTAGTTGATTGAGAGGTTGTTGTTCGTGCACCAGTTTGTCATTTGTGTTAGGCAGTCAGTTATTCTATTGTAGTCTGGGTTGTCGGTTGAGATGGGTGTGTATATCATGATATCGTCTGCATAGATGGTGTATTGAATGTTGTTCGCTTTCAGGATGTCGCATATTGGCTGGATGTATATGTTGAACAGAAGGGCCGAGAGGGCGGATCCTTGAGGTACTCCTTGGCGGATTTTTATGGGTTGAGAGGTTTTGTGGCCTATCTTGACTTGTAGCTGCCTGTCGGTGAGGTAGGATTGGAACCATTTTAACGTGGTACCGTGAAGCCCAATTTTCTTTAGTCTTTCCAGGAGGGTTGGGTGGTCAACTGTGTCGAAGGCGGAGGAGATGTCGATGAAGATCATTAGGATGCCTTTGTTGTTGTTGTCTATGACTCTGATGATGTTGTCTATGAGGTAGATCAGCAATGTTTCGACTCCATGTTGGGGGCGGAAGCCGTGCTGGTTGTCGTCTAGAGGGGCATGGTTGTCAATATGTTCCTGAAGTTGTTGTTGCACTGCTTTTTCTATGATTTTTGCCAGGAAAGGTATGCTGGATATTGGTCTGTATGCTGCGGGGTTGCTCTTGTCGAGGGTTGTTTTCTTCGGTATTGGGCGTACTGTAGCCAGTTTTAGTTGAGCTGGTAGGAGACCCTGGGTAAGTGAATTGAGCACAATGTCGTGTATGATGTGGATGAGGCTTGATTTGGTGGCCTTTATCCATGATACTGGGCAGGGGTCCGTGGGGGCGGTGCTTGTTCTGATTGCTGAGATGATGCGGGAGAGCTGTTCTGTTGAGGGAGGGTAGAAGGTGTCCCATGTCGTAGGGTATGAATCAGGCTGGGTTGAAGAGCTGGTTTCAGTTGGTTCTGTGGAGTGAAATTTGTCTTTGATGTGATCAGCAAATTTTTGCGGGTCTATTTGTATTTCCTCCTCAGTTTTCTGCTCCTTTGTGAGGATTTTCACTATATCGAAGAGCTCCCTGGGTTTGTTTATGGATGTGTTTATCATGTTTGTGTGGTATTCTTTCTTGGATTGGTTGATGTGTTCGGTGTATAGTCTTTGGTTTGTTAGGTATGTTTGCTGGTTTTCCGGTGTCTTGGATTTTCTCCATCTCCGTTCCATCCTTCTGAGTTCTCTTTTCTTTTGTCGTATGGTTGAGGAGTACCAGGGTTATGGTTGTCTCTTGTTGTTGCAGTGCTCCTCTGGTCTGGTAACAGTGACTGTGGCGGCGTTGGATATTGTGTTGTTCCAGTTGATGATTTGAGACTCCAGGTTGTCTGTTTCTGTTGACAGTTGATTTAACGTGTCCAGTAGGAAGGTGTCTCTGTCGAATTTCTTGAATCGCCTTTGTGTGTGGGAAATGTTGGTTTGTTCGTTGTGGTTGTCTTTTTGAAGTTGCAGTGTGATCTTGATTATGTGGTGGTCTGACCAGGGGACTGGGGTGACGGAAGGAGTTGAGATTAGACCTCTTGAAGTTAGGGAGTTGGTTGCGAATATGAGGTCTGGTGTAGATCCGTGCCTGTGTGTAGGGGCGTTGATGATTTGGGTGTATTGAAGTGATGTCATTGCTTGGAGAAAGGCATCGGCATCTTTGGTGTTGGTGGTCTTGAGGTTGAAGTCACCTAGCATGAGTGTGGGTTTGTTAGTTGCTATGAGGGCGCATGCTGTTTCGAGCGTTGCTGCCAGTTCATCAGGAGGGGCTCGGGGTGCTCTGTAGGTTAGGCAGAGTGCCATGTGTTTGTTCATGATGCTGAGCGTGTTGCTTTGTGGTGTAGCGGTGGAGCTGTGTGTTTTGAACTTCAGGTTTTTCTTTGTAATTATAAGTACCCCTCCTCCACGTTTGTGGGTGCGTGGGCAATTGTAAGCTGTGTGGCTGTCTGGTACTAATTGATTGAGTAGAACTGTGTCGGTAGTATTGAGCCAGGTTTCTGTAATGCAGAGAATGTCTGGTCGGTGATCTTCTATGTGGTCCGCTAGTGTGTGTATCTTGTTGCATATGGACCTTGCGTTTATGAGTTCTATGGCAATTTGCTCTGTTGTGTTGTGTGACTCTGTTGAACAGTGTGCTAGGGGGTGAGATTTGTGTGCTTCTTTTTTACTAGATGTTGATGTGCTGTGTGTGGCGGGCTGATTGCGTTGTGGAACTATGTAAAGCCAGGTGGAGGGTGAGTGCCATTGTGGGTTATGGGGTAGGTAGTGGAGGTGGGGGTCTGGTGAGAGGATATGTGTGAGGAGGAGGCTGAATGGTAGAAACCATGTTGGGATCATGGTGGTGTGCTGTGGTGTTTTGTGTGAAGTTTGTTTGTAGTTTTCTGGTGTCTGATGATGTGTGCACAGATTTCATGCAGTTCACTGTCCTCGTTGAATGAGTTTGTGAGACTCACCTGGTCGGTTTTGTTGCTGTGCAGAGTTGGTGTGCTCTACCCAGCTTGGGGAGCTTGATGTGCGTGAGGCTCGAGGTAGGCAATCTCAGACCCGTTTGGGGAGCTCAAGCCGTGGCTGCCTTTCGCACGTGTATTCCAGTGAAGTGGGGGGTACGTTCCCGGGATAGGTGGACGCGTTGCAGCTTTCGGCGGGGTCGGTTAAGGATGTTGACGTCTTGGTGGGGAGGCACTCCTCTCTTTCACCGCCAGCGGCCACCGCCTAAGGGCCACGCCAAAGGGCCCTCTGGCGAGGCCCTCAGGCGCGGGCCCGCCAGGCGCGGGCGCGCCCTGTAGGGACGCCGCTATTACAATGCGGTGCTGGGCGGGCTCTCTCGCTCCCACTGCCCGGATTGGGCAGGAGCACTCCCACTGCCCCGATAGGGCAGGAGTTGCAAGTGGGGAGAGCCGGGCTCGCGGGCGGCAAAGCGGGTCCCTCTCGGTAGGGACGCCGCTATTACAATGCGGTGCTGGGCGGGCTCTCTCGCTCCCACTGCCCGGATTGGGCAGGAGCACTCCCACTGCCCCGATAGGGTAGGAGTTGCAAGTGGGGAGAGCCGGGCTCGCGGGCGGCAAAGCGGGTCCCTCTCGGTAGGGACGCCGCTATTACAATGCGGTGCTGGGCGGGCTCTCTCGCTCCCACTGCCCGGATTGGGCAGGAGCACTCCCACTGCCCCGATAGGGTAGGAGTTGCAAGTGGGGAGAGCCGGGCTCGCGGGCGGCAAAGCAGGTCCCTCTCGGTAGGGACGCCGCTATTACAATGCGGTGCTGGGCGGGCTCTCTCGCTCCCACTGCCCGGATTGGGCAGGAGCACTCCCACTGCCCCGATAGGGTAGGAGTTGCAAGTGGGGAGAGCCGGGCTCGCGGGCGGCAAAGCGGGTCCCTCTCGGTAGGGACGCCGCTATTACAATGCGGTGCTGGGCGGGCTCTCTCGCTCCCACTGCCCGGATTGGGCAGGAGCACTCCCACTGCCCCGATAGGGCAGGAGTTGCAAGTGGGGAGAGCCGGGCTCGCGGGCGGCAAAGCGGGTCCCTCTCGGTAGGGACGCCGCTATTACAATGCGGTGCTGGGCGGGCTCTCTCGCTCCCACTTCCCGGATTGGGCAGGAGCACTCCCACTGCCCCGATAGGGCAGGAGTTGCAAGTGGGGAGAGCCGGGCTCGCGGGCGGCAAAGCGGGTCCCTCTCGGTAGGGACGCCGCTATTACAATGCGGTGCTGGGCGGGCTCTCTCGCTCCCACTGCCCGGATTGGGCAGGAGCACTCCCACTGCCCCGATAGGGCAGGAGTTGCAAGTGGGGAGAGCCGGGCTCGCGGGCGGCAAAGCGGGTCCCTCTCGGTAGGGACGCCGCTATTACAATGCGGTGCTGGGTGGGCTCTCTCGCTCCCACTGCCCGGATTGGGCAGGAGCACTCCCACTGCCCCGATAGGGCAGGAGTTGCAAGTGGGGAGAGCCGGGCTCGCGGGCGGCAAAGCGGGTCCCTCTCGGTAGGGACGCCGCTATTACAATGCGGTGCTGGGCGGGCTCTCTCGCTCCCACTGCCCGGATTGGGCAGGAGCACTCCCACTGCCCCGATAGGGCAGGAGTTGCAAGTGGGGAGAGCCGGGCTCGCGGGCGGCAAAGCGGGTCCCTCTCGGTAGGGACGCCGCTATTACAATGCGGTGCTGGGCGGGCTCTCTCGCTCCCACTGCCCGGATTGGGCAGGAGCACTCCCACTGCCCCGATAGGGCAGGAGTTGCAAGTGGGGAGAGCCGGGCTCGCGGGTGGCAAAGCGGGTCCCTCTCGGTAGGGACGCCGCTATTACAATGCGGTGCTGGGCGGGCTCTCTCGCTCCCACTGCCCGGATTGGGCAGGAGCACTCCCACTGCCCCGATAGGGTAGGAGTTGCAAGTGGAGAGAGCCGGGCTCGCGGGCGGCAAAGCGGGTCCCTCTCGGTAGGGACGCCGCTATTACAATGCGGTGCTGGGCGGGCTCTCTCGCTCCCACTGCCCGGATTGGGCAGGAGCACTCCCACTGCCCCGATAGGGCAGGAGTTGCAAGTGGGGAGATCCGGGCTCGCGGGCGGCAAAGCGGGTCCCTCTCGGTAGGGACGCCGCTATTACAATGCTATTATCAATCTGGAAACAACAGTTGGTTAAATTCAATTTTCCACATACTCCATCTTCAGCAGCTAACAAATAATCTAGAGCTAAACGATTCTGATAAATAGCTGTGCGCATTTGTGTACTTTGCTTAGCTAAAAGAGTTAGTGCTTTACTAGTTTCATTAGTTATTATTTCAACAACAGCTTGTAAGCGTATAATACGATTTATCATATATACAGGAATGCGGTATCCCTATGTCCCATCTTGTGTCCAAGTGGCGGGTCCGAGGTATGAAATGATTCTCTCAGGTGGCCACTCCTCATCATTCCATTTGTCCCATTGGCCTATTTTCAAGACCTCTCGTTTCTGTCGACTTCTGTACACAGGAAAACTCAGTTCTTCTCCATGGGAAATGGGCAGAAGAAAGAAGGAAGGTCGTATAGTTCCCAATACACATGCTTCTCCCCAATGGTGAGGAAGCTTAGCATATGCTCGAGTTCCACAAATCCAATATAGTCCGGGTGGAGCTTGCCAGGTACTATGAAACGCCAGATCAGACCAGATTTTGGCAAGAGTAGGAAAGAGGACTAAAGGGTTGGAGGGTTCTGGAGTGTTGACCCCCGACCACCAGGACGTCTTCTTAGTGGTACTGTTGTAAAACTTCTGATTGAGACAGACCAGCTGTCTGACTAGCATAGTAAACTGTGGTCCTGTACGAGCAAAACACAAGTTACCAACAATAGGGTGAGCCAGTACCCACTCACTAGTAGTGTTATGTAAAGCAGTCTGATTATAAGGAATGGAATAGTTCACTTCTTGCGCCTCCCAGGGCCATTGGTCTCCCATCTTAGTTCCACCACAGAAGAAACAATCCGAGATGTGGAGACTAGATGCTACTGCCCCAGCGAGTTCAATGAACAAGTTTTGGGAGGTGTGAGGGATTTCAAATTCCGCCTGCATGGCCTCATAAAAGGAGTGATGTATTCGATAAGGTGCAGATACATGAGTCTTAGTGTTTAGCTGTATATATATAAAAGTTCCAGGATCTATGCCTCCTCCTGCTATACGTAACCCAAATCTGAACCCCTGCTTCCACTGGCTAGGGTTAAGTATGAGGAGCTGTAGAGGATTACAGGCACTTTTCTTGCACTTCTGAGGCTCAGGCAATGATAATCTTTCAAAGCTGGCTATGCATTTATCTCCATCTCGTCCAGTAGGCCCACCAGACCAAGTGGCATAATACACGCATTCCCACTTTGGACAGAAGTAGGCATCTTTAGATGACTTGCTGTAGACGGTTGGGGAATGCTTTCCAGTACACCGTCCCCATCCGTATGCTCCTTCAGGACACATATATTTATCATCATAGTAGTAGGCCTGTTCCCAAGACCCACACTTGTAGTAAGCATTTCTGTTTATTACATCGCAGGCATCAAAATTCAGGATAACGGGTCTTGTGGGATCGGGGAGTTGACGTGTGGCATTTATGAGGACTCCCTCCTCATCATTCCAGCGTAACTCCAGTACATAATAACAGGGGTTCTGCCGAGGGTTGAAGCAAGTTTTACTCTTCCCTTTTGTACAGATATTCAATTCTGTACCATTATACACTATAATGGGGAAAAGATATCCTGTGATAGAAAAACAGAGGAACCTATGAGCAATAGGGCTATTTCTAGCAGGAAGGAAGATATCAGGACACCCAGTTGCCAAGAGCAACACAAACATTCCCAGCCACGAGGGAAAGAACCCCGCACAGCTGATAAGCAATCCCCGGCTCATAGCTCTAATAGCTTTCACCTGGGAGGGGGAAGGGCTGGATTAGAGCCTCAGCAAACGTATAAGGGATGTTCACTAGAGTTAGTGAGCAGCAGTGGCAGTAGGAGGAGCAGGAGCTTTGGCTTTGGTAGCTCCAGAGAAAGCAGCTCAGAGAATTCATAGAAGCCAGCAACAGGAAGCAGGAAAGACGTGGTGAATCAGAACCAGCTGGAGTCTGTGTGCAAGCTGAGGTCTGAATCTGGAAAGCAACGTCTGCCCTGGGCTGGTAGGAAAACTTACGTGTGTGACTCTGATTCTGAATGGGAAAGAGAAAGGCAGCTAACAGCTAATAGAGTTAATTGGAGGAGAAAGGCACAGAAACCTTTTAACCAAACCTCAAAACCTATTCCTTATGGTGAAGGCATTCACAAGGAGAAAGTACCAGTCAGGATAACTGGAAAGTATTTGCAAGCTTCAAGAAAGGGAGAAAATACGGTGCCAGACATTTGTATGTTGGAAGAGGGTGCTAAGCAGCCTGAATGTAGAGAAAAGCCTCTAAGGTTTAAACCCCTTCTAAAAGGAGCAGTGCACAGACTTTCTCTTGCCTCAAACCCTGAAGGTAGGCCAATTAGCCAATGTAAAGCTGGATATAAGACTTTCTCACGTAGGACTTATAAGGGACCTAACTCTCATTACAATTATATGCCAAGATATGGTGATACAGACCCTTACCTGCTAGAGTAGGGAGGTCACGGGAGCTGGCAGAGGAGAATAATCTGCCAACACTCTATAGGCTCCACTCTAACTTATTGCTAGATGTAAAATATTTGTAGGAATGTTCCTCATTCAACGTTTAATGCCCAATTTGTAGTCTCAGATTCACACGGCACTGATTATCATGAGATTCAATGAAAATCAACGTACCTAAAAACATCAATGACTACTGGGCTTTTTTTCTTTTTTTGTATAATGCTGATACAACCCTTCTGTGCTTGTCTTCCCTTATGAAAAAATATATATATATCTTTATTAAAAAATGTCTTCAAGATGCCATTTCTCTTTGTTGGTTACAACTATGTTTTTTTTGCAGATAAATATATATATATTCATATTGATAAACTTATCTTTTTTGTGTTGATTCGTCTTGTGCTTGAGAACACTAATTTCTTCTCTTGGCGATAAGCACTGATTTGTCTGTACTCAACGCTCCATTTGGCGCCTGTGCGTTTCACTCCCTGATTAGGAGTTTCATCAGGAGATCTATATACGAGCAAAAATAGCATTATAGATAACGGGACCAAAATCCATTGAAATCAGCTAGTTGTATTACAATGCCTAGTACGAACGTGCTGACCTTAAAACTTTTAAAACCTATATCACAGAACTATAGTTAAAAAGCTAGTTAACTGTTCAAACCTGTTTCTTTATGTTTGTACCACCTCTTTGTTAACTGCTGCCCACGTCTCTCTGTGGTTTTCATAACAAAAAACGCCGCGCATGCGGGTTTCTCTCCACTGCCTCCTTTTAAAGTGCTCAGCTGTTCCACCTAAATCGGAAATCATTTGCACACTTGCCATTCAATGCACGCATTTAAACCTAGTGGTTGAACTGTATTTAAGGTGAAGATCCAGCGTTGTTCATGGAACAATAAAGTTTCATCCAGTGTTTTGCCTTTTTTAGATTTACTGATATGGTCAATAAAAAACAGCGGAGTTGTAAAAATTCAGTTCTATACAATGTTGTACTAGAGGTGCCGTCATGATTTTATTTTTCAACCGGCTCTTGTGTTCTTGTATACGGACCCTGAAACTACGGCTGGTCTTTCCAATATATAATTTTTGACAAGGACATTTGATTGCATAAATCACAGATGTAGTGTTACATGTCGTAGTTTTTTTGAGTATGTATTTTTTATCGGCATATGTGAACTCCGAAATTTCCTCTGTTATCTGGCAAATGGTGCATTGTCCACATGCTGTATGACCAGCAGGCTTTGAGTCTTCTATTGACATGCATGGAGGAAGTGTTTTTATTGGACTCAATTGTTCTTTAAAGTTGTTGTTTCTTTGCCAGACGCATCTAATGACTTGTCTGACACTCATCTTACATTTCTTATGGACTTGTCTAAACTGGTCATACAAAAAAAATTTTTTCATTTTGAGAATAGTATATATTTACAAACATCTGGCATTGCAATGGGGGCCTCGTGTGCCCCATCTATAGCAAATCTATTCATGGGGGATTTTGAGCGAGAATGGTTACAAGCATCCCCATGGGCTTCACAAATCATATTATGGATGCGTTTTATAGACGACATTTTTACACTTTGGAAAGGATCAATTGAAGCAGCAGAGGCATTTGTAACCTGGTTAAATGGATGTAATACGGCCATCAAGTTCACCCATACTATAGCTTCACAATCAATTACATTTCTGGATTTGACAGTAATCAAAGGGCAGACAAAATGGGAAACCACTATATACAGAAAACCCATAACTAGAAATACTTTTTTACATTATTCTAGTGCACATCCAATGAAATTAGAAAATAGTCTCCCTTTTTCACAATTTCTAAGATTCCGACGTAATTGCTCGGACAAGTTTGACTTTAAAAATAAATCAAAACAACTGTTTAAAGATTTCATCGATAGAGGCTATCCTGAACGTATTGTAACACAGGCATATAAAAGAGCCCTGAACAACGACAGAACTTGGTTGGTATGTCCCACCAGAAGAAACAAGTTGGATGACAGTGTCAATCTAGTTACAAGATATTCTCCTCTCAGTTATCGCATTCAAAGGCTAGTCACAAAGAATTTACACATATTGAGAACAGTTCCTGGGTTAACAGAGAACACCATTAGATGCGTCTGGCAAAGAAACAACAACTTTAAAGAACAATTGAGTCCAATAAAAACACTTCCTCCATGCATGTCAATAGAAGACTCAAAGCCTGCTGGTCATACAGCATGTGGACAATGCACCATTTGCCAGATAACAGAGGAAATTTCGGAGTTCACATATGCCGATAAAAAATACATACTCAAAAAAACTACGACATGTAACACTACATCTGTGATTTATGCAATCAAATGTCCTTGTCAAAAATTATATATTGGAAAGACCAGCCGTAGTTTCAGGGTCCGGATACAAGAACACAAGAGCCGGTTGAAAAATAAAATCATGACGGCACCTCTAGTACAACATTGTATAGAACTGAATCATGAATTTTTACAACTCCGCTGTTTTTGTATTGACCATATCAGTAAATCTAAAAAAGGCAAAACACTGGATGAAACTTTATTGTTCCATGAACAACGCTGGATCTTCACCTTAAATACAGTTCAACCACTAGGTTTAAATGCGTGCATTGAATGGCAAGTGTGCAAATGATTTCCGATTTAGGTGGAACAGCTGAGCACTTTAAAAGGAGGCAGTGGAGAGAAACCCGCATGCGCGGCGTTTTTTGTTATGAAAACCACAGAGAGACGTGGGCAGCAGTTAACAAAGAGGTGGTACAAACATAAAGAAACAGGTTTGAACAGTTAACTAGCTTTTTAACTATAGTTCTGTGATATAGGTTTTAAAAGTTTTAAGGTCAGCACGTTCGTACTAGGCATTGTAATACAACTAGCTGATTTCAATGGATTTTGGTCCCGTTATCTATAATGCTATTTTTGCTCGTATATAGATCTCCTGATGAAACTCCTAATCAGGGAGTGAAACGCACAGGCGCCAAATGGAGCGTTGAGTACAGACAAATCAGTGCTTATCGCCAAGAGAAGAAATTAGTGTTCTCAAGCACAAGACGAATCAACACAAAAAAGATAAGTTTATCAATATGAATATATATATATTTATCTGCAAAAAAAACATAGTTGTAACCAACAAAGAGAAATGGCATCTTGAAGACATTTTTTAATAAATATATATATATTTTTTCATAAGGGAAGACAAGCACAGAAGGGTTGTATCAGCATTATACAAAAAAAGAAAAAAAGCCCAGTAGTCATTGATGTTTTTAGGTACGTTGATTTTCATTGAATCTCATGATAATCAGTGCCGTGTGAATCTGAGACTACAAATTGGGCATTAAAAGTTGAATGAGGAACATTCCTACAAATATTTTACATCTAGCAATAAGTTAGAGTGGAGCAATTCTTTATTTATATTAGATATATATAGCTCCGAAAAGACCACATAAAAATTTTTTGTAACACTCTATAGGCAGCAGCAGAGTGGTACAGATGATAGTCAGATTGAATCAATGATAATTGATCCACCAGAAACAGAATTATCTGACAATCAGATGGACTGTTCGTTGGCTGTATTAAGTGATGTGGTTTCACTGTGCTGAAGAGATACACTTGTGGAAGTAATTTAACTGCCTGTTTAAAAGTACAAGACTTTACTTTATCCTATCCTTTTTGCCAGAAGTGTATGGCTTATGTTTCTTTATTACCTGTGTTTGGAATCTGTCCCCAGGAGGGGAAATAAAACCCTGTCTTGACCTTAACCATTCGTGCCTCAACTACCTTATTGAAAAGGAGCCCAACTACAACCTTTCAATAAAAGGTCCCCCTGCAGCCCAACCAGTACGCTAACGCTATAGGCGGCCTAGGGTGTGACAACACACATCGGCTAACTATACCAGTGCAAGTATAGTAGGAATGATAAAGCAAAGTCTGAGTGACCTTTATCCCCGTTCGCGTGGTAGTTATACAAGCTGCACAAGGGGGTAAGGCAAAAGTCTTTTCCAGGGATCCCAGGGCTACCACCCCCATAAAACAGTAGTAGAGGAACATCATGACTACAGTCTTTGGAGATTAACTGAAATATTGAGAACGATGAACTTGTAGAGTCTTTTTTCTTCCTCTTCTTTTCTGCTTCTGCTGTATGTAGACCTATCGACTGCCACCCTTATGTGACAGAGGTAAGCTTGTAGATTTTAAAGACTCTTACAACGCCGGTTGTCTCCGCAATGTAAGCCGCAATGGAGTTTCAGGGTCATCTACTGAAGTCCATTGACCAAGTTCACGAGCGGCTGCCGGCTTTACTCGACTATGATGGATCCAGGGTTCAAGCTCTGCGAATTTTACTGCAGTTGGGGTTGATAGAATGACAACATAAGGTCCCTTCCAATGCGGTGCCAACGGTGTCTTTCTCCACTCTTTGATCCACACTGACACTCCAGGTTTGAAGGGATGCAGAGGTTCCGTCAAATTAATGGGCAATCGATCTTGTACCCAGGTATGAAGACTCTGCAAAACAGAACCTAAAGCCAATAGTTCTTGTCTAGTTATTTCAGATCCAATCTGTTTCATATCTCCTTTTATTCCCTGTACAATGGGTGGGGGTCGCCCATACAAAATCTCAAAAGGGGAAACTCCTAAAGACTTGGTTGGAGCAGAACGTATCCTAAGAAGGGCTATAGGGAGAACCTGGAGCCACTTCAAGTGTGCTTCTTGACAAAGTTTGGACAACTGAGATTTCAGGGTCCTATTCATACGTTCTACTTTCCCTGAACTCTGGGGTCTATAGGCAGTGTGCAACTTCCATTGTATCTGTGGAGCTCGGGCTAACTGTTGGGTCACTTGGGACACAAATGAGGGTCCATTATCTGATCCTATAGTCAATGGTATTCCAAATCGGGGAATAATCTCATGGAGCAGAATTCTAGTGACTTCTCGGGCTTTTTCAGTTTGGGTGGGGAAAGCTTCTACCCACCCGGAAAAGGTGCAAACTAAGACCAACAGATAGTTATATCCATTTGCTCGTGGCATCTCAGTAAAATCCACCTGAATATCACTCATAGGGGTAACCCCTACTGACTGAACTCTTGGGGGTGGAGTGGGACCCTGCTTAGCATTATTCTTAGCACATGTCAAACACTGATGAGCCACTGAGGCGGACAGGGGTCCTAATAGTGAAATACAGAAATGGGGTCTTAGGGCTCTTTCCATGGCAGTTTTCCCATAATGTGTGGCCTGATGAAAGGCATGAACAAAGGCCGGTCCTAATGCTTCAGGAATTACTGTGGGACCTGGAGATGAGCTACCCTCTGGAGGTGGCAGCACTATCCAACCTTTTTCTGTTAGGACATCCCCCTCCTTCTCACAGAAGTAATCTAACTCTCTTGTAGTGTATCGGGGGGGGTCCATGAGCTAAGGGGCACAGGGAATAAGGCTGCCTGCACCGAAGTATCTTGGGTCACAACTCGTCCAGTTGTGGCTGCTTTTCGGGCGGTGGCATCAGCAAACCTATTCCCTCAGGCAACTTCTCCTATTCCTGCTTGATGACCTCGACAGTGCATGACTGCAACTTGCTTAGGGGCCCACACAGCGTCTAATAATATCAATATCTCGGTTCCATACCTAATGGACTTGCCTCCTGAGGTGATCAACCCTCGCTCTTTATACAGGGCTCCGTGTGCATGAAAAGTTGTGAAGGCATACTTGGAATCTCTGTACACATTTAAACTGAGTCCTTCTCCTAATGTCAGTGCTCTAGTGAGAGCTATCAGTTCAGCCTTCTGTGCTGAAGTTCCTGGGGCCAGAGCTGAGGACTTAACTACCAGATCAAGGGTCACCACTGCATACCCGGCACAACGATGTCTATTGATGACGAGACTGCTTCCATCCACAAAGAAAGTCCGTTCGGGGTCCTCCAAAGGGACATCAGTCAAATCCGGGCGACTTGAGAATACAGTGTCCATAATTTCTAAACAGTCATGATCAGGGGGGCCAGGACCAATTGGGAACAACGTAGCAGGATTCAGAGCTTGACTGACCTTCAATTGTATCTGGGGGTTTTCACACAGCATACTCTGATACTTCAACATTCGTGAATTTGTGAGCCAGAAACTCCCTTTGTGTTCCATGAGGGTCAGAACAGAATGTGGTACGGTAACTTGAAGATTCTGCCCCAGAGTGAGCTTGTCTGCTTCGCTCACTAGAAGGGCTGTAGCTGCAACAGCTCTCAAACAAGGGGGCCAATCTTTTGCTACCACATCCAACTGTTTTGACAAATAGGCTACTGGCCGTTGCCAAGATCCAAGAGATTGAGTCAGCACCCCTAGAGCATTTCCTTGTGACTCATGAACACAGAGATGGAAAGGTTTCTGGACATCTGGTAAACCCAGAGCTGGTGATGACATCAGAGCGATTTTTAGGGATCGAAAGGCTGCATCCTGTTCAGGTCCCCACTCCAATGGAGACTTTTCCATTCCTTTGCTAGCTTGATACAATGGTTTTGCTAGCAGAGCGAAATTGAGGATCCATATACGACAGTACCCTGCGGCCCCCAGGAAGGCTCTTACTTGCCTCCTGGTGGTTGGAGTGGGAATACTGCATACAGCTTCTTTGCGTTCCTGTCCCAAGGGTCGAATTCCGCTAGACAACTGGAATCCTAGATATTTAACTTCAGTTTGACATAATTGCGCTGTGGCTCTTGAGACTTTGTATCCAGCCTCGTTTAGAAGGTGCAAGAGTTCACTGGTGGCTTGTAGGCATTCACTTTCTGAATTTGTGGCTATGAGCAGGTCATCCACATACTGAAGAAGAACCTTTTGTCCTGGGTTCACAGAGTAGCTTGAGAGATCTTGATTTAAAGCAGCACTGAAGAGAGTAGGTGAATTCTTAAATCCTTGTGGTAATCGAGTCCAGGTAAGTTGGCCCCGCCTTCCTGTTGTGGGGTCTCGCCATTAAAAAGCGAACAAAAGTTGACTGGTGGGGGCTAGGCATATGCAGAAGAAGGCATCTTTCAGGTCCAGGACGGTGAAATGAGTAGCCTCAGCGGGGATCAGTCCCAAGAGAGTATAAGGATTTGGTACCACCAGGTGTATAGTTTCAACTGCATCATTTACCCGCCTCAGATCTTGTACTGGGCGGTAATCCCCTGTCCCAGGTTTCTTGACTGGGAGAAGGAGGGTATTCCAAGGTGACTGGCACTCCTTGAGAAGTCCATACTTCAGTAGTTTCATCAGATGGCAGTGGATACCTTCAATAGCTGGTCGAGGAAGAGGATACTGCTTCACATGCACTGGTTCCACTCCTGGCTTGAGGGCATCAATGACAGGGGCTATGTTCTTCGCTAGGCCAGGTGGATTATCTTCTGCCCATACTTCAGGCGGGGCTAAAAGGTTGGGGGGTATACAGGAACTGGCTGGCTTGGTCGGAGATACGCTGTAAAACCCTTGACCCACGAGCCCAGGCCCCCAGGTATAGTTGTTTAGATTTTCTTCGTAAGAGTATCCATAATTTGTATATAATTTGTATATAATTTGTACATAGTTTCCCTCGGTTGTTTCCTCCATTTTTTACTTTCCCTGTTCAATGTAAAAAACTCGATGTAACTTGTTACATTCTTGTATGTTCTGTTCAAATGTAAACCGCACTGATTATAATAGCGCGGTATATAAGAAATAAAAATAAATAAATAAATAATAAATAAAAAACCGCCACTCTTCTTCTCGGGGAACAGTCAGCACCATCAATCCAGCAGGCTTTGAGTTCACAGTCACTTGTATTTCTCCCCCTTCAGCAAAGGATATTTGCGCCTGAAGCTTGGCTAGCATATCTCGGCCCAAGAGTGGAATAGGGCACTCAGGCATATACAGGAACTGGTGCGTTATTTTCTGTCCCCCTAGTTCACACATGCGGTTCTGCAGGAAAGGCTTGGTGGCCCTAACCCCAGTGGCCCCAATAATGGTGACAGATCGAGAGGAAAGAAGAGCCACTGGCTTTGCCACCACTGAATGTTCGGTTCCTGTATCCACCATAAAGTCCATATATTGGTCCCCTATTTTCAAACTGACCATAGGCTCCTGGGGACCCAGGGTGAACTTGGAGCCCAGTCTGGCCTAGTCTTCATCCATGTCATAGCCCGTTGCAACTGCCACGCCCTCAATAGCTTCTTCCCTCTCTTGCTGGAACTGTGCTCGAGTCATTCCTCCACGACTCTGAAATCGACCTCCTGTTCTCCAGGGACTCTCTCCTCCCCTCCTGAGGGTGGAGTCAAGATGCGGGCATTCACTTCTCCAATGTCCTTCTTCTCTGCAATGGGCGCACTGATTCGCACCCAGTGGGGTCCAATTATTTTCACGTCCTCTGCTCCTTCTATTAGGAAAACCTCCTTCACGTCGTTCAACTAAAGCGGCAGCAAGAAGATCTGCTTTCTTCTTCATTTTTCGTTCACTTTCTCTGTTATGTTCATTTTCACGATTCACAAACACTTTGAGCAACTTCCATTAAGTGGGCTGTATTCATGCCCGCAAATCCATCCAGTTTCTGGAACTTTCGTTTTATATCTCTCTGGGACTGACTGACAAAGGTTGCGTTTACCATATGCAAATTTTCCTGAGCGGCTGGATCGTATGGGGTATACAATCTATAGGCTTCAGACAACCGCTCATAAAAGGCCGCTGGGCTCTCATCCGGACCCTGGATAACTTCTGATACCTTCCCGATATTCATGGCCCTCTGGCCTCCCTTCCTCAGGCCCTGCAGCAAGGCCTGGCGAAATCGAGTTAGGGCCGCCGCCCCCTTTCATCATTTGGATTCCATCTAGGATCCTCATTTGGGAAAGCTGTGGCGGCTGCTTGTGGGAGATTCATTTCCCCCGCCTCTACGGGATTCTTTTCTAACCAGCGGATGGCTGCTTGCACAATTTGCATTCGCTCCTCAGTAGTAAAGAGAGTGGACAGGAGCTGGTGACAATCAGTCCAGGTAGGCTGATGAGTTTGCATTATACTAGACATTAATTCCGTTAATTCTTGGGGTTTTTCAGTATAGGATGCATAATGCGTTTTCCAGTTCAATAAATCAGTAGTGGAAAAAGGCACGTAGATTAGACTGGTTGGTCCTGGCGCCATATGGCCCTGTTCATTTAGGATAGGTAAACCAGGTACTTGACGCAATGGCATTAGGCGCCCTGCTTTCTCCTTCTTCTTTGGGGTTACATTTCTTAAATCATACGGTTCCTGGGTATAGGCTTCCTTGGCAGGTGACCCTGAACTGGCAGGAGAGCCTCCGCTCCCAGTATCATCGGAGGACCCTGGTCCCCCTGATGTACTTGGGCCGGACTCGGGGCTATCACTAGGGGAAGTGGGCTTCTTTTGCTGCTGCAGCGGTAATTGCTGGGGTACCTCATCAGGTTCTGCTTCAGGTGGTGGAGCTGGTGGAACTAACCTATATGGATACTGGGGTAAACGGGCCAGGATTTCTGGGGACTCTGAGGCGGAATACACAGGTGGCTTCCCCTCCTCAAACTTCCGGGTCCCCCTGGTGGTTGCTACTAGTATTCTACACTGTTCCTCATAGCAACACTTCATCCAAAAGGGCTGCCTCTCACAAATACCCAGCCAGGAGTCTATGTAGGGGAACTTATCAGGGTACGTTTTTTGTACAATCTGATGAACACGGGAGACTATTCCCACATCAAAGGTGCCCCACGTGGCCATGAAGTAGCTAACACCAGCCACTCCCTCTCACAGAGCATTCTTAATCGAGACGGAGACATTCTTATTCCGTAGTCTCCGGAAAATCCCTTACGGAAATTCTTAGTCATACATTCCAACGGAGTTTGCATAGACTCCGCCCCTCCCATAATCGTAATGACATACACGACAACAGACAGTAAGGGTAGGTAGTATGGCTGCAGGTAAGGGGTCCGTACAGCCCACAGAACAATGGGGGGGACAAACACCACACGCTTCCTCATTTTCGCGACCTAGGTGCGGTCGCCCAGCCAGGAACTGCACTACTCAGGAGTCCGCTCTCACTTAGTCTATATTTCAAGACCTCTCAGTCACACAGACAATCATGCCAGCAACAAGAAATTATTTTTCAAATGCCCAAGGTTTTACTGACTAACTCAACCCAAAGGGTCGGTGGCTTCGGCTTCGCTAACCCTTATGCGAAGCGTACTAGGACCGCCCTTATGAGAGGTGATCAGGCTCTCTCGTCTTTGCGCACTTATGCAAGACGTTCCCAGTTAGTCTATACCAAATGTGTCTCACATACCCATGCAAGTCTTTCCCCAGGCTTCACTGACTATCAAACAAGAAAATGGCTACTCACCAGATCCGGTTCCCGATACCAAACCAGTTCATGGGTTGGATCCTGGACTCCCCTCGGGTTCGGAGGTGTTGGCCAGCTGGCCCCAGTGGTCTGCCGAGGAAAGGCAGAACCCTCCCCGATACAAGAGGACCGGTGGCGCCTGAGGTTTCCCCTGCGGTCGGACAGACACGGTTCCAACCGAACAAAACCTGGAGGCGAAATATGTGGAATATTCGCTTGAATACCATTCACTATCCGCACATTCCCGGCCAACGCACCAAGAATATGAAGCAGCGAAGTGCAAACAATGAATAAATCCAGGAGTCAATTGCAGGGTCCAAGCCAATTTATTGTGCACAAGGCCCAGACAGTCAAGCTTCAAAAAGGACTGAGCAAAGTTCTTACAGAAACATATTCATTTTATACATTTCTTTTCCGTTTGATACATGCAGACTTTCTATTGGTCCCAACGCCCCCTGCATCTATCCAATCAGAGACCCTTCCTGGGCCTAGCACCCTGTTCCCTCCTCTAGGATTGTTCTAACAATGGCACAGTTTCTAGGTATTGATACAATTCTACTGCGAGGTCGTTTCTAGCTCTAGGAATGCAAGTATTGAAACATTTCTATCATCAGAACACAAAAGAATAATAAAGGATTTATGAATTCATGAAAAACTTCTTGTTAAGCAGTTTAAAGCAGCTTTCTCAGACTTTTACAGATTTTTGGTTTCTACTAAGATGGGGGTTGGAATCAGGGCCTAACTTACAGGCCTCTCATATGTTTTCAGGCTATTATAGGCCATAGTCTACCACAGTAGAACCCTGGTTACCTCCTCGTCTTCTGAGATCTGAGGTGACATTAGGGGAGCCTGTTCCAGGAGAGCTAAGGGTATCATTAATCACCTTCATTATCCTTACTGTGCCATTTCTTCTGTGGCTGTTCTCATTATTCCCAGGCCTCCCAGGAGAAGAGGAGAGCTGTATTTTCAGTATACTGTGGCTCTTTTTCACTGATCTACATCAGTTATATTGTGCTTCCTGCATTCCATACACTGAAGCCACCCTAAAACCTATCAAGGGAAGCAATGCTTGCCTATGGCATAATGGCAAAGACACCTTCACCAACCTCGTGCTGTTACTCACATCCATCACAAGTCATGAAGAATGGCAGCTGTCTGTCCCCTGATGGATTATACATGCTCCCTTGGTGCCTAGGTAAGATGTTCCCATCAGTTCACCACAGTGGCAGCAAGGCAGTCCATAGACCTCTTTGCATCCCTCATGTCATGTCAGGAACACAGTGGTTTGTTATGGCATTGTTTTTATGTCATCATAAGTGGTCAGGCAGTGGCTGGGGAACAGCAAGTGCATCCATTGCAGACAAATATCCCTTGCAAATAGCAGTGAAGCTGCTGATGGCATCACCTAGCATGGAGGGAGCTGCTCATCCAGTGAAACATATTTGGCAATTAAGGTGGCTGATTCCATGATAGACACAGTGGGCCTGATATTGAATTAGGCTGCCGACCTCTTACCTCGGATATTTAATGCCCGGGTCATATGTGGCCCCGGCATTTAATATCCAGGATTGCCGCATTGCCTCTCAGCCATGGTCGATAACCAGACAGCAGCGATATTGTATGCTGCCCCATTCGATCCTGCGCTTAAAGATAGGTGAGATTTTGCCTCTCCTAACTTTTAGGCACAGGTCGCTAACCAGGCAGCATGGAATATCGCTGTTGCCCAGTTATCGATTGTCGCCGCCTCTGCTCCTCCCCGGAAGGCCCTCAACACACCCCGATGCTAAGCGATTAGCATTGGGGCATGTAAAGAAAAAAAGAGGGAATATTCAGCAGCACTAACCGTGTTAGTCTCATTGAATATCCCGGATAGAGGCATTTACATGGTTTACAGGACTGTAATCCATATAAATGCCTTTCAAATATTGGACCCAGTGATTATATCCTATATTGATAGTGTGATGGTTGGTGTGTGTGCAGTGTATTACAGATGTTCTCCAGGGTTTCATTTGGAGTGGGGGCACCCAATAGAGGACAAAGGATCCAGAGTCTACATACCACCTGTCAATGTGTGCCCCCCTCCTCAGACATTGTTTAGTCTTCAAACTGTCCCTCTGGTGTCATTATCACCAGAAGCATATACTGAAGGAGATGCTGAGAGGCACCACTTTCCTTGCTAGATTCTACAGATAGGAGACATAACCTGCCAATGTGATGACATCCACATTTGTGCTTTCTAATTACTTTCTGTACCTTTCTGATTGTGAATTATGGGGCTGATATTCAGTAGCAGCGGTCAGCTCTATTAAAGCGGTTGACTGTCGCCACTTTAATTAAGACTAGGATATTATCAATACCAATACCAGTTATGCTTCTATACCACAGGATCCCAAGCTAAGTGGTTCAATGAGGTTCACGATATATAGAAAAAAGAAGAATATTAAGAGTCAAAAAGCCACGTTTTTAAATTTTTCCAAAAAGCCATAATAGATTGGGAACCATTAAGCTCCAATGGCAATTTTGCCCATAGTTCAGCTGCTTTATAAGGCCAAGTTAAAACAAATCTAGATTTAAGGGAAATTCCCTTACAAGATAGAAATCGCAGAGTACAATATAATTGCAAATGTTGATACTTTGTGACTAGAAGTGGGAGTAAAAACATGGAAAAATGCACTGGCACAATATCATTAAAAAATTTATATAAAAACAGATAAAATTTAAATGCCATTCTGTTGGAAACTTTGAGCCAATGAAGTTTCTGAAACAAAGGAGTCACAGCCTTATACCTGGAAATACCATATATGAGACAGGCCGCAACTGAGTTTTTAAATAGTTTATAAAGGTACATTTCCATAATCCAAACGTACTAAAATAGCAGTTTGTACTTGTAAACAAAAATACAGTAGTCAAAAGAAAGAAAAGGCCTAAGACGTCTCAATCGGCACATCTGAAAAAAAGAACTAGTTACCATTGAACTAACATGTGCATCCAACAAGGCCCCAAGAACTCGTAAAACCGGTTCCAAAGAAATATTTAACTTACATAATGCGTCCAATAATGGATCAGGTAAAGGACTACCATTATTAAAACATAAGACCTTTGTTTTAGACATATTCAGTTGAAGGCATACAGTATTCGCCCACCTTCTTAACAAATATTGAATATTACTCAAAACTGAAAAATAATCATTGGATTGAGATGGTAAGGTTACTAGTATTGAAATATAATCTGCATATGTGTAATGTGAATATCCTGTCTGTTCCAAAAACCAACCCAACGAAATCATCAAAACATTAAAAAGAATGGGGGGAAAGAGGACATCCTTGAGAAACACCACAAATTGTTTTCCAGCTATCTGAAAGCTTCCGATTAGCTCGAACCTGATATGATCTATTATTTAAAAACTATATGATCTATTATTTAAAAATCTATTATTTAAAAATTATTTATTAATTACATTCTCTTATATACTGTGCTATTCTGCATCAGTGTGGTTTACATTGAACAAACTGAAATTACATTGAACAGGGTCTTATAACTTGGAGATAACTATTTTACAGGGAACATGGGCTATGGAGGGTTAAGTGGCTTGCCCAAGACCACAAGGAGCACCTGTGGGACTAGAAACCCCAGTCCTTCTGGCCCAAGGTTGCTGTCCTCTAGTGGGATTTGAACCCCTGACTTTCCGGCCTGAAGTACCTTGCCCCAACCACTAGGCCACTCCTCCACTCCAACAACACCTGAAATTCGTAAATAACTTAAAATAATTAAAAGAATCTCATGATCTGCCACATCAAAAGCTGCAGTCAGATCAAATTGGAGTAAAATAGCAACATCATCCTTGGCTAAACAAGAATTAATGTCTGAAATCAAGAGACCCAAAAGCATCTCAGTACTATGAGCCTTACAAAAGTCAAATTGCGAATCATCTAAACAATTAAATTTCTCTAAATATTGAGATAGCTGTTGGGCAACCAAAGTTTCCATTACTTCCGTCATCAATGGAATATTAAGAACATAAGAACATAATGTGGCAGGTGCAGGCCTGTGATCCACGGTGTCTGACATAGGCAGGCCAGCATGGCTAGCTTGACCTGTAAATGAGGCCTGTGGAGAGGCATATAGGATTGCACATCCCCCAATATGCTGCTATTGTAAGAGAGAACTCAGTAGAAGTATTGAAATAGCTTAGGTAAGCAGAACTGCAGAACTAAGAAATGGAAAAATACAGAAAAGACATGTTTGAAAGTTACTGATAAGAAAAAGTACATCTGCAAAGAAATAATGAGGAGTGCTGACAGATGAGTTACAGAACCATACTCTTCTGTATGCACAAATTGGTCCCATAACCTTGAGAGTGTGAAAGTAACAAGTTAATGAACTGACCATTGTAATTGGGACTAGAAGGGGGGCAGGCAGGTGTCATGCCCACAGAAGGGACATAATTGGATAAACTTATCAGTACCGGGACCAATAGAAGAGGTACGGGAGGTACGGGAGGTTACCGGGACCAATGAAATGTTTTTCTATACCTAGAATGGAACAGAAGTCTATAAAAGTTGTTGTAATGCTTGAAAACTTTGCTCAGCCATTTTGAAATTGCCTTGCTTGAGACTTGTGCACAAATAAATGATTTGGACCTTCTGAACAGACTCCTGGTATCATTGGTTTGTCTGCGCTTTGCTGCTACAATAACATATGCCATATTGGGTCAGACCAAGGTCTATCAAGCCCAGTATCCTGTTTCCAACAGTGACCAATCTAGGTGATACGTACCTAGCAGTTTCCCCAAAAGACACTGGTTCCACAATGCTTGTAATGGGTCAAGCATTGATATCCTGGGCCCCTTCTTAATAATGGTTTATAGATCTTTCCTCCAGGAACTTGTCCAAACCTTTTTTAAACCCAGCTATACTAACAGCCTTTACTACATCCTCCGGTAACAAATTCCAGAGTTTCATTATACGTTGAGTGAAAAAATATTTTCTTTTATTAGTCTTAAATAGTTTACCCTGTAGCTTCATTGCATGTCCCCTAGTCTTTCTATATTCTCATAACGTAAACAATCAATCTACGTTTACCCATTCCACTCCGTTCATTAATTTATAGACTTCTATCATATCTCCCCTCCGCCGTCTCTTTTCCAGGTTAAAGAGCCCTAACCTTTTTAGCCTTTCTTCACAAGGAATATCCTTCCATCCCCTTTACCATTTTGGTGGCTCTTCTCTGAACCTTTTCTAATAACTCTATATCCTTTTTAAGATACGGCAACCAGAATTGCACACAATATTCAAAGTGCGGTCTCACCATGGAACGATATAGAGGCATTATAATAACTTTTGTTTTATTTTCCATTCCTTTCCTTATCATACCTAGCATTCTATTTGCTCTCTTGGCTGCCGCTGCACACTGGGCCGAGGGTTTTAACATGGTATCCACAATGACGCCTAAATCTTTTGCTGGGTGGTGGTTCCTAATGTGGAACCTTGCATCGTGTAACCATAGTTTGGGTTGTTCTTCCCTAGGTGCATAACTTTGCACTTGTCCACATTAAATTTCATCTGCCATTTTGATGCCCAGTCTTCCAATTTATCAAGATCCTCTTGCAATTTTCCACAATCCTCTTGGGTTTTAACAACTTTAAATAGTTTTGTGTCATCTGCAAATTTGATACCCTCACTCGTTATTCCCTTTTCCAGGTCATTTATGAATATGTCAAAAAGCAGCGGACCCAGCACAGATCGCTGGGGTACACCACTATTCAACTTTCTCCATTGGGAAAACTGGCCATTTAGCCCTACCCTCTGCTTTCTATCTTTTCACCAGTTCCCGATCCACAAAAGTGCACTACCTCCTATCCCATGACTCTTTAGTTTTGCCAAATGTCTCTGATGAGGGACCTTGTCAAAGGCTTTCTGAAAGTCCAGATACACTATATGAACCGACTCACCTTTGTCTACCAGTTTATTCACACCTTCAAAAAAACATAACAGATTAGTATGACAAGATCTTCCTTATTTAAAGCCATGTTGGCTGTCTCCCATTAGGCCATGACTATCTACATGCTGAGTAATGTTGTTCTTTATGATGGTTTCTACCATTTTTCCCGGTACTGACGTCAGGCTCACCAGTGTGTAGTTTCCCGGATCACCCCTGGAACCCTTTTTATAAATTGGCGTTACATTGGCGATCCTCCAATCTTCAGGTATTACAGATGATTTTAATGAAAGCTCACACATTACTAATAGCAGGTCTGCAATCTCATATTTCAGTTCTTTCAAGACCCTTGGATGTATACCATCTGGCCCAGGTGATTTGCTACTCTTCAGTTTATCTAATACTTGTAATACATCTTCCCGATGTATCGATATTTCCTTCAATTCTTACACACCTTTAAATACCACTTCAGTCATGGGTAACATCCCCACATCTTCCTCAGTAAAGACCGAAGCAAAGAATTCATTCAGTCTCTCTGCTATCGCCTTGTCGCCTCTTAGTGCCCCTTTAACCCCTCTATCATCTAATGGACCAACTGACTCTCACAGGTTTTTTGCTACGAATGTACTTGAAAAAGTCTTTATTTCGCGTTTTTGCTTCCGCAGCAAGCTTCTTCTCAAATTCTCCCTTTGCCTTCCTTATCAATGCCTTGCATTTGACTTGCCAGTGCTTTTGCTGTTTCCAGGTTTCGTCGTTTGGCTCTTTTTTCCATTTCCTGAAAGATGCTTTTTTGGCAACAACAGCCTCTCTGACCTCACCTTTAAACCATGCTGGCAGTTTTTTGGACTTTCTTCCACTTTTCTTAAAGCGTGGAATACAGCTGGTCTGTGCTTCCAAGATAGTAGTTTTCAACAACACCCAAGTTTGATGTAAGTCTTTAACCTTTGCAACTGCTCCTTTTAGTTTTTTCTTAACTATTTTCCTCATTTTATCATAGTCTCCCTTTCGAAAGTTAAAAGGTAGTACTGTGGATTTCCTTACTATCCCTCCTCCACTAATTACATCAAATGCGATCATGCTATGATCACAATTGCCAAGTGGCCCCAACACTCTTATCTCTTGCACAAGATCTGGTGTTCCACTAAGGACTAGGTCTAATATGGCTTGCCCTCTGGTCGGTTCATGAACCAGCTGCTCCAAGAAGCAGTCATTTATTTCATCTAGGAACTTTATCTTCCAAGCATGTGCTACCGTGACACTGACCCAGTTGATACCAGGGTAATTGAAATCACCCATTTTTATTACTGCGCTGTAACTTTTCTTAGCTTCCTTGATTTCTTTGAGCATTTCATCATCCAATTGTTCATTCTGGCCAGGCGGTCGATTATATACCCCCACTGCCATCGCCTTCCCCTTTTTACATGGAATTTCAATCCATAGAGATTCTACAGCAAATTTTGTTTCCTGCAAAGCTTTAATCCTTTCTGACTCAATGCCCTCTCTAACATAGAGCGCAACCCTCCACCAATTTGATCAGCTCTATCATTACGATATAGTTTGTACCCAGGTATCACAATGTCCCACTGGTTGTCCTCCTTCCACCATGTCTCTGATATTCCAATCATATCTAACCTCTCATTTAGTGCTATATATTCTAATGCTCCCATCTTATTTTTTAGACTTCTAGCGTTTGCATACAAGCATTTTAGAGACTGTATTTTATTAATATTAATCTGGCTATTGGTAGACATGGGTAGTTTGGGATCTTTAAGCTGTGTCTGCTCCATACTCGAGGGCATTTGGGCTGCTTTACTCTTTTTTGGAACCTTTCTGCTTTTGGTAGTATCCTTCAAGGATACATTCTTCCAAACCATGCGCTCTTGTGCGACTGTCAGCTTTCCCCTATTATCTAGTTTTAAGGCTGCTCTATCTCCTTTTTAAAGGTTAATACCAGCAGCCTGGTTCCATCCCGGTTAAGGTGAAGCCCATCCCTTCGGAAGAGCCCCTCCTTTCCCCAGAATGTTCCCCAGTTCCTAACAAATCCAAAACCCTCATCTCTGCACCATTATCTCATCCACGCATTGAGACTCCGGAGCTCTGCCTGCCTTTTGGGTCATGCGTGTGGAACGGGAAGCATTTCGGAGAACGCTACCCTGGAAGTTCTGGATTTCAACTTCCTACCTAAAAGCCTAAATTTAGCCTCCAGAACCTCCCTACCACATTTTCCTATGTCATTGGTACCGACATGTACCAAGACAGCAGGCTCCACCCCAGCACTATCTAAGACCTTATCTAGGTGGCGCGTGAGGTCCGCTACCTTCGCATCAGGCAGGCATGTTACCAGGCGATCCTCACATCCACCAGCCACCCAGCTATCTATATGCATAATGATCGGATCACCAACTATAACGGCTGTCCTAACCCTTCCCTCATGGGCACAGGTAGAAGGCCTCTTTGTAAAGGTCTTTAGAAGATTTTATTTGTTGCTTAAAGAGTACTGACCCTATTTTGCCTTTTATGCTAAGTTAAATTCTGATTTGATTTAAATTACAGCTCTTTGCTGCTGCTGCTGCTGCTGCTAGGCTCTGACTTATTATGAAATTTAAACTACAAGCTCTTTGCTGGGTTCCAAATTTAACCAGAAAGCTCTCTTCTGTGTTTTAAATTTAAACTTAAACTGCTGCTACTAGGCCCTGACTGATTTAACAAAAAATACTGGGTTCGCAGATTAATTAGCTTTAATACAAAGAAGTCCTTTCAGAAAATTCCCAGACGTATATACTCACAATTGCAGATCTCTCTCCAGAAGTAGCAGTCCCTTTTTCTAGTCCTTCAAGACTGAGAATCACAGAGCTCTGGTTGAGCTATTTATGCCTGTGCTGCTGAGATAAGCTGT
Source organism: Ichthyophis bannanicus (assembly GCA_033557465.1). NCBI lineage: Eukaryota > Metazoa > Chordata > Amphibia > Gymnophiona > Ichthyophiidae > Ichthyophis > Ichthyophis bannanicus. The sequence continues at coordinate 498,977,965 of CM066035.1, forward strand.
GACCAACTTCCTGGGTGTTTAACAGTCCTTGCTTGGATAGAAAGAGTCTTTCAAAATGGCCTTTTGACCTGCCACCTGGTGTTAACACCTATTGAAAACGTTTCACAGGTCTCTTGCCCCCTAGGTAGAAGGCCTCTTTGTAAAGGTCTCTAGAAGACTTTATTTGTTGCTCAAAGAGTACTGACCCTGTTTTGCCTTTTATGCTAAGTTATATTCTGATTTGATTTAAATTACAGCTCTTTGCTGCTGCTAGGCTCTGACTTATTATGAAATTTAAACTACAAGCTCTCTGCTGGGTGCTAAATTTAACCAGAAAGCTCTCTTCTGTGTTTTAAAGTGACTATTAAATTTAAACTACAAGCTCTCTGCTGGGTTCCAAATTTAACCAGAAAGCTCTCTTCTGTGTATTAAATTTAAATATTAGCAATGGGCTGAAAATTTGTCATATCCTGATAAGAGGCCTTTTTGTCCTTGATAATCAGGGTCAAAACTATATTGCCCAATTCAGATGGATATACACCTAACTTCAGTAACTCTACCATATTACCATAAAACCAGATTTTAAATTCTAATGGTGCATAAGCATATAAAAAGGTGCCATGGTCATATCTGGAAACCAGCATCAGATATATAGGTTGGCTGGATAGCACTGCAGCTAACTGGGCAGCAGCTGAATATGATCAGACAGCCTGCCTCATCTGCAAAGCTGATAGGATCATGGCACATAGTCAGCCTGTACCAGCGCCCCTGCTATGCTAATGAATAGCCATCATATCTTCTTTTAGATGCCCTTTCATCTCACACCACCTGTATGTACATGAGAACTGGTTGCATTTGGCAACCCCATACTACTGCATAATCTGGCATTAGATTTCCTAATCCCTTCTCAGAAAGCTCCTGTTATGCTAGGGCTCAGTTTCACACATAGTTGCTGTCAGTTTGGCTATACCATCTTCAGGGATGTGTGCTGCTCCTCACTTGGGAAACATTCCTGCCAGAGGCTCTCAGAAATCTCTGCACATGTGCATTAGTCTTCACATGTGGGTAGATGGTCAGCATGTGAGGTACTTCTCCTTGTCACTTTGATCCTGCATGCTTACCTCATTTCCCTCATCTGGAGGAGGTGCAGTCTGAGCTGCACACTTCCCACTTATCACTGGCTCATAATGGTCCAGGTCATTTGAAAATCTGTCCACTCTCGGAGATTGTGACCCTCAGGTATGCTTTTATCAGGCTTCCCCCTAGTTTTCTTCATACCTTTTTTCCACATGCTCCTTGGAAAGCCTCTGCCTTGACCTCTCCCTCTCACTGACTATTTTACCCTGCCTGTTGTGATTCTCTCCGCTGCCAGGCTCTGTGGAACCCTTGCACTTTTCCCTCAACCTGTCCTCTATGAGGCTCACTGGCTGACTAATAGTACTCACGGAGCCAATTATCCCTTTCTGATGCTCCATGCAGATCATTCCCATCCTCCATTACTCCAAACTCACTCACTCTTTGTACAAAATGTAGCATACAGTCATGGAAAACATGCCACACAGGAGCACACTCTTATTTGACAATGACCATACAGTACATTGTTCCCTACATGTCAGTCATGGTGCCTCTCTCCCCCTGCTACCTGTGTATCTGTATCTGACTCCTTTCTCAGACCACAGCTTAACATCAGGTTTACCAACATAGCCGGTGCAGGGCTGACCTAATAATGCACTGTCACACTTGTCATGTACTAATGGCACTACGCAACACATTGCCACACACTCTCACATGCAATTATCGCACCTAACAGTGCTGTGACTGTCACCATGCTATGGTCTCCATGCAATGCACACCTTCACCCTTAATGCTGACATGCCTCCATGCTGCCACCATCACTAGCGTACTACAGTTTCTATTATCATGTGGTAGTTTCTACCCTGACTGTATATTTCCTGCCACACCCTACTGCACCTTAGTAAACATACCCTTAAGAGATATAGACAATGGAAATCTGATCTTCCTCAAGGGAGGAGAAGGCCTGTTGGAGGAACTTATCCTGAAATGAAAGCCCAAGGAGAGGACTAAGGTGCTCAAGCTCTTACAGTTTGCCTTTAGGAGCACATGGTGCTTGAAACTATTTTATTTGTTTTATTTTTAATCATCTATTATTTGTAAATTGCCCTTGCTGACTTTGCAGACATGGTCGAAAACTGGCTTGAGAACCATAACCACTCAGCATGTAATATCTGCGGAGGTGTGTACATTTACTGGCATGTGATCTGATTTAGAGATGTTGGTAGGAGGGACATGCTGCCACAACCAGCAGATGCTTGAAGTTGGCCAAGCCCTGTTATGCCCTCAAATTGCACAGACAGCACATCAGCTATTAGCAGCCTATCTGAGTGCTGTGCTACATATATTACAAGCCGGATGTACCTGCAGCTTCAATGCCCTATTGCCCCACACATTTGAAAGGCCCCCCATCACATACTGTACCAGTACAATTCAAATGCTGTTCAGTGTCACAACACACTTCAAGAAATCATGTCTAAATGGATAGCTTGTCACCTGATGCACCTTTCCAAAAAAGAAGTGACCTGCTAGGCCAAGAGCCATGCACACTGCCCTAATCATCATGCCTGTAGAAACACCCAGATATTGTCTTCCTATGGCCAGATGATGCATGTGTTAGCATAGGGATGGATGCCCACAAACATTCTGGGGGATGCTGTATCACTTCTGCAGGATGACACGAACCTCGCAGCAGTGGAGCTGCATACACCTGTCTGGTGTGTATTGGACATGATGACAGACTGCAGAGCTTGCAAGACCCATGTAAAAAGTCCAGGAACAGAACATTAGCTGTCCTCCCATCACATGCATACTGCCAAAGCATGGTGTTGCCTCAGGTGCATGCTGATAGTATTGATGTCTGCACATTTGCATACACAAACAAAAAAACTGCATTTTGCATAGTTGAGCAGCCTGAAAATGCATTACAACCTGTTAGTTTAGTTACCTTCACACCTCCTATCATATCTGCTTTGCTTAACCCCCTCTTCCTGATTTGTTTCCCATGTGTGCTGATTTCTCTCTCTGCCTCAGCACAGAGAAGCTGCTTACCTGCTTTGCTGCCGGTTTGGGCACATTTACATACCAGTTTGTGAGTCCTGTGTGTCCATTGATATATTTATTCTATCACTGTTAGTATGCTGTTTATCTATCTGTACCATTGTGAGTGTGCTATTTATTTATCTGTAAGCTTGTTTCTATAAGGGGACTTTATGTTTCTATAAGGGGACTCTTGTAGAGGTTGATATGGAAGGGTAGACTAGATAAGCCATGTGGTCTTTTTCTGCCATCATGTTTCTATGTTTCTCCATTCCTACCTGTCTCCTATCCTCATAACTTTTATCCCTCCCTCCTCCCCTCTACCCCCCACCCCATGGCATTTAGCCTCTTATAGCCATCCTCTGCTCATTACTATGCTTTATCTTTATCTTTATTGCGTCAGTTGATTAACCATCCTTCGTAACATCAGAGCAGTGTACAGAGTATAAATAGCAGTGGCCAAAGCCAGAAAAGGAAAGGAACTACAAATTTTGACAGGAAAGAAACACAATCACACCACAGAGAAGAGGAACAGAGGAGAAAGAGGACACACGAATCCTTACAGGTCAGGGGAGGGGAGTTTGTAGGCCAGGCAAAAAAAAATGCGTTTTGAGGAGGAACTTAAATTTGGGGTAGGATTGTTCTTGGCAGAGTAAGGGGGAGAGAGTTCCAGAGGGAAGGGGCCAGAAAGAAAAAAGCAGTGCGACAGATCTGTTCCAAATGGGCCAGGAAGGGGGACGGAAGATGTGTAGACGATGATAGTAGACTGAGCGAAGAGTATGGGGCACTGAATGATATTGTAGGGCATCAGCCAGATATTGTGGGGTGTGAGTATGGAGAGCTTTATGAGTAAGGATCAGGAGCTTATAGGTTATACGATGTGAAACAGGCAACCAGTGTAAGTTGATGAGATGGGGCGTGATGTGCACAGAACGAGTGGTGTGAGAAAGGATCCTTGCTGCAGAATTCTGAATCGGTTGGAGACAGTGGAGCTGATGTTGGGGGAGGCCTGCGAAAATGATATTGCAATAGTCAATACGAGAAATTACCAAGGAGAGCAGAAGAGTGGTGCGGGCAGATGGGGGCAGGATTTCATGGACAGTACGAATCTGACAAAGAAAGAAATGGGATGATGGGACAAGGCAGAGATGTGGTCTTGGAAAGATAGATCCAAATCCAGGGTCACCCCAAAGTAGCGCATAGAGGAAACTGAAGGTACTAGGTACCTAGGAGGGTAGGGGAGAGCATTGGTGGGGGGGGGGGGGCGTGTAAAAGGAGAACCATACCACTGAGGATTTGACGGGGTTAAGATGCAGAAGGTTAGTACTCAACCAGTTGGCAACACTGGATAGGCAGACATTGAGGGAAGAGAGATCTGGGTCTGAGGGGGAGGTATGATGAACCAGTATAACATCATCTGCGTAGTAATAGGCTGAGATGCTGTATTGTTGCATTAGAAGGATGAGAAGGGTGAGAAGGACCAGAAAGATTTAGAGAAGCAGAGGTGCAAGGACAGAACCTTGAGGAAGTCCGCAGTGAAGAGGGAGGGGCTCAGAGGTGGAAGAATCCAAAGAGACAGAGAAAGACCGAGAGGAAAGAAATGAGTGGAACCACCGAAACACTGTGCCCCGGAGACCCGCATCCCGAAGATGAGAGAGGAGGATAGTGTGGTCTACAAGGTCAAAGGCTGTAGAGAGATCCAGAGAGACAGCTATTGAAATGTCACCTGATCGTGAGACGTGTGGAGTTCATTGAGGAGTGCAAGAAAGATGGTCTCCATACTGTGGCCTGAGCTAAAACCTGATTGCCGCAAGTGTAGGAAGTGGGTGGAATCCAGAAAGGAGGAGAGGTGAGAAAACACTGCCTTTTCCAGGATTTTTGATACGAAAGGGAGGTTGGAGATGGGCGGGAATGGTGGGGTCCAGGGAAGGCTGCTTGAGGAGCGGACAGACCATTGCATGTTTCCATGGTTTAGGGAAGGTAACACAGGAAAGACATGAGTTAAGCATAGTGAGCAGAGGGGGAAGAAGGGCAATGGAAGGTTCCAGGAGCCAGCATGAAGGGATAGGGTCAAGGGCACAGGTAGTCTTCTGGGCAACGGAGACAAACTTGAAGAGTTCAGAAGAGAGAATAAGCTAGAAAGAATACCAGGTGTGAGACAGTGTTGGGGAGGCAGGAGGCGAGGGGGAAGGGGGAGACGAGAGGGGAGGTGGGATGGAGGTAAAAGAGGAGAAAAGGTGGTCAATCTTGGTAATTAAATTATTTAGCTAGCTGTAAAAGGGGCGGAAGACTGGGTGCTACGTGATGGAGGCTGGTGTAAGGTGGAGAGAGACCTGAGAGTGGCGTAGAGCTGTCGGGTGTAGTTTGTGGCAGAGGAAATCAGGTTGGAATAATAGGTACGTTTGGTCTCTGAGACAAGTGAGCGGTAGTGGTGGTGGCACAGATGAAAGTGATGTAGGGAATAGAAAGAAAGAATTTTCCTCCATAGTCGTTCCGCTCGCCTAAGGTGTGTCTGCTGCAGGCAGAGACTAGGGTGATACCAGGGGTGACGTGAAGGAAGCCACGGGGAGCACGGTTGGAGGGGGATCAAATGATTGAGCGTGGAGGAGAGGTGAGTGGTCCAAAGGGAGGCTTGGGTCTCAGCATCAAGGGAGAAAAAAATCAGGGGGAGGGGGGGAGAAGTTGGTTGGCAAGGGGAAAGTGCTGAAGGGTAGTGGGAGTGATGCGGCAAGCCTGACGAAGTGAGCCAGCAGCAGAGTAGAGGAAGGAGGTTGGATGGTGACCCCGAGTGGAGGGGGGCACGGGATGGTAAAGAAGACACAGAAATGATCTGTCCAAGGAAAGCGCTGAGTGGCATTATTTGAAGGCGAATAAGAGGACCCCTGTAGGGAAATGAGAAGGTCGAGGGTCTGCTGTGCCACATGAGTAGGCCCGAGGACATGCTGCCGAAGGTCAAGATCCTGGAGAAGAGTGTGGAAAGAGTGGTCACGTGCTGAGGTGGGAGAGTGGAAGTGAACATTGAAGTCACCAAGGATGATGAGATAAGGGAATTGCAGGGAGAATTCTGCAATGGTAAGAATGAGGGAGTCCCACAAGGATGGGTGTAAGGAGAGAGGGACGTATAAGAGAAGAAAATGAATAGGAGGAGCTGAATGCAGGCGTAGGAGAAGGGACTCCGGATAGTGCAGGGCAGGAGAAGTTAGCTGAGTGAAGGGCAAGGATAAGTGGAATAGAGCCGCAACCTCACCTCTGACGTGCCCCAGGCCGAGAAGGCAGCAGCTGAAAAACCAGAGCGGAGATAGTAGATAAGGAGAGGATCTTCTCCCTCTTGTAGCCAGGTCTCAGTTTAAAAGAGAAAATCCAGCTGAAATTGGAGGATAAGATCGTGAAGCAAAACCGTCTTGCTCTGGAAAGCCCTGCAATTGAGGAGACCCGAATGCAGCAGGCGCTCACCAGAGCAGACAGGAGGCAGGGAGGGAGAAGGTACGAGTGAGGGCTGGCAATGCATTCGATTGTAAGAGACCCAGCAGTGGTATCCAGAAGGCCGGGGGATAGGAATCAGAGAGCGTCCTCCCCAGATTGACAGGATTGCTGCCATGGTGAGGAGTGAGAGCAATGCAAACAGAAAACACAACGTGAGTGCAGCAGAGAGAAAGGGAACCCACCCACAGGAGATATGGCCGGGAGGGCGACAGAGCGTTCGGGATCTGTTCCTCCTAACAAGGGAATCGACATCAGGGCCTATGCACCAGAGGTCTCGGAGTGCCCAGGAGTCACCCCAAAGAGCTCGCCCAAGGAGCACATCCTGCTCCTTGGGCATGCTCCTTCGGCGCACACCCATGGCGTGGACCACCACAGAGGGCTACCCTTTATACTGCAGGGGACATGTGATGGTACCTGGTGGAGCGCAGCCGTGTGCCCATGGCTGTTTCACTTCCAGGAGAGACTAATGGCTGCAAGCCTGTATACGAGAAACAACATGGTAGAGGCAAACAAGCAAACAAGCAGGTACACTCAGAGGTAACAACAGGTAGATGGAGGCAGGAGATGGTCATGCTGCAGAAGGCTGTCCTTTATACTGCAGGGGACACGTGATGGTACCTGGTCGAGCGCAGCCTGTAACTTTCAGGAGAGGAGGCAGAGACAGATGGCTGGAAGCCTAATGGAGTGCAGCCATGTGCCCGCAGCTGCGTCACTTCTGGGAGAGGAGGCAGAGACTGATGGCTGGAAGCCTGGTGGAGCACAGCTGCATGCCTGCAGCTGCATCACTTTTGGTAGAGGAGGCAGAGACTGATGGCTGGAAGCCTGTATAGTCGACAGAAACAACGTAGTAGAGGCAAACAAGCAGGTACACTCACTGCTGGGTATCTTACAACAGGTATATGGAGGCAGGAGATGCTTATTCATAGGTGCACCTAGTCCCTTGTCATCTCTCATCCACCTATCCTTATTTCTCTGACATCTGTTCTCCTCTCCATATCACTTTCTCTTCTTATTCCTCATACTTCCTAATTATCGCCCCTCCTACTAACACTTTCATGCCTCCCCCCCTTATCTCCCCTTTACTATCCTCACTTCCCCCACCATCCTGTCCTCTACTCTGTCATCAGCTCTTGAGTTTCACCACTTTCTTCCTCTCATTCAGCCATTCAAAAATCTCAGATATGTCCCTAACGCATCCAGATGCTATCCGCATAGCATCGGGGCGTGTTGGGAGTGCTCTGGGGCGGAACATAAGTGGGCCATGGCACTACCTGTGTAGCACCAATTTTCAATGCTACATGATTAGCGCTCTGTGCCTTAAAGATAGGCATGGGAAAATCTTGCCTGTCTTTAAGGCACTGGGGCTAACCGTGTAGCATCGAAAATCGGTGCTACACAGGGAGCTCCTGCAGCTTCTTGTCTGTATGGCAACACCTGGATTTTCGATGCCAGAGCCACATATGACCCCAGCATGGAAAATCCGTGTTGGTTGGGAGGTGGGTGGGTTATGCGCCAATGCGGTGCATAGCACCGTCCAACTGAAGTTTGAGCCCTTTATCTCTAATGCTCTCCATCTCCTTACTCTAACTGACTGGCTCCTTCCTGATGACTCAGCTTCAGTCACTGCTCTCTGTCATGGCGCTATCAATTCTCCCACATGCCTCGTCCCACTGGCAGTAGTGTTGGGTTTCTACTGTACTCTCTCCTTCCTGTCAATTTCAACCCCTTCTTCTGCCTCAGTCTTACTCCTTTCCCTCCTTTGAGGTCCACTCCATCCATCTTTTTACTCCACTACCTCTCCGATTAGCTGTTATTTATTGACGCCCTGATAAGTCCACCTCTATCTTTCTCTCTGACTTTGACTTATGGCTTTCCTTCTTTCTGGATTCATCTTCCCCCTCTCTTATTCTCAGGGATTTTAACATTCATGTTGATAACGTCTCTGACCCTTATGCTTTAAAGCTCCTCTCCCTTACCTCATCATTCAATCTCCAGCTTTGTTCTACTGCCCCTACTCACCAGCAAGGCCACTGCCTCGACCTTGTATTCTTCTTTAATTGCTTACCCTCAAACTTCTGTACCTCACTTCCTCCCTTATCAGACCATCACCTACTAAGCTTCACTCTTCATCACTCACTGCCTCCACCTCGCCCTGTCTCCTCCAACCTTTTTAGAAATCTTCATGCTATTGACCTGTTGGCTCTTTCCTTCACTGTCTCATCACCTCTTTCATCCACTATGTCCTCTGAGTCTGTTGATGAGGCAGTAGCTTCCTATAACACTGCACTCTCCTCTGCTTTGGATGTTCTTGCTGCACTCATGCCATGTCCTGTGAGTCGTACTATACAACAACCTTGGCTGTCTTCCACTACCTGCTATCTTCGTTCTGTGCCTGCTCAGCTGAGCATGCTTGGTTCAAATCCCGCACCCTTGAAGACTTTCTACACTTCAAATTTATGCTTCTCTCTTTCCAGCCAGCCATAGCACTTATCAAACAAGACTATTATGTCCATCTGACTAACTCTCTTGCCTCTGATCCTCTCAGTCTCTTTACAACTCTCAACTCTCTCAACATACCTCCGCCTCCAACCCTTCCTTCCCTTTATGTCCAGACCCTGGCTGAATAGTTCCATGACAAAATCCACAAGATCACATTCCAGTTTTCCACAAGGTCAGCTACCTCCCCTCCTCCCCCTCTTCACTCCCAATCTTCCCCTCCCCCTACCTCTGCTACCCTTTCTTCCTTTTCTATGATCTGAGGAGGAAACCACTAACCTTTTTTTCTCATCCAAACTCACTACTTGCTCCTCTGATCTTATTCCCACCCATCTCATTTCTCCTCCACGGTAGTCCCTTCCATTTCTCATATTCTCAACCTATCACTCTCCATTGCAACTTTCCTTGCAGCCTTCAAGCATGCTGTGGTCATTTCTCTCCTCCAGAAACCCTCACTAGACCCTACCTGTCCTTCTCATTATTGATTCGTCTCCCTCCTCCCCTTCATTTCTAAACTACTTGAATGTGCGGTTCACTGCCGCTGCCTTGACTTTCTCTCCTCTCAAGCCCTTCTGGATCCTCTACAATCCGAACGGCTCTTGCCATAATCTCCAGTGACCTATTCCTGGCAAAATCCAAGGGCTTTACTCGATTCTCATCCTTCTTGACCTTTCTGCTACTTTTGACATTGTTGACCACAACCTTCTCCTTGATATCTTGTGCTTGCTTGGTTTTAGAGGCTCTGTACTATCCTGGTTTTCTTCTTATCTTTCCCATTGCTCTTTCAGTGTTTGTTGTGGTGGATCCTCCTCTACTGCTACCCCACTCTCAATTGGATCTGTTTTGGGTCCACTCCTTTTCTCTCTATATACCCAGTCCCTTGGTACACTCCTCTCTTCCCATGTTTTTCAGTACCATCTTTACCCTGATGACTCTCAGATCTACCTCTCTGCACCTGAAATCTCTCCGGCAATCCAGGCCAGGATCTCTGCCTGCCTTTCTGACATTTCTGCTTGGATGTCTCACCACCAATTTAAATTGAACATGACCAAAACTGAGTTTCTTATTTTTCCCTCAAACCCTCCTCTCCCCTTCCTCCTTTCTCAGTCTCTGTGTATAACTCTCTACTCCTCGGCTTGAAACCTTGGGGTCATCTTTGACTCCTCTCTCTCTTTCTTCACACACATCCAACTGATAGCTAAAACCTGTGGTTTCTTTCTCTAGATCATCAACAAAATTCACCCATTCCTTTTTGAACACACTACCAAGACACTTATCCACTCCCTAGTCACCTCCCATCTAGACTATTGTAACTTACTCCTTGCTGGTCTCCCTCTGAATCATCTCTCTCCCCTTCAATCTGTTCAACACTCTGCTGTGCAGCTAATCTTCTGCCAGCCTCGACATGCTCATATTACCCCTCTTCTAAAGTCACTTCCTTGGCTCCCTATCCATTTCCACATCCAGTTCAAACTTCTGCTGATCTATATGTGCATTCACTCTGCAGCTCCTCACTACCTTTCCTCTCTTATCTCTCCCTACACCACTCCTTGGGAACTCCACTCTTGTGGCAAATTGCTTTTATCTGTGCCCTCTTCTATTGCTAACTTCAGACTTCACTCCTTTCACTTTGCTGCTGCTTATGCCTGGAACAAACTACCTGAGTCTATATGTCAGGCACCTTCTCTGACCCTTTTCAGATCCAGGCTAAAAACTCACCTCTTCGCTGCCACTTCCGGATCTGGACTCACCTGATCTTCCTTCTGTTTCCTTATCATTACCCCTAGATATATCCTATGTCTCAGCTACTGTGTTGTCTGTCTTGACTAGATTATAAGTTCTGATGATCAGGGACCATCTTTTACATGTGTCTGTGCACCGCTGCATACTTCTTGTGGCACTATGCAAATGTTCAGTAGTAGTAGTAGTAGTAGTAGAAGAGCCATTGTGGTTTCCAATGTTCCAGCCTTTGGACCTCTACAGTAATATTTCTCTATGCCTGCTCCACAGATATGTCACGACTCATAGGATGTGCCTATACCTGAAGCATTCATAGGCCTAGATGCAATAGATGGATGTGTGATAGAGCACACAGACCCCATATTTGTATGTGCATCATATCAGTACATCTGGATATGCAGGAGTAAAGTCCTCATTGTACAGGTATTAGGTTGAGAAGGGCACACATGGTCATGGGAACATGAAGTAACCAACACAGGCACCTGCCATAGCTAGATTTGCAGCACCATGTCATTACATTGGAGTTCCAGAGGATCTACATATTTTGCAAGAAAGTGAACATACACACACCTTCCAGAGTCAACCATCCACAGAAGTCTGGCATCTGCACAGGCCTAAAGATGCAGCATGCTACACCACAACTTAGAGATGTGTGTTGCCCTGCATGTAGCTGCTAAATTGAAAAAGGCACAGTATAGACATCAGTGTTCAGCTAGGCTGTGCATTATTGCCATGACCCACAACTTTACCATGACCATGTCCCTTTGAAAAGAACATGTGAATAAGGGCATTGTGCAGATGGCCTCACTATTTGCTCAGAGGGACCATGTCATATGGTGGCCATCTCTAGAAGATGTATGTTGGTATGAAATCCTATGATGTACGTTGGTATGAAATCCTATGGACTCCAATGTGCAGTGCACTGGTGTAGATGTAGACTAGGATGCCCTGTGACCACTTGTAATCTTAATAGTGATTATAGTGGGTGTAAAAGGTGATTGCACACCACAAGAGGATTATTTCTCCATGTCAGTTGACAGCCACCATAATGTTATGAATGGCTAGTTCCACATAGATTGAGTGATCAAAGTTGATTGCTTGACAACCGGGGTGACATCTAATTATGATGCCAAGGCCGCCTGAATTGATGTCAGGAGAGGTCTTATCTCATGCCTGTGGTGACATGAACAAATGAACATATATATGAACATATGATATGCCATAATGGGTCAGACCAATGTCTATCAAGCCTAGTATCCTGTTTCCAACAGTGACGAATCCAGGTTACAAGTACTCAGCAGGTTCCCAAAAAGGGACACAGATTCCACAATGCTTGTCCCAGAGCAAGCAGTGGATTTTCCAGATCCTCTTTAAGAGGATAAAGCAGAATTGCTTAACAAATATTTCTGTTCTGTGTTCGCAGATGAAGGGCCAGGAGCAGGACCTCAGAAAACACCCACAAGTAGGAACAGAAGCAACAAGGATCTCGAACGATTTTCAAAAGACTGTTCATGAGGAACCTGCTAAACTAAAAGTAGTCAAAGCCATGGGTCCAGATGGGATACATCCAAGAATACTAAGGGAACTTGGGGACATTCTAGCGACTCCACTGTTTAACCTTTTCAATGCCTCTTTGGGAATAGTGCCAGAGGACTGGAGAAAGTCACATGTGGTCCCTTTACACAAAAGCAGACGTAAGGATGACATTGAGAACTACAGGCTGGTTAGTCTAACCTCTGTGGTTAGTAAATTATTGGAAAGGCTACTAAAAGAGAGAATAGTGAGGTTTCTAGAGTCCAATGGATTGCAGGACCCGAGCCAGCATGGATTAACCAGAGGCAGGTCTTGTCAGAAAAATCTGTTTGATTTCTTTGACTCAATGACCAGGGAGTTGGACCAAGGGAAAGCCCTAGATGTGATCTATTTAGATTTCAGTAAATCTTTTGACACCGTTCCGCACAGGCAACTTATAAAAAAACTTAGCACCCTAGAGATGGACCCTAAAGTTACTGATTGGGTTAGAAATTGGTTGAGGGGGAGGTAACAAAAGACACAGGTAAATGGAGCTCACTCCGAAGAGAAGAGAGTTACCTGTGGTGTGCCGCAGGCATCTTTCCTTTGTCTGATTCTTTTTAACATCTTTGTTAGTGTATTGTGGAAGGGTTGTCGGGTAAGGTTTGCTTGTTTGCAGATGATACCAAAATCTGCAGTAGCGTAGACACCCAGGAAAGAGTAAATAACACGAGGAGGGATCTAGCTAAGCTTGAAGAATGGTCTAGAATTTGGCAGCTGAAATTTAATGCTAAAAAGGCAGGGTCTGCATTTGGGCTGCAAAAATCCAAAAGAGCGTTACAGTGTAGGGGGTGAGGTACCTCTGTCCACAAAAGAAGAGCAGGACCTGGGCGTAATTGTGTCTGACGATCTTAGAGTAGCTAAACAGGTAGAAAAGGTGATTGCGAAAGCCAGAAGGATGCTTGGGTATACAGGGAGAGGAATGGACAGCAGAAAAAAGGAATTGATAATGTCTCTGTATAAGTCTTTGGAGCGACCTCATTTGGAGTATTGTGTGCAATTCTGGAGACCACATCTTCAAAAGGAGATAAGCAGGTTGGAGTCAGTGCAGAAGGTGGCTACTAAAATGGTTAGTGGTCTTCATTATGTAGCATATGAGACTTAAAAATCTTAATATGTATACTTTAGAGGAAAGGCAGGATAGGGGCAATTGACAGAGATGTTGAAATATCTCCATGGCATAAATGCACAGGAGGGTTTCTTTCAATTTCAGGCAAGCTCTGCTATGAGAGGACATACAGTAGGATGAAAGTGAAAGGAGATAGACTCAGGAGTAATATGTGGAAATACTTCTTTATGGAAGGAGTGGTAGATGCGTGGAATAGTCTCCCAGTGGAGGTGGTAGACACGAGGATAGTATCTGAATTCAAAAAAGCATGGGACAAACACAGAGGATCTCTAAAGGTAAAAAGAGGACTACTATACTTGATATGAAGGGCATACTAGATAGGTTATGTGGTCTTTTTCTGCCATCATGTTTCTATGTTTCTGTGATAGCACCTTGACAGTGTTCCCTGTGTGCGATGAACTACCTGCAGTGAGATTGGATGCACACATACAGCCATCCTGCAAGGCCAGGACTTGTCTTTTCCAAGGTAAGCCTGTACTACATGGGGTGATCTCTCTTACCTGTGAGTGGAGGAAACCTGTGAGTGTTAATGCTTCCACTATTTGCTAGCACAAAGCAGGGTGAGCACTTTTTACAAACAGAGACAGGAGCAGATCAGCACTAACATTAGGTCAGCAATGATAGCCTCCACCAATGTTTACCTCCAATTGCCTCTAGGGATGGTACACATCACTTACATAGGAAATGCTCCTATATGAGGTTCCTGCAGACCCGACTGCCATCCTGTATTGTCTCCCAGGCACGTACAGGTAGGCAAAAGGCCTTATGTCTGGCCTTGTTGGAACATCTACACTCAGTGTCATGATGCTCACAACATCTGGGCTGTATGCTGAACCCACTGGTGATCTCAGGAACAACAACCGATATGGGTCTGCAAATCTTAAAGCCTTTTGGACTATGGGGTATGTTTACTAAACTGCGCCAATGTGCGCTACTGTTCGCTAATTGCGCTGCGCACGTTAGCGTGTGCTAAGGTATCTTAGCGCATGCTAATGTTGCGTTACGGGGCATTATTATGCACGCTCATGTGCGCGGCACGCTAATGTGCGATGAAGGCGGGGAAAGGCTCCCGTAGGGCGGAGGAAGGCTCCCCAGGGGCAGAGAGAAGGGGTCAATGGGTGGAGGGTGGGAGGGGAGAGGCTCCCCGCACATTAGCGAGGTTTAAATCCAGCCAGACAGCAACTGATGAGGGCCCAACATGGGCACGAGAGTGTTTATCACAGTGTCACAGGGGATAGTACCCAGCAGGTACCCCCAAGGGCACAGAACATTGGCAGGCGGTGTTGGGGGGAAGCGTGGACGCCTATGCAGGCACCCCTACCCCAGAACACGCACCATAGGCAGCCGCCTACCTGCACAATGGATGGCTTGAGACTGCACACCACCAGTACCACCAGCAGAAGGGCATGTCAGCATGATGGCAGAGGGGTACTGGTGGTGGAGGGGGGCAGTGGCAGCTGCTCAGAGCCGACCATGGCCTAGCCCTGTGTAGGTGGGTGCCATGCACTGCAACAGACAGGCTGTGTCTGACAAACAATCATGGCATCTCCAGGGACTGCAAGGTCACTGTGAGCACAGTGTGGTGCAGTGAACACAGCCAGTGTGTTCAGGAGCAGAAGGTCACAAGTTCAAGTCCCAGCTGGGGCTACTGCCAATCCAATCCCCATATTTTACCCGCTACTAAACCGTGATGGTAAGGACAAACCTTTATTGCAGAGAACATACGCATGGTTCAAACGCCTATATTTTACCCCACCGAGCACAGACACCAGAAACATGCGCATTACCTGGAGCAGAGTCCCCCAAATTCAGTCCTGGAGGCCCACAAATCAGTCAGGTTTTATGCTGTCTCCACTATAAGGCCATGTCAGCATGGTGGCGGAGGGGTACTGTTGGTGGAGGGGGAAGTGGCAGCTGCCCACAGCAGACCATGGCCTAGCCCTGTGTAGGTGGGTGCCATGCACTGCAACAGACAGGCCCTGCCGGACAAACAGTCATGGTATCACCAGGGAATGCACAGTCTCTGTGGCAACACGGTGGTGCAGTGCACACAACCAGTGTGTATGGAGGCAGAAGGTCACAAGTTTAAATCCCAGCTATGTTGCCTGCCAACCCAGTCCCCATATTTTACCCACTACTACAACGTGCTAATACAGACAGAACCTTTATTGCAGATGACGTAAACATGCTCAAAACACCTACATTTTACCTTACAGAGCAAAGACACCATAAACAGGCGCATTACCTAGAGCAGAGTCTCACAAATGCAGTCCTGGAGGGCCAAACACCATTTAGGTTCCATGCTGCCTCTAATAAAGATGCCTGTGCTGCATATCTATGCACCACCCCCATGGTATGCAGATGTATCTCATGCATATTCATGAGGGACAGCATGAAAACCCGAACAGTGTTTGGCACACCAGGACTGGAGTTGGGAACCTCTGCCGTAAAGAAGCAGCCAACAGGGGCAGACACACCCACACCCACACCCACAGGCTCCATTAGCCAATGCCTCCTGGAGAGGCAGGACATTGGGCCCTGCGTGCATCTCCCAATACTAGCACTTGCATACCTTAGCAATGCCACCCTACACCTGGGAATATGGTACACAGCTATCAAATGTTTGCTATGATTACTGGCAGATACCAATTCCTACGTTAAGCACAGTTTGCTGTTTGAGCTCCATCATAGCAACCTTTCTGCTGTCTGTGGAGTGTGCTTCAGGTCTGGTCTCTGACAGTGTTTACCACCCTGGGGAGTGACCCCCAACAGTATTGCGTACCATATCCATGCCTGCACTTTGCCCAGGACTGGTGTGGTGGCCAGGGCTGCTAAACTCCTCTAGAGTGGCACAATGCTGGCATAGGTGTGGGAGTGTGTGTCTTTCTATCCAGTGTGTGGTGGCTGCAAACACCCTCCACAGCCCACACTGCCAGCACTGTTGCCAGTATTGGCCTGCCAATGTGCACAATGAGGAGCAAGGTACCATGGGTATAGCCCGGACAGGGTGGCCTGGCCAGGATGCATCTGCACAGGGCATAGGGCACTGGCTGGGACATTGTAGTGCCCAGCCACCACCTGCACAGACAGGTTGGCCACAGCATGTCCTGCTCGGAGATCACTCTCACCCTGACTGTGCAGTGACCACAGCATGGCTAGGCACCCCCATAGTACTATATAGTATTTTTCTCATGTGATATTTATGGGTTTCCCTTTGGGGCCCAGTCACTGACTTATCTGCTTGGTGTGTATGCTGACATCCCAGTTCGGGGTGCACGCATTTCCACCAGGAACATGCACTATGGACTAGCTAGCAGACTGTCTGCAGCTGGTATGTGTCCTGATGGAGCGCCTTGCAGGGTGCAGCGGCTGATGGCTTGCTGCAGGAGAATATCATAAGAACATAAGAACATAAGATATGCCATACTGGGTCAGACCAAGGTCCATCAAGCCCAGTATTCTGTTTCCAACAGTGGCCAATCTAGGTCATATGTACCTAGCAGTTTCCCCAAGAGACACAAGTTCCACAATGCTTGTACTGGGTCAAGCATTGATATCTTCGGTCACTTCTTAATAACGGTTTATGGACCTTTCCTCCAGGAACTTGTCCAAACCTTTTTTAAACCCAGCTACACTAACAGCCTTTACTACATCCTCCGGTAACAAATTCCAGAGTTTGATTACACGTTGAGTGAAAAAATATTTTCTTTTATTAGTCTTAAATAGTTTACCCTGTAGCTTCATTGCATGTCCCCTAGTCTTTCTATATTCTGATAACGTAAACAATCGATCTACGTTTACCCGTTCCACTCCGTTCATTAATTTATAGACCTCCACCATATTTCCCCTGAGCCGTCTCCTTTCCAGGCTAAAGAGCCCCAACCTTTTTAGCCTCTCTTCATAGGATTATCCTTCCATCCCCTTTACCATCTTGGTGGCTCTTCTCTGAACCCTCTCTAAAATTGCTATATCCTTTTTAAGATACGGCGACCAGAATTGCACACAATATTCAAGTTGCGGTCTCACCATGGAATAATATAGAGGCATTATAATATCTTTTGTTTTATTTTCCATTCCTTTCCTTATCATACCTAGCATTCTATTTGCTCTCTTGGCCGCCGCTGCACACTGGGCCGAGGGTTTCAACATGGTATCCACAATGACGCCTAAATCTTTTTCCTGGGTGGTGGTTCCCAATGTGGAACCTTGCATCGTGCAACCATAGTTTGGGTTGTTCTTCCCTAGGTGCATAACCTTGCACTTGTCCACATCAAATTTCATCTGCCATTTTGATGTCCAGTCTTCCAATTTATCAAGATCCTCTTGCAATTTTTCACAATCTTCTTGGGTTTTAACAACTTTAAATAGTTTTGTCATCTGCAAATTTGATCACCTCACTCGTTATTCCACTTTCCAGGTCATTTATGAATATGTCAAAAAGCAGCGGTGGGGTGCAGTTTAGCATATCCAGGCCTAATGTCTGTCTGCTAATGCGTTATGGATGTGTACAGAGCTACATTGACTGCCCTGTAGGGTGTCTGTTCCCCAGCAGGACTGGGGTTGATGGTCCCCTCTACTGCCACCATTGCAGGGAGGTAGAATGTGGATCTGTTGGTGGGAGACCCTGTTTACCACCCTTAGCCCTGGAAGAGGAGGAGGGTGGTGGTACGTAATCCTCCTAGGAGTCCATAGGGGCTACACCTGACTGAGACATACAGATATATCCAAGGTGTGTCAGCAGAAACTACCTATCTCACACATTAGCACTGCTGGGGACCTGCAGTATGGGCTATCTCTGCTGTGGACCTGGTGCTGGGCACCCCACCTCACCCTCAGGGTGAATGCCGTACCTGCACAATGTGACGGTGTGTAGCTACTCTGTGCCAGTACCACACACGGTCAGTTCCCCCTACCAGGCCGAGGTGCTGTGGGGGTGCATACCCCATCTTGTGATCATCTGTAGACTGCTGATTTGCATGTGCAGTGCATCATGGGTATGGGTGGGTTAACCCTATCCTGGTGACCACAGCAGACTGCTTGTGTGGTGACTTGCAGTCCTTCTGCAGACAGCCAGGGGCTTGCTAGTAGCTATAGAGCTGTAGCCCACTGGTTACTTCACTACCAGTGGAGCCAGAAGTCATGGGTTCAAACCCACAGTGGGGTTATTTGATAGGGCTGTCCAAAACATTATCTATTTTTAAAGTACATTAGTGCTGCCAGCAATAACACCCTCAGCGTACTGTACCCATAAGGTGCCTCAGAGGGCACCCTATAGGGCACCTTATGGTTACCGTCCATATAAGGTGCACTATACAGTATGCTATGGAGCGACTGATAGGGTGCCAGTCCGTATAAGGTGCCTTATAAGGTGTCCTATGGAGCGCCTTATAGGGTGCCCTATAGGGAACATTATAGGGTGCCGTGGCGGACAGTGCACTTTATAATGTGCCCTATGGAGTGCCTTATAGGATGCCTTAAGCGGCACCTTAGGTTACGGCACGTGAGGGTGTGTTTGCTGGCAGCAATAATTAAAATACAGATAAAATGCCTCAGGAGACAATACATACATGTCAAAGCTGATGCCTCAGCCAGCCTTACGTATTGGGCATACTGGGGATGGAACTCATGACCCCTGTATCATCAGTCAGTGCCTTAACCATTGTGCTACACTGCTGTTCCTCCTTGCATTTCAGCGGACCTACTTATGCTTTCCATGCGTTTAAATGCACAGTGCTGCCATCAAAAACAGTGCTAGGACCTTGCTGTGCCTCATAGGGCACCCTATATGGCGCCCTATATGTCATCCTTTATGCAACATTGTAGGGTGCCGTGGCGGACAGTGCACTTTAAAATGTGCCCTCTGGGGTACCTTATGGGGCGCCTTATGTTACAGTGCTTTCAGAGTGTGTTTGCTAGTAGCAGTAATTAAAATAAAATTAATATGCCTCAGACTGCAATATTACACATAACAGGTAGTGCCTCAGCCAGCCTTATTCATTGGGCACAGTGGGGGATTGAACCCATGATCCCTGCATCATCGGTCAGTGTCTTAACCATTGTACTGTGGCTCTGTTCCTGTGCTGGCACATCAGCGCACCACTTATGCTTCCCGCGCGCGTTTCTCATGCGCTAATGTGCGCTGCGCACATTAGCGCATGAATAATCCTGGTTTGCTTTTTTCAAACTGATACGCCCACTCCTTTTATGGCATACCGCACAATAGCGCGGCGCGCACCTAATGGGGTTTTAGTAAACATACCCCTATATGTCCTAATCCAGCTCATCAATATCCTATCTGCTTTGCTTGTAGGGAATGATGCAGTTAGCACAGATGGGATTGCCACTGTTCATAAATACTGTGATTTATTTATATATATGCATTTAAAGTAGTTCTAGGTGGATTACAAGGATACACACACAATAAAATATAATAGTGATCCCTTGGATATTGCCATGTGGGTTACCAATTTATGTTGACATTGCTCCTTCATATGCTGATTTCATGTGCACTACATGCAGTGTAGAGTGATCATTATACAACTGCATGGTTATCATTATAGGTGCCTACCCCATGGAGCATATGCTATCTGAGCATATGTTGGCTTCATCACCATGCTGGGGATTCAGTATTTACCATTGCCAAGCATTCAAAGACATGGTCATCAATGAGATGCTTTGAGGGTGGTGCAATTTGGACCCAAACAATGGTTTTCAAATGTGTGAGCTACAATGTGGTGGGGGGGGGGAGCTGGTCCAAATCTGCCAGCAATGTGATTTATGTTTTCTACCTTATTTAGGGATTTGTTGCAAGGGAGCTGATGCACAGAGGGTAGAAAGTGTCACAGATGGGTTCATATTTGGGAGGGGGGGCGGGGTGCTCAGTGGCTCCAGGGGGCCTACATCTGGCATCTGCAAATGTCATTGCACATATGGGCTTGTGCATGGCAGTGAGGATGCCAGGGTTTTAGCCCATACCAGGATTCCAATCAAAAGAGCTTTGGCTCCTGTCGGCAGTGGCTGGGTAAAAGCTGATGATGCGCCAGGCATGGACAGTGGTACCAATCTGAGAGGACCACTGAGCTAGCTGCACATACAGATGCATGTCAGGGGATGTTTGGCCCTGTGATGGCTTGGCATCGCTTGCCTACATGGCATTTTACTGTTGGGGTTTACACATTGGAATCATTGATGTGGATCTCATTGTGCAACTATATATATCTAATAACCCAGGACTGGCCTGATGCCTCTCTTTTGGATCTGGATAGACTGCCAGTCATGCTCATACATTGTGATATGCAGGTTGAGAGGGTAGGGCCAACATTTCTGCTTCTGAGGATACTATGAGAGGGACATGCTCTATCTTTGCTATTGTGTGCTGTAAACCTGCACTAAGAGGCACACAGATGGGATGAGCATTTGTGCTTTGTAGGCAGGAGGCACCTCAGCATTTGTCACAGTGGATGCATGCAGTGCCTGGTTTGAGACTGGTGTTATCTTCTCTCACGATGGTAGTATCATTTGCATTTGGGGAGTGCCACTAATGTGTATGCTAGCCATGCACAAATGTCCATGCCTACTCACTAACCCCCTCCCCCCCCCCCCCCCCATCTAAACCCTGCCTCTTCATGCACTACTCATGTAGCATGGGATTTTTAGCCCTGGCACCTTTCTGGCATGCACTTTCAATTTCCACCCTATATCTCACGCTACCCATTAGCGCACTCTAGTAAACATGTCCCTTTAGTTCTGTTTTACTAATGTAACAAAAAAACATAAGAACTTTGAGAGCAATATTCAGTCATCTGGTTATCATTAAGCAAATATCCATCAAACTATCTGCTATCTTGGTAGACTATAGAGGCTAAAAGATAAAAGGATAGCTTTATACATCTGTAGCAAAGATACGTGTATAAAGTCAACTGGATAACAGCTGACTATTTCCACTGTCCAATTAATTTTAAGCCCTGACCTTGAATGCCTATTTTCCCTTGTACACTTCATTTTATACATTTAATCTGGACATTGATGTACCCAGTCAAAATGTATCTGTTCTGTAATGGAGAAAATTCAAAGTCAGTGATTTGCTTGTGTTACTTCTGAGATTACCCAAAGAAATCACTTTGAATATCACTTTTATTATGGTACATACGCAGCCAGAGCAGGTACAGCAGAAAATGAAGATCAGATCCATGGACTGCACAGTGCTGATTCTAAGAACATGTCATTCTTGAGTACATGGGTAAGTCTATATTTATGTATCCACAAGTCCATCCTTAGTGCCATGATTTTACCAAGAGTATTTCCTACAGTTTTATGAATATCAGTTGTTGCTGCCAATTTGATAAACATATTTTGTAAGCTATAAACACATTGTAGCTGAAAAAAGTGATAGATGCAGATAAGAGTAATATTTTCCCACTGGTTACGTGGGAGATACTTAAGTTGGAACAGGCATGATTAGAAAACAGTCTGAACTAGAACCTGGGAAGGAAGTGTCTAATGCTGGATTTTATAGTAATCTTAGTCAATTTACAAAGTAAAGAGGAGTGGGCAGACCTTGGCCTCTATGAGAATCAGTCTGAGGAAATTAAACATCATAGATTTGCTTCCTGCATATTGTGTGGGAAATTTAACTAAGGCAAACTGCAGGCAACAATGAAACAATACATTTTGATAAACAGGAAAAATAACATTAAGCCAAGAAATCAATGAGTGGACTTTGTTACAAAGCTGACAACTTAGTAAAATAAGTTCTCTATAAACTCAAAGCAACTCAGTTTCTGTGAATGTTTTAAAGCAGTTGTACTAGTTAAATTCATTCAGAAAAGAAATATATAATATAAATTGTATTTAAACCAGCAACATCACATAGTCCATTGCCCATGTTCCCTGTAAGTATTAGTGTATGTGCCTCATATCCCCTCATGTTAAATGTATCCCCCAATTGTGTTGTGACCACTTTGATTGAAGGATAAGGTGGTATACAAAACTGTCTAAATAAAATAAATAAATAAACAAATAGTCTGATTCTTTTGAACATTTTTGTGGCCTGAGTCTTAAACATTTTTGTAATTGACATTGCGGAAGGGCTGTCAGTAAAGTTTGTCTCTTTGTGGATGATACCAAAATCTGCAATAGAGTAGCCACACAAGGAAGCAGTAGATAATACGAGGAGGAGTCTAGTGAAGCTTGAAGAATGGTCAAGAATTTTGCAGCTGAGATTTAACACTAAAAACTGCAAGATCATGCATTTTGGGCTGCAAAATTCCAAGGAAGCAGTACAATATACGAGGGGGTACCCAAAAAAAAAACGGAATTGTTTTTTAAAAGCTATATATTTTCAAATTGTTTACAAAACAACCTTATCCCCTTCAAAATACTCTCCATTACAATTGATACATTTGTCCCACCGGTGCTTCCACTGTTCGAAACATTTTTTGTAGTCATCTTTAGAAATGGCTGACAGCTCCTCCCTCGTTTTTTTCTTGACTTTTTCAATGTTGTCAAATCGGTGTCCTTTCATGCCCCTTTTCATGCATGGAAATAAGAAAAAGTCGCACGGAGCCAGGTCAGGCGAGTAAGGTGCGTGGGGCAGTGGAACCATGCCATTTTTAGCCAAAAACTGTCTAACAGAGATGGCTGTGTGTGCAGGTGCGTGGTCGTGGTGGAAGAACCAGTCTCCTGTCTGCCACAAATCGGGTCTTTTTTGACGAACACTGTTGCGCAATCTTCATAAAACTTCCAAATAAAAGGTTTGATTGACGGTCTGACCTGGGGGAACAAACTCTGAATGAACTACGCCCTTGGCATCAAAAAAGCAAATCAGCATTGTTTTGATGTTTGATTTGACTTGACGACATTTTTTTGGACGGGGTGACGATGATGTCTTCCATTGGCTTGACTGTTGCTTTGTTTCTGGGTCATAACCATAGCACCATGACTCATCACCAGTAATGACCTTTGACAGAAAATCTGGATCAGTTTCAAGCTGTTGTTTCAAAACACGACATGTTTCAACTCGATGTTCCTTTTGATTGTCAGTCAGAACCCGAGGAACAAACTTGGCAGCAACCCTTTTCATTCCCAAATCTTCCGTTAAAATTCGCTGAACCGAGCTCCAAGATAACCCACTAATCTCTGACAGTTGATCAATTGTCTGTCGACGGTCTGTGAGCACAAGCTCTCGAAGTTTTTCAATATTTTTGTTGATTCGGGCAGTTGATGGATGCCCAGAACGAGGTTTGTCATCAATCGACATGTCGCCATTTTTAAACCGAGCAAACCACTCGTACACTTGAGTTTTTCCCCATAGCGTCATCTTGATAGACTGTTTTCAACATTAAAACAGTTTCAGCAGCATTTTTACCGAGTAGAAAACAAAATTTCACAGCTGCACATTGTTCACTTAAACTTGCCATCATAAAAAAGGAAACAAGAACAAAACAGCGCTAGCAAAAACAATCACTGCAGATGAACAGAACAAGCCAGGTCGACAACACAAGCGGCACTGAACTGACAATGAGTTGCGCTATACACGCCTAGCGGCAGAAGTGCGTACTACACAAGCTCCGCCCACGGCAATGTTATTCCGGATTTTTTTGGGTACCCCCTCGTAGGAGCTAAAGTTCTTCTGTCTAGAAAGATTGGAACTTGGGGTGATTGTTTCTGATGATCATACGGTGGCTAAACAAGTAGAAAAGGTTACACGAAAGCCAGAAGGATGATTGGTTGCACAGGGAGAGAAATGATCAGCAGGAAGAAGAAGGTGACAGTGCCTCTGTGTAAGTCTTTGATGAAACCTCATTTGGAGTATTATGTGCATTTTTGAAGAGCACACCTTCAAAAGGATATAAATAGGACAGAGTTGGTGCAGAGGGTGGCTACCAAAATGGTCAGTGGGCTTTGTCATAAGACATCTGGGGACAGACTTAAAGATCTCAATATGTGTACTTTGGAAGAAAGGGGGGAGAGGGGAGATATGGTAGCAAAGTCTATCAAAGCACAGGGGTAGAGCCTCTTTCAACTGAAAGAAAGCTCTGCAGTGAGGGGACATAGGATGAAGGTGAAAGGGAATAGACTCATGAATAACACAGGTACACTAAAAAAAATTTTTTTTAAACTGCCTCTAATGTTTCGATTGATTTTTACATTTTTTGGTGCGCTGAATCCAAATCTGGTAACCAATTTGCTCCATCACGTACAGATTTTTTGCTACATTGGGTTAGCAGTTTGAGGTGAATGTTTCAGATTGAGTGCGATCGAGATAAAAGTTTCTTGGATGAATTCTTTATACTAATTGTTTAGTAGTTATTCAAATAAGAATAAAGAAAATTGTAACAAGGCAGCACATAAGAATAGAGTATTGTCAACAAAACACACTGTGATGGTAGCAAAATTGTCTGCACTTAAAACAGCCACATACATGTGCACAAACATTGAGCATATAAGAGCGAGGTTAGACACAAAGCAAAGCAAAGAAATGTGCAAAAAATGTTGTACAGGTATGTATGTAAGAATAGAAAACGCAAACCGCACCATTGCAATACATGAAGACAAACACCCGATGGTGTGAAAATAAAATTCTAATAAATGAGATCCGACACTGTGGTAATAACTAGCAAATTTTTATTTCAAAGTTTAGTAAAAACACGATATTTGTCAACACAGTTTAGATTTTAAAGTCATTCTTGGGTCAATCAATCTCCTGGTGGGCCCGTTTCTTCTTCCCCCGAATGCTTCTCTTGGTGCGCTGCTTGGCGTATTTTTCATCTGGGGTTTCCCGCAGCAGCAACCAGCAGAAATCAGCCATCATAGTGGTGTTCCATCTTCCTTGGTACCTTCTCTCTGCGTCCTTGATGTCCTGGTGAAACCTTTCACCTTGTTCTTCACTGTACGCCCCCAGGTTTTCAGGAAAGTAGTTCACATGGGAGTGCAAGAAATGGACTTTCAGGCTCATGTTACAGCCTTGTTCTTTGAAGGCATTGAGCATCCTGGCAACAATATCCTTATAGTTCTCATCCCGCCTGTTCCCCAAGAATTTGAGAACAACATCCTTGAAGGAATCCCAGGCTTCTTTTTCCTTCTCAGACATCGTTTCAGCGAATGCTCCATCTGAAATGAGTTTCCTTATATCAGGGCCAACAAACACTCCTTCCTTTAGCTTTGCTTCAGAAAGTCGGGGGAACTTTGAGCAAAGGTACCGAAAGCACTCACCATCTTTTGGAAGGGACTTGATGAATTGCTTAATGAGACCCAACTTAATGTGGAGAGGTGGTAATAGAATTTTATCACGAGGTACCAAGCTCTCATGAAGAACATTTTTCTCACCGGGTCTCAAATACTCCCGAATTGGCCAGTCTTTTTTCCCCCAGTGTAGGTCGCGGGCCCGGCTATCCCACAAGCAAAGGAAGCAGGGATATTTGGTGAAACCGGATTGCTGCCCTAATAGCATGGATAGAATTTTAAAGTCTCCACAAATCATCCACTTATGCTCATCATAACGAATCTTCTGAAGAATCAGGGCCAAATTCTCATATTTTTCTTGGAGAATAACAGAGTGAGCAATAAGAACTGAAGCGAATGTGTTGCCATTATGAAGAAGAACACCTTTTATGCTGTCTTTTGACGAATCAATGAACAGCCGCCATTCAGCAGGATCATACTTGAGTTTAAACTTTTCCATCACTCCGTATATATCGTTGCAAAATACCAAATCTTCCTCTTTGCTGAAATACTTCAAAAATTGTGTCTCGCGGTTGCGGTACCAATAAAAAGTTGTTCCTGGTGACAATAGATTTTTCTGTTTAAGCCGAGAACCTAGCAGTTGGGCAGCATCTTTTGGGAGTCCTAAATCCCGGACTAAATCATTCAATTTAGCTCGAGAGAAAAGTTCAGGTTTCGGATCTGGTTCAGTTTCAAACTCGGAAGTACTGGACTCATCGGGAAAAGCCATCTGATGAGTCTCATCATGATCAGAACCGTCCACACAAATATGATCCAAAGATTTTGGTGGTTCAGGCACAGGTACTTCGTTGCTATGAGGCATAGGCCTAATTGCTGAGGGAAGGTTGGGGTAACTTATTATGTTCTTATTTTTTAAGTTGTATCCCTTCACAATGCAAGAGCAAAAATAGCAGTCACTGCTGTGGTCTCTTTGTTCACGCCACATCATAGGTATTCCGAAACGAAATGCTTGTTTTTTACCTTTCATCCATAAGCGTAGATCTTCCTCACATGTCTTGCACACTTTGTGAGGAGCCCACGGTTTGTCTTGATCGCCTAACTTCAAACCGAAAGAGGCGAAATTTACTTTTTTAATAAATGCAGAAATGTTCCTCTGCCGCTTTTTCACGGTATATTCCCCACAAATAAAACAAAAACTGTCCGGAGAGTTGACGCAACCTCTGGCTCTGTGAGCCATCACAAATACACAGCACTGCAAACTACAACTGTAGTGAACCACTTCGGAATAAAGCTAGATTACGACTGAGCAAACAAAAGGTAATAATGAACTTGCAAGAAACTGAAATTTGACAGGAACGTTCATGTCGCAACCACCGTGTTTGAGCGAGCGAACGAGGCGAGGCGAACAGGAAAGAACATGCGCCAGCGCGAGTACTGGATTTAGCCCCCCGCCTCCCAATTGTCCTGTTAATGTATAAAATGAATACAAAACACTCTAAAATATCATGAGGGAGTGTTTCTAGTTAGTTAACCATTACAACCTCTATTTTGGGCCAAGAAAATAAACTGCAGTCGGCTAAAAAGAAATTATGTGAACATTCCTTATATGGGTAAGAAATCTAATTTTGCAAGAAAACATGACGTGATGGAACATTTTGGCTATTTTTCCTGGATTCAGCACCCCAAAATCTATAGGAATCAGTTGTAAAACTGGAGGCAGTGTTTTGGTAGTGTACCTGTGTAATTAGCAGAAATATTTCTTTATGGAAAGAGCAGGAGGTAGTAGAGATGAGGACTGTATCCGCACTTTGACTATGCGAATATCGTGCTACATGGCCTCTCCAAGAACACCCTTAACCCACTACAGCTAGCGATGAACGCTGCAGCCCGCATCTTAGTGGGAGCATCTAGGAGGGACCATATCACGCCGATCCTAAGGGATCTCCACTGGCTTCCAATAGGCCGCAGAATTTCCTATAAAGCTCTCCTCATCACATTCAAGGCCTTCAACAAAATATTACCATCATCGATCTCAGACCTTCTCTGTCAAGCACCAAACATTAGATCCAGGAGGACACTTACTGAAAACACTCTAGTCATTCCTCGTGAATCCACAAATTTGTCCCAATCAGCTAACAACAGGGCATTTATGTCTTTTGCCCCTAGATGATGGAACAGTCTCCCCCCTAATATCAGAGCAATACAAGACATTAGTCAATTCAGAAAAGCCATCAAGTACCATTTATTTACTAAGTACTTCCAGTTACTGTAACATGGCCTTCTGCCCACCTGCAATCAAAGCTAAATGTCTCCTATAAGTTAAACGCCTAGAGAACCAAGATATTCGCGATGTCGATATATGTACATTACTGTAGATACCAGATTATATGTAAATAGTTTACCCAGTTCTTCCATGTTAAGTTCCCTGTTATTTGTAAACTATCTTATGACTATGTTGTCTAGATAGGTTTGTTTAATGTAAACCGCACTGATGACGAATAGCGCAGTATATAAAAGATGTTAAATAAAATAAAATAAAAATAAATTCAAGAAAACATGGGATAAACAGATAAGATCTCTAAAGGAAAAAAAGAGGACTGTAGTAGTTGGTATGGAAGGGCAGACTGGATAGGCCATATGGTTTTTATCTGCAGTCATGTTTCTACGTTAATCTGATTTGTTAATTTGCACAGGGACCATCTCAGACAATGGCTCTGGCATGCTACCATTTGGCTTTCCTGTCCTGTTTGTGTAAATCTTAGGCATCACAGTAGCTGTTCATTACTTGGGGTTGACTATACTTGGTTACTCAAGGTCTGCTGTCTGATTGCCCTATAGCTCTCCAGTTTCCTATCATTTCAGCCACAGTAATGTATACATTCTGGTTACCATTTAGGCAACCACCATCTATGGCAGAGGTTCCCAACTCCAGTCCTGGAGGGCCAAACACCATTCAGGTTTTCAGGCTGCCCTAATAAATATGTATGAGATTCATTTGCATGCACTGCCCCCATTGTATTCAAATGTATCTCATGCATATTCATTAGGGACAGCCTGAAAACCTGAATGGTGTTTGGTCCTCCAGGACTGGAGTTGGGAACCTCTAATCTATGGGCTCACATCATTATCCCCCATGGAAACATAGTTATGACAGAAGAATACAGCCTGACAGCCTGTAGTACGAGTGCACCTGCTGGAAGATTGGGCACAGATATACATACAAAGCAGTGTCAGTCTTGAAAGTATGATGTTCAAGTATATATATGCACTGGATAGTTGTGGCAGGGAGCTAAGGAGAGGTTGGGAGTTAGGGTCTGTGCTCAGTAAAACAGCCAGAACTGGCCACATAACCAGGGTTGGAGATTGCTATACACAGTTGGGGATGGGGCATGCAAATGAGGTGATGCAGCTACTGACAAATTGTAGATCTGGCACATAATTGTGCTGTCTGAACACCACCTCCCCTGCATGGACCAAAGGGGCTATGCCGGTGCATGGGTTTGTTTCTGGGGCAGATGGCCCCTCAACCTGGCTATAGGAGGATATGTCTGTGGTTTACTGGCTCAGAGCATATACATACCTTCATGACACTGTAGACTGGTTAGTTCAGTTGGAGCTCCCCTGTTAATGTCCCCTCCTCCAGCCTGTTGCCTACCAGATGAGAAGTTCCACAGACCTGGGGAGCTGTTGTGGGCTCCCAAGGGCATGTGAACCACCAGTTCCCTGAAAGCTGGCATCCCCCAGCTGGGAGCTGAATAAGGTTGCCCATTTCTAAGCGATATGCAGGGTGTCCTGTGGGGTGCCCCCAGAGCTCTCTCCATTTTGGGAGTATGGGTTACCTGTGTGGAATGTTTCTCACCCCCACCCCTCAGGAGAGGTTGGGCCACAGGGGTAGGTGTCCATCCCCTGGACAACCAGTTGTCTGGGTGGTGGGTGCCATGTATGGTGGACCTAGACACTGTATCTGGATACCCTGGAACCCATGTAGCGGAAGGGTGGGTGGCAGAGTATACCAGTCAAATGCCCACATATCTGTGTGGTCTCTATGTTGAACCAGCAGTTCTGCAGGCTCTAGCACCCCTTTCACCCACATGGGGGCTGCACTCATCATTAGCAAGGGTACTGTGCCAGATGTGTAAGGAGAGTGACAAGGAAAGGGAAGGGTCTGGGTTCTAAGATTTAGGCATCATCATGAATAATACGTTGAAACTCTCTGCCAAGTGTTCAGCGGCAGCCAAGAAAGCAAATAGGAATCATAAGGAAATGAATGGAGAATAAAGCCAAGGATACCATAATGCCTCTGTATTGTTCCATGGTGTGATCGCACCTTGAATATTGTGTGCAATTCTGGTTGCCATATCTTTAAAAGGATATAGCAGAATTAGAAAAGGTACAGAGAAGAGCCACCAAAATGGTGAAGGAGATGGAAGGATACCTCTGTGAGGAAAGGCTTAAGGAGAGCGCTTTTCAACTTGGAAAAGAGACGACTGAGGGGAGATATGATAGAGGTCTATAAATGGATGATTGGTGCAGAATGGCTAAACTTAGATAAGTTGTTTACTCATTCAAAATTTAGAAAGACTAGGGGAAATGCAATGAAGCTACAAAGTAATCTATTTAAGATTAATAACAGAAAATTGTGGGCTTTCTCTGCCCCCCTCACCTGCAACCTGCAGGGCTCTTGGAGTCACAGAAAACTACATTCAAAGCAATACGAAAGGAATCCAAAGACAGCAATAAAATACCACACACTTCTATATAGATACACCAAAGCTTTGTGGAGAGAAACAAATAGAAACGAGTTCTCTTTGTTTACTCTAACTATCAGCCATGGTTTACTTTATTTATAAGGCTCTTTTGGAGGATACAGCATAATTTCACTTTATTATTACACGTCAGGTATTACGTATTCATCACATCATAGGTCAATTTCTAATCTGCATAGGTCAGTATGAGGAGACATACATATATTCCAAGACATAACTGTTTACCGCTGACTGATTGATATCTAATAACCCTGAGACTGAAAGGCTAGAGGACAACCTGCCCCTTTTCTTATTTACAGGACTTGTGCCCCTTCACCTACTTAGTAAGCAAATATATGAAGTTTATTTCTAAGCAAAGTTCTGAACAAGATTAACTCTTTCTCAGGTTTTCTTTGACAGTCTGATAGTGTACACCGCCCTGTACAAACAAGCTTACTTTCAGTCCCTCCTCTGATTCTGTAAAGAATCATTCTCAAAGTAAGGAAACTCAGACATTGCCATTGAAGTGGAATTAAAACTAGTTTCTGGGTCAATCTGTAACATCATTGCAGGGGTCAGTGATTCCACTGATTTCTTACAGCAAGCTGATAGTACACAGAGAATTAATGCTCCTAAAATGAGAATCCCCAAAATGCCAAGCAATGATGCTAATAAGCCTTGCAAAGGCCTGGATAATGAATTCCAAAATGAAGAAACAGAATCAAATAGAGCTGAAAAAGAACTTACATAACTATCACTTGAAACAAAAGTACGGTTTCTAACTTTATCCAATAGGCCTTTTACTATTTTTCCATTATTATCAAGCATACTACAACAAAAACCAACTATTACTCCACACACACCATTTTCCTTTGCTAGGAGATAGTCTAAAGCCATTCGGTTCTGGGCTGCATAAGCTGACACTTTGTTTACAGCATCTTGCAAAACACTAATTGCCTCAGTGAGGTCTAGGGCTGTGAGTTCAACCACTGCCTGTAATCGCATAATCTGGATGCCATATTCTCTAGTGGGTGCTATAACTCCGAGGGTTGAAAGCCACAAAGTACCTGTGAATGCATCTATTTGAGATTTAGTCAAAGGCTTTGTAGTGTCTACCAGGTGTTGAGCAGCCTCTATGGCCTTATCCTGTGAAGAAACATCCCTTTTTCTTCTAACAGAATTGGTCAGGGTTGATAATAAAGTAATGTTCTGGTAAGGTACAAATCGCCACGGGGTATCTAATTGGGCTATATAACAAGTACCTGACCAACCTCTGGGAAGCTCTGTATATGCAAACATACCACACACAAAATAATCTCCTTCTAAAGCCACTAAGCCATCTTCCCAGACTGTCAAATTCTGAGGACAGGATATATTCTGGATACAATTATTCAAAGCCCGCTGAGTCATGACCATTTCATTAAGCCCTCCAGACAAATTCCGTTTCCAGGGATGATAATACCCTAATAAAGGGAAACTCCAGTTAGGTATGTCTAGGTCTGAACTAGAGGCATTCAAAGGGTAGCCAGAACTATTATATTGTAGTAATTCATAATCATGCACCTGGTTCCCTTGAACTGACATTAATCGTACCACTGAAATATAAGAGTTTCCTACAAGGGATTTCTTATACCAGATAGAAGAATTATGCAGCATTACTATTCTACAAACATTCCATGGAGTATCCCCTACCTTTCTTCCCTTACCCTGAGCCATAAAACATATTGGAGGATGTTGCAGAGGCATAGGACTAACTATTCTAGGTTCTGGGCCTGTATGAGACCATTGTACAGAAGTTAGATTAAAGGCTATATCACGAAACTCCTCAAAGGTCTTAGGCCTAACCCTAGGTAGAAATCCATGCTGAGTAGCTGTCACAGATGGAAGACACACTGCACAATCTGATAAATTAAAATGTTTTGTCACTGAGTGTACCTGTGACTCGAAAATATTTGAATATTCATCATAACATTCCCAAGGTTCTAACTGCAGCACCTCTTTACTACTACTAATATACCCCAGCACAACTAAGATCAGATATAAAAACATTTTTAGCAAAACTTTTAAATATCTAAAACTATAATTGCTTCAAAGTATACTAAATCAAAACTGAAATTATACCTACTCTTCTTAATACTCTCCTTTATATAATGAGGATATATACTGTAGCAATGATTAGCCTCTAAGGCTCAATAAATTTAGGAAGTAGAGGTTAGGTACCTAAAGGTCATTACATATATATCAGGAAAAATACTAATCTAAAATGATCTCATCCCTCTAAGCAATACTATAAATGCCAAACAAGAGCATTTTGCATGAATGGTCCATTCAGAATCTACTTGATACAATAATCTTTTTCTGTGATGTCACCATTCTTTTCACTGAAAGTACTTTAAATCATAAGAAGTCTTTTCTGCAATATCACTGTTGTCCGAGAAGTCTGCATTGTATCTCTTGAATCATGGATGCGGGGAATCTTCTGAATCTTGTGAGGGAGCCTTCTTACACTGCGTAAGATGTATCCAACGAGAATGTCCTTCCACTTTACAGGCTGAATATCCCACCAGAAGTACACGAAATGGACCTAGGAATTTCGGAGCCAGAAGCGTCTTTGGATGCAAATTCTTAATCAGGACCCAATCCCCTGGTTTCATGTCCGGATGGGATGATTCTGGAGGAGCATCTTGTTGAGGAGTCACCTTCAATAAAGGGGAAACAGACAGGGCTGAGTGCAATCGTGCACAATAAGTCAAGATATCGCTGCGCAACAACTGGGGGTCTGGGATAACTGCCAAGGCATGTGGAGAAGTAGCTGGACGTCCAGTAACTATTTCATATGGTGTCAGACCTCCTCGAGTGCGCTGGGGGGAGTTACGCACTGCCATAAGGGCAAAAGGAAGGGCTTCTGTCCAATCTGTAGCCCAATCCTGTGTCATAGTGCGCAAGAAACCTTTGAGAGTCCTATTCATCCGCTCCACTTGGCCAGAGCTTTGCGGATGATAGGGCGTGTGGAACTGTCTTTTCACACCAAACCAATTTTCAATATCCTCCCAGATACGTGCAATGAAGGCTGGACTCTGATCAGAAGAAAGAACAAAAGGTACATCCCAGACAGGAATAAACTGAGTGAGCAACAATTTTATGACAACCCCAGCTGTCATACTGGTAGTGGGATAAGCCTCCACCCAACCAGAGAAAAGACAAGTGATCACCAACAAATACCGCCTCCCTCCTCTGGCACAGGGCAAACCTTCAGAAGGGGCCCCACCCTGCCAGCCTATAAGCACTCCAAGCAAGCAGCATACACGGCCTGTGTCACAGAAACAAACTTTGGGTGATACCACAATACCGCAAAGGCATGAGTCATGGCTGCAGCGGATAGGTGAAGTTTATGATGTAGGAACAGAGCAAGTGGAAACAAAAGAGAGTCAGGGCAAATGAGTAGGTGCTCCTTCTTCCAGTAGCCCTGAGTATCACAGGATGCACCCCAGGAAGTCCATAGAGTTTTGGTTTCAAGGGAAGTGTCTTTATACTGCTGCAAAAGAGAGGACAGGGAGAACAAAGTCATGTTAGAAGGCTTTAAATACAGCAGCGTCGGTGACACTAATGCCTGACGAGCAGCCTTCCGTGCTTCTTCGTCTGCAAAACGATTGCCCTTAGAAACAAAATCACCAGCAGGGGAATGTCCTTTACATTTCAAAACTGCAACCTGTGCTGGCAAAAGAACAGCTTGTAACAAGCGGTGGATGTGTTCAGCATGTTTAATTGGTTTATTAGCAGAAGTTAAAAATCCTCGTTGCAACCAAATATTACCAAATTCCCATAGCACACTCATTGCATAGGAGCTATCTGAATATATATTTGCTAGAAGATATCTAGAGAGTTCAAGAGCACGTGTCAATGCAAAAACGTCTGCTAACTGGGCACTAGAAAATGGCAGGGAAGCTGATTCAACCACGTCATCAATTGTGGTTACTGCATAGCCCACACAAAGCTTTCCCATTTCATCTCTGAAGGCTGAACCATCCACAAATAAGGTTACATCTGGGGCTGGCAGGGGCACAGGTGAGAGATCAGGTCTAGCACGGGAAGAAGTTAAAATACCTTGAAAACAATCATGGGACCCATCCTCCTCCACCAGATCTGCCAAAGGAACCAGGAGCGTAGATGGATTGCATATGGATGTAGTATATATTTTTACATGAGACTGAGAAATTATCAATTCCAGAGTCAATAAACGTGTGGAAGATAAAGGTTGTGTTTTAGTTAAATGGAGCAACCTAGAAATGGAATGTGCCACATATACCTCAAGAGGGTGCTGTAACACTAAAAAATCTGTACTTTCAATTGCAAATGCCACTGAAATCAAACTGCGCAAGCAGAGCAGGAGTCCCAAAGTCACTGAATCAAACCGCTTTGAAAAATATCCTATCGGCTTGCGACCAGTTGGAAATGCTTGCAAAAGCACACATGTAGCAGATATAGCTGAACTAGCCACATACAATTTAAATGTTAAAGAATAGTCGGGAAAAGACAAGCATGGTGCAGAACTTAGTGCAGTCTTTAAATTTACAAAAGCTTCCCACTGTGATAACGTAGGTACAATGAGACCCTGTGGACCCTCTTTCCCAATCAACGCATAAAGCAGAGCTGTAAGGTCTGAGAAATTAGCTATCCACTGTTTACAGAAAATCAATAATCCCAGAAATCTACGTAACAATGCTGGTGTCGCTGGGAAAGATAATAACAAGATTGGTTTCAATCTGGCAGAAGTAATTTCACGACCAGCTGGAGTTAAAACAACACCCAGAAAAGTAACATTTTGAGATACAAATTGCAATTTAAACAAATTGACTTTCAATCCTAATTTGGCAATATGAGCTAACAGGGATAATGAGTCTGCTAAACAGATCTCATAACTTGGTGAACATAAAAGCAAATCATCCACATATTGAATTAAAGAGGATTGGTCAAGCCTCACATCTAATAACGCAGTTCTTAAAGCCTGCGAGAAATACGCAGGACTGTCTGTATAGCCCTGGCATAGTCTAGTCCATGTGTACTGCTGATTGTCAAAATGAAAAGCAAATAAAAATTGGTTTTCTTTGCTAATTTGTACTGAAAAATAAGCAGAACTCAAATCTACAACGGAAAACCACGTAGATTTTGGAGGTACCTGTGTCCAGATATCATGCGGATTCGGCACCAAGGGAAAGATTGGCAAAATTACCTTATTGACAGCTCGCAGATCTTGCACAAATCGATAAGTCTTTCCGTCAGCTTTCAGTACAGGAAGAATTGGAGTATTACACGGCGACGTAGTAGGATAGATGACACCTTGCATCTGTAAATCTTCAATTACTGGTCGAATTCCATCTATAGCAGCTGCTGACAGTGGATACTGTTTGAGTCTAGGAAGTTGTACACCAGGTTTTACGGTAATCTTCACAGGAGGAATCAAGAGACATCCGACATTTGATCCAGGGACTGCCCACAAAGTACATGGAAGCTTTTCAAGATCAGGGTGAATAGCTGTGACGTCCACAGGAGACTGTACTTCAGAAAGAGAATACAACTGAAAATGTAACTTTCCACTCATCCAGGATAACGTTGCATGATGTAAAGCCAGAAAATCACGACCCAAAAGATTCACTGGTAATGTGTCTCCTACCAGAAAGTTAGTAGGGTATACAGTCTCTCCAATCTGCAAAGGCAAAGCTTCAAGTTTACGATGAGGAATTATCTTACCTTCGATCCCTTCACAATGTACTATCGGAGCATGTGTTAAAAGAGTTTGATAAACAGCTGGCAGATCCTGTAAACGCAGCGCAGATGTCGTGGCTCCCGAATCAATAATGAATTTCACAATAGAACCGCCCAATTTAGCTTCTAACTCACCCTGAGAAGTTACATTCAGACTCAATAATAGTCATGAATCCCAAGAATCACAGTCTTCTGGGTTAGAAAAACATTGATATACAGGAGTGAACTCAGCAGGTGGGGAGGAAGGCACGCAGCTCTCTGGCCATCTAAATTCCGATTCTGTGGACAGTCTGTCGTGAAGTACAAGGTTCAGAGCCGATGGAAACAGAGGATTCACTGCAAAGTGAAACCAGAATTGACAGATCTGAAACAAGCATGGAGGGTTGGCATGGAAACCCCAAACAAAGAATGTCACAGTGTGCTAGGGAACGCCCATCCCCTGAGCTAGCTCCTGCTTCATCAGGGAAGAGGGAACAGCTGGTGGGAGGTGTGGCCAGGCCCAACGGAAAAAGAAACACAGATAAAAACTCTTTAGTTAAGGATAGAGAGAGCACCGGAGGGGGCACAGGAGGAGTGGAGAAAACTGAAGGAACGAGGAGAGCAGAGAAGGATAGATATCCCGAGGGCAGCCAAGGTTTGTGGCTGGGAGAAGAGAAAAGGGAAGGGAATCCCAATCTCACTCAGAGAAACTTCTCAGAGGAAGAGAGCTGTGAAAGACATACAATTCCAGCTCACAGAGAGCAGTGCTCAACTACCAAAAGCACTGGGGATTTTTACCACTCTAAAAGCAAAGACGTTTATTCTGGGAACCAGAGAAGACAGCCATGCTGTGCTTATTACAGTCATCCTGAAGGTAAAGCTTATTTCCCAAATACAAAGCTTTTATCAGAAAGGAGAGAAAAGTTTTACCTACCATTTTGTAGCCAAGGGAGATCCCTGGGGGAAAGCAGTTTAAAAGGCAGACACAGAACTTCCCATAGCCAAGCAGAAGAGGGAAGCGTGTATCCTTTCAGTTACCGGGAGCTGTGTGCACAAGAATCCAAACACCCAGACTCCTCTAGCAGGTTGGGGGAAGGGAACCCTTTGATTGAAGCAGAGAGGTTTGTACGGCAGGCAGAAGAACCCTCTCTAAGAGACATTGAAGGAGAAGGTGATCCTATGCAGTGGGATTCTTATCAACCCCCAGTGTCTGAAGTGTATATGGACTGCTCGTATATGATAGCAGACAATGTGCAATCCCTTTGTTAATATTGCTGAATTTTGCTAAAGAAGAAAACAGCCAAAAGGAGCATTTTGGAGAGAAACACTGTTTTATTCTTTTGTGCCTTAAAAGCTGAGAATAAGCATTTATCTGAGTTACATATTTTTGTTCACACCAGAAGCATGGTTTCTTTGTTAATATAACCTTCTGTTCATGGTCAACAATATCCAACCCCGGGAGGGGAAATAAATCCTTATTTAACCTGAACCACTCGTGTACAACTTGGAATCATTTCAGTGCTGTAGAACTACGTTACCCAGGAGGCCCTTCCAAAACCTCCATTAAGTAGTTTTAAGCACAAGAAGCACAACTGCCCACTCGCCTTGCTCATGCTATATGCCTCTGGGAGGGTGAGTGGTGACAAGTCTCTCTGTAAATGGTCATACTCACCACACGTATAACAAGCTTGCATTCCTCTGGCTTGTCCACGCCCTCGCTAGAAGTGCCTTGCTGATAATTGCCATAGTTTCCTCTGAACCTGCCTCTCCCCCGCCCCTTCCCAGAGCTGGATGCATAGAAGCAATTTGTAAATTAAGCAGTTTAGTCTTCTTTACATCTAATCTGGCTTGTTGTTCCTGCAATTCTTTGAGATATTTCAATTCACTGTACCATGCACCCTCCAAAATTGCATCAGCTGATCTAGCAGGCCAATCTATTATTGAAGTTTCCAAAATTTCTTTTATTCTTGGAATCAAACCATTTACAAAAATACTAGTAAATCCTGAAGGTGTATCCTCTGTCTTGCCAGAATAATCTTTAAATGCTAACATACACCTAGTGTGGAAAGCTGTAACTTTCTCACTCTTTTCCTGTGTTAAAGAAGTAAGCTTTGACCAATCTCTCACAGACTTACATGCTACTTTAAGAGATTCTAACAATTTCTCTCTACACAGAACAAAACCATCTCTTTGTATCTGGTCTTGAAGATCTGTTACAGGGTCTGTCTGTGGCCATACCCAATTATCATCTCTAATTGGATGAGTTACCTTATGAAAATCAGCTGGATTAATAAAAACAGCTCTAAGCAGATTATCTAGATCTGCCCAAGTAGGATTATAACTATTAATTATTTGAGACCACAAGGACACAAATCTACCTGAATTTTCCCTGTAATCAGGAAAGGTTTTAGCCAAATCAAATACTTCTTTAGGACTCCAATTTGCAGGTACAATCATTGCACCTGTAGATCCTATTGGATATACACGAAAAGGATATGTAGGTACTGTATCTTCACCTTCAGATTTTGCAGTTACAGAACATGAATCATTATGCTGACGTAAAACAGTCTGAAGAAAACTTATATCACTATATAAATGATCACATTTCTGCTTATAGGTAAAAAAATGCTTATCCACATCTTTTTCAATAGCATCAATAAGCTTACTAGAAATTCCCAATTCCTTTGTAGCAGAAATATTATTCCTTACTATTCTTTTTAAGGAATCTATCATATGTACAATACTTTCTATTTCACGGCTAAGAAGTGCATCCACTTCTCTAAGTTGAGAAATATTACAATTACTATAATCCCCAATCTTTGCATCTCCCAATATCTTCTGTTTATTTCTTATCTCTTCCCTTAATTCAGCTGCACGAGTGATCCTCCCACTTCCAGAAACTACATGACTCTCAGAAGAAACAGGGGGAGACGTTGGGGATGCACTTGGGACTATTCCAGCTCCAATTACCAATGCAGCCACATCTGCATCATATTCTGGAGAAAGAACGGCTGGGAACTTCCCTGCCCGTTCGCTATCTTTCTCTTTCTCCTGTGGTTCACTCGCTTTACCAGCATTATTTTACACAAACAAACCATTTTTCATATCATGTGCCATTCGTTGCCACCAATTAAACACTAGCCCTTCACGGGCATCATATAATTTATGTTTAGCCTGCAAGGCACATTTCAGATAATGAAGTTTATCTATAGAAAAAGTTCCCTCCAAAGGAAACTGTAAAAGCACATTATCATTAGTCACTGCATGCCAGTGTACAATATAATCAGTAGCCAGATCCCCATATTTCTCACGCATACAATAAGAAGGGCTACCTTTCTGAACAGCTAAAACCTTAGCTTTGTCATGCCATTCACGCAACTGAGATAACTCTCGTTTACCTAACAGATTACCCATTGCTGTCACCACACAATACTCACAGACACCTTCCGCCCTTGCCAGGAATGGAGAAATCTGCAGACCGGCACGGCACCAACTGTGGGCTTTCTTTGCCCCCCTCACCAGCAACCTGCAGGGCTCTTAGAGTCACAGAAAACTACATTCAAAGCAATACAAAAGGAATCCAAAGACAGCAATAAAATACCACACACTTCTATATAGATACACCAAAGCTTTGTGGAGAGAAA
Organism: Ichthyophis bannanicus; assembly: GCA_033557465.1. Lineage (NCBI taxonomy): Eukaryota > Metazoa > Chordata > Amphibia > Gymnophiona > Ichthyophiidae > Ichthyophis > Ichthyophis bannanicus. Next base: position 499,017,789 of record CM066035.1, read on the forward strand.
CAAATAGAAACGAGTTCTCTTTGTTTACTCTAACTATCAGCCATGGTTTACTTTATTTATAAGGCTCTTTTGGAGGATACAGCTTAATTTCACTTTATTATTACACATCAGGTATTACATATTCATCACATCATAGGTCAATTTCTAATCTGCATAGGTCAGTATGAGGAGACATACATATATTCCAAGACATAACTGTTTACCGCTGACTGCTTGATATCTAATAACCCTGAGACTGAAAGGCTAGAGGACAACCTGCCCCTTTTCTTATTTACAGGACTTGTGCCCCTTCACCTACTTAGTAAGCAAATATATGAGGTTTATTTCTAAGCAAAGTTCTGAACAAGATTAACTCTTTCTCAGGTTTTCTTTGACAGTCTGATAGTGTACACCACCCTGTACAAACAAGCTTACTTTCAAAAATATTTTTTCACTCAACACATAATCAAACTTTGGAATTCATTACTAGAAGATGTAGTAAAAGCTATTAGTGTAGCTGGGTTTTAAAAAGATTTTGACAAGTTCCTGGAGGAAAGATCCATAAACCATTATTAAAGAGAATCTGGAAAATCCACTTACATTGGGACAAGCATTGTGGAACCTATGTACGTATTTGGGAACCTGCTAGGTATTTGTGACCTGGATTGGCCACTGTTGGAAACAGGGCTTGATGGATCTTGGTCTGACCTAGTATGGCATATCTTATGTTCTTAAGTGCTAGTGGTGATCTCACTGCCGGCCTGATTTGTGTATTGACATAATATGTGTGCAATGACCAGCAAGGCAGTTGTACAGAACCACCCTGATGGCATAGAACATAAGAACATAAGAAATGCCATATTGAGTCAGACCAAGGTCCTTCAAGCCCAGTATCCTGTTTCCAACAGTGGCCAGTGGAGTAAATTATTGGAAGCACTACTGAAAGAGAAAATAGTGAGGTTTCTGGAGTCCAACTGACTACCGGATCCAAGACAGCATGGATTCACCAGAGACAGAATTTGTCAGACAAATCTGATTGATTTCTTTGACTTGGTGACCAAGGAGTTGGACTGAGGAAGAGCCCTAGATGTGGTATATTTAGATTTCAGTAAAGCCTTTGACATTGTTCCGCACAGGTGACTTATAAACAAACTGAGCGCCCTAGGGATGGACCCTAAAATTATTGCTTGGGTTAGAAATTGGTTGAGTGAGAGGTGACAAAGGGTACAGATAAATGGAGCTCACGCTGAGGAGAAGGAGGTTACCAGTGGTGTTCCCCTAAGGATCTTTCCTTAGTCCTATTCTTTTTAACATCTTTGTTAGTGATATTGCGGAAGGGCTCTTGGGTAAGGTTTGCCCCTTTGTGGATGATACCAAAATCTGCAATAGAGTAGACACCCAGGAAGTTGTAGATAACATGAGGAGGAATCTAGCTAAGCTTGAAGAATGGTCTAGAATTTGGCAGCTGAGATTTAATGTTAAAAAATACAAGGTCATGCATTTGGGCTACAGCAATCCAAAGGGGTGATATAGTATAGAGGGTGAAGTACTTCTGTCCACAAAAGAAGAGCAGGACCTAAGCGTGAGTGTGTCTGATGCACAGGAGAGCCTCTTTCTATTGAAAGCAAGCTCTGCTACGTGGGGACATAGGATGAGGGTGAAAAGGGATAGACTCAGGAATAATATTGTACTAAACATAACTTTTTACACAATAACAGAACTCCTCAGTGAAGTAAAGGGTTACTTTAATTACATTACATTCTTGCAATAAAGTGCCCGCTTGACTGAGCAGACACACCTATGTCCTCTCCCCCTTCCAGCATGTCTATAACTCATTGGTTAATACTTCCGCACCTGTGTCAGGCTACGTGTTACTAGCCACGTAGTCTCTCTTCCCAGGATGCAGACATACAGCAAAGGAAGTCAGAACATCATTACATACTGCACTTTGTCCTCTCACTCCACTTCTTTGTACTTCCGCACCTGTGACAGGCTACATGTTATTAGATAAATAGTCTCTCTTCCCAGGATGCAGACATTCAGCAAAGGAAGTCAGAAAGTCATTGCATACTACACTATGTCCTCTCCCACTTCCAGTGTGTCTATAACTCATTGGTTAATACTGTCTCACTCCACTTCTTTGTACTTCCGCACCTGTGACAGGCTACATATTACTAGCCACATAGTCTCTCCTTCCAGGATGCAGACATACAACAAAGGGAGTCAGAAAGTCATTGCATACAAAATTATATTACAGAGTGGTGAATGAATGGAATACAAGAATTATATTACATTGTAAAAATAACATATCACATTTGGTTATATCAAATATGCGGAAATATTTTTTTATGGAAAGAGAGGTAGATCCATGGAATAGTATCCCAGTGGAGGCGGTAGAGATAAGGACTGTGTCTGAATTCAAAAAGGCATGGGACAAACACAGAGGATCTCTGAAGGAAAAAAGGGGACTGTCGTAGTAGTTGATATGGAGCGCAGACTAGATAGGCCATGTGGTCTTTTTCTGCTGTCATGTTTCTATGTTTCTATCTTTTGTTTTATTCTCCATTCCTTTCCTTATGATTCCTAGCATTCTATTAGCTTTCTTCATCATGGCTGCACACTGGGCGGAGGGTTTCAATGTATTATCCATGATGACACCTAAATCTTTTTCCTGGATGGTGGTTTCTAAGGTGATACCTTGCATCGTATAACCAAAGTTTGGGTTGTTCTTTCCTAGGTGCATAAATTTGCACTTTTCCACATTAAATTTCATCTGCCATTTGGACGCCCGGTCTTCAAGTTTATCAAGGTCTTCTTTCAATTTTTCACAATCATCTTGGGTTTTAACACCTTGGAATAATTTTATGTCATCTGCATATTTGATCACCTCACTCGTTATTCCCATGCTAAAAAGCAGCTGGTCCAGCACAGATCCCTGTGGTACTCCACTATTTACTTTTTCCACTGAGAAAATAGACATTTTAGCCCTACTCTCTGCTTTCTATCTTTTAAGCAGCTCCTGATCCACAATACTACACTGCCTCCAATCCCATGACTTTTTAATTTCGCCAAGAGCCTCTCATGAGGGACCTTATTAAAGGCTTCTGAAAATCTAGATACACTATATCAACCAGTTCACCTTTGTCTACCTGTTTATTCACACCTTCAAAAAAATATAACAGATTAGTCAGACAAGACTTTCCTTGGCTAAATCCATGTTGGCTTTCTCCCATTAAACCATGACTATATACATGATTGGTCATTTTATTCTTTATAATGGTTTCTACCATTTGCCCAGTACTGATGTCAGACTCACCGGTCTGTAGTTTCCAGGATCACCCCTGGAATCCTTTTTAAATACTGGCATTACATTGGCCATTCTCCTCTATGTGATCTTAGGTCATGTGTATGGTGCAAATCCAGTATTCAATAGACAGAGAGCAACTCAAGGCTGACAATAGCCTTGTGGCCATCTAGGGATTGCCAGTCACAACAGAGAACATCAAATTTATGAACCTGAGACATGCTGTCAGTTGGGCACTCTCAGCTGAGCATACATATTGTCATCAGCTATTGTGGAAGGAGAGACAGTGTAGCTGTCAGATTGCATTGTACCTGTACCCTGCCATCATGTCCTTATTTTCTAGTCCTACTACTACTGTGATAAGGAAGCTTATCATAGCTCAGGTAGGAGCTATAGAAAAGATGATGTGACTCTGAACAAGCAACCTGTCAGTTTTGGTAGAAGTAAGAAAACAGAGTTTTCACATAAAAGACTACCAGTCCCAGAATGCACCAGGTTTCCAGCAGCCATGAGAGGGGCTGAAGTGAGAAAACGTGTGTGCAATCAAGAGAGCTATGAGGTAATCCCTAAGCACTCATCTCAAAGGGCAGGGCCTGATTCAACACAGCTGCGCTGTGTTAGGGAGGAGCACACATTAGGACAGAATAAGAATAGAGCTTATTCTACAGATAACAGCTACAGAAAGAGCTTCAGACACAGATACAGCAACGGCTACAAGCTCAAGCACCAGTATCACCTGGAGAAACAGAAGCCAAGCCAAGCGGATAGAGAAAGAAGGAAATTCTCTGGAAGGAAGAGAAGAAAGCCCATTGGAAGGTCTGGGAGAGTCCAAGGCAGTACCTATACTGGGAGGTATTCCAAATGCCAGCAGAGTCCATTGGACTGGAGTCAGCCAGAGGAATGGAATGGCAGAGATAGGAATCACCAGTGGCTACCTGGAAGAGAGAAGACTGCACGTGGAAAGGACTTTCAGACCTATGCCAGAAGGTATGTGAGAGAAGATCCAGTGTCCAGGGATCAAGATTGGAAGGCTGGACATCAGAACTGGATTACATACTGGCCAGGCTATACAGAGAGGAATTATGATAGCAGGAGAGGCTCAGGTATGAACACTGATCCAGACCCTATCTATAATAGTGAATGGCAGCAAGGGAATAAGCATTCTCATGATAGTGCCTTAATGAAAGACTCGTCTGTGCCAATGTATGATAGTGACCCTATGCTGATTGATGAAGGGGGAGATACAGCAGATGAAACTATTCATTACATGGACTGTTCTCTATCTAAATGCTATTGCTAGCTTTCTGTGAGCAAACACCTCAGCCATCACAAAGAAACCTAACTTTGTTCTTTATTTCCACTGCAAACAGCTCTTAAAGCAGGATTTGGGTTCACACAGTAGCAGCCAGCCAGCTAAAGGGTTTCAGCTGGTCAATTGATAGTAATTAAAGCTGCACCTGATTGTGTGTGTGAGCAAGGGAGAATCACTGCTGGGATCTGCGTGGAAAATAAGCAGAAGTTAACCTAACAAGCAAAGTTTATTCATTTCTTTGTGCCTTTTCCTTTGGTAATTATTTGCTAAGAAAACATTAGCTAATTGCCTGACAAGTTGAAGGTTGTTTTCTGATTTGCTTTGTGACTTTGTTATCCATTTAAACACTGCAAGCAAGTAACCTCATTTATATTGCTACCAAGCATATTTGTGCTGGGTGAATTAAACCCCATCAATAAAAGAAGTATTTTATTGGCCTTACCACTGGTATCACAACTCAATTATTGTCTTCAGCTGTGTTTGGAGTGAAAGAACTACATTACCCACAATACCTTGCAAGAATCATATGAATATATGCATCATCAAGATTGTGTAAGTTCTCACCCTAGGCAGCCGTCTGACACTACTTATCATTTGTATAGTGTTACAAGATGTATGCAGTTCTGTACATATAGATGTAAGATACACTCTCTGCTTATCAGACCTTAAAATCTAATCAAAACGAAGAACATCATGAAACTGGGGACTAGATACTCATAAGTAGTGAACAAGAAAGTGAGGAGCATCAGGATCCAAAAGCAGCCTCGAAGAGGTGGGTTTTTAGCCTGGATTTGAATAGGACCAGAGAAGGAGGGGTTACATGAGCATAGCGACACTGGTGGAAGATAATCTGTGCAAATGAGTTTTGAGCCAATTGAAGGGGAGAGAGATGATTCAGAGGGAGAACAGCAAGGAGCAGGTTGCAATAGTCAAGAAAGGAGGTGACTAGAGAGTGGATAAGGGTCTTAGTATTGTGTTCAGAAGTAAAAGGTTGGGGGGGCACAGGTGAGTCCATTAAAGATGACCACCTGAAGATCATGCTCTGTATCTTGCCCTGTTAAAATCCCAATATGAGTGACCCTGTGGGTGAAGGCACCTTCATAACTAGCACGCCTGGGTTGCTATCTGTCTGGATGACATGTGGTAACTCGTCTGATGGAGCTCAGGTGCATTTGAGCTACCAGTGGAGAGAGCAATTCTAAGGTGGCGAGCACACTGGTGAGACATGGCGCAGTTCCCTTCAGGAGGAGTGTGGCGCTAATGATAAGAGAGGCTCAATTGCGGTGCAGGAGAGGGATTTAGCACCTATCTTGGAGCTTGAGCTGTCATCATTGGCAGCAGGCACCCCAGTCAATGGCAATTCAATAATACTCCACATTTGAAGATTGTCGGCATATACTCTACTACCCTGGTATAACAGGTTGGAGGTGAGGTCTATGTGGATCTGGCTGTTGCAGGGGCTGCATCAGGGCCTACATGGAATGTGGAGCCATCATGGAGTATGTTCCTGCGGCGGTGTGAACTGTGTGTTACGGCTGTGACAGAAGCGAGAAACCACAGTTGGGGGGGCGTCTTTTTTTTCACTGCTGAGTTGGGACCTTGCTTTCCTCCTCTTCTGCAAGTCTCTCTTTTCCTCTTTTGGCTATGGGAGGGGCTGGATTGAAAATTGCAGATAAGAGTGCTGAATTGTACAAAGTGAAGCAAAGTATCCATCTAAACGAAGACCGTGTGTAGCAAGGAAGGAGTCTCCAGTGGATCTACTAAATTTTTCCAGCACCTCAGCATAAGTGGCTTTTAAGAACAGTTCCACTTTGGAAGCAGTTTGTGGACATTTTGAGAGCAGTCTTTTGCATTTGATCATTTCATTTTAGTTATCGCTGGGAAGAGTGCATACAGTGTGGCAAGGTACCAGATATAGAATACACAGCCTAGAGCCCCTGATGAAGGCATAAGCGAAACACGGCCTGTGTCGGGCCTGGCGAAAGAGTATTCAAATAAAATTCCTATATCTTTATCTTTATTAACGCATTTTATATACCACTCATACCACGGGGGCACAGAGTGGTTCACAATACCACTCCTTCCTTGCTACCCACGGTTTTCGTCTGGGTTTGTTAGTAGCACGTGGGTTTGTGCTTTCTAGTTGGACAGGACAGGTGTCTTTACTGGTAGAGTGGGTCCTTTTCCAGGTCAGTTGAAAGCTTTGTTTGGCAGTTTCCCTCCTGTGGTCTCCTGCTTATAGGAGAAACTTGGAAGCAAGGGGGGAATAACCTGCATTGCTTTGTCAAACCTGGGAAGGTATCATGGAAGCCAAAGCCACTTATGCTGAGGTGCTGGAAAAATTTAGTAGATCCACTGGAGACTCAACAGGGGTTGCCCCTGCTCCTCCTATCTTGGCAACTTCTGCACTTTCGGAGGGCCAGTTGAGTCTGGAGGCACAAATAACAAAAGCTGACTTCTTGGAGCTGTTCCAGGAACAGAAACTTATGAGGGAACCTCACCAAAGCTATTGGTGATATCAAGAAAGAGGTGAAGGTGCCGGAAGAGAGAGTAATCTAAAATGAGATAAACATGGGGGAGCAAATTGACGCTACAGCCATCTTCCAAGTGAAACTCAAGAAAATAGAAGCCATGGCCGCTGAGACCAGAGAACGGCAGGATGGCCAAGAAAATTGGCAACAGCGATGTTATTTTAGGATTTTTGGATGGTCAGAGCCCAAGGAAGGGACAGAAGATGTTGTGAGAATGGTGCAAGATCCTAGCTTCCATGACTCCACTTAAATGTCATTGCAAGTGATTACTTTAATGATCTTCAGTATGCTCTTGCAGTATGTGGCTATTACTGTGGCAGCATGTGCTACATGGGCTACATTTGTGTATCTTCTCATGTGCTCATTGGCACTGGCAGTCATATCTATTCTATGCTTACATGGGCATAAATTGAGCACACTAAAAATGGACCCTAAAGTGAATGACTGGGTTAGAAATTGGTTGAATGGAATCACCTATGTGGAACAGTGTCAAAGGTTTTACTGAAATTTAAGTGCACCACATCTAAAGCTCTACCTAGGTCCAACTCTCTGGTCACCCAGTCAAAGACGTTAATTAGATTTGTTTGACAAGACCTGCCTCTAGTAAAACCAAGCTGCCTAGGATCCTGCAAACCACTGGACTCCAGAAAGCTCAATATCCTCTGTTTTAGTAGTGTTTCCACAGAGGTCAAACTAACTGGCCTGTAGTTCCTAACCTCATCCTTACTTCCGATTTTGTGTAAAGGGACCACATGTGCCCTTCTCCAGTCCTCTGGGACAACTCCTGACTCTAAAAAAGCATTGAAAAAGTCAGACAGTGGAGCCTCTAGGACTTTTCCAAGTTCCTTCAATAGTGTCAGATGTATCGCATCCAGCTCCTTCATTTTGTCTGCTTGTAGTTTAGCTAGTTCCTCACAAACACAGTCTTCTGAAAATCGTTAAAGATCCCTTTCACCTCTATTCCTATTTGTGGGTGTTTTCTGAGGTCCTGCTCCTGGCCCTTTATCTGTAAACACAGAACAAAAATATTTGTTAAGCAATTCCACTTTATCCTCATCAGCTTCTACATATTCCTGTCTTCATCTTTTAGTGCCACAATGCCACTTTTGCACTTCCTCCTCTCACTAACATATCTGAAAAATGTTTTGTCCCCCCATTTTCCTGCATTGGCTATTTCTGTGCATGTGAAAAAGGACAGTCCTGGAAAAGGGCCAGACTGCAACATGGAGGTCCCACAAGATAAATTGCTGGCAGATCAGGGTCTATATCCCCAAATGCTGTGAGCTTACCTGCAGTTTATAGCGATGTTGCACTGGTTGCAGCATAATCCTGTGCCTCATGCAGGTGCTGTGCCACCTAGAGTGCTGTTGTCATAGTGCCACAGATTCACTAATGGCCAGGGTACATTGACAGTGAACACTTGGCCAGCCAAACACTATCTAAGCCATTAGCTCTTTACTGGGCTGCCTGTGTACTTTTTGCATGCGGTCAGAAATATATGATTTGAACCATTGATAGGTTGTTCCCTTAATTCCAATTTGTTCCAGTCTAGAGAGCAGAGTATTAGGACTAGGGCTGTTAGAATCCATTCAAAAGCAAGAGTCTTAGACTTTATGAAAACTAACTTTGCCAAGATGGGCCAATTCCTCAGGGAATCATTAGCGGGATGGGAACAGCTGGGGGATGTAGAAAAACAGTGTGCAAAAATGAAAGGGGATATTTTAAGGGCATCCGACCTTTTTGTTAAAATGGTAAATAAAGGTAAAAGGAAAAGGAGACCACTATAGTTTTCAAAAGAAGTAGCTGAAAAGGTGAAGAAAAAGAAGAAGGTCTTCATGAAATACAAGAGATCACAGAGAGAGGAAGACAGGCATCTATATTTGGAAAAACTGAGAGAAGCTAGCAAAGTAGTCATGAAAGAAAAGATTCAAAAAGATGAGGAAATAGCCAATGCAATAAAATGGGGGGATAAGACATTTTTCAGATATGTTAGTGAGAAGAGGAAGGGCAAAAGTGGTATTGTCAGACTCAAGGGTGAAGGGGAGGAATATATAGAAGCTGATGATGATAAAGCAGAATTACTTAACAAATATTTTTGTTCTGTATTCACAGATGAAGAACCAGGAGCATGACCTCAGAAAACACCCACAAACAGGAACAGAAGCGAGGGGCATCTTGAACAATTTTCAGAAGAATGTGTTTGTGAGAAACTAGCTAAACTTAAAGTAAACAAAGCGATTGGACCAGATGGGATACACCCTAGAATACTGAGGGAACTTGGGGATGTTCTAGCAGCTCCACTGATTGACCTTTTCAATGCCTCGTTGGAGTCGGGAGTGGTGCCAAAGGACTGGAGAGAGGCTTATGTGGTCCCTTTACACAAAAGCGGAAGGAAGGATGTGGTTGAAAACTACATGCGGGTTAGTTTAACTTTGGTGGTGAGTAAATTATTGGAAACACTGCTGAAAGAGAAAATAGTGAGGTTTATGGAGTCAGGCGGATTACAGGATCTGAGGCAGCATGGATTCACCAGAGGCAGGCTTTGTCAGATAAATCTGATTGATTTCTTTGACTGGGTTACTAGGGAGTTGGACCGAACGAGAGACCTAGATGTGGTGTATTTAGATTTCAGTAAAGCCTTCGACACCGTTCCTCACAGGTGACTGAGCACCCTAGGGATGGACCCTAAATTTACTAGTTGGGTTGGAAATTGGTTGTGTGGGAGGCGACAAGGTGTACAGGTAAATGGAGCTCACTCTGAGGAGAAGGATGTTACCAGTGGTGTGCCGCAGGGATCTGTCCTTGGTCCTATTCTTTTTAACATCTTTGTTAATGATATAGCGGAAGGGCTGTCGGATAAGGTTTGCCTCTCTGCGGATGATACCAAAATCTGCAATAGAGTAGACTCCCAGGAAGGTGTAGATAACACAAGGAGGGATCTAGCTAAGCTTAAAGAATGGTCTAGAATTTGGCAGCTGAGATTTAATGTTAAAATATGCAAGGTCATGCATTTGGGCTGCAGCAATCCAAGGGAGCGATATAGTATAGGAGGTGAAGTACTTTTGTCCACAAAAGAAGAGCGGGACCTAATCAGAATGTGTCTGATGATCTTAAAGTAGCTAAACAGGTATAAAAGGAGATGGCAAAAGCTAGAAGGATGCTTGGGTGCAAGGGAGAGGAATGGCCAGCAGAAGAAAGGAGGTGATAGTGCCTCTGTATAAGTCTTTGGTGCTACCTCATTTGGAGTAATGTGTGTAATTCTGGAGACCGCATCTTCAAAAAGATATAAACAGGGTGGAGTCGGTACAGAGGGTGGCTACTAAAATAGTTAGTGGTCTTCAATATAAAGCATATGAGGACAGACTTAAGGATCTTAATATGTATTTCTTAGAGGAAAAGGGTGATAGAGGTGATATGATTGAGACATTTAAATATCTCCGTGACATAAATGCACAGGAGGAGTGCCTCTTTCGATTGAAAACAAGATCTGCTACGAGAGGACCTGGGATGAGGGTGAAAGGGGATAGATTCAGGAGTGCTATGCGGAAATATTTCTTTATGGAAAGAGGGTGGATCCGTGGAATAGTCTTTCAGTGCAGGTGGTAGAGATGAGGACAGTATCTGAATTCAAAACAGCATGGGACAAACACAGAGGATCGCTTAAAGAAAAAAGGGGGCTGTTGTAGTTGTTGATATGGAAGGACAGACTAGATAGGCCATGTGGCCTTTTCCTGTTGTCATGTTTCTATGTTTCTTGATCTCCCCATAGATATGATGAATCCTTCTCGATACATAATGGCATCATGTATCAAAGAAGCTGAGATCTGACTAGCTTTGCATAACCTGAGCATTAACTTCAAAAAAACAGAAGTGCTTTACATGTCAAGGAATCTGAATTTCACTCCCTCACCAACATTCAAGATACAAGATATGTTGCTCCCAGTGAAAAAGGAAGTAAGATACCTCAGTGTGATACTCGATACAATGCTCCCAGTGAAAAAGGAAGTAAGGTATCTCGGTGTGATGCTCGATCAATCCCTCTCCATGATATCACACATAAAACAGATCATTAGAACCATATAATACCTTAGACCACTAATTGGCATACATGACTTTAGATCAGTTGTACAAGCACTAATCACCCCACACTTCAATTTCTGTAAGAGCCTACTTCACGGTCTACCCAAAAAGAATCTGAAACAACTTCAAATTGTACAGAATGTTACCGCTAGAATCATCTATAAAGTCTGATTATTTGATCATATTACACCCATATTATATATGAGTAATCTACACTTGTTACCAATTTTAAGTAGAATAAGGTACAAAATGCTAATCATAACATTTGAGCTAGTTAACAATATCACACCCTCATTTCTTTCAATATTAATTACCCTACAACAAACACAAGATCCAAAAGGGGTCACACACAGAACACACTAGTAATCCCAAAGACCATTTGCAAAACAAAACAAGTCACAAGCAACAGAGCCTTCTCTTTTATTGTGCATGTTTTATGGAATGCTCTACCAGACACGTTACGTTCCATCAAAGATTTACAAATGTTTAGAGAGGAATTAAAAACGCAGCTCTTCATTGAACACTATGGCGAAAACAATAGTAATGACATACCACCAATTCTTCATTGAACCCTTCAAGTGCCACTGTAAACATATCCAAGACAAAAGCAAAATGTAATCCTGAAACCATGTAAATAGTTTCACATGTAAATAGTTGTCTTCAATGTTTTATGTTTGGACTAAGGAACAAAAGAAGGAGGCCTTCCGCAAAAACCAAACAGCAAAAGTACAGCGGAGGGCAATATACCACGGCCTACAAGGATAATGGGTAAAAACAACTTTATTGGAGATCCAACTTTACAAGTTTCGGCCGAAGGCCTTCATCAGGGGTCTAAAAAACAAACACATAAATAAAACATAATATCACATAATTAAACGATTAAAAATATGAACAAAAATAAATGTATAAATAAGTGATTGGAAGATTAAAAACATTACCAGGTAACCACATAGAAAGTGTATAAGACACGTCTATGGGGTGGAAACAACCACTCTTCCCAATCTAAAATACAATAAGAACACATACGTAAATAATTATGCTTAAAAATATAAATGTAAAACACATATGCATAACTAAAAACAGTTAATGAAAAGGAACAAACAATAACCGTGGCAGGCCGCATCCAGTGCCCTAAGCCCATATTTAACCACCCCCACCCCCTCATCCTTCTCGCCCCCTCCACCCCCCCCCCCTTTTTTTTTTTATTTCACCCTTACAAATTTCACAGACACAATTTTCATATTGGAAGTACCAACCGGTCGCAGCTTTATTATATTTCAAACAATTAACTTTACAATATCAAACAGTTCTGTAAACAATCTCCCACCAGCGGAGTGATACCCCCCAGCCATAATTAGCAAAGTGGGGTCGCATCCGCTCCGGCCGTGTCCGACCACCGGCCAATTTCCTACCGCCCTTTCCCCGACCTCGCCATGTGACTAGCAAAGGCCAGCAGGGCTTATCTGGGTCAGGGGCACCCCGCCCCCGCCCAAGTATGACCAAACGGCTCCGGGCCCCGGAAACCTCCGGGATCCCGCCTTGTCAACTCCACCCCCACTGCGACACCCCGAAAAAACAACACCACCCCCTCGTACCATACTGAAGGGAGGGAGGGCGGGAGGCCTTACTGCCGCCAATACCGCCGCCGAAAAGGGGGGGGCATAAAACAGCCCCTTCCTTATAAAACCGCATCTAACGCCGGCAGCTCTGATTGGCTCCGCTCTCTTCATCTGCGGAGCCAATCCATTTAAAAGATGCTGCCGGCGTCATCAGCCTCCACGCGCTTGCTCCTTCCCCCCCCCCCCTCTTCTGAAGCCGGAAGGATGGGCCGGGACCGGGCCGACCGCCCGGTTACCGGCGTCCTTCGCGACTCCGCGCTCGCACTTGAATTAACCGTGGCAGGCCGCATCCGGTGCCCTAAGCCCATCTTTAACCACCCCCACCCCCTCATCCTTCTCGCCCCCTCCCCCCCCCCCTGTTTTTTTTGGGTTTTTTTTTTATTTCACCCTTACAAATTTCACAGACACAATTTTCATATTGGAAGTACCAACCGGTCGCAGCTTTATTATATTTCAAACAATTAACTTTACAATATCAAACAGTTCTGTAAACAATCTCCCACCAGCGGAGTGATACCCCCCAGCCATAATTAGCAAAGTGGGGTCGCATCCGCTCCGGCCGTGTCCGACCACCGGCCAATTTCCTACCACCCTTTCCCCGACCTCGCCATGTGACTAGCAAAGGCCAGCAGGGCTTATCCGGGTCAGGGGCACCCCGCCCCCGCACAAGTATGACCAAACGGCTCCGGGCCCCGGAAACCTCCGGGATCCCGCCACCGGCACTGGCATATTAATGCCCTTGTGCCGCCCCCCTAATGCCCTGCTGCGACCAGTTAGCATCCCTGTGTAAAAACACCTTCCAAGGCCTCTTGCCAATCATTCAAAAGTAAATCGACACCTACAGGGGACAAATGAACACCATCCAGCCTGTACAACCCCGTACAAGCCACCTTCACCCACGGGTGAAGAACTTGAATCCCACCTTGCCCAGTTAACCACCATCCTATTTGACGATTTATTTTTGTAAGACCCCGCGACCAGCGTCGCTGGGCCGCGCAAACAGGCCTTGGAATAATGTCTGACCAAATTAATTGAATTCCCGGGAACATTTTCATTAACAAAGTTAAATCTTTTATAACAATTCTGATGAGTTGCTTACAAGTCCAGGCTACTAGGTCGTTGCCACCTAAATGCAAAAGCAGCAGCCTTGGCTTGCCCCTCACTCGCTCATGGTGCCGGAGCAAAGGCAGGAGCTGAGACCACCTCAACCCTCTCTCACCCAGCCATAGCAGCGACACATGAGCAGGATCCAGCCCCAGATTAGGCCCCAATGGTCGCTCAGCCGCTCGCCGGCCGGCCCAGAACATGAAAGAGTGCCCGATCATCCAACAGCTCTGGACACTCACTCATGCAACTGCAAAAGAAAAGAAGAGTCAATCCATATCAGGTCCCCCCCTCCCCCCCCCCTTTTTCCCCCCTCACAAACGAACATAACCCCGGAAAGCCTGGGAACACCACCTCCCAATACTCTGAATGTTCTGCTGCGACAGGCCCGCAGCAGCAGCGCTGGTAGCCGCGCCAATACGAAAAGAATGAGCTGCATAATGCTCAGGGGACTCTCCTACAGCCCTCAATGCCAACCTCAGGACTGCCACCACCTGAAAACGTGTAAGCAGCCGCCCGTCCGCATGCAGAAACAACCCCCCAACTCCCGCTGGGCGTACCCGTAAGAAAGCACCCATGGCGCTCACCGGACAAGTGTCAAACCCTGGAATCCCACTCAGCCGTACCCACAAACCCTTGCCTTGCGGATCAGTCTTGGATTTTGCCAACAAAATTCTCAACTGCCCTTTCTCAAAGCGAACATGTTGCCGCTGTAGAATCCCAACATCTCCCGCCCTGGTTGATCGCGCAACCAGCTCCCCCATGCGAAAGGCCCCAAAAAATGCCAAACTAAAAACTGCATGAAAAAGAGTTGCCTCATACTGCGACGAGGCCACCACCGATAATGATTTGCATATTCTTTCTAATACATCATGGGTGATGGGGCGCCGAGCATCCTGATGTACAGGCGCTGCTCGACCCCATCCTTGCAAGAGCCGACGAGCTAAGGAACCCCCTGACGGGAAGTCCCAGCCCACCGCCTTCACAAAATATTCGAAACCCGCCAAATGACTCCGCACTGACGAGCGAGTCACTCCATTCTCCTTAGTCCATACCACATATTGTCCTAGCAACTGAGCCGAAACCGGCCCAAACTGCCAACCCGAGCGTGCCAAAAATTCCACCACCTTCTGACATCCTCGCCGATACGCTGCCCATGTTCCAGCCGCGACGGAACACTGTAACAAGTCCTTCATCCCGGATGGCCAAGACTCCATAATTTCCAAGGGACCGCACTTCCTTCCGCATCCGCTTGTGGTGCCAATTGTCAAAATTGCTCGAACTTGAAACGGGAAAGAGAATCAGCGATTGCATTAGCATACCCTGGAATATGTTGAGCTTTCAGGTACACATTCAACCGCAAACAAGCTAAAATTACTTCCCTCATCAAGTTAGCCACCACAATACAGTGTGGTGAATAATGATTTACCACACGCACTACTGCTTTATTATCACACCACCACAAAACCTTTTTGTTACAAAATCTATCCGGACACAACTCCAATGCCACTAAGATGGGAAACAATTCCAAAAAAGTTATATTACCGGTAAGACGCGACTTGTGCCATGACTGCGGCCAACGCTCTGCACACCAGGCCCCACCGAAGTAAATACCCAAGCCTATGCCCCCTGCCGCGTCGGTATACAATTGCAAATCCGCACTACTGAGCTCCGGTTCCATTAAGACTGTGGTCCCATTAAAATCCTCCAAAAAGACCTGCCAGATCCGCAAATCCGCCTTAATTGACTTCGAGACCCTCAGATGATGATGAGGCCTACGCACCCCCGCCGTAGCTGCCGCCAACCGACGCAAAAATACCCGTCCCATCGGTATCACCCGACAAGCAAAATTTAACGATCCTATCAAAGCTTGCATCTCCCTCAGCGTCAAGGACGATGATGCCAGCACGTTGGCCACTAACACTCGCAATCTGTGAATTTTTTCCTGAGGAAGACGTGCCACCATTAACTCTGAATCGAGCTCAACCCCTAAAAACGTGATCCGCGTAGTAGGGCCCTCCGTTTTTTCTTTTGCCAAAGGCACTCCCAATTCCACAGACAAATCCACAAAACCATTCAGCAATACACGGCAGTCTTCAGATTGTTCCGACCCGACAAATAAAAAATCATCCAAATAGTGCACTACCTGCGCTATACCCACTTTACGTTCAATTGCCCACTGTAGAAAAGTACTGAACTTCTCGAAGTATGAACAAGAGATTGCGCAGCCCATGGGCATGCATTTATCAAAATATATACCATCTTCAAAGCGAAAACCCAACAAATAAAACGATGCAGGGTGCACTGGAAGCAGCCTGAATGCCGATTCAACATCTACCTTTGCCATCTGCGCCCTACGCCCGGCGGATCGTACCAGGCTCACGGCCTTGTCGAATGACACATATCTCACGGAACATAATTCCCGCGGGATATAGTCATTAACTGACGCTCCTATGGGGCTGGACAAATTATGTATCAGGCGGAATTTCCCCGGCTCCTTTTTCGGTATTATTCCCAAAGGAGAAATTACCATTCTTGCTAATGGCTGACTAACAAATGGGCCCGCTACCCTACCAAGCAACAATTCAGCTGCCAACTTTTCCTTTACTACCGACGCGAATCGCTTCACTGACACTGAATTCCGCACTGTCGTCCCTCCCACCTGCCCACACACTGGGATTACAAAACCATAATTAAAACCAAAATATAAAGCCTCCCTATCTTTTCGTCGAGGGTACTGGCCCAACCACGCATTCAGTACTTGCACTCTAACAGGCGTGGGGGCGAGGCCAAACGACCCTGCATTACTTTGCGCTAGAGGTAGGGGGCTGGGAGATCCCTTTTTTAACACATTTGACTGCCGAATGTGCTCCCCCGCAAAGAGAACAGATGTGCCGGAATTTGCAGTCTGGAAAAGGGCACGAGGTCTTGTTAAACCTCCAGCAAACGTCGCCTGCCCCATTTCCCCCTGTACGCTGCTGTACGAGACTCGCTCCCCCACGAAAGGACCGACCAGTCCCAGCCAAGCTCCCGACTGCACCTTTAGCCCCTCCCCCGACACTAACCCTGGCCGACATCTGTGTCAACCACAAATTAATGTCCTGCATTCCCCATGACACAAATCTATTCTCCTCCATCTTGTCTCTAAATTTCTCGTCATAGTTTAACCATGACCACCCATCATGCGTCTGCGACGCCTCCAAGATAGAATCTGCATAAGATAAAAGCCTCTCATATTGCCCCGGGTAATGCTGTCCCCAAACACTAGTCAAACGCAGAAACGCCCGTGTCCAATTGACCACATTTTGCGAAACTTTCTTAACACGCCCCGCCTTTTCGTCCTCTTTACGTTTTTTCTTACTTTCACCCGAGCGTTTGCGACCTTCTAGCAGCCGGAAAATATCTATATAACGCCGCTTTTTAATTTTATGCCTCAACTTCCGCGGAACTCCCTCCCATAACTCTGAAATAACCACTGCTGAAGGCAAACCACCCCCTTGACCCCTTCCTAAGGCCTTTCTATCACCCTTCCTCTGCCGACACGTGCTATCTTCTTCTGATGACGTCAGCGAAGAAGACGACACCGAGGACAATGCGGACGAAGAACTGGAACTGTGACGCCTTCTACAGGAATGTTTCCTTTTTGTTGTCTTTTTTGCTTTCTTTTTTCCACCCTCCCTACTCTTCTCACCCGAATCTATCTGTAACTCACCCGAAACACCTGTCGCAGACGCCACCACCTCCTCCGGGCCAACATCCACTGTACTGAGCTCCGCGTCCTGCTCTCGTCCGCCAGCTTCTCGAACCGCACCCTCACTGGACATCCCCCGTTGCCGGATCAAAGTCGAATCCACGCGCTCTACTTGCCGCTGTCCACTGTCAGCTCTTCCTGGTAATGGTGTTGTACCCTGCGGAGACACAATAGGAAAAAGAGGGGGAGGGGGAACAGGAGAAGACCACCCTGGCTGCCATGCCTCCAACCATTCTGCTCGAGAGGAACCCTGCCCACCCCCCAACCAGTGTCCCCATTGCGAGGGGCCACTCCAATCCCCATAGGTACCATGGCCCCTCTGCACACTCTCCCAGGACGCCCTGCCTCGAGGATGTATGTTATGTGTACCCGCAGGCATCACCATAGGTCCCATCCCTAAGTTCCCATAACCCCATCCCCCCTGAGTTAGACACCCTTGCTCCTGCTCAGGCCCGCCCCCACCAAATCATCCCCTTCCCGAGCAGCTCCGTGCTCATTTAAAGCCGCAGGCACTGGCCCAGAATTAGCCCCCACACCCCGTGCTGGAGGCTGTCCCCGCCGAGCTTGCCCCCTCGCCCTGGATCCTGCAGCCCCTTTTCCCCGCACTGATGAAAACCCCTCCCCCCGCCCTCGTTGAGGCACCCTTGTTCAAGGCAGCCTCCGGCTGGCAGTTCCTCGATGCCCCCGGCCCCCACCGCTACCCCCCCTCC
Organism: Ichthyophis bannanicus; assembly: GCA_033557465.1. NCBI lineage: Eukaryota > Metazoa > Chordata > Amphibia > Gymnophiona > Ichthyophiidae > Ichthyophis > Ichthyophis bannanicus. The sequence continues at coordinate 499,036,179 of CM066035.1, forward strand.
CTGTAACCCTACCCCTATTAGAAGCTTGAGCACCCCGTGCCTGAGCAGTCCTATCAGGGCCAACTGTACCAGCCCTCACTCCACGAGCCATTCGTTAGAGGAGCACAGACCCACAGTAAGAAAGCTGGAGTATGATAAAGTTAGCAGGATTTTTTGCTATATCTTCACCCCAAAAGATCCCCTCTAACACCCTTCACAATCGGGCCACTCAGCTGAAAAGACCTCCCGCAGCGCAACTAGAAGAGCATGCCGCGTCAAAATTCCACCCCCCGGCAATCACCGCTCCGGCCCCCGAGAACTTACCCGGCAGCCCAAACCACCTTCCAGGGCCTGTTCCCCACGCTACCCGACTTCGTGCTCTCCAACGACGCCGGACACAGAGCTGCCCCAAGCTTTCCTGCCGCCGGCAGCCCAAACCACCTTTCAGGGCCTGCTCCCCACGCTGCCCGACTTCGTGCTCTCCAACGACGCCGGACACCGTGCTGCCCCAAGCCTTACTGCCGCCAATACCGCCGCCGAAAAGGGGGGGGCATAAAACAGCCCCTTCCTTATAAAACCGCGTCTAACGCCGGCAGCTCTGATTGGCTCCGCTCTCTTCATCTGCGGAGCCAATCCATTTAAAAGGTGCTGCCGGCGTCATCAGCCTCCACGCGCTTGCTCCTTTTCCCCCCCTCCCCCTCTTCTGAAGCCGGAAGGATGGACCGGGACCGGGCCGACCGCCCGGTTACCGGCGTCCTTTGCGACTCCGCGCTCGCACTTGAATTTAAATAATTAAAATTGTGTAATCAAAAATGTGTAATCAAAAGACATGAGTAAAGGAACTTTGTACAAATATTCAAAACACAGAGAAATAGCATAGACATAGAAATGTGCATAAAAGCATATGTAATATATTAAGAAGCATCATGTAAAGGAACCAGCAATAAAAGAAAACTGGGAACTCATAACAAACTAAAAACATGTCTACTGGCAAATACAGATATCTAGAGTGTGTAATAGGATATCAATGGACAGTTCTATTACAGAAAAAATAAACAAACAGCATGTCCAAAAAACAACGTGTGCTGCTGACCTGAAAAACCATAGCATTGGCTTTTAAATGTATGTGCATATGCACAATTAATAAATTGGAACCGGCCAAAGATGATGATCATTTATTACAAAGTGTATGAAATGATAGGAGAAGTAGGCTAACAAATTTATGCTGTGTCTCATGTAAATATCATTAAAAAATAAAAAATAATAAATGAACGGTTCGTTTCACAAAGAACGTGCAAGCCAAAAAATAACTCACATAAACCAGAACAAAAGAGGGAAGGAAAAAAAGAAAAAAGGAGAAAAGGGGACAATATCACTGGTGGATTAGAACTGAATTAAGGCACCAAATAGATTGAAGCACAGAACTCCTGTGAAATGTCAAAAGTAGAAATTGCCACATAAAAGCAAGAATATATAACGGGCACATAAAAACCATAGTGCAAGCAAGTTAAAGTAAAAGTGAACAAATAAAAGGCGGGAAACACCGCGACATAAAAATCAACTTGCCGGTATATATAAAATAATGAGATGAATGGACTAAACAAATTGTAATACCCCTCATATTTGTACTACTAAAAATTGACCGGTGTATGAACCAAAATAGTGGGAGCCGTAAATGTGCCATATAAACAAAAAAAGGGGGGGGGGCGGAAAGGTAAAAGGATTATCGCCGATAGATTAAAAACAAAATTGATGACCAACCAGATTAAAACACAAACGTTGTGTAGAATAAAAAGGGGTGAACATCGCCACATGGAGAAAAAAAAAATATGACAGGCGGTTAAAAAAGCATATAAGTGAAAGTGGAAATAAAAGTAATACACAGCTTTAGAAGAAGCACTATACCTGCAGAGACTGTCTGGAGCGGGAAAACGCCGCGCAGGAGCATTGGTGAGTAACTTAAAGAGAGGGAGGCCCCTCCCACTAGTGATGTAAGCTATCAAAACTAAATATCGCCGTGTAAAAATTAGACGCTAAAAAAAGGAAGAATAATGCATACAAAAGGAATTAATTAAAATAAGAGTATCTATTAGATGAAAAAGAGGGGCACTGGGCCTGCAAAAACATACAGAGACAAGAGAACGCCGCACAGGGGCTTGAATAACAAATATAGAAGAAGAATAGAAAGGAATTATGAACTGTCCATAAAAACACTGACATCCCTGTAAACCGGAGGATACTAACTAAAAAAACAAAGGCTAATATGAACACTAATATAACATATGTAAAAACAATAAAACTAAAAAGACTATTGATAAAATAATAAAAAGGAAACCTATGAAGAAGAACCTCAAAGCCTGCAAAGAACAGATAGATGTATTTCGAATCAATCATTGCAAATAGCAAGTTAAAACTATATAGACAAAAAAAATAATGAGAATGAATGTAAATAAATGTATGTGAAACTATAGATATATGGTCAGCAATAAGAACCAGACATATATAGATAAAAGCCGGCACATTTAAAACAACAATCGGATACTGTATAAATCACTCATACCAAAAAATGTAATAGAACGATATAGAAGTTAAATATAGATTGTTTAGGATCAATAATTAGGAGAGAAAACAAATGAAAAATGACATAAAACAAAGGAGGAAGTTCAAAGAAACACATTATATTCAATTTCCTTCTTAAGTCCTCTTGGGAAGACTGTGTCTAATAAAAATATGAATCTTTGTTCTTCTTGGGTCAACCTGTGGTTCAAGTCTCCCCCACGGGGGGGGGAGGGGAAAAGCTTCTTGATAACAAAAACTTTATATAATTAATTTTGTGCTGGAATTGAACCCAGTGTTGCACAAGTGGAGCTGTAATAATTTGTCTTTTGATGCAACTGTTATGTTCCTGGATACGGGTTTTAACAGCACAGATGGTTTTACCGACATACAAAAGGGAACAAGGGCAAATGATAACATATACAACATATAATAATTAGTGTGGGTATGTAATTGGTACTGTATATTAGTGCCAGGATGTGTAAAAGAACCTTTGAGTGTAATGGCATATCTGCATATAGAGCATCTCTCGCATTTGGCATGTCCTTTTTTTAGGGACAAAGGGGTTGGACCTGAAGCCATGTATGAGGAGACCAACATATCACCTAAATTACGTTCTCTGTTGTATGCAATAGTGAGGCGTTGATTTGAAAAACAGGGTCGTGTTTGCAAAATGTGCCAATGAGACCTCAAGATTTTTTGTATTTTAGCAGAGAGATAAGAGAAGCGAAGAATGCAAACAAATTTGTCATCAGATTATTTATTCTTAGGTAAGAATAACTGTTGTCTGGAAGAAGAATGGGCACGTGCAAAACCTTTTTGGACACATTCTTTTGGATATCCTCTGGCATAAAACCGTGCTGCCATATGAGAGGATTTTTTCTTAACGTCATCATTGTTTGTACATAAATGCCGCAGGCGTAAAAATTGAGAAACAGGTAAATTATTTTTAAGTTGACTGTTGTGAAAACTTTCAAACCGGAGCAACTTGTTGTGATCCATGGGTTTACGATAAATAGTGGTAATGAAACCTAACCAGAGCAGGTCGGACTCGATGCTCCGTCCCGCACATCCGACCCACTTCTACCCCCTCCCCCAATGCCAAAAACACTCAAGACACCAACTTTGGTAAAACACGCCTGGTCGCAGCTTTATTGAACATGAAACAGCATAACATCAACCTTAAATAACCATGATTTCCATACCCAGCGAAAGGATGCCTCACCAGCCATGGCCATAGCAAGGTGGGCATGCCTCCGCTTTTCCAGCTTCTCGCCCCCCAGCTTCGCCATATAATTAGCAAAAGCCAGCCCAAGGGTTCTCCGGGTTGGGGGTACCCCACCCCCGTCCCAAGTTTATCCAAGGCTCCTGACCCCGGAAACCTCCGGGATCCAGCCTCCACCCCAAATGCGACACCCCTATTCCCCAAACCTTAACCCAGGGGCGGGAGGGTGGGCCGCCGCTCACAGAGCCAGAGACGAACTGGCCCCGTCCTCTGGCTCCTCGCTGCTGCTACATCGCCCTCGTCTTTTCATTGACTCTCCATGCGCAACGCGCTGCAGAGAGCCAATGAATTTAAAAGATGCAGGCTAGCACCCGCCTCTCCATCCGCCCCCCGCCCCCCCTCCCACTCAGCGCCGCGGCCCGGGCCCCGCATCTTGCCGTGCTGGCCCGGTTACCAGCGGCCGGCCCGGGATGTTGCCCGCGCGGCCTTTCATTAACCGGAGCAGGTCGGACTCAATGCTCCGTCCCGCACATCCGACCCACTTCTACCCCCTCCCCCGATGCCAAAAACACTCAAGACACCAACTTTGGTAAAACACGCCTTGTCGCAGCTTTATTGAACATGAAACAGCATAACATAAACCTTAAATAACCATGATTTCCATACCCAGCGGAAGGATGCCTCATCAACCATGGCCATAGCAAGGTGGGTATGCCTCCACTTTTCCAGCTTCTCTACTCCCTTCGCCCCCGGCTTCGCCATATAATTAGCAAAAGCCAGCCCAGGGGTTCTCCGGGTCAGGGGTACCCCACCCCCGTCCCAAGTTTATCCAAGGCTCCGGACCCCGGAAACCTCCGGGATCCCACTATCGGCGCGGGCGACCTCGCCGTTCACGCACCGCCCCCCCCAAAAGCTGCGACCAGCGAGCGTCTCTTAAGACTACCCACTCCAGCGCCTCCAGCCAGTCATTTAACAATAAATCCAAACCCACCAGAGATAGATGCACCCCATCATTCCTGTACAATCCTGCACAACCAATCTCCACCCAAGAATGCATCACCTGGTACCCCCCATGAGCGCAGACCCAGCGGCCAATCTGCCGGTTAATTTTTGTTAAACCCCGAGACAAGCGTCTCTGGTCGCGACAACTGGGCCGCTGTATAATGTCCGACCACATCAGTATCACTCCTGGAAACAACTGCATCACCTCCTCCAGGTCTCTTTGTACTGCTCGGATGAGTTGCCTGCAGGTCCAGGCTGCCAAGTCGTTACCCCCCAAATGTAGCAACAGCAGATCAGGCGCAGTCCGTATTCGCTGATGGTGCCGGAGCAAAGGGAGCAACTGTGTCCAGCGTAGGCCTCGCTCACCCAGCCATAGTACTGACACCACTTAAGGATCCAGGCCCAGATTTGCCCTTATGGGCCGCACAGCCGCTTGCCGCCCCGCCCAATACACAAAAGAATGGCCAATCAGCCAACAGCCATGTGGACCACGCCTACTATCTGCAAAAGAAAGAACAGAATTAGCCCCCCCCCCCCGAACTCTGCCAAAGCACCTTTACAATCGGACATACCCTTTAAAGGCTCCCGAGAGCCAACGCCCAATGCGTTGAACCTCCGTGTCTGACAAACCCGCTGCCGCTGCACTTGTCGCAGCCCCAATGCGGAATGAGTGTGCCGCGAACTGATGCGGTACCTCCCCTATGTGCCGAAGAGCCATCCTCAGGACAGCTGTCGCCTGGAAACGCGTGAGCAACCGGGCATCCTCGTGAATAAAAAACATATCTGACCCATCGGGGCAGAGGCGCAAATAGTCCCGCAATGCCGCCACCGCACAGGACTGAACCCCCACCATATCCCGCAGCACCACCCAACAACCACGACCCTGCTGGTCAGTCTTGGAGCGAGCCAAGAACACCCTCACTGACCCCTTGTCCACCAGTACATGCTGCCGCCGCAACGCACCACCCGTCCCCGACTTCCCAGAGTCCGCTATCAATTCGCCGATATGAAATGCCCCAAAAAATGTCAGGCAAAAAAACACCTTGAATAATGCCGCTTTGTACGCTGACGCAGCCACCATCGGGAGCACCGCACACAGCCGAACTACAGGCAAAAAACTGCCTTGAATAATGCCGCTTCGTATGCCGATGTGGCCACTATCGGGAGAGCCGCACACAGCCAAACTAACAAGCCGTGTGTAATCGGACGACGGGAGTCCCTAGGTGCTGGACTCATTCTGCCCCACCCCTGCATCAACCTCCTCGTCAAAAACCCACCCCCTGCTGTGATCCACCCTGCCACCTTCGCAAAGAAGGCAAACCCAGCTAAATGCAAATGGACCGCCGCCTTAGACCAACCCCGCTCCTTGGCCGCCACTACATAATTTGCCAGCATCCAATCCAATGCCGCTTCTGGCCGCCACCCATTCCTCTGCAAAAATTCCTCCACCTTGTCGTATCCACGCTGGTAAACCGGCCAGGTTCTTCCCGCCACGGAGGCACGCAGCAAAGTCAGCATTTCCGCAGGCCAATCTGCCATAAGTGATCTGGTACCCGCAGATCCATCTCCTCGGCTCCTGGTGCCAGCCTCCGGAACCTGTCCCACTGGAAACAAGACAAAGCATCCGTGATCTCGTTAGTGCAACCCGGAATATGCCGCGCTTTGATCCCCACATTCAGCCTCACACACGCTAGCACCACCTCCCTCATTAAGTCAGCCACTGGCACACATCTCGGACTGTAATGGTTGATTACATACACCACTGCCGCGTTGTCACACCGCCATAGCACCCTTCGATTGCGCAAGCGCTCGGGCCACAATTCCAGAGCAACCCGTATCGGGAACAGCTCCAGAAATGCAATGTTAGTGACCAGACCCGCTTCCTGCCACCGCTGCGGCCATTGGTCGGCACACCAAGCCCCCGCAAAATAGATGCCTAACCCCGCCCCACCCGCTGCATCCGAGAACAGCTGCAAGTCCCCTGAAGACACTTCAGCCTCCGCTAACACCACTGTGCCATTGAATTCTTGCAGAAAAATGTCCCAAATCCACAAATCCTCCTTCATTCCCTTGGACACCCTTATCCTATGATGCGGTTTTCTCAACCCTGCCGTTGCCCCTGCTAGCTTTCGCAGAAACACTCTACCCATCGGGATGATGCAGCATTCAAAATTCAATGCACCTATCAAGGACTGCAACTCCCGCAAATTCAGTTTTCGAGATACCAAAGCATTGGACACTAGCACTCGCAGCTTAGTCACTTTCCCCTCCGGAAGCCGTGCCATCATCGCCACTGAATCCAATTCTATACCAAGAAAAGTCAGTCGCTTCGTTGGACCCTCCATTTTCTCCTCAGCTAACGGCACACCCAAGCCCTTAGCTAACTCCATAAATCCGCCCAATAGCTGCCCACACTCCCCCGACTGCTCCGCTCCCACAAAGAGAAAGTCGTCCAGATAATGCACAACATTCCCACAACCCACCTCCCGAACCAACGCCCAATGCAAAAAGGAACTGAATTTCTCAAAATAGGCACATGACACTGAGCATCCCATGGGCATCCACTTGTCAAAATAAAATCGCCCCTCAAAACTAAAACCTAGTAATGGAAAACTACTTGGGTGCACCGGCAAGAGACAAAAGGCCGACTCAATATCGACCTTCGCCATCCATGCCCCCTCCCCTGCCGTCCTCACCAATTTTACCGCCTGGTCAAAAGACGCATATCTAACCGTACAACTATCCCGCAGGATATGATCGTTAACCGATGTTCCTTCAGGGAAAGACAGATTATGAATCAATCTAAATTTCCCTGTTTCCTTTTTTGGTACAATACCTAATGGGAATACTACCAAATTCGCGAACGACTTATCCTCAAAGGGGCCCGTGACCCTCCCCAATTTCACTTCCTTCAACAATTTCTCATGAGCAATTGACGCCCAACGTCGAACCGAAGGAGAATTCCACGCCCTACCCGCTACCACTGTCCTCACCACCGGGACAACGAAGCCCTCCCGAAACCCTTTTAACAAAACCTCCTTATCCCCCCGCTTCGGATAATGCTGTAGCCTAGCCCCTAACGCCTCTAACCATATCGGGGTATTGGCCATACTGAAAGCAAACCCGCTACTTAGGGGAGGGCCCTCCAAACTGGGCAGGCCCTTTTTTGACGCATTTCGCCGCCGCATGCCCTCCTCCACAACTTGAACAGGCATGCCGGAATTTGCAGTCAGGAAAGGGACAGGAAGTCTTATTGAACCGCCAGCACACGTCCCCCGATCCCGCAACTCCACTTTTTGGCTGAACCACAGGTCCTGGCGGATGAAAGGACCACCCCGACCCCCCAGGAATTCCCCCACTCAGTTTCCCACCCATACCCCCCACCCCCGGTTTCACGGACATCTGCGTAAGCCACAGATTAATATCCTGCGCACCCCACGACAATAACCAATTCTCCTCCATTTTGTCTCGGAACTTCTCGTCATAGTTCAACCACGACCATTCCTCATGCGTTTGAGCGGCTTCTAGGATAGAATCTGCGTAAGCCAACAGCATGCCATACTGCTCAGGGTAGTGATGCCCCCAAACACTCGCCAGACGCAAAAAGGCTCTCGTCCAGTTGACAATATTCCTCAACACTTTCTTATCCCGCCCGGCCTTTTCATCTTCCTTCCTCTTTCTCTTACTATCTCCGGACCGCCTACGTCCCTCAAGCAATTGGAATATGTCAATATAACGCCTTTTCTTAATCTTGCGCCGCAACTTTCTCGGCACACCCTCTCATAATTCCGCATACGCCGCTAATGACGGAACACGGCCCTTTACACTGTCCCCCCACCCCCCCGTGCTACCCACCTCCTGCTTATCCCCGCCCTTTTCCGACGTAGACGACGACTCCAGCGACGAAGAAGATGAAGAAAACGAGTCTGAATCATGTCGACGCCGACAAGTATGTTTCCGTTTCTTCCTCCTCTTCCCACCCACTCCGCTCCCTTGCGCCCCCCCCCCAGCAGTTCCCTCCTGAGCCTCACCTGCGGCCACTGAGTCCATCGATCACTCCGCAGCTGGCACCGCTTCCCCCGATCTGGCCACCAAGCCTTGCTGCTCCGGTCCCCTTTGGCCTCCATTGCCCAGTATCACCGCATATGGAAACATCGCCGGCCCCTGAGGAGACAAAACAGAGAAAATCTGGGGAGGGGCCGCCAACAGCCAGGATGGTTGCCAAGCCCCAAGCCACTCCGAGCCTGAAGACCCTTGACCCCCCCACCAGCCAATGCTGCCAGGACCCCACCTCCGCCCCTGCCGCAAAATATCTCCCCCCCCTCACCCTACTGCCTTCCCCCTCCCCTGGAGACCGCCCGGCCACCAAAAAGGCATCATCTCTGCACGCGGCACCCCCCAACACCCAAAACTCCAGTCTCACTCACTAACGCAGGACCCCCACCCTGCTGACTCAAGGGCCCCACAGACCCTGAGCCCCTTCATCACCCCCAATGCCAGCCGACCCAGAGGGCCGCTCTGGCCCGCCCCCCCCCTTCACCCCGTGCCTCAGCAACCCCAACCCCGCAGGCTGGACATCTGACCCCCCCTCTGAGGCCCCCCTCTCCTCTGAGCACTTGCCCGCTGCGCTCTTCCTCCCCGCCCCCCTCCTTACAGACAACCCGGCCCTCTGTGCCCTTCGCACCGACCCCCCTGTTCCCCTTCCTCTTGCAAGCCCCCTGGCCTCTCTTGGCTGCCCCGCATCCCCCCTTCCCCTGTCAGCCCATGGCCTTGCTGACCTGAGGCCCCTTTAGCCCTCCCCGGTGCCCTCTCCCTCCCCCGCAGGCCCCCCTTTGCCATCATTACAGAGAAAATTGCCCAACGCTTCCCCCGCGACTCTGCAACCATTCTGGAGAACTCTGGACTCCGCGTGCCACCGAGCACTGAGCCGCCACCAGCCACGTGCCGCAGATCTTCCTTCTGCTGCCGGCTGCCCCACACCACGAGGTCCGTAGAACTCCTCCGAGGCCTAGCCACGAACGCCGATGCCGAATCGAGGCACCAGACCACGCGCCACTTGCACCCACCCCTTACAGAGCCAGAGACGAACTGGCCCCGTCCTCTGGCTCCTCGCTGCTGCTACGTCGCCCTCGTCTTTTCATTAGCTCTCCACGCGCAACGCGCTGCAGAGAGCCAATGAATTTAAAAGATGCAGGCTAGCACCCGCCTCTCCATCCGCCCCCGCCCCCTCCCACTCAGCGCTGCGGCCCGGGCCCCACATCTTGCCGAGCCGGCCCGGTTACCAGCAGCCGGCCCGGGACGTTGCCCGTGCAGCCTTTCATATCTTGAGATTTTCTAATGAGAATATTGAGAAAAGGAAGTTCACAAGAACTAAATTGCATCTTAAATTTTAAATTCTCATCCAAACCATTAAGCCAATTATGAAATTCATGCAATTGGTTGTTAATGCCCTTCCAAAGTACTAGAATGTCATCTATATATCTCTTCCAAGAAATGACAGAGGGCGAAAAAGGACAGCTCTTCAGATGAATATCTTCAAATTGTGCCACATATAAGTTGGCTATGTCAGGTGCCATAGCAGCACCCATTGCTGTACCTTTAATTTGTTGGAAGAACTGATTATTAAACAGAAAATAATTTTTAGTCAAAGCAATAGAGGCCAAATCAACCAAAAAATGGGTGGGTGTACGAACAGGTAAGGTGCATTGATCTAAATATTTGGTACTAACAGCAATAGCAACAGCAACTTAAAGTAGACAAAGCGATGGGACCGGATGGGATACACTCTAGAATAATGAGGGAACTTGGGGACGTTCTAGCAACTCCACTGACTGACCTTTTCAATGCCTCGTTGGAGTCGGGAGTGGTGCCAAAGGACTGGAGAGAGGCTCATGTGGTGCCTTTACACAAAAGCGGAATTAAGGATGTGGTTGAAAACTACAGGCCGGTTAGTTTAACTTCGGTGGTGAGTAAATTATTGGAAACGCTGCTGAAAGAGAAAATAGTGAGGTTTCTGGAGCCCAGCGGATTACAGGATCCGAGGCAGCATGGATTCACCAGAGGCAGGTCTTGTCAGACAAATCTGATTGATTTCTTTGACTGGGTGACCAGGGAGTTGGACCGAGGGAGAGCTCTAGATGTGGTGTATTTAGATTTCAGTAAAGCCTTTGACACTGTTTCTCACAGGCGACTTATAAACAAACTGAGCACCCTAGGGATGGACTCTGAAGTTACTGCTTGGGTTAGAAATTGGTTGGGTGGGAGGCGACAAAGAGTACAAGTAAATGGAGCTCACTCTGAGGAGAAGGATGTTACCAGTGGTGTGCCCCAGGGATCTGTCCTTGGTCCGATTCTTTTTAACATCTTTGTTAGTGATATAGCGGAAGGGCTGTCGGGTAAGGTTTGCCTCTTTGCAGATGATACCAAAATCTGCAATAGAGTAGACACCCAGGAAGGTGTAGATAACATGAGGAGGGATCTAGCTAAGCTTGACGAATGGTCTAGAATTTGGCAGCTGGGATTTAATGTTAAAAAATGTAAGGTCATGCATTTGGGCTGCAGCAATCCAAGGGAGCAATACAGTATAGGAGGTGAAGTACTTTTGTCCACTAAAGAAGAGCGGGACCTAGGCGTGGTTGTGTCTGATGATCTTAAAGTAGCTAAAAAGCTAGAAAAGGTGACGGAAAAAGCTAGAAGGATGCTTGGGTGCATACGGAGAGGAATGGCTAGCAGAAAAAAGGAGGTGATAATGCCTCTGTATAAGTCTTTGGTGTGACCTCATTTGAAGTATGGTGTGCAATTCTGGAGACCGCACCTTCAAAAGGATGTGAACAGGATGGAGTCGGTGCAGAGGGTGGCTAAAATGATTAGTGGGCTTCATTATAAAGCATATGAGGACAGACTTGAGGATCTTAATATGTACCCCTTAGAGGAAAGGCGGGATAGAGGTGATATGATTGAGATGTTTAAATACCTCCGTGGCATAATTGTTCAGGGAGAGAGCCTCTTTCAATTGAAAGCAAGTTCTGCTACGAGGGGACATGGGATGAGGGTGAAGGGAGATAGATTCAGGAGTGATATGCGGAAATATTTCTTTACAGAAAGAGTAGTGGATCCATGGAATAGTCTCCAAGTGGAGGTGGTAGAGATGAGGACAGTAACTGAATTCAAAAAAGCATGGGACCAACACAGAGGATCTCTAAAGGTAAAAAGTTGACTGTTGTAGTTGTTGTTATGGAAGGACAGACTAGATAGGCCATGTGGTCTTTTTCTGTCATCATGTTTCTATGTATCTAATAGCACCGTCTTGTGGGATGTTAGTATAAAGTGATTCAATATCAAATGACACCAAAATAATGTCTGAAAGATCGCCACTAAAGCTGCTTAGGAAGGTGATGATGTCAGCTGAATCTCTGACATATGTGGTAATGTGGGGTACAAAGTGCCGTAAAAAAACAATTGAGACAAGGGCTCAAGGACTGACCCTATACCTGACACTATAGGTCTACAAGGAGGAAAGGTAAGTGATTTGTGAATTTTCAGAATAGTATATATAGTCAGAACAACAGGATATGGAACTTGCAAAAATGAGTATTCACGTTAGGCATGTAGATAGCTGGGTGGCTGGTGGACGTGAGGATCGCCTGGTAACATGCCTGCCTGGTGCGAAGGTAGCGGACTTCACGCGCCACCTAGATAAGGTCTTAGATAGTGCTGGGGAGGAGTCTGCTGTCTCGGTACATGTCGGTACCAATGACATAGGAAAATGTGGTAGGGAGGTTCTGGAGGCTAAATTTAGGCTTTTATTTAGGAAGTTGAAATCCAGAACTTCCAGGGTAACGTTCTCCGAAATGCTTCCCGTTCCACGTGCAGGGCCCAAAAGGCAGGCAGAGCTCTGGAGTCTCAATGCGTGGATGAGACAATGGTGCAGAGATGAGGGTTTTGGATTTGTTAGGAACTGGGGAACATTCTGGGTAAAGGAGAGGCTCTTCTGAAGGGATGGGCTTCATCTTAACTGGGATGGAACCAGGCTGCTAGCATTAACCCTTAAAAAGGAGATAGAGCTGCTTTTAAACTAGATAATAGGGGAAAGCCGACAGTCGCTCAAGAGCAGATGGTTCGGAAGAATACTACCAAATGCAGAGAGGTTCCAAAAAAGAGTAAAGTAGCGCAAATGCCCTTGAGTATGGAGCAGAGAGAGCTTAAAGATCCCAAATTACCCATGTCTACCAACAGCCAAACTAATATGAATAAAATACAGTCTCTAAAATGCTTGTATGCAAATGCTAGAATTCTAAAAAATAAGATGGGAGAGTTAGAGTATATAACACTAAATGAGAGGTTAGATATGATTGGGATATCAGAGACATGGTGGAAGGAGGACAAACAGTGGGACACTGTGATACCTGGATACAAACTATATCGTAATGATAGAGCTGATCAAATTGGTGGAGGGGTTGCTCTCTATGTTAGAGAGGGCACTGAGTCAGAAAGGATTAAAGTTTTGCAGGAAACTAAATTTTCTGTAGCATCTCTATGGATTGAAATTCCATGTAAAAAGGGAAAGGCGAAGGCAGTGGGGGTGTACTATCGACCGCCTGGCCAGAATGAACAAATGGATGATGAAATGCTCAAAGAAATCAAGGAAGCTAACAAATGTTATAGCGCAGTAATAATAATGGGTGATTTCAATTACCCCAGTATCGACTGGGTCAGTGTCACGGCAGGACATGCTAGGGAGAAAAAGTTCCTAGATGATATAAATGACTGCTTCTTGGAGCAGCTGGTTCATGAACCGACCAGAGGGGAAGCCATATTAGACCTAGTCCTTAGTAGAACACCAGATCTAGTGCAAGAGATAAGGGTGTTGGGGCCACTTGGCAATAGTGATCATAGCATGATCACCTTTGATTTAATTAGTGGAGGAGGGATAGTAAGGAAATCTACAGTACTACCTTTTAACTTTTGAAAGGGAGACTATGATAAAATGAGGAAATAGTTAAGAAAAAACTAAAAGGAGCAGTTGCAAAGGTTAAAGACTTACATCAAGCTTGGGTGTTGTTGAAAAATACTATCTTGGAAGCCCAGACCAGCTGTATTCCATGCTTTAAGAAAAGTGGAAGGAAGTCCAAAAAACTGCCAGCATGGTTTAAAGGGGATGTCAGAGAGGCTGTTGTTGCCAAAAAAGCATCTTTCAGGAAATGGAAAAAAGAGCCAAACGACCAAACCTGGAAACAGCACAAGCACTGGCAAGTCAAATGCAAGGCATTCATAAAGCAGGCAAAGGGAGAAATTGAGAAGAAGCTTGCTGTGGAAGCAAAAATGCGAAATAAAGATTTTTTCAAGTAGCAAAAAGCATGTGAGAGAGTCAGTTGGTCCATTAGATGATAGAAGAGTTAAAGGGGCACTAAGAGGCGACAAGGCGATAGTGGAGAGACTGAATGAATTCTTTGCTTCGGTCTTTACTGAGGAAGTTGTAGGGATGTTACCCATGACTGAAGTGGTATATAAAGGTGCGGAAGAATTGAAGGAAATATCGATACATCGGGAAGATGTATTACAACTATTAGATAAACTGAAGAGTAGCAAATCACCTGGGCCGGATGGTATACATCCAAGAGTGTGAAAGAACTGAAATATGAGATTGCAGACCTGCTATTAGTAATCTGTGAATTTTCATTAAAATCATCTGTAATACCTGAAGATTGGAGGATCGCCAATGTAACGCCAATTTTTAAAAAGGGTTCCAGGGGTGATCCGGGAAACTACAGACCGGTGAGCCTGACATCAGTACCGTGAAAAATGGTAGAAACCATCATAAAGAATAAAATTACTCAGCATGTAGATAGTCATGGCCTAATGGGAGACAGCCAACATGGTTTTAGACAAGGAAGATCTTGTCTTACTAATCTATTATGTTTTTTTGAAAGTGTGAATAAACAGGTGGACAAAGGTGAGTCGGTTGATATAGTGTATCTGTACTTTCAGAAAGCCTTTGACAAGGTCCCTCATCAGAGACCTTTGGCAAAACTAAAGAGTCATGGGATAGGAGGCAGTGTACTACTGTGGATCAAGAACTGGTTAAAAGATAGAAAGCAGAGGGTTGGGCTAAATGGCCAATTTTTCCAATAGAGAAAAGTGAATAGTGGTGTACCCCAGGGATCTGTGCTGGGTCCGCTGCTTTTTGACATATTCATAAATGACCTGGAAAGTGGAATAACGAGTGAGGTTATCAAATTTGCAGAAGACACAAAACTATTAAAAGTTGTTAAAACCCAAGAGGATTGTGGAAATTGCAAGAGGATCTTGATAAATTGGAAGACTGGGCATCAAAATGGCAGATGAAATTTAATGTGGACAAGTGCAAAGTTATGCACCTGGGGAAGAACAACCCAAACTATGGTTACATGATGCAAGGTTCCACATTAGGAACCACCACCCAGGAAAAAGATTTAGGCGTCATTGTGGATAGCATGTTAAAACCCTCGGCCCAGTGTGCAGTGGCAGCCAAGAGAGCAAATAGGATGCTAGGTATCATAAGGAAAGGAATGGAAAATAAAACAAAAGATATTATAATGCCTCTATATCGTTCCATGGAGAGACCGCACCTTGAATATTGTGTGCAATTCTGGTCGCCGTATCTTAAAAATGATATAGCGTTATTAGAAAAGGTTCAGAGAAGAGCCACCAAAATGCTAAAGGGGATGGAAGGATACTCCTATGAAGAAAGGCTAAAAAGGTTAGGGCTCTTTAACCTGGAAAAGAGACGGCTGAGGGGAGATATGATAGAAGTCTATAAATTAATGAACGGAGTGGAACGGGTAAACGTAGATCGATTCTTTACGTTATCAGAATATAGACAGACTAGGGGACATGCAATGAAACTACAGGGTAAACTATTTAAAACTAATAAAAGAAAATATTTCTTCACTCAACATGTAATCAAACTCTGGAATTTGTTACCGGAGGATGTAGTAAAGGCTGTTAGTGTAGCTGGGTTTAAAAAAGGTTTGGACATGTTCCTGGAGGAAAGGTCCATAAACCATTATTAAGAAGGGACTCAGGATATCAATGCTTGACCCAGTACAAGCATTGCGGAACCTGTGTCTTTTGGGGAAACTGCTAGGTACGTATGACCTAGATTGGCCACTGTTGGAAACAGGATACTGGACTTGATGGACCTTGATCTGACCCAGTATGGCTTATCTTATGTTCTTACATTGAGTCAAAAAGCCAGCATTGTATCCATATAGTAATAAGGAATCGATGTCTTGTTTAATTGCTAGAGTAGGATCACATGGTAAAACATGATAAAAATCCTCATCATAGAGCTGGTTTGTAAACTCTTGTATGTAATAGGACCGGTCTAATATGACAATGCCACCGCCTTTGTCTGTGGGCTTAATAATAATATCTGACCATTTATTAAGTGAGTGTAGAGCTAACCATTCATCATGCGAAAGATTATTGTATCTACATCTAGACTTGTTTTATAAGGATTAGACTGCGAAAAACACAATCCATAAAAGATTGGATGGCAGGATCTGGGGGACCAGGCGGATACCAGCGTGACTTGCTAAGCATAATTGATGTGTCCATAGAAACAGATGATTTATCAGAAAAAAACTAACGGTTGGTTTATCAGAAATAAACTATTTGATCTGTAATTTACGAAAAAACTTATGAAGATCAATCCTGGTTTGAAAAGCATCATACCGAGCAGTAGGGACGAAAGAGAGACCTTTCTGTAGAAGGTCTTAATGTTAACTGAGGACAAATTGAAGACAGGGAGATCGACTTGAGAGGACTGACTGGGAACTATAGTCTTAAAATCATGAGCTAATACCGGTCGTATGAGCAATTGTCAGGAGGTCGGAAGGACTTGCCTCTACCTCTTCCTCTCCCTCTGAACTCTAGGTTTTGAAAAAAGGATTTCTTGGGGGGGGCGTCGTGCTGATTCCTTCTCCCAGAGAACCTCGAATAAAAAATCTTGTGATGTACTGGGAGAGAGAGGAAGAGGGGTGGAGACAGGAGAGGCAAAAAGTTCTTCAGATTCGATTCTACGTGATGGTGAAGGTTTCTTTCTATGTGTATCCTCGTTCTTATGTTCAGGAGAATGGAACCTATTAGATTAGAGGAATCTTCATGTCTGCGTGTGGTGTAGTCATGTTGTCTAGAATTGTCATAATTATAGTTGTTATAGTTCCCTTCTTTAAAACTAACCTGACGTGAACTATTAGAGGGACCAGAAGGTTTCAACCATAAATACACATTACCATTTTTATAGTCCAATTCATCACGTCTATGTTTGTCTAGTTTCCCTTTCTTAATTTCTTTACGATATTCCTCCAACTTCTTATTGTAGTCACCTATAAGTCTGTCGAAATGTCTGTCTTCAGACTTGAGAGCGTTCATTTTTCTGTCTGCTTCATTCTTAATTTTTTCAGCTTTCTTCTTTGCAGTTTCAGCCAGAAGAACCATGAGGTCCAGAGAGCATTTATTAAGGATTGCACACCATCTATCTAAAAAGGGTTTGTCATCTCAAAACATGTTAGGTTCTCTAGTCATTCTCAGACCTCTTGGGATCCTTTTGACTCTACAATATTGCAATAGGCTTGCATAATGCAGTTCATATCGAATAACAGCCTTCCTAGTGCGAATCATATCGATCCACCGATCAGCAAAACTAACATCTTCAGGTTCGTCTTCAATAAGAGGAGGCTCTTGCATTAGATGATTGAGGTGATCCTCCGAATAACTAAAAATATTGAGGATTTTTATCATGTTTTACCATGTGATCCTACTCTAGCAATTAAACAAGACATCGATTCCTTATTATTATATGGATACAATGCTGTTTTATTGACTCAACGTGAATACTCATTTTTACAAGTTCCATATCCTCTTGTTCTGACTATATATACTATACCGAAAATTCACAAATCACTTACCTTTCCTCCTGGTAGACCTATAGTGTCAGGTATAGGATCAGTCCTTGAGCCCTTGTCTCAATTTATTGATGTTTTTTTACGGCCCTTTGTACCCCACATTACCACATATGTCAGAGATTCAGCTGACGTCATCACCTTCCTAAGCAGCTTTAGTGGCAATGTTTCAGAAATTATTTTGGTGTCATTTGATATTGAATCACTTTATACTAACATCCCACAAGACGGTGCTATTGCTGTTATTACCAAATATTTAGATCAACGCACCTTACCTGTTCGTACACCCACCCATTTTTTGGTTGATTTGGCCTCTATTGCTTTGACTAAAAATTATTTTCTGTTTAATAATCAGTTCTTCCAACAAATTAAAGGTACAGCAATGGGTGCTGCTATGGCACCTGACATAGCCAACTTATATGTGGTACAATTTGAAGATATTCATCTGAAGAGCTGTCCTTTTTCGCCCTCTGTCATTTCTTGGAAGAGATATATAGATGACATTCTAGTACTTTGGAAGGGCACTAACAACCAATTACATGAATTTCATAATTGGCTTAATGGTTTGGATGAGAATTTAAAATTTAAGATGCAATTTAGTTCTTGTGAACTTCCTTTTCTCGATATTCTCATTAGAAAATCTCAAGATGGTTTCATTACCACTATTTATCGTAAACCCACGGATCGTAACAAGTTGCTCCGGTTTGAAAGTTTTCACAACAGTCAACTTAAAAAGAATTTACCTCTTTCTCAATTTTTATGCCTGCGGCGTTTATGTACAAACAATGATAACTTTAAGAAAAAATCCTCTCATATGGCAGCACGGTTTTATGCCAGAGGATATCCAAAAGAATGTGTCAAAAAGGTTTTGCACGTGCCCAATCTTCTTCCAGACAACAGTTACTCTTAACTAAGAATAAATCATCTGATGACAAATTTGTTTGCATTCTTCACTTCTCTTATCTCTCTGCTAAAATACAAAAAATCTTGAGGTCTCATTGGCACATTTTGCAAACACGACCCTGTTTTTCAAATCAACGCCTCACTATTGCATACAACAGAGAACGTAATTTAGGTGATATGTTGGTCTCCTCATACATTGCTTCAGGTCCAACCCCTTTGTCCCCAAAAAAAGGGCATTTCAAATGCGAGAGATGCTCTATATGCAGATATGCCATTACACTCAAAGGTTCTTTTACACATCCTGGCACTAATATACAGTACCAATTACATACCCACACTAATTGTTTGTCTACACATGTTGTATATGTTATCATTTGCCCATGATCCCTTTTGTATGTCGGTAAAACCATCCGTGCTGTTAAAACCCGTATCCAGGAACATAAAAGTTGCATCAAAAGATGAATTATTACAGCTCCACTTGTGCAACACTGGATTCAATTCCAGTATAAAATTAATGATATAAAGTTTTTTGTTATCAAGAAGCTTTTCCCCTCCCCCCGTGGGGGAGACTTGAACCACAGGTTGACCCAAGAAGAACAAAGATTCATATTTTTATTAGACACAGTCTTCCCAAGAGGACTTAATAAGGAAATTGAATATAATGTTTTTCTTTGAACTTCCTCCTTTGTTTTATGTCGTTTTTCATTTGTTTTCTCTCCTAATTATTGATCTTAAACAATCCATATTTAACTTCTATATCGTTCGATTACATTTGTGGGTGTGAGTGATTTATACAGTATCCAATTGTTGTTTTAAAGTTGCCGGCTTTTATCTATATATGTCTGGCTCTTATTGCTAACCATATATCTATAGTTTCACATACATTTGTTTACATTCATTCTCATCATTTTTTTTGTCTATATAGTTTTAACTTGCTATTTGCAATGATTGATTCGAAATACATCTATCTGTTCTTTGCAGCCTTTGAGGTTCTTCTTCATAGGTTTCACTTTTTATTATTTTATCAATAGTCTTTTTAGTTTTATTGTTTTTATATATGTTATATTAGTGTTCATATTAGCCTTTGTTTTTTTTAGTTAGTATCCTCCGGTTTACAGGGATATCAGTGTTTTTATGGACAGTTCATAATTCCTTTCTATTCTTCTTCTATATTTGTTATTCAAGCCCCTGTGCGGCGTTCTCTTGTCTCTGTATGGTTTTGCAGGCCCCTCTTTTTCATCTGATACTCTTATTTTAATTAATTCCTTTTGTATGCACTATTCTTCCTTTTTTTAGCGTCTAGTTTTTACACGGCGATTTTTAGTTTTGATAGTTTACATCACTAGTGGGAGGGGCCTCCCTCTCTTTAAGTTACTCACCAATGCTCCTGCGCGGCGTTTTCCCGCTCCAGACAGTCTCTGCAGGTATAGTGCTTCTTCTAATGCTGTGTTTTACTTTTATTTCCACTTTCACTTATATGCTTTTTTAATCGCCTCTCATATTTTTTTTTTCTCCACGTGGCGATGTTCGCCCCTTTTTATTCTACACAACTTTTCTGTTTTAATCTGGTTGGTCATCAATTTTGTTTTTAATCTATCGGCGATAATCCTTTACCTTCTCCCCCCCCCCCTTTTTTTGTTTATATGGCACATTTATGGCTCCCACTATTTTGGTTCATACACCAGTCAATTTTTAGTAGTACAAATATGAGGGATATTACAATTTGTTTAGTCCATTCATCTCATTATTTTATATATACCGGCAAGTTGGTTTTTATGTCATGGCGTTTCCCGCCTTTTATTTGTTCACTTTTACTTTAACTTGCTTGCACTATGGTTTTTATGTGCCCGTTATATATTCTTGCTTTTATGTGGCAATTTCTACTTTTGACATTTCACAGGAGTTCTGTGCTTCAATCTATTTGGTGCCTTAATTCAGTTCTAATCCACCAGTGATATTGTCCCCTTTTCTCCTTTTTTCTTTTTTTCCTTCCCTCTTTTGTTCTGGTTTATATGGTGTATTTTTTGGCTTGCACGTTCTTTGTGAAACGAACCGTTAATTTTTTATTTTTTAGTAATATTTACATGAGACACAGCATAAATTTGTCAGCCTACTTCTCCTATCATTTCATATGCTTTGTAATAAATCATCATCATCTTTGGCCGGTTCCAATTTATTAATTGTGCATATGCACATACATTTAAAAGCCAATGCTATGGTATTTCAGGTCAGCAGCACACGTTTTTTTTTTGACATGCTGTTTGTTTATTTTTCCTGTAATAGAACTGTCCATTGATATCCTACTACACACTCTAGATATCTGTATTTGCCAGTTGACATATTTTTAGTTTGTTATGAGTTCCCAGTTTTCTTTTATTGCTGGTTCCTTTACATGATGCTTTTTAATATATTACATATGCTTTTGTGCACATTTCTATGTCTATGCTATTTCTCTGTGTTTTGAATATTTGTACAAAGTTCCTTTACTCATGTCTTTATATATTTTTGATTGTTGTTGTTGTTAAGTGCCGTCGAGTCGGAGTCGACTCATGGTGACCCTCTGGATAGCTATCCTAAATTGTGTTCGGTCTTCAGTCAGGCGGCTCATTGTTGACAGACTGGTACCCGAAGCTGCTGTTCTTGTATCGATCCATCTCATTGCTGGCCTTCCTTGTTTGCGTTGACCTTCTATCTTGCCAAGCATGATGTCTTTCTCTAATGATCTCTCTCTCCGCATGATGTGTCCAAAGTATGAAAGTCGAAGTCTTGTCATCTGAGCTTCTAAAGAAAGCTTAGGTTTGATCTCCTCTAGTACAGACTGGTTTGTTCTTCGGGCAGTCCATAGTATACACAGTATTCGCCACCAGCACCATAATTCAAAGGCATCAATTTTCTTCCTGTCTATCTTTTTCACTGTCCAGCTTTCACATCCATATGATGTTATTGAAAATACCATGGCTTGAACAAGTCGAATCTTTGTATGGAGAGAGACTTCTCTGCTCTTGAGAATCTTATCTAGGTCTTTCATAGCCATTCTGCCAAGAGCAATGCGTCGTCTGATTTCTTGACTGCTTGTTGCTTCTTTATTGATAGTTGATCCAAGTAGGTTAAAGTTATTCACGATTTAAATTTCTTCTCCTTCGACGATGAACCTGTTGATTATGCCAGTTGTCATGATCTTTGTCTTCTTTACATTAAGGTGCAGGCCCATTTTGAGACTATGTTCTTTGATTGTGAGAAGCAAATGTTTCAGATCATCTTCACTTTCCGCCAGTAATGTGGTATCATCAGCATAGCGAAGGTTGTTGATGCGTCTTCCACCAATCTTCACACCTCTGTTGTCTTCATACAATCCTGCTTCTCTGATGATTTGTTCTGCATATAAATTAAACAGGTAGGGGGAAAATATGCAGCCTTGTCTCACACCTTTGCTTATTTTAAACCATTCTGTTTCTCCTTGTTCCATTCGAACTGTTGCTTCTTGATCAATGTACAGATTGTGCAAGAGAACGATCAGGTGTTCTGGTATACCCATGCTTCTTAATGTGGCCCAGAGTTTCTCATGGTTTACACAGTCAAAAGCTTTGCTATAGTCGATAAAGCACAAATAGATATCCTTTTGGTATTCTTTAGTCTTTTCAAGGATCCATTTCACATCCACAATGATGTCTCTCGTTCCTCGCCCTTTTCTGAACCCTGCTTGCACTTCAGGTAGTTCTTGTTCCAGGTATGATTGTAGTCTCTTTTGAATAATCTTCAGTAGAATCTTGCTGGCATGTGGGATCAGAGAGATTGTGCAATAATTTCCACAGTCAGTTGGATCACCTTTCTTTAGTATTAGTATAAACACAGATCTTTTCCAGTCAGTTGGCCATGATGCTGTCTTCCATATTTCTTGGCAGAGCCTTGTAAGTACGGTAACAGCTGCATCAGATTGCTGTAATACTTCTATGGGAATGTAATCAATGCCTGGTGCTTTGTTCTTTGATAAGGCTTTCAATGCTGCTTCAACTTCTTCTTTCATCACCAATGGTTCCAGATCATAAGGTAAAGGTTGAAACGGCTGTTGATCCACTTGATCTTTATCATATAAAAACTCTGTATATTCCTTCCATCTTTTCTTGATCTTCTCAGCATCATTCAACATAGAACCTTGAGCATCTTGTAACATTCCAATTCGAGGCTGGAACTTTTTCTTTAACTCTCGTAGCTTTAGGAAAGCTGATCTTGTTCTTCCTCTAATAGTTTCTGCTTCTATATCCTTGCATGCGTTATTGTAGTACTTTTCCTTGTCCTGTCTTGCTGCACGTTGGAAATCTCTGTTGAGTTCTGTGATTGTCTTTCTTTCTCCTCTGGCTTTAGCTTCTCTGCGTTTCTGGGCAATTTTCAGAGTTTCTTCCGTCATCCATTTTGGCTGTTTTTTCTTTTTTACCTTTTGTAGAGACTTCTCGCTTTCTTCCAACACAACCTTCTTGATGTCATTCCATAACTCTTCTGGAGCTCTGTCATTTGTATATAAAGCAGCAAATCGATTTTGCAGGCAGTCTTTAAATTCCAGTGGTATATTCTCAAGGTCATATTTTGCAGCATTCATGAGTGGTTTGCTCTTTTTCAGCTTTAGCTTGAGTTTGCATACTAGTAGTTGATGATCTGTACCACAGTCATCTCCAGGTTTTGTCTTTGTTGATGTTATAGAGCTTTTCCATCGTTGACTTCCACAGATGTAGTCAATTTGATTTTTATACAATCCATTGGGTGAAGTCCATGTGTACAGTCGCCGCTTGTTTTGCTGGAAGAAGGTGTTCGAGATGAATAGATTGTTGGTCTTTCAGAATTCTATCAGTCTTTCTCCAGCTTCATTTCTGTTGCCAAGTCCATATTTTCCAACTACTTTGTCTTCTTCTTTGTTACCAACCTTTGCGTTCCAATCACCCATGACTATCAGGATATCCTGTTTGCATGTTCTGTCAATTTCAGCTTGTACTTGTTCATAGAACTCTTCATTTTCATTCTCTTCTGCAACTGTTGTTGGGGCATATACTTGAATTATAGTTGTGTTGATAGGCATTCCTCGTAGACGAATAGAGATTAAGCGTTCGCTGACTGCATTGTATTTCATTACAGTTCTTGCAAGTTTCTTCTTTATTATAAATGCAACACCATTTCTTCTTTGTCTTTCATTTCCAGCATAGTAGACCATGTGATCATCTGATGCAAAGTGCCCGATGCCAGTCCATTTCAGTTCGCTGACACCCAACAGATCAAGTTGTACACGTTCCATTTCATTCTTGACCACCTCCAACTTCCCTTGGTTCATGCTTCGTACGTTCCATGTTCCAATGTGTAAGACATCTTTACAGCTTCTGACTCTCATTTCATGCGCAGCTACATCAGCAGTCAGACGTCCCGAGGGCTTTGATCCAACCACATTGAAGAGCTGAAGACTTTTCAGAGTAAAGCCAGCATTTGTGATGTGGTTGGATCAAAGCCCTCAGGACGTCTGACTGCTGATGTAGCTGGGAAGTGGTCTGAGCTCTTTTTCCCTTTCCTTTAAGTACTGGTTAATTATACAAAAGTTTAAGGTGATTTGCTACTCTTCAGTTTATCAATATTATGTGCCAACAATGTCTGCTGGTTGTATCGACTGATTGTGGAGTCAAAGGCATATGAGATGGCAATTCCTATCCATATCTACAGCTTCATACAGACTGTAGGGATTATTGTCTGACCTTCATCTGGCCACACCACACCTCATACATACTTTGAAAGGCACGTACAACAAGAACAGATGCACCAAGACAATGGTAGGTCAAACCAACTCTATTAAAACAAACCCCAATGTGTTCGGCTGAATGTCTTCTTCAGGGGGAATTCACCTCAAATAAAACCAAGAAGTGAGACACAAAATGATTAAAATCAAAATAAATTGCAAGATAGTTAAGAACAATAATTAAATAAATAATTGAATATATATGTATATTATAGCTAATTAATAAAAAATTTAAAAAACAATAAATAGCCCTAAAAGACAATATAAGAATGGCCGAAAGCATGTCAGTGCTCAAATAAACATAATAGTAGAACCAGGAAGAAAAGAAAAGCTGTAGGACACAGTAATAAATGACAATATAAAAAATCAAAATGTGTAGCTCATCATGCGTTGTCCCCACAAAAATTCACAAGGAAGGAATGAGGAGGACCACGTGTGAGACATATAATTGATATAGTTCTATGGAAGAGAACCACAGTAGGAGTGAGGAACATCGTAATAATATATGCCATACTGGGTCAGACCAAGGTCCATCAAGTCCAGTATCCTGTTTCCAACAGTGGCCAATCTAGGTCATAAGTACCTAGCAGTTTCCCCAAAAGACACAGGTTCCTCAATGCTTGTATTGGGTCAAGCAGTGATATCCGAGGTCCCTTTTAATAATGATTTATGGACCTTTCCTCCAGGAACTTGTCCAAACCTTTTTTAATCCCAGCTACACTAACAGCTTTTACTACATCCTCCGGTAACAAATTCCAGAGTTTGATTACACGTTGAGTGAAAACGTATTTTCTCTTATTAGTGTTAAATAGGTTACCATGTTGCTCTATTTCATGTCCCCTAGTCTTTCTATATTCTGATGACGTAAACAATCGAGCTACCCGTTCCACTCCATTCATTAATTTATAGACCTCTATCATATCTCCCCTCAGCCATCTCCTTTCCAGGTTGAAGAGCCCTAACCTTTATAGACTCTCTTCATAGGAGTATGCTTCCATCGCCTTTATCATTTTGGTGGATCTTCTCTGTACCTTTTCTAATAGCGCTATATCCTTTTTAAGATACAGTGACCAGAATATTCAAGGTGCGGTCGCACCATGGAACGATAGAGAGACATTATAATAATTTTTGTTTTATTTTCCATTCCTTTTCTTATGATACCTAGCATTCTATTTGCTCTCTTGGCCACCACTGCACACTGGGTGGAGGGTTTTAACATGTTATCCATGATGACATCTAAATCTTTTTCCTGGGTGTTGGTTCCAAATGTAGAATCATGCATCGTGTAACCATAGTTTGGGTTGTTCTTTCCTAGGTGCATAACTTTGCACTTGTCCACATTAAATTTCATCTGCCATTTGGATGCCCAGTCTTCCAATTTATCAAGATCCTCTTGCAATTTTCCACAATCCTCATGGGTTTTAACAACTTTAAATAATTTTGTCTCATCTGCAAATTTGATAACCTCACTCGTTATTCCCTTTTCCAGGTCATTTATGAATATGTCAAAAAGCAGCAGACCCAGCACAGATCCCTGGAGTTCTCCACTATTCACTTTTCTCCATTGGGAAAATTGGCCATTCAGCCCTACTCTCTGCTTTCTATCTTTTACCCAGTTTCTGATCCACAATAGTACACTGCCTCCTATCCCATGACTTTTTAATTTTGCCAAAAGTCTCTGATGAGGGGCCTTATCAAAGGCTTTCTGAAAGTCCAGATATACTGTATCAAGCGATGCAGCTTTGTCTACCTTTTATTTACACCTTCAAAAAAGCATAACAGATTAGTAAGACAAGACCTTCATTGGCTAAAGCCATGTTGACTGTCTCCCATTAAGCCATGACTATCTACATGTTCAGTAATTTTGTTCTTTATGATGATTTCTACCATTTTTCCCAGTAATGACTTCAGGCTCACCGGTCTGTAGTTTCCCAGATCACCCCTGGAACCCTTTTTAAAAATTGGCGTTACATTGGCCATCCTCCAATCTTCAGGTACTACAGATGATTTTAATGATATTTCACAGATTACTAATAGCAGGTCTGAAATTTCATATTTCAGTTCTTTCAACACCCTTGGATGTATACCATCCGGTCCAGGTGATTTGCTACTCTTCAGTTTATCAAATAGTTGTAATACATCTTCCCGGTGTATCGATATTTCTTTCAATTCTTCCGCAGTATCACCTTTAAATACCACTTCAGTCATGGGTAACATCCCTACATCTTCCTCAGTAAAGACCAAAGCAAAGAATTCATTCAGTCTCTCCGCTATGGCCTTGACCCCTCTTGGTGCCCCTTTTACCCTTCTATCATCTAATGGTCTAACTGACTCTCTCACAGGTTTTTTGCTATGAATGTACTTGAAAAAGTATTTATTACACATTTTTACTTCCACAGCAAGCTTCTTCTCAAATTCTCTCTTTGACATTATCAATGTCTTGCATTTAACTTGCCAGTGCTTGTGCTGTTTCCAGTTTTCGTCACTTGGCTCTTTTTTCCATTTCCTGAAAGATGCTTTTTTGGCAACAACAGCCTCTCTGACCTGACCTTTAAACCACGCTGGCAGTTTTTTGGACTTCCTTCGACTTTTCTTAAAGCGTGAAATACAGCTGGTCTGGGCTTCCAAGATAGTATTTTTAAAAAACACCCAAGCTTGAGGTAAGTCTTTAACCTTTGCAACTACTCCTTTTAATTTTTTCTTAACTATTTTCCTCATTTTATCTTAGTTTCCCTTTCAAAATTTAAAAGGTAGTACTGTGGATTTCCTTACCATCCCTCCTCCATTAATTAAATCAAAAGCAATCATGCTATGATCACTATTGCCAAGTGGCCCCAACACCCTTATCTCTTGCACCACATCTGGTGTTCTAGTAAGGACTAGGTCCAAAATGACTTCCCCTCCAGTAGGTTCATGAACCAGCTGCTCCAATAAGCAGTCATTTATTTCATTTAGAAACTTTATCTCCCAAGCATGTCCTGCCGTGACACTGACCCAGTCAATACTGGGGTAATTGAAATCACCATTTATTATTACTATGCTGTAACTTCTGTTAGCTTCCCTGATTTCTTTGAGCATTTCATCATCCATTTGTTCATTCTGGATAGGCGGTCGATAGTAGACCCACACTGCCATCACCTTCCACTTTTTACATTGAATTTCAATCCATAGAAATTCTACAGAAAATTTTGTTTCCTGCAAAACATTGTGACTCAATGCCCTCTTTAACATAGAGTGTAATGCCTCCACCAGATTGATAAGTTCTATCATTACGATTTAGTTTGTACCCAGATATCACAGTGTCCCACTGGTTGTCCTCCTTCCAACATGTCTCTTAAGATACCAATCGTATCTAACCTCTCATTTAGTGCTATATATTCTAACTCTCCCATCTTATTTTTTAGACTTCTAGCATTTGCATACAAGCATTTTAGAGACTGTATTTTATTCATATTAATCTGGTTATCGGTAAGCAGGTGTAATTTGGAATCTTTAAGTTCTGTCTGCTCCATACTCAAGGGCATTTGGGCTACTTTTGTCTTTATTGGAAGCTCTCTGCTGATCTGCCCTAACTTCATTCTTTTGGTAGTATCCTTCAAGAATAAATTGTTCCGAACCATGCACTCTTGGGCGACTGTCGGCTCTCCCCTATTATCTAGTTTAAAAGCTGCTCTATCTCATTTTTAAAGGTTAATGCCAGCAGCCTGGTTCCATCCCAGTTAAGGTGGAGTCCATCCCTTCAGAAAAGCCTCTCCTTTCCCCAGAATTTTCCCCAGTTCCTTACAAATCCAAAACTCTCTTCCTTGCACCATTATCTCATCCATGCATTGAGACTTTGGACTCTGCCTGTCTTTTGGGTCCTGTGCGTGGAACGTGAAGCATTTCGGGGAATGCTACCCTGGAAGTTCTGGATTTCAACTTCCTACTTAAAAGCCTAAATTTAGCCTCCAGAACCTCCCTACCGCATTTTCGTATGTCATTGGTACTAACATGTACCAAGACAGCAGACTCCTCCCCGGCAATATCTAAGACTTTGTCTAGGTGGCGCATGAGATCCGCTATCTTCACACCAGGCAGGCATGTTATCAGGTGATCCTCATGTCCTCCAGCCACCCAGCTAGCTACATGCCTAATGATTGAATCACCAACTATAACAGCTGTCCTAACCCTTCCCTCATGGACACATGGCTCTGGAGAAATGACCTCGGTGCGAGAAGGTTTTACATCACCTGGAGGACAGGTCCTAGCTACAGGATCATTTCTTGCCATACCAGGGTGATGCTCTCCTGTCACGTGACCTCTCTCCTCCATGGCAACAGGGATGCTGCCAGACTGGAGGTGAGACCTCAGGACTATATCCCTGTAGGTTTCGTCTATGTATGTCTCTGTCTTCCTTATGTCTTCCAAGTCTGCTACTCTAGCTTCCAGAGATCAAATTCGTTCCCTGAGAGCAAAGAGCTCCTTGCACCTAGTGCACACGTAAGACCCCTCACCAACTGGGAGAAAATCATACATGTGACACTCAATGCAAAAGACTGGAAAGCCCCCATCTGACTGCTGGACTGCTGTCTGCATCTTAGTTTTAAGTTTGTGTTTAGATATTTAAGTTCTTTATTTATTAAGGGTTGCTGGGGATACTTATACTAATAGAACTATACCTAACATGTTTAATGTACTTTGTTCACCTGAAGCTTAATCAATCTCAGGTCCTTGATGTATGCTGATGAGAATAAACAGCTGCACCTGAGAGTGAATATGGCACCTTCTTTCCTTTAAGAATTTAAGCATCTATAAAGCTATGATTATCCCAGGGTGGGTGGATGTCAGGGATGGAGGGAGGGAAAGAAGACTTATTAAAAGCTGGGTGCTAAACAGTACACTGTCCTGTGCTTCTAAGGTAATCTTTGACCAATCTCTTTGGTTGCTGTTAAGTGCTGTTAAGTCGATGTTGACTCGTCTGAATAGTTGTCCTAAATTGTGTTCGGTCTTCAGTCAGGCGGCTCATTGTTGACAGACTGGCACCCGTAGCTGCTGTTATTGTATCGATTCATCTCATTGCTGGCCTTCCTCTTTTTTGTTGACCTTCTACCTTGACAAGCATGATGCTTTTCTCTAATGATCTCTCTCTTCGCATGATGTGTCCAAAGTATGAAAGTCGAAGTCTTGTCATCTGAGCTTCTAAAGAAAGCTTAGGTTTGATCTCCTCTAGTACTGACTGGTTTGTTCTTCGGGCAGTCCATGCTATACACAGTATTCGTCACCAGCATCATAATTCAAAGGCATCAATTTTCTTCCTGTTTTCCTTTTTCACTGTCCAACTTTCACATCCATATGATGTTATTGAAAATGCCATGGCTTGAACAAATCAAATCTTTGTATGGAGAGAGACATCTCTGCTTTTGAGAATCTTGTCTAGGTTCTTCATAGCCATTGTGCCAAGAGCAATGTGTCATTGGATTTCTTGACTGCTTGTTGCTTCTTTACTGATAGTTGACCAAGTAGGTTAAAGTTGTCAACTATTTCAATTTCTTCTCCATCAACGATGAACTTATTCATTTTGCAAGTTGTCAGAATCTTTGTCTTCTTAACATTAAGGTGCAGACCCATTTTAAGAATATGTTCCTTGATCTTGAGAAGCAAATGTTTCAAATCTTCTTCACTTTCAGCCAGTAATGTGGTATCATCAGCATAGCGAAGGTCGTTGATGAGTCTTCCACCAATCTTCACACCTCTGCTGTCTTCATACAGTTCTGCTTCTCTGATGATTTGTTCGCCATATAAATTAAAGAGGTAGGGGGAAGGTATGCAGCCTTGTTGTATACCTTTGCTGATTTTAAACCATTCTGTTTCTCCTACTTCCATTTGAACTGTTGCTTTTTGATCAGTGTAAAGGTTGTGCAAGAGAATGATCAGGTGTTTTGGTATACACATGCTTCTTTATTTATTTATTTACATTCTCTTATATACCGCGCTATTCAGCATCAGTGCGGTTTACATTGAACAAACTGAAATTACATTGAACAGGGCATTATAACTTGGAGATAACTATTTTACAGGGAACATGTGCTATGGAGGGTTAAGTGGCTTGCCCAAGACCACAAGGAGCACCTGTGGGACTAGAAACCCCAGTCCTTCCGGCCCAAGGTTGCTGTCCTCTAGTGGGATTTGAACCCCCGACCTTCCGGCCTGAAGTACCTTGCCCCAACCACTAGGCCACTCCTCCACTCCACACTCCACTCTTAATGTGGTCCAGAGATTTTCATGGTTTACACAGTCAAAAGCCTTGCTGTAGTCAATAAAACACATATAGATATCCGTGATAATGTCTCCTGTTCCTCTCCCTTTCCTGAAACCTGCTTGCACTTCAGGCAGTTCTCGTTGCAGGTATGGTTGTAGTCTCTGCTGAATGATCTTGAGTAAAATCTTGCTGGCATGTGGGATCAGAGTGACTGTGCGATAATTTCCACAGTCAGTCTGTAGCAGCAGAGCGCAGACAAACCAATGATACCAGGAGTCTGTTCAGAAGGTCCAAATCATTTATTTGTGCACAAGTCTCAAGCAGAATCAAATTCAAAATGGCTGAGCCATGTTCTCTGGCAAAACAACAACTTTTATAGACTTTTTCACCATTCTAGACATAGGAAAACATTTCATTGGTCCCGGTAACCTCCCGTACCTCCCGTACCCCTTCTATTGGTCCCGGTACTGATATGATTATCCAATTATGTACTTGGAGTGGGCTCAGCACCTGCTTACCCCCCTTCTAGTCCCAATTACAATAGCCAGTTCACCAACTTGTTACTTTCCTACTTCAAGGCCATTGGGCTAGTTAGTACGTGCAGGGAAGCAGGGCTCTGTAACCTTTCTGTCAGCAGTTTTAATTAAATCCCTTGCAGCTGTACTTTCTTATCAGTGGCTTTTAAACATATTTTTCTGTATTTTTCCAGGTTTCAATTCTGCTTATCTAAGCTAATTCAATACTTTACTGAGTTCTAATTCTACAGTAGCAGCTTATTGGGGGATGTGCAATTCCTATGGGCCTCTCCACAGGCTTCATTTACAGGTCAAGCTAGTTAGGCCTGTCTGTTTAGTTCAATTAGCATGGATCATAGGCCTTCGCCTACCACAAGTCGGGTCACCTTTCTTCAGTATTGTATAAACACAGATCTTTTCCAGTTAGCTGGCCATGAATTTGTCTTCCAAATTTCCTGACAGGGTCTTGTAAGTATGGTAACAGCTTCATCTGATTGCTGTAATAACTCAATGGGAATGCCATCATTGCCCGGTGCTTTGTTCTTTGATAAGGCTTTCAATGCTGCTTCAACTTCTTCTTTCGTAACCAATGGTTTCTGATCATAAGATATAGGCTGAAATGGCTGTTGGTCCACTTGATCTTTATGGTATAATGACTCTATATATTCTTTCCACCATTTCTTGATCTTCTCAGCCTCATTCAACATGGATCCTTGAGCATCTTTTTAGCATTCCAATTCGAGCCTGGAATTATTTTCTTTAACTCTCATAGCTTTAGAAAGGCCGATCTTGTTCTTCCTCTAATTTTATTTATTTATTTATTTTAACCTGTTTTTTTATACCACCTTATCCTTAAATCAAAGCGGCTTACATTAAACTCAGAACATGAACATGATACATTATAATTAAAACTGAGGTAAACAGGGGGAGAACTATTTACAGCTTGATCAACATATTTACATAATAACATATGGTTGTGGTTGTTTGGAGAGATTATGTATTTGTGTCCATGTGAGTCAGTCCATGATTCTTTAATCATTTATGTCTATAAGGGTCAGTCCAGATCTGTCAGGTTTGGACTTGGAAATTGTTTGTTTAGGTTATGTGACCATAGTGTTTTAAGTTTTTTACGGAAATCTTTCATGTCTTCAATTCTACATATGTCTTCAGGGAGGGATTTCCAGAGTTGTGGTGCGGCAAGGGGGAATGCTCTTTTGGAGGTTGATTGTTTTCTCTTTCTGTAGTCAGGAGGGATGTTGATTGTGTATTTGTTTCTGGTTCTTTTAGAGCAGGGGGAGACTTCTTTTATGATTAGTGAGTCGAGCACATCTGCTGAAAGGTGATAAATGATTTTAAAGATGTTTAGTATGGTCTTGAATTTGGTCCGTGATTGAATTGGTAGCCAGTGTAGTTGATGCAATACTGTTGTGATGTGGTCAGTTTTGCTGGTTCGTTTGATGATTCGTGCTGTTGTATTTTGAACCATCTGCAGTGGGTGTATGATTTGTTTCATTAGACCCTGTTATACTGAGTTTCCATAGTCCAGGATCGGTGTGATGATGCTTTGGCAAACAGTTCAAAAATGGTCTTCTTGTAGGAGTGGTTTGAGTCTTTTTATAAAGTTGAATTTGTGGTATGCTTTTGTTGCAGTTAGGTTTATGTGTGACTGAAGGTTGATGTTTTTGTCTAGTATAATGCCAAGATAGCGCACTTCTTCTTTTACAGGAATGGTTTGGTTTAGAATTTGGATTTGTTGAGGAGGGTTGAAGTTTGCATTACCACTAATGTATAATACTTCTGTTTTTTTATAATTCAGTGATAGGTTGTTTGTGTTGAGCCAGAGGGTTACATCTTCTATGCATTTTGTTATGGTTGTAAGGTTTGGTTCTCCAAGATCAATTGGGGTGTATAGCATGAGGTCATCAGCATATAGGTGAAATAATATTCCGTGTTTTTCAATGATATTACAAATAGAGTGTATGTATATGTTGAAGAGTATTGATGATAGTGCTGATCCTTGTGGGACACCTTGTGGTATATTGAAGGGTTGTGAGACGTTTGTTCCACATTTAACTTGTTGTATTCTATTGGTTAGAAATGAAGTGAAACGTACAAACTATACTAGCTGTACAAGAGCAAAATACCAAACACAAAATACACACAATATGCTCTTAATCCAAAGAATAACTCAAAATACCACTAGTGTCAATATTTCAAAATTAATCTTACAAGATTTCCAAGGCAAATTGACCTCAGGATGGCTGAAACCCTACATTTAGTGAATTACTCACTATAGGGAATAGCTGACGCTCACATCATAGGTCAAATAGCCACCAGTCTCTCCAAAACTCAATGCTTACTATTAATTTCAAAACCACAACATTGCAACTGGGAACACCACACACTATACCATCTACCACATACATATATCATCCACATTCATGACATACAAACCATACAAAAGCGTCATTACACTGTAAAAACTGGACAGAGCGAAACAGGAACAGGCTTAAAACTCCTAGACAGAAGTAAGAAAAGAAACAGATAAGTCTCTTGTGAATTGTAAATGCCCAATATAGGTCAACCAGTACTTATCTCATCAACTCCTCAAGCCATCAGTTCCGTGAATGCTCTACCGCAAAAGAGCAGATACTCAGAAACAGGAAACCGACATCGAAAATTTCTTATCATAAACCCAACGAAAGCTCTCGTTTCACCAAAAAAAAAGACTTCTTCAGGGGATAAAGATTCCGCTAATCAATATGGCTTCACATTCTCTGCGGATTTAGTCCAGTTTTCAATAATCTTGTCAAGGTCGTCTGTATTTTGTTGTAAGTTGGGGAGTACTTCATTCAGGAAGGTTTCTTTGTTGAAGGATTTGAATCTTCTTTTGGTTTCATGTTTTCTCTGGGTGTAAATTTTCTGTGCGATCTGAATTTTGATGGTTATTATGTCATGATCAGACCATGGTGTTGGTACGATTGTAGGGTTGGAAACTGTGTTAGGTGGGTGAGTTGATGTGGGAGTGAATATGAGGTCCGGTGTTGTTCGGTGTCTGTGGGTAGGTTCTTTAATAATCTGTTGATAGTGAAGTGCTTCCATTGCTTTAAGGAAGGCTTTGGAATTTTTATCAGGTATTTGTCCGAGGTTGAAATCTCCTAGGATGAAGAGAGGCTTGCTTGATGGGTTGTGTGCACATACCATTTCCAGTATCTTGGTTAGATGTTCTGATTTGGCGTTGGGTGGTCTGTATGTTAGGCATATTGCCATGTGCTTGTTGGAGATGTGGATTATACTGGTCTCTTCTGAACTGCTTGCTTGAGTAATTTTGAACTTGTAAAGACTTTTGGTTAGTATTAGTACTCCACCACCTCTTCTGCCTGCTCTGGGGCAGTTGTAGGCAGTATATGTAGATGGAGTAATTTGGTTTGTAACTACCTGATCAGTATCATTGAGCCATGTCTCTGTTATGCATAGTATATCTGTGTTATGTATGTGTAAGTAATCTGTAATAATATTAGTTTTGTTTTATAATAGCTTTTAATAGCTTCTGATTCTACTTCCTTGCATGTGTCATTGTAGTACTTTTCCTTGTCCTGTCTTGCTGCATGTTGGAAATCTCTTTTGAGTACTTTGATTGCCTCTCCTCTGGCTTTAGCTTCTCTGCGTTTCTGGACAATTTTCAGAGTTTCTTCAGTCATCCATTTTGGCTGTTTTTGCTTCTTTTTTTTTTTTAATTTTTTATTTATGAAATTTTCAAAATTAAACCAAGAAAGATACAAACTATCCTTGTCAGAAATAGTGCAGAAACACAAGGAAAAAAAATACAAGATACATTAAAAAGGCAATTTCACATTATACAAAGTGTCTGCTCACCCTAGCCCACAAATTGGGGGGAAGAAAACTATTAACTATTTTAAAAAAAAGAAATACAAATTAAAAGGTAGACAAGCAACCCGATTGAAAAATTCAAATTCAATATAGGTGGGGAGGCGCTTAGTTAAGATAGCGGTAACCAACTAGCCGGTAGCAGCACTTTTTCTTTTTGGTTTGCTCTATGGGCAAAAAGCGTAAGGGGAAAGGTGGGTTGGTACCCTCCCAGCCCTCCTTGACCTCTACACCGGCTTTTTCAGGTCCTATTGATTCCTTTGTGGTTTGTGCTGCCCGGGACCCGATTAAGGGGGACGAACGCCGAGCTGCATCCGTGTCAGAGTTAGGTGACTCGGCGGGAGCTTCGGCTACATCTATCTCCCCCTTGAGTCCGGCTCTGAAAGTCTCCCGACAGCTCTTACCTGAAGATTTCCTGGAGTTGGATCTCCCTGTGCTTAAGGGAAACATGTCTGGCTCGAGAGGGTCAGGTGTGGTGGAGTGCCAACAGCGGGAGAGTGTCGCCATTGAGCAGCATAGCCCAGTTTCGGGCTCGGAGCCGTTGAGGGTGGACAGCGCAGGTTGAGTGCAGCCTGTGCCGACTGGAGGCCGAACACCAGCGCACATGGATATTTTTGCGGCTTCTGCGCTTCCGGGTATGTTCTCCTTGCAGCGCCCTGAGAACTTTACTTTAGAAACTATTTGGCAGGCGATATTATTGTTGGGAGAAGCTTTGGTGCTGAAAATTTCAGCGTTGGAAGGGAAGGTGGCGAATTCAGCTGTATTGGTGGAGGAGTTGGAACAACGGGTGGGGGAAGTTCATTCTGAGGAGGTGGAGAACCGGAGAAGAATTTCTGAATTAGTGGATCAATCTGAGGCGTTCAGAAGGAACTTTTCGTCAGTGCAAGTGAAATTGGAACATTTAGAGAATGCCTCTAGGGCTAATAATTTAAGAGTGATTAACTTTCCTAAATTATCTACTGTTTCTCCTAGAGATATGTTTCGGCAGTATTTAGTGGAGGTGTTGGGTGTTTCCTCGGAATTGATACCACCTTTGGTAAAAGTTTATTATTTGCCTAAAGCTAAATTACTGTCAAACTTGTCTCGGGAACAGGTGGATGTATTAAATGTCTCTGAATTATAAGAACAGTCTGATTCAGAGATCCCTGTTCCCTCCACATTGTTAGTCACCTTCGCATTGTATTCTGATAGAGAATGGTTACTAAAGCTTTTCTTTAGAAAACGTAATTTATTGTTTAAGGGTTTGATGATCCATATGTATCCAGACCTAGCGAGAGAAACCCAGAAACGCCGAAGGGAATTTCTTCTTTTGCGTTCTGGAGTTGTTCAGTTAGGGGGGCTTTTCTTTTTGAAGCATCCATGTAAATGCTTGGTAAAATACCATTCTGTTTCTTATATTTTTTAAGATCCCCCACAACTGGTTGCTTTCATTAGTGCTAGACGTTCTGAGGCCCCAATTGTGGATCCACCTGAGCTCATTTGAATTTTTCAATCGGGCTGTTTTTGCTTTTTTACCTTATGTAGAGACTTATCGCTTTCTTCCAATACAACCTTCTTGATGTCATCCCATAACTCTTCTGGAACTCTGTCATTTTTATCTAAAGCAGCAAATTGATTTCTCAGGCAGTCTTTAAATTCCAGTGGTATATTCTCAAGGTCATATTTTGCTACATTCATGAATGACTTGCTCTTTTTCAACTTTAGCATGAGTTTGCATACTAGTAGTTGGTAATCTGTACCACAGTCAGCTCCGGGTTTTGTCTTTGTTGATGTTATCGAGCCTTTCTATTATCTTCCACAGATGTAGTCAATCTGATTTCTGTACAATCCATTGGGTGAAGTCCACATATACAGTCGGCGCTTGTGTTGCTGGAAGACGGTGTTTGAGATGAATAGATCATTGGTTTTGCAGAATTCTATCAGTCTTTCTCCAGTTTCGTTTCTGTTGCCAAGTCCATATTTTCCAACCACTTTACCTTCTTCTTTGTTGGCAACTTTTGCGTTCCAGTCACCCATGACTATCAGATATCCTGCTTGCATGTTCTGTCAATTTCAGCTTGTACTTCTTCATAGAACTCATCAACGTCTTCCTCTTCTCCAGCTGTTGTTGGGGCATATACCTGAATTATAGTTGTGTTGATGGGCTTTCCTCATAGATGAACAGAAATTAAGCGTTCACTGACTGCACTGTATTTTATTACAGTTCTGTATACCATCCAGTCCAGGTGATTTGCTAATGTTCAGTTTATCAAATAGTTGCAATACAACTTCCTGGTGCATCAATATTTATTCAATTCTTCTGTGGCATCATCTTTAAATACCATTTCAGTCATAGGTAACATCCCTACATCTTCCTCAGTAAAGACCAAAGCAAAGAATTCATTCAGTCTCTCTGCTGTGGCCTTGTCCCCTCTTAGTGCCCCTTTTACCCCTCTATCATCTAATGGTCCATCTGACTCTCTCACAGATTTTCTGCTATGAATGTACTTGAAAAGGTTTTTGCTTCCACAGCAAGCTTCTTCTCAAATTCTCTCTGCCTGCCTTATCAATGCCTTGCATTTAACTTGCCACTGCTTATGTTGTTTCCAGTTTTCATCACTTGGCTCCTTTTTCCATTTCCTGAAAGATGCTTTTTTGGCAACAGCTGCCTCTCTGACCTCACCTTTAAACCATGCTGGCAGTTTTTGGACTTCCTTCCATTTTTTTTTAAACGTGGAATACATCTGGCCTGGGCTTCCAAGATAGTATTTTTAAACACCACCTATGCTTGATGTAAATCTTTAACCTTAGCAACTACTCCTTTTAGTTTTTTCTTAACTATTTTCCTTATTTTAACATAGTCTCCCTTTTGAAAGTTAAAAGGTAGTACTGTGGCTTTCCTTACCGCCCTTCCTCCATTTATTAAATCAAACACGATCATGCTATAATCACTATTGCCAAGTACCCCAACACCCTCATTTCTTGCACCAGATCTGGTGTTCCACTAAGGAAAAGGTCCAATATGGCTTCCCCTCTGTTTGGTTCATGAACCAGCTGTTCCAAGAAGCTGTCATTTATTTCATCTAGAAACTTTATCTCCCTAGCATGTCCTGCGATGACACTGACCCAGTCAATATCGGGGTAATTGAAATCACCCATTATTATTACTGTGCTGTAACTTTTGTTAGCTTCCCTGATTTCTTTGAACATTTCATCATCCATTTGTTCACTCTGGCCAGGCGGTCGATAGTACACCCCCACTGCCATCGCCTTCCCCTTCCCCTTTTTACATGGAATTTCAATCCATAGAGATTCTACGGTGAATTTTGTTTCCTGCAAAACTTTGATTCTTTATGACTCAATGCTCTCTCTAACATAGAGTGCAACCCCACTACCAATTTGATCTACCCTATCATTACGATATAGTTTGTACCCAGGTATCACAGTATCTCACTGGTTGTCCTCCTTCCAACATGTCTCTGAGATACCAATCATATCTAACCTCTCATTTGGTGCTATGTATTCTAAATCTCTCTTCTTATTTTTTAATCTTCTTTCATTTGCATACAGGCATATTAGAGGCTGTATTTTATTCATATTAATCTGGCTATCCATAGGCAGGCGTAATTTGGAATCTTTAAGCTCTGTCTGCTCTGTACTCAAGGGCATTTGGGTTACTTTTGTCTTTATTGGAATCTCTCTGCTAATATGCCCTAACTTCAATCTTTTGCTAGTATCCTTCAAAGATACATTGTTCTGAACATGCAGTCCTGGGCGACTGTCGGTTTTCCCCTATTATCTAGTTTAAAAGCTGCTCTATCCATCTGCTCAGTGTGCAGTGGCGGCCAAGAAGACAAATAAAATGCTAGGAATCATAAGGAAAGGAATGGAGAATAAAACAAAGGATATTATAATGCCTCTGGATCATTCCATGATGTGACTGCACTTTGAATTTTGTGTGTAATTCTGGTCACCGTATCTTAAAAATTAGAAAAGATACACAGAAAAGCCACCAAAATGGTAAAGGTGATGGAAGGATACCCTTATGAGGAGAGGCTTGAAAGGTTAGGGCTTTTCAACCTGGAAAAGAGACATCTGGGGTGAGAAATGATAGATGTCTATAAATTAATGAATGGAGTGGAACGGGTAAATGCAGATTGATGCTTTACGCCATCAAAAAGTAGAAAGACTAGGGGACATGCAATGAAGCTACAGTGAAACCCGTTAAGACTAATGAGAGAAAATATTTTTTCACTCAACACGTAATCAAACTCTGCTGGAATTTGTTACCGGAGGATGTAGCAAAAGCTGTTAGTGTACCTGGGTTAAAAAAGTTTTGGAGAAGTTCCTGGAGATCTTGTGTTCTTATATCAGATATAAAAGTCAAAAACTGACATATTCCAATCACTAAATTAAAAATAAAATTTATTTTTCTATCTATGCTGTCTAGCTAATTCATTTTTCTAATCATGTTGGTCCCAGTCTCATAAGAACATAAAAAATGGCATACTGGGTCAGACCAAGGTTCATTAATCCCAAACCCCATAAGCACATTTCCAGTCCTAGCACCCCATCAGCCCTTTCCAATCCTATCCTAGCCCCCCACAAGCCCATTTCCAATCCTAGCCTCCCCCATCAGGACATTTCCAGTCTTAGCTCCCCCATCAGCTTTTTCCAATCCTATCCTAGCCTCCCATCAGCCCATATTCAATCCAAGCCCCACATCAGCCATTTCTAGTCCTATCCTAATCCCCCATCAACCCATTTCCATTCCTAGCCCCTCATCAGCCCTTTCCAGTCCTATCCTAGCCCCCCATCAGTCCATTTCCAGTCCTAGCTCCCTCATCAGCTTTTTCCAATCCTATCCTAGCCTCCCATCAGCCCATATTCAATCCAAGCCCCACATCAGCCATTTCTAGTCCTATCCTAGTCACCCATCAGCCCATTTTCAATCCTAGCCCCCCATCAGCCCTTTCCACTCCTATCCTAGCCCCCCATCAGCCCATTTCCAATCCTAGCCTCCCCATCAGCCCATTTCCAATCCTAGACTGCATCAGCCCTTTCCAGTCCTATCCTAGCCCCCCCCCCCCCTTCAGGCTATTTCCAATCCTATCCCCCATCGGCTATTTCCAGTCCTATCCTAGCCTCCCTATCAGCCCATTTCCAATCCTAGCCTCCCCATCAGCCCATTTCCAATTGTAGCCCCCCCCCCTCAGTTCATTTCCAGTCCTTGCTCCCCTATCATGCCCTTTCCTGTCCTATCCTAGACCCCCATCAGCCCAGTTCCAATCCCAGCCTCCCCATCAGCCCATTTCCAATTCTAGACTGCATCACCCCTTTCCAGTCCTATCCTAGCCCCCATCAGCCCATTTCCAATCCAAGCCCTCCATCAGCCCTTTCCAGTCCTATCCTAGCCCCCCCCCCTTCAGCCCATTTCCAATCCTAGACCACATCGGCTATTTCCAGTCCTATCCTAGCCTCCCCATCAGCCCATTTCCAGTTGTAGTCCCCCCATCAGTTCATTTCCAGTCCTAGCTCCCCTATCAGCCCTTTCCTGTCCTATTCTAGACCCCCATCAGCCCATTTCCAATCCTAGCCCCCATCGGCTATTTCCAGTCCTATCCTAGCCTCCCTATCAGCCCATTTCCAATCCTAGCCTCCCCATTAGCCCATTTCCAATTGTAGCCCCCCCCCATCAGTTCATTTCCAGTCCTTGCTCCCCTATCAGCTCTTTCCTGTCCTATCCTAGACCCCCATCAGCCCATTTCCAATCCCAGCCTCCCCATCAGCCCATTTCCAATTCTAGACTGCATCAGCCCTTTCCAGTCCTATCCTAGCCCCCATCAGCCCATTTCCAATCCAGGCCCTCCATCAGCCCTTTCCAGTCCTATCCTAGCCCCCCCCCCCCTCAGCCCATTTCCAATCCTAGCCCCCATCGGCTATTTACAGTCCTATCCTAGCCTCCCCATCAGCTGATTTCCAATTGTAGCCCCCCCCCATCAGTTCATTTCCAGTCCTAGCTCCCCTATCAGCCCTTTCCTGTCCTATCCTAGACCCCCATCAGCCCATTTCAAATCCTAGCCCCCATCAGCTATTTCCAATCCTATCCTAGCCTCCCTATCAGCCCATTTCCAATCCTAGCCTCCCCATCAGCCCATTTCCAATTGTAGCCCCCCCATCAGGTCATTTCCAGTCCTTGCTCCCCTATCATGCCCTTTCCTGTCCTATCCTAGACCCCCATCAACCCATTTCCAATCCCAGCCTCCCCATCAGCCCATTTCCAATTCTAGACTGCATCAGCCCTTTCCAGTCCTATCCTAGCCCCCATCAGCCCATTTCTAATCCTAGCCCCCCATCAGCCCTTTCCAGTTCTATCCTAGCCCCCCCCCCATCAACCTATTTCCAATCCTAGTCTCCCCATCAGCCCATTTCCAATCCTAGCCCCCCATCAGCTATTTCCAGTCCTTTCCTAGCCTCTCTCAGCCCACTTCCAATCCTAACCTCCCTATCAGCCCATTTCCAATCCTAGCCCCGCCCATCAGCCCTTTCCAGTCCTATACTAGCCCCCAATCAGCCTATGTCCAATCCTAGCCTCCTCATCAGCCCATTTACAATCCTAGCCGCCCATCAGCCCATTTCCAGTCCTATCCTAGCCCCCCATCAGCCCATTTCCAATCCTAGCCTCCCCATCAGTCCATTTCCATTCCTAGCCCCCCCCCATCAGCCCATTTCCAGTCCTAGCTCCACTATCTGCCCTTTCAAGGCTTATCCTAATCCCCCATCAGCCCATTTCCAAGCCTAGCCCTTCATCTACCCATTTCCAGTTCTATCCTAGCCCCTCCATCAGTCCATTTCCAATCCTATCCTTGTCCCCCATCAGCATCTTTCCAATCCTGTCCTAGCCCCTCCATCAGCCCATTTCCAGTCCAAGCTCCCCATCAGCCTATTTCCAGTCCTAGCTCCCCCATCCATTTCCAGTCCTATCCTAGCCCCTCCATCAGCCAATTTCCAGTCCTACCTCCCCCACCACTCAGCCCATTTCCAGTCCAAGCCCCCTCCCTATCAGCTATTTCCAGAATCAGCTCCCCACCCCACTCAGCCCATTTCCTGTCCATGCCCCCACCCCATCAGCTATTTCCAGTCCTAGGTCCCTCCCAACTCAGCCAATTTCCAGTCCTACCTCCCCCACCACTCAGCCCATTTCTAGTTTTAGCCCCCTCCCCAAAGAGCCCCGCTGCTGTCCAAATGTCTTTAGAGAGAGCCGGAGAGGCCCCGGCTCACCAGTGACAGCCACCAAAGTGAGGAACGCCTTTTTCTTCACTTTGGCAGCTGTGTTGTAGCATAGGCCGCTGGCACACTGGAGGTCAAAGGGCATTTCCTGTTTCCCGGCACTCAGCGTGCCAGCGGTTTATACTACAACAAAACTGCTGAAGTGAAGAAAAAAGGTGCTCTTCACTTCGCGGCTGTCAAAGGTGAGCCGAGGCCTCCCCAGCTTCCTCTAAAGCTGCCCTGCAGGTGCCGCATATATGCAAGATGTTGTTGGTGCGGGGCCCCCTGAAGTGCGGGGCCCTGTGCGAACAACATTCTTGCACAATGGACAGGTCGGCCCTGATTCCCTCTAGGAATTTCTCCAAATCTTTTTTAAACTCAGCTACACTAACAGCTTTTACTACATCCTCTGGTAACAAATTTCAATTTGATTACATGTTGAGTGAAAAAATATTTTATCTTATTAGTCTTAAATGGGTTACATGGTAGCTTCATTGTGTGTCCCCTAGTCTTTCTACTTTTTGATGGAGTAAACAACTGATCTACATTTACCCGTTCCACTCCATTCATTAATTTATAGATCTCTATCATATCTCCCCTCAGCCGTCTCTTTTTAATTTGAAGAGCCCTAACTTTTTAAGCCTTTCTTCATAAGGGTATCCTTCCATCCTCCTTATAATTTTGGTGGCCCTTCTCTGTACCTTTTCTAATTCTGCTATATCCTTTTTAAGATATGGTGACCAGAATTGCACACAATATTCAAGATGCGGTCGCACCATGGAATGATACAGAGACATTATAATATCCTTGGTTTTATTTTCCATTCCTTTCCTTATGATTCCATGCATTTTATTTGCTTTCTTGGCCGCTGCTGCACATTGAGCGGAGGTTTCAATGTATTATCCATGATGACACCTAAATCTTTTTCTTGGGTGGTGGTTCCTAATGTGGAACCTTGAATTGTGTAACCGTAGTTTGGGTTGTTCTTTCCTAGGTGCATCACTTTGTTCTTGTCCACATTAAATTTCATCTGCCATTTGGATGCCCAGTTTTCCAGTTTACCATGGTCCTCTTGCAATTTTTCACAATCCTCCTGTGTTTTAACAGTTTTGAATATTTTTGTGCCATTTGCAAATTTGATCATCTCACTCATTATTCCCATTTTGAGGTCATTTATTAATATGTTAAAAAGCAGTGGGGTCAGCACAGATCCCTGGGTACTCCACTATTGCCCTTTCTCCATTGAGAAAATTGGCCATTTAGCCTTACTCTCTGCTTTCTATTTTTTAATCAGTTCCTGATCCACTGCCACCTACCCCATGACTTTTAATTTGGCCAAGAGTCTCTCATGAGGGATCTTAACAAAGACTTTCTGTAAATCCAAATATACTATATCAACTGACTCACTTTTATCTACCTGTTTATTCATACCTTCATAAAAATGTGACAGATTAGTAAGACGAGACTTTCCTTGGCTAAATCCATGTTGTTTTTCTCCCATTAAACCATGACTATTTACATGTTCAGTTATTTATTTTCTTTATAACGATTTCTACCATTAAACTTATATACAGTGTCATGATGATGCATACATGAGGTGTTGTTAATGTGGGTTTGTTGACTGTCCTTATCCAGGACTTTTTAACATGCAGTATTTATAGCGCAATGATAAATTTGGAAGAATAGGTGAATGAGGGCTAGGTTGGGTCAATCTTTTCATTTACATTTAGATCACCAAAATGTTCAATGATTAAGTAAGTTTTGAGGTTCTTCCTGAATATAGACAAGTCGGTGGTAGCTCTTAACCTTTCTGGAAAAGCATTCCATAGATTGGGCACACAAAGAGAAAAGGCTCTATTATTTGTGCTGTGGTTTGTTTTGCTATATTCTGAGGGTACAGTTATCAGGCATCTGTATTTGGAAAAACTTAGAGAAGCTAGCAAAGTAGTCAGGAAGGCAAAGATTCAAAAGGAGGAGGAAATAGCCAATGCAATAAAAT
The DNA here is from genome assembly GCA_033557465.1 of Ichthyophis bannanicus. NCBI lineage: Eukaryota > Metazoa > Chordata > Amphibia > Gymnophiona > Ichthyophiidae > Ichthyophis > Ichthyophis bannanicus. The sequence goes on from CM066035.1 coordinate 499,080,446, forward strand.
GGGGGGATAAGACATTTTTCAGATATATTAGTGAGAAGAGGAAGGACAAAAGTGGTATTGTCAGACTCAAGGGTGCAGGGGAGGAATATGTAGAAGCTGATAAGGATAAAGCGAAATTGATTAACAAATATTTCTGTTCTGTGTTCACAGATGAAGAACCAGGAGCACGACCTCAGAAAGCACCCACAAACAGGAAGAGAAGCAAGGGACATCTTGAACAATTTTCAGAAGACTGTGTTCGTGAGACACTAGCTCAACTTAAAATAGACAAAGCGATGGGACCGGATGGGATACACCCTAGAATAATGAGGGAACTTGGGGACGTTCTAGCAGCTCCACTGACTGACCTTTTCAATGCCTCGTTGGAGTCGGGAGTGGTGCCAAAGGACTGGAGAGAGGCTCATGTGGTGCCTTTACACAAAAGCGGAAGTAAGGATGTGGTTGAAAACTATAGGCCCGTTAGTTTAACTTTGGTAGTGAGTAAATTATTGGAAACGCTGCTGAAAGAGAAAATAGTGAGGTTTCTGGAGTCCAGCAGATCACAGGATCTGAGGCAGCATGGATTCACCAGAGGCAGGTCTTGTCAGACAAATCTGATTGATTTCTTTAACTGGGTGACCAGGGAGTTGGACCGAGGGAGAGCCCTAGATGTGGTGTATTTAGATTTCAGTAAAGCCTTTGAAACTGTTTCTCACAGGTGACTTATAAACAAACTGAGCACCCTAGGGATGGATCCTAAAGTTACTGCTTGGGTTAGAAATTGGTTGGGTGGGAGGCGACAAAGAGTACAAGTAAATGGAGCTCACTCTGAGGAGAAGGATGTTACCAGTGGTGTGCCCCAGGGATCTGTCCTTGGTCCAATTCTTTTTAACATCTTTGCTAGTGATATAGCAGAAGGGCTGTCGGGTAAGGTTTGCCTCTTTGCGGATGATACCAAAATCTGCAATAGAGTAGACACCCAGGAAGGTGTAGATAACATGAGGAGGGATCTAGCTAAGCTTGAAGAATGGTCTAGAATCTGGAAGCTGGGATTTAATGTTAAAAAATGTAAGGTCAGGGAGTCCAGTGACATCATCGGGATAGATGGCGGTGTAGCAATCACGCTCCGCCATCCAAGCCTGTAAGCAGTGGGAAATGTTCCCCTAAATGTGAAATTTGCACGGAGAAATATAGAGTGGGGAGTAGGGTGCTGAGCTGAAAGTGGGAGCAGCGGAGAGGAGAGCAAAGATCCCAGTCTGACAGCGGGGGGGAGACGAGGAGCACTGAAGGCTGCTAGCACCGCTGACCTCGTGGTGGGCCGGAGTGTAGAGGGACAGTGTGGGGGAGGCTGATGGACAGCGATTCAGCCAGTGAGTCAGCGAGCGGGCTGCAGTTTGCTGAGAAGGCAGAAGAGATCGAGCATGGAGAGGCAGGAGGGAGAGCGGCGGAGCACGAAGCAAGCCCGCAGAGGGGAGTCAGAGCAGAGCAGCAGTGCGGTGGCGTGTAGCTGTGGAGGCAAAGAGCAGAGCAGACATCCTCGTGGCTGGCCAGAGAGGAAAACCGGAGAGGAGGATCGTTGGGATGTTTGGTAATAGGAGCGGAGAACTGAGTGTGGATTGAGGCCCGGAGAGAGCAGCGGAGGCCGGCGGGGAGAAGCGGAGGAATGGCGCTGGTCACAAAACAGCCAGAGGCCCGTGAGTGTGGGAGAAAAGTGGTGCCCTGGGGGGCTGAAGTACAGCAGTGGTTGCTGAGCCTGTCTAGGGCTAGTGTGGAGTCTGGAGGGACGTAGAGCAAAATGGAACCTGCAGTGTATGGCAACAGAAAGCTGAGCAGTGCCCTGAAGAAGAATAGAGTACTGCAATTGGCAAGGGGCCACCAAGTGGAGAGAAGGGATAAGGAGCCTGTGTGGAAGAGGAGGAAGTAGACCACGTGGTAGGGTGCAAGGAGAGTGCCTTAGCAGGGGCACGGGAGAGCATAAGTAGAAGAGTAGCCAGATCTAAGAGGAGAGCGGGACAACGCAGGGCATAAAGAGAAGTGAGCCAGAGCGAAAGCAGGAGGAGTGCTGTGCAAAGTAGCGGACCTCTATCTGTAGAAGACAAAAGTGCTACCCCCCAGGGGAGGCCAGGAAGAGGTTTCAAGAGATTGTTTGAGAAGACAAGTGTTTGTAAGCAAAAGCCTCGGACACTTTGCCCGGGCGGAGGAACAAAGTGAGCATGGATAAGGCAAAGGGAAGCCAGGCAGTGCAAAAGAAGCTGGCGGAGTATAGATCCTCTTCAATCCTCCCTGTTGAGGGTAAAGGCCAAAGCAGAGAGGCTCGCATCCTGGAGATTAATGCATGGCTGCGTGGATGGTGTCTTCGAGAGCATTTTGGTTTCCTAGACCATGGGATGCTGTTCCAAGGGTTGCAGAGCAGAGATGGCATCCATCTGTCCAAGAAAGGTCAACGCATCTTTGGTAGTAGACTGGCTAATCTACTGAAGAGGGCTTTAAACTAGATTCGTTGGGGATGGGTGAAGAAAGCCCCCAGGTAAGTGAAAGCCCCCAGGTAAGTGATACATTAAATACCTTTATGGAAATAGGTAACAGGGGTAACATATGGAAAGCAGTGTGTATTAATGCCCGTAGCATGGGAAATAAGATCTCTGAAGTTGAAGCTTTGGTGGGAGTGGCTGATTTCGATTTAGTGGCAGTTACAGAAACATGGTTCACAGAAAACCATGACTGGGATGTAACTATACCTGGCTATACTTTATTCAGAAAGGACAGGGTAGGAAGAAGGGGAGGAGGAGTGGCACTATATGTAAAAACTACTATTAAAGCTTTGGAATTACAGAGCTTAAAAGGGAGAGAGGAGGCATTGTGGGTTAAACTAGAAAGAGGGAAAGAGAAATCTATTTGCATTGGTGTGCTATACAGACCTCCCTCACAAGAGGAAGAGGTGGACAGAGAGTTAATTGAAGACATACGCAGCATTGCTAGTAAAGGGGAAGTGCTACTGCTAGGAGATTTCAATATGCCAGATGTTGATTGGCACATTCCTGCTGCAGTATCATCTAGGAGTAAGGAGATCCTGGATTCTTTACAGGGAGAACTATTCAGGCAATTGGTAACAGACCCCACACGTGAAGGGGCCATACTGGACTTGGTGCTTACCAATGGAGAAAGTGTTTCTGATGTTGCATCCAGTGATCACCAGATGGTGTGGTTCAGTATTAGGACTAGGGCTGTTAGAATCCATTCCAAGGTGAAGATCTTAGACTTTAGGAAGACTAACTTTGCAAAGATGGGCCAATACCTCAGGGAGTCGTTAGTGGGATGGGAACAGCTGGGGGATGTAGAAAAACAGTGTGCAAAACTGAAAGGGGGTATTTTAAAGGCAACCAACCTTTTTGTTAAAAAGGTAAATAAAGGCAAAAGGAACAGGAGACCGCTATGGTTTTCGAAGGAAGTAGCTGAAAAAGTGAAGAAAAAGAGGGAGGCCTTCATGAAATACAAGAGATCACAGAGAGAGGAAGACAGGCATCTGTATTTGGAAAAACTTAGAGAAGCTAGCAAAGTAGTCAAGAAGGCAAAGATTCAAAAGGAGGAGGAAATAGCCAATGCAATAAAATGGGGGGATAAGACATTTTTCAGATATATTAGTGAGAAGAGGAAGGGCAAAAGTGGTATTGTCAGACTCAAGGGTGCAGGGGGGGAATATGTAGAAGCTGATAAGGATAAAGCGGAATTGCTTAACAAATATTTTTGTTCTGTGTTCACAGATGAAGAACCAGGAGCAGGACCTCAGAAAACACCCACAAATAAGAACAGAAGCGAGGGACATCTTGAACAATTTTCAGAAGACTGTGTTCGTGAGAAACTAGCTCAACTTAAAATAGACAAAGCGATGGGACCGGATAGGATACACCCTAGAATACTGAGGGAACTTGGGGACGTTCTAGCAACTCCACTGACTGACCTTTTCAATGCCTCGATGGAGTCGGGAGTGGTGCCAAAGGACTGGAGAGAGGCTCATGTGGTGCCTTTACACAAAAGCGGTAGTAAGGATGTGGTTGAAAACTACAGGCCAGTTAGTTTAACTTCAGTGGTGAGTAAATTAATGGAAACGCTGTTGAAAGAGAAAATAGTGATGTTTCTGGAGTCCAGCGGATTACAGGATCCGAGGCAGCATGGATTCACCAGAGGCAGGTCTTGTCAGACAAATCTGATTGATTTCTTTGACTGGGTGACCAGGGAGTTGGACAGCGGGAGAGCTCTAGATGTGGTGTATTTAGATTTCAGTAAAGCCTTTGACACTGTTCCTCACAGGCGACTTATAAACAAACTGAGCACCCTAGGGATGGACCCTAAAGTTACTGCTTGGGTTAGAAATTGGTTGGGTGGGAGGTGACAAAGAGTACAAGTAAATGGAGCTCACTCTGAGGAGAAGGATGTTACCAGTGGTGTGCCCCAGGGATCTGTCCTTGGTCCGATTCTTTTTAACATCTTTGTTAGTGATATAGCGGAAGGGCTGTCGGGTAAGGTTTGCCTCTTTGCGGATGATACCAAAATCTGCAATAGAGTAGACACCCAGGAAGGTGTAGATAACATGAGGAGGGATCTAGCTAAGCTTGAAGAATGGTCTAGAATTTGGCAACTGGGATTTAATGTTAAAAAATGTAAGGTCATGCATTTGGGCTGCAGCAATCCAAGGGAGCAATACAGTATAGGAGGTGAAGTACTTTTGTCCACTAAAGAAGAGCGGGACCTAGGCGTAGTTGTGTCCGATGATGTTAAAGTAGCTAAACAGGTAGAAAAGGCGACAGCAAAAGCTAGAAGGATGCTTGGGTGCATACGGAGAGGAATGGCTAGCAGAAAAAAGGAGGTGATAATGCCTCTGTATAAGTCTTTGGTGCGACCTCATTTGGAGTATGGTGTGCAATTCTGGAGACCGCACCTTCAAAAGGATGTGAACAGGATGGAGTCGGTGCAGAGGGTTGCTACTAAGATGATTAGTGGTCTTCATTATAAAGCATATGAGGACAGACTTAAGGATCTTAATATGTACACCTTAGAGGAAAGGCGGGATAGAGGTGATATGATTGAGATGTTTAAATACCTCCGTGGCATAAATGTTCAGGGAGAGAGCCTCTTTCAATTGAAAGTAAGTTCTGCGACGAGGGTACATGGGATGAGGGTGAAGGGAGATAGATTCAGGAGTGATATGCGGAAATATTTCTTTACGGAAAGAGTAGTGGATCCGTGGAATAGTCTCCCAGTGGAGGTGGTAGAGATGAGGACAGTAACTGAATTCAAAAAAGCATGGGACCAACACAGAGGATCTCTAAAGGTAAAAAGTGGACTGTTGTAGTTGTTGTTATGGAAAGACAGACTAGATGGGCCTTGTGGTCTTTTTCTGTCATCATGTTTCTATGTTTCTATATGCGACCACCAGAGGAGAAAAGGAGGGAGAGAAGGATGGTGGGCTACGGCGAGAAGATCCTCCTGAGCAGGAGGAGGAGATGGAGCGTGCATGCGGCCGAGGAATGGGGACAATGCTAAAAGGCTGGTTCACAGAGCTGAAGGAGGAGATCAAGATGGAGCTCAGTGGGATGAAAAATGAGCTGAAGGAGTCAATACAGGCTGTGAGACAAGATATTGTGGACATTGGTAACCGTCTAGAAGAAGTAGAGAGCCAGGTGGAACAGCAAGGGGAAGCACTGGAGGAGTTGCAGAGAGGGTGGGAGGAAGTGAAATACCGGCAAGCCGAACAACAGATGAAATTGGAGGACCTCGAAGACCGCTCTAGAAGGTGTAACCTTAGAGTGTGGGGCCTCCTAGAGGAGGCGCAGTACAAGGACTGTGAAGCAATAATGGGGAAAAGTTTTAGAGCACTGCTGCATATAGAGGAGCCGGATGAAGGGGGAGAAGGAGAGAGCATCAAAATAGAGAGAGCACATAGAGGCTTGGGGCCGGTTAGGGATAACAGTCCATGAGATATAGTGGTGTGCCTGGGCTCTTTCAAGACTAAAGAAAAGATACTCAGTGCAGCCCGAGCAGAGCGACAATTTATCTGGGAAGAGCACAAGCTCGAGTTGTTTCAGGACCTCTCCTTGGGGACCCTCCAGCGCAGAAGAAACCTTAAAGAAGTGACGACCTTTTTGTGAAAGGAGGACTTGAGATATAAATGGCTATTCCCATTTGGGCTGTTGCTGACAGTAAAGGGAAGATCCAGGAAAGTGCAGACAAGTGAGGAAGCCTGGAAAGCACTTAAAGCTCTTGGACTATCGAACTTGCCAGAGGGGGAGAGAAAGACACCTGGAACGGCCACAACAGGAGGAGTGACCAGTGCTAAGAGGGACAGTCTAAGGTGGCATCGAGTTCCTGCGGCGGGGAGAAGGCTGGCAAGGCTGAATAAAGAGAGCACGGGAGCAGCATCTGAGGAGGAGACGGGAGCTGGTTGAAAATGAGGACATTGCCAAGTTTTGAGTATGATGGTGAAGTTTTGCAAGGGGGGGAATGGTAGAGGGAAAGTGAGATTGGGAGGGGGGAGAGGAATAGAAGGGAGAGGCATTGGGGGGTGAGGGACTTGGAGTTAGTCTGGGGAGGTAGAGGTTAGGTGATGAGGAGGGAGGGAGGAATTTGAGGGGGGGAGGAGGGGGAGGTGAGTAGTGAATACTGGGGACTATAGAGGAGGGGGCGGGAAGGCGGGCTAAAGAAGCAGGCGGCCTGATTACGTCACTGTAATGGAAGACGAATCTCCTTCTGGGAGAGAGGGATTAGGGGAGGGACTTGGGGTGGACGGGGGGAGGGTGAGGGGAGGAGATGAACGTTTAGGGGTGGGGGGAGGGAGGGGTAGGAGTAAGAGAGTGGGGGGGACTAGGGGAGGGGGAGGGGGGAGGGAGGGGGAGGGGAGGAAGGGCGGGCCCGAGAAGGGAAGGGGAGAGAGCTGTAGGGGGGGTAGAAAGGGGGGAACAAGATCTTGGTGAGCTGAAAATTGTTACATTGAATGTGAAAGGGTTGAACTCACCCTTTAAGAGACAGAAATTGTACAAGGAATTATCTAGGCAGAAAGCATCAATTGTATTATTGCAAGAGACACATTTGTTACGGAAACATGAATCAGTGGTGAGACCAAAAGGATATGGAAAGCTGTTGTTTGCGTCCAATATGAATGAGCGGAAGAAAGGTGGGGTGGCTGTGCTGATTGATGAGATGCTAAAGGTTGAGGTGCACTCGGTAGTCCGAGATAGAGGGGGTAGATATTTAATGGTGCGAACGAGGGTTGGGTAGGAATTGTTATGTGTGATCAATGTGTATGCACCCACTGGGACGCAAAAAGAGTTTTGGGAGGAGGTAGATATGAAAGTGAGCATGTTGGGGGAGGGAGCGAGGATATGCGGAGGAGATTTTAATATGCCCTGGGAGATTGGAAGAGACTCTACAGAGAAGGGGGAAGTGAGAAGAGCAGACAGGAAGAGATATAAGAAGTTTGTACAGGATCATGATTTGATTGATGCGTGGCGATTGATGAACCCGGGAAGGCGTCAGTACTCGTTTTTCTCAGTGGTTCATGGCACCTATTCTAGGTTGGACACCATTTGGGTAGGGAAAGAGATAGCGAGTAGGGTACGGGGAGGTGAAATGGAGGCAATTACGTGGTCTGACCACGCGACGGTGATTGAGCATATGAGCTGTAAGAGAGAAAACAAGGGGGTACATTATTGGAGACTGAATGAGGCCCTCTTGGATGATCTGAGGGTGGTGAAGGACCTCAAAGAGATGATACCAGAATATTTTAAAAGAAATGCGGATGGAGAGGTAAGGGCGGGGGTGGTCTGGGATGCCTTTAAGGCCGTGGTGCGAGGCGTTTTGGTCAAATGGGGCGAGACTAAAGAGGGAAAGGGAGGAAAAGGAACTACAATTGCGGCAGAAGTTGGTCAGATTAGAGGAGGCAGATGCAAAGGATGGGGCTGGGAAATATAGGGGGGGAGGTGCTTGAAACTAGGGCCAAGCTAAATGCGCTGGAGGCTGAAAGGATCCAGTATCGGCTGCAGTTGTTAAGGCAGGAATTTTTCGAAGGAGGAAACAGGGTGGGTAAGTACCTAGTGCGATGCTTACAGAAAAAGAGGAATAGGCAATAGATAACACAGCTTAGATACCGGGGAGGGGTGGAGCGCGATGAGCAGAAGATAAGGGATGAGTTTGTGGGGTACTACCAGAGATTATATGAAGCGAGGCCAGATAGGGCGGAGGTGAAAATTAGGAAATATCTGGAGGCAGCGGGACTTGTACAATTGGGGGTAGTAGAACGGGGGGCCTTGGATAAAGACATACAGGTAGGGGAAGTGGAGCAGGTGATTGAAGAGCTGAAGCCAGGGAAGGCAACAGGACTCGATGGACTTACGGGGAGCTTTTATAAAAAGTTTAAAGGAGTGCTGCTGAAGCCGCTGACAGGAGTGTTTAATCTAGCAAAGGAGGGGGAGCGGTTGGCGGAGACGATGGGGTGGGCTGGAGTGGCTGTGATCCCAAAGGAAGGGAGAGATCCTCTGGAGTGTGCATCATACCAGCCGATTTCGCTGATAAATGTAGATGCGAAGTTGCTGGCTAAAGTGCTGGCGAGCAGACTTAATAAATTGTTGGGCAATTTAGTTCACGAAGACCAAGCGGGGTTTATACCTGGGAGGCAGGTGTCTGACAATATAAGGAAGATTTTAAATGTAATTTGGAAAGCGAAACAGATGCCTGGTCAGACAATACTGCTTTCGTTGGACGCAGAAAAAGCGTTCGACCAGGTATCCTAGAAATTTTTGTTTGCAGTTATGGAGCATATGGGCTTTGGTAAGGGCTTTGCGGATTGGGTGAAGGCGTTATATGAGGGGGCTAAAGCATGTGTGAGAGTGAATGGGGGTTACTCGCAATTTTTTCCCCTGGGGCGGGGAACTAGACAAGGGTGCCTGCTTTCACCGTTGCTATTCGCATTATCTATGGAACCACTGGCAGGGAAGATTCGGGGGGGCAAAGGCATTAAGGGGGTAAGGGTGAGGCAGAGAGAATACAAACTGGCAATGTTTGCGGATGATATTCTGCTTATGATAACTAGGCCTATGGAGACACTGCCAGCTATTATGAGGGAGGTGGAGGAGTATGGGGGCTTGGCAGGGTTTTGTATAAACTGGAGCAAGTCTGAAATTTTAAATTTGACAGGGGGGATAGAACTGTTTAGCGGTTGCTCTTGATCTTTCTGCAGCTTTTGATCTGGTTGACCACTCTCTTCTTCTTCAACGTTTGCGGGATGCGGGCCTTTGTAGCACTGTTCACCACTGGTTTCACTCTTTCCTCTCTTCTAGATCTTGTGCAGTCCTCTCATCTTCAGCTTCCATCCCCCCCTCTGAATCACATCACCTTTCTTGTGGGGTCCCTCAGGGATCTGTCCTTGCCCCACTTCTTTTCAACCTTTTCCTCGCCCCTCTTGCCTCCCTGATCCAACAGTTTGGTCTGTCTGCTTTTCTTTACGCCGACGATATTCTCCTGTTACATCACACCTCGCCCACTTGTCCCGATCTCACCACTCTCGACTCCTGTCTCTCAGCTGTGTCACAATGGTTAACTCTTAACTGTCTCCACCTAAATCTTACTAAGACTCTCGCTATCTGGTTCTCTCACAACAGCCCTCCTCCCACAATGGCTCCTTCCTTTTCTGGTGCTCCCGTCCCTCTCGTCTCCACATTCCGCTATCTGGGTGTATATTTCGACTCTGATCTATCTTTTCGTTCGCATATTTTCTCACATCACTAAAACCTCTTTCTCTCCCTTCGTCAAATTCGCTCTATTCGTCCCTTCCTCTCCCCCTCTGCCCTCACTAATCAGGTTCTAACACTGGTTATGTCTCGTGTGGATTTTTCTAACTCCCTATAAATCGTAATTCCAAAATACCAACTCTCTCGTCTTCAACGTATTCAAAACACTGCGGCACGCCTCCTCACCCACTCATCACTTCGGGACCATATCACTCCCCTTCTTTTTCGTCTCCACTGGATGCCTGTCCCCTTTCGTGCCATCTTTAAACTTCTCATCCTGGTACATAAAGCATTTCACACTAGCACTCCACAGTATCTTACGGATCTCATTTACTTTCACTCCCCCAGGCACACCCCTCGATCCTTTCATCTTAACCGCCTTACCTTGCCTTCCCCTTCCCGTGCTCACCTGCAATCCACACGCTCCTCTGCCTTCTTTTTTGCTGGACCCGCTGCTTGGAATGCCCTCCCCCCTCCCCTCCGTTTGGAACCACACTTCAACATATTCAAAAAGAATCTGAAGACCCACCTGTTTTCCCTAGCGTTTGATGTTCCTTCCCCTTTCGTGTAACCTCCTTCCTCCTCTCCCCTCCCCCTATTATCCTCTCCCTATGTCTCGTCTTACTTTTACTATCTCTGTCCTTTTGAAGAATTGTACATTTCCTTTCTTTTTAATTGGCCATTGGCCTCCTTTTACGAATTATTTTAATTGTGCACCGCCTTGACTGTATATGAAAGGCGGTTTTTATCAAATGCAATAAAACATAAAACATAAAACATACAAAGGAGCCTGCAGAATAAATTTTAATTTAGGTGGGCAAGCCGTTCAATACGGTACTTGAGTCCAACTGGGAAGGGGGTTGGAGGAACTATATGAATTAAACTATAAGAAGCTCTTTGGGCAAGTAGAAGTATGGTTGGAGAGCTGGAAATGGGGATATATCTCGTGGATGGGGAGGATGGCGGTGATTAAAATGATGCTGCTTCCCCAGTTCCTCTTTTATTTTCAGGTACTGCCAATTGAGATACCGGCCAAGGTGTTAAAAAAGCTGCAGAGGCAAGTGGAGGGGTTCATATGGGGACAGAGGCGCCCCAGGGTGGCAGCACGGACGTTGCAGGCCCCCAGGGAGGAGGGAGGAATGGGGTTGCCCAATTTGGGGAAGTATTATCAAGCAGCGCAGTTGAGAGCAATTTATTCTTGGCTGAGGGAGCCAACGAAGCACTGGGTAAGGATGGAAGAAGCGGGTCTGCGGGCAGGGGAGCTGAAGAGGTTGGTGTGGGGGGTAAGGGGAAGCGAGGGGAGAATCCACTGGTAGACCATACGTTGCATATGTGGCAACAGCAGAGGAAGCGGATGGTAGGGGACAAGAGTTGTGCATATACAATGTCGCTGTTGGCTTGTTGTGAGGAGGGAAGGGGACCGGATGTAGGAGTGTTGCAAAGATGGGCACAGCAGGGGTTAAGTCATGTGTCTCAGATAATTGGTGGAGAAGGGATAAGGGAGTTTGAAGGCATTAGAGATTTATACCACTTGCGGGAAAGTGACCGTTTTGCATATTTGCAGATTGGTTCATATGTCAGGCAGAGGAAGCGTTGACAGGATATTGTTAAGGAGCCAGGTTGGTTTGAAGGGAGCTGTCCAGGTTCGTTGGGGAGGAAGGGGGTCATTTCGAGAACGTACAAAGGCCTGGCTACGAGAGGGGAGGAGAAACTTAGGGACTTGTTTACAAAGCCGCGGTAGCGGTTCGCGGTCGTTATCGGAGCCGCGGCCCCATTGATTTCAATGGAGCCGCGGCTCCGATAACGACCGCGAACCGCTACCGCGGCTTTGTAAACAAGCCCCTTAGTTATATGCTGGCTTGGGAGAAAGAGCTGGGGGTGACTTGGGAAATGGAAGAGTGGGAGCGGATAGCATTAGAAAATGCGAAATCTTCAATAGCTACTTCCCTTAGAGAGAATGGGTGGAAAGTGCTGACTAGATGGTATCTGACACCGGAACGCTTGTTTAAAGCGGGCATCTGGCAGTCCGATGAATGTTGGCGGATGTGTGGAGCGAAAGGCACCAGGTTGCATATGTGGTGTACGTGCCCGGTGGTAAATAAATACTGGGAGAAAATTGGGGAGTGCATTTGGAGCATTACAGGAAATAGGTTGGTATTGACGCCTGAGATATGTCTGCTGCTTAGGAGGGGGGCAGGGGGGGAAGGAACATGGAGCATAGTGTGGCAATGTATTTTGGCGGCAAGATGCGAGATTGCACAGCACTGGAAGAATTGCTTGTTGCCACCTATAGGCAGTTATGCTAGGCGATTGTCGGAGCTGTATCAAATGCATATGATCACAGGATAAAAAAAGGTATCAGGGGGAAAGTGGAGAGGCTGTGGGGGGGTATGGGAATGGCTGCGTAGGGGTGAGTGGAAGGATGTGTCAGGGGAGGTGAGGGGAGAGTAGGGCAATGAAGCGCTCTGATGATTAATAATGAGTGGGATAAGGGGGGAGGGTGGGGATTAGGGGGGTAGGGTTGGATAGGAACTCAGTAAGTTACCTGTAGGGGGGAAGAGGGGAAATAGTGCCCAGGGGAAGGGGGGTTATGGGAGGGGAGGAGGAACACGTAGCAAGGGGAACCGAACTGGGTACATGGGGCTTGGTACAAAGAGGGGGGTGAAGGGTTGTATTTTGTAGGGGGGTTAGAGGAGTGGATGGATAGTGTGAGTGAAAGGTGGATATATTGCATGGTGTATGTGGCGGTTCAGAGGTGCACAAATGTTGGAGTGTGAGGTGCTGAACTATATAGTTAATATGAAGCAATAGAGAGAGTAAACAGGATAATCGGAGTGTTGAGAGATTCCTGGGGTATTGTGATAGGCCACCTAATAACCATGTAAAGGGCGAAGTGTAAGTGGTCAATGCAATGCATCACCGTTAATTCGGTTGAGGAGTGCACGGAGAGAAGTATGTAGAATGGTATATGTTTATAAGTTATTGGTGAGCAGGTTTAAATGAGATACACGCAGGGAATAAGCATTTTAGAATGTATAAAGGAAGTGGAAGCACGTGTATCCTAAGTTTGGTTGGGGATTTAATGTTATATGATGCATATGAAAGGTGATGTATTTTATGTGGGGTGATAATAAAAACTTTAAAAACAAAAAAAATGTAAGGTCATGCATTTGGGCTGCAGCAATCCAAGGGAGCAATATAGTATAGGGGGTGAAGTACTTTTGTCCACTAAAGAAGAGCGGGACCTAGGCGTGGTTGTGTCTGATGATCTTAAAGTAGCTAAAAAGCTAGAAAAGGTGACGGCAAAAGCTAGAAGGATGCTTGGGTGCATACAGAGAGGAATGGGCTAGCAGAAAAAAGGAGGTGATAATGCCTCTGTATAAGTCTTTGGTACGACCTCATTTGGAGTATAGTGTGCAATTCTGGAGACCGCACCTTCAAAAGGATGTGAACAGGATGGAGTCGGTGCAGAGAGTGGCTACTAAAATGATTAGTGGGCTTCATTATAAAGCATATGAGGACAGACTGAAGGATCTTAATATGTACACCTTAGAGGAAAGGTGGGATAGAGGTGATATGATTGAGATGTTTAAATACCTCCGTGGCATAATTGTTCAGGGAGAGAGTCTCTTTCAATTGAAAGCAAGTTCTGCTACGAGGGGACATGGGATGAGGGTGAAGGGAGATAGATTCAGGAGTGATATGCGGAAATATTTCTTTACGGAAAGAGTAGTGGATCCGTGGAATAGTCTCCCAGTGGAGATGGTAGAAATGAGGACAGTAACTGAATTCAAAAAAGCATGGGACAAACACAGAGGATCTCTAAAGGTAAAAAGGGGACTGTTTTAGTTGTTGATATGGAAGGACAGACTAGATAGGCCATGTGGTCTTTTTCTGTCATCATATTTCCATGTTTCTATGTTTCTATCCTCTTCTAATTCTGTCAATTCTTTATGTGTTTTTTGCTGTCTGGACAGCACTGACAGCCAGTGGAGAAAGTTGATATTCAGTGCCTAAAAATATCTGGATTCCAGTGCTGAATATCTGGTTTCATTGTTGGTGTTTAAAAATAATGCTGACCATGGAGTTTAAATATTACCCCCCTTAGTTTTTTTCACGTGTCAACATAAGAATATGAAAATTGCTCCCTTTTTACCCACATAAAAATGGATTGGAGTTAAGTGAGGGGAGTGAAGGTTTACATGGAGATCTCTAAATAGGTATTCACTTGTGTATGTTTTAACTTCTTCCATGCAGGTGCTTAAAGGTCAGTGGTCAAGGAGATTGGTTAATGGTGGAGTTAGCTGGACAAATCCCATGGTGTGTAATTTGCTCCTTACTCCCTGCAAACTTTTGCCTGGACAAATTGTTGCATGGATACAATTTACTCACCAAAAGGGAGGTGCACTGGAGGCATTCTCAACCATAGTTGTCCAGATCATTGTGTTCAGTCAGCTTTAGACCAGCTATTCAGCTGGTGTGGTTTTGAGCTGAACGTCCAGATAAAGTTAACTGGACAAATCTGTCCAGTTAACGTTTATTTAGAGAATTTCAGAGAAATATTGATCTCATAGCACACAAATATAAACATACTCACGTGGAGGGTATTATTATGAAGCTTTTTAACACATATATACTTCTACACATAAATAAAATAACTTTTTTATTTTTTTTCCTTCCTTGCCCTCGCCCCCGACCCCGACCCCGACCTCTGTAATAATGGTCCTGACCATATATTGATTCTTGATCTTGTTCTTGATCTCTGTCGGGTCTCTTTTTTCGTGGATGGGTGTGTGAGCTCTCTCGACCACCCCCTTTCCAAAGTTGATCCATGTTGAAAAAAGACTCTTTATTGTTACCATGACCTTGATTGTCCCTATCTCTTTTATCTCTCTGTGGTTTACCTAATTCTTTTTGTGTAGAGAAAAGAGAAGCAGACGTATCAAATTCACCAGATTCGCTCCTGCTACGTTTCTTGGGGGTGAGGGCGAGGAAAGGGCCAATGGAAGTCAGAACGATCGGAGAAGAGGAGATACTAGGTGGGCAATCAATAAATGAGGTTCTGAACAATGTTATTAACATTTCAAATTATTCTTTGACACCGGATGAGGAATCTATTCTTAGTAAAGGTTTATCATTTGTCCCCAAGAATAAGGCAGATTCCTTTGAGATTCATATTGATTTATATAAATTGTTTAGGAAATTAAGGATTCAACATTTTTTTGCCAATCAGGACAATACTTCTAGTGATATTTCCATCAACAGTAAAAACTCCACTTGGATTCCACCTCAAAAAACAGACTCTGTTATAGAAGCCTTTGAACAGGTAGTTCTTAAGCAGGTTGAAGCTGTCATGAAAGATACTTTGTCCTCTTATCATAATATTACCCAAGGAGAAAGAAAAGCCATCTTATCATTACAGAGGAATAGTCAAATTATAATTAAACCCGCTGATAAAGGGAGCGCTGTTGTTGTTTTAGATAAGGAATATTATATACAAGAGGTTAATAGAGAGTTAAACGATCGATCTTTCTATCAAAGATTAAATGGAGATCCTACATCTGATATCAAAAGAAGTATTGACAATTTGGTTATTACTATTTCGAAATTGGTTACATTACAAGAAAAGAAAAGGATTTTCTTATTGTAGATGCGCCTGTCATTCCTACAATTTATATCATCCCAAAGAGTTTTGCAAGGACTCTAGGTTTCATCTATACATATTGCTTTTTAGCCTTTGTTCAGCACTGCCCTTTCAGGTTCTTTACACGTGCTTTATGAGGTTTTAATATCTTGTGTCTTTGGTTTCTTATTGTCTGTATGTGGTTAGTTTACCTTTATCAATTTTTCATTGTATGGTTGAGTTCCATGCATAATACCTTAGAATGGTTGTCCCCTTCTGGCTTTTTCAGCCTGGTTGCACGGTTCACCACGGGGTAGTCCTTCTTCGCAGGTTTTTATATTTGCTATGTGTAGTTCAGATTAGCCTAGTATAGCGCTTGACCTTTTACACGTGGAGTATTCTTTAGTATGGCTTGTCTGTATATACTTTTCAAAGACAACGGCATAATCTGTTTTTAATTTTTAAATGTATGTTTGTATTCCTCTTTTTCTATTAATGGCAGCATTGAGTTTTTTATTTATTTAGGGGTCACAATCGTTTATATGTTAATTATGCTTTTTTGACCTTTAAAGCGCGCTAAATTTAGCGTCTCATGAAAAGTCTGTTTCATTTTTACCTTTGCCGTTAGTGCTCCAGGTACATGTGTCTCTTGATTTTTCAGTTGCCCATATTATTTGATATGAAGTTCTTTTTTGAATACTTTTACTCTTAGCCATTCCTTCTTTGCAGAACAATACTGTTCCTTTTTATACTTTGCTTGTATGCTTTTTATTTTTTATGGAGGTATACTACTTTTCTATGATATTAGTACAATTGGGTGTTTAAAGATTTACCCTCAAAAGAATGTTTAAATATCTCCCGTTTTTAATCAATGGTACTGTTTGGTTTTTTCACTTAGGTTTACAATCGTTTTTTGTCATCCATATGCATATATGTTAATTATGTCTTCTGACCTTTAAAGCGCACCAAATCCAGCGCCTCATGAAAGGGTTGTTTTGTTTCTCTGTCAGTAGTGAAGGTATGTGTGGCTTTTGACTTAACTATCTTTTGCAGAATAGGAAGGCCGCGGGCACGGTCCCTGCGGACGCCGGTAACCGGCGGTTCCAGCGGGCGCGGGTCCCGGCCTCGAGAGGGCATCGGGGGAGGGGAGGATGGCGCGGAGGCTGGCATCTTTTAAACCGATTGGCTGCTGGCATCTGGAGCGAGCCAGCAGCCAATTGGGTGGGAGGACAGGCTATGTACTTCAGTGGCGCGGACACGCGCTGAGCACATGGTCGAGGAGCGGGGAGCCGGCAGCATCTCCTGGATCGTGTCGGGGATCTTCGCTGCGGGTTTGTGCAGGGCCGGTTTGCCTGGCTGAGGCCTGGGTGCATAGTCTCTCGTCCCGACGGTTTCCGTCGTTGCGGTGCTTCATCGGTGCGTGAGCGCGCGCTGTTCAGGCAAGAGGGGTCATCGGGTGGATAGGCGGGTTCACCCCCAGGCAGCGGGCTTTTGTTGGGGGGGTGGTGCGGGTTACCAATCTTAGCGTTTAATTAACGCGGAATTGTCCTGGGGGGTTTAGGGGCTTTGTGTGCTGCGCTTTAAAATGCCGGGAGGGCGCAAGGGACGTCGTGGGGGGCAGGGGGGAAGAGAGGTGGCTTCAGGGCAGTGTTCTGGGGGCCGGAAAGGCAGTAAGGGGACTAGAGGGCGGCGCATGGGCCCGGAAAATCCGGGGGGGGATATGTTGGGGATAGCAGCTGAAGGCCTGGCTGGACCTGCTGAACGTGGGTGTAGGGGGTCTTTATTGCCTGTTCGGGGTGCTGGGAGGGGGCAGGGCCGTAGAGTTCGAGGTACTGTCTCATCCCGGGGGGGGGGCAGTGCGCTGAGGATGCGCAAGGGCAGGGTGCTAGTGCGGTTGGGGTGGGAGAAGGCTCCGCAAGCGGAAAGGGTGTTGGGGGGCAGCCTTGGGGGGGTGCTATGGGCCTTGGGGCTGGCAGAGGCTCGGAGTGGGCTGGGTTTGGGTTTCAGGCAGGGGCACGGGGTGGTATTGGTTTTTTGGGGATTGCGGGGGTGCCCGGGCCTGTTGGGCATTCGGGTTGGGAGCGTTGGCTGGGGGGCGGGCAGGGCCCCTCCAGGGCTCATTGGTCTGGGGCTTGGCAGGCAGCGTGGCCTGCGGTTGTTCCCCCTTCTGCTTTCCCCTTTTTGTCTTCGCAGGTATCTTCGGTTGAGGTTCCTGGGGCCATGCGTAGTGGTCCGCAGCAGCACCGGGCAGCGGTTGGTGCGGCGGCGGTCGGCTGTGGAGACTCCGGAGCTGGGACGGCAGACTGCGGTGGTGGAGAGTCGCGGGATCAGTGCTCTGTTGGTCAGCAGCGGGTGGAGCAGCCTTCGACTGTGGATTCGGCAGTGGGTGAGTTGCGGTCGGAGCAAGCTATTGGGGCTGGGGGTGGAGTGCGTGCCGGCGGCGACAGGGATCCGGGTCGTCCACGTCCACTTCCTCTAGTTCGTCCACGGGGACCTCGGCGGAGGGTAGGGCGCTTGCGGGGGGTGGATCAGCTGGCAGGGGTGCGGCGGCAGTGACACTTTTGTCAGAATTGTGGGAAGGTGTCCCACGGAAGTTGCGGAGGAGAATATGGAAGAGGCGTTATATAGATATTTTTCGGCTTTTGGAAGGTCGTAAGCGCTCGGGTGAAAGTAGGAAGAAGAGAAAGGAGGATGAAAAGGCCGGTAGGGTTCGGAAGGTGGCACGGACGGTGGTCAATTGGGTGAGGGCTTTCTTGCGCTTAGCAAGTGTTTGGGGACGTCACTGTCCGGAGCAGCATGGGATGCTATTATCCTATGCGGACTCGATTCTCGAGGCTTCTCAGGTCCATGATGGGTGGTCATGGCTTAATTATGATGAGAAGTTTCGGGATAAGATGGAGGAGAACAAGTCGCTGTCCTGGGGCACACAAGATATCAATTTGTGGCTCACCCAAATCTCAGTACGGTCAAGTGTGGTGGGGGCTGGGGGGAGCGGCGTGAAAGTGGGGGGGGGGGGCTCTTCCGATGGGGAACCGGCCCTTTCGTGTGGGCAGGGCGGGGGCCCCGGGCAAGCAGTGGGTTGCAACTGGGGCCGACGTGTGCTGGAGGTTCAATAAGTCCGCCTGCCCGTTCCCGGATTGCAAGTTCCGGCATGCGTGTTTGGTTTGCGGGGGCGGGCATCCAGCGACAAAATGTCTCCGAAAAGGGCCCTTACCCTCGGCCAAGTGATACTGCATTTTTTGGGCTGGCCCCATCGCCAATTCGGATTGAGGTCTTGCGAGCATTGCTTCAGCATTACCCCAGGGTGCGGGACAAGAGGGTGTTGCTTGGGGGGTTTACACACGGTTTTGTCATTCCGATCAGGGGGGGGTGGCTGCACTGGCTGCTCGGAATGCTGCTTCTGTGCGGCGCTTTGCGACCGTCGTGCAGGAGAAGTTAGATGGGGAATTGAAGTTGGGCCGGATAGCTGGTCCATTTGCGGATCCCCCGTATAAGGGATTTGTGGTTTCCCCCTTGGGGTTGTCCCGAAGAAAGAGCCGGGTAAGTTCCGGTTAATTCATAATTTGTCTTACTCTGAAGGGACATCGGTCAATGCTCATATTCCGAGGGCGTGCTGCACAGTACGTTATGCTTCTTTCGATAAGGCGGTTCGGCTAGTTAGGATGGCAGGGTGTGGGGCACTTATGGCGAAGGTGGATATTGAGTCTGCGTTCCGGTTGCTACCGGTGCACCCCTCCTCCTTTCCGTTGCTTGGTTTTCAGGTCTTTGGCAATTATTATTTTGACAAATGCATGCCCATGGGTTGCGCAGTGTCTTGTGCTTACTTTGAAACTTTCAGCACTTTTCTGCAGTGGGTTGTGGAACGACGGGTGGGTCGCGCTGCGGTGGTCCATTATCTGGATGATTTTTTCTTTGTGGGGGCGGCGCGCACTTCTCAGTGCAGGGAGTTGTTGGAAGGTTTTGTCACGGTAGCAAATGACTTGGGTGTCCCGTTGGCGGAGCAGAAAACGGAGGGACCAGCGACTACCCTCACCTTTTTGGGAATTGAGCTGGACTCTTTTGCAATGGTGGCGCGCTTGCCGTTAGTAAAGGTGATACAGTTGAGGGTTTTGGTGGCGAATGCGGTTGCCTCGGCGAAGTATACTCTGCGAGAAATGCAGGCTCTAATCGGTTCCTTGAATTTTGCTTGCAGAGTGATACCGATGGGGCGTGTTTTCCTGCACCGGTTGGCGTTGGCCACTGTTGGTGTTTCTAAACCTCATCATCGCATTCAGATTACCAGATCTCTGTGTGAGGACTTGTCTGTTTGGGATGCTTTCTTGCAGGATTTTAATGGGTCGGCTGTTCTAGTGGGTGAGGAATGTTCGAGCGAGGACTTGCAGTTGTACACTGATGCAGCCGGAGGTGCGGGGTTAGGTATTTACTTTGGGGGGTCTTGGTGCGTGAGCCAGTGGCCAGCGGCCTGGGGGGAGATGGGGCTTCTGAAGAAAATCACCTTCTTGGAGTTGTTTCCTATTTTGGTGGCATTGGCATTGTGGCCGGGCAGGTTGTGTAACAAAAAGGTGGTGTGGTGGTGTGATAATGAGGCAGTAGTGAGTGTAGTCAATAATTATTCACCTCGGTGTGTAGACGTTGCTGCTTTGATGCGGAAGGTTGTGTTATCCTGCTTGCGCTTGAATGTGACATTGAGAGCTCGACACATTCCGGGTCATAGGAACGGTATCGCTGATGCTCTGTCTCGTTTGTAGTGGCAGCGTTTCCGACAGCTGGCGCCAGAAGCGGATCCGGTGGGCTTGCAGGTCCCGTGGAGCTTATGGAGTTTTGGCCAGTGGAGATGATGGAGCTGATGCGGGGTTCACTCGCGGAGAGCACGTGGACTGCTTATTGCCGGGGCTGTCGGCGAGTGGTCTCATTCTTACAGGGGCTGGGGTGGCGGGGGGGGGGGGGTCGTGCCTGATGCAGTGCTGGGTAGCTATATTGTTAGTGTGAAGCGGATGGGTCTGTCTCGGGCAGCTGTGCGGCTGCACCTGGTGGGCTTCGCTTTTTTCGCTAGGGCATTTGGATGGTCCCCTTCGGGTGGGGGTTTCCTCGTGCGGCAGTTGCTGCAAGGTTGGAGATGGGTGCACCCCCCTTTGCCTGACACGCGTCGCCCAATCACCCATGATTTGCTGGTCGGGATTTGTGAGGCACTGACTGCGGTGGCCGCGTCGGCATATGAGGCCAAGCTTTTCAGGGCGCTCTTTTGCCTGGCGTTTTTTGGTGCATTCCGGGTTGGGGAGTTGGTGGCGGATTCCAAGAGGGGGGGCGGGTTCGAGTTTGCAGTGCCATCATGTGCGATTGGAGGGGGATCTGTTGAAGGTTTTGTTGCGGAGGTCGAAGACGAACCCGCAAGGCAGAGGTATGTGGGTGGTGTTGCGGGCTATAGGGGGGCCCACCTGCCTGGTGGCAGCGACTCAGTTATATTTGGAGGGTCGTCCCCGGGCAGAGGGTGGGTTTTTTGTCCATGTGTATGCTCGTTTGGTCACCCGTTACCAGGTGACAGCGGTCCTACGTTTGGTGCTGTGGCGGCTGGGGGAGGATGCCCGGCAATTTGCGGCGCATTCCTTCCGTATTGGGGCGACGACCAGCGCGGTGGGTGCTGGATTGTCGGCTCCGCAAATACAGGCGATTGGCCGGTGGAGGTCCAGGGCTTTTCAAACTTATGTCCGGTTATGATGCCTGGGCTTGGGGAGGGGTGTGCAGATCATTAACACTGTGTTTTCTTTGCAGACCGGGGCAGCGGTGTGCGGAACTGTTGGATGCTGGGGCATTCTTTTGTGTTCTGGGCTGGCAGACGTGCTGCGGAGCGACCTGTCAGGCGGAACCTGGGATTGGAGCCTGCAGTGGTGGCGCTTTCATGGCTGGGTGAAAGAGGACTGAGGTGGATGCAGTTGATGCCCTTGCTCCGTCACCAAGCACGTTTACGGACACCGCCCGGTTTTCTACTGTTGCATTTGGGGGGTAATGATCTGGCCTCTTGGACCTGCAAGCAATTGATCAACGCTGCCAAGAGGGACTTTTCTCCCATTTTGTCGATGTTTGCGGGGGTGGTATTGCTGTGGTCTGATGTCATCCCGCGGCCGGTGTGCAGGGAGCAGCGCCGCTGGTCACGGGGGTTGACTAAGATCAACCGGCAGATTGGGAGGTGGGTGGTTGAGCACGGGGGGTACCATGTGCAGCATGATTGGGTGGATGTGGCCTGTGCAGGGTTGTACAGGTCGGATGGGGTTCATTTGTCCCCGGTGGGGCTTGACCTTCTTCTTAATGACTGGCAGGAGGCATTGGAGGAGGTGGTAGGAGGTCCTGCCGGCAGGTCGCAGCTTTGCCCGGTTAAGGGGGCGGCAAAGCCACAAGTGTGTGCCTATGCCGGTGATGGGATCCCGGAGGTTTCCGGGGTCCGGAGACATAAGCTACTTGGGGCGGGGGCAGGGTGCCCACGACCCGGAGAACCCTGAGCTTACTTTTGCTAGTGATATGGCGAAGTTGAGCAGGGGTGGTTCGAGCTGGACCAGTGGGTGACCGGACCAGGGGTGGAAGCGAGGTCACTTTGCTAATAGCACGGCTGGTGACGTGTCGCTCTGCCGGGGTAGGGGGGGGGGGGAAATTGTTGGATAAGTTGTTTGGTTGTAAAATGTTAATTGTTATTGGGCAATAAAGCTGCGACCTGGTGTGTTGGTGCAGTTTGTGGGAAATGTGCAGGTTTGGGGCCTTGGAGTTTTGGGGTTGAGGGGGAGCGCCTGGTATGGATCCCCGGTTATTCACTTTTTTAGCAGCTTACTTTATGCCATTCTTCTGAAGTCATTTATTGAACGCTTTCATTTTTTAGATATTCCCTTCTGCGCGGCAGTATTATTTGCCGGTTGTATATATATTTTTTCAAAACAACACGCTCGTTTTTTCTACACAACATGGCAATTTCATTGTGATTTTTGGTAAGCTGGTTACTGGTGTTTGCTTAAGTTTCACTGATGTAGTATTAACTGTTTTTTTACATTGTAATCCATTGCGTCTTCATGCATATGTAATTATTCATGACGTAATTGTTGACCTTTAAAAGCGCGCTAGTTCCAGCGGTCTTAAAAAGTTTTTCTACACTTTGACAGTGTTGTGGGTAACCTCTTTTTCTCTTTTTTGAAATAAGAGTTTTTCCTTTTTTTAAAATAAGAGTTTCATTTTTGAACGCTGGTTTTCATTGCTCTATTTAATGTTTAGGTCTTTGACTTTCGTTTTTTGTGATTGTAGGTGCTAGCTGCCCCTTTGTAGTCCCGTGTCATAGCACATGTTTGATTTGCGTTGATGCCATTGTGTCTTCTTTATTTTTCCTCTCGAGATACTAGCTGCCCTCAATAATTTACTTTCAGCTCTGTGGTTTTGCACAATTGTATTTATTCTATTTAAACTACTGTTTCTTTTTACTGCAAGCATTTTAGTATGGTTTAATGCAGCTGTCCTGTGTGGCCCCCCTTTTTTTTGGCCCGCGTAAAGTATGCACATTTTAAATAATGGTTAATTTCTTAGTACAGACTATTAAACATGGTGTGCATTTCGGCTTCTTTTTTTTTAAAAAAAAAGTCTCTTAAGTCATCTGTTTTTGTATTTACATCAATATGTCAATATGTTTGTTGTTCGTTTTTTGTTCTGGGTCTGGGTTTCCCATTTTTATACTTTTATGTTAATGCTTTGATGTTCTTAATTTTTATTGTTTAAGTTATTAATGGTATTATTGTCTTTTAGCATTACCAACTATATGACTGTTTCTGTGCCTTATATTTATACTCCTATATGCGCTCCATCTAGTGCATTGAGACATCCAATTTGTAAGTATCTTATCCCCCTTTTTTAATATATTTATCGATGTTCTCTTTTTATTAATGTATGGTCATTCACATGTGTCCATGTTTGCACTATATTTATTGCATTGTAAAGTTTTTGTTTTTAATATTTTTAATATTTATTGTTTTATTTTGTTTATTGTAGTCATATTGCTTATTGTATTTATATTGTTTATTTGCATGTCCTCTAGCCCCCTGATGAAGGCATCTGCCGAAACGCGTTGGGGTTTTGGTCTTCAATAAAGCGCAAGTGACCCTTACTCTGCTCTCCCTTTGGTTGCTCTTTGGATTCGGTACATTGATGATATCCTAATTCTTTGGAAGGGTACAGTAGAAGTACTTTCCGAATTTAATGTATGGATTAATCAATTAGATACGAATTTACGGTTTCAGATTATGTATGACCTTAACCAGATTTCTTATCTTGATCTGATGATTAGGAAAGAGGAAGATGGATTCTCCACTACACTTTATAGAAAGCTGACTGATAGGAATCAACTTTTACACTATGACATTTTTCACAACCCATCATTGAAGAAGAATCTTCCAGTGGGCCAATTTTTGAGGGTGAGGAGAGCTTGTACTAGTACACAGGATTTTGAAATAGAGGCAAAGGACATGAAAAATAGGTTTTTAACCAGAAAGTACCCTGCACATCATATAGAACAAGCGTATAGAAGAGCAAGAGACTCTTCACGTGAATCACTTCTGAAACTATTTATGTACTCCTGCTCGCATATTGTATAATGTATATATGTATATATGTAATTAGTACTCATATACCTAACAAACCCCTCGTGTGATATGCCTACCCTCCTGATCAACCTGTACACACCCAAATTTTACTGTACTGATTGACAGTCCTCTTTATGTTCCCCTTGTGTAATCAGACCGCTGCTGATCGCTGGAAGCAGCGGTATATAAATGTTTGCTAAATAAAATAAAATAAATAAAAAATAAACCTAGAGTAAAAAAAGAGGGCATAGGGGTGGTATGTCCCCTTTTGTATTCTCAGTTTTCCTGTAAGATCACTAAGATACTGAAGAATGAGTGGCACTTAATTCAAACTTTGCCAGCCTTTCAAGATACGAGGCTGACGATTGCGCATAAGCGTAATGTAAATTTGCGCAATTTACTGGTGCCCTCAGCTCTCACAGAAAGGAGGTATTTATCCAAGTATAAAGGACAATTTCAGTGCGTGAAATGTTCTGTATGCCTTAATGTACTACCAGTTAGAGATACGTTCATTCATCCTACGATGAATAAAAAGTTTCATATTAGCGATTTTTCCAATTGTGACACTCATAATGTTATTTATGTTATACAATGTCCGTGTAAAAAACTGTATGTTGGAAAAACTACCCATAACATTAGAATGAGAAGGCCGCGGGCAGGGTCCCGGTGGCCGCCGGTAACCGGGGGCGCGCCCCGGCGTGTACCCTGCCCGTGTGGAAGAAGAAAGGCGGAAGGAGGGGGGCTGGAGGAGCAAGAGGATGTGTGTGGCTTCTTTCAAATTGATTGGCTCCGCCGCAGGGTCACGCGCGGCCGGAGCCAATCAGGAGGTTGGATGGGCCATGTGCTGCGGCGGCGAGGATGCTAGCCGAGCACATGGTTTTAGGAGAGAGGCAGCAGCCGGCGTGTGCAGCGAGTGGGGAGACTACGGCAGTGTTTCTGAGTGGAATGGGGAGCGGAGGACGAGAGCCTTGGGTCGGTAGAGCGCGGTGATCCTTGCGGAGTCAAATTCAGGTGAGGGGGCAAGCTTTCAGCCAGTGCTGATTGCTGGGGGAGGTCTGCGAGGCGGGTGGATAAGGGTTAAGGAGTGAGGTGGGGAGCTGTTTGGGATTGCATTAAAAATAAAAAATAAAAGGAAGTATAGTTTAAGGAAGGAAAAGGAGTTGGTAAACAGCAGAAAGGGAACGAAAAGGGGTTAAGAGCATTTTTTTGGGAGGTAAGATGCCCGGTGGGAAAAAGGGCAAGAGAGGGGGCAAAATGGGGGTAAGGCTGTTTCAGGGCAGGCTGCTAGGGATTTGAGGGGACAAGGGGGGGCAGGGGCCACCACAAGGGCCTGGGAGGATGCGGGGGGGGGGGGTGTAGCTGAAGGAGGGGAGGCAGGCTTGGCTGGGACTGCAGGAAGGGGGCGAGGTGGACCATGGCCAACTGTGCAAGGGGCTGGGGTGGTGCACGGGCCTCTGGGCAGGGGAACTGCACGTGCTAGGGGGTGTAGGAGGGCCGGGGCAGTAATGAGCAAGAGAGTATTGGGGGGGGTCAGGGGTAGGGCAGGCCTGGGGGGGAGAAGAGAGCAGGGCGCATGCTCTGGGGGAAGGGGCAGGACAAGGTGGCGATGGGACACGGGGGGGTGGTTGACAGTGCCGGGTACGGTGTACCAGCAGGTATGGGTGGGAGTGGTAGGTTTGTGGGTGGAGGGATGGTGAATGCAGGGGGTGGGGTGCATATGGGGCAACAGTTATGGAAGCATTGGATGGGGGGTGGGCAGGGCTCCTCGAGAGCGGATTGGACGGGGGCATGGCAGTTGGCTTGGCCTGCGATTGTTCCCCCTGCGGTTTTGCCTTTTTTGTCTCCACAGATTCCATTGATGGCGTCTCCGGGAGTGATGCATGGAGGGAGGCAACAATACAGGACTGTGAATGATGAAGCGCAAGTGACGGAGGCACGTGGAGGTTCGGTAGCGGGCACGGTGTCAAGTAGAGAGGGAGACCCGCGGTTAATCGACGAGCTGCCTCAGGAGGGGCAGCGCCAGGCGGTGCAGGAGTCGGCGGTGGCGGCAGAGACGGGTGAGTTGCAAGAGGCACAAGATGGGGGGATGGGGGGGGTCGAGTGGAGTGGGCAGGAAAAGTAGCCAAGAAGAGGAGGCATGCGTGCTGACGGAGGCAAAGTTCAGGATCGTCCACTTCGACGTCAACTAGTTCGTACACGGGATTGTCAGCAGGTGAGGGGAAGGACGCTGGGGGGAACGCATCCGACGGAGGGTCGGCGGCAGTGACAACTTTGTCGGAGTTGTGGGAAGGGGTGCCCAAAAAGTTGAGGAAGCAGATAAGGAGGAGACGGTATATTGACATTTTCAGGTTGTTGGAGGGTCGCAAGCGGTCGGGTGACAGTAAGCGGAAGCGGAAAGAGGATGAAAAGGCTGGGAGGGTCCAGAAGGTGGCGAGGTCAGTGGTGAACTGGGTAAGGGCTTTTTTGCGTTTGGCGAGTGTATGGGGGCAGCGCTACCCGTAGCAGTATGGGATGCTTTTGTCGTATGCAGACTCGATTCTCGAAGCGTCGCAGACACATGACGGCTGGTCATGGCTTAATTATGACGAGAAGTTCAGGGATAAAATGGAGGAGAACAAGTTGTTATCCTAGGGCACCCAGGATATCAACTTGTGGCTCACGCAAATGTCGGTAAAGTCAAACGCGGCTGGGGGGGCGGGGGGTGGGGTAAAACCCGGGGTAGGGGCTATTGCGGTGGGGAACCGTTCCTTTTGAGCAGCGGGAGTTGTTGGGCCGAGCAAGCAGGGGTCGGGGGGTGGGGGGGACGTATGTTGGAGATTCAACAAGTCCTCCTGCCCTTTCCCGGATTGCAAGTTCAGGCATGTTTGTTCGGTGTGTGGAAGAGAGCACTCAGCGACAAAATGTCTCAAAAAAGTCCCTTGGGGGGCGCAATGCCGACTGCCAAGTAGGAGTGCAGGGTTCGGAGTGGCTCCCTCGCCCATACGGGTAATGGTATTAGTGGAGTGGCTGCACTATTACCCAAGGAGAAGGGATAGGGAATTGTTGATTGGGGGGTTCCGTGAAGGGTTTATGATTCCAGTCCGGGGTGGGGTGGATGCTGCGGCGGCTAGGAATGTCCCGTCGGTATGCCGTTTTGAGGCGGTGGTGCGTGAGAAGCTAGACGGGTGAGTTGAAGTTGGGCAGGATAGCTGGGCCGTTTGCGGATCCCCCGTTTCGGAAGTTCGTGGTGTCCCCCTTGGGGATTATACCAAAGAAGGAGCCGGGTAAGTTTAGGTTAATTCATGACTTGTCTTTTCCCGAGGGGACATCAGTTAATGACCGCATTCCGAGGGAATGCTGCACCGTGCATTACGCTTCGTTCGACAAGGCGGTGAGGTTAGTGAGGAAGGTAGGTCAGGGGGCATTGATGGCAAAGGTGGACACTGAATCCGCCTTCCGTTTGCTGCCGGTGCACCCAACCATCTTCCATCTGCTGGGTTTCCAATTTGCCGGGGAGTATTATTTCGACAAATGCATGCCCATGGGCTGTGCAGTGTCGTGTGCTTGCTTTGAAAAGTTTAGCACTTTTCTGCATTGGGTGGTGGTGCAGCGGGTGGGTTGTTCAGATGTGGTTCATTACCTGGGTGATTTCTTGTTTGTGGGGGCGGCACGGACTTCCCAGTGTAAGGAGTTGTTGGAGGGTTTTGTGAGGGTGGCTAGTGAATTGGGGGTACCTCTGGCGGAGGGGAAGATGGAAGGTCCGACGACTCGGATCACGTTTCTGGGCATAGAATTGGATTCGGTAGACATGGTGGCTCACCTGCCAGCGGAAAAGGTGGTGAATTTGAGGGTTTTGGTAGCAAATACGTTGGCATCGGTGAAGTTCACGTTGAAAGAAATGCAAGCATTGATAGGGTCATTGAACTTCGCTTGTAGAGTGATACCGATGGGGTGCGTATTCCTTCGCCGGTTGGCAGCTGCAACTGCGGGTGTTTGTAAACCTCACCATCGGATTAGAATTTCCAAGAGCATCCGTGAAGATTTGGGGGTGTGGGATGCGTTCTTGACTGATTTTAATGGGTTGACAGTGCTATTGGAGGAGGAGCATTCAACCGAGGAGCTGCAACTTTATACGGATGCTGCAGGGGGCATAGGGATTTACTTTGGGGGGGGGGCATGGTGTGCAGACCGATTGCCAACATTGTGGGGCAAATTGGGGCTCTTAAGGAATATCACATTCTTGGAGCTGTTCCCTATTTTGGTGACACTTGAGTTATGGCCAGGTAAGTTGCGTAACAAGAAAGTGGTATGGTGGTGTGACAATGAGGCCATAGTAAGTGTAGTCAATAATTACACGCCTCGTTGTGTCCAAGTAGCAGCACTGATGCGGATGGTAGTGTTATCATGTTTGCGCCTGATTGTGGCATTGAAAGCGCGGCACATTCCGGGGCACAATAACGGCATTGCTGATGCACTTTCACATTTACAGTGGGATCGGTTCCGGCAGCTGGCGCCAGAGGCAGATGCGGAAGGGTCGGTGGTCCCTTGGAGCTTACGGAGATGTGGCCTACGGAGATGAGAGAGATGCTGCGGAGCTCAGTGACAGAGAAGACATGGGAGGCATATCGCAGAGGCTGTGGAAAAGTGGTGGAGTTCCTACAGGAGCAGGGGTGGCAGGCGGGAGGGGTGCCAGATCAATTATTGGGGAGGTACATCCTCAGGGCGAAATTGCAAGGTGCGCGACGGGCCTCGGTGCGGGGTCATTTGGCGGGATTTGCTTTTTTCGCGAAAGCTGTGGGTTGGGCCCCATCGGGGGAAGGGTTTTTAGTTCGGAAGTTGATGCAAGGGTGGGGGCGGGCAAGGCCAACTATGCAGGATACATGGCGTCCCGTGACGCACGACTCGCTGGGAGGTCTTTGTGAGATGTTGCCTGCGGTGGCAGCTTCAAGGTACGAAGCCACGTTATTTAAGGCAATATTCAGCTTGGCCTTTTTCGGTGCATTCCAGGTGGGGGAATTAGTGGCTGATTCCAAAATGAGGGGAGGCGGGAACAGTCTGCAGCGACAGCAGGCATGGGTGGAAGGGGATCGGTTGCGGGTCCTATTGCAGAAATCTAAAATGGACCAGCAGGGCAGAGGCCTTTGGGTAGTGCTGCGGGTGATAGGGGGGACCACTTGCCCAGTGGCAGCGATGCGAGCATACCTGGATTGTCGCCCGCAGGTCGAGGGCGGGCTATTTGTTCATGGGGATGCATGGTTGGTCACGAGATATCAGGTGACGGCGGTGTTGCGTTTGGGGCTGCAGCAGATGGGTGAGGACTCTAGCCAATTCGCAACACATTCCTTTTGCATCGGGGCAGTGACAAGCGGCAGGTGCGGGGCTGTCGGGCCTGCAGATACAAACTATTAGCCGATGGCGATCCAGGGCTTTTCACAATTATGTCCGGTTATGATGGGGGATTATGTAACACGGCTATTAACTAATGTTTTCTTTTTCAGATGGGGGCAGATGTGTGCAGGGATGTTGGATGTTGGGGCATTCGTTTGTGTTCTGGGCTGGTCAACGCGCGGAAGTAAGGCCTATCGGGCAGAACCTGGGATTGGAGCCAGAAGTGGTGGTGATTTCATGGCTGGGCGAGAGGGGGCTGAGATGGCCTCAGCTGATGCCTTTGCTTCGTCACCACGCGTGACTGAGGACACCGCCGGGGTTCCTGCTGTTGCACTTGGGAGGCAATGATTTAGCATCCTGGACATGCAAACAACTGATTAATGCTGCAAAGAAAGATTTGGCTCGAATACTGGTGATGTTTGAAGGGGTGGTGCTAATTAGGTCGGATGTTATCCCGCGGCCAGCGTGTGGGGGCAGCGGCGTTGGTCCCGGGGGCTGACGAAGATCAATAGGCAGATTTGGAGATGGGTAAAGGAACACGGGGGATATCAGGTGCAGCATGATTGGGTGGATGTGGCTTGTGCAGGTTTGTAAAGGAATGATGGGGTGCATCTGGCCCCAGTGGGGGTTGACCTGCTCCTGAATGATTGGTAGGAAGCATTGGAGCAGGTGGTGAGGGACAGGTCGCAGCTTGCGCTCCGGTAATGGGGGGGGGGGGGCGGCAAAGGCACGGTGATGTGCCTGTGCCGGTGGCGGGATCCCGGAGGTTTCCAGGGTCTGGAGCCGTAGGCTAATTGGGGTGGGGCAGGGTGCCCGTGGCCCGGAGAACCCCTAGCTGACTTTTGCTAGTGATATGGCGAAGTCGGGCAGGGGTGGTAGTAACTGGACCGGTGGTTGACCGGCCCAGGTGCGGAAGCGAGGTCACCTTGCTAATGGTACGACAAGTGAGGTATCGCTCCGCTGGGGGGGGGGGGGTTTGGTTGATTAAGTTGTTACACATTACCAATGTTAATTAAAGTGTTATGGGGCAATAAAGCTGCGACCTGGTTTTGTTCCAAATGTTGTGTGGTGTGGAATTTGTGGGATCCGTACAAAGGGTATGGAGGAGGAGGGATGGGAGGTGGGGGGGAGGGGAGGGGAAGCGCTGGGTGCAGATCCCCGGTTATGAGAAGGCCGCGGGCAGGGTCCCGGCGGCCGCCGGTAACCGGGGGCGCGCCCCGGCGCGGACCCTACCCGCATGGAAGAAGAAAGGCAGAAGGAGGGGGGGCTGGAGGAGCAAGAGGACGCGTGTGGCATCTTTCAAATTGATTGGCTCCGCCGCGGGGTCATGCGCGGCTGGAGCCAATCAGGAGGTTGGATGGGTCATGTGCTGCAGCGGCGAGGGCGCTAGCCGAGCACATCGTTTTAGGAGAGAGGCAGCAGCCAGCGTCCCACCCTCCCACCCGTTAAATGGAGGGTTGGTCTAAGGGGTTGTTGGGGTGTCGCAGCTGGGGGGGGGAGAAGCTTAAGGCGGAATTCCAGAGGTTTCCGGGGTCCAGAGCCGTAGGCTAATTGGGGCGGGGCAGGGTGCCCGCGGCCCGGAGAACCCCTAGCTGACTTTTGCTAGTAATATGGCGAAGTCGGGCAGGGGTGGTAGTAACTGGACCGGTGGTTGACCGGCCCAGGTGCAGAAGCGAGGTCATCTTGCTAATGGTATGGCAGGTGAGGTATCGCTCCGCTGGGGGGGGGGGTTTTGGTTGATTAAGTTGTTACACATGTTACCAATGTTAATTAAAGTGTTATGGGGCAATAAAGTTGCGACCTGGTTTTGTTCCAAATGTTGTGTGGTGTGGAATTTGTGGGATCCGTACAAAGGGTACGGAGGAGGAGGGGTGGGGGAGTGGGGGGAGGGGAGGGGAAGCGCTGGGTGCAGATCCCCGGTTATTAGAATTGTGGAGCATAAGAGCTGCATTAAAAGGAGTTTGGTGGATAAGCCCCTTGTTGCTCATTGGCAATATTATCAGTATAAAATTATGGATTTGAAATTTTTCATTATTAAAAAAGTGAAGACCAATTGGAGAGGTGGGAACATCAATAAAACTATTTTGAGGCTTGAGCAGAGGTTTATATTTTTATTAGATTCACTCATTCCAAATGGCCTCAACTTAGATAAAGATTTTTCAGTTTTTCTCTAACGTTTTTAAGTGGGTTTCTGTACAGGATTATCAATCGTATATATGGTTTTGCCCAATCTTTGTGGTATTCATTTAAGTTTTTTTATAAGTTTAGAGTTGTTTTAGAGTACTTTGGTCATATATTACCATATCCTTTGATATTAGTTGGTTCATAGTTCCATTTTACAAGATCTCCTGATATTGATGGTTATTTACAGTTGGGTTGAAATGGCTGATGGTTACCTGATATATCATCCCCTTAGAAAAGTTCCTTCCCCCTTCCCCTCCTCCTTCCCCCTTCCCTCTCCCCCTCCTCTCCACTCCCTCTTCTCCCCCCTCCCCCCTCCGCCCCCCTAAGATGGTTGACTCTGTGGTTTAGCTGGACATTGATGGGTTTTAGGTCTGTCATGGATGGTATGGTTTCATCATTTTTAAATATATATTTTGTATAATGAATTATTATATTTAACATTGTATTTATCTTCTTTGACGACCATCCATTTGTTTGTTTTTAAAAAATTGCAATATGTATTTTAAAATTGCATTTCACTCTTTATTATGGGCTGTCTAGTTGGCTTATATCTATTCCTGGTTTTTATTCCTTGGTTTCTACCTGCACTACAAAATTATATTGTCCTCTCTTTGTTTACCATAGTTCATGGGTTTCAATATGCTAATTCCCTTTGCCGATGGCGAGTCCGTGCATGCAATCTATCTCCTCCCCGCTTTTGTTAGTTTTTGTTTTCCTGGCGCCGCCCCCGGATCCGCCCCTCACTTGTTCCTGCTCTCAGGCTCTCCACTCAAGTATGCACATGGGCCGGCGTTTTTCAGAATATGATCCAGATGAGCACTACACGGAACGCGCCGTGTCCATAAGTAAGAACGTATTTTTATTTCATCTAAAATGGTCTCTGCACTATGTATACGCGGGCAAAATCATTAATCACGTATATATCGGAGTTTAGTTTTTTTCACTTGTGATGTACACTCATAGATCCATTAGTTTCCTCACAAGATATGTTGATTCACATGTTTCATCTCCCTTTAGGTTACACTTAAAGTTATGTTTATATAAAGAGAAATCTTAGGGTAGATTCACTATCCGTGTGGAATCGAAAGGCTCTTTTACGAGTATTGTTACCGTCCCTTTGAATACATTTTTCATCGGTTTCTCTTTGTCACAAAATCAGACATATAGTTCTAGAAATATTCATAACTTAGCATAATGCTGGTGTCTGTACAGTCTTATATTTATAGCATACCAAATAGTATCTTATAATTACAAAAATCCATTTTCAGAAGCAAAGATGGGGTAGAGATTTTTTCGTTCTTATCAGGTTGTTTTAAGCTTATTACCACACAATTATATGGATGCAAAACTCTCCTTTGGAATATATTTTATCTCTTATGAATTTAGCATGTATATACAATAATAGTATATTATTTTAGATAGAAATTTTCATCCATGATAAATATTAGTTCTTCATAATATATTTATTGTTGTTTTATGGTCATTATGACACAATTACATAGATGTGACATCCTTTATCAGCCATAATATATAATATTTTTGCCGATTGGGGTTATAAATATTCACTATAACATTGTTTGGTTCTTTTTTTATTTTTTATTGAAATTTAACAAACTTACAGAAGCAAGCATAAAGAAACATTTGATGATCCAAGTGGAAATCAATACATACAAAATAAAAAGCATTACATCAATCCTAGCCCACAATATGAGGAGATATTTAAGGAAACAAAATAAAGGCAACCCAAAAGCAAAGCTCTGTTTGGTTCTTTTGCCATCATTCGCTCCTGCTGCGTTCTTGTTTAGGTTTTTTCCTCTTTTTAAAAAAAACGGTCAAATACACATATATATATGTATTATGTTTCTTAAAATGTTATGTATTTGCTATATGCAGTATTTTAATTTTAATGTTGGTTATTATTTTTAGTTGTACAAGCATAATATTTTACGAGGGTCACAAGTTGATGTGTCCTCACTATTCAACACAGAGGTATTTATTGCTGTATTTTATGTGCTCTTTGTCACATCCATTTTTTTATTAGTTTTTAATCATTTAGTATATATGTTTATGTGATATAGTTAATCGATCAATGATTTGATTTTAATTATTTATTTATTGTTATTTATGTATTATACATTTTTACCCTTCTCATTTATTACATATTTTAGGTATTTGTGCTATTCATAAGACATATTTATGTATGATTTC
This sequence comes from Ichthyophis bannanicus, assembly GCA_033557465.1. Taxonomy (NCBI): domain Eukaryota; kingdom Metazoa; phylum Chordata; class Amphibia; order Gymnophiona; family Ichthyophiidae; genus Ichthyophis; species Ichthyophis bannanicus. The sequence goes on from CM066035.1 coordinate 499,114,192, forward strand.
ATTTATAACATGTTTTAGTCATCTGTTTGTTATCACGTTTTTATTATTTTAATTATGCATTTTATAATATGTGTTTATGTTTCTATGTTTTTAGTTCCTTTGCCTGATCAACCCCTGACAAAGGGTTACGAAACACGGCCTGTGTCGGGTTGGTAATAGGTCAATAAAATAAAATTGAGGTCTGTTTTTCCTCATTAATCACGTCTTGGACTGTGTGTTGTGATCTATGTGATTATTTGCCTTACCTGTGGTGCATTAGAGACCAATATCACCGCAGTTAGTTTCATAATTATCTTACTGCACCAGCAATGTGGGGCTTTAGGAGCCCAAGGCAGCTCTGCACTGCAGCTGCAGGAGGGCCAGTGTAGGAATGCAGTCTCTGGAGGTGAATGTTGGGGTAGGGATGGGGGAACATTCCCAAAGATGTAGGGTATGTGCCCCTGGTAGGTGGGGTGACTGGCCAGAGGCTATGTTCTGATGCACAGAGGCTATGAGGGCCTTGTATGTCTGCACGTTTCATATCACAGACCCTGCATGAGACCTATTCCCACTCTCCATGGGCACTGAGTGTGACAGCCACATGGACGGTGTTAGCATACAAAGAGGGTGGGGATGGCAACATATATGTATGTAGCAGCTATACCAATGTACAACCCCACATCCAACTCTCCATGGTTCCATGTGCTATGTGGGGTGCGGGCGTCCGAAGGGTGGGAGAACACATATGCTGCACTGGACATGTTGGTAGTGTCCATGCACAGGGACATGACACTAAATGGGAGTAGAAGCATGGCAATATGTTCTCTGCTCACCAACAAAAGCTGTGTAGGGGGACACAGCATTCTGGTATGTAACTGATGTATGACACTGTAATGCAACATGCACATGAAGCATGTATCTGGGCCAGTTTCCAATGCTCTTTGCATAGCATTAGCTGTCCTCAGATTCATACCAAAAGGGAATTCTGAGTATTATCTAAAACTGAGCAGTTTGCACAGAATGTACATGAGTCAGAAGTGAGGGAAACAGCTAAATAATATTCACATGGGTCAGACAGGAACATGGCCTGACTGCATACAGCTGTTCATGCTGAGAGGCTTCAATCACTCTGACCAAGCTATGGCCATGTGAGGGCTATGGGCCCGATTCTGAGAGGCAACTTGTGGGGCTGCACGTCCTAGAGGGACGTGCAACCCCACAAGCCATCCTGCCCGCATTCCCCCTCTAACTCTCCCTGCACAGCCAGAGCAGCAGTATGGGGAGAGCCGAAGGGGGGCAGGAGGGGCGGAGTGAGAGCAGAGCGGGGAGGGCCGAGGTGGCAGGATGAACCTAACTGATTCAGGGATCAGGGGGAATGGCTGCTTATTCAAACTCAAAGGTGAAATAGCAGCTTTAACTGGGCAATTAGGGCTGGAACACCCCCTCCCAGAGGCTGGGTCAGGGGCAGGTAGGTCCCTGCCGCCCGATTCTGACCCCAGCTGCCCAGCTTTGGGTTTGGTGGCAGGGAAACAAAAGGTTGGTGCTGTGGGAGTCAGGGAGTCCAGCGGGGAGGACATCCTCATGGGTCTGCAGGGACACGCCGGGCTGTCTCAAGGCCCAATTCTGTATGCCACGGGAGTGTCTTGCTCTCGCGTTACTGAACTGGATCATAATGGGCCGGTCCTTCTCAGGGCCATCCAGATGGCCCAAATGTGCCCCTTCCTGAATCAGGCTCCACGTATCCACATAGTGCTACCTTGCATCAAGCTACAGTGACACAGCCACTGTCCCTTTATGGCAGTCTTAGCAAGGCTACTGGATGTCCATTTATTTATTTAAATTTAGTTTAATACCACCTTTCTACCATTCAAAGCTGTTTACATTTAACGAAACCAAACAGAGCAGGGATACACCTGTAGTACAATGAATATGAACATTCAAAGTTAAGTGAAACAATAACTATGGACGGTGAAAAGATAGAACATAAGAACATAAGATATGCCATACTGGGTCAGACCAAGGTCCATCAAGCCCAGTATCCTGTTTCCTATCAGTGGCCAATCCAGGTCACAAGTACCTAGCAGGTTCCCAAAGAGACACACAAGTTCCACAATGCTTGTATTGGGGCAAGCAGTGGATTTCCCGGGTCCCCTTTAATAATAGCTTATGGACCTTTCCTCCAGGAACTTATCCAAACCTTTTTTAAACCCAGCTAAACTAACAGCTTTTATTACATCCTCCAGTAACAAATTCCAGGGTTTGTTTACACATTGAGTGAAAAAATATTTTCTTTTATTAGTCTTAAATAGGTTATATTGTAGCTATATTTCTATACTTTGATGGCGTAAACAATCGATCTACGTTTATCCATTCCACTCCAATCATTCATTTATAGACCTCTATCATATCTCCCCTCAGCCATCTCTTTTCCAGGTTGAAGAGTCCTAACCTTTTTAGCCTCTCTTTATAAGGGTATCCTTCCATCCCCTTTACCATTTTGGTGACTTTTTTCTGTAACTTTTCTAATAACACTATATCCTTTCTAAGATACGACGACCAGAATTGCTCACAATATTCAAGGTGCGGTCACACCATGGAACGATACAGAGGCATTATAATATTTTTTTTTCAATTCTCCATTCTTTTCCTTATGATTCTTAGAACTCTATTTGCTTTCTTGGCAGCTGCTGCACACTGGGCAGAGGGTTTTGACATGCTATCCATGATGACGCCTAAATCATTTTCCTGTGTGGTGGTTCCTAATCTGGAACCTTGCATCGGGTAACCATAGTTTGGGTGCATAACTTTGCCCTTGTCCACATTAAATTTCATCTGCCATTTGGATGCCCAGTCTTCCAGTTTATCAAGGTCCTCTTGCAATTTTTCACAATCCTCATGGGCTTTAACAAGTTTGAATAATTTTGTGTCATCTGCAAATTTGATTTCCGTACTCGTTATTCCCATTTCCAGGTCATTTATGAATATGTTAAACAGCAGCGGACCCAGCACAGATCCCTGGTGTACTCCACTATTCACCTTTCTCCACTGGGAAAATTAGCCATTTAGCCCTACCCTCTGCTTTCTCTTTTAACCAGTTCCTGATCCACAATAGTACACTGCCTCCTATCCCATGACTTTTTAATTTCACCAAGAGTCTTTCATGAGGGACCTTGTCAAAGGCTTTCTGAAAATCCAGATACAGTATATCAATTGACTCACCATTGTCTACCTGCTTATTCACACCTTCAAAAAACCATAACAGATTAGTAAGACAAGGCCTTCCTTGGCTAAAGCCATGTTGGCTGTCTCCCATTAAGCCATGACTATTTACATGTTCAATAATTTTGTTCTTTATAATGGTTTCTACCATTTTGCACGGTACTGACATCACGCTCACTGGTCTGTAGTTTCCCAGATCACCCCTGGAAACCTTTTTTTTTAAATTGGCTTTACATTGGCCATCCTCCAATCTTCAGGTATTACAGATGATTTTAATGATACGATAAAAATGATAAAAAATAATTCCTGTTTTTTTTTGGGTACCCCCTCGTAGTTCACAGATTATTAATAATAGGTCTGCAATCTCATCTTTCAGTTCTTTCAACACCCTTGGATGTATACCATCCGGTCCAGGTGATTTGCTACTCTTCAGATTATCAAATAGTTGTAATACATCTTCCCTGTGTATCGATATTTCTTTCAGTTCTTCTGTAGCATCCCCTTTAAATACCATTTCAGTCATGGGTAACATCCCTACATCTTCCTTAATAAAGACCAAAGCAAAGAATTCATTCAGGTTCTCTGTTATGGCCTTGTCCCCTCTTAGTGCCCCTTTTACCCCTCTGTCATCTAATGGTCCAACTGACTCTCTCACAGTTTTTGTGCTATGAATGTACTTTAAAAAGTCTTTATTACACATTTTTGCTTCCACAGCAAGCTTCTTCTCAAATTCTTTCTTTGCCTGCATTATCAATGCCTTGCATTTATGTTTCAATCTTTTTTATTAATATTTTAGTGCCCTAAACCACTAACAGTACAGTAATAAAGCACGACAACAGCACTCCAAGACAACACTAGCCTTCATACTCGAAGAAGCCTGTGCCATAACGTCAAACAACAAACCAGCACTACTAATCGGAGACTTCAACCTCAAGTCCGCCAATACAAAAGATGCAGAGGCCTTCCTTCAGGCAATGTCATCACTTCAATTCACACAGATAGTCAATGCACCAACACACAGACTAGGATCATCCCCAGACCTCATCTTCGCATCAAACTACCTACCTAACTTCAAGAGACCTAATCTCTACACCCACCATCACCCCAGTACCATGGTCTGACCATTACTTAATCGAGACAAATCTGCAATCACAAGAAGACTGGACAAGCGAAAGAGCGAACTTCCCACACACACAAAGACGATTCAAGTCCTTTGACAAGGACGAATTCATCCAGGACACAATACAACACTTGAACATTGACTCAGAGGACCTGGAGGAACAAGTTTCCAACTGGAACAATGTCCTAGCTAACGCCGCCAAACCATCCGTTGACAGGACCAAGAAACAACACCACAACAAGAGACAAAACAAACCATGGTACTCAGCAAAATACGACAGGAAAAGAGGGAGCTCAGGAAAATTGAACGGAGATGGAGAAAAAACAAAACTACTTCCGACCAACACCTTTACCTAACAAAGCAAAAACAATACAATGAACACATCAACCAATCAAAGAGAGAATTCCACACAAACCTGATAAATTCTTCCATCAACAAACCCAGAGAACTTTTCGAAATAGTAAAAACCCTGACAAAAGAGCAAGCAGCAGAAAGAGAAATACAAGTGGATCCACAGATATTCGCCGACCACATCAAAGACAAATTCCACTCCACAGAGCGCTCAACACCCAGTAGAACCAACAGAACGAACGTCCACCCCAAAACCTGGGGCACATTCCACTCACCCTCAAAAGAGCAGATATCAGACATCATCTCCACAATCAACACAAGCACTGCTCCTACAGACCCTTGCCCAGTGTCATGGGTCAAAGCCACCAAAGCAAGCCTCATACCAAACATTCATAAAATGGTACACAACTCACTCACTCAAGGACTCATGCCACAGCAATTAAAGCTTGCCTCAGTAAGACCAATCACAAAGAAAACTTCTCTCGACAAAAAGGACCCAGCAGCATACCGACCAATCTCCAGCATACCCTTCCTCGCAAAAATAATCGAAAAGACGGTTCAACTACAACTTCAGGAACACATTGACGAACACGGAACTCTCGACGACAACCAACACGGATTTCGTCCCAACCATGGAGTCGAAACTCTCCTGATCTACCTCTTCGACAGCATCATAAGAATAATTGACGACATCAGGAATGGAATTATAATGATCTTCATCGACATCTCCTCAGCGTTCGACACAGTTGATCACAATATACTCCTGGAGAGACTGAAGAACACTGGTATACACGGTACCACTCTAAAATGGTTCCACTCGTACCTAACAGAAAGACAGCTACAGGTCAAGGTGGGACAGGACACCTCCCGGCCCATAAACGTCCAACAAGGAGTACCACAAGGATCCGCACTCTCAGCACTCCTTTTTAACATCTACATCCAACCAATATGCAACATTATGAAAGAGAACAACATCCAATACACAATATACGCAGACGATATAATGGTATACTCCCCGATATCAATCGAAAACCCGGACTTCTCTAAGATAGCAGACTGCCTTACCCAAATGGCGAAGTGGTGCCAAAACAACAATCTAGCTATAAACCTACAACAAGACTGAAGCTTTAATCATCACTCGAAACCAAAGCTTCACACACCCACCAAACATAAAGATACAAAGCACCACGATACCGATAAGATCGGAGGTGAGATACCTTGGGGTTACTCTGGACAGTAAACTCAACCTCAAACCACACATAGACAAAACAATCCAAAAAGCATATTACAGGATGCGAATCATCAGGAGACTGAAACCACTCCTCGCTCCAGAACACTTCCGTACAGTCTGTCAAGCACTGATAACCCCAATACTGGACTTCTGCAATCCGATATACCTCGGACTACCAAAACAAGCTCTCAAACCACTACAGCTGGCACAAAACACTGCAGCTCGAATCATATCCGGAGCCGCAAGGCAGGAGCACATCACACCTACACTAAAGGACTTACACTGGCTCCCAATCATTGCTCGCATCAGATACAAGACTATCATAAACCTATTAAGATAAAAGAACACACATCAGCCAACAGCCTCCACCTGCTCATACAACCCGGAAACCAGCGCACGTCCCAGAAGAAGTCAAACACGCAACCGAGTCAGCACCCCAAATGAGTACAAGCACACACGCAAGGACACAACAGACAGAGCTCTATCCATGGCTGCTCCAACAATATGGAACAATCTACCGGACGATCTAAGGGCAACTCCAGACCTCAAAGACTTCAGAAAACAACTGAAAACCATGCTGTTCATAGAGCACTATGGTCACATCACATAACCTAAGAGAATGGATAACAGCACTCCAATCCTCCCAAACAACTGAATATATATAAAATATGATTCTAGCACCACTGTAAATAGCCCACCCTGTATATAGCTCAAACAAATCAAGCACCCAACACATCCCTCACACAACTAAGTTTTATCCTCGCTGCATGTACAACACACACACTTTACCTGATTGCTTGCTGTGATACCACCTTGATTATTAAGATAAGGCGGTTTAGAAATACTGTTAAATAAATAAATAAATAAATAAAAACACCAAGAAGAATAAAACATTCAGAAAACAGTGCAAAGTAATATACATAGCAGCCAACGGTGGCGAGCAATATCATACAGGAGCACAGAGTAGAAAATAGTAGAAACATTATAAAACAATGTTAGAAACCAGCAGGTTAGCATGACAGCCCACTGTGCCATCCACCGCTGTAGCATATAAGTGAAAACTGATAATACATATAAGAACGGCTTACTATTCTCCAGGAAAGGCCACACATCGTGACGAGGACCAGAAAGACACCAGCATAGAGGGAAACCATGCAGGCCAAAGGTCCTGTACAGGCCCCCAGGCACTTAAGGAACAACAGGTGGTCGGTGCGGCGCATAAGCCATCTCTGTGCCCTGTCCCTTCCCTCCGAACTAGCCAACAACCACTAAACCATAGACCCATGTAGGGGAAACCCCCCCCCCCAGGGCGCCGGACAAGTCCAGTGAAAAAGAGCCCACGAGCTTGGGGTGGACTCTGCTCCCAAGCCCATCAACAACAGTAACCAGCACCCAGGGGACCCCCCCCCCCCCGCCCTCCCCCCGTACCCAATCCCCCCTCCCCCCCCCTTGTGGGACCACATAGCATTCTCAGACATTCTCATACATTCTCATACATACGGGGTGTACCTGCCCCACGGGTGAGCCGCTGGCCGTCCGGGAACTAGAAGGGTGAAAGACCAAAAAACCCCAAAAACGAAAAAAAGATACATATCAGCGCAGAGCAAACTAATGCTTAAGGCATGCTCAAAATTCTGCTGCGTTCTCTCTCAGTTAATGATTGCAGGTGGGGTCCCCAACACGTTAAGAAATTCCCCCAAAGACGCGCCACCCCACTGGCCCGCATCTTCTCCATGAGCAAGACCCTATGCAGACTGAGCCGCCACAGACCACGGGTTGGCCCGTGTCGCGCAAGCCACTGTTGCAACACCACCGCGCGAGCCGTCACCAGCACTAAACGCAGCCAACAAAGCCGCAGAGGTTCTAAATCGGCCCCCCAGGAGTCCTCCCATATATCCAGCACAAGATTTGCGGCGGTCAAAGGTATATTGCGTTGTAAACAGGCGGACAAATAGCCTAACACCTGCTTCCAAAAGACTTGGACCCGCGGACAGCCCCAGAGCATATGCCCCAGCGTCGCTTTAGACTCTGCACACCGTGGGCAACTAGGTGTATCACTTACTCCGGCCCGCCAGGCCCGAGCCGGTGCAAAATACAAGCGGCGGGTAATTTTATATTGTGTATCACGATGGAGCACCAACACACTCAGGGAGGGGATACCAGCTAAGCCACTAAGAATTCCCTCAGGCGTAATTTCCTCACCGAGCTCCGCCGTCCACGCCACGGCCAGGTCGTGTAAAGCAAGAGGCGGTACCGCCTCTCACAGCATCTTATACAGCCATGAAACCCTCGTCCCGACCTCACCACCCAAGAGTGCCTGTTCAATGGCGGAACAGGTCTCCCCTTTGAGAGATGCTGCGGGGATCGTACGTACATAGCTGCATAACTGCAGATAAAGATAGACATCCCCATCATCCAACGGATAGCGGTGACGAAGCACACGAAAGCTCTCCATCCCTCCGGCGGGGGTTAAGATCTGCTCTAGATTAATCAATCCCAGCTGCTCCCAACGGCGGAACTTCGTCTGGCCCAGCCCAGGTACAAAATCCGCATTCCCCCGGATGGGGAGATAGGGAGAAAAATGCGCTGAGATCCCCCGCCCCCCACAAAAGGACCGCCATGCCTTCCGTACAGGATCAAAGATGACCTGCCTAAAAGTGGTCCCCACCCCCTTGAGTTGTTTAGCGTGCAGAAGATAACGCAGGTGGAGGGGCGCCACGACAGCTCTGAGCGTCCCCAGTGGAGAATAATCATCCAGATCCCACAGCCAGTCCCGAGCAAACCGCAACAGACAGGCAATGTTATATTTCTGAAGATCAGGAAAACCCATGCCGCCCAGCGGTACAGGTTGCCGTAAAACCGCAAGACGCACCCTTGGTCGCCTTCCCTGCCACAGAAGCCGATTCAGCAAACGCTCCAAACGATTGAGATCCACTCGCTTAAAAAGCAACGGAAGAGTCTGCATCGCATATAATATCTTAGGAAAGATGGCCATCTTACACAATGCGACACGTCCCCCCAAGGACAACGGTAAATCACACCACTTGTCCACAGACTGCGTCACAGCCTGGAAGACTTTGGCGACATTCAAATTATACAGATCCCGTAGGTTCGCGGGCAAATATATACCCAAATACTTAAAATGATCGCCCGCCCACTTCAGTGGGAACTCACCTGGCCATCCAGTCCACGCACCCTCACCAATCAGCATAGCCTCAGATTTATCAAGGTTAAGGCAGAAACCCGAAGGTAGTCCATAATCCTGGATGAGATGAAGCAATTCAGGCAGTCCCGCACATGGATCGCCCAAGTGAACCAGTAAGTCATCCGCAAACGCCGCTACTCGGAATTCCTCCCTCCCCGCCGAAACACCATGGAATAGGTCGGAGGAACGGATCTGGGTCAAGAGAGGCTCCAGGGTCAAGACAAAGAGAAGAGGGGAGAGCGGACATCCCTGGCAGGTCCCTTTTTGAATCGCAAAGTCAGTAGTCATAACCCCATTGATCATCAAAGCCCCAATCGGGTTGGCATACAGGAGGTGAACCACATCGACAAAGAAACCAGCAAAGCCCATGGCAGCAAGCACCTGGTACATAAAGCCCCAACTCACCCTATCAAATGCTTTCTCAGCATCAAAACTTATGAGCAAAGAATGGGAGCCCGACACTCGCCCCGCACAAAGCGAGAGTAACACGCGCTGGAGACTATACGCGACATGACGACCTCGCACAAAACCAACCTGGTCCCGATGAATCAGACTCGGCAAATAGTTGGCTAGTCGGTCCGCCATAATCTTAGCCAAAAGCTTTATATCTACATTGAGGAGCGAGATTGGGCGGTATGAGCCCGGATGGAGAGGGTCCCGTCCCGGCTTAGGCAAAATAGTAACTAGAGCCTTATTAGCCTCAAAGGGGAACTCCCCCCTTTGCACCAGGTCTTCAAAATAGCCCACCAAAGGCGCCACTACTGCATCGCCCAGGACCTTATAAAACTCACTGCGGTACCCGTCCACACCAGGGGCCCGCCCACTTTTGAGATTGCGAATGCCAGCTTGTACCTCCTGTCCCGAAATAGGCTGATTGAGAACCTGCAGCTGTTCTTCAGTGAGTCTCGGCAGAGTACACTGAGACAGGAACACAGACCCCGCCTGTTCCTGTTCTCCATCACTAGCATAAAGTTGCCGGAAGAAATCAGTAAAAACGCTTTCAATGTCGCCAGCGCTTCGACGAAGGCCCCCATCCGGATGTCTGATGGCCCCAATATGTCGGGACCCCCCAGGGGGCTTCAGCAATGCCGATAACAGCTTGCCCGCCTTATTCCCATATTGATATAGCCGATAGCGGTAGTACAACATCGACTTCTGGGCTCTCTGGTGAAGTAGCATCTCCAGTTCAAGCTGAAGCTCACGCAGCTTACGCTGATTTTCAACAGTCTTATGTCCAGCCACCACCCTCCTCGCTTTCCCCAGGTCGCGTTCCAGCCTTAGTATCCGCTGAAGAAGCCGCTTACGTTTTTGACTACAATAACTAATGATCTCACCGCGAAGGACAGCCTTACCGGCTTCCCAAAAGAGGGCAGGAGAGATCCCCGGCCTATCATTAAGGGCCGTATAGTCCGCCCAACGCTCTCGGAGATGAGCCTCAAACGATACGTCCCCACTAAGGTCCAGCGGGTACCTCCACAGACGGTTCCGGCTGGGGCCACCATCACGAAGTTCCAAAAGTATCATAGCATGATCAGACAAAACGACCGGTCCAATCTCCGCACGAGAAACCCCACTAAACAACGATTCCGAGGTCAAGAAGAAATCTATGCGAGACCAAGTACCATGTGCGCGGGACATATGGGTATAGTCCCGATCCCCCGGGTGCAAAACCCGCCACACATCCATAAGCTTATGCGCTTCACAAGCGCCCCGGAGACGCCGTCTAGCCCGCCCACCGCCCCCCCCCCCCACCCGGACCAGAGCGATCCACCTCTGCCTCCAATACTTCATTGAAGTCTCCACCTAAGATAACCTGATACCCATTGGTAGCCGCTAAAAAACGGATAAGAGCGTTATAAAACCCGGCTTCATAGACGTTAGGCCCGTAAGCCGAACACATAGCCACCCGTCTACCATTTAACAACCCCCATATACAGACGTACCGGCCTTCTGCATCCACCACAACTTTTTCCTCGGTCCAGCTAGCTGATTTAGCAATTAAGATAACTACCCCTCTCTTTTTCCCAACCGCCGGCGCCCCGTACATATGTGAAATATGGCCTTTACACAGCTTCTCATGCTCCCGAGTCGATTGATGCGTCTCCTGCAGCATAATAACACTAAGATGCTGGCGTTTCAGATGCTGCAACACTTTATAACGCTTTATTGGGGACCCCAATCCACACACATTCCAAGAGGCTATTCGAGTAGTAGCGGTATCACCCAGAATCGAAAGCCCAAGTTAGCATCCAAAAAACTATAAGCCACCAATCTCTAAGGCGGAAACCCCCCCAGCCTGGGGCTCCCCTTCTCCGCCACCTACTTCCAGTCCCGGACAGCCACGCCCACCTAACACACAAACATCCAACCCGTGCCGCATGCACACCCCTGCTAGCTATGTATGATCCCACCCCCCCGCGGCCCCAAACCCTCCCCTGCTGCATCCCTTGAACTCCCTGAACCCCCCCTCCGCTCCAACCATCCACCCCAACCCGTTCATGCCTTCCCGCCCAAGCGCTTGACCGCCCCGAACCACCAAGCAGCCCACCTGGGCCCCTCCTTGACCTCGTGAGCATGTGTGGCCCGCTCTCCCCCCCCCCCCCCAAAATCTACCCGACCAACCTCCCTTCACTCACCCCACGTTCCAAGAACAAGGTCCCGCCCTTCTACCACTACACCCCCTCCACCAGCAGCCTTCCCTGGCTCAGTGACACATCACAACCTGGTGGCCCCCCCAGAAGAAGGGTACTATGCAGCAAAGAGTCAGATCTTACTCCCTGCATAGGAGGCCGGGTCGGGGACCAACCCCCCCTCCCCCACCTCTGGCTGGAGGCGCAGCAGTCCGGACCTCGTCAAGGACCACCCAACGTATAGGCAATAGCAGGAGGCCCTTGGAACTGGACCTGCCGCATCTCCGACACCCCTCCCACACTGCATACATATTAATGCGCAAGAGGGCATCCAGATAACAGAAGATATGGAGAAACATCAGCAGGGTACATCTGACTTTGAATAACAAAAAATAAATTAAAGTACAACAAAGAAGAGAGAAAAAAATGTACAGAATAAATTCATACAATTAAGTCATGCACAGTAAATATCACAATGTGAAGTAAATAAAGTGAGTCGTCATAAGTTAAATTAAAATGACTTGAGTTGCAATAGGGTGCCCCCAATTAGAGATATGCAAAAGAATAAATATAAGTGAATAAAATAAAGAGCTAGATAATAATAAGGAAAATAAAGAAAATAAAGTAGACCAGGTTTAAGGTAAAGTACCGATGAATGTTGAAAGGTAAAAATGAAAACCATAAGGAAAGGAGAAGGAGGGGGGGGATTCAGAGGATCCATCAAAAGAAAGAAAGAGGCCATGAAACAAATAAGATAGGGGGGCACAGAAGCCCGGGCGAACTAGACTGCCGAAGGTAACCCAAGGGAAGCCAATTAGGTGGCCTTCGGTTGTCCGCCGTTAAGGAGCAAAACAGAAAGGAAATATAGGAAAAGGAGGGGAAAGAAAAGGAGAGAACCAGAAAAGAAAGGAGCTAGCATACCCCAACATCGACTGCTGATGCACCTCCCGCCCACAGCCAAAATCAAAACGGGCCCTTGGGATGGCAGCAGAGAGTGAGCATAGACAATGTCGTCATGACACCGCAATATGAACAAGGCACATACATCCCAAAGCAGCACGGTACTGCCTCTCCGTCCTCCGTGCCCATCAGTGGGACTCGATACCGGCCCAAAGCTCAAAGCTCAAATAGGGACCATCAAAAGAAAAGAAAAGAAGAAAAAAAAAAGGGAAAAAAAAAAAAAAACCCCGGATGTCTCAACTCCCATTAGAATAACACAAACCATAGGGCCACCTAAAAATAAAATAGTAAAAATAAAAACAATAAAAATAAAAAAAAAAACCTCCCAACCCAGAAGATTGCTCTTGCGCTCTCCAGACCATATAGTGATTACACCCGGGACCGCGCAAAATCTGCCCCAAGCAAAGCAAAAATGGGGGGGGGGGAAAGAAACCAGAAGACAGAAAAACAGTCCAAAACATAGTCCAAAAAATAATTAGAGAACCACAAATCGTGTCCATACGTGCCCATCACTCCGGAGACTGACTCCTTAATATCCACGATCCAGCCCAGCCACGATCAGTCAGCCAAGGTTGTCGCAGTATTCCAACGCTTCCTCCGGAGAGGCAAATACTCGCCGAGCACCCTCGCAGTCGACTCGGAGGAGTGCAGGGTATGCCAGGGTGAATCGAAGGCCCTTCTCCACCAAACGACCGCAGGCTTCCTTGAAGGCCTTTCGCCGTGCGGCAACCCCAGCCGAGTAGTCCTGAAAGATCAGGATCTGGTGAGCATTCGCCCCCGAGCGTCGCGCCTGCCTCGAGGCGTGCAAGACCCCATCCTTCTGCGCCGCATTCAAAAACCGGGCGATGACAGCCCGAGGCCGATTCTCCCCAGCGCGATGCGGTCCCAGGCGGTGCGCCCGCTCCAAAACGATACCGCCGGTGCCATCCTCCAGAGGCAAGTGCTCCGGTATCCATTTCTCCAGGTAGGCGCGTAGCTCTTTGTCTGGCACCGATTCGGCCACACCAATAAAGCGAAGGTTGTTCCGCCGACTCCTATTCTCCAGATCTTCTAATTTATCTTGCTGTTTTAGAAGTGCCTCCTCCAACTTTTTAATCCGGGCCGCGTCTTGGACACGCGTATCCTCCAGTGTGCCTATGCGGCGCTCAGCGTGTTCCACCCGTCCAGCGAAGTCAGACACCGCTTGCGTTAAAGCAGTAATTTGCGTTGCCAAACCGCCCAATCGGTCTTCCAGGGCAGCCACCACCGCCCAGGACACCTCTGCAACCATCGTGGTTGTGGCCGCCGGCAGCGAGCCGTCTGAGGATCCGTCCGCCATTTTTGAGTCCCCCACACGCGCTCTCTCGCGCCTGGGGGTTTTCGTCGCCATGTGATCTCGCTCCCAGCGCTGGCACGGACCTGGGGTGAGCTTCGGTCGGTAGAAAATGGTATCCCTACTTTGAAGTCAAAAAAGTATCATGCAGGACAAGTGAATAGGCGAGGGAAGGAGAGCGGACCCCGGAGCCAAGAGAAACGCGTGCCTCTCAGCTCACCATGCCACCGGAAGCCATGCCTTGCATTTAACTTGCCTTTATCAGTTTAACAGTAACAGTTACTTTAACAGTAACTTGTATTTAACAGTTTCTGTACATAGCTCATACTATATATAGCTCACCAAGAAATCAACTACAGCCAACCACACAAACACACACACACACCTCGACTTACCACTGCATGCCCACACCCACATACACAACCACCTGATTTGTTTGCTGTGTAATCCGCTTTGATTCCAGGATAAATCAGTATATACATTTTTTTTTTAAATAAATAAAAATAAAATAAAATAAATAGGGGGGCGGAGCCTGATGTCCAGCGGGTAGGACGCTTTGCGTTGAAGCTCCCGAGAGGCCTAGAATCATTTACTATTTCGCTCCGAGCTGACTGGGGCACCTCGGGGGGGATGGCGGCCCATAAACCAGCGCGCTTGGACTTCGGGTCTCCTTCTTCTTCTCACGGGAAAACGCTCCAAAAACAGAGGTGTCCTCCCCACAGAAGATGGTTCCATTTCGGAAAACCCCGCAATGCACCTGGAGATTTTGGAGGAAATACGCGGCGTGAAGGAATTGGTGCAGTCCAATGGAGAAGCGCTTCGAGCCATGCGAGAAGACTTTGGAGTGCTCCAGGACCGACTTGAAGGTCTTTCATTACGGCAGGACAATATGGCGGGGGTCCTCGACTCGCACGAGGTGCGCTTGGGCAAACTGGACAAGGCTGAGCGCCAGATACAGAATCTTCAAAAGGAGTTGGAAGATAGCAATAATCGAGCCCGTCGCAACAATGTGAGGCTCCTCGGAATACCGGAGGGGGTGGAAGCAGGAGATATAAGAGAATTCTTGCTCAAAAACTCTTCCCTCCTTGCTGAAGATCACTTTTCCGAGAGAACTGGAAATCGATCGAGCACACCGTGGTCCTGCCCGCAAGGCGCTCAACCGCACGACCCACCGGCCTATTATCTCAGCTTGCTACGATATCAACAAGTGGAACAAATTTTACATGCTGCCCGAGCGAATCATCATTTGGAATTTGAAGGTCGTAAGGTCTCCTTCTTTCCTGATTTGGCAAAGCCTAACGTTGACCGTCGGAAGAAACTCCTTGCTTTTCGCCCTCGACTTCAACAGCTACAGGCTCGCTTTGGCCTGTTGTATCCAGCGAAGCTCCGAGTGACTCTCCACAACCAGACCAGGACGTTCGAGGATCCTGATCTACTATCAACATTTTTGGACTCCAAAGAAGCAGAGCAGATGCGCTAATCCCAAATCTTGGACTCTTATCTGCCGGCTCTATCCGCCATTTTGAAGGGCACCGATGCGGCGGTCATAGCCAAGCACGGAAATAGCCTGGACTTTCTTTCTTTCTCTGTATGACTTTTGTTTTTTGGTCTCCTATCCCTTCATGATGTGTGCCTCGGTCGGATTCGGAGCACGCACAGTCCTACAGGTTATGTGTTTTTTCATTTCGGCCTTCTCTGGGGTTTCTCCCGCAGACACATGGTCGCCAGTAATTTTGGGGTTTTGCTTCTCCTACCGTACTGTGGTTTTTCTTTGTTAATGTGGGGCGCTTCATTGTATTATATTAGTTTATTTTTCCTATGTCATGTGTACTGCCAGATACAGTCAGTTTGAGGGACATAGTGAAATTATGTGTGCTATCATGCTCAGAATTTTTAACTTTCCTGAATGGCCTTATGTAAAATCTTATTATTCATCGTCAAAGGCATTAATGGTCCACTCAAAGGAAAGAAAATCCTTAGCTATCTTAGCCATGAGCATGTTGATTTGGTGTTTCTTCAGGAAACGCATTTAAACTCTGCTGAAACACTGAAACTCAACGCTAGGCCTCACATGGTAGCTGCCTATTCTCCCACCGTTTCCAAATGGTACGGGATAGCCATTCTGGTTAAGAAGTCTTTGCACGCTACTGTACCTGATATTAGCGCTGACAAGGAGGGTAGATGGGCCCGTGTACACCTTGAGGTTGGAGATAGTGAATTCACGTGTATTTGCATTATGCCCCGAATGTGGACAACCCTGCTTACTATGCAAGTATTGCGCAGTTGGCCTCGGCCTCTGCCAATACTCCATTAATACTTGGTGGCGATTTTACTCAAGTGTTCCCTCAATCTTTTCTTCTCAAACAAGGTGCTCGTTGGTTGGAAGATCTAGTACCGAGCAGACCTGTGTGGCTAGATATAGAAGCGGGCCTTTGCTAACTGATTCCTTTTACCTTTCTCCCTGGTATGCCTCTCCCATCAGACTCCCACTATCCACCAATGCTTTTAGACACTTTAGGTGCCTTTAATACTCTTATGCAATCTTTAGACTCCCGACTCTGGTCAGTGCAACTTCAGCATCGCCTTCGGAGCACTGGAGTACTCTCGCCATCGGCATTCTCTACATAAGGTTGATTGGAGACTTTCCGATCTCTCGGTAGTTCACCGGGTGTAGCATCCAATTTCCTAAACCTTATGTAATGCTATCACTAGAGATACCTCTATAGCGCAGAAAGTATGGGAGTGAGAATTGCATGTGACTTTGACCTCGGAGCAATGGAGCCTTATCTGGAGTAGAGGGACACGGGTTCCCGACCCGCCTCACTCACTCAGACCCTCTTCTTTCTAGCCCACCGGTGTTTTTACACTCCTCACAGATTAGACAACTGGAACCCTACTCAGGGCAATGGCTGCTGGACACGTCCTGCGGCCATTGGTTCATTGCCTCATGTTATGCATGAATATCCTGCACTACAGTATTACTGGAGTCGGGTCTGGGGTCGTATTTAGTCTATCTCGCACTCTCAGGAGCCCCTTTTTGGAGGATAGTGGGACTTCGCCCAGTTGCGGGGATCCCCTCTCTCCCAAAAATGGCTTATCTCCTTTCGAACTTTATGCTTGGCATTGCTATTTCCCTAATTAAGTAATACTGGAAAATTAGCTCCCATCTGAGCCCCAATGAATGTTGGAATCATGCCTGTATTTACAGTATATATGACAAATACCTCGTCTGTTCGCTTCCTCCGTTCAGACTCCTTCTCATTGGTCTCAATGGAAGATGCTCAATGACTATGTACATTTTGCTAAATGCTCTCATCTGACTGTCTAACTTTGTATATATCTCTGTCCCATGATCATGCTGCATTGTAGATACTCTTTTGATCGTTTGATGTATAATCACTGTTAATTGGAAGCGCTCACATGCTGATATAATCGGGTAGAGAAGAAGCATCGGGGTGGGGGGTAATGGGTTTACTTTTCCTTATTGTATACTTGTATTGTCTCTTTTGGTGTGTTGTTTCTTTTGTTTGTTGCAAAATGAAAATAAAAGTTTAAAAAAAAAAAAAATTAAATAAATAAACTTGCTAGTGCTTGTGCTGTTTCCAGCTTTTGTCATTTGGCTCTTTTTTCCATTTCCTGAAAGTTGCTTTTTTGGCAACAGCAGCCTCTCTGACCTCACCTTTAAACCATGCTGGCAGTTTTTTGAACTTCCTTTGACTTTTGTTAAAGCGTGGAATACAGCTGGTCTGGGCTTCCAAGATAATATTTTTAAACAACACCCAAGCTTGATGTAAGTCTTTAACCTTTTCCTTTGATGATGATCCTTTTACTTTTTTCTTAAATATTTTCCTTATTTTATCATAGTCTCCCTTTTGAAAGTTAAAAGGTAGAACTGTGGTTTTCCTTGCCGTCCTTCCTCAATTTATTAAATCAAATGCGATTATGCTATGATCATCATTGCCAAGTGGCCCCAACACGCTTATCTCTTGCACCAGATCTTGTGTTCCAGTAAGGACTGGGTCCAAAATGGCTTCTCCTCTGGTCCGTTCATGAACAAGCTGCTCCAAGAAGCAGTCATTTATTTCATCCAGAAACTTTATCTCCCTAGCATGTCCTGCCATGACACTGACACAGTCAATACCGGGGTAATTGAAATCACCCATTATTATTACTTTGCTGTAACTTTTATTAGCTTCCCTGATTTATTTGAGCATTTCATCGTCCATTTGTTCATTCTGGCCAGGCAGTCGATAGTACACTCCCATTGCCCTCGCTTCCCCCTTACCCTTTATATATAGAATTTCAATCCATAGAGATTCTACAGTGAATTTTGTTTCCTGCAAAACTTTAATCCTTTGTGACTCAGTACTCTCTCTAACATAGAGTGCAACCCCTCCACCAATTTGATCTGCTCTATCATTACGATAAATTTTGTATCCAGGTATCACAGTGTCCCACTGGTTGTCTTCCTTCCACCATGTCTCTGAGATACCAATCATATCTAACCTCTCTTTTAGTGCTATATATTCTAACTCTCCCATCTTATTTTTTAGACTTCTAGCATTTGCATATAAGCATTTTAGAGGCTGTATTTTATTCATATTAATCTGGTTATCAGTAGGCAGGGTTAATTTGGAATCTTTAAGCTCTGTTTGCTCTGTGCTTAAGGGCATTTGGGTTACTTTTTTCTTTATTGGAATCTCTCTGTTGATATGCCCTAACTTCAATCTTTTGCTAATATCCTTCAAGGATACATTGTTCCGAAACATGCACTCTTTGGCGACTGTCAGCTTTCCCCTATTATATAGTTTAAAAGTTGAAGGTTAATGCAGCAGCCTGGTTCCATCCCAGTTAAGGTGGAGTCCATCCCTTCAGAAAAGCCCCTCCTTTCCCCAGAATTTTCCCCAGTTCCTTACAAATCCAAAACCCTCTTCCTTGCACCATCATCTCATCCACGCATTGAGACTTTGGAGCTCTGCCTGTCTTTTGGGTCCTGTGCGTGGAACAGGAAGCATTTCAGAGAATGTTACCCTGTTAGTTCCGGATTTCAACTTCCTACCTAAAAGCCTAAATTTGGCCTCCAGAATCTCCCTACCACACTTTCCTATGTCATTGGTACTGACATGTGCCAAGACAGCAGACTCCTCCCCAGCACTTTCTAAGACCTTGTCTAGGTGGCATGTTAGGTCCACTACCTTCGCACCAGGCTGGCTGGCATGTTACCAGCGATCCTCACATCCACCAGCCACCCAGCTATCTACATGCCTAATGATCGAATTACCAACTATAATGGCTGCCCTATCCCTTCCCTTGTGGGCACATAGCTCTGGAGAAACCTCATCGGTGTGAGAGGGTTTTACATAACCTGGAGGACAGGTCCTAACTACATAATCACATCCTGCTACACCAGGGTGCTATTCTCCTGTCATGTAACCTCTCTGCTCCATGGTAACAGGGATGGTGCCAGACTGGAGGTGGGACTTCAGTACTACATCCCTGTAGGACTTGTCTATGTACCTCTCTTTCTTCCTTATGTCCTCCAAGTCCACTACTCTAGCCTCAAGAGATCGGACTCATTCCCTGAGAGCAAAGAACTCCTTGAACCTACTGCACACGTAAGACCCCTCACCAACTGGGAGAAAATCATACAAGTGATACTCAATGCAAAAGACAGGAAAGTCCCCATCTCGCTGTTGGATTGCTGTCTGCATGTTAGTTTAAAGGTTGTGTTTAGGCATTTAAGTTGTTTACTTACTTAGTTTTGCTGGGGATGCTTATAATAATAAATAATATAATAAAACGATACCTAATACATTTAATGGACTTTGTTCACCTCAAGATTAATTAATCTCAGGTCCTTAATGTATGCCTGATGAGGATAAACAGCTGTACCTGAGAGTGAATATGGCACTTCCTTCCCTTTAAGAGGTTTAAGCACCTATAAAGCTACGATTATCCCAGGGGTGGGTGGAAGTCGGGGAAGGAGGGAGGGAAAGAAGACTTATTAAAAGCTGGCTGCTACACAGTTACAAGGACATTCGTAGCTTCAATGGAGTGAAAACTATGTACAAGTGCAAAGTTAGAATGCAGTTACAGAACTTCAGCTATTATTAGGGTCTAGGACACTTATAGAGGGTTAGATCAATAGGAGTTTAGGTCACACTTGTCTGAGGATCTTGGGATATGGCAGGGTTAAAGTAATCCCAGAATAGGTGAGTTTTTAGCCATTTCTGAAAGTCTGTTTGATTTAAGCATCTTCTCAGCTCGGGTAGTAAAGTGTTCCAGATAGATGGGGCGAAGAGGGAGAATACACTGTGGCATGTGGATTGCTTGCATCTGTTTTTATGAACTGGGATGGAGAGGAGGTTAAGAGAGCTATGTCTACAGAGCCTGTCATTATTAGGTCTGGAAAGAAGAGAGGAGGCAGGTTGCTGATTCATTGTATTTGGCTTTGTGTGTTGTTATGAATGCTTTGTATCTTATTCTTGTATGAATAGGGAGCCAGTGAAGGTATTGTAGGATAGGGGTGATGTAGGCTTGTCTAGGAGCTCCACAGATTATTCTTGCTGCAGTATTTTGTGCCATTTGGAGGGGTTGTAGGGAGTATGAGGAGACTGTAGTAGTCAAGAATGGGGGTGATTATGGCCTGGTATACAGTCTGGAATAATTCTGGACTTAGCAAAGGGCGGAGGTTCTTCAATATTCTCAATTTGTAGTAGATAGAGTTTGTTGTTCTTTTTATTTGCACTTGGAAGTTTAGTTTCTGGTTTAGGATTCTACCAAGATACTTGACCGGTTTTCACTTGGATGATGAAGTTCTCAAGATTCAAGGATTGCAGATTGTATGATGGATCTCAGTAGATGTGTAGGGCCTCTGTATTTTCCTGGTTGAAGACAAGGTTGTGTATTTGGAGCCATTGCCTCACTTCAGTGAAACATTTATGTATGTTGGTAAAGTCAGGTAATGATGTGCTGAATGGCGTGAAGAACATGATATCATCCGCATATATTTGGTACTGCATGTTATGTTCTTTGAAAATCTGGCACATTGGCTAGAGCAAGGATCTAAAACTCCAGTCCTGGAGGGCCTCAAACGAGTCAGGTGGTCAGGGTATCCCTAATGAATATGCATGAGATACATTTGCATGCACTGCCCCCATTGTATGCAAATATATCTCATGCATATTCATTAGGGATACCCTGAAAACCTGACTGGTTTGCGGCCCTCCAGGACTGGAGTTTGAGACCCTTGGGCTAGAGGAAGAGGTTGAATAAGGCGGTTAAGAGGCTTGAGCCTTTAGGTACTCATTGTTGTTGGATGAATGTTCGTGAGGTTTTGTGGCCGATTCTTACTTGTTAGTTTCTGTCTTCTAGGTAGGAATAGAATCAACTTAATGTGGTATCTCAGAAACCAATGTCATGTCAGCTCTGTAGGAGTTGGTGATGTAGTAGGGAGTCAAAAGTGGAGGAGATGTCTAGGAATATTAGAAGAAAGCTTTGGGTAATGTTTTGGGTGCGTGCATGTTAGCACTGTCTTTAGCAAGGATGTGAGCAGCGTTTCAATGCCATGGTTCCGTTTAAACCTGTATTGGAAAGGATCTAGAGGAGCATGGTCATCAATGAAGTTTTGAAATTGGGTTTGTACCATTTTCTTTAAAGTTTTTTAAATGAATGGGATACTAGATATCGGCTTATAAGAACTCAGGACTGTGCAGTCCAGATTAGTCCCTTTTAGGATTGGACAAACTGAGCTTCATTTAAGGGGGTGGGCATAGTTCCCAGTGAGAGAGATGTAAGTACTATGGTCTGTAGGTAGGGGTCGAGGGCTGAGGTAATTGTGTTGAGGTTCTTGATTATCGTAATAATATTTTCAAGGGATGGTAGTTCAAATTCTGATCATGTGGTCTGAGAGATTCTTTTAAAGAAATGGGTTATTTGGTTGGTAGGTTCTGGGGGGCTTGGACTGGTATTTGGAGCAGAGGTGGTCTGCTATTTCCTGTGGGCAAATTCTTTCCAGTGGTGTCTGCTTGTTTGATTTGTTTAGACAGATTTTTCGATAGAGACGAGTTCTCTTGGTTTGTTTATTGAGAGCATGATGATGTTGTGGTGGAATTCTCTCTTACATCTTAGTGTTTCCTCACAGTAAAATCTTTGCTTCTCCAAGCAGATGGAGTGGGTAATGTGGTCTCTCGAGTGTCGCCACTTATGCCGGAGTCATTGTAGTTTGCTTTTTTGTTCCTGTAGAGATGTTGAGAACCAGGGGGCTCTGTTGAGGCACTTAGGTGAGCTTCTCTTAGGTGGTGCTTGAGCAGCAGCAACTATGATTCTATTCCATCCTTCGATCTTGGAGTCTAGGTCTGTTTCTTCAAGTTTAATGAGATCTCATTGGGGGATTACTGTCTTGAGGAATAGCTCATTTTCAAACTGTCGGAATCTATGATTTGTAGGTAGTGATATTGGTGATTTTGTTCCACGGTTCATACAAGGTATGGAGAAGAGGATGGCAGCATGGTCTGGGAATATTGAGTGAGGTATATGATTGAAATCTTCTTGGAAGGCTTGGGGTATGAAAATCATATCCAGGATGTTTCCCTTGTCATGAGTTGGAGTGGTAAGGATTTGGGTGTGATGGAGAGCTTCGAGAGCTTCCAGGAAGGAAGCTGACTGCTTGTGGGGGGCACAGGATAGGTTCAGGTCACCAAGGAGGATGAGAGGTTGATGATTGATTAGTAGAGAGCAGGCTGCTTCCAATAGAGTGGATAGTTCCAAGGCATTGCCGTATAGTGCTCTGCATGCTAGGCACATTGAGATAGATCCATTCGATGCTAAAAGGATGTCTAAGTTGGTAGTGGAACTTGAGTCAGTGGTATTGAACTCTAGGATACTTCTGGCTATGATGCAGACACCCCTACATCTACTGGTAAATCTGTTACATTTGTGAATTGTGTATAAAGGCAGGCATAGTTGGTTGATAAGCATGGAATTGGTCTCGTTGAACCAGGTTTCTGTAATGCATAGTATGTCTAGCATGTGGTCTGTAACCCACTAGCGAAGGGATTTTATTTCTTGCTGAGCATATGTTGATGTGTGCACATCTTAGAGGTGCGCTGGCAGACATTGGTTTGTAAAGCATCTCACTTGGTTCTTTGCGTAAACTAATCTTCACTAATAAGTATGTACGTCTGCATTGGTGTAAGTATATTTGGAGCGTTTGATTGATGTTTTGTGTATTCCTGTAGTTGTGAAATATTGGTATTCGTGTGTTTTGTTCCATATTAGCTGTCTCTGTTAACAGTGTTGCTATAAGCAAGAGTAGGAAGCTATGGATGAGTAAGATGGAATATTCTATCTTTGTTTTTTCCACCCTGATGGTGGTGGGTGTGGGTATCTGGTCAGTGAAGGACCTTGGGGATTTTGGGTTGGTGAAGGTGTATGGCATTCTCGGGGCGTATTACTGAACCAGTGTAGTCAGATCTGCTGATCCTTTGTAGAGCAGGATTCATTTGTACTCTAAAGCCACTCTAAGAGCCCTTTGGCATGGCCATTAGGTATGGGCCCACCAGGCGTGGGCGTGCCTGAAGCGCAGTGAAATTTAAAGAATGTCGGACACCAAGGCAGGGCTAGTTGCCACGTACACACCAACCTACCTGTCCATTAATCCCCCTTCTGTCCTGTTAGCTGCTGCTGGGGTTCCCCAATGGTGATCATGCTGGTAGGGAGCTTTTATGAATGCACCTGAAGTGCGGTGAAATTTAAAGAGTCTTGATCGCATAGGCGGGGCTAGGAGCCACATGCACACCGGCCTATCTGCCCGTTGATCCTCCTTCAGTCCTGCTAGCTGCTGCTGAGGTTCCCAGATGGTGATCATGCTGGTAGGGAACTTGTCCATGTTGTTCATACTAAGGCAACATCTTCATGGTGGCCATGTGTGTATGCAGTGGATAGTGACTAGCAGACCAGGCACAGATGATTTGTGAGTAGGTGACACAGCCCAGTATCCCACACCATATGCATGTGGCTATGATTGATCTAGCTGAATAGAGGTCTATGAAAAAGAAGTCAAGCTTGTCAGGGACTGTCTGTAACCTGCTGCTGCTGGTGACTACATTTTGGACAGGCCATCATAGGTGGAGTCTGCACCTCCCTTCTGGCTAGGCACCACTGAGTGCATTCAAGTTCCTTAGAAACTGCTTCCAGAGCATGACATAAGGTCCTACACAGGATTCTGTAGCTAATAGGTGCAGGACAGAAAGGCCAGATCTGACTTGGTACTCAAAACGCTGCAGTAGTACTGGCTGCCAACTGGCTAGCCTGACATACTACTCCCAAAACCTGCAGCACTCTTGCACTGAAAACAAATCTGCTCCAGAATCTGGAGAGAACATCCGTTTTGGTGCTTGGTCTGGGGACCAGGCGATGTGTGCCCATCCTAACAGTCAGGGTGACTGGTGATAATGGACACTTGCATATGTGGTGACTTTTATGTTGGGGAAGCACAGAATGTCCATGCACATTCTAAAGCTGATGTAATGGATGGTTGCATTCGCCATAGGGCCAGAAGTGGCTTATATGTGTTCACATTGTGAGATGCATCCTGAGAAATATAGCGCCTAATCATTACCAGCACACATAGCCACAATTGCAGCCAGAGTCCCTACTCCAAGCACTGGAGCATAGCCTAGTATCTGAACGTCTTCTCTGACTTAGGGGCAGGTGTGCATGGTCCCCATTGAGAAGGCAGGATGGTCTGTAATGGACATAGACCTGCCAAGGGCCATCATCAACTGCATGGGTCATGAATGATATCTGAATTTGGTGTATGTGCAAAAGTAAAGTATGTACCATGCAATATACTGCAGGTCAAAACGCAATGCATGCCTTGCACATGAGCAGCCTCTATGTGTGACTGTTTTGCTTAGGTGGTACAGTGGAAGGAAGGGCATCTTGCCCTCACATGTGGTTTGACCACTGGACAAGAAATAAATACTGGCGCTGTGTCTCTGTAATGCAGATGTAGTACTGGGTGTCCTGTGTAGTCTGTACTGCATTTGTACTAAGTAGGCAGGGCCTAGGTAGGGTTGGCAACTGGCTCCAGATGGCCCCAACAAGCCTGATCCAGTACTGGGATTACCTCATTAGCCACAGGGACTTGTAGTTCTGATATATCTGCTGAACTCCATAAGAAAGGCAGGACTACATGCCTCTGCATGCAGTGGGGTAAACCCAGGACTAAAGCAAATCTCGCTGCCACGTCTTCAGCCAGTAGCAAACCCAGCAGAGTAGTGCTATGTGATAAATGTCCTGTACATAGGTATGGTACATGGCTCCAGGTTATCTGAGAATGCCTGAGCCAGTCCAGGTTTTACTTCCATAGACACCTTAGAAACATAGAAAAATGATGAAAGAAAAAGACCACATGGCCTATCTAGTCTGTCCTTCCATATCAACAACTAAAACAGTCCCCTTTTTTCCTTTAGAGATCCTCTGTGTTTGTCCCATGCTTTTTTGAATTCAGATACTGTCCTTATTTCTACCACCTCCACTGGGAGACTATTCCACGGATCCACCACTCTTTCCGTAAAGAAATATTTCTGCATATCACTCCTGAATCTATCCCCTTTCACCCTCATCCCATGTCTCCTCATAGCAGAACTTGCTTTCAATCGAAAGAGGCTCTCCTCCTGTGCATTTATGCCATGGAGGTATTTAAATGTCTCAATCATATCACCTCTATTCCGCCTTTCCTGTAAGGTGTACATATTAAGATCCTTCAGTCTGTCCTCATATGCTTTATAATGAAGACCACTAACCATTTTAGAAGCTACCCTCTGTACTGACTCCATCCTGTTTATATCCTTTTGAAGGTGCGGTCTCCAGAATTGCACACAATACTCCAAATGAGGTGGCACCAAAGACTTATACAGAGGCACTATCACCTACTTTTTCCTGCAAACCATTCCTCTCCCTATGCACCCAAGCATCCTTCTAGCTTTTGCTGTCGCCTTTTCTACCTGTTTAGCTACTTTAAGATCATCAGACACAAAACGCCAAGGTCCCGCTCTTCTTTAATAGACAAAAGTACTTCACCCCCTATACTATATTGCACCCTTCGATTGCTGAAGCCCAAATGCATGACCTTGCATTTTTTAACATTAAATCGCAGCTGCCAAATTATAGATCATTCTTCAAGCTTAGCTAGATCCCTCCTCATGTTATCTACACCTTCCTGGGTGTCTACTCTATTGCAGATTTTGGTTTCATCCGCAAAGAGGCAAACCTTACCCGACAGCCCTTCTGCTATATCACTAACAAAGATGTTAAAAGTGGAGGAGGTGAAAGCATCCCTGGAAAGGGAAGAACCAGAGCTCAAGTACCCCAAAGTTGCAGAATCAATGACCACAAGGAAGCGAAGGGTAGTGGTAGTTGGTGACTCTCTTCTGAAGGGTACTGAGGCATCCCTCTGCTGACCAGACTTGATGTCCAGAGAGGTATGCTGTCTGCCAGGTGCCAAAATCCAAGATGTTACAGAGAGTTTGCCGAGACTCATCAAGCCCACTGACGATTACCCAATGTTGCAAATCCATGTCGGCACAAATGATACTGCCAAGTATCCCTCTGAGCATATCTAAAGTGACTTCATGGCTCTGGAACAGAGGGTGAAGCAGATAGGTGCACAGGTGGTGTTCTCTTCAATCCTCCCTGTTGAGGATAAAGGCCAAGGCAGAGAAGCTCACATCCTGGAAATGAATGCATGGCTGCATGGATGGTGTCATCAAGAGCGTTTTGGTTTCCTGGACCATGGGATGCTGTTCCAAGGGTTGCAGAGCAGAGATGGTGTCCATCTGTCCAAGAAAGATTGGCATGTCTTCAGTAGCAGACTGGCTAATCTACTGAAGAGTGCTTTAAACTAGATTTGTTGGGGATGGGTGAAGAAAACCCTCAGGTAAGTGAAATATCGAATACCTTTATGGAAATGGGTAAAAGGGGTAACATATGGAAAGTGTTGTGTATAATTGCCCATAGCATGGGAAATAATATCCCAGATGTTGAAGCTTTAATGGGAGTGGCTGACTTGGATTTAGTGGCATTTACAGAAACATGATTCACAAAAAACCATGACTGGGATGTAACTATACCAGTCTATACTTTATTCAGAAAGGACAAGGTAGGAAGAAGGGGAGGAGGAGTGGAACTATATGTAAAAAATAATATTAAAGCATTGGAATTACAGAGCTTAAAAGGTAGGCACTGTGGGTTAAGATAGAAGACGGGAAAGAGAAATCTCTTTGCATTGGCGTGATATACAGACCTCCCTCACAAGAGGAAGAGGTGAATGGAGAGTTAATTGAAGACATACGCAGCATTGCTAGGAATGGGGAAGTGCTACTGATAGGGGATTTCAATATGACAGATGTTGATTGACACATTCCTGCTGCAGTATCATCTAGAAGTAAGGAGATCATGGATTCTCTACAGGGAGACAGGGAGAACTATTTGGGCAATTGGTAACAGATCCCACATGTGAAGGGGCCATACTGGACTTGGTGTTTACCAATGGTGAAAGTGTTTCTGATGTTATAGTGGGAGATCATTTTGCATCCAGTGATCACCAGATGGTGTGGTTCAGTATTAGGATTAGGGCTTATAGAATCCATTCAAAAGCGAGTGTCTTCGACTTTACGAAAACTAACTTTGCCAAGATGGGCCAATACCTCAGGGAGTCATTAGCGGGATTGGAACAGCTGGGGGATGTAGAAAAACAGTGGGCAAAACTGAAAGGGGATATTTTAAGGGGAACCAACCTTTTTGTTAAAATGGTAAATAAAGGTAAAAGGAAAAGGAGACACTATGGTTTTTGAAAGAAGTAGCTGAAAAGGTGAAGAAAAAGAGGGAGGCTTCAAGAAATACAAGAAATCACAGAAAGAGGAAGACAGGCATCTATATTTGGGAAAACTTAGAGAAGCTAGCAAAGTAGTCAGGAAAGCAAAGATTCAAAAAGATGAGGAAATAGCCAATGCAATAAAATGGGGGGGATATGACATTTTTCAGATATGTTGGTGAGAAAAGGAAGAGCAAAAGTGGTATTGTCAGACTCACAGGTGAAGGGGAGGAATATGTAGAAACTGATGAGGATAAAGCGGAATTGCTTAACAAATATTTCTGTTCTATGTTCACAGATGAAGAACCAGGAACAGGACCTCAGAAAACACCTTTGTAGTGACCTTTGTGCAAGCGTGACCCAGACTGGCTTGGCCTGTCCCTGATGAGCTGCTGGCAACTGGTCACCTAAATCATGATGCATAATGTGACCAGCAGCACTTGAGCCACTAGGTACTTTCATGTTTGAAATATGCCATGGTGCCTTGCTCCACCAATGTAAAAAGTAAACTGGCACCTTTGCTCCATCCAGGAAATGGGTAGCATGACAATCCTGTGCATGTGCCTACGGCAATTAGTGTAGTTGGTTGTATGCTTCCTCTTATAAGCACAGGTGCATATGTGCTGGAGGTAAGGATTTACACAAAGCTGCAGGTTAGGAAGGGACAGATAACAGCAGTCCAATGTCACTGCCTTTGACAGCACCAAAGGCACTGAGCTGCCAAGTGATCCCATCACATGAGGGAGATGTTTTGCCAGGCCATGGTTTCACACATTCTCACTTTGATCCATAATGCAACCTGCTACACTGATTGCAGTGTGTCAAATCAGGGCCCAAGAATCCCATATCACAGTGCACATGACATTTGGAACCAGTACTGCCAATAACTCTCAGCTCTGGAACAGGGTAAGTTGGCAACCCTGTTGTCAGTGGGTTTGCAATATAGGGTCATCAAAAAACCTTGATCCCCTTTCTTGATAACAATGTCCAGATATGAGACTGCATACTTACTTGTGTATTCAGATTGGAGGTGCAAATCTAAAGTGTTGATCCACAAAAGGAATTCCTCCAGGTGGTCATGTTCACCATACCATATCATAAAAACATCATCAATATATCTCCGCAACACCTTCACATTGTTCATAAAAGGGTGGCGTGTTAAGAAGTTCTTTTCGAAGTCAGCGACATATAAATTGACAATATCTGGGGCAATAGAAGACCCCAAAACCACCCCTTTGATTTGTTTCAGTAAGCGCCAAAGTGGCTAGTTGCATAAGAAATTGAATCGGAAGCCTCCGAGAGTCCATTCTTTCTAAAAGGATGTCCTTAAGAATCTGGAGGGCCTCCCTCTATGGTACATTCATATATAATAAAGCTATGTCAATGCCTTTGAGTCAGTCCTGACTCCTGGTGACCCAGAAGCTCCTGGGTTTTCTTGGCAGTGTCATCGGAAGTAATTGCCAGGCCTTTCTTCCGAGGCAATGGAGGGTTAAGTGACTTGCCCAAGGTCACAAGGAGTGCTAGTGGGAACTGAACCCTGGTTGCTTGGTTACCAAGCCAGTGTTCTAACCACTAGGCTACTCCTCCACTCCTAAAGCTTTGTCAAGGGTGACTAATTCCAAATCACCACGATACCCTTGGAATTCCTCTAAAATATTAATATCAGAGGAGTCCCAAACATATGATGGAATGGTCATAATAAAATGCCTAAGTAGGACATCGAACATTTGAGAAATAGGCTCAAAAAGGGAGCCTATGGCCAATATTATAGGTCATCCTGGCAGTTTAACAACAGACTTGTGAATTTATTTGTGAATATATATGTTTTTTTGAGTCAAGTAGGCTATCTCGTAACCAGTCTGTATGAAGGAATCAATGCTCCACTTGAGGAGTATAGTGGGGTCCCAGTCCAGTCATACATAGAAACTCCTATCTTGTAAATGCCTATTTATTCCATCAATGTAATCACTCTTATTCATTACAACTGCTCCCCCCTTATCCACTGGTTTGAGCACTATTTTATAATTAGCTTTCAAAGATGAAAGAGCATCTCTCTCAGATTTTGAAATGTAGGCAGTAGGTTGGATTCCAATTGTGCAACCTGTCGTAATACCACCCTCTCAAATGAGTCAATAATAAAATTATTTGTATGAGGGGGGACCCAGGTGGATGTTCTCTTGACTATTGAAGGGTCTGTAACGGCATCTGATTTATTAGCAAAAAAGTCCATTATTTTGATCTTCCTAAAAAACTTATAGAGATCTACCCGAGTGTCAAAGGAGTCATATTCCGGGTAGGTACAAAGAACAATCCCTTATTAAAGAGATGGATCTCTTCTTGGGTCAAGGGAGTATCTGAAAGATTCACTATGCCTGATTCTAATACCAATCGTAAGGGTTCCTGCAGTTGGGCCTCTCCCTCTTCATGTCTGATCTGTCTATACTCCATTTGGACGTTCCTCTCCCCTTTCCTCTCGGTGGATAATAAATTGCTGTGGTCTCCCTGGTTTTGGAGTGTGTCCAATTCCATGTCTTCCCCCCTCCCTTCCAAAGTTTGTTCATCTCTAAAAAATCATTCCTCTTTTCCCTTTTGTTTGAACTAAAATGGGGGCCTGAGGAATCCAAAGGATCCTCCGATTGGCTATGGCTCTTCTTCTGAAATTGTTCAGTTTGAGTGTATAGCGGCAAATTTAATGCAACCTTTTGCGCCTCTTTTTTATTTGAGAAACTCACCCTCTGTCTTGGCAAATTAACTCCTTTCCTATACTCCATGAGTAAATATTCCCTTTCCTGTAATCCTCCTCATCAAGGCAGCGTTTCTCAAGTTTTTTCTCTTCAATCTCCTTTTTGTATGACTGGATATTCCTATTGTAATCTGCTATTAGGGTCTCATATCTAGAATCATTCTCTTTAAGAGTATTCAATTTTTCATCAACTTCATGCTGTATAGTCTCTGCCTTGTTCTTAGAGGTATTTATGAGTAATATCATTAGGTCCAGGGAACACTTGTTCAGAATTGCGTTCCAGCATTGTACAAAAGTGTCATCGTCCGGAAAGAAACCCGGACCCTTATTAATATATAATATAATTCTCATATGCATGGTATCATCTTGGTATGGCAATATTCCATGAGTATGGCAAAATGAAGTTTCTTTCTGAAATACAGTACCTCTGGGTGAGAGCAACCACATCCTCCCACACTTTATTAGGTCCATCTTCATTGTCCTCAACCTGGGAGAATAGAGGTTCCTTTGGTAGATCCTTTTGTAGATCATCTTCTCCATCACTGAGCACGTCCTTCCAGGGTGAGAACATTTTTAGTGCAAACATGGACAGAGTCCAACCAAAGGGAAGCACAATATACTCACAAATATAAACACAAACAAGTCCAGAGTGAGTATTATAACCAAGGCTTTATTGAGAACATTCAGAAATGATATGCACACAAGGATACTCAACCTGACATGGCTGTGTTTCAGCATGGCCTTCATCAGGAATTTGAACTATAATGAAACAAAGCACATAAAATAACATTAAAACTAATATTAACAATTGATATTAAAAATGATACTAAAGATAATATTAAAAATAAAATTAAAAATAATACAAGCAATCAAAGGCAGAAACATAGAAACATGATGACAGAAAAAGACCACATGGCCTATCTAGTCTGTCCTTCCATAACAACAACTACAACAGTCCACTTTTTATCTTTAGAGATCCTCTGTGTTGGTCCCATGCTTTTTTGAATTCAGTTACTGTCCTCATCTCTACCACCTCCACTGGGAGACTATTCCATGGATCCACTACTCTTTCTGTAAAGAAACATTTCCGCATATCACTCCTGAATCTATCTCCCTTCACCCTCATCCCATGTCCCCTCGTAGCAGAACTTGCTTTCAATTGAAAGAGGCTCTCTCCCTGAACATTTATGCCACGGAGGTATTTAAACATCTCAATCATATCACCTCTATCCCGCCTTTCCTCTAAGGTGTACATATTCAGATCCTTAAGTCTGTCCTCATATGCTTTATAATGAAGCCCATTAATCATTTTAGTAGCCACCCTCTGCACCGACTCCATCCTGTTCACATCCTTTTGAAGGTGCGGTCTCCAAAATTGCACACCATACTCCAAATGAGGTTGCACCAAAGACTTATACAGAGGCATTATCACTTCCTTTTTTCTGCTAGCCATTCCTCTCCGTATGCACCCAAGTATCCTTCTAGCTTTTGCCGTCGCCGTTTCTACCTGTTTAGCTACTTTAAGATCATCAGACACAACCACGCCTAGGTCCCGCTCTTCTTTAGTGGACAAAAGTACTTCACCTCCTATACTGTATTGCTCCCTTGGATTGCTGCAGCCCAAATGCATGACCTCACATTTTTTAACATTAAATCCCAGCTGCCAAATTCTAGACCATTCTTCAAGCTTAGCTAAATCCCTCCTCATGTTATCTACACCTTCCTGGGTGTCTACTCTATTGCAGATTTTTGTATCATCTGCAAAGAGGCAAACCTTACCCGACAGCCCTTCCGCTATATCACTAACAAAGATGTTAAAAAGAATCGGACCAAGGACAGATCCCTGGGGCACACCACTGGTAACATCCTTCTCTTCAGAGTGAGCTCCATTTACTTGTACCCTTTGTCGCCTCCCACCCAACCAATTTCTAACCCAAGCAGTAACTTTAGGGTCCATCCCTAGGGTGCTCAGTTTGTTTATAAGTCGCCTGTGAGGAACAGTGTCAAAGGCTTTACTGAAATCTAAATACACCACATCTAGAGCTCTCCCTCGGTCCAACTCCCTGGTCACCCAGTCAAAGAAATCAATCAGATTTGTCTGACAAGACCTGCCTCTGGTGAATCCATGCTGCCTCGGATCCTGTAATCCGCTGGACTCCAGAAACCTCACTATTTTCTCTTTCAGCAGAGTTTCCAATAATTTACTCACCACCGAAGTTAAACTAACCGGCCTGGAGTTTTCAACCACATCCTTACTTCCGCTTTTGTGTAAAGGCACCACATGAGCCTCTCTCCAGTCCTTTGGCACCACTCCCGACTCCAACGAGGCATTGAAAAGGTCAGTCAGTGGAGCTGCTACAACGTCCCCAAGTTCCCTCAGTATTCTAGAGTGTATCCCATCCGGTCCCATCGCTTTGTCTACTTTAAGTTGAGCTAGTTTCTCACGAACACAGTCTTCTGAAAATTGTTCAAGATGTCCCTCGCTTCTGTTCTTATTTGTGGGTGTTTTCTGAGGTCCTGCTCCTGGTTCTTCATCTGTGAACACAGAACAAAAATATTTGTTAAGCAATTCTGCTTTATCCTTATCAGCTTCTACATATTCCCCCCCTGCACCCTTGAGTCTGACAATACCACTTTTGCCCTTCCTCCTCTCACTAATATATCTGAAAAATGTCTTATCCCCCCATTTTATTGCATTGGCTATTTCCTCCTCCTTTTGAATCTTTGCCTTCTTGACTACTTTGCTAGCTTCTCTAAGTTTTTCCAAATATAGATGCCTGTCTTCCTCTCTCTGTGATCTCTTGTATTTCATGAAGGCCTCCCTCTTTTTCTTCACTTTTTCTGCTACTTCCTTCGAAAACCATAGCGGTCTCATTTTCCTTTTGGCTTTATTTACCATTTTAACAAAAAGGTTGGTTGCCCTTAAAATACCCCCTTTAGTTTTGCACACTGTTTTTCTACATCCCCCAGCTGTTCTCATCCCACTAACGACTCCCTGAGGTATTGGCCCATCTTCGCAAAGTTAGTCTTCCTAAAGTCTAAGATCCTTACTTTGGAATGGATTCTAACAGCCCTAGTCCTAATACTGAACCACACCATCTGGTGATCACTGGATGCAAAATGATCTCCCACTACAACATCAGAAACACTTTCACCATTGGTAAGCACCTAGTCCAGTATGGCCCCTTCACGTGTGGGGTCTGTTACCAATTGCCTGAATAGTTCTCCCTGTAGAGAATCCAGGATCTCCTTACTTCTAGATGATACTGCAGCAGGAATGTGCCAATCAACATCTGGCATATTGAAATCTCCTAGCAGTAGCACTTCCCCTTTCCTAGCAATGCTGTGTATGTCTTCAATTAACTCTCTGTCCACCTCTTCCTCTTGTGAGGGAGGTCTGTATATCACACCAATGCAAATAGATTTCTCTTTCCCTCTTTCTAGCTTAACCCACAATGCCTCCTCTCTCCCTTTTAAGCTCTGTAATTCCAAAGCTTTAATAGTAGTTTTTACATATAGTGCCACTCTCCTCCCCTTCTTCCTACCCTGTCCTTTCTGAATAAAGTATAGCCAGGTATAGTTACATCCCAGTCATGGTTTTCTGTGAACCATGTTTCTGTAACTGCCACTAAATCCAAGTCAGCCACTCCCACCAAAGCTTCAACTTCAGGGATCTTATTTCCCATGCTACGGGCATTAATACACACTGCTTTCCATATGTTACCCCTGTTACCCATTTCCATAAAGGTATTTAATGTATCACCTACCTGGGGCTTTCACTTACCTGGGGGCTTTCTTCATCCACATAGAGATGATGAACAAAAATCTTAATGATGTGACTAAATGAACTCTAAGGGGAATGTTTACTAAACAGTGGTAAAGGAGTAAGTGTGCCATTAGCGTGTGCTAACATAAGAACATAAGAACATAAGATATGCCATACTGGGTCAGACCAAGGTCCATCAAGCCCAGTATTCTGTTTCCAACAGTGGCCAATCTAGGTCATACGTACCTAGCAGTTTCCCCAAGGGACACAGGTTCCACAATGCTTGTATTGGTTCAAGCATTGATATCCTGGGTCCCTTCTTATTTTTTATTTATTTTTTATTTTTTAATCACATTTATATACCGCAACTTCCAAAGTTCAGTTGCGGTTTACAGTTAACAACAATCAACAAAGCAAGTATGTTTGTTTTACATGGAACGTCGAATATAACAAAACATATTTACAAGGAACATCATATTAAATATCAAATAAACAATGTGATATAATACCAAACAGTGTGAAAACTATATACAAGTTTATATATGAATATATATACATGGAATACATGGAAGGGAGGGGACATAATTCATAATTTATGGACCTTTCCTCCAGGAACTTGTCCAAACCTTTTTTAAACCCAGCTACACTAACAGCCTTTACTACATCCTCCGGTAACAAATTCCAGAGTTTGATTACACGTTGAGTGAAAAAATATAACGGTGCACCTGCACCCTTAGCGCATCCAAAAAAGCCACCTTAGCATGCGCTAATGTTACCAGTAGTGTAAAGCGCCATGTGGGCGGAGATAAGGTGTGTACAGGGTGGAGCGGGTGGTCAATAGGCGGGGAGTGGGCATGAACAAGTCACGCTCCCTTAACGCCAATTGCGCAACCTGCCAAAAGGCACCTTAACGCCGGGAACCATACCGCAAATCAAAACCTTGTGGAAAAGGCGCCTGTCGAAGGTGAGAGAGACCATCTCATGTGAGCAATGTGGCAAACAGATAGGGGAGCCCAAGTCAATGATAGTAGTGCTACAAAAACAGCATAATAATAAAATGTCTAAATAGGACATTGAACATTTGAGAAATAGGCTCAAAAAGGGAGCCTATTGCCAATATTATAGCCACTTTCCAGCAGCTCCCCCGATTCGGGGTAGAGCGTCCGAGCAGGAGAGGCAGCCAAATCTCCCGCTCGGAGGCTCCTGCCCAATCAGGGCAGTGGGAGGAGCAGCAGAGCCGGTATAAAAGCTAGCTCCAACGCGGGACAGCAGCAGCCACTTTCCAGCAGCTCCCCTGATTAGAGGTAGAGCGCCCGAGCGGGAGAGGCAGCCAAATCTCCCGCTTGGAGGCTCCTGCCCAATTGGGGCAGTGGGAGGAGCAGCAGAGCCGGCATAAAAGCCAGCTCCGACGAGGGACAGCAGCAGCCACTTTCCAGCAGCTCCCCCGATTCGGGGTAGAGCGCCCGAGCGGGAGAGGCAGCCAAATCTCCCGCTTGGAGGCTCCTGCCCAATCAGGGCAGTGGGAGGAGCAACAGAGCCAGCATAAAAGCCAGCTCCGACGAGGGACAGCAGCAGCCACTTTCCAGCAGCTCCCCCGATTCAGGGTAGAGCACCT
This sequence comes from Ichthyophis bannanicus, assembly GCA_033557465.1. NCBI lineage: Eukaryota > Metazoa > Chordata > Amphibia > Gymnophiona > Ichthyophiidae > Ichthyophis > Ichthyophis bannanicus. The sequence continues at coordinate 499,150,202 of CM066035.1, forward strand.
GAGCGGGAGAGGCAGCCAAATCTCCCGCTTGGAGGCTCCTGCCCAATCAGGGCAGTGGGAGGAGCAACAGAGCCAGCATAAAAGCCAGCTCCGACGAGGGACAGCAGCAGCCACTTTCCAGCAGCTCCCCCGATTCAGGGTAGAGCACCCGAGTGGGAGAGGCAGCCAAATCTCCCGCTCGGAGGCTCCTGCCCAATCGGGGCAGTGGGAGGAGCAACAGAGCTGGCATAAAAGCCAGCTCCGACGAGCGCACCTGCGCTCTGCGGGCCCGCGCCTGAGGGCGGGAACAAACAACAGCACCAAAAAAGCACATCCAGCAACAAACTGAAGCAACTCCAACAACACCAAAAGGTGCTCCTCCACCAACCATGCCTGGGGACCCCACCGGAGGGCCCTCTGGCATGGCACTCCAGTGCAGCCACAGAAACAACCACAACTGCCGCTGCAACAGAACCACCAGCAGCAAGCGAACTCAGACAACGAAGACAAGAAAGACAACACCAGCAGAGCAAAGTAAGTGCAACCATCTACCAAACTCTGACCGGCATAAGAATGTACACAACATGGATTCTGCCCATCAGCCTCCTCCTCACCCAACTCCTACCACACCAGACAACCTACCACAACCTACTAACAAGCACTCCATGGCAGCCAGCACAACTCTTCACAGATCCACAGTGCACACACTGGAACACAATCAAGACACCCAAGCACAGGAGGCAGGAGGAGTGGCCTAGTGGTTGGGGCAAGGTACTTCAGGCCGGAAGGTCGGGGGTTCAAATCCCACTAGAGGACAGCAACCTTGGGCCGGAAGGACTGGGGTTTCTAGTCCCACAGGTGCTCCTTGTGGTCTTGGGCAAGCCACTTAACCCTCCATAGCCCATGTTCCCTGTAAAATAGTTATCTTCAAGTTATAGTGCCCTGTTCAGTGTAATTTCAGTTTGTTCAATGTAAACCGCACTGATGCAGAATAGCGCGGTATAAAAGAGAATGTAAATAAATAAATAAATAAATAAATAAAAATAGACACAAATCCACCACACAAACAAACCCAACAAAGCACAGATACAACTAAGCACCCCGGCTATGATCACAATCGAGCTCATCAACGCCAGATCCATAAGAAACAAAATTAACACAATAGCAGACCACATAGAAGATCATCAACCTGACATACTGTGCATTACTGAAACATGGCTCACCCCCACCGACAATGTGCTACTTAATCAATTAGTACCAACCACATACGCAGCATTCAACTGCCCACGCACACAACGAAGAGGAGGAGGGGTCCTGATCCTCGCAAGGAACAGCCTAAAATGCAAGTCACGAAGCACATCAAACACAAACCAATGCAACACCATCACTGTGGAAAACAAACAGATGGCACTCTGCCTCACCTACAGAGCCCCGGATGCGCCACCAGACGAACTATCATCCACTCTAGAAGACGTCTGTGCCATCAACACTAGCAACAAACCCCTGCTACTACTAGGAGACTTCAACCTAAAATCCTCCAACACAAAGGACGCAGAAGCCTTCCTACAAGCTATGGGATCCTTACAATACACACAACTGATTGACACCCCGACACACAAATACCAGACCTCATATTCATCACCAGACCTCATATTCGCATCCAACTTTCTAATGGAAAATGGTAACATATCCACACCAGATGTCACCCCCGTTCCATAAGAACATAAGATATGCCATACTGGGTCAGACCAAGGTCCAACAAGCCCAGTATTCTGTTTCCAACAGTGGCCAATCTAGGTCATATGTACCTAGCAGTTTCCCCAAGAAACACAAGTTCCACAATGCTTGTACTGGGTCAAGCATTGATATCTTCGGTCACTTCTTAATAATGGTTTATGGACCTTTCCTCCAGGAACTTGTCCAAACCTTTTTTAAACCAAGCTACACTAACAGCCTTTACTACATCCTCCGGTAACAAATTCCAGAGTTTGATTACACGTTGAGTGAAAAAATATTTTCTTTTATTAGTCTTAAATAGTTTACCCTGTAGCTTCATTGCATGTCCCCTAGTCTTTCTATATTCTGATAAGGTAAACAATCGATCTACGTTTACCCGTTCCACTCCGTTCATTAATTTATAGACTTCTATCATATCTCCCCTCAGCCGTCTCTTTTCCAGGTTAAAGAGCCCTAACCTTTTTAGCCTTTCTTCATAGGAGTATCCTTCCATCCCCTTTACCATTTTGGTGGCTCTTCTCTGTACCTTTTCTAAAATCGCTATATCCTTTTTAAGATACGGCGACCAGAATTGCACACAGTATTCAAGGTGCGGTCTCACCATGGAACGATATAGAGGCATTATAATATCTTTTGTTTTATTTTCCATTCCTTTCCTTATCATACCTAGCATTCTATTTGCTCTCTTAGCCGCCGCTGCACACTGGGCCGAGGGTTTTAACATGGTATCCACAATGACGCCTAAATCTTTTTCCTGGGTGGTGGTTCCTAATGTGGAACCTTGCATCGTGTAACCATAGTTTGGGTTGTTCTTCCCTAGGTGCATAACCTTGCACTTGTCCACATTAAATTTCATCTGCCATTTTGATGCCCAGTCTTCCAATTTATCAAGATCCTCTTGCAATTTTTCACAATCCTCTTGGGTTTTAACAACTTTAAATAGTTTTGTGTCATCTGCAAATTTGATAACCTCACTCGTTATTCCACTTTCCAGGTCATTTATGAATATGTCAAAAAGCAGCGGAACCAGCACAGATCCCTGAGATACACCACTATTCACCTTTCTCCATTAGGAAAATTGGCCATTTAGCCCTACCCTCTGCTTTCTATCTTTTAACCAGTTCCTGATCCACAATAGTACACTGCCTCCTATCCCATGACTCTTTAGTTTTGCCAAAAGTCTCTGATGAGGGACCTTGTCAAAGGCTTTCTGAAAGTCCAGATACACAATATCAACCGACTCACCTTTGTCAACCTGTTTATTCACTCCTTCAAAAAAACATAACAGATTAGTAAGACAAGATCTTCCTTGTCTAAAGCCATGTTGGCTGTCTCCCATTAGGTTGTGACTATCTACATGCTGAGTAATTTTATTCTTTATGATGGTTTCTACCATTTTTACCGGTACTGACGTCAGGCTCACCGGTCTGTAGTTTCCCGGATCACCCCTGGAACCCTTTTTAAAAATTGGTGTTATATTGGCGATCCTCCAATCTTCAGGTATTAGAGATGATTTTAATGATAGTTCACAGATTACTGATAGCAGATCTGCAATCTCATATTTCAGTTCTTTCAATACCCTTGGATGTATACCATCCGGCCCAGGTGATTTGCTACTCTTCAGTTTATCTAATAGTTGTAAGACATCTTCCCGATGTATCGATATTTCCTTCAATTCTTCCGTACCTTTAAATACCACTTCAGTCATGAGTAACATCCCTACATCTTCCTCAGTAAAGACCGAAGCAAAGAATTCATTCAGTCTCTCCGCTATCGCCTTGTTGCCTCTTAGTGCTCCTTTAACCCCTTTATCATCTAATGGACCAACTGACTCTCTCACAGGTTTTTTGCTACGAATGTACTTGAAAAGGTATTTATTTCGCGTTTTTGCTTCCGCAGCAAGCTTCTTCTCAAATTCTCTCTTTGCCTGCCTTATCAATGCCTTGCATTTGACTTGCCAGTGCTTGTGCTGTTTCCAGGTTTCGTCGTTTGGCTCTTTTTTTCCATTTCCTGAAAGATGCTTTTTTGGCAACAACAGCCTCTCTGACCTCACCTTTAAACCATGCTGGCAGTTTTTTGGACTTCCTTCCACTTTTCTTAAAGCGTGGAATACAGCTGGTCTGGGCTTCCAAGATAGTATTTTTCAACAACAGCCAAGCTTGATGTACATCTTTAACCTTCGCAACTGCTCCTTTTAGTTTTTTCTTAACTGTTTTCCTCATTTTATCATAGTCTCCCTTTCAAAAGTTAAAAGGTAGTACTGTGGATTTCCTTACTATCCCTCCTTCACTAATTAAATCAAAGGCGATCATGCTATGATCACTATTGCCAAGTGGCCCCAACACCCTTATCTCTTGCACTGATCTGGTGTTCCACTAAGGACTAGGTCTAATATGGCTTCCCCTCTGGTCGGTTCATGAACCAGCTGCTCCAAGAAGCAGTCATTTATTTCATCTAGGAACTTTATCTCCCTAGCATGTCCTGACGTGACACTGACCCAGTCGATACCGGGGTAATTGAAATCACCCATTATTATTACTGCGCTGTAACTTTTGTTAGCTTCCTTGATTTCTTTGAGCATTTCATCATCCATTTGGTCATTCTGGCCAGGTGCTCGATAGTACACCCCCACTGCCATTGCCTTCCCCCTTTTATATGGAATTTCAATCCATATAGATTCTACAGCAGATTTTGTTTCCTGCAAAATTTTAATCCTTTCTGAGTCAATGCCCTCTCTAACATAGAGCGCAACCCCTCCACCAATTTGATCAGCTCTATCATTACGATATAGTTTGTACCTAGGTATCACAGTGTCCCACTGGTTGTCCTCCTTCCACCATGTCTCTGATATTCCAATCATATCTAACCTTTCATTTAGTGCTATATATTCTCACTCTCCCATCTTATTCTTTAGACTTCTAGCATTTGCATACAAGCATTTTAGAGAATGTATTTTATTCATGTTAATTTGGCTATTGTTAGACATGGGTAAATTGGGATCTTTAAGCTCTGTCTGCTCCATACTTGAGGGCATTTGGGCTACTTTACTCTTTTGTGGAACCTCTCTGCTTTTGGTAGTATCCTTCAAGGATACATTCTTCCGAACCATCCGCTCTTGGGCGACTGTCGGCTTTCCCCTAATATCTAATTTAAAAGCTGCTCTATCTCCTAAAGCTGCTCTATCACATAATCAAAATAAAGGTCATGCCACAAGGCCAAAACCATGACAAAAACCTAGACAAACCAACAGCACAAAGAAGATTTAAAAGCTTCGACAGGGACCAATTTCTCCAGGACACTCTACCACACCAGAATACGGAAGAAGAGGATCTAAATGACCAAATCAAAAAATGGAACAGCGTCATCAATGCAGCCGCCAAAGCCACCGAACACAGACCCAAGAAAGATCGTTGCACTAGGGCACATCACGCACCCTGGTACTCAAAAAACATACGGAACAAAAAGAGAAAACTCAGGAAGCTAGAACTGCGGCGGAGACACACCAAGTCTCCCAATAATCAGGCTCTATACTTAAAAAAACAAAAAGAGTACAACGATCTAATCAACCAAACAAAGAGAGAATACCACGCCAATATCATACTCAAATCAAACAACAAACCGAGAGAGCTCTTCGAAATTGTGAAAACACTCACCAACGAGCAGAAATCCGACAGCGAAGGGCAAATAGACCCACAAACATTCGCAGACCACATCCAAGACAAATTCCATTCAGCTCCACGAAGGAAAACTGACACAAGCACCAAACCAACCACCCCCTCAAGAAAAACTTGGGACAAATTCAGCAACCCATCTACAGAGCAGCTCTCACACATCATCACCGCACTCAACACAAGCACGGCTCCAACAGAACCATGCCTAGTCACATGGATCAAAATGACAAAGTCAAACTTCATCAACACCATACACAACATGGTGAAAAGTTCACTAACACAAGGTTTCATGCCAGACCAGCTAAAACTCGCCACAATAAGACCAATTCCAAAGAAATCAGAACTCAACAAAAACAACCCAGCAGCCTACAGACCTATCTCAAGCATCCCCCTTCTGGCTAAGATTATTGAGAAAGCATTACAACATCAACTACAAGACTACATCAACAACTACACACAACTTGACCACAACCAACACGGTTTCCGCCCCAACCACGGAGTTGAAACACTCCTGCTATACCTTTTTAACAACATACTACACCTCATAGACAACAGCAAGAACGGATATGATCTTCATTGACATATCATCAACATTTGACTCAGTGGACCACGGAACACTACTAGCAAGACTACAGAACATCGGACTACATGGAGCCACACTGAGATGGTTCCACTCTTACCTAACGAACAGACAGATCCAGGTCAAGATTGGGCCCAACACATCCTGACCCATAAAAGTCAAGCAAGGCATACCCCAAGGATCCGCACTATCAGCTCTCTTATTCAACATCTACATACAGCCAATATGCAGCATCATAAAAGAGCATGGGATAAAATACACAATCTATGCGGACAATATAATGATATACACACCAATTATCCTCGACAACCCAGATCACACCAAGATAACAGATTGTCTCACACACATAAACACCTGGCTTCAAGACAATAACATGACCATAAACTACAGCAAGACCGAGGCGCTAATCATCACACGAAAATCCGACTTCATCCCCCCCCCTGCGACATCAAGATAGGCACCACAACCATACCCATACAATCAAAAGTTAAATGCCTAGGCATGACCATGGACAAAGAACTTAACCTTCAGTCCCACATCAGCAGAACCACCAAAAATGCATACCACAGGATGAGACTAGTACGACGCCTCAAGCCCCTCCTCACCCAGGAACACTTCTGCACAGTTTGTCAGGCACTAATAACCCCATTCCTAGACTTCTGCAACCCAATCTATCTGGGCCTAAGGAAACAGACACTAAGACCATTGCAACTGGCACAAAACACTGCAGCACGCATAATAGCCGGCACCATAAGACAAGAACACATCACACCCACCCTAAAAGAGCTCCACTGGCTGCCTATCAGCACCCGCATTAGATACAAGACAATCATAAACATTTTCAAAATCAAACAACAGACATCAGCCTTCAGCCTACACCCACTCATACAATCCGACAACAGCACAAGACCGAGGAGAAGAGGCACATCCAACCGTGTCACCTAAAGACATCAACAGGGTACGCAAGGACACCGAAAAACAAGCCTTATCAAAGGCAGCACCAACAATCTGGAACACCCTCCCCGACGAACTGCGTTCAACAACAGACCTTAAGAATTTCAGGAAACTACTGAAGACGACCCTCTTCATAGAACACTTTGGTGACATTACATAAACCATGCAACAGACAACTCAATACCCCCCCACACGTCACTATAATAGTAATTAAGCAAGGACCTGATATACATATCATTGTAAATAGCGCACGCTGTAAATAGCACACCAAGAATCAACATCCAGACACACTCACAAGCATACACTGCCCACTGCAAGTGCACACTAGACACTGTATCTTATTGTTTGCTGTTCAGACCGCCTTGATTGTAGGATAAGGCGGTATAGAAATCCGTTTAAAATAAATAAATAATGCCCAACTATGACAGAGCACAAGGCTGATGTTTCTAATGTGGCAAAGGGGGTGACACATGGGTGCTGCTATGTAAGAAAGGAGGTATCAGGTGTGCAGCCCCATGGGGGTATCGGGTGCAGGAGGGTGACAGGGCAGCCGCCCAGGGTGCACATTGAAGATGTGTGATATGACACTACTGAGACTGTGCGAGCACACAGACATGCAACTGCAGGTGGATGTGAATGCCCCCCATGTCACTGACACCATACTGCCAATGTTAGTGCCATGCGACTGTGTGGGTGTGCTGCAGTGTGTGTAGCCTGCAGCTGGAAACAGTTGGACTATGGTGGGGTGTGACAGGTGCCAACCTGCAGCTCTCACTGGGATGGCATGTCCATTCACATCTATCCCATCTCCCTGCAAGGTGGCACAGACACTGACCCCAACCCACTCTGGCCATGAGGGGCTGTCCCTGGCTGTTAGCATTCCTCACTAGACCCATGAGAGCATATGTCTGTCCCTATTAGGTCTGCCACTTCCCCATCTCACCCTCTACATGTCCAACCAACTTCCCTCCACTGTTACCCTCTCACCCTCTGCCCAGACTGTTGAGGAGGGAGGCACATACTGTCCTCCAGGCAACTAACTCACTACCTGTTCCTCACATCCAACTCCACACGTCACCTAGGCCCCAGCACCTGCACTGTTATCAACGCCAACCCACACATATCCAAACCATAGCCCTACCAAGCAAATGTCCATGCAGCCTGCCATCATGTCACAGAGCCTGCAGTCAGCGAAGTGCACATAGGAATATACTGACTTATGCCCACATGCACCTTGTACTGACCACTGAAGTAGACCTGCATAGCCTAAAGTATCTGCCAGCTCAGTGGCACAATCCCTAAGATCACTGAGTGCAGGGTGGAAGGTTCAAGGCCAGTCTGTGGATCACCATAGCTAAATATAATTCCTTTTATGTCAACACACCATCCAAGTTCATGAGCAGAGGGCCTCGATCCCCCCCACTCCTCTATGGCATGCATGGCTCACCACAGACACAAGGGCCACCTCAGTCACCATGAGCTCTGCCACGTCCCCCACCTTTCCCCCTTTAATTCAACCCACCCCTCACCCAGTTAGCCTTCACCCTCTGCTATAATCAATGAGGAAGGAAGCACACTCTGTCTGTACTCCAATCAACTCGCCATTTGTGCCTCTCATCCTAGTTACAACCATTAGAAAGGATATCTGGGCAGGCTAGGCACAGATGCATACTCCGTGGACCCACAAAACACACAGACCCAACCAATGTCACCCAATGGAGAGGATAAAAGCATTGGAATGGCCCTGTGGAAACCAGGTGTGAGAGGCAATCTCACAGGACGAACACCTGACATGGTAAGGCACTGAGGTACTACCTGGCACATATGGACATGCCGAGTTATACACATATAAAGACATACATACACATAAAAAGATATATATGTATGGAGAATGTGCAGTTGTGCCCCATCCCATGTCTGATGGACATGCAGCCATGCAGCCAAGGGGACTGTTGTAGTTGTTATGGAAGGACAGACTAGATAGGCCATGTGGTCTTTTTCTGTCGTCATATTTCTATGTTTCTATGTTTATGTGCACACACATCTATCTTATGAGACAATGGAGTGAAATGTGATATGGACATGGTCGCAAGGGGTTTTACTGTGACTCAAACCCTTGATCCTCTGTGTATTAGGTATTTGCACCCCTCCACACCATATGTACATGTGTAGAGACACATATATCTGTGTATGTACATGTTGACATAAATCTATATGTGTGTGTAGGTACATTCATACATATTGAGAGACAGAGAGAGAGAGACATGTACATAGCCCATAAAAAATATATATGTGCATAGGCCATAAATATATATATAGACAGAGAGAGAGAGAAAGAGAGAGAGAGAGAGAGAGAGAGAGAAAGAGAGAGAGTGAGGTAGACATGTAAAGACATTTCCATATCTCTAGAAATAGACATTCAAGGTGGAGGTGGAGCCTAGTGGTGTCACAGAGCAGATCCAGCAGAGCCCATGCAGATAGATAAAGAAGCAGTGAATCAGGCTGACACTGACGTTTTTAGTAAACACAGGTCAGGAAGTTGCTATGGGCAACAGAAACAAATGTGGTCACGAGCCAGAGAGACACACCCAGCCAGCAGAAAAGCTAGGAGGTCATCACCTGATGCAAGCCAGCTGGGGGGAGGTGGAGCTCGTGGGTACGTAGATAAGCACAGCTCACAAGCAGTTAGACAGAGTCGTGAAGAGAGCTGGGGACAGAGCCTACCCCTAGGATAGGTACCGAACTGTCGCCCCAACAACAGAGAGAGTTAATCCAAATGTTAGGAAAATTCTCTGATGTATTGACAACTCGACCGGGCGAAACCCACCTCGTGGCTCACGAAATTATTACAGTACCTGGACGCGTAATTCGGCAACGACCGTATAGGATGCCGGAGACCCGAAAACAGGAGGTAATCGAACAGGTAAAAGAAATGCTGGCCACCGGCATAATAGAAGAATCGCGAAGCCCGTGGTCCAGTCCTATTGTACTGGTGCCAAAACCCAATGGAACCCTAAGGTTCTGCATTGACTTCCGTCAAGTCAATGATATCTCACAATTTGATGCTTATCCCATGCCCCGTATAGATGATCTTCTAGATCGCTTAGGGCAGGCAAAATATTTGACCACCCTAGACCTCAGTAAAGGATATTGGCAAATCCCCTTAACAAGGGATTCAAAGCCCAAGACGGCGTTCAGTACGCCAATTGGGTTATTCCAATTCTGGCGGATGCCATTTGGCTTACACGGGGCAGCCGCCACGTGCCAGCGGTTGGTGGACCACGTTTTAAGGCCCCACCATGAATACGCCCTAGCTTATATGGATGACGTGGTAATATATAGTACAACTTGGGCGCAACATCTTGCTAGGGTGGAAGCGGTGCTGAGAGCACTACGGAGGGCTGGCCTAACCCTCAATCCCGAGAAATGTTTATTCGCCACTGAAGAGGCCAAATATTTGGGCCATATGATAGGGAAGGGTCTGGTAAAGCCATTAGCGAGTAAAATAGAAAGCGTCAGAGATTTCCCCAGACCCACAACAAAAAAACAGGTACGAAGCTTTCTAGGGTTGCTCGGTTATTATCGCCGATTCATACCCCGCTTCGCAGAAGAGAGTATTCTCTTTACCGAAATGTTGAAAAAGAATGCGCCCAACTGTGTACAATGGACTCCTGAGGCGGAGACAGCGTTTGTGGCCCTAAAAGAAAAACTCTGTAGTACCCCGGTGCTACGGGGCATAGATTTCAACTTGCCATTTATAGTTCAAACGGATGCGTCGGACACGGGGTTAGGGGTGGTGAAGTCCCAAGTCTTTGAAGGAGCCGAGCATCCGGTAGCCTATCTTAGTAGAAAACTCTCCAAGGCAGAAAGAAATTATGCCACGATTGAGCGGGAATGCCTAGCAATAAAATGGGCCATTGAAGCTCTCCATTTTTATCTCACAGGACGGAAGTTTTTGCTGATAACCGATCATGCCCCATTGAAATGGCTCAATCAAATGAAAAATAATAATGCGCGGTTAACAAGGTGGCACCTAGCGCTACAAACCTTTAATTTTACTGTTCAACACAGAGCAGGGAAAATGCACGGGAATGCGGATGCACTATCTCGAATTACGTGCTGTCCGCCTAGAATTGCGGCAGCCTGTAATATTTTAAGGGGGGGAATCTGTCACAGAGCAGATCCAGCAGAGCCCATGCAGATAGATAAAGAAGCAGTGAATCAGGCTGACACTGACGTTTTTAGTAAACACAGGTCAGGAAGTTGCTATGGGCAACAGAAACAAATGTGGTCACGAGCCAGAGAGACACACCCAGCCAGCAGAAAAGCTAGGAGGTCATCACCTGATGCAAGCCAGCTGGGGGGAGGTGGAGCTCGTGGGTACGTAGATAAGCACAGCTCACAAGCAGTTAGACAGAGTCGTGAAGAGAGCTGGGGACAGAGCCTGCATGAGGATAATGATGAAAGTTTGAATGAAAGCCTGACTGATTACCACGAGTGTTTGGGAGAGAGTCTGAGACAGCTGGAATCTGAGTTTGAGAGTGAAAGCAACGGCAAACGTGGAAGGAGCTACAGAGGAGGTAGCAAAGCCAGGACCGGAAGCTTCAGATATCAGAGGAGCCCAGAGTATACTGAGAAAGACCCAAGTTGGAACAGAGCCGTGGGGAGAACGGTAAAAGCCAAGAAGTTTTACTTTTACCCTGAAAGGGAAAACCCAGGGGTTGGCAGTGGAAGGCAATGCACAGAAACGCTAAAGCCTTATGAAGCCAGCTTGAGAGGTACAGATAAGTTTACTTACCCTTATACCAGGCATGGGAGGGTTAAAGGCTTTTTACCAGAAGAAGTTGGTATCTCTGGAGAGGATTTAAGAAGCAGAGTCCCTGCAAAACTGCCGTTTCATACTACAGCTGCTCACAGGAACCTAAGCCAGTCAGAGCCGAGAGGTAAGCCAATTTACCCTAATAGAGGTGCAAGGGAATGTTATAATTCACCTAATAGCTACCAGCAGTGGAGAGGCTCTCAGCAGAAGCATTACAGTGAAGGTGGTAATTCTGTTCCACACACTCTCACAGAGGGAGGAAGAGAATCCCGGCAGAATAGAGAGAGACTGTTAACAGACGTCCCTAATGCTGAAAGGGAAGATATATTGAAAGCATGTGTTGAGGATATGCAGTGTGAGACATCAGAAGCTGAGCCAAGCACTGAATACATGGACCGTACGATTTCAATAGCAGACAGCATTTTCTCACTGCGATAAAAGGAAGTAAGAGCTGAGTAAGCCAAAAACAGTAAAGAAGTGGTTTTTGTATGCTTACGAATGACTGTTTGATATACCTTTACTTTCCTTGTTAATAAGCTGAAGAGAAGCTATTTTTGTTCATATTTTGTTCCTTTTATATGCTCAAGAAGGATTGTGTTTTCCTTTGTTCACATCACAGCAAAAAGTCCTCTTGGAAGGGGAAATAAATCCCTTGTTAAAACCTTACCACAGTTTCACAACTAATTCTTTAACTGGCTATCAACAACTACAACTCCCAGAAGGCCAAGCAAGGCCTCCATAACAGAATTAAGTCAGTTTAACACAAGCCCCCAGCGCAGTGCCCTACTCCACCAGCAGGGTTCAGCACAAAGGGGTGACAGTGGTCAGAGTGACTACCCAGTACACAGCATATCAAAGGTTTGATCCTCACTGACATTCCCCGTGCCACAGTGCCATTGCATTGTAAGAAAAGGCCTGGTAATCTGCATCTAGTGATACTATTCCCTGATAGCCCCGGGAAACACAGAGTTATGTGACTCGCCAAGGGACAGCACAAAAAAACATGGTCCAACATGACAAATGTACATAGAAGACAGGTACTTGAACACCTCACAGGATCAGGACTAGATGTCATGGTCCTGTAAGCATAAGGCATCAGTGTACTATTGTAAGGTGCCTTGCGGTCATGTTGGGCATCCAAGAGTCTCGTAAGGCGCCATGAAGAGAGTCTAGGTGCCCAAAGTGCACCATAAGGCACCTTGATGCAACCTGCCCTAGGGCGTGCTGTGGAAATGCTGCAAACCTCTGATGTAACGACGCAGAAAAATAATACCACAAGGCAAAATGTCTGCCAATTCAAGAAAGCCCTGCTTCTGAGAAGCAGACCTGGACCTTCTGGACAGGCTCATCTTCTGCAGACAGGGAAGGCTTTTTTCCTCCTCCAGTGTCTGCTAGAACTTGTTCAAAATGAAGTGCTCCTGGGAACACCTGGGAGGATGCTTCAATGCATGTGCTGAATACCCATGAGATGTAAGTACATGGGGACAGGTACCACACGCACTTTAACCATACATAGCAGGTTGTAGGCAGCACACATCATCTATTGGGCACACCATACACACAGAGAGTCTAGTCTCTGATCTGTGAACTGATCAGCTGTACAGGACATTGTAGCTTGACCATAGGGCAGGGTTAATGGTGACATGCACAGTGCCCTGTAAAAATATTCATCCCATCGGTGTTTGTCCTGGTTTGGCGCATGGCAATCATTCACATTTGCATGTTGGGGGAATAGTAGCATGTGTAGTACACAACATTGCCATGACCTAGAAGGTGCAAAGTATCCCTAACTTTGTCAATACCATTAATGCAAGTATGCGACTCTTAAATATTTATTTTATTTATTTTATTTTATATCCCGCCTTATCCTAGAAAAAAAAAAGGTGTGTGCATGTGTATATACCATCCAGGGTTACGAAGATGTTGAGGCAGCTCTTGATGTACTTCCAGCTGCAAGTCCATTGTGTTATGTCCCCATCAGCCAACCACATCCATCCTCTGGGAATCTCAGACAGTCCTTGGGGCAAAACTGTTGCAACTCCTGAAAATTAAATGCTTCTCATTGGTGTACAGCAGTCCGCAGCCCATGGCAGTGTGTTGCAAGTGGAGTAAGGTTGAGGCCTCGGCTAGCCCATCAGAAGATATGTACATATTACCCATTGAAGCGGTATGAAATGTATGTGTAGGTCCACTGTTGTGTTAGAAGGTGAACCTCTGTCTCACACACAATACTCAGGCAGAGTATAACAGGTTAATCACAAATTGGGCCCCTGTGTAGTGGCAGCCTGTGTTCCAACTAACTTGACCAATTTGCCGGTGCATGCTGACGAGAAACATCCACACAACATGCTGTTGACACCACCATGTTGCATTGTCAGAATGTTTTTTGTGGGGCAATGGGATGTGTGGGGTTATTGTTGCACATGGGGGATATGCATGATGGAGCTGGAGCTCACCTGTTCCCCATCAGTTTCACATCATAGAAACATAGAAACATGATGACACAAAAAGACAACATGGCCTATCTAGTCTGTCCTTCCATATCAGCCACTACAACGGTCCCCTTTTTTTCCTTTAGAGATCCTATGTGTTTGTCCCATGTTTCCTTGAATTCAGATACTGTCCTCATTTCTACCACCTCCACTGGGAAACTATTCCACAGATCTACCACTCTTTCCGTAAAGAAATGTTTCCGCATATCACTCCTGAATCTATCCCCTTTCACCCTCATCCCATGTCCCCTCATAGCAGAGCTTGCTTTCAATTGAAAGACGGCTCTCCTCCTGTGCATTTATGCCACGGAGGTATTTAAACATCTCAATGAAATCACCTCTATCCTGCCTTTCCTCTAAGGTGTACATATTAAGATCCTTAAGTCTGTCCTCATATGCTTTATAATGAAGACCACTAACCATTTTAGAAGCCACCCTCTGTACTGACTCCATCCTGTTTATATCCTTTTGAATGTACGGTCTCCAGAATTGCACACAAAGCTTTAATATTATTTTTTACATATAGTGCCACTGCTCCTCCCCTTCTTCCTACCCTGTCCTTTCTGAATAAAGTATAGCCTGGTATAGTTACATCCCAGTCATGGTTTTCTGGAACCATGTTTCTGTAACTGACACTAAATCCAAGTCAGCCTCTCCCATTAAAGCTTCAACATCTGGGATCTTACTTCCCATGCTATGGGCATTTATACAAACTACTTTCCATATGTTGCCCTTTTTACCCATTTCCATAAAGATATTTAATGTTTCACTTACCTGGGGGCTTTCTTCACCCATCCCCAACAAATCTAGTTTAAAGCCCTCTTCAGTAGATTAGCCAGTCTGCTACTGAAGACACGTTGACCTTTCTTGAACAGATGGATGCCATCTCTGCTCTGTAACCCTTGGAACAGCATCCCATGGTCCAGAAAACTAAAACACTCTCAATGACACCATCCACACAGCCATGCATTCATCTCCAGGATGCGAATTTCTCAGCCTTGGCCTTTACCCTCAACAGGGAGGATTGAAGAAAACACCACCTGCACACCTATCTGCTTCACCTATTGTCCCAGAGCCATGAAGTCACTTTTGATATGCTCAGAGGGATATCTGGCAGTATCATTCATGCCGAAATGGATTAGCAACATTGGATAATAGTCAGTGAGCTTGATGAGTCTCGGCAAATTCTCCATAACATCTCGGATTTTGGCACCTGGCAGACAGCATACCTCTCTGGACACCAAGTCTGGTCAGCAAATGGACGTCTCAGTACCCCTCAGAAGAGAGTCACCAACCACCACTACCCTTTGCTTCTTTGTGGTCACTGATTCTGTAACTTTGAGGTGCTCAAGCTCTGGTTCTTCTCTTTCCAGGGATGCTTTCTCCTCCTCCACGTCGAGGGCTGCATAATGGTTCTTCAATTCAAGGGCTGGAGAAGTTGGATTGGTGATTCTGCAGGCCCTGGGGACTTGTGTCCAACCTTTGTCATTCTGTAGGCTCCCATCTTCTCCTCTGTTGGAGAGCTTGGATGTTGCAAGAAGCATCTCATCAATGTACTTCTCACTGTCTTGAATGCTCCTTAGCCTCACCACCTCCTCTTTTATTTTTATTATTTATTTTTATTTAACAGGTTTTATAGACTGCTTTATCATTTCAATCAATGCATTTTATATTGAAACTTAAACTTGGTAATGTACATTAAACACGGACATTGATAACTTGGATTTTACTGAGGCAATAGAGGGTTAAGTGACTTGCCCAAGGCCACAAGGAGTGCTTGTGGGAATCAAACCCTGGTCTCTGGATTCCCAAGCCAGTGTTCTTAACCATTAGGCAACTCCTACACTCCACTCTTTGAGTTCTTCCACTTGTTTCCTGAGAGCTTCAGCATGCAGGCATCCTGCACATGGAACCGGTCCTTCAACTGGCATTGGGATCTCTATCTGGACAGAGGCAGAAGCTGTAACGGGGGCAACAGCTTTGGCGATATGACTTTTCCCAGCCATTGTTCATCCCATGTGTTTGAGGGTCCACCACATGTTGCTGTGTAAACCCCAAAAGAGTGTTCCCTCCAGTTTTACAGTTCACCCTGTGCAATGGCTGAAATATATATCTGAGAGCCTCCAGAAAGCCCCAGTCTGTGGAGTCAATGGGCCAAAGTGCTCTTACAGACAGATGTCCCCATCTCAACTGTGGATCCATGCAACCAATTATTTGTTAATGCTGCTGTCTTTGTAGCCTCCTGCATGAATGACCTCCCTGCCTGGTCTGTGGATCCTGCTGTGTGACCCCTGCGATTCACTTATGTGTGGCACCACATAATTTCCAGTGCATTAGCATGGAACTAATGTTGGAGCATGGCATCATAGGAAGTTGGTAGATGGTTTCCCAACTCAACCCTGAATTCATATGTCTGCACAACCTTGTCTGTGACCTGTTTGGAGTGCACAGTGATCAGCATGTTGTATGGGTAGTGTAGGTGCAGAGTCAGGGGCCTGTCAGAAAAGGTATCCACATATAGGTAGCAAGTGACTGAGCAGGTGATACAGTCTACACCTAGGGGGAGCATAATCCCAGAAATATGTGCCTTTGCTGGACAACTGTATGGACCAGATTGTACATAGGGTTGTCATAGCAACAGGAATAATAATATAAACTGCTCCACTTATTAACCACACTGTAACACCTTTCAATAAACAAAAAGAAACAGAATCAGGAGGAAAGCAAATCTCAGATTCTACAAGGCCACCAATCAACCCACAAAGGTCACAGGTGTCTCCCTTGATGAAAACATCTATATGATTCTGAACACACCCCCACCAACTGAGAGACTCAAGTCAAACGTCTAGTACTGTTAATTGTCTGTCCAGATCCTTATTGTTGGACCCCCTGGTGCTGCCCCCCCCCCTCCTTTTTTGTTAAAACCGCTTTGACCCGGTGAAAAGCGGGATATAAATGCAGCTAAATAAATAAATAAAACATCAACGATTTGCTTATACTCTTCCTCCTATTGACATCATGGCGGAATCTATACCATACACTCCAAGACATAGGGAGGCTTTTCTAACCAGGGCTCCACACATCAAACAGTAGGGGAACTTTACTTGAGCACAGAAGGTTGCTGAACTCTGTAACTTCCTCAGGTTCAGAAACTGCTAACACCTAATCAGGAGTTAGTGGGCCTGTTTCCTGAGTGCAGTTGAAGCCTGCATAAAAGGCTCCTGAGCCCTGCCCTCTTGAGGCTTTCCTAACCAGGGCTCCATACATCAAACAGGGAACTTTACTTGAGCACAGAAGGTTGCTGAACTCTGTAACCTCCTCAGGTTCAGAAACTGCTAACACCTAATCAGGAGTTAGTGGGCCTGTTTCCTGAGTGCAGTTGAAGCCTGCATAAAAGGCTCCTGAGCCCTGCCCTCTTGAGGCTTTCCTAACCAGGGCTCCACACATCAAACAGTAAGTAAGGATTTGAGGGTTTCTTTGTTTGGTTTTTTTATTACATTGCTAGCTCTCTGACTGGGAGCTCTTAAAAGGGTTTTGTGTATATTTTTTAAAGCAAGGTTACTTTCATTTTTGCTGTTTTAGGGGAACTTTACTTGAGCACAGAAGGTTGCTGAACTCTGTAACTTCCTCAGGTTCAGAAACTGCTAACACCTAATCAGGAGTTAGTGGGCCTGTTTCCTGAGTGCAGTTGAAGCCTGCATAAAAGGCTCCTGAGCCCTGCCCTCTTGAGGCTTTCCTAACCAGGGCTCCATACATCAAACAGGGAACTTTACTTGAGCACAGAAGGTTGCTGAACTCTGTAACCTCCTCAGGTTCAGAAACTGCTAACACCTAATCAGGAGTTAGTGGGCCTGTTTCCTGAGTGCAGTTGAAGCCTGCATAAAAGGCTCCTGAGCCCTGCCCTCTTGAGGCTTTCCTAACCAGGGCTCCACACATCAAACAGTAAGTAAGGATTTGAGGGTTTCTTTGTTTGGTTTTTTTATTACATTGCTAGCTCTCTGACTGGGAGCTCTTAAAAGGGTTTTGTGTATATTTTTTAAAGCAAGGTTACTTTCATTTTTGCTGTTTTAGGGGAACTTTACTTGAGCACAGAAGGTTGCTGAACTCTGTAACCTCCTCAGGTTCAGAAACTGCTAACACCTAATCAGGTGTTAGTTCCCTCCCTACCCACCCCGACTCCCACCCACCCCTAGTGAGCAGTCTTGTTTTATAGGGCGCCTCCCCCTTTAACAAATCACAGTGAATTGGACCAGCACATTTTGAATATATTTAAAGAGATTTAACTGCTTTTTCTCTGAAAGGACAGCTGTGAAACCAGCTGGTACTTGGTAGTCTCTCTCTTTTGCTTTAACAGATACCTAAGCTCCACAAACAGAACAATGGCTGGGAAAAATCGTATTGCTAAAGCTGTTGCCCCCGTTACAGCTTCTGCCTCGGTCCAGACAGAGGTCCTAATGCCAGTTGAAGAACCGGTTCCATGTGCAGGGTGCCTGCATGCTGAAGCTCTGAGGAAACAAGTGGAGGAACTCAGAGAGGAGGTGGCGAGGCTGAGGAGCATTCAAGACAGTGAGAAGTACATTGATGAGATGCTTCTTGCAGCAACCAGGCTCTCCAGCACAGGAGAAGATGGGTGCCAACAGAATGTCGATGGTTGGACAAAAGTCACCAGAGCCTGCAAAATCACCAATCCAACTTCTCCAGCCCTTGAATTGAAGAACCATTATGCAGCCCTGGAAGTGGAGGAGGTGAAAGCATCCCTGGAAAGGGAAGAACCAGAGTTCAAGTACCCCATAGTTGCGGAATCAGTGACCAGAAGGAAACGAAGGGTAGTGGTGGTTGGAGACTCTCTTCTGAGGGGTACTGAGGCGTCCATCTGCCAACCAGACTTGATGTCCAGAGAGGTATGCTGTCTGCCTGGTGCCAAGATCCAAGATGTTACGGAGAGTTTGCCGAGACTCATCAAGCCCACTGACTATTACCCAATGTTGCTAATCCATGTTGGAACAAATGATACTGCCAGGTATACCTCGGAACGTATCAAAAGTGACTTCATGGCTCTGGGACAGAGGGTGAAGCAGGTAGGTGCACAGGTGGTGTTCTCTTCAATCCTCCCTGTTGAGGGTAAAGGCCAAGGCAGAGAGGCTCGCATCCTGGAGATGAATGCATGGCTGCATGGATGGTGTCTTCGAGAGCGTTTTGGTTTCCTAGACCATGGGATGCTCTTCCAAGGGTTGCAGAGCAGAGATGGCATCCATCTGTCCAAGAAAGGTCAACGCATCTTTGGTAGTAGACTGGCTAATCTACTGAAGAGGGCTTTAAACTAGATTCGTTGGGGATGGGTGAAGAAAGCCCCCAGGTAAGTGAAAGCCCCCAGGTAGGTGATACATTAAATACCTTTATGGAAATGGGTAACAGGGGTAATATATGGAAAGCAATGTGTATTAATGCCCGTAGCATGGGAAATAAGATCCCTGAAGTTGAAGCTTTGGTGGGAGTGGCTGACTTGGATTTAGTGGCAGTTACAGAAACATGGTTCACAGAAAACCATGACTGGGATGTAACTATACCTGGCTATACTTTATTCAGAAAGGACAGGGTAGGAAGAAGGGGAGGAGGAGTGGCACTATATGTAAAAACTACTATTAAAGCTTTGGAATTACAGAGCTTAAAAGGGAGAGAGGAGGCATTGTGGGTTAAACTAGAAAGAGGGAAAGAGAAATCTATTTGCATTGGTGTGATATACAGACCTCCCTCACAAGAGGAAGAGGTGGACAGAGAGTTAATTGAAGACATACGCAGCATTGCTAGGAAAGGGGAAGTGCTACTGCTAGGAGATTTCAATATGCCATATGTTGATTGGCACATTCCTGCTGCAGTATCATCTAGAAGTAAGGAGATCCTGGATTCTCTACAGGGAGAACTATTCAGGCAATTGGTAACAGACCCCACACGTGAAGGGGCCATACTGGACTTGGTGCTTACCAATGGTGAAAGTGTTTCTGATGTTGTAGTGGGAGATCATTTTGCATCCAGTGATCACCAGATGGTGTGGTTCAGTATTAGGACTAGGGCTGTTAGAATCCATTCCAAGGTGAAGATCTTAGACTTTAGGAAGGCTAACTTTGCAAAGATGGGCCAATACCTCAGGGAGTCGTTAGTGGGATGGGAACAGCTGGGGGATGTAGAAAAACAGTGGGCAAAACTGAAAGGGGGTATTTTAAAGGCAACCAACCTTTTTGTTAAAATGGTAAATAAAGGCAAAAGGAACAGGAGACCGCTATGGTTTTCGAAGGAAGTAGCTGAAAAAGTGAAGAAAAAGAGGGAGGCCTTCATGAAATACAAGAGATCACAGAGAGAGGAAGACAGGCATCTGTATTTTGAAAAAACTTAGAGAAGCTAGCAAAGTAGTCAAGAAGGCAAAGATTCAAAAGGAGGAGGAAATAGCCAATGCAATAAAATGGGGGGATAAGACATTTTTCAGATATATTAGTGAGAAGAGGAAGGGCAAAAGTGGTATTGTCAGACTCAAGGGTGCAGGGGGGGAATATGTAGAAGCTGATAAGGATAAAGCGGAATTGCTTAACAAATATTTTTGTTCTGTGTTCACAGATGAAGAACCAGGAGCAGGATCTCAGAAAACACCCACAAATAGGAACAGAAGCGAGGGACATCTTGAACAATTTTCAAAAGACTGTGTTCGTGAGAAACTAGCTCAACTTAAAGTAGACAAAGCGATGGGACCGGATGGGATACACCCTAGAATACTGAGGGAACTTGGGGACGTTCTAGCAACTCCACTGACTGACCTTTTCAATGCCTCGTTGGAGTCGGGAGTGGTGCCAAAGGACTGGAGAGAGGCTCATGTGGTGCCTTTACACAAAAGCGGAAGTAAGGATGTGATTGAAAACTACAGGCCGGTTAGTTTAACTTCAGTGGTGAGTAAATTATTGGAAACGCTGCTGAAAGAGAAAATAGTGAGGTTTCTGGAGTCTGGCGGATTACAGGATCCGAGACAGCATGGATTGACCAGAGGCAGGTCTTGTCAGACAAATCTGATTGATTTCTTTGACTGGGTGACCAGGGAGTTGGACCGAGGGAGAGCTCTAGATGTGGTGCATTTAGATTTCAGTAAAGCCTTTGACACTGTTCCTCATAGGCGACTTATAAACAAACTGAGCACCCTAGGGATGGACCCTAAAGTTACTGCTTGGGTTAGAAATTGGTTGGGTGGGAGGTGACAAAGAGTACAAGTAAATGGAGCTCACTCTGAGGAGAAGGATGTTACCAGTGGTGTGCCCCAGGGATCTGTCCTTGGTCCGATTCTTTTTAACATCTTTGTTAGTGATATAGCGGAAGGGCTGTCGGGTAAGGTTTGCCTCTTTGCGGAGGATACCAAAATCTGCAATAGAGTAGACACCCAGGAAGGTGTAGATAACATGAGGAGGGATCTAGCTAAGCTTGAAGAATGGTCTAGAATTTGGCAGCTGGGATTTAATGTTAAAAAATGTAAGGTCATGCATTTGGGCTGCAGCAATCCAAGGGAGCAATACAGTATAGGAGGTGAAGTACTTTTGTCCACTAAAGAAGAGCGGGACCTAGGCGTGGTTGTGTCTGATGATCTTAAAGTAGCTAAACAGGTAGAAAAGGCGACGGCAAAAGCTAGAAGGATGCTTGGGTGCATACGGAGAGGAATGGCTAGCAGAAAAAAGGAGGTGATAATGCCTCTGTATAAGTCTTTGGTGCGACCTCATTTGGAGTATGTGTGCAATTCTGAAGACCGCACCTTCAAAAAGATGTGAACAGGATGGAGTCGGTGCAGAGGGTTGCTACTAAAATGATTAATGGGCTTCATTATAAAGCATATGAGGACAGACTTAAGAATCTTAATATGTACACCTTAGAGGAAAGGCGGGATAGAGGTGATATGATTGAGATGTTTAAATACCTCCGTGGCATAAATGTTCAGGGAGAGAGCCTCTTTCAATTGAAAGCAAGTTCTGCTACGAGGGGACATGGGATGAGGGTGAAGGGAGATAGATTCAGGAGTGATATGCGGAAATATTTCTTTACGGAAAGAGTAGTGGATCCGTGGAATAGTCTCCCAGTGGAGGTGGCGGAGATGAGGACAGTAACTGAATTCAAAAAAGCATGGGACCAACACAGAGGATCTCTAAAGGTAAAAAGTGGACTGTTGTAGTTGTTGTTATGGAAGGACAGACTAGATGGGCCTTGTGGTCTTTTTCTGTCGTCATGTTTCTATGTTTCTATACATCAATAACAATCTCTAAAGATGATAAACACAAATTCCTTCATAACAATCTTATAGAGAATTAAACAGTCTTTCATCCTTCAAAGCTCACTTTGATTGGTGGATTGGGATTAGCTCACTTGGATTGGTAGATCTATCTAATACATGACTATGAAGGATGAAAGACTGTTTAATTCTCTATAAGATTGTTATGAAGGGATTTGTGAGGTGGAGGGCGAGAAGGAGGTGGAGGAGGAGGGCAAGGATGAAGAGGAGGAGGGCAAGGATGAGGAGGAGAGGAGGAGGGAGTGGCCCAGACGGAGGAGGAAGGCACATAAGGGATGCAGATCCACACCCTAGAATGCTTGGCCTGCCATACCATGCCACAGTTGACAGCACACATGGGACCCCGCCAACTGCCCCACAGTCCTGCATCACCGGTAGGGACCACCTCAGGTATGGCAGCCAGTGCCCCAGCCAGGATATGGGCCGAGGCTTCCACCCAAACCCCATGCATATGGGATCTTGGTAAGGGAAACTGGGATCACACTTTGGCTGTGGCACTGGTTGCCCTTGGACAGGGCCAGTGAGCTCTGACACAGGCTGTGGGGCAGCTGATGGACGCCGTCATATAGATGGTTCATGAGCTGCAGAGGCAGAGGGGTGTGGACCCAGCCTCCGCAGGGCATGAGCCATCATGTCATGGAGGCCCCCAGGGTGCACCCTAGCCTTCTGCAATCCTGGGTCCCAGATGTTGTCAACACCTCCTGGCCACGGACCACAATGTAGTGGGCCCACCATCTAAATGGCATGTTGGCACTGTGTACCATTTGTAAATATATTTATATTTCCATTAATTATGAACATTTTTAACTTTTGTTTTTATTGTTGTTAATACAGTTTGTTAACCTTTGTTTAACCATGGCCTGGTCATGTGTTCTTCTCTATCACCTATTTGAGCATAGGTGCACACATAGCATGGGTTCCCAGGGTTTAACACAGGCACACATGGGTGACATACATGGTCCAGTCCAAAAAGCAGACAGTGGGCGATGGTGATGCGTACTGCTGTATGCAAACTCCTGGAACCTCCCAGATGGTGCCACCTTCCCAGGCACAGCAGGGGAATTGTTGGTGACCATGTTCTGCATGCTGGAACACAAGGGGCGAAGGTCAGGTATACTGGTGCAAAAGGATTTTATTTCAGGAACCCCAACACGTTTCGACGGGAACGCCTTCTTCAGGGGGAACGCATGAAGGCACCATGCAACACGTTTTAGTCTTTAAAAAGACTCCAACAAACCAAATGAGTGAACTGTAAGGCCAGTATAAATTCCTGGTACAACCTGTGATGGCAGCATAAACTTACGCAATCGTGGAGCCGATATGTTAGATATTTGCATGCTTTACCGACTGATAGAAAAGGACGATGTTCTGCAAGATGCGCCTTTAATTCTTTTGGCTCCACGATTGCGTAAGTTTATGCTGCCGTTGCAGGCTGTACCAGGAATTTATACACATTGGGGTTCCTGAAATAAAATCCTTTTGCACCAGTATACCCGACCTTCGCCCCTTGTGTTCCTTGTGCCGTGTGCGGGGGTTTTGCTCCTCTGTTGTTCGTGTTCTGCACTCTGAACAAACTTACCTGGTGACCAGGACATGTCCATATGTGCACACATGGCATAGTGGACAAAACAGTTGCGGACCCATGACAGAGCTGTGGAACAGCAGAACCAGTGTGTGCTAGGGGTAGCTGAGGGTCAATGAGCACATCCAGTGCTATATCGAGGGGTGATCCGGTGGGTGAGAGTGGTCAGCACAAAGCCTGCAACAACAATCAATGACATGATCCTAAGGGACGGTTGAGCCCAAAGGAAGGGGGAGCATAGAGTATGGGCTGTGGAGTCAGCCAGGAACAGGTGAGTGGATATGATGGCTGCAGCTGTAATGATTGCATATACGGACAATGCTGATAAAGGGTCACTTTCAGAGTGAAATTCAACACTGGAAATCAACAAAAATCACTCCACAAAATACACAGTTCTCAAAATAAATGATGATCCATACAAACGAAAAAACAGAGAGGAGAAAAAGGCCTCAGAACCACTGGAGTTCAGAGCAAACAAATGGGCATATACACCCAAAGCTCCCCCACATACATCAATGGCCAGAAAAAACTTCTCACTCAACAATGAATATGAATATAAAAAACATAGAAAACATAGAAAACATGGAAAAACGATGACAGAAAAAGACCACATGGCCTGTTTCGTCTGTCCTTCTATAACAACAACCACAACAGTCCCCTTTTTTCCTTTAGAGATCCTCTATGTTTGTCCCATGCTTTTTTTAATTCAGATATTGTTCTCATCTCTATCATCTCCACTGGGAGACTATTCCACGGATGCACCACTCTTTCCGTAAAGAAATATTTTCGCATATCACTCCTGAATCTATCCCCTTTCACCCTCATCCCATGTCCCCTCATAGCAGAACTTGTTTTCGATCAAAAGAGGCTCTCCTCCTGTACATTTATGCCACGGAGGTATTTAAACGTCTCAATCATATCACTTCTATCCCGCCTTTCCTCTAAGGCAGGCATGTCCAACAGGTAGATCGCGATCTACCTGTAGATCGCGGAGGGGTTAGAGGTAGATCGCCAGCCCCACTTGGCTCCATCTCTCCAGCAGCTCGCCCCGTCGATAGGAGAGAGCTCATGCCGGCAGGTCATCTGCCGAGGGCTTGCCGCTGCTGCTGATCCTTTGAATGTTTTTTTTCCCTGCCTGCGGGAATCTTGCCTGCGGGTGTATTGGGGACGCTTGTTGTTTTCGTGCCAAGTTTGTGGGTACCCCAGGGGGCCGCCGCCCGCGCCCTGCGATGAGACGCCACAGGCCAAGCGTCATACTTGGTCTCCTGCCTCTAAGAATCACCCATTCCTGCCCCCGCCCCAACACGCCTTAGAAGTGTGTTATATACCGGGTGATATCCATTCACCCAGGCTTTACCTGAATACACTTACCGTATTAGTTGTGTCGTGTGCTGGTCGTTGGTCGCTTTATAGTTCGCTTTCATTAAATTCGGGCAGACACAAAAAAAATGTCAAGAATTTGGTGATTTTGGTGTTTTTTCAGTTTTGTTTTAACTTCGCCTTACCTTCGAATTGGTTCAAACCACTGTGACTTTTGCTTGCCTCTGCAATTTTATTTTGCCTAGCTTTTGTGTTGATTCTGCACTGCAATTTTATTTTTGCCTTGCCTTTGCATTGATTCTACACTGTGTGCAGAATTTATTAAATCGTGTGTGGTGGTATTTGAACTTGTTTGGTGGTATTTGATTTTCTCTGGTTTGCTGGACAGGTTTTTGAGTTTTTTTGATGATTGATTGGTGGTATTTCATTACTGGTGCCATTATGATGAATTCTTATTTTTACTTTTAGAACTGCATGTGTGGTTTTAGCATCTCCAGTCCTTGTATTGCACATCATCCAGAGGACTTCAGTTCCTGTTGATCTTTAATACTTTGGGACAGTGACAGTTTTGGACCAGATTCAGCCAGTGTTTATACTAACTTAGCAGATTTGGCCTTCTTACATCCAGCCACCCCAGTATAACGAAGATGAGTGTTCCAAAGAAGAGCAAAATCTTCCACTTTCATGATGAATGGAAAATGGTCTACTTCTTCATCATGGTGAAAGACAAGTGTTGTTGTCTAATTTGTAATGCCCCAGTATCCTTGCCCAAAAAGGGTAATCTGGAACGTCATTATAAGGCTCTGCATAGCAATAAGTTTGATGCTGATTTTCCACCCAAAAGTGAAATTCGTAAACTGAAGCTCAAAGAACTTAAATCAAAATTGGCTACTCAGCAATAGTTGATGGTGAAGCCAAGGACACATTCGGTCAATGCAACCATAGCATCCTTCAAGGTCAGCAACCTGATCGCGAAGAAATTCACTGAAGGGGAATTTGTAAAAGACTGTTTTCTTGAAGCAGCCAACAAATCTTTTTGAAGGATTTAAAAATAAGAAAGAGATCATAGCTGCTATTCAAGATGTACAATTGTCAAGAAACACCATCATGCGGCGAATAGAAAAGATGTGTGGAGACACAACTGAACAACTGTTGGAGGATGTTTCAAATTGTGTTGCTTTCTCACTCCAACTGGATGAATCTACAGACATAAGAGACATAGCCCGATTACTAGTCTTTATCCGGATGGTTTTTGAAGACTTCAGTGTTAAAGAAGAACTACTTGGAATGATTTCTTTAAAAGGGAGAACTACCGGTCAGGAAATATTCAGTTCTTTCCATTCTTTAGTGACAAAGTGTAATCTTCCATTGCATAGACTTGTTTCCATCACTACTGATGGAGCAAGAGCAATGACAGGTAAGGTTAACGGTTTCATAGCCCTCTGTAGACAGCATGACGACTTCCCAGATTTCCTTTCTTACCACTGCATCATTCACCAGCAAGTTTTGGCAAGCAAGAGACTCAATACAAAGACTGTCATGGACATCACTTTCAAAATTGTAAATTCAGTTCGTGGAAGATCACTTCAAAGACGACTTTTCAATCTTACTCTTGATGAAGGGGCAGCGGAAATCATTTTGCACACAGATGTAAGGTGGCTAAGTGGGCACAAATTTCTGCAAAGATTTCGTGATTTGCTGAATGAAATAAGTAGTTTTTTGAAGGAGAGGGGAGATGACCAAGCAGAGTTGGAAGATGAGGAGTGGTTATGTGATCTGGCATTTCTCGCTGACTTTACAGGCGAACTAAGTTATGTGAACCTTGAACTACAAGGTAAAAACAAATGCATTGGCGAGATGATGAGTACAGTTTCATCCTACAAGAGCAAATTTGAGCTAATGATGACTGACCTTGCAAACAACACTTTTGATCATTTTCCTAATACGCAGGACCATCTGGGACAATATCCAAATTTTGTTTTTCAGAACGAGAAGTATGTGACAGAAATCTGTTCTGTTATCCAGGAATTCGAAAATAGATTCTGTGACTTCCAAAAATTGGAACAGTTGTGGAGTACTTGTCATACCCATTCAAAGTAGATGTGGACATTAAAGAAACTGCAGCTGCTATCAGTAAAAAATACTCATTGAACAAGCCATCTCTTGAAAACAAAATATTAACCCTTAAAAATGACATTTTTCTCAAGACCCGTGCTGAGCAAGAATCGTTTTGGAAGCTAATGCCTAGAGACAAATTTTCCAACTTGAGAAGATGCAGTGATGCTGTACACTCCTGTTTCGGTTCAACTTATTTGTGTGAATCTGCGTTTTCCCATCTGAAAACGACAAAGAGTACACAACGTTCCAACATGACAGATGAACATCTCCAGGATTCCCTGAGACTGGCCCTCATGCAATATTCACCCAACTTCAAAAAGCTGGTGGATGAAATGCAGGCTCAGACATCTCACTAATGAGCAAGAGCGAAATATTAAAAATTGTGCAAGATCAGCCTGGATCAATACTCAACCTAAATTTAACACAAATTGCTCAATAAAAGTTAAAGAAAGTTATTAAGACAGTTAAAGAAAGTTATTAATAAAACTTTAAGAAAAAATGTACTTTCCATTTCCCCTCGCAGTTCATACTGGATCTTCGTCTATCTATTTTGTTTTTGCTTAATTTGCTTAACAGCTGATCACATCCAAGTAAATGACAGAAGGTTCATTAAAAATGTGGGGGGGGGGATCCTCCAACTTTATTGGGTTAAAATTTAATTTGAAACTAATTTGAAACTTAATTTTTATGGTGGTAGATCACCGGCACTTTTGGCCAGAAAAAGTAGATCACGACCTGTTCGAAGTTGGACATGCCTGCTCTAAGGTATACATATTAAGATCCTTAAGTCTGTCCTCATATGCTTTATAATGAAGACCACCAACCATTTTATTAGCCACCCTCTGTACTGACTCCATCCTGTTTATATCCTTTTGCAGGTGCGGCTCCAGAATTGCACACAATACTCCAAATGAGGTCGCACCAAAGACTTATACAGAGGCATTATCACCTTCTTTTTCCTGCTAGCCATTCCTCTTCCTATGCACCCAAGCATCCTTCTAGCTTTTGCTGTCGCCTTTTCTACCTGTTTAGCTACTTTAAGATCATCAGACACAACCATGCCGAGGTCCCGCTCTTCTTTAGTGGACAAAAGTACTTCACCTCCTATACTATATTGCTCCCTTGAATTGCAGCAGCCCAAATGCATGACCTTGCATTGTTTAACATTACAGCTCTTCGTAGCTCCACGCTCTGCACATCGATCGGATATCGGGGAAGGAAGCAGAAGCCACTTGCCCCTCCTGCTCCCCCACCAAGGCCCAATTGGGTCTCAGCAACACACCTTTAAAACCTGCAAACCGGCATGGAAGAACCCTTTTTGCAGCTCTACTCTCTGCACGCCGATCGGACATCGGGGGAGGAAGCAGGAGCCGCTTGCTCCTCCTCCTCCCCCCACCAAGGCCCAATCGGAGCTCAGCAGCACACCTTTAAAACCTGCAAACCAGCAGGTGGGTCCGCACCTGAGGGCCTCGTCAGAGGGCTCTTTGGATGTGGCCCTTAGGTGAGGAACTTAGGCAAACCAAACAATCATCGCTCGGAAGTTCCAGAAAAGAACCTGTGCATCCCAAGGCAACCGGTGAACTTTAAGCAAGTCCTTCCCCACCTCTGCCAGACAATCAGGCAAGTAGTCATCTGCTACGATACTTAACAAATATCATTGTTTCTAATCAAACCCTAATCTGTCTAAGTAATAAAACCTTGCCACAAAGAACACTATCTAACAAGAAATCTTCTGTGAACTGTAATACTACCTGAAACCATATGAGATACTGTAAAACATTGATTTGTTGTAATAATCACTTTTTACCAGGGACTCCTATCACTCCTCACTACACCCCTCCCCCCACCGAAGAACATAGATTCCCTACACTATTCTCATCACCTGACCCCACTAACATAGATAGAAAAAAAGCAATCTGGTTAAACATTTTCTTGTAATGTAATGCGTGCCTTTGAGTCAGTTCTGACTCCTGGCGACCCAGAAGCTCCTGGGTTTTCTTGGCAGTGTCACCGGAAGTAGATTGCCAGGCCTTTCTTCCGAGGCAATGGAGGGTTAAGTGACTTGCCCAAGGCCACAAGGAGTGCTAGTGGGAATCGAACCCTGGTTGCTTGGTTACCAAGCCAGTGTTCTAACCACTAGGCTACTCCTCCACTCCAAACATTTTCTTATACACTAGTATGTATAAACATTTTCTTATACATACTAATCTGCTCTACAATATTTAACCATGCCCTCACTCCCACCCACAATAAGATAATCCCTACATCCACACTACTTTCAGGCACCGTCCCACACACTACTACCTCAAACACAACTACCCCATGAAACCAAACTACAACAGACTTAGCAACATCAAGCTACACACAAATCCACTACCACCGCAGGAGACAAACACACTGCAAAACAGAAAGCTAAAATGCTTCCTCATCAGTGCTAGGTCAATTCGAAACAAAATATCTCTCATCCAAGATGTCATACCTGAAAACACACCGGACCTTATTTGCATAACTGAAACATGGCTATCAGATTCAGACCAAGTACTAATCAACCAGCTTAAAGCTCCAGGCTACCAAGTATTCCACACACACCGCACAACAAAAAGAGGAGGTGGTGTCCTTATCATCATAAAAGAAGAATTGAAAGCTACCCTAGTAACCTCAAACAACATTGAGAACATTGAAATCCTTTCCATAAGAACAAAAAGTCTCCAAATCAGTCTGACTTATAAATCCCCTGACTCAACCCTGGACAATCTAGAAATTCTAACAGAGACACTATGCTCTTCCACTCACAAACATCCTCTAATACTATTAGGAGACCTCAACCTCGCATCACTACCTCACAAGCAAGCCTCTGCCTTCCTATCCACCATATATGACATGAAGTTCCATCAAATAATTGATACTGAAACCCACATCAAAGGCAATATACTTGATTTAGTGTTCTTATCTAACATAATTTATGTTTACTACAATCCTTCAGTACTGGAGGTTCTATCAGTACCCTGGTCTGGCCACCACCTCATAAAATTACAAATACCCATCCAGGATACAGTAACTACACACATAACACATACCACACATCCCAATAAGTTCAAGAAATTTGATAGAGAAAACTTCCTAAAACAAACAATCCAACACTTATCCTCAGTCTCCTCCAATCTTGATGAAGTAATATCAAAAGGAACAACACCATATTAAAAGCAGCCACACTACCTACACACCTTAGTACCACCACTAAAAAGCATAGCGCTGCATGGTATAGACCTTGTCAGACGGCTGCCTGGGTGAGAATCTTCACACTCTTGGCAAGTGCATATTTCTATATGATTTGCAAGGTATTGTGGGCAATGTAGTTCATTCACACCAGACACAGCTGCTGACAATAATTTAGTTGTGCTCTTGGGTAAAGCCAATAAGATATTTATTTATGGGGTTATTTCTCCCAACACAGATATGCTTGGTAGCACATAAATTAGGTAACTTGCTTTCAGTGTTAACTTGGAAAAACAAAGTCAAAATCAGGAAAACAACAAATGAAAAGTCACAAAGCAAGAAACAAACTGTTCTTTTCAGGTTAACTTCTGATTACTTCCCACATAGATACAGAAGTGATTTTCTCCTAGCTCACAAGCAATTAGGTAAGGCTTAATTGCTAGCAGTCACCAGCTGAAACCCCTTAGCTGGCTTGCCTTCCACTGTGTGGGTCAAATCCTGCTTCAGGAGCTTTTCTGAGTAGATCAAAGAACAAATTTGTATTTCTTTGTGATGGTTGCTGTACTTTATAACAGAAAGTTACCAACGGAGTTTAGATAGAGAGCAGTCCATATAAACAAGATCCTCATCCGCTATTATTCCCCCTTGTTCAACAAGCATGGGTTCAATATCATGGATTGGCACAGATGAATCTCTCAATGGAGCATTTTCAGGAGAATACTTGTTTCCCTGCTGTCTTTCAAGGTTATAGCTAGGGCATAGATCAGTGTTCATACCTGAGCTTCCATTGCTGCTAGAGTTCCTCTCTATATAGCCTGGCCAGTATGTAGTCCAGTTCTTATGTCCAGCCTTCCAATCCAGATCCCTGGACACTGGATCTCTCTTCACATACCTTCTGGCACAGGTCTTAGAGTCCCTTCCACGTGCAGCCGTCTCCCTCACAGGTAGCCTCTGGTGATTCCTAGCTCTGCAGCACCATTCCTCTGGCTTTCCCCAGTCCAATGGTGTATGCTGGCCCTTGGAATACCTCCCAGTATACGTACTGCTTTGGACTCTTCTAGACCTCTCAAAGACTTTTCTCCTCTTTCTTCCAGAGGGTCTCTTTCCCTCTCTGTCCGTCCGGTTTGGCTTCTGCTTCTGATGATCCTTCAGATGAAACTGATGATCAAACTCCAGCTGATTCTCAGGATACTGAGGACAATTCTCTGGATATCCAAGGTCATCATGAAGATGGTCATCTGTAGAATAAACTCTACTCTTATTCTGCTTAGATGAGTGTTCCTCCCTAACACAGCGCAGCTGTGCTGAATCAGGCCCTGCCCTTTGAGATGAGTGCTTAGGGATTACCTCATAGCCCTCCTGATTGAACACACGTTTTCTCACTTCAGCTCCTCTCATGGCTGTTGGAAACCTGGTGCATTCTGGGACTGGTAGTCTTTTATGGCAAAATTCTGTTTTCTCATTTCTACCAGCACTGACAGGTTGCTTGTTCAGAGACACTTCACCTTTTCTATAGCCCCTTCCTGAGCTATGATAAGCTTCCTTATCACAACCTGAACTAAAACAAATCAGAAGAGAATTGCGCAATACTGAACACAAATGGCACCATTCAAAATCTACAACATTTCAGGCCCAATAAATGGCCAAACTAAAACACTACAGAGAAACCATAAATGCTACAAAGAAGGAACACTATTCCAATATACAATCAAAGTCTCTCAATCACCCGAGAGAGCTCTTCGAAATCATAAAACCTTTAACTAATAACAATACAAACAATCAGACAGTTGAACCTACCATAGACCCCCAAATGTTAGCCAACTATTACAAAGACAAGCTTACACACCAAGTTCCAACACTACACGAACAAAATGTACAACTCTCAACATCAATTCATATTGGTCATCATTCTCCCCTACATCAAAGGACATACTAGAGAACATCATCACCAAAGTCAGCACAACCACCTCATTCATTTAACAGTTTTTTTATACTGCTTTATTATTTCAAAGTGGTTTACATTGTAACTTAAACTTGTACATAAGAACATAAGATATGCCATACTGGGTCAGACCAAGGTCCATCAAGCCCAGTATCCTGTTTCCAACCGTGGCCAATCTAGGTCATACGTACCTAGCAGTTTCCCCAAAAGACACAGGTTCTGCAATGCTTGTACTGGGTCAAGCATTGATATCCTGGGTCCCTTCTTAATAATGGTTTATGGACTTTTCCTCCAGGAACTTGTCCAAACCTTTTTTAAACCCAGCTACACTAACATTTAACAGGGACATTGATAACTTGGATTTTTCTGAGGCAATGGAGGGTTAAGTGACTTGCCCAAGGCCACAAGAAGTACTAGTGGGAATTGAACCCTGGTCGCTTGGTTCTCAAGCCAGTGCTCTAACCATTAGGCTATTCATCCACTCTATTCCTTGACCCCTGGCCAGCCAGTTGGATAACGGCAACACAAATAGAGCTCACCCCACTCATTCTCCCTATTATTAACACCTCCAAACAACTTGGCTACATGCCCCTGGCACTTAAACATGCGATAATACGCCCAATACTAAAAAATTGCACCATGGACAAAAACAACCCTTCATCATACAGACCTATCTCAAGCCTCCCATTATTGACCAAACTAACTGAGAAGGCAATTCTAATCGATCTCCAAGATCATATAGATACACACGCACCCCTGGATGAACAACAATATGGTTTTAGGCCCTATCATGGAGTTGAGACTCTCCTCACTGTTCTATTTGACTGTATCCTACGTGGCATAGACAATTCCAAAAATGCATTCCTCCTCCGTTTCCTAGATATCTCCGCAGCTTTTGACAGCGTAAACCACCACATCATGTTAACTAGACTCCAACAAATAGGCATTAAAAGCACAGTACGCCAATGGTTCTCTTCATATCTATCAGGGAGAACACAAGTAAGGATAGGCAAATAACACTTCCAAAACCTACAACCAAGAACAAGGCCTGCCACAAGGCTCTGCATTCTCTGCACTT
Source organism: Ichthyophis bannanicus (assembly GCA_033557465.1). Lineage (NCBI taxonomy): Eukaryota > Metazoa > Chordata > Amphibia > Gymnophiona > Ichthyophiidae > Ichthyophis > Ichthyophis bannanicus. Next base: position 499,184,004 of record CM066035.1, read on the forward strand.
TTGTTTAACATTTATCTTCAACCTATCTGCTCAATATTCAAAAAATTCAAAATTTTATACCACATATATGCGGATGATATAATGATATATCTCCCATTTGACATCAATAATCCCCCAAATCAACAAATCACCGACTGCTTCGCTGAACTAGTCCACTGGTTATTGATCCACAACCTCAGGATTAACTTCAATAAAACTGAAGCCCTCTATATAATTAGACCAAACCCCTCCCCACCAAAACCATACAAACACATGATCAGCCTACAAATTGTATATATTGTATATATTGTGGTTGTACATAGTTACCCTGTTAGCCAAGTTGAATATCCTGTTCATATGTAAACACAAAGTACTATTGGAAATGTGTATGTTCACTGTTTATTGTAAACCGCGCTGATGCTGAATAGCGCGGTATAAAAGAGACTTTAAATAAAATAAATAAATAAATAAAATAATGAGAAATCAAAACCTTTCACCTCCACCAACTATAAAAATTCATGATACAACAAAGACGAGATAAAATACCTTTGAGTTACCTTAGACAGCACACTGAACATGTCCTCATTTATAAACAAACAAGAAAGATCTATTATAAACTCAGACTACTAAAACAGCTTCACCCACTCCTACACCCCAATGACTTCAAATCAGTACTCAATGCCATTATCCCTCCACAGTTTGACTATGCCAACTCACTACTGCAAGGATTACCTAAACAGATATTAAGACCAATGCACATGGCACAACATATTTATTTATTTATTTAGCTGTATTTATATCCAGCTTTTCACCGGGTCAATGCGAGGATAACAGCAAATGCCAACCCAATAGACCATATTACTCCTATCCTATTCAGCTTGCACTGGCTCTCAATACAAAGTCACACCCAGTACAAAATTATCATAACCACATTCAAACTATCTACCAAGCCCTCGTAATCCCACATTTCGACTAGGCTAATGCAATCCTACACGGACTCTCACAGGTAGCACTGAACCCACTCCAGCTGGCAATGAACTCAGCCGCCAGAATTCTATACGGAGCATCTAGAACAGACCACATTACACCAATCCTGAAACAGCTCCACTGGTTACCAATCCATGGCAGACTTGCCTTCAAGATCCTAGTAATGACCTTCAAGGCCATAAACAACCAACCGACCACCTCCAGCACTGGGCTAATCCACCCCACACCTCCGACCAGATCCAGAAGACCCGCAGCTGTCAACAAACTGATAACACCTAATGCAATAACAAAATGCAACCATGCAACATCCAACAGAGCATTCATGCTTTATGCACCCAGATGCTGGAATGCCCTCCCGACAGCCATTAGAGCATGCACTGACCTAACCAAATTTAGGAAGGCACTGAAGCACCACCTATTCTTGCAGTACTACCTGGAAGACAGCACACAGACACCCCAAGCTACAGGACTTTGCCAACAACACACCCAACACACTCTCCTGCAGCTAACCCTTCAAACACCACTCCACGTAAATATTAGGAGGTTCAGACTGATTACTAGTTTATATACTTTGTAGATAGTTACCCCAGTTATGTCCAAGTTATAGTTCCTGTTCATTGTAAATACAATGCAGCCCGACTGCCTTGGATAGGGTTCTGTTATATGTAAACCGCACTGATTTGAATAGCGTGGTATAGAAGAGAACATAAATAAATAAAATAAAATTAATTAATTAATGACACTGCCCCATCCTACCCCTCATCACCAATGAAACAACTACCCGTACCCAATGGGTCTGCAATAAAAACAAACTCATAACAGCGACAGGCTACAGGAAAGCCAAAAAAACCCACAAACAGTAGGGCATTCTCTCATTGTGCCCCCTCCCTCTGGAACAAGCTCCCAGATAGCTTGAGAGATAAAAGACCTCTCTTCTTTTCGAAACCCCCCCCCTCAAAACGCATCTATTCACTCAACACTTTGGATCCATAACATAGAAGTATGTTTATAAAGCCGCGGTAGCGGCTTCCGAGCGATATCGGAGCCACTGCCCCATTGAATTCAATGGGGCAGCAGCTCCAATATCACTTGGAAGCTGCTACTGCTGCTTAATAAACAAACCCCATAGTCTCTAACACTTAGCACACACCCCATATATAATTAGACCAAACCCCTCCCCACCAGAATGTATCTCCTCTGCCAACGCAAGAACAATATATATGTATATAGTTAAAAATTGTATTTTATTATAGAATTGTTTTAATGTTTAATGTACATAGTTGAAAATGTTCCATGTAATTTGAATTTGCACTGTTCTGCACTATTCAAACTGTTCCTTGTAAACTGCAATTGATCTGCAAGAAACTGTGGTATAAAAATGTAAAATAAATAGAAATATTAAATAAATAAATAAATCCCAGCTACCAAATTCTAGACCATTCTTCAAGCTTAGCTAGAGCCCTCCTCATGTTATCTACACCTTCCTGGGTGTCTACTGCAGATTTTGGTATCATCCGCAAAGAGGCAAACCTTACCCGACAGCCCTTCCGCTGTATCACTAACAACGATGTTGAAAAGAATCGGACCAAGGACAAATCCCTGGGGCACACCACTGGTAACTTCCTTATCCTCAGAGTGAACTCCATTTACCTGTACCCTTTGTCGCCTCCCACTCAACCAATTTCTAACCCAAGCTGTAACTTTAGGGTCCATCCCTAGGGTGCTCACTTTGTTTTTAAGTTGCCTGTGAGGAACAGTGTCAAAGGCTTTACTGAAATCTAAATACACCACATCTAGGGCTCTTCCTCGGTCCAACTCCCTGGTCACCCAGTCAAAGAAATCAATCAGATTTGTCTGACAAGACCTGCCTCTGGTGAATCCATGCTGCCTCGGATCCTGTAATCCGCTGGACTCCATTGCCACATGCTCTACCATTGCCAGAGCCTGTTTGCTGACTCTATGGCATTTGTTTCTAATGGACTTCCATTTAAAAAAGCACATGGTGAAACGCCTAGCCGGCATCGCTGATGGCATCAGGTTTTGGAATGAATGAATGTCCGGCAACTGTATACAGTTTTCTGAAGCCATTTGAGAGTCGTTAAAGAGCTGTTGAAGCTAAGTGCAGCTCTCTTTGGTTTTGATTGCAGTTATAAATTGTGAATTACTTGAGATATACTCTAGAAAAGAACAAAGTGTTTATATTCATATTCATTGTTGAATGAGGATTTTTTTCTGGCCATTGATGTATGTGGGAGAGCTTTGAGTGGATATGCCCGTTTGTTTTTTTGTTGTTTGGATCATCATTTATTTTGAAAATTGTTTATTTTGTGGAGTGATTTTTGTTGATTTCCATGACTGAATGTATGGGACATAAGAACATAAGAATATAAGATATGCCATACTGGGTCAGACCAAGGTCCATCAAGCCCAGTATCCTGTTTCCAACAGTGGCCAATCTAGGTCATATGTACCTAGCAGTTTCCCCAAAAGACACAGGTTCTGCAATGCTTGTACTAGGTCAAGCATTGATATCCTGGGTCCCTTCTTAATAATGGTTTATGGACCTTTCCTCCAGGAACTTGTCCAAACCTTTTTTAAACCCAACTACACTAACAGCCTTTACTACATCCTCTGGTAACAAATTCCAGAGTTTGATTACACGTTGAGTGAAAAAATATTTTCTTTTATTAGTCTTAAATAGTTTACCCTGTAGCTTCATTGCATGTCCTCTAGTCTTCCTATATTCTGATAACGTAAACAGTTGATCTACGTTTACCCGTTCCACTCCGTTCATTAATTTATAGACTTCTATCATATCTCCCCTCAGCCGTCTCTTTTCCAGGTTAAAGAGCCCTAACCTTTTTAGCCTTTCTTCATAGGAGTATCCTTCCATCCCCTTTACCATTTTGGTGGCTCTTCTCTGAACCTTTTCTAATAACGCTATATCCTTTTTAAGATACGGCGACCAGAACTGCACACAATATTCAAGGTGCGGTCTCACCATGGAACGGTATAGAGGCCTTACAATACCTTTTGTTTTATTTTCCATTCCTTTCCTTATGATACCTAGCATTCTATTTGCTCTCTTGGCTGCTGCTGCACACTGGGCCGAGGGTTTTAACATGTTATCCACAGTGACGCCTAAATCTTTTTCCTGGGTGGTGGTTCCTAATGTGGAACCTTGCATCGTGTAACCATAGTTTCGGTTGTTCTTCCCTAGGTGCATAACTTTGCACTTATACACATTAAATTTCATCTGCCATTTTGATGCCCAGTCTTCCAATTTATCAAGATCCTCTTGCAATTTTCCACAATCTTCTTGGGTTTTAACAACTTTAAATAGTTTTGTGTCATCGGCAAATTTGATAACCTCACTCGTTATTCCACTTTCCAGGTCATTTATGAATATGTCAAAAAGCAGCGGACCCAGCACAGATCGCTGGGGTAGACCACTATTCACCTTTCTCCATTGGGAAAATTGGCCATTTAGCCCTACCCTCTGCTTTCTGTCTTTTAACCAGTTCCTGATCCACAGTAGTACACTGCCTCCTATCCCATGACTCTAGTTTTGCCAAAAGTCCCTGATGAGGGACCTTGTCAAAGGCTTTCTGAAAGTCCAGATACACTATATCAACCGACTCACCTTTGTCCACTTGTTTATTCACACTTTCAAAAAATCATAACAGATTAGTATGACAAGATCTTCCTTGTCTAAAGCCATGTTGGCTGTCTCCCATTAGGCCATGACTATCTACATGCTGAGTAATTTTATTCTTTATGATGGTTTCTACCATTTTTCACATATGCCAGATTGAGGGGATCCCAAGGGGCATGGAGAGAGGAATGTGTGGCCACAGAACAGCAATGGCCCGCATGTACATGTCAGTCATAATGGGAGGGGGTTGGGGTATGGCTCATATATGGGAAGGACAGGTGGGGTGTGTTGTTGGCCACCTAAGGGGAGGGGTACTGTGGTGGCGAAAGCATATCTGAGCCCCGAGAATTAGGTGAAATAAAAACATTTACCTTTCAGCAGAGGGATAGCCCTGAGAGCAGTGAGGGTCAAACTGCAGCAAAAGGAAAAAAACTACATTCAGTTGCTGAGTATAGGCCACGCCCAATCTCCAAGGCAACCAGGGAAAGTAATGGGAAACATCTGAGGGAGGAGTTGGAAGGGATAGTGAAACCACTCTCTTTTAAACCCCAGAGAACCGAAAGAAGAGAGCCCTGGAGGGAAGCAGAGCACACGAGGAAAGCAGAGCACCCAGAAAGAAAGGAGCACCAGGAAAGGGGAGAGCTCCAAGGAAAGGAGACCTCCAGGGAAACTGAGGGGAGTGAGTCCAGAGAGGAAGAGGAAGAAAGAACCTTCAGGAAGCCTGAAGGTAGGAAATCTTCCAGGGACAGCCTCAGAGGGGATCCCCAAAGGTCTCAGCATACGGGAAGCCACAGCCCAGGTGGATGCCAGTGCTATAGAAGAAGTATAGCTGGGTCTGGAGACGGGAAGGCTTTACCAGGGAAAGCTGTTGACCAGGAACAAGGTACAATGGCTGTAGTACAGAAATCTGCCAGGAAGTTACCAGCTCTGAAAAGGTCTGTGCATAAAGCTTTTACTGAGAAGAATTTAAAACTGTTAGAGTCTCTGAAATGTTTATTACCAGCTAAGGATCTGTATAGCTCTGCTAGAATCCCTGAGGGTGGAAACAGGTCACGCTGGAAGGCACTCTTAGAATTGTTAGAAGAGATTAACCCTTCGCCTGCTCAAGCTGAGCCAAGCCAGGAGACAAGAGAACAGGAATATGAGGACATGCAAACAGACCCTTACCCTTCTGATCAAGAGTCCATAGAATCTTGCATGGATTGCTCTTTTTGTAAGAAGGCAGTATAAGGGCAGTTCTGGGGTTTTTTTTAAGGAAGGAAAACGAGGACCGGATTAGCTGGACAACAGGTACTTTAATTGCTGCAAAAGTTTGTGAGTGAGAGTCAGTTGTGTTTAAAGTAAACCAGTAACATTGAAAGCTGTGTTTAAAGGCCAGACACTTTGAATGAATCAGACGCCAGGCTCAAAAGTGAGCAGGAACCTCTATGCTTTATTGTAGAACACTGAGACTGTGAAAGAAACACATGCCTGTGGTTATAAGCTGCCTTAAACAGTGCTATGTTTAAGTTGCTGTGGAAGCGTTGTTATAAAACTTCTTTTTGTGTTGGAGAAGCATCCTAATTTTGTTTAACATGCGCTAAGCTACTAAATGCTCTATTTTGGAGGAAGTAAAAATAAATTCCTGTGATTTGCCTTCCAACCCCTCGGACTCAGTTTATTATACACAACTACATTTCCCAGAAGCCACGGCTCTGGATCCTCTTGATAACAAGGGACAACAAAAGGCACGCCTCTACTTCCAGGCAACCGCCTAGACGGTAGTAGGGTGCCACAGTACCCATGACCCATACCTGGTAATAGGCCTCACAGAATCATTGCCATGGTACTTACAGACACAGACAGACATGTGCACATGTGTTTTTATTCGACATTATACACATTATGCAGGTGTACTTGATGGGCATCACCCCCCTGCCCATCATCAGGGCCTACCAGGCCGCCCACAGCCACGCCGTCTTGGCCCTACAGCATCCCATGTGATGGCCTCTGCTGCTTCTGGTGGCTGTTGCCTCAATGATATGTTTGCCAAGATGTCTGCGTGGTGGTTGATGGCCGCCGCCAAGGCTTGCAGTCCGTCTGCTATTGCACCCATACCCTGGGCCAGCGTGACGCTGTCTGTTGCATGGAACCCCCCCATGTCCCGAGAAAGGCCCTGCAGCTCCTGGCAGATACCTGTGGACATAATGTCTGTGAATAGTGAGGCACACAATGTTTACAGAGCTGCCCTGCTAACACATACAAATAGGGGCACAGGGACAAGAGAGACCTGGTATATTGGCTACATACGGTGTTTGTAGCAGTCACAGGTGACAGGTCTGCTCATGGTAGAACAGTATGATGTGCATTCAATACCCCCCTCCCAAATGTCAATGCCTGCACCATGTCACACCATGTGACACAGCATGGCAAATAAAGGTTTGTCATCCACTTGTGAGGTCTGCATCTGTTGTCATGATGCAATCATGCATCTCATGCATGATGTCCCGTAGCATCTGTCTGCCCTGTTGTCTCTCCATGGATGGGTTGGCAGATGTTTTGGCCTCAAATATCCCTGGTGCAGGACCTGGTATGATCTCACTGGGTGGTTGCACTGCTGTGGCGGGGGTGCCTGCCAAACCCTCACCACCACTGCTACTGGCTGTCAGGTGCAGGGAAATGTCACCCTCATGCTCCTCCCCATCATCCTCGGGATCCGACACCCATTGGTCCACATCACCAAGCACCTCGGACCCATCTGGGCTCGCTACCACTGTGTGGGTAGGCAGTACTACCTCACCCTCGCTGCTTGGGCCCCCTTCAGCACTGTCACTGTGCCCCCGCTCCATCACGGCACCATCATCTACAGCTGCCACCTCCTCTAGTGTCAACTCAAGGTCCCCTGGGGAAGGACAACAAACAGACATAACAATTCACATCCTGGTTAAGGCTCACCTCCAGACAGTTTGACTATGTACAGTGCCTTGCTAATGTGTTTACCTCCGCGGTATATGGGCTGCTTTGGTGCAGTATGTACACAATGGCATGAAGATGCAAGGTCATTTGGATGTTAGGTCTTGGGCCCAACAATTCTGATCATTTTGTGGGTGTGGGACGACAATAATGCACCTTGTAGATATGCAGGACACACATCAGTTCTGAATGCATGTGTGTGTGCAAATGTTTCCATCCCTAGTGTCACAATGTTGTATTGTAACCTATCGGACTTCAGCCACTCTGGCAGCACAGGTCCTTTTCTCATTAGACACATGCTGAGCCCAGGCCTACCCTGGATCACATCTCCATTGACATCACCTCGGAATACATATAGTCAGTGCATCTGTGCCAGAGACAGGACACTCTACCTGGCATACCTTGTGTAAAGGAACAACATGCTGTGGAATACACCCATCCTGACAGTGTGCCCATAATATGAACAGGATACCCACAGCACCAGGGACACTGCACAGAGGCAGAATGCCACCACCCTCACAGGATCCTGTGCCCAAAGAGAGTTAGTCATGGCCTCCATGGCCAGAGTTATCTCAACAATGCACCTCAACAGGTGTATTGCACCATATATGTGGTATACAGGGAATAGCATTCCTGGGGATGCTGTTGGATCATGGGGACAACCTGATGCTATACATCACAATGACAATAGAGACCCCCCAACAAATGTGATATGTCACGCAACCATCTCAGAGATATTGGTGACTCTCAGCAACCAATGGTATGTTTGGTGCACACTCTGCTTGGGCCACCACTGTCCTCCAGGGAATCACAGACCATACCATGCACATCTTACAAAAGGCACAGACCACTGTTGCATGCACCATCATGTTACCAGTCACGACAACACACATGACACCCATCCTCCAGCATCTACACCTGATAACAGTCACACAGTGTCTCAGCTACAGGACACCAGGGGCTACCTATGACACAGTTACCTACATGCTACGTAGCACACTGTTGTGCACCAGATACCGACAAAAACAGGGCTGTAGGGCACTGGTTCACAGGGCACCCTGACATTCACTAGAGTACTAGGAAGGGTGGCCCAATCAACTGTAGATGGTACATATGGCCTCTCTCACCCAGAGTTTTGGTAGACTCCACCAGCTGTACAATGTGACATGGGTGGCATTTTGTCCCTCCCCATGCTGAACATGCCACCATGTTTTACTGACTCTCAACACAACCGATGTGCATGCCAGATGCTATACCCGCACATGTCTCCTGCTGCAAAGGCATACATGTACACTACCCTCCGCACAAACGTGAGATACATCTATCGCCATTCACACCATGTGACATACCGCATGTTCATCATAGTACCACATAGTTCAGGTCAAAGTACACAGCTTAAGGTACAGGGACTGGTTAAAAGATAGAAAGCAGAGGGTAGTGCTAAATGGCCAATTTTCCCAATGGAGAAAGGTGAATAGTGGTGTACCCCAGGGATCTGTGCTGAGTCCGCTGCTTTTTGACATATTCATAAATGACATGGAAAAGGGAATAACGAGTGAGGTTATCAAATTTGCAGATGACACAAAACTATTTAAAATTGTTAAAACCCAAGAGGATTGTGGGAAATTGCAAGAGGATCTTGATAAATTGGAAGACTGGGCATCAAAATGGCAGATGAAATTTAATGTGGACAAGTGCAAAGTTATGCACCTAGGGAAGAACAACCCAAACTATGGTTACATGATGCAAGGTTCCACATTAGGAACTACCACCCAGGAAAAAGATTTAGGCGTCATTCTGGATAACATGTTGGAACCCTCGGCCCAGTGTGCAGTGGTGGCCAAGAGAGCGGGTGGAATGCTGGGTATCGTGGGGAGGGGAGTGGAGAGTGGAAGAGAGAATGTTGTAATGTCTCTGTGTCGTTTCATGGTGAGACCACACCTTGAGCATTGTGTGCAATTCTGGTCGCCGTATCTTAAAGAGGATATAGCGTTATTGGAAAGGGTTCAGAGAGGAGCCACCAAGGTGGTAGGGGGGATGGAGGGATACCCCTATGAAGAGGGGCTAAAAAGGTTAGGGCTCTTTAGCCTGGGGGGGAGACGGCTGACGGAGATACAATAGAGGTCTATGAATTAATGAACGGAGTGGAACGGGTAAACGTAGATCCATTGTTTACATTATCAGAATATAGAAAGACTAGGGGACATGCAATGAAGCTACAGGGTAAACTATTTAAGACTAATAAAAGAAAATATTTTTTCACTCAACGTGTAATCAAACTCTGGAATTTGTTACCGGAGGATGTAGTAAAGGCTGTTAGTGTAGCTGGGTTTTAAAAAGGTTTGGACAAGTTCCTGGGGGAAAGGTCCATAAACCATTATTAAGAAGGGACCCAGGATATCAATGCTTGACCCAGTACAAGCATTGTGGAACCTGTGTCTTTTGGGGAAACTGCTAGGTACGTATGACCTAGATTGGCCACTGTTGGAAACAGGATACTGGGCTTGATGGACCTTGGTCTGACCCAGTATGGCATATCTTATGTTCTTATGTTCTGACAAAGCAGCCCAGCAAACACAAACTGATGTGCACAATGTTTTTTACGTGACATTTCTCACCTCAATGTGTCCTTGATATTCCTGTCTGCCCATCCCAGCCTATATGTATTCAGTGGGTGTCCACACAACCCTCCCAGATACCATGTATGTGACAGTCAGACAGGCCATAGAGATACACATATATATACATACGTACATACAAATATTGTATATGTGTGGCCATATGGCCGTCCATATCTGTGGGATGTGTTAGTTGCTTGCACAGGACAGTGTATGTGAGGAATGAACAGGGTCGCTTTTCCCTGGGTGTCCCCATGTGCCTGGTATCTGTCTTGCAGGCAGTGTGCACATGTGATGGACCCAGGGGACATCACTCCTTGGCAGAGCTATGCTCTGCACAGAGGGAGGGGTGGTCAGTGGCCTTTGGTCTCGGTGATGCCTGACATGTGTTGTTTGACCATTGTGTGAGTGTGTGTATATATGTGACCTTTGGGGCAATGTGCAGGCCCACATGCACACAATGGTGGGTAACAGGAGATGGCTGTGAAGAGAACCAACAGGGGTGTGGGGTATGGAATGGTTGCATTGTATGGCTAGTAGGGATCGCCGCCACCACCCATGACCGATGTATCCAGGACCTGCTTGCAGCGATTGTACATTATTGTCATGCACTTTTCCCTGGCCTGTACATTCAGATATTGCATGGACATAGACATGAACATACTCAGAAACATAACCATGAGAGCTCCAAATATGGATGTACCGGCATGTGGGTTGGATGTGTCCAACTCTCGGGCAGTCCATGTTTGTAGATGGGTCCCAGTCTCTGTGCCAGCTGGTCCTCCAAGGCTGAGAGGTTGGTCTGACTGGGTCCACTACCACCAGTGCCCAGTGCATGTTAATGCTCAGCTGTGAGGTGTGCCCTGACAAAGTGCTTGATATCATTGAATCTCTTGCGTAGACCCTCACAGTCCCAAGTAGGTTCGCCAACCTCAGCAACAGCCTGCCTTATCTGCTCCCATACAGCATTTCTTGTGCTGACAGGAGACTGTGAGCTAATGCGTCCATAGAGTTCCTCATAGTGCTTGAGCACCTGTGCAAGGAGCACATCATTCTCATCCTGTGAGAACTGCAGTGCCCTCTTGTATGACTTGTCTGGCACATGCTTCTTCCTGAGCTTGCATTCACTTGGCTTGCCAGACGATAGGTAGCTGTACCTCCCCAGACGGCCCCGCTTGTTCCTCAGTTGGGGCCATGACTCCAGGCATCTCCAAGCCAGGCTGCCCCTGTGGCACCTGCTCCAGCCCCTCTCCCTGTGTACGTTGTCCTATGGTGGCCCCCTGCTCTGCATCATTGTCCCCCTCTGCAGACACTCTGTTCACTGGGTCCATGTTTCACAGCAATGGTACAGCTATTGCTGTGTCATGACAACTCTGAAATGTAACTGTGTTTTACAAAGACCACTCGTGTAGCGTCAACGACGGGCCAGTGTTTTTGCATTTTTTTATGCATGCTGTGTAGCAGATGTGCAAGGCACTTATTGATGGTTATACTTGCTGTGTGTAAGTGCATGGCACATTACATCTATGTTCTGCACTATGCGCATGTGCATGGCATTTTACCTCTCCATTCCATGCCTTGCGCATGCATATGGTGCCTTACCTCTCCATTCTGCACCTTGCATATGCACATGGCGCCTTACCTCTACGTTCTGCACCTTGCACTTGTGCAAGATGCTTTACCTCTCCATTCCGCACCTTGCACATGTGCATGGCGCCTTACCTCTATGTTTCGCGCTTTGTGCATGCACAGGGCACCTTACCTCTATGTTCCATGCCTTGCACATGCACGGGGTGCCTTAGGTTGAGAGTGAAAAATGGGAACACCATCCTAAGGCACCCTGCGCATGTACATCACTCTAAGGTGCCTTGCTTATGCACCATGCGTGGATCGTCTGTATATCAAATTAGTTTGGCTGCTCGTGTGTGGTGACTACGGCCAAGATGTGTTGTGTTTGTTGTCATTGGCTCCCCAGCCCCACCCTTTCCCCCATATTTCCTATTTGAGGCACAGTACTTTTGCGGTTCCTGTCATCCATGACGGCTCACTTTGGCTTTGCTGTAAGTGCTGTCCAGTGGTTGCATGAGAAGGGAGAACTGTGGTAGCTTGATGACGGAGAGGGTGTCCCAGGGAGCATGGCAATGGGCTGGAGTCCAGCCACGCAGCAGCACAGACCTGCACCTGCGGAGGGGCCACAGGCCAGGTTTGGGGAACCATGGCACCATAGGCATGTGGAGGTCCATCCCAGATGGCCTCGCCTCTACAGGCCCAGAGCCATGCTCCAAGGCATGTGTGAGGACTAGCTCATCTCCCTCTATCGTCTGAGCACAGGAGCTATAAGAGAGCTGTATGAGGATCTTAGATCTGTCCACGAGCCTCTGACAGACCGGTCTCGTGCCATACCAGGGTTGGTCAAGCTCCTGAGTGCCCTACATTCTTTTGCCTCTGGCTGCTTCTAGACATCTGCGCTGCAGTTGGAGGAATGAGCCGGCCTACCTTCTCCTGCTGTCTCCAACAGGTACTGCATGCCATGATCAGCCGGGTAAGGAATTACATTGTTTTTCCTCACAGTAGGCAACAGTGGGGGGCCCTGAACCAGCAACTTGAGCAAATTGCAGGGATACCACACGTAATGGGAGATATTGATTGCACACATGTTGCTCTAGTCCCACCCAGAGACAGGGAGGCAGTGTACCGCAACTGCAAGCATTACCATTCCCTGAATGTGCTGGTGATTTGTGTTGCAAATATGCATATTCTGAATGCGGTTCCCAGGTTGTCATGGTCCACCCATGACTCCTATAGCCTGCATCACTCATCAGTATTCCACCAGTTTGAGGATGGACAGTATGACGACTGTGTCCTGCTGGGTGAGCAGTCTGCTGCTTTCTAGTATGTGCATAATGTTTGTGAGATATGGGCAGCATGGCCACTGTCATGATATGTGCAGTAAGTCAATGATATCTGCAGTAAAGATCAAAGAGGATGGGTTGGTCTGTTATAGATGATGTCAAGGTGGACTGGAAGGAGACTGGACGTGAGAAGACAGGACAAACAGACAGTAGACAATGGTGTGCTAGCAGAGGACATGATGAAACCAGATGTAGGTGACTGGACCAGTTCACATGAACACTCACATGTCCAAGCCACAATGGGTAAAGCATATCAGCTGGCTAAACATTGCTTACTTCCACTTTGTCTGGGTTGGTATGTGTGCACTGTTATCATCTTTGCCATTTGTCTACTGCCAGTCTAACTTACTTAATATTGTTCTCATTGCAGTGTTGTTCCACATTGTAGATGTTCTTTTCTGAATACCCGGTTTCATGGTTGTCATCCAGTTTCTACATTCAGTTCTGTCGTCATTTGCTCGCTGATGGGCAAGGTTTAGTATGTTCAACACAACTGGCGTCATCTGCTGATGTAGTTTATGTGACTGTGGCACTGTTGACCTTTGCCAGTAGGTGATGTGTTGTTTTTTTCTGCAATGACCAGCTTCAATATTTGGAGTGCTGTGTTTGGATAGGTAGGGTATGGTTATCTCTGCATCCTGCCAGTGCTTTATTGATATGGCAGATTTGTGTTTGGAATGGCCATGGAGTATTGTGGTGCCATATGTGCATGGCAGCTGCGACTGGAATGATATCAATCCCTCCATCCATGCACTCTTGAGGGGACATGTCCTGTACATAGTGGTGCACGTTCCCAGTATGCATTCATGTTACACATGAACCCCTTGTGGCCATGGTGTCCTGCAATGTGTCTCCACACATGGTAACACACCACTCATTGGCCCACTCCTGGATGATTGGCTCAAACATTGTAGCTGCCAGCAAAATGTTTGGCTTGTGGTTCACAACACGGTAGCTAGGGTGCTTTGTGAGTGACCTTCATGTCGGTACATGTGGACACATGGACATGTGCGCTACATGTTGGTCTGGTGATCACCTACGGTATCATCTGGGGCCAGCACAATGGCCCAGCGGCACATAGGGGCCTCATGCAGCCTTTGCAGGGTACCCATTCTCCACCCAGGAGGCCACTGTCTTCCACCAATGTTTGAGATAACTTCCAAGAGTTGTTTGGCATTACATGCTTATCTCTCTTGATCATGATAGATGTGTGGTATGTTTCGTTAATGTCTGTAGTGTGGTCCATGATTCTGTACATTACTCTATGGGATGACAGTACACAGATGTGTTAGGGTGTGACATCCCACACATCACTGAAAATGTTGTTATGTTCATAGCAATCCAGATGTGCACACATGCATTAATGATGACAAGCTGTAAAGGCCTTTTCTGTACCATATCTCAAACCAGCGGTTATGAGGAATGTTTGCACATTTCACATCTGCTGCATTTGTAGACCTACCTTTACACTGGGAATGTTTACACGTGCTATGTGGATATGTATACAGACAACCCCCCCAAAAAAAAATAACAGAACAATCACTGTCACCAAATGAAAACAATAAAGATTGTCTGTATTGCAGGCATATACATTGTAGTGTTTTCCTAATTCTTTTTTTCGTTTTTCTTTTTTCGTGTGTGCTTTGTCGGGTCCCGCTCAATAGGGGAGAACAAACATATTTAAACTCTCAATGTGGGCTTGCCCCCTTTTAATCAACCAAACAGTCAATATAATGAGGCGAACACTCAAATTTAAAATAGCTAAAACTTAGCTTCAAAATCCAGAATCCGTTGCTACCATCCACCGCAGACACGCGTGTTTCGGACCAACAAGGCCCTGCTTCAAGTGCAAATCTTTCCCCCTTTTTCCCCCCTTTTTTCCTCCTTCTCCCCCTTTTCCCCCTCCCCTTTCTCCTTCTAGTTTTTATGGTGAATAACACATTTAAGCTCTGTGGGAAATATATAAAAATACACTGTACAAACTTCGGTCCCTTATAAGAAATTATATTACTTTCTCTTTCATTTAATATTGCCTGCACAAAAGGTAATTTATGCAAAAAAAATTTCTGCTAGCACTAATACATCCAGTTTCACCTTCAATTGGCAGTGAAACGATGGTCAGAGAATTTTCTTTGACGAACATCATTGTGAGAAATTAGCAAATGATCATATATAAAATATAAACATATGCATAATATATTGTTTCTAAAAAAACCTATTATATATTTTTCTTTTATTTGATACTGTCCGTATAAAGGTATTTTGTAAAAAACAACTTTGTATTGCTAGCATTAATATATTTAGTTTCATTTTCTATTTGGCAGTGAAACGATGGTATAAGATTCTTACTGTCTTCTTTGACAAGCACAACTTACTTAAACATATAAATCCTTGCCGTTTTTTCAGTTGCACGTCCAAAACTCTCTGGTTATACACAATATCTTCCCCTATTTATTTTGAGATAAGTTTTAAAGAAATATGTACTATAAATCTTCTAATTCATTGGATCTCGTGATGAAAGATATGTTGAATATGCTCCTTTAAATTTCACTTGAGTTTTTTATAACAATAAATGGTAAACACTATAGAAGGTTGCATAGATTTTTACATTATTTTATGTTACCATTTTTGTTTATTGTCATATGACCTGACATTATCTTGAGCTCCTCCTTTGTCCATTTTCACGTTGAAAGATTTCTTCTTTCTTTTTTTCATGGAAATCTCATGTGGGTCTTAATATAATTATGATATAAGTTCTTTTATATGTTTTATCTTTTCAATACATCAAGTTATTTGATAATCTGTTATAATTTTTATATTTCATTATTTCAGTGGTCAGTGTCTTTATTTATATGAAAGATTTTATTCAAAGGTATTGGTATTTATATGATTTTATTATATTTTGATTGTTTATGGTCACTATGCATCACTATTCTGATACACCTGTTTCACCATATCCTCCTCATCTCTTTTCTTCTTTTTACTTTACAATACAATAAGTTTGGTATTTGATGGTATATTGCATATATGTAAGTGTAGTACTATCTAATTTAATGTTATATTAATTAATTATACATAATCAAGTATATATACATATATTATTTTATTATTTTTACACATTTTTACTTATAATTATATTTGTTGTTATATTGGTTTTTAATGTATAATTATATTCACATTTTCGTTATTAATACATTATTTATTTGTTTATTTATTCAATGACTCTTTTCTCTTGTGATGGTATTTTTAACTTTTTAAACTATTTATTTTATTTGTTTTAATTTGGTTTAATTTTACATTTGTTCTTTCGAGGTTTGTTTCCTCATTCTGATATCCCCCCTGATGAAGGCCGGTGGCCGAAACGCGTAGGGGTCTATAAAAGGAGTTTGACCAAACCTGAAATCCTCGCCAGTCTTGGTATCTGTTTTCTTGTTCCAAGTGCAAAGTTATGCAACTAGGAAAGAACAACCCACACTATGGTTACATGGTGCAAGGTTCCACATTGGGAACCACCACCCAGGAAAAAGATTTAGGCGTCATCGTGGATAACATGTTAAAACCCTCCGCCCAGTGAGCAGTGGTGGCCAAGAAAGCTAACAGAATGCTAGGTATCATAAGGAAAGGAATGAAAATAAAACAAAGGATATTATAATGCCTCTGTATCATTCCATGGTACGACCGCACCTTGAATATTGTGTGCAATTCTGGTCGCCGTATCTTAAAAAGGATATAGCGCTATTAGAAAAGGTACAGAGAAGAGCCACCAAAATGGTAAAGGGAATGTAAGGCTACTCCTCTGAAGAGAGGCTACAAACGTTAGGGCTCTTCAACCTGGACAAGAGACGGCTGAGGGGAGATATGATAGAGATCTATAAATTAATGAATGGAGTGGAACAGGTAAACATAGATCAATTGTTTACGCTATGAGAATATAGAAAGACTAGGGGACATGTAATGAAGCTACAGGGTAAACTATTTAAGACAAATAAGAGAAAATATTTTTTCACTCAACATGTAATCAAACTCTGGAATTTGTTACCGGAGGATGTAGTAAAGGCTGTTACTGTAGCTGGGTTTAAAAAAGGTTTGTACAAGTTCCTGGAGGAAAGGTCCATAAACTATTATTAAAAAGGGACCCAGGATATCAATGCTTGACACAATACAAGCATTGTGGAACGTGTGTCTCTTGGGGATACTGCTAGGTACGTATGACCTAGATTGGCCACTGTTGGAAACAGGATACTGGGCTTGATGGACCTTGGTCTGACCCAGTATGGCATATCTTATGTTCTTATATTATTGACCACAGTTCATCTGGGAGGGAGTTCCAGAGGGCTGGTGCCGAGAGATATATGGCTCTGTTGGAGGTCACTTGTCTTGTTTTGTGATATCCAGCAGGTACGCAGAGTCTATTGTTGCTGTTGGTTCTCCTGGGTCTGCTGATTGTTTCCTTGGTTATTAAAATATGAAGGATGTCTGCTGTGCATAGGTGTATGATCTTGAATATGTTTACTATTGCTTTGTATTTTGCCCGTGCAGATATTGGTAGCCAGTGTAGTTGCTGAAGTACAGGTGTAATGTGTTTATGTTTGGTTGTGCCAGTTATGATTCGGGCCGCAGTGTTCAGTACTAGCTGGAGTGGATTGGTGGCCTGCTTAGGAAGTCCTTGGAATAAGGCGTTTCCGTAGTCCAGTATCGGGGTGATGACTGCCTGGCATACAGTGCGGAAATGGTCCTGGCTGAGGAATGGTTTGAGTCTCCGTATGAGCTTCATTCGTTGGTATGCCTTTGCTGCTGTTTTGCTTATGTGTGTCTGTAGATTTAAATTGCTGTCCAGGGTGATACCTAAGTATTTCACCTCATCCTTTATTGGTATTGATTGGTTGAGGATGCTGATGGATGTAGGTGGATCAAAGTTGTGATTCCTGGTTATGATCATTGCTTCTGTTTTGTCGAAATTGACTCTCAGGTTGTTTCCGGTGAGCCAGTTGTTCATGTCTTTGAGGCAGTGAGTCATGGGGGCCATATCCGCGTTTAGTGTGTCTATTGGGGCATACACCACAATGTCGTCGGCATATATGTGATATTGTAGCATGTGGCGCTTGATAATGCCGCAGATCAGTTGGATGTAGATGTTGAATAAGATGGATGAGAGTGCTGATCCTTGTGGTATTCCTTGGTTGATAGGGAACTGTGATGATTTTCCCTGGGTATATTTAACCTGCTGCATTCTGTTGCTTAGGTAGGATGTGAACCATTTCATTATATTGCTGCATAGCCCGATCTCCCGCAGTCGGTTTAACGGTATTGTATGGGAGACTGTGTCGAATGCTGCTGAAATATCTATGAATACCAGCAAAACTCCCTTCTTTATATTGTCTATTCCCTTCAGCAGATTGTTCAAAAGGGATGTGAGTAGTGTTTCCATGTTGTGCTGTGGTTTGAAGCCATGCTGCTGCGGGTCTAACGGGGCTTGCAGATCAATGTAGTCCTGAAGTTGCCTCTGTGCTACCTTTTCGATAACCTTTGATATGAAGGGTAGGCTGGATATGGGGGGGGGGGGAGGGTAAGATTTTGGGTCCATGGGGCTCAGCCTTGCGCCTTTGAAGACTGGGCATATTATGGCTTGTTTAAGCACCTGTGGCATGTATCCTTGTTGTAAGGACTCCGTTACGATTTTGTGGATGTGTTTGGATAGCTGTTCCTTGGAATTCTTTATCCATTCCACTGGGCATGGATCAGATGGGGACGTGGTTGTGTTCAGGGCATTCACGATGTCTTCTATGTGCTGTACTGTTGGTAAAGAGAAATCTTTCCAGGCTTGCTGGTTTTTGGTCCATTTTTGACTGTGTGTTGCCTCATCGCTGTCTGGGATTTTATCGGTATTTTTGTTCATTAGGTAGTCTGCGTATTGTTGAGGATCAATATAGTGGGTGCTGATCCCATTGTTATCTTTGGTAAGTTTTTTTACAATGCTAAAGAGTTCTTTTGGCTTGTTGTTTGCTCTCATAATGAGGTTGGTATGGTGTTGCTGTTTGTGCTCATTGATCAGATTGTTGTAATTTTGCTGTGCAGTTCTGTACTGTTGTAGCGTCTGTCGCTTTGTTCCTTCTCCATTCCCTCTCCAGTCTTCTGAGGGAGCGTTTTGCTTCTCTGATTGTGATGGAGTACCAGGGGGGCATTGTGTCTCTTGTGGGTAGTAGGGTTATCCTTGCTTGAAGCTAATGCGGCCTTGGATATGATTTGGTTCCATTTGTCTATTGTTTCATCTAAGTTGTTGGATTCTTGTTGTATGTGTGCCATTATTTCCTTCAGGAAGGCTTCTTTGTTATAAGTTTTGAATCTTCTTGTTGTGTTATACTCTTCATGGGTGTGAGTTGGGGTCTTTAGGCGTAAGTTGAATGAGAGGACGTGGTGATCTGACCAGGGGTCTGGTGTAGGCTTTGGGTTTGAGAATTGGTTTTGCTTGAATAGTTGTGTTGGAATGAAGATAAAGTCCGGAGTAGTCCCATGTTGGTGTGAGGGTGCATGGACCGTTTGTGTGTAGTCAAGAGCTTCTAAGGCTTTGAAGAAGGCTCTAGTATCCTTTGATGCTGCAGATGTGAGGTTGTAGTCACCCAGTGCGATGAGTGGTTTGAGTTGATTGTGGATTGCGCATATTGATTCCAGGATCACTGATAGATGATCATCCTTGGCATTGGGTGGTCTATACGTGAGGCAGAAGCTTATGTGGTGGTTGGCTATGATTAGAGTTGTTGACTCTGGAGAGCTGAGTGTGGATAGGAGCTTAAATTTGTAGCTTCTCCTGGCCAATATTAGTGTTCCTCCTCTTTTGTTTGTTCTGGGACAGCTGAAGGCTGTGAAGTCAGGTGGGGTAACCTGGTTTAGTAGGACTAGGTCTGTTTCTGCAAGCCAAGTCTCAGTGATGCATACTAAGTCCAGTTTTTGGTCCAAAATGTAATCGTTGATGGTTTGTAGCTTGTTCCTAATGGATCTGGCATTCAGTAGTGCACAGTTAACATCAGTGGCGATTACTGGTGATAGACATTTAAATATACAAATGAACACATTATTTAAACACATTCTTTAATTGATAACCTATAGATGTAAATTAAATCCTAAATTCATTCAATGCTTCTCACTATTGTCATAAAGTACTCAATCGCTCTAACCACAGTACCTCAATATCCACAAACAATCCATGAATATGAGAACTGCTTCAATTTCTCCTAAATACTGGTAGTATAATTATGAACTTATGAATAATTTACTTAATAAGAAAATGCTCCACTATTACTGTTACTGCTATTACACCTTAGTACTTCTATTCCCTCTATTTCTTCTGCATCTCAATGTGTGTGTCCCATATATATCACATCGCACCGCATCATGCAAAATTGTATCTGCATGTATACATAGTGGTATACATGCAGACGACACAACCCCTTCAACTAATGCCACTGTCCTTTATTGTGTGCTGCAACAATCACTGTTCCACACATGCAATATTAATTTACAGCTGCTATTTGCATCCATCTACCCCATGTCTGTGATATCGCATTTATATAGCCCTCAGGACTTCAGCAGGTTAACATTAGATGCCATAATGAAATCAGCATTGTATAGTTATAATTTACAGGCTTCTGTTCACTATTGGTTCCTGGTGTGAGTGTGATTGGCCCTTTATATGTCACTGCTGTAATAATGCTGCCTTTCTGATGCCTCTCTCTGACTGTTGAGATCATGTAATGGATTGTGCTCCTTGTGGAACATGTTGTACATTTCGTTTGAAGACAAATCAGAGTGCTTCATCATTCACATCTGGCACATTACAGAATATAGTTTAGACAATGATGTTTGAACATACACACACATCTCACATTTTGCAAACACCATCTCTGAGTCAAGAATGAGAGGTTGCACACATAGACATCTCCAGGCAGTCCCTGTTCACCACATGCACCCCACACCAGCTATCCTCCACATTGGATAATGTTTGGCTAACATCGTCAGTATTCATGTATGTTGTTAGCTTGTTTGTTACCCAGAGTTATGTGAGAATTCAATGTCCTGCGGCATTGATAGACATGATGAGGACTATGGCACACCTGAAGCACATGCCTGATCAGATGTGAACATTATCTATACCAACCTGCTTGAATGTCCTACACCTTCAATGGTAGCTATGTTATGCCAATGTAATTGTTTCATGTTGAATGATTCCTATGTGATATTTGGAACTTGCAGGCACTTTGATGGTAACTCATGATTTGTGATGATAGGCATACCTACCTATTATCTTTTTCACAGGGCATCACCCATCGTAGCAGCAGGGGCCAACATTGCATCTGCAGTCACCACGACCAACAGTTTGGATGAGACAGCAACAACAGGAGATGATGCCTGAGCAGGGGTTGCAGACAGTCACGATGCATATGCTGTGGAGTGTATGCCAATGCAGGATATTGAGAGCCAAGTGGCAGTTCAAAGCATCCAGATGGGCTACAATGACCTGGTGATCCAGTCCAATGCTGGTGTGGAGAGGCATCTTGGCACACCCTGATTGTCACGATCCCTTACTATGGATTCTGCCATCATCATTATCTGCAAACCTTGATCCTCTGTGTGTACACACATGTCTGTGTGGACTTGGACAGAGCTGCCATGCTCCATACACCATTACAGCCAGGGAGACAGAAAGTGGTCCCAGCAATCATTCCAGCAGCAACAGCACTGGCAACTGCATTCTGCCAATCCTGACTGTCATGTACACTTTGCTTGTTTTACCATGTCACTGCCATGACTCTGTCACTGATGACAAACATTTAGGCAGGAAACTGCACCCTAATCGGTGTGTAGTAGCAGAGGCACATTGTGTATGTGTGTGTTATTCTTTGACAATCTTGCGCTGGCCAATATGGCCATGACAGGCTGTCACACATCCCCTACAAGATGCACCACATCAACATGTGTCATCTCTTTTTCCCCCTATCCAGGAGTGATCCTCTGCATACAGGGTGTCACTGTGTCATTTGGGGATTTACAGTGTGCATATGTGTGTGTATGAATATGTTCTGACACAGTGACATCACATGGTGCATATTTTGGAAAGTTTACTGGACCATAATTTTCATGTTTAGCCATTTCACAGACTTTGTTGACCTGTTGTTTCGTAATAAAGATTTTTTATTTTTGATTTGGATACAGCTTACACAGTCACATGTGTGCTTCATCTTGTGTCTCTCATGACAATGTGTCACACACATGGCAAAGGCCATTTTATGTTGCACTTTTCAGTATTTGTACACATTCAGAGCATAAGAACATAAGATATGCCATACTGGGTCAGACCAAGGTCCATCAAGCCCAGTATCCTGTTTCTGACAGTGGCCAATCTAGGTCATAAGTACCTAGCAGTTTCCCCAAAAGACAAGTTCCTCAATGCTTGTATTGGGTCAAGCAGTGATATCCTGGGTCCTTTTTAATAATGGTGTATGGACCTTTCTTCCAGAAGCTTGTCCAAACCTTTTTTTAAACTCAGCTACACTAACAGCTTTTACTACATCCTCCGGTAACAAATTCCAGTTTCATTACACGTTGAGTAAAAAAATATTTTCTCTTATTAGTCTTACATAGTAACATAGTAAATGACGGCAGATAAAGACCAGTATGGTCCATCTAGTCTGCCCAGCAATATAGCAGGAGTAGGTGCACCCCTTCCCATGTCTTTGTTTAGGGGTGCTGGGAGTAGGGGCACCCCTTCTCATGTCTTTGTTTACATTGCATATTCCATGTACATTTTCTTACCTGTACACTTCATGAACATAGAGGCATACAGTGACATCCCAAAACTGTTGTGTTTGGCTGACTCTGCACTTGTGAGAGACAGGGTTTTTACTGTGCCAACACATGTGCTTCTCATAACTACCTTCATCTTGACATTGTTGATCCTGGCCCAGATTTCAGTAGGCATTTACATAGGTAATTGCCCTAGTCACCTGTGTACATGGCTTTTTGGTGATTTTGTCAAGGCACCTACTTGGATGCTGTCCCTCTGAAATCCCAGGTACCTCCCTAACACACTCATATGCTATGTGGTTGGCCTCAGGGTGTGTTAGGGGCCTTCTATTGCAGGGCAGGGGCAGATAAACATAATTGTCAGATAGCAACATTTTTCTATGCAACACACATAGCCAGCTGTGTGGTAAAGCTTGGCACAGATTTTCCTTAGCTATATTTCAGGCACAGAGTCTGCACGGTCAGCCTCTTAAATTTGGCCTAGCTGGCTAGCTCCTGCACTTCTCGTTTGTGTGTGCTGACCCTGGTTTTCAATAGGCAAACTACATATGACCATAGCCTTCACATCAAGGTTAGACAGGTAGTGGTCATGCTATGCACCAACATATCGCTTTGCAGCATCCAGATGAAAATCTGGGATCCAGATATTTCAGCACATAGCATCCATACATGTGCTTGCCATTCACATCTGGCTCTGGCACCTGCCCAAGGAACTTTGCTTCCCTGAGCCATAGCAGCAATTGCTTTCCTGCACACTGACATATAGCAGCAACGTCTTCTGTGGATACACATTCTCATTTCTACCTAGCAGGCCATCAGAGGGCATGCATTGACTTGAACATTCAGTGCCACATCCGAGAGGTTGTTGCCCCTGCAAAGCACAACATCATTTTCTATCATTGCCTACACACATTCACTAGAACTATGTTGAAACATCAGCCATGTCCCATATGTGATGCAAGTATTCTTGTTGGAATGCAGGACACATCAGTGGATGCCCTCCAACTCAGCTGCTGCACTGCCATCCCAACATCACCAATCAATGGCCAGTGTGGAGATATATAGCAGACATATCTGTGAGCAGCAAGGTTTGCCAAGTATGAAATGCATGGTTCAAACCTCCATGAAACAGCACATGTATACAAGGGTGCACATCGCTAATGTTCAGATGTGGGAGCAATGTGTTTGTTCACCGAGACACAGGCATTAGGGGAGGTATACTAGTTGTCTCTCACCTGGTCATTTCTGCAAGGTAGTCATGAGGCTCATGTTTCTGCACACATCATACACCAACAGAGCCTTAATGACTGATATCTGACCTGTGGCTCACACAGACATCCATTGCTATAAAGAAAATGTGGCCAACTAAGTAACACAGTGTTTGGGGCATAGATGACAAGTATGCTCATGATTAGCTGTGCCTCCTATTTCTTGCACGTGATCCATGGCCATTGTGCCACATGTGGGACTGGTAAAAGCACCCCTGGTGCACACAGCCACTTCATATCTACATACATTACCTTTACCCATACAATAGACTGTTGGGTACTAAGGCAGATATCATAGAGGGGCAAGGGAGGCATCATGCACATGATTGCTTACCAACACTACTGCACATATTTGTTGTTCATACTGCCTTCACATTGTTTGAATCACACATATTGTCTCAGTGCATGCTACCCATTCAGACCCTATACAGCTGCTCTTCATTGAGGCATACTGAAATAGTTGCAATAGTGATACAACAAGTGTAAGTTGTGTCCACATGTACGGAATGAAGCCTTAAGGCCTCAACATGCATTCCATTGCACAATTCTCACGAGGTGCACAGCAAGCAGATACACAGCTGATGCAGCAGGGCCCCATAATGTCCAAGACAGTTGCATAGGGTTGTGTCTCCATGTCTGTGCAGTTCCATTGTGGATCTCAACTCCCAGCCCAGCAAACAACATTGTTATTGAATGCTAGCAGAGCCACAATATGCCAGCCCATAGCCAAGGTTCAGATGCATGTCAGCGCCTGTACCCCTTCCTTTCTTGTTTTCATGTTGTCCACAGATATTATGCCACATCCAGGATAACTTTGGGCAACGTGTAGGTCAAATAACATCCCCATCTGACAGGCCTACCAAGAACATAGATGGCCTATGACCAATGCAGCAATGGGCATCAGGCGTTGTGTGCAACGGACAGCCCCCACATGCACATCCTGGTTCACACACCATCCCAGCCACATCTGGGGCTCTCCACACAGCTCCGGTGTTACTGCAGGTTATGCATATGCTGGATTGCCATAGTTAAATTAACAATGACACACAAAAAAATGGATCTTCAAACAAATCAACACATAGTTTGCTAATTCAGAGTCACAAATAACATAAAACAATCACCACCTGAGGAAAAGACCTCAGAACATAAAGCCAAACAAAGGCTCTAAACAGATTCTGTAACACTAATCTTGTCACCACCACCCCAGTGTACCAGCAAGTTTACAGTTACATCACTCACCATCATAGGTCAAAAAACCTCCAGTGGCCAATCCAAATCTGGAGGTTTTTTGACCTATGATGGCGAAGAGTGATGCTACTGTAAACTTGCTGGTACACTGCCCTGGGTGGTGGTGACGGGATTAGTGTTACAGAATCTGTTTAGAGCTTTTGTTTGGCTTTATATTCTGAGGTCTTTTCCTCCAGTGGTGATTTTTTTTGTTTTATTTATGACTCTGAATTAGCAAACTATGTGTTGGTTTGTTTGAAGATCCAGTTTTTTTGTGTGTCATTTTGTCTTCTGGATCTGGAGAAGCAAATGTTTTTTGGAATAGTTAAATTAACAGGCAGAAATGTGATATAGGGCATGGCATAGATTATCAGTGTTGGTGCCTCAAAATAACCCACATACTATCTACACACAGGCTCATGGCATTCAGGCCTGCAGACTGTAATGAGGGGCATACAGCACAATGCACATAATCCAGCTCCTACAACAGATCTGTCATGGGGATAAGCTTCGGACATAGCAGTAAATGTACATGGGACCTGTGAAAAACATACTGTGGGTCCTTCCCATATCTGCACTGCACACCAGTCCATCAACAGTTGACATGGGGAGGTGCCTGCATGTTCACACATTGCAGGCAGGCTCATGCTGCTGCTGCTGCTGCATTGTTTGTTGCTTTTCCACAGTTAAACATTTTAAGTAGCTGACATCAGGGTTGTTGCATTTTCTTGTACATAGCACTGCCCAGTGGAAATTACACTTGTTGATGTGCAGCATGCAACCAACTCTACTGCATGCAGTGCAAAACAACATGCTGCATCTATATGTACTTGCCAACAGATGCCATTTCCTGTGATCTCGTTCATAACGTGCAGAGGGCAGAGACGTGCATCTGAGGTCATTTCTGTTTTGGGTGAGGCTTGGGAGAGTGCACAAGGTTGATGGTGTGAGAGCAACAGATGTCTGAAACATGCATTTAACATGGGTCAGGTCTTAAACGCAATCCATGAAATCAGAAATATTTAATCACAACAGATATGTGCACAACACACAGGTCACTCACAGGCCATTGATAATGAGCTGACAACCTGCTGGTACAATGAAGGCTGATACATACATTCTCTTTATTGGTAATTGCTGCCATGGCAGATACCTTGCAGGTTTGGCATAGTAGTTAGACATTGTGTTTGGCTGCATGGGCATGCCTGTTCAATACCCCCTGGTTCTTTTGTGTTGAATTTGTTCTAGGCTGGTCCAAATACCATCCAAGAGGGTGCCGGTTCAGCAAAGCCCCAGGCACCCTTGTACCTATTCCTTGTGAGCTATTTCATACATGCTCTTTTCAATCCCAGCTATCAGACAGACAGTGTGTGTTGCTGCAGCTGTAGCCCATTGGAGAGTGTTGGTGCTGTGACCCCAGCTGATGCACAGCCCACACACTGTGGGAGCCGGTCTTGGCCTCCATCGCATTTATACAGACCAAGCCGCCACATCCTACAGGGGTGATGTGGATGTATCAACCTGTTTCTACATGGCAGACAGATGCATACATTCCCTTTATGGGTAATTTCTGCCATAGCAGATACCTTGCAGGTTTGACATAGTGGTTACAGCACTGTGTTTGGTTACACAGGGATGCTGGTTCAATGCCCAGTGGTTCTTTAGTGTTGATTTTGTTCTGGGCTGGTCTAAATAGCATCCAAGAAGGTGTCAGTTCAGTAAAGCCCCAGGAACCATTGTACCTATTCCTAGTGAGCTATTTAATGCATGCTCTTTTCAATTCTGACTATCAAAAGGCCAGAGTGTGTTGCCTCAGCTGTGGCCCATTGGAGAGTGTTGATGCTGTGACACCAGCTGATACACGGCCCACACAGTAGAGAGGCTTGGGAGAATGGACCCAGACTGTGGCCTCTATTGCATCTATACAGACTGTGTAGCTACATCCTACAGGGGTGATGTGGATGTATCAACCTGTTTCTACATTGCAGGCAGATACATACATTCCTTTTATTGATAATTGCTGCCATGGCATATACCATGCAGGTTTGGCATAGTGGTTAGGGCACTGTGTTTGGCCACACAAGGATGCTAGTTCAATGGTTGTTCTGGATGTTTTTTTAAACCCTCCTCATTCTTCTGTCCTGACTTGTGCAATGTCCGTGTTCTATCATGTCCCCATTCTTGCTGATATATATTTCTATCATACTCATTACAATCATGACTATAGGACAACCAGACTGGTTTTCGCTCTGCCGTGAGACCTGGGAGACTGTTCCTACTGTGACCACAGCGCATGTGTGGGCCACGGAGTGCAAATGATTGGTATATATATATATATATATATATATATATATATATCCATGACTGTAACTGCAATTCTTCCCCTCTATACCATATATACACCACAAGTGGACACATAGTGATAGAGTGATTTTGAGCAAAACCTTAGCTGCAGTGTATGCTGCAACACACATTCCGTTTCGTGGTTCAGCATCCTCTGTGAGGTTCTGTGACTTTTTGTTATTATGCTTGAGGCACTGTGTTTCTGGTGAGTGGACCACATTTCAGATATCACATCTAGAGATATCATCTAGAGATACTGTCAGTTGCGGGCCAGGATGTGCCTTTACAGATGTAGCCATTCCACAATGGGGCCTAACATAGGTCATGCATGCACATTACATTCATACATTTCTGACAGCAATACTTTTATGCCTCCGATGTGCAAAATTGCAGGGGGCTAATGATGTTGGGCCAGCAGATGTCTTATACACATGCAGGGCATAATTGAACTTTGGCACCCTGACTTTGAATAGCCATTGGAAACTCTGACACATATATGTTGTACATGCAACCATATCCCACTCCTTCAATGCCCATCCGCTGCCATCCTCATGCATCCTTACATGCTCCATATTATGACACAGAGACAGACATGTGGCTTTATGTCATCCACGTGTGTGATTCAGGTACACAGCTAAGGCAGCCATCACGCCTGCTGCAATGGTATTTCTGGGTCCCCATGACACACCTATGTCTTAGACAAACAGACCCAAACGGCATGTGTACCATCACATTTGCAATATCTGATTGCCACGGACATTACACACACTCTGTTACCATCATCGGAAACACTCACCATATGGTTGTCATATGCAGTCCAATATTTGACATTCAGCTGCTACACCGTGACACGTGCAAGAACATGTGCAACTGCTCGTCAGATGGAACACACCCCTATTGTGACTGCTCCAAACCACCACTCATGCTCAGTCCTTCTTTTGCTGAAGATATTGATAGCATGCTGATTGCACCCTGACAACGTTCGGGCCTCTCCTATGCAAAACACTAATTGTACTAATGGTGACATGTGCAAACCACACTGCTACATTAATCTTGGGTGTCATCTGCACATCCTACTTACTGACAACAATATCAGATGGAAAGAGTTAGTCAGGTCCATGTGCTACCACATGTCTATCCATTCCACACCTTCGGATTGTCTTCCATTGCCGCCCCTTTCTCCTGCTTTGAATTTATTGCCTTTTTCATACGTAACAGTTGTCGTGAGCCCTCTCTGTGCACCTGCCGGTAAAACAAGGTACTGCACTGGGCCTCAGTGTAACTGGCCTTCTGGTAGTTGTAGTTGCTGCCAGTTACAAATTAGTCGTGGAAAACCGATGTAAGGTTAAATAGGGCTTTATTTCCCTTTCCCAATAGGATATCTCAATATGTACAAAAATAAAGAAACATAACCCTGCTTGGGTATAACAGAAAGAAAACTATAACAAAAATGGCTTTCTTTCAGCTTCTTAACAAAACAAAATATATTCAAAACACAGACCTGTAGCAACCAGGAATAAGGCCTTCCCTTCACCTTGTCAGGCTTCTTATTCCTCTCTATCTCAGTGAGACTATGTTGTCTGCCAAAGAAAGGCTACAGTCCATTTGTTCAATGGTATCTTCAATTATAGATGTCTCATATTGCATAGGTTCCTCAACAGGAATTGACACCTCTTTATCTTCCTCCTGTGGAAGCTTGGCAAACAGTCCGTCCTGGCTGTGACGTACTTTTCTTTCACTAGGGTAAAACTGTTTGCTGTTACCACATTTACTGAGGTTTTCCTGGTAAGAGCCTCCCCTCTGCTGATACCTGTTAGGCAAGTTAAAATATTCCCTTGCCCAGCTTTTAGAAGGAATTACTTCAGCTCTAGGCTCTGCTCTGCTCAGGACCCTGGAAACAGCTGGAGCTTCTAACGGCAGCCCTTCTGAAACTCTGTACCTCACGTATCTCTCAGAGTGGTTTACTTCTGAAGGTAAAAAGCCTTTCTCTTTCTCTTGTGTATGATAAGGGTAAAGAAGCTTCTCTGCTTCCCTTAAGCTAGCTTTGGATGGCTTCTGGACTTCAACAAACTGTCCTTTATAGCCAAGCCCTGTGCTTCCCCTTTTTGGACAAGAATAAAACTTCCTGGCTTGTACCTTTTTCCTTCTGGCTCTGTTCCAATCTGGGCTGTTATATTCACTCTCACTTTCTGTGTCAAGCTGTCTGTACCTTTCATTCAAGCATTCACTGGACTCACTCAGACCTCCGTTCAGGCTTCCAAAGTGGTAATTAGACTTGCTCTCTTCACAGCTTCTCTCGTCCTCTCCATTCATCCAGTTCCCATTCTGGGTCTTACCCTGGTTCTTCCAATAAGTCCTATCCTGGGTCTGCCTAACTGCTTGTGAGCTGAGCTTATCTAGGTGTTTCCTAGCTGCACCACCCCCCAGCTGATTAGAGTCAGGTAAGAATCTCCTGGTTTCTCTACTGGCTGGGTGTGTCTCCCTAGCTCGTGACCTCACTTGCTTACGTTGCCCATGGCAACTTTCTATCATGTGCTTTCCCCAAACGTTAGTATTTTCTTGAACTGCAATTTCATCTGTCTCCACAGGGGTCACTAATGAGTCTGCTCTGTGACACAGTGCATGCTTGTCACCTTACTGCACCAGGTTCCGTTAGCATGTGCAAACTGGCACATGGAGGATGCTTTACACCACCACGCCCCCTACACGCCACATCCATTGAGCAATTGCAAAGCTACAAAAAATGCCAAGCAGCTACCACCATGGCCATGTTCTTCACAGATGACCTAAGCAAATCGTAAAGAAAATTCTACCTAGAAGGCTGAACCAGACTCCAGCAGAGCCACATCAGCCAAGCCCCCTGACTCTGCTAGGGGCCTTTCTGGAATCCTCAGCGACCATCTGAGGCATGCCCAGTACACCGATGCCTGCAGAGTTAGCACAGAGATCTTAAATGGTTGCTTAAGCAGGACCTCCATCCACTGGTTCTGCGGTTCCTTCAAAGCAGCCCCACCTTCCACAGGAATGGTTATTTTCCTAGTGACTGCAGCCATCAGAGCATAAGAACATAAGATATGCCATACTAGGTCAGACCAAGGTCCATCAAGCCCAGTATCCTGTTTCCAACAGTGGCCAATCTATGTCATAAGTACCTAGCAGTTTCCCCAAAAGACACAGGTTCTTCAATGCTTGTATTGGGTCAAGCAGTGATATCCCAGGTCCCTTTTAATAATGGTTTATGGACCTTTCCTCCAGGAACTTGTCCAAACCTTTTTGAAACCCAGCTACACTAACAGCTTTTACTACATCCTCCGTTCACAAATTTGAGAGTTTGATTACACGTTGAGTGAAAAAATATTTTCTCTTATTAGTCTTAAATAGGTTACCATGTAGCTTCATTGCATGTCCCCTAGTCTTTTTATATTCTGATGATGTAAACAATCGATCTACGTTTACCCGTTCCACTCCATTCATTAATTTACAGACCTCTATCATATCTCCCTCAGCCGTCTCTTTTCCAGGTTGAAAAGCCCAAACCTTTCAGCCTCTCTTCATAGGAGTATCCTTCCATTCCCTTTACCATTTA
The DNA here is from genome assembly GCA_033557465.1 of Ichthyophis bannanicus. Classification (NCBI taxonomy): domain Eukaryota; kingdom Metazoa; phylum Chordata; class Amphibia; order Gymnophiona; family Ichthyophiidae; genus Ichthyophis; species Ichthyophis bannanicus. The sequence continues at coordinate 499,215,329 of CM066035.1, forward strand.
GGTGACTCTTCTGTGTACCTTTTCTAAAAATGCTATATCTTTTTTAAGATATGGCAACCAGAATTGCACACAATATTCAAGGTGTGGTCGCACCATGGAATGATACAGAGGCATTATAATATCTTTTGTTTTGTTTTCCATTCCTTTCCTTATAATACCTAGCATTCTATTTGATCTCTTGGCCGCCGCTGCACACGGCGCGGAGGGTGTTAACATGTTATCCACGATGACGCCTAAATCTTTTTCCTGGGTGGTGGTTCCCAATATGGAAACTTGCATTGTGTAACCATAATTTGGGTTGTTCTTTCCTAGGTGCATAACTTTGCACTTGTCCACATTAAATTTCATCTGCCATTTTGATGCCCAGTCTTCCAATTTATCAATATTCTCTTGCAATTTTCCACAATCCTCATGGGTTTTAACAACTTTAAATGGTTTTGTGTCATCTGCAAATTTGATAACCTCACTCGTTATTCCCTTTTCGAGGTCATTTATGAATATGTTAAAAAGCAGCGGACCCAGCACAGATCCCTGGGGTACTCCACTATTCACCTTTTTCCATTGGGAAAATTGGCCATTTAGCCCTACCCTCTGCTTTCTATCTTTTAACCAGTTCCTGATCCACAATAGTATATCACCTCCTATCCCATGACTTTTTAGTTTTGCCAAACGTCTCTGATGAGGGACCTTGTCAAAGGCTTTCTGAAAGTCCAGATACACTATATCAACCGACTCACCTTTGTCTACCTGTTCATTCACACCTTCAAAAAAACATAACAGATTAGTAAGACAAGATCTTCCTTGTCTAAAGCCATGTTGGCTGTCTCCCATTAAGCATTGACTATCTACATGCTGAGAAATTTTGTTCTTTATGATGGTTTCTACCATTTTTCACGGTACTGATGTCAGTAGTTTCCCAGATCACCCCTGGAACCCTTTTTAAAAATTGGTGTTACATTGGCGATCCTCCAATCTTCAGGTTTTACAGATTATTTTAATGATAGTTCACAAATTACTAATAGCAGGTCTGCAATCTCATATTTCAGTTCTTTCAACACCTTTGGATGTATACCATCCAGTCCAGGTGATTTGCTACTCTTCAGTTTATCATATAGTTGTAATACATCTTCCCGGTGTAGCAATATTTCTTTAAATTCTTCTGCAGCATCAACTTTAAATACCACTTCAGTCATGGGTAACATCCCTACATCATCCTCAGTAAAAACTGAAGCAAAGAATTCATTCAGTCCCACTGCTATAGCCTTGTCCCCTTACTGCCCCTTTTGCTCTTCTATCATCTAATGGTCCAACTGACTTTCTCTCAGGTTTCTTGCTACGAATGTACTTGAAAAAGTCTTTATTATGTGTTTTTGCTTCCACAGCAAGTTTCTTCCCAAATTCTCTCTTTGCCTGCCTTATCAATGCCTTGCATTTAACTTGCCAGTGCTTGTGCTGTTTCCAGTTTTCGTCATTTGGCTCTTTTTTCCATTTCATGAAAGATGCTTTTTTGGCAACAACAGCCTCTCTGACCTCACCTTTAAACCATGCTGGCAGTTTTTTAGACTTCCTTCCACTTTTCTTAATGTGTGGAATACAGCAGGCCTGGGCTTCCAAGATAGCATTTTTAAACAACACAAAAACTTGATGTAAGTCTTTAACCTTTGCAACTGCTCCTTTTATTTATTTCTTAACTATTTTCCTCATTTTATCATAGTCTCCCTTTCGAAAGTTAAAAGGTAGTAATGTGGATTTCCTTACCATCCCTCCTCCATTATTTAAATCAAGCACAATCATGCTATGATCACTATTGCCAAGTGGCCCCAACACCCTTATCTCTTGCACCAGATCTAGTGTTCCACTAAGGACTAAGTCCAAAATGGCTTCCCCTCTGGTCGGTTAATGAAACAGCTGCTCCAAGAAGCAGTCATTTATTTCATCTAGAAACTTTATCTCCCTAGCATGTCCTGCCGTGACACTGACCCATTCAATACCGGGGTAATTGAAATCACCCATTATTATTACCGTTCTGTAACTTTTGTTAGCTTCCTTGATTTCTTTGAGCATTTCATCGTCCATTTGCTCATTCTGGCCAGGCGGTCGATAGTATACCCCCACTGCCATCGCCTTCCCCTTTTTACATGGAATTTCAATCCATAGAGATTCTACATGGAATTTTGTTTCCTGTAGAACTTTAATCCTTTGTGACTCAATGCCCTCTCTAAGATAGAGCGCAACCCCTCCCCCATTTTGATCAGCTCTATCATTACGATATAGTTTGTACCCAGGTATCACAGTGTCCCACTGGTTGTCCTCCTTCCACCATGTGTCTGAGATACCAATCATATCTAACTTCACATTTATTTCTATATATTCTAATTCTCCCATCTTATTTTTTAGACTTCTAGCATTTGCATACAAGCATTTTAGAGAATGTATTTTATTCATATTAGTCTGGTTATCGGTAATTTGTAATCTGTAGGGGTAATTTGTAATCTTTAATCTCTGTCTTTTCTGTACTCAAGGGCATTTGGACTACCTTTGTCTTTATTTTTGTCAGAGAAGATGAAACAGTTCCACTCAGACACCCTGAGGCGCTCGCTAAATAAACCTCACGATCTGTTTAACCTAGTCAAGACTCTATCCAAAGAACCAACCCCTGAGCACCAATGTGAAATCCACCTGCAGGAGTTTGCTGCTTACCTTCAATCCAAGTTATGTCAGACAAATAAACCTTCAATAGTTGTCGTCTCCACAGACCAAGTGTGTCCAACATCCCTAAAGTCTTTCTCTACCCCTTCCAAGAGGCGCATCAAAGACACTATCATGACCCTCAATACCACTACTGCGCAAACAGATCCTTGTCCAGCTTTCTGGATAAAGGAACTGCGCAGTGATTTCAGTCCGATAATAACCAGGATAATGAACCTATCCTTCACAACCGGTTCCTTCCCATCTGCCCTCAAGCACATGTCAATCAGACCGCTGCTAAAAAAAAGCAAGCTAGACCCACAGAAGGTAGACTCTTACAGACCCATTTCAAGTATACCTTTACTTGCAAAGTTAATCGAAAAAGAGGTGCAAAGTCAGTTACAAGACCACATCGACTCTGCTGCTCCACTAGACCCATGCCAACATGGATTCAGGGAGTCACATGGAGTGGAAACACTCCTTACCACCCTTTTCAATAACATAATTACTGGCGTTGACAATATCCGTCAGGGGTTTGCACTCATTTTCCTAGACATTGCCGCAGCCTTCGACTCAGTAAACCATGAGCTTTTCCTAGGGCAGCTAAAAGAGAAGGGCATCTGCGGAACAGCACTTGAATGGTGTAGATCATGCTTGTCTGGAAGATGGCAGCACGTACGATCAGGTGGAGCAACATCAGAACCGTTTCGTCAAGGTCAAGGAGTTCCACAGGGATCCTCCCTATCGACCTTGATGTTCAGCATATACATGCAACCCATTTGTAATATCATCCGGGCTTTCAATGTCAGTTGTATGATATACGCTGATGATATCCTGTTCTATATGCTGTTCTCCATAGATCAATTGGACCTCTTCCCTTTGACCAACTGCTTCAATGCCATATCAGAATGGCTCCTGTCACAAAACCTTTGAATTCAACATAAGAAAACGGAGGTGCTCTTCATTACGAGGAACCCGAACTTCAGCCCACCCCAATACTTGAAAGTGAAAGAAGCCGATCTACAAGCAAAACCCACAATTCGGTACCTGGGTGTTACACTGGATCAAAACCTTGACATGAAGGCACACATATCTAACACTGTAAGAGAAATCTATCACAAGATCCGTTCACTCAGACATCTACGCCTCTTGCTTGAACCAGAAGATTTCCGGACAATTTACCAGGCTCTGATCATACCACATTTTGACTACGCCAATGCCATATTACAAGGACTCCCCCAATCCACCTTGAACCCCCTACAGCTCACAATGAATAGTGCTGCTAGGGTTCTCCATGGTGCATCTAGGAGAGACCATGTGACGCCCCTTCTGAAGCAGTTACACTGGTTTCCTATACAAGCCAGGATCGTCTTCAAGACAGTGCTGCTGACATTCAAAGCGGTCAATAATCTCTCCTCCTCCTCTCTAACTTACCTCATCCAAACAACAGCCCCTAATAGAACAAGAAGATCCACTGAAATAGATATGCTAACAATGCCAAGAGAATTAACAAGATACACCATGACAACAGTAAATAGGGCTTTCAGACTCTGCGCCCCAAGATTCTGGAACGCCCTACCAACAAACATCAGAGCAATCACCAACCTAGCTCAGTTTAGGAAGGCCCTTAAACACTACCTTTTCCTCAAATACTTCCCAGAAAACACTGAATCACATCCCCTCTCAAATATTGATAACTTCACCAACACACCTAGTCAGCCAGGCGAACACACCAAGCAAGGTGGCCTTGACCATTGAATCTCATGCTATGTTTTTTCATGACACCAATGTGTAAATAGTTACCTTTTGTTATCCAACTTTTGTGGTCCTGTTAATTGTAAACTCAGGCATATGTACCCTGTCTGATTTTTCTGTGCCATGTAAACCGCGCTGATGCCGAATAGTGCGGTATAGAAGAAATTGTAAATTATAAATAAATAAATAAATTTATTGGAACCTCTCTGCTGATGTGCCATAACTTCATTTTTTTGCTAGTATCCTTCAAGGATACATTGTTCCGAACCATGCGCTCTTGGGCGACTGTTGGCTCTCCCCTATTATCTAGTTTAAAAGCTGCTCTATCTCCTTTTTAAAGGTTAATGCCAGCAGCCTGGTTCCATCCCGTTAAGGTGAAGCTCATCCCTTCAGAAGAGCCCCTCCTTTCCCCAGAATGTTCCCCAGTTCCTAACAAATCCAAAACCCTCATCTTTGAACCATTCTCTCATCCACACATTGAGACTCCGGAGCTCTGCCTGCCTTTTCGGTCCTGCACGTGTAACGGGAAGCATTTCGGAGAATGCTACCCTGGAAGTTCTGGATTTCAACTTCCTACCTAAAAGCCTAAATTTAGCCTCCAGAACCTCCCTACCACATTTTCCTATGTCATTGGTACTGACATGTCATTGGTACTGACATTTTTTTATACTGTGAAGTTAACAGCACTTTTTGGTTAGTTCATGCCCTGTTTGGAAAATCCGTTGCAAAGACTTTTTCTGTTACGTTTACCAGGGTGTTGTGCGTATGATTTGAACCCTTAGTGCAAAAAGGGGAATAAAAGCCTTTTTCATTTTTCCTCCACTTTGTGCAAGAGTATAATTATTTTTCTCTTTGGGAGTTTGGTAACGAGGCCGGCACAAGGCTGGTACCCTTGACCCTCGCACCTGGCCAACCCCAATCCAACCTTCTTGGTGACAGCGGACCAGCTAACGGCGGCGCCCCGTGGAACCCACCCTTTGGTGGAACTACTACGCTGCCACCAGGGGGTGCTGGCACACGCGCGCGCACACTCCGCCCGGCCCCCGCGTCACAGACTTCAGGACTATATCCCTGCAGCATCTACCCACAGCAGATGCAACTTCTCCTTCTCCTCAGAAGGGATGGGCTAAATCTTCACTATGGCCCTGCCAACATGTAACCTGGCATCTGGAGACTTCCATTCAGTCTCAATGAGCTCTCTTACCACCCTATGTAAAGGGAAGGATCTGGGAGACTTCCGGATAACCTTCAAAATCAGATCCCATGTCTCCTTGGGTTCCGGCTGTGGTTCCTCCACAATGCTCAAAGCTGCTAGCATATAAGAAATGAGGGAGGTCAGCTCATCTTTGTGAAAAATACACATGACCGAAGGGTCCTCCCCAGTCGAGAGCTCATCTTCTTCCAAGTCCTCCTGAAGAGGCTCCTCCAAAAGATCAGAGGAGCCCTCCAGGGCCCCTAAGGAGTCCAAGGACCCCAATGAGGCTTCATTCTTCTCTTCAATCAATGACTTCATACAGGCTCACTCTACTGCCAGGGCGAGGACATATCCTTGGGACAATGGGGAACCTCCCCTAACTGAGATCTCCCCCTGGCCCTGCTTTAAGCAATAGGTCTGATGGAGCAATAAAACAAACTCCAGGGAAAAAGAAGAAGTACCCCCTCCAAACTCTCCTCAGCCGACCTGCCCACAGCATGCCCTCCTTGCATGTCCCCAGAAATAGTAGTAATGGAGGCCATTCCTGACAAAAAAATCAAGGCTTGTCGTCACCTCTGCCATGCAATTGCGTCCTTCCAAGTCTCCCTCAACTGACCCTAATGCTGCCAGCAATAAGATCCACGGCAGCTGTGTTCTCCCTAAGACAGTCACAGCACAGCCCTTCAGCTGAGCGCTGTACCCAATGGCTGCTAGAAGCACTGGCTGTGGACCTCGGGCTTGACCATGTGCATGGCAGCGGTCTTTGTGGGGATCTGTTTTCCTCTCTCTCACCTGTGTTCTGGTGCCGATCCAGCTCACTGGACAGCCACGCTGGGAACCCAAAGGGTGCTCAACCTTTGGCCCCCTCAAAGGTTGGGGAGGGGGGGGGGGAAAGGGAGCTGACAGGTGCAGTTTGGGGAGAAAGGGGAGAGGGACCCAGACCACCAGGTTCTGTACCTCTGGGTCTGCCAACAGATCCAATGCAGCCCAGCGCTACAAGAAACCAAACTCAGTCTGCACACGCTATGCTCATACCATCTGCTGGAGACTGAGAAATACTGGCTGGGTAATGGTGAGGGCTGGTTTTCAGCTCAGTGTTCTCAGTTTCAGTGAGCTTAACCCATGCATCTGGACTAGACTGGAGGGACGATTAGGAATGGGCAACTTTTTGTATAATGTCAGAGACTGTTTCAGATGTACTAGAAACTCCTCTCTTCCCCAGACAAATATATAAAACTCAATAGCTGAAGTTGTAATATATTCTGCCATTATTTTCAGACTGGTAACAGTTGTAAGGGCTTTTTTTGAGGGGGTGCTTGGTGGTATTGAGTGCTGGTACCTTTTTTATTGCCTGCTAAAACTTATATATGCCTGCATTCTGTTGTAGTTCAGTCACACACACATATATTCATCCACCCCCCAAATGAGGTACACACATGCACACTAGCACTTTTCAGACAGATTCTGTCTCTGACTGTCTACTAGTGCTGTGCTGTTCTGCACTCCTCTACTTCAATGCCCCCACCCCAGTTCTTGCTTTTGCTACTAGTTCTTTATCTCAGCCTGCAATAGCTTCCTCACACTTTATTCCATTTCTCTTACATTTCTACCCTTTCTCAGCAACCCCACTCCCCCCTACCAAGAAATGCACTTATTCCAGACCCTGTGCAGAAAATCAGCCCACCCTTCCTGGAAGCATTAAAGTGTGCCCTATTTTAGTAAGGTACTTTCTTCCTGGGAAAAGGTAAAAGCTCTTGATGCCCCTGAAGTTAAAGGCAAAACCTCAGACATTCTTTCCAAATGCATTCTTGATACAGTTGAGTCCAATGGGCTAAAATCCAAAGTTTTGGCATTGTGTGCTGACAAATTAATTGGTGCAAACTGTGCAGCTCACATTGCTCACAATTGTATCGGCACTGCTGCCAAATGCCTGCCATTTGACATTGAAGTCATTGTTGACAAGATATTCAGACATTTTCACATTTGTTGTTCTTAAGTGCCGCCAAGTCAGTGTCGACACATGGCGACCCTCTGGATAGTTGTCTTAAACTGCTTGGTCTTCAGTCAGGTGGCTCATTGTTGATAGAATGGCACACATAGCTGCTGTTATTTTATCGATCCACCTCATTGCTGGCCTTCCTCTTTTGCGTTGATCTTTTACCTTGCCAAGCATGATGTCTTTCTCTAATGATCTCTCTCTTCGCATGATGTGTCCAAAGTATGAAAGTCAAAGTCTTGTCATCTGAGCTTCTAAAGAAAGCTTAGGTTTGATCTCCTCTAGTACTGACTGGTTTGTTCTTCGGGCAGTCCATGGTATACACAGTATTCGTCGCCAGCACCATAATTCAAAGGCATCAATTTTCTTCCTGTCTATCTTTTCACTGTCCAACTTTTACATCCATGTGACATTATTGAAAATACCAAGGCTTGAACAAGCCAAATCTTTGTATGGAGAGAGACATCTCTGCTCTTGAGAATTCTGTATAGGTCCTTCATAGCCATTCTGCCAACAGCAATGCGTTGTCGGATTTCTTGACTGCTTGTTATTTCTTTATTGATAGTTGATCCAAGTAGGTTAAAGTTATCCAATATTTCAATTTCTTCTCTATCTACGATGAACTAATTGATTTTGCCAGTTGGCAGGATCTTTGTCTTCTTTACATTAAGGTGCAGGTCCATTTTAAGACTATGTTCCTTGATCTTGAGAAACAAATGTTTTAGACCATCTTCACTTTCAGCACGATTGTGGTATCACCAGCATAGCGAAGGTTGTTGATGAGTCTTCCATCAATCTTCACACCTTGATTGTCTTCATACAGACCTGCTACTCTAATTATTTGTTCTGCATATAAATTAAACAGGTAGGGGGAAAGTATGCAGCCTTGTTGTACATCTTTGCTGATTTTAAAACCATTCTGTTTCTCTTTGTTCAGTCCGAACTGTTGCTTCTTGATCAATGTAAAGGTTGTGCATACATCCATGCTTCTTAATGTGGCCCAGAGTTTCTCATGGTTTACACAATCAAAAGCCTTGCTGTAGTTGATAAAACATATATAGATATCCTTTAGGTATTCTTTTGTCTTTTCAAGGATCCATCTCACATCGGCGATGATGCCTCTTGTTCCTCGCTCTTTCCTGAACCCTGCTTGCACTTCAGGCAGTTCTCATTCCAGGTATGGTTGTAGTCTCTGTTGAATAATCTTCAGTAGAATCTTGCTGGCATATGGGATCAGAGCGATTGTGCGATAATTTCCAGTCAGTTGGATCATCTTTCTTTAGTATTGGTATAACACAGATCTTTTCCAGTCAGTTGGCCATGATGTTGTCTTCCAAATTTCCCAGCAGAGCCTTGTAAGTATGGTATGTAAGTATGGTACAGCTGCAACAGATTGCTGTAATACTTCAGTGGGAATGCTATCAATGCTGCTTCGACTTCTTCTTTCATCACCAATGGTTCCTGATCATAAGGTACAGGTTGAAAGGGTTGTTGGTCCACTTGATCTTTATCATATAATGACTCTGTATATTCTTTCCACCTTTTCTTGATCTTCTCAGCATCATTCAACATGGATCTTTGAGCATCTTGTAAGAAGTAATTAGTCCTTACCTGCTAATTAGTGTTCCTGAAGGAACTCCAGTCCAGTCCGTTTCTTCTGGGTTGTGCAACCCTTCCAGCAGCTTGGAGGCTGAGCCCATCATCGTTTTGATGATGGTGTGGTATAAATACCACTGGCACCACCCACAGGCACCAGTAATCTATTGAAAAAGCAGACTTATCGGATAAACAATTAAAAGCCTACAACTTTATAATGTAAGAATATCATCTAAACAACAGGAGGAAGGAAGGAGAAAGGAGAAGGCATACCTGAGCCTGCCATAGCCCTCACCCACACCCCCCAGGCACCCTCCTAGTGGGCCGCCATGCCCCCGGGACCTTTGCAAGGGACCCTACGGCTTCCACTTCGCCCTCTGTCTTCGGTCCGTTTTTTTTTTTTTTTTCTGAAAGGAAATTCTGCAAACTGAAGAACCTGGGTGGGATCAGGGACTGGACTGGAGTTCCTTCAGGAATACTAATTAGCAGGTAAGGACTAATTACTTCTTCCTTATCGTCTCTCCAATCCAGTCCCTTTCTTCTGGGATGTAACGGAGCAGTTCAAGCCTGGGTGGGGTTCGCCATCCTGGAGCGAAGCACTGCGTACCCAAACCTGGCATCGGCTGCCCTCTGGACATCCAACCTGTAGTGTTTGGCAAAGGTATGCAGCGACGACCACATAGCCGCTCTGCAAATGTCCAGCGGCGGAACAAAGCTATGCTCCGCCCAGGAAGCCGCCTGTGCCCGAGTTGAATGCGCGCGAAGACCTCCTGGAACCTGCTTTCCCTTCAGGATATAGGCGGAAGCAATAGCCTCCCTGATCCACCTAGAGATGGAAGCCTTGGCCGCTGCCTCTCCCTTGTGCAGCCCTCCAAACTGAACGAATAACCGTTCGGACTTTCAAAAGGACGCCGTACGGGAAAGATAACGCTTCGGCACTCTACGCACATCTAGAAGGTGAAGCTTCTCATCATCCCCTTTTCGCCGTTCTCCCGCGAAGGACAGGAGAGATACTGTCTGGTTCACATGAAAAGGAGAGATGACCTTGGGCAAGAAGGAAGGGACTGTCCACAAGACCACCTTATCCTTGAAGAACGAAAGAAAGGGGGGCCGAGAAGACAGCGCTTGAAGTTCGGAGACACGCCTAGCCGAGCAAATAGCCACCAGAAATACAGTCTTTAGGGTCAAATCCTACAGAGAGGATTTCCCTCCTGGTTCGAAAGGTTCCCTGGTCAAGGCATTCAATACCAGGTTGAGGTCCCAAGAAGGAATAGTAACATAGTAACATAGTAAACGACAGCAGATAAAGAACAGTATGGTCCATCTAGTCTGCCCAGCAAGATGGCCGGAGTAAAATGGCAGGAGTAGGTGCCACTCTGTGCAGGCCACCCCTCCCCATGTCTTTGTTTAGGGGTGAACCCACCGCTCCATGCAGGACACCCCTATTTGTTGAGAAGTTAGATGGTTGAGTTTATTTTGATTTTATTCTGTTGCTATAAATGGATCCATTGTGTCTGTCCCATGCCATTTTGAATTCTCTCACTGTATTTGCCCCCACCACCTCCATCAGGAGGGCATTCCAAGCATCCACCACCCTCTCAGTGAAAAAGTATTTCCCGATATTGCCTTTCAATTTTCCACCTTGCAGCTTCATGCTATGCCCTCGTTTTACAGCTTCCCTGTCTTTGGAAGAGGTTTGTTTGTTCATTATTTCTCCTTACGTATTTAAAGGTCTGAATCATATCTCCCCTATCCCTCCTCTCCTCCAAAGTGTACATATTTAGGTCTTCAAGTCTCTTCTCATAAGGCTTCTGACGCAGGCTCCAAATCATTTTGGTCGCCTTCCTCTGAACAGTTTCCATTCTTTTTACATCCTTTGCAAGATACGGTCTCCAAAACTGAACACAGTATTCCAAGTGAGGCCTCACCAGAGACTTATACAGTGGTATTAGAACTTCTTTCTTTCTGCTGGTAATTCCTCTTCGTATGCAGCCCAACATCCTCCTGTCTTTTGCTACCGCCTTGTCGCACTGCTTTGCCACCTTGAGATCTACAGAAATAATCACACCAAGGTCTTTCTCCTGATCCGTGCACACCAACCTCTCACCCCCTATCGTGTACATTTCCCTTGGATTTCTGCTACCCAAGTGCATGACTCTGCACTTCTTTGCATTAAATCTTAATTGCCAAGCATTTGACCATTCTTCCAGCTTTTGTAGATCTTTTCTCACGTTAAGAACTCCCTCGGGGGAGTCCACTCTGTTGCACAAATACATTGAACAGTGCTGGGCCCAGGACCGAACCCTGGGGCACCCCGCTAATCATCTTTCTTTCCTCCGAGTGAGCTCCATTTACCATCACCTTCTGTCATCTATCAGTCAACCAATTTCTGATCCAGTTTACCACCTTGGGACCCATCCCCAAACTACTGAGTTTATTGATAAGCCTTCTATGAGGAACAGTATCAAAGGCTTTGCTGAAATCCAGGTAGATGACATCCATCGCATGCCCCTGATCTAGTTCTCATAAGAACATAAGATATGCCATACTGGGTCAGACCAAGGTCCATCAAGCCCAGTATTCTGTTTCCAACAGTGGCCAATCTAGGTCATATGTACCTAGCAGTTTCCCCAAGAGACACAAGTTCCACAATGCTTGTACTGGGTCAAGCATTGATATCTTCAGTCACTTCTTAATAATGGTTTATGGACCTTTCCTCCAGGAACTTGTCCAAACCTTTTTTAAACCAAGCTACACTAACAGCCTTTACTACATCCTCCGGTAACAAATTCCAGAGTTTGATTACAAGTTGAGTGAAAAAATATTTTCTTTTATTAGTCTTAAATAGTTTACCCTGTCCCCTAGTCTTTCTATATTCTGATAACGTAAACAATTGATCTACGTTTACCCGTTCCACTCCGTTCATTAATTTATAGACTTCTATCATATCTCCCCTCAGCCTGGATCCCAACCCCCATTATAGCTAGAAAAGAACCAAAAATCTGTGAAAAATGAGAAAATTGTTTTAAACTGCTTAATAAGAAGTTTTACATGACTTCATAAGTCTTTCATTATTCTCTTGTGTGCAAAAGAAAGAAATGTTTCAATACATGCATTCCTGGAGCTAGAGATAACCTTGTAGTAGAGAAGTATCAAACCTAGAAACTGCACCATTGTTAGAACAGTCCTAAAGGAGGGGGCTGGTTGCTGGGCCCTGGAGGGATCTCTAATTGGACAGGTGCAGGGGGCGTTGGAGCCAATAGGAAGTTTGCATGTATCAAGCTGGAACCAATAGAAAGTTCTCATGTATCAAACAGAAGAAAAGGATATAAATGAGTATGTCTCTGTAAAAACTTTGCTCAGTTCCTTTTGAAGCTTTGACTGACTGGGCCTGTGCACAATAAATTGGCTTGGATCTTTTGAACTGACTCCTGGTTTTATTTATTGCATACTTATCAGCTGCTACATATTCTTGGTGCGTTGGCCGGGAATGTGCGAGCAGGGGATGGTATGCAAGTGAATATACCACGACTTCTCGCCTCAAAGGTTTGGTCCGGTTGGAACCATGTCTGTCCGACCGCAGGGGAACTTCTCAGGTGCCGATCCCTTTGTATCGGAGAGGGTTCCGCCTTGCCTCAGCAGGCCACTGGGTCCAGCTGGCCAACACCTCAGAACCCGAGGGGAGTCCAGGATCCAACCCAAGAACTGGTTTGGTATCGGGAACTGGATCCGGTGAGTAGATATTTTCTTGTTTAAAAGTCAGTGCAGCCTGGGGAAAAAGTCTTGCATGAGTATGCGCAAGACTGATTTGGTATAGACTAACTGGGAAAATCTCGCATGAGTATGCACGAGACAAGAGAGCCCGATCACCTCTCATAAGGGCGGTCCCAGTATGCTCCGCATAAGTGAAAGCGGAAGCCGAAGCCATCGACCCTTCTTGTTTGAAATAGTCAGTTAGTCAGAAAACCTGGGCACTTGAAAAATGATTTTTGTGATAATATGATTGCCTGTGTGATTGAGAGGTCTTGAAATACAGACCGAGCGAGAGTGAACTTCTGAGTCGCGCAGTTCCTGGCCAGGCGACTGCACCCAGGTCACGAAAAGGAGGAAGCGTTTGGTGTTTATCTGTCCTTATTATGTGTTTTCTGTATCTGATTTCTGTTATCTGTTGAAACCGCGAGTTTCCCTTCTGGTATAAATGTGAGATTATTCTGTTGGGTAATTTGTGGAACAGTTTACCGATTAAGAAATAGTATTAAGCAGAAAAGAAGACAGAAGGAAACAAACTCAGAAGTCACTTTTTCAGTAAAGAAGCTGTCTCATTCATTCCAGTTTTTTCCTTCAGCTCAGCATGAAACTGGCTAGCGGAGAGAAGGGGCGTGTCTGGAGAAAGGAATGTGCAGTGTCTTTTAACCCTGTGAAGGCTTAATCTCAACACTCTGCAGCTGGGTTAATTTGTGCTTATTTCAGGAAAATTGTACCTGTTTTATTCAATATGTTTTAATAGTGATGTTCCTTCTGCTATGGTCATGTATTATATATCATTTAATAAGAATGTTTAGTCAGGATTGTGGGTCCCGACAGTTTTGGTCTTAGCCTGGAAAGGGTTAAGTTCTTATTAACCCCTTTCGAGTTCCTGTACTTGTACGGACCAAGTGAAAAGGATTTCTGTAGGGCTATAGGTATAATGCATTTGTGGGCTTAGCCTTGTCTTGTGTTATTTATGATCAAATCTTCAGTAAGCACTGTAATGGTTTAAATAGGAAATGATAGAAAAATTCAGGAAACTGCTTTTGTTTTCCCTTTGTCCTACAAAGTAGAGGTTAAGAACCTTGACAGGACTATGAAGCATCCCGAGCCAGTAGTACCAGATCGCGACTTGAAAGTGATTTAAATCCTGAGTGAATAAGGAGTTCATCGTGCTTGAATTCTAGTTCCTGATATATTGCGGCAAGCACCTCATAGAAGACATACTTATTGTTAATAAAAATAAAATAGGAAGAAAAAGGGGTGTAAATGTATTCCAGATATCCACCCACTTTATGAAAAAAGTATTCGGAATGTCTTTTGAATATCTGCTTCCTAAATTGTAAGATTTAAAGTAATTTCTTTTGCAGAGACATGCTGATTACGGCTGGCAGTTAGTTTTCATGCCAAGTAATTTTATTCCAGTCATACGTAACTGATATGTGGCCGTCATGTTAGGAGCCATAATTCTATTGGATTTGTTGTTATAACATGTTGCAAAATAATAGTTTTATATTTCAAGGACTTTATCTAAATTGTTCTTATTTAGAATGAGCACACATCCATTATGCTTAGTCCACAGGAAAATGCAGCCTGACTGGTGTGTGTGTGTGTGTGGGGGGGGGGGGGTGGTATCAGAGTCCACGCAGATTTTGTTGAAATGTATGACTAGGAATTTTAGCAAGGACTTTGCTGAAGACTACAGACTTAAAATGTCTCCATCCCTATTAGAAATGCTCTGTGGAAGGGGATGGCCAGTGTTAGCTACTTCATGGCCCCGTAGTTTCCCGTGTTCATCAGATTGTACAGAGAATGTTCCCTGATCAGTTCCCCTACATAGACTCCTGGTTGAATTTTTGTGAGGAAAAAAAACAAACCCTGCCCATTTATTATCTTTATAGGCCAGTTCCCTCAGCTCTGCCACCACCCCGGGCAGAGCCTGGGGCAGGAGGGGGACACCTCCCTGCAAATGTACCCCAAGTAGTTCACCAGCCACCTCTTCAGGGTCACTCACAGCCAGTGCCCGAGAACATGAAGTGGAACACAGACAGTCCCGATTGCCGTATGCCTTCAGAAGTACAACTACCAGTAAAAGGGAGGGTCACGTTATCCCATTGCACTAGGTCCAGGGCCAGCTTTGCACTAGCCAGCTGACCAGCTTTGTTTCTGCCGCTGATTTACTGAACTGAAAGCTGCATTATGCCTCCTACACTGAGGAACCTTAGGATTTGATTGAACTAATGAACAGTATTATGCAGACCCATCAGCCTTGATAACCCCAAGTGGGATCCAAATAGTGCAGGCAGCCCTCACTATATACCCCATGCGATCCAGCAGCCCAGGAGAATTTGTGTATGGTAGATGCAGTTTTTGTCAGTCAGTCCCAGAGAGATGTAAGACGAAAATTACAGAAAATGAATGGATTTGCGGGTATGAATACAGCACAGTTAATGGAAGTTGCTCAGAAAGTTTTTGTGAATTGTGGAAATGAATGTGACAGAGAAAGTGAATGTAAGATAAAGAAGAAAACAGATCTTCTTGCTGATACTTTAGTTGAATGACGTGGAGGAGGTTTTCCTAATTGAAGGAGCAGAGGAAGTGGAAGGGGTCGTGAAAATGATCGGCCCCCACTGGGTGTGAATCAGTGCGCCCATTGCAGAGAAGAAGGACATTAGAGAAGTGAATGCCCGTATCTTGACTCCACCCCCAGGAGGAGAGGAGGGAGTACTTGATTTTAGAGTCATGAAAGAATAAACCGAGCACAGTATTCCAGCACGAGAGGGAAGAAGCTATTGAGGGAGTGGCAGTTGCAACAGGCTGTGACATGGATGAAGACTAGGCCAGACCGGACTCCAAGTTCACCCCAGGAGCCTATGGTCAGTCTGAAAATAGGGGACCAATATATGGACTTTATGGGGGATACAGGAGCAGAATACTAAAGCCAGTAGCCCCTTTGTTTTCTCGATGCATCACCATTGTCAGAGCTACTGGGGCTAAGGCCACAAAGCCTTTCCTGCAGAACCGCATGTGTGAACTAGGGGGACAGAAAATAACGCATCAGTTCCTGTATATGCCTGAGTGCCCTATTCCACTTTTGGGCCGAGATCTGCTTGAAAAGCTCCAGGCACAGATATCCTTTGCTGAAGGGGGAGAAATGCAAATGACTGTGAACCCAAAACCTGCTGGATTGATGGTGCTGACTGTTCCCCGAGAAGAAGGGTAGCGGTTCTATAGTGCATCACCAATCAAGCCAGCTAGTTCCTGTATACCCACCAACCTTATAGCCCCACCTGGAGTATGGGCAGAAGATAATCCACCTGGCCTAGCGAAGAACATAGCCCCTGTCATTGTCACCCTCAAGCCAGGAGCGGAACCAGTGCATGTGAAGCAGTATCCTCTTCCCCGACCAGCCATTGAAGGAATCCACTGCCATCCAATGAAACTGTTGAAATACAGACTTCTCAAGAAGTGCCAGTCACCTTGGAACACCCCCTTCTCCCAGTTAAGAAACCTGGGACAGGGGATTACCACCCAGTACAAGATCTGAGGTGAGTGAATGATGCAGCTGAAACTATACACCCAGTGGTACCAAATCCTTATATTCTCTTGGGACTGATCCCCGCTGAGGCTACTCATTTCACTGTCCTGGACCTGAAAGATGCTCTTTTTTTTTTCTGCATACGCTTAGCCCCCCACCAGTCAACTTTTGTTTGCTTTTGAATGGCAAGACCCCACAACAGGAAGGCGGGGCCAACTCACCTGGACTAGATTACTTCAAGGATATAAGAATTCACATACTCTCTCCAGTGCTGTTTTAAATCAGGATCTTTCAAGCTACTATGTGAACCCAGGAAAAAGGGTTCTTCTCCAGTATGTGGACAACTTGCTCATAGCCACCAACTCAGAAAGTGAATGTCTATAAGCCACCAGTAAACTCTTGCACCTTTTTAATGAGACTGGATACGAAGTCTCAAGAGCCAAAGCACAATTATGTCAAACAAGTTAAATACCTAGGATTCCAGTTGTCCAGCAGAATTAGACGCCTGGGACCAGAACGCAAAGAAGCTGTATGCAGTATCCCTACTCCAACCACTAGGAGGCAAGTAAGAGCCTTCCTGGGGGCCACAGGATACTGTCGTATATGGATCCCCAATTTTGCATTGATCGCAAAACCATTGTATCAAGTTACTAAAGGAATGGAGAAGTCTCCACTAGAGTGGGGACCTGAACAGGATGCAGCATTCCAGTCTCTAAAAAGTGCTCTGATGTTATCACCAGCTCTGGGTCTACCAGATGTCCCGAAAACCTTTCAGTCTCTATGTTCATGAGTCACAAGGAAATGTTCTAGAAGTGTGGACTGTGGTGAAGAGTGCCCTCCTGAAGAAATGGAGACTGAAGGAAATCCTGAAAAGCAGAAGGATTTACACAGGATTTTCAATCCTAGAAGAAAAAAACCCTCTTCTGTTGAGCTGAGAATGGAGACCAGCCCAGGGGAGGAGTTGAGCAGTGCTGATTGGGCACACCCAGGGGTTGGATGGGGTGTGGCTGGAAAAGAATCCCTTTTTGAAGTGGTGAATGACGCTGCTAAAGGGAGACAGAAAAAGAAAAGCCATGAGCAGATGACCTGTGAGCAGAGGGCCTCTGAACAGACGAGCTGTGAGAGGACGTTTGGAACGTCAGATGAGACCGAGTCAAGCAGTGAGTGCAAGTCCAGGAAGCAGTTTGGATGCACGTCTGAGCCTGGTAGCAACAGAGGACCTGCAAGGATTTTTACAGGTGCTGTGAAAGGAAGTCCTGTGAGAAGTGGATGGAGCCCTGGTTTAGAGTCCTGGGAAAAGGCAGAGCCCTCAAATAGAAAGCCTCCAAGGCAAACACCTGCAAAAGGTAACTCATTCTATGGGATACAATTTGGACCGGAGAGACCCAGAAGCACTCACAGCTGGAAAGCTTTTGAGCTACCTAAGAGGAGAGGAGCCTGGCAGAGAGAAAGCAGTTCCAATAGGAGTCATGATAGAGAAGGTAAAATTCAATCTCCTATGTTTGGGGCTTTGTTAAAGGATCCCAATTGTTACCCTGATTTATTTAAGCCAAGAGCTGAAGGGGGAAGCATTACTGACCGGGAGAGAAACCCAGTATTTGCTGACAATTGTTTGTCAGGAAATGAACAGGCTGAATTGCTCCTCCAGGAGTTTAAACAGTTCTTAGAGTTGAAAGCAGGCAGACAGCCAAGGCTGAATGAGGACACTAGTTCTGTGCAGTCAGAAGATTTAATGCAGGTAGATTATGCCTTACCTTCTACAAACTCTGACAATTGTAGCATGGACTGTTCAATATGCTGTAAGGAAATAACAGTTGTGATAAGGAAGCTTATCATAGCTCAGGTAGGAGCTATAGAAAAGATGATGTGACTCTGAACAAGCAACCTGTCAGTTCTGGTAGAAGTGAGAAAACAGAGTTTTCACATAAAAGACTACCAGTCCCAGAATGCACCAGCTTTCCAGCAGCCATGAGAGGGGCTGAAGTGAGAGAATGTGTGTGCAATCAAGAGAGCTATGAGGTAATCCCTAAGCACTCATCTCAAAGGGCAGGGCCTGATTCAAGACAGCTGCACTGTGTTAGGGAGCAGCACACATTAGGAAAGAATAAGAATAGAGATTATTCTTCAGATAACAGTTACTACAAGCTCCAGCCCAGCTTCAGGGAGAGCTTCAGCTACAGAGGGAGGAAGAGATACAGAGACAGCAACGGCTACGAGCTCAAGCACCAGTATCACCTGGAGAAACAGAAGCCAAGCCAAGCAGATAGAGAGAGAAGGAAACTCTCTGGAAGGAAGAGAAGAAAGGCCATTGGAAGGTCTGGGAGATTCCAAGGCAGTACTCATACTGGGAGGTATTCCAAAAGCCAGCAGAGTCCATTGGACTGGATTCAGCCAGAGGAATGGAGTGGCAGAGATAGGAATCACCAGTGGCTACCTGGAAGAGAGAAGACTGCATGTGGAAGGGACTTTCAGACCAAGGCCAGAAGGTATGTGAGAGAAGATCCAGTGTCCAGGGATCAAGATTGGAAGGCTGGACATCAGAATTGGATTACATATTGGCCAGGCTATACAGAGAGGAATAATGATAGCAGGAGAGGCTCAGGTATGAACACTGATCCAGACCCTATCTATAATAGAGAATGGCAGCAAGGGAATAAGCATTCTCATGATAGTGCCTTAATGAAAGACTCATCTGTGCCAATGTATGATATTGACCCTATGATTGTTGATGCAGGGGGAAATACAGCAGATGAAACTATTTACATGGACTGTTCTTTATCTAAATGCTATTGCTAGTTTTCTATGAGCAAACACATCAGCCATCACAAAGAAACCTAACTTTGTTCTTTATTTCCACTGCAAACAGCTCTTAAAGCAGGATTTGGGCTCACACAGTAGCAGCCAGCCAGCTAAAGGCTTTCAGCTGGTCCATTGATAGTAATTAGGGCTGCACCTGATTGTGTGTGTGAGCAAGGGAGAATCACTGCTGAGATCGGCGTGGAAAATAAGCAGAAGTTAACCTAACCAGCAAAGTTTATTCTTTACTTTGTGCCTTTGTATTTGGTAATTACTTGCTAAGAAAACATTAGCTAATTGCCTGACAAGCTGAAGGTTGTTTTCTGGTTTACTTTGTGACTTTTTGTTATCCATTTTAAACACTGCAAGCAAGTAACCTCATTTATAGTGCTATCAAGCATACATGTGCTGGGTGAATTAAACCCCATCAATAAAAGAAGTATTTTATTGATCTTACCACTTGGTTTCACAACTCAAATTATTGTCATCAGCTGTGTTTGGGAGGGAATGAACTACAATACCCACAATACCTTGCAAGAATCATATGAATATATGCATCGTCAAGATTGTGTAAGTTCTCACCCTAGGCAGCCGTCTGACACAGTATAAAGAAGCTTGCTATACCTTGTATGGAAAGAATACAATGTGGTAGTTTCTGCTGCCGTGCTTGGAAAGTTGATTGTTTGCACCTGATTTTGAGCTCACACTGTGAAAGGAACAGTGACTGTTATGAGGCTGCAATGTATATGAGTCACCTCTTGAGGCAGAGCTGAGTTAAGCTCCATAAGAAGGAAAGCTGATCCTATTTTTGGTAGTCTTATATTCCTGAGTTTCTTCTGTTCCTATTTAAAAGCACCGTTTATGTTCATGTATTTGAATTTTGATGCGCTGGAGGAATTTCCCCAACACGAATAAATATTCTTGCAAAAGCCTTACCGTCTCTGGCACAACTATTTATTCCTGAGAGAAGGGAGAACAAACTACATTACCCATCATTCCAAGGGAACAGTTTAACTCCATTCCTCATGGGACAATAGGCCACTCCTGTCCGTTAGCCCTAGGGCGGGGGCAGGAGCGTCGCAGGACCCAATCTCTTGGATCTTGGCAACGGCCAGTAGCCTATTTGTCAAAACAATTGGATGTAGTTGCAAAAGGCTGGCCCCCTTGTTTGAGAGCTGTTGCAGCTACAGCCCTCCTAGTGAGCAATGCAGACAAACTCACTTTGAGACAGAATCTTCAAGTTACTGTACCACACTCTGTTCTAACCATTATGAAACACAAAGGAAACGTCTAGCTAACAAATTCACGAATGTTGAAGTATCAGAGTATGTTGTGTGAAAACCCCCAGATACAATTGAAGGTCAGTCAAGCTTTGAATCCTGCTACATTGTTACCAGTTGGTCTTCTTGACCCCCCCCCCCCGATCATGACTGATTAGAAATTATGGACACTGTATTCTCAAGTCACCCTGATTTGACTGATGTTCCTTTGCAGAACCCTGGACGGACTTTCTTTGTAGATGGAAGCAGTCTTGTCATCATTAATGGACATTGTTGTGCCAGATATGCAGTGGTGACCCTTGATCTGGTAATTGAGTCCTCAGCCCTGGCCCCAGAAACTTCAGCACAGAAAGCTGAACTGATAGCTCTTGCTAGAGCACTGATAATAGGAAAAGGGGCTCTGTTTAAATGTGTACCCAGATTCCAAGTATGCCCTTACAACCTTGCATGCACATGGGGCCCTGTACAAAGAATGAGGGTGGATAACCTCAGGAAGCAAGTCCATTAAGTATGGCCCCGAGATATTGACATTATCAGATGCATACTGCCTACAGATTTCAGAATTTAGGAAAAGTAGAATGTATGAATAGAACCCTGAAATCTCAGTTGTCCAAACTTTGCCAAGAAGTTCACCTGAAGTGGTCCCAGGTTCTTCCTATAGCCCTTCTTAGGATATACTTAGCCCCGCTAAGTCTTTAGGAGTTTCCCCTTTTGAGATTCTGTATGGGCGACCCCCGCCTATTGTATAAGAAATAAAGGGAGATATGGAACAGATAAGATCTGAAATTATTAGACAAGAACTATTGGTTTTAAGTTCTGTTTTGCAGAGTCTTCATACGTGGGTACAAGACCAGCTGCCCATCCATCTAACAGAACCCCTGCATCCTCTCAAGCCTGGAGTCTCAGTGTGGATCAAAGAGTGGAGAAAGACACCGTTGACACCGCATTGGAAGGGACCTTATGTTGTCATCTTGTTAACTCCAACAGCAGTTAAAGTTGCAGAACTCGAACCCTGGATTCATCACAGTTGAATAAAGTCAGCAGCCATTGATAGCAATGTAGAAAGGAAGGCAGCTACAAAGATATTAGCTATGTGGCAATATTACCCTATACCCCAAGGTGATGCTGTTACACCAGTGTAATATATGATCTAATTAATGAGTGATTTAATTCTCACCCTTTCTCACTTGCGGGTGAGAATAATCAAAGGGGGGAATGTGGCAGGCTATGGCCTAGAGTAGTCTGCAAATATGAAAGGCCTGTAAGTTAGGCCTGGATCCCAACCCCCATTATAGCTAGAAAAGAATCAAAATTCTGTGAAAAATGAGAAAACTGTTTTAAACTGCTTAATAAGTTTTACATGAATTCATGTCTTTCATAAATTCATGTAAAACTGTTTAATAAGAAGTTTTACATGAATTCATAAGTCTTTCTTTTGTGTGCAAAAGAAAGAAATGTTTCAATACATGCATTCCTGGAGCTAGGGATAACCTTGCAGTAGAGAAGTATCAAACCTAGAAACTGCACCATTGTTAGAACAGTCCTAAAGGAGGGGGCTGGTTGCTAGGCCCCGGAGGGATCTCTAATTGGACAAGTGCAGGGGGCGTTGGAGCCAATAGGAAGTTTGCATGTATCAAGCTGGAACCAATAGAAAGTTCTCATGTATCAAACAGAAGAAAAGGGTATAAATGAGTATGTCTCTGTAAAAACTTTGCTCAGTTCCTTTTGAAGCTTTGACTGACTGGGCCTGTGCATAATAAATTGGCTTGGATCTTTTGAACTGACTCCTGGTTTTATTTATTGCATGCTTATCAGCTGCTACAATGCGAGTATTATAAGGAGAAGCAGTAGGAACCACAATACTTGCTGCGACAAAATCCTGGATCATGGACTGCAAAGCAGTTTCCTTAGGGCTAGACAAAGGGTACTGTCCTTCAAACGTGCCATGTACGGCGTATAGGGGACCAACCCGGCATCAGTTGGGGAGGTGGCCCAGAGTTTAGGAGGAACCTTAGACAACCCATGCGCCTCTGTAGAAATCATATTTAATAAAAAAGGAGAGTGCAAAGCAAAAGAGCCATCTGAATTACTAATAGTTACTGCTTCTAAGCGACACAACAGGTCCCGCCCCAGGAGACTTACTGGACAGGAGGGAATAATCGTAAATAAATGTGTAAACAGAACGGTATTGTTACCAAGCGCTGAGACAGACAACGGGGGTGTAATCCATGTGGGGGTAGAGGTTCCATTTATCCCAATTGAGGCAGGACCTGGCGTTAAGGGTTCCCTACAAACAGAAGCATGCAACGTAGAGCAAGTCACTCCCATATCAATTACAAAGAAGACTTGCTGGCCATTAATGCAAAACGTACAACAAGGGGGCTCCTTCCATCCACTCGTTAACTGAACCCAGATCGGAACCGTTGCCTCAGGGCAGCCCTATGGGCGTTGCGGGGGCTGTTGCCATGTAATAGGGATAACAGGAGTTGCGGAGCTACTAGATGGGGGAGGGAGTGGTGCCGATGGCGTCACGGGAGGGGGCAAAGCCCACCCCCCTTGAGTCAGCCCGGGGCTGCTACCTGACGCGTCCTGGTTGCTTACAATGAAAACAAATCTGATTCCTAGATATTCTCTGCCCTACTCCTCTTCCACCACCCCGTCCGCCTCGAAACCGGCCCCGCTGTCCCCTCCACCCCCGACATTGCGACCACTGAGGCCCCGGGGGTTGATATCCCCCGGGGTAGGATTGCTGGCAACCAATATCCTGCTGCCAAGCATGAGAAATTTTACCTTTCTTAACATCCATATCTGCAAAGCATCCCGCCGCTGCCTTCGTTAATTCTGCCGGAGTCATGCTAAACCAAGCATCTATCATTCACTTACATGCTACAGTCACTTCGGGGCGCATAGCCCCAAACAGCGTCTGTATATTCATCGAAGCCAAAAGGCCTTCCTGTGATAAACCTGCCTCCTCCTTCCAACACTTACGAAACCTTCGCACAAACTGTGAAACTCCTTTCCCTGGTTCCTGCAGCATGCAATAGATGCAGCAAGATTCTGTTTCACCCCAAATAAACGCTCAAACTCTTCTAACACTTCATCCATCTTTTTTATCACCTAGGGATATCAGAGGGGATAATTAGAATCATCCGGCGTCTCATAAGGATTCGCCAGTGACTTAACTTTCGAAAAATCAAATGGGGTTTCTTCATCATACCCCAGGACACCCTCAATAATGAGGCGGTAGTCCTGCACCGTGCACTGCAAACCTTGAGTCATACGTTGCAAGTAGTGCACAGTGGCAGCTGGCGTTTTCATGGGGTTCAGGGCATGCTGTAAGATAGAAGAAAGGATGGCGGGATCCAGGGGCTTAACAACAAGCTGGTTACCAATAGTTAAAGAAGGGTACTGGGTGTATATATGGCCCTTAGAGGTAGGCTCTCCTGTCACTCTATCACTATTAGAAGTTCTCACGTCATTTGAATCCAGCTTATGAAAGGGGTTATGAGGGCTAAGCCCATCCCTATGAGCCCTAGCCCTACTCTGTTCCTGTCCCCCCCCGATCTTCGGATGAAGGCATCGGAAGGGGGGGAATTAGGGGGGGTAATAAGGGACTCCGGCAGGGCAAAAGGGATGGAAGGGGAAGCGGCGGTGGACCCTCCGGCCTCCGCTTGCGTCCCCAAACTCCCGGTAGAGACCTCCGGAGATGTCTTACACAATTGGCGATACATGTTGTCCCTGGGCACGTCCCGCCCAGCAGGGGCGGGCCCAGATTCCGTCAAGCATGGGCTTGAGTGAGAAGGTAGGGCAGGAGAAGGTTGCCAGGCAGCGAGCGGCATTGGAGGCGAACCGGCAGGATCCTCCCCCTTGCCACGCACAGCCTCATAAGTGGTATGTATCTGCCGAAACATTTTATCTATAGGTAACTCCCGATAGGTGGGGGCACACCCTGCTATTACTACCGGGGGGTGCGCGGGAGAAGCAGCCGCCGCCAGAACAATGTCCTCTAATGAATCAGAATCTCTGGCTGACTTTAAAACGGCGGCCGATCCAACCAGGGAGGGGTAAATGGGCTGATACGGCGGAGGGGCTGTGGGCACCCTGGAGGAGGACACCTTGGGTTGGGGCGTTTCGGAGGCAGTTCCCGGGGCAAGTCAAGCACCGGTAGCTGCTGACCTTTATAATAAGGAGCCAGTTGTATCCATACAGTAACACATTCCTTCATATAAGATTTTGGCCATTTCGGGTCTCCGGAATAAAAGGGAAAAGCTTTCTTATCCCCCAGACACAATCCCCGAATCTTATCTAAATGCCAGGCAGAGAAGCTACCCTCCCTGGGAAAAGGATTTGAGCTATGTAAACCTTCTGTCCACCCCGCCATATTATCCACCCAGGGATTAGTATAACAACCCCCTGCCACTCTGTCTACGCATTCCTTCGGCATCTCCCCATCTGCCAGGGGTGCGCCGGGAGGGACCGGGGTACGGCGAGAATAGGATACCTTCTTAGCTGCAGTTTTAAACCTTATCACAACATTTGGCTGCGCACGCACTCCCACGGATTCTAGAGTGGTCCCCTTACCTTGGGACCCCCCCCATCCTCTAATTAATATCCAACAATCGCAAGCTTGGCCACTTGCTTTCTGCCAACAACCGTCACTAGCGCTATCGCTTCAGGCTGAGGCAGGGGCGTCTTGCCAAGCTCACACAATCACACAAGCCACAGAGAAGGAAAAGGGTATTACCACAGGCCCAGCAGGACGTCCCTGTTATGCATAGCGCTACCAAAGCGCATGTTATGCATAGCGCTAACAAAGCACATTCCCGAGACAAGCTACCAAAGAGACGTCAATTTAGAAAGTCTGGAAATCCCAGTGCACTTACCAAAGCTGCAGCGATTTAGGAAGTCTGGAAATCCCAGTGCAAAGGGGAAATCCTCACTTCTGACACCAAATTGTAAGTGTGGGTTATTCCTTTC
The DNA here is from genome assembly GCA_033557465.1 of Ichthyophis bannanicus. Taxonomy (NCBI): domain Eukaryota; kingdom Metazoa; phylum Chordata; class Amphibia; order Gymnophiona; family Ichthyophiidae; genus Ichthyophis; species Ichthyophis bannanicus. The sequence continues at coordinate 499,240,897 of CM066035.1, forward strand.
CCAGCACTATATACCACTTAACCTCGGGATGTCCGTTAATCCTCTGGGCTGAGGAATCACCTTACCTTCTCTGTCTGGAATTCCAGGGGAACAAACATACACACTCGCACATAAGTAGTATGTAAGTTTATTCCACAGGCTAGAGGGGCTGTCTGTCTTTTATACATTAACAGAAACATATACATACATCATCAACTCATCCCCTGAGGCCCACTACAGCTTATCAGTAACTTCACAGATGTTAGTTGTCTCCGTGTAGAATAATCAATTTGTCTTAGCACAGCACATTCCTTTCCATATATAGATATATACAGGATTTCTATTTTCCCCTGGGGGCCTCTTAGTCCTGCTACACACTTTAAGCTTTATTTTTCCCCTATCAATAGCATGATCGCATTTGATTTAATTAGTGGAGGAGGGATAGTAAGGAAATCCACAGTACTATCTTTTAACTTTCGAAAGGGAGACTATGATAAAATGAGGAAAACAGTTAAGAAAAAACTAAAAGGAGCAGTTGCAAAGGTTAAAGACGTACATCAGGCTTGGCTGTTGTTGAAAAATACTATCTTGAAAGCCCATTCCAGCTGTATTCCATGCTTTAAGAAAAGTGGAAGGAAGTCCAAAAAACTGCCAGCATGGTTTAAAGGTGAGGTCAGAGAGGCTCTTGTTGCCAAAAAAGCATCTTTCAGGAAATGGAAAAAAGAGCCAAACGACTAAACCTGGAAAAAGCACAGGCACTGGCAAGTCAAATGCAAGGAATTGATAAGGCAGGCAAAGGGAAAATTTGAGAAGAAGCTTGCTATGGAAGCAAAAACACAAAATAAAGACTTTTTCAAGTACATTTTTAGCAAAAAAACCGTGAGAGAGTCAGTTGGTCCATTAGATGATAGAGGGGTTAAAGGGGCACTAAGAGGCGACAAGGCTATAGTGGAGAGATTGAATGAATTCTCTGCTTTGGTCTTTACTGAGGAAGATGTAGGAAGGTTACTCATGACTGAAGTGGTATTTAAAGGTGCGGAAGAATTGAAGGAAATATCGATACATCGGGAAGATGTATTACAACTATTAGATAAACTGAAGAGTAGCAAATCACCTGGGCCAGATGTTATACATCCAAGGGTGTTGAAAGAACTGAAATATGAGATTGCAGACCTGCTATTAGTAATCTGTGAATTTTCATTAAAATCATCTGTAATACCTGAAGATTGGAGGATCGCCAATGTAACGTCAGTTTTTAAAAAGGGTTCCAGGGGTGATCCGGGAAACTACAGACCGGTGAGCCTGACGTCAGTACCGGGAAAAATGGTAGAAGCCATCATAAAGAGCAAAATTACTCAGCATGTAGATAGTCATGGCCTAATGGGAGACAGCCAACATGGCTTTAGACAAGGAAGATCTTGTCTTACTAACCTGTTATGTTTTTTTGAAGGTGTGAATAAACAGGTGGACAAAGGTGAGTCGGTTGATATAGTGCATCTGGACTTTCATAAAGCCTTTGACAAGATCCCTCATCAGAGACTTTTGGCAAAACTAGAGTCATGGGATAGGAGGCAGTGTACTATTGTGGATCAGGAACTGGTTAAAAGATAGAAAGCAGAGGGTAGGGTTAAATGGCCAATTTTCCCAATGGAGAAAGGTGAATAGTGGTGTACCCCAGGGATCTGTGCTGGGTCTGCTGCTTTTTGACATATTCATAAATGACCTGGAGAAGGGAATAACGAGTGAGTTTATCAAATTTGCAGATGACACAAAACTATTTAAAGTTGTTAAAACCCAAGAGGATTGTGGAAAATTGCAAGAGGATCTTGATAAATTGGAAGACTGAGCATCAAAATGGCAGATGAAATTTAATGTGGACAAGTGCAAAGTTATGCACCTAGGGAAGAACAACCCAAACTATGGTTACACGATGCAAGGTTCCACATTAGGAACCACCACCCAGGAAAACGATTTAGGCGTCATTGTGGATAACATGTTAAAACCCTCGGCCCAGTGTGCAGCGGCGGCCAAGAGAGCAAACAGAATGCTAGGTATCATAAGAAAAGGAATGGAAAATAAACAAAAGATATTATAATGCCTCTATATCGTTCCATGGTGAGACCGCACCTTGAATATTGTGTGCAATTCTGGTCGCCATATCTTAAAAAGGATATAGCATTATTAGAAAAGGTTCAGAGAAGAGCCACCAAAATGGTAAATGGGATGGAAGGATACTCCTATGAAGAAAGGCTAAAAAGGTTAGGGCTCTTTAGCCTGTAGAAGAAATGGCTGAAGGGAGATATGATAGAAGTCTATAAATTAATGAATGGAGTGGAATGGGTAAACGTATAAGGATTGTTTACGTTATCAGAATATAGAAAGACTAGGGGACATGCAATGAAGCTACAGGGTAAACTATTTAAGACTAATAAAAGAAAATATTTTTTCACTCAACGTGTAATCAAACTCTGGAATTTGTTACCGGAGGATGTAGTAAAGGCTGTTAGTGTAGCTGGGTTTAAAAAAGGTTTGGACAAGTTCCTGGAGGAAAGGTCCATAAACCATTATTAAGAAGGGACCCAGAATATCAATGCTTGACCCAGTACAAGCATTGTGGAACCTGTGTCTTTTGGGGAAACTGCTAGGTACGTATGACCTAGATTGGCCACTGTTGGAAATAGGATAGTGGGCTTAATGGACCTTGGTCTGACCCAGTATGGCATATCTTATGTTAACTCTTCTGGAGCTCTGTCATTTGTATCTAAAGCAGCAAATCGATTTTGCAGTCAGTCTTTAAATTCTGGTGGTATATTCTCAAAGACATCTTTTGCTCCATTCATGAGCAGCGTGTTCTTTTTCAATTTTACCTTGAGTTTGTATACTAGTAGTTGTGTTCTGTACCACAGTCAGCTCCAGGTTTTGTCTCTGTTGATGTTGACTTCCACAGATGTAGTCAATTTGATTTCTGTATAATCCATTGGGTGAAGTTCATGTGTACAGTCACTGCTTGCGTTGCTGGAAGAAAGTGTTTGAAATGAATAGATCGTTGGTCTTGCAGAATTCTATCAGTCTATCTCCAACCTCATTTCTGTCGCCAAGTCCATATTTTCCAACCACTTTGCCATCTTCTTTGTTGCCAACTATTGCGTTCGAGTCACCCATGACTATCAGGATATCCTGTTTGCATGTTCTGTCAATTTCAGCTTGTACTTGGTTCACAGAACTCGTCAACTTCATCCTCTTCTGTAGCTGTTGTTGGGGGATATACTTGCATTATAGTTGTGTTGGGCATTCCTCATAGACGAATAGAAATTAAGCATTCACTGATTGCATTGTATTTCATTACAGTTCTTGCAAGTTTCTTCTTAATCATAAATGCAACACCATTTCTTCTTTGTCTTTCATTTCCAGCATAGTGGGCCATCAGATGCAAAGTGCCCGATGCCAGTCCATTTCAGTTCGCTGACATCTAACAGATCGAGTTGTACACATTCCATTTCATTCTTGACCATGTCGAACTTCCCTTGGTTCATGTTTCGTATGTTCCATGTCCCAATATGTAAGAGATCTTTGCAGCTTCTAACTCTCATTTTCATGTGCAGCTACATCAGCAGTCAGACGTTCCGAGGGCTTTGATCTAAGCACATCATAAATGCTGGCTTTACTCTGAAAAGTCTTCTGCTCCTCTTTAGTAGCCTGTTGAGTGCCTTCTGACCTGGGGGTCTCATCTTCCAGCTCTATAGTGCAATTTGTTTTGTTGTGATTGTCCACTGGGTTTTCATGGCAAGATACTGATGTAGATTGCCAGGCCTTTCTTCCACGCAGGTAATTCTAGTGTTGTTGCCGTTGTCACAGAAATGTGATCCTCCGCTGCCAACACTGTCCCATTCTGCTGCTGCCCAGACAGGTGATTTATCTTTGTCTGGCACCTCAGTTGACACCCGTCCATCTTGGGAGATGCTGCTAATAGTTAAGCTAACGATAGCTTAGCCATCAGCATCACTAATGCACACAAGCCCTCCCAGCATGACAAGCTGCAAACCAAGTGAGGGATTTTCCCATTTATACCATGAGAATTGAAGAACTTAAAGAGATGTATCACTTTGTTGAGAGTGAGTATCAAAAGCTCCTCGGATACAGTAACACTAGGTAGCTGGCTTTACTACCAGTCACAGAAAGGTTAATTAAAATGTTCCAACCAGTGAAATCATATTTTCTGACCCAGGAAAAGTGCCCAGTTATGAAAAATGTTTCTGAGAAAGAATCAGCAGAGGTTTGGCTGTACTTTCTGCAGAGTCAGGCAGTGATTTTCCAAATGTGACTTTAAAAACTGAGTCTCAAAAACTCTCAATGATAGAAGTAGCTGGAGTAATCTGTGACCTTAGAAACAAGTTAGTAACTAGGAAGAATGAAGTGTTTTTGCCTCTGACAATCAGAAAGAACATAAAAGATCTTGAAGAAAAGGGCAGCACTTATGAAGCAGATTCAAGCAATCTGTGTCATATTTCTACACCACTTGCATTAATTACTTGGATCAGTGGACCACTCACTTGCAGGAGATTGGGAAACAGCAGTGGACTCTCCTTCAAAAACAACCAGAGTGGTGTGAGCTAAAGTCATCTATAGGATATGTTTTGTCTACAAGACCCAACCTAGAGGCAGTAATACAGTAAATGATACTGAACTGTTTGATGAGTTCCCTTCAGTCATTTGCTTCTGGAGAAAAAGTTCAAGCATGGAAAAAAAAAAACCAGACACCACACCATGGTTGACGAAAAATAGAAGGAGCTGTTTGGACACCTCAAAAGTAATGAGGTACCATATTAAAATTTATGAAAACTGGTTGAATTGTGTTTTATGTTTGCCAGGTTGCAATTCTCCAACTGAAAGTTGCTTTTCATTCATGAACAAAGTGTGGTTTACAGAAAAAAACCCAATTGCATGTAGACTCTCAAATGCCTAATGACTGTAAAGTACAATTTTGAGTTGCCCAAACATTTGTAATTATCTTAGTGGAAATGTTGCTATTTTGAAGAAACTTCACTCTGTAAAGAAGTACAAATAAGCCCAATTGGCATATTTATAAGTAAAGTTATAAACCTAGCCTACTGATTAACATTTTGGGTTAAAATTAAAATTATAAACATATTTTTTTATTATCCTTAACTTTGAACCCCCCTGCTTGATTGAATGTCCCGTATTTGTGTGGCAGGTGTAGGCCTGTGATCCACTTTGTCTGATATAAGCAAGCGAGCCTAGCTAGCTTGACCTGTAAATGAAGCTAGTGGAGAGGCCTATGGGAATTGCACATCCCCCAATCTGCTCCTGTAGAGCTGGAACATAGCAAGGACATAGCAAGAGTATTGAACTAGCTTAGATAAGCAGAACTGGAAGATGGAAAAATACAGAAAAATATGTTTAAAAGTCACTGATAAGAAAAGTACATCTGCAAGGGATTTAATTAGGACTGCTGACAGATGAGTTACAGAGCCCTGCTCCCCTACATGCACAAATTGGCTCAATGGCCTTGGAAGTATGAAAGTAACAAGTTGATGAACTGGCCATTGTAATTGGGACTAGAAGGGGGGTAAGCAGGTGCTGAGCCCACTGAAGGAACATAATTGGATAATCATATCAGTACCGGGACCAATAGAAGAGGTACGGGAGGTTACCGGGACCAATGAAATGTGTTTCTATACCTAGAATGGAGCAAAAGTCTATAAAAGTTGTTGTATTGCCAGAAACCATTGCTCAGCCATTTTGAAATTGACTTTGCTTGAGACTTGTGCACAAATAAATGATTTGGACCTTCTGAACAGACTCCTGGTATTATTGGTTTGTTTGCGCTCTGCTGCTACATATTCTTGGTGCGTTGGCCGGGAAGTTGTGGAATCAGAGTGTATATAGGGCAATATACCACGACTTTCCGCCTCTATAGGCTTGGTCCTGCCGGGATCGCGCCCTTCCGACGGGGGCTGCTCCCTGGCGCCGCCGGTCCCTTGCATCGGAGGGAGTTGGTCGGACCTCGGTGGGTGCCGAGACCGGCTGGAGCCAACGCCTCGAACCCGAGTGAGGGGAGTCCGAGGTCCAACTCATGCGCCTGCTTGGGAAGTTTGAGGACCGGATCCGGTGAGTAGAGTTTTGATTTGTTATGTCTAGACAGATAAGAAAGAGCAGTGCTGCCATTTGAACTTGGAATTTGGAAATTGGTAAGAGAGCCTGATCACCTCTCAAAGACGGGCCGAGTAACCCCGCATGAGTATTCGCAGGGCGAAACCCCCATCTTCTTGTATTTTGGGAATTGAATAAGACTAGTCAGAATAGATAGAAACAAATGCATTCTGGGATACGTTGCTAGCATGATTGTGTGAATGAAGTGTGGATGAGAGGTCTGGCAGCACGGACCAAGTGAAGGCGGACCCCTGAGTAGCGCATTTCCTGACCGGGCGACCGCGTTCAGGTCGCGAAAAGGGGGAAGCGATTGTCGTCTTGTCTTGTTATTTGTTCTCCTTATACGTTTCCAGGGCCGTGAGGACCCCTTACCCACGGTCTGCCCTCCTTTTCCCTTTTGTCTGTTGTTGCGCGCACACATCGAAATGGGAGGGGCGGGGTCTACTAGGAACACTCCATTAGAATGTATGATCGCTCACTTTAAAGAGGGATATTCTGGAGATTATGGTACTAAAATGACAGCAGCCCGTTTACAAATTTTGTGTACTAGGGAGTGGCTCGATCTAGACCCTACCTGGCCCCGAGAGGGAACTTTTAATGTAGAAATTATCCAGTTAGTACACCGTAGAGTGCGGATAGCGCACCCCGATCAGTACCCCTATATAGATTCCTGGTTAAGTATTTGTGAAGATCCGCCCCCTTGGGCGCAGCGCTGTTATGAAGAACAGTGCAGAATAATGTTAGCTAAGACAGATTATAGTCAGAAAACAGAACAGCCTAGAATGAAAGGGCAGGATAAGAAGTCCAGGAAGAAGCCCATCCTGGTAGATCCTGATTCCCCAGAAATAATTCCCCGACAGCCTCGAACCCCAGGCCCAGCTGCCCGGCGTCCCGCCCCAGAAACCCCGAGACAGCCGAGACGGGACCCCACCCCAGAGCTATTACCTGAAGAACAGGAAGAAGAGTCCTCTTTGCTTGAAGATGAATCGTCCGGGACAGAAAAAGGAGAGTCAGATATAGAAATAGAGCAATTAGAAACTGAAACTTCCATAAGTGATACTGATAGTGTAAAACTGGTTGCCAGTACTAGTTTGCCAGTAAAACGTACATCCAAAGTGAAACATGTAGAAAAGAAGAAGGTGACCCCTGATAAGACAGTTACGAAAATATCCCTTAGATCCCAAAAGATATCTACTGCCAAGATGATGCCCTTACGGCAAGTCCCAGGGGTGCCCGTAAAGAATGATAATGATGAGGTGGTAGTGGGACCCCTAAGCTATGTGTATGTCCCTTTCTCTACAACTGATTTGTTAAATTGGAGGACACATTATGCCTCCTATACCAATAAACCTTTAGAACTTACAGAATTAGTGAATACTATTATGGAAACTCACCAACCCACTTGGGCAGATTGCCGCCAGCTCCTGACCACTCTATTCACGACAGAGGAGCGAGCACGAATTAGAAAAGCAGCTATTGATTGGCTGGCAGATAACCCTGTAGCTCCGGGACCGGGGACGAACAGAATAGACCATCGGGAAGCGGCCCAGAGAGAATTCCCGAATGAAGACCCCCCGATGGGATCCAAATACAGAGCTAGGATACACAGCCCTAGCCCGTTTTCGCCAAGGCTTTTTACAAGGTCTGAAAAGGGGGGGCCAGAAAGCTATGAACCTTTCCAAAGTGGCAGGAGTTATCCAAGGTATAGATGAGAGCCCTGCAGAATTTCATGAAAGATTAACTGAAGCATACAGAATGTATACTCCCTATGATCCCGAGGCACCAGGAAGTTTATGTATGGTGAATTCTGCTTTTGTAAACCAGTCTCAACCAGACATTAGACGTAAATTACAAAAATTAGAAGGGTTTGCGGGCATGAATACAACTCAGTTACTGGAAGTCGCTCATAAAGTGTATGTGAATCGTGATAATGAAAGGCAGAGAGAATGTGATAGAAAGATGAAGAAGAAAGCTGATTTTTTGGCTGCGGCCATAGTGGAACAGAAAAGGGGAGGTGTCCCTAGTCGAAGGAGCAGAGGAAGAGGGCGGGGTCTATGATTACAGCATAACTATTTTGAAGTGATTTAATTCTCACCTTATTAAGTAATAGGGTGAGATTAATCAAAGGGGGGAATGTGGCAGGTGTAGGCCTGTGATCCACTTTGTCTGATATAAGCAAGCGAGCCTAGCTAGCTTGACCTGTAAATGAAGCTAGTGGAGAGGCCTATGGGAATTGCACATCCCCCAATCTGCTCCTGTAGAGCTGGAACATAGCAAGGACATAGCAAGAGTATTGAACTAGCTTAGATAAGCAGAACTGGAAGATGGAAAAATATGTTTAAAAGTCACTGATAAGAAAAGGAGTGGAGGAGTAGCCTAGTGGTTGGGGCAAGGTACTTCAGACCAGAAGGTCGGGGGTTCAAATCCCACTAGAGGACAGCAACCTTGGGCCGGAAGGACTGGGGTTTCTAGTCCCACAGGTGCTCCTTGTGGTCTTGGGCAAGCCACTTAACCCTCCATAGCCCATGTTCCCTGTAAAATAGTTATCTCCAAGTTATAATGCCCTGTTCAATGTAATTTCAGTTTGTTCAATGTAAACCGCACTGATGCAGAATAGCGCGGTATATAAGAGAATGCAAATAAATAAATAAATAAATAAAAGTACATCTGCAAGGGATTTAATTAGGACTGCTGACAGATGAGTTACAGAGCCCTGCTCCCCTACATGCACAAATTGGCTCAATGGCCTTGGAAGTATGAAAGTAACAAGTTGATGAACTGGCCATTGTAATTGGGACTAGAAGGGGGTAAGCAGGTGCTGAGCCCACTGAAGGAACATAATTGGATAATCATATCAGTACCGGGACCAATAGAAGAGGTACGGGAGGTTACCGGGACCAATGAAATGTGTTTCTATACCTAGAATGGAGCAAAAGTCTATAAAAGTTGTTGTATTGCCAGAAACCATTGCTCAGCCATTTTGAAATTGACTTTGCTTGAGACTTGTGCACAAATAAATGATTTGGACCTTCTGAACAGACTCCTGGTATTATTGGTTTGTTTGCGCTCTGCTGCTACATTTGAACTTAGAAAAGATGGTCAGGGTACAATGGGTAAAATCACAGATACTATACTGCACCATAATACAAATTTAAAACCAGAAATGGTAAATCCCCCCACCCCAAAAAAAAACACCTCACTTCTGGAACTGGGTAACTTGGCTATGTAATTCAATGGGCTATAGTAACAAATAGAGTGTGCTGTTAGCCCAGCTTAGTAAACATGCCCTACTAATAACTTTAGTACATAGAACTCATGGAAATTACAGACTATTCTGTCAGTGGAACTGACCACACACAATAGCATTTGCTATTTATTTTTTAAATAAATGCATCATTTGGTCTACAATCATTTTCACGGCAACCTTAATCGTTCTGCGCGAAAATTCAAACGGAGAACTAACAATTTAGTTCGTCTAGACCCTATTTTGATTACCCTTCCTTGTTATCACACGAGTGAATGCGTTTGCGCAGATTTCTAGCCCTGGCAAATCTAGTGCATTGTGGGAAAACAGAGAGATTGGTGGGTAAGCCGCCATCTTGTTTACTGTGGAGAAATGCTTGTATGTTATTGCTGCCAGGTTTATTTTGGCTAAAGGCAGTGTATCGAAAGTCCAACAAGCATAAGGGTGTGCGTGTTTTTTGTAATTAGTATCTCGTGCAGGTTCTGCTTCTGTGCGTTTGCTCGTGTCGTAGCACAGATTTGCCAGTGATCTACGGCAGGTAGAATCGGAGGCCGATATAGAAGCGGTGAGGATGGGCCGCTCTCGCAGTCGTAGCTCATCTCGCTCCAAACATGCGAAAAGCGGGAAGCATAATAAAAAACGAAGTCGGTCCCGCTCGAGGGAAAAGGAGCGGGTAAGGAAGCGTTCTAAGTCGCGGGAAGCCAAGCGCAGCCGGCGGCGAGAATCCCGGTCCCACTCCCGCTCCAACACAGCTGTGTGCCGGCGAGAGCGTGCCGCCTCCCCGCCCGACCGCATAGACATATTCGGGCGCACGGTGAGCAAGCGCAGTAGCCTGGACGAGAAGCAGAAGCGCGAGGAGGAGGAGAAGAAAGCTGAAATGGAGCGACAACGTAAGATGTGAGTGAACCTGGTCAACTGCCAACCACATTTCCGTAGTTTTGTGTACATAATAGTAAAGTATATCAATTTTAGTGTTGGAGTTCCTTCAAAATCAATTGAGACCATAAATGTAAAAAGTTAATGGACAAGGATGATGGAGACTGGGGCCCAGACAGGGAAAGGTGTTGCAGAGTATGTGGTGAGGGTCTGTAGGAGAAGGTATGTGGTATGAGGCGCAGTCAGTATTGCCTTATTGGACAGACTGGATGTAGCATTTCGGTGTTTGTCTGCCATTTTCCAGTATGTTATCTTGTTTGTTCTCCTCCCCCACTCCTCCACCCATATGCATTGGTTAAGGGCATTTTTGATTCATGTGTTGTGTATATGTTGACCTGTGAAAGTTTTCGTATTCTACGGTTTGAGAAATACAATTCAAAATCCATTGTAATAATAGCTTCACGGCATATTTAGAAATACTTAAAACTTACATTTTGATGGTTAGTCTTCACACCCTTATAGTAAACCCAAAATAACTCTCTTAAAATTTCTGTACATCATAAATAGAGCCCAGTTTTCACTCACAGTAGTATTAGTTGATTTGAGTGTTCCTCCATGAATAATCAAGATGTTTCTGTTGTTTGAAGTGGATTTGAAGCAAATCTGAATATGGAGCTACTGAAAGAACTCGGGGACAAAGTTATTTGAAAGGCTAAAAAGACAATTTCATTGTGCTTGCATATTTTTTGGTGTGCTTTCTGGTCCATCATTGTAAAATGGAGATGGTTTGGCACTTCTGGCAAGTACTGCCTTAATCAAGCTGTGCCCTTTTAAAGTTGGGAGCTATGGTTTAAGGAAACTCTCTGAGCTTGATAGTTTGCAGACCTTCCCTCACCATTTGAGGGGACATAAGTGCGGGGTTCCAGATGGTAATGTGCTTGAATGCTTGCGTTTGTACTTATATTGGGGTTGGTGGTGACTCAGCATTTTGGTTGGTTTCCCTGAGGAGGGTTGCTGAAATGTGGCTGCTGTTTGAGTCTTGTTGGTGATGACTTGGCTCTTTGGTCCAAAGGGATTGATAGATTTGTTCTATGTCACTATGTTCATGCAATTTCTTGATATACCACCTAGGCTGAAGGGCATCAGAGCAGTTTACAGTCACTACAAGCAGTTACTGGATACATTGAAGCAGTGCATGCCGCAATACACTCAAATCATCAATTGACTATCAGAGAGCTTGCTGAAAGCATGGACATCAGTTTCAGGTCGGTATAGTCCATTCTTACGGTTGATTTGAGGATGAAATGTGTGTCTGCAAAATTAGCGCGGAAACTCTTGTCCCCTAAGCAAAAAGAAGATTGACTGCAGCCAGGGATTTGTTGGAATGCATTGAAAATGACTCAAATTTCACCAGAAAGATTGCTAGTGATGAATCATGGGTTTATGGTTGTGACCCGGAAACTAAGGCTCGGTCCTCACAGTGGAAGACTCCAGACTCTCCCAGATCCAAGAAAGCCCGTCATGCTCAGTTTTCTTTGATTGCCAGGGTGGTGGTCAACATTAGTATGCTCCAAAAGGCCAAACCATCAATAAGGAGTACTATGTCCAAGTTCTGACTCGTTTGAGAGATGCATTTCGTCATAAGAGGTCAAGAGTGCACAGGAATGTTGAATGGTTGCATCATCACGATAGTGCCCCAGCTCATGTATCACATCATGTCCAGCAGTTCTTAGCCAGACACCAAATTGAGAAGTCAGCTTCCGTACTTACCTAAGAACATAAGATATGCCATACTGGGTCAGACCAAGGTCCATCAAGCCCAGTATTCTGTTTCCAACAGTGGCCAATCTAGGTCATATGTACCTAGCAGTTTCCCAAAGGGACACAGGTTCCACAATGCTTGTATTGGTTCAAGCATTGATATCCTGGGTCCCTTCTTAATAATGGTTTATGGACCTTTCCTCCAGGAACTTGTCCAAACCTTTTTTAAACCCAGCTACACTAACAGCCTTTACTACATCCTCCGGTAACAAATTCCAGAGTTTGATTACACGTTGAGTGAAAAAATATTTTCTTTTATTAGTCTTAAATAGTTTACCCGGTAGCTTCATTGCATGTCCCCTAGTCTTTCTATATTCTGATAAGGTAAACAATCGATCTACGCTTACCCGTTCCACTCCGTTCATTAATTTTATAGACTTCTATCATATCTCCCCTCAGCCGTCTCTTTTCCAGGTTAAAGAGCCCTAACCTTTTTAGCCTTTCTTCATAGGAGTATCCTTCCATCCCTTTTACCATTTTGGTGGCTCTTCTCTGAACCTTTTCTAAAATCGCTATATCCTTTTTAAGATACGGCGACCAGAATTGCACACAATATTCAAGGTGCGGTCTCACCATGGAACGATATAGAGGCATTATAATATCTTTTGTTTTATTTTTCCATTCCTTTCCTTATCATACCTAGCATTCTATTTGCTCTCTTGGCCGCCGCTGCACACTGGGCCGAGGGTTTTAACATGGTATCCACAATGACGCCTAAATCTTTTTCCTGGGTGGTGGTTCCTAATGTGGAACCTTGCATCGTGTAACCATAGTTTGGGTTGTTCTTCCCTAGGTGCATAACCTTGCACTTGTCCACATTAAATTTCATCTGCCATTTTGATGCCCAGTCTTCCAATTTATCAAGATCTTCTTGCAATTTTCCACAATCCTCTTGGGTTTTAACAACTTTAAATAGTTTTGTGTCATCTGCAAATTTGATAACCTCACTCGTTATTCCACTTTCCAGGTCATTTATGAATATGTCAAAAAGCAGCGGACCCAGCACAGATCCCTGGGGTACACCACTATTCACCTTTCTCCATTGGGAAAATTGGCCATTTAGCCGTACCCTCTGCTTTCTATCTTTTAACCAGTTCCTGATCCACAATAGTACACTGCCTCCTATCTCATGAGGGACTTTGTCAAAGGCTTTCTGAAAGTCCAGATACACTATATCAACCGACTCACCTTTGTCCACCTGTTTGTTCACACCTTCAAAAAAAACATAACAGATTAGTAAGACAGATCTTCCTTGTCTAAAGCCATGTTGGCTGTCTCCCATTAGGTCATAACTTATCTACATGCTGAGTAATTTTATTCTTTATGATGGTTTCTACCATTTTTCCTGGTACTGATGTCAGGCTCACCGGTCTGTAGTTTCCCGGATCACCCCTGGAACCCTTTTTAAAAATTGGTGTTACATTGGCGATCCTCCAATCTTCAGGTATTAGAGATTATTTTAATGATAGTTCACAGATTACTAATAGCAGGTCTGCTATCTCATATTTCAGTTCTTTCAACACCCTTGGATGTATACCATCTGGCCCAGGTGATTTGCTACTCTTCAGTTTATCTAATAGTTCTAATACATCTTCCCGATGTATTGATATTTCCTTCAATTCTTCCGCACCTTTAAATACCACTTCACTCATGGGTAACATCCCTACATCTTCCTCAGTAAAGACTGAAGCAAAGAATTCATTCAGTCTCTCTGCTATCGCCTTGTCGCCTCTTAGTGCTCCTTTAACCTCTTTATCATCTAATGGACCAACTGACACTCACAGGTTTTTTGCTACGAATGTACTTGAAAAGGTCTTTACTTCGCGTTTTTGCTTCCGCAGCAAGCTTCTCAAATTCTCCCTTTGCCTGCCTTATTAATGCCTTGCATTTGACTTGCCAGTGCTTGTGCTGTTTCCAGGTTTCGTCGTTTGGCTCTTTTTTTCCATTTCTTGAAAGATGCTTTTTTGGCAACAACAACAACTTCTCTGACCTCACCTTTAAACCATGCTGGCAGTTTTTTGGACTTCCTTCCACTTTTCTTAAAGAGTGGAATACAGCTGGTCTGGGTTTCCAAGATAGTATTTTTCAACAACAGCCAAGCCTGATGTACGTCTTTAACCTTTGCAACTGCTCCTTTTAGTTTTTTCTTAACTGTTTTCCTCATTTTATCATAGTCTCCCTTTCGAAAGTTAAAAGGTAGTACTGTGGATTTCCTTACTATCCCTCCTCCACTAATTAAATCAAACACCCTTATCTCTTGCACTAGATCTGGTGTTCCACTAAGGACTAGGTCTAATATGGCTTCCCCTCTGGTCGGTTCATGAACCAGCTGCTCCAAGAAGCAGTCATTTATTTCATCTAGGAACTTTATCTCCCTAGCATGTCCTGACGTGACACTGACCCAGTCGATACCGGGTTAGTTGAAATCGCCCATTATTATTACTGCGCTGTAACGTTTGTTAGCTTCCTTGATTTCTTTGAGCATTTCATCATCCATTTGGTCATTCTGGCCAGGCGCTCGATAGTACACCCCCACTGCCATTGCCTTCCCCCTTTTACATAGAATATCAATCCATATAGATTCTACAGCAGATTTTGTTTCCTGCAAAACTTTAATCCTTTCTGACTCAATGCCCTCTCTAACATAGAGCGCAACCTCTCCACCAATTTGATCAGCTCTATCATTACGATATAGTTTGTACCCAGGTATCACAGTGTCCCACTGGTTGTCCTCCTTCTACCATGTCTCTGATATTCCAGTCATATCTAACCTTTCATTTAGTGCTATATATTCTAACTCTCCCATCTTATTTTTTAGACTTCTAGCATTTGCATACAAGCATTTTAGAGAATGTATTTTATTCGTATTAATTTGGCTATTGTTAGACATGGGTAATTTGGGATCTTTAAGCTCTGTCTGCTCCATACTTGAGGGCATTTGGGCTACTTTACTCTTTTTTTGTGGAACCTCTCTGCTTTTGGTAGTATCCTTCAAAGATACATTCTTCCGAACCATCCGCTCTTGGGCGACTGTCGGCTTTCCCCTAATATCTAGTTTAAAAGCTGCTCTATCCCCTTTTTAAAGGTTAATGTCAGCAGCCTGGTTCCATCCCGGTTAAGGTGAAGCCCATCCCTTTGGAAGAGCCCCTCCTTTCCCCAGAATATTCCCCAGTTCCTAACAAATCCAAAACCCTCATCTCTGACCTTGCACTGAAATTTACCACTTAAAGGAAGGAGATTCGATGACTCGGAGACCATTAAGCAAAATTCGACATAGCAGCTTCATAACATAATGAAGGAGGCATTTCAAAGTAGTTTCCAGCAGTGGCAGGACTGCTGGAAGAAATGTTTTTATCGGAAGGGGACTGCTTTGAAGAAGACTGCAATTGTCAGTGTTATACTTCTTGTGTTGTTGTACAAGTCTGGATACTTTTTAATCCCACCCCTTATTTGTGGATGTTTTCTGAGATCCTGCTCCTGGCCCTTCATCTGTGAAAACTGAAAAATAGTATTTGTTAAGCAATTTAGCTATATCCTCCATCAGCTTTTGAAACAGCTCATAGGCTTGGCGGCCTCTTTCATAGGGGACCAAGGCCTAAATGTCTGCTGCAGGGGATCCGGGACACTCGAACGCTTCTGTCTTTTGCAATAAGGGGGTTAGGTGCCCCTATATCACCCTTTTTACCATCCGTTTCTCTGGAAATCCAGCCTTATCCACTACTGTGGTTTGGGATGCAGATACAAATCCTTTTCTCCAGAGGTTAACTCTGAGGAAGATGGGGACATTTTTCTCCCCAAGGTCTTGCTTCATTTGGACCCCATACCTAACTTCCTAAACTACACAGCTCAACCGCAATAAACCCATGAATGTGAATATTATGTATATATCAGCTAAAATGTTAATAGATATAACCTTTTAACATTTAAATATATATAAATATTAGAAAAAAATGTTTGAATGTTCAAATGTTACAATGTTTCTTGTATAACAAACATTCAATGTAAAATGTTCAATGGAAACCGTTTTGACCTGGTGAAAAGTGGCATATAGATAGTTAAATACATACATAAATAAATAAGGCCTGATGCAATGATAACAGAAACTCCAAGGAAAAGGAGGACGCCCTCGCTATTCAGACCCCCTCCAACGCCCTAGTGGGCTCTGGAGCCACCAGCTGCTAAAAAAGAGCTTCTCTGCACTCCAAGGCAGAAGAAAAACTAGCAGACAAGATGATGGCCATTCCCGCCAAAACTGGGGGTGTCCCAGCCTGAAAGCCCCCCCCCCCCATGGCTGCCTCCATGGCAGCCATGCTCTCCTTAACAGACGCAGCAGAGCCCCGCGACTGCCGTACGCTGACCCCTCTCTGGGCCAGCCGTGTGCATACTGCACAGGAACCTGACCCGCCAGCTCTTGGAGGTCTTGCTGTGCTGCTGCTACCTCCCCTGATGCCGCCTGCTGATCCTCTATTAATTCAAGCAGGAGCAAAGAGTTTAATACCCAGCCTCCTCCCAAACGATGGGGAAGAGAAGGGGAACATCTGTCTCCTACTGCCCAGCGGGAACTAAGGAGTGGCTGGGGGAGGGACCCGGTGCCACTGGATTCTGCACCCCCAAAATCAGGGCGACGATAACACAAACTCCAAGGAAAAACAACAAACAGCCTATGCCTATCCACCTGCTAGAGACTGAGAAATACCGGCTCTGCAGAGAAGCACAGGCCACTTAAGGGAAACGTGTTTTGAGCTTGCTGTTTTCAGTCTGCCCCTGCTGGTAGATGAGCATAACCCATATGTCTGGACTGGACTGGAGGGACAAACTGGAAGATCATCAAACTTCGGTGAGACCAAATCCTGTGCAGAAGGCAGCTCACCAAGGGCCACAGGAGGAGATTTATTTATTTACATTTTCTTTTATACCGTGCTATTCAACATCAGTGCGGTTTACATGAAACATAAAACTTACACATTGCATTGGCTGATCTGTGCTTACAAGGAACATGTACTAAAACTTGGATAACTTGGGGTAACTATTTACATCTAGGCGTCATGGGAGGTCATATACATATACCTAAGACCCTGTTAGGGTCACTCCTGAAGCAAGCCCGTGGATCTGTCCTATAACTGAAATAGTTCTCCACTTTGTTCTCCTACTACTACTACTACTACTGAGCATTTGTATAGCGCTACAAGTCGTACGCAGCGCTGCACAGACATGTAAGAGACAGTCCCTGCTCATCAGAGCTTACAATCCAGTCAAGACAGACAACACAGAAGGTGTAGGCAGGGATAAACAAGGGGGACAGAAAAAGAAAAAGGAGATCAGGCGAGTCAAGATCCAAAAGCAGCAACGAAGAGGTAGGTTTTCAGCATGGATTTGAAGAGGGTTAGAGAAGGTGCCTGGCATCTAGACACAGGTAGTTTGTTCTAGGCGTAAGGTGCAGCAAGGTGAAAGGAGCAAAGTCTGGAGTTAACAATAGAAGAGAAGGGCATAGAAGCAGTTTGCTGGAAGAGCGGAGTTCCTGAGGGGGGGTTGTAAGGAGAGAGAAGAGAAGAAAGGTAGTGAGGAGCCGCAGAGTGAATGCATTTATAGGTCAGTAGGAGAAGTTTGAACTTTCATCGTGCCAAAGAGTGCTGCCTCCTGGGGTTCATAAGATGGAACATGTATGGATAATTTATCAAGATGGGATTTGTTGTGTGTATTTTACAAAGGCAACCTAGGCATCTATGCACCTATATAAACTCAACTAGACACCCAGAACCAGCTCCAATAGCGCACAGCTCCTCACTTACAAATTTACATTTCTTCTAAATGAATGTGAAATTTGTATGCGCACTCCAATACTTTTTAAAATATGCACATATGGTGCAACTCCTCTTCAACCTCGCCCATACAATGTCTCGTGGAATGCCTATGCAGAGTCTGTCTATATGTAGCTGCTATCTTTTGGTGTATCTACGTTTTACACTCCTCTATCCAACATGATGTTCTCCTGAGTGGTCATTGAGTTAAATTCTGGAAGGCCTTATCTCTGTACTATGAAGTTGAATGTATGAGGGGACTTAACGCCTAGTGTCAAGACTCAAGTCAGCCTTTACATTAATACCTGCCATGGGGGCTGCAGATAGGGTGATCATTTGCTCCTATGCCCAGCAACACTGCTCTGCTGCCTAGAGAGCCACTCCAAGTCCCACCTTGCTTGTTGACGTATGCCACAGCTGTGGCATTGAGTCCAACAAAAGGCACGATACCACATAAACCAACAGATCCAGTCCAAACGTGGTAAACCAGGAAGAATAACTTTAATAAATTATAACCAGGGTAACAATATACACCCCAGGGGGTGAGGAGGCCAAGCCAACCCGACACAGGCTGTGTTTCGGTAATGCCTTCAGGGGTTTTCTTTGCAAACTAAAACAATAAATAAGATAATATATAAATAAGATGAAAAGTAGGATAAAAACATATAAAATACATATACATACTGTAAAACATTAATATCAATTATATAAATATATATCCAACAGCCACAAGATGAAAACGGAAACCATCAAGCATCAAAAGATAAAATATATTGAAGTATAAATAGATGAACATATAAATAAATGTATTCAATGCATCATTAAACATAACAAATACATATAAAAAAGATAATATAAATATGCAAGTAAAAAGACCAAGAAGGAAGTACATGGGTGCCCTGGCCCAGGGACCAATTCCAGGGTCATAACTTGTAGATAGCATGCCATGGATTTGGAAGAGATCCTGTTCAAGTCATACAAAGCATCAACCACATAAGTAGCTCCAGAAACCAGTCTTGCAGCTGCTGGATCCAGCATAACAGGCTCGGGCCACCAAGCCCTCACACAAAGCCTATGGTGAGAAGTTATAATGGCACTGTTAAGGAGGGCTCTGCTCTCTTATCATTAGACTCCTTGTGTGCAATGTCCCCTTCCACCAGGATGGTCATGCACTTTGCCACCACCATGATAAAAGGCATCCATCCGATAGAGCCCACAAAATGGATCCAGCTTGCTCTGAGGCAGAGGTTATAGCCAAGACAGGACCTTTAAGACTTAGATGGGGAGTCTCCCACAGACAAACTACGATATGCCAAACAGGCTCATGAAGAGGAAGAAGTCAGAAGGGTGTCTGATACTCTCCAGAATAGGATCCAATATGCAAATCTGCCATAGCATCCTGAATGACAAATAGGAAGAACATCTCTATGAAAAAAGTGGATCATGAATGGATCCTTGCCTTCCATTAAGGGAATGACCCTTTCTGATCGGGGGTCTCCCTCCTTGCAGGGGGGACTATTGGATCTGGCGGCATGGAAGTACCCGTTACAGGGGAGGTCTCCCAGATTCTGAGGATGGGGCCCTAGAGTATCTGTCTTGATTATTTGGAGGCTCTGGACCCTGAGACGTTAGAGGGGGAGCTCCCTGCTAGAGAGGATTCCTTGGCCATTCGCATATTTCATAAGGATGAGCTCCCCTCCCTCATCGTCAAGACCCTGTCAGCTTTGCTGATAGCAGACGATCCATTGCCGGACCCCGTAGAACAGGCAGAGGATCTCCTAGAGCAGGGGTCGGCAACCCGCGGCTCCGGAGCCGCATGCGGCTCTTTCTCACCTTTGCCGCGGCTCCGGAGCACACTGCCCGCCCGGTATTTATGGCGTTATGGGCTCCCTCCCTTCTTCTGCAGCCGCGGCTCCCTGCCTCTTAGGGAACCGCGGCTGTGCTTTTAAAATCATCTCGGAGCCCTTCCTGTCTTGACGGGCTCCGTGCAGCATTGTCCCGCCTCTAAAGGAAGTTTGGAGGCGGGACAATGCTGCACGGAGCCCGTCAAGACAGGAAGGGCTCCGAGATGATTTTAAAAGCACAGTCGCGGTTCCGTAAGAGGTAGGGAGCCGCGGCTGCAGAAGAAGGGAGGGAGCAGATATGGATGGAGGGGGGCTGACATGGAGGGAGGGAGCTGATATGGATGGAGGGAGGGAGCTGACATGGATGGAGGGAGGGAGCTGACATGGATGGAGAGAGGGGGGCTGACATGGATGGATGGAGGCAGGGAGAGGAGGGCTGACATCGAGGGAGGGAGCTGATATGGATGGAGGGAGGGGCTGATGGAGGGAGGGAGCAGATATGGATGGAGGGAGGGGGGCTGACATGGAGGGAGGGAGCTGAAATTGATGGATGGATGGAGGGAGGGGGCTGACCTGGAGGGAGGGAGCTGATATGGATGGATGGTGGGAGGGGCTGACATGGAGGGAGGGAGCAGATATGGATGGAGGGAGGGAGGGGGGCTGACATGGAGGGAGGGAGCTGATATGGATGGATGGAGGGAGGGGGCTGACATGGAGGGAGGGAGCTGATATGGATGGAGGGAGGGGGGCTGACATGGAGGGATGGAGGGGGCTGACATGGAGGGAGGGAGGGAGCTGATATGGATGGAGGGAGGGGCTGACGGAGGGAGGGAGCAGATATGGATGGATGGATGGATGGATGGAGGGAGGGGGGCTGACATGGAGGGAGGGAGCTGATATGGATGGATGGAGGGAGGGGGGCTGACAGGGAGGGAGCTGATATGGATGGATGGAGGGAGGGGGGCTGACATGGAGGGAGGGAGCTGATATGGATGGAGGGAGGGGGGCTGACGAGGGAGGGTGCTGATTGGGATGGATGGTGGGAGGGGCGCTGACAGGGAGGGAGCAGATATGGATGGAGGGAGGGGGGCTGACATGGAGGGATGGAGGGAGGGGGGCTGACATGGAGGGAGGGAGCTGATATGGATGGAGGGAGAGGGGGGCTGACATGGAGGGAGGGAGCTGATATGGATGGAGGAGGGAGGGGGGCTGACATGGAGGGAGGGAGCAGATATGGATGGATGGAGGGAGGGGGGCTGACATGGAGGGAGGGAGCAGACATGGAGGGAGGGAGCAGATATGGAGGGATGGAGGGAGGGGAGCTGACATGGAGGGAGGGAGCAGATATGGATGGATGGAGGGAGGGGGGCTGACATGGCGGGAGGGAGCAGATATGGATGGATGGAGGGAGGGGGGCTGACATGGAGGGATGGAGGGAGCTGATATGGCTGGAGGGCGGGGGCTGACATGGAGGGAGGGAGGGAGCTGATATGGATGGAGGGAGGGGGGCTGACATGGAGGGAGGGAGCTGATATGGATGGAGGGAGGGGCTGACATGGAGGGAGGGAGGGAGCTGATATGGATGGAGGGAGGGGCTGACATGGAGGGAGGGAGCAGATCTGGATGGATGGAGGGAGGGGGGCTGACATGGAGGGAGGGAGCAGATATGGATGGATGGAGGGAGGGGCTGACATGGAGGGAGGGAGCAGATATGGATGGATGGAGGGAGGGGGGCTGACATGGTGGTAGGGAGCAGATATGGATGGAGGGAGGGGGCTGACATGGAGGGAGGGAGCAGATGATGGATGGAGGGAGGGGGGCTGATATGGATGGAGGGAGGGGGGCTGACATGGAGGGAGGGAGGGAGCTGATATGGATGGAGGGAGGGGGCTGACATGGAGGGAGGGAGCTGATATGGATGGATGGAGGGAGGGAGCAGATATGGATGGAGGGAGGGGGGCTGACATGGATGAGGGATGTGAGGGGGGCTGACATGGAGGGAGGGAGCAGATATGGATGGATGGAGGGAGGGGGGCTGACATGGAGGGAGGGAGCAGATATGGATGGAGGGAGTGAGGGGGGGGCTGACATGGAGGGAGGGAGCTGATATGGATGGATGGAGGGAGGGGGGCTGACATGGAGGGAGGGAGCAGATATGGATGGAGGGAGGGGGGCTGATATGGATGGAGGGGGCTGACATGGAGGGAGGGAGGGAGCTGATATGGATGGAGGGAGGGGCTGACGGAGGGAGGGAGCAGATGATGGATGGAGGGAGGGGGGGCTGACATGGAGGGAGGGAGCTGCTATGGATGGATGGAGGGAGGGGCTGACATGGAGGGAGGGAGCAGATATGGATGGAGGGAGGGAGGGGGGCTGACATGGAGGGAGGGAGCTGAGATGGATGGAGGGAGGGAGCAGATATGGATGGAGGTGAGCAGATGGATGGAGGGAGGGGGGCTGACATGGAGGGTGATATGGATGGAGGGAGGGGGGCTGACATGGAGGGAGGTGGAGGGAGGGGGGCTGACATGGAGGAGGGGGGCTGACATGGAGGGAGGGAGCTGATATGGATGGAGGGAGGGGGGCTGACATGGAGGGAGGGAGCTGATATGGATGGAGGGAGGGGGGGCTGACATGGAGGGAGGGAGCTGATATGGATGGAGGGAGGGGGGCTGACATGGAGGGATGGAGGGGGCTGACATGGAGGGAGGGAGCTGATATGGATGGAGGGAGGGGGGCTGACATGGAGGGATGGAGGGGGCTGACATGGAGGGAGGGAGCTGATATGGATGGAGGGAGGGAGGGGGCTGACATGGAGGGATGGAGGGGGCTGACATGGAGGGAGGGAGCTGATATGGATGGAGGGAGGGAGGGGGCTGACATGGAGGGATGGAGGGGGCTGACATGGAGGGAGGGAGCTGATATGGATGGAGGGAGGGAGGGGGCTGACATGGAGGGATGGAGCACTGGTAATGGGGTTGAGGGGACGAGCACTGGAAATGAGCTGATTAGGGGAGGCTAGGACTGGTAATGAGCTGATGGGGGGTAGGACTGGTATTGGGCTGATTAGGGGAGGCTAGCACTGGTAATGGGGTTGAGGGGGGATTAGCACTGGAAGGTACTGGGAGTGAGGACTGGAAAGGGGCTGATATTGGGGAGGGTTACTGGGACTGGAAATAGGCTGATGGAAAGAAGTGAAGAAAACGAAAGAAGAGAAGAGATAAGAAATGGCAGATGGACCATAGACCACAGAAAGAGAGCTAAGAGAAGACAGGAAAGCAGAAGCCTCAGATCGGGACCAGCATGATCAAAGAATAAATTGGTCAGACAACAAAGGTAGAAAAAATAATTTTATTTCATATTAGTGATTTGACTACAAAATCATCATAATTTTGAAATCAAATATTGTTACTTGTTGTTGTGATATTTTCTGGCGTTTTTTTTTTTGGTGTGTGAAGGAAGAGGGGTTGTCTTATACGGCGAGTATAGGCCAAACACCTATATTTTAACAGGAAAAGTAGGGGGTCGTATATAGCATTAAGGTAAGAAACAATATATGCAGTGTTAGATTTGTTTTAAATGTCGCAATGGTTTTGCGGCTCCCAGTTTTTTTTTCCCCTTCGGAAACGGGTCCAAGTGGCTCTTTACGTCTTAAAGGTTGCAGACCCCTGTCCTAGAGGGTATTCGGAAGCCCCCTCACTCCTTTTCCATCCATCGGGTAGTCAAGACCATGGTTGATGAGGAGTAGAAAATCCTGGATGCTGGCCTGCGGGGTCGATAGGAGCATGGGCAGGCTCTACCCCAACCCTTTGGAGGAGACGGGGGCACTTGTGCCTCCTCTGGGTGGAAGTGCTGGTGGCAGTGGTCATCAGGAAGATTGCTATTTTGGTGGAAGGAGGGGCAGCCTTGAGGGACCTGCCAGATCAGCATATGGAAGCACTGCTTAAGTGGGCCATTGAGGTTTCGGCCCTGGCCATACAGGAAGCCATCTGTGGCTCCTATGTGGCACGAGCCTGCCTATGTTGGTTGCAGAATATTCCAGAGACGCCACTTCCGGAGACAGCAGCCTGGGAGGAAGCAGCCCAGTTGGAGTCTGAGACTACCTGCCTTCTTGACTGATCTTTTCTACGACTTGCTTAGGGCCTCGTCCAAGTCTATGGTGACTGTGATGGCTGCTAGACAGTTCTTGTGGCTATGGAACTGGTCGGCAGATTTGGTCTCCAAGACTAGGTTAAGCAAGCTCCCCTTCTTGGGGAGGCTCCTGTTTGGGGAGGATTTGGAGAAGTTGGTAAAGGACCTGGGAAATAGTAAAGTTGCTAGGCTCCCAGAGAACAAGCCCAAGTTGGCAGGCTGGGGGTCCTGTTCTAGAGGCCAGGGGCATGAGGCATGGAAGTTCTGCCTGGCCCGTAGGGCAAACCATCAGAGGCGGTCGGGGTGGCAGAGCAGGGGTCGCAGTTAGCTCCAGTGTCGCCATGTCCTCCCGATGAATATTTGGGGGCCCCGTTGGAGGAGCAATCAATAAGCTGATTTTTACCCCGCCTGGGCCCAACTTATAACAGACGCCCTCGCATTTGCTAGACTTCTCACAGATGCATTTATGATGTCTCCTTGTCGAGCTGTTGCCAAAGCCTTGGCAGTACAGGAGACGCTCGACCACCTGCTGCTCAAGGCTGTAGTGCCTATGCCCCCAGAAGATTAGGAGAGAGGACATTGCTCCATTTACTTTGTGGTGCCCACGAGGAAGGTTCCCGGCACCCCATTCTGGATCTGAAAGGGGTAAATGGGGTCCTCTGGGTTCTGCATTTTTGAATGGAGATCCTGTGGCCTGTCATTGTGGCTGTCCAGCAAGGGAAGTTCTTGAGGTCCCTGGATCTTTCCAAGGCGTATCTGTATATTCCCATTCGTCCAGAGCATTGTAGTTTCACAGGGACATTTTCAGTTTCAGACCCTCCCGTTTGGGCCACCGGCCCTTGGGTTTTCATCAAGATGGTGGTGTTAGCCCTGAGGAAGCAGGGTGTTCTGGTGCACCTGTATCTGGACGATTGGTTGATTTTGAGCGAAATCCTTGCAGGAGGGTTGGCGTGATTCGCCAACTGCAGGAACTATGGTTGTGAATTTTGCCAAGAGTCAGCTGGCCCCTGCGCAGTCCTTGGAGTACTTGGTTGCCTGCATCAACACAGTGGGGTATGGTATTTCTGCTGGGGGGGGGGGGGCAGATACAGAGTTTGCAGGCCATTCCCCGCCCGAGGGCTTGGGACCACCTGCAGATTCTCTGCTTTATTTATTTTAATTTCTTATATACCGCACTCTTTGAAATCAGCGCGGTTCACAGAGAACATAAACAAAACCAGAACAACAGGCTGTTCAGTATTACATATAACAGGAGTATCAACTTGGAGCAACATGGGAGAACTATTTACATGGAATATGCAATCTGTTAACTAGATAACATACTCGAACTATGTACATGATTTAGCTTGGGTGTTGGGGGCGAGAATGAAAAGAGAGAAAGAAAAGTGGTTGGATATGTAGTGGGACTATTATGTTAACTTCATATGGGGTAGTATTTGGTGAATAGGATGAATTTAAGGGCCTTTCTGAACTGGGCTAAGTCGGTTATGGTATGGGTGTCAGAAGGGAGGGAGTTCCAGCATTTTGGTGCGCAGCATTTTGGTGCGCTTGACAGTCTCCCCGGAGTTAGTGCCCTGGGATTGACCCCACATGCAACTCCTCCTGGCGGTGCGCTTTGTGTGATGGTCCCTGCAGTGCCATTGATGGAGGTTCCCCTTGCTTAACTGGGGTGAGCCTGGTAGAGTTTGGAATGGTGGCTCGAGACTATGCCCCTTGAGACCCTGGACTGGGTGGGGTTAATGACGGATACCTGTCTCTTTGGTGGGGAGGGGGCTCATTGCAAGGGTTATGTAGCCCACGGACAGTGGTTTCTGGCGGAGAGTTTCTGGTTTATTAATCGCCTGGGGACCAGGGTGGTTTGTTTGGCCCTGGAGTTTTCCTTTCCACGGTTTGGGGGGGTGGACTCTGAGGGTGCTGACCAACAATGCCACAACTGTGGCTTACATCAATCGGTAAGGGGGCACTTGGAGCTCACTGGTGGCAGCGGAGGTGATTCTGCTTCTGCAATGGGCAGAGGCCCATCTGCTTTTGCTGTTGGTGGCACATGTGGCCAGGACAGACACTGTCCAGGTGGATTACCTGAGCAGTCATCTCTTGGACCTGGGAGAGTGGTCCCTGTCTGAGACAACATTCCAGCTGATAGTGGGGCGTTAGGGTGTTCCTATGTTGGACTCGATGGCGATGTTGGTAATGCTAATGCCCCCAGTTTCTTCAGCAGGTGCAGGGAGCACATCATGGAGGGACTTGAGGTTCTGGTCCAGCCCTTGAGCAGGGCAGCCTTCTCTACATGTTCCCTACATGGTGGTTGATCGGGTGCGTCCTGTAGAGTGTTGAAGCTCACACAGGTTGCATGATGTTGGTGGCCCCAGTGGCTGTGGTGTGCGGATCTGGTGCAACTCCAGGTGGTGGAGCCTCTTCCCCCTTTCTCGGGAGATGAGCTTTCTGGTGCAGGGCCCTGTCTGGATGCTGGATGTGAATCGGTTCTCGCTTATGGCTTGGCTCTTCAAAGGGCATGCCGCCAAGGGGCCTGACCTATCTGCAGGTCTGGTGTGTTTTTGAGGCTTGATGCTAAGAGAGAGATGTTCACGTACTCGGATATTTTGGATTTCGTGCAGGATGGCTTCAAAGCAGGATGGCGTTGAACTCCTTGAAGGTGCAGGTAAGCAGCCCTGGCTTGTTTCTGGGGCCGGTACAGGGTGTGCCCCTTGCCTCTCACTGGGATGTAGCCTGTTTTCTTCAGGGGGTCAAGCACTTGAGGCCGCCTTGCCATCCCTCCTGTTTTGCCCTGGAATCTTAACTTGATCCTCTTGGTACTCACAGGAGCCTCTTTTGAGAAGCTCCTTGAAGGATTTGACCCTCAAGGTAGAGTTTCTAGTGGCTATTTGCTTGGTGTATTGCATCTCACAGCTGCAAACTCTTGTTCAGGGAGCCGCCTTTGGTGATCACAGAAGAACAGGGTGATCCTTTCTGGTTCCTTCCTTCTTGCTGAAGATAATTTTGGTGTTCCATCTTAATCAGGCCGTGACCTTGCTGGCTTTTGCCGGTTCCCTGGACTCGGCTGAGTCTAGGGATTTACATTTACTCTTTCTGTAGGGCGCTTAAGCAATACTTTGAAGGTGGCAGAGGCCTTTCAGTACTCAGAGCATCGTTTTTGCTCTTTGGTGGGCCTCACAAGAGTGAGGCAGTAGCCAAGGTGTCTGTCTTGCTGGATTTGAGGTGCTATTGAATCCACATACTTGTAAAAGGGTTGCATGGTCCTTTCAGGGTTCCGGGCCCTTTCTACCAGGGCCCAAGCAGCCTCTTGGATGGAGTTTAGCCTTGTTCTACCGCTGGATATTTGCAGGGCGGCATCGTGGTCGTCGCTCCATTCCTTTTTGCGTTGTTACTGGCTGAATGTGCAATCCCATCAGGATGCAGATTTCAGGGCTTGGGTGTTACAGGCCGGAATTTCTTTACCCACCCTGCAATAGTACTGCTTTGTTACGTCCCACACGTCTGGACAGGACTGGAGGGACTAACTGGAAAGTGAAATTAGACCTTACGTGGGGGCGGAGCCTAATGCAGGGCAAGATGGATCTGTGAGAGCTTAGCTCCGGAGGGACGTCATAAGAATCCTTTTCTCTCGCTGTCTTCTGGGTGCGAGACCTCTCGAATTCTGGCCCACTTGTCTCTGGATATGTCTGGCCCCAAACCGACACACTTGGAATACTCAGGAGTGCAAGGTACTACTGCAAAACGATCGAAAACGGAGCCTCTCTCCACATAAGATAGCAGTTACACAAGACTATCCCAAGGCCTTGCAGGAGCTTCTTTCTGAAGTGCGTGCCGTGAAAGACATGGTTAAATCGAACGGAGATTCGCTGCTTGCAATGTAAGAGGACTTTAATTCCTTAAAGAACAGTTTGGAGACTAGCATGTTGAGGCTGGGAAAAAAACCCCAAAATACCGTCGCAATGCATGAGGAGCGATTGCGGGCTGTAGATAAGCAAGCAAAACATATTCGGACGCTACAGCAAGACTTGGAGGATGGAAATAATCGTGCTCGTAGAAATGTAAAGATTCTGGGAGTTCCCAAGGGTGCCGAAGGTACAGATATCTTTGCCTTTTTGCAAGCGCTGATCCCTACAGTGCTCGGGGGTCAAGTTCACTATGCCTTTTGAAATTGAGAGAGCCCATCGGGTTCCCACGCAGCCTATGATATCTGGCAGGCGACCATGTCCGATTATCATGAAGGTACTTTGGTTTCAGCAGGTTTCACAAATTATGGAAGCTGCCAGAATGCATTCTCCATTGGAATACAAGGGCCACAAAGTTACTGTTTTTCCCAGATTTTGCCAAAGCTACGGTGGATCGGAGAAAGAGCTTTTTAGCTTTGCGACCCCCGATTTCAGCAGTTGCAGGCTCGGTTTGGGCTACTCTATCCTGCTCGCATGAGTCACTTTACACAATCAAACCAGGACCTTCGATGACCCAGAAGCCCTACATGCTTTCTTAGTGGATAAAGAACTGGCGCAAATGCGGTGATAAATCTGTCCAGTATGCATTTGTGTGCCTGGGCTAGTAGGGATCATTGAATCTTTTCAGCTGGAGTTCATAGCCTGGCAATGGACCAAGTGCTCAACCTTTGTGCAGCTGTGGGGTGAACTCTCATAAACTGGCTCTTACAGGCGATCTGAGACTCTCATAGTGATTAAATGTGTTCTTTCGTCAGTTAGCTTGGGCTTAGAATGGAAGATTCCTGGGCCTCGGCTAGTCTGATGGCCTCAGCCTACCAACTTTCTGTGGACATGTGGTGTTATAAGTAATGGCCTGATGCTTCAGAATTTGGGGTTGGTCTATATTAGTTGCAGTTAATTACTGTTAATGTGTGGTAAAATGCTGATGTTATTGGCAGCAGAGAAGATGTTGATCATGTGAACCCTCCGTACCCGTCTTGTCTACCTTGGGCTCACCTGTGAAGTTTAGAGATTTAAGTATCTGGCTGGTTGTTGCTAGGATTATTTGTTTTTTAGGGCTGACCTTAACAAGGGATAATGTAAAACTATGGTATCTGTTCATGTTATTTCTTAAGGCGCTATAATTGTTGCCCTATTACATTATTTCTAGCAAGATGGAATATGAGATTCAAGTTTGTTTCCACATGGAAGGCTTTCACAGTTATTGTCTATCAATTTTTGACACATGGCCTTCATGCAATCCTACAAGGGCTCCCGCAATCCACCCTGAATCCACTCCAGTTCGCAATGAACGCCGCGGCTAGAGTTCTACATGGAGCTTCCAGGAGCGACCACATGACACCCATCCTGAAACATCTCCACTGGCTCCCTATCCACGGTAGACTCGCTTTTAAAATCCTACTACTAGCTTTCAAGGCTATCAATGGACTCTCCTCCGCCTCACTCACGGAGCTAATCCACACCCCCCCCCCCCAACACAGCCAGAAGATCTGCAGCAGTCAACACACTGATAATCCCGAAGGCAAGAACCCAATGCACCCAGGCAACAGCAAACAGAGCCTTCAGGTTCTATGCGCCCAGATGCTGGAATGCCCTACCACCTAACATCCGGGCAATCCCTGACCTAACCCAGTTTAGGAGGGCTTTGAAGCACCACCTTTTCCTCAAGCACTACCCAGATGTCAGCACACCTACAGCCACCCCCCTCCTCTAGTACCAGCACACCCAGCAAGCCACCCTCGACTATGCTTACACCATGATATGACTTGAAGTGATGCCTATATATAAATAGTTACCCTAGTTATCCAAGTTCTAATACCTGTTCTTTGTAACACAAAGTAGCTTGTTGCACTGTATAAGTTTTCTGTTTCATGTAAACCGCACTGATGTCGAATAGTGTGGTATATAAAGACTATAAATAAATAAATAGTCTTCCTTTAAGATTCTATCCCTGAACATTAAGGGCATCAACAATCCTATAAAAAGGAAAAAGAAAAGAGAAATTTCTGTATGGGCTTCAGGAAAATGCCAGTATTTTATTCCTACAAGAGACTCGCCTAAATGTAAACAAATCTTAAAAATTAGACATAAAACCCTTCACACTCATAGCCTACTCGGCAGCAAGCCATAAGAGAAATGGGGTTGCTATCCTAATCAGGAAGTCCCTGTCCCCTACAGTGATACAATCTCGCTCTGATTTGGAAGGGCGTTGGGTAAAGGTCATTATCAAGATAGGTTTTACAGAATTGGCTCTCATTAATAGCTATGCTCCAAATTTAGCCCAGATTTCTTTAACTCCATAGCCGCTGAAGCTCATGAGGTACTCAGGTATCTGATAATCCGGGGGGGGGGGGGGGATTTCAACCACACCTTAGACCCCTTGATAGATAGGAAACCTGTAAGAACTTCCAAACTTCCCTAAGCTCATCCAGTTTTTTGTCAATGGTACAAGATATTGGCTGCTTAGACATGGCGTTTACAACATCCTGCAGATCAGGAGTATATATTTTTATCACCCCCTCATAATTCGTTACCGCGCATAGATTATTTTTTCTTATATCTAAGTTATTGATTCCCAGAGTAAGTGAATCTAATATACATGCGACCCATATATCAGATCATGCTGCAATATCTACATCTTTACAGGACTCCCCGTCCTGCTCCTCTCCCTCAAGGTGGCATTTTGATAGGTCTTTTCTTGGTTATATGGAGTTTTGTGAAACTCTCCAGGCGGCCATCGCGGATTATTTCCAGTTTAATTTGCCTCGGGCCACTGCTGGCTGGGCTTGGTGGGAGGGTTTCAAAGCCTGTATTCGGGCCACTATCACCAGTTTTGGTATACGCCTTGCAAGGCAGCGTAGAGCAGAGCTATCAGCTCTGGATAAGCAGATAAAAGCTGGGGAATGCATATTAGGTAGACGTTCGGATCCAAACATCTTGATCCGTTTGAAACGCCTAAGGTTTAAGTACAATACAATACTTGCAACTGAAGCCTCACAGAATATTCAAGCACAAAAAGGGAGGTTCTGTTTGGAAGGCAATTAATCAGGCTGTTTGCTAGCCAATTCTCTGAAGGCGCATAAGGAAACCTCACGCATTGCTGCATTGCGTGACTCCCAAAAACAGAGTCTGATCGTAAAGGATTCTGAAATAGCAAATGCCTTACGATCCTTCTATGCTCAGTTATACTCTTTAAAGATAAAATTTTCCAATGATGCCTTTAGAAGATTACTGGCTGACACTGAGGCCAACTATGTCTAAGGAAACATCCGCAGCATTAGACAGTCGGATCTCTGTCATGGAAATCGGCCATGCCATAGATTCCATGCCCACGGGTAAATCCGCTGGCCCAGATGGCCTTCCCATAGAATTTTATAAAGCTTTCTCCAAGGAGCTAGCCCCATATCTGCAACAATACTATCGGTCTCTGCTAGAGGCGGATACCCAAGTGGGTGCGTTTGCCTCAGCAAATGTTGTAGTTCTTGAAAAAGCTGGGAGAGATCCTCAGTTGGTTAGTAACTATCGTCCAATCTCATTGCTAAACGCAGACTATAAAATATATGCAGCCTCTCTGGCATGCCGCCTAGCCAAGGTGACATCATCTTTGATCCACCCGGATCAGTGCGAGTTTAACTGAAGGCCGCTCTACAGCTGACAATGGCATATGTGGATAAGTGCAAAGTTATGCACCTAGGGAAGAACAACCCAACTATGGATACACGATGCAAGGTTCCACATTAGGAACCACCACCCAGGAAAAAGATTTAGGCGGCGTCGTGGATAACATGTTAAAACCCTCGGCCCAGTGTGCAGCGGCGGCCAAGAGAACAAATAGAATGCTAGGTATCATAAGGAATGGAAAATAAAACAAAAGATATTATAATGCCTCTATATCGTTCCATGGTGAGACTGCACCTTGAATATTGTGTGAAATTCTGGTCGCCGTATCTTAAAATTATTAGAAAAGGTTCAGAGAAGAGCTACCAAAATGGTAAAGGGGATGGAAGGATACTCCTATGAAGAAAGGCTAAAAAGGTTAGGGCTCTTTAACCTGGAAAAGAGATGGCTGAAGGGAGATATGATAGAAGTCTATAAATTAATGAACGAAGTGGAACGGGTAAACGTAGATCGATTGTTATCAGAATATAGAAAGACATGGGGACATGCAATGAAGCTACAGGGTAAACTAAGACTAATAAAAGGAAAATATTTTTTCACTCAACGTGTAATCAAACTCTGGAATTTGTTACCGGAGGATGTAGTAAAGGCTGTTAGTGTAGCTGGGTTTAAAAAAGATTTGGACAGGTTCTTGGAGGAAAGGTCCATAAACCATAATTAAGAAGGGACCCAGGATATCAACGCTTGACCCAGTACAAACATTGTGGAACCTGTGTCTTTTGGGGAAACTGCTAGGTACGTATGACCTAAATTGGCCACTGTTGGAAACAGGATACTGGGCTTGATGGACCTTGGTCTGACCCAGTATGGCATATCTATGTTCTTATATTATTGTGTCATGTGTTGGTCAGAGCGGAGAATTTGGTGGTCCTCTGGTTGGATTGTCTCTTGATGCAGAGAAAGCGTTTGACTAGAGTGACCATTCCTGTTCACTGCTCTTAGTTGGTTTGGCTTTGGTGAGGACTTTCTCAAATTGCTCAAGTTTATGTATACGAGACCATGTGCCACATATTTGTGAATGCTACCCAATCCCGAGACTTTGCTTGGCTGTGGTACCCGACAGGGCTGTCCTCTCTCACCTATTTTGTTCAACCTTGCCTTGGAACCTTTGGCCCTTCTTTTAAGACAGAGCTCTGCGGTCCAAGGAGTGCCTATTGCTGATATGGAGATTAAGCTTTCAGCTTATGCTGATAATAATCTTTTTTGTTCCCTACTCCTAACTCAATATCCTCTGTTCTTGAGCTGATAGATCAATATTCACGGCTCTCTGGGTATAAAATTAACTGGTCAAAATCTGTAGCGTTCCCTCTTAACTCACAAGTAAGCAGGGCAGATATGATGGGATAGCCGAAAATGATAAAATACTTAGGTGTACACTACTGCTGCCCACTCACAGAAGCGCTATATTACAGTGAAGCAGCTCTTCTCTCTACTGTACAGAACATGACCGCTAAATGGTCCCTTTTTTATCGTGGTGGGGACAGCTCGAGACGATCAAAATGGCTATTCTAGGGTGGATTATATGTTAGAAATGTTGCCATTTTTTATGTCGGCCCATGTCGGCAGGTGGAAAGGATTCTTGCACAGTTTTTATGGAAGAACAAACCACCCAGAATAGTCCTTAGGAAACTTAAATTAAAAAAAAGAAGGGGGTGTGAACTTTCCTGATTTTCAGGCTTACCATTGTGCTTTCCTATTAAAACAAGGGTCAAAGTGGGTCAAGCAACTGGCTGGCCAATGCCCCATCTGGCTAGAACTGGAGGAAGAATTGGTTGCCCCTTTTCCCGTGTGTGTTTTTCCTGGTATGATTTTCTCAGCAAGTTTCTTTCCCTCAGGTTATTATGGATACCAAAAAAGGCTTTCCAGCTGCTAGCCTGTTCAGTCCCCCAGGAAAACAGCCTATCTTTGCTCCTCCCTTTCTGGCATAACCCTCTTCTCAAGATTCAACAGAAACCGATTGCCTGGAAACAGTGATACTCCAGAGGAATCTGGTCCATAGGTCAGTTGTT
Organism: Ichthyophis bannanicus; assembly: GCA_033557465.1. Classification (NCBI taxonomy): domain Eukaryota; kingdom Metazoa; phylum Chordata; class Amphibia; order Gymnophiona; family Ichthyophiidae; genus Ichthyophis; species Ichthyophis bannanicus. The sequence continues at coordinate 499,274,404 of CM066035.1, forward strand.
ATCGGACAGTAAGTGGAAGACTTTTGCCAGCCTGCAACATGAATTTAACTTACCTGGATCCTCATATTTTCAATGGATTCAGTTGAGATACTGTATTGGGAAATCTAATCTTGATACTAGGTCTCTATCAGAGGATTGGGGGCTCCTTACTATTATAAGTGCCCAACAGGCCCCAGGTGTGGCTTCTCACTACTACCAGTTAGTAAATCATTACCCTCACTCATATTCCACTGGCACCCAGCGTGTCGGGGAACATGACACCAGGGTAACCCCCTTTCTGCAATTGTGGGCAAAATTTTGGGGAAAGTTAATTAGAATCTCGCAATCCGCCTCTATCTCCCAGGCATTATACTTCTTTGCACACAGAGCCCATTACACTCTGATAAAGGTCTCCAAATGGGATAAGACTATTGGTAATGTATGCTGGTCTTGCCAGAGTGGCGTAGACACTTTAGCTTATATGATTTTTGATTGCCCTAACGTTCAGTCCTATTGGTCTCCGATATGGGAGCGAATTCAGGTCATCTTGTGATTCAGGGCCCCTCTTACCTGGGCTGCTATTGTATATTGATCAATAGCTGACATTCCCTCTTTCTGGAGGGAATGTAATTTTTTGCTTTTTTTCATGATGGGAGTGGCTCTGCATCTCATAATTGTCAACTGAAAGCATACTGTGAACCTTAGCTGGCACACATGGTGGAACCGATTATGTTTATATTGTAAATACGAGCAAATGTCTTGCTAAGGATCACCTCAGTTATCTTGTACCTTGCTTAAGTGGAAACTCTTGAATGACTATGTATCTGCAACGCACTATGCTATTACATAGTGGGCAATGTTCTGTACTTGTATATTGTATTTGGTATCCTGTGTCGCACATTCAGAACCTTGTAGGTCATCTAAGTCAGCCGGTGGGCCTTGAGGGGTAGGTGTAGGGGTGGGTGGTGAGGTATTCCGTTCATGTTTAAAGGGGTATGTTTACTTGTTATGTATGTTGGCAAGTCAAAATAAAGGATTAAAAAAAATTAGACCTTACATGCTCTCTTTCTTTCATAAAGTTCCTCTAGTCCAGTCCAGGACCCTTCTGGGACTTGACTTCTGTCCTTCTGGTGTGGTGCCTTTTTGAAAGATGCTGTTAGCTGGAACAGGTGATCTCCGGGCCAGTTGGTTGGAGCAGTTCTCCCTTTTGTTTCATTGTAGTTCTAGGGGGGTTCTGCTGTGCAGTTCCACTGTTTGCGCTCCCTGTTGCGAACTTCATCCCTTTGGGGGTGGGTGTCTGCTTTTTGACAGGACAACCCCAACCCCCTCCACCCCCCCCCCCCAAAAAAAAAAAGAACTTCAAGACAAGTTGAGATACTTGATGGCCAAGATTGCATGCTGTTCTGGTGCACAACTTGTTGCAGGGCTGGTGGAGCTGTTGGGGTTTCGGGATTCTGCTCTATTGCTCTGTGAGGTTCATACTGGCTCTGCAGGGAAACAGGCTACTTATTCATCTTTTTTTTTTTTTAACAATAAGTAAATACAAAAGAAATTGACAAGTAACAAAAGCCATAATTATAAAGCAATCATTAACAAGCTAAATATCACCTTGAAACTTAGCCCATATCACGGAGAAACAGTTATGGAAGTAATCGGCGCAAATCACAAATTTACAGGAATCAACTTACCCTTAACACAAGAAATATACCTCGAACCCTTACATACCTTAACAAACTAACCCCTTCAGAGCCCTATCTATTATCGAAAAGACTTTCCAATTGTGAATGATCAGTGAAAACGTATTTAACACCATTCAAAGAAATCAAACATTTGCAAGGAAAGCAGAGAAAAAAGTACACGCCCACCCCCCACCCAGCAGCCAAGACACGAGGCCAGAGCTGAAGGAAGGACTTCTTCTGCACTTGTGTAAAATGAGAGACGTCTGGGAAGATGGATATTCTTTGTTCACAAAAAAGGAAATCTCTCAAATATTATGAAAGCTTATTTTTCTATCTACAGCAGTGGACAAGGACACAAACATTGTGGCCCAGGTGAGAATAACCTTTTTTAAATAAGACGAGGGGACATAAAATATGTCTTAGGAAAGTTTAACCTTATATTTTTAGCTCTATAAGCAGTCTCTAAGGTCTCAATTTCTTTATATAACACTAAGGTGTCATTTAGTCCCATAGCACTAGCAGACTGCAGCGACCCTATTTGGCCTTCTATTTTATCCACCCACTGAGACCCCAAAGACATGCTTGTTCCGAGAATGTGACAGTTTGTTCCATAAACCCAGACAACATAAGATTTGTTTCAGAGACTATTTTTCAAATATCTAACAAAGTAACCTCCGCGGGGGGGCCAATTTTTGACCATTCAACATGTTAGTTGAATAGGAACCAATGAAGTCGAGCCATCGGCTTGAGTTCATGAGCCTGCCAGTGGAGCAGTCTCCTTTGCAACGTCGGGGGCTGACAATAGGGTAAAAGACTCCCCACCTATACAGGCCTGAAGAGAACCTGGATTAGGAGGTGAGGTCCTGTCGATGGAACTAAGAGACATCCCAGATGTGTACGTGGAGAGATTAAGAAAAGCCAGATCTAAGCCTACCTTCAGCTCCCCCAAGATCTGGACATGCTGATCCATTGGGCCAACAGACCCCTTGAGTGTTGAGGCAGGCATTACTGATATTTTCTTCAGATTTATTTTTCCTCTTCACGTGCCCCTTGGGCATCTCTGGCAGGCAACAATGGGGAAAACCCTGACTAGGCACCAAAGGGATGTACCCCTTTGGTCACATGCCCCTTCTGGCATGCGACTGCGGGTCATGGAGTAGCTGCCGGTGTTTCAATGCCTCCAGAAGATCTCCCCAGATGATGCTGAAAATAAGGGAAGTGTCGTCCACAACAGACACCATTCAAATAGTGAAGAGTCCACTCAAGCAGCCAGAGCCCTGGTTACCTCCAGCAACTGCTTCACCAGAAACAGGCTCTTAAGGGAAAAGTTTTGAGCTTGCTGTTCTGTCTTCCCCCTGCTGGTTGATGAGCATAACCCATGCAAATGGACTGGAGGGACTCCAGCAAAAAAAATTAGCAGGTAAGGACTAATTTTACCTTAATAGTTCCAGACTGGTCGTGCAGGCCAGGGTGCGTAGATAACTTGATTCTACTAGTGGGTGGTGGTCCTTCTGCGGCAAGGGTCCCTGGTGATGGAGGGTTTTCTTCCTATCTCGCTTACGGCCTGGTCCTTGAGAGGCATAGACTATATCTAAACAGGGGTTACTTAGGAGTGTTGGTGGAACCCTTCTCAAAAGTCCAGAGGGTCTCTACTTCCTTAGCCTGTGTGAGAATCTGGAGAGTTTTTGTGACATGGTGCATGTCTCTCTCCCTGGAGGGCAGGAAGTGGGCATAAATGCTGTTTTTGTCCTTAGAATCTAGCTTGGACCAGGGGTTAGTCTTAAACCCTCCAGGTTTAGGTGGTGGCCCGGGCATGCTACTGCGGTCACATTCAAGGGATGTCCTTGGCAACACACCCTGATATGTCTCACTTTCTCATAGGAGTGAAGCAGATTCATCCACCAGTGTGTCTGTCTGGTGGTTGTTCAGTGAAGTCTCTCTTGTAATAAAGGCACTGAAAGGGCCCCCTTTTGAGCCCATTTGTAAAACCTCTCTCAAGGTTTTGACCCTTAATATAATTCTCCTGGTGACTCTTCATCAGCCAGATGGGTGTCTGAGCTGCAGGCCTTGTCCTGCATGAATGCCTTTTATTAGTTTCCTTGACAGCTTCTGTCTCCTATTGGAGTGCATCATCTTTTCTCCCAAAGCTGCTATCTCCATTTTCACCTTAACCAGAGCATCATCCTGCCCTCCTATTCAGACGAGATCCTTTGGGTGGACCCTTCCTGAGTCTGATACACATGTGGAGGTGTTAAGCCCAGATACCTGGAGTTTACATCCCTTCCGTTAGTTGGATCATCTCTTGATCTATTTAATGGTCTGAGGAAAGAACAGGTAGCCCTCCTTTGCCAGCTGGATTAAGGAGGCTATTTGTTAAGCATAGCTTCTGCCTGATAAGCATGTGCCAGAGGAAATAAGCTCACTCCACTAAGGCACAGGTGTCTTCTTGGGCGGTGTTCACCATGGTGTTTCCAGAGGATATCTGTAAAGTAGCTACCTGGTTGTGTCTGAGCATCTTTTGTAAAGCACTGCAGGTTGTATCTGGGAGCCAGAGCAGATGGTACCTTTAGCAGGACACTTCTGCCTAGAGCATAATTTTCCTCCCACCCTGGTTTCTGATTGCTTGGGTGCATCTCATTCATTTGGACTGGTCTAGCAGGATGATAAGGAAGGAGAAACTTTATATACCTGGATAATTTTTCTTTCTTTGAATCCTACTAGACCAGTCCAGGACATGCCTTGGAAGACTATTCTTCAGGTTTGGGAGCTCTGCAACCTTTTGATTGCAGTGTCTATTTCAGTGCCTGACTCGGAGTCATTTGTGGCATGAGAGCTAAATACTTGCTCTGATGATTATTCCAAGTTATGTTTGCTAGTTGTTAACGTTCATAGTTCTCAGTCTTGCTTACTCATTGGAAAGTGTTATACTAGCTTCTTTCAGTGCTGCACAAGTGATGTCGTAACTGAAAGTGGCTGAAATCTGCCTCCACCTGCTGGCTGGGGAGCATAGCCCACTTGACTGGACTAGTTTAGCAGGCTTTAAGGAAAGAAAATTATTAGATATGTGAAGTGTGTGTGTGTTGTGTGTTTTGTTTTTTTTTCCCTCTGGTAGTGTCCTCACATGTATAAGAATTAGTGCAGCCTTGGCACTTTGCCAGTTTTCTTTGCCTCCAGCAGATGGACTGATACAGCAGGATTCTTTGAAAGGTCTAACTCCCTAAGGCCCATGTTGTGGCCCTGTGATTGAGTCTACTACTACTGAACATTTGTATAGTGCTACAAGATGTACACAGCGCTGCACAGACACAGTTCATCAGAGCTTACAGTCTAATCAAGACAGACAATGGAGTCAAGACAGACAACACAGTAGCTGTAGACACTGGATATGTCTAGTGGGAATAGTAAGGAAACACACAGGAGATCAGATTAGTCAAGATCAAAAGTGGCAGCAAAGAGATGAGTTTTCATCCTGAACTTGAAAAGAGCCAGAGAAGGCGCCTGACATACAGACTCAGGTAGATTTGTTCCAGACATAAGGAGCAGCAAGATGAAAAGAGCGAAGTCTGGAGTTAGCGATAGACATGTTTTGCCAGAAGAGTGGAGTTCCGAGGAGGGTTGTAGGGAGAGAGAGGAGAGGAAAGGTAGTGAGGAGCTGCAGAGTGAATGCACTTATAGGTCAGCAGGAAAAGTTCGAACTGGATGCAGAAGCAGATAGGGAGCCAATGAAGTGACTTCAGAGGAGTAATATGAGCATGATGAGGCTGGCAGAAGATTAGCCGTGCAGTAGAGTGTTGAACAGATTGAAGGGGGGGAGAGTTGATTCAGAGGGAGACCAGCAAGGAATAGGTTAAAATAGTCAAAACAGGAGATGATTAAAGAGTGGGTAAGTGTCTTAGTAGTGTGTTCAGACATGAATGGACAGATTTTATTGTTGATATAGAGAAAGCTGAGACCTGCCGTTTTCTATCAGATGGATGTGTGTGGAGAAAGAGAAAAGAGTCAAAGAAGACCCCAAGGTTGCAAGCCAAGGAAACGGGGAAGAGTAGAGAGTTTTATCCACAGAGACTGAGAAAGGAAGAAGGGAAGAGGAGGTTTTACGGGAAAAATTAGTAGCTCAGTTTCAGCCATATTCAGTTTCAAGTGGCGATGAGACATCCAAGCAGCAATGTCCGAAAGGGAGGCAAAGATCAGGCCTGGATTGCTGGAGATATTTCGGGTGTAGAGAGGTAGATCTGTGAGTCATCAGCATAAAGATGGTAAGCCATGGGAAGGGACTGGGTATAGAGAGAGAAAAGGACTGGATCCAAGACAGATCCTTGGGGTATACCAACTGAGACCGGGATAGCAGCAGAGGGAAAGATAAGAAGAGAACCAGGATAGTACAAAGCCTTAAAACCAAGCGAGGACAAGCTATCAAGGAGAAGGTTGTGGTCAACAGTGTCAAAGCAGCAGAAAGGTCAAGGATGAGGATTGAGTAAAGGCCCTTGGATTTTGCCAGAAACAGGAGTCTGGCTAAAAGGAGCTCTTAGGGATTGGTCTATGGACCTTTCCCCTGATGGAGGAGTGGGAGTTCTCTCCTTTATGTGCCATAAGCACAGCTTGCAGGCCTCATCTTGGAGAGGCTTATACTGGAGTAAGCAGCGTTCCAACCCTGGTCTGTAGGGCAGGAGCCCACTGGGGCTTCTGCCAGTTGAGGTGAATGTTGTGAGTTTCATCCCTCCTTTTCCTGTCTACTCTCCCCCTGTCCCCCTCCCTCTCCCTTCTATTCTCTCTATGCTGATCCTGAGGTGATTTCTTAGTTCAGGGTGGTATCTGGATTTAAAACACACCTATAAAACAAAAATATAAATGATGTTTAAAATAAAGGGTATTAATGAACAAGCCTTTATCAAAGAAGGGGAAGCTGTAATACTAAAGGGCAGGAAATGAAGCTGCAAGGAGGTAAACTTAAAAGCGATGTCAGAAAATACTTTTTCACTGAAAGGGTGGTGGATGCTTGGAATGCCCTCCCGATGGATGTTGTGGGCAGAATGATTTCTGTTTCAACATCCCATCTGCTTATTCTGACCAAGGGGACGGTAGTACACTCCCCACTGCCATTGCCTTCCCCTTTTTGCGCAGAATTTCTATCTATAGAGATTCTATAGTGGATTTTGTTTCTTGCAATACTTTTATCTTGTTTGACTCAACGCCTCTCTATAACATAGAGCGCAACCCCTCCACCAATTTGTACCCAGGTATCATGGTGTCCCATTGGTTGCCTGCCTTCCTTCGGGTCTCTGAGATGCCAATTATATCTAACCTTTCATTTAGTGTGTTATATTCTAGCTCTCCTATCTTATTTTGAGACTTCTAGCATTTGCATGTAGGCATTTCAGAGGTTCTATTTTTGATCATATTGACAATCTGGTTATCATTTGACAGGGGTAATTTGGGATCTTTCAGCTCTCTCTGCTCTGTACTTAGGCATCTGGGTTTCTTTTATCTTTATTGGAACCTCTCTATCGGGATGCCCTAACTTCCCTCTTTTTGCTAGTATCCTTCAAGGATACATCATTCCAAACAATGCGTTCTTGGGTGACAGAGCAGATTTTAAACTAGATAATAGGGGAAAGTCGACAATCTCCTTTTTATTTATTTTATTTATTTGCATTTCTTATATACCGCACTATTTGCGATCAGCGCGGTTTACATAAAACAAAAGGTATCCGACAATGAACAAAAGTTAGGTCATTACATTGAACAGGAACAAGTAACTTGGAAAACAGGGAAAACTATATACTATATTAAAGGTTAACTATATTAAAGGTTAATGCCAGCAGCCTGGTTCCACCCTAGTTAAGATGTAGCCCATCCTTTAGGACCCCCCCCCCCCTTCCCCAGAATGTTCCTCAGTTCCTAACAAATCCAAAACCCTCTTTCTATTCCCTCACCTCTGGGGTTGTGCTCCCTTTCCAGCAGCTTGGAGACTGAGCATGTCATCACTTTGATGACTCAGAGTATATATACCTGTGGCACCACCTACCAGATCCAGTATGCTCAGTCTCCAAGCAGCTAGAGGGAGCAGTAAGCCGGAATGTAAGCTTCCTGGAGAGACAGTTAGGAAAAGGGCAATTTGAGTTTTATTTTTCTTTGCTTCTGTTCTAGTTCTTCGTTAGTTCCCTTTCTCTGTGCTTTCCGGCCGGCCCTCCTATTCTTTAGTGAGTGAGTGGCTGGAAGCACTTAAGGGAAGGGACCCCCCCCCCCTAGTCCTTCTCCTATCAGGCTGGAGGAGGAGGCGGCTTCAGGGAGAGGAACAAGCGAAGACAGCCTGGGCCTTGGAGCGGCTCCCTACCCCTTAATCGGGTGAGGAGCCGCTGTTGGAGGAAGCCCGCGCAGAGATAGTGTGCTGCAGGCCTTCCCCCTTGCTGCCGACACTCCTCAGTAGCTGAGCGTGTGGGCAGGAAAGCAGGCAGTCACCGGCCGAGGTCCGAGGCTGCAGGAGCACTGCTGCCACTTAGATCAGCAGACCACGTAGGGAGGTAAGAGAGCCATGCGGCTGCCAACCGCATGGTGAGTAGGTCCTTTTCTTGCCTTTTGTGGGCTCGCAAGGGAGTCCTGAGGTCGGGAGCTTGGGCCAGTATTTTTCGTGTGGTTCGCGGCTTCAGGGGCAGGCTCCTTTTTACCTTGTGGGTTGCTTTCGCTTGGTGCGGGGACCGGCATGGTCTTTCTCTTCTTACAGGATTGTTCTTATTTCATTTAGATTCCAAAGAAGGAAAGAAAAAGGGGGGGGGAGGCTATTTGTAGAGATATTATATAATTTCCATATAACTATAGCTATTTATCATTAATATAAATATGAGGAGGCAGCAAGGTGGGTAGTTGGCTTCTTTTGACTATCCCCTTGGACTCGACCTGCTGGGGGGTGCAGTTAAGGGAGTCCTGAGGCCCCTGTGGCGGTATGTCTGCCAGACCACAATGTTTAGTGTGTGCCCCCCGTCGAGGGGTGGTGGCCACACTAGCGTGTGCAGGGGGGGTGCCTTGGAGGCTGCATCACTGGAACAAGGTCGCCAGGCCAGTGCCAGTCAAGAACGCTCTCTTACTTTATCTCAGGAGCAGAGAGAGCCCACACAGAGTGAGAGCTGTACAGGGAGCCCTCCATCCTTCTCGGGGTGGAGGAGGGGGTCGGGTGGGGGGGGGGGAGCCTTCTCTCCAGAGTTCGTTTTGCTTCTGCATAAAGGGAGCAGGTTCTAGAGACATGAGTCTTATGTTAGAGTTTGCAAAGCGTCCCAAGCTCAGGGGCAACGGAGGGCAATTGTCCCCTCCATCTGAGGCACAGGACGAGGAGCCTCTAGAACTGGAAATGAAGGAGGAAGATGAGGAATTGGAGGAAGGCAAGATTCCTGACCAAGAAGAACAGACACGGATTGTTCCTTATTGTCCCTTCAGTTCAGTCCCTCACCTCTTCTCGCAGCATGGAGACTGGGCATGTCAGAACTGTGACATCACTGTAGATATTCTGCTGGCACCTCCCACCAGCTCCCAGTCTCCATGCAGCTGGAGGTAGTGAACCTAGGTGCTGGGTTCACTAGAGGAGCAGATAAGGAGCTTTAGGCAGCTTAGCTAGGGTTTTTAGTTGTTGGTGGTTCTCCCTATAACGTTTTTTCTTTTGCTATGTAGCTTTTAAAGCTCATTAAAGCTTGTTAGGAAAACAAAAAAAAGCAAGGGCTGAGAGGGGATCGAAAGGGATTTAGAAGAGTCTCTTTTCTCCCTCCTGTTTATTTCTAGAACATAAGAACATAAGATATGCCATACTGGGTCAGACCAAGGTCCATCAAGCCCAGTATTCTGTTTCCAACAGTGGCCAATCTAGGTCATACGTACCTAGCAGTTTCCCCAAGAGACACAAGTTCCACAATGCTTGTACTGGGTCAAGCATTGATATCTTCGGTCACTTCTTAATAATGGTTTATGGACCTTTCCTCCAGGAACTTGTCCAAACCTTTTTTATACCCAGCTACACTAACAGCCTTTACTACATCCTCCGGTAACAAATTCCAGAGTTTGATTACACGTTGAGTGAAAAAATATTTTCTTTTATTAGTCTTAAATAGTTTACCCTGTAGCTTCATTGCATGTCCCATAGTCTTTCTATATTCTGATAAGGTAAACAATCGATCTATGGAGCAAATAAGGAGCTAGTTTAGTTAGATTTTTGTTTTCCCTTTTGATCTGTTTTATTTTGTTTAGAGTTGGGAAACACATTAAAAGAAAAAGGCAGCAGAGATTGGTTTGGCAGCCAGCCCCGGGTTACAGCCTATTTGGGGCTTCTTAGGTGGCACTGCAGAGGAGGATTCCCCCACCCCTCCTTATTGGGGCATCTGCCAACATCCAGGGGCTTTGGCGCTCCTGATCCTGTCAGCGGGTGAGGAGCCGCTGTCGCTGGTGCTGTCGCTGGTGCGCTGCCTAAGAGAGAACACTCCTGCCCCCTCCTTCGTGCTGAAGCCGAGTGCAGGCTGAGTGGGGGGAAGGCGGGTGTGACCGGATTGGCGGCGTCCCAAGCACTTCTTCCTCTTCTTCAGGCTCGCTTTCAGATACGGGGGGGGGGGGGGGAGTGATAACGGTGCAGTGGGGGGCGGCCTAGCTGCGGAGTGAAGCCTGGTGCCTCATGGTGTCAGCGGTGGCATAGATGCGGGAAAGCTGGGTTGCAGGCTTTATTTCCACGCTTTCTCAGAGCAGTTAGGAGGGCCCAGGTCTCCAGGGGACTCTTTCTATCTCCCCCTTGCTGTTTTGTGCCTTCTGCAGTTTAAAAAAAAAAAAAAAAAAATTAAAAGAAAAAAAAAAAGGAAAAGAAAAGAAAAGAGAAAGTAGAAGACAAGGGCACAAATAATGTAAGGGGGGGGGGGATATATAGGGTAGACTTGCAGCCCTATTTCTCCTCCTTGAGTCCGGGCAAGTTGTATTCCATGGACAGTGGTCCTGCGCTAATGCTTACGCGCCCGCAGTGCCTCGTCTGCTGTACTCAACTGGAGGCCGTGTCGGGTGTGGGTGTGTACCGCCAATGTGGAGCAGGTGCTGCAGGATAAGGCTAGGGAGCTTGTGTCCTCGTCCATACAGGGGGCCCAGGCCCCCTAGAGGTTCACATTCCTCTGGAGGCTCCTCCCTCCCTGTGGGGGCTGGCTCTGGTGGTTCCCGGTCCCTCTACTCCCCAAGGTTTGGGGGGGGGGGTTCTCCCCAGAATTTGTGCTTTTATTGCATCAGGCCTTTTGCTTGCACCAGCAGGGATCGGTGAGGGATTCTTCGGCGGCGGGGGCTGGTGCAGGGCGGGGGATGTCTCTGGCATGGGGCTGGCCCTCAGAGGAGTGGTCAAAGTAGCCTCCCTTGTTGGAGGGGCCGGAAGCGGACAACTTAGAGGTGGAAGGCGAGGAGCTCGAGGAAGGGGATATTCCAGAGCCAGAAGACCAGGCTAGGATTGTCCGGTTCTTTCAGCGAGAAGAATTTCCGCTCTATTTGCAGAATCTCTAAAAGCCCTCAATTTGCCCACTAGCCTGCCGGTAGAGGATGAGATGCTGGAAGATCCTCTAATATAGGCAGTGCGGAAGATGCAGGCGGTCTTTCCGGTGCACCAGGAGGTCAAGCAAATGATCCAGGATGAGTGGGACCTGCCAGAGAGAGGTCTTAAGAGGGGATGAGGACCATGTCTCGTCTATCCCCTGCTGGATCTGGAGCACAAAATGTTTTGTTCCCCACGAGTGGATGTGGTGGTGTCTGCGGTTACAAAGATGACCATCCCGATTGAGGGGAGCGCAGCCCTGAAAGATGAGCAGGACAGGAAATTGGACACGTTGAAGCCAGTGTTGTCAATGCGTTATCCTTGCAAGCTTCTATTTGGGGGGCCTGGGTGGCAAGAGCCTCTCTTCGCTGGTCGAAGCAGCAGCCGGGGGATCCAGCGCTGGAGCAGGCAGCGGAGGTAGCTAAGCTGGAGTTGGGGGCGGCTTACCTCACTGATGTCCACTATGATTTAATTCGCGAGCTTGCCAGGAGCATGGCGTCTGTGATGGCAGTTTGTCACTACCTTAGGCTACGGAATTGGGCAGTGGACAGCTCCTCCAAGTCCCGTCTTGGCAAACTCACTTTAAGGGGAAGCTTCTGTTTGGGGAGGACCTGGACAAGTTGGTCAAGGACTTGGGGGAATCCAAAGGGGGATGCTTGCCGGAGGCTAAGCTGGAGCAGGGTCGCAATACAGTAGCGTCTCGGGGCCAGATGGAAGATGTCCAGTGTTTTTTATATGTCCTGCCTTGGTGCGTTCCAGAGGGGGAGGTCCCCCCCCCCCCCGGGGGCAGGGATTTAGAGGATTCAGAGGGGCGGGCAGAGGTTTCTGGCTCCCCCGCCTTGGGCCTTAAAAAGGCACAATGAAGTGAGGGGGGGCCCAGACAGTGGAGCAGCCCGTGGGAGGTCAGTTAAAGGAATTTTACCCTGCTTGTGCCCAGATCACATCTGACCAATGGGTTCTGGAGATCATCCGCGACGGATATGCCCTCGAATTCGCCCATCCAGTGGGCGAGTCCTTTTGTCTGATCCCCATGCAAGCGCCAGGCAAGTCAGTGGCAGTAAGAGACACCCAGGCGCAGCTGCTTCAGCTAAGAGCGGTGGTCCCAGTCTCCCGAGAGCAATGCGGCTGCAGTCGGTACTCCATTTATTTTGTGGTCCCCAAAAAGGATGGGTCCTTTTGCCTGATTCTGGACCTCAAAGGAGTGAGCTGTTGTCTGCGAGTTCTGCATTTTCGCATGGAAACATTGAGGTCTGTGATTGTGGCGGTGAGAGAGGGAGAATTTTTAATGTCCCTCGATCTCATGGAAGTGTACCCTCCACATTCCCATCAGGCCAGAGTATCAGCAGTTCCTGCGGTTTGTGGTACCGATGGGGCACTTCCAGTTTCAGGCATTACCGTTCAACCTGGAAACGGCACCTCACACCTTCACCAAGGTCGTGGTGGTAGTGGCGGCGCTTCGCAAGGAGGGGGTGTTGGTGCACCATTATCTTGATGACTGATTGATTCGGGCGAAGTCCAGGGACGAGAGTGTGCGGGCTACGTCCCATGTGTTACAGCTTCTGGAAAGTCTTGGTTGGGTTGTCAATATGGCCAAGAGCCGGTTGATTCCATCTCAGGACCTGGAATACTTGTGGTCTGCTTCGACACTTGAGTGGGTAGTCTTCCTGCCGGAGCAGCGAGCTCGGGGGCTGCTTCGCTTAGAGTGCAACTTTCTGAGGCGGTCGGAGCCGATGGCCTGGCAATATCTGCAGGTGTTAGGAACAATGGCAGCCACTCTAGAGGTGGTACCATGGGCGAGGGTGCATTGCAGGAAGCCTTGCTCTGTCGCTGGTCTCACCAGATGGACTCTGTCCCAGCGGCTTCCCTGCCCGTGAGGGGTCAGAGGTGCTCCAGTGGCAGCTCTGGGAAATCTGGCAGCAGGCATACACCTCAGGTTGCCACAGTGGGTCCCAGTGCTTACTGATGCCAGTCTGGCGGGTTGGGGGCCCATTACGGGGACCTCTTTGCTCAGGGGAGCTGGAATGAGCAGGAGGCCGGCTGGTCGATCAACAGGCTAGAAATGTGGGCAATGTCTCGGGGTGCTCAACGCCTTCTAGCTGGGCTTGTTAGGACCCTGACCACTTTTTCCTATCGGACAATGCGAACACAGTGGCTTATCTCAACCGTCAGGGGGGCACAGGCAGTGCGGCCCTCGGAGGAGGCAGAGAATTTGCTCAGCTGGGCAGAACCTCGTCTCCAGGCGTAGTCGGTGGTGCACATTGAAGGGGTTGACAATGTGACAGCGGACTATCTCAGCTGGGTCCACGTGGACCCAGGAGAGTGGGCGCTTCACTCGGAGGTCTTTGCGCAGGTGGTGCACAGGTGTGGGGGGTGCCCATTATGGATCTGATGGCAGCGTTCAAGTTTGCCAAGGCGTGCCATTTCATTTGGAAAGGATATCTGAAGGACTGGATGCTCTTTTGCAGCAATGGCCCCCTTGGGTTCTCATAGGCCGTGTGGTGCAGCGAATCAAGGCGCATTGTGGGTGGGTCATATTGATCGCCCTGGACTGGCTGTGGTGCCTATGGTACGCCGACTTGGTGAGTCTCCTGGAGGATCGGCCGTGGCACCTTCCGGCGTGGGAAGACCTTCTTTTGCAGGGGCCACTGTGCATGCCTTAGATCAGGGGTGGGCAGTTCCGGTCCTGGAGGGCCGCAGACCAGTCAGGTTTTCATGATGTCCCTAACAAATATTCATGGAGCTATTTCCATACAATGGAAGGCAGTGGATGCAAATAGATCTCATGAATAGTCATTAGGGACATCATGAAAACCTGACTGGTCTGCAGCCCTCCAGGACCAGAATTGCCCACCCCCTACCTTAGGTGGATCGATTCTCACGACTTGGCCATTGAAAGGGCGCTGTTGAGGCGGAAGGGGTATTTTGGCGCCCATGATCTCAACCTCGCTGAAGGCGTGGAAAAGGTCTACCTCTCTGGCCTACGTCCAGATAGGGCATAATTTTGAGGCATGGTGTGCGTTGAGGCAGGCGCAGCTGGTCTCGGCCACCGTCTCGGAGATCTTGGCCTTTTCGCAAGATGGTTTTAAGGGCCTCTCAGCTAGCGGCAATTGCTTGTTATCGTGGTAAAGACCAGAGGATGCCTTTGGGCTCTCACCCACATGTGTTACATTTCCTGAGGGTGGTGGCCTGTTTACGCCCTCTGCGTTGGGCGGTGGTTCCACCATGGGACCTCAATTTGGTTCTGACTGCGCTGACTAGGGAACCTTTCGAGCTGGGCCTCATTGAAGGACTTAACTCTGAAAACAGTTGTCTTGGTGGTGATCTGCTCCACGTGCAGGATCTGAGAGCTACAGGCTTTGTCGGGCCGGGAACAGTTTTTCCTGCGAAAAGGGGAAAAAAAAAAAAAAAAAAGTGGTTCTATGGCTGGTTCTGTCATTGCTGCCAAAGGTGGTTTTGGCGTTTTCATGTGAATCAGCCTGTGTCCCTGCCGGTGCTGGAGGGCTAGGGTGAGAGTGCCTCCAGCTGCAGCTTTCGCTTGCAGGATGTGAGGAGGGCCCTCAAGTGTTATTCAAAGGAGTCGGAGAGCTTTCACAAGTCAGATCGCTTGTTTGTCCTCTTTGGGGGTCCACACAAGGGCGAGGCAGTGGCTAAGGATCTTCAGATGGATTCGGGAGGTGATCGCGTTAGCTTATATCCTGCAGGGGCGACAGGTGCCTTTAGGGTTGCGAGCCTATTCCATTAGAGCTCAGGCAGCTTCATGGGCAGAGTATAGTTTGGTGCCTCTGGTGGAAATCTGTAGGGTGGCTACCTGGTCCTCACAGCATACCTTCAGTAGACATTATCGCTTGGATGTCCAGGCAGCGAGGGATGCCTGTTTCGGATTGGCGGTTCTGCGTGCTGGTCTGGCGACTCCGTCCCATTAAGTTACTGCTCTGTTACATCCCAGAGGTGCAGGACTGGACTGTAGGGACGATAAGGAAAGCAAAATTAGACTTACCTGCTAATTATTATTCTTTGAGGAACTGCAGTCCAGTCCCAGATCCCACCCAGGTTTTTTGCGATGTCTGATTTGGCTAGATTTTGGCTCGGTTGCTGGCATACATAGGGCTGGGGAAAGGAGGAGTCACAAGAGTTTTGACGTTTAGGGGTGGACCGGGGGTCTTCCGCCTCTTATGGGCAGCACGTTGGCAACCAGATTTCTTTCTGTCTTAAGAGACGGTGGTTTAGTTTTAGTTTAGTTTAGTTTGGAGGATATTTGCCTGTTTTAATTACATATTTGTTGCTCTTGTGAGTCTGCTTTTATTTTATTTAGACAGTTGTATACCACCTTATCCTTCAATCAAAGTGGTCACAACACAATTGGGGGATACATTTAACACGAGGGGATATGAGACACATACACTAATACTTACAGGGAACATAGGCAATGGAGGGTTAAGTGGCTTGTCCAAGACCACAAAGAGCACCTGTGGGACTAGAAACCCCAGTCCTTCCAGCCCAAGGTTGCTGCCCTCTAGTGGGATAGGTTGTCAGTAGGTTACTGGGAGCTGGTGGGAGGTGCCAGTGGTATTAGTACTGGTGACATCAAAGGGTCACATGCTCAGTCTCCAAGCTGCTGGAGGAGGTTCACTACCAGAGGTGCGGGACTGCACTGGAGTTTCTCAAGAAACAACAATTAGCAGGTAAATCTAATTTCACTTTCCTCTTATCTCTAAAGTAGTGTCTCATTAGATTTGAGCCTCTGCAGCTACTGGGGCTCTCCTAAAGTATGCCTTGCTAGATACCATCTGCAAAGCAGCAGCAGCAGCATAGTCCTTGCTTCATACCTTTACTTCATACTACTACCTGGACCAAGCTTAAATAAAGGACAGAGCTTTGTCAAGTTGTGCTGGCTAGGCTGTCATTGTGGACCAGCAACTGTCGCTTCCTTATTGTCCCTCCAGTCAAGTCCCGCACCTCTGGGTAGTGTACCTCTTCCAGCAGCTTGGAGACTGAGTACGTCATCTTTTGATGTCACCAGTACTATTACTGCTGGCACCACCCACCAGCTCCCAGTATGCTCAGTCTCCAAGCAGTTGGAGGCAGTAGTGAGCCAGGGTGCTGAACTCACTGTAGGAGCAAATAAGGAGCTAGTTTAGTCAGGGTTTTTTCCTGTTGGTTTCACCGTTTGGTTTGGTGGTTTTTCTTTAGTTTGTTAAAAAAAAAAAAAAAAAAGAGAGGGAGCATTGGAAGAGGAAACCAGCCCCGGGAGAGGGAGATTTCTGTGGGAGAGCACTGCAGAGGAGGATCTCTTCCCCTTTGGAAGTCTTGGGTGGGGGGGGGGGGGTGGATTGGGGCTCCTGCCAGCATAGTGGGGTTTGGCAGCTTATGATCTCATGAGCGGGTGAGGAGCCGCCATTTCTGGTGCAGCTGCCCGAGAGTGTGCGATCCCTGCCTAAGCCACATGCAGCCTGAGCGCGAGGAGTGTGGGTTGCTTTGTGGCGGTGCAGGAGGCAGCCTGGTGCAGTCAGGGGAGGCTCTTTTTCCATCCAGCGCTGTTCCAGGTACTGTTGTTGGGGGGGGAGGGGGGCTTTGATCGGCACAGCAGGACTCTGTATGGGCAGCCTAGCTGATGGGGAAGGCCTAGCATCTTATGGTTTCGGCAGCTGCAGTGGCGTGGGAAAACAGTGTTCTTCCCGTGCTTTCTTCTGTCGGGGAGCCCGGTCAGATGATTGGGGAGCACTGCTCGCGCTGCTGCTTCTTTTGTTTGCCTTTCTCTCTCCCTCTCTGTCTTTCTCCCAAAAAAAAAAAAAAAAATAAAAACAAAGGAGAAAATAATACTAAAACAGGGCAGCATGGGAAAGGGTTGGAAGCAGCCTTACTTCCTGTCTTTTGGCCTTTGATTTACCCCTTGCGGCTTGTGGCCTCATCACCCGGGTAGTACCCTGAGAGGATCTAGACAGGTTGGAGCCAGAGGACAGCGGTCTTGCACCCATGCCTTCATGTCTGCAGTGCTTGGTCTGCGGAACCCGGTGAGGGGCCATGTTAGGCGCCGGGGTGTGCCATGGCTGTGTTGCAGAAGCTACAACCATGGAGTAGAGTTGCAGGACAAGGCTCGGGATCCCATGTCCTTGCCATTGCAGGAGGCTCAGATCTCTGTAGAGCCCCCTCCCTCTCTGCTAGAAGCAGCTTTGGCGGTTCCCGGTTTCGCTACATCTCAGGTGCTGGGGGTAGGGGAAGCCCTAGGGGAGTTCTCCCCAGAGTTTGTGCTGATATTGCTTCAGGCTTTTTGCTTGCATCAGCAGAAATCAGTGGAAGGTCCCCCTATGGCAGGAGGTGGCACGAAGCGAGTCTCTGCAGTGAAGGGGAATGACCCGAGTGCAGTGCCAGCCAAGAAGGCCAGGCTCTTGGAGGAGTGGCTGGGACAGTCTCTCCCTTGTCCGAAGGGCCGGAAGTGGAGGACATGGAGCTGGAGCCAGACTTGGAGGGGGAGATCCCGGAACCAGGCAACCAGACTAGGATTGTCTGGGTCTTTTGGTGAGAAGAATTGCCCGCCCTAATTGCGGAATCCCTTAAAGCCCTCAATTTGCCCGATAGCCTGTTGGCAGAGGATGCGTCGCTGGAAGATCCTCTGATACAGGTGGTACGGAAGACATGGTCTTCCCGGTGCACAGGGTGGTCAAGCAGATGATCCAGAATGAGTGAGACCTGCCGGAGGCAGATCTTAAGGGGGTAAGGACTGTGACAAGTCTCTACCCTACCGAATCAGGAGCGCGAGATGTTTAGATCTCTGCGAGTGGATGCGGCGGCGGCTGCGGTCATGAAAAAGATGCCCATCCCAGTTGAGGGGAGCGTGGCACTGAAGGATGGGTAGGACGGGAAGTTGGACACCTTGTTGAAGCAGGCGTTTGATGTCAATGCCCTATTCTTGCAGGCCTCTATTTGCGGGGCCTGGGTCGTGAGAACCTGCCTGCGATGGTCGCAGTGGCTACAGCAGCCAGAGGACCCTACGCTGGAACAGGGGGCAGAGGTAGCCAAGCTGGAATTGGGGACGGCTTACCTCACCGATATCCACTATGATCTTATCTGCGGGTTCACCAAGAGCATGGCATCGGTGGTGGCAGCCCGTCGCTACCTTCGGCTGCGGAATTGGGCAGCAGACAGCTCCTCCAAGTCCTGTCTTATCAAGCTTCCCCTTTAAGAGAAAACGTTTTCGGGGAGGACCTGGACAAGTTGGTCAAGGGCTTTGGGTGAATCAAAGGGGGGACGCCTGCTGGAGGAGAAGTAGAAGTGGTTGCAATATGTCGGCGTCTTGGGGCCAGCCTCCGGATTTCCGGTGTTTTCGCACGTCCCGCCTTGGTTCCTTCCAAAGGGGTAAATTCCCTGCCCGAGGCTTCTCTGCTGCCTCCACCTCAGGACTTCAGAAGCCCCAATGAAATGAGGGCGGTCCAAACAGCAGTACAGCCTTGGGGGGGGGACAGCTATGGGAGTTTTACCCTGCTTGGGCCCAGATCACATCCAACCAGTGGGTCTTGGAAATCATCCGTGAAGATTATGCCCTCGAGTTGGCCTGGCCGGTGGGCAAGTACTTTGTCCAGTCCCTCTGCAAAGCACCAAGCAAGGCAGCAGTGGTAAGGGACACCCTGTCACGGCTTGTTCAGCTTGGAGCGGTGGTCCCTGTCCCCTGAGATCAGTACGGATGCGGTCAATATGCCATCTATTTCGTGATCCCCAAAAAGGACAGTTCCTTTCGTCCAATCTTGGATCTCAAGTGAGTGAACCGTTATCTTTGGGTCCCGCATTTTTGCATGGAAACATTAGTCAGTGAACGTCGCTGAACGGAAGGGGAAGTTTCTGACATCCCTAGATCTTAGAGGCGTACCTCTACATCCTCATCGGGCCAGAGCACCAGCAGTTCCTGTGGTTTGAGGTGCCCATGGGACACTTCCAGGTTTAGGCTTTGCCGTTTGGCTTGGCAGCAGCTCCTCGCACCTTCACCAAGGTCATGGTAAGGAGGGGGTGTTGGTGCACCCTTACCTCGACTGCTGGCTGATTTGGGCAAAGTCCAGGAACGAGACCGTGCGGGCGACATCGTGGGTGATACAGCTTCTGGAACGTCTCAGCTGGGGGGTCAACGTGGCCAAGAGCCATTTGGTTCCTTCTTAGGAGCTGGAATATTTAGGATCACGCTTTGACACCCGAGTGGCAAGGGTCTTCCTACCAGAGCAGTGAGCTGAAGGGCTACGACTGTAGCTGCACCAATTTCTGTGCCAGCCAGAGCCGACGGCCTGGCAATATCTGCAGGTCTTAGGGACCATGGCAGCCACTATAGAGGTGGTACCGTGGGCGAGATCGCACATGCACCCATTGCAAAGGGCCTTGCTCTGTCGGTGGTCGCACCAGGCAGTCCCCCTGTCCCAACGGCTCCCCTGCCTGGAGGGGGTCAGGAAGGCGCACGAGTGGTGGCTGTGTCCAGGGAATTTAGCAGCAGGCATGCCTCTCAAATCACCGCAGTGGATCCCGTTGTTGACCGATGCAAGTCTGGCGGGGTCCATTGCGAGGGGCTCTTTGCTCACGGGAGCTGGAGCGAGCAGGAGACCGAGTGGTCGATCAACAGACTGGAGATGCGGACAGTAGTCCAGTGCCTCAGTGCTTACAAGGAAAGGTGGTCAGAGTCCTTTCGGACAATGCGACAGTGGCCTACGTGAACCGTCAGGGAGGCACAGGCAGTATGGCTCTTGAAGAGGAGGCATAGCTACTGTTGGGCTGGGCAGAGCCTCGCCTCCAGGTGCTGTCAGCAGTGCACATAGTGGGAGTTGACAGCGTGATGGCGGACTACCTCAGCCAGGTACGCATGGATCTCCAGGAACAAGCAGGAATGAGTCTTCACATATGGGTACGTTGGTACCGACGGAGTCCGCACGGGAACGCTTCCCAGCGTCCAATCGGAAAGCTTTTGGAAGCATCCCAACACGCCTGCTTGCTGCCTTCCCGCCTTCCCAACTGTCTCTCCTCGGTTTTCATTTTTCCACGGAGCTGGCAGGACGTCCTCCTGTCACCGCGGAAAATTCTTCTTTTATTTTTTAGTTTTCTTGTGGTCGCAGCTGCCTTCCCCGACGCCACCGGTACCGCCAGTGTTGCTTGCTTCTTTTCTTGTAAAATTTTTTCCTTAAGGAATATATTTTTTCTTTCTTAGTGTCTCACGGTTCTCAGGCCTTCTAGGCCTCTCCATTTTTCCTCATGGAGCCGCCAGCCACTTTCCCCAGGAAATGTACAAACTGTGGCGGTACAACTTTATTTTTAGACACTCACAATTGGTGTCTAACCTGCTTGAGTCCTGACCATTTTCCTCCGGAGCCCTCGGGCACCAGTATTGTGAGAAGAAGTTTTCAACACCGAGTTCCCCTCGACACGCGGTCCCCTTCCAACTTCAGGGCACCGACCATATCATTTTCTACACAGGATCAGGTAACCCAAAAACAGTCTGTTAAGACTAGCCAGTCCTCGAGCGGCACTTCTCATGCACAGCATAGAGATGCCTATGGCCTTGTCCTCGAGAATCCACTGGTTTCAAAACCCCGGTGGGAGTCTTCGGCCTCCAAAGCCTGTGTGGGGTTTCAGGTTGTTCCTGAGGTTCACCCCTCACAGAACATACCTGAGCCATGCCCGGTAGTGGCATCCGCTTTGAGCGGTACCGATACCCCGGCATCGGCACTGGTGTAACATTCCTCACCAAGGATCGTCGTCTAGCGTCCTCGGTACCTGCGGGGCCGGTGGAAACGCTTCAGATCAACCTTCCAGTATCGGTATCGACACCGATACTAGTACCGACGTTGGTACCCTCCAGACGTGCATCGATAGACTCGCTTCCTTCAATGCCGAGTCTGGAATCGATCTCCTGTCTGGAGGACTGGATACCGACTCACCTTGGTACCGACTCCCGTCGGTACCGAAGGCTCGGTTCCGATACTTCGGATCCGCAACTCTCGGTTCCTCCGACACCGTTAGAGTTGCCACCGGCTGGCCTTCATCCACCGGTATCAGATGCGGTACTGAAGTCGGTACCGATATCCATTTTACCTTTGTCGGTACCTTCCATGCTTTTCTTGTCAGGCTCACTTTCCTCGATGCCGAGTTTGGAATCTATCCCTAGCATGGACGACCTGTTACCGACTGTCGCTGGTCCTAACCTGCAGTACCAGCGACCACCACTTAAGAATCCCATACTGCACCATTCAGGATCTTCTATTCTTATATGCTTAGATCCCTCGGTGCCAACGCTAGTTCTTCATCAGATCTAGCCTATCTAAGGGAAGTTCCCTCTGGGGATCCTTCTTTCCAGATTTTCCTCCTGGATATGGCAAAATCACTTGCCATTCCTATTCCTGGACAAGATCCTACACATGGGAATGCAGAATACCTCTCTGTCCCTAACAAAGCAAAGGAGAACATAATGCTTCCTTTGCATCATTCTTTGCAGGATCATCTTCTACGAATGTGGGAAGCTCCTTTAAGGGTACCCCCACCTTCCAGAGCAACTGATCTCCTATATCAGGTGCCCCCCTCTCCAGGGTTTCAAAGGACTCAACTTCCTCCTCATTCCATTGTGGTAGAATCAGCATTGAGGCGAGTGAAGAGTAATAAAAAGCACTCTTCTTGTCCGCCAGGTCGTGAGTCTAAGACAATAGATGCCTTTGGACGTCAAGCCTTCCAGACATCCATGCTTTCAGCAAGAGTTCTCTCATATTTTTTTATATGGGTCTATCTCTTGAGGAGGTCACAAGGAAATTACATCTTTTGACTCCTTTTCTTCAAGATCCCAAACAGACTATTCCTTACTGGTTAGTCATGCTCATAATATCTCTAGGTTTCTTACTCGTGCTTCCCTAGACTCCTTTGAGTCTCTTAGCAGGACTTCTGCTATAGCTATAGGGGCACGACGTAGAGCCTGGCTCCAAGCTTCAGACTTGGACAAATGGGCACAAGAAAGACTGGGAAATACTCCTTGCACTGGAGAAAATCTCTTCAACAAGACGTCTTTACTCCAGGTTGCTCAGTTATCCACTGGCTTTCCTGTTTCCAGAGGCTATTCTACGCCGCCGCCTTTCCCAGTAGGTAGGAAATGTCCTACCAAACTGTCTTCCCCTAGGGGGAGAAGGTTTTGTCCATCTGCCCATCATACAGATGTTCCCAAACAGGGGAAACATCGCCCTGGTCTGAAGAATCCACAAACTCAACAGGGTCAACAAACCCAGCAGTCACAGGGTTTCAAGTAGATCATTGTCCCTCTTGGTTGGTGGTTAGGGTGACAGTCTGCTTCTTCTCACTTGCAGTATCTGCACTAAATTTATCCTAACCTACCTAGATATCTCTTCATGAGACATCTTTTCTCTAAGAGTCTTAAGTATGGGCATGATCATCATAAACAGATTTTCCTCTTCCTCTTCGAGGAAAGAGAGGTAACAACTATCAATTGACAGTAGTTTCCCTGTACTGGCATGTATCATCTCACCTGTCAGAGACTTCCTCCATAGTTGGTCTCTTGCAACTCTGTCTTACCTCCCTCTTACTACAACATTTGGTTTGTAAGAGTGACTTTTTACACCGGTAAGCCCCTATGGTCCTCTACCTGTTCTACCGGGGGATTCTCCCTTCTGGAGTTGTCTTCCCCCTTGTTACCTTAGGGCAGCTCCTCAGACAATAGGAAGTCCTACCATGTCTGTTTCTTTTTCCCAATCTAAAAAAAAGAGGAGGGAAAAGAAATTCTCCATGCTGCCCTGATAGTTGCTGCAGATGCAAAAATTCCTAGTGGTTAAGCCACTGGTTTTGTTCACTACACAACCAGGGCTTCCCCTCCACTAGCAATCCTCCTAGCCTCAGTGCTAAGTCTCAAACAGGTTATCAACCTTGTTTGGGAAACCCTATTATCACAGTTTGGTTGGTTAACTTCCATTCTTTGCCCCCTTGTCCTTGGCAGAATAGTTGTTTACCTGCTGGCTTTCCACATTCCTCACCAAGGATCGTCCACAGCCAGTTTTTTCTTCTAACCAACCTGCAGCATGCTCTCTGCAACTCTACAGAGTAGCTTTGCACTATGGGCCCTTGCTAGAGAGCATTAGTATCTTGCCTAGCAGATAACCCCAGATGGTTAAAAGGGGTTCCCCCAGTCATGTTTCATGCCTGGCAGATATTCTCTACCCTTTCCATCTTATCTTAAATCTCTTTTGAGGCATAAGCCTCAGGCCTTTTATTACGTGAAAGCCTAAAAGAAGGGCCAATTCCCTGGCTTGGCCCATATCTCCTTGGGTCTTCCCATCAGAGATAAATTCTTCACTGGCAGCTAGAGGACACCTAATAACCATCTTGCCCTCATAGGCGGATCACTAGGGTAATCTCCAGGAACAAGCAGGAATGAGTCTTCACATATGGGTATCGTCGGTACCGACGGAGCCTGCGCGAGAACACTCCCCATCGTCCAAAAGGAAAGCTTTTGGGAGCATTCCACAGCGCCTGCGCGCTGCCTTCCCGCCTTTCCCAACCATCTCTCTCCAGTTCTTCTTTTCCGCAGAGCCAGCAGTCACCGCTGAAGAATTTCTTATTTTCTTATTTCTTATTCTTATTTTCTTTAGTCGCGTGTCTGCCTTCTCAAGGACCGGTACCACCGGTCTCTTTTCTTTCTTTACAAAAATTTTTTTTCTTTCTGCTTCAGTCCATTTCTCCTGTGGCCCTAGGCCTACAGTCTTTTTTTTCCTCATGGAAAAGCCCGCCTCCGGGTTTAAAAAGTGCACAAAGTGCAGTGGCACTATTTCTGTCACAGACAACCATGACTGGTGTCTAAAATGTTTAGGTCCTGACCATTCCATTGCGGATTGCGAGTCCTGCTCCATGATGTCTAAAAGAGGGTTACAGAATCGGGCAGCCAAGCTCAGTACCCTGTTTCCCTCTGATGCAGCTTCGGTGGCATTGACGTCTTCCAGGGCTTCCTCTTCATCCCATGGATCTCAGGTAACAAAACTTAAGTCTGGCCGGTCCTCAAAGGGTACATCTCCCTCTAAGTATCAAGATGTTCCCGACATTACCATTGAGGAATCCACACCGGCAAAATTACCCCGGCGGGAGGCTCCGGCTTCCAAAGCATTTTCTATGGGGTCAGAGGTTGACATCGATGGCACGGCCTCAACCGATCACCTGTTACAATGTTCTGGGGTACCGGCGGTTCCCGGTACCGACATCCAGACATTGGCGTCGATGGATCAGAACATTCTGACCATGCAGCATGCCATTACGGCCTTTATACAAGCTGCGACGCCCACGGTACAACAACAAACCCCGTTGTCGATACCGATTTCGGTTCCGGATCCAGCTCCGGTTCCGATACCTGTACTGCTTGCATCGGCATCAGCACCGAAAGCAGCGATATGGTATCTAGTGATGCCTATTAGTACCGATCCGGTACCAATGACTCCCGATGTCGATACCCCTCGGTACTCTTATTGGGCTCTACGAGAGCATCCAGACAGTCGATACTTCGATTACTCTGATGAATCTGATGCATCAGAGGTTTCCATCGAAGCATCGGCGATCCGTCCTCAGGAGAGCCCTCTTCTCCAAATGGAGAATGTCTCCTCCTGAGGACTTGTCTTTCCAGGACTTCATCAAGGAGGTGGCCAAAAGCCTGTCCATTGCAGTAGCCTCTGAAACTGAACCCAAAGCCAAAAAATTGGATATTCTTCAATATCCTGAGGCAGCCATTTTACCTATACATGAGATTCTTTATGACCACATGTTAGGTATATGGGAAACTCCTCTTACCACCTCTCCCTTTTCTCGTAGGTTGGACACCATGTATCGTGTTCCTCCTTGTCCTGGATTTCATAACTCAGCTTCCTCACCACTCTATTGTGGTAGAGTCTGCTATGAAAAAAATCAAGAGCACAAAAAGACATTCCTCTGCTCCTCCAGGAAGAGAATGCAGAACCTTAGATGCTTTTGGCAGGAAAATCTTCCAGGCCAGTATGCTTATAGCCAGAATCAACTCCTATAGTCTCTATATGGGGATGTTTCTGAAAGAGGTTACAGACCATCTACACACCTTATCTCCCTTTATGTCAGAAAAGAGAGAAGAATATATTACCTGGCTTAAACATGCACAGGATGTATCCAAGTTTTCCAATCGTGCAGCCTTTGGCTCCTTTGAGGGTGCCAGTAGAGCTTCGGCTATTGCCATAGGCGCACGCAGAGTAGCTTGGTTACAAGCCTCTGATTTGGAATCCTGGGTTCAGGATGGTCTCGGCAACCTTCCCTGTACATGGGAAAACCTGTTTGGCAAAGATTGGCAAGCAAAAGCCACCCAGATGGATGCTGAAAATTCTGCTTTAGATAGACTTTCAAAATCTACTACTACTCCTTTCAAGAAGAGGTTATTCAAGAAAGGATCTTTCCCAAAGAAAGGGAAATTTTCTTCTGGTTATACCCAGACCTCTTCTCAGGGTCGTTTTGCTACAAAAAGACAGCAACAACCAAAACAGGCCAAGCCTCAGGCTGCGAGGACTGCTACGGCCCAACAGCCTCAGCCTCCTCAGGGCCTTTGACTTTCCACTAGAGAACTTAGCATTTCTGGCTCTAGAACATCCAGAGCCTCTCACCATCCCAGGAAGGTTAGCTCACTTTGCTCCCAGATGGGAACAAATCACAGCAGAGAAATGGACCCTCTCCATTATAAGAGAGGGATTCAAACTGCATTTCTTAAACCTTCCTCCACAAATCATGGTGAAACAGTTCAACTCTCCAACTTCTCTTCTCGACCTTCTAGGTCAAGAGATTGCTACCCTTCTGGCCCAAGGGGCAATAGAAGAAGTTCCCCTGCTTCAACAGGGCTCAGGGTTCTACTCCCCCTATTTTCTCATCCCAAAGAAAATAGGGGGCTACAAACCCATCCTAGATCTCAGAGAGTTGAACAAGTTTCTATGCAAGGAGAAATTCAAGATGATTTCTCTTGGTACTCTCCTTCCATACCTCCAGAGTCAGGACTGGCTTTGTTCTCTAGACTTCAAGGATGCGTACACCCATGTCCTCATCCATCCAGCACACAGAAGGTTCCTTCGGTTCCTTTACCAAGGAAAGCACTACCAATACAAAGTGCTTCCTTTCGGTCTGGCCTCTGCTCCAAGAGTGTTCACCAAATGCATGGCAGTAGTAGCTGCATTTCTATGCACTCTGGGGATATTCGTATTCCCATATCTGGACGACTGGCTCATTCGAGCTCCATCCCAATCAGAGGCCCAGACTTCCCTGGCCTGCACAAGGCGTGTTCTTCAGTATCTGGGACTGGTAATCAACATTCCAAAATCCCATCTCACCCCTACTTAGTCTCTAGAGTTCATAGGGGCCTTACTGGATACCACAACTGCAAGGGCCTATCTTCCTCAGGCCCGTTGCCTACACCTGGTGCAGTTAACCTCCCAGATTCAGTTAAAATCCCATTTAACTGCTCGAGAGATGTTGCAACTCTTAGGCCACATGGCATCCACAGTTCATGTGGTCCCTTATGCTTGCCTTCACATGAGGGCAGCTCAGTGGACTCTATCCTCCCAATGGACCCAGGCATCAGGTTGCCTGTCAGACAAAGTAGCAACCTCCAGTCGCCTCTTTTGGTCCCTCCACTGGTGGAAGTCCACTCAAAATCTATTGTTGTGGTCCCCCTTTCAACAGGTGTTACCCCAAGCAACCCTTACAACAGATGCCTCTCCAAGGGGTTGGGGAGCTCATCTTCAAGATCTCTCCACTCAAGGCATCTGGTCTCCACAGGAGACATCCCTTCATATCAACCTCTTAGAGCTCAGAGCAATCTTCTTGGCTCTCAGAGTATTTCACACCCTGCTCACCTACAAGACAGTCCTCATCCATACGGACAATCAGGTAGCCATGTTCTATGTGAACAAGCAGGGGGGAACGGGCTCTCTGTTGCTTTGCAACGAAGCTCTGAGATTGTGGGCCTTCGCCAGAGAGCATCAAATCCATCTCATGGCAGTATATCTTCCAGGGATTCAAAACTCTTGGGCAGGCAGACTCAGTCGAGTTCTGCTTCCACACGAATGGTCCGTTCATGGGGACCAGATAGCCAGAATTTTTCGGATTTGGGGTACCCCAGACATAGACCTGTTTGCAAGTCCGTGGAATGCCAAACTTCCCCGGTTTTGTTCCAGGATTCCATGTCAGGGAGTTCAGGCCAGGGATGCCTTCCTCCTTCACTGGGGGCAAGACTTCCTCTATGCCTTTCCACCTATTCCCCTAATCCCCAAGACACTGTTCAAGCTTCAGAGAGACAAGGGGTCTATGATCCTCATAGCACCACATTGGCCATGCCAAGTGTGGTACCCTCTACTTCTGCATCTCTCTCAAGCTCCCTCCCTGGACCTGGGGTCTGCTCCAGATCTGCTCTCCCAAGAGGAGGGAACCTTGTGGCATCCAAATCCTCAGTCTCTTCATCTCAAAGCCTGGTTGCTGAAGGCCTAGATCTTCAAGATTTACACCTTTCTCAGCAAGTGAAGGATATCCTTCATGCTTCCAAAAAGCCTTCCACCAGATGCTCTTATGCTTTTAAACGGAAAAGATTTTCGATTTGGTGTGCAGAAAATGGTCTTAACCCTTCTGCAATACCTTTGAATTCGTTACTGGACTATTTGCTGCATTTATCCCATGCAGGCCTTAAAACTAATTCAATCAGGGTCCATTTGAGTGCTATTGCAGCATCCCTGAAGCCTCTTAATGGACAACCTATTTCCTCTCATCCTCTTATAGCATGATTCATGAGAGGCCTTCTTTTAACTAAACCGCCCATTAGACCACCTCCAGTGGCATGGGACTTAAATCTGGTTCTTGGCCAGCTTATGAAGCCACCCTTTGAACCATTAGCCACTACCTCCTTGAAATTCCTTTCCTGGAAGGTTATTTTTCTCATTGCACTCACCTCAGCTCGCCGTATCAGTGAGTTACAAGCTCTAGTGGCTAATCCTCTTTATACAAGATTCCATCATGACAAGGTAGTTCTCAGAACTAATCCACACTTTATGCCTAAAGTGGTCTCACCTTTTCATCTGAACCAGGAGGTATATTTACCTGTCTTCTTTCCAGGACCTCATGCATCAAGTGCAGAGAGGAGTCTTCATACTCTGGACTGCAAAAGAGCACTTGCTTTCTATTTACAAAGAACACAGCAACATAGAAAGTCCTCTAAACTTTTTGTTGCTTTTGATCCTTCCCATTTAGGACTTCCAGTCTCTAAGAGAACTCTGTCCAATTGGATTGCTCAGTGTATTTCCTTCGCCTACCAGAGTAAGAACCTTTCTCTGGAAGGCCATGTTACAGCTCACAATGTAAGAGCCATGGCAGCTTCTATGGCTCACCTAAACTCTGTGTCCATCGACCAAATCTGTCGAGCAGCCACCTGGGCCTCGGTTCATACCTTCACAGCCCATTACTGCTTGGACAAGGATTCCCGCCGGGATGCCTTGTTTGGTCAGGCTATTCTGAAAACACCTGTTCCATACCTAATCAACTTCTGCCCTCCATCCCTGACTGGATGCCTGAGATTCATAGGTGGAGATGGAGCCCTTCCAGGGACTCACCATTTGGGTGATCTCCCAGGCATCTCTAGCTGGGGAGTCCCCATATGTGAAGACTCATTCCTGCTTGTTCCTGGAGATAGCACAGTTACTTACCTGTAACAGATGATCTCTGGGAACAGCAGGAATTAGTCTTCACAATCCTCCCACCTCCCCTAGGAGTTGTATCTCTCTCTTTGTCTCAGCTTTAAAACTCGAACTGGAGAGACGGTTGGGAAAGGCGGGAAGGCAGGCGCTGTGGAATGCTCCCAAAAGCTTTCCTTTTGGACGCTGGGGAGCGTTCCCGTGCAGGCTCTGTCGGTACTGACGATACCCATATGTGAAGACTAATTCCTGCTGTTCCAAGAGATCACCTGTTACAGGTAAGTAACTGTGCTTTCTCCTCCAGAGGCCTTCTCTATCCAATCTCCATACTACAATTCTGGAGATGTCTGCAGACTGACGTTATCCTCTGCCATTTTCACGTAGGCCATCCTGGTTATTCAACAGCTCAAATTCTGCAAAGAATTAAGCCGCCTTCTTATCAGGGACACCCTTCCTCTGACTATGCCAGTCATAACCAGGAGAAGAGCATTTTTTCTATTTATCTATTCAAGCAGGTATCAACCTTCTTGCTGTCAGATGAATCTTCCTCTCTCCCTATAAAGGGGAGATGGGGTTCTCTGGACATCATCCATATACCTGGAGACATGTCTCTATATGCCTGCCTATTCATCTAGGTATATATATGGATATATGGATGGATATATATAGATAGAGAGATGGAGATATAGAGAGAGATAGATAGAGATATATATAGATAAATATCTGTATCCATCTACTTATCTATCAGTCTGTTAGGTTCAGATGTCCTGACATTCCTATATGATCCTGACAAATGGGCACTAACCCTATCAATGCTGTACCAGCATACCTAGGGGACTACACCTATAACCACTCCTGTGGTAATTAACACCTTTTTCCCTTACCATAACCTTTTCAGGTTAGGTACTCCTGAAGCTCTCCATGTACCTTTCTTTCCTAATTGACCCCATTTAGGAAAAACATTGTGGAGCTTCCGTTGTTCTAAAGCTTAGTGCTCCTGAGTCTGTCCTTACTTTCTTATCAGATACAAGGGTCTCCATACCCTTTCTCCCCTACATGGACTGATTCCAACCCCAGTCCAGTTGGGTCAGACTCAAAAAGTTTTCTCTTGGTCCTACATTTGTACTGTTTTTGGACCAAAACAGCTTAAGCTTTCTTTAATAGTACCTTCTGTGTCTCCGCTGAAGCTCTACCTCTTATACTACCCCAGTTTTCCCCTGGGGCTATTTCTCACCCTGAGGGGTTCTGACCTCCACTTGTCTTTGTTCTACTTTATTACCTCTACTTCTCAGTGAGGTACCCCTTGAGCACATTCACTGGCTCTTCTATCAGATCCATATGTAGCTCAGTGCACCTGTGCAATGCCAACAAGGGAGGTCCAGATTACAATATTTTACTACTAAATGCCCTCGATACAGGGTCTTCCCTTTTTGATGCCCTGTTCTAGCCAGCTGTTCCACAGCTCCTTTTCAGTATTCAGCTCCTACCCTCCATCCCCAGGATGCCTGAGGTCCTGAGGAATAGCATGGCTCGTTCTAGACTGGCAGCATGCTAGGACTCCCTCCGGGCATCTGAGCTTGGGAGTCCCCATATGTGAAGACTCATTCCTGCTTGTTCCTGGAGATAGCACAGTTACTTACCTGTAACAGGTGATCTCTGGGAACAGCAGGAATAAGTCTTCACAACCCACCCACCTCCCCTAGGAGTTGCATTTCTCTATCTCTATCTTTCCCTTCCTTGCTCTCTCTCTCTTTGTCTCAGCTTTAAAACTTAACTGAGGAGAGACAGTTGGGAAGGCGGGAAGGCAGCACACAGGCGTGTTGGGATGCTTCCAAAAGCTTTCTGATTGGACGCTGGGAAGCGTTCCCGCGCGGACTCCGTCGGTACCGATGTACCCATATGTGAAGACTTATTCCTGCTGTTCCCAGAGATCACCTCTTACAGGTAAGTAACTGTACTATCCCAAGGAGTGGGTGCTCTAATTGCAGGTCTTTGCACAGGTGGTGCGCAGGTAGGGAGCACCGGGTCATGGACCTGATGGCAACCTTAGAGACCACCAAGGCAAACCATTTCTTCAGCAGGAGACAGGAAAGGATGTCCGAGGGCCTGGATGCTCTGTTGCAGCAATGGCTCACAGAGGGCTGCCACCTTGTCTTTCCTCTGCGGGCTCACAGGCTGAGTGGTGCAGCGGATCGAAGTGCACCGGGAGCGGGTCGTTCTGTTCTGGCTGCGACACCCATGGTATGCCAAGTTGGTTCGACTCCTGGAGGATTGGCCGTGGCGTCTACCATCTCGGGAAGACCACCCGGTGCAGGGGCCAGTATGCATGCCTCAGGTGGATCGGTTCTCGCTTACGGCTTGGCCCTAGAAGGGGGGTTACTCTGGACCTGTGATTGCAACCTTGTTGAAGGTGCGGAAGAGATCTTCCTCTCTCTCCTACATCCTACATTGCGTATTTTTGAGGCTTGGTGTGCAGATAGGCAGGTGTGGCCTGCTGCGGCCTCCTTTCCAGAGATCTTAACCTTTTTGCAGGACAGTTTTGATAAGGACCTAGCAGCCAGCTCGTTGCAGGTGCAACTGATGGCAATTGCTTGTTATCGAGGGAAAATTAAGAAGGTGCCACTGGGGGCTCAGCCGGATGTGTTGCACTTCCTGAGGGCAGTAACCCAGCTACGCCCTCCGCGATGGACAGCGGTTCCGCCATGGGACCTGTTTGGTTCTGACAGCGCTGACTAGGGAGCCCTTTGAGCCAGGCTTCACTGAACACTTAACTCTTCAGACAGTCTTCTTGGTGGCAATCTACTTTGCGCGCAGGATCTCAGAGTTGCAAGCCTCAGCGTGCTGGGAGTCATTCCATTCCTCTCCTCTCCTCACGGGAGAAGGTGGTTCTGTGGCCTATTCCTTCCTTTCTGCCTAAAGTGATGTCAGCATTTTCATGTGAATCAGCCTGTGTCCCTGCCGGTCCTGGAGGGCTCTGGAAATGATGCAGCCACCCACAGCCTGCACTTGTTTGATGTTAGGAAGGCCTTCAGGCATTATTTGAAAGAGATGGCGAACTTCCGCAAATCGGATCGCTTGTTTGTGCTTTGAGGTGGTCTGTGCAGGGGAGAGGCGGCGGCCAAGGCCTCCATTTCCAGTTGGATTCGGGAGGCTATTGCATCGGCATATATCTTGCAGGACCGACGGGTGCCTGTAGGGTTTGTGTGCCCATTCCACAAGGGCTCAGGTGGCTTCATGGGCCGAGTAGTTTGGTGCCTCTGGTGGAAATCTGCAGGGCGGCAACCTGGTCCTCACTGCATACTTTTATTAAAATTTATCACCTGGATGGTCCAGGCTGCAGGGGATGCCTGTTTTGGATCGGCGGTGCTTTCTGCCGGTTTTGCAGGTTCCTCCTGTTGAGATTGCTGTTCTGTTACATCCCAGAGGTGGAGGGATGGTAAGGAAAGCAAAATTAGACTTACTTGCTAATTGTTCCTGAGGAACTCCAGTCCCATATCCCATCTTGGTTTCTGGTAGGGCCAATACCATCTAGAGGTCTCTGGCGTTCAGGGGCAGACCAGGAGGGTTTGTTCCCTCGGCTGCAGCTGGGGATTCCTTAGGTAGGTCTCTCTCTCTCTCTCTCTCTGGATTCCTCCTTGAGTGCTGGGGATGACGGCACTAGTTTCGTTTAACTGCTTATTTGTTGCTTCTGTGAGCCTGCTTTGTCAATAGGTTACTGGGAGCTGATGGGCAGTGCCAACATTTATTGGTATTGGCGTCATCAAAAGAATGACATGCTCAGTCTCCAAGCTGCTGGAGGGGGTACATTACCCAGAAGTGCGGGACTGAACCGGAGTTCTTCAAGGAATAACAGTTAGCATGTAAGTCTAATTTCTCTATTCAGTCATTTTGGGAAGCACCCTGACTCATTCCTGCTTGTCAGTGGAAAAGGTGGTGTTTGCTTACCTGCAATGGGTGTTTTCCCTAGACATCAGGACTTAAAAGGCACACAGTCCCTCTCGCCTCCCCCTAGAGTCGCTTACAGTCTTGAGCTTTAGAACTGAGGAAATAAGGAGATTGCTTCATGCAGAAAGGGCCGTGCATATTCTGAACTTTAGATTAAGTTCTGAACTCTGGGAGAGCTATTCCATTCCAGCACTATTCACTTGTTTGCCTCATAAATCCCGCTGTCTATAGAAAACTATTGTAGGTGAGCAGCATTACTTTACAGTTTTATGAATTAAATATATTCACTTTTTACTATATCTCTGCATATATCGTTTTCAGATGGTAATACTCCTGCATAAAGTGCAAAAATAACACATTTTCAGCCTTAATATCATTACAGTGAACTGCCTTGATTTTTTTATATAAATTGTATATTGGCATGAATAGTCTCCCAAATTGTGTTTCTTATTCATAATATAGTTACTTGTTTTGTTTGTTCTTTAGTCGGCAGCAGGAGATAGAAGAGAAGCTTATCGAGGAAGAGACTGCACGGAGGGTAGAAGAGCTGGTCGCAAAGCGAGTGGAGGAAGAACTAGAGAAACGAAAAGATGAGATAGAACGGGAAGTTCTTCGCAGGGTGGAGGAAGCTAAACGCATCATGGAAAAGCAGTTGCTCGAAGAACTCGAGCGACAGCGACAAGCTGAACTTGCAGCACAGAAAGCCAGAGAGGTAACGCTCGGTCGTTTGGAAAGTAGAGACAGTCCATGGCAAAACTTTCAGTAGTGGTTTTACCACCTTATTTCAGAAAAACAGAACATTGAATTCTAATAGTCATATAAACTTACTGCTGTGAAAGCTCATTTCCAGCCAGTTCATAGATGCTCACTAACACAAACTTCCTTATCATCCCTCCAGTCCAATTCTGACCTGTGGGTTGTCACGCCTCGCCAGCAGCTTGGAGACTGAGCATGTCCAACTCATGACATCAGCATACATGGGCAGGCGGTAGCACCTCCCAGTCCCCAGTATTTCAGTCTCCAAGCAGCTGGAGATACATGACTCTTTTCAGGGGACTCGCTGAAGGGATAATTAGGACTGGTATAGCTAATATTGGCCTTGAGTTAGGCGAAGAGGGTGAAGCCCTGATAGTAGGGACCCTACCTTTCATTTGGCCACAGTTCTCTGAGCATTTAAAAAAAATAAAAATAAACCCCGGATTCAAGCGTTTAGGAGCCAGCAGCAAGGGTAAATCCTGTGCAGACGGCAAAGGTCTTAAGAGTTGCCTTGGCGGCTCCCAAACCTGTCAGCGGCTGGGTTTGCAATTTCTCTGGGAGTTCCTGCCACTGCCAATGAGGAGGCCGAGTGGTCGGATGAACACTGAGTGGCGGAACAGCTGCGAAGCAGTTGACTTTCCTTTTCCGTCGGGGTTTGTTTTGGTAAGGTTTTTGATTGCGCTCTCAGTGATTTTAGCGGTCGAGCCTCTGGCTCTCGGGTAGACAGCGTGGCAGCAGAGTAAGCCTTTCCTGGCTGCATGGGAAAGGTCGGCCATCTTATTTTCATTTTGTCGCAGGACTGGGGATTGGAAGGGGGTTTGCTGCGGACTCCAGGGACCCTCTAGCATTCGCGTTTTCTTGTTTTTGCAGCAAGTATCCCTGATAGCATGTGGAGCAAGTATACCAGCAAAGAAAAAAAGAAAAGAGGGAGAGCAGATATTTTTTTTTTCATTCTTCCCATTTTGGAGCCCCATCAGATTGTTCTCGACCTTTCTTTCCTGGGCAGTGTTGAAATGCCTACAAAGTCCACATGCTTGGCATATGCGGTTCACAGAGGGGGACTGTCTGTTTCTGAGGAGAGCTTCTGTCGGGGATGCAAGGCAGAAGTGCGCTCCGATGAGGATGGTCTGCAGGAGGTGAGACCAAAAAGGCAGTAGAAGGAGGGCTCCTTGGGAGGGGCTGAAAGGTTTCTCTTGGCGAAAGAGCGGTGTCCCTCTGTGCGAATGGTGTCCTGGGATGAAGGGGCAGACAATTTGCTCCGCTCTTTGCCCACAATGAGAGAAAAGGAGTTCAGAACTCCTTGGCCCTCTACTTTGTAGGAGGGGAGGTCTGCGGATTTCCAGGGGACCTTCTCCCCAGAGTTTGTCGTCCTCATGCATAAGGCCTTCTGAATGAGGCAGACAGGAACCGAGGGCTCCTTGGGGCCCAGGAAGAGGGCATTGTTTGCCACCAGAGCGGAGGACAAGCCTTTGGCCATCCGCAGACAGGGGTTGGGGGGGCATGGATCTGTGGGACGACACGGGATTGATGCAGTCCGATGAACCTGAGGACCAGGAAACCAGAGCTGTTTTGCAGGACGAAACATTGGATCTGGAGGAAAGTGAAATCTGCAGGAGCTGTGGATTGTGCGGGTCTTACGGCGAGAACAGCTAGCTACCTTGATTTCCCACTCCTTGAGGATTTTGTTATGTGACCACAGGAGTCCTAGAGGAGGAGAAACTGCTGGAGGGGATCCCTTGTTCCAGGCGGTTAGGACGCCTCAGACAGTATTCCTGCTGCATCGAGTGATCAAATAGATGATTCACGATGAGTGGGATGTGCCTGAAGCCGGCCTAAAGGGGACACAAACCATGGTGTGCCTCTACCTGCTTCCAGAATACGAGAAGGAACTGTTCAGTTCACCTAAAGTGGATGCGGTGGTCTTAGGGGTAACCAAGAAGACAACCCAGTGGCCTAGTGGTTGGGGCAAGGTACTTCAGGCCGGAAGGTCGAGGGTTCAAATCCCATTAGAGGACAGCAACCTTGGGCCGGAAGGACTAGGGTTTCTAGTCCCACAGGTGCTCCTTGTGGTCTTGGGCAAGCCACTTAATCCTCCATAGCCCATGTTCCCTGTAAAAGTTATCTCCAAGTTATAATGCCCTGTTCAATGTAATTTCAGTTTGTTCAATGTAAACTGCCTTGATATCATGAAAGGCGGTATATAAGAAATAATAAATAAATAAACCATTCCGGTGGAAGGCAGTATGGCCCTCAAGGACATTCAAGATCAAAAGTTGGAAACCCTGCTGAAGCAGATGTTTGATATCAATGCTGTCTCCTTGTATGTGGCGCATTGTAGCCAGGGCATATTTGCATTGGGCTCGGGGGGTTCTGGTTCTCCCCCTCAGGAAGCTGCCAAGTTGGAGTGGGGCATGGCCTACATGGTGGATGCGTTTTATGATCTCATAGGTGCCCTGTCTAAGAGTGTGGCAATGGTAGTTTCTGTGCACTGTTGTTGCTATAAAATTGGTCAGCTGATGTGTTCTCCAAATCTCACTTGAGCAGGCTCCCGTTCAAGGGAAAGTTCTTATTTGGAGAGACATTGGAGAAGATGGTGAAGGATTTGGGAGAATCTAAGGGAGGGAGACTCCATGAGGATAAGTAGAAGATAGGAAGTGTGACGAAGCCAACCTCAGAATTTTCATGCCTTCCGAGTGGGTACACTTTTACACCTTACCAGAGGGGGAAGTCCTTTTGAAGTTTTCACACAGGGCAGAAAGGGAGTTTTACTCTTCCTTCCGCAAACAATCAACAATGAAGTGAGGGGGACTTAGGTGAGGGTAATTCCTGTGGTGGGAAGACTGCTTTACTTCTAGCCCACCTGGGTCCAAATTGCCTCCGATCAGTGGGTACTGGAGGTAATCAGAGGAGGCTATGCGCATGAGTTTGTGATCTCTCATGGAGGTTTTGCTCCGGTCGCCCTGCAAGGTGTCTCACAAGGTCAAAGATGTGCAAGACACCTTGGAGAGGCTATGAGTGTTACAGGAAGTTGCGAAAGTACTGCAAAGCCAATGCAGCTCTGGACGATACTCCATCTATTTCATGGTACCCAAAAAGAAAGGATCCTTCAGACCCATTCTGGATCTCACCATGTGAATCGCTGTCTCAGGGTACCATGTTTCCACATGGAGGCACTGCGATTGGTGATCATGGCCGTCAGGGAAGAAGAGTTCCTCACCTCCCTGGATCTCACGGAAGCCTACCTGTATGTTCCCATTTGGTTGGAACACCAACGGTTCCTAAGGTTTGTAGTGCCCATGGGAAATTTTCACTTCACCATGCTGCCCTTTGGCCTGATGACTGCTCTCCAAACTGTCACCAAGATCATGGTGGTGGTCACAGCTGCTCTGAAGAAGGAAGGCATCCTAGTACACCCATACCTTGATGATTGCTTAGTCCAGGCAACATCCAGAGACGAGAGCAATAAGGCCATTGCTCTGGTGGTAGAGTTCTTCCAGAGTCTCGGCTAGGTAATCAATCTGGCCAAGAGCAACTTGCTTCCGACGCAGAAGTTGATTTACCTTGGAGCCCAGTTCCGAACATGAGGGCAAGGTCTCCTTGCCATCAGATCGAGTGAGCAAGCTGCAGCAGCGGGTCAGAGCCTTCCTTTGATCGGATTCCCAGCAGCCTGACATTACCTTCAGCTATTGAGATCAATGGCTGTGACCATCAAATTGGTCCCCTGGTCCCGGGCTCACACGAGGGCACTGTTGAGGAGATGGTTGTCACAATGTCATCTGTTGGCGAGGTGGCTGCCCTGCCCAGTGGCGGTCAAGGGGGCCTCCAATGGTGGCTGAGGCCGGAGACGTTGTTAGCAGGGATGTCCCTGGAAGACACCCTATTGAGTTTCCCTGACGCCAGCCTGTCGGGTTGGGGGGTGCACTGCTAGTCTGACGGCGCAAGGCCGTTGGTTGCCAGAGGAGTCTTCCTGGGCCATCAGGCTGGAAATGCGAGTGGTGGTCTTGGCCCTCCAGAGATTTGGTAACCTCCCTCAGGGGAAGGCGGTAAGTGTGTTCTCAGACAGTGCCACCATGGTGGCCTACATTAACCAACAAGGGGGCACGGGCAGCAAACAGTTGGAAAATGAGGTCACCGCATTGCTGGCATGGGCAGAGGACCACCTATAAGCGTTGTCGGTGGCCCATGTGTCCAGCAGAGAGAACGTAATGGCCAACTATCTCAGCTGGGTGTGGATGGATCCTGGCGAGTAGACACTCAACGAGGAAGTATTTGTGCAGGTGGTGTGTTGCTGGGGTCCGCCGATCATGGATCCCATGGCGACCTTAGCGTCAACAAAGGCAAGTCATTTCTATAGCAGATGCAGGGAGCGGATGTCAGAGGGCCTTGATGTGTTAATGCAGTGTTAGCCCAGGACCATTGTGCTCTATGTATTTCCCCCTTGGGCCGTGATAGGGCGAGTGGTGCAGCGGATCGAGGCATGCACAGGGGGCTGGTGGTCCTGATTGCACCAGATTGGCCGTGCAGACCATGATATGCCGATCTTGTCTGGCTGACGGCAGATTGGCCGTGACATCTGCTGATATGGGACGACCTGCTGCTGCAGGATCTGGTGCAGATGCCTCAGGTGGATCGATTCTCGCTTATGGCCTGGCTCTTGAGAGAGCTAAGTTGAAGAAACATGGTTATTCGGGATCAGTAATGTTAACGTGGTTAAAAGCACATAAGCGCTCTACGACTGGCATATGTTATGGTCCGGAGGCTCTTTGAGAGTTGGTGTACAGATCGCAGTAGTCGGGCCCTAGCTGCCTCTGTCCCAGAGATTCTGTCCTTCCTGCAGGCGGGACTGGAGAAATGGCTAGCGTGTAATTCCCTGTGTGTACAGGTGGCAGCGTTGACCCTTTACCGGGAGAGAGTGCAAGGGGTTTCTTTGGCAGCATACATGGATGTTGTGCATTTTCTGCAAGCAATGAAACGTGTGCAGTCCCCAGTTAGGTCAATAGTGCCGCCCTGGGACCTTAATCCGGTGATGTCTGTGTTGATGGAGGTGCCCTAGGAGCCACTGTCCACTTGTACGCTGAAAAACTTAACTTTGAAGGTTCTTTTTGGTGGCAATTTGCTCGGCCAGGAGAATTTTGAAGTTGCAGGCTTTGTCATGCCTTGAGCCTTTCCTTTCCATTTCAAAGGAGAAAGCTGTGCTATGGCCAGTGCCATCCTTCTTGCCAAAGGTGGTGTCAGCATTCCATTTGAATCAGCCGATTGCCTTTCCCGTTTTCTCTGGAGCAGGGAGTACCCAGTCAGACCCTCACTTGTGGCTCCTGGATGTTCGATGGGTCCTCTGGCATTATTTGAAGATCACCAAGCGGTTTCGGAATACTGTCAGGCATTCTGTTTGGAGGTCCACATACGCAGGAGGTGGTATCCAAAGCATCCGTCTCCAGGTGGGTGAGGGAAGCGACAGAGCAGTGCCGGCGAGGGTGCGGGTGCACTCAACCAGAGCCCAGGCTGCATCCTGGTTGGAGTATAGCCTGGTTCCGCTGGCAGAGATCTGCAAGGCGGCAAAGTGAGCATCTTTGCATACCTTTTTGAAACACTATCTCCTGGATGTACAGGCAGTGAGGGACACGAGATTCTGGTCCACGGTGATCCAGGCCGGACTTGCGGGTCCCTCCCAGGGTTAGTATAGCTATGGTACATCCCACAGGTCAGGACTGGACAGGAGGAATGTTAAGGAAGGTGAAATTAGGCCTTACCTACTAATTTGCTTTCCTTGAGTACCTCCAGTCCCAGACCCTCAAGGTTTCTGTTTTCGACAGGATTGGCGATCCCTGTCCATCGTTTTTGAAGCAGTCTGGGAGGATAGCAGTGGCTCTGTGGTGAACCACCTGTTTTTAAAAAGAAAAAAAGGGAAAAAAAAGATAGTGTAAAGCAGAGGCAGTGGATCGGCGAAACTTCCAGAGAGGAAGTTAGTCTAGTTCTTTTGAATTGCGTGACTCTGCTCAGTGGAGTTGGTATGGAGATGATGTTGGGTAAGAGCCTTTCCTCATTGAAGTTGGGGGTGTTGCTGTCTGCTCTGGGGGATGGTATTTAGATGCATTTCAGATTCAGACGTTCTTATTTGTTTCTCCAGTGAGTCTGCTTTGTCAGTAGGATACTGGGGGCTGGGAGGTGCTACCGGCTGCCCATGTATGCTGATGCCAAGAGTTGGACATGCTCAGTCTCCAAGCTGCTGGTGAGGCGTGACAACCCACAGGTCGGGACTGGACTTGGAGGTAGTCAAGGAAAGCCAATTAGCAGGTAAGGCCTAATTTCACCATACTTTCCTGAAAGAATAATTGAGAGTAATAGAGCTGGCTTTTATATTTGGAAAGTGTGTGAAACTTTTGCCATGGCTGCAGGATTTCTACACATTTTCAAAAAAAACCCCACGTCTTTTTTTTTTCTACACGCTTTGTTCACATGGGGACCCTTGGACTGTAAGGGGCGTTACCTTCAGTCAGCTACATATTGCGGTTCATTCACTGGAGGACATATATACCAGAAAGAAATGAAGCAGACAAGTTCCATGACCTCTACAAGTCATGCTTCAGTTTGTTCTTTAGACATTTCTGGAGAATGGTGGTGGTTTTATTTTTATTTTATATTTTTTTTTTTAGTAACCGATAACAAATATTTTTCCTCTAGAAGGTTATAAAAGTGCAAAGATATATTTTTTTTAAATCAAGTGACTAGATTATTTCTTAATCTGGAGCATAAGTGTAATTTTGCTACTGGAGGTTTTAATGGTCGGCTGTACTGATCACGTCAGCATTTTGAAATTAATTTCCAGAGCCCTAGATCTTAATACAGCTGAATTCAGCTTACAAAAATCTGCATCTCCCATTAAGAAACCTTTTTTCAATTAATTTATCTTTCATCTAGTTCTTTTCAAGCACTAGGTTGTTTACAGGTTTAACGTGGCTTTCTGGTGTCAATTATCTTTATATTTTAAGCATGGACATAGACAAATATGATGATACTCAAATTGATTGTCTACATATTGCTGGAGGAAGCTAAAAGTATACAGTTACTTTTTATTAAGGCATACATATACTAACTATTTTGTTTGTTAATGTAGAAACTTAGAATATGATGACAGATGAGAGCTGTCTAGTCTGCACCAGAAAGTAAGCTAAGCAGTCCATAGATCACATTTGATATCTGGCTTTCCCCACACTGTTTCTAGAGATCGTTTATTTCCTGTGTTTTTGAACTGTTTTTGCTATTGTAGCTAATTTGTATTCCTTACCTTGTTAGACCAGTCCAGACAAGTGGGTCATGCACCCCAACCAAACAGATAAGATACATTTCATTGACGACATTGCCTTTTAAGTGATATTGGCAAATTCAAGTGCTGCACTAATCTTTGTCTCTGGCAGGTGGCTGGTGTGTGGTCTAGTACAACAGTGTAAGTTTGGTCTAGCTCCCTGCACCCAAGCTGATGCCGTCTCACCCTTGTGGTCTGGCTCAGAGGCTTGGGCACTCCCACTCTTCCCTGGTTTAGCGCTGTTACCTATAGGTTTCAGTGCTGATGGGTGGGAGAGGCAGCCAGATAGTCCTCTGTTCTCTCCAATCTGTTCCCCTCCCCCCCCCACCAGCCTTATAGAGTTTTCTTTATTTTTCTTTGGCTTTTTTTCTAATAGGCTAGGAAACAGTTCTGCTTAATAAGACACGTTTTTCATGAAAAATAAAAAGCAAAACAGCAGCAGTTGCCAGGCAGGACGTCCTGGGATGTTAGGGAAGCCCCGGAAGGCTTCAGTGGTTATCGGAGAGGGAAGGAGGAGGAAATTCCCCTTTAGGATTGAGACTCCATTAAGGCAGTGGCCTGCTCTTTCTTTTTTTTTTTGGCTGTCAGCGCCTTTACCTTTCCCGCCATGATTCTGGAAGCTTGGCAGCAGATTGTTTTCCCAGAGTGTGATGGAGATGCTTCAGGGCATTTTTCCTATGCTAATTCGGGACCCTCCATGGGGGACCCAGGGCCCAATGTAGTTTTCTGCATGGACTCACCTCACCCGACTTTCCCTTTGACAGACATGATAGCCATCTTGGATGACCTCATAGTCCCTAAGGGGGGGCGGAGCCACCGAATGCAGGAGTCTCAGCTGCAGGGAGCCCACATGAGGGCACTGTGGCCCTTCTCTGCTAATTTTGATCAGCAATTGCTTTCAGGTAATGCAGCATGTCAGGTGGTGGTTGGTGCAGGTTGGACTTTGATTCTTTAACTGCCTAGGATCCAGGGACCCCAGGGTCCATGCCTCCTAGTTCCAAGGATGTCAAGAGGCCTTCGTTGTCCCTGACCTCTAATGGGGCTCTTGGAGTCTCCATGCTGATAGCCATGCATAAGGACTGGGGTGAGTATGAGGGTTTGCTCTCCAAGGCCAATCTCTAGGTTAAGGGGGGAGAACGCCTGCCTCATCCAAAAGGGAGGATCTGGCATTTTTCACCGAGGGGATCTCTGAGCCTTGATTGTAGGCTCTGTGGCAGCACTCTGCATTTCAGAGCCGCTTCCGGAGTTGGTCTCTGGTATGGACCCCATCTTTGAAGAGGATTAGATGCCCAGCAGGGTTTTTTTTTCCCTTCTGAAGCCCTTGAAGCTAGTGGGCTCCCAGTTGCAGCTGTCTGATGGGATCCTCAAAGGCAGCAGGGTGTTGCCTAGGCTGCATCTGTTGCTCTAAGAGGAGCTTGTTGAGCTCTTTAGTCTCCTAGGATGGATGTCTTGGCCCATGGCAATGACCAAACAAACGATTATCCCAGTAGAGGGCAGCTATACATTAAAGGACTTTCATGACAGGAATGTTGAGGCACTCCTCGATGTTTTTTGTTGTTTTTTTTTTCTTCAGCCCTAGGGACCCAGGCTGCTCTATGGGCAAGTTATTGGCCAGGGCTTTTAACCAGAGTATCCAGCAGCTGCTGGATAGTCCAAAGATTGTGAAGCTGGAATACAGCACTTTCGTGGCAGACACATTGCATGATCTCATTAGTATCTCCTTGAAGTTGGTAGTGGAAGCATATAGGTAACTTTGGCTGTGGAACTGGTCTGCAGATGCGACTTCTAAGTTGCATCTGAGTAAGCTTCCTTAAAGGATACTTTTGGCATTTCTAAGAGCTACAGGGAGCCCTCATGTAAGTTAAACTGTAGGGGCTGTGGGTGTCAAAAGGTGGGTAAGGAGTCTGCTTCTTCCCTGTTACTCTTATGATACCAAGACTAGGAGAAGGACAGTCCTTTCGAGGAGCCCATAGTGTATGGGACTCAGCTGGCCCCAACTGTGGGAAGAGCCAAGGTGGGCCTCTTCTGGATTTCAGGCAGGTGGGGGGCACCTCTGCTTGTATCTGTCAGTGAGCCAACATAAACTCTGACCAGGGGGTGCATGAAGTTATTCAAGAGGGCTATGCTTTGGAGTTTGCAGAACCCCTACAAAATGCTGCCTTAGTGTCTCCTTGTGGTTCTCCGGAAAAAGGGTAGTAGTCAGACACACTCTGGCATCAAGTTCAGCTCAAAGCTATTGTACTTGTGCCTGCAAAAGAGCATGTGTATGGATAGTGGTCTATGTACTTTGTGGTTCTGAAAAAAAGGGGTGTCAGTTTGGCCCATTCTAGATCTGAAGGTCATCAAAGTGAAACAGAGTCCCCTTTCTTTTGCATGGAGAGCTTGTGGTTGATCATTTGTGGCAGTAAAGCAGGGTGAGTACCTCACATCCTTGGACCTTTCAGGCATATTTTCACATTCCTAGTTGGGAACTGCATAAAAGCTGCTGTGTCCTCTCTTGTCCTTATCAGTTTTGGACTCTCCCTCTGGGGCCTGGCCATGGCACTGAGAACATTTTCAAAAGTCACGGTAGTGGTTGCAGCCTTCCTATGCTGAGTTGGCAGAAGACACTTGGGTAGCAACTAAAATGGTGCTGCAGTGTCTGGGCTGGTGTAGTCACTTACTCCAAGAGCAGTCTTTTTCCCTCCCATACTCTGGATTTACCTTGGGGTTCAGTTCAACACTCAGCTGGATCAGGTGTTTCTTACCCAAGACAGGATGATCAAGCTGTACTCTCTGCTTTCGGTGATCTGTGTCTGCTCAGTCCCCAGAGTATGAGATTATCTCCAAGATTTGGGATCAATAACATCAACATTTGACCTGGTGCCTTGGACAGAGGTACATATGCGTCCCCATAGGGGCACCTGCTATCTCATTTAGCCCACCCTTGTGCCTGTTGGATCAGCACCTTTTCTGTGGACATGCAGGAATGAGCCCTCATGTATGGATGACGTCCCCGATGGAGCCCCACGCGAAAGCTCCCTAATTTCTATTGGAAGCTTTTGGGAAGTTTCATTGCGCTTGTATGCCTCCTTGCCGCCTGCCACCATGGCACCATCTTGAATCAGTCTGTCTTTATTGGCCCTCCAGTCCAGTCCTGACCTCTGGGTAGTCAATCCCCGCCAGCAGTTTGGAGACTGAGTGCCATCTTTTTGATGATATCAGAGTACTTAGGCAACTGGCACCCTCTATCCTCTCCAGTAAACTCAGTCTCCAAGCAGCTGGACTGGTGATCCCAGGGTCTGGACTTGCTTTAGGACAACTATCTCCTTTTTGGCTTTCACTAAATCTTTGCTTGTAAAGGCAACTCAGCTAAAGTACTTTCAAGGGGTATCTGGAGACTCTAAGCTACCGGTTAACTTGAACAAAAAAGAAAAGACAGGCAAGTCACTGACAGCGAGGTACAGGGGCCCTCTCTGCAGAGAAAAACAGGTCCCGATCAGCTGAGAACTCCTCTGGCACTCCCAAACCCTGCAATGGGTGAGGAGTCATGAGGGGAGACTAGGTTGAACAGCGTGTGGTGTCCCATCGGGCTCCTGCTTTCATGTCGAAGCCCTTAAGGTAGACTGAGCAGGAAGTGGGAGCGGAAAGAAAAACAGAAGGCATACGGTGCTGCAGAGAGCAGAACTAAAGCGGGTTTCATTGAACGTGACACTGCCGGCATTCTTCCTCCTGTTCTGTGGCAGCTTGTCTGCTCTGCCGTGAACTGCGTGTTCAGCACCATTTTAGGCAGTCTCAGTGGGAAGCACGCCATCTTGGGAGTACACTGGCTAGATACGCCTGGCTTGGGGGGGTCTGCCTGCATGCAGGAACTCCTCCTTTGCAGTTTTTTTTTGTTTGTTTGTTTTGGCTGTCTTTTTTTTACTCTGTAGTTTACTTTTTGT
This sequence comes from Ichthyophis bannanicus, assembly GCA_033557465.1. Classification (NCBI taxonomy): domain Eukaryota; kingdom Metazoa; phylum Chordata; class Amphibia; order Gymnophiona; family Ichthyophiidae; genus Ichthyophis; species Ichthyophis bannanicus. Next base: position 499,319,208 of record CM066035.1, read on the forward strand.
TTTCTTTACCTCATTTATGCGGCAGAGTTAGAGGGAACAGGTCAGCAATTTCTCATTGGTCTCAGAAGGGCTTAAGGGTCCTTTAAGATTTCTCCTCTGCTGGGGGACATAACGGGGTCAGCGATCCTCCCTCTAGCAGGGTCATGCCAGCAAGGGCCACCTATCTCGCCTGTGGGGCCCACCGGGGCACAGTCTCAGCCTCGGGCATATGTAGAGGGTGTGAGACGGATGCACACACAGCAGAAGAGACCTTCTAGAATAGCACGGCATTGTCTGGGGCCCTCAGGAGTCTCGGGGGGCACAGGGTGAGCCACAGGGGGGAGGCTGTCCTTGCTTCCCGCAGGGGCTGTGAAAGTGACAGCAGATCAGCTGGAGGGGGATGCGGAATCTGCACCACCTGTATTAGAGCATTGTGTGGTGGACCGCTCCCCTCCCAGGCCTTCCACGTTACAGGAGAGATTTGAGGAGGGGGCTCAAGGGTTATTTTTCCCCCTGAGTTTTTCTGTTGCATAAGGCATTCTGCCTGAAGCAGGGAAGTAAGGGTGCCCCATTGACTGCATCAGAACATAGAAAGAAGCAAGTGCTTGTGGCCGAATGGCTTGTGGTCCAGCAGATTGCCGCATGGAGGAGGTTGTAGGGGAGGATACCGGCTGCCTGCATTCCAAGAATCAGGAAGATACAGGAGAACTGGAGGAGTTGGAAGAAGGCGAACTCCCACAAGAAGAGGCGAGAATGATATGGGTATTCCTTATCAGAACTCCAGTCCAGTCCCTTTACTTCTGGGTTGCACAACCCTTCCAGCAGCTTGGAGGCTGAGCCCATCATCGTTTTGATGATGGTGTGGTATAAATACCACAGGCACCTCCCATAGGCACCAGTATTCTCAGCCTCCAAGCAGCTGGAGGGTTCCTGTAAGCCAGAGAGCTTACTGGAGTCTTAGTTTTATCTGTACTTTTAATTTTTCTTTTCTTTGAGTTCTTTGATTTTTTTATCTTTAGTTTTGGGAGTTCTCTCTACTCCTGTGCCGCTGTTACTTTAAGAGTTATAGCCTCCCCCCCCCCCCCCCGGTCTCTTCTGTCTCTCTTCCCGGTGCCCTTCGGTGCTCCTCGGAAGGAGGGGGTTTACCTTGGCAGCGGGGAGGTTAGTATCGCTTCCCTCCCGCTTGCGCGGCCAGTCGGCTCTCCACGGCCCTTCCTCCGGCCTCATCTGCCTCGCGCCGAAGCTCCCTGGGTGGGCTGAGCGCTAGAGGCAACACCGCCCTGCTCTCGCCGGCTCCCCCGCCTCGCACTTCAGCTTCGGTTCCAGCTGAGCGCTAGAGGCGGTCCCGGGGGAGCGAAGGAACTTTCCGACTTCGTCGGGGAGTCCGGCGGCGAGAACAGTTCCGCCGACCGCAGGCCCAGACTCCACGTGGCTGCGGCCTACCACGTGGAGTCCAGCAAGAGGCAACGGGTTCTCTTGTGCAGGACGGCACACAGAGGAGCAGGACAACAAAACCGCAAGTATAAGAGGGGTTTCCTGTCTACCTGCGGCTAGTTTTAATCCTAATTATATAAAAAAGAGAGTGAATAGGAAGGAGTGCCGTTTTTACCAGTTTGGGGGAGGGGTTTTCATTTTTGGCGAAATCTCCTTTGCACTGCATCTATGAGTTCATTTATTTCCTTTATTTCATTGATTTCTTTGAATTCAATTTAATTTAATTTAAAGTTCTGGGGTTTTTAGGACGGCCTTGGAGTACCCTCTAGGTGTTCTCACAAAAATAAAAATAAAGGGGAGCATGACGGGCAAACTACGGTGTCCGTCCTGCGGCACTCGGAGTACGGATTTGGAAGCCGGGGTCTGCAAGAGTTGTACGGCAGAGGCGGCCTCCGTGGAGCAGGAAATCCACTTGACCATGACCCAGCCTTCTCAGGGCTCTCAGGGCCTCCTGGAGGGGGGAGGGGAACCTTCCTCCTCCCCTCCTTCTACCTTAGCTCTACCGGTTCCTTCCCAGCCCCTTCCCCCCTCTTCTAGCGGAGCGGAGGGGGGCTGGGAACATTTTTCTCCAGAATTTGTCCTGCTATTACACAAGGCCTACTGTATGCGTCAGCAAGGATCTTTGGAGTCATCGGGTGTGAAAGAGTGGCAGGGTGACTGGTTGATTAACATGAAAAACCAAGAGGACCTTAGGTAAAAATTATGGGACCGGACACAAAACCACCTTTTTCCTTGGTGATGAGAAAAGGCTCCCGACAGGACTGCTTGAAGCTCTGATACCCTACGGGTGGAGCAGATAGCCACCAAGAACACAGTTTTAAGCATCAAATCCTTCACAGTGCAGGAGCCCAATGGCTCAAATGGCTCCTCCACCATCCCTGACAATACTAAGTTAAGGTACCAGGAAGGCACCACCATCCGTTTCGGGGGACAGAGCTGCTTGGCCACCCTGAGAAACCATACCACATCCAGATGCATCTCTAAGGACACCCCCTGGATCCTGCCACAGTAGCAAGTTATTGCCATCACCTGCACCCACAAACCAAGCCTTTGTCTAGGCCTACCTGAAGGCCAGCACCTTGGGTACAGATGCTGACAGAGAGCAACACTGCCGCTTCTCACACCAGGCCTCAAAGGCACGCCAGACTCGGATATATGACAACGAGGTTGACCGTTTCCTCACCTTCAGAAGGGTGGAAATCACCTGAGCCGAGTAGCCTCTCTTGCTCAACCGAGCCCTTTCAAGAGCCATGCTGTAAGCAAAAATCCAATCTCGAGTGCTTGAGAGTGTCTTGTACAGTTCTGCCTTGTCCCTGGCTTTGCACGGGGACCAGACGAAGGTGAGAATGAGGTTTTGCGAACGCCAGTGCATAACCTTCCCAAACCACCTCAAGGACCCAACGGTCTGACGTTATCTGGACCCAGGCATAGTAAAAGTCTGATAAGCAACCCCGACTGTTACCACACCTGCCTGGGTACTCCTCGTTTCATTGTGATTTTTTCAGGAACAAGGAATAGGCGGCAGAAGAGTATCCATGCCCTGCCCCTCAAAACCTCCGGTAGGCCTGTCCTCGTGAGGGAAACTGACCCCTCTGATATGGGGCAAACAGTGTTGTGTGGAATCTGCAAAAATCCCTCGCCTGACCCTGCGCCGGTGGCAGGATGTGCCCCGTTTGCTTGTCCTCAGGCAGGCGCTCTCCTTTGGACTTCCCCATATCCTTCACCAACTTATCCAATATGTTCCCCAAACAGAAGATAACCCTTGAAAGGCAACTTGCTCAAATGGTTCATGGAGGAGACACCCGCTGACCAGTTCTGCAACTGGAGGTAACGGCACGCAGCTATCACTAAGGCCATGTTTTTTGAGAGGTCCCAGATAAGATTGTAAAAGGCATCTGCCAGGTAAGCAGCTCCTGACTCTAGCTTTGCCGCCGCTGCCTCCTGCCCCAGTAATTCTTACCGCCGGCTCCAACATGCCCTGCACCCACCTAAGACAGGCTCTGACCACCACAACCCCACAAACAGAGGCTTGCAGCCATAGGGCACTGATATCAAAAGCCTGTTTTAGCAACATATCCATTTTTCTGTTCTGAACATCCCTGAGGGCCGAGCTGCCTGCCACCGTGATAGTGGTCTTCTTGGTCACAGCTGACTACCTTAGGGGAACAGAGGAACTCTCTCGTGCTCTGGCAGAGGGTAGAGACGAACCATGGCCCTTGTTCCCTGCAGCCTGGCCTCTGGGAGCTCCCACTCCTCCCGAATCTGCTTAATCACTCGATGCATCGGAAATACCTTTTACGACTTTGACAGCCTGAAAGAGCAGGTCCTCCGGGCTGTCCCCAGTAGGCATATTAAGTGCCTTAAGTGACCGATTTATCAATGTCACCAACTCTTTGTGGCAGAAGAAGTAATTAGTCCTTACCTGCTAATTAGAGTTCCTGAAGGAACTCCAGTCCAGTCCCTTTACTTCTGGGTTGCGCAACCCTTCCAGCAGCTTGGAGGCTGAGCCCATCATCATTTTGATGATGGTGTGGCATAAATACCACAGGCACCTCCCATAGGCACCAGTAATCTGATGAAAAAGCAGTCCTATCGGATACCCGCTTACGAACTAATAAGTATAACATGCAAAAAACAACAAAAACCACCCCAAAATATATATATATTTTTTTTAAGGAAGTAATGGAACAAGCAGGAATGAGTCCTCACATATGGGTACGTCGGTACCGACGGAGCCTGCGCGAGAGCGCTCCCCAGCTTCCCAAAAAGGAAAGCTTTTGGGAGCATCCCACAGCGCCTGCGTGCTGTCTTCCCGCCTTTCCTAACCAACTCTCCTCAGTTCTTCTTTTCCGCGGAGCCAGCAGGTCGTGTTCCTGTCACCGCTGAAGAAGTTCTTTATTTTAATTTATTTCTTTGGTCGCGTGTCTGCCTTCCCCGACGCCGGACCGGTACCACCGGTCTTTTCTTTCTAAAAAAAAAAATATATATATATATATATTTTTTTCCTCACTTGGTGTATTTTTCTTTTTAGGCCTCCAGGCCCACAAGAAATTTTTCCTTCATGGAAAAACCAGTTTCCGGGTTCAAAAAATGCACTAAGTGTAGCGGTACAATTTCTGTTACAGATACCCATGAATGGTGTCTTAAATGTTTGGGTCCTGAACATTCCATTCCGGATTGCCAGTCCTGCTCTCTAATGTCTAAACGAGGGTTACAGAACCGAGCAGCCAAGCTCCATGTGCTGTTTCCCACGGATGCACCGGCGGTGGCATCGACATCTTCCAGGTCTTCCTCTCCTGATGGGTCTCAGGTAACCAAACATAATCCTAGCAGGTCCTCGAAGGGCAAATCTCCCTCTAAGCATCGAGATGCCTCTGGGCTTGCCCTCAAGGATCCTGCCCCAGCCAAACAACCCCGGCGGGAAGCTCCGGCTTCCAAAGCTCCTCCTATGGAGTTACAGGTTGACATCGATGGCACGGCTTCGACCGATCACCTGTTAGACTGCTCTGGGGTACCGGCACTTTCTCCCGGTACCGACATCCAGGCAGTCGTGGCGTCCATGGATCACACTGTTCAATCCATGCAGCAGGCTATAATGGCTTTTATTAAAGCTGCGACGCCAACGGTACCGCAACGAGTACCGTTGTCGGTACTGGCGCCGGTACCGGTACCAGCGCCGATACCGGTACCGGTACCAGCGCCGATACCGGTACCGACTGCATCGACATCGGCCAGGATACCGACTCCGGCTCTTTGTCCAGGGCTATTTCTCGGTACCGATCCGGTACCGGGGACGCCCGATGTCGGTACCGATCAATACGTGTATCGATCATTGGAAGGGGACAGACGATACTTCGATTCCTCTGATTCTGATTCATCAGATGAGTCTCCTGAAGTATCCATTACCCTTCCTGAGGAGCCTACTTCTCCAAAAAGGAGAATGTCTCCTCCAGAGGATTTGTCCTTTCAAGACTTCATAATAGAAGTGGCTAAAGGACTCTCTATTTCAGTAACCTCTGAAGCAGAGCCTAGAGCAAAAAAATTAGATATTTTAGGATACTCTAAGGCTCCCAGAGAGGCAGTCACCTTGCCAATTCAGGAAATTCTTCATGAACATATGATTGACTTATGGGAGACTCCTCTCACCCTTTTTCCTCATTCTCGCAGATTGGACACTATGTACCGTGTCCCTCCTTGTCCTGGATTTCAGAAAACTCATCTTCCTCACCACTCCATTGTGGTGCAGTCAGCTATGAAAAGGATAAAGAGTACCAAAAGACACTCTTCTGCTCCTCCAGGAAGAGAATGCAGGTCCTTGGATGCTTTTGGTAGGAAAATCTTCGAAGCCAGCATGCTTATTGCCAGAATCAACTCATATAGCTTTTATATGGGTATGTTTCTAAAGGAAGTTGCACAAAAGCTGCACAACTTTCTCCCTTTTATTCCAGAGGATAGAAGGGATGAGTTCCTCCTTTGGCTTAAGCATACTCAAGACATTTCAAAGTTTTCCAACAGGGCAGCCTTTGACTCCTTTGAAGGTGCCAGCAGAGCCTCAGGCATTGCCATAGCTGCTCGCAGAATTGCTTGGCTCCAGGCTTCTGATCTAGAACCCTGGGTTCAGGATGGCTTAGGAAATCTGCCCTGTACGGGTGAAAATCTCTTTGGCAAAGAGTGGCAAATAAAAGCCACTCAAATGGATGCAGAGAATTCTGCTCTGGATAGACTTTCCAAGTCAACCTCCATTCCAGCCAAGAAAAAACCTTTCAAAAAGTATTTTTACAAAAGGAGCAGATTTCCTTCCACTTCCGGCCAACAATCTTCTACAGGTCGCTTTGCTACTAAGCGTCAGCAAACTAAACAGGCCAGGCCTAAACCTGCAGGGGCTGCTACAACTCAGCAGTCCCAACCCCCTCAGGGTTTTTGACTTGATACTAGAGAACTTAACCTTTCTGGCTCTACAACAGCCAGAACCTCTCACCATTCCAGGAAGGTTAGCTCATTTTGCTCCCAGATGGGAGCAAATCACATCAGAGCAGTGGACCCTCTCCATCATAAGAGAGGGCTACAAACTTCATTTCTCAGACCTTCCTCCCTACACCATGGTGAGACACTTCAATTCTCCCACATAAATAAATAAAATAACATCCCTCCTCGACCTTCTGGATCAGGAGGTGACTACCCTTCTGGCCCAGAGGGCCATAGAAGAAGTTCCTCTTCTTCAACAGGGGTCAGGGTTTTACTCCCCCTATTTTCTCATTCCAAAGAAAACAGGGGGATACAGACCCCTTCTAGATCTCAGAGAATTGAACAAATTCCTATGCAAGGAGAAGTTCAAGATGCTTTCTCTAGGCAGAGTCAGGATTGGCTTTGTTCTCTAGATCTCAAGGATGCGTACACTCATGTCCTCATCCATCCATCTCACAGAAAATTCCTACGTTTTCTGTTCCAGAGAAAACATTGCCAATACAGAGTGCTTCCTTTCGGTCTAGCCTCTGCTCCAAGAGTGTTCACCAAATGCATGGCAATAGTTGCTGCATTTCTACGCACTCTGGGAATATTTGTCTTCCCATATCTGGACGACTGGCTCATCCGAGCTCCAACCCAGTCGGAGGCTCAGCTCTCCCTGAACCGCACCAGGCATATTCTGCCATACCTGGGACTTGTGGTAAACCTCCCAAAGTCCCAGCTCACCCCTACTCAGTCCCTGGAATTCATAGGGGCCTGGTTGGACACCACTTCTGCAAGGGCCTACCTCCCTCAGGCCCGTTGTCAACGTCTAGTGCAGTTAGCCTCCCAGATTCAGTCAAAGAGCCACTTAACTGCCAGGGAGACGCTACAGCTGCTAGGCCATATGGCTTCCACAGTACATGTGGTACCCTATGCTCGCGGTATATAAAAGATTGTAATAAATAAATAAATTTAAAACCATGTCTAGGAGCAACTCACTGACGTGTGATGCCATGGTGAGAATCTTTGGAGATAAGGTATAAAAGGCTGTGGCCCATTTCTGACGCTGCCCTCTATATCTAAGAGGCTCCACAGCAGAGGGCAGTAGCAATCCTGTTACTCTCGTAGGCGTGTAGGTATCTTCCTCCTTCCCCTGCTCCACCCATACCAGGCAACATTCTAGTTCCCATCCTTGGCAGCAGAAGGTTCAAAAGTCCCAGCCAAAACCAGGGATGGACTTTGACCGGCTTCTAGAGGACCTAGCTGGTACCTTATTCCTGCTACTGGACAACCTTCTGGGTAGAGGGAGGCTCACACTCTTTGTGAATCGTTGGCTCCTTATCCACTGACCCTTAGGTACTCAAAATAGTCTGGGAGTGGGTACAAAGTTCATCTATACAATATATCTCCAAATTGCATTCTTTGACCTCTCAGCACTATGGCATACTTCCTCAGGAGCTCTCTACTCTTCAGGCCTGCCCCACCAGGGCAGGAGGGACTGTGATTTTATTTAAGATATTTCTTGGTACACAAGAAAACAGGGAGATATCATTCCATCTTAGACCTGAGAGATCTGAACAAGTATCTAATTTGCAAAACATTTAGAATGGTTTCTCTTGGTACCCTGCTTCCTTTTCTTCAAAAAAGAGAATTGACTATGGTTTTCTGGACCTGAAGAACACCAACACCCATAATACAGGTACATCCCAGTCACAGGAAGTATCTACAGTTTTGTTGTAGGGAAACACCACATCCAGTACAATATACTACCCTTTTGGTCTTGCAGTTACTCTTCATATATTTAAAGTTTGTAATAATTAAAAGAACTTAAGATATGCCATACTGGGTCAGACCAAGGTCCATCAAGCCCAGTATCCTGTTTCCAACAGTGGCCAATCTAGGTCACAAGTACCTAGTAGTTTCCCCAAGAGACACAGGTTCCACAATACTTACATTGGATCAAGCAGTGGATATTCTGGTTTGTTTATAAATAAATGTTATGCTTAACTGTTTACATAGTAATAGCAACAAAATCAGCAAAAATGTTACAATAAAAATTTGAATAAAAAAAACCCCACACACACCTTCCCCCCACGCACAATTCCCAGACAGCCTTCTTCCCCAGTCCTTCAGCAAACATCTTCCTGTTGTTGTTAAGTGCCGTCGAGTCGGAGTCGACTCATGGTGACCCTCTGGATAGCTATCCTAAATTGTGTTCGGTCTTCAGTCAGGCGGCTTATTGTTGACAGACTGGTACCCGTAGCTGCTGTTATTGTATCGATCCATCTCATTGCTGGCCTTCCTCTTTTGCGTTGACCTTCTATCTTGCTAAGCATGATGTCTTTCTCTAATGATCTCTCTCTCTCCGCATGATGTGTCCAAAGTATGAAAGTCAAAGTCTTGTCATCTGAGCTTCTAAAGAAAGCATAGTTTTGATCTCCTCTAGTACAGACTGGTTTGTTCTTCAGGCAGTCCATGGTATACACAGTATTCGCCGCCAGCACCATAATTCAAAGGCATCAATTTTCTTCCTGTCTGTCTTTTTCACTGTCCAGCTTTCACATCCATATGATGATATTGAAAATACCATGGCTTGAACAAGTCAAATCTTTGTATGGAGAGAGACATCTCTGCTCTTGAGAATCTTATCTAGGTCTTTCATAGCCATTCTGCCAAGAGCAATGCGTCTGATTTCTTGACTACTTGTTGCTTCTTTATTGATAGTTGATCCAAGTAGGTTAGTTATTCACAATTTCAATTTCTTCTCCTTCGACGATGAACCTGTTGATTATGCCAGTTGTCATGATCTTTGTCTTCTTTACATTAAGGTGCAGGCCCATTTTGAGACTATGTTCTTTGATTGTGAGAAACAAATGTTTCAGATCATCTTCACTTTCCGCCAGTAATGTGGTATCATCAGCATAACGAAGGTTGTTGATGAGTCTTCCACCAATCTTCACACCTCTGTTGTCTTCATACAATCCTGCTTCTCTGATGATTTGTTCTGCATATAAATTAAACAGGTAGGGGGAAAGTATGCAGCCTTGTCTTACACCTTTGCTTATTTTAAACCATTCTGTTTCTCCTTGTTCTGTTCGAACTGTTGCTTCTTGATCAATGTACAGATTGTGCAAGAGAACGATCAGGTGTTCTGGTATACCCATGCTTCTTAATGTGGCCCAGAGTTTCTTATGGTTTACACAGTCAAAAGCTTTGCTTTAGTCGATAAAGCACAAATAGATATCCTTTTGGTATTCTTTAGTCTTTTCAAGGATCCATCTCACATCTGCAATGATGTCTCTCGTTCCTCGCCCTTTTCTGAACCCTGCTTGCACTTCAGGTAGTTCTTGTTCCAGGTATGATTGTAGTCTCTTTTGAATAATCTTCAGTAGAATCTTGCTGGCATGTGGGATCAGAGCGATTGTGCGATAATTTCCACAGTCAGTTGGATCACCTTTCTTTAGTATTGGTATAAACACAGATCTTTTCCAGTCAGTTGGCCATGATGCTGTCTTCCATATTTCTTGGCAGAGCCTTGTAAGTATGGTAACAGCTGCATCAGATTGCTGTAATACTTCTATGGGAATGCAATCAATGCCTGGTGCTTTATTCTTTGATAAGGCTTTCAATGCTGCTTCAACTTCTTCTTTCATCACCAATGGTTCCTGATCGTCCCTCCAGTCTAGTCCCGGAATCTGTGGGGTTGTCAACCTCCTCTAGCAGCTTTGGAGACTGAGAAACTTCACTCCTGTGATGTCACCATATATAAGGGCTGGCACCGCCTCCACACTCCAGTTTATCAGTCTCCAAAGCAGCTAGACGGGTGGTGAGCCCAGGGGTTTCAGGGCTCACTAGAGGAACGATTAAGTAGAGTGGTAGGATTTAAAAAAAAAAAAAAGGTTTGGTAGCAGGGAAGAGTTTATTTGTTTTCTCTGCCTGCTGTGCTGAGGGCTAAGCTGCTTTCCATTGCCTGAGATCTTCTGCCCCTCCCCCCCCCTTCCTATTTCCTTTGGGGGGAATAGTTGGCAGCCAGGGACCTCAGTTGGTGATTCTGGGGCTGGCGGGGAGAGCACCAGTACCCGGTTACCGTCCCGGTTTGCAGGGGACCGGATCCGGAGGTTTCATGAGCTCAGCGCATGCAGATGATTTGCCTGCCGGCGCTTAGAGCTTCGGATGACAATCACAACTGCTGGGGGCAGTGAGAAGCCGCATCGGAGAGCTCAGCTGATAAATCTCTGACAGAGCTGTGTGTCGGGGTCCGAGCAGGGTCTTCTTTTCATCCACATTCTCTCTGTAAGGTAAGCGGCCCCTTTTAGGCGGGAAGCAGCAGCGTTCTCGGAGCAGGCCAAACCGCGTGTGTGAGGAGCGGGAAAAATTGCCAGTTTAATTTCCTGGGCTTTGACGCTCCATATCTCGGGCTCAGAGCTTTGTTTTTGATTAATTCCTTCGGGGTTTACCTGGGAGTGTGATTCTGAGGGGATTAGACCCCCCCAAAAAAGTTTTTATTCTTGGATTGAGATTGGCTGCGTTCTGAACGGCATGCCTTCCAAGCAGCTTTGCCTCTTGTGTGGGGCTAAGCGCAGTTCAGTGTCTCAGGATGGCGTTTGTAGGGACTGTGCTCCGGAGTTGGAGGCCAGGGAGATAGTCCCCGCGCCGGAGCCTGAGGTGCAGGAGGATTTGGTAGAGGGGGGAGAGCCCCTTCTTCCAGGGTTGCCTGCTACTGAGCTGGGGCTTAGTGCAGCTTCCGGATCTCAGCTCCAGCTGTCTCAGCAGCCTATCGTGGGGAGTTTGGCGTCAATTTTTTCGTCAGACTTTATGGCATTGCTCCAAAAGACCTTGGCTGGCTCTCAGGGGGTACCGTCAGCAGGTGCCTCCGCGGCCGGGCTGGGGCAGAAGAGACCAAGCTCGCCTTTGTCAACTGAAGTGCCTGGCGTCTGTGCCAAGAGGGCTAGGTTAGATAGGGATCACCTAGATCTATCTGTCGCCTCAGAGGACTTGCGTTCGGAGGAGGCGGACACTGAAAGGGATCCAGAGGATCTAGAGGAAGGTGAGATTAGGGAGCAAGAGGACCAGGCATGAGTGGTTCGGGTGTTCCGTAGGGACGAGCTACCAGCTCTAATAGCGGAGTCTCTTAAAGCGCTTAATATGCCGGACGCTGGTCCGGCAGAGGATGCGTCTCTGGAGGATCCCCTGTTGCAGGTGGTTCAGAAGACGCAGAGAGCCTTTCCGGTACATAGGGTGTTTAAAGAAATGATTCAGGAAGAATGGGACATGCCGGAGGCTGCCCTTAAGGGGTCCAGGGTAATGGCTAGGTTGTACCCTCTCCTAGATCAGGATCGGGAGATTTTTCGGGCTCCTAAAGTGGATGCCGCAGTGTCAGCAGTGACCAAGAAGACTACTATCCCGGTGGAGGGGTCAGTGGCTCTTAAGGATGCGCAGGACCGTAAGTTGGAAACTTTGCTGAAGCAGGTTTTTGAGGCGAATGCCTTGTCATTGCAGGCTTCTATTTGTGGGGCCTGGGTGGCGAGGGCTTGCTTGCGCTGGGCGCAGCTGGTCCAGAGGCGACCATTCGGGAGAGGTGTCCGAGGAGGCGTCCAGGTTGGAGTCAGGGGCGGTGTATCTGGCCGACCTTCATTATGATCTGATCCGGGGGTTATCGAAGAGTATGGCTTCGGTGGTTGCTGGAAGGAGATGTCTCTGGCTGCGGAATTGGGCTGCCGATGGTTCGTCCAAAGCTAGGTTGAGTAGGCTTCCCTTTAGGGGAAAGCTGCTTTTTGGCGAGGATTTGGACAAATTGGTGAAGGATTTAGGAGAGTCCAAGGGAGGTAGGTTGCCGGAGGACAAACAGAAACGGGGCCGTGCGGCTCCGGGGCCTCGGGGTCAGCAGCGGGACTTTCGCCGGTTCACCTCCCCTAGGGGGAGGCAGACGCAGCGAGGGCGTTTTCCTAGTAGATCCCAGGGATTTCGGGGGTTTCGCGGAGCAAACAGAGGTTTTACCGCTGCGTCCTCGTCCTCTTCCTTTAAGAAGTCACAATGAAGTCAGGGGGGGGCTAGTTCCCGTAGGAGGTCGGCTACGGGACTTTTACCCTGCCTGGACCCAGCTCACGTCTGATCAATGGGTGTTGGAGGTGATCCGAGAGGGTCATGTGCTGGAGCTACAGCGGCCGGTGACCGATTCTTTCGTTCGGTCGCCGTGCACCACACTGGCAAAGTGAAAAGCAGTGCGGGAAACGGTGCAGCGGCTTCTGCAACTCAGAGCAATTGTCCTGGTTCCTGCCGACCAGTTAGGATGCGGTCGATACTCCATTTACTTTGTGGTTCCAAAAAAGGAAGGATCATGGCGACCCATCCTGGATTTAAAAAGGGTGAATCGCTGTCTTCGCGTATCTCATTTTCAGATGGAGACCCTCCGGTCCGTTATCGTGGCGGTGAGAAAAGGGGAGTTTCTGACGTCCCTATCGGAGGCGTATCTGCACGTTCCGATTCGAAGGGAACATCAGAAAATCCTACGGTTTGCAGTGCCTATGGGGCACTTCCAGTTTCAGGCGCTCCCATTTGGCCTCGTGACTGCTCCTCGGACGTTCACCAAGATAATGGTGGTAGTAGCGGCGGCCTTACGGAAGGATGGGGTCTTGGTACATCCATACCTGGACAATTGGTTGATCAGAGCGAAGTCCAGGGTGGAAAGTGTTGTGGCTACAGCCAAGGTAGTTGCCTTTCTTCAGAGTTTAGGTTGGGTGATCAACTTCGAAAAGAGCAAATTGGTTCTGTCTCAGAGTCTAGAGTATCTGGGAGCACGCTTCGATACGAGTGTGGGGGCGCATTTTTCTGCCTCGACAGCGGTTGTTGGGTCTCCGGCAGTTGGTGCGTCGTTTTCTGGATCGGCAGTCTCCAATGGCCTGGGACTATCTGCAGGTGTTGGGGACAATGGCAGCGACGCTAGACTTTGTGCTGTGGGCTCGAGCTCACATGCGGCCCTTGCAACGGGCGCTTTTACGGAGATGGTCGCATCAAAGAGATTCGCTGAGCCGTCGGTTGCCTTGCCCTCCGCAGACTCGTTTGGCGCTAGCTTGGTGGCTAAGACCAGGGGGTCTGGAAAAGGGAATGTCGTTGGAAGCTCCGGATTGGGTCTCTCTCACGACCGATGCCAGTCTGTTCGGCTGGGGTGCCCATTGTCAGGGTCGTCTGGTACAGGGCCAGTGGTCCGAAGTGGAGAAGACGTGGTCGATCAACCGCTTAGAGTTGAGAGCGGTGGGACTGGCTCTACGGGAGTTAGGCCTCTACATTCGGGGGAAGGCCATTTGGGTGTTCTCCGACAACGCCGCGGCGGTGGCTTACATAAATCGTCAAGGCAGGACCAGCAGCGTGGCGCTAGAAGACGAAGCGGAGAGCTTGTTAGAGTGGACGGAGAAGCATTTGCTGGCCTTGTCGGCCGCACATGTCGCGGGAGTGGACAAACGTGGAGGCCGATTTCCTAAGTCGGGTAAGAGTGGATCCCCGGGAATGGGTCCTGCACCCAGAAGTATTTGTGATGGTAGTGAGGCGCTGGGGAACTCCGGTGATGGACATCATGGCGACTTTTCAGTCCGCAAAGGTCGAGCGGTTCTTCAGCAGAAGGAGAGAAAGGATGGCGGAAGGTCTGGACGCTCTCATTCAGACATGGCCCGAAGGACAACTGCTGTATGTGTTTACGCCGTGGGTGTTGATCAGTCGGGTGATACAGCGCATAGAATGGCACAAAGAGAAAGTGATTCTCATTGCACCGGATTGGCCGAGACGGCCGTGGTACGCGGACTTGATCCGGCTCTTGGTGGAGTGGCCCTGGAAGCTTCCCGGTCGCAAGGATCTGCTGACTCAGGGTCCTCTTTGCATGCCTCAGGTGGATCGATTCTCGCTTACGGCCTGGCTCTTGAGAGGGCTTTGTTGAGGGCGAGAGGTTATTCGGCGCCAGTCATAGCTACTTTGCTGAAGGCTAGGAGGAAGTCCACTTCGTTAGCATATGTCCGGGTATGGCGTGTCTTTGAGGCTTGGTGTGTAGAGAGAGACTGCGTTCCGTTGAGGGCTTCGGTTCCGCAGGTGCTGGCCTTTTTGCAGGATGGGTTTCAGAAGGGTCTAGCGGCGGCCTCATTGAAGGTGTAATTGGCGGCCTTGTCCTGCTATAGGGGGAAGGTGCAGGGAGTCTCGTTGGGGACCCATGCGGATGTAAAGCGGTTTTTGAAGGCCGTGTTGGTGCTCCGGCCACCACCTATGAGGATAGTACCGGCATGGGATCTGCCATTGGTTTTGGATTCCTTGGCTGGGGCTCCGTTTGAGCCGTTAGTGGATACTTCTTTAAAGGATCTTACTCTGAAGGTGGTGTTTTTAGTGGCGGTGGCCTCGGCACGGAGGGTGTCGGAGTTGCAGGCGCTATCTTGTAGGGAACCCTTTCTGTCTTTCAGTGATTCTAAGGTGGTTTTGAGGCCCGTTCCGTCATTCTTGCCGAAGGTGGTGTCGGCGTTCCATGTAAACCAGGCCGTCTCCTTACCTGTCTTTCGCATCAACGGTAAGGGGGGGGGGGTGGCGGACCGGCTTCATCGTTTGGACATTTGTCTGGCTTTGAAGATGTCTGTTGCTCGTACGGCGTCGTTCCGTAGGTCGGACAGGCTGTTTGTGCTCTTTGCTGGGGCACGGAAAGGTGAGGCGGCTTCTAAGGGTTCAATTGCTCGATGGGTGAAGGAGGCCATCGCTTCGGCATACCTGTTGCGCAGTCGCCCGGTGCCGGAGGGTTTGCGAGCTCATTCTAATAGGGCTCAGGCGGCTTCGTGGGCAGAATGTGGTTTGGTGCCTGCGGCAGACATATGTCGAGCGGCGACATGGTCGTCTCTCCATACCTTTGTGAAGCATTACCGTCTGGATGTTCAGGCGGACAGGGACACTTGCTTTGGCTCGGCAGTGCTTCAGGCCGGGCTTCCAGGACCCTCCCGCTGATTGGGGTTACTGCTATGGTACATCCCCACAGATTCCGGGACTAGACTGGAGGGACGATCAGGAAGGTTAAATTAGACTTACCTGCTAATTGTAGTTCCTGGAGTATCTCCAGTCTAGTCCCGTGTCCCGCCCTGTTTCTTGGATTCGCTGAGGCCTGAAGCATGGGCTGTATTACTGGTAAGCAATATTTTCAGTTCGCTTGGGGGCGGGATGCGGGGTAGCGCAGTTATCGCCTGGCAGTGGGTGGTAATCTGGAAGTACCTTTCAAGTGTGATCAGGAGATCTCCAGGCATTCGGAGAATAGTTTTTGGGTTCATATTGTTTAATGTTGATAAATTGTTATGCCAACAGGCTTTTCAGTTCAGGGTGGCACTGGTTGCATGTTGTGTGCAATTCACTACCTACTTGTTGCTCCGGTGAGTCTGCTTTGTCAATAGGTAAACTGGAGTGTGGAGGCGGTGCCAGCCCTTATATACGGTGACATCACAGGAGTGAAGTTTCTCAGTCTCCAAAGCTGCTAGAGGAGGTTGACAACCCCACAGATTCCGGGACTAGACTGGAGATACTCCAGGAACTACAATTAGCAGGTAAGTCTAATTTAACCTTCCAGATCATAAGGTACAGGTTGAAACGGCTGTTGGTCCACTTGATCTTTATCATATAAAAACTCTGTATATTCCTTCCATCTTTTCTTGATCATCTCAGCATCATTCAACATAGAACCTTGAGCATCTTGTAACATTCCAATTCGAGGCTGGAACTTTTTCTTTAACTCTCGTAGCTTTAGAGAAAGCTGATCTTGTTCTTCCTCTAATAGTTTCTGCTTCTATTTCCTTGCATGCATCATTGTAGTACTTTTCCTTGTCCTGTCTTGCTGCACGTTGGAAATCTGAGTTCTGTGATTGTCTTTCTTTCTCCTCTGGCTTTAGCTTCTCTGCGTTTCTGGGCAATTTTCAGAGTTTCTTCCGTCGTCCATTTTGGCCGTTTTTTCTTTTTTACATCTTCCTAAATACCAATAAACTTGTCTCCTGGCGCATATCTGCTAGCAAATCATTCCACCACTCTGCATCCCACACAGAAGAGACTCTAGAGCAGGGGTCTCCAACTCCAGTCCTGGAGGGCTGCAAACCAGTCAGGATTTCAGGATGTCCCTATGCATGAGATATATTTGCATGCACTGCCCCCATTGTTGTATTTAAATTTCTCTTCCAATTCATTCTGATAGACCAGTCCATACAAATGGGTTAAGTCCCTCTGCCAGCAGATGTTGGAGACAGAGAACAATACCAGAAGCTTGATTGGCTCAGCCCTGGTAGAAATATATAGCTGTACCCCTAATGGTCGCCTTCAGTATTTCTCTATCTTCAGCAGATGGTCGTTTCCTGTGACTTCTCCTATCAGTTTGGTGAATTGCTGATTGGGAATCTTTTTCTGGCCGGACATCTCTAGGGCACACATGAGATGCCCCTCTGGGTTTTCCCCACGCCTGAGCAGTGAGGTTGAGCTCCTGGTCACAAGGGCTGGTGGAGTTTCCCTCAGGGGAGAGATGAGCTCCAGGTAAGGAGGGCCATTACAGCTCGTTTGCAGGGAGAACCTTCAGCTACCCTAACTTAGCTTTTTTTTTTATTTTGCTACTTGCAATAAAACTGGAAAACAACAAAGACCTACAAAAAGGATCAGTGCCTTGGCTCTCCTGTGGCTTCTGCCTCCAAGGTAGTGAGTCTCCCCCCCCCCTCCCCTCTGGGGTTATCTGCCCCTCAGCCACCTCATTAACGCCAGAGCCTTCTTAAAGCCGCTGTCGTCCTCTGCTCCACTTCCCGTCTCTGCTACAGCCCGGCTCTACTCATAGTAAGACTCTGCTCACGTCCCGGCTCTGCAATCAGCCACGCAGTGTGTCTGGTACAGTGGCCATTTCCTCTTCAGCGGGAAATCTAGCGCGTCTCCCTCTTAGACGGCTGCTCAGCTTGCAGATGCGGCAGCCACAGTTTCCTTTCTCTTCTGAGAATACTTGGACAGACACCATTCAGGGGAAGATTTTTGTACAGTGCCCGCCTCTCTGCAGAGGTGCATTGTTTGCAGCTGCAAATGCCGAGATTTAACAGATGAGGTTTGCTTCACTTGTTCAACTCACCCTGTGGAATGCTCCCACACAGCGCAGGCTGAGATCTCCCCCTCCATCATACATTTGGCGGCTTGGGGAGGTCCCATCTCCCCAATCTCAGCTACGGGGGATTCAAGGGCCACAGCTCGGATGAATGAGGCTCCTTCTCCGTCTCTTCCGCTCCAGGCTGCGGGTCCTCCAACGTGGGTGCAGTTGCCATCAGACCAAGGTTTACAGCAAATCTTGCGCTGTTCAGGCAGGCCCGGGACCTCTAGAGCTCAGATCCTGTCTCCGCCTATGCAAGGGCCTCCCGCCTATTAATTTTTAATACAGTCTTTCTTAGGCCCCAGGAAGCGCCCTTGGGAAGATCTGGCTCCCAAGGCCACAGGGCACCCGCCCAAAAAGGTATTGTGGGCCTCGCAAGGTTTGGGGGGGCTGTTCTTTCAGGGAAGGAAGTGATTTCAGCAAAGGATAGTCTGGATGCCTTCGACTGGAAGGATGGGGAATGGTCTCCAAAGCCTCGGGAGAGGAGCAGGAAGACTCGCAGAAAATATGCCTTTTCCAAAAGATGAGCTTCCAGCGCTCATTGCTCAAGTAGTGGAAGCCTTGCACCTATCCGATCCCCCAGAGCCAGGAGCCTTCCTAGGCTAAATCTCAGTCTGATCCGATTCTGCAAGGGCATTCATAAGCTCTCCAGGGCTTTTCCCTTTCCAACAGAGCTCCAACAGATGGTATCTCTAGAATGAGAGTCCCTGGATGCCCCTTTATGTACAGCTTGGCGTCTGGGTCGCCACAATGTTTGGTCACCAGCAGATTTAGATGGCTCATGTATGCAAAGGTCGATGCTCTGGTGACCGGAGTCACCAAACTACTATTTTGGTGGAAGGCGGAGCGGCCCTCGGTACCAACAGAACTGGAAGGTCGAGGGGCTCCTCAAAACAGCCTGTTCCTCATCCACTCTCACTCTCCAAGCCTCAGTTTGTGGAGGGCTGACATCCTGGGCCCTTTTGCAATGGATTCAGGTATTGTCCGAGGATCCAGAGTTAGCACGCTTAGAATCAGTTACTGCTTTCTTGTCAGATGCCTTTTATGATCTACTTCGCCTCTCGACACATTTGGTAGCAGCCCGTACAGTGGCTCATCACTGGATCTGGCTGCAACAGTGGTCGGTGGATGCGGCCTCAAAGGCTCGCCTCGCCAAACTCTCCAAGGGCAAATTACTCTTTGGCGAAGACCTCGATAAGCTCATTAAGGACCTGGAGGAAGTTGAGAACAGTTTCCTGAAGACAGGCCTCGGTCATTATCTTGCCACTCAGGACAGTGTGCCTACCCGTCATTTGTCTTCATGGTCTAAGTTTCACGACTCCTGGCGCTACCAGCTCAGCAGGTCATTTCCAACAGCCTCGTCAGGGCACTTGGGACAAGAGGTCCCAGACTTTTCACGGAGTCAGAAAAGGAAAGGACATCTATTCAGCCCCATCTAAGTTCTCCGGCCCCCCCCCCCCCCCCCCCCCCCCCGCTAATGGGACAGGGAGCCACTCTAAGAAACCGCTGCTGGTGGGCCATTCGACCGGTCCCTCTTTCCGAGAGGTGTTCCGGTCGCTGCTCCATCTACTTTGTGGTACCCAAGAAGAATGGGTTATTTTGTCCTATTCTGGATATCAAGGGGGTCAGTCTGGCCTTCCGAATGCCTTGCTTCCACATGGAAATGCTTCAGTCAGTTATTCAAGCAGTTTGGAAAGGAGAGTTCCTCGCCTCTTTCGACTTGGCGGAAGCATACTTCCACATTCTCATTCGTGAAGATCAGCAGTGGTTTCTGCGCTTTGCCATTCTTGGACAGCATTTTCAGTTCTGTGCTCTGGCCTGGTGTCAGTACCATGCACCTTCTCCACAGACATGATGGTGGCTGCAGCAGCCCTATGAAAGCAGGGCATTCAAGTCCACCCATATCACAACAATTGGCTCATCTTCACAGATTCTTTGTCTGAGGCCTGTGAGATAATCTCCCACGTGGTGACCTTCCTGGAGAACCTAGGATTGGTAGCCAATCATTCCAAGAGCTGCCTGCAGTTGTCTCAAACCCTGGAATTTTTTGGGCAAGATTTTTCAAATGCAGGGGCATTTCCAAATGTTCTAATCTCTGCTCTGGGGGTTTCTCATGCAAAGCAGTCCCCATGTGTGGGACTACCTTTAACTCCTCTGCTTCATGGTGGCCACTATCAAGGTCGTCCCTTTGACCCGAGTGCACATGCGGGACCTTCAATGGTCACTTCTCTCCCTCTGGTCCCCTGTTTCAGAGGACTACGAACATCGACTACTCTCCCCTCGGTCGACCTGCGACAGTCTTCTCTGGTGGCTTTCCCAAGTCCATCTGCTATGGGCATCCTCTTGGAGAGACCCCTTCCTGGATTCTACTGACCACCGACGCCAGCCTCTCCAGCTTGGGAGCTCAGTGCCTGAACCAGATGACTCAGGGATCTTGGGCTCCACAAGAAGTCAGCTGGATGATCGATTGCCTGGAAGCCTGAGCAGTCCGCCTGACTCTTCTGCACTTTCTGCCTTGCCTTCACTCCCAAGCGGCCAGAGTCCTTTCCGACAGTGCTACAATGGTGTCTTATCTAAACTGACAGGATGGTATAAAATGTCTGGGCATGGCACGGAAATGGCAATGTTCTTTCCCTGGGTGGAACTACATCCTCCGACCCTGTTGGCCCAGCACATCATGGAAGTGAACAACATTCAGGCGGATTTCCTCAGCCATCACACACTAGACCCTGACAAATGGAAACTGACCACCTGGGCTTTTCAGTGGATAATTCAGGTCTGGGACAGCCCAGGGTGGATTTGATAGCGACAGCAGCAAATGCAAAAAACCCTGCATTCTTCAGTATGAGGAGAGAGCACCAGTCACAGGGCCTCGATGCATTAGTTTAACCGTGGCCTGCATTGCTTCTGTTGTATATGTTCCCTTCCTGGGCGATGATTGGGAGAGTTCTCTGGTGCATCGAGTCTCCATCCAGGTGCAGTGATGCTTGTAGTACCCAACTGGCCCCTATGGCCATGATATGCCGATCTTGGAGTCTCCTCCAGCTCCTGGTTCCCCCTGCTCTTTACTTGCTTATGGCCTGGCTCTTGAGAGGCGAGACAAAGTTTATTCGAGACAGGTGGTGGCTACTCTCTTAAAAGTGAGGCGCCCGTTTACCTCCTTGGCATATGCAAGGCTCTGGTTCCTTTTTTGAAATCTGGTGCTTTCAGAAAGGCCTCATGCCTTGGCAGGTGCAGATCCCTGGATAACTTCAAGAGGGCTTTGATAAGGGCCTGGTCTTCAACTCTCTATGGGTCCAGGTTTCTGCACTTGTTTCTGTGGGCCCATCTCAGGCTGCACAGTTGCGTCCCACTCGGATATTAGCAGGTTTCTCCGGGGTGTGCGCATACTTTGCCCTCCCGTTTGACCAGTGTTCCTTCCCTGGGATCTCTTTTTGGTGCTCAAAGCCTCATGGGGCCACCATTAGAGCTGCTTAAGTGGATCACTCTCTGGGACTTGTCTCTCAAGACCAGCATTCCTAGTCGTGATAACCTCAGCTAGGTGAGTCTTGCAGCTGCCAGCTCTCTTGCTTGGATCCCTTTCTTTCCTTCTTCACAGAAGGGGTATTTCGTGTCGTTCCTTTCTTCTTACTGAAGATTCTTATGCCTTTTCACCTGAACCAGACTGTATCGCTCCCTGCTTTTTCCAAGGAGCAATGTTCTGGGCCCAACAAGGGGCTACATGCCTTCGATCTCAGTAGAGTACTATGGCACTATCTGAAGGTTACAAATTCCTTTCGCCAATCCAATTTGCCTTTTTATCATGTTCACAGGGCCTCGGAAGGGTCTTGAAGCCTCTAAGGCCACCATTGCTTGTTGGCTCTTCCAGACCATTGAGTTGGCTTACATCCTACAGAGCAAGCTTGTGCCTCTGGGGCTTCGGGCGCACTCCACTCTGTCTCAGGTAACCTCGTGGGCAGAACTGTTGCAAGTCGCCCCCCTCGACATTTGTCAAGTGGCTACCTGGTCATCCTGGTCCACCTTTGTCTGACAGTATTGCCTCGATCTCCAAGCTGAAGATGCGGCATACTTTGGGGCCAGTGTGGTGGCAGCAGCTGTTTCTTCTCGCCCTGTGGTGGTGTAGCTTGGGTACTTCGCACTTGTTTGGACTGGTCTAGCAGGATGAATTGGAAGGAGAAATTTCACTTACCATTAATTTCCTTTCCTGGAAACTTGCTAGACCAGTCCAGGACCCACCCATACTGTATGCTTAGACAGCCTTCTAGCAGAACCAAGAATTCCGTTTCCTATGGGGCTCTTCCCTTCTCTCATGCCCCACAATGGGCTGCATTGTATATTTATTTACAATTTCTTCTATACCGCACTATTCAGCATCAGCGCGGTTTACATAGAACATAACAATCAGACAGGGTACATAAGTCTGAGTTTACAATTAACAGGGGAACCAACTTGGATAACAAAAGTAACTCTTTACTTTTTATATTTATATAGTTTTATGGTTGCATGTGGGCACTCAGGTGCTAAATTCTCGTGCCTTTTTTGAGTCATTTTCTCCTTTGCTTTATCAGAGTGTACTGAAAGCGACCCGTAGAGGTATAGTTATATATCTATAAGGGTTGAGACAATCAAGTTTCTGGTATCTTTCCCTGTCTCTAACATCTGCTGGCAGGGGAACTTAACCCACTTGTCTGGACTGGTCTAGTAGGATTCCAGGAAAGGAAATTAAGGGTAAGTGAAATTTCTCCATGCATATTCATTAGGGATATCCTGAAAATCTGACTGTTATGCAGCCTTCCAAGACTCCATAGAGTTGGAGATCTCTGCTCTAGAGCGATGGCTTACTAATCAAAATTCCTCCCAGGAAATCACATCTAACCATTTCACATATTGGGATCGTACCACCCATGTAGTAGCATAACTCCATACTTTTTCTTGGAGGTAAGAGACTGAAGCCCTAGTGCGCAGCGTTAAAAAACAAACAAACAAAAAAAAAAACAGAATCTTAGTTAATATGGTATTCTGCTGGAAGCCAATGAAGGTACTGCAGTAATGGCGAAACATAATCATATTTTCAAAGTCCACCAATTTTAGCAGCTGTATTCTGAACGTACTAAAAATATTGCTTGTTTTTCCCCCACAAATTGTTGCAAAGTGTCTTGTAGTTGCATTGTTTCTATACAGACTGGGCATGCACGTATTGCCTGCCTTGCCTGATTTAAAAGTATCACTCGGGAAGGGGGTTCAAGAATCCATACACCTCGCCATCTGGGTGCTGGAGCGGCTAGCGATCTTCACAAGTTACTCTAAGACATACTTGAGCCCATCACACCAATTGGAATTAATTGGAATTCTGCTAGGCATGACTCAGCTGAAAGCCTTTCTTCTACAAGAATGGCTTATCCCTTTGGTGGTGATCATGGAAGAAGTACGACAGTCAGCAGAATTCAGCAAGGAAAAAGTTGAATGTTAGGCTACATGGCCTCATCTTTCTTGGCACGCATCTACATAAAACCGTCTCAGTGGGCCTTGAGCCACACAGTAGATGCAGCCCACTCTGCATGTAATTTGTCGCCACTCCTCTCTGGAATACTTCGTCCTGGTGGAGAGATCATTCCGATCTGGCCAAAAGTCTCCCTCTTTAAATTCCCCCCTACCTAAAGTTGCTTACAACAGATGTGCCCAAGCTGGGCTGTGGAATGCATATAGATGAGTTCCACACTCTAGGGTTTTGATTCTCTGGAAAGCCTCTATCAGATCAATTTCCTGGCACTGAGAGCCATCGTTAATGCTGTAAAGGGTTTCAGAGATCAGTTAGAAATCCAGATGGGCAATCAAGTAGCAGTGTACTACATCAAGTAGGGAAGAAAAGGGTTGCACCTCTGCTGTTGAGTCATTCGGGTTGTGGAATTTCACAATCTCTCAGGGGGTGACTCTGAGCCACATATCTGCCTGGCGTGGTCAATGACTTGGTGGACAGGCTGAATGGACCCTGGACTGGAAGTGGCTTGGAGTGTCTTTCGAGAGTGGGGCACCAACTCAATAGATTTGCCACTCTTCAAAACAGGCAAGTCCCTCAGTTCAGTTCTAGGATGGGGGATTCACCACAAACTAGCCTCGGATGCGTTCCTTCTTCACTGGCTGGGGGGGGGGGGGCGGGGGAGTCTTCTGTACTCATATCCTCCTATTCCTTTGATAGCAACAACTCACCTGAAATTCAGACAATGGGGGCACAATGATAATCATCATCCCTTATGGCCCCTGCAACTATGGTTTACTCCCTTGCCCTCAGAACTTGGATGTTGTGGGGATAACTTTGTCCTCTCTGAACTTACCAGTTGGTTTCATCGCCATCCTCCTGACCTTCAGGAGAGCTGCTGTGCAGAGTTCATACTGTTCAAGGTTTGTCATCTGGTGAGAGGGTTGATTAGATTGTAAGCTCTGATGAGCAGGGACTGTCTTTTGTGTCTGTACAGTGCTGCTTACACCTTGTAGCACTATATAAATGATTAATAATAGTAGTAGTAGGGTCAGGCCCACGGCCCATTCTCATGTCCCATACAAAAACTGCTTTTACATTTCTTAGTTTAGCTTAAAGCCCAACTCCGTAGGGGTACACTTCAGTACAAGGCACTCTTACCACTATCATTATAAAAGGTAAACCCATCTCTTTACTGCTTTTAGTTCTTGCTTCATGCAGGGGCTTACCTTGTAGGACGCTTCCCCTTGAGCCTCCTGTGGTGTCTTGGGACCTCAACATGGATGCAGGTCTTTGCAGCACTGTACTTCACTGGTTTCACTCTTTTCTCTCTTCTTGGACCTACTCGGTTCTTTCATCTTCCTCTCCCTCTTCCGATCCTCACGCTCTTCCCTGTGGGGTCCCACAGGGTTCTGTGCTTGCCCCCCTCCTCTTTAATCTCTTCTTGGCTCCTCTTGCATCTCTGATCCAGCAGTTTGGTGTTTCTACTTTTTTCTATGCAGACGATATCCTTTTGCTCCATCACACCTCTCCTTCCTCCCCTGACCTTGCTGTACTGGATTCCTGCCTTGCAGCAGTAGCTGATTGGCTGACACTCAACTGTCTCCACCTGAATCTTGCTAAAACTATCGCTATCTGGTTCTCTCACGGTTGTTCTCCTCCCTCCTTGGCTCCTTCTTTTTCTGGGTCACCTGTACCTTTGGTTTCCACTTTCCGATACCTTGGTGTGCACTTTGACTCTGATTTGTCTTTTCACTCTCACATTTCTCACATCACCAAAACATCCTTCTTCTTTCTCCGTCAGATCCATTCTATTCGTCCTTTCCTCTCCCCCTCGGCTCTTGTTACTTTGGTTCTCTCCTTAGTTATGTCACGGGTGGACTTTGCGAACTCTTTATTTCTCGGTCTCCCGAAATATCAACTTGCTCGCTTCAGTAGGATCCAGAACACTGCCGCACGCCTGGTCACACACTCTTCACCTCAGGATCATGTAACCACTCTGCTCTTTCACCTTCACTGGTTGCCCATCCCTTTTAGGGCCACTTTCAAATTACTTATCCTGACTCATAAAGCTTTTCACACTAGCACTCCCCAATACTTGACTGATCTCCTCTTCTTTCATTCTCCTAGACACACTCCCCGCTCTTTCCACCTTAACCGCCTTACCCTCCCTTCCCCTTCTCGCACTCGCTTACAATCTACCCGCTCCTCTGCCTTTTTTTTTTTTTGCTGCTCCTGCCCTCTGGAATGCCCTTCCCCCCCTCCCTCCGCCTAGAACCTCAGTATGCCACCTTCAAACAACAGCTAAAAACTCACATGTTCTCCCTAGCCTTCAATGTTCCCTCCCCCTTCGTATGATTACTTCTCTTCCTTTTGTTTCTTGCCTAGGCCCACCCCATGTTATGTTTGTCCTGTTTCTTTGTTTGCTCTGCTGTCCTATCAAATATTGTACACTTCTTTTCCTTTTCGTTGGCTTCGGCCTTCTTTTATTGAATTTTAATTGTACACCGCTTTGGTTTTGTGAAAGGCGGTTTTTATCAAATACAATAAACATAAACATGGTTTTAACTTACGTTGCTGAACACTTGTGCCCTGGAAGGTCTTTTAGTTAGTGAATTTAGCACACAGAGTAAGCAAGATCCAGGCTCCAGTAGCAGATCCAAAATTCCTTCCTAAAATAATGTTGGGCTTCCAACTTAACTAGTAAGTAGTCCTTCAAACATTTTTCCCAAGACTTTGTGCTCAGAAAGGGGAAAGCACATTGCATATGTTGGACTACAAGAGAGGCTTGGCCTTCTATTTGGAGCAGGCGAAAGCCCACTGTGCCAGTGGCCCACTTGCATTCATCCTCCATGGAAGAGATTTGCAGAGCAGGCACTTGGACCTCATTCCACAAATTCACAAATTTACGATGCAACGACAGATCGGGCAGATCCCTACTTAAGAAACTGTTCGGGAATTAGGATCCAACTCCATTTCTCCTAGGCCCCCTTTTTTCTGTTCTGTGTTGTCTCGTTATTAATATGTTTTTGCCGTAAAGGCCTATTGCCAAAAAAGAAATAGTATTCTCTTGCAACTGGCCGTCATGATACTGTCACCCTTTATTTTGGAGGCAAAGTGTAGCTATGGAATACTATATGTGAGCACTTACCCTGCTTGCCTATGGAGAAACCAATTACTCATCTGTGGCAAATGTTCTCCTTGGACAGCAGGATAAGTCCTCATAACCCTCCCACCTTCCCTTGGAGATGAATTCTGGCATTAGCTGGTTACTAGACTGAAGAGATGAGGTATGTTGGTGGCAGGTGGGAATTTGCATTCATGTGCAGTGGAACAGTTCTGAAAGCTCTAGAAAGAACTGGGAGAAGTTCCCACACAGGGCACCCATATGTGAAGACTTATCCTGCTGTCCACGGAAAGCACTTGCTACAGGTGAATAACTTTGTTTTAACTGCTTGGGAAGTGTCATAGTGGCAAGTTGCAATGCTTGCACTACCACTTTATAAGGGTAATGTCACTGAAAGTAGTCTTGATCTGCCTCCACCTGCTCGCTGGAGTGCATAACCTACTCACCTGGACTGATCTAGCAGGAATAAAGGGAAAGTGATTAGCAGGTATGGAAAATTTCACTTTTCTTTGCTTCACACTGTTCTAAAATAAGCAAAGATCTGTTCAGTAATTTGTTGTACTAAATACATGATAATTAAAATAAACTTAACTCTTGGAGTGAAAGGTGTTAGCTAATAGCCGGTTGCTAATTTTGATAGTTTTTTTTCCTTTTGTGGCTGTTTTGTTCTATATAACCACTTTCTCATGCAGATGCAAATGTGGCTGACTGAAATGTTTGCAAGTAAAGTGGATCTGTGTATTGTAAAGTTAAGCACTACCATAAACATTTTTGAAGTAGATTTGATTCCACTGCATTAATGACCTGCTTTAGAAAGTTAAATGAAATTCAACGTACAAAATAAATAAGTACCTATCTCTTGATCCTTGTATTGCACTTTACACTTTCAATGGCGGTTAAATCTGTCTTTAATTTATTATCAGAAGAATAAATGTAAAATAGATTTTGTCCACAAAAGAAGCCCTAGTTCCCTGGAGTATGGATTACAATTTGTATTTTTTCACTAACAGTACATTTATTTTTCTTATTAATTGTTTGCCCTAGGAATGATGAATTGCATATTTTTGTTCCTTCTTATCATAAACATCTGCATTCCTCAGCTCAGCCTTCCTTGTATGTTTCTTATAAATGGTTGAGCTGCTGATGGTAGGTGTTGCCAAGCTAACAGTACAAATCATTTTAAAGAGGAAGCTGGCGCGTATGGCAGCTGAGGAGCACACTCTGCAGGACACGGGACAAGACAGTAAATATTCAACTTTTAATGCTGATTAAAGGAGTATAGGTAAAGAATACGTAGGTATACATAATTGGTGAGACAAATTATTCACTTTATTTATATTTTTATATTTACTTTTTAATTTGGTAAATTCTATTCAATTTTGTAGTTGTCCTTGTTGATTTGTGTGATAAGTATTAATAGTAATGTTCATGAAATTAAATAGGGAGGGTTTAGATGGTTGCTGTTAGCACTGGGAGGGATGAGTTTAATTTAGTTATAGGATGTGTTTTTGTAATTGCACAATTTGCTGTTTGAGAAATAAAGGCAGCTCTTCAGCTACTTCTTAAACCAGTACACAAAAGAACTGAGGCAGAAGAGAAGATGTGGAAAAAAAACCTTTTTACTAACATCTTATCATGTCCACCCCTTTAGGAGGAAGAGCGTGCAAAACGTGAAGAACTAGAGCGAATACTAGAAGAGAATAACCGAAAAATTGCAGAAGCACAGGCTAAACTGGTATGTGTCTTAAACATTAAGGAATTAATTACGTCTCTGTTTTTATTTACTATGAATATGAGTAGTCTTGAACTAGTGAGAGGAGCTTCTATTGGGAAGGAATCTACAATTATTTACTTGCTGGAAAACTCTCAACTCTTGGGGGGGAAAGGGAATTATTTGGGAGGATAACATTTGTCAATTTTAAAATTCTGTATGTTATAAAGTCAGGACACTGTGTAACAAGCCAGTTTTCAGTTAATGTTTCTTTCCCACTCACCTATAATCTTTGATTTTGGAGACGGTGCTTGCTGCATTTCGCAATGAAATTCACGTGGCTCACAATCGTGGTGACTTCTCGGTGGCGGTATCACTTGATCTCTCGGCTGCTTTTGACTTGGTGGATCACTCTCTTCTTCTCTCCCGCCTGCGGGATGCTGGCCTTCAGGGGACTGTCTACAAATGGTTTCACTCCTATCTTTTTGCACGATCTTGCTCTGTTCTTCTCTGTTCACTGTCGGATGTCCCCTCCGATCCTTTTCCCCCTGCACTGTGGTGTTCCCCAGGGATCGGTATTGGCCCCCTTGCTATTTAACATTCCTGAGCGGTCCTCCAATTTAGTCCTCCACATCCGGGTAGTGCACCTCCTCCTGCAGCTTGGAGACTGGACCAATCAGAATCTTCCTATGCCAGGATGTATGCTGCTGGAGCTCCCATCAGCCCCCCCAGTGTGTCCAGTCTCCTTGCAGCTGGAGGACGTGTGTGCCTGGTGTCAGGCTCACTTAGGGACAGTTGGAGGCAACACTAGAGAGAGCTTTTTGGGGATTTTTCTTTTGCACTGCTATTTTTTCTTTGATTTATTTAAAAGGTAGCTGTGGCTTTTAAAAAAAAAAAAAAAAGGGGTTGCAGGCGGCGATCGAGGAGCCGGGTCTGCCCTGCTGACTTTGCTGCAGAGGAGTCTTTTGCAGTCAGAGAGGCTAGCTCCCTCCTCCTAGACTGTACGGAGGAGAGATCTGCCTTGCCAGCCATCTGCCTGGGTCCGGGAAGCCTCTGAACGGTATGCTGGCTTCCCTTTCGCGATCCGACCTGCATTTCTTAGCTTGGAGTGGTAGCGCACTCCCGCTCAGGATTTGAGCGGCGTGTCTGCCGGAGATTCTGTGCCAGTGCGGTGAGTTTCGGATGGTTTCAGTTCTGCGGGTCGTTCCTTTGATTTCTCGCCGGCTGAAATGTGCCGGCGGCCATTTTATAGCTCCGTTTTTTTCCCGCCGGACATGAAGAGCTGTGCAGCGAGTTCCCTCTCCGCTTAGCGCGTTTTTGGCCTGGCGTTATTGCTTGGGGGCATCTAAGTTTTCCCAGTTGCTAGTTCTTTTTTGAAAAATTGCAAAAAAAAAAAAAAGAATTTTTTCTTTGATTTCTCTTAAATTGCGTGTACAGCAGGCCCTTTTCACTGTGGGGGCTGCTGTGCCTGCATGGCTACAAGACCGCAGTGTGTTATCTGCAGTTCGCGCAGGGGGGTGGTGGCTGAGTCTGGGATTTGCAGGGGCTGTGCCTCGGTTTCCACAGGCTTAGAGCAACAAATGGAGCATAAGGAGCTATCAGACCCAGGAAGCCCGGCTGTTCAGGCGGAGGGAGATCCCTCTCCTGGTCCTCTTGCATCTTGTTCTACGGCCCCCCCTAAAAGGCAGGTGGGCGCGTGGCCGACTGCAGCAGCAGAGTCTTCCTTCACAGATTTTTCCCCAGACTTTGTCCTTCTTATGCACCAGGCTTTTCGCTTGGGACGCTCGGGCAAGTTGCCAGATGCCTGGCCGTCGCCCCTGTCCTCCTCAAAAGGTGAGGAGCCCAGGCAGGATGGCCAGCCTTCAGCCAAGCGCCTTAGGTCCATGGACCTGGAACACGACGACATGGGCTGGCAAGATCCTGATACAGAAGTGGATCCCGATGGTGTTGAGGAGCTGGAAGACGGTGAGATCCCAGAGCCGGAGGATCAAGCCCGGATCATTCGGGTGTTCCGTAAAGAAGAGCTGGTGCCTTTGATTACGGAATCTCTCCACACACTCAATCTGACTGCACCTCGTCCTGTTGAAGAGGACGGGTTGGAGGATCCTCTCATTCAAGCGGTGCGGGAGTCTCAGGTGGTGGTTCCAGTGCACCGTTTGGTGGAGCAGATGATTCAAACTGAGTGGGATCAACCTGAATCCGGACTTAAGGGGATTCGGACTATGAGCCACCTGTATCTGTTAGCGGATAAGGACAATGAGAGGTTTAAGTCGCCGCGGTGTCGGCGGTCACCAAGAAAACCACCATTCCTGTTGAAGGCAGTGCGGCCTTAAAGGACGCGCAAGACAAAAAGGTGGATGGTTTGTTGAAATAGGCCTTTGAGACCAATGCTTTATCTTTGCAGGCCTCCATTTGTGGAGCTTGGGTGGCTAGGGCCTGCTTACGATGGGCTCAGCGCTTGCGGCAAGTTTCCGGCTTGGATCAGCAGGGCTTGCTAGAGGTGACTCGGCTGGAGTCTGGCTCGGCGTATTTGGCGGATGTGCATTATAATTTGATTAGAACATTGGCGAATAGCATGGCTTCTTTGGTGGCGGCGCGCAGGTCTATCTGGTTGCGGAATTGGGCGGCCGATGGCTCTTCTTAAGTCCCGACTCAGTAAGCTTCCCTTTAAGGGCAAATTGTTGTTCGGAGACAATCTGGATAAATTGGTAAAAGACCTCGGTGAGTCCAAGGGCGGTAGGCTGCCAGAGGATAAGCCTAAGCTGGGTAGGAACTTGCCGCCGGCGCGGGGTCAGTTTCGGGACTTTTGCAGATTTCGTTCTTCCCGCCTTTGGGGTTCCCAGCGCGGCCGGTATAGCTCCAGATTCCAAGGGTTTCGAGGTTTTCGAGGAGCGGGCAGAGGATTCACAACGGCGTCCTCCTCTGCGTCCTCTTCCTTTGGTCGAAAGCCACAATGAAGCGAGGCGGGCTCCGGAGGGAAGTCAAGTCATTGGGGGTCGTCTGCAGGACTTTCTTCCTTCCTGGGCCCAAATAACATCAGATCAGTGGGTGCTCGAGATAATCAGAGCAGGTTATGCGCTGGAGTTTGCTTGTCCGCTTCCAGACTCCTTTGTCCTTTCCCCCTGCAAAGGCGAGCAGAAGGCGCGGGCCATTCGGGTGACGTTGCGTCAACTCATAGATTTGGGAGCGGTAATTCCCGTTCTTCCTTCCGAGCGTGGCGTCGGTCGCTACTCCATTTATTTTGTGGTGCCAAAGAAAGACGGTTCGCTCCACCCGATTCCAGATCTCAAGGGCGTGAATCGTTTTCTCCGGGTGCCACATTTCCGGATGGAGACCTTACGGTCCGTCATGGTGGCGGTGCGTCAAGGGGAGTTTCTGACCTCTCTCGATCTCTGAGGCCTATTTGCACATTCCCATCCGAGCGGTCCATCAAAAGTTCCTGAGGTTCGCGCTCCCATGGGGTCACTTTCAGTTTCGGGCTATGCCGTTGGGTCTAGCCACAGCTCCGCGCACCTTCACAAAGGTCATGGTGGTGGTTGCGGTGGCCTTGCGAAAGGAAGGTATCTTAGTCCACCTTACCTCGACGACTGGTTGATTCGTGCGAAGTCCAAAGAAGAGAGTGTGCAGGTTACGGACAGAGTAGTGGCCTTGCTGCGGTCTCTCGGCTGGGTGGTCAACGAGAGAGTCATTTAGTGCCAATGCAATCCCTCAAATACCTCTGAGTTCGTTTCAACACGGCGAGAGGTTTGGTGTGCTTGCCGGAGCGCCGCGTCCAGGCCTTGCAGGGGCTCGTGCGCTCATTCTTGAGGATTCCCGCTCCGTCAGCGTGGTGGTACCTGCGGCTGTTAGGCACTATGGCGGTGACGTTGGAGGTAGTTCCGTGGGCCAGGTTTCATATGCGGCCACTTCAGAGAGCCCTGTTTCGTCGCTGGTCGAACCAGTTGGATTCATTGAACAAGCGGTTGCCTTGCCCGAAATCGGTCCGTCTGTCTCTCCGGTGGTGGCTGTGCTCGGAGAGCCTACGGATGGGGCTACCTTTGGAGCAGCCCACTTGGATCCCGTTCATCACGGATGCGAGTCTGTTGGGCTGGGGAGCCCACTGCGAGGGTCGGTACGCGCAGGGGACGTGGTCCCCTCTCGAGGCTTCTTGGTCGATCAACCGCCTCGAGCTGCGAGCGGTGAGACTCGCGCTGCAAACCCTCAAGATGTTGGTGAGGGGGCGGGCAGTGCGAGTTCTCTCAGACAACTCGGCAACGGTGGCCTACATCAACCGCCAGGGAGGCACCGGCAGTGTGGCCATGGAAAGCGAGGCAGAGGCCTTGTTCGATTGGGTGGAGGCCCGTCTGCCGGCTCTTTCGGCGGCACATATCGCGGGAAAAGACAATGTGATGGCGGATTTTCTCAGCATAGTGCAGGTCGACCCCGGGGAGTGGGAACTGCACCCGCAGGTATTTGCGCAGATAGTTCGCAAATGGGGGCCTCCGATTATGGATCTCATGGCAACTTTTCAGTCGGCGAAGACAGGGCAGTTCTTCAGCAGGCGGAGAGAACGCATGTCCGAGGGCATCGACGCGCTAATTCAGCCGTGGCCGGAGGACGGTCTTCTTTATGTCTTCCCCCCTTGGGCGTTGATCGGTCGCTTTGTTCAGCGCATCGAGGCGCACCAGGGGCGGGTTTTACTAGTTGCTCCGGATTGGCCCAGGAGACTGTGGTATGCCGATCTGGTTCGGTTGCGCAGCGGAGTGTCTTGGAGACTGCCTCCGTTACCGGATCTGCTGCTTCAGGGTCCGCTGTGGATGCCTCAGGTGGATCGATTCTCGCTTACGGTTTGGCCCTTGAGAGGGCTCTGTTGAGGAATAAAGGTTATTCCCCGGAGGTTATTGCCACACTCCTTCGGGCGCGGAAGCCTTCCACCTCGCTCGCTTATGTGCGGGTGTGGAGGTTTTTTGAGGACTGGTGTTCACAGCGTGGGGTTCGCGCAGCAACGGCTTCGGTGTCGGTGGTTCTCAGCTTTTTGCAGGATGGCTTTGACAAAGGTTTAGCAGCCAGTTCTCTGAAGGTACAGTTGGCAGCGCTAGCGTGCTACAGGGGCAAGGTTCTGGGGATTCCCCTAGGGGCGCATTCGGACGTACAATGTTTTCTTAAGGCGGTCTTCAGGTTAAGGCCTTCGCGCAGTGTCAGTTTCTTCGTGGGATTTGAATCTAGTATTACAAGCTTAGGTTCGCAAACCCTTTGAGCCCATTCGGCAGGCGTCTGTTAAGGATCTGACCCTGAAGACGGTTTTTCTGGTGGCGATCTGTTCGAGGCGCATTTCCGAGTTGCAGGCGCTTTCGTGTAGAGAACCGTTCTTATCTATCTCCAGGGATCGAGTGGTTCTTCGGCCAGTTCCCTCCTTTTTGCCTAAGGTAGTTTCGCTCTTTCATTTGAATCAGCCTGTTTTTCTTCCGGTCCTTAATTCGGAAGCGGCAGGTCCTACGGACGAGGGGTTACATTGCCTGGATGTGCGGCGAGTCCTTCGTCACTACTTAAAGGTGTCTGAGACGTTCCGTAAGACCGATCGGTTGTTCGTGCTTTTTGGCGGGGCCCGCAAAGGTGAAGCAGCGGCAAAACCATCCATTGCTCGGTGGATTAAGGAGGCGATTGCATCGGCTTACATTTTACAGAATCGGCCGGTTCCGTTGGGTTTGAGGGCCCACTCTACCAGAGCACAGGCGACGTCCTGGGCAGAGCATAGTCTTGTTCCGCCTGTGGAAATTTGTAGGGCGGCTACTTGGTCGTCTCTTCATGCCTTCAGTAAGCACTACCAGTTGGATGTTCTCGCCACTCAGGATTCTTGTTTTGGTTCGGCAATGTTGCGCGCCGGTTGGCAAGGTCCTGCCCGGTGTTGACTGCTCTGTTACATCCCGGATGTGGAGGACTAAACTGGAGGACCGCTCAGGAAATAGAAATTACACTTACCTGGTAATTGTAGTTCCTGGAGGGTCCAGTTTAGTCCTCCTTCCCTCCCATGTGTCAGGTTTGTTTGGTGCGGCGCGCTTACTGTGAACGGCGCAGAATTGTCTCAGCATATTTCTTCGGGTTTCTGTATCCGGGGCTCGCTTCTACTTTCTTTTTGCCAGCTATTCAGTTCATGTGGCTGGGGTTATGACTGCCTCTTTCTTCAGGTGGAGTCAGAGGCACTGTGCAGAGTTCTGGCTTCCTCGTTTGGGGAGGGGGTCGATTAACACATAAGGGGACTAAATTCTGTTCTGGTTTGATATTTATACTTATCTCATGTGTTGCTTCTTTGAGTCTGCTTTGTTACTAGTTTACTGGGGGCTGATGGGAGCTCCAGCAGCATACATCTTGGCATAGGAAGATTCTGATTGGTCCAGTCTCCAAGCTGCAGGAGGAGGTGCACTACCCGGATGTGGAGGACTAAACTGGACCCTCCAGGAACTACATTTACCAGGTAAGTGTAATTTCTATTTTTCATGGCACCCCTTGCACTCTTAATACAGCAATCAGGCATTTTCGCTTTCTACTATGCCGACGATATTATTCTTTTGCACCATACCTCCTCTTTTCACCCCTATCTTTCCCCTCGTAATTTTTGCTTAACCTCTGTAGCTGGCTGGCTAGTCTCTGTCTGCATCTGAACGTCTCTACGACTTTGGATATTTGGTTCTCCCATGGCAGTCCTCCCCCTTCTCTGGCCCCCTCCTTTTCTGGTTCGCCTATCCCATTAGTCTCACACTTTAGATATCTAGGTGTTTTCCTTGATTCTGACCTCTCCTTCCGAAACCACATTTCCCATGTTTCCAAGTCCTCTTTCTTTGACTTTCGGCAGTTTCAAGCCATCTGTCCCTTCCTGACACCTCGGGCCCTCACTACCCTCATTTTATCTCTGGTTATTTCCCGCCACGACATTTGCAACTCTGTCTTTTCCGGTGTTCCTAAATCCCAGCTTCTCAGATTACAATGCATACAAAACACAGCAGCACGTCTCATCTCTCACTCCTCACGTTGGGAACACGTCACGCCCCTCCTCATGAATCTTCATTGGCTCCCCCTGGCTTTCCGTACCCAGTACAAACTCCTCACGTTGGTTCATCAGGCTATATATACCCACACCCCACTATACTTGTCTGATCTTCTACAATTTCATACTCCCAGCTGCTCCCTTAGGTCCATACACATCAGTCGCCTTCACCTTCCTTCCCCTTCATGTTCCCTTCTCCAGTCCACCCGTAACTCTGCATTTTTCTTTGCTGGCCCTGCCCTATGGAACGCCCTCGCCACCTCCCTCCATCTGGAACAAAGCTACAGCACTTTTAAGGTTCAGTTGAAGACCTATCTTTTCAACAAAGCATTTGATCTACCCACTGCCCATGCTTAGTCCTGTGTGCTCTTCTCTCTTAGTCTAGTTTAATATCTCTGCATGTATGTCTAACCAGCCTCTCACTCTCTGTTTTGTCCTATGTTTTCCTCTCTCTTCGTCATGTTCCCCGTATATGCTTGCTATGCTTGCCCTGTTCTCTCACTTTTCTGTCTACCATTGTAACTTTTTCCTTTTCGGTGCCTATGGCCCAATTCTATATTTGAATTTGTAAACCGCCATGTTTTTATTTGAAGGGCGGTATATCAAGTGAAATAAACATAAACATTTATAGGATCTTAAACCTGTTAAGGGCAAAGAATTAGTCTAATTTAATTTCAAGTTTAACTGGTTATTTTCATCAGCATGTTTCTAGACCTTAGGAATAGACTAAGGACTTGCAGTTTAACTTGAGGGGAATAGTCAACAAAGTACCTTAAACTTATTGGGTATAATTGTATTTTTTCAAGATCCCTATTCCCCTAGCTACTTTAAATAGGTAAACTATTTAAATAGCTAAACATCTTTTGCACAGTGTCAATGTATGATTTTCTCTCAGTTGGTGAGAGGACTTGTGTGCACTAATTGCAAAGAGCTCTTTGCTCTCAGGGAACAAGTCCGATCTCTGGAGGCTAGAGTAGCAGACTTGGAGGAGCTGAGGCAGAAAAGTATATAGACGAGACCTACAGGGCAATAGAGTAGTAGAAAAGTCCCACCTCTAGTCTGGCAGCCTCTCTGTTGCCATGGAGGTCATGTGAAAGGAGAGCATCACCTTGGTGTGGTAGTAAGTTATCCTATAGGTAGGACCTGTCCTTCAGGTGATGTGATACCCCCTCGAACCGAGGGTCATGTGCCCATGAGGGAAGGGTTAGAATGGCAGTTATAGTTGGTGATTCGTTCATTAGGCATGTAGATAGTTGGATTGCTGATGGATGTGAGGACCACCTGGTAATTTGCCTGCCAGATATGAAGGTGGCAGACCTCATGTGCCATCTGGATGAGGTTGTAGATAGGGCTGGGTACATAAGAGATGCCATATTGGGTCAGACCAAGGGTCCATCAAGCCCAGTATCCTGTTTCCAGCAGTGGCCAATCCAGATCACAAGTACCTGTCAGGTTCCCAAAAGGTATGCAGGTTCCATGCTGCTTCTCCCACGGGTAAGTGATGGATTTCTCTGGTCCACTTTAATAATTTATAGACTTTTCCTCACAGGAACTCGTCCAAACCTCTTCTAAACCCACCTACACAAACAGGGGATACTCAATGAAGCTGCAATGTAGCACATTTAAGACTAGGGAAAATATTTTTTCACTCAATGAATAATCAAACTCTGGAATTTCTCATTGTCCCTCCAGTCGATTCCAGAAGCATGGGTTATGCCTCCCCACCAACAGATGGAGACTGAGAACCACCGAGTTTGATGATACCATGGTATAAAAGTTCTGTGTAGCTGTCTGTTCATCAGTATTTCTCAGTCTCCAGCAGATGGAGGTTTATTAAACTTGTGCAAGCTGAACTGATTTGAAGAGACAAATGACTGGAAATTTGGGGGATTTGTTGACCATTGCTGACTGCAAGTCCCTGGGGTGCAGAACCTGGTGGTATTAGGTCCCTCCCCCTTTCCCCCTTCCGGCCACCATGCTTTAACTTTAGGGAACTTGTGTGAAGTAGCCTGGATGGAGGCAATTTCCCTTCTTCCAGTTTCTCGGAGAGGACAGAGGGGAAATACAGGGTGCATGGATTCCTCCCTTCCTCCTCACCAGTCTTTGGAAGAGGGCTGGGAGAGGTCTGTGACTGTGACAACAAGAGCTGCAGAGTAAGTGTCTCTTGATGGGCCTGGGGTGAAGTCTGAGGTCTGTACGTTCTGTGTAGTGTCAAAACCTTGATAGCCAACGTCCCCTTTAGTGGGGAGAAGGCTGTGGATATACGTTCCAGTCCTGGTGGGTGGGGGGGAGGGGGTGTAAAAAAGAAAAAGAACCCTAACCAGAGCCTTTCTTCTGCCGGCTGCAGTAGCTTCTGGAACACAGTGATTCTTGTTTTGCGCTGCATCAGAAGTTTCCCGGCTCCAATATTATCAATGAACAAACTGTTTTCAAAGAAGGGGAAACTAAGACTAGAGGGCATATGTTGAAGCTGCAAGGTGGTAAACTTAATTAAAAGCAATATCAGGAAATACTTCCACTGAAAGGGTGGTGGATGCATGGAATTCTCCAGGAACAAGCAAGAAGTCAGTCCTCACATATGGGTGACGTCTGTGCCGATGGAGCCCTCATGCGTAGCAATCCCCAGCTTTCAGAGAGAGCCTTTGGGATTGCATCACACATGTGCGGTCCCCTTCCCGCCTATGGGTGCCATCTTGCTCAGTCTCCTTTTTTCTGTGGAGCCCAACAGACGTCGTCCAAATTCCCTCGCGAAAAAAGTGTTTAAAAAAGCTAGAAAATTACTTTTCTGCCTAGCCGGTTCAACACCGGTTCCCCTTCCCACCTCGGCTCGGTACACCGGTATCGAGTCCGGTCCAAATTTTCAATTTTTGTCCTTAGAGACTAGCGTTCGCACTCTGCTTCCTTTTAGCTGGCAGTCCAGCCCTTTTTCCCCCGATGGCTGCCAGCGGGTTTAAAAAGCGTGATCGGTGCACGAGGTTAATGTCTCTCACCGACACGCATGACTGCTGCTTCCGTTGCCTCGGGCCCGACCACGACCCAAAGGTCTGTGGCCCGTGTAAGAAAATTTCTTCTGAGGCCTTGCTGCTGCCTGCTTCTCAACATGATAGGATTTTTCCCGAGTCTGCACCCGCCCGGACCTCATCGGAGGCCTCAACATCTCGGGAGCTCTCTGACCCTGAGCAGCGTCGAGTGTCTTCTGAAAGGGGTCTCCCTTGTGGGAACACCGTAGAAAGAAAAAATCCGTGAGGGCGGTGTCCTCAATTGGCTCCGAGCGGCCTGGTCCCTCGCGGGATAGGTCGCTGAGCCCGACCCACTGCCCTGGATCCTCTGAGTCGGAGAGGCCTGCAAAACTCCCTTGTAAGGAACCAGAGACACCGAGGCAGGTAAGCACTGTCCTTGTTATGGACGCCGGGAGAACCGGCGTCGGGCCCCGACCTGGGTGCTGTGGAGCCTCCTGAGCTCAGTCTCAGGATGGCTGCCTTCATGGACCAGCAGCGGGCACTGATGGCCGGTCTCACCGGTCCATCTGCCCCGACCACCGGGACATCGACTTTGAAGTTGATCCCGGAGGCCGAGCTGAGTCTCGAGTCCATTCTTGGCTGAGATCCACCTCAACCTTCCGTTCGGGACTGAGGTGGTCAATGCCAATTCCAACGGCATCGGGGCGGTCGAGACCGAAGCCCTTGAGGCCGGATCCCCTCGATTCCTCCTCGGAGGGGTCCGGTTGGGAGACAGGACGAGGAGTCACCAGACAACCACCGGACAAGTACATTCCCTCGGTTTCCCCGGGTTCTGAACCTCGGAGAAGGTCCCCTCAGGAGGTCACCCAGTTCTTGGACTTCGTCCAGGACATGGCAAAGGCTCTGTCATGCCCGGCGGAGGCCGAGGAGTAGCCTCGAGCTGAAGAGCTTGAGATCCTCCAGTATGACTTTTCCCCTCGGGAAGCCCTTACTGTACCGGTGTCTCCCATTCTGGAACGGCTGATGCTCTGCATGTGGGAGACACCGGCCTCGATGCCGGTGCTCAGCAGGCGAATAGATTCCATCTATCAAGTTCGCAAGAGTCCTGGGTTCCACAAAGCACCACTGCCGCACAACTCCATGTGGCTTGGGAAAAGGTTTTTATATAGAAATAGGCTTATTACATAGGTACAGAACAGAGATATAAGGTTGTTACAGAGCTGCTTCCATGTATATCAATGACTCTGTGTGTGGGTGCATGTGTGTGTGAGAGAGAGAGGGGGGGGGCAAGAAGTATGTGTCAGAGCCTTATAGTAAGAAGTGTCCCATGAATGGAGAGAGAGAGAACAAGGGGGGGGGGGAGGGGGTAAAGAGAAGTGTGTGTGTCCGATGAATAAGAAGAGAGTGAGAGATTTTTGTCCTTCCCTGTATTTATAGTGAAATTCTCCAGCACCTCCCTTTGTCATACTTGGGTCTGTTTGAGGTCTGTTATCACTTGATTAGCAAGGAGGGGCTGTTGTCCTGCAGACTAATCTCATCAGGCATACCAAGCCCATCAAGTCTGGAGACGTCCTATCTGACATCACCAGGGGCTTCAGAGCTGCAGGCCAAGTTCTGGGAAAAGCCATGACACCTATGCTAGGCATAATGTCATGCTGATGTTTGCTGACAGGAGTCACCTCGTCAGGTATGGCCTGTTCGTGATGCATGGCGTTCTCTATGCCTTTCTTTTTGTTTTCTAGGTTAAAGCATAAGTTTATTATTTGCCGGCCTCAGGCTGTGCATTGCTGGGCCTGCATAATCTGTAGTGATGGCCTGGCAGTAAGTTTCTTTGTGGCTGGTTATAACTGGAGGGAAAAAAAATAAACCAAACATGCTCCTGTAATATCTATGCTCTAGTTTTCTTACTGGGCTCTAGGTAACTGCTTTCCATTATAAAAGATGGGTATTGACTTTTCCTCCAGGGTACTTGCCTCTTGGACAGCTTGTTGGTTCGTGGTGGAGAGTGACCAAGTGCAGCGCTTGGTTGTCTGCTTATATAGAACGAGGCAGTTGGCTACTCCTGCTGTGGGCGCATGATTGTTGGCAGTCAGGCCCATGGCTCTGCTGGCAGGAGGCCTGCATTCCAGCCCAAGGGTTTCTGGTTAGGACTGCCTCTTGAGTCACAGAAATATAACAGGAATTGTTACTTGAGGCTACAGTGTACATCTGGACTTCTGTGAGTTGTGTGGCGGTGGTGGATCCTCATTCTGCCTAGCAAGAGGGGCTCTGATTGTGTCATGCTTTTTTGGCACTGTGAGTGCATGTTTTAATGAACACCCTTAACAGTCCTTTCGGTAAGGCAGTCTTGTGTGGCTTCTTACTCCTGGTAGGTGGTTGAAGAAGGGGCTAAGAGTCTCACTTCTAGGTAAATTACTTTGGTCTATATTCTTCGACATTTCATGTGGTTGCTCTGCATCATTCTGATGTTGGCTCTGCTTGTATTTGCACTAAGATGGCTTAGTTGTTGGAGTTTGGTATGTCAGATTTTACGTGGGCGTGGGCAAGGTCTTATTTCAGTGTATTTCGCCTTGGGGAAGACATGGTATCTTGTGGGTTGAGTGTCTGGTTGGCTGTCCCCCAGGATGTCTGCATGAAACCCGAGAGAGCCTCTAAAAGCTCCCTGGTTCCCTGGAGTGGGAACTTAGCATTGTGGTTATACTAAGGTTGCTTGGGGCCCAGGGGCATGATAGTGATGCAGTGTATGCGGGTAGCTTAAGGCAGTGCTGGCAGGCTATGGCCACTTTTCTAGGCCTGGATACACCTGCATCCCCTCTCGAAATCTGTGCTCCGCTAAAAAATCACTTCTATCAATGCCTTTCACCCGCACCGCGAACGCCCGACTGCTCTCCTTTCACCTTGCTGCACCATACGCCTGGAACAGCCTACCTGCGTCTGTGCACCAGGCACTCTCCCTGGCCGCCTTCAAATCCAGGTTGAAGACCCACCTCTTCACCATTGCATTCAGATCCTGACTTCCATCCTCATCTTATCCCAACCCCCATCAACATTTATGACCAAACTATTGACCAAACTGTACCACACCGCACCTTGCGAAGAACTGACTAATACTCTGTACTGTCCTGACTAGATTGTAAGCGCCGATGAGCATGACTCTGACGGGCAGGGACTCTCTCTTGTATGTTGGCTACATCTTGTAGGTTAGCTGTACAGCGCTGTGTGCGTGGTGCTTTATAAGTGCTGAATAGTAGTAGTAGTAGGCCTGGATAAAAGCAAAGTTATCTTAGCTAGAAGACTAGGTCTTCTCCTGGGCTGTCAGCTTTTGCCCTTTTGGTGGTTTTCCATTGCGTGTAGTCTCAGGGACTGCTGGGTATGTCAGGAGCTTCAGGCAGCAAGCTCCCGTTCTGGTTCAGTTCTGATATTCTAATACCCTGAAGACAGTCTGTTTGCCTGTGCGCTGTTCAGTCAGTTGAGAGTGAATATGTCATCTCCAGGAACAAGCAGGAATAAGTCCTCACATATGGGTACGTCGGAACCGACGGAGCCTGCGCGGGAAAGCTCCCCAGCTTCCTAGAATGGAAGCTTTTGGGACCTCCCACTGCACATGCGCACTGCCTTCCCGCCTTCCTGAACAGCTCTCCTCAGTTTCTCTTTTTCCGCGGAGCCAGCAGGTCGTGTATCCTGTCACCGCTGAAGAAATTGTAGTTTTTTGTTTTGTTTCTTTAGACCGCGTACCTGCCTTCCCATACCGATACCGGTATCGCCGGTCTTCCTTTTTCTTTCTTGAAAAATTATTTTCTTTTTCTTTTATTATTTTTCAGCACTTGGTCACTTCAGTTAGGCCTTCAGGCCTACTTGAATTCTCCACATGGAGAAGCCAGCCCCTGGATTTAAGAAGTGTACCAAGTGTACTGCTGTAATATCAGTCACAGACACCCATGAATGGTGTCTTAAATGTTTGGGGCCTGACCACTCCATTCCGGACTGCCCTTCCTGCTCCCAAATGTCTAAGCGTGGGCTGCAGAACCGGGCCAACAAATTCCATGTGCTGTTTGCTTCAGAGAATCCAACATCACAGTCATCCAGGTCATCATCTCCGGATGGATCTCAGGTAACCAAACCTTCTGTGGGCAAGTCCTCAAAGGGCAAATCTCCTTCAAAGCATCGAGAGGCTCTTAGTTTTGAGGACCCTGCCCCAGCCA
This sequence comes from Ichthyophis bannanicus, assembly GCA_033557465.1. NCBI lineage: Eukaryota > Metazoa > Chordata > Amphibia > Gymnophiona > Ichthyophiidae > Ichthyophis > Ichthyophis bannanicus. Next base: position 499,361,238 of record CM066035.1, read on the forward strand.
AACAGCCCCGGCGGGAAGCTCTGCCTTCCAAAACGCCAATTCAGGGGCTACAGGTTGACATCGATGGCACGGCCTCGACAGATCACCTGTTGGACTGCTCTGGGGTACCGGCCCATACCGGTACCGACATCCAGGCAGCCGTGGCGTCTATGGGCAATACTGTCCAATCCATGCAGCAGGCCGTCATGGCTTTCATTAAAGCTGCAACGCCATCGGTACCGCTTCCAGCGGTTCCGGGCCCGGTTCCGGTATCGTCCGCCATGCCGGAACCCAGGCCTTCCTCTTCTAAACGCAAATCGGTACCGTATGGGCTTTCGCTCCATACCGCTTCCATACCCGGTACGCCCGATGTCGATACCGATCGGTATGCGTATCGTGCGTTGGAGGAAACTAGAGAATACACCGATTCCTCTGAGGATTTTGGCTCCTCTGATGAGTCTGCAGAGCTCTCCCTTGACCTTCCTGAGGAACCTTCTTCTCCAAAAAGGAGAATGTCTCCTCCAGAGGATTTGTCCTTTCAGGACTTTATTTTAGAAATGGCTAAAGGCCTTTCTATCACTACCTCCTCTGAAAGGGAACCAAGGTCAAAAAGGTTGGATATTTTAGGATACTCTAAGTCTCCTAAAGAAGCAGTTACCCTGCCTATCCATGAAATCCTTCAGGAACAATTGATGGATTTCTGGGAGAACCCTTTAACTCTGTCTCCTTATTCCCGTAGGTTGGACACCATGTATCGGGTCCCTCCTTCTCCTGGTTTTCAGAAAACTCAATTGCCTCACCACTCCATTGTGGTAAAGTCTGCAATGAAAAAGATCAAGAGTACTAAAAGGCACTCTTCTACACCTCCAGGAAGGGAATGTAAGACACTGGACTCTTTTGGTAGGAAAATCTTCCAGGCTAGTATGCTTATAGCCAGGATTAATTCCTACAGCCTCTATATGGGCATGTTCCTAGGGGAACTTGCCAAGAAAGTGCGGCATTTTGCCCCCTTTATCCCTGAGGATAAACAGGAGGACTTCCTTTCTGTAGTGAAACAACTTTCAGATGTTTCTAAGTTCTCCAACAGAGCTGCCTTTGATTCCTTCGAGGGAGCCAGCAGAGCTTCTGGCATTGCTATTGCAGCCAGACGTCTGGCTTGGCTCCAGGCTTCTGATCTGGAACCCTGGGTTCTAGATGGCTTACGGAATCTGCCCTGTACAGGTGAGAACTTATTCGGTGCAGAGTGGCAAGTTAAAGCCACTCAAATGGACGCTGAAAATGCCACCTTAGAGAGACTTTCTAAGTCCACTTCTACTCCCACTAAGAAGAAGTCTTTCAAGAGGCCTTATTATAAGAAGGCCAGATATGCTTCCAATACTGGCCAGCAATCTTCTCAACCTCGTTTTGCGGCTAAACGTCAGCAAACGAAACAAGCAAGAGCAAAGCCTGCAGCAGCTACTGCAGCTCAACAGGCTCCGCCCCCTCAGGGGTTTTGACTTGCCCCTAGAGAACTTGCCATTCCTGGTTCTGGACCAACCAGAACCTCTCACCATACCTGGAAGGTTAGCTCACTTTGCTCCCAGATGGGAACAAATCACAACAGAGCAATGGACCCTCTCTATCATCCGAGAGGGTTACAAACTTCATTTCTCCAACCTTCCTCCTCATCACATGGTGAGACCCTTCAATTCTCCATCTCCTCTCCTAGCCCTGTTGGATCGGGAGATCTCTTCTCTGCTTGCCCAAGGGGCCATAGAAGAGGTTCCTCTTCATCAACAAGGGTCAGGTTTCTACTCCCCCTATTTTCTCATTCCAAAGAAGACACGGGGATTCAGACCAATCCTAGATCTGAGAGAATTGAACAAATTTCTGTACAAGGAGAAATTCAAAATGCTCTCTTTGGGCATTCTCCTTCCATACCTTCAGAGTCAGGACTGGCTTTGTTCTCTAGACCTGCAGGATGCGTATACACATCTACTCATCCATCCATCCCACAGAAAATATCTTCGCTTTCTGTTCAGGGGAAGTCATTACCAATACAGAGTACTTCCCTTCGGTCTCGCCTCTGCCCCAAGAGTCTTTACCAAATGCATGGCAGTCGTAGCCGCATTTCTCAGAAAAATGGAGATTTTCGTATTCCCATATCTGGACGACTGGCTCATTCGAGCTCCAACTCAGTCGCAGGCCCAGATTTCCCTAGACCGCACAAGGAGCCTTCTGCAGTATCTGGGACTGGTGGTAAACCTTCCCAAGTCTCAACTCAGCCCTACTCAGTCTCTAGAATTCATAGGGGCCCAGTTGGACACCACCACTGCAAGAGCCTACCTTCCACTGGTTCGGGGTCAGCGTCTGCTGAGCTTGGCCTCCCAAGCCCAGTCCAGTACTCACTTGACAGCCAGGGAAATGCTACGCCTCCTGGGCCATATGGCCTCCACAGTACATGTGGTGCCCTATGCTCGTCTTCATATGAGAGCAGCTCAATGGACCCTGGCCACCCAGTGGACTCAGGCGTCGGGAGCACTCTCAGACCAAATACAAACCTCAAACCGTCTGTCTTGGTCCCTCCATTGGTGGATATCCACCAAGAATCTGTTGTTGGGGGCTCCCTTTCAGCCCTTGCTACCCCAAGCAACCCTCACAACAGATGCCTCCCAATTGGGGTGGGGAGCCCATCTGCTAACTCTCTCCACTCAGGGCACTTGGTCTCCACAGGAGGCCACACTTCATATCAACCTCCTGGAACTGCGAGCAATTTACCTTGCCCTCAAGGTCTTCTATACCCTCCTTGCCAACCTGACTGTCCTGGTTCAGACAGACAATCAGGTGGCCATGTTTTACATAAACAAACAAGGAGGGACGGGCTCTCTGTCGCTTTGCAACGAAGCTCTCAGATTATGGGCCTTCGCCAGAGAGCACCAAATTCATCTGCTAGCAGTGTATCTTCCAGGAGTTCAAAACTCTCGAGCAGACAGGCTCAGTCGAGTAGTGGTCCCTACACGTGGACCAGATAAGCAGAATCTTTCAGGAATGGGGGACCCCGGACATAGACCTCTTTGCAAGTCCGTGGAATGCCAAACTTCCCCGGTTCTGTTCCAGGACTCCGTGTCAGGAAGCTCAGGCCACGGACGCCTTTCTCCTCCATTGGGGTCAGGCGTTCCTATATGCCTTTCCACCCATTCCGCTGATTCCCAAGACTCTATTCAAACTCCAGAGAGATCACGGCTCTATGATCCTCATAGCTCCACGCTGGCCACGCCAAGTGTGGTTCCCTCTGCTTCTACAGCTCTCCCAGGGATCCTCCCTGGACTTAGGAGCTGCACCAGACCTTCTGTCTCAGGAGGAGGGGACTTTGTGGCACCCAAACCCCAAATCCCTACATCTCCGAGCTTGGTTACTGAAGGCTTAAGTCTTCAAGACTTTAATCTTTCTCAACCTGTGAAAGATATCCTTCATGCCTCTAGGAAACCTTCCACGAGGCGGTCTTATGCTTTCAAATGGAAACGTTTTTCCATTTGGTGTGCTCAGCAGGGCCTTGACCCTCTGGCACTTCCTTTGAATTCCCTCTTAGACTATCTCCTGCATCTTTCCAATGCAGGCCTTAAGACGAATTCTGTAAGAGTCCATTTAAGTGCTATTTCAGCATCCCTGAAACCTATAAATGGACAACCTATCTCCTCTCATCCTCTTGTTGCAAGATTCATGAGAGGCCTGACTCTCACTAAACCTCCCATCAGACCCCCCCCGGTCGCATGGGATTTGAATCTAGTGCTTGGTCAGCTTATAAAGCCACCTTTTGAGCCCTTATTTTCTACCTCCTTGAAATTTCTTTCCTGGAAGGTACTATTCCTAATTGCAGTCACTTCCGCTCGCCGCATCAGCGAACTGCAGGCTCTAGTGGCTAATCCACCTTATACAAGATTTCATCATGACAAGGTGGTCCTTAGGACGAATCCCCACTTTATGCCCAAAGTGGTCTCGCCTTTTCATCTTAATCAAGAGGTATATCTACCTGTCTTTTTTTCCGGCTCCTCATGCATCCAGTGCAGAGAGGAACCTTCATACTCTGGATTGTAAAAGAGCTCTAGCCTTTTACCTTAATAGGACTCAGCCACATCGAAAGTCTTCTCAACTTTTCGTGGCTTTTGATCCTTCACATTTGGGACTTCCAGTCTCCAAGTGTACACTTTCCAATTGGATTGCTCAGTGTATTTCCTTTGCTTACCAGAGTAAAAACATTTCTCTGGAAGGCCATGTCACAGCTCACAATGTGAGAGCCATGGCAACTTCTATGGCTCATCTGCACTCTGTTTCTATTGATCAGATCTGTCGAGCCGCTACCTGGGCCTCGGTTCATACCTTTACAGCCCATTACTGTTTGGACAAGGACTCCCGCCGGGATGCCTTGTTTGGCCAGGCTGTCCTCAAACACCTGTTCCATTCTTAGACAACTCCTGCCCACCTTCCCAGGATGGATGCCTGAGATCCATACGAAGATGGCGAACCCTTGGAGGGGGATCTCCCAGGCATCTCAGCTAGGGAGTCCCCATATGTGAGGACTTATTCCTGCTTGTTCCTGGAGATAGCACAGTTACTTACCTGTAACAGGTGATCTCTGGGAACAGCAGGAATTAGTCCTCACAACCCACCCACCTCCCCTAGGAGTTGTATCTTCTATCTATCTGTCTTCCTGTCCTCTCTCTATTGTCTCAGCTATAAACTCGAAACTGAGGAGAGCTGTTCAGGAAGGCGGGAAGGCAGTGCGCATGTGCAGTGGGAGGTCCCAAAAGCTTCCATTCTAGGAAGCTGGGGAGCTTTCCCGCGCAGGCTCCGTCGGTTCCGACGTACCCATATGTGAGGACTAATTCCTGCTGTTCCCAGAGATCACCTGTTACAGGTAAGTAACTGTGCTTTATCAGGTGGGGAAATTGCCCTCCTGCCTGAGGGCAGATGGGAGAGAACTTTAGCATGGTTGCAGATGCTTGGGCTACGGTCTGCACTTTTCCTTGCAACAACAAGTAGCCTTTTCTCTAGGCCAGTGGCCGGCGAGTGGAGTTTTGGTGAACTCGTCAAGTCAACCATGGTTAGTGAGTTGTTGTAGTCTATTCCTACTTCTGCTTATTTGTATAACGCTACAAATGGTATACAGCACTGATATGTTTGCCTTTTGTGGACTTGGCCTGGAAGGTCGGGCTTCTCTGCGTTTGAAGGCTGTTGCGGATCCTCTTCCAGCTGTCAGGAGGCCTTTACAGTGGGGTGGGGGGGGAGAGCAGCTTGGTACAGTGTTGCTCCCTGTCAGCTCTGGTGAGCTTCAGCTTGGAAGTGGATGGCATTCCAGGGCTGGTTGTTACTTGCTTCAAGGTGGCTGCTATAGGTCATTTTCAGTGCTTAGAGTGGCATCCTCTTTCTTTGTCTGTGGCTGGTGTTGAGCCATTTCAGGTCTTCATATGTTTTGGTTTCATAGTCTAGAGAGACGCATGTTTCTTTCCTATGGGGGGGGGGGGGGCTCTTGTAAAGCTTTGTGAGAGGAAATACTTCTTTCCCAGGACATAGCTGTTTGCTTTATGGGCAAGCTTTTTCTGCCTGTCTGGGGTAGCTCTTTGTGCCTGGAGTCTGTTTGCTGTAGAGCAATGTTGGCATTAGCCACAGGAGGCAACTTCATCCTGTTTGAGAGATGGTGTAGAGCAGGGGTCTCAAACTCAAATTGCTTTGAGGGCCAAATGAGGACTTGTAGAGTAACCCGGGGGCCGCACAAGACGCAGGCCTCATTTGCATAAGGGCATCATTTGCATAAGGGCATCATTTGCATAAATATTTGCATAATGTTACCATACACTAACTTTTAGTAAACATGCCTCTTAATGAGTGTATGGATAAAGAAAGACTAAAATATTTCTACATTACTATAAACCAGTGCCAACCGCCAGGCACATTAGGAACTACTAGAAACACTGCCCATTTAGAACCCATAGCAAACCTGCCATGTCCTAACAGCACTACCAGGACTCACAAAGCACCATACCCTAACTATCAAAAGGCAACACTGCAAATATTAAATCAACACATTTCAGAGAATAACAATACATGACCTACTCGGGAAAGAGAACAAGTGGCAATGTCAAATAGGAATTACATAAACAGAATACCTCAGCTCAGTTACACATGCAGAACATACACCATCACCAAACAAGGAATCACAATTTAGAAACAGGAAGACAATTAAACTGGGAACCCCAAAAGCCAAACTTAGAATGTACAACACTGTAGAAATAAAACTATAAATTGATTTCCTCTTGTATTAAATAAAGTGCAGACGTTAAAGATGCACATTTCCAAGAGCTGACATATTCCAGTTAATAAATTCGAAATAAAGAGATATTTTTCTACCTTTTGTGCATTTTTTTTCAGTTGCAATTGTTCCAGCCACTTTCTTCTGGTTTCTTCGTGTCTTCTGCTAACGCTCCATTGTCTGCTGTCCATTTGTCCTTTCTTCTTTCCTAGTTTTTTTCCATTCTCTCTACATCTGCTTTAACATACTAATCATTCTCCTTTTGCTCTTTCCTCATTCCTATTTCATCCACTCAAATTTTACCCCTCCATCCTCAATCCCCACTTACTCTCCCAATACCCGGCCAATTGTAGATTTTTCTTCCCTCCCACACAAAATATATTTCCCCTCTCCATTTCACTCTCCTAGCCCCATCCCATTCTAATCGTCCCCCAACATCAACTCCCTTCTAGCTCCTGCCCCACCCAGCATCCGCTCCCTTCTAGTCCCCGCATCATCAGCCCATTTCCAGTCCTAGCTCCCTCCCCTCACAGCCCATTTCCATTCCAAGCCCCCTTCCACTCAGCCCATTTCCATTCCAAAACCCTGTCCCCATCAGCTATTTGCAGTTCAAGCTCCCCCTTCTACTCGGCCCATTTCCAGTCGTAGCCCCCCCTCATCAGCCCATTTTCCTTTCCAAGCCCCCGTCCCCATCAGCCCATTTCCATTCCAAGCCCCCTTCCACTCAGCCCCTTTCCATTCCAAGACCCTGTCCCCATCAGCTATTAGCAGTTCAAGCTCCCCCTTCTACTTGGCCCATTTCCAGTCCTAGCACCCCCCCCAGTCCATTACCAGTTCTAGCCCCCCCCCAGAGCCCACTTCCAGTCCTAACCCTTCCATCACCCCATCTTCATTCTTAGCCCCCCCATAACCCTATTTTCAGTCTTAGCCCCCCCAATCAGACCACCTCCAGTCCTAACCCCCATCTGTCCATTACCAGTCCTAACCCCCATCACCCCATTTTCAGTACTATCCCCCCATCACCCCATTTTCAGTCCTAACCCCCCCCCCTTACTAGTCCTAACCCCCCCCCCCCATCAGCCCAAGTAAATTTAAAAATGAAAACCAAAACAAACCCTGGGCTTCTGTAAGTCAGCTCCTCGACCCCCTCCTTCATGCCAGCAAGCATCTCCCCCAGTTCATTTTTTGCCATTTGTACCTCAGCCTTCTGCTCCTCAAACCACTCTCAAAGCTCCTCTCGGGTCACCGCGGTGCTCACTACAGCATTTCTCTCCTCCGACGAGCCTCCGCATACTTTTCCGGCTTTCTCCACGTGGTCAACCTGCGAGCCTTCCGTCGGCGCCATCCTCCTGTCTCCTGCTACTGTGTTCGGGCCAGCACATGCATAATCGCGGATGTCTGCAGCTTTTTTTCCTCATCGCCATTCTCCGACTCCTCTCCTCTCTCTTTCCTGCAATCAGGGGATCAGTGAACCTCCTCACAGGGGAACTTTATGGCTCTTTTCTTTGGGCAATATATTTAATATTTTCTTGTATGCGGCCCGTGAGAGACCTTTGTGCGGCGGCAGCAGCAGAAGCCGGGGGGTTTTTTGTTTCCTCTGCATCGCGGGCCGCACAAAGGTCTCTCGCGGGCCGCGTGTTTGAGACCCCTGGTGTAGAGGCTTCTCTCCCTTCTCTTTTTGTTGAGATGCAATTCCTGGGGAAAGCTCTGTTCCCACTCTTTCATGGGTTCCCAGATGTGTTGGAGTAGTTTCAAGCTGTTCCGCAGAACCTTTTTCAAAGCCATTCTGATGGAATCGCAGGGAAGGCTATTAGTTTCTCTGAGCTTCGCGTGCGTTTGTGTAGTTGGCTTTTTCGGTTTGTGATGGTGTCCATGAGTTCTGAAGCAGAAGCATTTGGGGGTTCCCGAATGGCACAAATAGCTTGTTAACTGGATCTTCGGATTTTGCTTGGAGAATGAAAATGTTTAGAGCGCCTTGCCCTTTTTGTAGGCTTAGGGATGTTTATATTCCAGTTTGGAGATAAGCACAATCTCTATATTTATTTAAAACAATACGAAGAGAAGTCCGATTGATGTTTCAAATGCTTTTTACTTATGCATTCTTTCAAAGAACCTTAAATAATGGTCATTGATGCAAGTAGGCAAAAAATCTCCAGGTAACTGCACCTGGAAGTGTTGCTGTTCCAGTCTGAGACCATTGGTTCTGTTATAGCTGAAACTTGTCATTTTGACCTGGTTAGGAGTTGTTAAACAAGAACAGCTGGAGTGATTGGACTTGCTTTTTCTATTTGAATGAGGGATTACATTTTTTGCTTTTTGTAGGCTTGGCAGCAGTTGTACTGCCTGAGAGGACTCCCTAGCTTCCTGTTGTAATTAGCACAGTTGCCTAATTGTTACCTGTGCTGATGACGTTTTCTGCTTCTAGTTTCAGGATATTTTTGGGCGGAGCCTGACTCGGACTCCTTGGTTCTCTTTCTGGGGAGCAGCTATTTTTCCTCTTTTTCACATTGTAGGGGCATTGGCCTGCTCCACTCTGGAGGATGTCACTTTCTTGGGTAACAAGCTTGGCAAACTCTTTGGTTTCCCGCCCTTTGTTCGATACTGCTTTGGTATATCCCACATCTCTGGACTGGAGGGATGATGAGTAAGGTAGAATTAGGCCTTACCTGCTAATTTTCTTTCCTTGAGTCTATCCCAGTCCAGAATCCACCCATGTTTGCTGTTGGATCATGCCCGGCTTGGTGGATCATGTATGCTAAGGATGAGCTGGGTGATGATTTGTTAGTCTGGCACAGTCCAGTTAAGGATTCTGTAATGGTGGTGCTAGGCTGTTTAAAAACAAAAAATCCAAAAGCGAAATTCTGGGTGATCATAGGTGTATGGTTCAAAATCTGTCAATGGTTTCTATTCTGTTTCGAGAGACTGTGCGGATTAGGAGGGACAGTTCGTAAGTATGGTCTCTCCAGGGTCTTTTGGAGGGGACCTAATGATCGCCTGCAGAGCTTCAGAGTCTGGTATTTACATCTGTGGATATTTATCCACTATTCCAGACTTGTCACAGAAGAAGTGGTGTATTGATAAAATGTACTATGAATACTGAACGGGTATCTAGTCATCGTATTCTACAGTCGTCTTTGTTACAGAAATACTGGTGAATGGAGAGCTGCACAGGACCTTTACACGATGGCATCATCACACTCTGTGGTTCTGTCTCCATCTGCTGGTAGGGAGGCATAACCCACATGTCTGGGAGGGACTTGAAGAAAGAAAATTAGCAGGTAAGGTCTAATTTCACCTTTGTTAAAGAGGATGTAGCAAAAGCTGTTAGTGTAGCTGGACTTAAAGGTTTGGACAAGTTCTTAAAGGAAAGGTCCATAAACCAGTATTAAAGAGGACCAGGGAAACCACTGCTTACCCTAGAACAAGCATTGTGGAATCTGTGTACTTTTTGGGAACCTGACAGGTGCTTTTGACCTGGATTGGCTGCTGTTGGAAAAAAGGATACTGGGCTTGGTCTGTCCCAGTATCACATGTTCTTAGAGTTTACTACATACTCTAACAAATTCCAGAGTTTGATTATGCATTGAGTGAAAATATATTTTCTCTGTGTCTTAAATGTGCTACATTGCATTAAGCAATTGATCTGCGTTTACCCGTTCCACTCCATTCATTATTTTATTGACCTCTATCATATCTCCCCTCAGCTGTCTCTTTTCTAAGGTGAAGAGCCTTATTCTTTTAATCCTTTGCTCATAGGGATATTCTTCCATTCCCTTTACCATTTTGGTGGTGGTTCTCTGTACTTTTCCTTATGATTCCTAGTTTTCTGTCTGCTTGCTTGGCCACGGCTGCAAACTGGGCAGAGGTTTCACCTTAACCACGATGATGCCCAGATCCTTTTCCTGGGTGGTGATTGCTAATGTGGAGCCTTGCATCATGTAACCGTAGCTTGAGTTGTTCTCCCCTAAGTGCATAACTTTGCAGTTATCCACATTAAAATTCTTCTGCCATTTGGATGTCCAAGGAGCAATACTGTCTTTGTAAGTGTTGGTACCAATGACATAGGAAAATGTGTGAGGGAGGTTCTGGAAGACAAACTTAAGCTTTTAGGTAGAAAGTTGAAATCCAAAACTTCAGGGTAGCATTCTTGGGAAGTGCTTCTCATTCTATGCGCAAGACCCAAGAGACAGGCAGAGCTCTAAATGCATGGATGATACTATGGTGCAAGGAAGAGGGATTTGGATTTGTTAGGAACTGGCCAACATTCTGGGGAAAGGGGGGGGGCTTTGCTGAAAGGATGAGCTCCACCTTACTCGGGGTGAAACCTGGCTGCTTACATTAACCTTTAAAAAGAGAGAGAGAGCGCAGCTTTTAAACTAGATAATGGGGGAAAGCCAACAGTCTCCCAAGAGCGTATAGTTCGGAATGATGTTTGATTTTATTGTACACCGCTTGTTGCTTTGGCTAAGCGGTATATCAAATTTCCAAATAAAGATAAAGGTGCATCCTTGAAAGATACTCCAAAACAGTGGAAGTTAGGACATCCTCATAGAGAGGTTCCAACAAAGGTAAAAGTAACCTAGATACTTTAAAGAGCAGATAGACTTGAAAGATTCCAAACTACACCTTTCAACTGATAATCAGCTTATCAATATGAACAAAATACATCCTCTGAAATGCTTATCTGCAAATGCTAGAAGTCCAAAAAAATAAGATGAGAATTAGAATATATAGCACTAAATGAAAGGTTAGATAAAATTGGCATCTCAGAGATCTGTTGGAAGAAGGCCAACCAAAGTCACACTGATACCTGGGTACAAATTACATCTCAATGATAGGGTAGATCAAATTGGTGGAAGGGTTGCACTGTATGTTAGAGAGGGTATTGAGTCAAACAGAATAAAAGTTTTAAAGGGAATAAAATACACTGTAGAATGTCTGTGGATAGAAATTCCATATAAAAAGGGGACGGCAATAGCAGTGAGGGGATGTATTTCCATCTGCCTAGCCAGAATGAACAGATGATGAAATGTTAAGAGAAACCAGGGAAGCCAACAAACATTACAACACACTAATAATAATGAGTGATTTCAATTACCCTGGTATGGATTGGGTTAGTGTCACAGCAGTACATGCTAGGGAGACAGTTTTTAGACAAAATAAAGGACTGCATCTTGGAGCAGATGGTTCATGAACCAACATGAGGAGATGCTATTTTAAACCTAGTCCTTAGTGGAACACAGGATTTATTGTGAGAGAGAACTGTGTTGGGGCCACTTGGCAATAGTGATCATAATATAACATTTAATTTAATAAATGGAGGGAGGACAGCAAAGAAATCCTTGAAACTAGCATTTAACTTTCAAAAGGGAGTCTGTGATAAGCTTAAGAAAATGGTTTAAGAAAAACGAAAAGGAGCAGCTGCAAAAGGTTAAGTTTACTTCAAGTATGGGTGTTTAGAAATACTGTCTTGGAAGCCCAGACTAGAAGTATTCCATGCTTTAAGAAAGGTAGAAGGAAGGCCGGGCGACTGTTGGCATAGTTTAAAGGCGAGGTCAGAGAGGCTGTTGTAGCCAAAACAGCATCTTTAAGGAAATGGAAAAGGAGCCAAGTGAAGAAAACGGGAAATAACACAAGCACTGGCAAGTTAGATGCAAGGCATTGATAAGGCAGGCAAAGAGAATTTGAAAAGAAGCTTGCCAAGGAAGCAAAAACGCATAATAAAACCTTTTTCAAGTACATTCCTAGGAAAAGACCTGTAAGTCAGTTGAACCATTAAAGAATAGAGGGTAAAATGAGTGCTAAGGGTGAGTACAAGGCCATATCAGAGATACTAAATGAATTCTTTGCTTTGGGCTTTACTGAAGATATAGGGAAGTTAACCATGCCAGAAATGGTATTTAAAGGTGATGTATTGGAAGAATTGAAACAAATCTCGATAAATCAGTTATTTGATAAACTAAAAAGTAGCAAATCACCTGGACTGAATGGTATACATCCCAGTGTGCTAAAAACTGAAATAGGAGAGATGTCAAAGATTATTTGTAGTACCTGAAGATTGGAGTGTGTCCAGTTCAAATTTAATACTCAGGGCCTAGTATCAGCAAAGTACTTTTAAGTTTAAATTTAAAACACAGAAGAGAGCTGTCTGGTTAAATTTAGAACCCAGCGGAGAGCTTGTAGTTTAAATTTCATAAGTCAGATCCTAGCAGCAGCAAGGAGCTTTAATTTAAATCAAATCAGAATATAACTTAGCATAAAAGGCAAAACAGGGTCAGTATTCTTTGAGTAACAAATAGTCTTCTAGAGACCTTTACAAAGAGGCCTTCTACCTAGGAGGCAAGAGACCTGTGAAATCTTTTCAATAGGTGTTAATGCCCTGTGGCAGGTCAAAAGGCCATTTTGAAAGACTCCTATCCAAGCAAGGACTGTTAATCACCCAGGAAGTTGGTCACAGCTTACCTCAGAAGCACAGGACAGGGTACTGTGTAGCAGCCCTCTTTTATTAAGCTTTTTAATAAGCCGCCTTGATTTGAGAAGCCTCAGCTTCCTCACCACTTGGTCAAATCTGCCCTCAAAAGATCCAAAAGCTCCTAGATGCACTCCTCAATGCCCCCAGGGAGGGAGGCTTGGACATTAGACTCTTTGGCAGGAGAGTGTTTGAGTTCCATGCTTGTGGCTTGTATAGCCTCTTATGAAATCTACATGGGTATGTTTTTGAAGGGCATCACGTGTGGCCTAGATGATCTGTCCCAACTTCTTCCTCCACAGAGATTGGAGGAGTAATGTTCCCTGGTGAAACACAGCGAAGAATACTTGAAGTTCATAGTCTAAGCAACATATATCTTTGATACAGTATCAAGACCCTCTGCAGCAGGTACTGGTGCCTGGAGACTCACCTGGCTCCAGGTTTCAGACCTCTAACAATCTGTGCAGGACAAGCTTGCTGATGTACCGTGCCATGGGAGAGAATCTCTTGAGAGATTAGGTCAAAGAGAAGGCTGGCTGGCTTTATAGAAAACAGCACATCACCCTTCAAAACCTCTCAGGTTGCACATCTGAGCCAACCTCTTACCACACAGGAGGGTTTCAGGGCGGCAACCAGAAAAAGACATATTACTCTCAAAGGCATAGGTATTTTCCTGGTTATCACTATTCCCAAAAAAAGCAGACTCCTCAAGCTCAAACAAAGCAAGAGAAGCCTCAGAAGGCCTAACTGGCTCCTCAGCCAAAATCTGGGGCACGGTTTTGACTGGTTTCTGCAGAGCAAAGCCACTCTACCTTTAGCTGCAGTGAAGGGATTCCCATGTCAGAGGGAGGCTCAGTCTCTGCTCAGAGGGTGGCCCCTCATAACCTCAGACACTTGGGTCCTACAAATTATCCAAAGTGGCTACAAATTGCATCTATTCGATCTTCCTCCAAATTGACTTCAGAGTTCAATCCTTAAACCCTCAGCATCAGAAACTACTTCTGCAAGAAGTCACCACCCTTCTAGGGGATCTAGTGGGGGGTTTTTGTCAGTACAGGCTGCCATTGAGTCTTCTGACTTGGAAAAGGCTGTATTTCCTGACATGGAAAAGTCAGCCAGCGGTTTAAAAAAAAAAAATACTAACTGCAACCACCCTATTTTGTCCACTGACTCAATTGGTGCTTACAGTGCTTGGGATCTGACCATAACCCGGACTCCTGTAATTTGTGTCAGCAAATGACAAAGAAAGGGTTAAAAAATCAGGGAAAGCAGCCTCAGCACACTTTTCTTCAGCATAGACACCCCCGCAGGGCTTCTGTTGTTTATGCGGTTCCCCACGCTCCCTCGGAACCAAAGGGCTATAGTAAGAAACAGCCACCGATGACGCATCGGCATCTCAGCGAAGCAGATTCACCGGATCGTTCCCTTGGGCACTGACACCGGAGCTCTCCTCAGTGGGATTCCGATCCTGAGAACAGAGAGCGGACAGCTAAAACAGCCCCAGTGGGAGGAATTCTCCTCCAAAGCACAAGAGGGACTCAGAGTGCTACCCAGGCTTCAACCTCAGAAGAGCTTCTGGTTCCATTGTCTGGGACGATGGTCCAGAGTCCACCCAGACATCCTCCATCTCCTTTGAGCTGCACATGCTGACCATCGAGAGGAGTTTGGCTGCGCTTCTGGCAGCATCTGTGCCAGTGGTTTCAAGGCCCTCTGGAGCTCAGGTCTCAATATAGAGCGTGGAATCTGGCATTTCAAAGCCCTCGGTGGCCCAGGTCTCGATGCTGAGCCTAGAACCGCTGTCATCGGGACCCTCAGGGTCCATGCTGAGTCTGGAACTGGCCAAATCCCTTCGGCTGCAGGAGGAACAAACATCGAGATTGTCCATCAATATCAGATCGGCAGCGGAGACACAACGGTGACTCTCACTATTTTGACTTCCATTTTGGTGCCTGGGAATAGGAGGCAGTCTCCTGTTTCATAGAGGCACTGTGATATGCTGTTAAACCCTTTACTGCCTCACGAGTGCTGTCGGTCCCTACCAGAGGACATGTCCTTCCAGGACTTTATATAGGGCATGGCCAAGGCTCTCTCGGTCTCCATGGGCACCATGATGGAACTGAGAGCCAAGGAACTGGGGATATTCCAGTATCCCTCAGCTCCTAAGGAGGCTGCCATTCTTCCAGTCCATTGTGTTTTACAGGACATCATGTTTCGGATTTGGGAGACCCCTTTCTCAGTTCCCTTGGTCAGTAAGAGACTGGACATCATGTACAGGCTTCCAGAAACCTCAACTCCCTCACCATTCTATGGTGGTTAAGCCAGCCATGCACTGGCTCAAGAGTACCTGGGAGGGAATCACATACCCTCTATGCCTTTGGCTGCCGATACTTCCAGGCATTGATGTTGGCTTCCCATATTAATTCATATATGCTTTATATGGGCATGTTCCTCAGAGACGATGTAAAGGATCTTGGTGAGTTCTGTGCTGTAATCCCTTCAGAGAAGCAGGATGCCTACCGGGCCTTAGATAAGCATGATCAGAACTGTTCTCAATTCATTACCAGAGCAGCTTTTGACTCTTTTGAGTCTACCAGTAGAGCTGCAGCAGTAGGCATTGGAACCAGAAGACTGACTTGGTTACAGTCTTCGGACCTGGAACAGTGGGTTCAAGACAAGCTAGCAGACATTCCCTGTCGAGATGAAAACCTCTTTGGTAAGGGTTGGAGGGAGAAGGCTGGTGAAATAGAGACAAAAGACCTTCCAATGAAGATCTTGAAGAACAGCCGATCCTTCTAGGAAGAAGGCCTTTGTAAAGAACCCCCCCTCCTAAAAAGAAGAAATATTACCCCTCTCTTATCCTGCTTACACACCCTACCATACTCGCCAGTCAACAGAAGCCTCTGGCTCCTTGCCAACCCAAGAGGCCTAAATCTCCTAAGCCACAACCAGCCCCCCCTCCCCCGCAGCCCCAGCCTGGGATTAGCTTTTAACTGCTTCCTGGAGAATATTGCCACTCTTCCACTGAAGGACCCCCAGCCTTCTCACACTGTTGGCAGGCTGGTCCATTTTGTTCACAGGTGGCCCCTCATAACATCAGAACCCTGGGCTCTACAGGTCGTCCTCAAGGGCTACATGCTCCATTTTGCCTAGTTATCACCTCCCCTCTTTCCAGGGGAGTATCTTCTAGAATCTCTCAATCGGGCTCTGTTGCAACAGGAAGTCACCACTCTTCTAAGAGAGGGGTGCGATAGAACTTGTTCCCTGTGCACAGGAAAGGTTAGGGTTTTATTCCCAGTATTTCCTTATTCCCAAAAAATCAGAAGGGTTCCAACCCATCCTGGATCTCCAGAACCCCTCAAGTTTCTAATATGTGAGAAGTTAAAGATTTCTCTAGGAACCCTACTGCCCTACCTTCAGAGGAACAATTAGCTCTGTTCTCTGGATTTAAAGGATGCGTGTATACACATCCTCATTCACCTGTTGCACAGGCTGTACCTTTGCTTCATGTTCGATGGCAGACATTACCAATACAGAGTCCTGCCCTTCGGACTGGCATCTGCCCCAGAGGTCTTTATGAAATGTCTGGCGGTAGTCGTGGCCTATTGCCACACCCTAGGCATCGTCTTCCCCTACTTAGATGACTGGCTCTTCAGGGGCAAGTCACCACAGCTGGTGCATCTGTCCATTCAATGCATTGTCACGGTGCTAGAACATCTCTGCTTTGTCATAAACTTTCTAAAGTCGCAACTTTCTCCCACTCAAACTGGAATTTATAGGTGCCCTTCTTGATATGACTTGCTCGAGCTTTCCTGCCCAAGGACCACCTCAAACGCCTCACAAAAATAGCAGGCATCATTCAATGCAGTCGTCTCACAACAGCACGAGGCATGCTTTGTCTTCTCAGTCACATGGCCTCCACGATCCATGTAGTCCCCTATGCTAAGCTGCATATGCACCAAGCGCAGTGAACCCTCTCCTCCCAATGGAAACAAGCGACAAGCTGTCTGAGACAGTGGTAGTCGCCCCTTTTCTGGCAGACTCCTTTCACTGGTGGCTCTCTCCTCAAAACCTTCTCGTAGGGCAACCTTTTCAGATGCCTCCACCTCAATGGACCCTCACCACCAATGCATCCAAACAGGGCTGGGGAGCTCATCTGGATAGCCTGGTCACACAGGGCCTATGGTCTCAACAGGAAGCTTCCCATCAGATCAACTTCCTGGAATTGAGAGCGATAGCAAATGCCCTTTGGGCGTTTTGCCATCAGTTTATTACATCGATCAATCCTGGTTCAGACAGACAACCAGGTTGCTATGTTTTACGTCAACAAGCAGGGGGGGCACGGGCTCCTACCTCTGCAAGGGAGCGATCCCCCTGTGGACCACTGCCCTGGCTCGAGCCATTTATCTTCCGGGAGAGCAGAATGTTCTCACGGACAGTCTGTCGGGTACTCTGACCTTACGAGTGGACTCTTCATCGGAGAGTAGTAGATTGCATTTTCCAGCTCTAGGGAAACCTGCAGATGGACCTGTTTGCCACTCTGCTCAATGTGCAGGTCCCTCATTTTTGCTCCAGGTTGCTGTCTCCACAACGTCAAGCCCCGGATGCTTTCCTCTTTCATTGGGGAACGGGTCTGTTAAACGCTTACCTGCCCATTCTGCTAGTAGCCAAGACGCTATTAAAGTTACATACAGACAGTCACCATGATCCTGGTAGCCCTGTTCTGGCCCTGACAGCCGTGGTTTACCCAGCCTCTCTGAGATGTGCCCCAGACCTGATCTCGCAGGATCAGGGGGTGCTGCTCCATCCCAATATTCGTACGCTTCACCTGATTGCTTGGCTGCTGAGGGTAGTCCTTTCCAATTCAATTTACCTGTTGCAGTAACAGACATCCTTGTGGCATCCTGTAAGGACATCACGCAACGTACGTATGCCTTTGTGGCGCCAGTTTGTGGTTTTGTGCACTCTGCGCTCCCTCAACCCCTTCAATTGTCCAGTAGAGTCTGTTCTGCTGTACCTGTTCCACCTTTCTTCTACAGGTCTCAAGACTAATTCTATTCGTGTCTACCTCTGTGCCATTTCGGCTTCTCATTGAGGGTTTCATGGAAAACCAGTTTCCACGCATCCATTGGTAGCCCGCTTCATGCATGGTGGTCTCTTGAAGAAAACACCAAAAAGCTGTCTTAGGGCAGCAATAACCCAGAAAAGAAAACCAGCCCTGTACTATGCTTTACTCAAATACTAACAACCAATATTAATCTTATTATAATAATTACTTTTAACAGGCAAAAATGACCTCAGGATGGCTAATATCCCTCACACAGTGACACGGCACTTTAGGGAAATAGCAGACGCTTCACATCACTGGTCAAATAGCCTATACCATCCAACCATATAAATACAACCAATTAAACAAAACTTAATACACCCCAAACAATTCACTTAGGAACCCATATCTAGTAAACTTCACAAACGCTCACCTTCATACATACCACACACCCATTAAAAGCGTCTAACTTTAATAATCATAGCAGTATATCAGGAGTCATCAGTGCAGTCCCAGAGCTGAAAAAACATAGCACAAAATTACTTCCAAGTAAATAGAAGCCCCCAAATAAGAGCCCACTGTACTTATCTGAAGTAAACAGCATAAACAGCACACAGTTTCAACGGGACCAAATCCAACGGCTCTTCAGCACACTGCCAAAGCCATTGCTGTAAGCCCTTTTGATAAAGCCTTTTTTGGCGAAATGGAAGCTTGCGTCAAGGGCAAGCATGGAGAGTTAAAGTTTGAAGTTTAGAGCCTGAAAGAGAAGTGTTTTTCCTCAGTTTTGGCTGGTTCATTGAGCTGGCTTTGGCAGTGTGCTGAAGAGCCGTTGGATTTGGTCCCGTTGAGACTGTGTGCTGTTTATGCTGTTTACTTCAGATAAGTACAGTGGGCTCTTATTTGGGGGCTTCTATTGGAAGTAATTTTGTGCTATGTTTTTTCAGCTCTGGGACTGCACTGATGACTCCTGATATACTGCTATGATTATTAAAGTTAGACGCTTTTAATGGGTGTGTGGTATGTATGAAGGTGAGTGTTTGTGAAGTTTACTAGATATGGGTTCCTAAGTGAATTGTTTGGGGTGTATTAAGTTTTGTTTAATTGGTTGTAGTTATATGGTTGGATGGTATAGGCTATTTGACCAGTGATGTGAAGCGTCTGCTATTTCCCTAAAGTGCCGTGTCACTGTGTGAGGGATATTAGCCATCCTGAGGTCATTTTTGCCTGTTAAAAGTAATTATTATAATAAGATTAATATTGGTTGTTAGTATTTGAGTAAAGCATAGTACAGGGCTGGTTCTCCTCTTGAATAAGCCATCGATTTGGCCCTCACCTGTCGCCTGAGACCTCAGTGTGGTTCCTTTGCGTCCCTCTAGTCCAGTCCCAGAACCATAGAGTTTACAACCTCATCCAGCAGCTTTGGAGACTGAAAGATGTCATCGCTTTGGTGTCCCTGGTATAAATAGGCAAGGACCGTCCCCTCAGTGGACGCAAATAAGCAGAGCTTATTTTTAAATTTAAGAATTTTTGAGTGTTGATTTTTTTGGTTTTTGATTTTTGTTTTTCAGGTCCAGTGTTGCTGTTGGAAGGTGCCTTCTCTCCCTTCTCCTCCTCTCTATTCCCCCTCCCTCCCCTCCCTCTCCTCTCCCTCTGTAGTTTGAGTTTTTTTCCCCAGCACTTAAACGAGCAAAAGGGGAGAGTAGTGCAGAGTGTGGCCTCCCGAACCCGCAGCAAAAGGGTGAGGAGCAGGTAGCAGGCCGAAGATCAGCAGCAGCGCCTGTGAGGAGTGGGAGCCAGGGCACAGTAGGCTCGGCTCTGTTAAAGGTGAAGTCGCCAGAGCTGAAGCCGCAATTAAGGCTGTGCTCCGGCGTCGGTCTGCCTCCTCTTCCCCCCCCCCCCCTTCCTCGGATCGTCGGCTGCAGCGGTGAGTCTGTTTTAGCGGCTGTCCACATATTTCTTGGCGGGGCGCAGAGAGGGGATAGAGGGGAGGCTTTGCAGCACGCGGGGACCCGAGCTGTGCAGGGGAAGCCGCGTGTTGGTGAGTGGGAAGTTTGCTGGCGGCCGCGTTTTCAGTGTTCCCATTTTAATTTGCTTTTTGGCAGTCCCCTGAGCATCGTTTGGGCTTCTGGTTGCCCAAGGGGGGCTAGGGGGCTGATTGTGTTGTGGATTTTGACATAAAAAAAAAAGATAAAAGGGATCATTTAAGCAACGCTGATTGTGCTGTTAAGCAGCTTCTGGTCTTGCTATGTGCAGGATGCCGGCTAAACCTCGCTGTCTCGTCTGTGGGGTTCGACGCAGCGACATGTTGGAGTCAGGTGTTTGTAGGAGCTGCTCCGTGGAGGCAGGAGTGATGGATACGGCTCTGGGGGGGTCGGCTGGGGAGCAGGTGGCGGTCCCTTCAGAGGCGGAGGTGTCAGCCGCATTTCTTGGGGTCCGTGGAGCCAACGGCGGGGCCGTCCTCGGCAGAGGGCGCTTCTCCGGCGGGGGGGGGGGAGTCAGGGAGTGGGTTCTCCTGGGATCCCTCCGGACTTCTTCTCGCTGATGCAACAAGCATTTGCCTTGCTGCAGCCCGCTTTGGGAACTCAGGCTCAGGCTTCTAAAGGGCAGAAGTGAGCAGGGCCGGGGGGTCCTCTGGGGGAGAAGGCAATCCCGAACAAGAGACGGAGAGAGGCAGTAGAAGATAGCCCCCTTCTAGGCGAGAGGAGGAGTTGACAGTGGGGTATATGCTGGTGGAGGAGGCCTCGGATGAGGAATTGGAGGAGGGGGAGTTGCCGGACTCGGAACAGAGTAGAGTGGTCCGGGTTTTTCGTAAAGAGGAGCTGCCGGCTTTGATTGCAGAGACTCTCAAGGCGTTGAATATGCCTTTGGTGGCGCCTTTCGCAGAGGAAGCGTTGGAGGATCCGTTGCAGGCGGTGAGGACGTCCCAACGGGTATTTCCCGTTCATAGAGTCTTTAAGAACATGATTCAAGAGGAATGGGACGTACCGGAGGCGGCGCTGCGAGGATCCAGGGCATTGGCCTGGCTGTATCCGCTTTCGGACCAGGATAGGGAACTGTTTCGGTCGCCAAGGGTGGATGCGGCGGTGTCGGTCACTAAGAAGACTACGATTCCGGTGGAGGGGGCTGCAGCATTAAAGGATGTGCAGGACAGGAAGTTGGATACATTGATGAAGCAGGTGCTCGATGTGTGTGCCTTCTCCTTGCAGGCCTCGATAGCGGGGGCGTGGGTGGCGAGAGGCTGTTTGAGATGGTCCCAAAGGTTGCAGGGGGATCACTTGCAGGGTCAGGCAGATGAAGTAGCGCGGTTGGAGTCGGGCACAGCTTATCTGTCAGACATTCATTGTGATCTCATTCGGGGGCTGGCTAGGAGTATGGCTTCGGTGGTGGCAACTCGCCGGTATCTCTGGATGCGTAACTGGTCGGCGGACGGATCTTCTAAGGCGTGGCTTAGCAAGCTTCCCTTTCGGGGGACGCTTCTGTTTGGAGAAGATTTGGAAAAGTTGGTTAAGGATCTTGGGGAGTCCAAGGGGGGTCGGCTCCCGGAGGATAAGCCTAAGCAGGGCCGCGGTTCGTCTGGGTCCCGGGGGGTCCCGAGAGATTTTCGTAGATTCCGGTCCTCGCGCTTTAGCCAACCACAGAGGAGCAGATTTCCCCTGCGGGGTCAGGGGTTTCAAGGTTTCCGGGGACGGGCAGAGGTTTTGCGCCCTTCCAGTCCTCTACCGTTAAGAAATCCCAATGAAATAAGGCGGACCCAGGTGGCGGTGGTGCCCGTGGGAGGACGGTTACGGGAGTTTTACCCCGCCTGGGTCCAGATTACGTCAGATCAGTGGGTGTTGGAGGTCATTCGAGAAGGCTATGCTCTGGAGCTCCATCGACCCATGTTAGATTCCTTTGTCCAATCCCCGTGCAGAGCCCCTCGGAAGCTAAGGGTAGTCAAAGACACTCTGCGGCGGCTGCTGCATCTCAGAGCGGTGGTGCCCGTTCCGGAGGACCAGTATGGGTGCGGTCGATACTCCATCTATTTTGTAGTCCCAAGAAAGGAAGGTACCTTTCGACCAATCCTGGATTTAAAGAGGGTAAATCAGTGCCTGAGAGTGACTCATTTCCGGATGGAAACGTTGCGTTCTGTCATTGCGGCGGTCAGAGCGGGAGAGTTCTTGATGGCTTTGGACCTCACAGAGGCGTATTTCCATATCCCGGTTCGGCAAGAGCACCAAAGATTTCTGCGGTTTGCGGTGCCGATGGGACATTTTCAGTTCCAAGCTTTGCCCTTTGGGTTGGTGACAGCCCCTCGGACGTTCACCAAGATCATGGTGGTGGTGGTGGTGGCGACGCTCCTCAAGGAGGGCATACTGGTGCATCCTTACTTGGACGATTGGTTGATTCAAGCAAAGTCATACCTCAAGGCTAGGCCCTGTCTTCCCTCCTCTTCAACCTTTATCTACGGCCAGTTTGTAAAACATTCCAGGAACACCAGATCAGTTATCACATCTATGCTGATGACCTAATGCTCTACACTCAACTTGATGTAGACAACCCGAACATCAGTCAACTGGAAAAATGCCTCAGTGAGCTACAATTCTGGCTGCAACAGAATAACATGGCCATTAATCACAAAAAGACCGAAGTGATGTTCATTTCCAGAAAACCAGATTTCAACCCACCACCTACAGTCACCATGAACAATAACGTCTACGCCACAAAGAGCGAGCTAAAATACCTTGGTGTGACACTGGATTGCAACCTAAAGATGGAAAAGCATCTCCGAATTACCAATCGAGCCATTTTCCACAAAATAAGTCTTGCACCCACTACGTAGCATCATAGAGCACTCAGATTTTAGGACCGTTGCACAAGCCCTCATCATTCCTCACCTGGACTACTGCAACGCCATACTTCAAGGGTTGCCTAAAAAAACCCTCAACATCCTCCAAATGGCGCAAAATGTGGCAGCTAGATTAATCATGAGGAAAGGCCTGAAGGAGCATATCACACCAATTCTAATGGACCTACATGGCACGCATACAATACAAAATCCTAATCACCACATTCAAGCTCATTCATAATATAGCACCCTCTTTTCTCAACGCCCTTATCACATCACAGCCAAATAACAGAAGCATAAGAACCACACACCTCAATACCCTCATTGTTCCGGCTAGCCTGAGATCTGTCACTGCAACCACCAGCAACCGAGCATTCTCATTCATAGCGCCACTGCTATGGAACCAACTACCATGCGAACTGAGAGCAATCAGTGACCTGTTGGTATTCAGAAAAAAGCTAAAGACGCATCTTTTCCAGACACACTTCAATCCCACATAACCTCTTTCACCATGCACAAGGAAAGAGCACTACACGTCAAACACCTATAGACTCCGACAACCTGTAAATATGTACATACATGTGTAATCAATGTCTTGCAATCAAGTGTAAACCTGTAATCTGAATGTTTGTCCTGTACTGAATCATTATGTATGTTATAATCCATGGCCTGTACAACCATACTGTTATGTATAGCAAACCCCTGCTGATCGCTGGAAGTAGTGGGATATAAGTGTACACTAAATAAATAAAATAAGAGAGGAGAGTGTCGCGGCCACAGACAGAGTGGTGCAGATGTTGGAAAGTCTAAGCTGGGTGGTCAACTTGGCAAAGAGCAAGTTGGTTCCCACTCAGTCTCTGGAATACTTGGGGGCGTGCTTCGAGATGGTGCAAGGGGCGGTGTTTCTCCCAGTTCACAGAGCAGTTCACAGAACGCAAGGATTGAGGGAACTAGTGAAGAGGTTTCTGGCGCAGGGCGCCGACGGCGTGGCAGTACCTGCAATTGCTCGGAACGATGGCGGCCACGATCGAAGTAGTTCGCTAGGCCAGGTCTCATATGAGGCCGTTGCAGAGCACCCTTCTTCAGCGTTGGTCTCATCAGAGGGACGCGTTGTCTCAAAGGCTAGTTTGTCCCCTAGACGTGCGTCAGGAGCTTCTTTGGTGGTTGAGACCCGAGAGTCTGGAAGCCGGCGTGCCATTAGAGCCTCCATCCTGGAGACTGGTGACCACGGATGCAAGTCTTGTGGGGTGGGGGGCGCATTGCGAAGGAAGGTTTGCCCAGGGGCAGTGGTCGTTAGAAGAACAGGAGTGGTCCATAAACAAATTGGAGATGAGAGCGGTGTGTTTGGCCCTTCAGGAGTTTCAGGAGTACCCGCGTCAGGAGGCGGTGCGAGTGTTCTCCGACAATGCGATAACGGTAGCCTATATCAATCGCCAGGGCGGCACGGGCAGTGCATCGCTGGAGGTGGAGGCGAGGCAGCTGTTGTATTGGGCCAAGCAGAATCTAAGGGCGTTGTCGGCGCGGCACGTGGCAAGAGTGGACAGTGTCGAAGCAGATTTTCTAAGTCGCCGCAGGTTGGATCCGGGGGGACTGGGGGCTCCACCCGGATGTTTTTGCGATGGTAGTGAGGCGTTGGGGGATCCCGATAATGGACCTCATGGCAAGCTTCGAGTCAGCAAAGGTGGCTCGATTCTTCAGCAGGCGGAGAGAATAAATGCCGGAGGGCCTAGATGCGTTGGCACAGAGGTGGCCGGTGGACGGGCTTCTCTGTGTTTCCGCCTTGGGCTCTCATAGGCAAGGTGGTGCAGTGCATAGAAAGGCACACCGGGTTGGTGGTTCTGGTAGCGCCCGATTGGCCCAGAAGACCGTGGTATGCGGATTTGGTACGCCTGCTGGTGGACAGACCGTGGAGGCTTCCTCTGCGGAAGGATCTCTTAGTGCAGGGGCTGCTGTGCATGCCTCAGGTGGAACGATTCTCACTTACGGCATGGCTCTTGAGAGGGCTAGGCTGACGGCCAAGGGTTACTCGGCGGCGGTCATCTCTGGGTTGCTGAAGTCTCGAAGGCGGTCTACTTCGTTGGTGTACATCCGAGTGTGGCGTGTGTTTGAGGCTTGGTGTGCGGAGCAGAGTCTGCGGCCTTTGGGGGCCTCGGTGCTGCAGGTCCTTGCGTCTTTGCAGGATGGGGTGGAGAAGGGGCTAGCGCCTAGCTCCTTGAGGGTGCAGTTGGCAGCCATTTCCTGTTTCCGGGGGAAGGTTCAAGGACAGCTGTTAGGGGCGCACGGCGATGTTCGGCGGTTTTTGCGAGCCATACTGCTTCTGCGGCCTCCGAGACGAAGTTCATTTCCCCCCTGGGATCTGAATTTGGTGTTGGAGGTTTTGCTCAGGGAGCCGTTTGAGCCGTTAGGTAGGGCCTCGTTGAAGGATTTGACGTTAAAGACAGTTTTCTTGGTAGCTATTTGCTCTACCAGACGGATCTCGGAGTTGCAAGCCTTATCTTGTAAGGAGCCGTATTTGTCCTTCAGTCACAAGGTGGTATTGTGGACAGTGCCTGCCTTTTTACCAAAGGTGGTTTCGGTGTTTCATGTTAACCAGGTGGTGTCCCTTCTGGTGTTCTTGGTAGGGCAGGCGGGTACGTCTGGAGATAGGTTGCGGGTGCTGAAGAAGTATCTCCGTAGAACCGCTCCTTTCCGGAGGTCGGACAGGTTGTTTCATTTGGTGGCCTGCGGCATGGGGGAGGCGGCGGCGATGTCTATTTCTTACTGGTTAAAAGAGACCATTGCTTCGGCTTACCTACTAAAGGGTAAGGTAGTTCAACGAGGGCGCAAGCGGCCTCATGGGCAGAGTTCAGTTTGGTGCCGGCTGAGGACATTTGTAGAGTGGCGACTTGGTGGTCGTTGCATTCTTTTGCTAAGCACTATAGGCTAGATGTACAGTCGGCTGGGGATAGCCGTTTTGGCTCAGCGGTACTTCAGGCTGGGCTGGCGGGTCCCTCCTGTTGATATTCACTGCTCTGTTACATCCTCTATGGTTCCGGGACTGGACTAGAGGGACGCAAAGGAAGAGGAAATTAGACTTACCTGCTAATTGTTGTTCCTTAAGGAACTCTAGTCCAGTCCCGGATCCCTCCCCGGTAGTGTAAGGGGTGTGCAGCCTGAAGTCGGAGGGTGCGGTAGAAATAGGTTTCTCAATGAAGCGCAGAGAGGTCGCAGGGGGGACCTTTTTTCGCAGCACTGCTCCGTGGGTCTTGGAGGGCCCTTTTTTCTATCTCCAAGAACTTCTCCTTCCCTGGCGTTGTCAGGAAGGCTGTAGGTGGTGAAGATGTTTTTTTCTTATGCCTTATTCCTTATTCCTTTAACTACTTATTTGTTGCTCTGCTGAGTCTGCTTTGTCAATAGGTACTGGTGGAAGGGGGCGGTCCTTGCCTACTTATACCAGTGACACCAAAGCGATGACATCTTTCAGTCTCCAAAGCTGCTGGATGAGGTTGTAAACTCTATGGTTCCGGGACTGGACTAGAGTTCCTTAAGGAACAACAATTAGCAGGTAAGTCTAATTTCCTTTTCTTGCTCAACTGCTCAAGCCTCCCTTTGAGCCTCTAGGCCAGTGATGGCTAACCTTTTTGAGCCCGAGTGCCCAAACTGCCGCACAAAACCAAAGAATTTCCTCAAAGTGCCAGCACGTCATTTGCATAAGTGGTCTTATTTGCATAAATATTTGCATAATGTTACCATACACTAACTTTTAGTAAACATGTCTCTTAATGAGTGTATGGATAAAGAAAGACTAAAAGATTTCTACATTACTATAATCCAGTGCCAACCGCCAGGCACATTAGGAACTACTACAAACGCTGCCCATTTAGAACCCATAGCAAACCCGCCGTATCCTGACAGCATTACCAGGACTCACAAAGCACCATACCCTACCTATCAAAAGGCAACACTGCAAATATTAAACCAATACATTTCAGAGAATACTGGGGAAAGAGAACAAGTGGCAACGTCAAATAGGAATTTCCTCTTGTACCAAACAAAGCGCAGATGTTAATGATGCACATTTCCCAGAGCTGACATATTCCAGTTAATAAATTCAAAATAAAGAGATATCTTTCTACCTTTTGTGCATTTTTTTTTCAGTTGCAATTGGTCCAGCCACCTTCTTCTGGTTTCTTCATGTTTTCTGCTAACTCTCCATCGTCTGCTGTCCATTTGTCCTTTCTTCTCTCTTCTAGTTTTTTTTCCATTCTCTCTCTCTCTCTACATCTGCTTTAACATACTAATCTTTTTCCTTTTGCTCTTTCCTCATTCCTATTTCATCCACACAAATTTTACCCCTCCATCCTCAATCCCCAATTACTCTCCCAATACCTGGCCAATTGTAGATTTTTCATCCCTCCTACACAAAATATTTTTCCCCTCTCCATTTTACTCTCCCAGCCCCATCCCATTCTAATCCTCCCCCAACATCAGCTCCCTTCTAGTTCCAGTCTCACCCAGCATCCATTCCCTTCTAGTCCCTGCATCAGCCCATTTCCAGTCCAAGTCCCTTCATCAGCTCATTTTCAATCCTAGCCCCCCCATCAGCCCATTTCTACTCATTTCCTAGCCCCACCATCAGCCCATGTCAAATCATAGCTCCCCTCCACTCAGCCCAATTCCAGTCCAAGCCCCCCCATGAGCCTACTTCCAGTTCTAGCCCCTCCATGAGTCCATTTCAATTCAAGCCCCCACCACAGCCCATTTCCAATCTTAGCTCCCCCCAACAGCCCATTTCCAGTCCTATCCTAGCTGTTCCATCAGCCCATTTTCAGTCCTAGCTCCCTTCCCTCACAGCCCATTTCCATTCCAAGCCCCCTCCC
Organism: Ichthyophis bannanicus; assembly: GCA_033557465.1. Lineage (NCBI taxonomy): Eukaryota > Metazoa > Chordata > Amphibia > Gymnophiona > Ichthyophiidae > Ichthyophis > Ichthyophis bannanicus. The sequence goes on from CM066035.1 coordinate 499,388,700, forward strand.
CATCAGCTATTTGCAGTTCAAGCCTCCCCTTCCACTCAGCCCATTTCCAGTCCTAGCAACACCCCAACCCATTACCAGTCCTAGCCCCCCGTCAATCAACTTTCAGTCCTAACCCCCATCACCCCATTTTCAGTTTAAGCCCCCCCCTATAACCCTTTACCAGTCCTAACCCCCCATCAGCCCATTTCCAGTCAGCCCCCCATAGCCCATTGCCAGTCCTAAACCCCCCCATCAGCCCACAGCCCATTACCAGTCCTAACCACATCAGCCCACCTCAAGTCCTAACCCCTCCCCATCAGCCCATTTCCTGTCCTAGCCCCCCCCATAACCCATTATCAGTCCTACACCCCCATCAGCCCACTACCAGTCTTAACCCCCCCATAGCCCATTACCAGTCCTAACCCCCCCCATCAGCCCACTACCAGTCTTAACCCCCCCATAGCCCATTACCAGTCCTAACCCCCCCATCACCCCATTTCCAGACAGCCCTCATCAGCTCATAGCCCATTGCCAGCCCTCATCAGCCCACAGCCCATTGCTAGTCTTAACTCCCCCCCATAGCCCACTGCGTCTTAACCCCCCTCCCCAGCCCACTGCCAGTCTTAACCCCCCCTCCCTAGCCCATTGCCAGTCTCAACCCCCCTCCCTCCCTAGCCCATTGCCAGTCTCAACCCCCCTCCCTCCCTAGCCCATTGCCAGTCTCAACCCCCCTCCCTCCCTAGCCCATTGCCAGTCTTAACCTCCCTCCCTCCCTCCCTAGCCCATTGCCAGTCTCAACCTCCCTCCCTCCCTAGCCCATTGCCAGTCTCAACCCCCTCCCTCCCTCCCTAGCCCATTGCCAGTCTCAACCCCCCTCCCTCCCCTCCCTAGCCCATTGCCAGTCTCAACCCCCTCCCTCCCTCCCTAGCCCATTGCCAGTCTCAACCCCCCTCCCTCCCTAGCCCATTGCCAGTCTTAACCCACTCCCTCCCTAGCCCATTGCCAGTCTTAACCTCCCTCCCTCCCTAGCCCATTGCCAGTCTTAACCCCCCTCCCTCCCTCCCTCCCTAGCCCATTGCCAGTCCTAACCCCCTCTCCCTCCCTAGCCCATTGCCAGTCTTAACCCCCCTCCCTCGACTCATGGCACGAAAAAAAAAAAAGCTGCCCCCAGCCGCCGCGGCGGCATGGAGTGTCCCCCGGGGCTCCCAATGCCCGGCGGGACAATCCCGGCGCTGCGCAGCCCCGCGCTGCCGGGTGGCAGAGACGCGAAGGGAGGGAGAGTCTCCCTCGCGTCTCTCTTAAGCCCGCAGGGGCAGATGGGAAATTTCCCATCAGCCCCTGCGGGCTTAACAGAGACGCGAGGGAGACTCTCCCTTCGCGTCTCTGCAAGCCGGCAGAGAGGGGCTGAGCAGCGCCGGGAGAGTCCCGCCGGGCAGAGGGAGCCCCGCAGGACACTCCATGCCGCCGCGGCGGCAGCGGGCAGCTTTTTTTTTTTTTTTTTTAATGTGCGACCTTCCCGCGTGCCAGCTGCAAGGCCTTCGCGTGCCACAGCTGGCACGCGTGCCATAGGTTCGCCATCGCTGCTCTAGGCACTACTTCCCTCAAGTTTCTTACTTGGAAGGTCTCCTTCCTACTTGTGCTTACCTTGGCTCGCCGGGTCAGCAAACTGCAGGCTTTGGTTGCACTTTCACCCTATACACGTTTTCATTATGACAGGTGATCCTGCGAACGCATCCTTCCAAAGGTTGTATCCCTTTTCCATCTCAACCAGTTGGTAATTCTTCCGACCTTTTTTTCCCAAACCACATGCATCTCTGGTTGAGGTAGTGCTTCATACCCTAGTTTGCAAAGGAGCTTTAGCATATTACCTTGACAGAACCAAGGTACACGGAAAATCCTCATTATTCATTTCTTTTCCCAAAGCCTAAAATGTGCCCTTAATAACGCTCGCTCGATTAGAAAAAAATGGCCTGTAATCCAAGATATAGTTACCCATCACAATCTTGACGCACTCTTGATCACTGAAACTTGGCTATCAAAAGAAGATAATGTCCTCATTAACCAACTCATTCCACCAAATTTCTCCATACACACAACTCACAGAGAGAAGGGAGGAGGAGCACTCATTCTCACCAAGTCTGAACTCCTTTTCAATACAACTAACTCCTACAGCTCAGACAATCTGGAAATAATCACCATAGTGAACAAGCAATGCTCCATCAACTTGATTTACAGAACCCCTTCAAGCTCCCAGGATGACCTTCCCACCATATTAGACATTGCTGCCAATACCAGCAACCTTAACACTCCAAACTGGATAATGGGAGATCTCAATCTCCCATCACTACAGCAACATCAGTCCTCTTCATTCCTCAATGCCATCGAAAGTCTTGGATATCAACACAACTAATCATGGAGCCCACACACATCAAAGGAAACATTCTTGACATGGTCTTCGCTCCACAATCTGCTTCTACACAAAACAGCAACATTATAAAATCTATCACTGATGTACCATGGTCAGACCACAAACTCATAAGCCTACAAATTCCCTTGGGCAACACTCATTCCCTAAACAGAAACCTTGACAACACACCAAGAGCCCCATCAAGAGGCTTTCGGCCCTTCAATAAGGATTTAATAATGACAAATACCCAACCACTCCTCAATACAACACTCAACCTGGAAGAAGCAATTGAAGCCTGGAATAACAGCCTCAATGCCATTGCTATTCTACCACACAAAAACAACACATCAAGGAAAAGAACATCCGCTCCATGGTTCTCTCCTGATCTGCGATATTCTCTTATGCACCTTAGAAGACTCGAAAAACGCTGGCGCCGATCACTGGCCATTGATGATCATACAGCCTACAATCTCTATTTAGCAACTCACCGTGAAGCAATCACAACCAAGAGGAAGCAGTATCACACAGAGATGCTCAAAAGATCATTAAACAAACCTCGTGATCTTTTCAACCTAGTAAAATCTCTATCAAATGAACCATCATCAGAACAAAAATATGATATTCACCCACAAGAATTTGCTGATTACTTGCAATCTAAACTTCTACAGACGGATGAGCTACAGAAAACAGATATCCAAGAAACAACCTGCCAAAACACCTTAACATCACTTTCCGCACCCTCAGCTAAACAAATTGAAGACACAATCTCCTCGCTCAATACCTCCACCGCTCAAACCGATCCTTGCCCAGCCTTCTGGATAAAGGACCTTAGAAGTGCATTTAGCCCGTTCATTGCAAGAATCATGAACCTCTCATTTACAACTGGATCCTTCCCATCCGCTCCAAAGCTCACATCCATCAGACCACTATTAAAAAAAAACCAAACTAGACCCAAAAAGGGCTGACTCATACAGGCCTATTGCTAGCATTCCCCTCCTAGCAAAAATTTTTGAAAAAGAGGTGCAACGCCAAATTCAAGACCACATAGATTCCACAGCTCCTCTCGACTACTTTCAACATGGCTTCAGAGAACATCATGGAGTTGAAACACTCCTCACCACCCTCCTCAATAACATACATACCAGCATAGACAACATCCGCCAAGGCGTTGTGCTAATCTTCTTAGATATAGCAGCAGCGTTTGATTCGGTAAATCACGAGATACTCATTACACGGTTGAAGGAAAAAGGCATCGGTAGTTCAGCACTGGAATGGTGTAAATCTTACCTGGACACCAGAATGCAATATGTAAAATCTGCAACAGGAGAATCAAATCTCTTCCATCAAAAGCAAGGTGTGCCACAAGGGTCATCTCTTTCATCTCTCATGTTTAACATCTACATGCAGCCTATCTGCAATATCATCAGATCATTCAACGTGAAATGTATGATATATGCAGATGATATCCTACTTTATATGCCATTTTCTACAATGCAATTAGATCTACTGCCCATAATAAATTGCTTCAATGCAGTATCAGAATGGCTTCTCTCACAGAACCTCCGCATCCAACACAAGAAAACTGAGGTTCTCTTTGTTACGAGAGACCCTAACTTCATTCCACCATCACATATAAGTGTTAAAGGAGCTGATCTATCCACCAAAGAAACAATAAGATACCTTGGAGTCACGCTGGACCACCGTCTCAATATGAAAACACACGTAAATAATATTACAAAAGCTGTGTACTTCAAAATGCGCACACTCGGGCATCTACGCTCATTACTGGACCCAGACGATTTTAGAACCATCTTCCAAGCACTCATCTTACCACATTTCGATTTCGCCAATTCAATTCTACAAGGTCTCCCACAATCCACCCTAAGTTCTCTTCAACTTGCCATGAATACGGCTGCAAGGGTTCTACAAGGAGCGTCCAGGAGTGATCATGTGACACCAATCCTCAAACAGCTTCACTGGCTCCCGATACAAGGCAGGCTCATATTCAAAACCCTAATTCTCACATACAAGGCCATCCATGGTTTGTCTGCAAACTCACTAACTGATCTCACACAAACATTACCACCAACTAGATCCAGAAGACAAATAGCGATAAACACCCTAATAATGCCGAAGGCCGTAACAACTTGTAGCCGATCAACAGCGAACAGAGCCTTCATGTTTTGCGCCCCAAAACACTGGAACTCCCTACCACCCAAAATTCGTGCCATAACTGACATAATCCAATTCAGAAAGGCCCTCAAGCATAACCTATTCATCAAATACTACCCTACATAAAGTACAAAATATTCACTACAAACTTAACCACATTCCCTCCTTTCCTAAGCACTATTGATAATTTTACGTAAATACCTCTGTCATGTGATCGAATTAACAGCTCGATATTCTATATATATAGTTTTATCCCCATATTATCCAAGTTTATCTTCCTGTTTTATGTAAAACCGAGCAGCCTGTTCTGGTCTTTGGTTCTCTGTAAACCGCGCTGATTGTAAATAGCGCGGTATATAAAAAATTGAAATAAATAAATAAATACATTTTGAACCTAGTCACCTTGGTCTCCCTGTGACAAAACACACTCTTTTTCTTTGGATAGCAGAATGCATATCCTTTGTATACGCTCTGATGGGTCTGACATTAGAAGGTCATGTAACCACTCTGTGTTGAACCATGGCCACATCTGTAGCCCACTTACACTCTGTATCCCTAGCGGAGATCTGCCATGCTGTCACATAGTCCTCGAATCATACTTTTGCAGCCCATTACTGTCTGGACAAGGACTCTCGTAAGGGCAGCAACTTTGGTCAAGCCGTATTCCGGCACCTCTTTGGGACTTAACTACACCTCCGGCCCTCTGTCCATCCAGGCTGCCGCCTCGATGGGAGTGTGCTGGAGATGCCGTTTACATAGATCCCTTGGACTCCCCATGTTCTTCAACAGTTTTTCCTATTTATAACATAGGCCATGTGGTCTTTTTCTGCCACCGCGTTTCTATTTAGTCTGCCCTTCCATATCAACTACAATAGTCCCTTCCTTATCGATCCTCCAGTTTAGTCCTCCACCTTTGGGTTGTGCACCTCCTCCTGCAGCTTGGAGACTGGGCATGTCACAAAAATGTGACATCACTGGATGTAGTCTGCTGGTCTCTCCCATCATCCCCAGTGTGTCCAGTCTCCATGCATCAGGAGGATTTAGTGAGCCTAAGTGCTAGGCTCACTTGAGAGCAGATAAAGAGCAGTTAGATTAGGTTTAGCTAATTTTTGGCTTGATTTGTCCCTAGTTTGTGTGTGGTATTTTTTTTTGAGGTGCTATATCTTTAAAAAAAAAAAAAGAGGAACAGTTAAACTAAGAGGGGAGGAGTGCTCTTTTCTTGTGCCTGGTCCTGCTGGCCCTGTCTGCCTTCTTACCGTCTCCACAGCTAACTACCGGTGTCAATCTCTCCCCCCTGGTCAGTACGGGGGAGAGCTCAGCAGCGCAGAGAGCCTGCTTGTGCTTCAGCAGCACGGAGCTGCCGCAAATCGGCAGCTGCGCTGGATTTTCCTGCCGGAAATCTGCCCGTCGGCTCCCCGCTCTTTAGCGGAGTGGAGCCACTTGGGCTGCAGCACTGTGATTGAGGCTGCACGGATTACAGATGTTCCTGTGAGTAAGGGAGAAAAGGGCTGTTTTTTGTGAAGGGAAACGGCCGCAGACGCACCGAGCAGGGACCGGAGGTTTTTGGCACCTTTTTCTGCCTCTGACAGGTAGCGGCGGCCATTTTGTCAGTGTGCCTTTGTTTTTCAGGCAGGCAGCTGCATTCCACGGCACTTCAATCCCTGTAATTCCATGCAATTCAATTTTTGGAAGTCTAATTCGTTCTCTCTTTGCTTTAATTTATTTTCAGTTTTCTTTTGGTACTGTAGGATCCTTGTTAAAAGCTCTTTTGCTGGGAGTCTTTGCTTTGGCGGTTCAATTTGGCTGCCTGAATCAGAGGACAGAACTGCTTCATATTTGGTTCTGGTCAGAGTGACTTTGATTGCTGTCTTGGGTTTAAAAAAACAAAACAAAAAAAAACAAACCCGAAAGGAATACTTAGGAAATAATTGCCAAATAGCTTTAAAAAAAAAAGGGAGAATAAAAGAAAAACTGGTACAGTTGCGGAGGTCATGGCCTCATGCCCTCAATGTGTAGTGTGTGATACCCGTAGAGGTGCTATCGCCGACTCTGGCATTTGCTGCTCCACGCTGGTAGAAACCTGCGTACAGCCGCGGCAAATGGAGGTTAAGGTAGGTCAGGATCTTCAGGGGTCCTCGACTGGATTGGACGCGGAGGGGCTGCAGTCTCTTGCGCCAGCGGCCGGGCTCGAGGTAGCAGCCGGTTCGTCTGGGGTTCATGGGCTGCAGGGCTGCAGCCTGAGGATTTTTGCCTGGACTTTGTGTTAATTATGCATGAAGCGTTCTGTTTGCGACGGCAAGGGAAGGTGCCAGAGGCCCTGTTGCTGTCTGTGGTGCCACAAAAGCCAGGTCCAGCTGAGTCGAATGCCAGTTCTGCGAGACCACTGAAGCGAGCAAGGACTCTGGAGCCCTCGATTTCGGAGTTGAAGGGGCAGGAGAACGAGGTCGACCTGGAAGGTGGAGATGAAGAGTTGGAGGAAGGAGATTTTCCTGAGCCAGAGGATCAGGCGAAAATTGTTAGTGTTCCGAAGGGAAGAGTTGACAGCGCTTATCACAGAGTCCCTTCAGACGCTCAAGCTCGCCACAGAACAGCCTGTGGAGGGCGACAGTGGTGAAGACCCAATTATTCAAACAGTGAGACAAACGCAGGTGGTGGTTCCCGTTCACAAGGTAGTTGACAGAATGATACAGGATGAGTGGGATCAGCCAGAGGCAGGGCTCAGGGGTGTTTGCATTATGAATAGACTGTATCCGTTAGCGGATAAGGACAAGGAGAGGTTTCTGTCTCCGAGGATTGATGCAGCGGTGTCAGCAGTGACCAAGAAAACCACTATTCCAGTAGAAGGCAGCGCTGCCTTGAAGGATGCGCAGGATAGGAAGTTGGGATAGTTTGCTGAAACAATCCTTTGAAGCCGACGCGGTGTTATTACAGGCCTCCATTTGTGGGGCGTGGGTGGCAAGAACTTGTCTGCGATGGTATCAGCATTTAAGACAGTCGGCTCAGTTAGAGCAAGAAGGTCTGAGAGAGCTGGACCGCCTGGAGTCGGGGTTGGCTTATCTGTCAGGTGTTCACTATGACTTAATCAGAGCCCTGGCTAATAGTATGGCATTGCTTGTTTCTGCACGCAGGTCCCTGTGGTTGCGGAATTCAGTCGCGCGACGTCAGTACCAGGGAAAATGGTAGAAACCATCATAAAGAACAAAATTACACGACATGTAGATAGTCATGGCCTAATGGGAGACAGCCAACATGGCTTTAGACAAGGAAGATCTTGTCTTACTAATCTGATATGTTTCTTTGAGGGTGTGCATAAACAGGTAGACAAAGGTGAGTCGGTTGATATAGTGTATCTGGACTTCCAGAAAGCTTTTGACAAGGTCCCCCATCAGAGACTTTTGGCAAAGCTAAAAAGTCAGGGGATAGGAGGCAGTGTACTATTGTGGATCGGGAACTGGTTAAAAGATAGAAAGCAGAGGGTAGGGCTAAATGGCCAATATTCCCAATGGAAAAAAGTGAACAGTGGAGTACCCCAGGGATCTGTACTGGGTCCGCTACTTTTTGACATATTCATAAATGACCTTGAAAAAGGAATAACTAGTCAGGTTATCAAATTTGCAGATGACACAAAACTGTTTAAAGTTGTTAAAACCCAAGAGGATTGTGGAAAACTGCAGGAGGATCTGGATAACTTGGAAGACTGGGCATCCAAATGGCAGATGAAATTTAATGTGGACAAATGCAAAGTTATGCACCTAGGAAAGAACAACCCACACTATAGTTACACGATGCAAGGCTCCACATTAGAAACCACCACCCAGGAAAAGGACTTAGGAGTCATCGTGGATAACATGTTAAAACCCTCCGCCCAGTGTGCAGCGGCGGCCAAGAAGGCAAATAGAATGCTAGGTATCATAAAGAAAGGGATGGAGAATAAAACAAAGGATATTATAATGCCTCTGTATCGCTCCATGGTACGACCGCACCTTGAATATTGTGTGCAATTCTGGTCACCGTATCTTAAAAAGGACATAGCGTTATTAGAAAAAGTACAGAGAAGAGCCACCAAATTGGTGAAGGGGATGGAAGGCTACTCCTATGAAGAGAGGCTAAAAAGGTTAGGGCTCTTTAACCTGGAAAAGAGACGGCTGAGGGGAGATATGATAGAGGTCTATAAATTAATGAATGGAGTGGAACGGATAAACGTGGATCAATTGTTTACGCTATCAGAATATAGAAAGACTAGGGGACATGTAATGAAGCTACAGGGTAAACTATTTAAGACAAATAAGAGAAAATATTTTTTCACTCAACGTGTAATCAAACTCTGGAATCTGTTACCGGAGGATGTAGTAAGGGCTGTTAGTGTAGCTGGGTTTAAAAAAGGTTTGGACAAGTTCCTGGAGGAAAGGTCCATAAACCACTATTAAAAAGGGACCCAGGATATCAATGCTTGACCCAGTACAAGCATTGTGGAACCTGTGGTCTTTTGAGGATATTGCTAGGTGCGTAGGACCTAGATTGGCCACTGTTGGAAACAGGATACTGGGCTTGATGGACCTCGGTCTGACCCAGTATGGCATGTCTTATGTTCTTATGTTCTTAATTGGGCAGCAGACGGTTCTTCCAAGGCACGTCTTGGTAAGCTCCCTTTCAAAGGAAAGTTGTTGTTCGGGGAGGATCTCGAAGTTGGTAAGATTTAAGGGAGTCTAAAGGTGGCCAGAGGATAAGCCCAAACAGGAGAAGTCTACGTCGGCCTATCGGGGGTTCTTTTAGAGATTTTCGGAGATTTTGGACTTCTCGCTTGGGTGGATTCCAAAGAGGAAGATTTGCTCCGCTGTCCCAGGGGTTTCAGGGAGCAGGTAGAGGTTTTGCAGCGGCAGCCTCAACAGCCAATCGAAAACTGCAATGAAGTGAGTGGGACCCCGGCAGGAAGTTTGCCGATAGGCGGGCAACTTCGGAACTTTCTTCCTGCTTGGGTCCAAATATCGACCGACCAGTGGGTGTTGGAAATCATCCTGGAGGGCTTTGCGCTGGAGTTCGCATGGCCCGTTCTGGATTCATTTGTTCAGTCGCCCTGCAAGGGGCATCAAAAAGCTCAGGCAGTCCGTTGCACGCTGAATCGGCTGTTGCACTTAGGTGCGGTCGTCCCGGTGCCCAGGGAAGACTACGGCAAGGGTCAATACTCAATTTATTTCGTGGTGCCAAAGAAGGACAGGTTGCTTCGTCCGATTTTAGATCTAAAAGGGGTGAACTGCTGTCTTCGGGTACTGCTTTTCAGAATGGAAATGTTGCGGTCCGTCATTGTGGCAGTGCGCCAAGGAGAGTACTTGACATCCCTTGATCTCTGAGGTGTATTTACACGTTCCGATCAGAGTGGGTCATCAAAGGTTTCTCCGCTTTGCCCTGCCGTGGGGGCACTATCAGTTTCAGGCATTGCCCTTTGGTCTCGCAACGGCGCCGCGAACGTTCACCAAGATCATGGTGGTGGTAGCAGCAGCGTTGCAAAAGGAAGGTATTTTGATTAATCCCTATCTCAACGATTGGTTAATTCGAGCAAAGTCCAGAGCCGAGAGCGTACAAGTTACAAAGTGGTGAAATTCTTGGAGAAGCTCAGCTGGGTGGTCAATGCGAGCAAAAGTCATCTTACTCCATCCCAGAGCCTCGAGTACCTCGGGGTCCAGTTCGACACGCAGAGGGGACAGTATTTCTGCCCGATCAACAGGTCTAAGCCCTACGGCAAGTGGTTCGCCAGTTCAGGGCTACACCGGTTCCTTCGGCCTGGACTTATCTCTGGGTGTTAGGTATGATGGCAGCATCCTTGGAGGTGGTGCCTTTTGCCAGAGCGCATATGAGGCCATTGCAACGGTTGTTGCTTCACCGCTGGTCTCATCAAGCCGACCCGCTGAGCAGATGTCTGCCCTGTCCTCTCAGGGTTCGACAAGCGTTGAAGTGGTGGCTACTTCTGGAGTCGTTGAAGGCAGGGATTCCCCTGGAACAGTCAGAGTGGCTACCCTTGTTGACAGATACAATCCTCGCAGGATGGGGAGCGCATTGCGGGGAGCTCTTCACACACGGTCTGTGGTTAGCTCGGGAGAGCACATGGTCAATCAACAGATTGGAACTCGGAGCGTTAGCGTTAGCATTGCAAGCATTCGAGGGGACGGTGCAGGGTCGGGCGGTAAGGGTTCTATCGGACAACTCTGCAACGGTGGCCTACATCAATCGGCAAGGTGGTACACGAAGTATGGCCATGGAAGAAGATTCAGAGGCACTCTTTGCTTGGGTCGAGCTTCGGCTGATAGCGATTTCGGCAGCACACATTGCCGGGAAGGACAATGTGACGACGGATTTTCTCAGCAGAGTCCAGGTGGATGCCAGCGAATGGGAATTGCATCCGGAGGTCTTTGCGCAGGTGGTGCGCAGGTGGGGGCTGCCAATCATGAATCTCATGGCGACCTTCCACTCAGCAAAGGCCAGTCGGTTCTTCAGCAGACGTTGAGAAAGGATGTCGGAAGGGATCGACGCCCTGCTGCAATGCTGGCCGGTGTCGGGTCTCCTCTGTGTATTCCCTCTGTGGGCGCTCATAGGTCGGGTGGTACAACGGATCGAGGCCCACCCGGGAAGAGTGGTGTTGGTGGCTCCGGACTGGCCACAGCATCCATGGTATGCCGACCTCATTCGCCTCCTCGACGGGGATCCGTGGAGATTGCCGACATCAGTCTGCTACTTCAAGGGCCGCTGTGGATGCCTCAAGTGGATCGGTTCTCGCTTATGGTCTGGCCATTGAAAGGGCACGTTTAAGGAAAAGAGGTTATTCAGGAGCAGTCATTGCGATTTTACTTAAGGCACGGAAGTCATCTACGTCTCTGACATATGTTCACATTTGGCGCATATTTGAGGATTGGTGTTCCAGGAGGCAAGTGCGCGTGGCGACCGCGTCATTGCAGTGATTTTGAGCTTCCTGCAGGACTGTTTTGAAAAGAGCAAGACGGCCAGTTCCTTGAGGGTACAGTTAGCGGCGCTGGCTTGCTATAGAGGCAAGGTGCAAGGAATAGCCCTAGGTGCACATGCTGATGTATTGCGTTTTCTCAAGGCGGTAACGAGGTTACGTCCTCCTTGTAGGATTGTGGTTCCTCTGTGGGATCTCAACTTGGTTTTGGCAGCCCTGGCTAGGGAGCCTTTTGAGCCCTTACAACAAGCGTCCATGAAGGATTTAACCTTGAAGATGGTGTTTTTGGTGGCCATTTGCTCAGCGAGGCGAATTTCTGAGTTACAGGTGTTGTCGTGTAGAGAACCGTTTCTGTCGTTTTCTAGGGAAAAGGTGGTGCTCCGGCCGGTTCCCTCCTTTCTGCCCAAAATAGTTTCTCCGTTTCATATATTTTTATTTATTTTATTTATTTATTTATTACAGTTTCTTATATACCGCGCTATTTAGAATCAGCGCGGTTTACATCATAACAAAATGACCATAACGACAAACTGTCAGGTTTTACATTGAACAGGAGTACAAACTTGGATAACTGGGTTAACTATATACATAAACTATTTACACTGCAGTGTGAGGGCATTTCTAGATTGGGTCATTTCTTGGAGGGGATATCTAGTTCAGTTGCTGTCTGGGAAATATTGGCAGAAAAGGTATGGGTTCGTTAGAAGACGTCGTGACGGACCGGGGATTGCGTCGCTTGGACTTAAAGTGAGTGTTGCATCGGTATTTGAAGGTCTTAGAGACATTTCACAAATTCGAGCGTCTGTTCGGTGGATCCTGTAAGGGAGAGGCGGTGACGAAAGCCTCCATTTCTCGATGGATTAGAGAGGCAATTGCTTCGGCTTATCTGTTGTCGGGGTGACAGGTTCCAGCTGGATTGTGAGCTCATTCTACTAGAGCGCAAGCGGCGTCATGGGCGGAACACAGTTTGGTGTCGCCTGTGGAAATTTGTAGGGCGGCTACTTGGTCGTCTCTTCACACTTTCAGTAGACACTACTGGATGTCTTGGCAGCAAAAGATGCTGTATTTGGGGCGGCGGTGTTGCAGGCCAGCTGGAAGGGTCCCTCCCGATGAGTACTGCTGTTACATCCCAGAGGTGGAGGACTAAACTGGAGGACCGATAAGGAAATGGTAATTGCACTTACCTGGTAATTGTTCTTCCTTGAGGTATGACAGTTTAGTCCTCGTTCCCACCCGGGGTACTGTAGAGCTCTAAGCAGTGGAGGTTCAGCCGGCTGAGAGGTAAGATTACCGGTAGGTACTTATTTGTTTCTAGCATTCTTTGTCTTTTCTGAGTCTTTCCTGTATCTCTTTGGCGCAGGCGAAAGGCGAAGGCACAAGCAGAAAAGCCTATTTTCCGAGACAGAAAGGTCTCTTGTATAAAGCTGTTATACATTCCGTTAGAATGTTTACGATTAGCTACTTATTTGTTTCTCCTTTAAGTGTGCTTTGTCAATAGTTCACTGGGGATGATGGGAGAGATCAGCAGACTACATCCAGTGATGTCACATTTTTGTGACATGCCCAGTCTCCAAGCTGCAGGAGGAGGTGTGCAACCCAGAGGTGGAGGACTAAACTGTCATCCCTCAAGGAAGAACAATTACCAGGTAAGTGTAATTACCATTTTGTTTTACCTTTAGAGAGATCTTCTGTGTTTGTCCCATGCTTTTTTGAATTCAGATACTGTCCTCGTGTCCACCACCTCCACTTGGAGACTATGCCACGTATCGACCACTCTTTCCATAAAGAAATATTTCCACATATTACTCCCGAGTCTATCCCCTTTCACTCTCATACTATGTCCCCCCTCATAGCAGAGTTTTGCCTTCAATTGAAAGAGACCCTCCTTGCCATTTTCCGGTAGTCTGGAGCTAGGGAATCCCATATGTGAAGACTGCATTCCTGCTTGTTCCTGGAGATGACGTAGTTGCTCACTTGTAACAGATGATCTCTGGGAACAGCAGGAATCTGTCTTCACAACCTGCCCTCCTCCCCAAAGAATTGTAGCTTGCTTTTTTTTTTTTCTCTCAGCTATGAACCTCTCTGAGGAGGATCACTGGGAAGGCGGGAAGGCATACATGCCTGCCCAGAGGGATGCTTACACATGCTTCTTATTGGTTGCTGGGGAGCGTAACCACGTGGCTCAGTTGGTGGATGTCACCCATATGTGAAGACCTATTCCTGCTGTTCCTGAAGATCACCTTTTACAGGTGGGTAACTATGCTTTCCTCCCACATGACAGATTATCCATACTGACAGCGAATAATGCAGAGGACTCAAATGAGTCAGCAGGTTTCAGCTCGTGCCAGTTTAGTATTACTGGGCCACATTATGTCAACAGTACATGTAACACTAGGGTGGTCCACATACCAGTGCAAAAAGTTAATGTTTGTAGAATCATTTCTCCACAAAGCTTATTTTTGTCCATTAGGGATATCTTGCTTACCTGTGAAATTTTAGTCTGATTGCAAAACATTTAGAGGTCGCCCCATTCTGAACATTTTGTGGTTGGGAAAAAGCAAAATTTATGTATTGAAAATATTCCTTTTTAAGGCTTAGTTCAGGATGATTGCACGTGAGTCCGAGAATATTACAGATTCAGTCTTGTTTACGTCAGACAGTGGAATGAAGCATCATTTGCAATCCGAGCTCCTCTCAGTGACATCAAATTTTTATCCGTTCCTAAGACTTATCCAATCCAGGCTGTTGCATTTTCAAGGCACCTCCTGGTTTTTGTCTGACTATTTGGCAGGCTTAGCCTTTTTTGATGAGTCTCAGCAGAAACAAAGAAAAAGATGGTACAAAACCTTCAGCGGCCACAATTACCAGACATTCCACTTGCCTGTTGAGTTTGTGTGTTTGTTATAAATGTTAACAAAACAAAACCAGCCTCGTGGAGAACTGAAATCTGTTAGTTTGTGTTTTGTTTTGTTTTTGGACCACCCTAATGTAACACCCTTGGGATGTCTCCATATGAGACAAGCTCAGTGGAAACAGAGTACCCAGTAATCGCAAGCCATAGGGAATCTGAGACCTTCTGTTCATCACTAGTACTCTCATTCAGTCTCTGGACTGGTGGAATATTCAAGACAATTTGGCAAAGGGGCTTCAATCCAGACTGGGTTGGGGAGCTCATCTCAATGGGTTCAACACTCAAGGAACTTGGTCCCTCCAAGAAAGTCTCCATTAGATCAACCTCTTGGAGCTGTTGTGCCGGCTCTAAGGGCTTTCAAAGATCAGTTGCCCTATCAAATTTTTCTAATTCAAACAGACAGTCAAGTAGCTATGTTTTACATAAACAAGCAGGGAGGAATGGGTTTGTACCTCCTATACTGGAAAACAGTCAGGTTGTGGAGGTTCATCCTCTCTCATGAGATGGAATTGAGCCACTTACCTGCCCAGTGAACAAAATATTCTGGCAGACAGGCTGAATCGAGTCCTTCAGCCTCATGAATGCACCCTGAACAGGGGGGTTGCAAGTTGCATCTTTGAGAGTGGGGCACTCCCTTGATAGATATTTTTGTGACTACTCAGAATGCCCAGGTGGATCAGTTCTGCTCTAGAGAGGGAGCACACAACAAATTAGCCTTAAATGATTTCCTCCTAGATTGAAGGGGAGGGTCTTCTGCATGCATATCTTTTAATACTTCTGGTTACTTAAGAACATAAGAGATGCCATACTGGGTCAGACCAAGGTCCATTAAGGCCAGTATCCTGTTACCAACAGTGACTAATCCAGGTTACAAGTACCTAGCAGTTTCCTAAAAAGATTACACAGATTTCCACACTGCTTATCCCAGGTAAGCAGTGTATTTCCCTCATCCTCTTTAATAATGGTTTATGGACTTTTTCTTCAGGAACCTGCCCACCTTTTTTTTTTTTAAACCCAGCTACACCAACAGCATTTATTACATCCTCCGATAACAAATTCCAGAGTTTGATTACGTGTTGAGTGAAAAAAATATTTTCTCTTATTAGTCTTAAATAGGTTACATTGTAGCTTTATTGCATGCCCTCTAGTCTTTCTACTTTTTGATGGCGTAAACAACTGATCTTTGTTTACGCAATTGACTCCATTCATTAATTTTAAACCTCTATCATATTTCCCTTCAGTATCTCTTTTCCAAGTTGAAGAGCCCTAACCCTTTTTTTTTTTTCATTTAAAATTTCAAGTGTTTTAACCAATTACAAATATCATACATAGTCCATCACCACCATCCACTTACCCCAAGAACTTCCTCTCCAATGCCCCCTCCCCCCTCACATTCCACTTTAGGCATTTTCCCCTCCTGAAATAGGTGTCTCCCACCCCATCTTTTTCATACATGTTTTTCTCTTCTCCGTGTATTATATTTATATGTCCTGTGTTCCCACACTCCCCTTAGCACTTTGCCCATTCCCACATGCAGCCCCACTGTTCCACCTTTTCACCCCTCCCTTTCTTGAGTGCTGTTAATTTGTGTAGTTTATATAAGTCCACCAGGCATCGTTATAGCTTGTTCTTTCTGGTAGTACCGGTTGATTCCAGTGTGCTGCAATTTCACATCTTGCTGCCACCAGACAATATGCCACCAATATGCTGGGGACAGCGTCCGTCTTCTGATGGAGCAGCAGTGCTGCGATTGTCGTGGCAGCTTCCACCCTCCTATTTCCTCTATAATCTTTATAACCTTCCCCCAGTATGCCTTTACCACACCCTACATTCCACCACATTTCCTCCAACAGTCTCCCGTTCCTAGGACTTCTGCCCAGAGTAATAACATCTAAAAAGCATTTTGTAACCATTTTCTAGTACATTGACTGCTATGGAGAGTTTCATCATGCCACTTATTATCGCATCCCAGGTGTCACTATCGCAAGTGACTCCTAAATCCACTTCTCACTTAAGCATGTACCCCAGTTTCTCTGTTCCTCCCCCCCAGTAATCCCCCGGTATTTCTGGGACAGGACTCCTTTATGCCCTAGGAGACACATCCCTCAAACTACCCCTTCTCTTTATGCAGATTCTCCTGTATCTTGCTACGTTGAAGAAAATTAATGACCTGAAGATGGCAATAGCGATCTCATCCATCCAGGTGGTAAAGGTCTCGAAGACCTTCAAAAGGTCACACTTGCCCCTGGTGTAACATTTGATTGACCAGCTAGTCCCTTAACTGCCCATTTCTGCAAAATGTTTGCTCAGACCCTCTCCCATTAAAATAGTTTGTTGTCTCCATATCTTCATAGTTAAGTGGGTGAACGGGTTCAACCCCCCTCCTATAGCCGCTCTGCCACATTAAAGTATCTAGAGCGACCGGGCCCCCCATCGATACTTCCACTCAGTCCCATTGCCTCTCTTTGTCATGGAGCCAGGTATAGACCACTTTTGAGCTGGGCTGCATACTAGTACTTCAAGATATCTGGCAGCTCCAGTCACCCTTGCGCATTTGATGCATGACCGAGCTGGCCACCCGGGGGGAGCTGCCCCCCCCCCCCCCTGACAAAACGTGAGATTTGCTTCTGTACTCTGCAAGCAATTAACTGGCACATCAATCGGTAAAACCTGAAAAGGTACATAAAGCATGGGATCAGCAACATTTTCAAAGCAGCTATTCTACCTAGGCACAACAAATTGTCCTCACCAGCTGTGGATTTGGGGCTTAACATATTGTATTAATTTTTTTTCTAATTCAGCCTATAGAGTTCTTCGTGATCTATTCCCATATATACCCCTAGGTATTGAATATTGCTCTGAGCCCATTTAAAAGGGAAAGTGGTCTGCAACTGCTTTTAATGGTTCTGTGACCGTCACATTCAAAATGGTAGATTTCTCCCAATTGATTATGGAACCCCAAGAGGCACCCATACTCCCTTAATTCCCACATAAGGAAGGGTAGAGATGTGGTGGGCCTTCATACCTATAGTATTACATTGTCTGCAAAAAGTGAGACACGATAATCTTGGCCCCCCACACTTATGACTTGGATAACTTGGCTTAATCTGATCTGTGCTGCCAAGGGTGCCATCGTTAATGCGAATAGCAGGGGCAGCCCTGTCTAGTTCCCTGCCCCAGGGGAGAGAACTCGGAGTATTATAGTAACATAGTATATGATGGCAGATAAAGACCAGTATGGTCCATCTAGTCTGTCCAGCAAGGTGGCAAGAGTAAGAGCACCTGCCGCTCTGTGCAGTTCACCCCTCCCCATGCCTTTGTTTAGGGGTGTACCCACCGCTCCATGTAGGTCAGATAGTTGTTTGTTTTGATTCTATCCTGTTGCTTTAAAGGAATCCACTGTCTGTCCCATGCCATTTTGAATTCAGTCTCTGTATTTGCCCCCCAACGCTTCCACCGAGAGGGCATTCCAAGCATCCACTACCCTTTTAGTGAAAAAGTATTTCCTGACATTGTCTTTCAGTTTACCCACTTGCAGCTTCATGTTCTGTCTAGTTTTACAGCTTCCCCATCTTTGGAAGAGGTTATTTTGTTCATTAATACTCTAAGTATTTAAAGGTCTGAATCATATCTCCCCTGTTCCTCCTCTCCTCCAGAGTGTACATAGGCCTTGAAGTCTCTTCTCATTAGTCTTTTGACGCAGGCTCTAAATAATTTTGGTCGCCTTCATCTGAACCGTTTCCAGTCTTTTTATATCCTAACGAGATATGGTCTCCAAAACTGAATACAATATTCCAAATGAGGCCTCACCAGAGACTTGTACAGTGGCATTAGTACCTTTTTCCTTTCTGTTGGTAATTCCTCTTTGTATGTAACCCAGCATTCTTAAGGCTTTTGCCACGACCTTGTCAGACTGTTTTGCCACCTTGAGATCCTCAAACAATAACTCCGAGGTCCTTCTGGTCCGTGCACACCAACCTCTCGCCCCATATCACATACAATTCCTTTGTATTTCTGCATCCCAAGTGCATGACACTGCACTTCTTAATATTAAATCTTAACTGCCAAGCATTAGACCATTCTTCCAGCTTTTGTAGATCTTTCCTCGTGTTATCCACTCCCTTAGGGGAGTCCACTCTGTGGCAAAGTTTTGTCATCTGCAAAAAGACACTTTTTTCCATTCAGTCCTTAAGCAATATCATTCACAAATTCATTGAACAGTACCAGTCCCAGGCCCGAACCCTGGGGCACATTGACTTTGTCCAGGACCAAACAGGAAGTCGGTCCTCACATATGGGGGACGTCGGCGCCGACAGAGCCCCCATGCAGAGCATTTCCCCAGCTTTCAAAGAAAGCCTTTGGGAATGCAGGCACGCATGTGTGGTCCCCTTCCCGCCCAAAGGTGCCAGCTTGCTCAGTCTTCTTTTTTCCGCAGAGCCCTCCAGACGCCTGTCCTTGTCACCCATGAAAAAAGTTGATTTTTCTACGTTGGGTCGAGTTTTCTTCGGTTCGACGTCGGTTCCTTTCCCGCCTGGACTCGGTACACCGGTGCCGAGCCCAGACCTCTCTTTTCGGCTTTTGTCCTTAGAGACTGCATTCGCGCCTTTCTTCTTTCCCTGGCAGCCCAATTTTTTGATCTTGCAGGGGCCCTTTTTCCCCCCGATGGCTGCCAGTGGCTTTAAGAAGTGTGATCGGTGCAAGAAACTCATAGTAACATAGTAACATAGTAGTTGACGGCAGATAAAGACCAGCATGGTCCATCCAGTCTGCCCAGCAAGATGGCAAGAGTAGGTGCACCTGTCGCTCCGCGCAGGCCACCCCTCCCCATATCCTTGTTCAGGGGTAAACCCACTACTCCATGTAGGACATCCCTATTTGTTGAGGCGTTATATGGTTCAGAAGTTAGATGGTACCGTTTATTTTGTTTTTTTCCTATTTCTGTAAAGGGATCCTCTGTTTGTCCCATGCCTTTTTGAATTCCGTCACCGTGTTTGCCCCTACCACTTCCATCGGGAGGGCATTCCAAGCATCCACCACCCTTTCAGTGAAAAAATATTTCCTGACATTGCCTTTCAATTTACCCCCTTGCAGTTTCATGTTATGCCCTCTAGTTTTACAGGTTCCCTGTCTTTGGAAGAGGTTTGTTTGTTCATCATTTCTCTTTAAGTATTTAAAGGTCTGAATCATATCTCCCCTGTCCCTCCTTTCCTCCAAAGTATACATATTTAGGTCTTCAAGTCTCTTCTCATAAGGCTTCTGACGCAGGCTCCAAATCATTTTGGTCGCCTTCCTCTGAACAGTCTCCAGTCTTTTTACATCCTTTGCAAGATATGGTCTCCAAAACTGAACACAGTATTCCAAGTGAGGCCTCACCAGTGACCTATACAGTGGCATAAGTACCTCTTCTTTTCTGCTGGTAATCCCTCTTTGTATGCAACCCAATATCCTCCTGGCTTTTGCCACTGCCTTGTCGCACTGTTTTGCCACCTTGAGATCAGCAGAGATAATCACACCAAGGTCTTTTTCCTGAACTGTGCATACCAACCTTTCTCCCCCTATCGCGTACATTTCTCGTGGATTTCTGCTACCCAAGCACATGACACTGCACTTTTTTGCATTAAATCGTAGTTGCCAAGCTTTAGACCAGTCTTCCAGCTTTTGTAGATCTTTCCTCATGTTAACCACTCCCTCGGGGGAGTCCACTCTGTTGCAAATTTGTGTCGTCTGCAAAAAGACGGACCTTTCCATTCAGTCCTTCAGCAATATCACTCACAAATACATTGAACAGTGCCGGGCCCAGGACCGAACCCTGGGACACCCCGCTAATCACCTTCCTCTCATCCGAGTGAGCTCCATGTACAATCACCTTCTGTCGTCTGTCAGTCAACCAATTTCTAATCCAGTTTACAATCTTGGGACCCATCCCCAAGCTACTGAGTTTGTTGACAAGCCTCCTATGAGGAACAGTATCAAAGGCTTTGCTGAAATCCAGGTAGATGACATCCATTGCATGCCCCTGATCTAGTTCCCTGGTCACGCAGTCAAAGAACTCGATCAGATTTGTTTGGCAAGATCGTCCTTCGGTAAAACCATGTTGCCTCGGGTCTTGCAAGCTGTTGGTTTACAGAAAGTTCACTATTCGCTCTTCCAGGAGCGCCTCCATTACTTTTCCCGCCACCGAGGTAAGGCTCACGGGCCTGTAGTTTGACACTTCTTCCCTGTCACCAGTTTTGTGTAGAGGTACGACATCAGCCATTCTCCAGTCCTGAGGAACCTCTCCTGTTTCCAAGGATCTGTTGAAGACATCCTTTAACGGTCCTGCAAGAACCTCTGAGCTCTTTCAGTATCCTGGGATGTATCCCATCTGGTCCCATGGCCTTGTCCACTTTCAGTTTAGCAAGTTGTTCTAACACCTCTTCTTCTGTGAATGGTGTGGTATTTACTTCATTCCCATTTTTATATTTGGGAGTCACAGCTGGTCCATCCCCAGGATCTTCTTTAGTAAACACAGAGCAGAAGTAATTGTTTAGCAATTTTGCTTTTCCAGTGTCACTTTCCACGAGTCCTTTCCCAGCACTTCTGAGTCCTGCAATTCCAACTCTGATCTTTTTCCTTTCCCGAATATACCTGAAGAAATATTTGTTGCCACCCTTAACATCTTTAGCCATCTTTTCCTCTGCCTTTGATTTTGCTATCCTTATTACTCTTTTAGACTCTTTGAGTTGGATCCTGTATTCATTTCTGTGTTCTTCTGTCTGCAAGCTTTTGAATTTTGCAAAAGTTGTGTTTTTTTGCCTTTATATGAGCAGCCACCTCTTTGGAAAACCAAATAGGTTTCCTTCTCCTCTTGCTTTTATTTACTTTTCTTACATATTTATCTGTTGCTCCTTTTATTGCCTCCTTTAGTTTAGCCCATTGCAATTCCACTTCCTTTATCTCTTTCCACCCCGTCATCTCCTCCGACACACATGACTGTTGCCTCCGGTGCCTAGGGCCAGACCATGATTCTACGGTCTGTAGCCTCTGTGGCAAAATGTCTTCCAAGGCATTACGGAGCCGTCAGCACCAGCGTGAGAGGATCTTCTCCGAATCTGCCTCTGGATGGGTCCGGACTTCGTCAGAGGCCTCGACGTCTCGGGAGTCTGACCCCAAGCATTGTCGGGGCTCCTCTGAAAGGGAGTCCCCCTCGAGGGAGCATCAAAGGAAGAAGAAACCCGCGAGGGCGGCATCTGTGGATGCTCTTGGCTCCTCGAGGGCCAGGTCGCATAGCCCCGATCGCTGTCCCGGGTCTTCGGAGTCGGAGAGGCCTGCAAAGCATCCTCGTGTACAGTCTGAGGCCCCGAGTCACATGAGTACTGTAGTTCTCGTGGACTCTCCTCCGGGGGAGCCGACGTCGGGCCCGACACCATCGGGACCCGAGTCTGAGGCTGCTGGGTCTCCTGAGCTCGGACTCAGGTTGTCGGCCTTGGAGAGCAGACTGTCTGTCTGCCTTCATGGAGCAGCAGCGGGTGCTGATCTCCAGTCTCACTGGCGCATCTGCCCCGACCACCAGGACCTCGACGTCCAAGTTGACCCCGGAGGCCGAGCAGATCCTTGAGACCAGGCGAACTTGAGTCGATCCTCTGCCAAGGTCTCCCTCGGCCTCCCGCTCGGGACCGAGGTCATCGACGTTGGTATCCTCGGCGTCGGGGCGGATGGCGTCTGTGCCCGCCCACTCAGAGCCGCTCGATTCCTCCTCGGAGGAGTCAGCATGGGAGACGGAGGAGGAGGAGGAGTTCCCAGACACCTTCCAGACTCTGTGCATCCCTTCAGACTCACCGGGTTCCGAGCCTCGGACACGGTCCCGTCCCCCCCCCCCCCTGGTGGATACCAGGTTCTCGGGTTTCATAAGGGACATGGCCGAAGCATTGGTATTCCCTGCGGAGCTCGAGGCTCTGCAGTATGACTCTCCTCCCAAGGAGGCCTTTACTGTCCCGGTTCCTCCGATGCTGGAGTAGTTGCTCTTCTGCATGTGGGAGGCGCCGGCCTCGATGCCGGTTCTAAGCAAGCGGGTCGATTCCATCTATCGAGTCCGCAAGAGCCCCGGGTTTCAAAAGGCACAGCTACCGCACCACTCCATGGTTGTGGAATCTGCCATGCATTGCCTGAAGAGTCAGAAGATACCCTCCTCGGTGCCTTCCAGCAGGGAAGCCCGGAACCTGGATGCCCTCGGTAGAAAGTGCTTTCAGGGCTCTATTCTTTTTTTTTGCCGTGTCCAGACCTACCAGCTGTACATGGGCATGTACCTTCGAGACCTGGCAAAAGAGATTGCCGGGTTCTCTGCTGGTCTGTCCGAGGAACCTTTGCAGAGGTTCAAGGCCTTGTCTTCTGGTATTTGGGAGTGCTCGAAGTTTATATCTCGAGTAGCCTACGATGGATTTGAGGCTTCAGCCCGAGTAGCAGGGTCCGGCATCAGTGCATGCCGCCAGGCCTGGCTACAATCCTCGGACCTCGAGTCGTGGGTGCAGGACAAGTTGGTCAATGTCCCTTGCCGAGGTGAAAACCTCTTTGGCAAGCCCATGGCCAAAAAGGCTGCAGAACTCGAGGCCGAGACTCTTACCCGGACAAGGCTGTCCAGGAAAACCTCTGCCCTTTCTCAGAAGAAGGGCTCGAGGAAAAAGGCCTTTTACCCGAGGAAGACCACTGCCTACAAAACCTACTCTCACTACCAGGCCTCTGCAGCTCCCCAACAGGGCCAGCAGGCCAAGGGGCAGGGTCATGGGCCCGTAGGCAGAAGGCCCCCAAGCCTCCTACTCCGGCTCCTGCTCAGCAGGGAGGGGTTTTTGACTATGCCAGCATAGCCTCTCCTCCTCTAAAGGGCACAGGAGGTCGGCTGACCCTGTACGCAGACAGGTGGCCAGCCATCACAGGGGATACTTGGGTGTTGAGCATCATCGAAAGGGGCTATCTGCTCCACTTCACCCAGACCCCCCCCCCTCCTACTTTCCAGGGGAGCCTCCAAGACCCCCTCTGCACAGAAGCTTACTCCTTCAGGAGTTGAAAGGTCTGCTACAGGACCAGACGGTGGAACCGGTGCCTCACCACCTGGAAGGGCAAGGCTTCTACTCGAGGTACTTCCTGGTACCAAAGAGAACAGGAGGCCTCAGACCCATCCTGGACCTGAGAAATCTAAAGTTTCTGCAGAGGGAAAAGTTCAAGATGCTTACCCTTGGAATCTTACTGCCCTACCTCCAGCAGGGAGATTGTCTATGCTCCTTATTTATTTTATTTATTTATTTATTTTACATTTCTTATATACCGCACTATTTGCGATCAGCGCGGTTTACATAAAACAAACAGTATCCGACAATAAACAAGAGTCAGGTCATTACAATAAACAGGAGCAATCAACTTGGATAACGGGGGAAACTATATACATATTTGAAACATTGAAATAGGTGACTGTATATATGTGAGATGGAGTTATTGTGTGTTGTTCATACCTGGTGGCTGGGGTTCGGGGGAGGCTGTGAGGTGTTTAATAAAGAGGAGGTGTTTTAAGGCCTTCCTGAACTGGCTCAAGTTGGGGATAGTTCTGATGTGTGGTGGTAGGGAGTTCCAGAGGCTTGGGGCGCTCAGGCTGTAGGCTCTATTGGAAGTTGATATGGCGCATCTTGTCCTAGATTTTGGTATTGCTAGCATGTTGACTGCAGCAGTTCTTCTTATCCTGTTGGGCCTGGGTAGTTGTATGAGGTCACATATTGAAGAAGCGGATAACCCATTGATGGCCTTGAAAGTCATCACTAATATCTTGAAGCTAATCCTGGCTTGAATGGGGAGCCAGTGTAGCTGCATCAGGAGGGGTGTGATGTGTTCTCTCCTTGGTGCTCCTAAGAGGATTCGCGCAGCGCTGTTCATAGCGAGTTGTAAGGGATGTAAGGTTGCCTGAGGGAGACCTTGTAGGATGGCGTTTGCATAATCAAAATGAGGGATGATGAGGGCTTGGTAGATGGTACGGAAGTCGTTCAGCTCGAGTAGAGGGCGTATGTGTCTGAGGGATCTGATCTTGAAGTAGATCGCTCTTACTGTTTTTGCTATGTGCTGCTTCATGTTGAGGTTCTGATCCAATGTGACTCCGTGATACCGTATGGCTGATTTAACTTGCAACTTGGCATTGTCTACTTCCAAGTGGTTAGGTGGAATAAACTTAAGATCTCTAGAGATGAATAGGACCTCTGTTTTCTTATGTTGGATGCGCAGATTTTGGGAGAGAAGCCATTCGGATATTGCGTTGAAACACTTAGTTAGTGGGGTGAGGTCCGGGCAATCCAGGGATATTGGCAGGTACAGTAGGACATCGTCAGCGTAAATCATGCAACTCACATTAAAGGATCTAATGATGTTACAAATGGGTTGGATATAAATGTTAAACATAAGTGACGATAGGGAGGATCCTTGAGGGACTCCTTGACTTTGTAGGAATGGCTCGGATGTGGTTCCATTTGCTCGTACGTGTTGCCATCTTCCAGACAAGTAGGATCTGCACCAATCCAGCGCTGTTTCGGTGATTCCTTTCTCTCGTAGCCGCATCAGGAGGATCTCGTGGCAGACTGAGTCGAAGGCTGCCGCAATATCTAAAAAGATAAGTGCGAAACCTGTACGTGAGTTGTCAATGCCTGAGATTATGGTGTTGAAAAGAGTAGTGAGTAGTGTTTCCACTCCATGTGACTCTCTGAACCCGTGTTGTGATGGATCTAGAGGTGCATTGGTGTCCACATGATCTTGTAGCTGCCTGTAGACTATTTTTTCCACAATTTTAGAGAGCATCGGGATACTGGATATGGGTCTGTAAGACTCGACTTTTAGAGGGTCTAATTTGGTGTCCTTAAGCAGCGGTCTAACAGAGGTCTGTTTGAGCATGGATGGGAACGACCCGGTGCTAAATGATAGTCCTATCATTTTAGCTAAGATTGGGGCAAGGTCAGATCGCAGATCTTTTATCCAGAATGCCGGACATGGATCTGAGTATGAAGTGGAGGTATTTAGGGTAGCAATGGTGTCTTCAATAGTTCTCTTAGACGGAGTGGTAAAGGTGGTTAGATATGTTGCGCATGCTTGAGCATCAGGGGGGTCCGGTATCACCATCTTGTCGGTTTTGCATAGTTTGATTGCATAAAGATGGCATAGACCTGAAGGATGCTTATACTCACATCCTCATCTATCCAAGTCACAGGCAATACCTCAAGATTTGTGGTGGGAGGGAACCACTTCCAGTACAGAGTGCTTCCCTTTGGCCTCACCTCCGCCCCCAGGGTTTTTACAAAATGCCTGGCGGTGGTTGTGGCCTACCTCAGGAACCAGGGGATCTTTGTGTTCCCTTACCTGGATGACTGGCTTATCAGGGGCCAGTCCCCACAAGAGGCCAGGCAGGCCACCTTCTGAACCATATCCCTGCTTCAGCACCTGGGCTTCGTTATAAACTTCCCAAAGTCCACTTTAGTCCCCTCACAGGATGTGGAGTTCATAGGGGCAAGGTTGGATACCATCCATGCAAAGGCCTATCTGCCTGTGGACAGAGCTCAAAGGCTGATGAAGTTGGCCGGCCAGTTTCAGGCGAACTCTCTGGTCTCAGCCAGACACTTCCTCCGGCTCTTAGGTCACATGGCTTCCACAGTGCATGTCACCCCAAATGCCCGTCTGCACATGAGGCCAGCTCAGTGGTGCCTCAGGGCACAGTGGGTCCAGGCCACAGGGAAGTTGTCAGACAGGATAAAGGTGTCCAAACCCTTGGTTGACTCCCTACGCTGGTGGAGGCATCTCCCAAACCTGGTCGGGGGAGTTCCTTTTCGAGCCTCCCCGCACACTCAGGTACTGAAAACCGATGCTTCCCTACAAGGCTGGGGGGCACATTGCCAGGGGACCTGCACCCAAGGCCTGTGGTCTCCGTGGGAGGCCGCCCAGCAGATCAACCTGTTGGAGTTGAGAGCCATTCGTCTAGCATTACGGACTTTCTCTCAGATCCTCTCTCACCAGTCTGTCCTAGTTCAGACGGACAACCAGGTGGCTATGTTCTACGTGAACAAGCAGGGGGACATGGGATCCCGACTCCTGTGCCTGGAAGTACAAGCTCTTTGCTCCTGGGCTATCAATCAGGACATGACCCTCAAGGCGGTCTACCTCCCAGGCCAAGAAAACTACCTGGCGGACAGGCTAAGCAGACTCCTGCAGCCTCAACGAGTGGCAGTTGGATCCTCGGGTAGTCCAACAGATCTTTCTGAAGTGGGGACTTCCCACCATGGATCTTTTTGCCAGTCCGCTAAACAGGCAACTACCCAGGTTCTGTTCCAGACAACCGCATCCTTTGCGGACGGCGGCAGATGCCTTCCTGATCCCCTGGTCAGAAGGCCTGCTGTATGCTTTTCCTCCCACACCTCTGGTGGCCTGGACTCTATTCAAAATCCAGCAGGACCGAGCCACGGTGATCCTGATAGCCCCCAGGTGGCCCAGGTAGCCGTGGTTCCCTCTTCTTCTGCAGTTGGCGGTGGATGCTCCGCTTCCTCTGGGGTTGCAACCCGACCTTCTGACTCAGGATCAGGGGTCCCTGTTGCATCCCAACCTCAAATCCCTCAATTTGATGGCCTGGCTCCTGAAAGGGTAGTCCTTGCTCCCTTGCTCCTACCAAAGGAGGTTGAAGAGGTGGTGGTGGCCTCCCGAAAGCATTCCACTCGGAAGGCCTATGCTCTGAAATGGCATAGATTTTCCCACTTGGTGTTCTCAACAGCAGGAGAATCCCTTCTCCTGCTCGGTCCCAGTGGTGCTGCACTATCTGCTCCACCTGTCTAACCTGGTACTTCAGTCCAACTCTGTCCGGGTCCACCTCAACCTCAGTGCCGTCTCTGCTCACCACTCGTCGGTGGATGGACAATCCCTCTCGGGCCACCCTCTCGCTTCCTCCGAGGCCTGCTTCTGCTCAAGCCTCCTATTCGTCTTGCAGCAACTGACTCGCCCACCTTTTGAGCCGATGGCTACCTGCCACTCACATTTCCTATCCTGGAAAGTGCTGTTTCTTGTGGCACTCACCTCAGCTAGGCGTGTGAGTGAGCTTCAAGCCCTGGTCTTGAATAGGCCGTATACCAGGTTCTATAAGAACAGGGTAGTCTTGAGGACTCATCCTAAGTTCCTTCCAAAGGTGGTGTCCTCCTTTCACCTTAACCAGGAGGTGGTACTTCCGATGTTCTTTCCCAGGCCGCACACCAGTAGGGCCGAAACTGTCTTGCATTCCCTGGATTGTAGAAGGGCGCTGTCCTTTTTGTACGCAGGGGCATAGAAGGGCTTATCAGCTTTTCATTTCCTTTGACCCTAATAAATTGGGGTTGCCTGTCACTAAGCGTACGTTGTCCATCTGGGTGGCAGACTGTATCGCCTGGGCGTACAGGGAAGCCGACCTATCCCTGGAGGGTCGAGTCACGGCCCACCGGGTCAGGGCGAAGGCCGCATCAGTAGCTCACTTTCACTCTGTTCCATTGGCAGACATCTGCCGGGTCGCTACTTGGTCTTCAAGCCAGACTTTTGTGGACCACTACTGCCTCGAGAGGGAGTCCCATAGGGACAGTGCTTTCGGGCAAGCGGTATGCCGTAATCTCTTTGAGGTTTAGGCAACTCCTACCCTCCGACCCTGGTGTTGGGCTACCGTTCAGGGGTGGTCTCAAAAGATTCTCTCACTGTTGCTGAGGCTCTCGAGGGAGCTCTATTTTTCAGCCTGGGTTCCTGGTAGCCCTGAGCTAGGGAGTCACCCATATGTGAGGACTGACTTCCTGCTTGGTCCTGGAGAAAGAGTAGTTACTCATCTGTAACAGGTGTTCTCCAGGAGCAGCAGGAATCAGTCCTCACGACCAATGTTCCCTCTAATTTTCTGTAGGCTGTGTGCGCATAAAATATCAGCTGTGCGGCTTTTGAAGGAAGGTCAAACTTTTGTGCACCACATAACGACACTCAGAGTTATATACTTTAAAATTTGACTACACATCAGAATACAGTATGTACACCACATTGATTTTGATCAGATTAAATGAAAATGATTACTAAATGAAGTTGAAAATTTCTAGTAATTACAATCACAACTTTTAAATTTTAAGGCGTCTGTTTTCTATTAGAATCAGAACCGTAATTTTTGTGCGCTCTGTTATAAAGTATGTGCGCTCACTTGGCGAGGTATGTGCGCGCGCACATGCGCACAGCTTAGAGGGAACAGTGCTCACGACCCTCCCTCCTCCCCTTGGAGTTGCAGTTGTATATAGTTAATTTTTTTTTTTCATGTTGTCTTTTAGCTATGTCATTAGACTGAGCAAGATGGCACCTTTGGGCGGGAAGGGGACCGCACATGCATGCCTGCATTCCCAAAGGCTTTCTTTGAAAGCTGGGGAAATGCTCTGCATGGGGGCTCCGTCGGCGCCGACGCCACCCATATGTGAGGACTGATTCCTGCTGCTCCTGGAGAACACCTGTTACAAGTGAGTAACTACTCTTTCACGCATATCCAGGGGTTGTGATGTAGAGCTTGCACCAAACTCGTAAAATGTGCCCCAAAGCCCATTTTCCCTAGAACCTGGAACATGAAGTCTCACGACACCTGGTCAAACGCCTTCTCCGGGAACAAGCAAGAAGTCAGTCCTCACATATGGGTGACATTGGCGCAGATGGAGCCCTCGTGCGGAGCAAATCTCCAGCTTTCAGAGAAAGCCTTTGGGAGTTGCGATCATGCATTTGCGGTCCCCTTCCTGCCCAAGGGTGCCATCTTGCCCAGTCTCCTTTTTTGCGCTTAGCCCTTCGGACGTAGTCCTTGTGTCCCCGTAAAGAAGTTGATTATTTTTTCTCTTTTCTCGACCGGTCGACACCGGTACCTCTTCCCGCCTTCGGCTCAGTACGCAGGTATCGAGTCTGTCTCTATTTTTCAATTTTTGTCCTTTGTGACTGATGTTTGCGCCTTTTTTTTCTTTTTCACTGGCAGCTCGAGTCTTCGACCTTGCAGGGGCCCTTTTTCCCCTGATGGCTGCCAGCAGGTTTAAAAAATGCGATCGGTGTGTGAAACTCGTGTCTCACCGATACGCACGACTGCTGTCTTTGGTGCCTCGGGCCCGATCATTACCCATCGGTCTGTGGCCAGTGTAGGAAAATGTCCTTGAAGGCTCTGAAGAGCACCAGCAGCAGCATGATAGGATTTTTTCCGTGTCCCTGCCTCCGAGAACCCAGACCTCATCCGAGGCCTCCACATCTTGGGGGGAGCACTCAGAGCCCGAGCAGTGTCAAGGTTCCTCAGAAAGGGGGTTCCCCTTGAGGGGGAGCACAAGAGGAAGAAGAAATCCTTGAAGGCGGCATCTCTGGATGGCTCCGAGCGACCTGGGGCCTGTCGCGGAGCCCCGAGCAACGGCCCGGATCTTCGGAGGAGTGCCCAGCAAAGATGCCTCGTCGGGAGACGGATCAGCTGAGGCAAGTACCAACTGTCCTTGTCGAGGACTCCCCTCTGGGGGAACCGGCCTCCGTTCCGACCTTGTCGGGGACCGAGCCAGCGGCTGCGGAGCCTTCCGGACTCGAGTTCAGAATAGCGGCCTTGGAGCGCAGTTTCACTGCCTTCATGGAGCAGCAGCAGGCACTGATAGCCAGCCTGTCTGGTTCCTCTGCCTCAACCACTGGGCCCTCGACGTCGACCCCGGAGGCTGAGCTGATCATTGAAGCCCTTCGGGCTCGAGTCTCTCTTCGTCCGAGGTCTCTCTTGGCCTCCTGTTCGAGACCGAGGTTGTCACTGCTGAGCCTGCCGGCATTGGGCAGTTCGGTGCCGGGTCCCTCTATGCCGGACGAGCCTCCCGATTCCTCCTCAGAGGCATCGGCTTGGGAAACCGAAGACTAGGAGTCCCTGGATACCCGCCGGCACAGGGATGTACCTTCTGATTCCCCGGTATCCGAGCCTCGGAGAATGTCCCCTCCATAGGACATGAGGTTCTTCGACTTCGTATGGGATATGTCCAAGGCTTGGCATTCCCCACGGAGTCTGAGGAGGATCCTCGAGCTGACTAGCTTGAGATCCTCCAGTATGAGGCTCTCCCTCGGGAGGCCCTTACTGTACCTGTGCCTCTGATTCTGGAACAACTGATGCTCAGCATGTGGGAGACACTGGCATCGGTGCCGGTGATCAGCAAATGGCTCGACTCAATGTATCAAGTCTGCCGAAGCCCTGGGTTTCAAAAGTCACACCTGCTGCACAACTCCATGGTTGTGGAATCGGCCATGCGCCAGCTGAAGAGCCAGAAGATGCATTCCTCGGTGCCTCCAGGAAAGGAGGCCTGCAACTTGGATGCTCTCGGCAGGAAGTGCTTCCAGGCTTAAATGCTGACTTGTTGGATCCAGGCATACCAGCTGACTTGTTGGATCCAGGCATGTACCTGAGGAACCTGTCAAAGGAACTCGCCGGGTTCTCGTCTGGTCTCTCAGAGGAACCTTTGCAGCGCTTTAGGGGCCTGTCCAAAGCTGTCCGTGAGCGTTTGAAGTTTATCTTGGGAGGCCTATGACGGGTTTGAGTCGGCAGCCCTGGTAGCCATGGCTGGCATTGGTGCACGCCGCTAGGCTTGACTGTAGTCTGACATCGAACAATGGGTTCAGGACAAGTTGGTCGATGTCCCACACCAGGAGGAGAATTTCTTTGGCCAAACCCATGACCGACAAGGCTGCAGAGCTAGAGACGGAGTACATGACGAGGACACAGCTCTCCAAGAAGACCTCTGCCCCTTCTCGCAAGAAGGGTTCGGGTAAAAAGCCCTTTTACCTGAGGAAGGGTGCTGCTTACCAAAGCTATCCCCATTTTCAGGCCTCCCCGGCTCCCCAACAGGCCAAGGGGCAGGGGCATGGCCCGTGTAAGCAGAAAGCTCCCAAACTCCAGGCACCGGCTCTGGCCCAGCTTGGCAGTGGCTTTTGACTTTTACAGCATGGCCACTCTTCCCACAGGAGACAGGCAGATTACAGGAGGCCGGCTTGCTCTGTATGCACACAGGTGGACAGCTATTACCACCGATGCCTGGGCCTTGCAGGTTGTCCGGGAGGATTATCTTCTTCACCTAGCCCAGATGCTGCCTCCTTACTTTCCAGGAGAGCCCATCAGGTCTCCACTTCACTGGGACCTTCTTCTGAAGGAGTTAGCAGGTCTTCTCGAGGATCAGGCAGTAGAACCGGTGCCCCACCACTTGCAGGGAAGGGGCTTCTACTCCAGGTACTTTCTGGTGCCAAAAAGGACAGGGAGCCTGAGACCCATCTTCGACCTGCGCAACCTCAACAAATTCCTGGTGAGGGAGAAGTTTAAGTTCAAGATGCTCTCCCTTGGAATATTGCTGCCTTACCTCCGCCAGGGAGACTGGCTATGCTCCTTAGACCTAAAAGATGCATATACACACATCCTAATACACCTGAGCCACAGGCAATATCTGCACTCCCCTTCAGCCTTGCCTCGGCCCCTAGGGTGTTCACAAAGTGCCTGGCTGTGGTTGCTGCCTTTCTCAGGCTGCACTGGGTCTTTGTATTCCCCTACCTCGACAACTGGCTCATCAGAGGCACATCAGCCGTCGAGGTCCACCAGGCTACGACCCACACCATTCAGGTGCTGCAACACCTAGGGTTCGTGATCAACTACCCCCCCAAGTCCAGCCTCGCTCTTACTCAGCAGCTAGAGTTCATTGGGGCCAGACTCAACACCCTTCAAGCGAAGGCCTATCTGCCTGCAGGCAGGCTTGTGGCTCTGGCAGGACAAGTGAGTCAAAAGTCTGCAGTGTCGGCAAGACATTTCCTGCGCCTCCTCGGGCACATGGCTTACACAGTCAATGTGACCCTGGATGCCCGCCTCCACATGGGGACCACTCAATGATGTCTCAGACCAGTGGTCTCAGGCCACAGGACACTTCCGGAACAGGGTCAAAGTATCCAGACGTCTGGTACAGTCCCTGGACTGGCAGCTCCAACCGCATCACTTGGATGCGGGAATGCCTTTTCAGGCTCCTCTGCACACGAGGATCCTGACCACAGATGCATCCCTGCTGGGCTGGGGGGGGGGCCCATTGTCAGGGTTTCCGTACTCAAGGAGTATGGTCCCTAAACGAGAGGACCCAGCAAATCAATTTCTTGGAACTCCATGCCATCCGCCTAGCCCTAGAGGTTTTCAGGCAGCTCTAGGCCCACGAATCTGTCTTAGTGCAGACAGACAACCAGATGGCCATGTTCTCTGTGAACAAACAGGGTGTTACGGTGTCCCACCCTCTGTCAGGAAACCCTGGCCCTATGCTCCTTTGCAACCCAGCATGGCATTCTTCTCCAGGCAATCTACCTGCCGGTCCAGGACAACTGGCTAGCCAACAGACTCAGCAGGGTTCTTCAACCCCACGAATGGCAGTTGGACCGCAGGGTAGCCAATTGGCTCTTCCAGACCTGGGGGCGGCCGGTGATGGACTTGTTTGCAAGTCCAGACAATCACCAGTTGCCCCATTTCTGCTCCACGACGTGAAATAAAGGCGTATTTGTAGAGCGTATACTATTGTATTGATAAGTCAATTTTGCGCTCCAAAACTTAGTACCCCTACAGTTTGAAAACTTTTCTCAACTTAACTGTTCATCAAAAATAGGGCTAGGTCTCAGACTTCCCGGCACTTTCTTGGCATTCTGTCAGTAAACCAACAGAGCCATGCCAACTAGCATCAACGACCTGCCAAAATGGTGAACAGTTGACAATATATGTGAAGACTATTTAACATACTTAAAACATTACATAATTAAAGTACAGCCAATTAGCTTCAAAAATGGCTCAACCGCCAACCCTACCAAAGTGTATAAACAAATAACATATGAAAAATCTAAAATATATCAAAGTCAAAATGAGGGTTCCCAACAATTTCCTCAAAGTCCCGATGAATGTTCCCAAAGTCCAAATGAATGTTCCCTGTAGCGCTTCCACGCGTTTCTCCCACACGGGGTTCTTCAGGGGAATTTTGAACAAAATACTTCAAGGGAGATTGTAGTTTGCTTTCTTCAATGCTTCAAGGGAGATATCAATCTTTCTTCAAAGGAGATATCAATTTAGCTCTTGTCTTGAAACCACTGGCTCCGCCAGTCAGAATCATAGAGAAAAGCTCCTGCTTCTCGTGGCCCCCTATAAACAAATAAAAACAACATCCGTTCTTCTAACATTGACTAGTTGCAGAATGGAGCCCCCATTGACCTAAAACCGAGCTATCACCTAAATTACAAAAATATGTTACTAACCAATTTTTTGTCCACTGTCAGCAAAACCGATGCTGCCCACGTCTTCAAGAGTTAGCTATCTTTTTCCAAAAAACGCCACGCATGCGTACTTACTTCGGCTACAGGATTTTATAGGATCAGTCTTAATTAAACTCGTTAATGCTTTCATCAGCATCCCACCTCAACGGAGACATGCTCGCCACTCAATCATGTTATTTAATCCCGTAGGTTCCACCGATCTTAAAATAAAAATCCATCGCTGTTCACGAAGTGTGAAAGTTTGTTCACGCGTTAAGCCTCCTCTTCCCTTATGAACTTGCTCAATCACAAAACATGTAAAATCGTCAAAAGAGTGTCCCAAAGATAAACTGTGCTGTACTATTGGGGCTTCTGTCATTCTGCACTTCAAACGACTTTTATGCTCGCCCAATCGCACACGTAAAGGCCGTATGGTCTTGCCTATATATAATAAATGACACGGGCATTGGAGTGCATAAACTACGTAAGCAGAATCGCAGGAAGTGGAACCCCGCAAGGTATAGGTCATATCATGATAGGTAAAACAATCAAGTTGTGAATTCATGACACACATCCCACAGTGGCCACAGGGAAAATGCCCTCTCTGTTCCACTGTAGAAGTTACAGATGTAGAAAGTGGATGTAACTGTGTTGGGCTAACTAACTCCTTCAAATTGGCTTGTCTCTGCCATACACATCTAATGCGGCGTCCTGAGAGCCCCTCCACACTTTGTAGTATATTCAAATGCTTCCTTAAGATCTTTTGTACAGAATAGCTTAACGGAGAAAATATGGTAATAAAATTAATGACGGTATCATCTGGTGTTGCCTTCGACCGAACAGCTAATAAAGATGCCCGGTGATTATATTTAGCACGACGATCAGCTTGATTTATAACTTGCTTTGGATACCCCCTATCTTGAAAACTAGTCCTAAGTTCACGAGACTGTATCAAAAAATCTTCTTCATGAGAACAATTTTGTCGAAATCGAATGAACTGAGAGAAGGGTAAGCCATCTTTCAGATTACGGGGGTGTGCACTATTGTAATGCAACAGAGTATTTCGATCAGTTGGTTTTTTTATAAACTGTTTGCCAGCCTGTCGCATTACGACTAATTCGTACATCCAAAAAAGTGATGACATTGGTATGGCAAGTGCTTGTAAATTGTATATGAGAGTCTAAATGGTTAAGCCATGAAAGGAAATCCTGCAAATCTAACTCTCTCTCCCCTGCCATATCACAAAAATATCATCGATATAACGGCACAGAGGGTGGCCACCGATGCGTTTCTGATATCGTGGTCTGGGGACCTTCTGTATATGTTACACTCCCCCCCCCCCCACCCTCACCCCCCCCAAACACCTCTGGCAGCCAGGACGCTGTTCAAGATTCTCCAAGACAGAGCCTCGGTCATCCTTATCGCCCCACGGTGGCCCAGGCAACCCTGGTTCCTGCTTCTTCTGCAGCTAGCGGTGGAGGCCCCAATTCCCTTGGGGTCCTCCCCACGCCTCCTATCTCAGGAGGGGGCCTCTCTTCTGCACCCTAGTCTCAGCTCCCTCAACTTGATGGCGTGGCTGCTGAAAGGGTAATTGTTTCTCCGCTCCTCCTTCCACAGGATATTGAAGAGGTCTTGATGGCCTCGCGGAGGCAGTCTATTAGACGGACATATGCCTTGAAGTGGCACAGGTTTGTGTCCTGGTGCAAGGAGCGGGAGATAGATACTTTCTCTTGCCCGGTAGGGGTGCTTCTGCAATACCACCTTCTCTCTGATTTAGGCCTCAAGTCCAATTTGGTCAGGGTGCACCTCAGTGCCCTTGCAGCGCACCATTTTTCAGTGGATGAGAAGCCCCTCTCTGCCCACCCCTTGGTCTCTAGGTTTCTGAGAGGCCTACTTCTCTTGAAACCCCCGGTTCGTCCCCCGGCAACTGAGTGGGATCTGAATGTGGTGTTAGGGCAGCTCACTAGGCTGCCCTTTTAACCGATGGCTAGCTGCCATCTACGCTCTCTCTTGGAAGGTGGTTTTCCTGATGGCACTCGCATCCGCTTGGCGAGTGAGTGAGCTCCAGGCCCTAGTGTCAGAAAGAAAGACCCTACACCAGGTTCTATAGGAACCGGGTGGTGCTTCGCACGCACCCCAAATTCCTTCCGAAAGTGGTCTCCTCGTGCCACCTCAACCAGGAGGTGGTTCTGCCTATCCTTTTTCCCAGGCCACATGCCAGTTGGGCAGAATCGGTCCTGCATACCCTGGACTGTAAGAGGGCATTGGCCTTCTTTATCCAGCGTACTCAACCACATCGGAGGGCTTCTCAGCTTTTCGTATCTTACGACCCCAGTAAGCTGGGGGTAGCTGTATCAAAGCATACGCTGTCCACCTGGGTGGCAGACTGCATTGGTTGGGCATACAGGGCAGCCGAGCTTCCTTTGGAGGGTCATGTTACGGCCCATAGCGTCAGGGCCATGGCGGAATCAGTGGCTCATTTGCGCTCTGGCAGACATCTGCTGGGCCGCCACCTGGTCTTCGAGTAAGACTTTCGCAACCCATTATTTCCTGGACAGGGAGTCCCGAAGGGACAGTGCATTCGGCCAGGCTGTACTCTGTAACATTTTTGAGATTTAGGCAACTCTTGCCCTCTGACCCTTCTGTGTTCAGACTACCGGAGTGCTATTTCTTTAGTTTGCATTGCTATTGTGGCTGCTTGCAGCTCTCGTTGAGGGAGCCTTTTTTAGCTATGGGTTCCCAGTAGCCTATAGCTGGGGAGTCCCATATGTGAGGACTGACTTCCTTCTTGTTCCTGGAGAAAGCGTACTCACCTGGGGACAGCAGGAATCAGTCCTCACGACCCTCCCTCCTCCCCTTGGAGTTGCAGTCCTATTATATTTTGTTCTTTTTGCTGTCTTTTTAGCTATGTCATTTGACTGAACAAGATGGTACCGTTGGGCGAGAAGGGGACCGCGCATGCGTGATGGCAACTCCCAAAGGCTTTCTCTGAAAGCTGGGGATTTGCTCCGCACGAAGGCTCTGTCGGCGCCGACGTCACCCATATGTGAGGATGGATTACACCTGGACCAGATGGTATACATTCAAGAGTGTTGAAATTACTGAAATATGAGAATGCAGACCTACTATTAGTAATCTGTGAACTATTATTAAAACCTGAAGACTGGTAAATGGCCAATGTAACGCCAATGTTTAAAAGGGTTCCAGGGGTGATCCGGGAAATTACAGACCGGCGAGTCTGATTTCAGTACCAGGAAAAATGGTATAAAGAACAAAATTAGTGAAAATGTAGAGAGTCATGTTTTAATGGGAGACAGCCAGCATGGATTAGTCTTGTCATACTAATTTGTTGTATTTTTTTTGAAGGTTTGAATAAACAGGTAGAAAAAGGTGAGCCGATTGAAATAGTGTATCTGGATTTTCAGAAAGCCTTTAATAAGGTCCCTCATGAGAGACTCTTGGAGTAACTAAAGTCATGGGATAGGAGGCAATGTACTATTATGGATCAAGAACTGGTTGAAAGAAAGCAAAGGGTAGGGCTAAATGGCCAATTTTCCCAATGGAGAAAGGTGAATAGTGAAGTACCCCAGGGATCTGTGCTGGGTCCGCTGCTTTTTAACGTATTCATAAATGAACTAGAAAAAGAAATAACCAGTGAGGTGATAAAATTTGCAGATGACACAAAATTATTCAAAGTTGTTAAAACACAAGAGGATTGTGAAAAATTGCAGAGGACCTTGATAAATTGGAAGACTGGACTTTCAAATGGTAGATTAAGTTTCATCTGCCATTTGAAAGTCCAGTTATAATGCCTCTATTGTTCCATGTTGCAACTGCACCTTGAATATTATGTACTATTCCGCTCGCAATATCTTAAAAAGGATATAGTAGAATTAAAAAAGGTACAGAGAAGGGCCACCAAAATGGTAAAAAGGACGGAAGGATACTCCTATGAGGAAAGGCTTAAAAGGTTAAGCTCTGGAAGTCCAGTGATGTCACTGAGCAAGATGGCTGACTAAGTTCTTATTTCCGCTGGCCTGCTGAGTAAGGAGAATTAGGCCTTACCTGCTAATTGTCTTTCCTTGAGTTCTCTCTGGGCCAGTCCAGGTACAGTTGGTAGTCAACCTCCTCCAGCAGCTGAGGACTGAATACTGAAACTCTTGCTGACAGCCTATCCAGCTCCCCCTAGTGTCAGAGAGTCAGTCTCCTATTGTCAAAGCAGCAGAACAAAACTATAAACTACGAAAGCAACAATTATTACTCTAGGTGTCTAGAAACATGCCCTACACCTTTAAGAAGTGTCTTCTTGGAAACTTTACTTTTTTTTTTTCTTAAGGAGCCCTCTGAACTGTAGAGGAACTCCCAAAATCCCCTTCGACCATGCCTGTCTTCTCCAGCTCCGGCCACCAATGAGTTAACCGACTCTATTGCTACACTAATGGTGGATTTCCTAGGCTAGGCCATCACTCGCAGACGATTGGGGTGGGATCTGGACTGGCCCGGAGAGAACTCAAGGAAAGACAATTAGCAGGTAAGGCCTAATTTCTCCTTCCTATTCGTCTCTCCGGGCCAGTCCAAGTACAGTTGGGCAGTACCAAAGTAGTACCTAAACTCGGGAGGGCCCTGTGAGCCCCGCCACAATGGCAGAGGCCTCCACCTTCGCGTCCCCCCTTGCCTGCACATCCAACCTATAGTGCTTAGAGAACGTATGAAGGGAAGACCACGTCGCCACTCGACAGATATCCCCTGGCGGAATCAAGGCAAACTCAGCCCAAGACGCTGCCTGGGCTCTAGTAGAATGCACTCTGAGTCCGTTTGGAGGCGACTTACCCTTTGCCTCATAAGCCGCCCCTATCGCCTGTTTCACCCAGCGGGCGATAGAATCCTTGGTAGCCACCTCCCCTTTACAAGGACCACTAAAAAGCACAAACAACCTATCCGATCTCCGAAATGGTTCCGTTCTAAGATACCTACGCAACACGCGTCCCAAATCCAACCTTCTAAGAGAGTGAGCAACCTTACTTCCCTCCTGTTCACTAAATGTGGGAAGCGAAACTGATTTGATTCATGTGAAAACTGGAGACCACTTTAGGCAAATAGGACAGTACCGGCCTCAAAACTACTTTTTCCGCCGTAAACTGAATATGCGTCTCTCTACACGAGAGCACTTGCAGATCTGACACTCTTCTAGCGGAACACAATGCAACTAGGAAAGCCATTTTCCTAGAGAATTCTCTGATTTCCAGCCATCCTTGACTCAACGGGCGGCCCCGTTAAAGCCTCCAGTACCAAGTTCAAGTCCCAAGGAGGCATTACCTGCCGAATCGGTGGCCTAATATTCCTGACTGCCCTAAGAAACTGTTGAACATCTGGGTGCAACGAGATCAAGCCCCCCTGCACTCTTCCTCTATAACAAGCAAGGGCCGCCAGGTGTACGTTGAGAGTGCTGAGGGCTTGCCCTTTTTCTAGTCCCCCCTGAAGGAACGACAGGATATCTGGTAACCTCGTGGAACAAGGCTGAACCCTACGCTCTTCACACCATGCCTCAAAAATGCGCCACACACGAACATACGCCAAGGACGTCGACCTCCTCCTGGACTTCAACATAGTGGCGATTACCGATACCGAGTATCCCCGACTTCACAACTGTTCCCTTTCAAGAGCCAGGCCGTAAGCAAGAACCGATCCACCTGCGGCATCAGCCACGGACCTTGGCTCAAGAGATTGATTCGCGAGGGCAGCCTCCATGGAGGAGCCACTAGAAGCCGCACCAGATCCGCATACCAAGGTCATCTGGGCCACCTGCATCTCGATATTCTCCGAATGACCTGCCCCAGCAGAGACCATGGAGGGAATACATAAAGCAGCTCTCCCGCCGGCCAGGGTTGCACCAGACCGTCGAGGCCTTCCGACATTTTGCTCTCTGCGCCTGCTGAAAAAACAGGCCACTTTGGCATTGGCCAGGGTAGCCATGAGATCCATGACTGGCTGACCCCACCGTACAGTGATTTCGTGAAAGACTGCCCAGTTCAGCTCCCATTCTCCGGGATCCAGGACACTGTAACTGAGAGAGTCGGCCTGAATGTTGTCCTTTCCTGCAACATGAGCTGCTGAGAGCGCTAAGAGATGGACCTCTGCCCACGGCAACAAACTGTGACTCTTCTCCAGCAAAGCTGCACTGCTCATGCCTCCTTGCTTGTTGATGTAGGATATGGTTGCCACATTGTCGGAAAACACTCGCACCGCTCGTCCCTCGAGCAGATCGACAAACTCCAGCAGGGCGAAGCGCACTGCTTGCAGTTCTAACCGATTGATCGGCCAACTGCTGTCTTCCGCAGACCAGGTCCCCTGCGTTACTTGAGACAATGAGCCCCCCAACTGGAAAGACTGGCATCCGTTGACCAACACCCATTCCGGATGCTCCAGAGGAATTCCTGCCTGCAGATGTGTTGGGTCCAACCACCACTGCAGAATGTTGCGCACATCCTCCGGGCACAGCAGCCTCTGAGACAGAGGAGGATCCTGCGGAGACCATCTGGAAAGCAATGCTTGCTGAAGGGAATGCATATAGGCTCTGGCCCAGGGCACCAGGTCCAAGGCTGCCGCCATTGAACCCAACAACTGTAAATACCTCCAAGCCGTTGGAGCCTTCAGTCGCACGAACGACCCTACCTGAGCCAAAATCTTCTGCACCCTGTCCGGCGGAAGGAACACCGACCCTATCTTCATATCGAACAAGGCCCCGAGATACGTCGATCAGTGCAACGGTAGTAAGTGACTCTTTGCCCGGTTGATGACCCAACCTAGCTGTTCTAGGAACTGCACCATCCGAGAGGTTGCTGCGATTGATTCCGCTAGAGACCCTGCCCGGATCAGCCAATCGTCCAGGTAGGGATGGCACCTGAATCCCTTCCTTCCGGAGCGCCGCCGCCATTACCACCATCACCTTGGTGAAAGTCCGAGGCGCAGTAGCTAGTCTGAACGGCAATGCTCGAAAGGGAAAATGACCCATGGGAACTGCAAAGCGTAGAAACCTTTGATGCTCCTGTCTGATCGGAATGTGCAGATAAGCCTCTATTAGATCTATGGACGAAAGCAACTCTCCCGGCTTTACAGCCTGGATAACCGATCTTAGGGTTTCCATCCGAAAATAAGGTACCCTTAAACAGTGGTTTACGTGCTTGAGATCCAGAATCGGTCGAAAAGATCCTTCTTTCTTGGGAACTACAAAATAAATCGAGTATCGACCTAAGCCGTACTGGTCTTGAGGTACTGGCACTACCACTGGAAGTCTCAACAAGCGCTGCAGCATGTCGCTGATCGTTGCCCTTTTCGTTTGAGGCCCACACGGGGACAATACAAAGGCTTCCGCCAGCTGGTGAGTGAACTCCAGCGCATACCCCTCGCGGATAATTTCCAGCACCCACTGATCCGTAGTTATGGCGGCCTAGGCGGAGAGAAACCCCTGCAAACGTCGTCCTACCAGCATCTCCGCCTGACCAGCCTCCCCCTTCATTGTGGTTTCTTAGAAGAGTTCTGCTGGGCGTTAAAATAGCCCCGGCCAAACCCCCTGGCTCCTTGAAAGGACTGCCCTCTGGACACAAACCGGCCCCTTTGATAAGGTGTAAACCAAGGTCCACGGAACCTGCGAAAATCTCTTCCTTGACCTCTCTGCATCATTCCCATCTTTGCAGCTCTGGGACGGTCTTCGGGAAGATGACCACCTTTGGAATCGCCCAAATCCTTCACAATTTTCTCCGCTTCTCTAAAGAGCAGTCTACCCTTGTATGGAAGCTTACTGAGGCGAGATTTAGAAGATACATCCGCTGCCCAATTTCTTAGCCAGAGAAATAGTCTAGCGGCAATAACTGATGCCATGGACTTCGCTGATATCCTTACCAAATCATAGAAGGCGTCTGCCAGATAAGCCGCCGCCAACTCCAGCTTTACGCCTTCCGAGGAAGAGTCCTCCTGCTTCTCCGAGCCTTGCTCTCCTTGCAGCCAACAGCTAGAGGCCCTGGACACATACGCTCCACAAACAGAAGCTTGTAAAGCTAATGCACTGGAATCAAAAGACCTGTTTCAGAAGCGCCTCTAACCTACGATCCTGAAGATCCTTAAGGGCTGCACCCCCTTCTACCGGAATTGTCATCTTTTTGCTGACCGCTGAAACCGGCGCATCCACCTTAGGCATTCGCAACAACTCCTTTTCCTTCTGAGGTACTGGGTAAAGGTGCGCAATGGTGTGACACCCCCCCCCCCCTCAGGGTAGCTTCGGGGCATTCCCACTCTGACTCTATCTGTTTAATTACCCTGTGTTTGGGAAACAGCGCTGTTCAGACTTAAATCCCTGTAACAAGGGATCCTCTACGGGCTCCTGCTGCACCGCCGGGAGCACTATATTCAACGCTGCGAGGGACTGAGCGATCAAAGCCCCCAACTCCTCCTTGTGAAACACCCTGAAGACATTTGGATCCTCACCTGGCCCAATCTCTCCTTCCTCCAGCTCCACTGGCCAAGAATCCAAACCTGCCTCAGAAAGAAGCTCACCTTCTGCCATTTGAGGACTAGAGACCTGCGGCCCGAAGCTATCAAAGTCTGCCTCTACACCTGTGCCTTTAGCTGAGACCCCTTCCCCAGGGTCTGCCACCTTGGACTCCCCCTTTTTTTTTTAATTCCAACTGGCTAGGAGCAGTCTGGCTCTCTAAGGACTGAGCCTACTTTAACACACAAGTCTTATGCAGCACTAGTATAAAATCAGCTGAAAACAGAGAATCCAAGCTTCCCTGTACCTCAGATGCTGGCTTATGGCCCGGCCCCTCCACCGGAGGCGCTTTGTGTGACTTTGATTTTCTCTTACCCGATCGTGGCTGAAGCGCGGGAGAAACAGCAGGCTCTGGCAAAATGGCTGCCGTTCCTGCCTTTATCAACGGGCCTTGAGGCCTCTCTCCAACCTCCTCCGCAGCCCCTGTCTGCTCCATAAGGGAGTCCACACTACGTTTGCTCCAAAACTACCACTGAGAAACACAAGAAACTGAAAGGAAAAACCGCAATTGGCAGAGGTGCGCCACTGACAAGTGCGGCGATTCCAGTCCGGTGTGCACACTGCCGACGCCGGACTTATCTGCCCCCACAGTACCTCAAACTACACTGCTAGGGCCTCTGTGGCATCGATCGCAGAACTCCCACCGACCAACTAAACCCCTGCCATGCTGCTATAGCTCCTACCTGAGCCAACCATGTTGGAGCTGCTCCTCTCCGGACTCCCGCTGCTAGCGGACCACAGAGTAAAGCGATCGGCGGCAGGGAAGAGGATTCTGGGGCTCCCAGCTCCTTTCCCAACCCCTCTTAAGCGACGGATCCTCAATTGAGGCAGGCTCTGCCCCTTGTGCTGCCTAAATTTTTTCTGGCAGCTGAGGACCGTCGATTCTCGGTTTCTTTGATTTTTTTTTTAAAGGGAGCACTTTCCTTGCTTTACTGCCCTGCTAGGGCAAATGAGCAAAGTTCTTTTTTTTTTATTTTTATAGCCACTAACTAATCACCTATTTCTAATTAGTCTCTCCTGGGAGCCTGTCAGCCACACGTCCTGTTCAGCTGCTGAGGACTGAAAGACTGACTCTCTGACACTAGGGGGAGCTGGATAGGCTGTCAGCAAGAGTTTCAGTATTCAGTCCTCAGCTGCTGGAGGAGGTTGACTACCAACTGTACCTGGACTGGCCCAGAGAGACTAATAGGAATTTAGCTTTTATTCACGGCATCTGCCCTCCAGAAAAGTGATCGGTGTAGCGAAGGACTGTTCAGAGATGGCTGAGAAGCAAAAGAAACCCGACCTGAAGGAGTTTACATACTCGAGCACATCAGGGGCATGCAAACCCTCTGACAGGGTGGCAGGGCCTTCAGGATGCATGGCAGGAAATGTGAGCCCGGGACTGCAGGAAGTGATGGACAGGTTGCCCCTGACCAAAACACTCACCACTACTGACGAGGCGTTTCAGGATGAGATCCATCCGTTCCTAGTTTAAGGAATTGAAGCTGGATATAGCCCAGGAAGTGGGAGATCTGGGTCGACATG
The DNA here is from genome assembly GCA_033557465.1 of Ichthyophis bannanicus. Classification (NCBI taxonomy): domain Eukaryota; kingdom Metazoa; phylum Chordata; class Amphibia; order Gymnophiona; family Ichthyophiidae; genus Ichthyophis; species Ichthyophis bannanicus. The sequence continues at coordinate 499,432,459 of CM066035.1, forward strand.
TGGAGGAGGCGGAGGAGCATATGGAGGAGATGGTGGAAGGCCTAAGAGCTAGAAAATCGAGTGCAGACAATGGACCGCCTCAGGGAGGATATGGAAGATAAGATTGAAGACCTGGAGAATAGATCACGGCGCAATAATCTCTGCTTCAGGGGGATTGTGGAAACTGAGGGAACTAATGACTGTAAAGACTTGGTGGAGAAAATCATTAAAGAGATGTTCCAACCTGTGGGGAAGCCATGACAGCAGCTAGACTTGCGAATTGATAGAACACATAGAGCAGCGTGGCACCCAGGCCACCCACCACCTCAAGGACATAATCGCATGATTTCATGATTTTGGGGTGAAGAACAAGTGGCAGCGCTGGCCCATGGCTCCGTGACCTGGGAGGAACAACTCAGTGGAAATATTCGCGGACCTGACACAAGTAATGCTCCAGAAGCGGCAAAACATGCGGAATATCACCTCTAAGCTACAAGAGGAAGGTATTACATATGCCTGGACCTTTCCCTTTGGATTAACACTCACATTGAGGGGGAAAAGGCTGCGTGCCAGGACAAGGAAGGAAGTGATACAAATGCTCACAGAGGGTGGAATCTCTGGTCTGGAGTCAGAGACGAGGATGGGAACGACGGCTCAAGCAGCATCTCCGAAATGGCAGCGGGTATCTCATGAAAGGAAACGGCTACTGTGGCAGTCAGGAGGTGTCAGTAACAGCTGAGCTGTGCTTAACACAACCTGAGGAAAAAGCCAATTAGTTAATGACTTAAAATGGAAAGTTCCTCTTGTGTGCCAATGCAGGGAGGCACGGAGAATCTGCTGTGAGGTAACACCATGGGACTGAATGGACAATATAAAGAAAAAGGAGGAATAGACTGTAGCACTGAGACACCTGATATTATTCCAGGCAAAAAGTGGACAATACTAGCTGGGGCAGAAAGTGAATGCCTGGTATAAACCCCCTTAAAATGGAGAGCCCTTCATGGACTATTGCAAAGTCACTTTGATTGTCCTGGTGTGAAGTAATACTGGGGAGTGGAATGGACTGTAAGCAGGGGATGGAAAAACAGACTCGTGTATATATGTATATATATATATATATATATATGTGTGTGTGTGTGTGTGTGTGTGTGTGTGTCATTTTTAAAGTAAGAACCGATTGCGCATCGTGTCCGCGCGATCTGTCAAGTGACGCCCGTTCGAGGTCAGCCACTCTTGGCCAGTCTCTCACTATGCCGCCATTACGTTTCACTTCTCTGCCAGTGTTGGTTGTATGGTTATACTGCTTCGTTTGTCGCCATGTCATCAGTAATCCCGCAGATTGTGAAATGCGCTCGGTTATCCGTTTTTTAAATGCAAAACAAGTTCGTCCAGCTGAAATTCACCAGCAGCTTGTTGAAGTGTATGGGGAAGGTGTAATGAATGATGTTTAAGGAAGGAAGGACAAATGTTCATGATGAAGAACGATCTGGACGGCCTACTGTCATGAATGAAGACCTGACACAAGAAGTTGATGAGGAAATTCGCCAAAACAGGTGCTTCACTATAAACGAGCTGCATCAGACATTTCCACAAGTTTCAAGATCAGTAGTTTATCACATTGTTACTGACTGACTGCACTACAAAAAAATGTGTGCGAGATGGGTGCCGAAAATGCTGGACGAACTTGTTTTGCATTAAAACCGGATAACCGAGCGCACTTCACAATCGGAGGGATTACTGATTGACATGGTGACAAACGAAGCAGTATAACCATACAACCAACACTGGCAGAGACGTGAAACGTAATGGCGGCGTAGTGAGAGACTGGCTAAGAGTGCATAAGAACATAAGATATGCCATACTGGGTCAGACCAAGGTCCATCAAGCCCAGTATTCTGTTTCCAACAGTGGCCAATCTAGGTCATATGTACCTAGCAGTTTCCCAAAGGAACACAGGTTCCACAATGCTTGTATTGGTTCAAGCATTGATATCCTGGGTCCCTTCTTAATAATGGTTTATGGACCTTTCCTCCAGGAACTTGTCCAAACCTTTTTTAAACCCAGCTACACTAACAGCCTTTACTACATCCTCCGGTAACAAATTCCAGAGTTTGATTACACGTTGAGTGAAAAAATATTTTCTTTTATTAGTCTTAAATAGTTTACCCTGTAGCTTCATTGCATGTCCCCTAGTCTTTCTATATTCTGATAAGGTAAACAATCGATCTACATTTACCCATTCCACTCCGTTCATTAATTTATAGACTTCTATCATATCTCCCCTCAGCCGTCTCTTTTCTAGGTTAAAGAGCCCCAACCTTTTTAGCCTTTCTTCATAGGAGTATCCTTCCATCCCCTTTACCATTTTGGTGGCTCTTCTCTGAACCTTTTCTAAAATCGCTATATCCTTTTTAAGATACGGTGACCAGAATTGCACACACTATTCAAGGTGCGGTCTCACCATGGAACGATATAGAGGCATTATAATATCTTTTGTTTTATTTTCCATTCCTTTCCTTATCATACCTAGCATTCTATTTGCTCTCTTGGCCGCCACTGCACACTGGGCCGAGGGTTTTAACATGGTATCCACAATGACGCCTAAATCTTTTTCCTGGGTGGTGGTTCCTAATGTGGAACCTTGCATCGTGTAACCATAGTTTGTGGTGTTCTTCCCTAGGTGCATAACCTTGCACTTGTCCACATTAAATTTCATCTGCCATTTTGAAGCCCAGTCTTCCAATTTATCAAGATCCTCTTGCAATTTTCCACAGTCCTCTTGGGTTTTAACAACTTTAAATAGTTTTGTGTCATCTGCAAATTTGATAACCTCACTCGTTATTCCACTTTCCAGGTCATTTATGAATATGCCAAAAAGCAGTGGACCCAGCACAGATCCCTGGGGTACACCACTATTCACCTTTCTCCATTGGGAAAATTGGCCATTTAGCCCTACCTTCTGCTTTCTATCTTTCAACCAGTTCCTGATCCACAATAGTACACTGCCTCCTATCCCATGACTCTTTAGTTTTGCCAAAAGTCTCTGATGAGGGAACTTGTCAAAGGCTTTCTGAAAGTCCAGTTACACAATATCAACCGACTCACCTTTGTCCACCTGTTTATTCACTCCTTCAAAAAAACATAACAGATTAGTAAGACAAGATCTTCCTTGTCTAAAGCCATGTTGGCTGTCTCCCATTAGGTCATGATTATCTACATGCTGAGTAATTTTATTCTTTATGATGGTTTCTACCATTTTTCCCGGTACTGATGTCAGGCTCACCAGTCTGTAGCTTCCCGGATCACCCCTGGAACCCTTTTTAAAAATTGGTGTTACATTGGCAATCCTCCAATCTTCAGGTATTAGAGATGATTTTAATGATAGTTCACAGATTACTAATAGCAGGTCTGCAGTCTCGTATTTCAGTTCTTTCAACACCCTTGGATGTATACCATCCGGCCCAGGTGATTTGCTACTCTTCAGTTTATCTAATAGTTGTAATACATCTTCCTGATGTATCGATATTTCCTTCAATTCTTCCGCACCTTTAAATACCACTTCAGTCATGGGTAACATCCCTACATCTTCCTCAGTAAAGACTGAAGCAAAGAATTCATTCAATCTCTCCGCTATCGCCTTGTCGCCTCTTAGTGCTCCTTTAACCCCTTTATCATCTAATGGACCAACTGACTCTCACAGGTTTTTTGCTACGAATGTACTTGAAAAGGTCTTTACTTCGCGTTTTTGCTTCCGCAGCAAGCTTCTTCTCAAATTCTCCCTTTGCCTGCCTTATCAATGCCTTGCATTTGACTTGCCAGTGCTTGTGCTGTTTCCAGGTTTCGTCGTTTGGCTCTTTTTTTCATTTCCTGACGGATGCTTTTTTGGCAACAGCCTCTCTGACCTCACCTTTAAACCATGCTGGCAGTTTTTTGGACTTCCTTCCACTTTTCTTAAAGCGTGGAATACAGCTGGTCTGGGCTTCCAAGATAGTATTTTTCAACAACAGCCAAGCCTGATGTACGTCTTTAACCTTTGCAACTGCTCCTTTTAGTTTTTTCTTAACTGTTTTTCTCATTTTATCATAGTTTCCCTTTTGAAAGTTAAAAGGTAGTACTGTGTTCTCCAGGACCAAGCAGGAAGTCAGTCCTCACTTATGGGTGACGTCGGCGCCGACGGAGCCCTCGCGGAGCAATTTTCCCCAGCTTTCAAAGAAAGCCTTTGGGAATTGCAGCGTGCATGCGCGGTCGTCTTCCCGCCCGAGGGTGCCATCTTAGCCAGTCTTCTTTTTTCCGCGGAGCCCTACAGACGTCCCCGTCTTGTCCCCGCGAAAAAGTCGATTTTCTTCATTATTTTATTCTTTTTCCTTCGGTTCGACGCCGATCTTTTTCCCGCCCGGACTCGCGACGCCGGTCACGAGTCCTCTTACTTTTTTCGGTTTTTCTGACTTTGTCAGCTTTCGTTTTCGATTTTTCCCTGGCAGCCCGGTCCTTTGACCTCGCAGGGGCCCTTTTTCCCCCGATGGCTGCCAGTGGGTTTAAGCGGTGTGGTCAGTGTGACCGAAATATGTCACTAACTGACACACACGACTTTTGCCTCCGCTGCCTGGGCCCGGATCATGAGGAACTGATCTGTGGGCCCTGCAGCAAAATGTCCTCAAAGGCGTTGAGAAGTCGGCGGCATCAGCGTGAGAGAATCTTCGCTGACCCCAGCCGTACCCGGACCTCGTCGGAGGCCTCCGCGTCGAAAGGCTCCAGCTCGGACCGTCGCCGGAGTTCCTCCGACCGGGGTTCTCCCTCCGGGGACCATCGTCGGAAGGTGAAACCCGCGAGGGCGGCGTCGGTGGACGCTCCTGGTTCCGCGAGGGCCAGGTCGCATAGCCCCGACAGCCGCCCCGGGTCCTTGGAGAAGGAACACATCCCGAAGCGACCTCGCCTGGAGTCGGAGATGCCTGCTCGGGTAAGTCCTGTGGTCCTTCTGGACTCGCCTCCGCGACAGCCGACGTCGGGCCCGACGCCGTCGGGGCCCGAGTCGGGGGCTGCTGGGTCACCTGAGCTCGGACTCAGGTTGACGGCCTTGGAGAGCAGACTGTCTGCCTTCATGGACCAGCAGAGGGCACTGCTCGCTGGCCTCGCTGGCGCCGCTGCCCCGACCGCCGGGACGTCGACGTCCAAGTCGACCCCGGAGACCGAGCCGATCCTCGAGTCGATGAGAACTCGAGTCGATCCTCGGTCGAGGTCACCCTCGGCCTCCCGTTCGGGACCGAGGTCGCCGACGCCGACTCCCTCGGCGTCGGGGCGGCTGGCGCCGCGCCCTGCCCGGGCCGACCCCACCGAGTCCTCGTCAGAGTCGGTCTGGGAGTCTGAGGAGGAAGAGTCGCCTGATTCTTTCCGGACTCGGTGTGTCCCATCGGACTCACCGGAGTCCGAGCCTCGGAAGCAGTCCCCCCCGGAGGATGCCCGGTTCTCGGACTTCGTTAGGGATATGGCCAAGGCTTTGGCCTTCCCTGCGGATCCCGAGGAGGAGCCTCGAGCCGAAGAGCTCGACGCCCTCCAGTATGACTCTCCCGCGAGGGAACACTTTACTGTACCGGTTCCTCCTATGCTGGAACAACTACTCTTCCGCATGTGGGAGAGTCCGGCCTCCTCGCCGGTCCTGAGCAAGCGGGTCGATTCTATCTATCGAGTCCGCAAGAGCCCTGGCTTTCAAAAGGCACAGCTGCCACACCATTCCATGGTAGTGGAATCGGCCATGCATCGTCTTAAGAGCCAGAAGATGCACTCCTCGGTGCCTCCTGGCAGGGAGGCCCGTAACCTGGATGGCCTTGGCAAGAAGTGTTTCCAGGGCTCTATGCTCGCATGTCGTGTCCAGACTTACCAGCTATACATGGGCATGTATCTCCGGGATCTGGCTAAAGAGCTAGCCGGATTCTCCGCTGGTTTGTCCGAGGAACCCTTGCGGAGGTTCCTAGCCTTGTCCACTGGCATTCGGGAATGCTCAAAGTTCATGTCCCGAGCAGCCTATGATGGCTTTGAAGCATCGGCTCGAGTGGCCGCAGCCGGCATCGGTGCCCGCCGACAGGCTTGGCTTTAGTCGTCAGACCTTGAGCCCTGGGTGCAGGACAAGTTGGTCGATGTCCCCTGCCGAGGCGAAAACCTCTTTGGCAAGCCCATGGCGGAAAAGGCTGCGCAAATTGAGACTGAGACTCTCACCAGGACCAGGCTTTCTAGGAAGACCTCCGCCCCTTCCCAGAAAAAGAAGGGCTCGGGGAAAAAGTCCTTTTACCCGAGGAAGGCGGCTGCCTACAAACAATACCCCCATTATCAGGCCCCTGCAGCTCCCCAACAGGGCCAGCAGGCCAAGGGACGGGGTAACGGGTCCCGTAGGCAGCAAGCCCCCAAGCCTGCACCACCAGCCCCTGCTCAGCAGGGTGGGGGTTTTTGACTCACAAAGCATAGCCTCTCCCCCCCCGCTGGTTCCTCCCAGCACCGGAGGCCGGCTGGTTCACTTCGCCCACAGGTGGTCCAGCATCACCGCAGATGCCTGGGTGCTTCAAGTCGTGCGGGACGGCTATCTTCTCCACTTCCACCAGGTCCCTCCCTCCTATTTTCCGGGAGAACCTCCACGACCCCCTCTGCACAGGGAATTACTCCTTCAGGAGTTAGCAGGTCTTCTGCAGGAACAGGCGGTGGAACCGGTGCCACACCACCTGAGAGGTCAAGGTTTTTATTCCAGGTATTTTCTAATACCAAAGAGAACAGGGGGCCTCAGACCCATCCTGGACTTGCGCAACCTCAACAAGTTCCTTGTGCGGGAGAAGTTCAAAATGCTTATCCTTGGAATCCTTCTGCCCTACCTCCAGCAGGGAGATTGGCTATGCTCCTTGGATCTAAAGGATGCCTACACGCACATCCTTATCCACCCAAGCCACCGCCAATACCTAAGGTTTGTGGTGGCAGGAAATCATTACCAGTACAGAGTACTCCCCTTTGGCCTGTCCTCCGCGCCGCGAGTCTTCACAAAATGTCTCGCGGTGGTGGCGGCCCATCTCCGGCTTCACGGCCTCTATGTCTTTCCGTACCTCAACGACTGGCTCATCAGAGCAGCGTCCGCTCGGGAGGTCATCAACGCCACGCGCCGCACGGTGACTCTTCTGCAGCACTTGGGCTTTGTTATAAACTTCGCAAAGTCCACTTTGCTCCCCTCGCAGGATCTCGAGTTCATCGGCGCAAGGCTGCACACTCCTCAGGCGCGAGCATCCCTACCGCTCGACAGGGCTCAACGGCTCATGGACCTAGCCGACCGTTTTCGCAGCCAGCCCCTGGTCTCCGCCAGGCGCTTCCTGAGACTGCTCGGCCATATGGCTTCCACCGTCCATGTGACCCCCAATGCCCGCCTGAATATGCGGCCTGCTCAATGGTGTCTCCGCCAGCAGTGGCGACAAGCCACAGGCGGCCTAGCAGACCTGGTGCGCGTCTCCGAGCCGCTGATCTCGTCTCTTCGGTGGTGGCTTCGGCAGCCGAACCTGATATTCGGAATGCCTTTCCAGTCACCTCAGCCGACCCGGGTGCTGACCACGGATGCATCCCTCCTGGGCTGGGGAGCACATTGCCAAGGGGCACGTACTCAGGGCCTCTGGACCACGTGGGAGTCTGCTCAGCAGATCAACTTCCTGGAGCTCAGGGCGATCCGCCTGGCTCTCAAAGCCTTCTCCCACTTGACTTCTCACCAGTCCGTCCTTGTCCAGACGGACAATCAAGTTGCCATGTTCTACGTGAACAAGCAGGGGGGCACGGGCTCCTTCCTCCTCTGCCGGGAGGCACAGAAGCTCTGCTCTTGGGCCGTCAGTCACGGCATTCTCCTCAAGGCAGTTTATCTCCTGGGCCAAGAGAATTGCCTGGCGGACAAACTCAGCAGGATCCTCCAGCCGCACGAGTGGCGTCTGGATCCCTTGGTAGTTCAGAAGCTCTTCCTAAAGTGGGGCCTCCCCACGGTGGATCTCTTTGCCAGTCCTCACAACCGGCAGCTTCCTCGCTTCTGCTCTCGTCAGCCACACCCCCTTCGGGTTGCGGCGGACGCTTTTCTGATTTCATGTTCGGGGAGCCTTCTGTACGCTTTCCCTCCCATCCCGCTAGTCTCTCGGACTCTTTTCAAGGTGCTCCAAGACAACGCCTTCATGATCCTGGTGGCCCCTCGCTGGCCCAGACAGCCATGGTTTCCGCTCCTACTGCAATTAGCGGTGGAGGATCCATTCCCTCTGGGGGTACAACCGGATCTCCTCACTCAGGATCAGGGGTCTCTACTACACCCCAACCTCAGGTCTCTCAACCTCATGGCCTGGCTGCTGAGAGGGTAGTCCTTGCTCCCCTTCTCCTGCCGGCAGAGGTGGAGGAGGTCGTCTTAGCTTCGCGACGCCCTTCTACCCGCAAATGCTACGCCCTTAAATGGCGTCGCTTTGCCGTCTGGTGTACCCAACAGTCTCAGGATCCCTTCTCCTGCCCGGTGTCGGTGATCTTGCAATACTTGCTACACCTCTCTAATCTGGGACTTAAGTCGAACTCCGTCAAAGTTCACCTCAGTGCTCTTTCGGCACATCATGTGCCGGTGGACGGTAGACCTCTCTCCAGCGACCCTCTCGTAGCGAGGTTTCTCCGAGGTCTCCTTCTACTTAAACCACCTCTGCGCCCGCCAGCGCCTGACTGGGACCTGAATGTGGTTTTGCAGCGGATCACCTGTCCGCCTTTTGAACCTATGGCTACCTGTTCTCTCCGTTTTCTGTCTTGGAAAACACTGTTCTTGATAGCCCTCACTTCCGCTAGACGCGTAAGTGAATTGCAGGCCCTCGTGTCTGATCCCCCTTACACTCGGTTCTACAAAAATAGGGTAGTCCTACGGACTCACCCAAAATTTCTTCCAAAAGTGGTCTCCCCTTTTCACATCAATGAGGAGGTGGTACTTCCAACCTTCTTTCCCAGACCACACTCCAGCCGAGCTGAAACGGTCCTCCATACCCTGGACTGTAGAAGGGCTTTGAACTTCTACCTTGACCGTACGCGGGAGCACCGTAAAGCTGCTCAGCTTTTTGTGTCTTTTGACCCCAATAAATTGGGGCTCCCGGTCTCCAAGCGTACTCTGTCCATCTGGGTTGCGGACTGTATCTCTTGGGCTTATGGGGCAGCCGGACTCTCCTTAGAATGTCGAGTCACGGCTCATTGCGTTCGGGCAAAGGCTACGTCAGTGGCTTACCTCCGCTCTGTTCCGCTGGCAGACATCTGCCGGGCCGCTACTTGGTCTTCGAGCCAGACTTTTGCGGTCCATTACTGTCTCGAGAGGGAGTCCCGCAGGGACAGTGCTTTCGGACAGGCAGTCCTCCGTAATCTCTTTGAGGTCTGAGCAACTCCTACCCTCCATCCCGGATGTGGGCTACCGGTGGGTGATAATTCAGCGAAGATTCTTTCCTTCTGTGCTGCTGAGCTAGAGGGAGCTCATTTTTGTGCTTAGGGTCTCCGGTAGCCTTGAGCTTGGGAGTCCCATAAGTGAGGACTGACTTCCTGCTTGGTCCTGGAGAAAGCGTAGTTACTCACCTGTAACAGGTGTTCTCCAGGAGCAGCAGGAATCAGTCCTCACTACCCTCCCTCCTCCCCTTGGAGTTGCAATCGTCTGCTTATGTTCTTTTTGCAAATTTTTTATGCTGTCTTTTTTAGCTATGTCATCTGACTGGCTAAGATGGCACCCTCGGGCGGGAAGACGACCGCGCATGCGCGCTGCAATTCCCAAAGGCTTTCTTTGAAAGCTGGGGAAAATTGCTCCGCGAGGGCTCCGTCGGCGCCGACGTCACCCATAAGTGAGGACTGATTCCTGCTGCTCCTGGAGAACACCTGTTACAGGTGAGTAACTACGGATTTCCTTACTCTATCCCTCCTCCACTAATTAAATCAAAGGAGATCATGCTATGATCACTGTTGCCAAGTGGCCCCAACAACCTTATCTCTTGCACTAGATCTGGTGTTCCACTAAGGACTAGGTCTAATATGGCTTCCCCTCTGGTCGGTTCATGAACCAGCTGCTCCAAGAAGCAGTCATTTATTTCATCTAGGAACTTTATCTCCCTAGCATGTCCTGATGTGACACTGACCCAGTCGATACCGGGGTAGTTGAAATCACCCATTATTATTACTGCACTGTTACTTTTGTTAGCTTCCTTGATTTCTTTGAGCATTTCATCATCCATTTGGTCATTCTGGCAAGGCGCTCGATAGTGGCTGACCTTGAACGGACGTCACTTGACAGATCGCGCGGACACGATGCACAATCGGTTCTTACTTTAAAAATTACCCTCGTGTGTGTGTGTGTGTGTGTGTGTATATATGTGTGTGTGTGTATATAACAAAAAGGTTAATACTGATCCATATGGGAGTGTGCCCCCTCCATCCATTTTCTTTTCTGTTTAGTGGTCTCACCTGCCGAATCCAGTAATTTATCTTTTAATAGTATGCATTGGGGGGTGGTGAATGGGAAGGATTGCAAATTGGAGAATGGGGGTGGGTGATGAGGGGCTAGGTGTGTTGAAGGGGGTGGGGCCAGGAAGCTAAGGGGGACTATAGATGAGTCGAGGGAGGGGGCTGTGGCCATTTGCTCTAACGATGTCGACAGACTATCCAGGCCAGGGAGTGGGAAGGGGGGGAGGAGGAAAGGTTAAGGTGGAGACGAAGTTACAATCCTGGGTGAGCTTAAAATTATCTCAATGTGAGGGGGCTTAATTACCCATTTAAAAGGCAATTTATAGGCAAAAAGTCTAGACAGAAGCATATATTTATCTTATACAAGAAATGCATCTTTGTAGGAAGCATGAGCACCTAGTGAAGCCCGAAGGGTATAGTGGGCGAGTGTATGCATCTAATATGGAGGAGCAGAAAAAAGGGGGTGTGGCAATCTTTATACCTACACATGTAAAAATAGAAATGGGAGAAAAACTGGAAAGTCTTGGGGAGGGTATGGTAATCTGTGAAGGGGACTTTAACAATGGACCCCAGGAAAGATGGAACGGGAAGGATGGGGTGGGGCGAAGGAGAAAGGACAGGGCCCAGCTGAAAAAATTTGTAAGGTCCTTGGCGCTTCCTGAATCCAGGGAGACGGCAATATACTTTCTATTCCCCAGTACATGGTTCATACTCCAGAATAGATATGATCTGGATGGGAAAAGGGGTGGCAGGTGGGAAAAGAGGGGGCAGATAGGATACAAAACTGTAATATGGAGGCCATAACATGGTCCGACCATGCACCAGTAGAGGTGCAGTTAAAGCTGTGGGGAGAGGAAGGGGGGACTAAATTTTGGTGGCTAAATGACGCCCTCCTGGAAGAGAAGAGTGTGCTACAGGAACTGGAAAAACTAATTCCGAAGTACTTTGCGCATGGTGACAATGGGGAGGTGGAGGGGGGGGGGGGCGGTGTGGGATGGATTTAAGGCAGTTGTGAGGGGTGTTTTTGATTAAATGGGGCCCAGAAACGAAAACAACAAAGCAAGCAAACATATCGGCTATGCCAGCAACTACAGCAATTGGAGGAGATGGATGCCAGGACCCTGGGGGGAACGCTATAGAGGGCAGGTATTAGCAACAAGGGCGCAGTTAAAAACTATAGAAGCCACAAATGTACACTATAAAATGTAATTAATAAGGCAAGAATACTTTGAAGGAGGCAACAAAATGGGGAAGTATCTGGCCCGACAACTATGCAAACGTAGGCTACAAACCCACATGATGATTATTAGGGGGGTTTAAGGAGGGATAACTTGCACTCAGGAGAGGGGATGCGAGCAGTGTTTGTAAAGTTTTACAAAAAACTATGATAGGCAAACTCCTCCACCTGAAGGGCAAGTGGAGAGCTACCTGGAGTCAGCCAATCTTCCTAAACTGGAGCAAGCAGACCAGGAATTTTTAGATAAAAAGATAAGAGGCTGCTGAGGTGCTACAGGTCATTAAAGCTTTAAAAAGATAAGGCCCCAGGATTGGATGGCTTCACAACTCGCTTCTACAAGAAGCTGGGCAAGGAGTTGACGACACCACAGGTGCGCCTTTTAACTTGCCAAGAGAGGAGGGGTGGAGGGGAGTTGGCGGAGACTGTGGGATGGGCAGGGATTTCTTTCATCTGAAGGAGGAGAAGGACCCACAGATTTCCACCTCCTATAGACCGATCTTATTAATGAACTTAGATGCAAAATTATTGGCAAAGATTTTGGCCTTCCACCTAAATAAAGTTATACTGAACCTGATTCATGAAGATCAAGCAGACTATCTCCAGGAACAAGCAGGAATGAGTCCTCACATATGGGTACGTCGGTACCGACTGAGCCTGCGCGGGAACGCTCCCCAGCTTCCCAAAAAGGAAAGCTTTTGGGAGCATCCCACAGCACCTGCGTGCTGCCTTCCCGCCTTTCCTAACCAACTCTCCTCAGTTCTTCTTTTCCGCGGAGCCAGCAGGTCGTGTTCCTGTCACCGCTGAAGAAGTTCTTTATTTTAATTTATTTCTTTGGTCGCGTGTCTGCCTTCCCCGACGCCGGACCGGTACCGCCAGTCTTTTCTTTTCTTTCTTTCTAAAAAAAAAATATATAATATATATATATATATATATATTTTTTTTTTTTTTCTCCTCACTTGGTGTATTTTTCTTCTTAGGCCTCCAGGGCCAAAAGAAATTTTTCCCTCATGGAAAAACCAGCCTCCGGGTTCAGAAAATGCACTAAGTGTAGCGGTACAATTTCTGTTACAGATACCCATGAATGGTGTCTTAAATGTTTGGGTCCTGAACACTCCATTCCGGATTGCCCGTCCTGCTCTTTAATGTCTAAACGAGGGTTACAGAACCGAGCAGCCAAGCTCCATGTGCTGTTTCCCACGGATGCACCGGCAGTGGCATTGACATCTTCCAGGTCTTCCTCTCCCGATGGGTCTCAGGTAACCAAACATAATCCTAGCAGGTCCTTGAAGGGCAAATCTCCCTCTAAGCATCGAGATGCCTCCGGGCTTGCCCTCGAGGAGCCTGCCCCAGCCAAACAACCCCGGCGGGAAGCTCCAGCTTCCAAAGCTCCTCCTATGGGGTTACAGGTTGACATGGATGGCACAGCCTCGACCGATCACCTGTTAGACTGCTTTGGGGTACCGGCACAATCTCCCGGTACCGACATCCAGGCAGTCGTGGCGTCCATGGATCACACTGTTCAATCCATGCAGCAGGCTATAATGGCTTTTATTAATGCTGCGATGCCGACGGTACCGCAACGAGTTCCGTTGTCGGTACCGGCGCCGATACTGGTACCGGCGCCGATACTGGTACCGGCGCCGATACTGGTACCGGCGCCGATACTGGTACCGGCGCCGATACTGGTACCGGCGCCGATACTGGTACCGGCGCCGATACTGGTACCGGCGCCGATACTGGTACCGGCGCCGATACTGGTACCGGCGCCGATACTGGTACCGGCGCCGATACTGGTACCGGCGCCGATACCGGTACCGGCGCCGATACCGGTACCGACTCAGGTTCCTTGTCCAGGGCTACTTCTCGGTACCGATCCAGTACCGGGGATGCCCGATGTCGGTACCGATCGATATGCGTATCGATCATTGGAAGGGGACAGACGATACTTCGATTTCTCTGATGATTCTGATTCATCAGATGAGTCTCCTGAAGTATCCCTGACCCTTCCTGAGGAGCCTACTTCTCCAAAAAGGAGAATGTCTCCTCCAGAGGATTTGTCCTTTCAAGACTTCATAATAGAAGTGGCTAAAGGACTTTCTATTTCAGTAACCTCTGAAACAGAGCCTAGAGCAAACAAATTAGATATTTTAGGATACTCTAAGGCTCCCAGAGAGGCAGTCACCTTGCCCATTCATGAAATTCTTCATGAACATATGATTGACTTATGGGAGACTCCTCTCACCCTTTCTCCTCATTCTCGCAGATTGGACACTATGTACCGTGTCCCTCCTTGTCCTGGATTTCAGAAAACTCAGCTTCCTCACCACTCCATTGTGGTGCAGTCAGCTATGAAAAGGATAAAGAGTACCAAAAGACACTCTTCTGCTCCTCCAGGAAGAGAATGCAGGACCTTGGATGCTTTTGGTAGGAAAATCTTCCAAGCCAGCATGCTTATTGCCAGAATCAACTCATATAGCCTTTATATGGTTATGTTTCTAAAGGAAGTTGCACAAAAACTGCGCAACTTTCTCCCTTTTATTCCAGAGGATAGAAGGGATGAGTTCCTCCTTTGGCTTAAGCATACTCAAGACATCTCCAAGTTTTCCAACAGGGCAGCCTTTGACTCCTTTGAAGGTGCCAGCAGAGCCTCAGGCATTGCCATAGCTGCTCGCAGAATTGCTTGGCTCCAGGCTTCTGATCTGGAACCCTGGGTTCAGGATGGCTCAGGAAATCTGCCCTGTAAGGTGAAAATCTCTTTGGCAAAGAGTGGCAAATAAAAGCCACTCAAATGGATGCAGAAAATTCTGCTCTGGATAGACTTTCAAGGTCTACCTCCATTCCTGCCAAGAAAAAGACTTTTAAAAAGTCTTTTTTCAAAAAGGGCAGGTTTCCTTCCACTTCTGGCCAACAATCTTCTACAGGTCGCTTTACCGCTAAGCGTCAGCAACCTAAGCAGGCCAGGCCTAAGTCTACAGGGGCTGCTGCAACTCAGCAGTCCCAATCTCCTCAGGGTTTTTGACTTGATACTAGAGAACTTAACCTTTCTGGCTCTACAACAGCCAGAACCTCTCACCATTCCAGGAAGTTTAGCTCATTTTGCTCCCAGATGGGAGCAAATCACATCAGAGCAGTGGACCCTCTCCATCATAAGAGAGGGCTACAAACTTCATTTCTCAGACCTTCCTCCCTACACCATGGTGAGACACTTCAATTCTCCCACATCCCTCCTCGACCTTCTGGATCAGGAGGTGACTACCCTTCTGGCCCAGAGGGCCATAGAAGAAGTTCCTCCTCTTCAACAGGGGTCAGGGTTTTACTCCCCCTATTTTCTCATTCCAAAGAAAACAGGGGGATACAGACCCATTCTAGATCTCAGGGAATTGAACAAATTACTATGCAAGGAGAAGTTCAAGATGCTTTCTCTAGGCACTCTCCTTCCATACCTGCAGAGTCAGGATTGGCTTTGTTCTCTAGATCTCAAGGATGCGTACACTCATGTCCTCATCCATCCATCTCACAGAAAATTCCTACGTTATCTGTTCCAGGGAAAACATTACCAATACAGTGTCTTTCCTTTTGGTCTGGCCTCTGCTCCAAGAGTGTTCACCAAATGCACGGCAATAGTTGCTGCATTTCTATGCACTCTGGGAATATTTGTCTTCCCATATCTGGACGACTGGCTCATCCGAGCTCCAACCCAGTCGGAGGCTCAGATCTCCTTGAACCGCACCAGGCTCATTCTGTAATACCTGGGACTTGTGGTAAACCTCTCAAAGTCCCAGCTCACCCCTACTCAGTCCCTGGAATTCATAGGGGCCTGGTTGGACACCACTTCTGCAAGGGCCTACCTTCCTCAGGCCTGTTGTCAACGTCTAGTGCAGTTAGCCTCCCAGATTCAGTCAAAGAGCCACTTAACTGCCAGGGAGATGCTACAGCTGCTAGGCCATATGGCTTCCACAGTACATGTGGTACCCTATGCTCGCCTACACATGGGAGCAGCTCAATGGACTTTGTCCACCCAGTGGACTCAAGCTTCAGGAGCTCTCTCAGACCAAATGGCAACCTCCAAACGTCTCTTTTGGTCTCTGTAATGGTGGATGTCCACTCAAAATCTGTTGCTGGGGTCCCCCTTCCAACCTTTGTTGCCCCAGGCAACCCCCACAACAGATGCCTCCCAAACAGGTTGGGGAGCTCATCTACAAGACCTCTCCACCCAAGGCACTTGGTCCCCACAGGAGACCTCTCTTCATATCAACCACTTGGAACTTCGAGCAGTGTTCCTAGCTCTCAAGGTCTTTCATACCCTCCTCAGCTACAAGATAGTCCTCATTCATACGGACAATCAAGTAGCCATGTTTTACATAAACAAGCAAGGAGGAACTGGCTCTCTGTCGCTTTGCAACGAAGCTCTAAGATTGTGGGCCTTCGCCAGAGAGCATCAAATCCATCTCCTGGCAGTATACCTTCCAGGAATCCAAAACTCTTGGGCAGACAGACTCAGTCGAGTTCTGCTTCCACACAAATGGTCCCTGCACATGGATCAGGTACTCAGAATCTTCCAGGAATGGGGAACCCCGGACATAGACCTCTTTGCAAGTCCGTGGAATGCCAAACTTTCCCGGTTCTGTTCCAGAATTCCGTGTCTCGGAGCTCAGGCCAAGGATGCCTTCCTCCTTCATTGGGGTCAGGGCTTCCTGTATGCCTTTCCACCCATTCCCTTGATTCCCAAGACTCTGTTCAAACTCCAGAGGGATCAAGGATCCATGATCCTCATAGCTCCACGCTGGCCACGCCAAGTGTGGTACCCTCTACTTCTGCATTTCTCCCAAGCCCCCTCCCTGGACTTGGGAGCTGCGCCAGACCTTCTGTCCCAGGAGGAAGGGACTTTGTGGCATCCAAATCCCAAGTCCCTTCACCTCAGAGCTTGGTTACTGAAGGCCTAGACCTTCAAGATTTCAGTCTTTCTCAGCAAGTGAAGGATATCCTCCATGCTTCCAGAAAACCTTCCACTAGGCGTTCCTATGCTTTTAAGTGGAAAAGATTTTCCATTTGGTGTGCTCAAAAGGGTCTTGACCCTCTGGCACTTCCTCTGAATTCTCTATTGGAATATCTTCTGCATCTCTCCAATGCAGGCCTTAAAACAAATTCAGTAAGGGTCCATTTGAGTGCTATTGCAGCATCCCTTAAACCTCTCAATGGACAACCTATTTCCTCCCATCCTCTTATTGCAAGATTCATGAGAGGCCTAACTTTAACAAAACCTCCCATTCGACCTCCTCCGGTGGCATGGGACTTAAACTTGGTTATTGGTCAGCTTATGAAGCCACCTTTTGAACCCTTAGCCACTACCTCCTTGAGATTTCTTTCCTGGAAGGTTATTTTCCTTATTGCAGTCACTTTTGCTTGCCGCTTCAGTGAACTGCAGGCCTTAGTGGCTAATCCACCTTATACAAGGTTCCATCATGATAAGGTAGTCCTTAGGACAAATCCTCACTTTATGCCTAAAGTGGTCTCACCTTTTCATCTTAATCAAGAGGTATATTTACCTGTCTTTTTTCCAGCTCCTCATGCATCCAGTGCAGAGAGGAACCTTCATACTCTAGACCAGGGGTGTCAAACTCAAATACACAGTGGGCCAAAATGTAAAACTTGAACAAAGTCGCGGGCCAGCATTGAACAAATGAACCTTTTAATATGGACCCAAACAAGATTTGCTTTAACATTGAATATGAAGCAACACTTATTACTATACAATTTATAACTTAATAGTTCAGATATGCAAAAACCAATTTCAAATAAAAAAAACCATCAATGACATTCATTTATTAAATAAAATTTAAATAATAATTTTTAAAATAAAATAACAATAATAAAATTAATCAACCATTCAAGCCCATGTCGTGGAGTAGCAAGAAAAGTGCATAAAGAAAACGTTAATTATTGCTCAGTTTGCTGCACACTGATCTAATCTGATGTGCCCAAGCCAGATACCTGGCATCTCTTCTTGGATGATAGTTCATCAATGTCTGGGCTCAGGCTTTGAGCTGAGGAAATCCTCAGTATCGAGCGAAGGTGTTCATCAGTCAGACGTCTCCTGTGAGATGTTTTGGTCATCTTCATCGAGGAGAAAAGTTGCTCACATAGATAAGTGCTGCCGAACATGGAGAGCATCTGAGCAGCTTGGGTGCGGAGCTGAGGCATTGTGTCAGGGATGAACTGTGGAAACTGGGCGGCGCCCACAGCATCATACTTTGACTTCAGCGTGTCATTACACTGGAGTTCAATTAGCTCCATTTGGAGGTTGGTTGGTGCGTTTTCCACATTAACTGCAAAGGGATTACTGAGCAGTTCAAACCTACATTTCTGGACATCAAAGTCGGCAAATCGCCGGCTAAACTCAGCGCCGAGTACACTGAGTTTTTCAGCAAACTGTGCGCATGGGAACAAGTTGGTAAAGAACTGCGTTTTCATGGTTTGGCAGCAGGGAAAATGGCCAAGGTTTCCTTGCAGCATCTGATTCTCCCACAGGCACAGTTTAGTTTTAAAAGCCCTCACTGCAGCGTACATGTCTGTGATGATGCGCCCCCGCCCCTGAAGCTGCAGGTTCAGCGCATCGAGATGGCTCGAGATGTCACACAGAAAGGCCAGCTCACACAGAAACCTTTTTCTCCCGCAGCTCTCCTGTGTCCTTCCCTTTGCTTTCCAGAAACTGACATATTTCCTCATGCAGCTCAAAACATCTATTCAGTACTTTTCCTCGGCTTAACCATCTCACCTCTGTGTGATACGGCACGTCTGCGTATTCCGAACCACACTCCTCCAGAAAAGACTTAAACTGGCGGTGATTCAGACCTTTGGCTCTTATAAAGTTAACTACTTGTGTTACTGTGGTCATAACATGTTCCATCTTTAGGCTTTGCCACACAATGATTCCTGATGTATGATGCAGTGATAAACAGTTAGTTCACCTGCACAGTTCTCTTCCTGCATCTTCTCCTGGACCCTGCCCACCAGTCCACTTGTTTTACCGCACATCGCTGGCGCACCATCTGTCGTTAATCCCACGAGTTTATCCCACGGCAGCTTTATTTCAGTTACGCATTTGGAAACCTCCTCAAAAATTTCCTTTCCTGTGGTTGTGCCATGCATTGATTTGAATCCCAATAGCTCCTCCATAACACACATATTTGAGTCCACTCCACGGATGAAGACTGACAGCTGAGCAGTATCAGATGCGTCGCTGCTCTCATCCACAGCAAGGGAGAATGCAACAAAATCTTTTCCCTTTTCCAAAAGCTGGTCATACAGATTGGTGGCAAGATCACATGTGCGATCAGCTACTGTGTTTCTGCTCAGGCTCACGTTTGAAAAGGCTTGCTTTTTCTCTGGGCACACGATGTCACAAACTTTCAACATGCACTTTTTCACAAACTCTCCCTCATTAAAGGGCCGGGCTGATTTTGCGATCTCTGCTGCCACAATATAACTAGCCTTTACAGCAGCCTCACTTTGTGATGTGGCTTTTTTGAACATATTCTGTTGTGAAACCAAACTTCTTTTCATCTCCTCTACTTTCTGGCTCCTTTGAGTCATGTCCAGGTCCTTGTACTTGTCATGGTGTTTTGTTTCATAGTGTCGTCGAATGTTATACTCCTTAGTTATAGCCACGTTGACTCCACAAATCAGACAAACAGGTCTGTCTTTTACATATGTAAACAAATATTCTGTCTCCCACCTGTCCAGAAAGTTCCTGTTGTCTGCCTTTCTTTTTGCCATTTTTGGGAAGGGGTTCCACAGTGACAGTTGTAGCTTGAGATCGCTATGACTTCTGTCACACAGGAGAGGGCGTTTCTGGGACCTGTCCTGATTGACGCGCCAAAACAACAGCAAGGCATTATGGGATTTGTAGTATTAGCGATGAATGAATGCGCTGTATAATACCGGCGGGCTAGCTCTAGTAGTCATTTGGTATAGCCTCGCGGGCCAAATATAATTGCACTACGGGCCAAATTTGGCCCGCGGGCCAGAGTTTGACACCTATGCTCTAGACTGTAAAAGAGCTCTTGCTTTTTACTTACACAGGACACAGCAACATAGAAAGTCTTCCCAGCTTTTTGTTGCTTTTGATCCTTCTCATTTAGGACTTCCAGTCTCTAAGAGAACACTGTCCAATTGGATTGCTCAGTGTATTTCTTTTGCTTACCAGAGTAAGAACCTTTCTCTGGAGGGCCATGTCACAGCTAACAATGTGAGGGCCATGGCCACCTCTATGGCTCATCTTCATTCTGTGTCCATCGACCAGATCTGTCGAGCAGCCACCTGGGCCTCGGTTCATACCTTCACAGCCCATTACTGTTTGGACAAGGACTCCCGCTGGGATGCCTTGTTTGGTCAGGCTGTCCTCAGACACCTGTTCCATTCTTGAACAACTCCTGCCCTCCTTCCCTGAATGGATGCCTGAGATCCATAGGAAGACGAGGAACCCTTCAGGGTCTCATACCCTTGGGGATCTCCCAGGCATCTTAGCTAGGGAGTCCCCATATGTGAGGACTCATTCCTGCTTGTTCCTGGAGATAGCACAGTTACTTACCTGTAACAGGTGATCTCTGGGAACAGCAGGAATTAGTCCTCACAACCCTCCCACCTCTCCTAGGAGTTGTATCTCTCTCTGTCTTTCCTTTCCTCTCTCTCTCTATTGTCTCAGCTTTAAACTCGAACTGAGGAGAGTTGGTTAGGAAAGGCGGGAAGGCAGCACGCAGGCGCTGTGGGATGCTCCCAAAAGCTTTCCTTTTTGGGAAGCTGGGGAGCGTTCCCGCGCAGGCTCCATCGGTAACGACGTACCCATATGTGAGGACTAATTCCTGCTTGTTCCCAGAAATCACCTGTTACAGGTAAGTAACTGTGCTTTATGCCTGGTACACAAGTGGTGGATCACATTTACCCTCTACTTGCATCCATTGACACAGAGAAAGCGTAGTCATTTCATCACCGTTTATATACCATTTCAGGCATGTGTAACTTCCTTACATCTTCCTCAGTAAAGACTGAAGCAAAGAATTTGAGTCTCCCTACTATGGCCTTGTCCCCCCTTAATGCCTCTTTTATCCCTCTGTCATCCAATGGTCTGGCTGACTCTCTCAGGTTTTTTTGCCACAAATGCGCTTGAAAAAGTTTTTATTATGCGTGTTTGCAAGCTTTTTTTTTTTTTTTTTCAAATTCTTTTTGCTTGCCTTATCAATGCCTTGCATCTAGCTTGCTAATGCTTATGTTTCTAGGATTTGTCTTTTGGCTCCTTCTTCCATTTTCTGAAAGATGCTTCTTTCGCTACAACAGCTTCTCTGACCTCACCTTTAAACCATGCTGGCAGTTTTTTGGCCTTCCTTCTTTCAACTTTTCTTAAAACATGGAATACATCTGGTCTGCGCTTCCAAAATAATATTTTTAAACACCCATGCTTTATGTAAATCTTAACTTTTGCTGCTGCTCCTTTTAATATTTTCTTAACTATTTTCCTCATTTTATCATAGTTTCCCCTTTGAAAGTTAAAAGGTAGTACTGTGGATTTCCTTGCTGTCCTTCCTCCATTTATTAAGTCAGATGTGATCATGCTATGATCACTATTGCCAAATGACCCCAATACCCTCATCTCTTGCATCAGATCCTGTGTTCCACTAAGGACTAGATACAAAATAGCTTCCCCTCTTGTCTGTTCGTGAACTAGCTGCTCCAAGAAGCAGTCATTTATTTCATCTAGAAACTTTATCTTTCTGCGGTGACACTGACCCACTCAATACTGGGGTAATTGAAATCGCCGATTATTATTACTGTGTTGTAACTTTTGTTAGCTAACCTGATTTCTTTTAGCATTTCATCATCCATTTGTTCATTCTGGCCAGGCGGCCAGTAGTACACCCCCAATGCAATTGCCTTCCCCTTTTGACACGGAATTTCTATCCATAGAGACCTGTTTAATTTATATGCAGAAAAAAATCATCAGAGAAGCAGGACACTGTATGAAGACAACCGAGGTGTGAAGATTTGCTGGAAGACTCGTCATCAACTTTCGCTATGCTGATAGTCTTCACTTTCAGCCAGTAATATGGTTACCTGAAACATTTGCTTCTCATGGTCAAGGAACATAGTCTTAAAATGGGCCTGCACCTTAATGTAAAGAAGATAAAGATCCTGACAGCTGTCAAAATCAATAAGTTCATCGCTGATGGAGAAGAAATTGTAATAGTGGACAACTTTAACCTACTTGGATCAAATATCAGTGAAGAAACAACAAGCAGCCAAGAAATCTGACGCATTGCTCTTGGCAGCATGGCTATGAAGGACCTAGACAAGATTCTCAAGAGCAGAGATGTGTCTCCATAAAAAGATTCGACTTGTTCAAGCTATGGTATTTTCAATGATGTCATATGGATGCGAAAGTTGGACAGCGAAAAAGATAGGAAGAAAATTGATGCCTTTGTATTATGGTGCTGGCAATGAATACTGTGTATACCATGGACTGCCTGAAGAACAAACCAGTCAGTATTAAAGGAGATCAAACCTAAGCTTTTTTTTTTAGACTCAAATAACAAGACTTTGACGTTCATACTTTGGACACATAACGCAAAGAGAGATCATTAGAGAAAGACATCATACTTGGCTAGGTAGAAGGTCAACACAAAAGAGGAAGGCCAGCAATGAGATGGATCGATTCAATAATAGCAGCTATGGGTGCCACTCTCTCAACAATGAGCCGCCTCACTGAAGACCAAATGCAGTTAAGGACAACAATCAAGAGAGACGCCATGAGTCGACACCAATTCAACAGTACTTAACAGTAACAGAGATTCTACCATGTATTTTGTTTCCTGCAAAACTTCAATCCTGTGTGACTCAATGCCCCCTGTAACATAGAGCGCAACCCCTCCGCCAATTTGATCTACTCATATCATTGCGGTATAGTTTGTACCCAGGTATTGCAGTGTCCCACTGGTTGTCCTCCTTCCACTGGGTCTCTGTAATGCTGTATATTCATGTAATGCTATATATTCTAACTTTCCAATCTTATTTTTCTTAGACTTCTAGCATTTGCAGAGAGGTGTTTTAGATGTTCTGTTTTATTCATATTAATCCGGTTATCAGTAAACTGGTAATTTGGAATCTTTCAGCTCTGTCTACCCTGTATTTAAGTGCATCTGGCTTACTTTTATCTGTATTGGAACCTCTCTGTTGGTATCTTCTAACTTCCCTTTTTTTCTAGTATCCTTCAAGGATGCATCCTTCCGAACCATGTGCTCTTGGGTGACTGTCAGTTTTCCCCTATTATCTAGTTTAAAAGCTGCTCTATCTCCTTTTTAAAGGTTAATGCCAGCAGCTGGGTTCCATCCTGGTGAAGGTGGAGTCCATCCCTTCGGGAAAGCTCCTCTTTTCCCCAGAACATTGCCTGGCTCTTGATAAATCCAAGACCCTCTTCCTTGCACTATCGTCTCATCAAAACATTTGGACTTCAGAGCTCTGCTTGCGTTTTGATTCCTGCGCATGGAACAGGAAGTATTTCAAAAAATGCTACCCTGGAAAGTCTGGACTTCATCTTCCTTCCTAAAATCCTAAATTTGGCCTCCAAAATCTCTGTCCCACTTTCCTTTATCATTGGTACCAAGACAGACTCCTCCCAGTGCTATCTAAAACCTTGTCAAAGTGGCGTGTGGGGTCTACTACCTTCACATCAGGCAAGCCTGTTACCAGGCTATCCTCGTGTCCACCAACCATCCAGCTATCTATATGTCTAATGACTGAATCACCAACTATAACGGCTGCACTAATTTTTCCCGCATGGGCACATGGTTCTGGAGAAACCTCGGTGACAGAGGGTTTACATCACCTGGAAGACAGGTCCTAGTTACAGGATCACGTCCTGCCACCTGATCCCTCTCCCCCTTGGCAATAGGGAGGCTGCCAGACTTGAGGTGGGGACTTCAGTACTACTTCACTGTAGGTCTTGTCTATATATCTGTCTTCTTTATATTCTCCAAGTCTGCTACTCTAGCCTCCAGAGATCAGACTCTTTCCCTAAGAGCAAAGAGCTCCTTGCACCTGGTACACACAAGATCCTTCAACTGGGAGGAAATCATATATGTGACACTTAATGCACAAGATCAGATAGCCACCATATTGTTGCGGAACTGCTGTCTCCATCTTAGTTTCAAGGTTTTATTTAGCTGTTTTATGTTGCTTACTTAGGTTTGATGGGGATACTTGTACTAATACAACTATACCTAATACTTTTAATGAACTTTGTTCATTCAAAATTAATTTCAGGTTCTTAATTAATCTATTCCTGATGAGGATAACCAGCTGAACCTGAAAGTTATTTTGCCTATCTCCTTCCCTCTAATTGGTTTAAGAGTCTATAAAGCTAAGATTATGCTTGGAGTGGGTGGGAGTGAAAGAAGACTTAATAAAAGCTGGCTTGCTAAACAGTGCTTCTAAGGTAATGTCTTAACGATTTCCTGGGCGATTCTCACAGCCCTTGGTTTGATAGAGGGGACCTTTCAGAGTGCCCCTTTGATCTGTCACTTGCCTTTAACACCTATTTAAGACAACTCGACAGATATTTAGCCTCCTAACTGGAAGGCCTCTTTGTAAAGGTCTCCAGAAACAATTTTTTTTCTACTCAGACTATTTAATTTTCTATGCTAAGCTGTACTCTGATTTGATTTAAATAAAAAGCGCTCTGGTGGTACTAAGACCTGACTGACTCAACAAAAACTTCATTCTAAAATATACAGAACTATTTGCTTTAACCCAAAAATTCCCTTTTTCCAAAGATTTTGAGTATTTCCCAGAAGGTACACTTGCAGATCTTTTTCTAGCTCTCTTTTGGTAGTCCTTCAAGGCTTCAGTGCGTACAGTGGGCGATCTTCAAGCTTTAATACATAAGAACATAAGAAATGCTGTACTGGGTCAGACCAGGGTCCATCAAGTTGAGTATCCTGTTTCCAAGAATGGCAAATCCAGGTCACAAATGCCTGTCAGATTCCTCAAAAGGTATTCAGATTCCACATTGCTTATTCTGGATTCTCGACCTGGGGCTCTCAGGCAGTGTGTACTAAGACTTGACCTCATTGTTCTTGTTGGGGGCTCCCGATTCTGTAGTCTTGGGATGCAATTCGGGGTGGACCATTGGTGACGATTGGCATGGTGTGGGGGTTTTCAGCAGTTTTGTGTATGCGTCAGCATTTTTATCTATTGTGCGCCTGGCAGCCACACAGTCCTAGTGCAAAAAGTTCAAAATGGTCTTATTGAGGATGCTGCTCCAGAAACAGAGAAGCGTGATGGCATAAAAAGACCACATGGCCTATCTAGTCTTCCCTTCCATATCAACTACTATAATAGTCCCTTTTCTTCCCTTTGAGATACTCTGTGTGTGTTCCATGCTTTTTTGAATTCAGATACTGTCCATCTCTACCACCTCCACTGGGAGACTACTCCAAGCATCTACCACTCTTTCTGTAAAGAAATAGTTCTGCATATTACCCCTGAGTTTATCCCCTTTCAACCTCATCCCATGTCCCCTCGTAGCAGAGTTTGCTTTCAATCGAAAGAGGCTCTTCTCCTGTGCATTATGCCGCAGAGGTATTTAAACGTCGCAATTATATCTCCTCTATCCCATCTTTCATTTAACTTATACATATTAAGATCCCCACATTTATAGCAAAGACCGCTGTCCATTTTAGTAGCCAACCTCTGCACTGACTTCAGTGTAGTCTCCAGAATTGCACACAATACTCCAAATGAAGTCGAAACAAAGACTTAGTGCCTCTGTATATCACCTCCTTTTTTTGTGCTGACCGTTCCTATCCTATGCACTCAAGCATCCTTCTAGCTTTTGCCATCAACTTTTCTACCTGTTTAGGTACTTTAAGATTGTCAGACACACATATGAAGGATGTGTACATGCATTTTCCGATACACCTGCATAACAGACAGTACCTTTGGTTCATGCTGGGCGGCCAGCACTATCAATACTGGGTGCTAACCTTTGGGCAGATTGCAACCCCCAGGGTCTTCACAAAGTGCCTGGCAGTCGTGTCAGCCTGCCTTCGGACCCTGGGGGTCTTTGTCTTCCCATACCTGTATGACTGCCTTGTAAAGGGTCTCACGCCGGCCAGCGTATGGCAGTCCACTGAGCTCACAATTCAGGTGCTCAAAGAGCTTGACTTAGTGATCGACTGTCCGAAGTCCCACCTCCAGCAGGTACAGCAATTGGAGTTCATCGTGGCCCTCTAATACTACTCTGGCAAGAGCCTTTCTACCAGCAGACCACCTGCAGCATCTCATCGAGATGGTGGGCATGTTCCAACGCCACACCACAGCCCTTCAGGTGGCCACTATGTATGTCACTTCTCAGGCCCACCTCTGCATGTGGAATGCTCAGTGGACCTTGCAAACGCAATGGCAGGAAGCCTCGCATTGCCTGTGAGACATGATTGTGGTCACTGTTCCCTCTAAGCTGTGCGCGTGTGCGCGCGCACACACCTCGCCGAGTGAGCGCACATACTTTACAACAGAGCACACAAAAATTACGGTTCTGATTCTGATAGAAAACACAGACGTCTTAACATTTAAAAGTTGTTGTGTATTTACGGTTTTCACAAGTTCTACAATATTTTCTAGTGCAATCAATGTGGTGTACATACTGTATTCTGACGTATAGTCAAATTTTAAAGTATATAACTCCGAGTGTCGTTATGTGGCGCACAAAAATTTAACCTTCCTTCAAAAGCTGCACAGCTGATATTTTATGCGCACACAGCCTACAGAAAATTAGAGGGAACATTGGTTGTGGTCACTCCACCACTCGCGCAGTTCCTGGAGTGGTGGCTTACGCCTGAAACTTGCATCAGGACCTCCCATTCCAACCAGTAGCTGCTTACGACAGATGCCTCCAAGCTTGACTGGGGCGCCCACTTGGACGGTCTTCACACCCAGGCTCTGTGGTCAGAGAGAGTCTCCATCAGATCAACTTCCTCGAGCTTTGGGCCATTGCAAATGCTTTCTGTGCCTTTCTGGCGCACTTGGCGAATCAGTTGGTCCTGATCCAGATAGACAACCAGGTGGCCATGTTCTGTGTGACCAAGGAAGGGGGGGGGGGACTGGCTCTTACCTCCTGTGTTGGGAGGCTGTTCGTCTCTGGAAGTTTTCCCTGCTCCATGGCATGGACCTCAGGGTGACGCATTTGCCCGGTGAGAGCAACGACCTAGCAGATCGCCTCAGTCGTGTTCTTCAGCTACCACGAGTGGACCCTCAAGAGGGAGATGTTGGACTGGATCTTCTGGGAGTGGGGCATCCCCGACGTGGACTTCTTCACTTTGGCACACAATACCCAGGTAGCTTGATTCTGCTCTCGTAGGCTGGATAACAATTGCTTAGCTCCGGATGCTTTCCTTTGCTGCTGAGGGGAAGGCCTGTTCTGTGTCTACCCCCCGATTCTTCTCATCGTGAAGATGCTCCTGAAGCTCCAGGCTGAGAGGGGATCCATGATTCTCATCGCTCCATACTGACCTAGTCAATTGTGGTTCCAGCTACTGCTGCAGCTCTCGCAAAGAGGGAAATTCTTCACTTGGGCTCTGACCTAGATCTCATTTTGCAGGAGAGTGGTTCCTTGTTGCATCCAGACTTCTCCAGGAACAAGCAGGAAGTCAGTTCTCACATATGGGTGATGGTGCCGACGGAGCCCTCGTGCGGAGCAATTCACCAGCTTTCAGAGAAAGCCTTTGGGATTGCATCACGCATGCGCGGTCCCCTTCCCGCCCAAGGGTGTCATCTTGCTCAGTCTCCCTTTTTCTGCGGAGCCCAACGGACGTCCCTAATTCCTCGCGGAAAAAGTGCATCAAAACTTTAGAAGAATTTCTTCTCTTCGACCGGTTCGATGCCGGTTCCCCTTCCCGCCTGCGGCTCGGTACACCGGTATCAAGTCCAGTTAATTTTTTGTGTTTTTGTCCTTAGAGACTAGCGTTCGCGCTCTTTTTTTTTTAAATTATTTTCACTGGCAGCCCGGTCCTTCGACCTTGCAGGGGCCCGTTTTCCCCCGATGGCTGCCAGCGGGTTTAAAAAGTGTGATCAGTGTAAGAAGTTAATGTCCCTCATTGACACACAACTGCTGTCTCCGATGCCTCTGGCCCGACCATGACCTGAAGGTCTGTGGCCCGTGTGGGGAAAATGTCCTCTAAGGCACTCCGAAGTAGGCAGCAGCAGCGTGAAAGGATTTTCTCGGAGTCTGCATCCCCCCGGATCCGGACCTCATCAGAAGCCTCGACATCTCGGGAGCTGTCTGAACCTGAGCACCGTCGGGGGTCTTCTGAACGGGGGTCTCCCTCCTGGGAACACCTGAGAAAGAAGCAGCCCATGAGGGTGGCATCGTTGGATGCCTCTGATCGCCCTGAGCCCTTGAAGTCCAGGTTGTGGAGTCCTGACCGCCGCCCCGGGTCCTCGGAGTCAGAGCGGCCTGCAAAGATAATTTGCACGGAGCAGGAGATGCTGAGGCAGGTAAGTGCTGTTGTCCTTGTGGATTCCCCTCCAGGGGAGCTGGCATCTGGCCCGACAACGGGGCCCAAGCCTGAGGCTGCAGAGCCTTCTGAGCTCAGTCTCAGGATGATGGCCCTGGAGTGCAGCATGTCTGCCTACATGGAGCAGCAGCGGGTGCTGATAGCTGGTCTCACTGGTCCCTCTGCCCTGACCACTGGAACCTCGATGTCCGTTGACCCCAGAGGCCGAGCCGATCCTCAACTCTTCAGACTCGTCGATCCTCGGCCAAGGTCTCCCTCGACCTCCCGCTCAGGACCAAGGTGGTCGACACCGGTGCTCTCGGCGTCTGGGCCGGAGCCCCTCGATTCCTCCTCGGAGGGATCGGCATGGGAGACGGAAGATGAGGAGTCCCCAGACACCCATTGGACCCGGTATGTCCCATCGGACTCACTGGGTTCAGAGTCTCAGAGAAGGTCCCCTCTGGAGGATACCCGGTTCTCGGACTTCGTCAGTGACATGGCCAAGGCTTTGGCATTCCCGGTGGATACCGAGGAGGAGTCTCGAGCTGAAGAGCTCAAGGCCCTCCAGTATGACTTTCCCCTGAGGGAAGCCCTTACTGTGCCGGTTCCTCCGATGCTGGAACGGCTGATGCTCCGCATGTGGGAGTTACTGGCCTCCATGCTGGTGCTCAGCAAGTGGGTCGATTCCATCTATCGAGTCTGCAAGAGCCCTGGGTTCCAAAAGGCACAGCTGCCACACAACTCCATGGTTGTGGAATCGGCCATGCACAGGCTCAAGAGCCAAAAAGCGCACTCCTCGGTGCCTCCTGGCTGGGAGGCCTGGAACTTGGACGCCCTCGGCAGAAAATACTTTCAGGGCTCGATGCTGTCATGCCGTGTCCAAACCTACCAGCTGTACATGGGCATGTACTTGAGGGACCTGGCAAAGGATATTGCCGGGTTCTCAGCTGGCCTCTCCGAGGCACCCTTGCAGCACTTCAATGCCTTGTTCACCAGGATTCGGGAGTGCTTGAAGTTCAGATCTCAAGCGGCCTATGATGGCTTTGAGGCTTTGGCCCGATTAGCCGCGTCCGGCATCGGTGCACGCCACCAGGCCTGGCTAATGTCATTGGATCTGGAGCCATGGGTTTCAGATAAGTTGGTCGATGTCCCTTGCCGAGGTGACACCCTCTTTGGCAAACCCATGACTGAGAAGGCTGCTGAGCTCCAGTCCGTGTACTTAACCCGGACAAGACTCTCTCAAAGAAGACTTCTGCCCCTTCTAAGAAGAAGGACTCGGGTAAAAAGCCCTTTTTCCCGAGGAAGGGTACTAATTACTGCAACTACCCCACTTACCAGGCCACCCCAGCTCCCCAACAGGGGCAGCAGGCCATAAGAACATAAGAGATGCCATACTGGGTCAGACCAAGGTCCATCAAGCCCAGTATTCTGTTTCCAACAGTGGCCAATCTAGGTCATATGTACCTAGCAGTTTCCCCAAGAGACACAAGTTCCACAATGCTTGTACTGGGTCAAGCATTGATATCTTCGGTCACTTCTTAATAATGGTTTATGGACCTTTCCTCCAGGAACTTGTCCAAACCTTTTTTAAACCCAGCTACACTAACAGCCTTTACTACATCCTCCGGTAACAAATTCCAGAGTTTGATTACACGTTGAGTGAAAAAATATTTTCTTTTATTAGTCTTAAATAGTTTATCCTGTAGCTTCATTGCATGTCCCCTAGTCTTTCTATATTCTGATAAGGTAAACAATCGATCTACGTTTACCCGTTCCACTCCGTTCATTAATTTATAGACGTCTATCATATCTCCCCCCCAGCCGTCTCTTTTCCAGGTTAAAGAGCCCTAACCTTTTTAGCCTTTCTTCATAGGAGTATCCTTCCATCCCCTTTACCATGTTGGTGGCTCTTCTCTGTACCTTTTCTAAAATCGCTATATCCTTTTTAAGATACGGTGACCAGAATTGCACACAATATTCAAGGTGCGGTCTCACCATGGAACGATATAGAGGCATTATAATATCTTTTGTTTTATTTTCCATTCCTTTCCTTATCATACCTAGCATTCTATTTGCTCTCTTGGCCGCCGCTGCACACTGGGCCGAGGGTTTTAACATGGTATCCACAAGGCCAAGGGACAGGGGCATGGCCCGCGTAAGCAGAAGACCCCCAGGCCCTTGCTCCTACCTAGCCAGGAGGGGTTTTTTGACTCCCAAGGCATAGTCTCTCTTCCGCCAGTGGTAAGGTCTTGCACAGGAGGCAGGCTAACCCTGTACGCCCACAGATGGCTAGCCATCACCTCGGATATCTGGGTCCTGCAAATAGTCCAAAGGGGCTATTTGCTTCACTTCAGCCAGATACCACCCTCCTTCTTTCCAGGAGAGCATCTCAGACCCCCACTTCACAGGGACCTCTTCTTGCAGGAGTTGGCAGGTCTTCTAGAGGATCAGGCGGTTGAACCGGTGCCCCACCATCTACAGGGCAAGGGCTTCTACTTTATCATACCAAAGAGAACAGGAGGCCTCAGACCCATCCTCGACCTAAAACTTAAACAAATTCCTGGTGAGGGAAAAGTTCGATGCTTTCCCTTGGAATGTTGCTGCCTTACCTCCACCAAGGAGATTGGCTATGCTCCTTAGACCTGAAGGATGCCTATACGCACATCCTCATTCATCCAGACCACAGACAATATCTGAGATTTGTAGTGGGAGGAAAATATTTCCAATATAGAGTTCTACCCTTTGGCCTGGCCTCTGCTCCCAGGGTGTTTACAAAATGCCTGGCTGTAGTGACAGCCTTTCTCAGAAGTCAAGAAATTTTTGTCTTCCCTTACCTGGACGACTGGCTCATCAGGGGCCAGTCGCCTCAGGAGGCTCAACAGGCCACTTCTCGCACTATCAACATGTTGCAACGTCTGGGTTTTATCATAAACCACGCAAAGTCCACTTTGCTCCCCATTCAATACTTAGAGTTCATAGGAGCAAGATTGGACACCCTTCAAGCGAAGGCTTTCCTGCCTGAGGACAGGGCACAGAGGCTGCTAACACTGGCACAACAGTTCAGGCACAGGTCTCAGCGAGACACTTCTTGTGCCTCCTGGGCCACATGGCCTCCACGGTGCATGTGACCCCAAATGCCCATCTCCACATGAGAACAGCTCAGTGGTGCCTCAGAGGTCAGTGGACTCAGGCCTCCGGCAGCCTCGGAGACAGGATAACAGTATCCAGAAAACTGGTAAAATTGTTGCAGTAGTGGTGGTGTCAGCCACCCAACCTGCTCGAGGGAGTGCTTTTTCAGACTCCCTCGCACACAAGGGTACTAACAGATGCCTCCTTGCTGGGCTGGGGAGCCCACTGCCAAGGATCATGCACTCAGAGGTTGTGGTCTGTTCAGGAGTCTGCACACTAAATCAACCTCTTAGAGCTGCGGGCGATTCGCCTAGCTCGTCAAGCCTTTTGTCATGTCCTCTCACATCAGTCTGTATTGATACTGTCACCACCAGGTGGGCAGACTGCTTCCAGGATAGCAGGCCTGCGCCTGATGGCAATGAATGTAGTTGCACGACTCGAGTGGTTGAAGGCAAATTAGGATTTATTCCCCTCCCGGGGTCGGATTATTCAAATAACAAACAAAACACAAATACTCAAAAGAAATAAGCCATATTCTCTGGCAAAAACATAAAGAATATTAGAACAATTTCTTCTTGCTTCAAAGTAAGTAATAACGTTATGCATTCAACTGCAGCACGCAGTCTCACTGTGTGGAAACCAGCCTTTATCAGATGTAGTGTTTTCCCTTAACACTATGCTCAGCTCTGACTAGCACAAAGACATTATTCTGTCGGATAAAATCAGTGTACAGTCCATTGGGTCACAGCTGGACGAACACTCACTGAGTGTGTCAATTATCATTGGTTCTTGCACGTATTCAGAACCCTCCTTATTTCTATCCTCAGGTTGGGATAGATAGCGTCCTTCTCCCCTCTTGCTATCAGGTTTTAGCCTGCGGGGTTTTCTCTGTGGCTTAGGGGTTTCTACAAGGTCATCTTCTGACATACACACGTCCTCTGGATATCTCTCCTTCTCTGAAGGCAGTGAACGCTCTCTGCTTAGCTCTCTGCTTAAATCTCTCGGTCGGGAGTTACAGCCCTGCCCCCACCTTAGACTTCCTGCATGAGGCTGCTCTGCATTCACACTGTAGGAATTTCTATCATTCACAACTTTTAACTTCCCACTATAATCATTCCTCAGGTCACAGCTTCCTGATACATACAGTTTTGTCTTTGGTTTCCACTCACTCCGGCTGGAACGTAGCCTCCGTGCTCCAAAGTGTTTGCAATCAGCAGAACATTCACACCTGTTCTGGGCTCTTGCTAGCTGCTTCCTCCTGTAGGACTCTGGGTAGTTACTTGTGTTAATCCTTCCTGTCTCTGACTCACTTCCTAGGTCAAAGTAGGAAACTCCTCCTGCTTCCTCTCGGCTAGCTGCTTCAGGTAAGACAGCCTGTTCTCTCTGCTTACGCTGCTCACGCTGTTCTGGTTCTAACCCTGTGTTCCCTGCACTGTCCTTATAAGGGCTGTAAACTCTTCCCCTTCTCAGGTGCACGCTATCAGGAACTAGGGAGTTTCTTTCAGCTGAGTGTTTTTTCAGACCTCGTGGCTGCATTTGTTTCTGTTGTCCCTGACAACAGCTGCTCACATGGTCTGTTTCCCTGTCAGCTTCAGGACTAAACTGCCGTGAATCTTGTGCTTTTAAGGTAGAGAATGGGGCTTCTTCATCACAATACAGATGGACAACCAGGTAGCAGTGTTCTACGTGAACAAGCAGGGAGGTACGGGATCTCGTATCCTATGTCAGGAGACACTGTACCTCTGCTCCTTTGCTGTCAAGTGGAGCGGTCTAGTGGTTAGGACAAGGTACTTCAGGCCGGAGGGCCGGGGGTTCAAGTCCCACCTGGGGACAGCAATCTCAGGCCGGAGGGACTGGGATTTCTAGTCCTATAGGCACTCCTTGTGGTCTTGGGCAAGCCACTTAACCCTCCATTGCCCATGTTCCCTGTAAGTATTAGCGTATGTGTCTCATATCCCCTCGTGTTAAATGTATCCCCCAATTGACCGCTTTGACCCGGTGAAAAGCGGGATATAAATACAGCTAAATAAATAAGTGGGGTATGTCTCTCAAAGCAGTGTACCTGCCGGGTCAGGAGAGCTGCCTAGCGGACAAACTAAGCAAAATTCTCCAACCTCACAAATGGCAGCTGGATCCGGTGGTGGCACAGCGGATTTTCCACCACTGGGGACATCGTCCATAGATTTGCCAGTCCACAAAATCAGCAGCTGCCCAGATTTTGCTCAAGACAGCCACATCCTCTGAGGGTGGCTGCAGATGCTTTCCTGATCTCCTGGTCAGGGGGCTTCATGTATGTGTTTCCTCCCATGCCTCTGGAGGCCCACACTCTGTTCAAAATCCTTCAGGACAAGGCCTCTGTCATTCTGGTAGCCCCCAGATGGCCAAGACGGCCTTTGTTTCCGCTTCTCCTCCAGCTGGCAATGGAAACCCCCACTTCCACTGGGGACGCAGTCCAACCTCCTTTCACAAGAGCAGGGCTGTCTTGCATCCCAACCTCAAGGCCCTCAACCTGATGGCATGGCTGCTGAAAGGGTAGTGCTGGCTCCTCTCCTCCTACCTTGGAATGTGGAAGAAGTGTTACTGGCCTCCAGGAGGCAGTCCACTAGGAAATCCTATGCTTTCAAGTGGCGTAGATTTGAGGTATGGTGTAACCAGCACAATGAAAACCCTTTCTCTCGCCTTGTACCAGTGGTGCTGAAGTACCTGCTTCACCTCTCAGAATTAGGTCTCAAGTCTAACTCTGTCAGGGTCCACCTGAGTGCTTTGTCAGCAAACCACTCGCCAGTGGAGGGGCAACCTCTTTTGGCTCACCCCCTGGTGTCCAGATTCCTCAGAGGTCTGCTTCTGCTGAAACCCCCCAGTTTGTCCTCTGGCAACTGAGTGGGATTTGAATGTGGTCTTACAGCAGCTTACTCACCCACCCTTTGAGCCGATGTCCTCTTGCCATCTGCGCTTCCTCTCCTGGAAGGTGCTCTTCCTGGTGGCACATCAGCCAGTCGTGTGAGTGATCTGCAAGCTCTCGTAACTGATAAACCATACTCAAGGTTTATAGGAATAGGATGGTCCTCCGCACTCACCCGAAGTTCCTTCCAAAGGTGATCTCTTCTTTCCATTTCAACCAGGAGGTGATTCTTCCGACCTTCTTTCCAGGCTGCATTCCAGCTGGGCAGAGGCAGTCCTGCATACCCTGGATTGTAAGAGGGCGTTGTCCTTCTACCTGGAGTGTACGAAGGGACATCAAAGGGCTACTCAGCTCTTTGTCTTGTATGACCCCAATAAGCTGGAGTTACCTGTCTCCAAGCGTACGCTGTCCATCTGGGTGGTAGACTGCATTGCCTGGGCGTACAGGGTGGCCAACCTCCCATTGCAGGGTCGAGTCACGGCCCACTGTGTCAGGGCTAAGGCCACATCAGTGGCTCACTTCCGCTCTATTCTGCTGATAGATATCCGCCAGGCCTCAACTTGGTCTTCAAGCCAGACTTTTGCAGCCCATTACTGCCTGGATAGGGAGTCCCGGCAGAACAGTGCTTTCAGCCAGGCGGTACTCCTTAACCTATTTGAGGTTTAGGCAACTCAAACCCTCCGACCCTTTGGTGTCGGGCTACCAGGGGGTGTTGCTTTCTCGGCTGAATTCCTATTGCAGCTGCTGCGGCTCTTCTAGAGGGAGCCATTTTTCAGCTATGGGTTCTCGGTAGCCTATAACTAGGGAGTCCTATATGTGAGGACAGACTTCCTGCTTGTTCCTGGAGAAAGCTTAGTTACTCACCTGTAACAGGTGTTCTCCAGGGACAGCAGGAATCAGTCCTCACGACCCTCCCTCCTCTCCTGGAGTTGCAGTCCTATTGATTTTTATTCATTTTGCTGTCTTTTTAGCTATGTCATTTGAGCAAGATGGTACCTTGGGCGGGAAGGGGACCGTGCATGCGCGATGCAATCCCAAAGGCTTTCTCTGAAAGCTGGGGAATTGCTCCGCACGAGGGCTCCGGTGCCGATGTCACCCATATGTGAGGACTGATTCCTGCTGTTCCTGGAGAACATCTGTTACAGGTGAGTAACTACAATGTCTGCTCCCTGGCACTCATGGCACGGATGCTGAGCGGGTGGCCCTTGAGGAGTTTGCCCTTCCTGAGGATGTCACTGAGATCCTGCTTG
The DNA here is from genome assembly GCA_033557465.1 of Ichthyophis bannanicus. Lineage (NCBI taxonomy): Eukaryota > Metazoa > Chordata > Amphibia > Gymnophiona > Ichthyophiidae > Ichthyophis > Ichthyophis bannanicus. The sequence goes on from CM066035.1 coordinate 499,467,955, forward strand.
TGTGCCACAAGGAGTCAATGCGTAAGGCCTACGGGGTCAAATGGTGACAGCTTGCCATCTGGTGTGTTGATTGGGCAATGGACCCCTTTATCTGTCCCGTCAACCAGCAATTGGAGGATCTCTTACACTTCTCCAATTCTGGGCTGAAGTCCAACTCTGTGTATGTTCACAATAGGAGTGTTCCATCATTGCTGTGAGGGGAAACCTGTGTCAGCTCAATCTCTGGTACACTGATTCATGTGGGGCTTGCTTCTTTTGAAGCCTCCAGTCAAGGCCCCTATGGTCACTTGGGACCTGAATGTGGTCCTCAGCCAGCTCATGCAGACTCCTTTTGAGCCGCTGGATGTGTACTCTGAAGTTCTTGACCTGGAAGGTTGTCTTCCTGATGGCTGTCAGGTCAGCCCGATGTGTGAGTGAGCTCTAGGCTTTGGTCGCACACCCTCCATACACCACCAGGTTCCACCAGAACCAGGTGGTGCGCCGCATTCACCCCCATTTTCTGCCAAAGGTGGTCTCAACTTCCTTAACCAGTCCAGTGTCCTTCCAACATTCTTTCCCCGGCCTCATGCCAATTGCAGTTGCACACTGCATTGCAAGTGTGTTTTGGCCTTCTACCTGAAGTGCATGAAGATGCACCGTCAATCCTCTTGGTTATTTGTCTCCTTGGACCCCCAATAGGCTGGGTGTCGCAGTTTTGAAATGTACGCTATCCCTCTGGCTCACAGACTGCATGGCCCATGTCTATTCCTTGGCTGGTCTGAGCCTTGAGGGTCGTGTCATGTCTCTCAATATCTGTGCTATGGCTACATCAGTAGCCAACTTCCATTCTGTATCTGCAGTGCTGCGACATGGTCTTTGATCCATTACTTTCTGGATGGGGATTCTCAACGAGACAGCAATTTGACAAGGCCGTGCTCTAGCATTTCTTTGGGTCTTGAGGGTCAACACCAGCCCTTCTGTCCAGGATACCTGCTCAAATTCCCTTGGTTGATGTCAACTGGATACTGCATCATATGAGTCTCTTGGCGGGACTACCTCCCTTGTCTTCCTGGTTTCTCCAGTTCTCGATGTATAGTTGGGCTATTCTTTCTCTTTGAGTTCTGGTAGCCTGAAGCTTAGGAGTCCCATATGTGAGGACTTATTTCTTGCTTGTTCACGGAGAAAGTGTCATTACTCAAGTCCTCACAACCCTCCCACCTCCCGTGGAGTTGCCTTTTTGGCTCCTGCTATGTGATCATGCTGGAGAATATGGCGCTGCGGCGGGTGGGAAGGCAGGCGGGCACACATGCACATATGTGCAGTCTACCTCCCAGAAGTTTCCTTTGGAAGCTGGGGAGCTTTCCATGTGGGGCTCAGTCGGTGATGTCACCCATGACTTATTCCTGTTGTTCACAGAGAACACCTGCTACAGGCGAGTAACTACACTTTATGAAGTTATTTACGTTTGCTTTGATTCTTCCTCTTGCTCTGTAATGATCCTCTGTGTCGGTCCCACATCTTTTTTTGAATTCATTCAGTTTTGTTTCTCTCACCACCACCTTCGGGAGGGCATTCCAGGCATCCAACACTCTTACTTTTTTTTTTTTTTTTAACGGAATTTCTTGATGTTGCTTTTAAGTTTACCTCCTTGCAGCTTCGTTTCATGTTCTTTAATTCTACAGCTTCCCTGACTTTGAAAAGGTTTGCTTGTTCATTAATATCCTTTAAGTATTTAAAGGTCTGTATCATATCCCCCTGTCTCTCCTCTCCTAGTCTCTCCTCTAGGGTATGCATATTTAGGTCTTCGAGTCTTTTCTCATATGCTTTCTGGTGCAGAGGAGGGCACCCAAGTGATATCGCCACCATAACCTTAGAGATCTATAAATGGAGTAAAACAGGTAAACATAGATTGGTGGTTTTCTCCTTAAAAAAACAGAAAGATAGGGGACACTCAAGCTACAGTGTAGCCCATTTAGGACTAATAAGAGGAAATATTTTTTTGTTCAATGAGTAATCAAACAATGGAATTCATTACTCTTGCCATCTTACTGGGCAGACTAGATGGACCATACTGGTCTTTGCCATCATTTACTGTTACTATATTACCAGAAAATGAAGTAAAAGCTGTTAGTGTAGCTGGGTTTTAAAAAAAAAAGGTTTGGACAAGTTCCTGGAGTAAAAGTCCACTGACCATTATTAGAGGACCAGGGAAAGCATTGTGGTATCTTTGTACCTTTTTGAGAACCTGACAGATATTTGTGACCTGGATTGGCCAGTGTTGGAAACAGGGTGCTGAGCTTGGTTTGACCCAGTATGGCTCAGTGTGTCACATTTCCGCATAGAGCCCATCTGGTCATTCATCATGCACATTTATTTAGATTTATTTGCCACACCATCAAATTTCACTCAGTTTTTACTCTGCTGTGCAATCATGTATTTTACAATAAGCAAAGGATCCGGGTGAACCCGTATCTGGATGACTGGCTGATTTGGTCACGCTCCATGGAGAAATCCAGGCCAGACATGACCTATGAAATCTGATGGTTGGAAAGGCTGGGTTTTGGTGATCAACAACCCCAAAAACAGCCTAGAACCTTCTCATAACTTGAGTATCTGGGGGCTTGCTTTGACACTTGCACTTCAACATCTGCACTTCTCACCCCAAAGAGGCTGGTCAAGCTCTGACTTCATCTCAGGAGTTTCTGCTCTCAGGCAACTTCCTGCAACTCCTGGGGGTCAATGGGTATTGATCTTGAAACTGGTGTCTTGGTTCTGGGCACATGTGCACACTTTGCAAGGCCACCTTCCGTCTTGCTGGTCTCCCAGCTCTTCGATTATTGCCTGCTTTCACCCTGAAGGATCAAAGGGAGTTGGCCTGGTGGCTACAGCCTCACCCCTTGAAGGATGCTTCTGGAGGCTCCAAATTGGTGGATAATCACCACTGATTACAGCCCTCTGGGCTGTTTGCATTGTTGGGGTCAGTTTATTCATGAGTGCTGGTCCCTTTGAGAAGCCTCCTGTGCAGTCAACAGCTAGGTGCCAGGGCAATCTGCCTTGCTGTGGAGAGGTTTCAAACTCTCCTGGAGGGAAAAGCAGTCTGTGTTAGAAATGCCACATCAGTGCTAGATCAGTCCAGGGACCCACCCTGGGAAGGCTTTGCCTACAGGTTCTTGAGCCCTGCTCCCTTGTGGCTGCTCATGCAGTTTTCATGCCTGCTGCAATTAATGGTAAAAGAGCCAATAGTTTGTATAAAGTTGTTGCTTAATACTTGAGTTGTTCTGAGTATTTCAGTCTTGTTCACTGCTTGGGTGTTCACTGCTTGGGAAGGCTGCGCTAGCATATACTAATGATATCACTAAAAATTGCTCTGGTTTTCCTCCATCTCCTGGCTAGGGAGCATAACCCACTCGTCTGGGCTGGTTTAGCAGGATAAACGGAAAGAAAATTAACAGGTATGGAAAATTTCACCATGTGCTGATGGCATGTTAATAGACACCTTGGGGAGGAAAATATTTATTAAGGGAGGTTATAATGCTCAAGCCTTGTGCTACTCCCCAGGGATTTGTTTGAATATGCTGTAATATGTGACTACATGTGTTCAGTTGATCATAATTATCTCTTAATCTATAAAATATTATTCAAGAATGATAAATTGTAATTAGAATGACTCCAGAACACTGACTCACACTGTCGCTATAATTTTTTAATGCAGGCTGAAGAGCAATTGAAAATTGTTGAAGAACAAAGAAAAATTCATGAAGAAAGAATGAAATTAGAACAAGAGAGACAGCGCCAACAAAAGGAAGAGCAAAAAATGATTCTGGGCAAGGGAAAATCTAGGCCAAAACTCTCCTTTTCACTAAAATCTGCGGATTAAATTGGTACCTTTGAACCTGTGAAAAATCAAAATGAAAAACTGTATGATGGCTTCATGTTGAAGTGGGATTTTTGTTTTGTTTTAGGGGGTTGGGGTTTTGTGGGGGGGGGGTTTGTTTTGTTTTTTTTATAAACGTCCATTTGTTCTGATAGGGCTATGCTCTGGATTTCTTAAAATATTTTTTCCTTTAATTTGAGTTGTATTAGGTCACATCCTTATCAGATCATTGTTGCATTTTTTAAAACAATTATGTAATGTCAGCCATTTTGATTTGGAAAGTCAATGATCTTATATACAGATAACTTTATAAATTGTTATGAACGATCTGATAAGGTTTGTACTGACCCTTGATCTCAGAGTTATACTCTGTTTAATATTGGACAATACATGTGCTGGCTTCTGCTCATTTTTTAAAAATCTTAATTTTTGGTATTTGCATCTGCAAATTCCTAGGGTGGGCCTCTGTTGTACAATTAAATTAGTATCCTATGATACTGTTGTGCTTTTTGTTCCTGATACAGGTAAGGATACAGATTGGCTTATGTGTGTGTGTATATAAATGTATATCTATATGTATATATATACATGTGTATGTGTGTGTGTGTGCGCGTGCAAGGATTGTGTGTGTGTGTGTGTGTGTGTGTATATATGCATGCATGCATGCATATATACACACACACTTGTATGCATGATATGGAAATAGGAAAATAGACATAATTTCAGTAATTTTTGTTGCAGCCAGCATTACCAATTCTGTAAATAAACTCATTTACTCAATAAAGTTGTATTGAATGCATAATTTTACTTTTTCGGTGAATATTTCTGTATGTTCATAAAACATGCCATTCAGTACACTTTTTAAAGCACTAAAGTCTCTGCTTGTTATGCTTCCTTTTCTGGAGTAATGCACTTTAGCTGATCTTCATGACATGTATGTATTTCTGTTCTGTTTTTATGTGAATATTTGTCATGTGCTGACAGTGCCTGTTGGCTGCAGTTCCATGTTTAAAGGACTATGGCTTATTACATTCAGACATAATCAAGTATCTAACTCCTTAGAGCTATCTTGCTGTAGAAGCTCCACCTTCCAACTAAGTTTGTCATATATTGAAGGAGTAATACATTTAGTAAATGAATTTGAATAGTTATGACAATGGAGATAAAGCACAGAAAATTGTAAAATAAACTTTTAAATTCAGGGCAGACTTGTGTAGGCATTTGGAAAAACAATATGCCCTTGTCTAAATCATCTGTAGAATGTAGTTTTGTTACATGAGAGTTCAAAATATAAGTAAATTTCCCTTTTTGTATATCTTGTGGGGGTAGGAAGTTCGTTAATGGTTTTAGCTTTTGCAGAACTTGAAACTACTTAGTGGGAGCATTTTAAAATGGAAAAGATTAATAATTTAGAATATATGTAGGAAGAATTACTCAAACACCAGACACAGCTGAGAAATAATTTTGATAAATTGGTTAAGAAAACTCCTCCATTCATGTAGAGATTATACATTCCAAGAGCTGAAGGTGGCAAGAGTCTTAAATTACACATACAGAGCTGCTATCATATGCCTCCAGGCATATTTACAGCAGATAGATGTGTTCCTTTGAGCACTCCTTTGGACAGCTTTGAAAGCGGTGACTGCTAATCCCTTTTTAGCCCTTGGCTCTGGTCTGTACACTTCCTTTTCCCACTAATGGCCTCTTCCAACCTACACCTAGAGGCCCATTCATATCTTATTGCTTTGGATATCATACTGTTAGTGCCTCATATGCATATTCTCATCAGCGACTTCAACTGCCATTCCAATGAATCCTTCTAAACCACCTAAATTTGTACGTTCTTTCACATGTTAACAGTTTAACACAAGGCCAATTTGGGGGAAAAGTGTATTACTCTGTGAGCTTATAGAGGACTCCTAATTAAATCTTTCTGTCACCAAAACTTGGGAGCATCAGGGAAATAATCCATACTTTTCTAGGCTTCTCCTGACTACTTAGTTGCAGAACATTGAGAAATCTATAAACGTGGGGGTTGCTGTGCTCTTTTTTTTTTTTTATATATAAAACTAATCGTAATTGCACTAAACTGTTCCTTATTGTCCCTTCAGTCCAGTCCTGCACCTCTGGGTAGTGTACCTCTTCCAGCAGCTTGGAGGCTGAGCCTGTCATCTTTTTGATGACACTAGTGTACATATGCAGCTGGCACTGCCCACCAGCCCCAGTATGCTCTGCCTCCAAGCAGCTGGAGGAGGTTGTGAGCCAGGGTGCTGGACTCATAGAAAGGACAACTAAGGAGATAGGTTTAGTTAGTTTGCTTTTACTTCCCTGATTAAGATGCAGGTTTCTTTGTTTTTTAAAGATTGGGTGCCTGGGAGAGGCAGCCACCGGAGAATAAAGCAGGACAGAGCAGCCTCTTCCTAGGGGGCCATTTGCAGTTTCTTTTTCATTTCTGTTTCAGTTAATTAGATTTTTTTTATTTTAGTTCAAGTACTCTAGTGCTCTGTGCCTGAGCCTGTGGAGGTGCACTGTGCTGGAGATCCTGTTACATACTTGGGTACAGATTGAGGGCGTTCCTGGGGAGTGCTCCCAGCCCTTCCCACCATGCCGGCCATACAGCAGTGCCTGGTATAGGATGGTATCAAGGGGTGTGAACCCCACTTAATCCTTAAGCATTCCTTGTGTTATACAGCTTAAAACTTATTCAGTGCACCATGACTTGATGCAGACATGTGGGAAAGGCCTAATCAGATAGGTCGTGGTTGTTGCTGGGCAAATTTCAGAGTGCTGTGTGGCTGGTTAGGTGAAAGGCAGTTGGTTGATACTTTGTAACTTTCTCCTGAGAAGGGTCTGATAGAAAGTCAAACAGGAATAAAGATGTTTTAAAAATAAATAAATAAAATGCTGCATATAGGTTTGTAGCAGCTACAGCTCTGTGGAAAATAGGAAGTACCTGCATACAAGAAATGTATGTAATTTGAAAGAGTGCATAGGAAGCAAATGAAATCCTTCCATCTGTCTATGGTCAGTGAGTAACCAGACATGATTATCTCTGGTCTCTTAATCCAGATTATGTACCTATTAAATCTGTAATATTGCTTGTAAGGGAAGCTGTACTCCCTTATAGCCATTAGTAGTATTAGAATAAAAATGTAAACTTTACTCGGAGAATGTGTCAGTTTGATTGGATCAGGGCAAGGTCCATTTCATATCTTTAAGATACAACACTGCAGTGTAATCTAAAAATCCTCAAGATGTGCAGTCCCTGATGTGGTGTGGTCTCGGAGGCAGGTGTCTGTCTGAACTGCACGCAGGAGGCGGTCATGGGAGCAGGACCTGCAGGATGAGATGAGGCAGGAGAGTCCCAGTTGCAAGAGACCCTGGGGGCAGGGGTTGCCATGTTACTTTCAGCAGATCCGGTCCCTGCACAATGCCTGGACCATCAACCCCTCAAGCCCAGGGGGTGATAGGGCTCCCAGGGGAGTTCTCACTGGAGTTTGTCTTACTTTTGCATAAGGCATTTTGCCTACCAAGTGGCTCCTCTGTCCTGGAACACAAGGGTAAGAGGATGTCAGATGCAAAAGTGCATGAGCCAGGAGCAGTGGCATCTAAGTGTGCTAGAGGCTTAGAGGAGTGGCAGCAATCACCGTTGTCAGGGGAGCTGGATGGGGAAGACCTTGACATGGAGCTAGATCTGCAGGAGTTGTTGGAAGAAGGGAGAGAGCCTGGAACAGGAGGATCAGGCCCAACTTGTTTGGGTTTTCTGCCAGAAGGAGCTACCAGCGCTCATCTTTATGCTTATGTTTATGCAATTTCTCGATATACCGCCCAGGCCGAAGGCCTTCAGGGCGGTTTACAATCACTACAAGTGGGTACTGATACAATTCCTCGTCCCCAAAGGGCTCATATTCTCTGTGTACCTTGGCGACCCTCAAGGCCCTGAATATGCCTGCTAACCACCTGGCAGAGGAAGAGGTGCTGTAGGATCCGCTGTTCCAGGCAGTATGGAAATTGCAGAAAGTCTTACCAGTACATGGAGTAGTAGGACAGATAATCCAGGATGTGTGGGATCTGCCAGAGGTTGGCCTTAAAGGGGTGCAATGCATGACACACCTATACCCGCTGCTGGAGCAAGAATGAGCTCCTTTGATTGCCCAAAGTGGGCGTAGCGGTGTTGGCAGCAGTAGAAGAGATCGTGACTTCTCTCCTGCCGCTGAGAGCTGTGGAACTGGTTCCGCGAGACCAGTACATCTGCGGTCAATGCTTCATGTACAGTCTATCAAGCACTAGTAATGCCGCACTTTGACTATGCTAATGCAATACTGCACGGCCTTCCGAAGAGCTCGTTGAATCCCCTGCAGCTCGCAATGAATGCAGCAGCCAGAATCCTGCATGGAGCTTCCAGGAAGGACCATATCACCCCAGTTCTCAAACATCTGCATTGGCTCCCGGTGCGCTGCAGGATCTCCTTCAAGATCTTCACGATGACATACAAAGCCATCAAGTGCACATCCACATCCCTCACAGAGCTCGTCCAGACCACCCCCCCCCCCCAACAGGTTGAGGAGATCAGCAGCCACCAACACTCTGCTACTCCCGAGAGCGATCACCAAATGCTCTCAGGCCACGAGAAACTGAGCCTTCGCACTCTATGCACCTTCCTGCTGGAATGCCCTGCCACCGGACATCCGGGCCATCAACAACCTCCCCCAGTTTAGAAAGGCACTGAAGCACCATCTGTTTCTCCAGTGCTTTTCTGACTCAGATGACATCTCACAGCCACCCACACCCTGAGCCCAAGCCAGCACCCCCAGAGTACCCATCTCACATACCTTCAGGTCACCTAAGTGAGCCCCACCCCTCTGAAACCACTGCCGTGTGTATATCCGACCCTACCATAGATAATGATGAACTGTCCACTACCCTGTGACATACAGTTAGAATGTAAATAGTTACGCTGTTCCTTATCATTCCTCCAGTTTAGTCCTCCACCTCTGGGTAGTGCACCTCCTCCTGCAGCTTGGAGACTGGACCAATCAAATCTTCACCTCACTGGAAGTAGAGTGCTGGAATCCCCCATCAGCCCCCAGTGTGTCCAGTCTCCATGCAGCAGGAGGACTTGGTGAGCCTAGGTGCTGGGCTCACTGAAGAAACTTAAGGAGCAGGCTAGATAGTTTTGAAAGGATTTGATTTGGTTTGTTGGGCGTTCTGTGTCAAAAAATAAACTAACAAAGAAGAGAGAATCTGGGTTTATGGGAAGTCCGTTCTGCAGTCCCTGCCCTGGCCAGCCATTTTGTTTTCAAATGTGACGGTCTTTCTCTTCAAGTTCTCTGCCCCTTGATGGTATGGGGCAGAGCTCCTTTCCCGGCACACAGCCCGATGGCCGCGGTGCCTTTAGCTGCAGCTCTAGCAGTCTGGCAGAGCTCACTGAGGGGAACGCCTTAGGAATATCAGTTTATATTTTGCTTCACTTTTCTTTCGAAGTTCTTGTGAATTACCTTGTTTTATTTATTCAGGGCTGCCTCCTTAAAAGAAAAAAAAAAGAAAGGAGGGATCACCATCCTTTAGTTTGGAGCCGGTACCTCCCGGTCTTTGGTCGGTGGGGGGAACCCTGGGCTCATATCGCAGGTCTCTCCCCCTGGACTGGACGGGGAAGTGTCCTGGGGCGAGGACACAGCTGTCCTTGGCGGTCTCGACAGGGGCTGAGTTTTTCTCCGGCACGAGGACACGAACCTGGCAGCTCACCGGCGGTTGCTGTTATGCTGTATGCAGTACCGCAGAATAGAGCCCGTTAAAGAATCCCGCAGAGCAGTAAGTAATGGGTCTATTTTGGGGTTTATTTTGGGGCTACAGTCTTTCCTCAGCACCCGGGCGGCATAGAGCACTCACTGGGCCTAGCTTCCCACGTTATTTTATTGGTGCCTTTTCGGGTGCGTGCCAGTAGTGTCGGCCATTTTGCGGCTGCGAGGGGTATCGGGTGCTCAGCCCGGGACCTGTTTTGTAAGCTGGGTTTCTTGTTTCAGCACGGCTTTGCGTGTTGGTTTTTGGCTTTTATAAAGTTGTTAGTACCTTTAGGAACTGAGTGCAGAGCATGTTCGGAATTGACGGTGCCCCAGTAGATACGATATTTGAATAGTTGCATCATTTTCTTGGTGTCAAAAGTCACTCAGATTCTTCTATCCAGGTGGGTGATATAGAGGACATTTATAGAGGTAAAGGGCCCGACTTATCTGCTGTTTAAAAAAAAAAAAAAGGAATGTGAGTTATTTTAAGACACGGGATCTGCTGGAGATGCTCGTGGTTTGGGGCTGTTGTGTGGGTGCCATTCTGGACAGTGGGGCCCATAAAATCAGGGCGTGAGCTCCTCTCTCTCTCTAGATGGCAGACGGCTCAGGAGCCTGGCTTTCTAGGGGGATGGTTGCACCATCGGCTTGTCAGCGGCTGTCTGGCGACAGCAGAGACTGAGCAAGGAACCCTCGAGTTTCTGGTCTCGGTGGCAACAGTGTGACTCCAAACAGCCTAGGGTTTTTGGCATGGGCTTCCTCACAACATAAGAACATAAGAGATGCCATACTGGGTCAGACCAAGGTCCATCAAGCCCAGTATCCTGTTTCCAACAGTGGCCAATCTAGGTCATACATACCTAGCAGTTTCCCCAAAAGACACAGGTTCCGCAATGCTTGTACTGGGTCAAGCATTGATATCCTGGGTCCCTTCTTAATAATGTTTTATGGACCTTTCCTCCAGGAACTTGTCCAAATCTTTTTTTAAACCCAGCTACACTAACAGCCTTTACTACATCCTCCGGTAACAAATTCCAGAGTTTGATTACATGTTGAGTGAAGAAATATTTTCTTTTATTAGTTTTAAATAGTTTACCCTGTAGCTTCATTGCATGCCCCCTAGTCTTTCTATATTCTGATAACGTAAACAATCGACTAACGTTTACCTGTTCCACTCCGTTCATTAATTTATAGACTTCTATCATATCTCCCCTCCGCCGTCTCTTTTCCAGGTTAAAGAGCCCTAACCTTTTTAGCCTTTCTCCAGGACCAAGCAGGAAGTCAGTCCTCACATATGGGTGTCATCGGCGCCGATGAAGCCCCAGCGGAGCATTTCCCCAGCTTTCCATGAAAGCCTTTGGGAATGCTGGCACGCATGCGCGGTTCCCTTCCCGCCTAAAGGTGCCATCTTACCTCAGTCTCTTTTTTTCCGTGAAGCCCATCGGACGTGTGTCCTGTTCTCCCGGATAAAAGTGATTTTTTTCTTCGGCGATTTTCGCTGTTTTTTTCTCCGGTTCGACGCCGGTTCCCCTTCCGCTGGGTTCGGTACACCGGTATCGAGCCCGTTTTCTTCATTTTTCGGTTTTTGCCCTTCGTGGCTGGTGTTCGCGCCCTTTTTTCATTTTTTCACTGGAAGACCGGTCTTTTGACCTCGCTGGGGCTCTTTTTTCCCTGATGCCTTCCAGTGGTTTCAAAAAGTGTGATCGGTGTAAAAAAATTGTCTCTCACCGACACACACGACTGCTGCCTTCGGTGCCTCGGCCCTGACCACGACCCAAAGTCATGTGGACCATGTGGAAAGATGTCTTCCAAGGCACTAAAAAGTCGACAGCATCAAAAGGAAAGGTTTTTCTCGGACTCTGCCTCCGGCCGGGCCCGGACCTCATCTGAGGTCTCGACATCTCGGGATTCCGATCCCGAGCGCCGTCGAAGCTCCTCGGACAGGGGGTCCCCCGACCGGGAACGTAAGAGGAAGAAGCGGCTCGCGAGGGCGGCGTCGGAGGAGGTCCCTGGTCCCTCGAGGGCCAGGTCTAAGACAACCAACTGCCGTCCCGGGCCCGTGGACCAAGAGAAGCCTGCAATGTTCATCGCGTGGAGCCGGAGTCTGCTGGACACGTAAGCCCCATAGTCCTCGTGGACTCTCCTCCCAGAGAGCCGACGTCGGTCCCGGCGCCGCCGGGGCCCAAGTCGGTGACTGCTGCGTCTCCCGAGCTGAGTCTCAGGATGACAGCCTTGGAGTGCAGACTGTCTGCCTTCATGGAGCAGCAGCGGGCACTGATGGCTAGCCTGTCTGGTGCTTCTGCCCTGACCACTGGGACGTCGACTTCAAAGTCAACCCTGGAGATGGAGCCGATACTCGAGACCCTCGCAGCTCGAAGTCGTCCTTGGTCGAGGTCTCCCTCGACCTCCCTTTCGGGACCGAGGGTGTCGACGCCGGTGCCCCCGGCGTCAGGGCGGGTGCCTCGGGGCCCCGCGTGGTCGGACCCTGACTCCTCCTCGGGCGAGTCCACCTGGGAGACGGAGGACGAGGAGTCTCCCGATACTTTTAAGACTCGGTGCGTCTCGGACTCACCGCAGTCTGATCCCCGGAGTAGATCCCCTCCGGAGGACACTAGGTTCTCGGAGTTCGGGATATGACCGCTGCCTTGGCTATTCCTGCCGATCCCAAGGAAGAGCCTCGAGCCGAGGAGCTCGATGCTCTGCAGTACGACTCTCCTCCGAAGGAGGCCTTTACTGTCCCAGTTCCTCTGATGCTGGAACGGCTCCTCTTCCGAATGTAGGAGGCCCCGGCCTCGGTGCCGGTTCTAAGTAAGCGAGTCGATTCCATTTATCGACTCCGCAAAAGCCCTGGTTTCCAGAAAGCACAGCTACCACACCATTCCATGGTTGTGGAATCGGCCATGCATCGTCTGAAGAGCCAGAAGATGCACTCCGCGGTGCCCCCCGGCAGGGAGGCCCGCAACCTCGATGGCGTTGGTAGAAAGTGCTTCCAGGGGTCGATGCTTGCTTGCCGTGTCCAGTCTTACCAGCTGTACATGGGCATGTACTTGCGGGACCTGGCCAAAGAACTGGCCGGCTTCTCTGCTGGTCTCTCTGGGGAACCCTTGCAGAGATTTCAGACCTTGTCCTCGGGAATTCGGGAATGCTCGAAGTTCATTTCCCGCGCCGCCTACGATGGCTTCGAGGCTTCGGCCCGAGTAGCAGCTGCCGGCATCGCGGCTCGACGCCAGGCGTGGCTGCAGTCATCGGACCTCGAGCCATGGGTTCAGGACAAGTTGGTTGATGTCCCCTGCCGAGGTGAGAACCTTTTTGGCAAACACGTGACTGAGAAGGCCGCTCAGCTCGAGACAGAGCACCTTACCCGGACAAGGCTGTCGAGGAAGACCTCTGCCCCTTCACATAAAAAGAAGGGCTCGGGTAAAAAGTCCTTTTACCCGAGGAAGGGCACTGCCTACAAACAATACCCTCAGTATCAGGCTGCCCAAGCTTCCCCCCAGGGTCAGCAAGCCAAGGGCCAGGGTAATGGGCCCCGTAGGCAGCGGACCCCCAAGCCTCAGGCCCCTGCTACCACTCAGCAGGGTGGGGGTTTTTGACTCCTTGAGCGTAGCCTCTCCTCCACTGCTCTCCCCACCCTGCACAGGATGTCGCCTCGCCCTCTTTGCCCACCAGTGGCCCCTTATCACTGGGGACAGTTGGGTGCTGGACATAGTCCGCAATGGCTATGCCCTCCATTTCCACCAACTGCCTCCGCCATATTTTCCAGGGGAGCCTCCAAGGCCTCCCCTGCACACAGACCTTCTTCTACAAAAGCTTCATGGTCTGTTGGTGGACAGGGCGGTGGAGCCTGTGCCTCCCCACTTGCAAGGTCACGGATTCTACTCCAGGTATTTCCTGGTACCCAAAAGAACCGGTGGTCTTCGACCCATTCTGGACCTTTCCTAGAGAAAGAAAGGTTCACAATGCTTACTCTTGGGACCCTTCTGCCCTACCTCCAGCAGGGAGATTGGCTATGCTCCTTAGATCTAAAGGATGCGTACACTCACATCCTCATTCATCCAGACCACAGAAAGTACCTCAGGTTCATTGTGGGAGGAAACCATTATCAGTACAGAGTACTACCTTTTGGCCTGACCTCCGCTCCCAGGGTCTTTACCAAGTGCCTGGCAGTAGTTGCGGCCTACCTGAGGAATCAGGGCATCTTTGTCTTTCCCTATCTGGATGACTGGCTCATCAGGGGTCAGACATCCCTGGAGGCCAGACAAGCCACCCTTAGAACCATTGCTCTGCTTCAGAACGTGGGTTTTGTCATAAACTTCGCAAAGTCCACTTTGCTCCCCTCCCAGAACTTGGAGTTCATAGGGGCAAGGTTGGATTCTCAACTGGCAAAGGCATTCTTGCCAGAAGACAGGGCTCAAAGACTGATGGACGTGGCCAAACAGTTTCTAAACCGGTCCCTGGTCTCCGCCAGACTCTGCCTCATGCTTCTGGGCCACATGGCTTCGACAGTGCATGTGACTCCCAATGCCAGGCTCCATATGAGGCCTGCACAGTGGTGCCTTCGGACTCAGTGGTCTCAGGCCACAGGCCGCCTAAGAGACAGGATAAGGGTGTCCAGACCCGTTTTGGCCTCCCTCAGCTGGTGGCTACATCCACCCAATCTGCTGAAGGGGATGCCCTTCCAAATGCCAGAATCCTCGGTGGTCCTCACCACCGACACCTCTCTAAAGGGCTGGGGTGCTCATTGGACAAGTGCACCCAAGGCCTCTGGTCTCCCTGGAAGGCGACCCAACAGATCAATCTGCTGGAACTTTGGGCTATCCGCTTGGCTCTGAGTTTTTTCTCCAGCCCTGGCTCACCGCTCAGTCTTGATTCAAACAGACAACCAGGTAGCCATGTTTTATGTGAACAAACAGGGTGGGACTGGATCCCAGATCCTTTGTTGAGAGACTCAGGACCTTTGTTTCTTTTGCCCTGAAGCACAACATGCTTCTCAAGGCGGTGTACCTCCCAGGCCAGGAGAACTGCCTGGCCGACCGGTTGAGCAGAATTCTGCAGCCCCACGAGTGGCAGCTGCATCCCTTGGTCGTTCAAAAGATCTTCCTGAAGTGGGGTCTCCCTTGGATAGATCTCTTTGCCAGTCCACTGAACAAGCAACTGCCCAAGTTCTGCTCCAGGCAACCGCATCCTTTGAGGATAGCACCAGATGCTTTTCTGATGTCCTGGTCTCGGGGCCACCTGTATGCGTTTCCTCCCACGCCCTTGGTGGCCCGGACTCTCTTCAAGATTCTTCAGGACAAGGCCGCGGTCCTGCTGGTAGCTCCCAGGTGGCCGAGACAGCCTTGGTTTCCACTTCTGCTTCAAATGGCAGTGGATCCCCCACTGCCTCTAGGGTTGCAACCCGACGTTCTCTCTCAGGATCAGGATTCCCTTCTGCACCCCAATCTCAAAGCTCTCAATTTGATGGCCTGGAGGCTGCAAGGGTAGTCTTGGATCCCTGGCGCCTGCCTCAGGAAGTTGAAGAGGTTGTCCTAGCCTCTAGGAAACAGTCCACTAGGAAAACCTA
This sequence comes from Ichthyophis bannanicus, assembly GCA_033557465.1. Lineage (NCBI taxonomy): Eukaryota > Metazoa > Chordata > Amphibia > Gymnophiona > Ichthyophiidae > Ichthyophis > Ichthyophis bannanicus. Next base: position 499,483,154 of record CM066035.1, read on the forward strand.
TGCTCTCAAATGGAAAAGGTTTTCTGTGTGGTGTCAGCTATGTGCAGAGGATCCTTTCTCCTGTACTGTGCCAGTAGTGCTTCAGTACTTACTGCACTTATCGAATCAGGGACTTAAGTCCAATTCTTTTCGGGTCCACCTCTCAGCTCTTGCAGCTCACCAGTCACTGGTGGAGGGACAGTCTGTCAGGTCACCCCTTGGTGTCCCGCTTTCTCAGGGGCTTGCTTTTACTCAAGCCTCCCATCCGTGCTCCTGCCCGAGTGGGAGTTGAATGTGGTCTTGCAGCAACTGACTCGCCCACCTTTTGAGCCGATGGCTACTTGTCCACTACGCTTCCTCTCCTGGAAGACACTCTTCCTGATAGCCCTTACCTCGGCTAGGCGAGTGAGTGAGCTTCAGGCCCTGGTCTGTGATAGGCCTTACACCAGGATTTATAGGAACAGGGTAGTCCTCAGGACTCATCCCAAGTTCCTCCCAAAAGTTGTCTCCTCTTTCCACCTCAATCAGGAGGTGGTTCTTCCAACATTTTTCCCTAGGCCTCATGCAAACCAGGCTGAAGCAGTTCTGCATACCCTGGACTGTAGGAGGGCCTTATCCTTCTACCTTGACCGTACGCAGGGGCATAGAAGGGCTACTCAGCTCTTCGTATCCTTTGACCCCAATAAGTTGGGGTTAGCTGTGTCCAAGCGTACCTTGTCCATCTGGGTGGCTGACTGTATCACCTGGGCTTACAAGGCGGCTGACCTTCCTTTGCAGGGTAGGGTCACGGCCCATCGTGTCAGGGCAATGGCTGCCTCAGTGGCTCATCTCCGCTCTGTACCCTTGGTAGACATCTGCAGGGCTGCAACTTGGTCTTCAAGCCAGACTTTTGCGGCCCATTACTGTCTGGAGAGGGAGTCCCGTAGGGACAGTGCTTTTGGCCAGGCAGTACTCCGGAATCTCTTTGAGGTTTAGGCAACTCCTGCCCTCTTCCCCTCTGTTGGGCTACCGGTGGAGGTTGTGTCCTTGCAAAGCCTTTCTTTGATGCTGGGACTAGAGGGAGTTTTCTTGTTCAGCCTGGGTTCCTCGGTAGCCCAGAGCTAGGGAGTCACCCATATGTGAGGACTGACTTCCTGCTTGGTCCTGGAGAAAGAGTAATTACTCACCTGTAACAGGTGTTCTCCAGGAGCAGCAGGAATCAGTCCTTACAACCCTCCCCCCTCCCCTTGAAGTTGCAGTTGTACATAGTTTGTTTTTACATTTTTGTGTGCTGTTCTTAGCTATGTCATTTGACTGAGGTAAGATGGCACCTTTAGGCGGGAAGGGAACCGTGCATGTGTGCCAGCATTCCCAAAGGCTTTCATGGAAAGCTGGGGAAATGCTCCGCTGGGGCTTCATCGGCGCCGATGACACCCATATGTGAGGACTGATTCCTGCTGCTCCTGGAGGACACCTGTTACAGGTGAGTAACTTCTCTTTCTTCATAGGAGTATCCTTCCATCCCCTTTACCATTTTGGTGGCTGTTCTCTGAACCTTTTCTAATAACGCTATATCAAGCAGAACTTAAAAGCAGAACAGGGGCCATGCTAGGTCAGACCAGGGTCTATGAAGGCCAGTGTCTTGCCTTCATTTGTGGCCATCCCGGGTCACAGGTTGCTGAAAGGTCTCGAACTGTAGACCCTAAACATTAGATCCTGTACATTAGATAACCTTTCTCTGGTTTTCCTTGTCCTTACTTCCCTTAGACTCCTTGTCCGGGGGTTTATATGCACCCTTTTTGGATTTTCAGTTCCGTTCTGGGGGGCCTAGATGCCCTAGGTCTTCATGGACATATAGCTAGGCGCAGCGTCGGCGTTCACTGATGGGATCTGCTGGGTCTACGGGTTAACTATGCAGCAGGGGTTCAAGGATCGCGTAGGGGCGTAAGAGCGGACTCGAAGGGTTAATGTTTCTGTGTTGAGTAGCAGGCTTTATCGGGACGGCTGTGTCTCAGGTAGTATCCCTTCTCCTTGCCGGGTTTGAGGTCTGTTGAGGGTAATCTTCTCCCCTTGCTTTCCTTGGTCCGTTCACTTTGCTGAGATCTTCAATTGAGGTGTAGGTAGCTATGGGAACAGGAGGTTACATTTTGAGTTTCAGGTCCGAAGAACGTCTGAGAGGCTGCTGCAGGTACGCTCAGCTTCAAGCCCACTTCTTACAGGTTGCCGTGGGTTGTGTGCTTCTGCGCCCCCAGCATAGCTTTCGGTTTGGCGACGTCTGATAACCTGATGGTTGGAGCAGGAGCTTGAGGCCAGGGGGCCGGGGTTCTTAGCCCTTTTTTGTCCTTATTATCCTTTTAATCTGCTGTTAGTCCCCTCTCCCTCCTGGGGCCACTCTGGGTCGGGAGCAGGCTTATGCTTGGGCATGGTTGTACTCTTCCATCAAAGCCCTCCTGGGCCTAGTCCATTGCCTACAGCGACCTCTCTACTTCTGAGCCATTCGTAAAAGGTATTGTGGGGGAAACAGCTATGGAATTTTTAGCAGGTCATTTTCAGTTGCCTTTGGTGTCTTGCCCATCAGGGAGTAGTTCCCCTTAGTGGTTAGAAGAAAATTTCTTCATTTTTATGTTTATTCTTAGTCTTAGGACAGCAGGGTTGACCTGAGGACACATGTTTCCCCCTACTGGTCAGGCTCTGTGGAGCATCTTTTACAACCCGGGATATTAGGCAAATTGGAAACCTGTAGGCGTCAGAGCAGGGCACTAGCTTGTAGTTGGAAAGACAGTAGTTCTTGGTGGTGTGCTTAAACGCTGGTGGTTGCCCAGGGACAGGTTTAGGAATCTTTAGATTATGGATGTGTATATGTATATATATATATATATATTATCAGTCAACCTAGAAGAGCCTGTACTAGGGTCTGTAGTCCCCAGGGGGTAGGCTGGTGCAAGCCATTGTGCCATGCTGGGACCATGCACATGCTGCCATCTTCAGGTTGGTCTCTGCATGTCGGGGAAGTCCTAGCCACAGGGCGGCTTCATAGGCTCTCAGGGGTTAGTTACTAATTCAGCAACTGTAACTTCCTACAATTCAAGATCTTATGTCCCCGAATTTATGCTCTACTGTTCTAAAGGCCTCAGGATGGCAGCGCTGCTCATGAATCACATTTAGTGTTCTCTGGCAGCATCCCTGGGGGGGGTTTGTGGCATGCGGAATCTTACTTTTTCTCTCAGGTTCGCACAGGTAGCAACCTCAACTACCTCCATTTGCATGCCCTTTCCAAGAAGTTCTCCTCTTTCTCTTGAGCCTGTGCTGTCAGGGCAGGTCTTTAAGCGCTTAGCGAGGGCACTAGCCCGTCTGGGGGTTCCAATCCCACTAGAAGACAGCAGTCTTGGGCTGGAAGGTCTGGGGTTTCTAGTCCCACGGGTGCTCCTTGTGGTCTTGGGCAAGCCACTTGGCCCTCCATTGCCCATGTAAATAGTGTAAATAGTTAATATTGTTATCCAAGTTGAGCTCCCTATTCTTTGTACTTACGGTCTAATTCCCCACCGTAAAACCTCGGTGTTCCAGGTAAACCGCACTGATATTGAATAGCGTGGTGTATAAGAGAAATAAATAAAAATAAATAAATAAATGAATCTGTACCGTTTGGTTCACAGGGACCGTGTTGCGGATGAACAGGGGAACGTCCAGGTAGCATGGTCTGCAGCTGAGTGCCTCTGGGCACTGGAAAGTTCATGGAGAAAGTTAATGCGCTGTGCATGTCCCCGGCATTCGGTCTATGGTCAGATGTGCTCTCCGCACTAGGTTTGGTTGCCCGGTACTACGTTGCCTGTGTAGGTAGATGGGCGTTGGTATGTGTTCTCAGTTGCTTGGGCTTGTTCTTAGGTGCTTTCTTTGCAGATTGCAACTGCGTTTCTCTGCTCAGGCTGTAATTTCTGGCTAAGCTGATCTCTCCAGCAATGGGGGGAGGTCGGTTATGCGGTAGGGTGTGGTTTTCACCTGGTCTCGCATGAGCTTGGAGAGGCAGTCGTGGGAACTGCTGGGAGTGAGCCGTGTGGAGGACCTATAGTGTCCATCAGTTTCCCTTAGCTTGAACTTTGCTCCCAGATCTTTCAAGTATGAAAACATTTGACTTCACTCGTCTACGTTCGTGTTTGTCGGAGCTTGAGGATTGGCGTTTCAGGCGTCAGGTCTGCGCTGCCATGGCGTCAGTTCCTGTGGTTTGATAGGATGGTTTGGATAGGGGGCTGACTGCCAGTGTTTTGAGAGGGCAGTTGGTGGCCATAGTCCGGTCCAAAGGCACGATTCAAGGTGTGCTTCCTGGGACGCACAGTGATGTAGCTACTTTTCTTAAGGTGGTCTCGATTGTGTCCTGCGCGGCGGATTTCCGTTTCGCTGTGGGTTCGCAACTTGGCTTTAGGGGTGCTAGGCCGAAGCTTCATTTGAGGCCTTACAGCAAACTTCCATCACGGTTTTGACGTTCGCGGCTGTGTGTTTTGATGACGCCTTGCTTGGCTCAATTCCAAGCGCTGTCGCGTAGGGAGTTTTTCTGTTGCCTTTGCCTTTTCCTCAGTAAGTGGTGCTCTGGCTGGTGCCTGCCTTGTTGCCTAAGGTGTCTTCGCCCTCTTTTCATGTGAGTCAACCATTGGTTCTCCCGGTCGCCTGGGCGGGAGGAGAACTCTGTCTCAATTGGGTCTGAGTCGCTTGGGCGTATGGAGAGGTCTGTGTCGTTCCTTTGCAGTCCTGGGCTCCGCCATAGGTCGGGGCGCTTCTCTGGCTGTTCCGGGGTCTCAGGAAGGGTGAAGCTCCGGCGCAGGTCTCCGTTTCCATTTGGTTCAGGGGGGACGTTCGTCTCGTCTTACTTTGTTGTAGGGGAGGCCACCTCCGGTGGGGGGGAGGACTCTCTCTGCTGGAGCGCAGGCAGTTTCCTGGGCGGAGTATAGTCTAGCGCCGCTGGTATAACTGGGCAAAGTAGCGTTTTGATCGCCGCTTCATGCTTTCATCAAGCCGTTTTGGCTGGATGTGCTGACGGCGGGGTCCGCCTGTTTCGGGTCTGCGATTTGGTGTGCCGACTGGCAGGGTCCCTCCCGTTGGTACTGCTCTGTTACATCCCAGAGGTGGAGGACTAAACTGGAGGAACGATAAGGAAATTGAAATTCTCCAGGACCAAGCAGGAAGTCAGTCCTCACATATGGGTGACGTCGGCGCCGACGGAGCCCTCGTGCGGAGCATTTCCCCAGCTTTCAAAGAAAGCCTTTGGGAATTGCAGCGCGTATGCGCGGTCCCCTTCCCGCCCAAGGGTGCCATCTTGTTCAGGCGTTGAGGAGTCGGCAGCACCAGAGGGATAGGATTTTTTCTGACTCTGCGTCCGGCCGGGCCCGAACCTCGTCAGAGGCCTCGACATCTCGGGACTCCAGCCCCGAGCAGCGTCGGGGTTCCTCTGAGCGGGGGTCTCCTTCGCGGGAACATTGAAGGAAGAAGAAACCCGCGAGGGCGGCGTCGGTGGACGCTCCTGGTTCCTCGAGGGCCAAGTCGCATAGCCCCGATAGCCGTCCCGGATCTTCGGAGTCGGAGAGGCCTGCCAAGCATCCTCGTGTCGAGATGGAGTCTCCTGGACACGTAAGTGCTGTTGTCCTCGTTGACTCTCCTCCGAGGGAGCCGACGTCGGGCCCGACGCCGTCAGGGCCCGAGTCGGGGGCTGCTGGGTCTCCTGAACTCGGACTCAGGTTGACGGCCTTGGAGAGCAGCTTCGCTGCCTTCATGGAACAGCAGCGGGCATTGATCGCCGGTCTCGCTGGTGCATCTGCCCCGACCACCGGGACCTCGACGTCCAAGTTGACCCCGGAGGCCGAGCCGATCCTCGAGTCCATGCGGGCTCGAGTCAATCCTCGGCCACGGTCTCCCTCGACCTCCCGTTCGGGGCCGAGGTCGTCGACGCCGATACCCTCGGCGTCGGGGCTGAGGGCATCAGTGTCCACCCGACTGGAGCCGCTCGATTCCTCCTCCGAGGAGTCGGACTGGGAGACGGAGGACGAAGAGTCACCCGACACTCATCGGACTCGGGTGTGTCCCATCGGACTCGCCCGAGTCCGAACCTCGGAGACGGTCCCCACCGGAGGATACCCGGTTCTCGGACTTAGTGCGGGATATGACCAAGGCCTTAGCCTTTCCCGCGGATCCCGAGGAGGAGCCGAGGAGCTCGAGGCCCTCCAGTATGACTCTCCCCCGAAGGAGGCCTTTACTGTTCCGGTTCCTCCGATGCTGGAGTGGCTGCTCTTCCGCATGTGGGAGACCCTGGCCTCGACGCTGGTGTTAAGCAAGCTGGTCGATTCCATCTATCGAGTCCGCAAGAGCCCCGGGTTCCAGAAGGCACAATTACCGCACCACTCCATGGTTGTGGAATCGGCCATGCATCGACTGAAAAGTCAGAAGATGCACTCCTTGGTGCCTCCCGGCCGGGAGGCCCAGAACCTGGACGCCCTCGGTAAGAAGTGCTTCAAGGGCTCTATGCTTGCTTGCCGTGTCCAGACTTACCAGCTCTACATGGGCATGTACCTCCGAGTCCTGGCAAAGGAGATTGCCAGGTTCTCTGCTGGTCTCTCCGAGGAAACTTTGCAGAGGTTCCAGGCCTTGTCCACCGGTATTCGAGAGTGCTCAAAGTTTATCTCTCGAGCAGCCTACGATGGCTTCGAGGCTTCGGCCCGAGTAGCTGGGGCCGGCATCGGTGCCCTCCGACAGGCTTGGCTACAGTCATCCGACCTCGAGCCATGGGTCCAGAACAAGTTGGTCGATGTCCCCTGCCGAGGTGAAAACCTCTTTGGCAAGCCCATGGCTGAAAAGGCTGCAGAACTCGAGACCGAGACTCTGACCAGGACTAGGCTTTCCAGGAAAACCTCTGCCCCTTCTCAGAAAAAGAAGGGCTCGGGGAAAAAGTCCTTTTACCCGAGGAAGTCATCTGCCTATAAACAATACCCTCATTATCAGGCCTCTGCAGCTCCCCAACAGGGTCAGCAGGCCAAGGGGCAGGGTCAAGGGCCCCGTAGGCAGAAGGCCCCCAAGCCACCAACACCGGCCCCTGCTCAGCAGGGTGGGGGTTTTTGACTCAAACAGCATAGCCTCTTCTCCTCAGCTGGCTTCTCTCAGCACAGGAAACCGGCTGGCCCACTTTGCCCACAGGTGGTCAGCCGTCACATCAGATACCTGGATTCTTCACATAGTCCAAAAGGGCTATCTTCTCCATTTTCACCAGGTACCACCCTCCTACTTTCCAAGGGAGCCTCCAAGACCCCCTCTGCACAGGGACCTACTCCTTCAGGAGTTAGCAAGTCTGTTAAAGGATCAGGCTGTGGAACCGGTGCCCCACCACCTGAGAGGTCACGGCTTTTATTCCAGGTACTTTCTGGTACCAAAAAGGACAGGAGGCCTCAGACCCATCCTAGACTTGCGAAACCTCAACAAGTTCTTGGAGAGGGAAAAGTTCAAGATGCTTACCCTTGGAATCCTGCTGCCCTACCTCCAGCAGGGAGACTGGCTATGCTCCTTAGATCTCAAGGATGCGTATACTCACATCCTTATTCATCCAGACCACAGATAATATCTCAGGTTTGTTGTGGGAGGAAACCACTATCAGTACAGAGTACTACCCTTTGGCCTGTCCTCCGCTCCCAGGGTGTTCACCAAGTGCCTGGCAGTGGTGGCGGCCTACGTGAGGCTTCAGGGTCTTTGTGTTTCCGTACCTGGACGACTGGCTCATAAGGGGTCAGGCTAGACACTCTTCAGGCAAAGGCTTTTCTGCCTCTGGACAGGGCCCACAGGCTAATGAATCTGGCCAGCCAGTTTCGCAGCAATTCCCTGGTCTCTGCCAGGCAATTCCTGAGACTACTCGGCCATATGGCTTCCACGGTTCATGTCACCCCCAATGCCTGCCTGTACATGCGGCCTGCTCAGTGGAGCCTTCGCACTCAGTGGCATCAAGCCACAGGGAGCCTTGCGGACTCAGTAAAGATATCCGACCTCCTGGTCTCCTCTCTGCAATGGTGGCTTCACCTTCCGAATCTGGTGCTCGGAGTGGTTTTTCAATCCCCTCCGCATTCTCAGGTGCTGACAACAGATGCTTCTCTTCTCGGTTGGGGAGCACATTGCCAAGGGACAAGTACTCAGGGTCTCTGGACCCCTTGGGAGGCTACTCAACAAATAAACTTCCTGGAGCTACGGGCGATACGCCTAGCTCTGAGAGCCTTCTCCCACCTCGCCTCACCAGTCTGTACTGGTCCAGACGGACAATCAAGTTGCCATGTTCTATGTGAACAAACAAGGAGGCACAGGCTCCTTCCTTCTTTGTCAGGAGGCACGACGACTGTGCTCTTGGGCTGTCCATCACGGAATCCTTCTCAAGGCTGTCTACCTCCCAGGTCAGGAAAATTGCCTGGCAGACAGACTGAGCAGGATCCTGCAACCACACGAATGGAGATTGAACCCATTGGTGGTTCAGCAGGTCTTTCTCAAGTGGTGACTCCCTACCATGGATCTTTTCGCCAGTCCTCTGAACCGGCAACTCCTGAGATTTTGCTCCAGACAACCGCATCCTCTGAGTAACAGCGGATGTGTTTCTGATCTCGTGGTCCACAGGCCTACTGTATGTGTTTCCTCCCACACCACTAGTGTCCAGAATGCTGTTCAAAGTCCTCAGGGACAGGGCGTCATTGATTCTCATAGCCCCCAGGTGGCCGAGGCAGCCATGGTTCCTGCTTCTGCTACAGCTGGCGGTGGACACACCTATTCCTCTGGGGTTTCAACACTATCTCCTGTCTCAGGATCAGGGGACTCTTGCACTCCAACCTCCAGTCCCTTCATCTGATGGCCTGGCTGCTGAAAGGGTAGTCCTAGCCCTCCTACTACTGCCTCGAGAGGTGGAAGATGTAGTCTTGGCCTCTCGGCGTCAATCCACCAGGAAATCCTACGCTCTTAAGTGGCGTAGATTCTCCGCATGGTGTGCTCAGCACAGCGAGAATCCCTTCTCGTGCTTCGTAGCGGTAGTATTGCAATATTTGCTCTACCTCTCCAATCTGGGCCTTAAGTCTAACTCTGTCAGAGTTCACCTTAGTGCTCTCTCAGCACACCACTCGCCGGTGGACGGCAGGCCTCTTTCCAACCACCCTTTGGTGGCTCGTTTCCTCAGAGGCCTCCTTCTGCTTAAGCCTCCTTTGCGTCCACCGGCCCCTGAGTGGGATCTGAATGTGGTCTTGCAGCGGCTTACTTGTCCGCCTTTTGAACCTATGGCTACCTGCCCTCTCTGTTTTCTCTCCTGGAAAACTTTATTTCTGGTAGCTCTCACCTCTGCTAGGCGAGTGAGTGAACTACAGGCACTAGTGTCTGATCCTCCTTACACTAGGTTCTACAGGAATAGGGTAGTCTTACGGACTCACCCTAAGTTTCTTCCTAAAGGACTAGAGGACAGCAACCTTGGGCCGGAAGGACTGGGGTTTCTAGTCCCACAGGTGCTCCTTGTGGTCTTGGGCAAGCCACTTAACTATTTTACAGGGAACATGGGCTATGGAAGGTTATCTCCAAGTTATAATGCCCTGTTCAATGTAATTTCAGTTTGTTCAATGTAAACCGCACTGATGCAGAATAGCGCGGTATATAAGAGAATGTAAATAAATAAATAAAAAATAAATAAAGTTGTCTCACCTTTTCACCTCAATCAGGAGGTGGTTCTTCCGACCTTCTTTCCCAGGCCGCATGCCAGCCGGGCTGAGATGGTCTTGCATACCCTGGACTGTAGAAGGGCGTTATCCTTCTACCTTGACCGTACGCGGGAGCATCGGAAGGCTGTTCAGCTTTTTGTTTCTTTTGACCCCAATAAGTTGGGGCTCCCTGTCTCCAACCGTACGTTGTCCATATGGGTCGCTGACTGTATCGCCTGGGCTTATGGGGCAGCCGGCCTCTCGTTGGAGGGTCGAGTCACGGCTCATCGTGTCAGGGCGAAGGCTGCGTCAGTGGCTCATCTCCGCTCTGTTCCGTTGGCAGACATCTGCCAGGCCGCTACTTGGTCTTCAAGCCAGACTTTTGCAGCCCATTACTGCCTTGAGAGGGAGTCCCGCAGGGACAGTGCTTTCGGACAGGCAGTACTCCATAATCTCTTTGGGGTTTAGGCAACTCCTACCCTCCGGCCCTGGTGTTGGGCTACCGGTCAGGGGTGTTCTCAGAGAAGATTCCTTCCTTCTGTGCTGACGAGCTAGAGGGAGCTCATTTTTCCGCTTGAGGTCTCCGGTAGCCTTAAGCTAGGGAGTCCCATATGTGAGGACTGACTTCCTGCTTGGTCCTGGAGAAAGAGTAGTTACTCACCTGTAACAGGTGTTCTCCAGGAGCAGCAGGAATCAGTCCTCACAACCCTCCCTCCTCCCCTTGGAGTTGCAGTCATATGATTAATTTGCTAATTTTTTTGCTGTCTTTTAGCTATGTCATCAGACTGAGCAAGATGGCACACTTGGGCGGGAAGGGGACCGCGCATGCGCGCTGCAATTCCCAAAGGCTTTCTTTGAAAGCTTGGGAAATGCTCCGCACGAGGGCTCCGTCGGCGCCGACGTCACCCATATGTGAGGACTGATTCCTGCTGCTCCTGGAGAACACCTGTTATAGGTGAGTAACTACTCTTTACACTTACCTGGTAATTGTAGTTCCTTGAGTGACGACAGTTTAGTCCTCATTCCCACCCTCAGTTTCGAAGGTTAGTTCGGCGCAAGTTCGGAGGTGACAAGCGTATTTACAGGTGAGTTCTTTGCCATGCTGAGCAGTTTTCTAACTGGTTACGAATTCAGATCATTAATATGTAAATTACAGAAAATTGATTAGCTACTGATTTATTGCTCTGTTCAGTCTGCTTTGTTACTAGGTCACTGGGGGCTGATGGGGGATTCCAGCACTCTACTTCCAGTGAGGTGAAGATTTGATTGGTCCAGTCTCTAAGCTGCAGGAGGAGGTGCACTACCCAGAGGTGGACGACTAATTTAAGTCACTCAAGGAACTACAATTACCAGGTAAGTGTAATTTCAATTTTGACCTGTAAATAATGCCGAGCTGCACGTATAACTTGTTGCCACCAACTTGTACATAGTTTACCTGTTAGCCCTGTATAATACCCTGTTTTTTGTAAGTCCAGTGTAGACCTTCCTACACTGCACAAATGTGTTGCCTGTAAACTGCACTGATGATGAATAGCGCGGTATAGAAGAAACATTAAACAAATTTCGTTTTGTCCAAAAGGAAGGTTTCTTTCGCCCAATTCTCAACTTTGAGGGTATGAACTACGGTCTCCAGATACCGCATTTTTACAGTAGTAATGGTGGTAGGAAACAGATTTTTGGTGACTCTCGATCTCACAGAGGCGTATCTGCATGTTCCCTTCCATCCAGAACATCAGCAGTTTCTCCACCTTGTGGTGCTAAGGGGCGATTTCCAGTTTCCAGCGTTGCCCTTCAGTCTGGCAACCACCCCTCGTACCTTCACCAAGGTCATGGTGGTGATGGCGGCAGCTCTCCACAAGGAAGGGGTTCTCATCCACCCGTACCTAGACGATTGACTGATCCAGACGAAGTCCAGGGACGATAGCAAAAAGAGCAACAGTACAGGTGGGAGAGTTCCTTCAAAGTCTCGGTTGGGGTCAACCTGGCCAAGAACCAGTTACGGCCGGCCCAGGAACTAGAGTATTTGAGAGCGTGCTTTGATACCTGCATGGGCAGGAATTTCCTGCCGGTTCGCCGGGTGTAGGAGCCATGACAGTTGATACGGCGGTCCTGAAGAGGGCAAGACCATCAGTGTGGCATTATCTGCAGGTTCTGGGGACCACAGCGGCCACTCTCGAGCTAGTCCCATGGGCAAGGGCGCATATGCAATTGCTGTAGAGGGCTCTGCTCCGTCTATAGTCCCATCAGGGTCAACCCCTGTCTCAAGTACTCTCCTGCCCACGGAGCACCAGGAGAGCCCTCAGTTGGTGGCTGCATGTGGAAGAGGTCCCTGGTGTGGGTTCCTTGGATGACCAGCCTGTCAGATTGGAAAGCCCATTGCAAAGGACGCTTTGTTCAGGGACAAGAGTCTGCAGGAGGCCCTGTGGTCAATCAACAGGCTCGAGATGTGAGCGGTGACCTTAGCGCTAGAATGTTTCAAGCCATGGTTGCAGGGGAAGGTGGTCCAAGTCCTCTCAGACAATGTGACCACGGTGGCTTACATCAACCGGCAAGGAAGCATGGGCAGTGCAGCCCTGGAGGAGGAGGCCGAAGGTCTGTTCGGATGGGCAGCGATTTGTCTCCAGGCATTATCAGCAGTGCATCTAGCAGGAGTTGACAGCGTGATGGCAGACTACCTCAGCTGAGTGCGCATGGATCATGGAGAGTGGCAACTCAATCAGAAGGAGTTCGAGCAGGTGGTCTGCCAATGGGGCACACTGGTCATGGACCTAGTAGCAGTGTTCGAGTCGGCCAAGACCTTCTGTTTTTTCAGTAGAAGAAAAGTTCAAGGGCCTGGATGCTCTAATTCAGCAGTGGCTCGAGGAGGGTCTTCTCTGTTTTTTCCCGTGGATGCTCATAGGCCGTTTAGTGCAGTGGATAGAGGCGCACTGGGGATTTATGATTCTGGTGGCACCAGACTGACCGAGGTGCCTGTGGTATGCTGACCTGATTCGGATACTGGCGGATTGACTGTGGTGGCTTCCGGTTTGGAAGGACCTCTTGATGCAGGAGCCGCTTTGCATGCCCCAGGTGGATCAGTTCTCATGGCATGGCTCATGAAAGGGCGAGGTTGAAGAATAAACGATAATCAGGCTTGGGGATAGCGACCTTGCTACAGGCCCAGAGGTGGTCTACGAACCTGCCATGCATCTGTGTAGAATGCATCTTTGAATCATGGTGCGGAGAGAGGCAGCTGTGCCCTTCCACTGCCTCCGTCCCGGCCATCTTGGCGTGCTTGCAATCCGGTTTTGATAAGGGTCTAGCTGCCATTTCCTTGAGGTTGCAGCTGGTGGTGTTTTTCCCGGTTATCACGGGAAAGTCCATGGGATGCTGTTGGGTACACACCCAGATGTGCTGAGTTTTCTACGGGGGTGACACACCTCCGTCTGCCAAAGAGGGCAATGGTACCGCCTTGGAATCTCAATCTGGTGCTGTCTGGGGAACCCGTTGAGCCATTGAGTCAAGCTTTCCTGCAGGATTTGGCTCTGAAAATGGTATTCCTGGTGGCGAGTTGCTCGGCATGCAGTATTTCGGAGCTTCGTACTCTGTCATGCCAGGAGCCATTCCTTTCCTTCTCCAAGGAGAAAGTGGTCTGGTGCGCAGTACCTTCATTTTTGAGAAGGTGGTGTAAGCATTTCATGTAGATCAGGCCATTTCCTTACCGGCTCTGGCGAGTGCGGATGTGGGTGAGAGCGGGTATGGGCTGTGCCACTTCGATGGTAAGAGTCCTGCGTAGGTATGTGAAAAGGGCATTGTCCTTTCGGAGATTGGACCGTCTGTTGGTTCTGTTTGGCAGGTCGCACAAACGTGAGGCGGCAGCTAAGCATCCATTTCCAGATGGATCAGTGAGGCAATCACGTCGGCATACATCTTGAAGGGTAGAACGGTGCCGGTGAGGTTGCAGATGCATTCCATGAGGGCTCAGGCAACCTCATGGGCAGAGTATACTTTAGTTCCACCAGTGAAGATCTGTAGGGTGGCATACCTCTCTGAACATTTTCGTCTGGATGTCTAGGCGGCAGGGGATGCTCATTTAGGTTCAGCAGTGCTTCAGGCTGGTTGTGCGGGTCCTTCCTGTTAGTTTAACTGCTTTGATACATCCCAGAGGTGTGGGACTGGACTGGAGGGACGATAAGGAAAGAGAAATTAGACTTACCTGCTAATTGTTCCTTGAGGAACTCCAGTCCAGTCCTGGAACCCTCCCTGAGTGCTTCTTGTAGTGATCTATGCATACCCAGGTCCTGAAGCTGGTTCCCTTGGTGGAGGAAGTGGCCAGGATGAGCCGGGGAGGGGTGTGTAATCAGTGTTTGGGGGAGGGGTGGACCAGAAGAGCTGTCGGTTGCTCGTTTCCTGCTGGTTGGAGTTGCTCAGGCGCTCAACAGGTAGGCCTCTTCATCCTGGAGTGAGGGATGGGGTATCGTTCCCAGGGGATGGAGGGGGTACTAGTTTATTTAGATGTAGAAGTGTTTGTTGCATGTTTAACTACTTATTTGTTGCTCCTCTGTGTCTGCTTTGTCAATAGATACTGGGGCTGGTGGGCAATGTCAGCTGCATATGTACACTAGTGTCATCAAAAAGATGACAGGCTGCTGGAAGAGATACAGTACCCAGAGGTGCGGGACTGGAAGGAGGTTCCTCAAGGAACAATTACCAGGTAAGTCTAATTTCTCTTGTCTTCCCTCTCAATTTTTCAGAGGTACTATTTCAAATAATGGTCAAACCTGCCATAGCTTGCCTATTGGTTTACCACTGTCTTTTTTTTTCATACAGTGAAGGTTAAGAGGAGTTAGTAATGCTCACTGTGGTTTTGGGATAGCATTATTCTACTTTACTGTCCTGGGTGACCTTAACTTCCAGACAACAAGAAGTGAGACCAGCAAAAATCTTTCAAAGACCTTTATTAAGGGGTACAATGTAGTCACACTTTAACTTACATACAGATACATCAGAGATGGGTGCATGACAGGGAGTTTGTTTCATGATCTCAGTAGGTTTCATGCAATGTGTTTCTTAACCTGCTCATTTAGCTGTAGGTACCCTAGATCTTATTTTTTTCCATCTCACATTCTTTTAATTCTGATAAACAGCAGTTTAGCAGTCCCCTCGTCAGATCACTCAGTAATTTAATTTCAGCTCATGTAAGGTTCTCAAGTCCCCTACTGTAGCAAGTCTTTGAAACAGTTGTGTTTTTTCCACAGTCTTAGAGGAAGATTGATTCTATTCCTTCCTATCCCTGAACCTTGATTGGGAAACACAGGCTGAGACCAGCGATTCCCATTTGGTTACCATTGCTCATCACATGGCCCCTTTAAAAGCTTCTCTGGTTTCCTCCTCCCACAGTAATGGTATAATACCAGACTTCATTTATTGAAAAAGCAGTGGTATTAGGCTGAATGGAAATTGTTGTTACCGTTGAACCTATGTTGACTCATGGCAACCCTCTGGATAGCTATCCTAAACTGCATTCATTTGTCAGTCAGGCAGCTCATTGTTGATAGAATGGCATCCATAGCTGCTGTTACTGTATTGATCCATCTCATTGCTGGCCATTGTGACTATCCATTGGGTTTTTGTGCCAAGATACGTAAATAGATTACCAGACCTTTCTTCCATGCAGGTAATGCTAGTGGTGTTGCTGTTGTCACAGGAATGTGATTCTCTGCCGCCATTGCCGTCCCATTCTGCTGCTGCCCAGATGGAATGGAATGGAAATAGCTGTACAAATCCCCAGAAACCCATGCCTGCTGTAAAGAGCAACAGAAGAAATATTTTAAACAAGTGACACTGACCAAGAGGAACTAGCATACAAAACTGAAAATTGCCAGTTGTATATAGTCCTGCTAGACCAGTCCAGACAAGTGGGTTATGTTTCCCTTCCAGCAGATGAGTGAAGATAGAGCCAGTGAAATACCCAGGTTTCAATGACATCACTCCCATGCCTCTATCAGCCTGAGCTACTAGGGGCAACTCTGTGTATTTTTCTGTCTCCAGCAGATGGTGGTTGGATTTTCTTAACTCTAATAAAATGTAAATGAAGATTTGATTGAGATTTCGCTCATGAATGATCACCTATGGGTGATTCTTTCACTTGAGCACAACGTGGGAGGCTCCACAAGACTGCATTCTTTTTGGTAGCCATAGGAAGAAGGAAAATTGGTTTATCTTTACGTTCTTATCCTGTTCAGGGCCTGTTTTAAGCAGCCAGAATATTGGAAGGTGTGCTAGTGTAGCATGCAGTAGGAGGGGGTTTTCTTTACAACACAAGCCAAATAGCAGTTCAGGGAAAACAAAAGCAGTTTTACTTCTGTCCCAAATTGTTAAGCTCCCACAAGCTAATTCTCCAGCCCCAGTTAAAGTTCCTACCTCAGAACTCCTTTGCACAGCTTGCAATGGAAGGACTTCTGGCTCCACAGGCGCCTCTCCCTCCTGCAACCTGCTGGGTTCCTAACCGCTCCCTGTGAGCCAGGCCCTCCCAGCCCTGAACTCTGGGCTGCAGTCATCCTTAAAGGGCTGTTGATAATCCCTTTGGAGAGGGACGAGTAACATTTTATAGACCCCATTACACACCTTCCCCCTCGGTTCAACCATTTTCTGTTGAGCACCTGCCTCACCCTGGACCCCCACCCAAGAAAGGAAGTCTGTGTTCAGGTGAGTCCAGCCAGCCCAATGGTGGAGCTGAAACTGGTAGGGTTGCAGACTCAAAAACCACCGCATAATACAGTCTTTGGACTCCTTATGTTGAGCCAGCCACTTGAGGGGTTTGGTGGTCCATTAACGGCGTAAATGGACAGTCAAGCAGGTATTATTTGAAGATCTCAAGCACCTACTTGACAGCCAGGATTTCCTTCTCGATCACTGCATAATGCTGTTCCCAAGGAAGAGCTTCCTGCTGATGAATGCTATGGGATGTTCTTCACCCTTGACTTTCTGGGCCAGAACGGCTTCTAGCCCCACTTCTGAGGCATCAGTTTGCACACTAAATGGTAGAGAGAAATTGTGGCTAATCAGGACAGGTTCAGAGCACATGGCTGCCTTGAGACACTGGAAGGCAATGTCCGTCCAGGAACACCTGAATCCGTTCGGGAGCTCTCTTCTGGAGGAGATTGGTTAATGGCTCCACCACCTCTGCAAAATTATGGATGGACCAGGGGTAATAGCCAATCAATCCAAGGAAGGCACATACCTCTTTCTTAGACTTCAGGGTGGAGACCTGGGCAGTGGCAACCACCTTCCGTAGTTGAGGTCGTATCTGCCCATACCCAATTAAATATCCCAGGTATTAAACATCCTGATCTTCCAGAAAACATTTATTGGGGGTTGGCCGTCAACACTGCTTGTTCTTGGGTTAGATGGGTAATTTAGTCTCTACTGTATGACAATGTCATCAAGCAGTGCAGCCGCATACTCCTTGTGCAGTCTCAGTAAGTGGTCAACTAGGTATTGAAATGTGGTAGGAGCCCCGTGTAATCCAAAGTGCAGTACTGTAAACTGGAACAGAACTTGCAACGTCAAAAAAGCAGTCTTCTCCTTGGCAGCCAGAGTCAAGGACACCTGTCAGTATCCCTTGGTCAGATCCAAGGTTGCTATAAAGCGTGCTCCACAGAGTCGCTTGATTAGCTCATCTACTCTGGGCATGGGATATGCTTCCAGTTAGAAGCTGCATTAACCCTCCGGAAGTCGGTGCAGAATCTGATACTTCTGTCAGGTTTAGGAACCAAGATAATGGGTGACGACCAGTCACTCATAGACTCTTTCTATAACTCCCAAGTTAAGCATCTTTTCCACCTCCTTGACGACAGCCTGTTGCTGGGCCTCTGGAATCCTTGCTAGATAACCGCCTTGGGGTCCGTAACGATGATATGACAAATGAGTTGTTTGTACCAGGCAGGCGGAGAACAAATCTAGATCTCTTGTCTGGGCAGCAGAAAGCTGGTCTCCAGTCAGGACTTGAGCTGGATCAGATTGGGCTGAAGTTTCCAGCCCAAAATCATCTCCCTTTACCACCATAGCAATAACTAGAATCCACTTTTTCAGTAGGTTAATATGGTAAATTTTGGCTTTCTTCCATTTATCTGACTGCATCTTGTAGTTAACAGGCTCCACTTTCTCTTCCACCTCATAGGGCCCCTGCCATTTACAGAGTAACTTGCTCTTGGTTGAGGGCAATAAGGCTAAAACTCTGTCTCCTGGTGCGTTACATGGCTACCCGATTCTTGCCCCTGGCCTACTTGGCTTGGGGTTTTTTCCATACTCAGTTTGGCCACTTCTCCAGCTTTCCTCAGCCAGTCTTGCATTTGTATCGTGTACTCTATAAAATGACACTCAGCATGGGGTGGTTCTTCCCAAGTTTCTCTTACCACGTCTAATATGCCTCATGGCCATCATCCAAAGAGCAACTCAGAATGTGAAAACCCTGTAGAACTCTGAGGTACCTCGCAGATGGCAAACATCCATTAGGGTAGGAGAATGTTCCAATTCTTCCTATCCTCCTGCTGCACACACATTAACATCGGTTTCAGAGTTTTATTGAATTGCTCAATGAAGTCATCTATCTGTGTGTGATATACTGATATTTGCAGTACCTTGAACTTCACCAAGGCATACACTTCATCACCTTGAATACAAAGGGTGTTCCTTGATCTGTGAGAATCTCATTTAGTATTCCTACCTGCGAGAATACTTCCCAGAGGGCATTCGCAATCATAGTAGTCTTCATATTTCTTAGAGCAATGGCCTCCGGGTATCGGGTAGTATAGTAGAGTATGACTAAAATATACTTGTTGCCTTGATTTGCTCATTCGAAGAGTCCTACAAGATCCATGGCCACTCTTTCAAATGGTGTTTCAATGATGGGCATAGACACTAGAGGGACTGGTCGAACTCTGGCAGGGCTATGAAGTTGGCTGGTGAGGCATGACTGATAATATAACGGCACCAGTTTATGGACCCTAAGCCAGACAAATCAGGCTAAAACACGCTCTAGTGTTTTCTTCATCCCTAGGTATCCCCCTGGGCCAACGATAACACCTGCTGACGATAGGGCCGGGGAACTATCTGTTGTTCTACCTCTTCCCCCTCTAGGGCAGCCTTGGCCACTCTATTAATAAATCTCCCATTAGCACAAAATAGGGAAAGGGTCTTGCAGGTGACAAAACCTGCTCTCAGACATGTTTAAGGGCCTCATCCTTTTGCTGGGCCCACTTGAAGCTTGCCCTCCTGAAGCTCCCTGGGTCTTCCCTTAGCCTCCACTCTGGGAAAGGGACAATTGTATTTGTGTCACTACTTTTGAGCCTTGAGCTATCCCCAGGGGTTTCTTTGCTTCACGTCCTTATAAGACACACATAAATATGTGGAAACGGTACATCGATGATGTTTTCCTCATATGGGAAGGCACCGAGAGTCAATTATTGTCCTTTATTAATTGGCTCAATTCCTGTGATTCACATTTACAATTTAATTTTTCATACAGTTCAAAAGAAATAGCATATCTTGATATTTTAATTAAAAATACGGCAGGTGGTTTTGTAACAACATTGTATCGTAAGCCCACTGATAGGAATTCACTTCTACATTTTAACAGCTTCCATAATCGTTCTCTCAAGGAGAATCTTCCTATGAGCCAGTTTTTAAGGATTCGTAGACTCTGCACTAAAGATGAAGATTTTGACACCCACGCCATTGACATGAGTCAAAGATTCAGAGATCGTGGTTATCCAACTGCCTGTATTGAAAAACAGGCATTAGACAGGACAACTCTCCTACAGAGTCGTGCATCTGAAAAATCTAATAACATTGTTTGCACGCTCACATCTTCTGAACATTCCAGAGAGATTGCTAATATATTAAAGAAAGCTTGGCATATTCTTGACCCTCTTCCCTGTCTAAGAGACACAAAGCTTCTTGTGGCCTATAAGAGGAACTCTAATATAAGGGACATTCTGGTGCCGTCTGCTCTCAATAAACCTAAATTTACTCCTAAAGCATATGGACATTTTAAGTGTGGCAAATGTAGTGTTTGCGAGAATGCACTAGTGACAAGAAAAGAGTTTGTGAAGCCAGGCTCTGTACATAGTCCTCTTACAAGATTTTTCCAATTGTGAGACCACAAACGTCATTTACTTGATCATTTGCCCTTGTAATTTGTTATATTGGAAAAACTAAGAGAAATATAAAAACACATATAATTGAACATAAGAGTAATATTCACAGAAAAGTGACAGATAAGCCCTTAGTGGATCATTGGTTAGAGGCTCAACATTTGCTCTCTGATCTTCGGTTTCTGGTACTCAAAGTAGTACGGCCTCATTGGCGAGGGGGAGACCTAGACAAGCTCCTCTTACGCCTGGAACAAAGGTTTATATACGAACTCCGTACATTGTATCCAATGGGTTTAAATCAGGAGGTAGATCTATCCGTTTTCTTGTAATATTGGTTTGTTTTTCTTCCCCCCTCTCTCTCCTCCTTCCCCCTCCCCTTCCTTGCCCCTTTCCCTTTCCTCTCCCTTTCCTTCTGTTCCTTCCCTTCCCCTTCCTCCCCCCTTTCCCTTCCTCCCCCCTCTCCTTCCCCCTTCCTCCCTCCCCTCCCCCTCCCTCTTTCTTCTTCTCTCTCCTCTCTCCCTCCCTCTTTCTTCCCCTTCCTTTCCTTCTCCCCTCCTTCCTCTCGTCCCCTCCTCCCTTACCTCTCCTTTACCCTCCCTTTTCTTTCTTCCCCTCCTTCCCTCTCCCCTCTTTCCCCCTTTCTTCCCCCCCCTCCTCCTCCTCCCTCCCTTCCCCTTCCCCCTCTTCACTCCTCTTCCCCTTTCCTATAGCTTTTCATAATTCTTTATACCTTTTCATTTATTTAATTATTTGTAATTCTTTGCACTGACTGCCTGGTCCTTATGACCTTTGACCTATAAGAGCGGGAAAACGCTAGTACCTCTGGGAAGGTGAAACAGAGTGAGCTTCACTTCTCCATTGCGAGCAGAATAGCAGTGCAGTGCGCATTGAACGGTGAGCTTTTCTCTTTTCTACATACTTTGTCAAGTATACAATGGTTTTTTAGTAAACATCTTTTTGACATTATCTGCATTCATGTTTATAAACGGTTGTTATTTATAACAGCACAAAGCGTTTTTGAGGTCCTGTAACTTTTTGCATTTATAGAAAGGCTACTCTTTTCAAAAAATCCCCTTTTTGATAATTCTCCTTTCAAAACATCCACTTTTTGAAATTGCCCTTTTTAATTTATGGTATATATCAATGTCCTATTGTGACACTTAAGGTATTCCTGATGCATTTGCATAATAGCACTTTGTTCTGAACCTTGCAGTTTTAAAATTTTTATTTTTTGGTTTAGATTTTGATTTCAAACGCTCTATACCTTTGAAAAACAATCTGCTAGATACATGTGATCTGTTCATCATTTTTAACATTGCTTTTAAGATACATTTTTATTTTGCAAGATATCACCTCTTGACATTAGCATTCATGCTTGAAAACTGCTTTTATTTATAACAGCAGACAGCGGTTTTGAGGTTAGGTAACTTTTTGTACCCAGAGTATCTCCTGTTTATTTGCTCCGTGGACGTTTTTTAGATTAAGCAACATGAAAGATACTTTTCTCGAAGGTATATCCTCGTTGGATAATTTGTTGCCTCTTAAATGCCTCATTAGGATATATTTTAACAGCGTTTATTTGGAGACAGTGCAGTCTCAGGAATTTCTTTCATGTCTACCATCGGTGGTTTGTGTTTGTTTTGCAAGTGCAATAATCGTTTTAGATGTTATAGGTTACCCTTTTGAAACCCCCCCCCCCCCTTTTGATAATTTCCCTTTCAAAACAGCCCCTTTTTTTTTTTTTTTTGAAAAACTGCCCTTTTCAGTTTTATGGAATATATTAGGTTCCTATCGTGATTTTTAAGGTATCCTTCACGCAATTGCACAATAGCACTTTGTTCCTAATCCTGAATCTTTAGTTGTGCCTTCTATTTCAAGCTCTCTACACCTTTGAAAAACATTCTGCTGGATATATATGATATGTTTATCATTTTTAACATTGCTTTTAAGACATACTTTAGTATAACCTGAAATTATCTCAGCTGCGTGTTCTTTTTATCTGCCTCTAAGTGTTTTACATCTTATCTTACAAATTCATGTTAGTCTAATACATGACGTTGATCTTTTAGAAGTAACATTATATAAGTTACTTTTATCTTGAGTACAATAAGTTTTATTTTTGATTTTGTGGTCTCTATGATTTGGAATCTGTAATGGCATTGCCACATATTTATCTTTACATTAATTCAGTCAATTTACGTCTGGTTAGGTATTTAATCATTTTTTCTTTTGTTTCTAGTTTTTAGTATACCACGTGACAGATTTAAGGTATTTTTTATTTATTTTTTGCCTGTATGTGTCCTCATCTCTCTTTTTGTGGTTCATATATCATTATTATATGCTCTTATCCTTTTTATATGTAGTTCTAATATTAATGTTTACAGTAATATTCTTATATTTTCATCATTTATCATTCTTATGATTCTTTGATCATAATTTTAACTAATGGATCTACATCCTCTATATGTTATATTTGTCTTTTAGATATTTATGATTATTGTTTTTTTATATTTATGATTGATGTCTTAAAGGTATGTTTAATCAATTTATGTATTTATATGTTCATAATTGTTTATCTTTGAGGTGTGCTCTTTTTAAAGACCCCCTGAAGAAGGCTTTCTAGCCGAAACGCGTCGGGGCATAATTAAATTCTTCACCTATTGAATTGTCGTCAGTCCTTGTGTACCTGCTTGGTTAGTTCCTTCCTTACCTAGGAGGTGACAGGGGTTGGGAACATGGGAGCCAACATCCATTTCAGCTTCTCCTTCCGTCATCCTGGGCTGACCGGCAACGTTTTCCCCTTCTCACTGTCTGCTTCATTTGCTAGCTGGGTGTCATGATACCCCTCAGCTATTTCTAGTGCACTCTCCAGTGTAAGCTTGGGGTGCTGATGTGCCCACTGTTTTATCAGGGCAGTCAAGCCCTCCAAAAACTGTTCCAGTAGCACAATCTTGGCTATCTCAGGCCTGGGTTTCCCTCTGGTTGCAGCCACTTCCATGTGAGATCCTTTAACAGACAGAGGAACCTCCGAGGGCTTTCTGTTACCTAGAACCCCCCTTTCTGAATCGCTGGCGGTATGCCTCTGGGGACCAGCCAGTACATACCAGTTTGGTGGCCTTGACAGCTGCATATGTAGCATGCCCATCTGGTTTGGCGTATTGGAATGCAGCCTGACTGCTGTTTTGTCAGTGGATTCCCCAAATAGGTAGTCCATGTCTCCTCCAGCCACCCAGCCATGTGAGCGGTTTGTTCAAAGTTCACCAAAATGTGGTCCAGTTCATCTGTCATTTTAAGAAGCGCTTGCATGGGAAGGTAGAGTTGCAATTTCTGCAGAGCCTGGATCAACTGGGCTAGGGAACTCTTCTGTAACTACTACTGTACTCAAATAAGATCCTATATCTGCTGCTGCTATTGTTGCTACCCTTCCAACAGGGTGTGTTGAAACTTTTGTTGCCATTGTTGCTGTGGGCTGCTGACTCTGTTGCTGTGGCTGCTGACTCTGTTGCTGCTGACCACCTGCCAGAATCTGGAGGAGCTGTTCCATCCTGGCTTGTCGCTGTTCTCTTGCAACACCACCACAGCTTCCTCTTCTGCAGCTGAGTTAACCCTGCAGTATTCTAGCTTCAGCAAACGTTTAGCAGCCTGTAGTGGCCAAAACAGAGCTTACCTGTCCAACACTGGCTATACCACCTTCAAGCTCCCTAACTACAGTGAGGCTAACCCTCATAGCCCATACAAATAAAACAAAATCTTGACCTGCTGTAGAGGTCCAGCCCTGGAGGAATGTGGATTTGCCCCCCGTCACATGCTTAGAGGAAATTGCACCACTGCCACCATATGTGGTGGTGTAGCATGCAGTGGGAAGGGGTTTTCTTTACAACACAGGCTAGATTGCTGTGCCCGGAAAACAAAAGCAGTTTTTATTCTATCCCAGCTTGTTAAACCTCCATAAACTGGTTCTCCCAGTCCCCTTGGAAGGATGTCTGACTCCATGGGCCTCTCTCCCTCCTGCACCCTGCTGAATTCTTAACCTCTCCCTGTGAGCCATGCCTCCCATCCCTGAACTTTGGGCTGCAGACTCTCTTAAAGGGAACTGTTGATAATCCCTTTGGAGAGAGACTGGTAACATTCTATACACCCCATCACAGAAGGATTTGGAAAGAATTCAGCTACTTCACAGAACCTTAATGCCCTGTCCCCTCCTGCTCCCCCAAAGACTGGAGATGGCTCAGAGGTGCATGACTGCTAACCTGTTTTAAAAAAAAAATTGTCTGGGGAATAGCACTGAGCCTGGAATGCTTTGTTCTGGGGTGTAAGTCTGAGTTGACCACGAGTGAGCATTGGCTTGGCATCAGGGCTTCCCACTATTTTCCAAAATGTGCTGTTCACATCTTTGCGCATCTTGTGCCCAAGCAGTCCCAGCATATGAGACCTTAGCACATGCAAGTGTTTGCCTTGCCTTAACACTTTCTGTCATCTTCCAAGAAGTGTTTGACCTGTGGCAAGTAAAGAGCCTTATAGGATTCATCTTGCATGGTAGCCTCTGACTTATTGCTGAGGGGATTTGGTTGACCTGGCATTTTCCGCTTCAAGGTGGTAGATGACTGATGGGCTAGCCTTGAATTCCGGTGACTGTGCTTCTGGCTGCTCCCCTTCTTTGTTTGGCTACAGCTGTGTCCCCTATAATTGCAATCATTCTCAGGGAGGGGAGTGCCTGGAATCTGGGTTGTCCTCCCCAGAATTCTTTTCCTTCTGCTGCGTCTTTTTGGTGTGGAAACTCAGACCATGCAGCCTCTGGATTTCCTTGTGCTCAGTCACATGAGGGACAGACAGAGAGTAGAAGTCTGTCTTGAGTGCCTCCAAAGCACCCAAATTGAGGTTAAATTCTGGGTCAGCTGGGGTCTGCTCAAGCCTTGGACTTGAGTGCTGGTTCTAACATTTTGGTTGAGGACTCTGATATTTGAGGAAGATGTGTTTTTTATCTTCAGAAGATCATGTGAAAGCTGAAATTTTCCACCTGTCATGGAAGGGAGAGCTAGCGGCATTGATTGTATGAGTTTCATCCTCCTGGTATTTGACTGATGATCAGTGACAGAGCAGGAGCTGTAGGTGGGCGGTGCAGAAATTCACAACAGTCTTCCCATTTCCATTTACAGCTTACAGCCAGCTGGTGTTTAGTATAGCAAGCCAGCTTTCAGTTAAATTAAAGCCCTTCACAATCTTCTCTCTTGTCCTTATTTACTAAATATTAATGTGCATTAAGTGCCACTGTGCCAATAGAAATAAATGGGTGTTCCCGCACTTAGCGCACATTAACAATTGTGAATGCACATTAACTTTTAAACATGCCTCTTAATGAGTGTCTGAATACTATTTGCATGGGCAGTGAGTATAAGGAAAGATTACCAGATTTCTACATTATTATACTGCAGTGCCAACTGCCAGGAAGTACTATAAACCCTGATGGTTTAGAACCCATAGCAAACCCACCATATCATAATAGCACTATCAGGCCTCAGAAAGCACCAAACACAACCTATCAAAAGGCAACACTGCAAATATTAAACCAATACATCTACTGGGGAAAAAAACAAGTGGAACTCTCACATAGAAATTACATGAACAGAATACTGCAACTCTGTTATACATGCAAAACATAGACCTTCAGCAAACATAGAAACAGTGCCACTTCAGTTCAAAGGGACTTTCAAACTCTAGGGAAGAAACTAAAGCCCATTGTTAACACTGTAGCATTCTCAGAAGTTCCACCTGTTCTTGGTAAGGGCAGAAAGGCTACATCGCATAAACAGCTTTTAACACATGACTCCAGACCTGGTGTAAAGAGGAAGGATTCAGATTTATAGGCGACTGGGGAAACAGATGGACCAACAAGAGACTATACTGTGCTGATGGACTACATCTCTCTGTCACAGGGAAAAGAATCCTAAGTGAAAAATTCAGGAAGTATGTGGATATGCATTTAAACTAGAAAAAGGGGGTGACAGATGGGGAAGGTCAAGTTCTGGACGTCACTCCCTGCAAAAGCAGAAAAACATCAGAAACAGCCACACTTTTAAACCACACATCAAGAAGTGGGAAGAAGTGGGCAGAGCAAAACCAATGCAAAATGCACGCAAGCCAGTTAAATGCTGGAAAGCAATGAGCACAAATGCTCGAAGCTTAGCCAACAAAGTTCTGGACTTGGAAGCCTTAATGGTGGAAATGGACTTGGACATTGTGGCCATTACAGAAACATGGTTTAATGAATCACATGATTGGGATGTAGCCATAGCTGGCTATAATCTATTCAGAAGAGGCAGAGTAAATGGAAAAGGAGGAGGAGTGGCATTCTATGTCAAGAGCAATATTAAAGCTACTGAAATGCAAGGGGCATGGGGAAAAGAAGAAGCGCTCTGGATTGTGTTGGAAAGAGGAGATGGCACTGTCATCCATACTTCTGTAGTCTACAGATCTCCAACTCAAATTGAAGAGATAGATAACAAATTGATTATAGATATTGCCAAGATAGCCACAAAGGGGGAAGCGATCATATTGGGTGACTTTAATCTACCCGATCTGGATTGGATAACTCCTTCTGCAAATCTAGAAAGAAGCAAAACAATTGTGGATCCTCTCCTGGATGTGTTACTTAGACAAATGGTGATGGAATCAACCAGGGAAAGCTCAATGCTGGATTTAGTGCTCACCAATGGTGATAGCGTGTCAAATGTCCGGGTGGGCGCTCCTGTGAGCAACAGCGATCATCACACGGTGTGGTTCGAGATAAAAGCCATGGTGCAGTCCAATCATTGCAAGCTCAAAGTCCTAAACTTCAAAAACACTGACTTCAGTAAGATGGCCAAGTACCTGAAGGAGTAGTGGCAGGATGGGAGGGGATAAGGGAAGTGGAATTGCTATGGGCTAAACTAAAGGTGGCAATAAAAGGGGCAACAGATAAATATGTAAGGAAAGTAAATAAAAACAAGAGGAGAAGGAAACCTATTTGGTTCTCCAAAGAAGTGGCTGCTCAAAGGCAAAAAACACAGCTGTCACAAAATTCAAAAGCTTGCAAACAGAGGAACACAGAAATGAATACAGGATCAAACTCAAAAGAGACAATAAGGATAGCAAAATCAAAGGCAGAGGAAAAGATGGCTAAAGATATGAAGTGTGGCTATAAAACTTTCTTCAGGTATATTCGGGAAAGGAAAAAGATCAGAGGTGGAATTGCAAGACTCAGAAGTACTGGGAACGGACTCGTTAAAAGTGACATTGAAAAGGTGAAATTGCTAAACAAATACTTCTGCTCCATTTTTACTAAAGAAAATCCTGGAGAAGGAACACCTGTGACTCCCAAATATAAAAAAGGAAATGAAGTAGATACCACACCATTCACAGAAGATGAGGTATTAGAACAACTTGCAAAACTGAAAGTGGACAAGGCCATGGGACCGGATGAGTTACATCCCAGGATACTGAAAGAGCTCAGAGAGGTTCTTGCAGGGCCGTTAAAGGATGTTTTCAACAGATCCTTGGAAACAGGAGAAGTTTCTCAAGACTGGAGAATGGCTGATGTCATACCTCTACACAAAAGTGGTGACAGGGAAGAAGTGTCAAGCTACAGGCCCGTGAGCCTTACCTCAGTGGCGGGAAAACTAATGGAGGCACTCCTGAAAGAGCGAATAGTGAACTTTCTCAAAACCAACAGGTTGCAAGATCCGAGGCAACCCAGCTACACTAACAGTAGTAAAGGCTGTTAGTGTAGCTGGGTTTAAAAAAGGTTTGGACAAGTTCCTGGGGGAAAGGTCCATAAACCATTATTAAGAAGGGACCCAGGATATCAATGCTTGACCCAGTACAAGCATTGCGGAACCTGTCTCTTTTGGGGAAACTGCTAGGTACGTATGACCTAGATTGGCCACTGTTGGAAACAGGATACTGGGCTTGATGGACCTTGGTCTGACCCAGTATGGCATATCTTATGTTCTTATGGTTTTACCAAAGGACGATCTTGCCAAACAAATCTGATGGAGTTCTTTGACTGAGTGACCAGAGAACTAGATCAAGGGCATGTGATGGATGTCATCTACCTGGATTTCAGCAAAGCATTTGATACTGTCCCTCATAGGAGGCTCATCAATAAACTCAGTAGCTTTGGGATGGGTCCCAAGGTGGTAAACTGGATCAGAAATTGGTTGACTGACAGACGACAGAAGGTGATGGTAAATGGAGCTCACTCAGATGAAAGGAAGATGATTAGCGGGGTGCCCCAGGGTTCGGTCCTGGGCCTCGCACTGTTCAATGTATTTGTGAGTGATATGGCTGAAAGACACGAAAATTTGCAACAGAGTGGACTCCCTCGAGGGAGTGATGAACATGAGGAAAAAATCTACAAAAGCTGGAAGAATGGTCTAATGCTTGGCAATTAAAATTTAATGCAAAGAAATGCAGGATTATGCACTTGGGTAGCAGAAATCCAAGGGAAATGTATGCGATGGGGGGCGAGAGGTTGGAGTGCACGGATCAGGAGAAAGACCTTGGTGTGATTATTTCTGTAGATCTCAAGGTGGCAAAACAGTGCGACAAGGCGGTGGCAAAAGCCAGGAGGATGTTGGGATGCATACTAAGGAATTACCAGCAGAAAGGAAGAGGTAGTAATGCTACTGTATAAGTCACTGGTGAGGCCTCACTTGGAATACTGTGCTCAGTTTTGGAGACCGTATCTTGCAAAGGATGTGAAAAGAATGGAAACTGTTTGAAGGAAGGCGACCAAAATAATTTGGAGCCTGCATCAGAAGCCTTATGAGAAGAGACTTGAACACCTAAATATGTACACTTTGGAGGAGAGGAGGGATAGGGGAGATATGATTCAGACCTTTAAATACTTAAAGAGAAATAATGAACAAACCTCTTCCAAAGACGGGGAAGCTGCAAAACTAGAGGGCATAACATGAAGCTACAAGGGGGTAAACTGAAAGGAAATGTCAGAAAATAATTTACTGAAAGGGTGGTGGATGCTTTGAATGCCCTCCCGATGGAAGTGGTGGGGGCAAACACAGTGACGGAATTCAAAATGGCATGGGACATTCACAGTGGATCCCTTTACAACAACAGGATAAAAGCAAAATAAACTTGGCAGACTAGATAGACCATACTGATCTTTATCTGCCATCATTTACTATGTTACTATAAAACAAGGGATCACAATTTAGAAATATAAAGACAATAATTTAAACTGGGAACCCCGAAAGCCAAACTTGGAATGTACAACAACACTGGAGAAATAAAACTAAATTAATTTCCTCTTGTACTAAACAAAACACAAAAACATTAGCGATGGCACATTTCCCAGAGCTGGCATATTCCAGTTAATAAATTCAAAATAAAATAGTATTTTTCTGCCTTTTTGTTTGGGCATTTTATTTTTCCGTTGCAACTGACCCAGTTGCTTTCTTCTGTTTTCTTCATGTCTTCTGCTAACTCTCCATTGTCTGCTGTCCATTTGTCCTGTCTTCTCTCTCCTATTTTTTTCCATTCTCTCTACATCTGCTCCAATATTCTGATCTTTCTCCTTTTGCTCTTTCCTCCATTTCTTTCTTTCTTCCTTTATCATCCACTCAAATTTCACCCATCTATCCTCGATCCCCACTTAGTCTCCCAATTCCAGGCCAATCATAGATTTTTCTCCAGGAACAAGCAGGAGGTCAGTTCTCACATATGGGTGACATTGGCGCTGACGGAGCCCGCGCGGAGCATTTCCCCTGCCTTCAAAGAAAGCCTTTGGGAATGCTACCATGCATGCGTGATCCCCTTCCCACCCAAGGGTGCCATCTTGTTCAGTCTCCTTTTTTCCTTGGAACCTAACTGACGTGGTCCTTATCTCTCCCGGAAAAAAGGATTCTTTCCAAATTCTTGATTTCGGTCTCTGTACTGCCTCTGCATCGAGTCAGGCATCTCTGTCCATTCTCTGCCTCGTGCAGTCGAGGTTCTTCCTTGGCGAACATTCGTGCCGTTTTTTTGCTCGGGAGAACACCCCTAGTTGGGTGTTCTCCCACCATAACTCCCGGTGGGTTTAAAAAGTGTGAACAATGTGGCCAAACCATATTGGTTGCTGATACTCATGATTGCTGCCTCCACTGACTGGGCCCGCACCACAACAGCTCCTCCTGTGACCAGTGCCAGGCTATGACACCCAAGACCAACAGGAAACGTTTGGGGTGCAGGGGAAACTGTTTCCCAAGCCAGACTCCGGCCTTGGAAAGGGTGACAATGGAGCGAAGGAGGGTTCCTCGAGGGGAGGTCCAGGTGTCCTCAGAATCCCACGGCAGCAGCTCCTCCGGTAAGTTGCTGGACCCTCCTAAGAAGAAGATGTGGGCCCCCCCCCCCGAGTTGCCAACGAAGACTGGGAAGGTCCTGCAGTGGGACTCGGGGGGCTCTGTGCAGCACCCTCCTATACTCTCAAGACAGGAGCCCTCAGCCGATGATGACTGTGCCAGGGTTCGAGAACCCAGTGTCGTCCTGGAGAACACTCTGTGGAGTGCCAGCACCAGACTCTAGGCCCTTGGTGTTCACACTGCAGACTGCTGATCCTTCAGGTCTCGAGGCCCATATGGCGGCCATGGAGCGCAGTCTCTCTCCTCCATTCTGACCTTGCAGCAGGTGTTGATGTCGGGTAAGTCCTCTGTCCCTGTCCTCGGGGCTCCGATCCTCCCTAGCCAGCCTGCGGGGATCTGACCCTCAGTCCTCGGGTAGTTCCTGGAGGTTACCCCCGAGGCAGAGTCCTCTTCAATGTCGGGCTCCGAATGGGAGGATGAGGCTTCTTCCGAGACTTCCCGACATTGGAATGTTCCCTCAGAGCTGACACTCCCCACCGGAGGTTGTGGTGTTCCATGATTTTGTTTGGGACATGGCCCAGGCTTTCTCAGTGCAGATGGAGTCCAAGGAGGACCCGTGCACTGAGGAGCTGGAAATTTTGCAGTACGAGTCTGTCTAAGGAGACTCACAGTCCCGTTCCCACCCATCCTCGAGAGGCTCCTGCTCTGGACTTGGGAGACCCCAGCCTTGGTGCCGGTGGTCAGTTGGCGTGTTGACACCATTTACCAAGTCCGGAAAGGTGTGGGGTTCCACAAGTCTCAGCTCTCCCACAACTCAATGGTGGTGGAGTCGTCAAAGCAAAAGCTTAGAGTCAAAAGACCTACTTGTCTGCCCCCAGGCAAGGAGGCCTGGGCCCTCGATGCCCTAGGCCAGCGATGGCGAACCTATGGCACGCGTGCCAGCTGTGGCACGCGAAGGCCTTGCAGCTGGCACGCGGGAAGGTCCGCAAAAAAAGAAAAAGCTGGCTCTGACTGCTGCCGCGGACGCGGCAAGGGCAGAATGCAGCGTCCCGCGGGGCCCCCTCCGCCCGCTAAGCCCCTCTGCAAGAGCTTTCAGATTCGCGAGGGAGAGCGTCTCCCTCGCGTCTCTGTTAAGCCCGCAGGGGCTAATGGGAAATTTCCCATCAGCCCCTTTAGACGCGAGGGACTGATGGGAAATTTCCCATTAGCCCCTGCAGGCTTAACAGAGACGTGAGGGAGACGCTCTCCCTCGCAAATCTGAAAGCCCTTGCAGAGGGGCTTAGCGGGCGGAGGGGGCCCCGCGGGACATTGCAATCTGCCGCGGCAGCAGCCAGAGCCTGCTTTTTTTTTTTAAAAAAATTTGCCAGGGGGGGTTAGGACTGCTAATGGGACAGGGGGGGGTTAGGACTGCTAATGGGCAGGGAGGGAGGGGGTTAGGACTGGGCAGGGAGGGAGGGGGGGTTAGGACTGCTAATGGGCAGGGAGGGAGGGGGGGGGGGTTAGGACTGCTAATGGGCCCGGCAGGGAGGGGGGGGGGGTTAGGACTGCTAATGGGCGGGCAGGCAGGGAGGGAGGGAGGGGGGGTTAGGACTGCTAATGGGCAGGGCAGTTAGGCAGGGCAGGGAGGGAGGGGGGGGTTAGGATGCTAATGGGGAGGGAGGGAGGGGGGGTTAGACTGCTAATGGGAGGGAGGGGGGGGTTAGGACTGCTAATGGGGAGGGAGGGGGGGTTAGGACTGCTAATGGCAGGAGGGAGGGAGGGGGGGGGGTTAGGACTGCTAATGGGCAGGGAGGGAGGGGGGGGGGGGGGTTAGGACTGCTAATGGGCAGGGAGGGGGGGGGGGAGTTAGGACTGCTAATGGGCAGGGAGGGAGGCCGGGGGGGGGTTAGGACTGCTAATGGGCAGGGGGGGGGGGGGGTTAGGACTGCTAATGGGCAGGGGGGGGGGGGGGGCGGGCGGGGTAGGACTGCTAATGGGCTGGGGGGGTTAGGACTGCTAATGGGCGGGCGGGCGGGGGGGGGTAGGACAGCTAATGGGCTGGGGGGGTAGGACTGCAAATGGGCTTTGGGCGCATGGGGGCTGTCTGGAAATGGGGTGTTGGGGTTAGGACTGATAATGGGTTATAGGGGGGCTTAAACTGAAAATGGGTGATGGGGGTTTAGGACTGGAAGTGGGTTGATGGGGGGGGGCTAGGACTGGTATTGGGTTGGGGGGTTGCTAGGACTGGAAATGGGCTGATGGGGGGCTAGGACTGGAAATGGGCTGATGCAGGGACTAGAAGGGAATGGATGCTGGGTGAGGCTGGAACTAGAAGGGAGCTGATGTTGGGGGAGGATTAGAATGGGATGGGGCTGGGAGAGTAAAATGGAGAGGGGAAAAATATTTTGTGTGGGAGGGATAAAAATCTACAATTGGCCGGGTATTGGGAGAGTAAGTGGGGATTGAGGATGGAGGGGTAAAATTTGAGTGGATGAAATAGGAATGAGGAAAGAGCAAAAGGAGAAAGATTAGTATGTTAAAGCGGATGTAGAGAGAGAGAATGGAAAAAAAAACTAGAAGAGAGAAGAAAGGACAAATGGACAGCAGATGATGGAGAGTTAGCAGAAAACATGAAGAAACCAGAAGAAAGTGGCTGGAGCAATTGCAACTGTGTAACTGAGCTGAGGTATTCTGTTTATGTAATTCCTTTTTGACATTGCCACTTGTTCTCTTTCCCCAGTAGGTCATGTATTGTTATTGTCTGAAATGTATTGGTTTAATATTTGCAGTGTTGCCTTTTGATAGGTATGGTGTGGTGCTTTGTGAGTCCTGGTAGTGCTGTTAGGATACGGCGGGTTTGCTATTGGTTCTAAATGGGCAGTGTTTGTAGTAGTTCCTAATGTGCCTGGCGGTTGGCACTGGATTATAGTAATGTAGAAATCTTTTAGTCTGTCTTTATCCATACACTCATTAAGAGACATGTTTACTAAAAGTTAGTGTATGTTAGCATTATGCAAATATTTATGCAAATTGACGTGCTGGCACTTTGAGGAAATTCTTTGGTTTTGTGCGGCAGTTTGGGCACTCGGGCTCAAAAAGGTTAGCCATCACTGCCCTAGGCCGTAAGTGCTACCAGGGCTTCATGCTCAGGTGCCGTATACAAGCCTACAAGCTGTATATAGGGATGTATTTGAAGAGCCTGGTCCTGGAGCTCTCGGGATTCTCGGCGGGCCTCGCCAGAGAACCTCTCCAGGGCTTCTTGTCCCTGACCAGGGCTGTCCGGGACTGCTCTAAGTTTCTCTCGAGAGCTGCCTATGATGGGTTTGAGGCCTCAGCCTGGGTGGCAGCCGTGGGCATTGGGGCGCGGCACCAGGCATACCTGCAGACCTCTGACCTGGAGCAGTGGGTGAAGGAGAAGCTCCTGGATGTGCCCTGCAATGGGGAGAATCTTCTTGGGAAGCCAATGTCAGATAAGGCCATCGAGGCAGAGGTAGTTACCTGGCAGAGGCTTTCCAAAAAGACCTCTGCTCTTCCCAGGAAGAAGCCCTCAGAAAAGAAGATCCTTTTCCCGAGGAAAAAGGGTTACCCCTTGGTCGGCCATTACCAGCCTTACCAGGGTCGGCCTCACCAACCCGCACAGCCAAAGGGTCAAGGGCATGGGCCCAGAAAAAGACCAAGGGGGCCAAAGCCCCAGGCACCAGTGCCCCCTCAGTCAGGGGGGAGTTTTTGACTCAGTGGGCAGGGTCTCCCCTCCCCAGGAGACCCACCTCGGCCCATAGGGGGCTGACTGGCCACATTCGCGGACAGCTGGACCACTATCACTACAGACCAGTGCGTCCTGCGGGTGGTGAGAGAGGGTTATTCTCTCCACTTGCAATAAAACCCTTCAGAGTACTTTTCCTGGGGAGCCACCCCGTTCCCTCCTTCACCAGGCCTTTCTCGTCACAGAGCTTGCAAACCTGCTCACGGACAAGGTAGTGGAACTTGTGCCCCACCACCTCTGGGGCCGGGGCTTCTACTCAAGGTATTTTCAGGTCCCCAAAAGAACAGGAGGCCTCCAGCCTATCTTGGATCTGTGCAACCTCAACAAGTTCCTGGTGAGGGAGCTGTTCAAGATGATTTCCCTTGGAACACTGCTGCCCTACCTCTGCCAGGGAGACTGGCTTTGCTCCTTGGATCTCAAGGACGCTTATGCCCACTTCTCCAGGAACATGCAGGAAGTCAGTCCTCGCATATGGGTGATGTCAGCACCGACAGAGCCGTCGCAGAAGCATCTCCCCAGCTTTCAAAGAAAGCCTTTGGGAGATGCCACCACACATGCATGGTCCCCTTCCCACCCAAAGGTGCCATCTTGCGCAGTCTCCTTTTTTCCGCGGAGCTCTTCAGATGTCATCTGGCTTGTCCCCGGAAAAAGTTGATTTTTTTTGTTCCTTGAGTTTCCAACTCGTCTTCTCTTCCTGCTACCGACCTCGGTGCCTCGGCGTCGAGTTTGGGTTTCAATTTTTGTAGTTTTCATTCTTTTTTTTCTGGCACCTTTGCGCCTATTTTCTCCCGCTAACAGCCTGGAGGGTGTTCAACCTCACAGGGGTACTTTTTTCCCCCCATGACTACCAGTGGGTTTAAGAAGTGTGATTGGTGCTCTAAAATTGTCCTTGACCGACACACACGACTGCTGCCTTTGTTGCCTCGGGCCAGACCATGACCCGGGGGCCTGCGGCCTCTGCAAGAGGATGTCCAGCAAGGCCCTCGAGTCACCAGCAGCAGCATGACAAATTCTTCCCCGAATCCCCGGCACCTCCTAAAGCCAGGGCCTCGTCTGAGACCCCAACACCTCGGGTTTCGGTCCGGGTAGTGTCCTTCTGGAAGTCTTTGACTCAGTGGTCAGTCGGGGAAAATGTCTGTCCGGAGCCTTCCCAGTCCCTGGAATTCCTGGGGCCTGCTGTTTGATGCTCGAGTGAACAGTGTCTTCCTGCTGGAGAAGGCAGGGATTGTTAGAATAATTTACAGTGTTCTGTTCTCAACAGGCTCCCAAGGTTTGGGATTATAATTTTTTTTTTTATTTATTGCTTTTATATACCATGCTTTTTAAATTCAGTGCAGTTTACAGATAACATTTTGTACAAAGCAGGAGGCCTGTATTGCACTTACATTGAACGAGAATACAACTTGGATATCAACTGGGGAAACTATCTACAGCTATCTACAATATAAACATGAGTTGTCTGTTATTTACAATTGGCTAGCTGGGTGTAAGGTGGGTGAGGTTGAATTGCTGGGCTGTGAGTAGTGTAGGAGAAAAAGGTGGTGTGTTAGTGCTTTTCTGAATTGAGCAAGGTCAATGATCGCTCAGACGGTAGTTGGGAGCGCATTCCATCATCTAGGAGCATAGAACTTAAAGGCTCGGTTCTTTGTTGCCTGGATGCATTTTATTTCCTTGGGGGTCTGTAGCATGTTGGTGGCAAAAGTCCTCCTTGTTCTGTTTGCTGGAGTGGAGTAGAGAAGATCCGTCAGGGAGTTGGTGGATATTTTGTTGATGGCCTTGAAGGTCATCAGGACTACTTTATAGGTGAGCCGGCAGTAGATTGGTAGCCAGTGCAAGTCCTTTAGGATTGGGGTAATGTCTCTTCTAGAGGCCCCGTGAAGGCAAACGTGCCGCTGCGTTCATTGCCAGCTGTAATGGGTTTAGTGTGTTTTTGGGTAGTCAAAATGGGGAGTCACCAGTGCCTGAAAAACTGTTCTGAAGTCATCTGGTTACAGCAGGGGTCGGAGATGTGTCACTGTTCGTATTTTGTGGTAGATTTTCTTGATGGTGTTGCTGATGTGCGCTTTAAATTCGAGGTGCTGGTCTAGCGTAACACCTAGGTAGCGGATGGTGGTTCTGCTCAGGAGCTCAGCATCTCTAGTCTTTAATATTGCCTATGGGGAGAAGGATTGATTTCTGGTGATGAACAGTATGTCCGTCTTGCTGAAGTTTATCTTGAGGCTCTGAGTGGAGCCAGTCAGTTACGGCCTCAAAGCATTTTACTAGTGGGGAGAAATCTGGATGGTCAATCATGCATGAATGGGGTGAAGAATAGTACGTCATCTGCATAGATCAGGCATGAGATGTTATAGGATCGGATTATTTCACATATGGGTTGCATGTATATATTGAATAAGAGGGCAGAGAGCGATGAGCCCTGAGGCACGCCATGTTTTTGTTGGAAAGGTTTAGAGGACGTGGAACCTATACGTACCTGCTGCCATCTGTCCGTTAGAAAGGATTTGCACCATCTCAGTGCTAAGCCGTTAATTCCCTTTTCCTGAAGCCATATCAGGAGTTGCTCATGGTTTACGGAGTCAAACGCAGCAGCAATGTCCAGGAAGATTAGGGCATATCCTCGTTTGATGTCGATTCCCGTGATCAATATGTTGATGAGCGTGGCAGGAGAGTTTCAACGCCATGTGATTCACTAAAGCCATGGTGGCATGGGTCAAGGGGTGCTGTAGAATTGATGTGGTCCTGTATTTGGCATTGGACCACCTTCTCAATTATCTTTGCTAGCAGCGGGATGTTTGATATTGGTCGGTATGATTCTACCTTCTGGGGACTCAGTTTGGTGTTCTTCAGAAGGGGCTGGATTGACGTCTACTTGAGGCATGATGGGACTAGTCCTGTGGAAAAGGACAGGTCCATAATCTTGGCTAGTATAGGGCTGATTTCCTTACGTAGTGATCTTATCCAGAATGCTGGACAAGGGTCGTTCGGAGCAGTGGTGGCATTGACGACTGCAATGATGTCCTCAATACCTGCAGCCAATGGTGTTATGAGAGAGGTAAGCGGCTTCAATTGGGCTGGGTTGTTACTAGGGCTGGACAGCATGGCTTCGCTAATGTTGTTGGTTTTGGCCAGCAAGTAGTCTGCGTATTCCTGAGAGTGTATCATGGCTGGTTGGGGGGATGAGGGTTCCTTTGCTAGGGTCTTCACTAAATCGAAGAGCTCGTGGGGTTTGTTCAGAGAGCGGCTTAAGAGTTTGGAGTGATGTTCTTTCATTTTTGCTGATATTAAGTCCCGGTGTATCTTCAGGTGAGAGGTGTAGGCAGTCTGGTCTGCTGGGGCCTGTGTACGTCGCCATCGTCTTTCTAGTTTCCTCAGGAGATGTAGTGAGGTTTGTAGCTCGGCAGTGTACCAGCATGCAGTTTTTCTAATTCTTGGTTTATCTGGGGCATGTGGCTTGACTGGGGCAGGAATGCATGCAAAGGAGCTCAGACTATTGTTCCAGGAGGCCATCACCTCCTCGAGGTTTGGCAATGTCATCCTGATGTTAGGAAGGACCTCTTTGATGATGACCTCTTTGTCAAAGAGTCTGATCGATTGTTTACCTTATCAGAATATAGAAAGACTAGGGGACATGCAATGAAGCTACAGGGTAAACTATTTAAGACTAATAAAAGAAAATATTTTTTCACTCAACGTGTAATCAAACTCTGGAATTTGTTACCGGAGGATGTAGTAAGGCTGTTAGTGTAGCTGGGTTAAAAAAGGTTTGGACAAGTTCCTGGAGGAAAGGTCCATAAGCCATTATTAAGAAGGGACCCAGGATATCAATGCTTGAACCAATACAAGCATTGTGGAACCTGTGTCCCTTGGGGAAACTGCTAGGTACATATGACCTAGATTGGCCACTGTTGGAAACAGAATACTGGGCTTGATGGACCTTGGTCTGACCCAGTATGGCATATCTTATGTTCTTAAGCATCCTGTGGGTGCTGTTGAGTTTTCAGTTACTTTCTTTGTTCGCTATCCTGATGCATAGGTATCTGGAACTTGATTAGATTGTAGTCCGACCATGGGACTGGGGAGATAACTACGTCAAAGTCGTGATTCATGCTCACGTCTGGTCGAGGGATGAAGACGAGGTCTAGTATGTTTCCTTTCCGATGGGTGGGGGCATCCACTATTTGTTCATAGCCTAGGTCAGCGATGGCGAACCTATGGCACGCGTGCCAGCTGTGGCACGCGAAGGCCTTGCAGCTGGCACGCGTGAAGGTCCGCAGAAAAAGAAAAAGCGGGCTCTGGCTGCTGCTGCGGCCGCGGCCGCGTCAGAATGCTGTGGCCCGCGGGGCCCCCTCCCCCCGAAACGCCCCTCTCCATGGTCTTTCTGATCCGCGTGGGAGACCGCGTCCCCCCCGCGTCTCTGTTAAGCCCGCAGGGGCTAATGGGAAATTTCCCATCAGCCCCTTTAGACGCGAGGGACTGATGGGAAATTTCCCATTAGCCCCTGCGGGCTTAACAGAGACGCGAGGGGACGCTCGCCCTCGCGAATCTGAAAGCCCTTGCAGAGGGGCTTAGCGGGCGGAGGGGACCCCACGGGACATTGCATTCTGCCGCTGCCGCGGCAGAAGCCAGAGCCAGCTGCTTTTTTTTTTTTTTTAAATTTGCCATGGGGGGTGGGTTAGGACTGCTAATGGGGTAGGGGGGGGGGGGGTTAGGACTGCTAATGGGGTGGGGGGGGGGGTTAGGACTGCTAGGGGCTAGGGGGGTTAGGACTGCTAATGGGCTGGGGGGGTAGGACTGCTAATGGGCTGTGGGCTGATGGGGGCTGTCTGGAAATGGGGTGATGGGGGGTTAGGACTGGTAATGGGCTATGGGGGGGGTAGGACTGCTAATGGGATAGAGAGGGGGGGTTAGGACTGCTAATGGGCTAGGGGGGGTTAGGACTGCTGATGGGAGGGGTTAGGACTTGAGGTGGCTGTTGGGTGGGGTTAGGACTGGAAATGGGCTGATGGGGGTTTAACACTGGAGGTGGTCTGATGGGGTTAGCGACTGGTAATGGGCTATGGGGGGGTTTAGGACTGATAATGGGCTATGGGGGGCTGGGACAAGAAATGGGCTGATGGGGAGGGGTTAGGACTTGAGGTGGGCTGATGGGGTTAGGACTGGTAATGGACTGTGGGCGTGATGGGGGGGGGTTAGGACTGGGCAATGGGCTATGGGGGCTGACTGGAAGTGGGCTGATGGGGGGTTAGGACTGGAAGTGGGCTGATGGGGGGTTAGGACTGGTAATGGGGTTATAGGGGGGGACTTAACACTGAAAATTGGTGTGATGGGGGGTTAGGACTGGAAGTGGGTTGTATGAGGGGGGGATAGGACTGGTATTGGGTTGGGGGGTTGCTAGGACTGGAAATGGGTTGTGGGGGGTTTGCTAGGACTGGAACATGGGTTGGGGGGGGCTGCTAGGACTGCAAATGGGCTGATGAAGGGAATAGAAGGGAATGGATGCTGGGTGAGGCTGGAACTAGAAGGGAGCTGGTGTTGGGGGAGGATTAGAATGGGATGGGGCTGGGAGAGTAAAATGGAGAGGGGAAAAATATTTTGTGTGGGAGGGATAAAAAATCTACAATTGGCCGGGTATTGGAAGAGTAAGTGGGGATTGAGGATGGAGGGGTAAATTTTGAGTAGATGAAATAGGAATGAGGAAAGAGCAAAAGGAGAAAGATTAGTATGTTAAAGCAGATGTGAGAGAGAATGGAAAAAAAACCAAGAAGACAGAAGAAAGGACAAATGGACAGCAGATGGAGAGTTAGCAGAAGACACGAAGAAACCAGAAGAAAGTGGCTGGAACAATTGCAACTGAAAAAAAATGCACAAAAGGTAGAAAAATATCTCTTTATTTTGAATTTATTAATTGGAATATGTCAGCTCTGGGAAATGTGCATCATTAATTTTTGCGCTTTGTTTAGTACAAGAGGAAATTAATATATAGTTTTATTTCTACAGTGTTGTTGTATATTCCAAGTTTGGCTTTTGGGGTTCCCAGTTTAATTATTGTCTTCCTGTTTCTAAATTGTGATTCCTTGTTTGGTAATGGTCTGTTCTGCATGTAACCTGAGCTGAGGTATTCTGTTTATATAATTCCTATTTGACATTGCCACTTGTTCTTTCCCCAGTAGGTCATGTATTGTTGTTCTCTGAGATGTATTGGTTTAATATTTGCAGTGTTGCCTTTTGATAGGTAGAGTATGGTGCTTTGTGAGTCCTGGTAGTGCTGTTAGGATACGGCGGGTTTGCTATGGTTTCTAAATGGGCAGCGTTTGTAGTAGTTCCTAATGTGCCTGGCGGTTGGTACTGGATTATAGTAATGTAGAAACCTTTTAGTCTTTCTTTATCCATTTACTCATTAAGAGGCATGTTTACTAAAAGTTAGTGTATGGTAACATTATGCAAATATTTATGCAAATGAAGCACCTTATGCAAATGGAGCTTTAATTGACGTGCTGGCACTTTGAGGAAATTCTTTGGTTTTGTGCGGCAGTTTGGGCACTCGGGCTCAAAAAGGTTAGCCATCACTGGCCTAGGTTGTTGAGTGCTTCAAGGAAGGCTTTGGAGTGAGTATCCTCCAGGGCTGGAAGGTTAAAATCTCCCAGTACCCAGTTTGGCTTGCGTGTGTTCTGGGGGTTGGAGGCTAGGTCAATTATGGTCGCTAGGTCTTCAGGGGACGAGGCTGGGGATCTGTAGATAAGGTTGATGGTGCTGTAGTTGTTGGATATGGTGATCGTATCAAGGTGTGTTGAGCTGTTGGAGCTGATCATCTGATACTGGAGATCATTTTTCACTAGGATGAATGCACCACCTCCTCTGCGGTCTGCTCTGTGGCAGGTGTGGATTGAGAAGCCGGTGGGGATAAGTTGGTTGATGAGGACTGAGTCAGTCAGCCACGATTCCGTTACTAGCAGGATGTCTAGCTCGTGGTGTGATATGAGGTCGGTAATGACTGGCCATTTTTTACGGACTCAATGTGCATTTATGAGGGCACACTTCAAGTTGCTTGGGTTTAGAGGTTGTATCCCTTTGGGTTTTGTGGTGTATTGAAGCGGTATGTGGATTAGGTATGAGTGAGGGTTCTGGGAGGATTCTGTTGGTGTGCGGTATGTGGTGTTGTGGTATCTCCTTCCTTGGCCTCGCATAATTGGAATCGGGTTGTGGTTGGAGGCAGAGGAGAGGAGGCTGTTGAAGATATTGCTGAGGAAGTATAGGCTGGCTAGGGTTAGAAAGGGTATGGCCATAGCCATATTGCACTGTGGTTCAGCACATCTTGTCTGTGACAAGACTTTCCTTGCTGAGGGGGTATGCACTGGCTGGCCTGTATGCTGTCTACACAGAATATGTATATGCTGTGAAGCCCAGCAGTGGCTAGCTTGTTCTATGGTGGCTAACTAGTACAGTAGTAAAATACTGTGTATAATCAGCAGTGAAATAACTTGTATAGCACTTCAGCAGTGGAATATTTGTAGAACACTCAGCAGTGATACACATACATAACATTCAGCAGTGAAATTGTTAGCATACAATCAGCAGTGAGGTACTCGCAAAACACTCGGCAGTGAAGTACTCGCAGAACAACAGTAGTGGGGTACATGCATTCAGTCAGTCGCTTTTTAAGTCGGTAATCAGTCCCTTTTGAGTCAATAATGGAGTTTCTGCATACATATGTTTAGCTGGAGGTGATACATGTTACCGTGATTTTCGGCGAGTTCTCTTGTGTGGACCTTCATCGGTCGCTTGCGATC
Source organism: Ichthyophis bannanicus (assembly GCA_033557465.1). Classification (NCBI taxonomy): domain Eukaryota; kingdom Metazoa; phylum Chordata; class Amphibia; order Gymnophiona; family Ichthyophiidae; genus Ichthyophis; species Ichthyophis bannanicus. The sequence goes on from CM066035.1 coordinate 499,524,794, forward strand.
TGTCTTCTCGTTGGTTATCTCTGATGGACTGTGTTTCCCTGCACCGGTCCTCACCTAAGGGCAACGCCAAAGCACCCTCTGGCGAGGCCTTCAGGCGCGGGCACGCCTGCCACGTGCTCTTACTTTTGTAGCCCTCTGGTTGAACAGCGATTGGTTGATCTTGCTGGGGGAGGTGTGCTGGAGAGCCGCTGCAGCTGCTCCAATCAGCGATCGGAGGTCCGGAGGAGGAGAGGGGGTGCCAAGGGCATGTGCTCATATGAGGCCGCTCCAGCAGTCCTTCCTCAACAGAGCTTGATCAGGCTTCTGCTCCAGCTGAGAGAGAGCCAGCTTGAGGTGGTGGCTCTGGCCACGTTATCTGAACAGGGGCATGCTACTGGATGATCACTTGTGGCGTCTTCTGGCGACTGATGCCAGTCTTATGGGCTAGGAAGTCCTTGTCAAGACTGAATGACTAAGGGCTGTTAAAGCTGTAGGGAGGCGTTGCAATCCATCAAGTGTCTCGAAGTAAGGGCTACCTGGTTGGCCCTCTTATGTTTCCAACACTTGGTGAAGTACAGGGCAGTGCTAGTGTTCTCAGATAATGCCGAGGCAGTAGAATGTCAGTTGCCAAGGCGGCACAAGGTATGTCGGAGTGGCCCTGGGGATGTCTCGTCTGGGTGGAAAAGAACCACCTAGCTCTGTTGGCACATTGCCAAGGTGATCAATGTAGAAGTGGACTTCATCAGTTGTCACTCTTGATCCTGGAGAGTGGGAGTTGAGTCAGATGCTAATCTGCCATTGAGGTTGCTCTGTGATGGAATTGATGGCATCCCATTCCACTGCCAAAGTGTGCCGTTTCTTCAGTCCAAATGAAAACAAAAAAGAACCCTAATCAGACCAAATATAAGCCATAGAAAAAAAGTCCAATTAGAACACCAAAATTCCCCTTATATTGCCTAAATATTTTTGTCGGAGCAATGTCATCCCAGTATCACAAGTATTATGTCAAGAGATACCACTGTGACTACTCCCTTTTATTAATAACTTTTAAAATGGACCGTAGCCCAAGACTTAGCTGTATGGCACCCAACGCCAAAACTTCTGAATACGACGGGCGCACGTTTCGGGTTTTACTCTTATGACTCCGATAAACCCTGCTTCAGGTCAAGGAAGATCAGCTTGAGGTTGCACAGCCATTTACAGGCCACAGGAAGTATGTCTGCTATATGATCGTCTGCGTCTGACGTCAGTATAGAAGGAGGAGAGCTGAACCAATCAGAGGATTAACCCAACCCCCCAACCAGGGAATACCCACCATTCAGGGAATCCCAAGGGGGTATTTTCCTCCATTCATAGAATGGTATGCCAATCCAATTGAGAATTCAACCCCTTCCAAAGTGCCAGCGCAATAGGTACAACCACCACATGAGAAATGACCAGCTTCAGAATGCAGTGGCAAAGGGCGATCCAGAGGTGATACTGTATGCATTATCTTGTCACGTAAATTGGCCGTACGCGAATAGGCTATCTGCAAGGTTTTATCCTGAAAACAGGGATGCAATCCTAATATTGGCCAAAATTGACGCAATAGGCCAGTAACTTGAGGCATTTGTTGTGTATAAGGCAGAATACCAGCCACTACAGAGTCCTGAACCTTCGGAGGTGTTGGAGAAAACAGCCATTCCCTATGTAAGTAACGGGCCCTTTTGTACAATTTTTACGGCTTCGGCGAAATTGTTCTTCCTTACCAGCTTTTAAACAGCATGCTCAAGAGCTTATACAACGATTACTGGCACGAGGCTAACCATCTCAGGTGATATCTCAAGCGTACAAAAGGGCCCGTTACTGCAAGCTCTGGCTTTCCAGGATCCATATCAGTCTTTTTGGAGGAAGCAGTCTCCATTTGGCCTGTGCCGCCTTTTTTACGCAAGGTGATAACTCTTTCTTGTGAAGCAAGTGGTTTGTCTACCCTCCTTTTCCAAGGAACAATGTTGAGGGAAAGATAGGGATTTTTGCCTTGTGGATGTCCGGCAGGTGCTGCTTCGGTACTTGGAGGTTATGAGTTCCTTTTGTAAGTCATGCCATCCTTTTGTGTGGTTTGCTGACCTGCACAGGGGTGATGCGGCAGCCAAGTCTACATTGGGGCGCTGGATCAAGGTTATGGCGTATCTGTTAAGGAATTGGTTGGTTCTGGAGGATTTGTGCACACATTCTACTCTAGCTTAAGCTTCATCATGGGCGGAGTGGAGCTTGGTAGCCCTTTTAGACATTTGTTGGGTGGCAATGTAGGCATCACATTCCACTTTTGTCAAGCATTACCGCTTAAATGTCCACGCTAGAATGGACATGGCCTTTGATTCAAGATTATGCAAGCTATTTTGTGTGTCTTCTTACCGCCCACTGGAGACATAGCTTTAATATATCCCACTTGTCTGGACTGGTCTAGTAGGATGATATGGAAAGTGACATATTACTTACCAGAAAAATGTCCTTTCCTTGAGTCTTGCTAGACCAGTCCAGGACCCACCCCTGGAACTGTGATTTGGTCTGTTATGGTGCACTAGTACTTTTGGTCCATTATGATCTACATGATTAGCCCTGCAGGCTCATATCTTACTAATAACCACCTATTCAATCTCTTCTGTACATAGTTTCTCTGGGAACAAGCAGAAAATCAGTCCTCACATATGAGTGATGTCGGTGCCGACGGAGCCTGTGCGGTAACATCTCCCAACTTTCAAAAAAAGGCTTTGGGAGATACACCCTGCAAGTGTGGTCCCCTTCCTGCCTAGAAGAGCCATCTTGCCTCACTCTCCTTTTTTCCTCAGAGTCCATCAGACGTGTGTGTGTTCCCCCTGGAAAAAGTTGGTATTTTTTGTCTTTAATTTTTGTTTTCTCCAGTCTCCGGTCCCTTCTCGCCCCCTGAGTCCGCTTGCCTCAGCGTTGTGTTTCTTGAGTTCCTTTTTCTTTTGTACATTTTGTCGGTGTGGGTTTGCGCCTTTTTTCCTGGTCAGGCCAAGTGAGTTGAACCTCGCAGGGGCTGTCTCTCTCCCCCCCCCCCCTTAGCTTCGATTAGTGGCTTTAGACCATGCGATCACTGCACCCACATGATGTCACACAGGGACCTGCAGGACTGTTGTCTTTGATGCCTCAGACCGGATCATGATCTCTTGGTCTGCAGTCTCTGTAAACAGATGACTCCCAAGGCCCTTAAGAGCTGTCGACAGCAGAGTGAGTCCATCTTCCACATCGTGGACTCAGCACCAGAGTTGTCCGCAAGACTTCACTCCAAGTCCACAGATGAGTGCTGCCAGAAGAGCTGGAAGCCCTCGAAGACCATGCTGGGAGACGAATCAAGGAAAGTGTGAAAACTTCATGGGCCCTGGATCCGTACCCTCGACGCGAGGCTGGGGGTGATGGCTGGGATAGGCCTTCCAAGTTGCCCCAACAGGAGCCCTCAACTTCAAGGGATCAGTCCCAGACCCCCGAGGCCATCCTCTTAGAGGACCCCCCCCTCTCGACAGAACCAGCGCTGGACCCAAAGCCACTAGTGCCCACACCAAAGGCTGCAGAGCCATCTGGTCTCAAGGCCAGGATGGCCCTGGAGTGCAGTTTGTCTGCCTTGGCCCAGCAGCAGGATCTGATGCCTGGTTCCTTGGGTCATCACTCTCAACCATGGGGCCTTCCACCTTGAGGATTCCCTGGAGGTCAAGCTGGTCCTCGAGCGCCACCATCCTCGAGAGGTCCCTCGGCATCCATCACGATCTGGTTCCCAGGGACTGCGGTCTTTCCCGCTCAGCGCCCTCTGCTCAGAGTGGAGGGCTTCCGGGGCACTGGAGCCATCGAGGCTGAGGCATGACCCTAAGACCCAGGGAAACCTTGACGACTCCTCTGCCTTGGAGTCTGAGAGATGGAAGATGATGATGAGACACAAGCAACCACGGGGCTGTGCCCTTCAACCTGTCTCCTCTGGAGACGCAGTGCCAATCCCTTCCCAAAGACATGGCCTCCTTCAACTTGGTGAGGGATATGCCTTTGCCACGGAATCAGAGGAGGACCGTTGCACCGAAGACCTCAAGATCCTCCAGTATGAGGCTACTCTGAAAGAGGCATTTATGGTGCCTGTTCGCCCCCCCCCCTCCCCCCAAATCTGGAATGGTTGCTTCTCTGCATGTGGGAGACACCTTCCTCGGTGCCCACTGTAAGCAGGTGGCTGGACTCTCAATGTACCAGGTCTGCCGGAGCCCTGGCTTCTAAAAAGCCCAACTGCCCCATAAGAACATAAAATATGCCATACTGGGTCAGACCAAGGTCCATCAAGCCCAGTATCCTGCTTCCAACAGTGGCCAATCTAGGTCATACGTACCTGGCAGTTTCCCCAAAAGACACAGGTTCCACAATGCTTGTATTGGGTCAAGCATTGATATCCTGGGTCCCTTTTTAATAATGGTTTATGGACCTTTCCTCTAGGAACTTGTCCAAACCGTTTTTTAAACCCAGCTACACTAACAGCCTTTATTACATCCTCCGGTAACAAATTCCAGAGTTTGATTACACGTTGAGTGAAAAATATTTTTCTCTTATTAGTCTTAAATAGTTAACTCCGTGGTAGTAGAGTTGGCCATGCGTTGGCTCATGAGCCAGAAGATGCACTCCTTGGTGCTCCGAGTAGGCAGGCCAATGCCATAGTTGCCGTGGGCAGAAAGTGCTTCCGGGGCTCGATGCTTGTCTGCTGGATCCAGGTGTACTGGCTGTACATGGGCATGTACCTGCGGGACCTAGCAAAGGAACTCGTCACATTCTCGGAGGAACCCCTCCAGTGTTTCCGGACCCTGGCCTCCGCAGTCAGAGTGCGCTCCAAGTTTAACTTGGGCAGCCTATAACTGCTTTGAGTCAGCGGCTAGAATGGCTGCAGTGGACATTAGTGCTTGATGCCAGGCCTGGTTATAGTCATCCGACCTGGAGCAATGGGTGCAGAACAAACTGGTCAATGTCCTCTGCCAGAGAGGGAACCTCTTTGGCTAACCCATGATGGATACAAGGTCATCAGGCTGGAGTCAGAGTACCTGATCAAGGACCAGGCTCTCCAAGAAGCATGCTGGAGGAAGCTTCAGGCAGAAAGTCCTCATACCTGAATAAGAGGAAGGCTTAATGGACACTACCCCCCCCCCCCCCCCCGTACCCAGCCTTCCCAGCTCCCCAACAGAGCTAGCAAGTTACCTAAGGCACCAAAATCGCTTGTCTCCGGCACAACCTGGAAGGAGCTTGACTCCTTGGTCATAGCCTCTCCTCCCCCAGGAGGTGAAGCCCTGCAGCAGACTGGGGGGTGGGGTCATCTGGTTCTCTATGCCCACAGGTGACCTGCTGTCACCACCTATGCATGAGCCCTCCAGGTGGTCAGGGAGGGTTACCTCCTCCATCTCCAGCAGATGCCCCCACCGTTTTTTCCTGGGAGGAGCCCTCCAGGATTCTCCTTCACCAGACCCTGCTCCAGCAGGAACTCGCAGGCCTCCTAGCAAGCAAAGCAGTGGAACCCATCCCTATTCATCTCGGGAGCAAGGGGTTCTACTCCCACTATTTCCTGGTCCCCCTGTCCCATCCTAGACCTGTGGGACCTCAACAGGTTCCTGGTGAGGGAGAAGTTCAAGATGCTGTCACTTGAAACATTGCTGCCATACCTCCAGCAAGGAGACTGGCTATGCTCCTTGGACCTGAAGGATGCTTACACTCGCATCCTCATCCACCCACTCCACAGACTATTTCTTCATTTCATGGTTGGGGGAGGTCATTACCAGTACAGAATGCTCCCCTTCGGACTGGCTGCCACCTCACAGATATTCACCAAATGCCTGGCGGTAGTCACAGTCCACCTGAGTCTTCAGGGGGTTTTCATTTTCCCCTATTTAGATGACTGGTTGGTAAAGGGCAGCACCGCCACTGAAGCACAACAGGCGATGGGATGCACCTTCCTTGTCCTCGAGCACTTGGGGTTCATAGGTGAGTAGCTGGACACTGTCCAGGCCAGGACTTTTCTTCCAAGAGACAGGGCCCTCCACCTCCAGGCACTAGCGGAGGACACCTAGCACCATAACTCGGCATCAGCACATCACATGCTCCGCCTAATGGAACGCATGACATCAACGTTGCACGTTACACCAGACACACACTTGCGGATGCGGACGGCCCAGGGGGATCTCTGCTCTCAGTGGTCCTAGGCCACAGGGCACTTGCGAGACAGGGTGACTGTCACCCGTCCCTTGGCTGACTCGAGTGGTGGCAACACCTCCCACACTTACTGGCAGGGATGCCTTTCTAGACCCCAACACCTCAGAGGATCCTCATAACAGATGCCTCCAGACTGGGGGGGCGGAGCCCATTGCAGTGACCTCTGCCCTCAGGGCAGTTGGTCGCCAGCAGAGTGCCTCCAGCAAATCAATCTCCTGGAGCTCCAGACTGTGACTTTAGCCCTCTGAGCGTTTTGCCACCACCTGCGAGACTAAGCGGTACTGGTCCAGACCAACAAAGAGTAATTACCAGCATACAAAGAGGAATTGCCAACAGAAAGGAAGAGGTACTAATGCCACTGTACAAGTCGCTGGTGAGGCCTCACTTGGAATATTGTGTTCAGTTTTGGAGACCATATCTTGCAAAGGATATAAAAAGACGAAACTCTTCAGAGGAAGGTGACCAAAATGATTTGGAACCTGTAGCAGAATACTTATGAGAAGAAACTTGAAGACCAAATATGTACACTCTGGAGGTTGGACACAAGTTAGCCAGGGCCTGCAGAATCACCAATCCAACTTCCCCAGCCCTTGAATTGAAGCCCTGGAAGTGGAGGAGGTGGAGGCATCCCAGAAAAGGGAAGAACCAGTGCTTGAGCACCCCAAAGTTGCAGAATCAGTGACCACCAGGAAGCAAAGGGTAGTGGTGGTTGATGACACTCTTCTGAGGGGTACTGAGACATCCATCTGCCAACCAGACGATGACCAGAGAGGTGTGCTATCTGCCAGGTGCTAAAAACCTTGATGTTAAGAGAGTTTGCCAAGACTCATCAAGCCCACTGACTATTACCCGATGTTGCTCATCCATGTCTGCACAAATAATAATGCCAGATATCCGTCTGAGCGTATCAAGTGTGACTTCATGGCTCTGGGACAGAGGGTGAAGCAGATAGGGGCACAGGTGGTGTTCTCTTCAATTCTCCCTGTTGAGGGTAAAGGCCAAGACAGAGAAGCCTGCATCCTCGAGATAAATGCATGGCTGCGTGGTTGGTGTCATCAAGAGTATTTTGGTTTCCTGGACCATGGGATGATGATCCAAGGGCTGCAGAATAGAGATGGCATCCATCTGTCCAAGAAGAGTCGACATGTCTTTAGTAGCAGACTGACTAACCTACTGAAGAAGGCTTTAAACTAGATTCATTGGGGATTGGTGAAGAAAGCCCCCAGATAAGTGAAACACTAAATACTTTTATAGAAATAGGTAAAAGGGTAACATATGGAAAGCAGTGTCTAAAAATGCCCTTAGCATGGGAAATATCCCAGATGTTGAGGTTTTAATGGGAAAGGTTAACTTGGATTTGGTGGCAGTTACAGACATGGTTCATGGACAACCATGACTGGGATATAATTATACCAGGCTGTACGTTATTCAGAAAGCACATGATAGGAAGAAGGGGAGGAGGAGTGGCATTATATGTTAAAAAAAATAGCATTAAAGTTATGAAAATACAGGGCTTTAAAAGAGAGAGAGGAAGCAGTGTGGGTTAAACTAGAAAGAGGGAAAGAGAAATCCATTTGCATTGGTGTGATATACAGACCTCCATCACAGGGAGAAGACATCGATGGAGATTTAATAGAAGACATTCTCCAGGACCAAGCAGGAAGTCAGTCCTCACATATGGGTGACGTCGGCGCCAACGGAGCCCTTGTGCAGAGCATTTCCCCAGCTTTCATAGAAAGCCTTTGGGAATGCAGCGCGCATGCGCGGTACCCTTCCTGCCCAAGGGTGCCATCTTGCTCAGTCTTCTTTTTTCCGCGGAGCCCGCCGGATGTGTTTCGTTTTCACCCGAGAAAAAAGTTGATTTTCTGCGTGGATCCATGTTTTTCTTCGATTCGACGTCGGTTTCCCTTTCCCGCCTGGCCCCGGTACACTGGTATCGAGCCCAGACTTTATTTTTTGTTTTTTGTCCTTTGTGACTAGCGTTCACGCCATTTTTCTATTTTTCCCTGGCAGCCCTGTCTTTTGACCTTGCAGGGGTCCTTTTTCCCCCAATGGCTGCCAGCAGGTTTAAAAAGTGTGATCAGTGTAAGAAACTGATGTCTCTCACCGACACACATGACTGCTGCCTCGGACCCGATCATGACCCGCTGGTCCGTGTGGGAAAATGTCCTCGAAGGCGTTGAGGAGCCATCAGCATCAGAAGGAAAGAATCTTCTCTGACTCTGCGTCCGGTCAGGCCCGGGCCCGGACTTCATCAGAGGCCTCGACGTCTCGGGACTCCGGTCCCCAGCATCGCTGGGGTTCCTCTGAGAGGGGGTCTCCCTCACAGGAGCACCGCAGGAAGAAGAAACCCACGAGGGCGGCGTCGGTGGACGCACTTGGCTCCTCGAGGGCCAAGTCGCATAGCCCCGAATGCCGTCCCGGGTCTTCGGAGTCGGAGAGGCCTGCTAAGCAACCTCGTGTGGAGACGGAGTCCCGAGTCACGTGAGTACTGTGGTCCTCATGGACTCTCCTCCGGGGGAGCTGACATCTGGCCCGACGCTGTCGGGGGCTGCTGAGTCTCCTGAGCTCGGACTCAGGTTGACGGCCTTGGAGAGCAGCTTGGCTGCCTTCATGGAACAGCAGCGGGCACTGATCGCCGGTCTCACCGGTGCATCTGCCCCGACCACCGGACATCGACGTCCAAGTCAACCCCGTAGGCTGAGCCGATCCTAGAGTCCATGCGCTCTCGAGTCGATCCTCGGCCAAGGTCTCCCTCGGCCTCCCGCTCGGGACCGAGGTCGTCGACGCCGGTACCCTCGGCGTCGGGGCGGATGGCATCGGTGCCTGCCCGACCGGAGCCGCTCGATTCCTCCTCCGAGGGGTCGGGCTGGGAAACGGAGGACAAGGAGTCCCCGGACACTTTTCGGACCCGGTGTGTCCCTTTGGACTCACCGGAGTCTGAACCTCTGAGATGGCCCCCTCCGGAGGACACCCGGTTCTCGGACTTCGTGCGGGACAGGGCCAAAGCCTTGGCCTTCCCCGCGGACCCCGATGAGGAGCCTCGAGCCAAGGAACTCAAGGCCTTGCAGTATGACTCTCCTTCCAAGGAGGCCTTTACTGTACCGGTTCCTCGGATGCTGGAACGGTTGCTCTTCCGCATATGGGAGGCGCCGGCCTCAACGCCGGTTTTGAGCAAGCGGGTCGATGCAATCTATCAAGTCCGCAAGAGCCCCGGGTTCCAGAAGGCACAGCTACCGCACCATTCCATGGTTGTGGAATCGGCCATGTATTGGCTGAAGAGTCAGAAGATGCACTCCTCGGTGTCTCCCGGCCGGGAGGCCTGGAACCTGGATGCCCTCGGTAGAAAGTGCTTCCAGGGCTCTATGCTTGCTTGCCGTGTCCAGACCTACCAGCTGTACATGGGCATGTACCTTCGAGACCTGGCAAAGGAGATTGCCGGGTTCTCTGCTGGTCTCTCCGAGGAACCTTTGCAGAGGTTCACAGCCTTGTCAACTGGGATCCGAGAATGCTCGAAGTTTGTCTCGAGCAGCTTATGATGGCTTTGAGGCTTCGGTCCGGGTAACCGCGGCCGGCATCGGTGCACGCCGTCATGCCTGGCTACAGTCATCAGACCTCGAGCCATGGGTGCAGGACAAGTTAGTTGGTTGTCCCCTGCTGAGGTGAAAACCTCTTTGGCAAGCCCATGGCTGAAAAAGCTGCAGAACTCGAGTCCGAGACTCTCACCAGGACAAAGCTGTCCAGGAAGACCTCTGCCCCTTCTCAAAAGAAGGGCTCGGGGAAAAAGTCCTTTTACCCGAGGAAGTCTTCTGCCTACAAATCTTACCCTCAGTACCAGGCCTCCACAGCTCCCCAACAGGATCAGCAGGCCAAGGGGCAGGGACATGGGCCCCGTAGGCAGAAAACCCCCAAGCCACCAGCTCCAGCTCCTGCACAGCAGGGAGTGGGGTTTTGACTCCAGTGGCATAGCCTCTCCTCCTCAGCTGGCCCCTCTCAGCACAGGAGGCCGGTTAACTCTGTACGCTCACAGGTGGTCGGCTGTAACAAGGGATAACCTGGGTGCTAAGCATAGTCCAGAGGGGCTATCTGCTCCATATCCACCAGGTACCCCCCTCCTACTTTCCAGGGGAGCCTCCAAGACTCCCACTGCACAGGAACCTACTCCTGCAGGACTTAGCGAGTCTTCTAAAGGAACAGGCGGTGGAACCGGTGCCCCAACACCTGAGAGGTCAAGGCTTCTATTCCAGGTACTTCCTGGTACCAAAAAGGACAGGAGGCCTCCGGCCCATCCTAGACTTGCGAAATCTAAACAAGTTCCTGGAGAAGGAAAAGTTCAAGATGCTTACCCTTGGAATACTGATGCTCTACCTCCAGCAGGGAGATTGGCTATGCTCCTTAGACCTAAAGGATGCTTATACTCACATCCTTATTCATCCAGACCACAGACAATATCTCAGATTTGTGGTGGGAGGAAACCATTTTCAGTACAGGGTACTCCCTTTTGGCCTAACCTCCGCCCCCAGGGTTTTCACCAAGTGCCTGGCAGTGGTGGCGGCCTACCTCAGGGTTCAAGGGATCTTTGTCTTTCCATACCTGGACGACTGGCTCATCAGGGGTCAGTCTCCACAGGAGACCAAGCAAGCCACCCTCCACATTATCTCTCTTCTCAAGCATCTGGGGTTTGTCATAAACTTCGCAAAGTCCACTTTGCGCCCCTCACAGAGCCTGGAGTTCATAGGAGCAAGACTGGACACCCTTCAGGCAAAGGCTTTTTTGCCTGTGGATAGGTCCCACAGACTGATGGATTTGGCCAGACAATTCCGCAGCAATTCTCTGGTCTCCGCCAGACAATTCCTGAGGCTCTTAGGCCACATGGTATCCACGGTCCATGTTACTCCAAATGCCCGTCTGCACATGAGGCCGGCTCAGTGGGGCCTCCGGACTCAGTTGCTGCAGGCCACAGGAAACCTGACGGACAAGGTGAGGGTGTCCCAGCTGCTAGCATCTTCTCTGCAGTGGTGGCTTCATCTTCCGAATCTGGTGCAAGGAGTGCCTTTTCTGGCACCTCCACACTCCCAAGTGCTCACGACCACTGTTCCCTCTAAGCTGTGCGCGTGTGCGCTCGCACACACCTCGCCGAGTGAGCGCACATACTTTACAACAGAGCGCACAAAAATTACGGTTCTGATTCTGATAGAAAACAACACTGACGTCTTAAAATTTAAAAGTTGTGATTGTAATTACTAGAAAATTTCCGCTTCATTTAGTAATCGTCTATTTTCATTTAATTTGATTAAAATCAATGTGGTGTACATACTGTATTCTGACGTGTAGTCAAATTTTAAAGTATATAACTCCAAGTGTCGTTATGTGGCGCACAAAAATTTAACCTTCCTTCAAAAGCTGCACAGCTAATATTTTATGCGCACACAGCCTAAAGAAAATTAGAGGGAACATTGCTCACGACCGATGCTTCTCTTCATGGTTGGGGTGCACATTGCCAGGGAGCATGCACTCAGGGCCTGTGGTCTCCATGGGAGGCCACACAGCAGATCAATCTATTGGAGCTGAGAGCTATCCGCTTGTCCCTGTGGCCTTTCTCTCATGTCCTTTTCACCAGTCCGTCTTAGTTCAGATGGACAATCAAGTTGCCATGTTCTCTGTGAACAAACAGGGGGTCACAGGGTCCCACCCTCTCCGTCAGGAAGCACAGGACCTGTGCACCTGGACAGTCAATCATGGCATACTTCTCAAAGTATCTCCCTGGACAGGAGAATTATCTAGCAGACAGATTGAGCAGGATCCTACAGCCCCACGAATGGCAGTTGAATCCTCTGGTTCAACAAATCTTCCTAAGATGGGGTCTTCCAAACATAGATTTCTTTGCCAGTCCACTGAACCGTCAACTGCCCAGGTTCTGCTCCAGACAATCGCATCCTCTGAGTAGCAGCGGATGCGTTTCTCATTCCGTGATCTACAGGCCTCCCATACGCATTTCCTCCCACGCTTCTAGTGCCCAAGACAATGTTCAAAGTGCTCCGGGACAAGGCCTCGGTGATCCTGGTGGCCCCCAGATGGCCAAGGCAACCGTGGTTCCCACTTCTTTTGCAACTATTGGTGGACACTCCTCTTCCTCTGGGGATGCAACCAGATCTCCTTTCTCAGGAGCAGGGATCTCTCTTACACCCCAACCTCCAGTCCCTCAATCTGATTGCATGGCTGCTGAAAGGGTAGTTCTATCACCCTTACTGCTGCCTAGGGAAGTGGAGGACGTGGTCTTGGACTCCAGGAGGCAGTCCACCTGGAAATCTTATGCCTTCAAGTGATGTAGGTTCTCCACCTAGTGTGTTCAACACAAGGAGGATCCTTTCTCATGCCTGGTACCAGTGATGTTGCAATATTTGCTTCACCTTTCCAACCTAGGCCTTAAATCCAACTCCGTGCTCTCTCAGCGCACCACTCTCCGGTGGAGGGCCAGTCTCTTTCAAGCCACCCTTTGGTGACTCGCTTCCTCAAATGCCTGCTTTTGCTTAAGCCTCCGGTTCGTCCACCTGCCCCTGAGTGGGATTTGAATGTGGTCTTGCAACAGCTTACTTGCCCACCATTTGAGCCTATGGCTACCTGTCCTTTGCGTTTTCTCTCCTGGAAAGCGTTATTTTTAGTGGCTCTTACCTCAGCAAGGCCAGTGAGCGAGCTTCAAGCCCTGGTGTCAGATGCACCATACACTAGGTTCTATAGGAACAGAGTAGTCTTGCGGACTCACCCTAAATTCCTTCCAAAGGTTGTCTCCTCCTTCCACCTCAATCAGGAGGTGGTTCTTCCGACTTTTTCCCAGGCCGCATGCCAGCCGGGCTGAGATGGTCTTGCATACCCTGGACTGTAGGAGGGCGTTGTCCTTCTGCCTTGATCATACGCACTGACACAAAAGGGCTGTACAGCTCTTTGTTTCTTTTGACCCTAATAAGATGGGGTTGCCTGTCTCCAAGCATACCTTGTCCATCTGGGTAGCAGACTGTATCGCCTGGGCGTACAGGGCAGCCGGCCTCTCATTGCAGGGTCGAGTCACGGCCCACCGTGTCAGGGCGAAGGCTGCATCAGTGGCTCATCTCCACTCTGTTCCATTGGCAGACATCTGCAGGGCCGCTACTTGGTCTTCAAGCCAGACTTTTGTGGCTCACTACTGCCTCGAGAGGGAGTCCCGCAGGGACAGTGCTTTTTGGCAGGCGGTACTCTGTAATCTCTTTGAGGTATAGGCAACTCCTACCCTCCGGCCCTGGTGTTGGGCTACCGTACGGGGGCGATATCAGAGAAGATTCTTTTCGCACATGCTGGGGCTCTAGAGGGAGCTCATTTTTCAGCTTTGGGTCCCCGGTAGCCTTATGCTGGGGAGTCCCATATGTGAGGACTGACTTCCTGCTTGGTCCTGGAGAAAGCGTAGTTACCTGTAACAGGTGTTCTCCAGGAGCAGCAGGAATCAGTCCTCACAAACCTCCCTCCTCCCCTTGGAGTTGCGGTCATATATATATTTCATTTTTGTTTTTTGCTGTCTTAGCTATGTCATCAGACTGAGCAAGATGGCACCCTTGGGCGGGAAGGGTACCATGCATGCGCGCTGCATTCCCCAAGGCTTTCTATGAAAGCTAGGGAAATGCTCCACACGAGGGCTCCGTCGGCGCCGACATCACCCATATGTGAGGACTGATTCCTGCTGCTCCTGGAGAACACCTGTTACAGGTGAGTAACTACGCTTACGCAGCATTCCCAGGAAAGGGGAAGTGCTACTGATAAGTGATTTCAATATGCCGGATGTTGATTGGCACATTCTCTAGAAGCAAGGAGATCCTGGATTCTTCACAGGAAGAAGTATTCAGTCACTGATAACAGAACCCACTCGTGAAGGCACCATACTGGACTTGGTGCTTACCACTGGGGAAAGTGTTTGTTTCTGATAATATAGTGTGGGATCATCTCACATCCAGTGATCACCAAATGGTGTGGTTCACTATTAGGACTAGGGTTAATAAAACCCATTCAAAAGCAAGGGCCTTAGACTTTAGGACAAATAAATTTGCAAAGATGGGCCAATACCTCAAGGAATCGTTAGCGGGATGGGAACAGCTGGGGGATGTAGAAAAACAGTGGGCAAAACTGAAAGGGAATATTTTAAGGGCAACCAGCCTTTTTGTAAATAAAGATAAAAAGAAAAGGAGGCCACTATGATTCTCAAGAGGTAGCTGAAAAGGTGAAGGAAAAGAGTGAGGTCTTCATGAAATACAAGAGATCACAGAGAGAGGAAGATAGGCATCTATATTTGGAAAAACTTAGAGAAGCTGCAAAGCAGTCAAGAAAACAAAGAAACAAAAAAAGGAGGAAATAGCCAATGCAATAAAATGAGGGGATAAGACGTTTTTCAGATGTGTTATTGAGAGGAGGCAGGACAAAAGTGGTATTGTCAGATTCAAAGGTGAAGTGGAGGAATATGTATAAGCTGATTAGGATAAAGCGGAATTGCTTAACAAATATTTCTTTTGTGTTCACAGATGAAGGGTCAGAAGCAGGACCTCAGACAACACCCATAAACAGGAACAAAAGCGAGGGGCATCTCAAATAGTTTTCAGAGGACTGTGTTCATAAGGAACTAGCTAAACTAAAAGTGGACAAAGTGATGGGACCAGATGGGATACATCTGAGAATACTGAAGGAACTTGGGGACATTCTAGCAGCTCCACTGACTGACCTTTTCAGTGCTTCTTTGGGTTGGGGATGGTGCCAGAGGACTGGAGAGAGGTACATGTGGTCCCTTTCAACAAAAGCAGAAGTTAAGGATGTGGTTGAAAACTGCAGGCCGGTTAGTTTACCCTTGGTGCTGAGTAAATTATTGGAGATGCTGCTGAAAGAGAAAATAGTGAGGTTTCTGGAATCCAATGGATTAGCGGATCCAAGGCAGCATGTATTCACAAGGGGCAGGTCTTGGCAGACAATTCCAATTGACTTCTTTGACTGAGTGATCAGAGAATTGGACTGAGGGAGAGCCCTAGATGTGGTGTATTTAGATTTCAGTAAAGCCTTTGACACCGTTCCGCACGGGCGGCTTATAGACAAACTGAGCACCCTATGGATGGACCCTAAAGTTACTCCTTTGGTTAGAACTTGGTTGAGTGGGAGGCGACAAAGGATACAGGTAAATGGAGTTCACTCTGAGGAGAAGGTTACTAGTGGAGTGCCGCAGGGATCTGTCCTTTGGTCCAATTCTTTTTAACATCTTTGTTTGTGATGTTGCGGAAGGGCTGTCTGGTAAGGTTTGCCTCTTTGCAGATGATACCAAAATCTGCAACAGAGTAGTCACCCAGGAAGGTGTAGATAACATGAGGAGGGATCTAGCTAAGCTTGAAGAATGGTCTAGAATTTGGCAGCTGAGATTTAATGCTAAAAAATATAGGGTCATGTATTTGGGCTGCAACAATCCTAGGGAGCAGTACAGTATAGGGGGTGAAGTACTTATGTCCACATAAGATGAAAGGGACCTAGGTGTGATTGTGTCTGACGATCTCAAAGTAGCTAAACAGAAAAGGTGACTGCAAAAGCTAGAAGGATGCTTGGGTGCATAGGGAGAGGAATAGCCAGTAGAAGAAAGGAGGTGATTAGTGCCTCTATATAAGTCTTTGGTGTGACCTTATTTGGAGTATTCTGTGCAATTCTGGAGACCACACCTTCAAAAGGATATAAACAGGTTGGAGTCTGTGCAGAGGATGGCTACTAAAATGGTTAATCGTCTTCATTATAAAACATATGGAGGACAGAATTAAGGACCTTAATATGTATACTTTAGAGGAAAAGCAGGACAGAGGTGATATGATTGAGCTGTTTAAATATCTCCGTGGCATAAATGCAAAGGAGGGGAGCCTCTTTCGATTGAAAGCAATCTCTGCTATAAGGGGACACAGCATGAGGGGGATAGACTCAGGAGTAATATGTGGAAATGTTTCTTTACAGAAAGAGTGGTAGATGCATGGAATAGTCTCCCAGTGGAGGTGGTAGAGATGAAGACAGTATCTAAATTCAAAAAAGCATGGGACAAACAGAGGCTCCCTAAATGAAAAAAGGGAACTCTTATAGTGGGTGATATGGAAGGGCAGGCTGGATTGGCCATGTGATCTTTTTCTGCTGTCATGTTTCGTTTTTCTATGATTACTGGCACCCTTATAAACAATTCAAATCAGTTTTAACAAAAGAACCACATTCCCATTTCAGTAAGATTAGATGCACCTGTGATCATTTGTCAGTACTCAGATTACTTGAATCAACTAATGAATGATGGCTCTAATGTTTAAAATAACCACATTCACTCCCTGTTCCATTTTTACAATGGTGAAGATGAGTGCTGTCTGAGACCAGCAGAAAAGCCATTATCAAACTTCAAAGGGATACAAGGCCATCTCCAAAGATCTTGGGATTCCTGTCTACATTTCGCAATGTTAAGATGTTTTCTGCTCATGGAACTGTCAACCTCCCAGAATATGGTGGGAAGAGGAAAACTAATCCAAGAAGTCTTCAAAGATTAGTGCGAACTGACATAGCTTTAGGAGTAGCCTAGTGGTTAGAGCACTGGCTTGGTAACCAAGCAACCAGGGTTCAATTCCCACTAGCACTCCTTGTGGCCTTTGGCAAGTCACTTAACCCTCCATTGCCTCGGAAGAAAGGCTTGGCAATCTACTTCCGGTGACACTGCCAAGAAAACCCAGGAGCTTCTGGGTCACCAGGAGTCAGGACTGACTCGAAGGCACACATTGCATTGCATTTGGATGCTCTTCATGTATCAAGCTGAGTAGTGTCATTTCTAGAACCTACCTAGTTGCTAGAGTACCTTGGAGCATGGTTTCACATGGCCCAATAAGAGAGCAGAGAAGCTGCTGTCTCAGCTGATGTCTTTTTAAAAGCAGTAGGCTCTCAAGGTGTGGGACTACCTTCAGTTGGTAGGGTTGATGGCGGTGACCGTCAATGGTCCCCTGGGCACGAGCACACATGAAACTGCTGCAAAGGTCCTTACTGTTCTGCTGATCTCCTTGTTCACAGGAGAAGGAGGTTGTGGTTGACAGTCAAATGCTTCTGTGATGTCCAAGAATATCAGTATGTATCCTTGTTGTATTTTTTGTGTTCCTTTTAGTAGTGTGTTAAGGACGTGATGAGGGTTTTGACTCTGTTGTGTGGTCTGAAGCCATGTTGCAGTGGGTCTAGCAGGTTATGGTTGCTGACAAATTCTTGAAATAGTTGTAGGATGGTTTTCTCGATTATTTTAGATAGGAATGGAAGAATGGCAATTGGTCTATATGCTGAGGGGTCTTTTGGGTCTAGCTTTGTGTTTTTTAGTGTGGGATGGATAGAGGAGGTTTTTAGAGTTTTTGGTATGTGGCCTTGTGATAAGGACTATTGAGAGAGAAAGCAAAAATTTTAATAACAAATAAATTGCTTAAATATTATAGGTAATCAGTAAAAACTTCCACTTTACAAGGCTCCTAGGGAATTAAACCTCAATCTATATTAAAGTCCCTAAAGGAATCCCCTAACAGTGGTTCCTACACTGTGGACCCTAATTCACCATTATTAAATAGAAAACCGGGCTCCTACCTGTATGGCCATTAAGTTAAACATGATAAACTACACTGGCAACTATTTTCTCTCTACTATTAATACAAAATCTAAAATACTGACGTTTAGTCTCCAAATAGAATTAATTTCTACTGTATCAATCACAAAGACTCTTTAGTCTAAAAGCATTACTTTTACAAAAACATGTCAAACTTTACTTTTTTAAACCCCAACTGAAAACTGTTTTACCCACCTGCTTATGTGGTGTTCATCCTTATTCATGTAAGACCAGAGCTTTGCCACTCACAGAATGAAAAGGGCTTCCACCCTTCGGCATTGTGGGTACTACTATATATAAACGACCAGGAACTTCCCTTTGGATAACCAAAAATTGGGGCTATTTACTCCAGCTCTGTCTAACCTTCAACTGAGCACCAACTTCTAATCTGAAGCCGGCTACACCTGGTTGCAATGAATACAACCATCAACTCAAAACTATGACTTTATCTCTTAATTAGAACAAATTGTGACCTTAAAAACCATTTTTAAATTGAGGACCCGGGAAATCCACTGCTTGCCCCGGGACAAGCATTGTGGAACCTGTATGCCTTTTTGGGAACCTGCCAGGTACTTGTGATCTGGATTGGCCACTGTTGAAAACAGGATACTGGGTTTGATGGACCTTGGTCTGACCCAGTATGGCATTATGTTCTTATATTCTTGTCTTAATTCTCTGTCATCTTCCAGGAAGCATTGTTTGGTCTTTGGCAAGCGAAGTGCCTCATCACAGGATTCTGAAATCTGCTCTTCTTGCATGGCAGCCTCTGGCTCAACTCTAGAGAGCCTGTTTTCCTTCTCCCACTGAGGAGATTCGGTTGACCCAGCTTTGCCCGCCTCAGTGCAGGAGACGACTGTCGCTATGGGTAAGGAGGTAGGTTGGCCAGGAGTTTTGATGACCATGCTTTAATGCTGCTCCCCTTCTTTAAAGGGTTCAGCTATGGCTATGTTCCCTATGGTTGGGAGTCCTTCTCAGGGAAAGGAGCTCCTGGATTCCAGGTTGTCCTCCCCTGAATTCTTTTCCTTTCTGCAGCAAGCTTGGTCATTTTAGCACAGAAACTCAAACCCCGCAGCCTCTGGATTCCCTCGAGCTCAGTCATGTGAGGGACAGACTGAGTGTAGAAGCTCAGCTCAAGTGCCTCCTAAGTGACCCCAGCTGAGGTTGAATTCTGGAGATGTGTATCAGCTGGGGTATGTCCGAGACTTGGGCTACAATTTTGGCTCTGATGTTGTCTCTGCTGTTTCTGCTGTGGAATCTAATGTGGAGGAAGAAGGGCTTCCACCTTCAGAGGATCATGAGGAAACTGGCATTATCCACCTTTTCCTGAAGGAAGAGATGGCGGCATTAATTGCTCAAGTTTCATCCACCTAGAACTTTATTGAAGCTCCATCAGTGCAACAGGAGCTGCAGGTCCATTCACTCCTACAAGGTGTGCGAAAATTCACAATGGTCTTCCATTTCCAGTGGTTATCAAGACCATGATCTGGTCTGAATGGGATCTTCCTGATTCCGTGCCTAAGGGGTTAAAGATGTGTAAGAGGATGTATGTTCTCCTGAAGGAGTGCGTCATGTGGTTCAGCATGCCTAAGGTGGATGCACAGTTCACAGTGGTCCCAAAGCAGACCACCATTCCCATGGAAGGCTGATTGGCCTTAAAGGATACTCTGGATGGAAAGGTGGACTCTGCTGAAAAAACAGTTCAAAAAGGCAGCTGCTGTTCTTCAGTTGGTGTGCTCAGGCGTGATGTCTCGAACCCTTCTCCAGTGGATTCAGTCTCTCCAGCCAGATACTTACCCATCTTTTGGAGTTGGCTACTGCCTTCTTTTCTGATGCCATGTATGCTCTAGTCTGATTGGCAGCTAGAGATTTCCCTATTGACGATGACACTGTATTGGATTTGGCTTCTCAACTTGGCAGCAGACACGTCCTCCAGAGCCCATCTAACTCAACTGGCCTTTAAGGGAAAGATTTTTGGGACCAATTTGTAAAACTTGGTGAAGGACTTTGGGTGAGACCAAACATTGTCACCTTTGAGAAGATAGGCTGAAAAGGCCTGGGACATATACAGGACTGTTCCCATTTGTCCTCTGCCCATCCATCACAGGCACGCTGGACTGATTTCCGGGTACTCAGGACACCTGTCTTTATTGTCCTGGAAAGCCTTTCTCTCTTCTTCTCCTCTGGATTTCAGACCTGTAATCCAGTTCTTACGGGGGACTCTCGGGCCCAGGGACTCTGTCCCTTCCAGAGGGGGTCCCTCCCATTCAGCACAATCAAGGTTTGGAGGCCCATTCCCAGATGCCTCCAGTTGGGGGCAGGCTTTTTCTTTTCAGGAGTGGGCCAGGACTAGACACCATTCAAAATGGCTATCTCCTGGAAAGCAAAGAGCCAATCCCGGAGGCATGTCATCTCCCCTGTGCTTTGACGCACAAAAGAGCTGCTGTACGGGTCACATTGGACAAGTTGAACCTGAAGGTGGTGGTGCCAGTTCCCCTGGCCGAACGGGGCAAGGGCAAATATTCCATCTATTTTATGATGCCAAAGAAAGATGGCTCCTTACAACCAATTCTCGACCTCAAGGGGGTCAGTGCTCATTTTCCTATGCTGCACTTCCAAATGGAAACTCTGAGATCTGTGATTCAGGTGATGTGCCAAAGGGAGTTTCTAGCATCTCTGGATTTGACTAAAGCTTATTTTCATATCCCCATTCAGGAGGATCAGCAGAGAGATCTGCATTTTACCGTACTTGGCTCACACTTTGCTGCCCTTCCCTTCAGCCTATCCACTGTCCCAAGGACGTTCTTCAAGGTCATGATATGGTGGCTGCTGTGCTATAGCACCAAGGAATATGTGTGCGCCTATATCTGGATGACTGATCATCTGAGCCCGTTCTCTGTTGGAGGCTTCTTGGGTGTCAGCCTAAGTGTGAGTCCTCTATGGAAATCCTCAGCTCGGTGATCAATTGGAGAAGAGTCAGTTGGAGCCTTCCCAATCCCAGGAATTCCTGGGAGCACAGTTTGATACTTGAGTGGGCAGTTTCGTCCTGACGGAGGAGAGAATGCAGAGATTGTTGGAATGACTTGCGGTGTTCTGTTCTCAACAGGCTCCCAGGGTTTGGGATTATCTTCAGCTTGTTGGCTTGATGGCAATGGTGATCAAGATGGTGCCCTGGGCACATGCTCATATGAGGCCGATTCAGCGGTCATTGCTGACTTTGTATTCCCTGAATTTTCAGGAGTTCGAGCTCAGGCTTCCACTCCAGCTGGAAGTGAGAGCCAGCTTGAGGTGGTGGCAACAGCCACGTCATCTGAAGAGGGATGTGCCACTGAATGGTCACTTGTGGATTCTTCTGATGACGAACACCAGTCTTACAGGCTAGAGCGCCCATTGTCAAGATTGAATGGCTCAGTGCTGTTGGAGCCACAGGAAAGCAGTCCATCATTTGTCTAAGGGCTATCTGGTTGGCCCTCTTGCGTTTCCAGCCCTTGGTCAAGGGCTGGTTGGTGCAAGTATTCTCAGATAATGCCATGGTAGTGGCATATGTCAATCGCCAGGGTGGCATGAGGAGTGTTGGAGTGGCTCTAAAGATGACGCTCTTGTTCACCTGGGTGAAAATGAATCTCCTAGCTCTGTCTGCTCAGCATATTGTTGGGGTAGACAATGTGGAGGCTGACTTCCTCAGTCACATTCTTGATACCAGAGAGTGGGAGTTAAGTCAGGAGGCATTTCAGATGATTTTCCGCCGTTGGTCGCCCCAAGATGGGTTTGATGGCAATCTGATTCAGTGCCAAAGCGTGCCATTTTTCAAACACCACACAGAAACAGAATCAGAGGGCATTGACACCCTGGTTCTGTCCTGGCCAAGGCAGTGCTTGCTGTATTTGTTTCCTCCGTGGCTACTAGTAGGGCGTGTGCTTTGGCACATAGAGTGCCATCCGGGCTAGATTGTTCTGGTGGCGCCATATTGGCTGAGGAGAGCGTGATTTGGGGAAATGATGCGGCTCCTGCAGGAACCTCATGTTCTTTTTGCCCCCATTTCAGATCCTGTTGCATCAGGGGCCAGTTGTCCTGAATGATCTGTCTACCTTCTTGCTTATGGCTTCGCTCTTAAAAAAAGAGTCAGCTGATGCATAAAGGCTATTATCCTGCGATAGTTCCCACTCTTCTCAAATCCCAGAGAGGTTCTATCAGCCTGACATAAGTGCGGGTCTGTTGCATCTTTAAGCTTTGGTGTGGCACACGAAAGCTTATTTCTGAGGTGGCAAAGAAGCAGTGTCAAAGGAAAGATAAGGATGTAAGGATATAAACAGGTTGGAGTCTATGCAGAAGGTGGCTACTAAAATAGTTAGTGGTCTTTGTTATAAAGCATATGAGGACAGACTTAAGGATCGTAATATGTATACTTTAGAGGAAAGGTGGGATAGAGGAGATATGATAGAGGTGTTTCAATACCTCCATGGCAGAAATGCACAGGAGGGAGAGGCTCTTTTGATTGAAAGCAAGCTGTGCTATGAGGGGATATAGGATGAGAGTGAAAGGGGATAGATTCAGGAGTAATATGCGGAAATATTTCTTTATGGAAAGAGTAGTAGATGCGTAGAATAGTCTTCCAGTGGAGGTGATAGAGATGATTCATAAAAGCATGAGACAAACAGAGGATCTCTAAAGGAAAAAAGGGGACTATTGTAGTAGTTGATATGGAAGGGTAGACTAGATAGGCCATGTGGTCTTTTTCTGCCCTCATGTTTCTATGTTTCTAAGGATCTTCGCTTTCTGCATGTCCAGAAGGTGCTTCTCCAGTACTCGGAAGTTACAAATTTTTCATAAGTCTGATCATCTTTTTGTGCTGTTTGCTGGGCCGTGCAAGGATGACATAGCCACCAAGTCTACATTGGGGCACTGGATCAAGGAAGCCATTGCCTTGGTGTAGCTTTACGGAACCGGCTGGTTCTGGAGGGTGTATGTACACATTCTACTTGAGCACAAGCATCCTCGTGTGCAGAAAATAATTCTGTAACCCCCTCAGACATTTGTTGGGCGGCAACATTAAGCATCACTTTCTATTTTTGTCATTACTGCTTGAATGTCCATGCTTGGGCAGCTTTTGGCTCAAAGGTTTTACAAGCTTCTGTGTCTTCTTCCCTCCCAGTGGGGGCATAGTCTTATCTGGATTGATCTAGCAGAAGAAGACTGTTCATGAGGAACTAGCTAAACTAAAAGTAGACAAAGCGATGGGGCCGGATGGGATAGATAACAAAGTATTGAAGGAATGGGGAAGTTCTAGCATCTCCAATGCCTGACCTTTTCAATGTTTGTTTAGAATCAGGAGTGGTCCCAGAGAACTGGAGAAATGTGCTTGTGATCCCTTTACACAAAAGTGGAAGTAAGGATATGGTTGAGAACTACAGGCCAGTTAGTCTGACCTATGTGGTGAGTAACGTAATGGAAACACTGCTAAAACAGAAGACAGTGAGGTTTCTGGAGTCCAGTGTATTGCAGGTTCTCCGTGAACAAGCAGGAAATAAGTCCTCATGTACAGTGCCTTGTGAAAGTATTCATCCCCTCGGTGTTTGTCCTGTTTTGCCACATTACAACCTGGAATTAAAATGGAGAATTTGGGGTTAGCACCGTGTAATTTACACAACATGCCTACCACTTTGAAGGTGCAAAATATCGTTTATTGTGACCCAAACAATAAATAAGACAAAAAAAAAACAGAAATCATGAGTGTGCATAAGTATGCTCCCTCCCCCTTCCCCAAAGTCAATACTTTGTAGAGCCACCTTTTGCTGCAATTACAGCTGCAAGTCTCTTGGGGTTTGTCTCTATTAGCTTAGCA
Source organism: Ichthyophis bannanicus (assembly GCA_033557465.1). Taxonomy (NCBI): domain Eukaryota; kingdom Metazoa; phylum Chordata; class Amphibia; order Gymnophiona; family Ichthyophiidae; genus Ichthyophis; species Ichthyophis bannanicus. Next base: position 499,548,481 of record CM066035.1, read on the forward strand.
CATCTAGCCACTAGGATTTTCACTCATTCCTCAAGGCAAAACTGCTCTAACTCCAAGTTTGCTGTACACCAACACAACCCATCTATCTTCAAATCATGCCACAGATTCTCAATTGGATTGAGGTCTGACTTTGACTAGGCCATTCCAAGACATTTAAATGTTTCCCTTTAAACCCCTCCAGTGTAGCTTTAGAAGTATGCTTAGGATCATTGTCCTGCTGGAAGGTGAACCTTCATTCCAGTCTCAAATCTCTGGCAGACTGAAACAGGTTTTCCTCAAGAATCGGCCCTGTATTTAGTGCCATCCATCGTTCCTTCAATCCTGACCAGTTTTCCTATCACTGCCAATGAAAAACATCCCCACAGCATGATGCTGCCACCACCATGTTTCACTGTGGGAATGATGTTCTTGGGGTGATGGGAGGTGTTGGGTTTGCGCCACACATGGCCATGATGGCCAAAAAGTTAAATTTTTGTCTCATCTGACCAGAGAACCTTCTTCCATGTGTTTGGGGGGTCCACCATATGCTGTTGTGCAAACTCCAAATGTGTGTTCTTATTTATTTCTTTAAGCAATGTTTTTTTTCTGGCCACTCTTCTATAAAGCCCCACTCTGCTTTATAGAAGAGCTTAAAGTGGGCCTATGGACAGATACTCCCATCTCTGCTGTGGATCTTTGCAGCTCCTTCAGTGTTATCCTTGATGTCTTTGATTAATCCTCCTTGCCTGTTCTGTGAGTTTTGGTGGGCGGTCTTCTCTTGTCAGGTTTGTAGTGGTGTCATTTTCTTTCCATTTTGTTATAATGGATTTAATGGTGCTCCGTGGGATATTCAGAATTTGTGATATTTTTTTTATAACCTAACCCTTATCTATACTTCTCCACAACTTTGTCTCTGACCTATTAGGAGTGCTTCTTGGTCTTCATGTTGCTTGCTTACTGCTGTTGCAGAGTCAAGGGCCTTTCAGAATAGGTATATTTATACAGACATCATGTGACAGAGCATGTGACACTGATTGCACACAGATCCTAATCAACTAGTTATGTGACTTCTGAGGTTAACTGGTTGGACCATATATTATTTAGGTTGTTTTTTTTAATATACACAAGGTATTTTATTGTCATTCCTCTTCACCAATTTGGACTATATTGTTAGGTCTATTACAGTACCTAACATCCAAATGAGCCTCCATTTTCATTCCAGGTTGTAATGCAACAAAACAGGACAAAAACCGAGGGGATGAAAACTTTCACAAGGCACTGTATGGGTCATGTCACCGATGGAGTCCTGCACGGGAATGCTCCCCAGCTTCCAAAAGAAGTTTTGGGAGGTACCCTGTGCATGTTCGCCTGCCTTCCCTCCAGCTACGGTGCCATCTTTGCCAGTCTTTTTCTATGGAGCCACTAGAACGTGTTCCTGCTTATCAGAAAACAGTTTGGTTTTTTTATTGGCCCTTGTGGGCCATTTTTTCTGCCTTTCGTACCACCTGTCATCGGTCTAGTCAATCCCAACCAACTTACAGTAGGTTCTTTTTCTTGGTTTCTCTTTTCACTTTTTGACATTTTGTTCCTCTCGGGGGGGAGGGGTTCTTCTCGCCAGTGGAAATTACGTTTAATTTGGCCGAGGCGGTATTTTTTGATTCAGATTCAGCATCCTCGGCCCAGATACTGACATTAATGCCTTCCATGGCTTCTGCTGAGGCATCCACAGGCAGTGAAGTACATTCCCATTCAGAACCAGGGGGCCCAAGCATCAAGAGGAGACTCTCTGGCGAGACCCCATCAACATCGAAGGGTGAGCACTGGGATAAGGTCCAGGTGTTTTGTCACTGTAGCCCTTCTCGACACGATGCAGAGATGCCAGCCACGTTTCCCTGGCCAGGAGGATTTTACCTCCAGAAGGGAGGAGTCAACCCCCATTGCCCAGGAGGGGGGCAGCCGATTCTCTCCTGATGTACAAATCATAGTGGAGTCCCCGCCCAAGGTAATGATGCCAGTGACTGTGGTTCACTCGCAGGTAATGGTGTTGGAGGAATGTCTTCGAGCTCTTGAAGCTCACTTGGTAGCAGTTCTAGCCTTATGGAATACAGGCTTTGTGATGCCAGTGTCATTGTCACTGCACTCCATCCAGCCCTTCCTGGAGACCTGTGTGCTGCCTACTGAGGCAGGTGCATTGGGCAGGAGGTCAGACTAGAGGAGACCCCTGCGCTACTTCGATTTCCTCTCAATCCAAATTAGAGTGGGAGATTGAGGAGGAATCTGCATCGGACCTCCAGTATCCTGACTTCCCATCTGATCCGTCGCCTCCCCCTGAGCGGCATAAGTTGCCTATGGATGACATGCCCTTTCATGGCTTTGTCAGGGAAATGGCCAAGGGCATCCCCTTCTCTCTCTGGAATCAGAGAAAGATCTGAGGGCGGAGTAACTGGAGCTCATCCAGCACCCCTCGACACCCAGGGAGACTATGTCTGTGCTGTGCACCACATCCTGCAACAGCTGCTGTTGCGGCTGTGGGAAACTCCTCTCAGTCCCAGTCATCAGCCAGAGGCTCGACTCCATGTATTGGGTCCAGAAGGCCCTAGGTTTCTAGAAACTTCAAGTACCACACAATTCTATAGTGATAGTCGGCCTTGAAGCAGGTTAAGAGCTCCAAGACCCATTCTTCGGTACCCTGGGCCAGGAAGCTCAACCTAGGACTCCTTCGGGAGGAAATGCTATCAGGGTTCCATGCTGGTGGCCAGAGTTCTGGCCTACCAGACCTATATGAATATGTTCTTGAAGGACATCATGCTGGACCTGGCAATATTTGCCAATGTTCCCTCTAATTTTCTGTAGGCTATATGCACAGAAAATATCAGCTGTGCAGCTTTTGAAGGAAGGTTAAATTTTTGTACGCCACATAATGACACTCGGAATTATATACTTTAAAATTTGACTACACGTCAGAATACAGTATGTACACCACATTGATTGCAGTAGAAAATATTGTAGAACTTGTGAAAACCGTAAATACACAACAACTATTAAATTTTAAGACGTCTGTGTTGTTTTCTATCGGAATCAGAACCGGTAATTTTTGTGCGCTCTGTTGTAAAGTATGTGCGCTCACTCGGCGAGGTGTGTGCACGCACACAGCTTAGAGGGAACAGTGTTTGCCACCCATGTCCCCGCTGACTGCCACAAGGCCTTTCAGGCCCTGGTGGGCCATGGCAAGGACTGCTCTAAATTCATGGTGTGTGGCACCTATGATGCCTTTGTGTCCGCCTACAGAGTAATGGTGGTAGACATTGCCACCTGCTGGCTGGCGTGGCTCCAGTCCTCGGACTTGGAACAATGTGTCCAGGACAAATTAGCCAATATCCGCTGCTGGGGTGAGAACCTCTTTGGGAAGCCAGTGAAGGAGAAGACAGAGGAGCTCAAGAAGGAGCATGTGACCCTCTCTAGGCTCTCAAAGAAGACTGTGGATTCCTTGAGGAAGAAACATCAAGGTAAAAAGGCCTTCTACCTGTGCTTGCACTGGTATTACCTGCCCAGCCAAAGGCACAGGCCCCCCCACCAGCAGCAGAGGGAGAAGGCTCTGAAGGCTCAGCCTGCTCCACAGCTCAAGCCAGGGGCGGGCTTTTGATGGGTTCCTCAGAAGCATAGCCAGCTGTTGTCTGCCAGGGTACCACCTCAGATAGGGGGGCGGTTTGTCCACTTTGCCCACAGGTGGCCCCTCATCACTTCAGATGCATTGGTATTGCAGATCATCCAAAATGGATATCAGCTGCACCTCGCCCAGTTGCCACCTCCGTACATCCCAGGGGAGTACCCCATGGGACCCAATGCACAGGAGCCCAGTTACAGGAAGAAGTCTGCATTCTGTTAACTGATCTGGCCATCGAGCTGGTCCCCCCAGCTCAGGTCGGAAGGGGCTTCTATCCAGATACTTCCTAATTCCCAAGAAGACAGGCAGGTTCAGGCCAATCCTGGACCTGTGAAACCTCAACTGGTTCCTGGTGTGTGAGATGGTCTCACTTGGGACGCTGCTCTCTTACCTTCTATAGGACGATTGTCTATGCTCCTTAGATCTAAAGGATACATGCACACACATGCTGATCCATCTGAATCACAGATATTGCCTATGGCTCATTCTGGGAGGCCAGCACTGTCAATATTGGCTACTTCCCTTCAGCTTGGCCCCAGCTCCATGGGTCTTCACAAAGTGTCTGGCAGTTGTGGCCACCTACCTGAGGATCATGGGGGTCTTCGGCTTCCCATACCTGGATGACTGGCTCATCAACAGTCCACATCGGACAGCGTCTGGCAGTCTACCAACCATTCAAGTGGTAGAGTGGCTGAGCTTTGTGATCACAGAGCTGCTGGAAGGTCCTCTGTAACATGGCTGCGATGGTGCATGTCATCCCCAGGCCTGTCTCTTCATGCAGCAGGCCCAATGGAATTTAAGCACGCAATGGAAGTAGGCGATGGGCCGCTTTCGGGACAGATTGGTGGTCACTATACCTCTGGTGCATTCCCTAAACTTGTGGTTCAAGCCAGGGAATTTGCTCAAAGGCCTCCCATTCCAGTGCCCCCACCGCAAGATGCTCATAACGGACGCATCCAAACTCGGTTGTGGAGCTCACCTGGATGTCCTGCACATGCAGGGCCAGTGGTCCAAGCAGAAGAGCCTCCTCCAGATCAACTTTCTCGACCTTCGAGCAATAGACAATGCCCTACAAACCTTCTGAGCGTACCTGGCCAATCAGGTAGTCCTGATCCAGACAGACAACTAAGTACTTCTGGATGGACGTTTTGGGTCATTGTCCTGCTGGAGGACCCATGACCTCTAGCTTTCTGACACTAAGGGGTATGTTTACTAAACCGGGCTAACGGTTAACCTGGGCTATCTGCAACTAGGTCCCATTGAATAATATGGGACCTAGTGGCAGATAGCCCCGGTTAACCGTTAGCCCGGTTTAGTAAACATGCCACTAAGTAGCACGTTTTGCTCCAAAATACCTTCGTAGTCCTCTGACTTCATGATTCCTTTAATACATTCCAGGCCTCCAGTTCCTGAGACAGCAAAACAGCCCCACAGTATTATGGAACCTCCACCATATTTAACTGTACAAAGGCTGTTTTTTTCCTTATATACTTCATTTCTTTGCCTGTAAATATATCACTGGTCTGCATTGCCAGATTTCTCAAGTTTAGTTTCATCTGTCCACAGAACATTTTCCCAGAAGGATTGTGGTTTCTCAAGGTGGGTTTGAGCAAAGATCAGGTGTGCCTTTTTGTCTGTCTTTGAGCAGTGGGGTCCTCCTTGGTTTTCTCCCATTAAGTCCTCCTTTGTTTAGTGCGTGATGTATGGTGCAGATTGAAACCACCACTCCAGATTGCTCCAGGTCAGCCTAAACTCTTTGGATGTTGTATGTGGTGTTTTTTGAACAATTCACACTAACCTTTGAAAACTTCTTGTATTAATTTATTTTATCTCCAGAAACAAGCAGGAATGCAGTCTTCACATTTGGGTGACATTGGCATTGATGGAACTTGGTGTGGGAACACTCCCCAGCATTCAATAGGAATGCTTTTGGGAGCATCGCTCCATGCATGCACATCTGCCTTCCTGCCTTCCCAGTGATTCTCCTTAGTCATCTTTTTTCCATGGAGCCATTGGAACCTTAAAAGAACATAAGATATGTCATACTGGGTCAGACCAAGGTCCATCAAGCCCTGTATCCTGTTTCCAGCAGTGGCCAATCTAGGTCATACGCACCTAGCAGTTTCCCCAAAAGACACAGGTTCCACAATGCTTGTATTGGGTCAAGCATTGATATCCTGGGTCCCTTTTTAATAATGGTTTATGGACCTTTCCTCCAGGAACTTGTCCAAACCTTTTTTTAAACCCAGCTACACTAACAGCCTTTACTACATCCTCTGGTAACAAATTCCAGAGTTTGATTACATGTTGAGTGAAAAAATATTTTCTCTTATTTGTCTTAAATAGTTTACCCTGTAGCTTCATTGCATGTCCCCTAGTCTTTCTATATTCTGATAACGTAAACAATCGATCTACATTTACCTGTTCCACTCCATTCATTAATTTATAGACCTCTATCATATCTCCCCTCAGCCGTGTCTTTTCCAGGTTGAAGAGCCCTAACCTTTTTAGCCACTCCTCATAGGAGTAGCCTTCCATCCCCTTTACCATTTTGGTGGCTCTTCTCTGTACCTTTTCTAATAACGCTATATCCTTTTTAAGATACGGCAACCAGAATTGCACACAATATTCAAGGTGCGGTCGCACCATGGAACGATACAGAGGCATTATAATATCCTTTGTTTTATTTTCCATTCCTTTCCTTATGATACCTAGCATTCTATTTGCTCTCTTGGCTGCTGCTGCCGCACACTGGGCGGAGGGTTTAACATGTTATCCACGATGACGCCTAAATATTTTTCCTGGGTGGTGGTTCCCAATGTGGAACCTTGCATCGTGTAACCATAGTTTGGGTTGTTCTTTCCTAGGTGCAGAACTTTGCACTTGTCCACATTAAATTTCATCTGCCATTTGGATGCCCAGTCTTCCAATTTATCAAGATCCTGTTGAAATTTTCCACAATCCTCTTGGGTTTTGACAACTTTAAATAGTTTTGTGTCATCTGCAAATTTGATAACCTCACTCATTATTCCCTTTTCCAGGTTATTTATGAATATGTCAAAAAGCAGCTGACCCAGCACAGATCCCTGGGGTACTCTACTATTCACCTTTTTCCATTGGGACCTTGTCCTAGTCCCGATGCGAAGAGAGTTCTTTAGATGTTTTTTCGGTACCATCCCAGTACTTGCAATTTGCCTTCCCATCACTTGGAGCGGTCCTACATCGTTCTGGTGCCAATTTCTTTTTTTCAAATATTTTCTTCTTTTTTTCATCTTCTTTTTTCACGTTGAGCAGCCATTGCCCAATTTGATTTGGCCTTTGTTCTTTTTCAAAAATAGCGAAACCCCTCAGTGGGATCAAAAAGTATATAAGTGCCATAGTACCATTTCAGTCTCCAATCGGCACAACTTGTTTAAAATGTCTAGGCCCCCCAACCAAGATGTTTCTTCCTGTGCATCCTGTAAGTACATGATAGCAAGAGGACTCAAGAACTGAGAACAGCAGTGAGTTAAGCTGTTTCAGACTCCAGCCCTTTCAGCACACTCCTTGGGAGCCTCCGCACCATCGACGTAGTCACATGCTTCCCATTCATCCTCAGCATCAAAGCATAGCAAGAAGCCTCAATCAGGGTCTCCATCAGATAAGGTATTGAAGGCTTCGGCATCTACATCAAAAGGTTCCCCTTCCTTGGCATCGACCTCTGACTCCGATGCTAGTCATTGGCATGGTCAGTCATCAGCGAATCCAGGCTTAGACCGACCAGCCAAGCATTCCCTGTGGGAGGATACCCCCTCCAAAGCAGCAGAGGGACTCAGGGATGCTCCCGGGACCATGTCCTCGGAGCCCCCGATACCTTGCTCGGGGATGGTAGCTCAGTATTTTGGGCCAGAAGTCATGCAGTCCTCTCCAGTCTCCCTCAATGAGCGAATCCTGGCCATCGAGTGGAGTCTGGCTACGATCCTGGCAGCTGTTGTGCCAGGGCCTTCCAGGCCCTTGGGCTCTACCTCTGAGCTCACTGCTCTGGTGCAGTTTCTCGATGTCTGTTCTCCCGGTGCTTCCGGAGCCCTCGCCGAGGTATCTGTTCCACTGAACCGGGGTTGGTGGAGGTTCCAGGTTCAGTTCTGGGACATCATGTACTGTGCTTTCTGGTTCCGACACAGCTCATCATGGTCATCAACCTTTGGCATTGGGGACCGAGCATAGTCTGTATCGAGGTACCGACAAACACAGCTAGGAGCAGCGCTCATGCAACACCATCCAGGATACACAAAAGAGCAAGAGACGAAGTAAGTATGGATGATCAACAGACGTTTATTCATGAAGGACCCCAACGCGTTTCGGCGCTATTGCTTTCTTCAGGGGGAATACAGCTTAAAAACAAATAAATATACATGTAAATAAATAATCAAATACAACCTCAAAAGAACGTCAAATAAAACAAATGTAAAACAGCCCCATTTGACTATCTAAAACAGTGTACATTTATATAAAATATCACATAACACAAGTAAAACCTCCATATTGAACTTGTTATTGTAAACGCAGGACATAGAATTGTTAAACCATAACGTAAACGATGAATAAACAGACATGACGACTATAAAAATAACAGTAATAACTCATGAATATATAGTTTAAAGATCACAATATTATGTGTTCTTATCTACATCATATAATGTTAAGATCTCATATAGTGACTTAATGCAAAATAATTTCTGCCAAATGAAATTGATAATAAATATTCTGTAAAATCTGTCAGACGGCTGCCTGGGTGAGAATCTTCACAGTCTTGACAATGCATGTATTTATATGATTTTTGCAAGGTATTGTGGGTAATGTAGTTCATTCACACCAGACACAGCTGCTGACAATAATTTAGTTGTGCACAAGTGTTAAAGCCAATAAGATACTTCTTTATTTATGGGGTTATTTCTCCCAGCACAAATATGCTTGGTAGCACATAAATTAGGTTACTTGCTTGCAGTGTTTAACTTGGTAAAACAAAGTCAAAAATCAAAATCAGGAAAACAACCTTCAAACTTGTCAGGCAATTAGCTAATGTTTTCTTAGCATATCTCTAACAAACGAAAAGCCACAAAGAAAGAAATAAACTGTTCTTGTAAGGTTAACTTCTGATTACTTTCCACACAGATCCAGAAGTAATTCTCTCCTAGCTCACAAGCAATTAGGTGCAGCTCAATTGCTATCAGTTATCCAGCTGAAACCCTTTAGCAGGCTGGCTTTCTACTGTGTGAGTCAAATCCTGCTTCAGGAGCTTTTCTTAGTGGAATAAAGAACAAATTTATATTTTTTTGTGATGGCTGCTGTGCTTTATCACAGAAAGTTACCAACGGAGTTTGGATAGAGAGCAGTCCATATAAACAATATCTTGATCTGCTATTATTTCCCCTTCATCAACAAGCATAGGGTCACTACCATGAATTGGCACAGATGAATCTTTCAATGGAGCACTTTCAGGAGAACACTTATTTCCCTGCTGTCTTTCAAGGTTATAGCTAGGGCATAGATCAGTGTTCATACCTGAGCTTCCATTGTTGCTATAGTTCCTCTCTATATAGCCTGGCCAGTATGTAGTCCAGTTCTTATGTCCAGCCTTCCAGTCCTGATCCCTGGACACTGGATCTCTCTTCACATACCTTCTGGCATAGGTCTTAGAGTCCCTTCCACGTGCAGCCGTCTCCCTCACAGGTAGCCTCTGGTGATTCCTTGTTCTGCAGCACCATTCCTCTGGCTTTCCCCAGTCCAATGGTCTATGCTGGCCCTTGGAATACCTCCCAGTATACGTACTGCCTTGGACTCTTCTAGACCTCTCAAAGGCTTTTCTCCTCTTCCTTCCAGAGGGTTTCTTTCCTTCTCTATCCGTCCGGTTTGGCTTCTGCTTCTGCTGATTCTTCAGATGAAACTGATGATCCTTCTCTGCATATCCAAGGTGATCATGAAGATGGTCATCTGTAGAATAAACTCTACTCTTATTCTGCTTGGATGAGTGCTCCTCCCTAATACAGCGCAGCTGTGCTGAATCAGGCCCTGCCCTTTGAAATGAGTGCTTAGGGATTACCTCATAGCCCTCCTGATTGAACACACGTTTTCTCACTTCAGCTCCTCTCATGGCTGTTGGAAACCTGGTGCATTCTGGGACTGGTAGTCTTTTATGGGAAAATTCTGTTTTCTCATTTCTACCAGCACTGACAGGTTGCTTGTTCAGAGACACTTCACCTTTTCTATAGCCCCTTCCTGAGCTATGATAAGCTTCCTTATCACAAATCTTGTTGATAAATTTCATCATTATATAATTTGGCAGCTGTTGCTGTAACTGTCAGAAAAACAATAACTGTCTGAATAAATGATATTATTAAAATGGTCACCAATAAAACTTTAAAACTCTACTATGTATAAGTTATAATGAGAGCTACGTTATCGGGCACTGGATTAGTTATAAAAATGTAACTAACATGCAATATGTATTGCAAGAAATACATGCTGGATCAACTGACCTGAGCGTATGGACTCAACGTTTTGTGCCTTTTGCGTACGGTTTTCAGGTGAAAGCTCTACTGTGAAACCGGAAAAAGCGCATGTGCTTTATTGTATTAGAAAATTTTTAAAAAAATTTTTTTAAAGCAATTTGAACATTAAATAATGACATATATGTGAGTATTACTAAATAAATCATGTGTCTTTGATGCAGACTATCTTATTGCACATACGGGTAATGATGACAGGTATTTGGTAAGGTCATACTATCTATGAGTGACACCAATAAGTAGTACAGCGGCTATTATTATATTTAACACCAGGTTTGTTATTCAAATAACAGCTGGTATAACATAAGACTTTCTTATGCTCCCGAATTGCATATAAAATTTTTTTAAAAAATGTTTATATACATAACGTCAACAGTTTTTTGTTGTAAAGTTCTTATAAAAGAAACACTTGCTATTGCTAATTCACAATGTATACTACAGTGATTTCATGCTAAGTTTACTAACCGGAGCTTGAAGACTTCAAATTATATTGTCGTCAATATGCAAAAATAGATGAAAACCGCTGCTATAAAGCTAAGGAAGAGATTATTCGTACATTACTATATTGGGAACCAATGTATTAAAGCAGTGATGAACATGATATTGTAACTAAATTTTCCTTAGCGTCCCTCTAGTCCAGTCCCGGAACCATAGAGTTGTGAACCTCCACCAGCAGCTTTGGAGACTGAACATCTTCATCTCTTTGATCATCCAGCTATATGCAGCCCCAAGGACCGCCCACACGTCAGTATCTCAGTCTCCAAGCAGCTTGGAAGTCAGAGCCCAGAACTGGGCTCCTTAGGAACAAATAAGCAGAGCTTTAGTGTTTTATTATTTTCTAGATTTAGGTGCTGGGCTGCTGCTGTGGAGGAAATCTTTGACTGTGTCCCTTCTGTCTTTCTCTAATCTGTTTTTTTCTCTCTGTCTCTCTCTGTCAGTCTCCCCATAGGTTAAACAAGCAGGGGAGCTGCACAGGACACAGGTCTCCTTTCTACCTAACCCCCTTGGTGGGTGAGGAGAAGGTTGAAGACAATTACAGGCAGCAATTGAATACAGCAGTAGGCTCTGAGGGTCCCCTGACTGATTTAGGGGTTCCCTGAGCGGTTATTACTCTGTTATTGACTCTGATAACTGCTACTCGGAGATTGTGACAGGCACGCTGGACAGCACACTCAGTGTTTTGACCCCCCCTCCACTCCTGTGTGTGGGTGAGTAGAGTTTGAAGCTTTTTCTTTCTAAAGGCAGTGGTGGAGGCCTTGGGGTGGCCTGGAATCAGCTCTGGGGAGTGTTTTAGACCTTTTGGGTATTTTTTTTGGTCCTGTTTTTGGCGGGATCGGGTCCGGCGGCCATTTTGGATTTTTTTTTTTCAAAGTTGTTTTTCTTCGTGTTTTTTTTAGGGATAGGAGCTTCGTTTTTGCATTTCTTGGTCAGATATCAGCTAATTGACTCCAGCTCTATCTAATCCTGCAATTTGGAGCATTTTTGAGCACTTTTAAAATCGCGATTTTTTTTTTTCTGCTCTGTTTGCTTCAGCAAGGTATTCCTGCTTGGCTGGCAAAGGGCTGTGTGCATAGCCATGCCTCCTAGTCCTCTGTGTCTGGTCTGTGGCATTCGTAGAAGTAGTAATTTGGCAGCCCGAGTCTGTGCCACTTGTTCTGCTGTGGGTGCTGGCATGGGGGATCCTCTGGAGGGCTCCAGTGCAGATCTCCCACCTGTATCTACAGAAGGGACATCAGAGCAGGCAGAGACGGTCCTTGGTCCGGGGATTTCTGCGGTGCCGGAGCGCCTTTTTCTCTCTCATGCAGGAGGCTCTGTCTCTCTTGCAGCCGGCGGGGGGAGGCTCGGTCCTGCCCCGCCGTGGGCTAAAGCGTCCACTTTCAGTGGAGGGAGACACTGGTCCACAAAAGAAGAGCCGGCCCCGGAGTGTTGCGGATTCTGCGCCTCCTGGGGACGAGTCACTGGATATAGCCTGCTGGTATCTCCCATCAGCCTCCAGTGTGTCCAGTCTCCTTGCAGCAGGAGGACATAGTGAGCCTAGCTCTGGGCTCACTTGGGGGGAACAGATAGGAGCATTTAGTGTGACAAATTCTGATTTTACCTTTGATTTTTACCTTTAATTTACTTTTAATTTTGCTTTTAATTCAGTTACCTTTGGTTAATTGACAATCGGGGATTGGTTCCCTTTAGTTAGGAGCAAATTTCTTTATTTACAGTAATTTTAAATTTGAGCCTGGTTCTTTAATTAGTAGCAGTTCTTGCCTTCCCTCCTTGTCAATGATTTTCACTTGCTGCAGGCATTTGCCGGTGCGGATCTCTCTCCCTGGACTGTACGGGAGAAAGCTCCGGGACCCGTACAGCCACACTGAAGCTGTGTGGGACGGAGCCTCTCCGTTGCTGCGGGATTTAATTTTAGTCTGTGGAACCGGCTGAGCGATCCTCGCCGTGGCTGCCAGGCGCATCAGCGCAGTTTGAGGATCGGAGGAATTCAAGGAGGTAGGAGCAGGCTGTGTGGCTTTCGGCCCTGCAGGTAAGGCCTTCGGGCTCTGTCGGTCTGCTGAGGCCTCATTTTTGCAGCGGCGGCTGTTCTTGGCGCCAAAATTCATTGGCGAAGGGGCGGCCATTTCCTCGCTAGGTATTTGGACCGCATGGCGAGCGTTGCAGTGAACTGCCTGCGTGAGGACAACAGGCAGAATAGCTAAATTTTTGGGCCTAGTGATTGTTTCTTTCTTTTGTTTGTAGTTTTTTTTTTGAGGCCAGGGAGGTTCCTCAGCATTAAGGGGGACTGTTGTCAATCCTCTTTATATAATAAATAAGAATGAACTTAAAAACAGGACAGCAGTTTTGGCATTGATCCCTGATACCACATTTTCTTTCCCTCCTAATCATGTCTCTGAGGAGCATCTGTTCAGGCCCAGGATATTAGGCAAATTGCCAGCTTTTAGGTTCAAGGGCAGAGCCCTAACTTGTAGTTTGCAGGAGGGAAAGCCTAGAAGTGTGCCTTTATGTATTCTATAGTGACAGTTGCCCAAAATTCACAGGGACAGGTTTAGGAAACCTTAGGATGTACAAGAATAGACTGGCAGTTAAACTGTCAGCTGGGAAGTGCCTGTGCTACGGTCTATGGCCACCGGAGGGCAGCTGGTACACTCAATAGTGCCTTTCTATGACTGTGCAGGCAGCCATTATCTGCAGGTCAGGATAGAAATCACCACAGAGCCTCGGTGCTGTGATGTAAGGTCTGAGAATCCAGTTTATATGACCAAGATTTCAAGCTCTTAATTTCTGTATCATTGGTCGGGCTCTGCTGCCCTAAAGGTCACCGAATGACAGCGCTGCTCATGAATCACATAAAGTATTCAGTGCCCCCATCCCTGGGGGTGAGTGGTACAATACAAAATCATATTACTCATCAGGTTCACACAGGCAACAACCTCTCAGACTTCCATTTTCAAGGTGGTCGGTGTATTCCACTGCTATTTCTCTGACTTCAGGAAGGCCTGGTGAGGTGCTTGTAGGTTTCATAGCAACACTTAGCAGGCCCTTCCCAGGAAATTCTCATCTATTACTAGAGCAGGGTTTCATTTCATTTCATTTCTCTGGTTGTGGTTAATGCACAGCGTTAGGGGCTGTGTTCGAAAGCTTGCGTCCCACGGACTTCGGTGGGATTTCAAAAAGATAGAGAAACTCGCTTTAGTGAGAGATAGCCTTGTTCATTTTTAGCTAACACTGTTGCTTTTACTTTTGATTTTTACCTTTTGCGCCTGAATCCCAGGGACACGACACTGTTTGCTTCCAGGGGTTCTACTTTCTATTTTGCTCTTCAGCTCCCTGGCAGCTGCAGTAGGCTGGCAGGGGGTGGGCAACGCCTCCTGCAAAGCAGCATCCCCCTGGATAAGGGGGGGAAGGACAACTGGGTGCAGCGGGGGCTGGTAGCTTTTTGCAAAGCTATAGTAGCAGTTCAGGTACTTTTAGCTGATCTGCTTTGATTTCATTGGAGTTGGCGGAAACTTGGTTTTTGGAGTCCTCTACTTTAAAAAAAAAAAAAAAAAAGATTCTCCTTCCGCTATCCATAGAGGGTCCTATAAAGCGTTAAAGTCGGTTTATATGGCAGGATAATATTTTGGCTTAGCTGCTGTGATATAGCGCTATGTTCTGCTGTAAACATATTCAGGTCAAAAGGAATTATGGTGATAACTCTCTTGGACAGTTGTAACAGATGCTTGGGTGAGCGCCATGGCCAGTCCACAGATGTGGAATGCTCTGCCATAAGCTTTGTCATGGGAAGGATTTTATAGTTGTGTGGTTTCTTAATGGACAATGTTCCCGTTTAGTTTGGCTTTGCTCAAATTATAAGATTTTACGGTAGATTTGTAATGTCTTCATTTTGGATATATGTGGTTTAATTTTAGATATGGAAGAGGCAGCTCAGCGGAGAGGGGTTGCAAGATAGAACTCTGGCCTTTGAAGCTATCTATGCTCCCATTCCATTTATCAGCGGTTCTCCAGTACGGAGAGTCTCTGCTAGTGTTCAGCAGGCGTCGGGAACGCATGTCGGAAGGCCTCGATGCATTGGCACAAAGGTGGCCAAGGTACGGGCTGCTCTATGTCTTTCCTCCGTGGGCCCTGCTGGGCCGCCTGGTACAGCGGATCGAGCGGCATCCGGGTCCCGTGGTTCTGATTGCCCCGGACTGGCCTCGTCGGCCTTGGTATGCGGATCTGGTGCGGTTGAGTGTGGCCGATCCGTGGCTCCTTCCTCCTTGGCCGTATCTCCTTCGGCAGGGGCCACTGCAGATGCCTCAGGTGGCTCGATTCTCGCTTACGGCATGGCTATTGAGAGGGCGCGAATGAGAGCCAAAGGTTATTCTCCGGAGGTCATTGCTACCTTGTTGCGGGCGCGGCGTCGGTCTACGTCGCTAGCGTATGTCCGGGTCTGGCGTATTTTTGAGAGCTGGTGTGCGGTTCGCGAGTTGCGGCCTTTGCGGACCTCCGTTCCTCAGCTCCTCTCCTTCTTGCAAGCAGGGGTGGATAAGGGCCTGGCGGCCAGTTCGTTGAGGGTACAACTTGCAGCTCTTGCGTGTTTTCGAGGCAAGGTTCAGGGCCAGTTATTGGGGTCCCATGCGGACGTGAAGCGCTCCTTGCGAGCGGTGTTGCTTCTGCGTCCTCCGTACAGGGCTTTAGTGCCCTCGTGGGACTTGAATTTGGTGTTGAGGTCTCTGGTGGCTCCGCCGTTTGAACCCTTGGCGCAAGCTTCGTTGAAGGACTTGACGTTGAAAACGGTGTTTCTGGTAGCGATCTCGTCAGCTCGCAGGATCTCGGAGTTGCAGGCTCTTTCGTGTAGGGAGCCCTATCTGTCTTTCTCTGCCGACATGGTGGTATTGCGACCGGTTCCCACGTTTTTGCCTAAGGTAGTTTCGGCGTTTCACATGAATCAGGGGGTGTCTCTCCCGGTGTTTGCCAAGGAACGGGGCCAGCACGCGGATAACTCCTTGCACACGTTGGATGTCCGTCGAGCTCTTCGTCGGTATTTGAGGGAAACGGCGGCCTTCCGTAAGTCTGATCGCCTATTTGTCGCATTTGACGGTCCGCGCAAGGGGGAAGCAGCGTCTAAGTCTTCCATTTCCCGCTGGTTGAAAGAGGCGATTTCGTCGGCATACCTTTTACATGGCAGGATGGTTCCTGCCGGGCTTCGGCCTCACTCGACTAGGGCGCAGGCAGCGTCTTGGGCGGAAGTTAGCTTGGTACCGGCGGTGGATATTTGTCGGGCGGCGACGTGGTCGTCCTTGCACACCTTTGCTAAGCACTATCGTCTGGATGTGCAGGCGGCGTCGGATGCGCGGTTTGGGTCTCGGGTGCTTCAGGCTGGACTAGCGAGGCCCTCCCGTTGAGATTTACTGCTCTGTTACATCCTCTATGGTTCCGGGACTGGACTAGAGGGACGCTAAGGAAGAGTAAATTAGACTTACCTGCTAATTGTTGTTCCTTGCGGAACTCTAGTCCAGTCCCGGATCCGTCCCTGTCTATCTGTTCTCGCTGCCAGCCAAGAAAGTACATTCATTATAGAAGGCTGCCAGGGTTTTTGTTCTCTATACTTTCAGTCAGAGCTCCTCTGCTTGCAGCACGCCTTAGTTCCCTTTCGGGGTCAAATCTTGGGGGTGAGCGGTGGTGTCTCTTGTTGCATGCATTTTGCACAAGGGTCGCCACGGCCGTTCTGGTCCGCCTTCCCGTAGGCGGGAGGTTCTTCTTATGCAATTGGAAAAAGAAAAAAAAAATTTTGCTAGTGGTGGGAACTTTAGGGTCAGGATCCTTTTTTCCACTGTGTTGTTTTATCTACTTATTTGTTGCTCTGCTTAGTATGCTTTGTCAATAGGTACTGACGTGTGGGCGGTCCTTGGGGCTGCATATAGCTGGATGATCAAAGAGATGAAGATGTTCAGTCTCCAAAGCTGCTGGTGGAGGTTCACAACTCTATGTTTCCGGGACTGGACTAGAGTTCCGCAAGGAACAACAATTAGCAGGTAAGTCTAATTTACTCATAGTGGTTACTTTGATAAACTGCAGGCGTCATACCTTTAAAGATGAAGAAAAACTTGTCAGTAGTGCTGTATCAGAGAGTACATAGAAAGCCTGAATGATAAGAGCTTAGTTTTAAAACCGCCAACATTCGCGCCAAAAGGGGAGGAGAGACAAATGTGGGTGGAGCTTATCATTCGGAAAAGGAGCCTCATAGGCATCAATAAATGATCTTGCGGCGATCGATTTATTGCAAATCTGAGGCCATAGTATCTCTTGTCGTACATGAGGAGGAAGCAATGTTGTACATGTATTTCGACTCAAATTCTCTTGCTAAATTTAAAGAACTTAAAATTAAACTCTAATATGTGCATTTTTTATGTGTAATTTTGTATGGTCCAAAGTTATACCAAGGCTAACTAGAAAAACACGGGGGGGGGAAGTGGAGGAGAGGGAGAGGGGGGTGGGAGAGAGAGAGAGAGGGGGGGAAGGGAAGGAGGGGAAGGGGGGGGTGAAGGGTAAGGGAGGGGGGTGGTGGGGATAAACATGTACACCTGCATTTATCCAAGAATTAAATAAATAAATTCTTTAGTCCACGATGAGTCAAATACTTTTGAGGGGCTTGATAGATTTTAAACAGTACTGAAGACAAAACGTATTGAGCTCTGAGTTAAAGAACAAAAGATAATATATTTCCTCCAAAACTAAGATCTTTATATATCATATCATATATATGTAAGGGAAAACGGTATCTTGCATATATAGTAACTTGAAACTTCGCTAAGTTTAAAAACTTTTTTTTAAAAAACTTTAAATGAACTGTTGTGTATTAAATTTTAAAAGAAAAACATGACTTCATGACTGTTTGGGGAACTTTATAAGACCTACATAACGAACCAAAGTAACCCACAAATATCTAGATAAAAAACATGTATGAATTTTAGTCAATAATATGTCTAATACGTTGCCATAAACTCAATGGATTCTAATAATCATCAGAGATGGACCTTACTACGGTTATGAGTTAAAAAAGAATATCATAAATCTTGATTATGTAGATAAAATTAATAAAATTATAATGCTAGGATCCTCGATGCTTTTGTCAGGAAAGCATTCCAGGCTGTCATGTTTGGTCCAGGATAAACTCCTACATGCTGTATATGGGCATGTTCTTAAGGGTTATCTCCAGGGACATATCTGA
Organism: Ichthyophis bannanicus; assembly: GCA_033557465.1. NCBI lineage: Eukaryota > Metazoa > Chordata > Amphibia > Gymnophiona > Ichthyophiidae > Ichthyophis > Ichthyophis bannanicus. The sequence continues at coordinate 499,566,380 of CM066035.1, forward strand.
GTTCAGCTCCTTTCTCTCAGAAGACAAATGGGCTCCTCATAAGGCTCTGATGCTTCGTGCCCAAAACACTTCCAAGTTTCTCACTAGAGCAGCTTTCGATGCCTTTGAGGCTACTAGCAGAAAGTAGCGGCCTGTAATGGGGCAAGGAGGACTGCATAGCTGCAAGCCTCAGATCTGGAGCAGTGGGTGCAAGATAAACTCATCAACATCCCTTGCAATGGAGAAAATCTGTTTGGGAAGGGCTGGCGTGAAAAGGCAGGTGACATCGAAACAGACGATCTCACCATGAAATGCTTGTCTAGAAAGACAGCTGATCAGATCAAGAAGACTTCTGCCTTAAAAAGAGGAGGTATTATCCATCCTACCCCTCCTACTTGGTCTATCAGCCTCAACAATCCCAACAGAAATAAGTGTCCTTGTCAACCTAGGAAACCTAAAACACCTAAAGCTCAGCCATCTCCACAACTTCAGCCTCTGGTGAGCTTTTGATTCATTTCTAGAGGGCATAGCCAGTCAGCCTCTCCAACCTTCCTTCTCCTCTCACATTCCAGGGAGGTTAACAAATTTTGCCCACAGATAGTCCCTCATCACCCTAGAACCCTGGACCTTAGAGCTCGTCAGTGTGGGCTATTGGCTCAAGTTCAAGGCTCTATCCCCCAATTTCTTTGTGGGCAAGGCCCGTATGGATCTCCAATGCTCCACTCTGCTACTGCAGAAGATCAAGTCTCTAACATCTCAAGGAACTGGCAAGGCCTGGGGTTCTTGTCCCGATACATCCTCATCCCAAAAAAGATAGGAGGCTTCAGGCCTATGCTCGACCTGAGAAATCTTAACAAATTCCTAGTGAGGGAAAAGTTCAAGATGATCTCACTGGGTACACTTCTCCCCTATCTTCAGCAAAACGACTGGCTCTGCTCTCTGGATCTCAAGGATGTTTACACACACATATCTTAATCCATCCACTATACAGACAGTATCTCAGATTTGTCTTCCCAGGGCACCGCTATCAATATTGCGTTCTTACCTTCGGACTGGCTTCGGCACCAAAGGTTTTCACAAAGTGTCTTTCGGTCATAGCAGCCTACCTGCGTATCTTGGTGATATTTGTCTTCCCTTACTGAGACAACTGGCTCATCATGGGAGATACCCCTCACATAGTCACCATATCACTTCAACGGACCATTCTCGTTCTGCAACATCTGGGATTTGTAGTAAATTACCCAAAATTACACCTGACTCCAGCCCAAACTCTGGAGTTCATAGGTGCTCGTCTAGATACAAGAGCTCGGGTCTACTTGCCAGAAGACCACCTTCATCGCCTAATCATCCTGACGACCCATTGCCAACAGCAGGCAACCCTCACAGCTCCTTGTTCACATGGCCTCCACAGTCCATATTATTCCATATGCCTATTTTCACATGTGCATGGCACAATTAACTCTCTCCGAGCAGTGGACGCAGTCAACAGGTCATCTCTGACAGGATCACAATTTCATCTCACCTGGTGAACTCCCTCCAATGGTGGCGAGCAGCCCAAAACCTTCTTGTAGGTCTATGCCACAGTCTACCCTGACCGCCAATGCTTCCAAGCACGGCTGGGGAGCACATCTCATCACACAGGGCCAATGGACTCCTCGGGAGGCCTCTCACAACATAAATTTCTTGGAGCTCAGGGCAATTGCCAATGCATTTCGAGTTTTTTGTTCCTATCTAATGGGACAAACGGTAATTGTTTAGACCAACAATCAAGTTGCCACATTCTATGTCAACAAGCAGGGAGGTATGGGTTCTTGCCTCCTGTGTGACAAGGCAACCCCTCTTTGGGATTTTGCGATATCCCATCACATTTGTCTCCAGGCTTTTTATCTCCCAGGGGAGGAGAATCAGTTAACCGACAGACACAGCCGGGTTCTTCATCCACACGAGCATCCGGATGCTCCATCACCGGATGGCACAACACTTATTCCACTTATGGGGGATGCCTATAAGTCAACCTGTTTGCTTCTCCAGTGAACGCCCAGCTGCTTCACATCTGTTCAGGATACACTCTCCACACAGTGAAAGCTTGGGTGCTTTCCTCATTCATTGGGTGCAGGGTCTGTTTTATGCATTCCCACCAATTCTTCTCATTCCAAAGACACTTTTCAAGTTACAGTTGGACAGGGGCAAAATGATTCTAATCATCCCATTTTGGCCCCGACAATCATGGTTTCACCTACTTCTTCATTTGACTCTGTCAGCCTCTCTGATTAGGCTGTGCACCTGACCTGTTCTCTCAGGACCAGGGGACACTGCTTTATCCCAGCCTCAAGACTCTGTGCTTGACAGCATGGCTGCTGAGCGCTTCATCCTCTCTGACCTTGAGCTCCCAGAGGATGTAACTCAGTTCTTATTGGCTTCTCGAAAAGATTCTATGAGGCGTACCTATGCCTTCAAGTGGCACAGATTTTCCCTCTGGTGCTCCCAGAAAGCTCTCAATCCTTTCACTTGTGCAGGAGAACACCTGCTGCAGTAGTACCACCTTCATTTTTCTTTTCCTGGACTGAAAAATAATTCTGTTAGAGTGCACTTGAGTGCAATTGCAGCCTCGCCACCCATTTGGAGATCACCCAATCTGTTTTCATCCACTGGTAGGGTGGTTCATGCGGGGGCTCCTTTTAACAAAGCCACCAATGGGCCCCCTCCCTAACCTCAGCACGTAGGGTCACTGAGTTACAAGTTGTGGTGGACTATGCCCCTTACACTCGCTTCCACCATGATAAGGTCATCCTCAGGACACATCCTAAGTTCTTTCCAAAGCTGGTTACTCCTTTCCACCTCAACCAAACCATCTCTCTTCTGACTTTTTTTCCTAGGCTGCACGCTTCTAAGGCAGAAGCAACCTTACACACTTTGGACTGCAAAAGTGCTTGCGTTCTTCTTTGACTGTACTAAGGGTCATCACCAATCCTTCCAACTGTTAGTGTTTTTTGACGGTAGTCACCTGGAGGTCTCGGATCCAAAAGGACCATTTCTAACTGGATCACTGACTGCATATCTTTCACATATGTGCAGGCTGGTCTGTCTCTCCAGGGACATGTCACAGCACACAGTGTCCGAACCATGGTTGCTATGATAGCCGACCTTCACTCTGTCTCGCTTTCTGAGCTCTGCCAACCAGCCACGTGGTCTTTACTACATACCTTTGCTGCCCACTATTGCCTTGACAAAGACTCCAGTCGAGATGCTTAATTCGGACAGGCCATCTTAAGGAACCTCTTTCAGATTTAGAGCAACTCTGCCTACCGTCCATTTTCGACTACCCCAAGAGGAGTGTGCCCAAAGGGCTGAGTCTGACGGATCCCTGCTTTACCCTGTTTTAGTCCGTCTCTTCTCTCCTGCTGGGTAGTCGATGGCTAGGGAGTCTCAAGTGTGAAGACTGCATTCCTGCTTGTTCCTGGAGGTAGCTTAGTTACTCATCTGTAACAGGTGATCTCTGGGAACAGCAGGAATCAGTCTTCACAACCCACCTACTTCCCTTCATAGCTGTCATCATTCCATTTTTCACTTACCTTTTCTCTTATGAGGTTTTCTCTGCTTTATGCCTGACTGAGGAGAATTACTGGGAAGGCGGGAAGGCAGACACGCATGCGTGGAGTGATGCTCCCAAGAACATTCCTATTGGATGATGGGGAGTATTCCTCTGCCGGGCTCCATTGATGCTGACGTCACCTATATGTGAAGACTGATTCCTGCTGTTACAGGTGAGTAACTACGCTTCCTCTTTCCTCCACCACCTGGGAAGTTCATGACAGTTCCATGAGCAGAAAACTTCCTAATAACATTGTGAACTGTAGACACAGGAAACTCAAGGTATTTAGAGATGTCCTTGTACCCCTTTAAAGTTTGATGTTTTGGTGGTGATGGCTTTTCTGTCAGTCTCAGACAGCTCTTTTGTCTTCACCATTGTGAAAATGGAACAGGGAGCGAATGTGGCCATTTTAAGAATTAGAGCCATCATTCATCGGTTGATTCAAGTCATGTTAGAGTGCAATTGCACTGGAAAATGGAATAATGAGTGAGGTTATCAAATTTGCAGATGAGACAAAACTATTTAAAGTTGTTAAAACCCATGAGGATTGTGGAAAATTGCAAGAGGATCTTGATAAATTGGAAGACTGGGCATCAAAATGGCAGATGAAATTTAATGTGGACAAGTGCAAAATTATGCACCTAGGAAAGAACAACCCAAACTATGGTTACACGATGCAAGGTTCCACATTGGGAACCACCACCCAGGAAGAATATTTAGGCGGCGGCGTGGATAACATGTTAAACCCTCCGCCCAGTGTGCAGCAGCAGCCAAGAGAGCAAATAGAATGCTAGGTATCATAAGGAAAGGAATGGAAAATAAAACAAAACATATTATAATGCCTCTGTATTGTTCCATGGTGCGACCTCACCTTGAATATTGTGTGCAATTCTGGTCGCCGTATCTTAAAAAGGATAGAAAAAGTACAGAGAAGAACCACCAAAATGGTAAAGGGGATGGAAGGATACTCCTATGAAGAGAGGCTAAAAAGGTTAGGGCTCTTAACCTGGAAAAGAGACGGCTGGGGGGAGATATGATAGAGGTCTATAAATTAATGAATGGAGTGGAACGGGTAAATGTATGTCGATTGTTTACGTCATCAGAATATAAAAAGACTAGGGGACATGCAATGAAGCTACAGGGTAACCTATTTAAGACTAATAAGAGAAAATATTTTTTCACTCAACATGTAATCAAACTCTGGAATTTGTTACTGGAGGATGTAGTAAAAGTTGTTAGTGTAGCTGAGTTTAAAAAAGGTTTGGACAAGTTCCTGGAGGAAAGGTCTATAAACCATTATTAAAAGGGACCCAGGATATCACTGCTTGACCCAGTCCAAGCATTGAGGAACCTGTCTTTTGGGGAGACTGGTAGGTACTTATGACTTAGATTGGCCACCGTTGGAAACAGGATGGACCTTGGTAAGTGAGTACTGACAATTGATCACCAGTATGGCATGTTCTTATGTGAGTACTGACAATTGATCACCAGTATGGCATGTTCTTATGTGAGTACTGACAATTGATCACACGTGCGTCTAATGTTACTGCAATGGGAATGTGGTTCTTCTGTTTAAATCCTTTATAAGGGTGCCAATAATCATATTCTCAGAAAAATAAGAGGATATTTCTACCTGAATAACTAAATACTATCTAGACCATAATATTTTGTTGGATCATTTGCCTTGAGAGATTACTCTCCCCTGTAGCAAACCCTCCGGTTTTTTTTCTCTTTTATAGAAGGAAAAATCCCTCTGCAACACACAAGGGACGACACAAGCTTACCCCCAGATGTACTTATCTGAAGCAGCCCCAGCGCTATGACTGTTATGATAAATTGTTGGAATTGGCTGGCCTTTACTTATGAGTTTTGTCACAGCCATTGCCATCAAGCAAACTTTTGAGACAGCGTTGGATGTATGGACTCTCTGGTGATGCTTCATGGGAGAGTAATCTTTCAAGGCAAACGATACAACAAAAAAATATGGTCTAGATAGTATTTAGATATTCAGGAAGAATTAATATCCTCTTATTTTTTGAATATATAGTTGGGGATTAGGGCAGTCTTTTTAATTAGTGGTAATAATCGTATCCTGTCAATATTCTAGTTTTTATACTATTTTCTTTATTGATCTTGTTTTATTTGTTTCTTTTATGTGTCAAATATATGTGCATATATAGTCCAAAGCCATTTCACTGGCCACTTTTTTAGGAGATATTGGACATTAAAGGGTTGAACTGCAAGAGTGCCAATGATGTTGACCACAACTGTATATGCTTGGGGACGAATACTGATTTTGCCACCAGTGACTCAAGCTGATAGAGGCATTGGCATGATGTCATTGAAACCTGAACATTTCGTTGACTTTGTCTCCACTCATCTGCTGGTAGGGGGAGCACAACACATTTGTCTGGATTGGTCTAGCAGGACTCGAGGAAAGGACATTTATCTGGTAAATAAAATGTCACCATATTCATCTGGATTTTGCATGTTCAGTACGTCGTCTGGGTGCACAAGGTATGATTCTAAAGAGTGCAGTGTCCCTGGACACTGTTAATCTGGGGCGCTCTCGTGCCACTTAGTGAAATGAAATGCATTTCAAAGGAGAACCAGTGTGGCTTTTTGATCCCCCTCCAATTCTGCTTTGGGCACTAAAATCTTAAATTCAGACCTGAACCTAATGAATATAAATGTGTGTGTTTGTGTTTAGCTCGTACCTATATAGGTGAGTTGAATTCTAGTACAGTAGGTATTACCTGTCCCTAGAAGGCTTATAGTCTAGGTTTGAGTCTAAGCAAGCAGAATGACTGTTATCCCATAAAGGAGCTAGTTTTTTAATAAGCTTTTTTTTAAACATATTTTTTCCACTTACCTTGCATTTAAGGGAAAATGGATGTAATTAGTGCTAAATGTCATTTGTATCCCTTCATACCAGCATAGAAGTGTTTAGTGTTGGCTAATTTGTATGACTAATCAGATGTCTAAGTGGGTAATTTGTATAAAACATTTTCTGTGTGTACAGTATATTTTATTTATTTAACAGTTTTTATATACTGCTTTTATACCAAAGCGGTTTACAATGAACAACAGCACATAATCTCTGGAGATTTTATATGTGAAAAATGACTTTTTCTCCAGGACCAAGCAGGAAGTCAGTCCTCACTTATGGGTGACGTCGGCGCCGACGGAGCCCTCGCGGAGCAATTTTCCCCAGCTTTCAAAGAAAGCCTTTGGGAATTGCAGCGCGCATGCGCGGTAGTCTTCCCGCCCGAAGGTGCCATCTTAGCCAGTCTTCTTTTTTCCGCGGAGCCCTACAGACGTCCCCGTCTTGTCCCCGCGAAAAAGTTGATTTTCCTCTGTATTTATCCTTTTTTCTTTCGGTTCGACGCCGGTCGTTTTCCCGCCCGGACTCGCGACGCCGGTCTCGAGTCCTCTAACGGTTTTTCGGTTTTTCTGACTTAGTCAGCTTTCGTTTTCGTTTTTTCCCTGGCAGCCCGGTCCTTTGACCTCGCAGGGGCCCTTTTTCCCCGATGGCTGCCAGTGGCTTTAAGCGGTGTGGTCGGTGTGACCGAAATATGTCACTCACCGACTCACACGACCTTTGCCTCCGCTGCCTGGGCCCAGATCACGAGGAACTGATCTGTGGGCCCTGCAGCAAACTGTCCTCGAAGGCGTTGAGAAGTCGGCGGGCATCAGCGCGAAAGAATCTTCGCTGACCCCAGCCGTACCCGGACCTCGTCGGAGGCCTCACTGTCGAAAGGCTCCAGTTCGGACCGTCGACGGAGCTCCTCCGACCGGGGTTCTCCCTCCGGGGACCATCGACGGAAGGAAAAACCCGCGAGGGCGGCGTCGGTGGACGCTCCTGGCTCCGCGAGGGCCAGGTCGCATAGCCCCGACAGCCGCCCCGGGTCCTTGGAGAAGGAGCACCTCCCGAAGCGACCTCGCCTGGAGTCGGAGATGCCTGCCCGGGTAAGTCCTGTTGTCCTTCTGGACTCGCCTCCGCGTCAGCCGACGTCGGGCCCGACGCCGTCGGGGCCCGAGTCGGGGGCTGCTGGGTCGCCTGAGCTCGGACTCAGGTTGACGGCCTTGGAGAGCAGATTGTCTGCCTTCATGGACCAGCAGCGGGCACTGCTCGCTGGCTTCGCTGGCGTCGCTGCCCCGACCGCCGGGACGTCGACGTCCAAGTCGACCCCGGAGACCGAGCCGATCCTCGAGTCGATGAGAACTCGAGTCGATCCTCGGTCGAGGTCGCCCTCGGCCTCCCGTTCGGGACCGAGGTCGCCGACGCCGACTCCCTCGGCGTCGGGGCGGCTGGCGCCGCACCCTGCCCGAGCCGACCCCACCGAGTCCTCGTCGGAGTCGGTCTGGGAGTCTGAGGAGGAAGAGTCACCTGATTCTTTCCGGACTCGGTGTGTCCCATCGGACTCTCCGGAGTCCGAGCCTCGGAAGCAGTCCCCCCCGGAGGATGCCCGGTTCTCGGATTTCGTTAGGGATATGGCCAAGGCTTTGGCCTTCCCTGCGGACCCCGAGGAGGAGCCTCGAGCCGAAGAGCTCGACGCCCTCCAGTATGACTCTCCCGCGAGGGAGCACTTTACTGTGCCGGTTCCTCCTATGCTGGAACGACTACTCTTCCGCATGTGGGAGAGTCCGGCCTCCTCGCCGGTCCTGAGCAAGCGGGTCGATTCTATCTATCGAGTCCGCAAGAGCCCTGGCTTTCAAAAGGCGCAGTTGCCACACCATTCCATGGTAGTGGAATCGGCCATGCATCGTCTTAAGAGCCAGAAGATGCACTCCTCGGTGCCTCCTGGAAGGGAGGCCCGTAACCTGGATGGCCTTGGCAAAAAGTGCTTCCAGGGCTCTATGCTCGCCTGTCGTGTCCAGACTTACCAGCTCTACATGGGCATGTATCTCAGGGATCTGGCTAAAGAGCTAGCCGGCTTCTCCGCTGGTTTGTCCGAGGAACCCTTGCGGAGGTTCCTAGCCTTGTCCACAGGTATTCGGGAATGCTCAAAGTTCATGTCCCGAGCAGCCTATGATGGCTTTGAAGCCTCGGCTCGAGTAGCCGCAGCCGGCATCGGTGCCCGCCGACAGGCTTGGCTTCAGTCGTCCGACCTTGAGCCCTGGGTACAGGACAAGTTGGTCGATGTCCCCTGCCGAGGCGAAAACCTCTTTGGCAAGCCCATGGCGGAAAAGGCTGCACAAATTGAGACTGAGACTCTCACCAGGACCAGGCTTTCTAGGAAGACCTCCGCCCCTTCCCAGAAAAAGAAGGGCTCGGGAAAAAAGACCTTTTACCCGAGGAAGGCGGCTGCCTACAAACAATACCCCCATTATCAGGCCCCTGCAGCTCCCCAACAGGGCCAGCAGGCCAAGGGACGGGGTAACGGGTCCCGTAGGCAGCAAGCCCCCAAGCCTGCGCCACCAGCCCCTGCTCAGCAGGGTGGGGGTTTTTGACTCGCTCAGCATAGCCTCTCCCCCCCCGCTGGTTCCCCCCAGCACCGGAGGCCGGCTGGTTCACTTCGCCGACAGGTGGTCCAGCATCACCGCAGATGCCTGGGTGCTTCAGGTCGTGCGAGAGGGCTACCTTCTCCACTTCCATCAGGTCCCTCCCTCCTATTTTCCGGGAGAGCCTCCGCGCCCCCCTCTGCACAGGGAGTTGCTCCTTCAGGAGTTAGCAGGTCTTCTGCAGGATCAGGCGGTGGAACCGGTGCCACACCACCTGAGAGGTCAGGGCTTCTATTCAAGGTATTTTCTGATACCAAAGAGAACAGGAGGCCTCCGACCCATCCTGGACTTGCGCAACCTCAACAAGTTCCTTGTGCGGGAGAAGTTCAAAATGCTTACCCTTGGAATCCTTCTGCCCTACCTCCAGCAGGGAGATTGGCTATGCTCCTTGGATCTAACGGATGCTTACACGCACATCCTCATCCACCCAAGCCACCGCCAATACCTAAGGTTTGTGGTGGCAGGAAATCATTACCAGTACAGAGTACTGCCCTTCGGCCTGTCCTCCGCACCGCGAGTCTTCACAAAATGTCTCGCGGTCGTGGCGGCCCATCTCCGGCTTCACGGCCTCTATGTTTTTCCGTACCTCGACGACTGGCTCATCAGAGCAGCATCCGCTCAGGAGGTCACCACCGCCACGTGCCGCACGGTGACTCTGCTGCAGCACTTGGGCTTTGTCATCAACTTCGCAAAGTCCACTTTGCTCCCCTCACAGGATCTCGAGTTCATCGGCGCAAGGCTGCACACCCCTCAGGCGCGAGCGTACCTACCGCTCGACAGGGCTCAGCGGCTCATGGATCTAGCCGACCGCTTTCGCAGCCAGCCCCTGGTCTCCGCCAGGCGCTTCCTGAGACTGCTCGGCCATATGGCTTCCACCGTCCATGTGACCCCCAATGCCCGCCTGAATATGCGGCCTGCTCAGTGGTGTCTCCGCCAGCAGTGGCGACAGGCCACGGGCGGCCTAGCAGACCTGGTACGCGTCTCCGAGCCGCTGGTCTCGTCTATCCGGTGGTGGCTCCGGCAGCCGAACCTGGTATTGGGAATGCCTTTCCAGTCACCTCAGCCGACCCGGGTGCTGACCACCGATGCATCCCTCCTGGGCTGGGGAGCCCATTGCCAAGAGGCACGTACTCAGGGCCTCTGGACCAAGTGGGAGTCTGCTCAGCAGATCAACTTCCTGGAACTCAGGGCGATCCGCCTAGCTCTCAAGGCCTTCTCCCACCTGACCTCCCAACAGTCCGTCCTTGTCCAGACGGACAATCAAGTTGCCATGTTCTACGTGAACAAGCAGGGGGGCACGGGCTCCTTCCTCCTCTGCCGGGAGGCACAGAAGCTCTGCTCTTGGGCCGTCAGTCACGGCATTCTCCTCAAGGCAGTTTATCTCCCGGGCCAAGAAAATTGCCTGGCGGACAAACTCAGCAGGGTCCTCCAGCCGCACGAGTGGCGTCTGGACCCCTTGATCGTTCAGAAGCTCTTCCTCAGGTGGGGCCTCCCCACAGTGGATCTCTTTGCCAGTCCTCACAACCGGCAGCTTCCTCGCTTCTGCTCTCGTCAGCCTCACCCCCTTCGGGTGGCGGCGGACGCCTTTCTGATCTCATGGTCGGGGAGCCTTCTGTACGCTTTCCCTCCATGCCCGTTAGTCTCTCGGACCCTTTTCAAGGTTCTCCGAGACAAAGCTTTCATGATCCTGGTGGCCCCTCGCTGGCCCAGGCAGCCGTGGTTTCCGCTCTTGCTGCAACTGGCGGTGGAGGATCCAATCCCTCTGGGGGTGCAACCGGATCTCCTCACCCAGGATCAGGGGTCCCTACTGCACCCCAACCTCAGGTCTCTCAACCTCATGGCCTGGCTGCTGAGAGGGTAGTCCTTGCTCCTCTCCTCTTGCCGGCAGAGGTGGAGGAGGTCGTCTTGGCTTCGCGACGGCCTTCTACCCGCAAATGCTACGCCCTTAAATGGCGTCGCTTTGCAGTCTGGTGTACCCAACAGTCTCAGGATCCCTTCTCCTGCCCGGTGTCGGTGGTCTTACAGTACTTGCTACACCTCTCTAATCTGGGACTTAAGTCCAACTCCGTCAAAGTTCACCTCAGTGCTCTTTCCGCACATCATGTGCCGGTGGACGGCAGACCTCTCTCCAACGACCCTCTCGTAGCGAGGTTTCTCCGAGGTCTCCTACTACTTAAACCACCTCTGCGCCCGCCAGCGCCTGACTGGGACCTGAATGTGGTTTTACAGCGGATCACCTGTCCGCCTTTTGAACCTATGGCTACCTGCTCTCTCCGTTTTCTGTCTTGGAAAACGCTGTTCTTGATAGCCCTCACTTCCGCTAGGCGCGTAAGTGAATTACAGGCCCTCGTGTCTGATCCCCCCTACACTCGGTTCTACAAGAATAGGGTAGTCCTACGGACTCACCCAAAGTTTCTGCCTAAAGTGGTCTCCCCTTTTCACTTGAATCAGGAGGTGGTACTTCCAACCTTCTTTCCCAGACCACACTCCAGCCGAGCTGAGACGGTCCTCCATACCCTGGACTGTAGAAGGGCGTTGAACTTCTACCTTGACCGTACGCGGGAGCACCGTAAAGCTGCTCAGCTTTTTGTGTCTTTTGACCCCAATAAATTGGGGCTCCCGGTCTCGAAGCGTACTCTGTCCATCTGGGTTGCGGACTGTATCTCTTGGGCTTATGGGGCAGCCGGACTCTCCTTAGAAAGTCGAGTCACGGCTCATTGCGTTCGGGCAAAGGCCACGTCAGTGGCTTACCTCCGCTCTGTTCCGCTGGCAGACATCTGCCGGGCCGCTACTTGGTCTTCGAGCCAGACTTTTGCGGTCCATTACTGTCTCGAGAGGGAGTCCCGTAGGGACAGTGCTTTCGGACAGGCAGTCCTCCGTAATCTCTTTGAGGTCTGAGCAACTCCTACCCTCCATCCCGGATGTGGGCTACCGGTGGGTGTTAATTCAGCGAAGATTCTATCCTTCTGTGCTGCTGAGCTAGAGGGAGCTCATTTTTGTGCTTAGGGTCTCCGGTAGCCTTGAGCTTGGGAGTCCCATAAGTGAGGACTGACTTCCTGCTTGGTCCTGGAGAAAGCGTAGTTACTCACCTGTAACAGGTGTTCTCCAGGAGCAGCAGGAATCAGTCCTCACTACCCTCCCTCCTCCCCTTGGAGTTGCAATCGTCTGCTTATGTTCTTTTTGCAAATTTTTATGCTGTCTTTTTAGCTATGTCATCTGACTGGCTAAGATGGCACCTTCGGGCGGGAAGACTACCGCGCATGCGCGCTGCAATTCCCAAAGGCTTTCTTTGAAAGCTGGGGAAAATTGCTCCGCGAGGGCTCCGTCGGCGCCGACGTCACCCATAAGTGAGGACTGATTCCTGCTGCTCCTGGAGAACACCTGTTACAGGTGAGTAACTACGCTATATTCTCCAGGACCAAGCAGGCAGTCACTCCTCACATATGGGTGACGGCGCCGATGGAGCCCCCGTGCAGAGCATTTTCCCAGCTTTCAAAGAAAGCCTTTGGGAATGCAGCGCGCCTGCGCGGTCCCCTTCCTGTCCATGGGTTCCATCTTGCTCAGTCTCAGGAGGCCCGGAACCTGGATGCCCTCGGTAGAAAGTGCTTCCAGGGCTCTATGCTGTCTTGCCGTGTCCAGACCCTACCAGCTGTACATGGGCATGTACCTACGAGACCTGGTGAAGGAGATTGCCGGGATCTCAGCTGGTCTCTCCGAGGAACCTTTGCAGAGGTTCAGAGCTTTGTCAACAGGGATTCGAGAGTGCTCGAACTTTATCTCTCGAGCAGCCTATGATGGCTTCGAGGCTTCGGCCCGGGTAGCCGTGGCCGGCATCGGTGCACGCTGTCGGGCCTTGCTACAGTCATCAGACCTGGAGCCATAGGTGCAGGAAAAGTTGGTCGATGTCCCTTGCTGAGGTGAAAACCTCTTTGGTAAGCCCATGACTGAAAAGGCTGCGGAAATCGAGACTGAGACTCTCACCAGGACAAGGCTGTCCAGGAAGACTTCTGGCCCTTCTCAGAAAAAGAAGGGCTCTGGGAAGAAGCCATTTTTCCCGAGGAAGGGTGCTGCATACAAATCCTACCCTCAATATCAGGCCTCTCCAGCTCCCCAACAGGGCCAGCAGGCCAAGGGGCAGGGGTATGGGCTCTGTAGGCAGAAGACCCCCAAGCCGCCAGCTCCGGCTCCTGCGCAGCAGGGAGCGGGGTTTTGACTCCCACAGCATAGCCTCTTCTCCACAGCTGGCTCCACTCAGCACAGGAGGTCGGCTGACCCTGTACGCCTACAGGTGGCCAGCCATCACAGGGGATACCTGGGTCCTCAGCATAGTCCAAAAGGGCTACATGCTCCACTTCCACCCCCCTCCTCCTTTCCAGGGGAGCCTCCAAGACTCCCTCTGCACAGAAACCTCCTCCTTCAGGAGTTGGCAAGTCTCCTAAAGGAACAAGCGGTGGAACCGGTGCCTCACCACCTGAAAGGGCAAGGCTTCTACTCCAGGTACTTTCTGGTACCCAAAAGGACAGGAGGCCTCTGGCCTATCCTAGACTTGCAAAACCTAAACAAGTTTCTGGAGAGGGAAAAGTTCAAGATGCTTTTACCTTCAGCAGGGAGATTGGCTATGCTCCTTAGACCTAAAGAATGCTTATACTCACATTCTCATCCATACAGACCACAGACAATATCTCAGATTTTTGGTGGGAGGAAACCATTTCCAGTACAGAGTACTTCCCTTTGGCCTAACTTCCGCCCCCAGGGTTTTCGCCAAATGCCTGGCGGTGGTGGCGGCCTATCTCAGAAATCAGGGAATTTTTGTCTTCCCATACCTTGACAACTGGCTCATCAGAGGTCAGTCTCTCCAGGAGGCCAGACAAGCCACTCTTCGCACTGTCTCTCTTCTTCAGCATCTGGGCTTTGTCATAAACTACGCAAAGTCCACTTTGCTCCCCTCACAGAACCTAGAGTTTATAGGGGCAAAATTAAACACCCTGCTGGCAAGAGCTTACTTGCCCAAGAACAGGGCCCACAGGCTGATGGACTTGGCCAACCAATTCCAAAGCAATTCTCAGGTGAACCGCCAGACACTTCCTGCGGCTCCTGGGCCACATGGCATCCACGGTACATGTGACCCCGAATGCCCGTCTGCACATGCGGGCAGCTCAGTGGTGCCTCAGAGCTCAGTGGGCGCAAGCCACAGGTGACCTCCGAGACAGAGTAAAGGTGTCCAAACCACTCTTGGACTCCTTGCAGTGGTGGCTACATCTCCCAAACCTTCTCAGGGGGGTACCCTTTCAGGCCCCAGCACACACCAGGGTGCTGACGACCGATGCTTCTTTAAAGGGCTGGGGTGCACATTGCCAGAGCAAGTGCACTCAAGGCCTCTGGTCTCCTCGGGAGGCCACACAGCAGATCAATCTTTTGGAGCTGTGAGCAATCCGCTTGGCTCTACAGACTTTTTCTCATGCCCTCTCTCACCAGTCTGTCTTAGTTCAGACAGACAATCAGGTAGCAATGTTCTATGTGAACAAGCAAGGGGGCACAGGGTCCAGACTCCTATGTCAGGAGGCGCAGGCCTTTTGCTCCTTTGCAAACAGGACATGTTTCTCAAAGCAGTTTATCTAACTGGTCAGGAAAACATTTTGGCAGACAAACTAAGCAGGATTCTCCAGCTTCACGAATGGCGGTTGAATCCACTGGTGGTTCAGCAGATCTTTCTACGATGGGGACTTTTATCCATCAATCTCTTTGCAAGTCCACTGAACCATCAGCTGCCCAGGTTTTGCTCCAGACAGCCGCATCCCCTGAGAATGGCAGCAGATGCGTTTCTGATCTCTTGGTCTACGAGCCTCCTGTATGCGTTTCCTCCCATGCCCCTGGTGGCCTGAACTCTGTTCAAGATTCTACGGGACAAGGCCACGGTGATTCTGGTAGCCCCCAGATGGCCTAGGCAACCGTGGTTTCCACGTCTTCTGCAGTTGGCAGTGGAAACTCCATTCCCTCTGGGGTTGCAACCTTATCTCCTGTCTCAGGATCAGGGTTCCCTTCTGCACCCCAATCTCAGATCCCTCAATCTGATGGCCTGGCTGCTGAAAGGATAGTGCTAGCTCCCTTGCTTCTACCTAGGGAAGTTGAGGAGGTGGTCTTGGCCTCGAGGAGGCAATCCACCAGAAAGTCCTATGCACTCAAGTGGCGCAGGTTCTCAGTGTGAAGCACAATGAAGATCCTTTCTCCTGCCTGGTGCCAGTAGTGCTACAATACCTACTTCACCTGTCAGACCTAGGCCTTAAGTCCAACTCTGTTCGGATCCACCTCAGTGCTCTTTCAGCACACCACTCACCAGTGGAGGGACAGTCGCTGTCGGTTCATCCCTTGGTGTCCCGCTTCCTCAGAGGCCTGCTTTTGCTCAAGCCTCCGATTCGTCTACCTGCCACTGAGTGGAACCTGAACGTGGTCTTGCAACAACTTACTTGCCCACCATTTGAGCCGATGGCTACTTGCCATTTACGCTTCCTTTCTTGGAAGGCGCTCTTCCGGGTAGCTCTTACTTCGGCCAGACGTGTGAGTGAACTACAAGCTCTGGTTTCTGATAGACCGTACACACGGTTCTATAGCAACGGGGTGGTCCTTCAGACTCATCCGAAGTTCCTTCCAAAAGTTGTCTCTTTCCACCTCAACCAGGAGGTGGTTCTTCCAGCATTCTTTCCCAGGCCACATACCAGCCGGGCTGAGACAGTCTTGCACACTCTGGACTATAAGAGGGCGTTGTCCTTTTACATTGAACGTACGCGGGGGCATCGAAGGGCTACTCAGCTCTTCATCTCCTTTGACCCTAATAAATTGGGGTTACCTGTCTCCAAGCGTACATTGTCCACTTGGGTAGCAGATTGTATCGCCTGGGCATACAAGGCAGCCGACCTTCCCTTGCAGGGTCAAGTCATGGCCCACTGTGTCAGGGCGAAAGCCCCGTCAGTAGCTCATCTCTGCTCTGTTCCGTTGGCAGATATCTGCCGGGCCGCTACTTGGGCTTCAAGCCAGACCTTTGCAGCCCACTATTGCCTCGAGAGAGAGTCCCAAAAGGGCAGTGCTTTCGGACAGGCGGTACTCCGTAATCTCTTTGAGGTTTAGGCAACTCCTACCCTCTGGCCCTTGTGTTGGGCTACCGTACAGGGGCGTTCTCAATGGATATTCTTATCACAGATGCTGAGGCACTTGAGAGGGAGCCATTTTTTTAGCTTTCGGTTCCCGGTAACCTAGAGCTGGGGAGTCCCATATGTGAGGACTGACTTCCTGCTTGGTCCTGGAGAAAGAGTGGTTACTCACCTGTAACAGGTGTTCTCCAGGAGCAGCAGGAATCAGTCCTCACGACCCTCCCTCCTCCCCTGGAGTTGCAGTCATATCCTTTATTTTGATTTTTGCTGTCTTTTAGCTATGTCATCAGACTGAGCAAGATGGCACCCTTGGGCGGGAAGGGGACCGCGCAGGCATGCTGCATTCCCAAAGGCTTTCTTTGAAAGCTGGGGAAATGCTCCGCACAGGGGCTCTGTCGGCTCCGACATCACCCATATGTGAGGACTGATTCCTGCTGCTCCTGGAGAACACCTGTTACAGGTGAGTAACTACTCTAAATGTATGGGCTTATATGTGCCTACAAGTATGTGCATGTTTGTGTGATCTAGGCATAGGCACTTTAGGGGTATAGTTTTGTCAGAGATGGAGTGGCGTTTTGATGTACACATGTGCGTTATAAAATTTACACATACACACACAGTACCTATAGGTGTAAATTTTGTATGAAAGCACTTGTATACTGTTAAAGATTATTGTAGGAGCTTAATTTATAAAGGCATTTCTTTATCATTCTTCTAGACCAGTCCAGATATATGGTCTTCTACCTGCAGATAGCAACAGAACTGCTTTGCTGATATCACCCTATATAAGGTCCTGTGCTGTCTTCAAGCACTCTGTAGTTTTCTGTCCCTAGTAGGTGGTAGAGTAGCAATCCTTTGTCATGGACAACTGGGTTGGCTACATATTTTGTGGTAAATGTTGCTGGGGTCTCTCTGCTGGTGCTGCATTACCACCCACCAGATGACAAACATTGCCATAATGGCCTGTGTACCCTGATTCCCTAAATTGGGCTTCCAGAACCACCCTCCCCACACTTTCCTATGTCATTGGTATCAATATGTACCAAGACAGCAGCCCCCTCCTTCCCTCACCACTATCTAAAACCTTATCTAGGTGCACATGAGGGTCACCACCTTTGCACCAGGCAGGCTGGGTTACCAGGCGATCTTCACCTCCACCAGCCACCCAACTATCTACATGCTTAATGATTGAATCACCAATTATAATAGCCATCCTAACCCTTCCCTCATGGTCACATGGCCCTGAAGACGACATCTCTGTGTAAGGGTATTTCATCTGGAGGACAGGTCCTAGCTACAGGATCACTTCTAAGGTGATGCTCTCCTTTCACTTGATCTCTCTCCTCCATGGTAACAGTGAAGGTTCGAGACTGGATTTGGGACTTCTCCACCATATCCCTGTAGATCTTATCTATATACCTCTTGGTCTGCCTGAGCTTCTCCACGTCTTCTACTCTAGTCTCCAGAGATTGGACTCATTCCCTGAGAGCAATGAGCTCTTTGCAACCTCTCACCAACTGAAGGAAAATTATACCTGGGACAGTGCAAAAGACTGGATAACCCCCATCTCACTGTTGGACTGCTGTCTGGATCTTAGTTTTTTTTTATGATTCATATTTTATTGATTTTTCAACCTCCTGTTACATTTTGCTCTCTCTTATCCGTACATTCTCCTTGTCATTGCCATAGACATAACATCCAAAACCTATTTACATTCAGGCTTTCCTTTACTTCTATTACCTCTATAACATTGTCTACTACTTACCCCCTCCCTCCCACTCCCCCACCACTCCCCTTGTCCTTGGCTCTTAATGCAACAATTCCACAATTCAACAACTCCCCAATATAGCAATCATAATACGTTATTTGTTTTCCTCCACCTTTTTCTTCCTCCCTCCCATATTTTCTCAACTCCTTTCACCCTCCATGTTTCATACCATTGCCACACCTTTCTGTGTTTGTTTACCTAATGCATTCTGTATGCTTCCATCTCGCATAGGCCCCATATCTGTTCCAACTTCCCCACCACCTCTTTTATAGATGGTACCTCTACATTCTTCCACCATCTTAGGAGGCTCATTCGAGCTGTTATTATCCCATATCCCACAAATGTTGCCAGGTCTCCCTCCTCCTCTTCCATCCCCTCATTTAACACTACCATCGCTGGGGTTAACTTAATCTGTGTTCCCGTAATTTCCCCATATAACCTTTCCACTTTTCCCTAGTACCCGTGCACCTTTGGGCACTGCCATATCATATGTATTAGATCCCCTCTTGCCTCACATTTCTTCCAACATTCATTTGAAATGTCCAGATATATAGCTTTTAGCCTTACCGGTGTCCAATACATCCTTAACCTCACCTTTAAACTATTCTTCAGCATTGGGGTCCCCCGCACTAGCTTGTATGTTCTTTCATATATATCTTCCCATCTGCTATCATCCCATGGTCCTGGGATTTCTTCTTCCCACCTCCTCTGTCCCTTCGCCATTCCCTCCCCCTTCTGGAGGAGTAGTTTATATAGTTTAGATATCACCCCTTTCTTTGAATTTTACTTCCCCATCAGCTCCTCAAACTGGGGGGGTTTCATAGTTTGATTTTATCTCCCTATTTTGCAGGAAGTACCACAATTGCACATATGCATAATAATCTTTCTTCTCTATTTGATAGTCAAATGTCTGAATACCCACCCCCTTTCCCTATCATTTGTCCTAACCTTACTAACCCTTTACTAGCCCACACCACGTATACCTTTGTCTTTCCCCAGCCCAAATTTGCCTGCCGCCCTTATGAATGTGTACCTTGAGTATACGTTCCCTTTTAGAAGGTGTCCTCTCCATTCCTTCCATACCTGGAACATAAGTTCTGTAAATGGATTGCAATCTCTCTCTTTCTCCAGGACCAAGCAGGAAGTCAGTCCTCACTTATGGGTGACATCGACGTCGATGGAGCCCCCGTGTGGAGCATTTCCCCAGCTATCTAAGAAAGCCTTTGGGAATGCAGGCACGCATGCGCGGTCCCCTTCCCGCCTAAAGGTGCCATCTTGCTCAGTCTCTCTTTTTCCGTGGCACCCGGAAAAGTTGACTTTTTTTTTCAGCGATTACTTTCTTTTTCTCCGGTTCGACGCCGGTTCCCCTTCCTGACGGGTTTGGTACACTGGTATCGAGCCCATCTTCTATTTTTCAGTTTTTGCCCTTCGTGGCTGGCGTTCACACCCTTTTTCTTGTTTTCCCTGGAAGGCCAGTCCTTTGACCTCGCGGGGGCCCTTTTTTCCCCGATGGCTTCCAGTGGTTTCAAGAAGTGTGATCGGTGCAAGAAACTGTCTCACCGACACCCACGACTGCTGCCTTCGGTGCCTCAGCCCGGATCATGATCCCAAGATCTGTGGCCCATGTGGCAAAATCTCCACCAAGGCACTTCGAAGCCGTCAGCACCAGAAAGAGAGGATTTTCTCAGATTCTGCCTCCGACCGGGCCCGGACCTCGTCTGAGGCCTCGACGTCTCGGGAGTCTGATCCCGAGCATCGCCGGGGTTCATCGGACAGGGGGTCCCCCGATTGGGAACACAAGAGGAAGAAACAGCTCGTGAGGGCGGCGTCAGAAGAGGTCCCTGGTTCCTCGAGAGCCAGGTCTAAGACCCCAGACCGTCGTCCCGGGCCCTTGGAACAGGAGAAGCCGTCCAAGGTACCTCGTGTGGAGCCGGAGACCGTCGGACACGTAAGTCCTCGTGGACTCTCCTCCGAGGGAGCCGACGTCGGGCCCGGCGCCGCCGCCGGGGCCCGAGTCAGTGGCTGCTGAGTCTCCTGAGCTTGGACTCAGGCTGAAAGCCTTGGCATGCAGACTGTTTGCCTTCATGGATCAGCAGCGGGTACTGATGACCAGCCTCGCTGGTGCATCTGCCCCGACCACCGGGACATCGACGTCGAAGTCGACCCCGGAGACCGAGCCGATACTCGAGACCATGAAGGCTCGAAGTCGTCCTCGGTCACTGTCACCTTCGACCTCCCGCTCGGAACCGAGGACATCGACGCCGGTACCTTCGGCGTCGGGTCGGGTGCCACCTCGACCCACGTGGTCAGAGCCCCTCAACAACTCTTCGGATGAGTCAGCGTGGGAGACTGAGGACGAGGAGTCCCCAGACACCTTCCGGACTTGGTGCGTCCCTTCGGATGCACCGCAGTACGAGCCCCGGAGTAGGTCTCTCCCGGAGGACACCCGGTTCTCGGAGTTTGTTAGGGACGTGGCCAAAGCATTGGCGATTCCCGTGGACCCCGAGGAGGAGCCTCGAGCCGAGGAGCTCGAGGCCCTCCAGTATGACTCTCCTCTGAAAGAGGCCTTTACTGTGCCGGTTCCTCCGATGCTGGAACGGCTCCTCTTCCGGATGTGGGAGGCACCGGCCTCGGCGCCGGTCTTGAGCAGGCGGGTCGATTCCATCTATCGACTCCGTAAGAGCCCTGGATTCCAGAAGGCGCAGCATGCCGCACCATTCCATGGTGGTGGAATCGGCCATGCATCGTCTGAAGAGCCAGAAGATGCACTCCGCGGTGCTTCCCGGCAGAGAGGCCCGAAACCTGGATGCTTTCGGCAGAAAGTGGTTCCAGGGCTCGATGCTTGCTTGCCGTGTCCAGTCCTACCAGCTGTACATGGGCATGTACTTACGAGACCTGGCGAAGGAGATTGCCGGGTTCTCTGCTGGCCTCTCCGGGGAACCTTTGCAGAGGTTCCAGACTTTGTCCTCAGGAATCCGGGACTGCTCAAAGTTCATGTCCCGAGCGGCCTACGATGGCTTCGAGAGCCCGACGCCAAGCATGGCTGCAGTCATCGGACCTCGAGCCCTGGGTACAGGACAAGTTGGTCGATGTCCCTTGCCAAGGTAAAAACCTTTTTAGCAAACCCATGGCCGAGAAGGCAGCTGAGCTCGAAACCAAGCACCTGACTAGGACAAGGCTGTCCAGAAAAACCTCTGCCCCTTCTCACAAAAAGAAGGGCTTGGGTAAAAAGCCCTTTTACCCGAGAAAGGTGACTGCCTACAAACCTTTCCCTCAGTACCAGGCCTCCCCAGCTCCCCAGCAGGGTCAGCAGGCGAAGGGGCAGGGACATGGGCCCCGTCGGCAGAAGACCCCCAAGCCTTCGGCTCCTGCTCTTACTCAGCAGGGAGGTTTTTTTTTACTCCCACAGCATAGCCTTTCCACCTCTGCTGCCCCATTCCTGCACGGGAGGTCGTCTAGCCCTGTTTGCCCACAGGTGGCTACCCATTACAGGGGATGCTTGGGTGTTGAGCATCGTCCACAAGGGCTATATTCTCCATTTCCATCAGTTGCCTCCTCCTTACTTTCCAGGGGAGCCTCCCAGACCTCCTTTGCACACAGACCTCCTCCTTCAGGAACTCCAAGATCTGCTTCTGGACAAGGCGGTGGAGCCTGTACCTCTTCGCCTGCAGGGGCACGGGTTCTACTCCAGGTACTTCCTCGTGCCAAAGAGAACCGGTGGCCTACAGCCTATGCTAGACCTCAGGAACCTCAAGTTCTTGGAGAAAGAAAAGTTCAAGATGCTTACTCTTGGAACACTTCTGCCCTACCTCCAGCAGGGAGATCAGCTATGCTCCTTGGATCTGAAGGATGCGTACACTCACATCCTTATTCATCTGGACCACAGAAAATACCTCAGGTTCATTGTGGGAGGAAACCATTACCAGTACAGAGTACTCCCTTTTGGCCTCACCTCTGCCCCAAGGGTCTTTACAAAGTGCCTGGCAGTGGTAGCAGCCTACTTGAGGAATCCAGGTGTTTTTGTCTTCCCCTACCTGGGCGATTGGCTCATTAGGGGTCAGACAAGCAAAGGCTTACTTGCCAGGGGACAGAGCACAACGGCTCACAGACTTGGCAAACCAGTTTCTCAGCGTGCCAAGGCTTTTCGCCAGACTCTGTCTAAAGCTTCTAGGCCACATGGCATCGACAGTGCATGTGACCCCAAATGCCCGCCTCCACATGAGGCCTGCACAGTGGTATCTCAGAACTCAGTGGAAACAGGCCACAGGGAACCTAGCAGACAAAGTAAGGGTATCCACACCCTTCCTGAATTCCCTGCAGTGGTGGCTACACCCCCCCCCCCCAACTTGCTTCAGGGGGTATCTTTTCAGGTGCCTGTCCCCACAGAGGTAGTGACGACAGATGCCTCCTTGCAGGGCTGGGGTGCCCATTGTCTGGGAAAGTGCACTCAAGGCCTATGGTCTCCATGGGAGGCCACGCAACCGATCAACCTACTAGAGCATCGGGCTATCCAGTTAGCCCTCAAGACCTTACTCACACTTTGGCTCACCAGTCTGTTCTGGTTCAGACGGACAATCAAGTGGCCATGTTCTATGTGAACAAACAGGGAGGCACTGGGTCCAGGCCCTTGTGTCAGGAAGCACAGGCCCTGTATTCCTTTGTGCTCCAGCACCACATGTTCCTCAAAGCTGTGTATCTCCCTGGCCAGGAGAACTTCCCTGCAGACAGGTTAAGCAGGATTCTGCAACCCCATGAGTGGCAGCTGCACCCATTGGTGGTTCAAAAGAATTTCCTGAAATGGGGACTTCCATCCATAGATCTCTTCGTCATTCCCCTGAACCGGCAGCTGCCCAGGTTCTGTTCCAGTCAACCGCATCCCCTGAGGTTAGCAGCGGATGCCTTCCTGATTTCTTGGTCCCAGGGACTCCTGTATGCTTTCCTCCCACACCTCTGGTGGCCCGAACCTTGTTCAAAATTCTGAGGGACAAGGCCTCGGTACTTCTGATAGCTCCCAGGTGGCCGAGGCAGCCCTGGTTCCTACTTCTGCTTCAACTGGCAGTGGAAACTCCACTACCTCTGGGGTTGCAACCCGATCTTCTAACTCAGGATCAGGGTTCTCTTCTGCACCCCAATCTCAGATTTCTCAATTTGATGGCCTGGAGGCTGCAAGGGTAGTGCTGGCTCCTTGAGGCCTACCTCAGGAAGTAGAAGAGGTGGTCTTGGCCTCTAGAAAGCAATCCACCAGGAAAAACTATGCACTAAAGTGGAGAAGGTTCTCCTTGTGTCAGCAGCACAAGGAAGATCCTTTCGCCTGCACTGTCCCAGTAGTGCTTCAGTACCTTATGCACTTGTCCAATCAGGGCCTTAAGTCCAATTCTGTTCGGGTCCACCTCTCTGCTCTAGCAGCTCACCACTCTCTGGTGGAGGGACACTGTCGGTTCACCCTTTGGTGTCCAGGTTTCTCAGGGGCTTGCTCTTGCTCAAGCCTCCTCTCCGTCCACCGGCCCCTGAGTGGGAGTTGAATGTGGTCTTGCAGCAGCTGACTCGCCCACCTTTTGAGCCAATGGTTACATGTCCTCTCTGCTTCCTTTCTTGGAAGACTCTCTTCCTCGTAGCCCTGACCTCGGCCAGACGTGTGAGTGAGCTTCAAGCCCTGGTCTGACAGGCCATACACTCGCTTCTATAGGAACAGGGTAGTCCTTAGGACTCATCCTAAGTTCCTCCCAAAGGTTGTCTCCTCTTTCCACCTCAACCAGGAGGTGGTTCTTCCGACATTCTTCCCTAGGCCCCATGCCAGCCGGACTGAGACAGTCCTGCATACCCTGGACTGTAGGAGGGCCTTATCCTTCTACCTTGAGCGTACGCAGGGGCATAGGAGGGCTACTCAGCTCTTTGTGTCTTTTGACCCTAATAACTTGGGGTTACCTGTCTCCAAGTGTAACTTGTCCATTTGGGTGGCTGACTGTATCACCTGGGCTTACAGGGCAGCTGACCTTTCCTTGCAGGGTCGGGTCACGGCCCACCGTGTCAGGGCAATGGCTGCCTCAGTAGCTCATCTCTGTTCTGTACCGTTGGCAGACATCTGCAGGGCTGCAACTTGATCCTCAAGCCAGACCTTTGCGGCCCATTACTACCTGGAGAGGGAGTCCCGTAGGGACAGTGCTTTCAGTCAGGCAGTGCTCCGGAATCTCTCTGAGGTTTAGGCAACTCCTACCCTCCAACCCTCTGGTTGGGCTACCAGTGGGGGTTTGTTTCAGTGAAATCCTTTCTCTGATGCTGAGGCTAGAGGGAGCTTATTTTCAGCTCTGGGTCCCCGGTAGCCTGAAGCTGGGGAGTCCCATAAGTGAGGACTGACTTCCTGCTTGGTCCTGGAGAAAGAGTAGTTACTTACCTGTAACAGGTGTTCTCCAGGAGCAGCAGGAAAGCGAGGTTACTTACCTGTAACGGGGGTTCTCCGTGGACAGCAGGATAAGTCAGCCACACCTGGTGACGTCCTCCGGGTAGCGCCAAGGTCGGAAATGCTCTCCAGAGCTCAGATTTCTGAGCATGCCCCAGGTAACACACCTCCCTGGACCGCCCCTAGCCTGGCCAGTTGTTTCCCAAGCCAGTGATTCCCAGGCTAGGGAGCGGCCTTACATGCGGACCTCCTCCAGGGAAGGCGGGTGGGATTGTGTGGCTGACTTATCCTGCTGTCCACGGAGAACCCCTGTTACAGGTAAGTAACCTCCCTTTCTCCATGGACTGTAGGATGGCGTCAGCCACACCTGGTGTCTCCCTAGCTGCGCAGAGCGCGCTGAGGTGGAGGAGGTAGGCGTGAACAGAAGGCTACCGAGGCATGAGTCAGTGAATATGTTTACTTGACAGTGCAACAACAACGTGGTGCAATCACAGTGCAAACAAATGTGCAATAACAACAGCGTAGTGCAAACAAGGTGCAGTAAGGTGCGAGTGCAGTTCACAAAGTGTCAAACAAGGTGCATTTAGAAGGTACAGCAGTGGTTTCGACAAGTCCTTGGGTGGATCGTTCCTGTCACGGCCGAGCTTGGTGAGTCTCCAAAGCCATGGCGAGGACAGCGTTGCCAAGCGCGCAGGCCTCCTGAGACCTGAGGTCGAGGCAATAGTGTTTCTGGAACATGTGTGGAGTGGACCACGTGGCTGCTTTACAGATGTCGGTCAGGGGAACCGACCGTAGGTTGGCTAAGGAGGTGGCCAACACTCGCAGCTGGTGTGGCCCAACTCTTGGGTTCGGATGCGCTCCGGTTGGGTCGAGGCAATAGGAGATGCAGGAGGCGACCCAATGTGAAAGTTCTTATCGTGACCGGCTGCCCGGGCTTGTGCGGGTCGAAGGAGATGAACAGCTGCTCGCCCTTTCGGGCGGGTAGGGTCCTTTCCAGATAGATCCGGAGGGCACGGAGGCAGTCTAGGGTGTGTAGACGGTGCTCCTCCTCAGAGTGGTGTGACTCCGGAAAGAAGGAGGGCAGTTCGATGGACTGGTTGATATGAAAAGCCGATGGCATCTTGGGTACGAATCTGGGGTTTGTGCACAGGGAGGCCCGGTCAAGATGGAGCTGCGTGTACGGGGGGTGCGCTACCAGCGCTTGGAGCTCGCTGACTCTCCTGGCGGAAGTGATGGCTACCAGGAATAGCGTCTTCCAGGAGATGTACTTCATGTCCGCGGTGTCCATTGGTTCGAAGGGAGCCTGGGTAAGGCGATGTAGGACCACGCTGAGGTCCCAAGGGGGTACCGGGGCTCTGATCGGAGGTCTCAGGTTTGCTAGTCCTTTCATGAAGCGCACCGTTAGGGGCAGTGTTGCGATGGAGTCGGCTCCGTGCACAGGGGCGTGTAGGGCCGCAATGGCGAAGAGGTGCACTCGGATGGATTGTGTCTGGAGACCTCGGTCAGAGAGGAAGCTGAGATACTGCAAGACACAGGGAACTGGGCACGAAGTTGGGTCCAGTCCTCGTGCTCCGCACCAAATGCTGAACCTCTTCCATTTGAGGCTGTAGGACTTCCTGGTGGATGGTCTCCTGGCCGCAAGGACCACGTCCTGCACCTCTATCGGGAGTTGGAGGGTGGAGAGGTTCATCCGCTCAACCTCCAGGCAGTGAGCGAGAGGGCTTTGAGGTTGGGGTGTCTCGTGTAGCCCGCATTCTGCGTTAGAAGATCTGGCCTGAGCGGCAGGTGCACTGGGGCCTCGTGCGTCAGGCGTTTCAGGAGCGCAAACCACATCTGTCATGTTCAAAGGGGGACTACAAGGATGATTTGTGCTTTGTCCTGGATGATGCGTTGCAGCGTCGCTGGGATGAGGGGTTTGGGGGGAGGCGTATACCAGAGACCACTCCCCCCAATACACGTCGAATGCATCCCCCGATAGTCTCTTGTCCGACGGGTGTCTTGAGCAGAATAGGGGGCACTTGGCATTCTGCTCGGAGGCGAAGAGGTCGATCTCCGGGGTTCCCCACCTCTGGAAGAGGGAGTTGGAGACCTCTGGGAGGAGAAGCCCATTCGTGGGGCTGAAGTTGTCTGCTCAGCTTGTCTGCCAGTACGTTCATGTCCTTGGGAAGATACGAGGCGCGCAGCCAGCACTTGTTCTTCAAAGCCAGCATCCATATCGCTAGCGCCTCCTTGCAGAGGGAGCGGGATTGTGTGCCCCCTTGCTTGATGTAAAACATGGCCACTTGGTTGTCTGGACGATGATGGACATGCCCCGGAGGTGTGGTAGGAACGCCTTGAGGGCGTATCTGACCGCCCTCAGCTCCAGGAGGTTGATGTGAAGCTTCCGCTCCCTCGGAGGCCAGGCCGCTTGTGTGCTGAACTGATGGAAGTGCGCGCCCCAACCGGAGCAGGATGCGTCCGTGGTGAGGGTTGCCTGGTGCTGAGGTTGGTGGATATCCTTGCCCACGGAGAGGTTCGCTGGTATGGTCCACCAGCGTAGCTGCGACTGGACTGTGGGAGTCATCGGGATTCGGGAGGATAGAGACTGCGAGTGCTGGTTCCAGTGGGTCCGGAGATGCCACTGTAGCATGCGCATCCTCATCTTTGCCACTGGGATGATGGAGGTCGTGGCTGCCATGTGTCCCAGGAGGCACAAAACTGACTGAGCCGAGGGGTTGGCTGATGCCGCCAAGCTGGACGTGAGCGAGGTGACAGCCGACAGCCTGCGCTGCGGGAGGTAGGCTTTCGAGGACTGTGTGTCGATGACAGCTCCAATGAACTCCAGTTGTTGAGAAGGTCGAAGCTGTGATTTTTTTGTAGTTGACGACAAACCCCAGGGTGGAGATCAGGGTAGTGGTTGCGTGCAGGGCCGCTAGTAGCTCCTGAATCGAGGGAGCTGAGAGGAGCCAGTCGTCCAGGTAGGGAAAAACGGCAATGTTCTGCTTGCGGAGGTGAGCCGCTGCGACGGCCACACACTTTGTGAAGACGCGTGGGGCTGGGGATAGCCCAAAGGGGAGGACTCTGTACTGGTAGTGATGTCCCAGCACCTGGAATCGGAGGTACTTCCTGTGTGCCTTGTGGATGTTGATATGCGTGTATGCTTCCTGTAGATCCAGGGACACCAGCCAGTCGCCAGTCTGGATCAGCGGGAGGATGGAATTGAGGGAGTACATCCTGAATTTCTCTTTGGTGACAAATCTGTTCAATGCGCGCAGGTCCAAGATGGGGCGCACTCCGCCCGATCTTTTTGGGATGAGGAAGTATCTGGAGTAAAACCCTGTATTGATCTCAGATGGAGGAACCTGTTCTATCGCATGGGAGGACAGCAGGTGTATCAGATTCCTCATCTTTGTTGTGTTCTGTTCTTTCCTTTTATACCCGGTCAGACAGGTAATGATGTCTCTGGGTCTGTTTTCTCTCGGTTCCCCCAGTGCTCTATGCGCTCTGTCATTATTATTTCCTCAGGAGCCACTACTTCTCGCCATTTCTTGAGCAAATTAGAGCTGCCATTTTCGCACTGTACTGTAACTCTTTGTCCTCCGGAATGCCTCGAATCCTTAGATTATTCCTTTGGGATCTGTTTTCTAAATCTTCTCATTTATATTGCATGGTGTCTTGCCATTGCTGATCTGCTTCTTGTTGCTGCTCTATGCTTTGTAGGCGATTCTCATGGTTTCCCGCTGTGTGTATCAGTACAGCTATATCTTCCTTCAGATTGCCTATGAGCTCACTTAGCTCCGTTTTCACTGCTTGCACCTCATTTTTATTTCTGTAAACCATTCTTTTAGTTCTGCTTTGGTTAATTCCTTTATAGTATCTCCTCCTTGCTCTTGATTACTTCTGTGTACAAGCCCCTCTGTTTGCTCTATTTGTTCAGTCTGCCTAGTTTTATTTTCCAATGTAGTATGATCACTACTGCTGGTCCCTGCCCCTGCAAAGGCATATTCCCTCAAGACCATTGTTTTCCGACTTATGGCCATGCTGCCTCCGCCGGCCCCTCTGCCCCACTGCCTTTTCAAGGCACTATTCACTTATTACTCGAGCCTTGGCTTTGTCAGTTTTTATTGTTGCCAAAAAAGCATCTTAAAGGAAATGGAAAGACCCAAACGATGAAAACTGGAAACAGCACAAGCACTGGCAAGTTAAATGCAAGGCATTTATAAGGCAGGCAAAGGGAGAATTTGAGAAGAAGCTTGCTGCAGAAGCAAAAAGACATAATAGTTTTCTTCCCCCCAATTTGTGGGCTAGGGTGTGCAGACACTTTGTATAATGTGAAATTGCCTTTCAATGTATCTTGTATTTTTTTTTCCTTGTGTTTCTGTGCTATTTCTGACAAGGATAGTTTGTAACTTACTTGGTTTAATTTTGAAAATTTCATAAATAAAAAATTTAAAAAAAAAGACATAATAGACTTTTTCAAGCACATTTGTAGCAAAAAACCTGTGAGAGAGTCAGTTGGTCTATTAGATGATAGAGGGGTTAAAGGGGCACTAAGAGGTGACAAGGCGATAGCAGAGAGACTGAATGAATTCTTTGCTTTGGTCTTTACTGAGGAAGATGTAGGGATGTTACTCATGACTGTAAAGGTGCGGAAGAATTGAAGGAAATATTGATACATCAAGAAGATGTATTACAACTATTTGATAAACTGAAGAGTAGCAAATCACCTGGACTGGATGATATACATCCAAGGGTATTGAAAGAACTGAAATATGAGATTGCAGACCTGCTATTAGTAATCTGTGAACTATCATTAAAATCATCTGTAATACCTGAAGATTGGAGGATGGCGAATGTAACGCCAATTTTTAAAAATGGTTCCAGGGGTGATCCGGGAAACTACAGAACAGTGAGCCTGACGTCAGTACCGGGAAAAAAGGTAGAAATCATCATAAAGAACAAAATTGCTGAACATGTAGATAGTCATGGCTTAATGGGAGACAGCCAACATGGCTTTAGACAAGGAAGATCTTGACTTACTAATCTTATGTTTTTTTGAAGGTGTGAATGAACAGGTAGACAAAGGTGAGTTGGTTGTGTGATAAGGAAGCTTATCATAGCTCAGGTAGGAGCTATAGAAAAGATGATGTGACTCTGAACAAGCAACCTGTCAGTTTTGGTAGAAGTAAGAAAACAGAGTTTTCACATAAAAGACTACCAGTCCCAGAATGCACCAGGTTTCCAGCAGCCATGGGAGGGGCTGAAGTGAGAAAATGTGTGTGCAATCAAGAGAGCTATGAGGTAATCCCTAAGCACTCATCTCAAAGGGCAGGGCCTGATTCAACACAGCTGCGCTGTGTTAGGGAGGAGCACACATTAGGACAGAATAAGAATAGAGCTTATTCTACAGATAACAGCTACAGAAAGAGCTTCAGGGAGAGCTTCAGCAACGGCTACAAGCTCCAGCCCAGTTACAGGTTCAAGCATCACCTGGAGAAACAGAAGCCAAGCCAAGCGGATAGAGAAAGAAGGAAATTCTCTGGAAGGAAGAGAAGAAAGCCCATTGGAAGGTCTGGGAGAGACCAAGGCAGTACCCATACTGGGAGGTATTCCAAGTGCCAGCAGAGTCCATTGGACTGGAGTCAGCCAGAGGAATGGAATGGCAGAGATAGGAATCACCAGTGGCTACCTGGAAGAGAGAAGACTGCACGTGGAAGGGACTTTCAGACCAAGGCCAGAAGGTATGTGAGAGGAGATCCAGTGTCCAGGGATCAAGATTGGAAGGCTGGACATCAGAATTGGATTACATACTGGCCAGGCTATACAGAGAGGAATTATGATAGCAGGAGAGGCTCAGGTATGAACACTGATCCAGACCCTATCTATAATAGAGAATGGCAGCAAGGGAATAAGCATTCTCATGATAGTGCCTTAATGAAAGACTCGTCTGTGCCAATGTATGATAGTGACCCTGATTGATGAAGGGGGAGATACAGCAGATGAAACTATTCATTACATGGACTGTTCTCTATCTAAATGCTATTGCTAGCTTTCTGTGAGCAAACACCTCAGCCATCACAAAGAAACCTAACTTTGTTCTTTATTTCCACTGCAAACAGCTCTTAAAGCAGGATTTGGGTTCACACAGTAGCAGCCAGCCAGCTAAAGGGTTTCAGCTGGTCAATTGATAGTAATTAAAGCTGCACCTGATTGTGTGTGTGAGCAAGGGAGAATCACTGCTGGGATCTGCGTGGAAAATAAGCAGAAGTTAACCTAACAAGCAAAGTTTATTCATTTCTTTGTGCCTTTTTATTTGGTAATTATTTGCTAAGAAAACATTAGCTAATTGCCTGACAAGCTGAAGGTTGTTTTCTGATTTGCTTTGTGACTTTATGTTATCCATTTAAACACTGCAAGCAAGTAACCTCATTTATATTGCTAACAAGCATACTTGTGCTGGGTGAATTAAGCCCCATCAATAAAAGAAGTATTTTATTGGCCTTACCACTGGTATCACAACTCAATTATTGTCTTCAGCTGTGTTTGGGAGTGAAAGAACTACATTACCCACAATACCTTGCAAGAATCATATGAATATATGCATCGTCAAGATTGTGTAAGTTCTCACCCTAGGCAGCCGTCTGACAGTTGATATAGTGTATTTAGACTTTCAGAAAGCCTTTGACAAGGTTCCTCATCAAAGACCTTTGGCAAAATTAAAGAGTCATTGGATAAGAGGCAGTGTACTATTGTGGATCAGGAACTGGTTAAAAGATAGAAAGCAGTGGGTAGGGCTAAATGGCCAATTTTTCCAATGGAGAAAGGTGAATAGTGGTGTACCCCAGGGATCTATGCTGGGTCTGTTGCTTTTTGACATATTCATAAATGATTTGGAAAAGGGAATAATGAGTGAGGTTATCAAATTTGCAAATAACACAAAACTATTTAAAGTTGTTAAAACCCATGAGGATTGTGGAAAATTTCAAGAGGGTCTTGATAAATTGGAAGACTGGGCATCAAAATGGCAGATGAAATTTAATGTGGACAAGTGCAAAGTTATGCACCTAGGGAAGAACAACCCAAACTATGGTTACACGATGCAAGGTTCCACATTAGGAACCACCACCCAGGAAAAAGATTTAGGCGTCATTGTGGATAACATGTTAAAAACCCTCCGCCCAGTGTGCAGTGGTGGCCAAGAGAGCAAATAGAATGCTAGGTATCATAAGGAAAGGAATGGAAAATAAAACAAAGGATATTATAATGCCTCTATATCGTTCCATGGTGAGACCACACCTTGAATATTGTGTGCAATTCTGGTCGCCGTATCTTAAAAAGGATATTGCTTTATTAGAAAAGGTACAGAGAAGAGCCACCAAAATGGTAAAGGGGATGGAAGGATACCCCTATGAAGAAAGGCTAAAAAGGTTAGGGCTCTTTAACCTGGAAAAGAGACACCTGAGGGGAGATATGATAGAAGTCTATAAATTAATGAATGGAGTGGAACGAGTAAACGTAGATTGATTGTTTACGTTATCAGAATATAGAAAGACTAGGGGATATGTAATGAAGCTACAGGGTAAACTATTTAAGACTAATAAGAGAAAATATTTTTTCACTCAATGTGTAATCAAACTCTGGAATTTGTTACCGGAGGATGTAGTAAAGGCTGCTAGTGTAGCTGGGTTTAAAAAAGGTTTGGACAAGTTCCTGGAGGAAAGGTCCATAAACCATTATTAAAAAGGGACCCAGGATATCAATGCTTGACCCAATACAAGCATTGTAGAACCTGTGTCTTTTGGGGAACCTGCTAGGTGCGTATGACCTAGATTGGCCACTGTTGGAAATAGGATACTGGGCTTGATAGGCCTTGGTCTGACCCAGTATGGCATATCTTATGTTCTTATGTTCTCAGCATACTTTATTGCTTCCCCACTGTAGTGCTCCCCTCTTTAACCACACAGTCTCTTATAACACACACTCCTGCTGTTTTTGTTTTCTTTTTTCTCTGTCTTTCGTTGCATTTTTAATTCATTTTACTTTGCAAGGCTCACAGTATTGCATGTCTGCTTACTCACATCAAAATTCTCTTCCATACTTTATCTCTTTATTTATTTTTTCAGCATTTGTTTGTCCCCGGCAGCCTGGTGTTACTGTATTAGCTTACTCTGCTTTCCTCTGTACCACATGGCTTCTGATCGCCATCTTTAGCTCTTCACTGCCTCTCTGATTCTCCTGCACCACTTCTCACATACCGCAGCTCCCCGCCGCTCCTCTCACCTCTCCCCTGCCATCCTCAGAACTCTCAGCCCTGTATTGCTCCACTTTCCGCTTCCCTTTATTTGGTGTGTGTTTGTCTTCCAGCAGGATAGCCCCGGAGCGATATCCTCACACTGCCATTGGGATCAGTGACATCACTTCCTCCTCCCTCTGGATCTTAGTTTTTAAAGTTTTCTTTAGCTATTTAAAGTTCAGTTATTTATAGTTGTTGGGGGAATAGGGATGCTTGAACCGATACAAGTATACCAAAGTTTAAGGGACTTTGTTTAATGTTCATGTCAAGATGAATTACAAGTCCTTAACCCATCTTTTCCTTGAACATTTTTCCCTTCCACCTTAGCTCATAACCTTTACACCTTCCTCCCTATTCCTTTTGCAACTCTCAAATTCTTTTACACAACCATATGGCTCATTGTAAATTCATATGTAAATGGTTGATCTTTGATCTTTGTAATTAGTTCTTCTTGTTACCATATTTATTCATCGTTATCATGTTCCATGTAAACAGTTGAAACATACTGCTAAATATGTTCTATGTAAAACGTCTTGACTTGTAGAAAGACGGTATATAAAATTTGTTAAATAAATCTGTTCCTATGGTCTAATAATTTGCTGATGAAGATAAAGCAATTAAACCTGAAAGTGAATTAGATCACTTCTTTCCTCTTAACAGGTTTAAGAGCCTATAAAACAAAGATTATGCCTTGGATGGGTGAGAGTAGAGGTGGGTGAGTGGGAAAGAAACACTAACTGAATGTTAGCTTGTTATACTATGCCCTAACTGACTTTTGGTTTAACTGAAAGCTGGCTTGTTACACAGTGGAATGACTGACTTTATAAAACACAGAATTTTAAAATAGATATAGATTTTATCAGCTTAAACTCAAATAATTCCCTTTTTCCCCCCAAGAGTTTGAGTTAAAAGTACAGATACCTTCCCTGCAGCAGCAGCAGCTCCTCTCAGTAGACCTTTAAGATTGAAAATCACTGAGCTCTGGTTGACCTATTTAAATCTGTGCTTCTGAGGCAATCTTTTAACAGTTTCCTTGGTGATTCACATTGCCTTTGGATTGAAAGAGGGAGCCTTTCAAGTTGCCCTTTTGATCTCTCACTTGACTTTAACACCTATTTAAACAATTTCACAATTCTCTTGCTTCCTAACTGCAAGGCCTCTTTATAAAGGTTTTTTTTATAAAACAATTATAACTGACTTTTGGGCTGATGCAGAAAGCCGGCGCTAGACCCACACTGAAGTTATTTTTTTTACGTTCCCGAAAATGCACACATTTTAGTGTTAGATGCAGGAAGGATAGGGTATGCAAATGACCATGCACATGCACAAGACGCCTGCGCTAGTTTGGCTTGTTCGCCAGACACCGTGTGGCTAATTTGCATATCAGCCTCGACAGCATTTTGATGGCTTCCCCGGAGGCCGAGCCGATCCTTGAGGTCTTTTGGCCTCAAGTCGATCCTCGACCGAGGTTTCGATCTGGCTCCCGTTCCATGGGGCCGTGATTTTCCCCAGCCAGTGTGCTCAGCACCGGCCATGGGGCCTCCAAGGTCCACAGGTGGGGATCAGCCCCGGAGCCAACAAGCCATCCTTCTCTCGAGTCCTCGACAGATTATTCTGAGTGGGAAACGGAGGATGAGGGGTCACAGGACCCGTCACCACTGCGGCATCCCCTCATATTCCCCTCCCTTGGTGTGTCGGTCCCCACCCGAGGACATAGCGCTTCTTGACTTCATCAGGGACATGTCCAAGGCCCTAGCTTTCCCGATGGACTCGGAGGAGGACCCTCAGACGGAGGAGCTAGAGATCCTCCAATACGAGGCCCCTCCGAGGGAATCACTCACGGTGCCCATCCCACCCATCCTGGAATGGCTAATGCTCCATATAAGGGAGACAGCGGCATCGGTGTCGATGGTGAGCAAGCGGCTCAACTCGATGTATTGAGTCTGTTGGAGCCCGGGCTTCCAGAAGTCACATCTGCCACACAACTCCATGATGGTGGAGTCGGCCATGCATTGTCTAAAGAGTCAGAAGACACACTTAGTGCCCGCTGACAGGAAGGCACACATCCTCGATGCCCTTGGCAGAAAGTGCTACCAGGGCTTGATGCTCATCAGCCGAATACAGGCATACCAGCTGTACATGGGCATGTACCTGAGAGACCTGGCTGTACATAGGCATGTACCTGAGAAACCCCTGCAGCGGTTCAAGAACCTGGCCAAAGCCGTCCATGAGTGCTCCAAGTTTGTCTTGGGCAGCCTATGACAGCTTCGAGTTGGCGGCTCGAGTAGCGGCATCGGGTATTGAAGCCCAAGCCAGGCTTGGCTACAGTCATCTGACCTCGAGCAATGGGTTCAGGATAAATTGGTCAGTGTCCCATGCCAGGGAGAGAACCTCCATGGCAAACCCATGACCGACAAGGCTTCCGAGCTGGAGACCAAGTTCATGACGAGGACCTGGCTCTAAAAAGACCGCTGCCCCTCCCTGACAGAAGGACTCGGGTAAAAATACCTTCTACCCGAGGAAAGGGGCTGCAACTACCCACCTTTTCAGGCTTCCCTGGCTCCCCAGCTGGGTCAGCAGGCCAAGGGACATGGGCATGGCCCTCGTAAGCAGAAGGCTCCACCCCAAGGAGGTCAGCAGCCCACAGGGAGATGTCTCATTCACTATGCCCAAAGGTGGCCAGCCATCACCACCCATTCTTGGGCACTCCAAGTGGTCAAGGTGGGTTACCTCCTCCACCTGGCCCAGACACCTCCCCCTTTCTTTCAGGGAGAGCCTCCCAGATCTTCCCTTCATCAGACCTTCTGCTGAAGGAACTGACAGGTCTTCTCAAGGACAGAGCAGTAGAACCAGTTCCCCACCATCTCAGGGGCAAAGGGTTCTACTCCAGGTACTTCCTCATACCAAAAAGAACAGAGGGCCTAAGGCCCATCCTTGACCTGCACAATCTAAACAGATTCCTGGTGAGGGAGAAGTTCAAGATGCTCTCCCTTGGAACATTGCTGCCTTACCTCAAGCAGGAAGATTGGCTATGCTCCTTGGATCTGAAGGATGCCTACACCCACATCCTCATTCACCCCAAACTCACGAAGTAGCAGAGGTTCATGGTGGAGGGCAGCCATTACCAGTACAGGGTGCTGCCCTTCGGCTTGCCTTCCGCCCCAATGGCTTTCATCAAGTGTCTGGCAGTAGTGGCCAGTTCATCTTCCTCCAGGGGCTGTTTGTCTTCCCCTACCTGTACGATTGGCACATAAAGGGAGACACAGTCTCAGAAGTGCAGCAGGCAACCGCACGTACCATCCAGGTCATACAAAATCTGGTATTTGTAATAAACTACCGTACCCCAAGACCTACCTCCTCCCGACAGTGTCTGGAATTCATAGGGGCAAGATTAGACACCCTCCAGGCAAAGGCCTTCCTTCCAGGGGAACGAGCTGCCAGGCTCAGGGCTCTTGTCCTGGACATACAACGCCGTCCCTCGCTCTCTGCTTGGCTTCTGCTGTGCCTACTCGAACACATGGCCTCCACGGTCCATGTCACCCCAGATGCCCGCCTCCACATGAGGGCCGCACATTGATGCCTTCGGGACCAGTGGATGCAGGCCACAGGCCGTCTCCATGACAGAGTTGTAGTGACCTGCCGGGTGGCAGAATCCCTGACCTGGTGCCAAAATCCCCAGCACCTTGAGGCAGGGATGCCCTTCCAGACTCCATGCCCCTTAAGGGTTCTTATAATGGATGTCTCCCTGATGGGATGTGGAGCCCACTGCGAGGACCTCCGCACCCAGGGCAGCTGGTCGCAGGGCAAGAGCAACCAGCAGATCCACCTCCTGAAATTACGGGCGATACACCTATCCCTCCAAGCCTTTGGCCTCTATCTACGTCGCCAACCAGTGTTGGTCCAAACAGACAATCAGGTGGCTATGTTCTATGTGAACAAGCAGGGGGGCACGAAGTCCCACACCCTTTGCCATGAGGCGATGGCCCTCTGCTTCTACGTAGTCCAGCAGGGCATACTGTTACGGGCAGTATACCTGCCAGGCCAGGACAATGCACTGGCTGACAGATTAAGCAGTGTCCTCCAGTTGCACGAGTGGCAGCTAGAGCCCAGAGTAGCCAGCTGACTTTTCCACCTCTGGGGGGAACCATAGATAGACCTGTTTGCCAGCATGGACAACACCTTCTGCTTTCGGCAAGCACACCCTTCCTGGGTGGCGGCAGATGAGTTTCTCATCTCATCTCATGATTGGAAGGTTTCATGTACGCCTTCCCACCCACACCGCTAATTGCCAAGACGTTATTCAGGACTCTCCGTGACAAGGCCTCGCTGATCCTGATAGCCTCTCAATAGCCTAGGCAGCCATGGTTCCCGCTACTTCTCTTTCTGTCAGTGTAAACTCCCATCCCATTGGGGTGCTCCCCAGGGCTCCTGTCACAGGAGGGGGTGCTCTCTTGCACCCCAATCTAGGCTTCCTGTCACTGACAGCATGGCTGCTGAAAGGGTGACCCTAGCCCCTTTCGACCTTTTGGAAGAAGTGGAGGAGATCATGCTGGCTTCCCGTAAGTCCTCCACCAAGAAAGCAAACCCCTTCTAGTGGCACAGATTTTCAGTCTGGTGCAGAGAGCTTGGGATTAGCCCATTCTGTTTGTTGCAGCTGGTGCTGCAGTACCTTCTCCATCTCTCTCATTCTGGACTCAAATCAAACTCTGTCAGAGTGCATCTCAGTGCCATGGCAGCACATCACCACCAGGTGGATGACTAACCCCTCTCAGCCCAGCCATTGGTGACCCGCTTCATGAGGGGATTCCTTTTATTGAAACCCCTGGTATGCCCTCCAGTGACTGAGTGGAACCTTGATGTCGTACTGGCTCAGCTTACTGGCTCACCTTCTGAGCCCCCGGCTACTTGCCACCTGCAATATCTTTCATGTAAGGTGGTGTTCCTGGTTGTGCTCACCTCCGCTCACAGGGTCAGTGAGCTCCAAGCCTCTGTGGCGGAGACGCCTTACACCAGATTCTACAAAAACAAGGTTGTGCTCCGCACACACCCCAAATTCCTTCAGAAGGTGATATCGCCTTTTCACCTCAACCAGGAGGTGGTACTCCCTACCTTCTTCCCAAGGCCTCACACCAGTAGGGTGGAGACTGCCCTCCATTCCTTGGACTGTAAGAGGGCCCTGTCCTTCCATATTCAACATACCCAGGGCCACCATAAAGCTTCTCGGCTTTTTGTCTTGTATGATCCCAGTAGACTGGGGGAAGCGGTGACCAAACGTATGCTATCTACTTGAGTGGCGGACTGTATCACCCTCATCTATGAGCAGGTGGGCCTTTCTCTGGCTGGCCAGGTTACAGTGCACCGTGTCAGGGCCATAGTGGCCTCTGTGGTAAACCTGTGCTCCGTCCTGTTGGTGGACATCTGCTGGGCCACCACCTGGTCTTCCATCCATACCTTTGCAGCTCATTACTGCCTGGAGAGGGAGTCTCAACGGGACAGTGCCTTCTTCTAGGCTATACTCCGCAATCTTTTCGGGGTCTAGGCAACTCCTACCCTCTGGTGCTTCTGTGTTCGGGCTACTGGAGTGCTGGTTCCTATCAGATACACAGGTCCTACTGCAGTCTGTACTTGCGGACTCTATTACTGCTACGGCTTCCCCTGAGGGTGACTGTGATTTTTCTTTATGGGCTTTCGGTAGCCTGTAGCTAGAGAGTCCCATATGTGAGGACTGATTTCATGCTTGTCACCAGAGAAAGCGTAGTTACTCACCTGTAACAGGTGTTCTCTGGGGACAACAGGAATCAGTCCTCACAACCCTCCCTCTTCCCCTTGGAGTTGCTTCTTTACCATCTTTAACTTTTCTTTTTTTTTTTTTGCTGTCTTTTAGCTATGTCATCTGACTGAGCACATGTGTTGTGGCATCTCCCAAATGTTTTCTTTGAAAGCTGGGGGATGCTTCTGCGAGGGCTCCATCGGTGCCAATGTCACCCATATGTGAAGATTGATTCCTGCTGTCCCCAGAGAACACTTGTTACAGGTGAGTAACTACGTTGAAGGAAAATAATAAGGGAAAAAGTGCAAGATTAAGATATTTTTGAATCTTAAAAAGCATTTATGGGTCGCAAAGGACACCAAATGCGGACTATCTCATATGTTAAAAAACAGAGTCAAATCGCTACCATTAAAAGGTAAACAGACTAGTACTGAACTATATAAGAGCAGATAAAAAATTTTTATGCCCATCAAAAATGTGCTAAGCAAAAACTAAGAAAAGGCATGAAATCAAAGTCTGATAAATAGGAAAAAAAATAGGTTATAAAAAACAAGTCAAAACTACTAAGACCCCAAGGGGGACAATAAAAAGGAATAAGATACACTTGTGAAAAAATATATAACAAGACCAAATCTCAAAAAGCTGGACAAAAAAACAAAAGGGTAGGGGGGGTGATGTTAAGGCCACTGGTACACTGAGGGCATTTCCTATCTCACGTGAGACAGGAAATGCTTCCGACATTCAGCGCACCAGCTGGCTCAAATTTAACAGAGCAGCGGGAAAAGGGAAATGCTGTTCTTTCTCATGGCTCTGCAGAGGTGAGCCAGGGCGCCGGGCTTCAGGCCTCCCCCATTCCCTCTGAAGCCAGTCAGACAGGCGCGGGGCTCTTCGGGGGGGGGGAACTTGGACTGCAAATGGGCTGATCAGAACCGGTTAGGGCTGGTAATGGGCTTATCGGGAGGGTTAGCACTGGAAATGAGCTAGAAGAAATAGGCTGATTGGGGGGACTAGGACTGATAATAGGCTGATCGGGGGGGGGGGGTGTTTAGGACTGGAAATGACTGATGGGGGGGGCTAGGACTGGAAATGGGCCGAGACTGGAAATGGGCTGATGGGAAGGGGAGGAGGAGAGAGCTGCTGGCCATGGAATAAGACTGGGGCTAGAACTAGAAATGGGCTGATGGGGGGAGGGGAGGAGAGAGCTGATGGCCCTGGAAGAAAACTGGGGACTAGGGCTACAAATGGGCTGATGCAGGGGGATGGGAAAATGGGACTGGAAGGGAGCGGATGCTGAGAGGGGCTGCCAGGGGAAGGAGGGGGCAGGAAAGGAGCTGACACAGGAGGGGAGGTGGAGGCAGGGAGGGAGCTGACATGGCGGGGAAGGTAGGGGCTGGAAGGGAGCTGATACCTGAGGATGGTACTGGAGGGGGACTGGAAGGGTGATGACACTAGGGAAGGGAGTAGGGGGATGGAAGGGAGCTGACACTTGGGGACGGGACTAGTAGGTGGCCAAGTAATGGGGAGGGGGCACGAGGGCTGTAAGGGGGATGGACAGAGGCTAGGGTGACTGGAAGGGAGCTGATGGGGGGGTGGAAGCACGAAGTGGAAGTGAGCTGATACCTGCGATGGTATTTGGACTAGAAGGGACTGGACAGTGGGGAAGGAGGGGAACTGGAAGGGAATGAACACCAGTGGCAGTCCTGGGAATGCAAGGGGATTGAAACTGGAAGGTAATGGGAGGGGAGGACTGGAAAGGGGATTGATACTGTGGAGGGTTACTGGGACTGGCAATAGGCTGATGGAAGGAAGTGAAGAAAACAAAAGAAGAGATAAGAAATGGCAGATGGACTATAGACCATAGAAAGAGATCTAAGAGAAGACAAGAAAGCAAAAGCCTCAGATCGGGACCAGCATGATCAGAGAATAAAATGGTCAGACAAAGGTAGAAAAAATTTTATTTTCATTTTAGTGATTGGACTTTGCACTATCTTTATATTTTACACATTATGGGAATGCCATCTCTTATTTATCTGATGTTGCATGCAGAGTCTGGCTTCTTGGGGTTTCAATTTAATTTTTGTCTACATATTTTTAGTTTTACTTTAGGTTGTAGTCACATATTCCGTACTTGGTGAAGGTCTGTGTTCTGAGTGTGACTGAGGCCGGGTGTTCTGTTAATATGGAGTTTGTACATAGGGATCTATGCTGTACTGTAGTACTTTGACTTGTTCAGCTTTTCAAATAAGTATATGGATGTTCTAGGGCCCGCTGCAGTATTTATAATGCTGCTTTTTTTCTGGATAGGCCCCTTGTATGAGTTTTGGAAGTTTATGCTGGTATGATATGGTAGATTTGGCCTTGTAGATCTTAGGTAACGTTTGTAGGGTTTTATATTAGTTCCCAATATGCCTGGTGCTAGAGAATCTTAATGAGATGACCAGAATCAGATTTTTTAAAAATATATTGAGTTTTGTGGATGAATGTCCTACTTTTGCTTTGCACCCATTGTCGAGGGAGAGGTTTCTGTGGATACAGAATATATATTCTAAAAGAAAAAGTGAGAACCATAACGCAATTTATAACAGAATAAAATGAGTTATAATTTGGTCTTATAAACTGTACTGTGGTTCTCACTTTTAGTTCCTTGGTGTGTGAGCATCTTGCATTTATTTTTTTTTTTTTTTTTTTTACAGAATATATATTTACATTAACGCCATGCTGGTTCAGTGAGCAGTTTCAGGAGTTATATTAGTCTTGAAAGACTAGAAAAGGAAACTGTTACTTCTGGAGAGAGATCTGCAATTGTGAGTATATATTTCTGGGAATTTTCTGAAAGGAATTCCTTCTATTAAAGCTATTTAATCTGTGAACACACTGTTTTTTGTTAAATCAGTCAGGGCCTAGTAGCAGCAGTTTAAGTTTAAATTTAAAACACAGAAGAGAGCTTTCTGGTTAAATTTGGAACCCAGCAGAGAGCTGTAGTTTACATTTAATAGTCACTCAGGGCCTAGCATCAGCAAAGTACTTTTAGTTTAAATTTAAAACACAGAAGAGAGCTTTCTGGTTAAATTTAGAACCCAGCAGAGAGCTTGTAGTTTAAATTTCATAATAAGTTAAAGCCTAGCAGCAGCAAAGAGCTATAATTTAAATCAAATAAGAATATAGCTTACCTCAGCAGCACAGGACAGGGTACTGTGTAGCAGCCCTCTTTTAATAAGTGTTATTTCCCTCCATCCCTCCCCCCCCCCCGGGATAATCGTAGCTTTATAGGTACTTACACATCTTAAAAGACAGGAGGTGCTCTCAGGTGAAGCTCATTACCCAAATCAGTCATACACTAAGGACCTGAGGTCAATTAAGCTTCAGGTGAACAAAGTATATTAAACGTATTAGGTACAGTTTTATTGGTATAAATATCCATAGCAACCCTTAGTAAGTAAAGAACTTAAAGACCTAAACAAAAACTAAAAACTAAGATGCAGACAGCAGTCCAGCAGCGAGATGGGGGCTTTCCAGTCTTTTGCATTGAGTGTCACATGTATGATTTTCTCCCAGTTGGTGAGATGTCTTATGTGTGCACTAGGTGCAAGGAGCTCTTTGCTCTCAGGGAACGAGTCCGTTCTCTAGAAGCTAGAGTAGCAGACTTGGAAAACATAAGACAGACAGAGAGGTACATAGACGAGACCTACAGGGATATAGTCCTGAAGTCCCACCTCCAGTCTGGCAGCATCCCTGTTGCCCTGGAGGAGAGAGGTCACGTGACAGGAGAGCATCACCCTGGTGTGGCAGGAAGTGATCCTGTAACTAGGACCTGTCCTCTAGGTGATGCAAAACCCTCTCGCACCGAGGAAGTTTCTCCAGGGCCATGTGCCCATGAGGGAAGGGTTAGGACAGCTGTTATAGTTGGTGATTCGATCATTAGGCATGTAGATAGCTGGGTGTCTGGTGGATGTGAGGATCGCCTGGTAACATGCCTGCCTGGTGCGAAGGTAGCGGACCTCACGCGCCACCTAGATAAGGTCTTAGATAGTGCTGGGGAGGAGTCTGCTGTCTTGGTACATGTCGGTACAAATGACATAGGAAAATGTGGTAGGGAGGTTCTGGACGCTAAATTTAGGCTTTTAGGTAGGAAGTTGAAATCCAGAACTTCCAGGGTAGCATTCTCCGAAATGCTTCCCGTTCCACGTGCAGGGCCCAAAAGGCAGGCAGAGCTCTGGAGTCTCAATGCGTGGATGAGACAGTGGTGCAGAGATGAGGGGTTTGGATTTGTTAGGAACTGGGGAACATTCTGGGGAAAGGATGGGCTCTTTCGAAGAGATGGGCTTCACCTTATCCGGGATGGAACCAGGCTGCTGGTATTAACCTTTAAAAAGGAGATAGAGCAGCTTTTAAACTAGATAATAGGGGAAAGCCGACAGTTGCCCAAGAGCGGATGGTTCGGAAGAATGTATCCTTGAAGGATACTACCAAAAGCAGAGAGGTTCCAAAAAAGAGTAAAGTAGCCCAAATGCCCTCGAGTATGGAGCAGACAGAGCTTAAAGATCCCAAATTAATTGGTATATAATTTGTATATAGTTCTCCCCAGTTCATCCAAGTTTTTGACCACCTGTTCCATGTAAACTCAATGTACCATACTGCATTGTAGTGTGTTTCTGTTCTTCTGTGAACCGCACTGATTATAATAGCGCGGTATATAAGAAATGTTAATAAATAAATAAATAAAATAATAAAATAAATTACCCATGTCTACCAATAGCCAAATTAATATGAATAAAATACAGTCTCTAAAATGCTTGTATGCAAATGCTAGAAGTCTAAAAAATAAGAAGGGAGAGTTAGAATATATAGCACTAAATGAGAGGTTAGATATGATTGGAATATCAGAGACATGGTGGAAGGAGGACAACCAGTGGGACACTGTGATACCTGGGTACAAACTATATCGTAATGATAGAGCTGATCAAATTGGTGGAGGGGTTGCGCTCTATGTTAGAGAGGGCATTGAGTCAGAAAGGATTAAAGTTTTGCAGGAAACAAAATTTGCTGTAGGATCTCTATGGATTGAAATTCCATGTTAAAAGGGGAAGGCGATGGCAGTGGGGGTGTACTATCGACCACCTGGCCAGAATGAACAAATGGATGATGAAATGCTCAGAGAAATCAAGGAAGCTAACAAAAGTTACAGCGTGGTAATAATGGTGATTTCAATTACCCCCGGTATCGACTGGGTCAGTGTCACGGCAGGACATGCTAGGGAGATAAAGTTCCTAGATGAAATAAATGACTGCTTCTTGGAGCAGCTGGTTTATGAACCGACCAGAGGGGAAGCCATATTAGACCTAGTCCTTAGTGGAACACCAGATCTAGTGCAAGAGATAAGGGTGTTGGGACCACTTGGCAATAGTGATCATAGCATGATCACCTTTGATTTAA
The DNA here is from genome assembly GCA_033557465.1 of Ichthyophis bannanicus. NCBI lineage: Eukaryota > Metazoa > Chordata > Amphibia > Gymnophiona > Ichthyophiidae > Ichthyophis > Ichthyophis bannanicus. The sequence continues at coordinate 499,610,241 of CM066035.1, forward strand.
TTAGTGGAGGAGGGATAGTAAGGAAATCCACAGTACTACCTTTTAACTTTCGAAAGGGAGACTATGATAAAATGAGGAAAATAGTTAAGAAAAAACTAAAAGGAGCAGTTGCAAAGGTTAAAGACTTACATCAAGTTTGGGTGTTGTTGAAAAATACTATCTTGGAAGCCCAGACCAGCTGTATTCCACGCTTTAAGAAAAGTTGAAGGAAGTCCAAAAAACTGCCAGCATGGTTTAAAGGTGAGGTCAGAGAGGCTGTTGCCAAAAAAGCATCTTTCAGGAAATGGAAAAAAGAGCCAAACGACGAAACCTGTAAATAGCACAAGCACTGGCAGGTCAAATGCAAGGCATTGATAAAGCAGGCAAAGGGAGAATTTGAGAAAAAGCTTGCTGTGGAAGCAAAAACACAAAATAAAGATTTTTTTCAAGTACATTCGTAGCAAAAGACCCGTGAGAGAGTCCGTTGGTCCATTAGATGATAGAGGAGATAAAGGGGCACTAAGAGGTGACAAGGCAATAGCGTAGAGACTGAATGAATTCTTTGTTTCGGTCTTTACTGAGGAAGATGTAGGGATGTTACCCATGACTGAAGTGGTATTTAAAGGTGCGGAAGAATTGAAGGAAATATTGATACATCGGGAAGATGTATTACAACTATTAGATAAACTGAAGAGTAGCAAATCACCTGGGCCGGATGGTATACATCCAAGGGTGTTGAAAGAACTGAAATACGAGATTGCAGACCTGCTATTATTAATCTGTGAACTATCATTAAAATCATCTCTAATACCTGAAGATTGGAGGATTGCCAATGTAACACCAATTTTTAAAAAGGGTTCCAGGGGTGATCCGGAAAACTACAGACCGGTGAGCCTCATGTCAGTACCAGGAAAAATGGTAGAAACCATCAAAAAGAATAAAATTACTCAGCATGTAGATAGTCATGGCCTAATGGGAGACAGCCAACATGGCTTTAGACAAGGAAGATCTTGTCTTACTAATTATGTTATGTTTTTTTGAAAGTGTGAATAAACAGGTGGACAAAGGTGAGTCGAGTGATATAGTGTATCTAGACTTTCAGAAAGCCTTTGACAAGGTCCCTCTTTAGAGACTTTTGGCAAAACTAAAGAGTCATGGGATAGGAGGCAGTGTACTACTGTGGATCAGGAACTGGTTAAAAGATAGAAAGCAGAGGGTTGGGCTAAATGGCCAAGTTTCCCAATGGAGAAAGGTGAATAGTGGTGTACCCCAGGGATCTGTGCTGGGTCCCCTGCTAATTGACATATTCATAAATGACCTGGAAAGGGGAATAACGAGTGAGGTTATCAAATTTGCAGATGACACAAAACTATTTAAAGTTATTAAAACCCAAGAGGATTGTGGAAAATTGCAAGAGGATCTTGATAAATTGGAAGACTGGGCATCAAAATGGCAGATGAAATTTAATGTGGACAAGTGCAAAGTTATGCACCTAGGGAAGAACAACCCAAACTATGGTTACACAATGCAAGGTTCCACATTAGGAATCACCACCCAGGAAAAAGATTTAGGCGTCATTGTGGATAACATGTTAAAACCCTCGGCCCAGTGTGCAGCGGCAGCCAAGAGAGCAAATAGAATGCTAGGTATCATAAGGAAAGGAATGGAAAATAAAACAAAAGATATTATAATGCCTCTATACCGTTCCATGGTGAAGACCGCACCTTGAATATTGTTTGCAATTCTGGTCGCCGTATCTTAAAAAGGATATAGCATTATTAGGAAAGGTTCAGGGAAGAGCCACCAAAATGGTAAAGGGGATGGAAGGATACTCCTATAAAGAAAGGCTAAAAAGGTTAGGGCTCTTTAACCTGGAAAAGAGACGGCTGAGGGGAGATATGATAGACGTCTATAAATTAATGAACGGAGTGGAATGGGTAAGCGTAGATCAATTGTTTACGTTATCAGAATATAGAAAGACTAGGGGACATACAATGAAGCTACAGGGTAAACTATTTAAGACTAATAAAAGAAAATATTTTTTCACTCAACGTGTAGTCAAACTCTGGAATTTACCGGAGGATGTAGTAAAGGCTGTTAGTGTAGCTGGGTTTAAAAAAGGTTTGGACAAGTTCCTGGAGGAAAGGTCCATAAACCATTATTAAGAAGGGACCCAGGATATCAATGCTTGACCCAGTACAAGCATTGCGGAACCTGTGTCTTTTGGGGAAACTGCTAGGTACGTATGACCTAGATTGGCCACTGTTGGAAACAGGATACTGGGCTTGATGGACCTTGGTCTGACCCAGTATGGCATATCTTATGTTCTTATGTTAGTGTTGCCAAGCCCTTCTTGGTGTTTATGTTGAAGTGGGAGGTGTTGTGTTGGGGTCACAAAGTTCCTCTTGTTTTTCAGAAGGTGGGAAGTGCTCTGTAGGGGCCACTGAGCCTCTTTGTTTTTCAGAGGGTGGGAAGTGCTGTGTTGGGGTGCCAAGTCACTCTTGTTTTTGTGGAAGTTGGAGATGCTGCATGGGTGCTGTTGAGCCCCTCTTGTTTGGCATATTTAGCAGCATGTTTCCTAGGCTTTGCACTAGCAACATATGAAATGCCATACTTGGTCAGACCAAGATCCATCAAGCCCAGTATCCTGTTTCCAGCAGAGGGTCTGTGTTTTGAGTGTGTGACCAAGACCCAGGTGTTCTGTTACAATGGAGTTTGTATATAGGGATCTGTACTGTAGTACTCTGAACTGTTCAGCTTTTCAAAAAGATGTTTGGATGGTCCAGGGACCACTGTAGTATTTACAGTGATGATTTTTTTTGGATGGGCTCGTTATGTGAGTTTTGGAAGTTGAAGAGCCCTAAACATTTAAGCCTTTCCTCATAGGGGTATCCTTCCCTCCTCTTTACCATTTTGGTGGCTCTTTTCTGTACCTTTTCTAATTCCACTATATCCTTTTTAACATACGGTAATCAGAATTGCACACAATATTCAAGGTGCGGTCACACCATGGAACGATACAGCGGCATTCTAATAAGAACATAAGAAATGCCATACTGGGCCAGACCAAAGTCCATCATGCCCAGTATCCTCTTTCCAACAGTGCCCAATCCAGGTCACACTTACCTAGCAGTTTCCCAAAAAGACACACAGGTTCCATAATGCTTGTATTAGGGCAAGCAGTGGATTACTTGGGTCCTCGTTCATAATGGTTTATGGACCTTTCCTCCTGGAACTTGTCCAAACCTTTTTTAAACCCAGCTACACTAACAGCTTTTACTACATCCTCTGGTAACGAATTCCAGAATTTGACTATGCGTTGAGTGAAAAAATATTTTCTCTTATTAGTCTTGAACGGGTTACACTGTAACTTCATTGCATGTCCCCTAATCTTTCTACTCTTAGATGCCATAAAGAATCAATCTATATTTACCTGTTCCACTTCATTTATAGACCTCTATCATATCTCCCCTCCAGGTTGAAAAGCCCTAACCTTTTAAGTCTCTCCTCATAGGGGTATCCTTCCATCCCCTTTATCATTTTGGTGACTCTTCTGTACCTTTTCTAATAATACTATATCCTTTTTAAGATAGGGCGACTAGAATTGCACACAATATTTAAGGTGCCGTCACACCATGGAACAATACAGTGGCATTATAATATCCTTTCCTTATGATTCCTAGCGTTTTATTTGCCTTCTTGGCTGCCGCTACACACTGGGCAGGTTTCACTGTGTTATCCATGATGATGCCTAAATCCTTTTACTGGGGGATAGTTCCTAATGTGGAAGCTTGCTTCGTGTAAACATAGTTTGAGTTTTTGTTTCCTAGGTGCATAACTTTGCACTTGTCCACATTAAATATCATTTGCCATTTGAACATCCAGTCTTCCAATTTATCAAGGTTGTCTTGCAAGTTTTTACAATCCTCTTGGGTTTTAACAGCTTTGAATAATTTTTTGTCATCTGCAAATTTGACTACCTCACTCGTTTTTTCCATTTCCAGGTCATTTACGAATATGGTAAAATCAGCGGACCCAGCATAGATCCCTCAGGTATTCTACTATTCACCTTTCTCCATTTGGAAAATTGGCCATTCAGCTCTACCCTCTGCTTTCTATCTTTTAACCAGTTCCTGAACCACAATAGTACACTGCCTCTTATCCCATGACTTTTTAACTTCGCCAAGAATCTCTCATGCGGGTCCTTGTCAAAGGCTTTCTGACAGTCCAGATACACTATATCACCTTTGTCTACCTGTTTATTCACACCTTCAAAAAATATAACAGATTAGTAAGACAAGACCTTCCTTGACTAAAGCCATGTTGGCTTTCTCCTATTAAGCCATGACATGTTCAGTAATTTTGTTCTTTATAATGGTTTCTATCATTTTGCCCGATACCGATGTCAGGCTCACTGGCCTGTAGTTTTCCAGATCACCCCGGAGCCCTTTTTAAAAATTGGTGTTACGTTGGCCATTCACCAATCTTCAGGTACTACAGATGATTTTAATGATAGTTCACAGATTACTAATAGTAGGTCTGCAATCTCATATTTCAGTTCTTTCAACACCTTCGGGTGTCTACCATGCAGTCCAGGTGATTTGCTATGGTCTAGTTTATCAAATAGTTGTAATATATCTTCCCGGTTTATCGGTATTTCTTTCAATTCTTAGATGCATCACCTTTAAATACCATTTCAGTCGTGGGTAACTCCCCTACATCTTCTTCAGTAAAGACCGAAGTAAAGAATTCATTCAGTGTCTCTGCTAGGCCTTGTCCTCTCTTAGTGCCCCTTTCACCCCTCTGTCATCTAATGGTCCAACTGACTCTCAAGTGTTTTGCTACGAATGTACTTGAAAAAGTCTTAATTATGCGTTTTTGCTTCCACAGCAAGCTTCTTAAATTCTCTCTACCTGCCTTATCAATGCCTTGCATCTAACTTGCCAGTGCTTTTGTTTTTGTCATTTGGCTCCTTTTTCTATTTCCTGAAAGATGCTCTTTTTGCTACAACAGCCTCTCTGACCTCACCTTTAAACCATGCTAGCAGTTTTTGGACTTCTACCATATTTCTTTATTCATGAAATACAGCTGGTCTGGGCTTCCACGATAGTATTTTTAAATAACGCCCATGCTTGATGTAAATCTTTAACCTTTCCCGCTGCTCGTTTTAGTTTTTTCTTAACTCTCTTCCTCATTTTATCATAGTCTCCCTTTTGAAAGATAAAAGGCAGTATTGTGGATTTGCTTCCTCCATTTATGAAATCAATTGCGATCATGCTATGATCACCTTTGCCAAGTTGCCTCAACACCCCAGATCTTGTGTTCCACTAAGGACTAGGTCCAAAATGGCTTCCCCTCTAGAAACCTTCTCTCTAGCATGTCTTGCCATGACACTGACCCAGCTGATACCGGTGTAATTTAATGACCCATTATTATTACTGTATTGAAACCTTTGTTAGCTTCCCTGATTTCTTTGAGCATTTCATCATCCATTTGTTCATTCTGGCCAGGCGGTCAGAAGTCCACCCCCACTGCCATTGCCTTCCCCTTTTTACATGGAATTTCAATTCATAGAGATTCTACCTTATATTTTGTTTCCTACAACACTTTATTCCTGTGTGATTCAATGTCCTCTCTAACATAGAGCACAACCCCTCTACTAATTTGATCTACTCTATCATTGCGATATAATTTGTACCCAGGTATCAGTGTCCCACTGGTTTTCCTCCTTCTACCAATCATATCTAGCCTGTCATTTAGTGCTATATAGTCTAACTCTCCCATCTTATTTTTTTAGACTTCTAGCATTTGCATACAAGCATTTTAGAGATTGTAGTTTATTCATATTAATCTGGTTATCAGTTGACAGGTATTTTGGAATCTTTACGCTCTGTCTGCCCTGTACTTAAGGGCATTTAGGTTATTTTTGTCTTTATTGGAACCTCTTTGTCAATGTGCCCTAACTTCAATCTTTTGCTAGTATCCTTCACAGATACATCATTCCAAACCATGCACTCTTGGGCGACTGTCAGCTTTCCCCTATTATCTAGTTTAAAAGTTGTTCTGTTTCCTTTTTAAAGGTCAATGCCAGCAGCCTGGTTTCAGCCCCGTTAAGGTGGAGCCCATCCCTTCAGAAAAGCCCCTCCTTTCGCTAGAATGTTCCCCAGTTCCTAACAAATCCAAACCATCTTCTTTGCACCATTATCTTATCCATGCATTAAGACTCCAGAGCTCTGCCTACATTTTGGGTCCTGAGTGTGGAACAGGAAATATCTTTTTTTTTATTGTTTCTATGTAATTTCAAAAAGAATACAAGAATCAATCTTGAACAGAAAAAGGAGTCACCAAAGCAATCAAGACTAAGTCCATGCTAATAAAAAAAAAAAGAAATAAGAAGTAAGAGAAAAGAAAACCATACATGGCATACTCCCACAAGCCCCCAAAGTTGAAGGGAAGAGAATACATAATACTAAAGATAATTAATACAATCAAGAAATAACACAGCGATAGTGAGTAGAAAAAGGTGCTTCCGAACAAATCCAGCTAGCTCACTCCACATTAGCAGGACTCATATTTAAGGGACTTAAACCAGAAGTTTGGATACCAGTATTTTTAGAGGAAATAAGGGTAGACAACTGTTGGGGCTCAAAGCAAACATAACTAATCCCAGCCAACTTGACCAGGCACGTACAAGGAAAACGAAGAAACAAATAACCCACCCAGTTGAAGCATCTCAGGCTTTAAAAGCATGAACTGCTTCCTCCTTTTCTGTGTTGCCCTAGATACATCAGGAAAAGATCTAATAGAAAAACCCATAAACTCTTTAACTGACAAACGAAAATACATTTTGAAAAGCCAATCCCTGTCTATATCCAATGCCAGTGTTACCAACAACGTTGCAGCCACTCCAGAATCAGACGCAGACCTTTCCAAATATCCCATCAAGTCGATGCTATCCTCCAGGCAGGCTGGGGTAGAAAATACCCCCTGATCAAAACCTCCGACCGCCTTGAACTTAGCTGAAGGTAAATAGAAGGCACGAGATATTGGAGGAATAGCATCTGCCGAGATCTTTAAAACCTCAGTCAAGAACTTCTTAAATAAAACCAATGCTGGTACTGAAGGAACTTCAGGGAAACTCAAAACTCTCAAGTTCCTGCTCCTGGACAAATTCTCCAGCAGCTCTGTCTATCTCCAGGAACAAGCAGGAATGAGTCTTCACATATGTCATATGGGTACGTCGGTACCGACGGAGCCTGCGCGGGAACACTCTCCAGCATCTCAAAAGAAAGCTTTTGAGAGCATCCCACACGCATTCGTGCTGCCTTCCCGCCTAAATACTTCTCTCACGTCAGTCTTTCGTTTTCTGCGGAGCTGACAGGACGTGTCCCTGTCACTGCAAAAAAGTTATCTTTTTTATTTTTATTTTTTGTGGTTGCGCCTGCCTCCGCCCGACGCCCGCCGGTACCACCGGTGTTTTTCTTTCTCTTTCTTTGAAAATTTCTTTTTTCCTGAAGAATTTTTTTCTCAGTTAGTGCCTGACTTCTGGCCACTAGGCCTCCATTTTTTCCATTATGGAAAGACCAGCCACTACCTTTAAGAAATGTTCAAACTGTGGCGGTACACTTAAGTTTCACACTCAATTTTGGTGTCTGCCTTGTTTAGGTCCTGACCATTGTCCTAAAGTCTGTTTTTCTTGTAGGAATGTAACCGGAAGAAATCTTCAGAACTGAGTGCAACTTGGTACCGGATCTACATCTACCATGAGATCACCGGGCAGAATCTCTTCTCCTTTCCACGGTCAGGTAACCAAACAGTCTGTTAAGACTAGCCAGTCCTCGAGAGGTAGATCTCTTGCTAAGCATCGAGATGCCCCTGGGCTTGCCCTCGAGGACACTATGGCTCAATCCCGGCAGGAGTCTTCGGGCTCCAAAGCATTAACGGGATCCCAGGTTGCTCTCAAGGTTTTTACCTCCGTAGATGCACCTGGGCCATGCTCGGTGGTCCGGACCGCTTTGTGCGGTACCGATACCTCGGCATGGACTATGGTGTTGGATGAAAAACTCCTCACCATGGAACGTAGTCGGGCGTACCTCTCAGTTACTTCGGTTAGAGTCGCCGCAGAACGTTCTTCGACCGCCGGTATCGGTGTCGATGCCGGTGCAGGTATCGTCTTTGGTGCCGGCTCCAGTGTCGGTACGCGTACCGACATCGGCATCACCCCCGGTACCGGATTGGTTATCGATGCAGATGCCGGGACCGACATCGGTACCGATGTCGATGACTTCGATGCCTCTTCCAACAGGCTCGCTTCCTTTGATGCCAAGCCTGGAATCGCTATCTAGCCTGGAAGATTCGGTACCAACTCCTCTCGGTATCAACATCGAGGAGTACCGAACGCACCTCGTTCCAGAGGATCCAGTGCGTCATCCTCCCCGGTTTCCTAAGCCCAATGTTGCAGATGCATCTATCGGTACCGTACCTGAATTTTCAACAGGTCCAGTTGTTACTTCTCATTGCAGAGAATTTCTCTTAGAGGAGAACTCTTTTCAAGCTTTTCTACTTGATATGGCAAGAATACTCGCCATCTCTATACCTGGGAAGGAGTCTATACCAAGGGATTCAGAAATTCTGCCGTCCCCCTGGTTTCCAGAGGAGGCAATCATGCTTCCCCCTACACCACTTCCTACAGGATTTGTTGTTTAGAATGTGGAAAACTCCCTTAATGGTATCTCCACATTCCAAAAGGATTGACACTATAAAGTGCCACCTTCTCCAGGGTTTCAAAAGACTCAACTCCCTCATCATTCTCTAGTAGTGGAATCAGCAATGAGACGTTTTAAGAGTGCAAAAAGCACTCCTCCTATCTGCCAGGTCGTGAGTCTATAACCTTAGATGCTTTTGGGCGTTGATGCTTCCAAGCATATATGCTTTCAGCAAGAATCATTTCATATATTTTCTATATGGGATTCTCTCTGGAACAGGCTGCCAAAAGTTTGAAACTTTTGTACCCTTTCCTTCAGGAACATAAAAGAGCTGACTATTTATCACTAGTCAATCATGCTCATGATATTTCTACATTTCTTCATCGTGTTTCCCTGGATTCTTTTGAATCTGTTAGCAGATCTTCTGCTATAGCCTTAGGGGCACGACGTTTAGCCTTGCTCCAAGCTTCAGGTTTGGACAAATGGGTTCAAGAAAAGCTGGGAAATAGTCCTTGTACTGGAGAACATCTCTTCAACAAGGATTGTCTATTTCAAGCTAGTCAGTTAGACACTGATACTGCTACCTTAAGGGACTTGTCAAAACTTCCCTCTCTTCCAGCTGATAATGGATCTTCTAAAAAACTTTATTCCTCTAGGGGGAAAACGTTTTACCCATCTTCTTTCCCTCAGACAGATGTTTCCCAACAAGGGCAACATCCAACCAGGCTAAGACAACAGAAACCTCAGCAGATTCAGCAAACCCAGTAATTACAGGGTTTCTGATTTTTTTTTCTGCCATTATGAGGTTTTAGAACCTGTAGATATGCCTTTTTATCAAAAGAGCTGTCTAGTTTGACTCTCATCTATGCTGAGAACACACTGAGTTGCCTCTAGGTATGACTTTTATTTAAGAGAACTTTACTCTGACAGCTCCAAGAGCTCTTGAGATATTTCAGGCTTACAGGTAATAAGTTTCTACTTCCCTATTTAAAAAAAAAAAAAGGGAAGAACAATCATGAAACTTAACAAGGTGAGTGATATCTTTCACCTTTTTTGACAGTTACCTGTACACCTTGACTACAGAGGACTCTATCTTTAACAACTTACTAAATTGTAAGTTTTTCAACTCTATTATTTTTTCCTTTTCGTTGGGACATCCAATCTCCAACCTGAATGTTATTCAACTGGAGAACCTCTTCTGAAGCTATATACAATTCGTACTCCAGTGAATCTTGTCAATACAGAGTTTTTTCCTGTTGGGGTATTTCTGTACTGGGGGGTTTTACAGGATGCAATCTAGCATTCTGAAAGCCCCTACCAGATTGTCCTCTATACATTTGAGCAGAGTCAGCTCAAAAGGCATCTAAACCCTCCATAATACAACTATGAAGAACCCACCAGGTGGGTTAAATAAGCTTCTTGAACAGATAGCTCACATGGGTTTCGGCCTTTTTCTACACTGCTTGTGCTTTTACAGCTGACCTCTCAAATACTCCTTTATGACAGCTCATCAGACGGGAATGTAGTTTCATCATTCCTAATAATGTCTGTTAGTCCTTTTCTTAATCTTCATGGGACCTCTTTTCTGCTGTCTTTATAACAGATGGCTCCACAACGGTTTTGAATCCCTCTGTTAATTTATCATTGCACGGTAAAAAAAAAAAGAAAAGCCTATCACTGTTTTTACTATCTTCACTTCTGTCCTAACAGAATTGATTGAGTTGCAGACTGGCTACTCAACAGCCAGATCTCACCTAAGCAACCTCTAACATGCTCTTTGCAACTCTGCAATGAAGCTCTGCAATTGTGGGCTTTTATCAGAGAGCATAGTAGTCCACCCCTGGTAGGGAACTTCCAGGTGGTCAGACGACCTTGACTGGTAGGCCCTGCTCATTCATGCTCCCACATGGCTGTTTGTTTAAGAAAGGGGAGCCAGGGCCTAGACGACTTCAAGTTAAGGAATAGCACCACTCCCTAGGTTCCATATCCTTAAAGGAACTTCCACCACAGGGATGCATTCCTCATTTCAGTTGATCCTCATCTACTGGAAATTTTTTTTCTCACTATCTCATTGAAGTCTACCAAAAACAATGAACACATGATACTCATACTGTTCTCATAATGAGTCAGACAGGAGTTCCCCTACATTGCGTTATTTTTTCCAGCTTCTATCCTGCAGTGATAAAAGGATCCAGATCTTTTATCTTAGGATTAAAGATCTCCTCTGCACTCCTTTGGGTACGTTTCAGGGCCTAGCTCTAGGAGGACTAGTCTTTTAAGACCTAGACCTCTTGTCAAGGGTAAGAAGCACCTTGCTGGTTTCCACCAAACCTTGCTTAAGATTCTTATACCTTGACTTATAAGTGATTCCCACTAACTATTCGTAAGGAGGTCTTAACCCTTCTTGTAGTTAGACAAGTCTCCTTATACAATCTGACCCTGAAATTTTCTAACTGTCCATATCAGTGCTCTCAGCATACCATAAGGTCTTAAATGGACATCCAATTTATCTGGTAAAGATAGGAAATTCTTTCTTTACCGTAACCTTTTCTTCTATCAAAATCAGGTTACCTTACATCTGAAGCTTTCCAGGTCAGTTGTTAGCCTACGTGCTATCACTTATGCAACACACATTACTGATCTTCAGAAATTGGGGGCGATTCGCCCAATACGGTTTTGTTGTCTGGATAAAGGGGTTTTGGGAACCCATCTCCTTTTCTGTAAAGGTTTTTTTACCTTTTCATCCAGACTACTCAGATTTCTCTTCTCTTTTCTTTTCTTTCCCAGGGTACCATCTTCTTCTAGGGAAAGAAATATCTTCAACTATAGATTATAGAGAAGTTTATCTTCTCTCATGGGCCCCAACTTCTTATAAACTCCCCAGTTCCTGGGGTTACTCCTAGACAATGATATTTTCCTATCTTTGTCTATATGGCAAATTTCAATTCCCTCTACCCCTCACGGTAAGGGAATTCCATATGAGGACAATGTGATGGTTCTTTACAACAGACCCATGTCTACTTCCCCATAAGTGTATTTTGTTTGTGATACTTGGATGACATCCATTTTCAGAAGTTGGGACTTCCTATTCTACTAACAGTTATCGCTACACAAGGACATGTTTTTCTGCATTCCTTGTTTAGTTCAGCTGTCCACAGCACATCATTTTTACACTGTTAGCTCAACTCCTACCCTCCATCCCTTGGATGCCTGAGGTCCTTAGGAGGAAGCATATCCCATCCATTAGTTTTTGCTACATGCTGGGCCTCTCCCAGGCATCTCAGCTTGGGAGTCCCCATATGTGAAGACTCATTCCTGCTTGTTCCTAGAGATAGCAGAGTTACTTACCTGTAACAGGTGATCTCTGGGAACAGCAGGAATAAATCTTCACAACCCACCCACCTCCCCTAGGAGTTGCGCTCTCTCTCTCTCTCTTTATAATTTGTTTCCTTCCCTCCTTCGGTCTCAGCTACAAACCCAACTGATGTGAGGGAAGTATTTAGGCGGGAAGGCAGCGCGCATGCGTGTGGGATGCTCTCAAAAACTTTCTTTTGAGACGCTGGAGAGTGTTCCCACGCAGGCTCCGTCGGTACTGACGTACCCATATGACATATGTGAAGACTTATTCCTGCTGTTCCCAGAGAACACCTGTTACAGGTAAGTAACTGTGCTTTCTCTGCAAATTCTCTGCATCACGCATCACAGCTTGCACTGAGTCCTGAATATGATCCACCTGCTGCTCCAATGAAGTAATCTTCACTGGCAAGTCCAACAAAAGAGTATCATGCACCCCCAATTTGAACAACAGAATTAAACTGGCCAGAAATAGCCTGCAGCTGACCCGATAAGGACTGTTCAAGTTTATTTATGGATTCCCACATTGTCTCAAAGGAAAAAAACTTTGGACTGTGGTAAAATAACCTGCACCGAGGTAACCGCTGCTTGTAAATCTGACATACCTTGAGGACTCAGAACACGCTCCGAATGTTGTCTGCTCCAAAGAGGAAGGTTCAAGCCCCTCCACTCCCTCAGCCGCTGAGGACACCAGCCCCCAGGAATTCCATCCGGGCCAAGGAAGCCACTCTACCTGCGGAGATTGAGCAGCCAAACCAGCTGCTGAAAACACGCTTGCTGCTGCAGCCTAATCACTTGCCTCAGCAGGCTGTACAGGAGGCTGCTGGAACTCCGGGCTCAGCGAGACATCCAGCCCAGGACTAGACGTGGATCTATCTTCCACCCTCGTCTCAGCCAGCAAGCTGTCCGAAGCGCTCGCTCTACTACCAGGCCAAAGGAAACATCTATTGACCCGGGCTGCCCAGCAAGCTCCAGATGAAGTTTTGCCTTCCGCTTTCATGCTGTATCCAGCATAGGTACAGGTGAACCGGCACACTTCACCAGAGCACTTCTTTGCATCTACTCACACACCACCATTTTCCTCCTCCTGACCGAACAGGAAGCATGTCTGAGAATGCTACACTGGACGTTCTGGATTTCAACTTCCTACCTAAAAGCCTAAATTTGGCCTCCAGAACCTCCCTACCACACTTTCCTATGTCATTGGTACCAACATATACCAAGACAACAGACTATTTCCCAGCGCTATCTAACACCTTATCTAAGTGACATGTGAGATCTGCTACCTTCGCACCAGGCAGGCATATTACCAAGTGATCCTCATGTCCACCAGCCACCCAGCTATCTACATGCCTAATGATCGAATCACCAACTATAACGACTGTCCTAACCCTCCCCTCATGGGCATATGGCCCTGGAGACATCACCTAGAGGACAGGTCCTTGTTACAGGATCACTTCCTGCCACACCAGAGTGATGCTCTTCTGTCACGTGACCTCTCTTCCATGGCAACAGGGAGGTAGCCAGACTGGAGGTGGGACTTCAGTACTACGTCCCTGTAGGTCTCGTTTGTATACCTGTCTTCCTTATGTCTTCCAAGTCTGCTACTCTAGCCTCCAGAGATCGGACTCACTCCCTGAGAGTAAAGAGCTCCTTGCACCTAGTGCACACGTAAGACCCCTCACCAACTGGGGGAAAATCATACATGTGACACTCAGTACAAAAGATTGAAAAACCCCCATCTCACTGTTGGACTGCTGTTTGCATCTGAGTTTAAAGGTTTCGTTCAAATATTAAAGTTGTTTACTTAGGTTTGCAGAGGATACGTGTACTAATACAACTATACCTTATATATTAAATGGACTTTGTGCACCTAACTGGAAGGCCTCTTTGTAAAGGTCTCTAGAAACAAGTTTAGTTCTTTGTACTCGGAGACTATTTATTCTACTTGTATGCTAAGCTATACTCTGATTTGATTTAAATGAAAAGCTCTCTGGTGGTACTAAGATCTGACTGACTCTGCAAACACAGTGATTTCTAAAATACACCGATTTATATGCTTTAACCCAAAGATTACCCTTTTTCCTCAAGATTTAGAATATATTCCAGAAGATAAATACTTACAAATACAGATCTATTTCCAGTTGTAGTAGTCCCTTGCATCGTGTAACCGTAGTTTGGGTTGTTCTTTCCTAGTTGCATTATTTTGCACGTATCCATATTAAATTTCATCTGCCATTTGGATGTCCAGTCTTCCAATTTATCAAGATCCTCTTGTAATTTTTCACAATCTTCTGGGAGTTTTAACAACTTTGAATAATATTGTGTCATCTGCAAATGTGATCACCTCACTCATTATTCCCATTTCCAGGTCATTTATGAATGTTAAAGAGCAGAGGGCAGATCATAGATCCCTGTGGTACTGAGAAAATTGGCCATTTAGCCCTACTCTCTGCTTTCTATCTTTTAATCAGTTCCTGATCCACAATACTACACTACTACTACTATTCAGCACTTATAAAGCGCCACGCATGCAGTGCTGCACAGCTAACCTTCAAGAGGTAGCCAACTTACAAGAGACAGTCCCTGCCCGTCAGTCATGCTCATCGTTAAAACAGTACAGAGCATTAGTCAGTTCTGCGCAATCCAGTTCTGCCTCCAATCCCATGACTTTTTAATTTCGCCAAGAGTTTCTCATGAGAGAACTTCTGAAAGACTTTCTTAAAATCCAGATGCACTATTCAACTGTCTCACCTTTGCCTACCTATTTATTCATACCTTCAAAAAATATATAATAGGATTAGTAAGACAAGACTTTTCTTGGCTAAGTCCATGTTGGCTTTCTCCCATTAAACCATGACTATATACATGATCGATAATTTATTCTTTATAATGGTTTCTACCATTTTGCCCGGTGCTGTCATCAGACTTGGAGGTCTGCAGTTTTCTGGATCATCCCTGGAAACCTTTTTAAATATTGGCGTTACATTGGTCATTTTCCTTGATTTTAATGATAGTTCACAGATTACTAACAGTAGGTCTGCAATCTCATATTTCAGTCCTTTCAATACTCTCAGATGTATACCATCTGGTCCAGGTGGTTTGTTTTTTTTCAATTTATCAAATAATTGTAATACATCTTCCCAGTTTATTGATATTTCTTTCAATTCTTCCGATACATGACCTTTATATACCATTTCAGGCACGGGTAAATTCCCTACATCTTCAGTAAAGACCGAAGCAACAAATTCCTTTAATCTCTCCGCTATGGCTTTGTCCTCACTTAGCGTCCTTTTTACCCCTCTATCATCCAATGGTCTAACTGACTCTCTCTGGTTTTTTGCTACAAATGTACTTGAAAAAGTTTTTATTATGCATTTTTTTCTTCTATAGCTAGCTTTTTTTTCAAAATCTCTTTGCCTGCCTTATCAATGCCTTGCATCTAACTTGCAAAGGCTTATGATGTTTCCCGTTTTCGTCATTTGGCTCCTTTTTCCATTTCCTGAAAGATGCTTTTTGGCAGCAACAGCCTCTCTGACCTTGCCTTTAACCATGCTGGCAATTTTTTGGCCTTCCTTCCACTTTTCTTAAAGCATGGAATACATCTGTTCTGGGCTTCCAAGATAGTACTTTTAAGCAATGTCCATGCTTTATATAAATCTTTAACCTTTGCAGCTACTCCTTTTACTCTTTTCTTAACAAATTTTCTCATTTTCTCATAGTCTCCCTTTTGAAAGTTAAATGGTAGTATTGTGAATTTCCTTGACATCCTCCTTTCATTTATTAAATCAAATGTGATCATGCTATGATCACTATTGCCAAGTGGCCCCAGCAGCTTATCTCTTGCATAGCACTAAGGACTAGATCCAAAATAGCTCCCCCTCTAGTCAGTTCATGAACCAGCTTCTCCAAGAAGCAGTCATTTATTTCATCTAGAAACTTAATCTCCCAAGCATGTCTTGCCGTAACACTGACCCAATTGATACCCGGGTAATTGAAATCACCCATTATTACCATGTTGTAATTTTTGTTAGCTTCCCTGATTTCTTTCAGTATTTCATCATCCATCTGTTCATTCTGGCGAGGTGGTCAGTAGCATACTCCCATTGCCATCGCCTTCCCTTTTTGCATGGAATTTCTATCCATCGAGATTCTACAACATACAGTATTTTCTTTCTTACAAAATTTTAATAATATGTGACTCAATACTTTCTGTATCATAGAGCCTAACCCCTCCACCTATTTGATCTACTCTCCTTGCGATATAGTTTGTACCCAGCTATCATAGTGTCCTATGTTTCGTAGTTATCCGGGGAGTTGTAGATGTGTAGGAATGAGAACACAAGATATGCCATACTGGGTCAGACCAAGGTCCATCAAGCCCAGTATCCTGTTTCCAACAGTGGCCAATCTAGGTCATACGTACCTAGCAGTATCCCCAAGAGAGACAGGTTCCACAATGCCTGTATTGGGTCAAGCATTGATATCCTGGGTCCCTTCTTAATAATGGTTTATGGACCTTTCCTCCAGGAACTTGTCCAAACCTTTTTTAAACCCAGCTACACTAACAGCCTTTACTGCATCCTCCGGTAACAAATTCCAGAATTTGATTACATGTTGAGTGAAAAAATATTTTCTTTTATTAGTCTTAAATAGTTTACCCTGTAGCTTCATTGCATGTCCCCTAGTTTTTCTATATTCTGATAACGTAAACAATCGATCTACGTTTACCCGTTCCACTCCGTTCATTAATTTATAGACTTCTATTATATCTCCCCTCAGCCGTCTCTTTACCAGGTTAAAGAGCCCTAACCTTTTTAGCCTTTCTTAATAGGGGTATCCTTCCATCCCCTTTACCATTTTGGCGGCTCTTCTCAGAACCTTTTCTAATAATGCTATATCCTTTTTAAGATACGGCGACCAGAATTGCACGGTGCGGTCATACCATGGAACGATACAGAGGCATTATAATATCCTTTGTTTTATTTTCCATTCCTTTCCTTATGGTACCTAGCATTCTATTTGCTTTCTTGGCCGCTGCTGCACACTGGGCGGAGTGTTTTAACATGTTATCCATGATGACTCCTAAATCTTTTTCCTGGGTGGTGGTTCCCAATGTGGAACCTTGCATTGTGTAACTATTGTGTGGGTTGTTCTTTCTTACAATCACCCTGTGTAACAACACGTACAACACAAAGAAGGAGATCAAATACCTGGGAGTCACACTGGACTGTAACCTAAAAATGGAAACACAACTGCGTAAAACAAACAAGGCCATCTTCCATAAACTTAGAGTGATACAACCTCTGAGGAATATAATCGATCCCTATGATTTTCGGTCTGTTGCACAAGCACTCATTATGCCACACCTGGACTACTGTAACGCCATCTTACAAGGTCTGCCTAAAAAATTGCTAAATATCCTTCAAATGGCCCAAAATGTGACGGCCAGGATCATCATGAGAACAAGCATGGCAGAGCACATTACACCGGTTTTGATTGAACTACATTGGCTTCCCATTGCAGCCAGGATACAATACAAAACATTGGTAACCACGTTCAAACTGATAAATAACATAGCCCCTTCATTCCTCTCCACACTTATCAGCATGCAACCAGCAAACAGGGAAAGGAGAACTTCCAACGCAGGCACACTACAAGTCCCATCCAGCATCAGATCTGTGAGAGCAAGTACTAGTCGCAGGGCATTCTTATTCTCTGCACCAACTATCTGGAATCAACTCCCATTCGAGCTGAGATCAATCAAGGACATTACTGCTTTCTGGAAGGAACTAAAAACTCATCTATTCAAAAGTCACTACAATCAGATGTGACTCTCAGTACGATAGAGATGAAGCGAAACAATCAATTAATCATGCTCTGTTGAACTGCTATATGTATAAATATGTATAAATGTAAAAATGTAAATATGTGTAGTCAAATCTCTAAGACTCTAATCTTGTGTGCTGTGCCTCAACCCCAGAACTATGTATCACCCCCAGAACTATGTATGTATTAGCCCCATTTCTCGGTCTTGATTGATAACCCCCAAAGATGTAATCAAACCGCTGCTGATCGCTAGAAGTAGCGGTATATAAGTGAGTGCTAAATAAATAAAATTCTTAGGTGCATAACTAAATTTCATCTGCCATTTGGATGCCCAGTCTTCCAATTTATCCAGATCCTCTTGCAGTTTTCCACAGTCCTCTTGGGTTTTAACAATTTTAAACAGTTTTGTGTCATCTGCAATTTGATAACCTCACTAGTTATTCCCTTTTCCAGGTCATTTATGAATATGTCATAAAGTAGCGGACCCAGTACAGATCCCTGGGGTACTCCACTATTCACCTTTTTCCATTGGGAAAATTGGCCATTTAGCCCTACCCTCTGCTTTCTATCTTTTAACCAGTTCCCGATCCACAATAGTACACTGCCTCCTATCCCATGACTTTTTAGTTTTGCTAAAAGTCTCTGAGGGACCTTGTCAAAGGCTTTCTGAAAGTCCAGATGCACTATATCAACCGACTCACCTTTGTCTACCTGTTTATTCACACCTTCAAAAAAGCATATCAGATTAGTAAGACAAGATCTTCCGTGTCTAAGGCCATGTTGGCTGTCTCCCATTAGGCCATGACTATCTACATGCTGTGTAATTTTGTTCTTTATGATGGTTTCTACCATTTTCCCCGGTACAGACGTCAGGCTCACCGGTCTGTAATTTCCTGGATTAAAAATTGAATCCTGTAATTGAATCCTGGTTGAATCCTGTAATTTGTAATTGAATCCTGTAATTGAATCCTGGTTGAATCCTGTAATTTCCTGGATTAAAAATTGGCGATCCTCCATTCTTCAGGTATTGCAGATGATTTTAATGAAAGTTCATTTATTTATTTATTTAATGTTCTTATATACCGCACTCTTTCTCAGCGCGGTTTACAGTAAACATAAAGTGCTCACAGATAGCAACATGCTGTCGTGAGCTTACATGTAACAGGAGATCTAACAGGATTCAACTTAGGAAAACTTTCTACATCTTAATTATACAACTATAGCAGGTCTGCAATCTCATATTGCAGTTCTTTCAACACTGTGAACTATCATTAAAATCATCTCTAATACCTGAAGATTGGAGGATCGCCAATGTATCACCAATTTTTAAAAAGGGTTCCAGGGGTGATCCGGGAAACTACAGACCGGTGAGCCTGACGTCAGTACCGGGAAAAATGGTAGAAACCATCATAAAGAATAAAATTACTCAGCATGTAGATAGTCACAACCTAATGGGAGACAGCCAACATGGCTTTAGACAAGGAAGATCTTGTCTTACTAATCTGTTATGTTTTTTTGAAGGAGTGGATAAACAGGTGGACAAAGGTGAGTCGGTTGATATTGTGTATCTGGACTTTCAGAAAGCCTTTGACAAGGTCCCTCATCAGAGACTTTTGGCAAAACTAAAGAGTCATGGGATAGGAGGCAGTGTACTATTGTGGATCAGGAACTGGTTAAAAGATAGAAAGCAGAGGGTAGGGCTAAATGGCCAATTTTCCCAATGGAGAAAGGTGAATAGTGGTGTACCCCAGGGATCTGTGCTGGGTCCGCTGCTTTTTGACATATTCATAAATGACCTGGAAAATGGAATAACGAGTGAGGTTATCAAATTTGCAGATGACACAAAACTATTTAAAGCTGTTAAAACCCAAGAGGATTGTGAAAAATTGCAAGAGGATCTTGATAAATTGGAAGACTGGGCATCAAAATGGCAGATGAAATTTAATGTGGACAAGTGCAAGGTTATGCACCTAGGGGAAGAACAACCCAAACTATGGTTACACGATGCAAGGTTCCACATTAGGAACCACCACCCAGGAAAAAGATTTAGGCGTCATTGTGGATACCATGTTAAAACCCTTGGCCCAGTGTGCAGCGGCGGCCAAGAGAGCAAATAGAATACTAGGAATGATAAGGAAAGGAATGGAAAATAAAACAAAAGATATTATAATGCCTCTATATCGTTCCATGGTGAGACCGCACCTTGAATATTGTGTGCAATTCTGGTCGCCGTATCTTAAAAAGGATATAGCGATTTTAGAAAAGGTACAGAGAAGAGCCACCAAAATGGTAAAGGGGATGGAAGGATACTCCTATGAAGAAAGGCTAAAAAGGTTAGGGCTCTTTAACCTGGAAAAGAGACGGCTGAGGGGAGATATGATAGAAGTCTATAAATTAATGAACGGAGTGGAACGGGTAAACGTAGATCGATTGTTTACCTTATCAGAAGATAGAAAAACTAGGGGACATGCAATGAAGCTACAGGGTAAACTATTTAAGACTAATAAAAGAAAATATTTTTTCACTCAATGTGTAATCAAACTGGAATTTGTTACCGGAGGATGTAGTAAAGGCTGTTAGTGTAGCTGGGTTTAAAAAAGGTTTGGACAAGTTCCTGGAGGAAAGGTCCATAAACCATTATTAAGAAGTGACCGAAGATATCAATGCTTGACCCAGTACAAGCATTGTGGTACTTGTGTCTCTTGGGGGAAACTGCTAGGTACATATGACCTAGATTGGCCACTGTTGGAAACAGAATACTGGGCTTGATGGACCTTGGTCTGACCCAGTATGGCATATCTTATGTTCTTATGTTCTAACACTCTTGGATGTATACCATCTGGTCCAGGTGATTTGCCACTATTCAGTTTATGAAATAGTTGTAATACATCTTCCCAGTGTAGCGATATATCTCCAGGAACAAGCAGGAATGAGTCTTCACACGTGGGAGACGTCGCCGACGGAGCCCGCACGGGAATGCTCCCCAGCATCCAATCAGAAAGCCTTTGGGAGCATACCCCGCGCCTGCGCGGTGGCTTCCCGCCCTTCCTACTGCCTCTCCCCAGTTTTTCGTTTTCCGCGGAGCAGGCAGGACGTCCCTCCTGCCACCGCAGAAAGTTTTCTTTTTTTCTGTAGTCGCGGCTTTCCCGCCAACGGTGGCACCTCCGTGCCCCCCCTTTCTTTCTTTCTTTTAATTATTTTCATTTAATTTTCGTCGCCCCCTCTGGGCGCTGAGGACTGGGGCATGGAGCCTTCTTCCCCCCCAGCCTCACGGTGAGGACTTAATTTTCCACGTGGACTCCAATGCCTGATGCCTCTCCTGTGTGGGGCCTGACCCCTTTTTCCCGGATTCCCTGGGCTACAGTGTCAGAAGAAGACCCTCCCTCTTTCGGATATCCCTCGACGACGTCTTCGCGCCCAAGGCGCGGTCGTCAGGTTGTTCTTCTCTCCAGGATCAGGTAACCACACAACAGTCTGTTAAGACTAGCCGAGTCTTGAGGAGCGAGTCTCATGCGCGGCATGGCGACGGCTCCGGCCAACCCCTCAAGTCCTCCTTGGCTGATATACCCTGGCGGGAGTCCTCGGGCTCCAAAGCATTTACGGGGTTTCGGGATGTTCCTGAGGTTCGCTCCTCACAGAACATTGCCGAGCCATGCCTGAAGGAGGTACCCACTTCGAGCGGTGCTGATTCCCCGGCATCGGCATCGGCGTCAAGTGTTCCACTCTTCGCCAGGGATCGTCAGCCGGTGTCCTCGGCGCCTTCGGGGCCGATCGACTCGACCGGGTCTGACCTCCCTACATCCAAGCCATGCTCGGGCGTGGTAGCCACTCCGGGCGGTACCGAGCGGAGCGCTCCTCACCGAGGATCATCGGCTGCTGTCCTCGGCGCCTCCGGGGCCGATCGACTCGGTCCAGCCTGGCGTTCCTCCATCCCTGCCATGCGCGTGGGCGGTACCCGCTTCTGGCGGTACTGACCCCTCGGCGTCGGTGTCGAGCATTCCGCTCCTCACCGGGGATTGGCGGCTGCGGTCCTCGGCGCCTCCGGGGCCGACCGACTCGCGACGGTATGGCGTTCCTATGGGGGTGGTATCCGCTTTGGGCGGTGCCGACCCGTCAGCGTCGGTGTCGAGTGACCCGCTCCCCACCGGGGATCGCCAGCTGCTGCCCTCAGCACCTAGGGGGCTGATCGACTCGACACTGTCTGACGGCCCTACGTTCAGGTCTTGCGTGGAGGTAGTACCCGCTTCAAGCGCACAGGCGTCTGTGGTTCCGCCAAGCGCCGGGGATGGTCATCTGGCCACCCTCCCCTCGGGGCCG
Organism: Ichthyophis bannanicus; assembly: GCA_033557465.1. Taxonomy (NCBI): domain Eukaryota; kingdom Metazoa; phylum Chordata; class Amphibia; order Gymnophiona; family Ichthyophiidae; genus Ichthyophis; species Ichthyophis bannanicus. The sequence continues at coordinate 499,632,425 of CM066035.1, forward strand.
CTCGCTTCGACCCGCGCCGGGTCGCCGGTATCCCAGCCCTGCGCAAGGGTGGTACCGGGTTCGAGCGGCGCCGCTCCGCCGGCAACGGCAGGGGCGTCGAGCACGAGGGACCGCCACCGACCTTCCCCGGGGACCTCTGGGTATGTCGGCCAGCGCACGGGCGACTCCCCGGCATCGACGCGGCCGTCGAGGGCCCCGCCCTTTCCTAGAGAAGGGGCCTCGGGGTCTTCGACCGCTTCGACCCAATCTGGGACTCGTCGTCGGGTGACGGGGGTCCCCTCGGGGACGGGCCGTATGCCCCGGAAGGATTTCTCTCCGGGTCGGACGGGTTTGAGAGGGAGCCCGGCATCGGGCAGTGCGCGCCGATCGACATCGGCGCCGGCATCAGATGACCCCCTCTCCACCGAGCTCTGCCCTCGGGGACCCATGATGCTCGCGGCACCGATCGGTGCGGTTCCGATCCGCGCTCTGGGCTCTCCACCACCTGCACGGTCGCCCCCGCCGGGGCCCTCTAGAAGGGAGTCTATTTCCTCGCTCGGTTCGATGCCCAGCCTGGAGTCGGTATCCAGCCTTGAAAGCCTGGACACTACACGTCTCGGGATTGGTCCCTGTCCCCTCCCGCGATGCAGAGCGGAGACCGCTGGTCCCTGCCCTCCGGCGGCCGCGGAACCGCTTCGATCGCCGGGAACAGCGCCACCCCCGGGTTCGGGGCCGAGGCCGATTCCTGTGGTGCCGTCGGTGCCATCGACCCCTTCGATGCCTAGCTTGGAATCAATCCCAGGAGCCGACGACGCCATGGGGACTGCCCCGATCCGGGTCGGTTGGTCCCCTCCTCTGCCCAGCGGGCATCGGCCCGAGCGGCCTCTGTGTGCCCTGGCAGCCTCCCCCGCCATAACTCCTCCGGCAGAGCCACCTTTTCAGGATTTCCTCCTTGACATGGCGGACTTGCTGGCCTTCCCGAGCCCGGGCCCTGCGGAACAGGCAGCCATGATGCTTCCTCTGCATGCCTCACTGCAGGATCTCCTGCTGGGGGCTTGGCGGTCGCCTTTGAGGGTTCCGGCACCGTCTACTCCGATGCAGGCTCTGTACCGGGTGCCTCCGTCCCCGTGTTTTCGACAGCACCAGCTTCCACATCGGTCCATTGTGGTGGAATCGGCGCTGAGGAAGGCCGGAAGCAAGGAGAAGCATGCTTCTCGCCCCCCAGGCCGCGCCTCAAAGACGCTAGATACTCTAGGACGTCAAGCCTTCCAGACGTCTATGCTGACGGCCAGAATTATTTCATATATATTTTATATGAGTCTGTCGCTCCGGGAGGTCACCGAGAGGTTGTCTCGGTTATCCCTCTTCGTATCTGCAACCAAGGCCTTTGAATATTCCCTGCTCCTTTATCACTGCAGGAATATCTCCGGGTTCCTTTCTCGTGCTTCGCTGGACTCCTTCCAGTCGGTCAGCAGAGCTTCTGCTGTTGCCATTAGAGCACGCCTTACAGCATGGTTGCAGGCGTCCGAGTTGTGTAGACGGGCACAGCACAACCTGGGTAATTCTCCCTGTGACAGAGATCACCTCTTCAATAGCGAAGCCTTGCGTCAGGTCGCACAGTGCTTCGCTAACCTTCCCAGAGTTAGCAGCCAGCCTAGGGCCCAGCCCCCCAGCGGTGGTAAACGCCTCTCCAGACCCCCCTTCCCTAGGAAGATGAAATATCAGCCCTCCGCCCACCCCATTAGGAAACAGTTCAACATGGTCTGTGAACTGCCTAAACATGAAAATTATGGTTGAGTAAACTTTCCAAAATTTGCACACTGTAAATCCCCAAATGGCACAGCGACACCCTGTATGCAGTGGGTCACTCCTGGATATGGAGAAAGAGAGATGACACGTATTGTCATGATGCACCTTGTGGAGGATGTGTGACAGCCTGTCATGGCCAAATTGGCCAGCGCAAGGGTGTCCAAGAAAGAACACACCCTATACACAATGTGCCTCTGCTGCTACACACCCATTTTGATGCTGTTTCCTGCTTAAACATTTGTTGTCAGTGATATAGCCATCTTCCATCAAACGTGGTAACAATTTCTTCTGTGGCGATATTCTTGACATCAGTTCTTTCAAAATGCTTGGAATGTCTCAGACTCATCTGCACTCAAAAAAATCGATATTGAAAACATCTGAGCGTGGTGCCTAATCCATAGGCGCCCTTTCTTGCATTTCACTCTATAATGAGTTTCTTCAGGGGGGGGTCTAGTGAAACGCAAGAAAGGGCGCCTATGGATGGCGTTGGGGAGCACTTAAAGCTAAGCAATATTTACTTAAATATATTTTGAAGATTTTATCTGTGGGAGTATCTATATAGAAATACATACCAGAAAAGTCATTGATGCTATTAGGCGCCACGATCAGATGTTTTCAATATAGATTTTTTTGAGTGCTGTTGAGTCTGAGACATTCCGAGCATTTTGATAGAATTGATGTCAAGAATATCTCCACAGAAGAAATTACCACGTTTGATGGAGGATGGCTCTATCACTGACAACAAATGTTTAGGCAGGAAACCCCATCAAAATGGGTGTGTAGCAGCAGAGGCACATTGATGGATGTTGTAATAGAGTAAATAGGATTTGCGGTGTATTAGTTACATTACTCTGAGAATAGACCAAGAGTTATTGTAGTGATAGAGCCATGGCATTGACATGGTAAAACAAGCAAAGTGTATATGACAGTCAGGATTGGCAGAGTGCAGTTGTCAGTGCTGTTGCTGCTGGAATGTTTGCTGGCACCAGTCTCTCTCTCCCTGGCTGTAATAGTGTGTGGAGCATCACAGCTATATCCAAATCTTTTCAGCAGACATGTGTCTGCATAGAGGCTCGAGGTTTGCCAATGATGATGGCAGAATCCATAATAAGGGACGGTGGCAACTAGTGTGTGCCAAGGGGACCTCTCTACCCCAGCATTGGACTGTATTGCTGGGTCTTTGTACCCCATCTGGATGCCCTGATCTACCATTTGGATATCAACTTCTTGCATTGGCATGCGCTCCTCAGCATAAGCATCATGACTGTCTGCAATCCCTTCTCGTGCATCATCTCCTATTGTTGCTGTCTCATCCAATCTGTTGGTGGTGGTGACTGCAGATGCAATGTAGGCCATTGCTATTATTGGTGGGTGAGGCTCTGAAAAAGGTAATAGAAAGGTAGGTATGCCTGTCATCACACATCATGAGTTACCATCAAAGTGCCTGCAAGTTTTAAATATCATGTAGGAATCATTCAACATGAAACCATTACTTGGGCATAACACAGCTACCAGTGAAGGTGTAGGACACTCAAGCTGATCAATACAGATAATGTTCACATCTGATCAGGCATGTGTTTTAGGTATGCCATTGTCCTCATCATGTCTATCAATGCAGCAGGACAATGAATTCTCACCTAACTCTGAGTAACAAAAAAGCTAACGACATACATGATGATTGACGATGTTAGCTAAACATTATCCAATGTGGAGGACAGCTGGTGTGTGGTGAATGTGGTGGACAGGGACTGCCTGGAGAGGTTATCTTGTGCATCCTCTCATTCCTGACCCAGAGAGGTGGTAGTTGAAAAATGTGAGATGTCTGTGTACATGTTCAAACATCATTGCCTGTTGTCAAAACTAGGTTCTGTAATGTGGCAGATGTGAATGATGAAGCATTCTGATTTGCCATCAGACAAAACGTACAACATGTTCCATAAGGAACACAATGCAGTACATTATCTCATCTCTCACAGGGAGGCATCTGAAAGTTAGCATTATTACAATTGTGACATCTAAATGGCTAATCACACCTCACACCAGGAACCAATAGTGAACATATGCCTGTACATTGTGTCTGTACGATGCTGATCTCACTGCAATACACAACATATATACACTTTGTAGCATGCCCCCTGTCTGGGTCAAAGATGAGGCTACTAGGAGAAATGTCCTGAGCCCATCCAAGGCCACATTCATGGTGGCTGTTTGGACAAAAATGGAAAGAAAAAGAGAAATGCAACTTGTACTACTCCCACTCCTGTCACATCTGTACACCCAACACTATAGTTGGGAATGTCATCAACACTATGGTGTCTAATTTCTACCTGCTGAAGTCCAGAGGGCTATATAAATGCTGTATCATAGATATGGGGTATATGGATGCTTGCAAGAGAGGTTTACAGCAATTTCCACCTAGAAATATGAGGGAACAGCCATGTAAATGTTTTTCTATCCACTCAATCCATGCAGGTCATTTGGCACGACAGTATCAGCACATCAGAAATTTATTTGTGGAACATATGCAGGTATGTGATGTAAACTGCATACCTCTGATGTCTCTGTGTATGACGCACCAGTCCCAAATCACTTCCGTGTTGTCATGTGTATGGATCTGCACACCTTTGGTCGCATGTTGATCCTCTTGGACTAATCAGGGACCTCACCACAACAGTCGTAGTGATAGCCTCCAACCAAATTCTGTATAGTCACAAATACAGCAGACAAACATATTTTTGGTTGCTGACAGGAGAGACACAGAATAGTATGCACATTTGTACACATATGCATTTCCTCACATACACATAACGTACATGAGAAGAGCTGCTCGATTAGACCTTTCCGGACTGCTGTGCCCACATGTGTGTTTCCACGGTCACGTACAGGATGGCACACAGGATTTTCTTTCAGATTTATTTTTTTATTTTTTATTTATTTAAAGTCTTTTCTATACCGCGCTTTTCAAATTCAGCTCGGTTTACAATAAACATTAACTTTGTCCAGTCGAGAGGCTCGTACTGGACTTACAGAGAACAGGGCTGGTAAACTTGGGTTGAACTAGGTAAACTATATACAGGTCCGGATTAATGTTGACTGGGATGTTATGCTTGAGAGCAATGTTGTGCAGGATGTAGCAGGACAAAATGATCTTTGCCACAGTCATGGGTCGGTATTGTAAGGCCCCACCGATCTTATCCAGACACCTGAAGCGTCTCTTCAACATGGCAAAGGTGCACTCGACAGAGTGGATGGAGGCATGGGCCTCATTGTACCTCATCTCTGCAGATGACCGTGGAAAATGCATGAGGGATCAACAACCAGGTCTGACACCCATATCCAGCATCACCTGCAGAAAGAAAATGTGACAGTTCACCAAGTAACATATTTGCAGACACAATGTCAGGATGTACATGCATGTCTGTCGCTATTGCACCCTGCCCTTCCCTTTTTGGCACAAAATCAAAAAGTTAAAAAAATGCTCTGTTTTCACAGCGGTGGTTTCAATACCGACTGCAGCGATTACGCATAGACCTGTTTTGTGTAGGATAAGGAACGCTACTGCTATTCTTGTTTTACTTTTTATTTCCATTTTCCACCTTTTTTTTAAGTTGCTAGTGTTTTCAATGCTCCTAGCATTTTTATTTGTTTTCCTCCTCTAAGCTAGAGTATACGCTCTCTATATGTGTCTAAAGTATATATTATAAACACTTCTGGCTCTGACCACCTGCTGCCTCTGTTTCTTTTTTTCCCCTTTTGGTCTTAACATAGAGCAATAGAGATGTGGCCATAAAGATTGGAACATTATCTATTTATTTTTACTTTTGTTTCATTTTTTCTCCTACAGCCTTATTGGTTCAGTGATTTACCTCCCACAGTGTGCCCTTGTGAGAATTTACATTGCACCATTGTCCACCAACTCTTGTTTTTACTGCCTATAGTTCCATTTATTTATTTATTGCTTTATTTTTTGATTGGTACCTTTTACAGTTTACCCCTGTTAGTTTTGAGTTACTCCTCATCTCTCTTTTGTAATTTCCCTGTGAGTTTATACTATTCCATGTAATACATGTTGTTCAGTTTCTTTTTTATATTTTTATAATATTAGTCTTACCCTTTAATATTTGCTATTATTTCTATCAGTTTTTTTATTTACTTAGCTATATTTACATTTTTGTTTTTATTCATATTCAGGCTCAATTTATTTATTCTATCGTTTTTATTTACATTTTTGTTTTTTTCTGTTTACATTGTATTTATTGTTTAATATTTTGTTTTATGAAGATGTGTATCCCCTGAAGAAGGCTGTTGCAGAAACGCATAGGGGTTTTTATTGAATTAAAGCACTGGGGGCCTCCACACGCCACTCGCTTATTGTGTGTTTGCGCTGTTTGCGAGGGCTCCTGCTCTCCTTGTGTTCAATGATATGCACCAGGCCAGTGCTGGCACATCACTGCATGGGTAATGCATGTACAATCTAGATTACCCAGAAAACAACCTTTGTAATATTGCAGCATTGCCATTCTCCACCTCAACTTTGTGCTTGATGATGTGTGTGTGATATGCATGTCATCTGAGACCAACAAATGTTCCATCGGCATGCATTATTCGACCCTACCCAACACCTGCAGATATCTGTTGGTCATTTCCAACATAGCTGAAAGCTACAGCCATGTTGCCATTATGTGATGTGTAAGGAAATCTCAAGATCAATTGCCAACTGGGTGGAATAGGAACACTACCGTAAGCCTCATGTTGTTGACACACCCACATAAAGTATGCCACTGTAAGACTGAGTCTGTGTCAAAACTAGCACATGGGTTCAGAAAGGGGCAAAAATGATCTATACTATAGACCCACCATGCACCTTGTTTCACCAGAAAGATCTATCTTCTAAGAACAATTCATGTGAGCAGATGACAATGGCCCTGTCCAAGACATAGGTACTGTTTGTCTGTGATGTGCACAGGATGCATGTTGATGCCAAAATGATAGACATATCCACATGGCACGTGTAAACATTCCCTTGGTAAAGGTAGGTCCACAAATCCAGCAGATGTGAAATGTGCAAACATTCCTCATAACTGCTGGTGTGAGATACTGCACAGAACTGGCTTTGGCAGCTAGTCATCATTGATGCATGTGTGTAAACATGTCTAGATGTTCACATCTGGATTGCTATCAACATAATATTCTCAGTGATGTGTGGGATGTCACACTCTAACACATCTCTGTACTGTCTTTCCATAGGTTAATGTGCAGAATCATGGGCTACACGACATACATTAACAGAACTTACCACACATTTATCATGACTATGAGAGATAAACATGTTGTTCCAACCAACTCTTGCAAGATATGTCAAACATTGGTGGAAGACAGTGGCCACCTGAGAGGAGAATGGGTACCCTGCAAAGGCTGGATGTGGCCCCTATGTACTGCAGGGCCATTGTGCTGGCACCAGATGACATCGTATAGGATTACCAGACCAATATGAGGTGCACATGTCCATGTGTCTGCATGCACCCACATGAAAGTTGCCCACAAAGCACATTAGCTACCGTGTAGTGGACCATGGGCCAAACAGTTGGCTGGCAGATACGATGTTTGCCCCAACCATCCAGGGTTGGGCCAATAGGTGATGTGTGATCATGAGCAGAGATACATTACAGAACCCCGTGACCTAAGGGGTTCATGTGTAAGGGAGGAGTGTCTCAGTGGTTGGGACAGGTTACCTCAGGCCAGAAGGCCAGGGGTTCAATTCCCACATGGGGACAAGAAACCTCAGGCCGGAGGGACTGGCGTCACTAGTCCTATGGCCACTCCTTGTGGCCTTGGGCAAGCCACTTAACCCTCCATTGCCTCAGGTACACTTAGACTGTGAGCCCTTCGGGGACAAGGGAATAAAAAGTACCTGTTAGTATACATGTAAATCGCACTGATTCTAAAGAGCGCGGTATAAAAAAAAATGAATACATAATGGTAACGTGTGTCAATTTTTACAGGACATGTCTCCTCAAGAGTGCATGGATAGAGAGATCAGCAGTCCCCTACAATGCCATACTCCAGTGCAGCTGCCATGCACATATGGTACCACTATAATCCATGACCATTCCAAACACATTGCAAATCTGCCATATCAATAAAGCATTACCAGGACGCATACCAACCCCTACCTATAAAAACACATCACTCCAAATATTGAAGCTAGATATCTCAGAAAATAACACCACATCACCTACTGGTGAAAGTCAACAAGTGCCACTGTCACATAAACTACATTAGCAGATGACATCAACTATGTCAAACATGCTAAACATTGTCCATCAGCAAGCAAATAACAAAGGATCAGAATGTAGAAACTGGAAGACAACTATTAAACTGGTTACTCAAAAAGAAATTTATAATGTTGAACAACACTGCAATTAGAACAATATTAAGTCAGTTACTCTGGCAGAATACAAAATGCAAAGATGAGAATGGTGCACATATATCAACCCAAAAAAGTGGAGGTAAGCATTGTTTAGCCAACAGGTATGCTTTACCCTTTGCGGTTTGGACATGTGAGTGTTCATGTGAACTGGTCCAGTCTGGTTTCATCATGTCCTCTGCTAGCTCACCATTTTCTGCTGTCTGTCCTGTCCTCTCACATCCAGTTTCCTGCCATTCTTCCTCAACATCTGCTAAAACATAACAACCCATCCCCTTTGGTCTGTACTGCACATCTTCCTCTAATCCCTGTGTTTCCAACTCAGATCTCACCCTACCATCCTCAATCCGCACCTCTTCTCCCAATACTCTGACAATCATAGAACCCTCTTGAAGGACTACAAAAAGGGACTGCTACTTCTGGAGAGAGATCTGCAATTGTAATTACTTCTGGAAATTTTTTCTAAATCTTGGGGAAAAGGGAATTCTTTAGATTAAAGCTGATTAATCTGTGTAAATTAGAATCCAGTGTATTTGTTAAAATCAGTCAGGGCCTAGTATCAGCAAAGACCTTTAAGTTAAATTGAAAACTCAACAGGTAGCTTTCAGTTTGTTTAAAACCCAGCAGAGGGCGGTCAGTTTAAATTTAAAACTCAGCAGAGTACTTTAAATTTAAAATCATAACACAGCAGAGAGCTTTCCAGTTTAAATTTAATACTCGGGGCCTAGTATCAGCAAAGAGCATAAATCAACTCTGAGTATAACTTAGCATAAAAGGAAAAACAGAGTCACTATTTTTTGAGCAATAAACTGCTTCTAGAGACCTTTATAAAGAGACCTTCTAGACAGGGGGCAATAGATCTGTGAAATTGTTTTAAATAGGTGTTAAAGCCAAGGGACAGATCAAAGGGGCATTTTGAAAGACTCCCTCTATCCAAGCAAGGGCTGTGTGAATCACCCAGGAAATTGGTCACAGATTACCGTAGAAGCACAGGACAGGGTACTGTGTAGCAATCAACTTTTAAGAATTCATCTTTCCCTCCCTCCCCGACTCCCACCCATCCCTGGGATACTCAGAGCTTTATAGGTGCTTAAACCTCTTAAAGGAAAGGAGGTGCCATATTCACTCTCAGGTGCAGCTATTTATCCTCATCAGGCATACATTAAGGACCTGAGATTAGTTAAACTTAAGGTATACAAAGTCCATTAAACATATTAGGTATAGTTTTATTAGTATAAGTATCCCACAAACCTTAGTAAGTAAACAACTTAAATTCCTAAACACAACGCTAAAACTAAGATGCAGACAGCAGTCCAGCAGAGAGATGGGGGCTTTCCAGTCTTTTGTATTGAATGTCACATGTATGATTTTCTCCCAGTTGGTGAGGGGTTGTATGTGTGCACTAGGTGTAGGAAACTTTGCTCTCAGGGAACGAGTCCGATCTTTGGAGGCTGGGGTATCAGACTGGGAGGACATAAGGAAGACAGAGAGGTATATAGATGAGACCTACAGGGATGTAGTACTGAAGTCCCACCTCCAGTCTGGCAGCATCCTTGTTGCCATGGAGGAGAGAGGTCACGTGATTGGAGAGCATCACCCTGGTGTGGCAGGAAGTGATCCTGTAGCTAGAACCTGTCCTTCAGGTGATGTAAAACCCTCTTACACTGAGGAGGTTTCTCCAGGGCCATGTGCCCACGAGGGAAGTGAAAGGACAGACATTATAGTTGGTGATTTGATCATTAGACATGTAGATAGCTGGGTAGCTGGTGGACGTGAGGATTGCCTGGGAACATACCTGCCTGGTGCGAAGGTAGCAGACCTCACACGCCACCTAGATAAGGTCTTAGATAGTGCTGGGGAGGAATCTGCTGTCTTGGTACATGTCGGTACCAATGACATAGGAAAGTGTGGTAGGGAGGTTCTGGAGGGTAAATTTAGGCTTTTAGGTAGGAAATTGAAATTGAGAACTTCCAGGGTAGCATTCTCCAGAATGCTTCCCGTTCCATATGCAGGACCCAAAAGACAGGCAGAGCTCCGGAGTCTCAATGCGTGGATGAGACGATGGTGCAAGGAAGAGAGTTTTGGGTTTGTTAGGACCTTGGGAACATTTTGGGGAAAGGAGGGGCTCTTCCGAAGGGATGGGCTCCACCTTAACCAGGATGGAACCAGGCTGCTGGCATTAACCTTTAAAAAGGAGATAGAGCAGCTTTTAAACTAGATAATAGGGGAAGGCCGACAGTCGCCCAGGAGCGCATGGTTCAGAACATTTATATCCTTGAAGGATACTAGCAAAAGACTGAAGTTAGGGCATATCAGCAGAGAGGTTCCAATAAAGACAAAAGTAGCCCAAATGCCCTTGAATACAGAGCAGACAGAGCTTAAAGATGCCCTGTCTACCTATAGCCAGATTAATATGAATAAAATACAGCCTCTAAAATGCTTGTATGCAAATGCCAGCAGTCTAAAAAATAAGATGAGAGTTAGAATATATAGCACTAAATGGGAGGTTAGATATGATTGCTATCTCGGAGACATGGTGGAAGGAGGACAACCAGTGGGATACTGTGATATCTGGGTATAAACTATATCGTAATAATAGAGCAGATCAAATTGGTGGTGGGATTGCACTCTGTTAGAGAGACCATTGAGTCGCAAAGGACTAAAGTTTTGCAGGAAGCAAAATTCACTGTAGAATCTCTATGGATTGAAATTCCATGTAAAAAGGGGAAGAGGAAGGCGATGACAGTGGGGGTATTCTATTAACCACCTGGCCAGAGTGAAAAAATGGATGATGAAATGCTCAAAGAAATCAGGAAAGCTAACAAAAGTTAATAATGGGTGATTGCAATTACCCTGGTATCGACTGGGTCATTGTCATGGCAGGACATGCTAAGGAGATAAAGTTTCTAGATGAAGTAAATGACTGTTTCATGGAGCAGTTGGTTGCCCTTCTGGTTCAACAGCATGGCATCTCTGCGTATTGCTACGCAGATGATATATTTCTCCTTCATTACATGGATTCTCACATATTACTCACATGATATTACTCCGTCATTACATGGATTCTCACATGATATTACTCCACTGAACACTTGTCTCTCTGCTGTAGCCTCTTGGTTTTCATCTAATTTCTTTCATGTCAACCCTTCTAAGTCTTTTGCTATTTGGTTTACTTTTGGGAGCCCCTCCTCCACTTCTGCCCCGCTACTGTCTTCCCAGCCCATTACTCTCTTCTCTTCGGTATTTGGGTGTCACTCTCAATTCTTCTCTCTCTTTTAAGGAGCACATTTCTTCGGTTGTTCAGCGTTCCTTCTTCTCTTTAAAACAATTGCGTGCTGTTCATCCTTTCCTTTCCCCCTCCGCTCTGACTACCTTGCTTCTCTCTCTTGTCATGTCTCGTCTTGATTATTGTAATGTCTTCATGGCCGGCCTCCCCCAGTCCCAGTTCACTCGTCTCCAACGTGTCCAAAATACTGCTGCACATATCCTGACACACGCTTCCCGTTTGGATCATGTCACTCCCCTCCTTCGTCTATACTGGCTCCCTATCATCTATCGTATCCAGTATAAGTTCCTTATCTTTGTTCACAGATCAATTCACACAGGCACTCCCCTTTACCTTGCTGATCAGGTTCATTTGCACACGTCCCATCGTTCACTTAGGTCTATACATATTAATTGTATGTCCCTCCCCCTCCCAAGCACACTTGGAATCTACCCGATCATCTGCTTTTTTTCTTCCTGGGCCAAAGACTCTGGAACTCGCTCCCCTCCACCCTCCGCCTAGAACTATCATTTAAATCTTTCAAGGCTAAATTAAAAACCCACCTCTTCTGTTTAACATTTGACCTTCCTCCTCCCTCCTTGCCCCTTTCCCCTCCTTCTTGCTGATGCACAAGTTACTACTTTTTTCCTTATGCTTCTTGTCTCTCTGTCCTGTTTTGATTTTTAAATGGCGTTCTTTTCTATATATCTGCAGCTTTTAATTTTTGATTGTAAACCACCCAGAAGCGTATGTTATTGGCGGTATAACAAGTTTTAAATAAACATGAACCAACCAGAGGGGAAGCCATTTTGGACCTAGTCCTTAGTGGAACACAAGATCTGGTGCAAGAGATAAGGGGGTTGGGACCACTTGACAATAGTGATCATAGCATGATCGCATTTGATTTAATAAATGGAGGAAGGACGGTAAGAAAATCCACAGTACTACCTTTTAACTTTCGAAAGGGAGACTATGACAAAATGAGGAAAATAGTTAAGAAAAAACTAAAAGGAGCATTTGCAAAGGTTAAAGATTTACATCAAGCATGGGTGTTTACAAATACTATCTTGGAAGCCCAGACCAGCTGTATTCCACACTTTAAGAAAAGTGGAAGGAAGTGCAAAAAACTGCCAACATGGTTTAAAGGTGAGGTCAGAGAGGCTGCTATTGCTAAAAAAGCATCTTTCAGGAACTGGAAAAAGGAGGCAAATGACGAAAACTGGAAACATAAGCACTGGCAAATTAGATGCAAGGCATTGATAAGGCAGGCAGAGAGAGAATTTGAGAAGGTTTGCTGTGGAAGTAAAAACATATAATAAACACTTTTTCAATTACATTCATAGCAAAAAACCTGTGAGAGTCAGTTGGACCATTAGATGATAGAGGGGTAAAAGGGGCACTAAGAGGGGACAAGGCTATAGTGGAGAGACTGAATGAATTCTTTGCTTCAGTTTTTACTGAGAAATATGTAGGGATGTTATCCATGATTGAAATGGTATTTAAAGGTGATGTCGCAGAAGAATTGAAAGAAAGATGTATTACAACTATTTGATAAACTGAAGAGTAGCAAGTCACCTGGACCAGATGGTATATATCCAAGGGTGTTGAAAGAACTGAAATATGAGATTGCAGACCTACTATTAGTAATCTGTGAACTATCATTAAAATTATTTGTAATACCTGAAGACTGCAGGATGGCCAATATAACACCAATTTTTAAAAAGGGTTCCAGGGGTGATCAGGAAACTACAGACCGGTAAGCCTTACGTTAGTATCAGGAAAAATGGTAGAAACCATTATAAAGAACAAAATTACTGAACATGTAGATAGTCATGGCTTAATGGGAGACAGCCAACATGGTTTTAGCCAAGGAAGGTCTTGTCTTACTAATCTGTTATGTTTTTTTGAAGGGGTGAATAAATGGGTAGACAAAGGTGAGTTGGGTGATATTGTGTATCTTGATTTTCAGAAAGCCTTTGACAAGGTCCCTCATTAGAGACTCTTGGTGAAATTAGAAAGTCATGGGATAGCAGGCAGTATACTATTGTGGATCAGGAACTGGTTAACCGATAGAAAGCAGAGGATAGGGTCAAATGGCCAATTTTCCCAATAGAGAAAGGTGAATAGTGGAGTACCCCAGGGATCTGTGCTGGGTCCGCTGCTTTTTAACATATTCATAAATGACCTGGAAATGGGAATAACGAGTGAGGTAATCAAATTTGCAGATGACACAAAATCCATGAGGATTATGAAAAATTGCAAGAGGACCTTGATAATTTGGAAGACTGGGCATCAAAATGGTAGATGAAATTTAATGTGGACAAGTGCAAAGTTATGCACCTAGGAAAGAGCAACCCAAACTATGGTTAAACGATGCAAGGTTCCATATTAGGAACCACTACCCAGGAAAAAGATTTAGGCATCATCATGGATAACATGTTGAACCCTCCACCCAGTGTGCAGCGGCGGCCAAGAGAGGAAATAGAAAGGAATGGAGAATAAAACAAAGGATTTTATAATGCCTCTGTATTGCTCCATGGTGCAATCACACCTTGAATATTGTGTGCAGTTCTGGTTGCCGTATTTTAAAAAGGATATAGCGTTATTAGAAAAGGTACAAAGAAGAGTCACCAGAATGGTAAAGGAGATGGAAGGATACCCCTATGAAGAGAGGCTAAAAAGGTTACGGCTCTTCAACCTGGAAAAGAGATGGCTGAGGGGAGATATGAAAGAGGTCTATAAATTAATGAATAGAGTGGAACATGTGAATGTAGATCGACTGTGTACGCCATCAAAATATAGTTGCTCAACTCTAGTGTGGGTCATGGGTGCATTCGGTGTTGGGAGACATCAAATGGCCATAATCCCACCATGACAGTGGCCTACACTTGAACTTGTCTCCTGATGGAATAAAACTGAGTGACATTCAATCGGGCAGTTATATACAGATGAGATGGGGGCTGAGTGTCTCCCTCTGAAGCTGGCACTGATGGGAGATAAACTGCATTAGTGCGATGCAAAGGCCCTGTGCAAACAGTACTCCTGCATAATGGACAGTCCCTTCTCTCCTTCCTAGAATGGGTGTTGTTTGGATAACATCTGTCTTTATTTCATGGCTGCCAGAGGCTCACTACACAGCCTCACAAACCACAGGGAAATGTTGTGCAGGGTGATGCAGGTGTATTGCTAAGCAGGCACAGGTGAATTGCTAATCAAGGACAGCAAACACCTGTTAATCAGAGTTCCAGTTCTGCAAGTCCCTTCACAGCCAGAGATTGCCAAGGGATGGAAACAGGGACACATCACAAAGGCTGATGCAAGGAAATGTGGATATCCAAGGTTATGAGAGGTGTGACCTGCAGATATGCTGCCCAGCGCATGTTTGATAATATCACATGTTGACTACATCACTTGTTCAGATAGGTACTTGCAGAGGCTCATATTGTAGCAGCAGATAAGCATGCAATAAATAAAACCAGGAGTCGTTTCAAGGATCCAAGCCAGTTTAATGTGCACATGGCTCAAGCAATAAGCAATTTCAAAATGGCTGAGCAATGGTTTCTAGCAAAACAACAACTTTTATAGCTTTCTTGTCCATTCTAAGCATAGGCAAACTTTTCATTGGTCCCAGTACCCCTCTCACCCATCTATTGGTCCCGGTACTGATATGGCTACCCAATCGGGACTCTGGTCTGGGCTCAGCACCTGGTTGCCCCCCTTCTAGTCCCAATTACAATGGTCAGTGTCTCTAACTTGTTACATCTCTCCTCCAAGGTCGCTTAGCTTGTTAAAACATATGGGAAGCAGGGCACTGTAACCTTGCTTTTTGCAGAGTTAATTAATTCCATAGAAGCATAGCACACCTTATCAGTACCAATTAAACTTGTTTTTCTATATTTTCTAAGTTTCGTTTCTGCTTAGCTATGTTCAGTTAAACTGAGTTAAGCTAAACATGCTAAGAGTTCCAAAAGAGTCCTTAAGATACAACTCCGCAACTGTAAACCGATCCTTCAGTTTATGTGCTCCAAAGCTATGGAACACCCTCCCACCACAAATTAGAACCATCACTGACCTCTTCCAGTTTAGAAAGGCCTTGAAGCATCACCTTTTCATCAAATATTTCCCAGAAAACACAATAACACAAGATCACTCAAATAGCACCATTTCCGTTCTTAACACGCCACCTCTGCTAACCCAATAACTTTTCACACCTCTCTCTCATACTATGAAAATTCTTTTAGGCTTTATTCCGTTCATATGTAAATAGCCAATGTGTTGTATTCATTGTAAATAATTGCCCCGGTTATCCAAGTTTTTGTTCCTTGTTCTATGTAAAAAACAGATAACATGTACCTTATCTGATGTTTTCTTGTTCTATGTAAACCGCGCTGATTATAAATAGAGCGGTATATAAAAGATGTTAAATAAATAAATAAAATAAATTCTATGGTGTCAACATTCAGGGGGGTTTTCATTCCTCTGGGCCTAACTACAGGCTTCAGTTACAGGTCAAGCTGCTCAGGCCTGTCTGCTCACTTCAGACACCATGGATCACAGGCCTTCGCCTACCACATTCCCCCCTTTGATTATTCTCACCCGCATGTTAATAAGGTGTGAGAATCAAATCACATAATACTAGGTAAAGGTATCACTCTGTGGTATAGGGTAGTAAGTTCACATAGCTAGTATCTTTGTAGCTGTCTTACGCTCTACAGTGTTATTAATAACTGAAGTTATCATTCGCAAGCAAAGTGGCAAGAAACAAGGGAGCAACAAGCAGATAGTCAAAGTCCATAGTTTGGCAAGAGTGGGAAAAAGAACTAAAGGATTAGAAGGTTCGGTTGCATCTTTGTTGTGCTGTCGTAAAGCTTCTGATTTAGACAGACCAGCTGTCTATCCTTCGTAGTAGAGTGTGGTCCAGTCCAAACAAAACACAAACTGTCAACAATGGGGTGGGCCAATACCCACTCACTAGTAGTATTATGTAAATCAGTCTGATTGTATAAGATACAATAGTTCAGTTCTTGCGTCTCCCAGGGCCACTGATCTCCCATCTTAGTTCCTCCACAAAAGAAACAGTCAGAAGTGTGGAGACTAGATGCTATTGCTCCAGCAAGTTCAAGAAACAAGTTCTGGTGGTGGTATGAGGAATTGCAACGGTGGCTTGCATAGCCTTGTAGAAAGTCAAGATCTAGAACAACTTTTGGATTGGAGAGTATACCAATGCAAGAATAGGGAGAATGATAAATCAAGGTCTGAGTGACCTTCGGTCCAGTTCATGTTATACTTATACAGGCTGCCCAGGGAGATAAGGCAAAAGTCATTTCAAAGCACTCCAAAACTGTTGCCAGAATAAAGCAATAATAATAATTCATAATGGGCATAGTCTCTGGAAAATTGGTGGAACTGTCGACTTCCACAACAGATAACAGATGTAGGGTTGATTGTAGATCCTCAAGCTTCTGCCGTACGTAGACCTACCAGCTTTTTGGCAGGAGTAGGGCTGTAGATTCCAAAGTATCACTGTCTTCTGGGATGTCTCAATTTCTTAAAATATCATAGCATAGTCTCTTAGGCTATTATGGCTTCTTTAGAGCAGTTCACTCTTTAGAAGATCAAAACAGTCTTTTCAGAGTATTTAAACACAGTCTCTTAGAAGATTCAATTTCTTAACACAACACAGTCTCTTTCTGATGATTGCAGTTTTTTTCAGATGCGAGGCTTACCTTCAGATAAACAAACAGTCTTGAAATAGTGCAGTTTCTGAGGGACCAATAAGTCTTAGGTCCGTGGTTGTTGTCGTAGGGTGAGGTGCAATGGAGTCTCAGGATGCTGTACAGTAGTTCAGTGATCAGGTTCAAGAGCAGCTGCTGGCTTCACTTGATTATGATGGATCCAAGGTTCAAATTCTGCGACTTTTACTGCAGTTGGAGTTGACAGGATGACGACATAGGGTCCTCTCCAATGCAGGGCTAACAGTATCTTTCTCCACTCTTTGATCCACACCGAGACTCCAGGCTTGAAAGGATGCAGGGGTGCAGGCAAATTGATGAGTAATCGATTTTGTACTCAGGTATGAAGACTCCTGCAAAACAGAACTTAAAACCAATAGTTCATGTCTAATAATGTCAGATCCTATCTGTCTCATATCTCCTTTTATTTCCTATACAATAGGCAGGGGTTGTCCATACAGAATCTCAAAAAGGGGAAACTCCTAAAGACTTAGCAGGGGCTAAGTATATCCTAAGAAGGGCTATGGGAAGAACCTGGGGCCACTTCAGGTAAACCTCTTGGCAAAGTTTAGACAACTGAGATTTCAGGGTTCTATTCCTACATTCTACTTTTCCTAAATTCTGAGATCTATAGGCAGTATGTATCTATTAATATCAATATCTTGGGGCTATACTTAATGGACTTGCTTCCTAAGGTTATCCACCCTCATTCTTTGTACAGGGCCCCATATGCATGCAAGGTTGTAAGGGTATACTTGAAATCTGGGTACACATTTAGACAGGGCTCTTTTCCTATTGTTAGTGCTCTAGTGAGGACTATCAGTTCAGCTTTCTGTGGTGAAGTTTCTGGGGCCAGGGCTGAGGACTCAACTACCAAATCAGGGGTCACCACTGCATATCTAGCACAACAATGTCCATTGATGATGAAACTGCCTTCAGCCACAAAGAAAGTCTGTTCAGGGTTCTCCAGAGGGACATCAGTCAAATCCAGGTGGCTTGAGAATACAGTGTCCATAATTTCTAAACAGTCATGATCAGGGGATCAAGACCAACTGATAACAACATAGCAGGATTGAAAGCTTGACTGACCCTTCAGTTGTATCTGGGGTTTTCACACAACATACTCTAATACTTCAACATTCATAGATTTGTTAGCTAGTAATTTCCTTTGTATTTCATATTGGTTAGAACAGAGTGTGGTACTGTAACTTGAAGATTCTGTCTCAAAGGGATTTTTCTTTTAGTTTTTTGCTTACTAGGAAGGCTGTAGCTGTAACAGCTTCTCAAATAAGGTCCAAGAGATTGAGTCAACACTCCTAGAACATTTCCTTGCGACTCATGAACATAGAAACTGTAAGGTTTTCTGGACATCTGGTAGACCCAGAGCTGGTGATAACATCAGAGCGGTTTTCAAAGATCAAAAGACTGCATTCCTATTCAAGTCCCCATTCCAATGGAGACTTTTTCATTCCTTTGGTAGCTTGATACAATGTGATACAATGGTTTTGCTAGCAACGCAAAATTGGGGATCCATATACAACAGTACCCTGTGGCACCCAAGAAGGCTCTCACTTGCCTCCTGGTGGTTGGAGTAGGAATACTGCATACAGCTACTTTGCGTTCTGGTAAGGGTTCCAGGCGTCGAATTCCGCTGGACAACTGGAATCCTAGGTATTTAACTTGTTTGACATAATTATGCTTTGGCTCTTGAGACTTTGTATCCAGCCTCATTAAAAAGGTGCAAGAGTTCACTGGTGGCTTGTGGACATTCACTTTCTGAGTTGGTGGCTATAAGCAAGTTGTCCACATATTGCAGTAGAATTCTTTCTCCTGGAATTACTGGATAACTTGTCAAATCTTTTTGCTGAGTAAGGCGAGTTCTTGAATTCTTGAGGTAATCTTGTCTAGGTGAGTTGGCCCTACCTCCTTGTAGTGGGGTCTTGGGCTAAGCGTATACAGAAAAAGGCATCTTTTTAAGTCCACAATGATGAAATGTATAGCTTCAGCAGAGATCAGTTCCAAGAGAATATAAGGATTTTGGTACCACTGGTTGTATAGTTTCAGCTGCATCATCATTCATTCTTCTTAGATCCTGCACTGGGCGGTAATCACCTGTCCCAGGCTTCTTGACTGGCTTGAGGGTGACAATGACAGGGGCTATGTTCTTCGCTAGGCCAGGTGGATTATCTTCTGCCCATCCTCCAGGTGGGGCTATGAGGTTGGTAAGTGTACAGCTTGTTGCTTTGGATGTAGGTGAATAGAACCGCCATTCTTCTTCTTGGGGGACAGTTAACACCATCAGGCCAGCAGATTTTGAGTTTCATTTTTTTCCCCTTCAACAAAGGATATCTGTGCTTGAAGCTTTGCAAGCAGGTCTCGGCTCCAAAAATGGAATAGGGCATTCAGGCATATACAGGAACTGGTACATTATTATTATATATTTTTTTTTTTTTTAGTTCACACATGCGGTTCTGCAGAAAAGGCTTTGTGGCCTTAGTCCCAGTAGCTCTGATAATGGTGGTGCATCTAGAAAAACACAGGGGCTACTGGCTTTAGTATTCTGCTCCTGTATCCCCCATAAAAGTCCATATATTGGTCCCCTATTTTTCAGACTGACTCCTGGGGACCCAGGGAAACTGGAGAGTCCGGTCTGGCCTAGTCTTCATCCATGCTGTAGCCCTCTTCGGCTGCCACTCACGCTATAGCTGCTTCACTCTCGTGCTGAAACACTGTGCTTGGTTTATTGTTTTATGACTTTGCAATCAAGTACTCCCTCGGGAGTCAAGATACGGGCATTCACTTCTCTAATGTCCTTCTTTTTCTATAATGGGCGCACTCACACCCAGTTTTCACATCCGCTGCTCCTTCGATTAGGAAAACCTCCACATCATCCAACTAAAATATCTGTTCTCTTTTTCCATCTTACAATTTTTACATTCTCTGTCCTTCTTCAACAATCCACACACTTTCAAATCAACTTCCAGTAACTATCATGCCCGCAAATCCATCCAGTTTCATTTCTGTTTTGTATCTCTCTGGGACTGACTGACAAAAACACAACTTCTCCTGGGCTACTGGTCTGCATTATACTGTTCATTAGTTCAATCAAATCCTAAGGCTTCTCAGTGTATAATGCAGTTTTTTTTCAGTTCTAAACAAGTCTGGTCAGCTGACTTTCACTTCTGGTTCAGAGGGGGTGCACATCCCCCTCCTGCGGAGGTGGCTGGCAAACTAGGGAATCTACAGGGTGGATTTCCCCCCCCCCCCTCTCTCCTGGGTTTCTCCTAGCAACGCTCTATCCAGGAGGGTTTTTTTTTTTTTTTTTTTTAAATGATCTACTTCTCTGCTGTGGGCACATTAGTTCACGCCTACCGGGGGGTGACATCATCGGTGGAATGGGCTCCATCCCCCCCTTAAGCACTCTAAACGGAGCTACTTACAGAGAGAGAGAGAGAGAGAGACAGGATATCTAGAGATTCTGGGGCAAAATATAGTGAACTAAGGAAATATAACTAGCAGAAGTCACTCCCTTTCACATAGCATTCCTGATTGGGACAGAGACATTTCATAGTCTTCAGTAAATCCCTTACTGAAATTCTTGATCATACTTGAAAAGACACTTATTATTTCTGTAAACATAGGGCAGGCAGGAAACACTTAGATTGAGCACATACATCCATTATGCTTATTGCAACTTATTCCAAACAGGAACAATTTAGATACAGTTAGAATAAAAATAACTATCTGCCAGCCGTAATCAGCATGTCTCTGCAAAAGAAATTATTACTTTTTTTTTTTTAGTTCAGAAAGCAAATATTCAAAGGACATTCCGGATATTTTTCATAAAGTACAGTACACCTTTCCCCCTTTTTTAACAATAAATATGTCTTCTATGAGGTGCTTGCCACAGTATATCAGGTACTTAAATACAGGAAAACAGATGAATTTATCTCAAAAGCCAATATTGTAAAGGTCAGTGTAGCTAACTGATTTGTTCATTAGTAACCAGCACAGAGGGGAAGCATGCATTCAAATGACTTATACTCATTCATAAAAAGATAAACTTTGTTTTTTTTAAAACTTTTGGTTAAACAGAGCTAGTGAAACCAGAGAAAAAACTAATTATAAATTCATCACGCTTCGATTAAATGAAGAGACTTTTCAAATCGGGAGTCCCTTTTCATTCCTAGGAGAAATCTCCTGCAGTCTCCAGCTGTCTCTCCAGAACCTTTTTTTTTTTTTTTTATTGCAGGCTATGTGGAAGCCAAACCCCCTCGACTCGCTGGGGCTTAACTGTGCTCAGGAAAAAAAAAGGATTTCTCATTCCCACACACAGAGAGATGCCAGAAAAAACAATTTAAATCAGTGTCAAGTCGTGATCTAATAATTACTTTGTAGGTCAGAGGAAAATATCATTTCCTATTTGAATCATAAAACACAGGGCAAAGCTAAGCCCACAAATATATTATACCTATCTGACCGGAATAACTAATCTTACCCTACACACTATAACTGAACTAAACCCGTCACCTCCTGGATAGTTCTGCAAAGTAACAGCAATATAACAGGCTCAATTGACTTAGAAATGCAGACAGAGCAGAGAATATAACTAAAAACTGTTTGCGGAGCTCTGATGATTAATACAACCTTCAAAACTAAAATTCTGACTAAATATTCTTATTGAATGGTACACAATACATGACCACAGCAGGAGGAACATTACTATCAGAACAAAGTGAATAAAAACAGGTAGAAACAGGTATAATTGTCCTGATTAGTCCAGCAGCAGATCGTTGAAAAACATGCCTGCATAGGGTTAAACAGCACCAAACATTCTCCTGCACAGACACGCCCCTTGTCAGCTTTTTCACTGTGCAGTAGGATAAACGAACTGGGTGAGACCAGCTTCTTGATTTTACAATGACTAGCCCAAATGTTTGCGTCTGTTTCCTTTTCTTAATACTATTTCTTAATCGGTAAACTGTCACAAATTACTCAACAGAATAATCTCACATTTATAACAGAAGGGAAACTCGTGGTTTCAACAGATAACAAAAATCAAATACACAGGACGGACAATACACCAAACGCTTCATCCGTTTCGCGACCTAGACGCAGTCACCCGACTAGGAACTGCGCTAGTCCAGAGTCCACTCTCGCTTGGTCCGTGCTGCCAGACCTCTCATTCACACTTCATTCACACAATCATGCTAGCAACGTATCTCAGAATGCATTCCTTTCTATCTATTCTGACTAGTCTTTTTCCCAATTACAAAAAGGATGAGGGTTTCACCCGGCGAATTCCCATGTGGGGTTACTCGGCCCTTCCTTGAGAGGTGATCATGCTCTCTTACCAATTCCCAATATCTCGAGATTACAAATTCCAAGTTCCAATGGCAGTACTGCTCTTTCTATTTCTGTCTAGACATACCAAAAACCCAGTCCTGTCTGCTCTGACCAGGCTGAATCATGATTCTCTATAACAGCTGTACCTCGCGAATACTCATGCAAGGATTTTCAAACAAAGACCTAAGTCTTACCAAACACTGCAGTTCTAACTCATCTGTCTAGACAGGTTTTCAAAACTATACTTACGGATCCGGTCCCCGATACCTCACCAGCTTCTGAGTTGGATCCTGGACTCCCCCGGGTCGGAGGTGTTGTTCCAGCCGGAACCAGTGCCTGCCGAGGCCAGGCAGAACTCCCTCCGATACAAGAGGATCAGTGGGCCCAGGGAATTCCTCTGCGTCGGATTGGCATGGTTCCAACCGGTCCAAACCTCAAGGCGAATTACGTGGATTTATTTACGTGAACACTATCCACCACTCGCACTTCCCGGCCAACGCACCAAGAATGTAGCAGCAGATAAGCATGCAATAAATAAAACCAGGAGTCGTTTCAAGGATCCAAGCCAGTTTAATGTGCACATGGCTCAAGCAATAAGCAATTTCAAAATGGCTGAGCAATGGTTTCTAGCAAAACAACAACTTTTATAGCTTTCTTGTCCATTCTAAGCATAGGCAAACTTTTCATTGGTCCCAGTACCCCTCTCACCCATCTATTGGTCCCGGTACTGATATGGCTACCCAATTGGGACTCTGGTCTGGGCTCAGCACCTGGTTGCCCCCCTTCTAGTCCCAATTACAATGGTCAGTGTCTCTAACTTGTTACATCTCTCCTCCAAGGTCGCTTAGCTTGTTAAAACATATGGGAAGCAGGGCACTGTAACCTTGCTTTTTGCAGAGTTAATTAATTCCATAGAAGCATAGCACACCTTATCAGTACCAATTAAACTTGTTTTTCTATATTTTCTAAGTTTCGTTTCTGCTTAGCTATGTTCAGTTAAACTGAGTTAAGTTTCAATTCTATGGTGTCAACATTCAGGGGGGTTTTCATTCCTCTGGGCCTAACTACAGGCTTCAGTTACAGGTCAAGCTGCTCAGGCCTGTCTGCTCACTTCAGACACCATGGATCACAGGCCTTCGCCTACCACAATATAACATCCACATGGAACAGAGGTGTGGAATACTAATCTAAACCACATGGCCTCATGGATATGTTGTGGCAGGAAAAGGTTTACCATTATCAAGGAACAATTCCAGGAGGGCCACAATGGTCCCAGATACAACACAGTCTAAAGGCAGTGCACAAACAGTGATGTGCAGATCAGTATGGAGACATTGATCTGCTGTGATAGCAGCAACAGGTGCCAGGCCTTGCAGATTTCCACAACCCAGAGAACAGACATCTGAAACAAGTGAGTTCCATCTGCATTTTGAATTCAGCTACAGAAAGGCATCAATGATGTGGCTGTGGTATGATGTGCCATGTCAGAAACACCAGTGTGTAGCAAGTCAGAGATAAAAATAGTAGTCATGCATGTGCCCATGTGTTATCTCCAGGAACAAGCAGGAATGTAGTCTTTACATATGGGTATCGTCGGTACCGACGGAGCCTGTGCGGGAACGCTCCCCAGCATCCAATAGGAAAGCTTTTGGGAGCATCCCACAGTGCCTGTGTGCTGCCTTCCCACCTTTCCAACTCTCCTTTGTTGGTTCTTTGTTTTCCGTGGAGCCGGCAGGATGTATCCCTGTCACCGCAGAAAAACTATTGTTATTTTGTTTTTTTGTAGTCCTGTCTGCCTTCACTCGACGCCTACCGGTACTGCCGGTTCTCTTTTCTTTCTTTTAAAAAAAAAAAAAACTAGGTTCTAAATTCTTTTCTTTAGGAGCCTTCCCCCTCTCGGGGTTAGGCACCATTTTGGGCACTAGGCCCATTTTTCCTCAGACATGGAAAAACCAGCTAGTGGTTTTAAAAAATGTTCTAAATGTGGCGGTACCATATCCGTCACCGACACCCATGAATGGTGCCTTAAATGTTTAGGTCCTGACCATTCTCCATCAGAGTGTCTCTCCTGCAGAAAGATGACCAAAAGGGGCCTGCAGAATAGAGCTGCAAAACTTGGTACCTCCTTTGCCGCTGACACGATGTCCGTTGCATCGACGTCTTCTAGGGCTTCATCATCTTCCCATGGATCTCAGGTAACTAAACCTAAGTCTTTTAAGACTGGCTGGTCCTCAAAGGGTAGATCTCCTTCCAAGCATCGAGATGCCATTGGCGTTGCCCTCGAGGAAAGTTTACCGGCAAAACAGTCCCGCCGGGAGACCTCGGTCTCCAAAGCATTAACGGGACTCCAGAATGTTCCAGAGGCTTCAGCCTCTGCAGAACCACTGGTACCATGCTCTGGGGCCATAGCCGCTTCCACCAGTACCGACACCCAGGCATCGGCAAGAGCGGTGGATCAGAGATTCCTCGCTATTGAACGCAGTCTAGCGGCTCTCTTAGCAGCTTCGGTACCGCTAAGACCGTTACAGATGGTTCCACAGGTATTGGTACCGACATCGGTGCCGGTACCGAGTACACCTGCCTTGTCAGGTATGCTTCCGCCCATGCCGAGCCTCGAGTCTATTTCAGACATCGAAGGACTGGTACCGAGACACCCTGATACCGACTTTGAGCGGTACCGGTACCAAGCGTTGCACGAACACCGGTCACAGAGATACTTCGAATCTTCCGATTCCAATGATTCTGATGACTCTGCTGGTACCAGAGCAAACCTTCCGGAGGATCCATCTCCTTCTCCTCAATGCAGAATGTCTCTTCCAGAAGACATGTCCTTCCAGGATTTCATACATGATGTAGCTCGAGGTCTTGCAATCACGGTGATTCCAGAGAAGGAACCCAGGACAGAAGAATTGGAAATTCTTCAATACCCTAAAGCTCCTAAAGAGGCAGCTACCCTGCCCATTCATAGGATCTTGCAGGATCTTATGCTCAGAATGTGGGAAACCCCTTTAATGGTGTCTCCACACTCCCAACGACTTGATACTATGTACCGAGTTCCAAGCTGTCCTGGTTTTCAAAGACTCAGTTACCACACCATTCAATGGTAGTGGAATCAGCAATGCATAGGATTAAGAGTGCTAAGACACATTCCTCTAATCCTCCCAGCCCAGAGTCAAGGACTCTCGATGCCTTTGGGCGTCGATGCGTCCAATCCTCCATGTTGGCAGCCAGGATCAGCTCTTACATTCTCTATATGGGAATGTTCCTCAAGGAAGTTACAGGAGACTTAGAGCTTATGAGCCCTCTTCTTCCTGAGGACAAAAGAGGGGATTTTCTTACTCTGGTCAAACATGCCCAGGATGTCTCTAAATTTGTGAACCGTGCATCCTTGGATTGCTTTGAATGTATCAGCAGAACTTCTGCTATTTCAATCGGTGCATGTCTTATTGCCTGACTCCAGGCATTGGACTTAGAACAATGGGTACAAGAGAAACTGGGAAATATTTCTTGCACAGGAGAAAATCTCTTTGGCAAGGATTGGCAGGACAAGGCAAATCAGCTTGAATCTGAAAATACTACCTTGAATAGACTATCTAAGTCTACAGCCAACCCAGCAAAGAAAAAGTCAGTCAAAAAACCCTTTTTCAGTAAGAAAAGGTTTTACCCATCCTATACCCATCATACTCACTGTCCAGTTCATGTTTCCCAAAATGGGCAACAACAGAACAGACAGCAGAGGAAGCCACAAGTTCCAAGAACTCAATCGGCTCCACAAGTTCAGCCTCCTCAGGGGCTTTGACTCCTTCCTAGAGAATTTAGTCTTTCTGCCCCTGAAAGGTCCAGAACCCCTCACCATTCCAGGAAAGTTATACCATTTTGCCAGCAGATGGCAACAAATAACATCAGAAAACTGGACTTTGTCCATTGTACGAGAGGGGTAGAGACTCCACTTCCACAGCCTGCTCTCTCCTACAATCATAAAGCAGTTCAATCCTCAGATCCCTGTCACCAATCTCTTGGGTCAGGAGATCACATCACTTCTTGCTCAAGGAGTAATAGAAGAAGTACCCATACCCCAACAGGGTGCGGGTTTTTACTCACCCTATTTTCTCATTCCCAAGAAAACAGGGGGACACAGGCCTATTCTGGACCTCAGAGAATATATCTGTTCCGAGAAAAATTCAAAATGATTTCCCTTGGAACACTCTTGCCATACCTTCAGAGTCAGGATTGGCTATGTTCTCTAGATCTAAAGGATGCATATACTCATATTCTCATCCATACAGATCACAGGAAATTCCTTTGATTCCTTTTCCAGGGAAGACACTTCCAATATAGGGTTTGTCCCTTTGGGCTGGCTTCTGCCCCAAGAGTCTTCACAAAGTGCATGGCAGTAATAGCAGCATTCCTGAGAACTCTGGGAATATTCATCTTCCTCTACTTAGACGACTGGCTCATTCAGGCACCAACCGCTCCAGAAGCCAGCTTCACTCTTTCTCGCATGATGTGAATTCTTCGCTACTTGGGACTGGTCATAAACCTCCCAAAATCTCAGCTCACCCCTTCTCAGTCCCTGGAGTTCATAGGGGCTCGTCTAGATACCAGACAGTCAAGGGCTTTCCTACCACAACCCCGCTGTCTTCGTATACTGCAGCTGGCATCCCAAGCAGCTATGAAAGTCTTCCTGACTGCTCGGGAAATACTTCAGCTTCTGGGGCATATGGCACCCACTGTCCATGTGGTTCCCCATGCTCGCCTTCACATGCGAGCAGCCCAGTGGACCCTCTCCTCTTAGTGGACATAGGCCTCGGTTCGCCTGTCGGACAAAATCAGAAACTCCACACATCTCATTTCGTCCCTTCAATGGTGGCAATCTCTGGAAAACCTTCTAGTAGGCTCTCCTTTTCAGCAGCCTCTTTTCCAGGCCACTTTAACAACGAATGCGTCCAAGTTGGGTTGGGGAGCTCACTTGCACGATCTCTCTACTCGGGGTCTCTGGACCCCACAGGAGGCTGTCTTCACATAAACCTCCTAGAACTCAGAACCATCTACCATGCTCTTAGAGTATTCCAAGCCCAGCTCAGCTACAAGACAGTCCTGGTTCAAACCAACAATCAAGTAGCCATGTTTATTTTATTTATTTATTTATAGTCTCTTCTATACCACGCTATTCGGCATCAGCGCAGTTTACAGTGAACAAAGAATTTACACATTTCCGATGGTACTTTGTGTTTACAGTTGAACAGGCAAAAGTAACTTGGATAACAGGGGTAACTATTTACAAATTAAAAACAGAATCATGAACATTTCTTGGTTTCAGCGTTATGGGTTTTGGGAGGTCTGTGAGGTAGTTGAAATAACTGCATTGGTTACTCGGATGTCTTGAGGGAGGCTGTTCCAACACCTTGGGGCACAGAACTTGAAAGCCCTGTCTGCTGTTGCTTTGGTGCAGTGTGAAATTGATTTTGGGACTACAAGTGTGTTGAGTGTTACTGACCGTCTGTCCCTATTTTGAGGTGTCATCTGGATCAGATCCATTAGTGACTCAGATGAGAGCCCTTTGATGGCCTTGAATGTCAGTAGTAATGACTTGTAAGTGAGTCTACTGCGTATCGGGAGCCAATGGAGTTGTTTTAGAATGGGTGAGATATGGTCTTTCCTGGATGCTCCGTGTAGGACTCTTGCTGCGGCATTCATTGCCAGTTGCAGTGGTTGCAAGGTGGCTTGAGGGAGCCCTTGTAAGATTGAGTTCGCATAATCAAAATGTGGCATGATTAGGGCCTGATAGATGGTTCTGAAATCATCCGGCTCTAGCAGGGATCATAGGTGTCTAAGGGAACGGATTTTATGGTATACCGCTCTTACAATGTTTCCAATGTGCGCCTTCATATCCAAGTGCTGGTCTAGAGTGACGCCGAGATATCTGATAGTTCTCTGTGAACAAGCAGGGCTGAACGGGCTCTCTGTCATTATGCAATGAAGCTTTGCGACTGTGGGCCCTCGCCAGAGAGCTTCAAATCCACCTCCTAGTGGTATATCTGCTGGGCATTCAAAACCTTTGGGCAGACAAACTCAGTCGAATACTGCTGCCACACGAATGGTCTCTTCACTTAGACCAGATTGCTTGAGTGTTTTGGATCTGGGGAACCCCAGATATAGACCTCTTTGCAAGTCCACAGAATGCCAAACTTCCCTGGTTCTGTTCCAGAATTCCGGCTCAAAACTGTCAGGCAAGAGATGCTTTCCTCCTCCACTGGGGGCAGGACTTTCTCTATGCCTTCCCACCCATTCCCCTCATTCCCAAAACACTATTCAAGCTTCAGAGAGACACAGGACTTATGATTCTCAGCTCCACGTTGGCCATGGCAAACATGGTATCTTCTGCTTCTACGTATCTCTCAAGCCACGCCACTGGAGTTGGGATACGCTCCAGATCTTCTTTCCCAGGAGAACGGGATGCTATTGCACCCGAATCCCCAGTCCCTACATCTCAGGGCCTGGCTGCTGAAAGCCTAGAGCTTCCAGATATCAACCTTTCTCAACAGATAAAGGATATCCTGGTGGCCTCCAGAAAACCCTCCACAAGGCGATCATACGCCTTCAAGTGGAAAAGGTTCTCTGTATGGTGTTCTCAAAGGGGGCTTCACCCCCTTTCGGTGCCTCTGGAATCGCTACTGGAGTTACTCCCCCATTTATCAAATTCTGGTCTTAAAACCAATTCAGTAAGGGTCCATCTTAGTGCCCTTGCAGCTTTTTGCAAGCCTTTGGATGGACAAGCTATTTCCTCTCGTCCACTTGTAGCAAGATTTATGAGAGGTCTACTCTTAACAAAACCTCCCATTAAGCCGCCACCGGTGGCATGGGATCTCAATCTTGTTCTTGGGCAGCTTATCAAACCACCCTTTGAGCCCTTAGCCACTACAGACCTGAAGATTCTTTCCTGGATAGTCATCTTCCTTGTTGCTCTCACTTTTGCAAGATGCATCAGTGAGTTGCAGGCCTTAGGGGCTGATCCTCCTTATACAAGATTTCACCATGATGAGGTAGTTCTTAGGACTCAACCTCACTTCATGCCAAAGGTGGTTTCGCCTTTTCATTTAAACCAATCGGTTTACCTTCCTGCATTCTTTCCTAGGCCTCATGCCTCTAGTGCAGAAAGGAACCTTCATACCTTGGACTGTAAAAGAGGCTTAGCTTTTTACCTTCAAAGAACTCAGCAACACAGAAAATCTTCTCAGCTTTTCCTTGCTTTTGATCCTGGGACTTCCAGTTTCCAAAAGAACTCTCTCTAGATGGATTGCGACTTGCATATCCTTTGCATATGAGAGTAAGAGACTTTCTCTCGAAGGTCACGTCACAGCTCACAATGAGAGAGCAATGGCAACCTCCATGGCTAATCTTTGTTCTGTGTCCATTGACGACATCTGTAAAGCAGCCATATGGGCTTCAGTACACACCTTTACAGCCCATTATTGTTTAGACAAGGACTCCCGTCGGGATGCCTCGTTTGGACAGGCTGTTCTACAGCATCTCTTTCAGACTTAATACAACTCCTACCCACCGTCCCAGGGTTTTCGATGCTAGAGATCCAAAGAAGGAAGAATGACCCATCTCACCAGAGATTCGTGGCTTGCTAGGGTCGTCATCCTGGCATCTTTCAGCTGATGATACTACATTACTGGCTGAAAGTGAAGATGATCTGAAACATTTGCTTCTCACAATCAAAGAACATAGTCTTAAAATGGGCCTGCACCTTAATGTAAAGAAGACAAAGATCATGACAACTCGCATAATCAACAGGTTCATTGTTGAAGGAGAAGAAATTGAAATTGTGAACAACTTTAACCTACTTGGATCAACTATCAATAAAGAAGCAACAAGCAGTCAAGAAATCAAACGATGCATTGTTCTTGGCAGAATGGCTATGAAAGACCTAGATAAGATTCTCAAGAGCAGAGATGTCTCTCTCCATACAAAGATTTGATTTGTTCAAGCCATGGTATTTTCAATAACATCATATGGATGTGAAAGCTGGACAGTGAAAAAGACAGACAGGAAGAAAATTGATGCCTTTGAATTATGGTGCTGGCAGCGAATACTGTGTATACCATGGACTGCCCAAAGAACAAACCAGTCGGTACTAGAGGAGATCAAACCTAAGCTTTCTTTAGAAGCTCAGATGACAAGACTTCGACTTTCATACTTTGGACACATCATGCAAAGAGAGAGATCATTACAGAAAGACATCATGCTTGGCAAGATAGAAGGTCAACGCAAAAGAGGAAGGCCAGCAATGAGATGGATTGATACAATAACAGCAGCTACGGGTACCAGTCTGTCAACAATGAGCTGCCTGACTGAAGACCGTACACAATTTAGGATAGCTATCCAGAGGGTTGCCATGAGTCGACTCCGACTCGACGGCACTTAACAACAAACATCATAAGGAAAGGAATGGAAAATAAAACAAAAGATGATATAATGCCTCTATATCGTTCCATGGTGAGACCGCACCTTGAATATTGTGTGCAATTCTGATCGTCATATCTTAAAAAGGATATAGCGTTATTAGAAAAAGTTCAAAGAAGAGCCACCAAAATGGTAAAGGGGATGGAAGGATACTCCTATGAAGAAAGGCTAAAAGGGTTAGGGGTCTTTAGCCCGGAGAAGAGAAGGCTGAGGGGAGATATGATAGAAGTCTATAAATTAATGAACGGAGTGGAACGGGTAAACGTAGATCGATTGTTTACGTTATCAGAATATAGAAAGACTAGGGGACATGCAATAAAGCTACAGGGTAAACTATTTAAGACTAATAAAAGAAAATATGTTTTCACTCAACGTGTAATCAAACTCTGGAATTTGTTACCGGAGGATGTAGTAAAGGCTGTTAGTGTAGCTGGGTTTAAAAAAGGTTTTGACAAGTTCCTGAAGGAAAGGTCCATAAACCATTATTAAGAAGGGACCCAGGATATCAGTGCTTGACCCAGTACAAGCATTGTGGAACCTGTGTCTTTTGGGGAAACTTCTAGGTACGTATAACCTAGATTGGCCACTGTTGGAAACAGGATACTGGGCTTGATGGACCTTGGTCTGACCCAGTATGGCATATCTTACATGCACTTCAAGCAGGTACTGTATACATTGGTCATGGGTGGTGGGGGTAATCCATGCTACACATACAATGCAACCACACCCCTGATGGTTCCCCTCATAGCCATCTCCCGCTCCCCACCAATGTGTGTACGTGGGCCTGCACATGGCCCCAAAAGGTAGCATATATACACTCTCACACAACAAATGTCATGCATCACCGAGACCCAAGTCCATGGACCATCCCTCCCTCCCTCCCTCCCTGCAGTGCACAGCTCTGCCAAGGAGTGCTGTCCCCTGGGCCCATCCCATGTGCACACTGCCTGCATGCCAGGCACCACCAAAGCAATGCAACTCTATTCATTTCCCACATCCCCGTCCTGTGCAAGTAACCGACACATCCTGTATGTATGTAATATGTATGTGTGTGACTCTATGGCCTGTGTGACTGTTGCATACATGGTGTCTGGGAGGATTGCGGGGACGGCCACTAAATCTGTACTGGCCAGGATGGGCTGACAGGAAAAGCAAGGCTACATTATGTGGAGAAATGTCACATAACAAAACACTGTGGTCATCAGTCTATGCTGGCCAGGCTGCTTTGGCAGAACAATGTACATTCAGCTGTGTACATTATCCTGAACTGTGTGGTGGTATGATTAACGCGAGGTATGTCACATTGTGTGAATGCCGACAGATGTATGTCACGTCTGTGAGGAGGGGCACTGTATATGGATGCTGTTGCAGTAGGAGACATGTGGGGTATGGCATCTGGCATGCACATCGGTGTTAAGAGAATGGCAATATGCCACCCATGTCACATAGTGCAGCTGGTGGAGTTTAACACATCTCTGGGTGAGAGAAGCTATATGTACCATTTATAGATGACTGGATCACCCTCCCTAGTACCCTGGTGAATGTCAGGGAGCCCTATGAACCAGTGTCCTGTAACCTTGGTTTTGTTGTTATCTGGTACACAACAGTGTGATACGTAGCGTGTAGGTGACTGTGTCACAGGTGGTCCCTGGTGTCCTGTAACTGAGACACTGTAACTGGTATCAGGTGTGCTTGTTGTAGAGTGGGTGTTGTGTCTTGTCCTGACTGGCAACATGATGGTGCATGCAGCAATGGTCTGTGCCTTCTGTAAGATGTGCATGGTATGGTCTGTGACTCCCTGGAGGATAGTGGTGGTCTAAGCAGAGTGTGCACCAAACATACCTTTGGTTGCTGAACATTCACCATTGTCTATGAGATGGTGGTATAGGTTCTGTGACATGTTACTTTTGTTGGGGTGTTTCTGTTGTCATGGTGATGTGTAGTAGCAGGTTATCTCTCTGATCCAAAAACATCCCCAGGTATGCTAATCCCTGTACACTGCACATATGGTGCAATTTACCTGTTGAGGTGCATTGTTGAGACATCTCTGCCCAGGGATGCCATGACTGACTGTGTTTGGGCACAGGGCCCTGTGAGGGTAGTGGCATGTTGCCATTGTACAATGTCTCTGGTGCTGTGGGTGCCTTGTTTATATTATGGTCTGTGATAAGAAAGCTTATCATAGCTCAGGAAGGAGCTATAGTAAAGGTGAAGTGACTCTGAACAAGCAACCTGTCAGTTCTGGTAGAAATAAGAAAACAGAATTTTTCTATAAAAGACTACCAGTCCCAGAATGCACCAGGTTTCCAACAGCCATTAGAGGAGCTGAAGTAGGGAAACGTGTGTTCAATCAAGAGGGCTATGAGGTAATCCCCAAGCATTCATCTCAAAGGGCAGGGCCTGATTCAGCACAGCTGCGCTGTGCTAGGGTGGAGCACTCATCAAAGCAGAATAAAGGTAGAGTTTATTCTACAGAGAATTATCCTCAGAATCATCCTCAGTTTCATCTTGGAGATCCTCATCTTGGACAGCTTCATCATCTGAAGGATCATCAGAAGCAGAAGCCAGAGCGGACGGACAGAGAGGGCAAGAAACCCTTTGGAAGAAAGAAGATAAAAGCATTTGGGAGGTCTAAAGGAGTCCAGAGCAGTACGTATACTGGAAGGTATTCCAAGGGCCAGCATACACCATTGGACTGGGGAAAGCCAGAGGAATGGTGCTGCAGAGCTAGGAATCTCCAGAGGGTACCTGTGAGGGAGATGGCTGCACGTGGAAGGGACCCTAAGACCCGTGCCAGAAGGTATGTGAAGAGAGATCCAGTGTCCAGGGATCTGGATTGGAAGGCTGGACATAAAAACTGGACTACATACTGGCCAGGCTATTTAGAGAGGAACTCTAACAGCAATGGAAGCTCAGGTATGAACACTGATCTATGCCCTAGCTATAACCTTGAAAGACAGCAGGGAAACAAGTATTCTCCTGAAAGTGCTCCATTGAGAAATTCCTCTGTGCCAATCCATGATATTGAACCCATGATTGTTGAAGAAGGGGGAGGAGTCTTAGATACAGGCTGTGAATATATGAATTGCTCTCTGTCTAAACTCCTTTGGTAATTTACTGTTACAGAGTACAACGACCATCACAAAGAAATACAAACTTGTTCTTTAATCTACTCAGAAAAGCTCCTGCGTAGGATTTTGAGCCAAGCAGTAGAAAGTAAGCCAGCTAAGGGGTTTCAGCTGGGTAACTGCTAGCAATTGAGCCTTACCTAATTGCTTGTGAACTCTGAGGAAATCACTTCTGAGTCTATGTGGGAAGATATAAGAAGTTAACCTGAAAAGAACAGTTTTTCCCTTCTTTGTGGATTTTGTTTGTTGTTTACATAGAAACATGATGACAGAAAAAGACCATAAGGCCCATCTAGTCTGTCCTTCCATAACAACAACTACAACAGTCCACTTTTTACCTTTAGAGATCCTCTGTGATACACTGCTAAGAAAATATTAGCTAAAGCATACAGAAAAGACCAGTTTGTTACCAACCAGGTCTTTATTCTTTTGCTTTGATTGCCTGACAAGTTCAGCTGTTTTCCTGATTTTGTTTTTCTAAGTTTAACACTGAAAGCAAGTATCCTGTTTTATGTGCTACCAAGCATATCTGTGTTGGGAGAAATAACCCCATAAATAAATATCTCATTGGCTTTACACTCAAGCACAACTAATTATTGTGAGCAGCTGTGTCTGGTGTGAATGGACTGCATTTCCCACAATCCCTTGCAAATCATATTGATATATGCACTTGCCAAGACTGTGAACATTCTCACCCAGGCAGCCGTCTGACAGGTCACACTGTCAAGAAGGGTGTATCCTACAACATGTTAGGTTCTTTACACAACATATGCCATGTAGAGTGTCCTGTCTCTGACACAGATGCAATGACCATATGTGTTTTGAAGTGATGTTGATAGAGATGTGCCCCAGGCTTAGGCCTGGGCTTGGCATGTGTCTTGTGAGAAAAGAACCTGTACTGCCAGTGTGTCTGTGGTCCAATAGGTCAAAAGACACCATTGGGACATGGTGGACCCTATAGTTAGCTGTCAAAGGCTATGTTGTAGAATGGCACGTCTGATTGGGTAACACGTGGATGCCACAATTGGAGACCTCAGTATGTACATCTGCCTGTTGTAATGGATTGCATGGATTTGGTTGCCAAACAGAGGTATGTGTGGTCTGATCATGCCACTGTGTGTTTGGACAAGATAGTGACAGGTTACGTGTTGGGTCAGTGTAGCAGTAGGAGCATAAGGATGCATCTGCACAGTAACATCACTTGACAGCCCTGACACATCTCCTGGACCTATTGACACACCACAGAGGTGCCCTAAAGTTTATTTAGCAATGCTTATATACTGATTTTCATTGGGTCAAAGCAGTGTACATTCAGGTACGGTATATATTTACCTTGTCCCTGAAAGGCTCTCAATCTACATTAAGTGGCTCACCCAAGGCCACAAGGTGTGTCTGTGGGACTAGAAACCCCATTCCCTCTGGCCCGAGGTTGCTGTCCTCCAGTGGGATTTGAACCCCCAGCCCTACAGCCTGAGACAACTTGCCTCAACCACTAGACCACTCCTCCCTCTACATTTACCATGCAGTCATGCCACCACTGTGCCCATGCCATGATATTCCACACCCCACCCCTAGAACCACCAGGAACCTGTACCATTACCCGTCAGCACCACCTACAGTCCCCTACCCGCACATGGCCAATGCCTAACATGCTGGGTACAACATTGTCACATGGCCAAGGTCCCCCCAGTGCCCAACATAACCACCCAAGTTATGTACTATCTGCAGCACTCTGTTCCCCTGTCTCACCTGCAGCTGTCTCCCTACCAACCTGGATGACGATGTGCTGCAGACACAATCCTCCGTCCCCCCTCCCCCCCAAACAGTCACACACATCTAACAACATAGCCAGTGCCATTAGAAACATAGAAACATGATGACAGAAAAAGACCACACGGCCTATCTAGTCTGTCCTTCCATAACAACAACTACAACAGTCCACTTTTTACCTTTAGAGATCCTCTGTGTTGGTCCCATGCTTTTTTGAATTCAGTTACTGTCCTCATCTCTACCACCTCCACTGGGAGACTATTCCACGGATCCACTACTCTTTCCTTAAAGAAATATTTCCGCATATCACTCCTGAATCTATCTCCCTTCACCCTCATCCCATGTCCCCTCGTCGCAGAACTTGCTTTCAATTGAAAGAGGCTCTCTCCCTGAACATTTATGCCACGGAGGTATTTAAACATCTCAATCATATCACCTCTATCCCGCCTTTCCTCTAAGGTGTACATATTAAGATCCTTAAGTCTGTCCTCATATGCTTTATAATGAAGACAGGGCTGCACTGTCCTTCCATGCATCCTCTTCCTACACCATAGTAAGATGGCACCATGCAGTCACACACAGTCCTCTCTGCCCTATCCCCTGCATCCCTATCACCACACACCTGTGTCCTGGACAACTACACCATGCCATTGTGTTCCTGCATGCACCAATTTGGACTGCTGTGTTGATGTGCTGCATGTGACCCTGGATCATCACATGATGCACCAGTGTCATGCATATTAGTAGCATGTATGTACAGTGCATTGCAAGTGTATCCATCCCCTGTGTGTTAGTCATGTTTCATCACAACCTGGAATCAACCTGGGCTGTGGGGGATTGACACTATGTGCCATACACAACATACTAACCAGTGTTAAGGAACAAGACATCCTTCATTGAGACACAGAAAATAAGTAGGCCAGATGATAGATGAAGGCAGGACTGTGGCTATATGTGCACCCCCAATGTCAATACAATGTGGAGCCACCATTTGCTTCAATTGCAGCTGAAACCATCCTGGGGACTAGCTGGGATGTGACCCCATTCCTATAGGCCACATTGTTCCAAATCAATCCATTTTTCTGGTATGCATTGGTATACAGCACTCCTGCAGTGATGCCATGGATACCAGTTAGACCAAGTTGTGCTCTTTGCCAACACCACTCCACGGCATTCATCTATGTCATGTTACAGAGGCTTTGGCAATGTAGGGTCATTGTCTTGCTGGATGGTGAACCTTTGTCCCTGTCTCCAATATCAAGTAGACTGTTGCAAGTCTTCCATGATTATTACTGCAGTGTCTTTGATGGCATCCATCATTCCATTACACCTGCCCACCTTTCCTGTCCCTGACAATGAAAACCGTCCTCACAGCATGCTGTCATCACCATGTTTTACTATGGGAATGGTTGCCATGAGGTGATGGTAAATGATTGCATTGGCCAACACATGCTGCTTCCTATGATGGGTAAAGGGTTAATGGTTCCCTCTCATTCCCCCTCATGACTGTCAGCCATGTGTGGAGGGTCCGGCACATGCCTTTTTGCCAACACAAAACATGTTGTCTTATAGCTTTATGTGAACAATGGCTCTCTCAGGGCCACTGTTCTATGTGGTCCCACTCTGTGGAGTGTATGGCTTACGGTGGTCCCATGGACGCATTCCCCCATCTCTGCTGTGGACCTGTGCAACTCCCTCAATGCTATCCAGAGTATCGTTCTAGCATCTCTGGTCATTGACCTTGGCCGGTCTGTGGGTTTGGGTTGGTAGCCTCTCCTGTCAGATTAGTAGGGGTTGCCACAGTCTCTCCATGTCTGTGAGGGTGCTCCGTGGTGGTCTTGCCATATGGGAAAATCTGTTACAGCACCATCCTGATCTATACATCCCCACAACTTTGTGTCTGACCTGTCCCCAGTGGCCCTTGGTGTTCATGTTGCCTGCTTAGTGATGTTGCTGAGTCACGGGCCTTATGGAACATGCATAATCATAGAGGTATCATGTTCACAGATCAGGTGATTCAGATTGCACATAGGTGGACCCTACCAGCTCATTAGGTGATGTTTGAGGCCAATCTGTGGGATCACATCCTATGTTGCGGTTTCCACGCACTAGGAATGGAAACATATGCACACATACACACTTTCATTACTGATGTGTGTCCTGTATATCTACTAGGTGCATTACTGTCATCTCACCCCCACAATTTGAACAATATTGTTGGGGCCAATACCGAACATCCAACTGAACCTGCATCTTTATGCCATTGTGTACGTGCTGCGACATAACAGCCCATATACCGAGGAGGTAAAGACATTAGCAAGATACTGTACACAGTCAAACTGTCTGGAGGTAGGCATTAACTAGGATGTAAACTGTTATGTCTGTTTGTTGTCTTCCCCCAGGTAACCACAACTGACAATGGTGGAGGTGGCAGCATGGATGACGGTACCATGGTGGAGCAGGGCACAGCTACAGTGTTTCAGGGAATGAGGCTGAGGCAATACTGCCTGCCCACACAAGGGTAGTGTGCCCATATGGGGCTGACGTTCCTGGAAGTATGGGCCAGTGGGTGTCGAAGCCTGAGGATGCTGGGAAGGAGCATGGTAATGATATCTGCCTCCAGCTAACACCCAGCAGCAGTGGTGGCAAGGAAGTGGCAGGCACCCCCATTACAGGAGCGCAACCATCCAGAGAGAGCAGACCGGGTCTTGTACCGGGAATATCTGGGGCCACACATCTGCTGACCCATCCATGGACAGACAACCGGGCAGGCACATGCTGCGGGACATGATGCATGAAATGCATGATTACACTGAGATAACACATGCGGACCTCACAGGTGGGTGACACCCCTTGTGTGTCTTGTTATGGCACATGGTATGACAGGGTGCAGGCACTGACATGTTGGTGGGAGAGGGGATGTTGAACGCATATGCTACTGTCCCACCATGAGCAGACATGTCACCTGTGACTGCTACAAACAACGTATGTTGCCAAGATACCAGGTCTCTGTTGTCCCAGAGCCCCCATTGCATGTGTTAGCAGAGCAGCTGTGTGAACATTGTGTGCCTTACTATTTACAAATGTCAATTCCACAGGTATCCACCAGGAGCTGCAGAGCCTTCACTGGGACATGGGGGAGTACTATGCTGCGATCAACACCTCGCTGGCCGAGGGTATGGGTGCAATTGCAGAGGGACTGCAAGCTATGGTGGCAGCCATCAACTGCCAGACTGACATGCTGGCAGATATACTGTCCAGACAAAAGCCACCAACAGCACCACAGGCCACCACAAGGGGTGCTAGAAGCACAGGATAATGTAGCCATGGACGGCCATGTAGGCACTGAATATGGGCAGAGAGGTGCTGTCCATCAGTTATAGTTGCATCATGTGTAATGTGTGAAAGTAAAACACATGTGCACATGTCTGTCTGTGTCCGTCATTTCCACGCCAATGAATCTGTAAAGCCTATTACCAGATATAGGTCAGGGTGTGCACCCACCTAGGTAGACATGTCATGGGTACTCCTCCCCTCAGGTGGCCAACAACACATCCCACCTGTCCTTCCCATATATGACCCATACCCCCCTCCCCCCCCCCATTGTGAATGACATGGATGTGCAGGCCTTTGCTGTTGTATGGCCACACTTTTCTTCCCTTCATGCCCCGTAGGATGCCCCTCACTCTGGCATTTGTCCCATACTTTCAAATGTTACAGCTGCAGCCATCATATCCACTCTCCTGTTCGTGTCAGACTCCATGGCCCCTACTCTATGCTCCCCCTTCTTGACCTGCACACATGGGATGCATCCAGGGGGTGTGGGCATGACAGACAAGGGGTTGAGAGTTGCCCGGCCTGTGTAGGCAGCAGCAGAGAGGGCCATATCCCCACTGGTGTGACTGGGACCGGGTGGGCACCTGACCTACCAACCCTAGATGTCAGCCTCACAAATCAGGGGCACAAGCTGTCCCCTGTGGTGTCTGCTCTGAACAGTGGAAGGGGGGGCACAGACAGTGGCAGTTCCCCAGCACTGTGGGTCCCCAGCAGGGTGTGTATGATATGCTCTGGGGGGAGGGTGTGTGACCTGCAGTGTGCATGTGTCCATAGGACATCGGGTTCAGACTGACATGCATCCAATGAGGTCTTTGGGGATTGTGAGGTGACCTGGCAAAGGGGTGCTACCAGCATGCTGGAGACAGCAGGAGGTGACCAGCATATCAGGGGGGTATGCAGACCACTGGGGTGACTGCTAGACCACAGGTGCTGTATATCAGCAAGGGGGTGGGAACATATGCTGATTTGGCTGGGTGACCAAAGTGCAGATAGGTGCCCTAGTGGTGTGTTTGTGGTGGTATGTGTGGATGCTTGGTGTGTCTTTGAGACAGGACAGGCAGGTCTGGGTTGACAGTTGGATGTGTATTGCACTGGAGAGGGTGGGGCAGTGATGATAGCATGTTGGCAAAATGGGGAGGGATGGGAGAACTGGGGTGGCGGAGGTGAGGGGTATTGGTGCAGGGGTCCATTAATGGCCATGGCAATGCTCTGTTTCAGGTGGCAGTAACACATCCCAGCAGCAATGTACTGCAATGAGGCCAGGACCATAGCATGGGGTGAGAGTAGAAGCACATGTATGGTGAGATAGGACAGGGTGACAAAAGCACATCACAGTTTCCGAGTCATGTGAAGGGGTGTGCACACCTGGGAAATGTGTATGATGGGGGCTGGGGTGGTCACAGGGCACCCCTGGGATGCACCAACTTGAATTGAGAGTACAAAAGAGGTGTACCAACAGGGACAGCCCTGATGGGGCAATGGGTGGGTGTGGATGAGGCAATTGTGGACCCAGAGCCCTTAAGGCCTATGTGGTCCCTGCCTGCCATCCTGTATTTCAGCAGATGATATGTCAGGGACTGTTAGGTGACTGGTGATTCCACAGACCAGGGATCAGCACCATTGGTACAGGCCTTTGGTACCAGGCACCTTCTGGCAAACCATGGCCTCTATATGCATGCTATAATGTCATTCAATTGTGTGTGTGAGGTTGACCCTGGGAAGGATGTGATGCTGTAGATTACATCTCTGCAATGTGCATTTGTTGCATGACCACAGCAGCCATGCACATGTTGCATCACCACATAGCTATATGTTGTGAACAGCGGGATGATCGACAGGTCCATAGGCTGCATCAGGGTCAGCAGGTCAACCCCTGCATGTTTATGTGTACCTCTATGCAGTCTGGGCAGTGCCCCATTACCCCACGTCAGGCATGCTTGCACATCCATAGGTAAATATGCAGGGAATATCATGTTTGGTACACAGTGCATGGACATTTGCCTGCTGGTGCAGTCCAATGGGGTCATTTGGCCATGGTCATTGCATCACACATGCTGTTGTGCCACAGCTCCTCCTGCAGCTGGTGGAGGAAATCTGGCCATCTCCGGCGCAGCTCCCGGCCCTTTTTCCACAGCTTCTCCACCTGGGGGAACAGGGATAGATGCCATAAGTGCCATTCCAAACATACCACTGGCGACACAACAGCAGACCAGTCATGGGTATGGATTATGTGGTATATCACAGTATTCTGGTTGCAGGCTGCAGCTAGCCAGGCCCTTTGAGGTTTCATATTAACTCCCCCCTCATAGCAACACAGCCTTCAATGCTGGGTATAACCCCCATGGCATCACACAGGCATGTTGTGGAGACACACATGTTGCCACATTTGCGCACCTGCCTTGGTTCTACCTATGTGCTGCCTGCTGTATGGTTACAGAACACTGAGAGGGTGTCACATAGCACAAGATGTGACCCATATGGCCAGTGTGAGAGGTTACATGGCATAGTTGCCCCACACTGTTGCTCTCACACCCTGGCCCTGTCCCACAACATTGTTTCAACACATTGTGTGCTGATAATGCTGACTGCCCTTATATGTTCTGTGACAGATGTCCATGGCCACTACCTGCTTCAACCCCCTGTTTGTAATCTGGCAGGTGAGGTATGGGTAGTGGATATCCTATTGCTACATGTTCAGATTCCAGACTAACCTCATTCTACCTTTACCTATCAAGTGGTGATAATTCCTAACTCATACCTCAAATGGGGGGAAAGCAACTTAGCACCCCCGATCTCAATGTCCTGACCTAGGATGACTGGGCCATGGACTAGCTCAATCACATCATGGGTCCAGTAAACCACCTTCAGGCATGTCACATATCTATTCATTACAATCGGTCTGCCCTGAGGCTCTTCACATACAAGAAGGCATGACAAAAGATATCTTACATAGTACATACATTATACACACACGTCATGGGTCAAACCATTACATATCTTGCACACAGCTGTTATGCCAGAAACCCTTGGACCCATCATGAAATAAACATTATGTAGATATGTGATATGCACAGGTGCCATGATGTGTTATCTATTACACACACACCCCTAAAGCCTCAACACATATGATATCTCCATATATCCCTTATGCTTTGGAGGGCTTCTTCACGGGTGTCACTAATACCACTGATCTCTGCAGTTGTGATATCAACTGTTCCTAATGCTGCAGTTGTGATATCAACTGATCCCAACGCTACATGGTGTTTCTGTTCCACTTCCTCAGGAGAGGCTCCTAGCTAGCAATTCACCAGCAGGTTTGCTCTTCCTCAAAGGAGGGTCCTGGCTGTCATTTTAACAGTGGGTCACCAGACACAGTCAAACACACTAACGTGTGTAATCTGAGGACAGCTCTGATGATTCCTCCTGGGCGGACAACAGATTGTGAGGGAATGTGTCTTTTTTGGAGGCCGGCCATGTTCTCACTGGAGCACAGTTAGGATGTCAATCCACTGGTGGTGCAATGATGTTCTTGGATGAGATACTGGAAGCATATCGCTCTTTAGTGGTGGATATCTCGGGAGTTACGCTCACTCTGCAACAAAGTCATGCTTTGGATAACGGTTGATCATTGCTACCCTCGATATGATTTGATTCCTGTATGTTTCATTTGCATCAGGAACTTTTCCTATGGAATGTTCATATTAGAGCAACATTTCTCAGCCACTGGGACAGGCATTGTATGAGAGATTGTGATGGAGGTGAAGATGCTGAGGGCATCAGGCTCAGAATGGTTTTGTGAGATGAATGCTACCTATGAGATCCTCTTGAATCCCTCCGGGACCACCTCCTTCAGCTGTGGCTGTTCTCCAAACCATAGTCTCTAGGGATATGGCCACATATGAAATTGCTGTGGACATTGTCAGTTACTGAGCGGCATGCCCTGAAAGGGTTATAGGAGATGAGTGACGGAGTCATTTGACAAGCAGATGATGGGGGGAGGTATTGTGGTTTTAGATGGCGTTGCATATTGGGATGTGACTGCTAGACAGCTGGGTGATAGTTCTATATATGAGCTGTTGTCTGTATATCAAACTGCAAGGTTACAACCACATATTGAGATGCTCATGGAGAAGGCCTGTGAAACTAGTTGTAGCACAAGGAAGGAGTTACCATGTCT
The DNA here is from genome assembly GCA_033557465.1 of Ichthyophis bannanicus. NCBI lineage: Eukaryota > Metazoa > Chordata > Amphibia > Gymnophiona > Ichthyophiidae > Ichthyophis > Ichthyophis bannanicus. The sequence continues at coordinate 499,675,863 of CM066035.1, forward strand.
GAATGTATGTGCCCCAGGGCTTGCCATTTTCTATCATTTCCCAAAGATAAATAGGGATTTCCATAACCCTCTGGTGTGCCCCACAGTATCTACAAGGGGGACTGTGCTTGTGCCCCTATCGCTTTATATTGTGACCTTTTTACATCCCTTGAGGCATAATATTGCATCATATGTTTGAGGTACAACACATTTTCTGCATCTTTTGCATGAGAGGGTCCAGTCTGGGGTTTTATTGGTGACCCTGGATGTGGAGTCTTTGTATACCAGCATACCAGTGGATTTGGCTATACAGGTGGTGCTGTCATCACTGAATCAGAAGGGTGGATTTGGAGAGACCCATATACAGGTTTTAATGGATTTGTCTGCCTTGACCATAAAAAAGCATATTGTTCATTTTGGGGAGCAGCTGTACTGTCAACATAAAGGTGTTGCAATGGGGGCAATGTTTACCCTTTCTATTACGAAACGCTGTATGTCATCAAATGAATCGCAATGGTTGGGGCCTCAATCCCCTTATATACGGCATCTTATGATCTTGCGTTGGCATCTTGATGACCGTTTCATGCTGTAGGATGGTCCCTCCAAACTCGTGATGCAGTTTGATTGTTGGCTGACTGACTGTGATGCTAATATTCTGTTTTCTATGGTGTGGGATTGTCCCTGAAATGCAGTTTATGGATGTTCTGATTAGGAGGGGAGAGCATGAATGGATTATTAATGTGTTTAGAAGGCATACAAATAAGTATACAACCAGCATTTCTCTAGTCTCCATCCTTTACGTTTAAAAGGTGGGGGTACCCTATTCACATTTTCTTAGATATCATTGGCACTGTTCTGGGTGTAGTGATTTTCAGCAGCAGGCACAGTCCCTTGGGGCAACAGTTCATGGCAAACAGATACCCTCCCTCAGTGGTTGAACAGGCATATTCGAGGGCCAGATCTGCTGATCGGGACAGATTACTCTGTGTTCAGACTAGGGCAGAGAGGCACTGTGATATGACGGGAGATGTTCATTTCGTGACCCCATACTCCCCACTGAGTGTGGCGATTGTGAAACGTCTGAAGTCAGACTTCAAATCTTCTAATGGTCACGGGGCTGGAGTGTCAGCATGTCAGATTGGTCTGGTCAAGAGGACGTCCTCTGATGGAGATCATGTGCCCATCCTGTTTGAGATGTGGGAAGGGACACGGGAGGGAGGAGAGAGGCTTTTTCCCCTGTGAGAAGTGTTCACTGTGTGGTGCTTTAACTCTGACATAAAGGTTTTCATGTGAGGGTTGTAAACAGGGGTGCTTGTCGTGAAAGTTCCACAATCTTGGCAAAGGCATGAATTTACTTGACTTGCAAAGGATTGTGGGTGTTGTAATTCAATCACACAAAATCAACCGTTTAACCAGAATAAAGAATTGTAGTTGCTCGAGTGTAAAGCAGAAAACAGATTTTATTTATGGGGTGTTATTCCCTCGCACAGATATGCTTGATAACATCAACAGGATAATTTCTTCAGGAATTGTATTCAGGAAACAAAACAAATAAGGCACCTGAATTACTTATGCAACAACTCAGTAAAGACCTTGATGGAACAGAAAAGGTCTTCTAGCCCCTGCTAATAAACTTTCTCAGCAGTGCTGGAATGAAAAATAAACCCAAAAGGAAAATTCTCTTTATCAAAAAAACAACTTTCTTCCTTTCACACAGTGAAGAAGTTTTCTTTCCAAAGTCCCACGTGCACTTGTGCCTTGCTCTAATCACAGGTGCTTAACCAGCTGCAAACCATTGCTGGTCCACTCTCCACGTGGCTCTAACTTTCCCCAAAGCTTTCTCTCAAAGAAACTTTTCTGGGAAGCTAAAAACAGTACAGTTCCTTTTGGTGTTTGATGCTTAACTGAGGATTACTTTAGAACAGCAGCTTAGACAGAGAGCAATCCATGCATTCCACTTTCTCATTTGATATTTCCCCTTGCTCTTGAAATATCATAGGATCACTTTCTTACACTGGCTCAGAGGAATTCTCTAACTGATCTCTACCAGGATAGAAACTGTTTCCCTGCTGTCTTCCTTGTGCAAAGCTAGGGAACAGATCAGAGTTCATACCTGAGATCACGTTGTCATTAGGTTTCCTCTCTGGGTATTTTGGCCAGTAGGTAGCAAAGCTTCTGTGCCCAGCTCTCCAGTCAGAATTTCTGGACTTTAGGTCTCTTTTCTCATACCTCCTTAAATAGGTATTAGATCTCCTTCTTTCTGTAGATGCAGCCGTCTCCTTTACAGGTGCTGTCCGAGGGTTCCTGGCTGTATATCTCCAAGCCTCTGGTTTCTTCCAGTCCAATGAAGAATGCTTGCCCCAGGAATCTCTCCCAGCATACGTACTGCCTTGGGCTCCTTTCTTAGACCTCCTGGACGTCTTGCTGTTCTTCCGTCTCTCCTTCTCTTGCCATCTTTGCCACCATTGCTCTCTGCGTTCTCTTTGCTCTTTCTGTCTGTCTGAAGAATTTCTTCTTCCTTTAAAGTGCCTAGATGGACACTCCACCCTAGCACAGTCCAGGTGTTCTGAATCAAGCCCTGCCCTAGGAGATGGGTGATTAGGGATTACATCATTGCTTCCTTGATTAGGCACACGTTTCCCTATTTCAGCTTTCCTAGAGGCTTTCTGTAAACCAGTGCATTCTGGGTCTGGTAGTCTTTTAGGTAAACACTCTGTTTTAGTGCTTTTACCAGCCAGCACAGGTTGCTTATTCAGAGCCAATTCACCTCTTGTATTATTTCTTCCTGAACTGTGATAAGCTTCCTTATCACAGGGTACAGAGTATGTTCTACAGCATTCTACCACATGTGCTTCAACATATGTAGTTTTTATATTTTGCTGTCTATGGACATTGGTGTATGTGGATAAAAGGACATTTTCATTCAGGAAACATATGGGTGAACATAGGAGTGGGCCAGGAGGAGAATGCAGAACAGTGGAAATAGTTTCACGTATGGAACAAGGCCATGAGTTGACAGATCTGCAGTATATGTGTGTTGCAATGGTAGATGATCAATTGGCTGATAGGGATTGACTATTAGGTTTGAACAACACTAGCCTTTTGGATACAAACTGTGAGGCTGGGTGGACAGCCTGCTCAGGTTGAATAGAATCTGTGTGTGTTAGGGGAGAGGGGGAGGGTGGAAAACATCTGATGCTTAAATGATAATCTGCTAATGTGATCGGTACTGTTTGTGATCCAGGGGTTATGCATTGGTTTTGGGAAGGCACTCAATTAAAACAAAAAATGTTTTATGAAACAGGTAGATAGCGATTTCTTAATAACGATTTTCTTATTTAATCACAAGCTTCTTTGTGTAATCATACAAGGGAGGTCTCAGAACTGACGGGCTTGACTGAGATTGGTTTTGGATAAATCAATCTATACAATCTCGGTCAAGCCCGTCAGTTCTGAGACCTCCCTTGTATGATTACACAAAGAAGCTTGTGGTTAAATAAGAAAATTGTTATTAAGAAATCGCTATCTACCTGTTTCATAAAACATTTTTTGTTTTAATTGAGTGTGTTGCAGCAAGTGTTGATATTTCAAACACTCTGTGAGTTGACCGGTAATTGATTGGTTTTGGGAAGAGCAGTGGATCTATGATATACAGTACATGGGTATGGAAGGACTGACATCAGCTGGGGGTGGCTGTGGCAGTGGCAGTAATACTGGCTGTGATTGGTGGGCCAGTAAGTTTTAGGACGATATGCTCTGATTGGATGCTTTGGTGGATATCGGCTGTTACTGATGAGCATACTAGCAGGCATGGCAGTGAGTGTGAAATACTGCTAACATTGAAGGTAAGTTGGAATGATTGATTGGCTATGGTGGTGGTCTTAGTTTTAGTCTCTTAAAGGTGAACGTGTATTAAAGGAGTATTGTAATGTTTTGTAGTGTGTTTTACTGGGTCTAGTAACCCACTGTTAAAATGCCAGCCAGGACCCTCCTTTGAGGAGGGGTAGAGCCAATGGTGAAATGCCAGGCGATCCATCCCCTGAGGGAGCAGAGAGGATACACTATGTTGGGCGTCCATTGCAGCGTTGATCAGTTGATGATACTACCAGTGCTGAGATATGTGGTATGTAGTTACACCCTTGAGAGAGCCATTTCCAGCCTATGGGTTAGGTAGAGATATTCTGAGTGCTGAGGCTTTATGGGTGTGTGTAATATATATGATTCTACGGAGCCTGTATTTATCTATGTGCACAATGTGTATTTTCCTGATGTGTTCAAGGGATTAAGGTCAGAGGGCTGTGTGCAATATATGCAATGGTTTGAAGCATAAGGGATGTGTAACACGTAGGTCGTATGTGTGCTACCTTTTCTCATTCCCTTTGGTTTGTGTTGAGTTTATGGTCATAGTGATTGCACCAAATAGATCTGTATCATGTCTGAGATGAGTATTTTAGATCCCATGATGTAACAGAGCTAGTCCATGGACAAATCTTCCTAAGCCTGGACATTGAGCTCATGGGTGCTGTGTTCCTTTGTCTTCATTATTGATGTGAGGTTATACTGATCCCCATTTGTTCAGATTAGATAGATGGATGTTATTTGGTAATTCAGAATTCTGGGTGTCATTCTGGCGGAACAGACTAATAAATATGATTACATGTTGGCACCATCAGCATATGCATGGGGGCCACAGGTTGGCATTCCTGACATGATGTGGCAGCTAGATAGATATGATGTATGGTAGTGCATTTTGGGCCAGATCTAATGGAGATAGGTGGTGAGTTGTAGCTGTGGCTACACCTGGTCAGAGGTGTTGCGTTATGTTGTGTGTCACTCTATCTGTACATGCAATATGTTCCTATGTGCACTTAAGTGACAGCAGGCTCTGTGACATGATGGCAGGCCGCATGGACATTTGCTTTCTGGGGCTATAGTTTGGATATGTGTGGGTTGGTGTAGACAACAGTGCAGGTGCTGGGGCCCAGGGGACATGTGGAAATAGGCTTGTGAGGAACAGGTGGTGAGTTAGTTGGCTGGAAGACTGTGTGTGCCTCCCTCCTCATAGATCTTAGCAGATGGGAAAAGGGAACAGCGGTAGGGGGGAAGGATTGGATGGGAAGGGGGAAAGATGGAGACTTGGCAGACCCCATGGTAACTGAGGTGGGCCTTGTGAATATGGTGAGGCATGCTTGCCATGGGGGAGGGGGAATTAGACCCACCGCTCGTGACCCTGGATGGCATGTTGCCGTAAAAGGAATTGAGGCTAGCAATAATGATCCACAGGATGGCCTTGAACATGTTATCCTATACTCATGCACACGGTGACCTTAGGTTTTGTGCCACAGAGCTGGTATATACAATGGGCCATGCAGGTATACTTAGGTGTTCAGTACAAGATGCGTGTGGGCATGAGTCGGTGTATTCCTATGTGCACTTGGCTGACTGCTGGCTCTGTGACATGATGGCAGGTTGCATGGACAGTTGCTTTGTGGGGCTATAGTTTGGAAATCTGTGGGTTGGCATAGTGAACAGTGCAGATGCTGGGGCCTAGGAGATGTGTGGAAATAGGATGTGGGGAACAGGTGGTGGGTTGGTTGGCAGGAGGATGGTGTATGCCTCCCTCCTCAATGATCTTGGCAGAGGGTAACAGTGGAGGGGAGTTGGTTGAACATGCGGAGGGAGAGGTGGGGAGGTGGCAGACCTCATAGGGACTGACGTATGCTCTCGTGGATCTTGTGAGGAATGCTGACAACCAGGGCCAGCCTATCATGACCAAAGTGGGTTGGGTTTACTGTCTGAACCACCATGCAGGGAGAGGGGATAGATGTGAATCTACATGCCATCCCACTGTCAGTGAGAGCTGCAGGTTGGCACCTGTCATCCCACCATAGTCCAACTGTTTCCGGCTGCAGGCTACACACACTGAAGCACACCCACACAGTCACACAGCACTGACATTGGTAGCATGGTGTCAGTGATGCTGGGAGCATTCACATACACCTACAACTGCATGTCTGTGTGCTCCCACAGTCTCAGCAGTGTCATATCACGTGTCTTAGATGTACACCCTAGGCAGCTGCCCTGTCAGCCTCCTGCATGTGTGGACCCCATGGGGCCGCACACCTGACACCTCTTTTCTTACACAGCAGCACCCATGTGTCACTTCCTTTGCCACATTTGCAGCATCAGCCTTGTACCCTGTCATAGTTGGGCACTATGCTGTTGCTGCTAAGGAAGCACTACTATCACTAATTTGGGCTCCCCTATCTGTTTGCCACATTGCACACATGAATTGGTCTCTCTCACCTCTGAAAGGCGCCTTTTCCACGAGGTTTTGATATGCATTAGGGTTCTTGGCATTAAGGCACCTTTCGGCAGGTTGTGTAATTGGCATTAAGGGCGCTTGTTGTCTTCATGCCCACTCCCCGCCCATTGACCCCCACTCTGTGCCCCGTGTACGTCTTATCTCTGCTCACAGGGTGTTTTACACTGCTAGTATGTTAGTGTGCACTAAAGCAGCTTTTTGGACACACTAAGAGTGCAGGTGTGCCAATAATGTACACTAACGGCACATTTGCTCCTTTACCGTGGTTTAGTAAACATACCCCTTGGTATGTTTAGTGAAAACTGCTGCTACTCCATTTTCTCAGGATTCCATAGGACTACCTGGCAAACCAACCATGTGATAAAACAAGAACCAACCCTGTGTTTGTATATAAATTAGACTTTATTACCGGTAGAAAAATAGTGTAAACTTAGCATAAATTAGTTTTCTGAAGTAGTAAGTTAGGTATCCGTATGATTAAAATTACCAAGACCTAGTCATTGTTTTAGCAACCACTGTCACTTATTCACTCTGCATTAGACATACAGTACATTATCTGTCTTTCTAAGCTAGCCCCAACCTTGGGGGGGGGGGGGGAGAGAATTAAAGACCTGTACCTTAGCTCTTGCCAGAACGCTTGTGGCTGAGTCCGAGAAACTGTCTCACGAATGGCACAAAGTCAAAGAGTGGTAGAAGTCCAATGTCAGCTACAGGCAGGAGAATTGAGCTGCAGGTCTGTGGGAGAGATTCATTCCGTCCCGAGGATAGTCTTTGTCCTTGAAGCAGGCAGGCAGTAGGGCTAAACAACTCCCAGAGACAGGCTAGGTTACAGTTCCTAAGCAGTATATCAGAAGTCTGTGTGTGCAGAAGTGTGCAGACGTCCCAGAAGCAGTTGCAGAAAGAGTGTAGAAGCAGTCCAGGAAAAGTGCAGAAGCCGTGTCTCTCCAGCATATAATTCTTTTTCCTGACCCCCTCATCATAGCACAGTAATTGATTAGTCTCAGATATTGTATGTCATCTTCAGTGAATCCTGTAACAGTGGTCAGGTGGTCCTTCTCTGAACAAAGGTCCATAGTGCAGGAAAGATGCTGGTATGCAGGTGGCACAGTCTCTGGATGAGAGCGAGTTCTCTAGCACATAGGCATGAACAATGATTCTGCTGACCTTCTTGATCTGGAGAGTTTAATGATGAATCAGCATATAGAAAAGAGTTCCATCTTGCTTAGTTCAGAACAGTTTTTGATCAGGCAAGGAATCCATTTTGTAAAAGGAAGCCATGCTGTTTGGTTCAGACATTAGTTTCTCAACAGGCACCAGCCCTACAGCTCTATAGAAAAAATTACCTGGACTCAGCCGCAATGACGGCCACAACAAGGAAGAACAATGGATAAGAAACCTATCCAACTAGCCACTCAAAACCACGAAAAACAAGTTCTCATAAAAGGACTCAACTTTAATCTCAGCAATGCGACCAACAGAGAATTCCTAGCCAGCCTCAAAAACTTACTCAAATTAAACCACCTTGGTGAGGATACCCAACAACAAATACGCCAAACTATTGTCCCAGCTCTGAAATGAAACAAAAACTTCAATGCACACTCTAAACAAGAGAAACAAGCGCTCCAATCCCTGAAGACCAACCATACCATCATCATTCTCCCTGCAGAAAAAAGGATGCATGATCGTGGTACTGGATAGGGCAGAGTACATACAAAAAGTGAAACTACTACAGGACACATCAACTTACTAGCTTACCAATAACAACCCAACTGTGAAGCTCACCAACAGGATCAACAAAACCCTAATGAAACTTCAACAATTGAACCAGATCACAAGAGGAGAATGCTGGTGAATGAAAGCAACCGAGTCCAACATTGCACAGTTCTATGGACTTCCAAAAGTGCACAAAGAAGGCGCACCACTCCAGCATCTCACTCCCAGGCACACCAATTTACAATCTAGCCAAAGACATGTGGAGATGCCTCAAACACCTAATCTGCAGGTCACAACACTCTATAAACAATGCCCAGCAGTTTCTGAACCAACTAAAAGACCATTGGATCAACGAAGATGAAGAGATGGTATCGTTCGATGTCACAGCATTATTTACATCCATTGACCAAAAACTGGCAGTCAGTATAATCGCAGACCTACTCAATGACTAGGGAAATGAGGGAGGGATCCAAGATGGCGATATGCAACTATGCCTGAACGGTCGCTTTTACCTATGGGAAGGAAGAGGAAGGGTCGGGAGGCTAGTTGTCCCTTGCTGGCTCCCATGTCGTCGTCCTCTTTGCTTTTGGCATCTGGGCCATTGGATTCTTTTTTGGTTCAAGCAGTTTGGCAGCTGGCAGCTGCAGGCAAGTTAAGCCTGATAGAGCCTACACTGGGGTCAGGTGACTTGGTGCTGATGGCGGGCAGTGATTCTGCCTCCCCAGCTTTGCAGCAGCTGGTGAAGGAGCTATGCATGCAGGTGTCCCCGGAAGTGCTGGTTCTCTTGTCCGTAACTTAGGGGCTGTTCCAGGTCCTCCATTTGAGGGAGTGGATTCTCCTCCAGGTCAGCAGAGTGGCGGTGCCCTTCCTGAGCCTTCAGCGGGGGTGTGAGCAGTTGTTGACTTCTGTTCAAACCGAGACACCAATGCCAGTTGAGGTGAAAGGTCGTGCCAGGGCGATGGAGGCGTCGTCCTCTGCTTTTTCCCTGAAGCGTCCAGATTTATTCACACTTGAGGCAATTTGGAAGGCTATAGAGCAGTTTGGAGTGGCTTTGATACCACAAGTTGCCTTGTTGGTTCAGACGATACAGCAAAATTCCCTTGCGATGGAAGAATTTCAACTAAGGTACTTTTTCTTTAAAATTCTTTATCTACGGTACAATCACAATTTAAATTGATGGAGGAATGCTCCGATGCCCATATTAAAGAGGCTTGTGTTATAAGAGCAAAATTGGAAGCTTTGGAGAACTTCGTGAGAGCGGTTAACTTGAGGCTGGTGAATTTTCCCCATACAGCATTGACCTCTGCTAGGGATATGCTTCAGAGTTATTTGTCTATTTCACAAGACTCTAATCCTCCACTTGTTAAAGTTTATTATCTGCCAACTAGTAATTTTGCCTTTCATGTTTTGTTTTCGTATTAATTCCCAATTTCTGTACAAGATTGTTTATCTTGGTTATAATGTAAAATTGTATAATTTAAAAAATAGAAGACCAAACAATGCTAACAGTCGCTCACAACACAAAACATATGTGAATTCCTTGAACAGTGCATATCAATTTACTTCAAATTTAACGGACAAATCTATGAACTGAAAGGATCACCAATGGGATCTCCCATATCCAGCCTAGTTGCTGAGACTGTGATGCAAAAACTCAAACGCTCCACCAACTGAACAATGGCTGGGAAAAATTGTATCGCTAAAGCTGTTGCCTCCATTACAACTTCTGCCTCTGTCCAGACAGAGGTCCCAATGCCAGTTGAAGGACCGGTTCCATGTGCAGGATGCCTGCATGCTGAAGCTCTCAGGAAACAAGTGGAGGAACTCAGAGAGGAGGTGGCGAGGTTGAGGAGCATTCAAGACAGTGAGAAGTACATTGCTGAGATTCTTCTTGCAACATCCAAGCTCTCCAGCAGAGGAGAAGATAGGTGCCTACAGAATGATGACATGGACACAAGTCACCAGGGCCTGCAGAATCACCAAACCAACTTTTCCAGCCCTTGAAGTGAAGAACCATTATGCAATCCTGGAAGTGGAGGAGGTGAAAGCATCCCAGGAAAGGGAAGAACCAGAGCTCGAGCACCCCAAAGTTGCAGAATCAGTGATCACAAGGAAATGAATGGTGTTGGTGTTTGGTGACTCTCTTCTGAGGGGTACTGACGCATCCATCTGCCAACCAGACAATGTCCAGAGAGGTATGCTGTCTGCCAGGTGCCAAAATCCGAGATGTTACCGAGAGTTTGCCAAGACTCATCAAGCCCACTTACTATTACCCAATGTTGCTAATCCATGTAGGGACCAATGATACTGCCAGGTATCCCTCTGAGCATATCAAAAGTGACTTCATGGCTCTGGGACAGAGGGTGAAGCAGATAGGGGTGCAGGTGGTGATCTCTTCAATCCTCCCTGTTAAGAGTAAAAGCCAAGGCAGAGAAGCTTGCATCCTGGAGATGAATGCAAGGCTGTGTGGATGGTATAATCGAGAGCTTTTTGGTTTCCTGGACCATGGGATGCTGTTCCAAGGGTTGCAGAGCAGAGATGGTGTCCATCTGTCCAAGAAAGATCTACATGTCTTCAGTAGCAGACTGGCTAATCTACTGAAGAGGGCTTTAAACTAGATTTGTTGGGGATGGGTGAAGAAAGTCCCCAGGTAAGTGAAAACCCCCAGGACCTCAGGGTGAGCACAGGAACCACACAATGTCACGGTCTGTAGCTACTCTGTGCCAGTAACACACACGGTCGGTTCCCCCTACCAGGCCGTGTTGCTATAGAGGCGCATACCCCATCTCGTGTTCGGATGTAGGCTGCTGATCTGCATGTGCAGTGCATCATGGGTACGGGTGAGTTTACCCTATCCAGGTAACCACAGCAGATAGTTTGTATGGCAACCTGCAGTCTTTCTGTAGCCAGCCAGCAGTGCATTAGACACTATTGAGATCTGGCCCATGGTTTATTTCAATGACTGTGGGGGCAGAGGTCGTGGGTTTGATCCCACAGTGGTGTTATTTAGGAATGCTATCTGCTGCTTTTCCTTTTCATTTACATCAGTGCTGCCAGCAGAAACACCCTCACAGTGCCGTAGCCTAAGGTGTCTCATAGGCGCCCTATAGGGCACCCTATAAGGCGCCCTATAAGGTGCCCTGTACAGCGCCCTATAAAGCACCCTATAGGGCACATTATAGGGTGCCTTGGCGGACAGGGCACTTTGTGATGTGCCCTATGAGGTGCCTTATAGGGCGCCTTATGCGGCACCTTAGGTCACGGCACTGTGAGGGTGTTTTTGCTGGCGCCTTATGCGGCACCTTAGGTCACGACACTGTGAGGGTGTTTTTGCTGGCAGCACTGAAAGCCAAGATTCAAAAAGAGGAGGAAATAGCCAATGCAATAAAATGGGGGGATAAGACATTTTTCAAATATGTTAGTGAGAAGAGACTCTTCGCTCTCTTTCTCTTCTTATATCCAGCTCATCGCTAAGACCTGTCGCTTCTTTCTCTTCAACATTGGCAAAATCCACCCCTTTCTCTCTGAGATCACTACTAAAACCCTCATCCATTCCCTAATCACCTCCTGCCTTGATTATTGTAACCTTCTTCTTGCTGGTCTCCCTCAGTCTCATCTCTTCCCTCTTCAGTCTATTCAGCACTCCGCTGCCCGTTTGATTTTCCGTCAGCCTCGTTTTGTCCACATCACTCCTCAGATCTCTTCACTGGCTCCCTATCCGTTTCCATATTCACTTTAAGCTTCTCCTGCTGACCTATAAGTGCATTCACTCTGTGGCTCTTCAGTACCTTTCTTCTCTCATTTCTCCCTATTTCCCCCTCGTGTACTCCGTTCTTCCCATTTGCTTCTTGCTATGCCCTTCTCCTCTATTGCCAACTCCAGATTCTGCTCTTTTCACCTTGCTGCTCATTACGCTTGGAATAAACTTCCTTTGTCTATACGTCAGGCATCTTCTTTGCCCCTCTTCAAACTCAAGTTAAAAGCTCATCTTTTCGCCTCTGCCTTTGGCTCTTGATTTTGCTGTTCTCCTTCCCCTCTTTTATTTCACCTTTCTTTCTTCCTCTTACCTCTTTGTCCTGTCTCTTTGCCCTCATTCTTATCTTTTTTCTACTCCTTTTCTTGCTTTGTCTTTTTAGATTGTAAGCTCTTTAGAGCAGGGACTGTCTTTTTCTGTTTTCATTGTACAGCGCTGCGTGCGCCTGGTAGCGCTTTATAAATGCTTAGTAGTAGTAGAAGAGGAAGGGCAAAAGTGGTATTGTCAGACTTAAAAGTGAAGGAGAGGAATATGTAGAAGCTGATAAGGATAAAGCACAATTGCTTAACAAATATTTCTGTTCTGTGTTCACAGATGTAGAACCAGGAGCAGGACCTCAGAAAACACCCAAAAACAGGAACAGAAGTGAGAGGCATCTTGAACAATTTTCAGAAGACTGTGTTTGTGAGAAACTAGCTCAACTTAAAGTAGACAAAGTGATGGGACCAGATGGGATACACCTTAGAATACTGAGAGAACTTGGGGACGTTCTAGCAGCTCCACTGACTGACCTTTTCAATGCCTCATTGGAGTCTGGAGTGGTGCCAAAGGACTGGAGGGAGGCACACATGATCCCTTTACACAAAAGCGGAAGTAAGGATGTGGTTGAAAACTACAGGCTGGTTAGTTTAACTTCAGTGGTGAGTAAATTATTGGAAACGCTGCTGAAAGAGAAAATAGTGAGGTTTCTGGAGTCCAGTGGATTACAGGATCCGAGGCAGCATGGATTCACCAGAGGCAGGTCTTGTCAGACAAATCTGATTGATTTCTTTGAGTGGGTGATCAGGGAGTTGGACCGAGGGAGAGCCCTAGATGTGGTGTACATAGATTTCAGTAAAGCCTTTGACACCATTCCTCACAGGCGACTAAACTGAGCACTCTAGGGATGGACCCTAAAATTACTGCTTGGATTAGAAATTGCTTGAGTGGGAGGTGACAAAGGGTACAGGTAAATGGAGCTCACTCTAAGGAGAAGGAGGTTACCAGTGGTGTGTCCCAGTGATCTGCCCTTGGTCCGATTCTTTTTAACATCTTTGTTAGTGATACAGCAGAAAGGCTGTTGGGTAAGGTTTGCCTCTTTGCGGATGATACCAAAATCTGCAATAGAGTAGACACCCAGGAAGGTGTAGATAACATGAGGAGAGATCTAGCTAAGCTTGAAGAATGGTCTAGAATTTGGCAGCTGAGATTTAATGTTAAAAAATGCAAGGTCATGTGTTTGGGCTGCAGCATTCCAAGGGAGCAATATAGTATAGCGGGTGAAGTACTTTTGTTCACTAAAGAAAAGTGGGACCTATGCGTGATTGTGTCTGATTATCTTAAAGTAGCTAAACAGGTAGAAAAGGCGACGGCAAAAACTAGAAGGATGCTTGGGCGCGTAGGGAGAGGAATGGCCAGCAGGAGGTGATAGTGCTTTTGTATAAGTCTTTGGTGTGACCTCATTTGGAGTATTGTGTGCAATTCTGGAGGCCACACCTTCAAAAGGATATAAACAGGCTAGAGTCAGTGCAGAGGGTGGCTACTAAAATGGGTGGTGGTCTTCATTATAAAGCATATGAGGACAGACTTAAGGATCTTAATATGTACACCTTAGAGGAAATGCGGGATAGAGGTGCTATAATTGAGATGTTTAAATACCTCTGTGGCATAAATGCATAGGAGGAGAGCCTCTTTCAATTGAAAGCAAGCTCTACTACGAGGGGACATGGGATGAGTGTGAAAGGGGATTGATTCAGGTGTGATATATGGAAATATTTCTTTACGGAAAGAGTAGTGGATCCATGGAATAGTCTCCCAGTGGAGGTGGTAGAGATGAGGACAGTATTTGAATTCAAAGAAGCATGGGACAAACACAGAGGATCTCTAAAGGGAAAATGGGGACTATTGTAGTGGTTGATATGGAAGGACAGACTAGAAAGGCCATGTGGTCTTGTTCTGTCATCATGTTTATATGTTATTTCCCCAAGTAAACCCAACACTGTGGGTATGGTATGTCGATGACACCTTTGTCATAATAAAATGCAAACAAATTGAAGAACATTCCAACTACTCAACAACATCTTTGGAAAAGGCCAAGAACAATGAACTTCCATTCCTGGATGTTCTTGTCACAAGAATCAAAACCGGTGAATTCCATACATCAGTCTACAGTAAAGCAAATCCTGAACTTCTACAGCAACCACCTGAAGTGCCACAAACAAAGCTAGAATTCCACTGCAGCATGACAGAAGCTAAAACAGAAGAAGAGAAACACCTATACAAGGTGTTAGCAAGGAATGGATACCCACGGCATTTCATCTGCAGATACCTGCAGCCAAAAAGCCCCAACCTCCAGACCAAAGGTACACCCCGAAAATTCACCCTCCCTTATATCCAGAACACCTCTGAAATGATTGCGAGACTACTGAGACCACAGCATTACAATAGCCCATAAACCAACTGTGACCCTGAGAAGAATCCTGTCAAAACCAAAAGGTCAACCAGAGAAATATCAAAGGACAAACGTCGTATAAAAAATTCAATGTGGTGACTGTGACAGAAACTATGTTGGTCAAACAGGAAGAAAACTATCCACCAGCAACTAGCCAGCAAAAGACATGACCCACTCTCCCTGGTCTCAATCCATGAAGACACAGAAGGACACAAATTCAGCTGGAATACAACCAAAGTCATAGCACAAACGAAAAGAGTGAATTTCTGAAAGCCTGGTTTTCCACCACAAAATCGATAAACAGACATTGACATAGACCTGATCTATCAATCCCTATGGACCAAAGAGCTGAGGCAAAACCAATGCCCAGGAACAACATCCACACTCCAGCAACCCTCAGGAAAACCAACCAACCAATCAATCCCTGCTGCCAAAGAGCTGAATCTCATCAATAAAGCTCAGAAAAAACAACCGCACCCAAGCAACACTCAGGGAAACCAACCAACCAGTCCCTGCAGACCAAAGAGCTGAGTCCCCACCAGCCCCAATGTTACCATCTAGAACCCCACACTCATGCTGTCCCCTCAAATGATGATGAAACATCTGCAATCAAACTATCAAGCTTGGAGAACAATCCAACATCACGATCACCAACCTGAGCTACCAGTATTTACAAACAACTCTAACAATAGTTGCTCCTAATGCATCTGAGTACCCATGGTGGCTGTATCATTAAAGAGGGACTTCCCTGCTTATATGCTAAGGGTCTTTTATCCTTTTCTGCTCCTGGATCTCAAAGTGAGGTTTTTTATGCCACAATGGTGACCCCTATTTGAAAAATTGTGAAGATCACTTAATAAGCCCCTTACTCTTTTCTGATTGAAAGAAAAAAAGTGTACTTCAGTTATTTACTGTACCTGAATGCAACTCACCTTGATCTTCTGGAAAGGCCTGAGCTAAATACTAATCATAAATAAATTAAATTAATAAATGACTGCTTATTTTTGTCCAATCATTCATTGCAAGTTTTGCCTCATATAAAAAATGCTTTCCTAAATTAACTTTCTATAAGAAAAGCAATAGGCATTTGCTGATATAAACCTCTAGTTCCAATATTTTAAATATTCCAGATGAATAACTAATGGGGAGCTTTTTCTTAAGAGAAATGTTTGCAGTAAACTTTATTTTATTTTTTTGTTATTTTGTTAATCTTAAAATGTTATTTCTGCAGATTTAAATAATGTGCAGTAATAGCAGCAATTTCTCCTTGAAAGCAGTTTGATCCAAGCTCAACTAACTTTCAAGTTCTTTCAAAGCAGGTCCCAGTAAGTTCATAGGTGTTTTTTTCACACGTTCATTTTTTATTTCACTTGGACTGGAAATCATGTTTTCTGATTGTTTCTGGACCATTTTTTCTTTTAGTTTAAAGCAGCCTAAGTGGGGAGGAGGGCTGCATTTCTTGCAGTTTAAATTCAGATGTGTACGATCCCTGCCTGTCTATGCAGATTCCTTCAGAAATTGCTCTACTAAAAGCAAAGTGGGCTTACATTTTTTACTAGAATCAGTACGGAATTTTAGCTACAGTTTTTGATGTTAAACGGATGACAGCAGGTGTTTTAAAGAAGACTTTGACTCTGTCCTTTATTTTACTTTACAAACTTTCTACTGTCTCTTATTTGGGATATATTACTTTGCAGTAAGCCATTTGCCCCCAGTGAATCCTGGAGAAACTATAGATACAACTGAAGCTGATTCAATTTCCAATCTATATTTTTGCTTTTAATGTCAGTTGTGTATTTAGAAACGAGCAATTCACTATTTCAATCGATGGTGTTAACATATTTCATCTCTGTCTGTTTCTTGAAAGAGAGCAATTTCCAAGACATTTTGAAATAAATTTATAGATGTGTTAAAATAGTACAATTAAATAGTAATGTCTTTAAAATTGTCATTTCAAAATGTATATTAAAAATTAAAAAAACACCTAGGTTTTTTTTTTTTAAGTTTAATTCTCTTCCCGGTCCTGTCATTATCCTGTGAGTAGGGGCTGCTTATTACATGTTGTGTACAGGACTGCCTGAGCCTTGTAGCACTATCAAAATGTTTAGTAGTAGTAAGTAGTAGGATCTCTAATTCATATCGCCCAGCAAGGATCACAGCGTACACCACACATTAGTAGTTTATTTTTATTCATTCCGCTTTTAACAATTCATGAGTGACCATTATTTTTCTTTTTGTACCAAATTCATCCATTGTCCATAAGTGCTTCAGTTTACAAGACTGTTTATTGACAGAATGAATCGTTTCTTAACATTAAAGTTTTTTCCTTTTTATGATTTTAGAATATCTAAATCGGCTTCCTTAATCTCAAACTGGCAGCAATCGTAAAGACGTCAAGGTTTCTAAACTATAAAATGTGCGTTTCCTATTCCCATGGTGACTAAAAATATAGTTTGTTTATTGTGTTCATTTCTTTAATGTCCTCACAGAAGTATCAGTACAAATGTGAAGTACGGAGGTAAAGGGGAGTAGGGTATATTTACAGAAAATAGTTTGGAAATTGTAGACATAGTAAGTGGCTTGAAAGAGACTCATCGCTTCCTTGGGAAGCGGACATTAAGGATTTCTTCCAAATTGTATAATCAGCAAGAGCGAGCTATTTTGGGATCATACAGGTCATTTTCATTTCCTTTTTGTTACATTAAACAAGAATGTAGTCAATAAGAAATCATAATCAGCTCACAAGCCTTTGGTAAAATAATCTCGTAGTTGTGTTTTAGAAAGGCTAATACAATATGCATGTAATATATTCACATATCTAAAAGAACATGAACAGCTTAATTTGTGATAGCGCTACAACTTGATTTAATGATCGCTTATCTGGCAGAAATAAAAACCAAAATTCTACTTGTGTGAGGCTCTGCCTTATCCTCCTAATCCTTTCCTTTATTACAATGAATCCTGAACCTTCAGACTTTGGGAATATGCTAAGTCAATTATTCAAACCCTATTGAATATTTAGGGTAGCAAATTAATTTCCTATTTATTAAACTATTAAAATCACGAAAATACAATTTGGAATAACTTCTTTGTACTGGCCAGTTATCTTTTGCTTCAGATTTACAATCCATATAGCCCTGATTTTTGTATCTTATAGGAAAAACATGATCATTTCATCCAAGATATATGGAGTGGAGAGGAAGAAGATTTTCAAGTACCACCAAATGCAGACAGAGACCTAGAAAACCTGGCAGAAAGATACAGATATATTTCCCATCGTGCTGGGTACCAAAACTTTGATTAAGAGGAATTTCCAAGCACATTTTGATAAATTGCCTTTACTGAAGGAGGATCTCTTTGGTATGATGTTAAATAAATAAAGTACTACAAGGAACATTAACAGTAAACTTGAAAGACAGAGCACTGATTTAGGAGTAAGATTAATTACAGTCATACTGTCATTACTGTATGCTTAAAATGAACCCATTTGGAGAAATTCTTCCAAAAGAAACAATGAGAACTTTAAATAAAAATATGAAAGTGACAGTCTGATTAACCCCTCCCCCCATATAAATTATTTGAATGCTAGTGTATGATGTATATGCTTTGTTTACCCTTTTTAATATTTATATTGATTGTTGCCCATTTAGAATTTGGAGATAAGGGATGTAAATGTAGTAAATGAAATGAGTATTTGCTAATTGATTAAAATGCAGAATAAAACAATATTTTATAGTGAAACAAACAAGCACTTTAAAGAAATAAAATGTTTTTTACATTACAAGCACATAAAACCTGTTTCCTGTTGCCTTATTCTTTCTGATGTTTTATAATAAAATCAATTGGGCAACATTTTTTTTGCACATTCTACACAATTTCTGAGAATACATAGTTCTATCATAAACTATTTATGTATTCGTAAGTCGTGGAACTGGTCATAATTGGAACCACGTTAATTTTTGCTCACTACCCACAGCAAGCCTCAGACTGGCCACTGGTGGACGCTGTGGCACTGTCATATAGAAAGATTGCCAGGAGTTGGTCTTGAAATTACAGTAAACCTTGCATTTTTTTTCCTTTTGTGCGTTTCTTCTGAAACCTTTAAAAATAATATTTGATGGGGAGGTGATGGAATTTTACAACTGTTGTTCTTCCTTGCTCGGAGCGGAGCACTTTAAGGGAGGCCCAGAAGACAAAGCACTTCAAGCTTCACAGGTATCCATTTGAGCCTGACTGAGCTCCTTTTGAAAGAGCTGTTTGACGAACGCATGCAATGTGGAAGCTTCTTTACAGGACAAAGTGAACATCGAATGAAAGGCCTAATAGGAAAGTGTCATGCTAAAATTCACAGCCGAGCTGATTCTGCATGATTACTGGTCACTTTCAGCTTGAAGTAGTTCTGTGTTTCCAAAGTGCTGTTTGCTCAACCTGATTGTTTTATTGCTCAGTTGGAGGATAAAGTGAAAATTGTTAAAAGAACTTACAAACGATCGTGTACTGAGTCATTTCACATAACCGCATAAAAAATAATTTGTAAATAGAGAATTGTCGATAAAGAACTCCAAGAAACACAATTTAAAATTATCTTCAAAAACTCAATATCGTAGATCCATTAACAAGTTATAGAAAATATTAATATCTAATTTGGTAGTATTATTAAACTAGAAATATGAAACATCTTTACAGACATAATCATTAGCTGAGTGAATCCGAAAAGACTAGATGAAAATATCTCAAGAAAAAGTAGGACTAGTTTGTTTCCAAGTGTGTTAAAATGCCCCCCTTATATATTGTTTCTTTCCGGAAATTTCTCTTTCACATTGCCTTTGCCATCTATGTAGTCTTACGCAATTTTGCATTTTTTTTTGAAAGTCAGTATTCAGAGAAGATAGGTTTGGAGTTAATTCAATTCGGTGGTGGTCGTACACTACATCAACATTCCACGGAGGAAGTGATACGTAACGACACTACACTCTTGAACAAACGTAGTGTTGTTTGAATGATTGACAGTCACAGAAAACAATCAGATTTTGCCTTGGCGCAGCCACCCAATGAAAACATGCAAGTGATGTTGAGGGGCTGGATTTTTGGTGCTCTGACACATTGCAAGCTGTGGTTACTTCAGTCCAGCAGGGTTTTGTCTTGAGAAAAGAATGCAATAGGTGTACGGAGGCGGTGCACGGTACTTCACGCTAGCTCTACTTGATTGTATTGGTGTTCGTACCAGACTGAACCTTCAAAGAGAGCAAATCAGGGGAAAAAATAAACCTTATTTCTACTTCAGGTGACCTCCCAAGTTGAGCCCCGTATCGGAGATGGAATCTTGCAGCAGCTTATTTGCTGTTTCGAAATCGGAGTTATTAGTGAAAGGTCTGTTAGAGGTCGCTCATGCTTGACCAAGAGTCTGAGGTTAGCAGGGAAACAAATCTCAGAAACAAAAACTACCAGAGAGAGCGGATTCTAATGTGATCCTTGCTTGCCATCCTCTTGTGTGCTGATAGCACAGCTGAATGGGCGTTTCGAATTGCATCTTTTGGAGAACAGAGTGAAACCAAAACAATCGAAGAGAATTTCTCTTTTGTTAGCGATGCTGATTTTTGTTTTTATTTCTTTTTAAACTCTAGAATTATAAAATCCCCAAATTGGACAAGTATTATATTTCCGGTTCTGATTTTTATGTCGACGGGTGTTCGCGGCTCTTGTTTGAGAGTAAAAGCTGTTTCCGCTTCCCGATCCTGTGAAGTTGTGAAGGCTTGATCAAGAAAACTCGGTGTTAACTCGATTATGGCGAGACGGGACTCCATTTGGAAGTACTACTGGGGAGCTTTGGTGGCCTTGCTGAGGATTGCTGTATCCAAATCGATAGTTTTAGATCCAATCTATTGGAATTCCTCAAATCCCAAGTAAGGTTTTCTCATCATCCTATTTTTTTGTCTTTTCTGTTAATGTGAAATGCTGTAAACGAATATAGCCCTCTTCTTCCAGTTCTGTGCTTAATAAGCACTGCCCTTCGAATAAGGAGTGATCAACCTTGTTTCCTTCTTTGAACCACTTTTCATTTAAAGAATATGGCCCACCATTAGGAAAACTAGGCAGTCGCCTGGGGTGGTAGTTTTTTTTTTTGTGGGGGGGGGGGGGCAGCAAAGAGCAGGGCATTTATAGCTAAACAATAGATTCTGACAACCAGGGGGTGTCGTAAGGTTTGCCTAGGGCGTCAACACCTTGAACCAACTTTGGGACCGGCTCTGGGCTAGATAATGCTTTCATCATGGAAATGCATGATTTTGTTTCCCACAGATATCTAGAAAAATGCAGGCATTGCAACGTAAAATCTTGTACCTCTTTAAACCCATGTCGAAACTGAGAAATAACAAAAACAAAATTGCTTGCGATAAATATTAGTTCTCAATTTGGAAAGTTATACGTTTAAAATGGTGGCAGGATCCTGCTCTACATATTTGAGTCGCTCGGCTGGTAGAAGTCTATTTTTCCGTGGTATCGAGGTTAAGATGCGATGAGGCTGTTTTGCTCCAAAAGTGGGGTAGGGAAGGGCATTGTTATAAAACAGACACCGGCACCGTTCTTTCCTTGTTTAGAAAACATTGGCGATTAAGAGAAAAAAAATAGTTGGTGAAAGTATAAAATGCTACATTATCAATGTCTGAGGCATTTCATATTTAATATGTATTAAAAGTTGAGGAAAGATGGAAGATACAGGAATTCTCTCTAGTAATAAAAACGTATCAGAAGTTTTTGTTTTATTCAGTACTTAGTTTAAATGGTGCTGTTCAAACCTTGCTCAATTTATCCTCCTTATCTTGGGCCTTTTGATTTATCTGTCCTGAAAACAAGCGCTTGATTTTATGATTGAAATGGCTATTCCGCCTGTCCAAGTAAGTTAGGCCTGATTTATTAAGCTAGCCTAGCGCAAAAATTTCCAAAGATAGGTAGCAACAGTCTAGCTCTTTGCCGGCGCGGTTTAAGAGCTGGTGCAAACTGGAAAATGAAACTCTTCAAATTTAAGCAAATTGTTGAATTGGAAGTTTGCACATGATACTATTGTTGTTTAAGTGCCTTTGAATTGATTATTTTTTAAAACCATATATTAAGGCATATCAATGTATTTTACCTTTGCTTACTCCATGAGGCTTATTTTAACCCTTTCAGACCGTATGTCCACTGTAATGGACATCATGTTATTCATTGAATTCCATGTATGTATGTGTGTGTGTGTATGTATGTATATATATATATACATACATATCACATCACAAAATTCAGGTCTGAAAGGGTTACTAAAACATTTGTGCTACTCTTCTGCAGTCTTTGTTCAGTATAGCAACAAATAATTCTCAGGGGGGGATGAGACAAGCACAGGTTTTGTGTCAGAGCCAAAATGATGTGAAACCTTTAAATCCGCCTTTTTATGTGATAGTAAGAACTGGGGTTATCAAGATTTTTATTTACGGTGTTAATAGAATGACCGTATGTATATTTTAAAACAGAACAAACAGCCCTAAAAGAATTTGGTGAAAGATGCTTAGTTTTCCCTGCTTTATGAAACTTTTAGTAGGTTCATTCAGCTGTTATATATAGAAACAAGTGATCTGCTTAGAGAGAACTACTTGTGTAAATGTTGTTGACCGCAGGGGTTGAAATTATGGCCAGTATCTGATAAAAGGAGAATCCAATTGCTAGCTGGATTGCCAAAGAGCGTAAAGGTAGGACAGCCTTTCACCTGTACTATAGATGCTTTAGCTAGCTGGTTAGTGGCTTGATATTGACACTAACTGGTTAGCTGGTTGTGTCACCCCTGGAATGCTCGATCCCTAACTGCTTAGTTAGCATCAGGGTATTTAACCATGTTAGGAGGGTATCTACATGAATGGGATATAGGTGGTTTGCAAATTTGCAAAGTGGGTAAATCGCTTTGAATATACTCCCCCCCCCCCAGTCTGTTCTTTCTAAAGTCCTAGCAGAGTGATTCCCAGAGGCAGATTACACCGATTTATAATCTGGTATTATGACTTATAAATCAATTTGTCTAGTTATACAATTTGTAAAAATCGACTAAATTTAGCTTTTCTCAATTTCAGTCTTTGGAATTTTTTTTAATATTCTCAAATATTGCAGCTTTCTCCATTTAATCTTTACATTTTTTAAAAAATGTATATATTTATATGGGGAACTGCACAACATTAGAATAGAAATCTTATCTTTCTGTTCTACAAATTAATTTCTTATAGGGATATCAGATGCTGTTCAAAAGACTAACGAATCCTTCTTTCCAAACTCATTAAGGCATTTACCGTTAGTCACAGTGTTTGGCGGTCCTGTTAAGCCTGAAGAAGGGGTGGAAATACCACCCGAAACGTGCCACGTCGTTTGCAGGACTTGGTTGTAAATACCATGAGAATTTAAACTAAGTAGCTGTTTTAATTCTAGTTGTGTTTATTAAAAGGGCAGCTGCAGTGGGTGGGAGAAATCTGTCTCTCTTTCCTGTGACAACGTACCCGACAAAAAAATTACAAAAAATTCTTTTCATGTTAGGATTTGTTTGGTCTGTTTGTTGGGGGTCTTCTTTTATGTTGATATTATTGGGCTTCCACTTTTTGAGGGTGTGAATTTTTGTTTTCTTATAGGTTTAACACGCTCTGGAATAGTTCGATGTCTTGCATTACCTTTTCCCTAGTAGATTTTTTTTGTTAATTCTTTTTCCTTGAAGTGCATTGCCTTATTTCGCTTCAATTTTACTTTATATACCTTCATTATCTACAGTAGTTACCCTGCTTTCTTGTGCATATTCTAACAACACTCCAAGGTTTATTTAGTGCGATATGGCCTTCAGAACTGAACACGATACTCCAAATGAAGCCTCACTAATGACTTTGTACACTTTCTTTCTGCTGGTTATGCCCTTCTCTCTGTGCGGCCTACCATCCTTCTGGCATAGTCCACCACCTTGAAATCTTCACACACGATCATCCTGAAATCTCTCTCTTCGCCTGTATGCATCAGTCTCTTGCTGCCTATTGCATATTGTTCCTTTTGGATTTCTACACCCCAAATGCATCACTCTATACTTCTTCAGATTAAAGTTTATATCCCTAGCACTAGCCTATGTATTTAAATTTTTGTAAATTCACGTCTCATGTTCTTCATTCCTTCCAGAGTATCCACTTTTGCAGATATTTGTGTCATTGGTCAAAAGGCAAACTCTTCCTTCTAACTGTTCAGAAACAATCAGGACCAGTCCGTCCACTAGGCAGGCTAGGTGGCTGCCTAAGGCAGCAAACCTCTGTGGGCAGCGTGGCACCTGCTTTGGCAAATATGGCCTGCCACTTCTGAGCCCCTGAAGTTGTGTCGGAGGGGGATCAGAAACAGCAGGCCATGTGTGCCGAAGTACATGTTCTGCCACCAAGCCAGCATGGCTCAGCGTGTAAGGGGCAGCACGGCCATGGCTTCTGCCTGGGGCAGCAGAAAACCTTGGGCTGGCCCTGGCAATAATGCTCACAAAGATACTGAACAGAATCAGCCCCAGGACCAGTCTCCTGAGGCACTTCACTACTTGCCTTTCTTCTGGGTGAATTCCATTCACCACCACCCTCAGTCCTCTGTCAACTAATCAATTTCTGATCTGGTTTATCATCTTGGGTCCCACCCTCAGGCTGCTCAGTTTATTCATGAGTCTCCTGTGAGAAACAATATCAAAGGTTTTGTTGAAATCTAAGTAGATCAAATCCAGCATATGCTTTCGATCTAATTCTTTGGTCACACAGTCAAAGAAATCAATAAGATATGTTTAGTGTTATCTGCCTTTGGCAAAACCCATATAGCCTCAGATCTTGCAACACATTAGACTGTAGAAAGTTCACGATCTTATCTTTCAGCAGCATCTCCATTATTTATCCCACTAACAAGATAAGGCTTGTTAAGTGCTGTCAAATCTGTGTCTACTCCTGGCGACCCTCTGGATAGTTGACCTAAACTTTGTTTCGTCTTCAGCCAAGCGCTCATCGTTGATAGAGTGGTATCCATAGCTGCTGTTATTGTATTGATCCATCTCGTTGCCGGCCTTCCTCTTTTATGGTGACCTTTACCTTGTCAAGCTTTCTCCAATGATCTCTCTCTTCGCATGATGTGTCCAGAGTATGAAAGTCAAAGTCTTGTCATCTGATCTTCTAAGGAAAGCTTAGGTTTGATCTCCTCTAGTACTAACTGGTTTGTTCTTCGGGCAGTCCATGAGATACACAATATTTGTTGCCAGCACCATAATTCAAAGGCATCAATTTTCTTCCTGTCTATCTTTTTCACTGTCCAACTTTCGCATCCATATGACGTTCTTGAAAATACTATGGCCTGGACAAGTCAAATCTTTGTATGGAGAGAGACATCTCTGTTCTTGAGAATCTTGCCTAGGTCCTTCATAGCCAGTCTACCAAGAACAATATGTCGTTGTATTTCTTAACTGCTAGTCCTTTTTTTATTGATTGTTGATCCAAGTAAATTAAAGCTGTCAACAATTTCTTCTCCATCGATGATGAACTTATTGATTTTGCCAGTTATCAGGATCTTTGTCTTCTTAACATTAAGGTGCAGACCCATTTTAAGACTATAGCATAGAAAAATTGTAAATATTTTATTTATACAAGATGTTAATAAATCTCTATTCATTGTATATAATTTCATAACGTATATGTACATAGTTTCACCAAGTTGAATCCCAGTTGAATTTTCCTGTTTCATGTAAACCTGTTGCTTGCTGTGAGTATTCTTGTTCATTGTAAACCGCGCTGATGAAAAAGAGCGCGGTATAGAAGAGCTATAAATAAATAAATAAATAAAATATATTCCTTGAGAAGCAAATGTTTCAAATAGTCTTCACTTTCAGCCAGTAATGTGGTATCATCAGCATAGCGAAGGTTGTTGTCTGCCACCAGTCTTCACACCTCGGTTGTCTTCATGCAATCCTGCTTCTCTGACGTTTTGTTCTGCATATAAATTAAAGAGGTAGGGGGAAAGTATGCAGCCTTGTTGTATACCTTTGCTGATTTTAAACCATTCTGTTTTTCCTAGTTCTGTTCAAACTGTTGCTTCTTGATCAATGTAAAGGTTGTGGAAGAGAATGATCAGGTGTTCTGGTATACCCATGCTTCTTAATGTGGCCCAGAGTTTCTCATGGTTTACACAGTCAAAGGTTTTGCTGTAGTCAATAAAATACATATGGATATCCTTTTTGGTATTCTATTGTCTTTTCAAGGATCCATCTCACATCTGCGATAATGTCTCTCGTTCCTCGCCTTTTCCTGAACCCTGCTTACCAGCATGCAATTTTCTAACCTCTTCTCTGTTATCACTTTAATGATGAAGGAGAGACTATATCAGCCCTTCTCCAATCCTGCAGTCTTGATCTATATGCATCCTTTGTAGAGGACCTTCCATAGCCTCTCTGAGCTCCCTCAGTTTCCTGGGACATATCCAGCTGTATGGTTTTGTCAGCTTTTTGATTTTGCAAGTTGTTCATATGCATTTTCTTCCATGAATGATTATGGTATCTGCTCCAGGCCCCATATTCTTTGTCCATCATCATCTGTTGTCCTCCAGGATGTTCTTCCATGAACAGAAGTATTTTTTGTTTAAAATGTTTGCTTTTTTTTTTCTTAGTTACTTTACACATGTCTGTCCTCAGCAATGTTCCCTCTAATTTTCTGTAGGCTGTGTGCGCATAAAATATCAGCTGTGCAGCTTTTGAAGGAAGGTTAAATTTTTGTGCGCCATATAATGACACTCGGAGTTATATACTTTAAAATTTGACTACACGTCAGAATACAGTATGTACACCACATTGATTGCACTAGAAAATATTGTAGAACTCAAAAAACGTAAATACACAACAACTTTTAAATTTTAAGACGTCTGTGTTGTTTTCTATCAGAATCAGAACAGTAATTTTGGTGCGCTCTGTTGTAAAGTATGTGCGCTCACTCAGCGAGGTGTGTGCGCGCGCACACGCGCACAGCTTAGAGGGAACAGTGGTCCTCAGCCTTTTTGAGTCTTGCCACCTGATTTCAGTCTTTGCCATTTTAAGCTTTTTGTGGTATTCTTTCTGTCTTCCTCTTCTTGTTATCTTTTTATTTTGTGAAGACTACCTTTTTTGTAACTTGGAGAAAAGATCATTACTGTGTGTTAACTGCATTGTGGATAAGAAACATAGGCCATGTGGTCATTTTCTGCCGTCATGTTTCTATCTGGTGTGTAATGGGGCACAGTTAGCTACATTTTTTGAGGTGACGTTAACTATTGCATAACCTGCTGCACTAACTGTTAACATGGAGATAGTTACTACTACTACTGAGCATTTGTATAGCGCTACAAGTTGTATGCAGCGCTGCACAGACATGTAAGAGACAGTCCCTGCTTATCAGAGCTTACAATCTAGCCAAGACAGACAACTCAGAAGGTGTAGACAGGGATAAAACAAGGGGGAAAGGTAAAGAAACAAGGAGATCAGGTGAGTCAAGATCCAAAAACATCAGTGAAGAGATGAGTTTTCAGCCTGGATTTGAAAAGGGTCAGAGAAGGTGCCTGGCGTACAGACACAGGTATAAGAACATAAGATATGCCATACTGGGTCATACCAAGGTCCATCAAGCCCAGTATTCTGTTTCCAACAGTGGCCAATCTAGGTCATATGTACCTAGCAGTTTCCCCAAGGGACATAGGTTCCACAATGCTTGTATTGGTTCAAGCATTGATATCCTGGGTCCCTTCTTAATAATGGTTTATGGACCTTTCCTCCAGGAACTTGTCCAAACCTTTTTTAAACCCAGCTACACTAACAGCCTTTACTACATCCTCCGGTAACAAATACCAGAGTTTGATTACACGTTGAGTGAAAAAATATTTTCTTTTATTAGTCTTAAATAGTTTACCCTGTAGCTTCATTGCATGTCCCCTAGTCTTTCTATATTCTGATAAGGTAAACAATCGATCTACGTTTACCCGTTCCACTCCGTTCATCAATTTATAGACTTCTATCATATCTCCCCTCAGCCGTCACTTTTCCAGGTTAAAGAGCCCTAACCTTTTTAGCCTTTCTTCATAGGAGTATCCTTCCATCCCCTTTACCATTTTGGTGGCTCTTCTCTGAACCTTTTCTAAAATCGCTATATCCTTTTTAAGATACGGCGACCAGAATTGCACACAATATTCAAGGTGCGGTCTCACCGTGGAACGATATAGAGGCATTATAATATCTTATGTTTTATTTTCCATTCCTTTCCTTATCATACCTAGCATTCTGTTTGCTCTCTTGGCTGCTGCTGCACACTGAGCCGAGGTTTTTAACATGGTATCCACAATGACGCCTAAATCTTTTTCCTGGGTGGTAGTTCCTAATGTGGAACCTTGCATCGTGTAACCATAGTTTGGGTTGTTCTTCCCTAGGTGCATAACCTCGCACTTGAACACATTAAATTTCATCTGCCATTTTGATGCCCAGTCTTCCAATTTA
Source organism: Ichthyophis bannanicus (assembly GCA_033557465.1). Classification (NCBI taxonomy): domain Eukaryota; kingdom Metazoa; phylum Chordata; class Amphibia; order Gymnophiona; family Ichthyophiidae; genus Ichthyophis; species Ichthyophis bannanicus. Next base: position 499,703,857 of record CM066035.1, read on the forward strand.
TCAAGATCCTCTTGCAATTTTCCACAATCCTCTTGGGATTTAACATCTTTATATAGTTTTGTGTCATCTGCAAATTTGATAACCTCACTCGTTATTCCACTTTCCAGGTCATTTATGAATATGTCAAAAAGCAGCGGACCCAGCACAGATCCCTGGGGTACACCACTATTCACCTTTCTCCATTGGGAAAATTGGCCATTTAGCCCTACCCTCTGCTTTCTATCTTTTAACCAGTTCCTGATCCACAATAGTACACTGCCTCCTATCGCACGACTCTTTAGTTTTGCCAAAAGTCTCTCATGAGGGACTTTGTCAAAGGCTTTCTGAAAGTCCAGATACACAATATCAACCGACTCACCTTTGTCCACCTGATTATTCACTCCTTCAAAAAAACATAACAGATTAGTAAGACAAGATCTTCCTTGTCTAAAGCCATGTTGGCTGTCTCCCATTAGGTCATGACTATCTACATGCTGAGTAATTTTATTCTTTATGATGGTTTCTACCATTTTTCCTGGTACTGATGTCAGGCTCACCGGTCTGTAGTTTCCCGGATCACCCCTGGAACCCTTTTTAAAAATTGGTGTTACATTGGCGATCCTCCAATCTTCAGGTATTAGAGATGATTTTAATGATAGTTCACAGATTACTAATAGCAGGTCTGCAATCTCATATTTCAGTTCTTTCAACACCCTTGGATGTATACCATCCGGCCCAGGTGATTTGCTACTCTTCAGTTTATCTAATAGTTGTAATACATCTTCCCGATGTATCGATATTTCCTTCAATTCTTCCGCACCTTTAAATACCACTTCAGTCATGGGTAACATCCCTACATCTTCCTCAGTAAAGACCGAAGCAAAGAATTCATTCAATCTCTCCGCTATCGCCTTGTTGCCTCTTAGTGCTCCTTTAACCCCTTTTTCATCTAATGGACCAACTGACTCTCTCACAGGTTTTTTGCTACGAATGTACTTGAAAAGGTCTTTACTTCGCGTTTTTGCTTCCGCAGCAAGCTTCTTCTCAAACTGTCCCTTTGCCTGCCTTATCAATGCCTTGCATTTGACTTGCCAGTGCTTGTGCTGTTTCCAGGTTTCGTCGTTTGGCTCTTTTTTCCATTTCCTGAAAGATGCTTTTTTGGCAACAACAGCCTCTCTGACCTCACCTTTAAACCATGCTGGCAGTTTTTTGGACTTCCTTCCACTTTTCTTAAAGCGTGGAATACAGCTGGTCTGGGCTTCCAAGTTAGTATTTTTCAACAACAGCCAAGCCTGATGTACGTCTTTAACCTTTGCAACTGCTCCTTTTAGTTTTTCCTTAACTATTTTCCTCATTTTATCATAGTCTCCCTTTTCGAAAGTTAAAAGGTAGTACTGTGGATTTCCTTACTATCCCTCCTCCACTAATTAAATCAAAGGCGATCATGCTATGATCACTATTGCCAAGTGGCCCCAACAACCTTATCTCTTGCACTAGATCTGGTGTTCTACTAAGGACTAGGTCTAATATGGCTTCCCCTCTGGTCAGTTCATGAACCAGCTGCTCCAAGAAGCAGTCATTTATTTCATCTAGGAACTTTATCTCCCTAGCATGTCCTGACGTGACACTGACCCAGTCGATACCGGGGTAGTTGAAATCACCCATTATTATTACTGCGCTGTAACTTTTGTTAGCTTCCTTGATTTCTTTGAGCATTTCATCATCCATTTGTTCATTCTGGCCAGGCGCTCGATAGTACACCCCCACTGCCATTGCCTTCCCCCTTTTACATGGAATTTCAATCCATATAGATTCTACAGCAGATTTTCGTCTCCTGCAAAACTTTAATCCTTTCTGACTCAATGCCCTCTCTAACATAGAGAGCAACCCCTCCACCAATTTGATCAGCTCTATCATTACTATATAGTTTGTACCCAGGTATCACAGTGTCCCACTGGTTGTCCTCCTTCCACCATGTCTCTGATATTCCAATCATATCTAACCTTTCATTTAGTGCTATATATTCTAACTCTCCCATCTTATTTTTTAGACTTCTAGCATTTGCATACAAGCATTTTAGAGAATGTATTTTATTCATATTAATTTGGCTATTGGTAGACATGGGTAATTTGGGATCTTTAAGCTCTGTCTGCTCCATACTTGAGGGCATTTGGGCTACTTTACTCTTTTGTGGAACCTCTCTGCTTTTGATAGTATCCTTCAAAGATACATTCTTCCGAACCATCCGCTCTTGGGTGACATTCGGCTTTCCCCTAATATCTAGTTTAAAAGCTGCTCTATCTCCTTTTTAAAGGTTAATGCCAGCAGCCTGGTTCCATCCCGGTTAAGGTGAAGCCCATCCCTTCGGAAGAGCCCCTCCTTTCCCCAGAATGTTCCCCAGTTCCTAACAAATCCAAAACCCTCATCTCTGCACCATTGTCTCATCCACGCATTGAGACTCCGGAGCTCTGCCTGCCTTTTGGGTCCTGCGCGTGGAACAGGAAGCATTTCGGAGAATGCTACCCTGGAAGTTCTGGATTTCAACTTCCTACCTAAAAGCCTAAATTTAGCCTCCAGAACCTCCCTACCACATTTTCTTATGTCATTGGTACCGACATGTACCAAGACAGCAGACTCCTCCCCAGCACTATCTAAGACCTTATCTAGGTGGCGCGTGAGGTCCGCTACCTTCGCACCAGGCAGGCATGTTACCAGGCGATCCTCACGTCCACCAGCCACCCAGCTATCTACATGCCTAATGATCGAATCGCCAACTATAACGGCTGTCCTAACCCTTCCTTCATGGGCACATGGCCCTGGGGAAACTTCCTCGGTGCGAGAGGTAGTTTGTTCCAGGTGTAAAGTGCAGCAAAATGAAAGGAGCGAAGTCTGGAGTTAGCAATAGAAAAGAAGGGTACAGATAGAAGCAGCTTGCCAGAAGAGCAGAGTTCCCGAGGGGGGGGGGGTTGTAAGGAGGGGGGGTGTAAGGAGAGATAAGAGAAGAAAGGTGGTGAGGAACTGCAGAATGAATGCATTTATAGGTCAGCAGGAGAGGTTTGAACTGGATACGGAAACAGATAGGGAGCCAATTAAGTGACTTGAGAAGAGGGGTAATATGGGCATGACGAGGCTGGTGGAAGATTAGGGGAGAGAGATGATTCAAAGGGAGACCAGCAAGAATTAGGTTACAGTAGTCAAGACGGAAGGTGATTAAGGAGTGGATAAGCTTCTTAGTAGTGTGTTCAGAAAGGAATGGGCGGATTTTGTTGATGTTACAGAGAAAGAAACGACAGGTCTTAGCCATCAGATGAATGTGTGTGGAGAAGGCGAGAGAGGAGTCAAAGACAACCCCAAGATTGCGAGCCGAGGAAACAGGAAGGAGTAGAGAATTATCCACAGAGACTGAGAAAGGAGGAAGAGGAGAGAAGGTTTTTGGGATAAAGATAAGAAGTTCAGTCTTGGCCATATTCAGTTTCAAGCGGCGGTGAGACATTCAAGCAGCAATGTCAGAAAGGCAGGCAGAGATCCGGGTCTGGATTGCCGGAGAGATTTCAGGTGTAGAGAGGTAGATCTGGGAGTCATTGGCATAAAGATGGTACTGAAAGCCATGGGAAGAGATGAGCACACTAAGGGACTGGGTGTAGAGAGAGAAAAGGAGCGGACCCAAGACAGATCCTTGGGGTACACCAACTGGGAGCGGGATAGCAGAAGAGGAGGAGCCACCAGAACTAACACTGAAAGAGCGATGGGAGAGATAGGAGGAGAATCAGGATAGTACAGAGCCCTTAAAACCAAGCGAGGACAGGATATTGAGGAGAAGGTTGTGGTCAACAGTGTCAAAAGCAGCAGAGAGGTCAAGAAGGATGAGGACAGAGTAAAGGCCCTTGGATTTTGCCAGGAATAAGTCACTGGAGACTTTGGCAAGAGCCATTTCTGTAGAGTGTAAAGGATGAAAGCCAAATTGTAAAGGATCCAGGAGGGCATGAGAGGAGAGGAAGTCGAGGCAGCGGTGATGAACCGTGCGTTCAAGTAGTTTAGAAACGAAGGGAAGGAGGGAGATGGGTCAGTAATTAGAAGTACAGGTATGATCAAGTGAGGGTTTCTTGAGGAGAGGTGTGACCACATCATGCTTGAAGGCTGCAGGGACAGTTGCAGTGGAGAGCGATTAGGTTGAGAATATGAGAGATGGAAGGGACAACTGTGGAGGAGATGGGGCTTAGGAGATGGGTGGGGATAGGATCAGAGGAGCAGGTGGTGAGTTTGGAGGAAGAAAGAAGGTGTGCAGTTTTCCTCTTCAGAGATCACAGGAAGAGAGGGTAGCAGAGGTAGGAGGGGAAAGTTGGGAGTGAATAGGGGGAGGAGGGGAAGTATCTGAATTTGTGGGGAATTGGAGGGTGGTCTTGTGGATTTTGTCATGGAAATAGACAGGGTTTGGGTAGAAAGGGAGGGAGGGGTCAGATATGAAGACACTTTGAGGAGGGAGCTGGGAGTAGTAAAAAGATGGCGAGGGTCAGAGGCAAGAGAGTTAGTCAGATGGACATAATAGTCTTGTTTGGCAAGAGCTATGAATGACTGGAAAGAGACAAGCATGAATTTGAAGTGTAGAAAGTGCAAGGGAGCGGGATTTGAGCCAAGCACGCTCAGCAGAAGGGGCACAGGCACATAGATAGCGGATAGTGGATGAAAGCCAGGTCTGGGGTGCAGAACGCCTCACAGGACGTGGCATGGGCTGAGCAAGAGTATCCAGAGCAGAGGAGAGTGCAGCGTTATAGGAAGCTACTGCCTCGTCAACAGCCTTAGATGACATAGTGTTGGAAAAAGATGAAGAAACAGTAGAATAGAGAACCAAAGGTTCAGTAGCATGAAGATTTTTAAATAGGTTGTAGGAGACAGGATGAGGTTGAGGTGGCGGGTGATGAAGATTGAAGCTTAAAAGGTGATGGTCAGATAAGGGAAGAACTGAGCTACAGAAGTTTGAGGGTAAGCAACTAGAGAAAAATACCAGGTCAAGGCAACAGGCCATGCTGGTGAGTGGGGGGCAGTAGAGCAAAGCTGGAGGTCAAACGAGGAGGTAAGGGAGAGGAGCTTTAAGGATCAGAGGGGTTATCAACATGAATGTTAAAATCCCCGAGAATAAGAGTGAGGGAAGAGGAATCCAAAAAGAAGGAAAGCCACGAGTCAGTCAGTGAGAAAGGTAGAAGTAGAGACTTGTCAGGAGGTCAATAAATAACAGCTACCCGGAGAGGTAGTGGAGTAAAAAGGGAGATGGAACGGGCTTCAAAAGAGGGAAAGGAGTGAGACTGAGGCAACAGGAAGGGTTGGAATTGGCAGAAGGGAGAAAGTAGAAGCCCAACACCACCACCACGGCCAGTGGGACGAGGCGTGTGGGAGAACTGATAGCCCCCATGACAGAGAGCAGCAATAGATGCAGTATCATCTGGGAGGAGCCAGGTCTCAGAGCAAGAAGATGGAGAGCATTAGAGATAAAGAGATCATGAGTAAAAGCAAGTTTATTAGAGACAGAGTGTGCGTTCCACAAAGCGCATGAGAAAGGGAGTGTGGAAGGGGAAAGGAGAGGGATATGAATAACTACACATTAACTGGTAGGTGCAGTCCCTGTCTTAAATATTACCATGTGCTAATAGCTAACACTGAAATAGACCCCATAAAGAGCTAAGCCTTAAACTCTAACATTGTAAGAAAAAAAAAGGACAATCGTGGTACTTAAATGATGCAGATTTTTTTATAAACTCTGTTTGATATATGATGTGATTTGTGTGGATTAATAATCTACAAATACACTGCATCTCCAGGCGGGGTTAACTCTTATCCACCGCCTCAGAGGTCAATCATCCGTCAGTGATAACACGACCCCTACGATATCCCCCCATCCTCCCCTTCCCCCTCCCCAATGCAGCCTCCGCCTTACCCCGCACCCCGAGGAGTTTTAAAACCAAATGTTGATTCAACTTCTAAAACCATCTCATTTTGACGAAAATGTGTTTTATTTTTTTATCCTTTTTGTGTTTTAATGAGATGTAGGGAGGAATCAGTGTTCCTACACAGCGCTGGCTGTGCATTTTGAATCTGTAAACAAGTTATTTAAAGGAAATAGGATAGATCAGTGGTTCTCAACCCAGTCCTCTAGAACCTTTAGCCCAGTTGTGTTTTCAGGATATCCACAAAGAATGTGCATGAGATAGATCTGCATACACTGGGTCTGATTTAAGACATGGTAGTTTAAGTGGCTTTTCTTTTTTTCTTTTTTTTTTAAATCTCCAAAACGTAAAAGGAAATATTTATCTCTTGTACTAATGCGCCTGGGATCAGAATGCACTGCTACCACATGGCCTATTTAGGCAATGGACTTTGTGGTAGATAAAGCGTGTTAATGGTGTTAGCCCATGCAAGCTCAATAAATGACCCTATTTGAGCAAAAATAGGTTCCTTTAAAGAACATAAGATATGCCATACTGGGTCAGACCAAGGTCCATCAAGCCCAGTATCCTGTTTCCAACAGTGGCCAATCTAGGTCATAAGTACCTAGCAGTTTCCCCCAAAAGACACAGGTTCCACAATGCTTATATTGGGTCAAGCAGTGATCCCAGGTCCCTTTTAATAATGGTTTATGGACCTTTCTTCCAGGAACTTGTCCAAACCTTTTTTTAAACCCAGTTACACTAACAAAGAGATGCATGTAAACATTTTCTAAAAATGTTTCTCTGGAGTTGAGACAGATTATTTAATAGCTTCAAATTTTTGTTTGCTAATAAGAATTGTAATACAGATTCATCATATTAGAATACATATATCTAAATTTGGTATACTTCAATTAGAGAGGGTTTTTTGTGGTTTTGTTTTTACTAAAGTACATTAAGCAGTTAACTAGCATTTTTGCATGTACTAGTTGCAAGCGGTAACAGCTGGGGCATGACTGTTACTGCATGTTGATTTGTGCGCTACTGCTAATCACACATCAGGGTGGTGAATGGGCAGAATAAGGGAAAAGAATGGGTATGGAGAGCACATTGCAGTTAGAGTGCTGGGACATATCGCATGTCAATTTTGTAATTCGTATGGATGCAACTAATAGATGGAGTTAGAAGCACTGGCAGGAATTGGGTACGCATCCACGTAATAACTGCCAGGAACATGCTGGTCATGTCCCCAGCAGTTACACAGAGGCTTTGCATTTAATGCACATTAGTTTTATGTGATAGTTTTTGGCACTTAACCTGCTTGTCTGAACTGGTCTAGAAGAATGGTATGCTCCCTTGCCAGCAGGTGGAGGCAGACTTGAGCAGCTTTTAATGATATCATCACTTGGTATATTCTCTGATGTAGCACCAAAAAAAGTCAGTAGTTCCTTATCGTTCCTCCAGTTCATTCCTCCACGTCTGGGTTGTGTACCTCCTCCTGCAGCTTGGAGACTGGGCATGTCAAAATCGTGACATCACTGGATGTAGTCTGCTGGTCTCTCCCATCAGCCCCAGTGTGTCCAGTCTCCATGCAGCAGGAGGACATAGTGAGCCTAGGTCTGGGCTCACTTGAGGAACAGATAAGGAGCTGTTAGAGTAGCTAGATTAGCTGTAGTTTCAGTGATTCCTTTCATTATTATTAAATTGGGGCGCTATACCTTAAAAAAAAAAAAAAGAACAGCTTCCTCTTCGTCTCTCCGGGCCAGTCCAGGACATGAGGGTTGTCAGTCTTCTCCAGCAGCTGAGGACTGAATTCTGAAGTTTTGCTGACACTGTATCCAGCTCCCCCTGGTGTCCAAACCTCAGTCTTTCAGTCCTCAGTAGCTAGAAGGGACGTGAACCTGACAGGCTCCCGAAGAGACAAAAGGAGAGCTTAGCAGCAAAAGGCATTTGGTGAAAGGATGAAGTCCGGAGGTGGGGGACCCGAGCAGGGGACTTCACTGAAGGGACATTATTCGTTCAAAAATAAAAAGGCACTACAGGGAGCACAGGAGGAAGAGCCTGCCTCAAACAGCAGCTCCGTTTGCCAGGCGGGAGCGCAGATAGGAACTGGGAGCCCCAGAGACCCTTCTGTCGCCTTCAGAATCGGGTACACTCTCCTGCTAGCAGCTGGGGTGAGTGACTCGAGTGATCGGCACCGTTTAGCTTCAGGTACGTCGGGCCCTTTGCGGTGTTTCACATCCGCGATCAACGTGTGTGTGAGCAGGATCAGCGGCGTTAGCGCGGTTCTTTCAGGTAGTGTGTGTTCGCGTAGTCTGTCGGCTTCAGCGGGGAGCGGGCCGTGTGAGCGTCGGCGAGGGCTCTCCGAGTCGGATCTTGACAGTTTTTAGCAGTGCGAGCGTGGGCAGCGTTTCTTTCGCGGCAGTATGGAAGGCAAGCAGGAGACTTTTGATCCGTTAGGGGGGCTGCAGAGTGTGTCTGAAAAGGCGGGAATGGCGGCCATTTTAGACAGAGCTCCCGCTCCGGGGTCCAGTCAAGTGAAGCAAGGTAAAAGAAAAACAAAGTCTAAAAAGCCCTGGCAGGTGGAGCATGTCCCTTCACAGCCAGTGCCATCAGGGCAGGGGGGCTTAGAGGCTCTTTTTTCAGCAGACTTTATACTGTCGCTGCATAAGGCCTATTGTCTGAAATTGCAACAGGATCAAAGCAAGGACTCTGCTCCTAATTCTTCAGGGATTCAGAAAGGTGAGGTCTTTCCTCTGGATCAAGGAGAGGGATCTTCCAAATCAACCTTGGGGGGTGAGGTGAACCTCGATAGCTTCGGGGTCTCGGCTCCCCAAGGGCCTGAGGAGGGAGAAATTCTCTCAGACTCAGGCCTGGATCAGTGGCCAATGGATATGGAGGACAGTGAACTAGGGTCTGGCGAGGATCCTAATGTCTTTAGGAAAGAAGAATTAGGGGCACTTATTGCCCATTCACTGGCGGCCCTAAATATCGCCCAGCAAGCAGCGCAGGAGGAGCCTTTGGAAGATCCGCTGCTACAAGGTTTTAAAGCCGAACAATGGTGTTTTCCAGTTCACAGGGTGATGAAGCACATGGTGGACTCAGAATGGGAATATCCAGAAGCTACCCTGTGGGGTGCGCGGGCCATCGGATGGCTGTACTTGCTGCCACAAGAGGAAAAAGACTTGCTAAAGATGCCCAAGGTGGATGCCTTGGTGTCAGCGGTGACGAAGAAAACCACAATTCCGGTAGAGGGAGGTGCAGCCCTTAAGGATCTGCAGGATAGGAAGTTGGAGACACTACTGAAGCAAGCATTTGACTCTAGTGCCCTGTCCCTAAGGGCGGCAATCTGTGGAGCATATGTCTCCAGGGCCTCAATTCGTTGGATCCAAGGCATTCGGAAGGCGCAGAGAGCTCTACTTCGGAGGGAGCAAAGTTAGTCGGCAGCAGCTTCTCTGGCCGATGCTTTCTATGACTTGGTGCGAATTTCAGCTAAGTCCATGGCGTCTGTAATTACAGCCAGGAGATTCCTCTGGCTGAGGAACTGGGCGGCGGATTCCTTGTCTAAGGCTCGCCTTAGTAAGCTTCCCTACAAGGGCACGCTGCTCTTTGGGGAAGCTCTGGAAAAGATTGTGAAGGATCTCGGGGACTCCAAAGAGGGTCGGTTGCCGGAGGACCGCCCGAAACCCAACAACCTGCATAGGGGCCAATCCCGGGAGTTTTGCAGGTTCAGAGGATCTCGCTTTACCCCGTATCAGAGGGGGCGCTTTATCTCCAGAGGTCAGTCCTTTCGGGAAGCCAGGGGGTTCAGCAGGGGATATTTTGGTGCCCAGCAGAACGCCGCTAAAAAGCCCCAATGAAATGAGGTTGGTCCAGTCGGAGGTGCCTGTGGGAGGACGCCTGCAGAATTTCTTCTCCGTCTGGGCCACCATAACGAAGGACCAATGGGTACTGGATATTGTTCGTGACGGTTACGCACTCGAGTTTGCACGGCCAGTGGCGGAGGCCTTCGTGGTGTCTCTGTGTGGATCTGCGGAAAAGAGAGGCGGTGTCCGCGATGCTTCAACGGTTGCTGCGGCTTCAGGCGGTAGTGCCGGTTCCACAAGACCAGTTAGGGTTAGGTCGATACCCGATTTATTTCGTAGTTCCCAAAAAGGAAGGCTCTTTTCGTCCGATTCTGGATCTCAAACACGTGAATCGCTGTTTAAGAGTACCGCATTTCCGGATGGAGACCCTGCGGTCAGTCATTCGATTAGTGAAGCCGGGAGAGGTACTCTCGTCAATCGATCTGGCCGAGGCCTAGCTTCACATTCCCATCAGGCCAGAGCACCAAAGATTTTTACGTTTTGCGGTACCCATGGGTCTTTTTTCAGTTCCGAGCGTTACCATTTGGTCTGGCTATGGCTCCGCGCAGGTTCACGAAGGTGATGGTAGTGGTGGCGGCGGCGGCGTTACGGAAAGAAGGCATTCTTGTGCACCCCTACCTCGACGATTGGTTGATTCGAGCACCGTCCGTGTCGGAGTCTAGGGAGGCAACGGCGCGGGTGGTAGCTTTCCTGAAACAGCTTGGCTGGGTGGTGAACCAAGCCAAAAGTCAATTGCAGCCGGTCCAGCGGCTCCTGTACCTGGGGGCAGTGTTTGACACGGCGTTGGCCACAGTTTTTCTACCGGAAGACAGGGTACAAAAAATTTTGAGACAAGTAGCAGCCTTTTTATGCATGAAAGCTCCAACGGCGTGGCGATAACTTGCAACTTCTGGGTTCCTTGGCGGCGTCCTTGGATCTGGTGCCCTGGGCAAGGGCGCATATGCGTCCGCTCCAGCGGGCCTTACTGGCGAGATGGTCGCCTCAAGATCATCCTCTGGATCAGAAGTTGGCATATTCGCAGAAGGTCGTGGTTGGATCCCAGCCATCTACGAGCAGGAATGCCATTGGATCAACCAGATTGGGTGCTCCTCACCACAGATACCAGCCTCTCTGGCTGGGGGGCACATTGTCGGTCGCAGATAGCGCAGGGGTGTTGGCCACTAGAGGTGAAAGGTTGGTCCATCAATCACCTGGAGCTAAGGGCGGTGCACCTTGCTCTACAGGAGTTTCTCCCATTGGTGAAAGGAAAGGTGTGTTCTCCGACAATGCGGTGACGGTGTCTTATATCAATCGGCAAGGGGGGACACGCAGTGCAGCCTTGCTGGAGGAGCATCAGCAGTTGATGAGCTGGGCAGAGTCCCATCTATTGGCTCATGTAGCAGGACGAGACAACGTGCAGGCCGATTATCTCAGCCGACATGTGGTAGATCCCGGAGAGTGGGAACTGAACGTGGCAAGTTTTCACGACATTATGCTGCGGTAGGGGCAGCCGGTAATGGACCTGATGGCCACCCTCGAAAATGCAAAGGTCGGACGCTTTTTCAGCCGGTGCAAAGAACACATGTCGGAAGGGCTAGATGGCTTGGTTCAGCCGTGGCCGTCGGGCGTGTTGCTTTATGTGTTTCCTCCGTGGCCCATGATCAGACGGGTCATTCAGAGGATAGAGCGTCACAAGGGTCAGGTGATTCTCAATGCCCCAGACTGGCCCAGGAGAGCATGGTACGCGGATCTGGTGCGTCTCTTAGCGGACAGTCCCTGGAGGCTACCCCCTCAGACAAACCTGTTGTGCCAGGGTCCGCTGCTAATGCTGGACATGGATTGCTTCTCGCTTACGGCTTGGCTCTTGAAAGGGAAAGGTTAAGTCGTAGAGGTTATTCGGCTACGGTGGTAGCCACAATGTTGAAGGCCAGGAGACAGTCTACGTCCATAGCTTATGTTCGTATTTGGCGTATTTTTGAGCACTGGTGCGAACAGCGTGCTCTCCGTCCGTTCATCGCGGGGGTGCCAGAGGTGTTGTCTTTTCTGCAGGACGGTCTGGATAAGGGGTTATAGCCCTCAGTACCATCAAGGTTCACTTAGCGGCTCTAGCATGTTTTAGGGGTAAGGTATGAGGAATTTTCCTGTCCGCGCATCCGGATATTCTACGGTTCTTAAGAGCAGTAAGGAATATTTGTCCCCTGGTTCGCCCGGTAGTTCCGGCTTGGGATTTGAATTTAGTCTTAGAAGCTTCGGCGAGGCCTCCCTTTGAGCTGGCAAGGAAGGTCTCGCTTAGAGATTTTTCATGGAAAACCGCTTTCCTGGTAGCATTGTGTTTGGCGAGAAGAATTTCGGATCTCCAAGTGCTTTCGTGCAGAGAACCCTATATATACAGTTTACGGAAGAAAAGGTCTTGTTGCGGCCGGTACCGTCTTTTCTTCCGAAGGTAGTGTCAAAATTTCATGTGAATCAGTCTATTTCTCTACCGATGTTTCCGAGTCAAGGTGGACACCCCATGGATGGGGTCCTGAAAAACTTGGATTTAGGAAGAGTGTTGCGGAGATACCTTCGGAGGACAAAACCTTTTTGATGGTCGGACAGGTTGTTTGTTCTGTTTGGAGGTCCACGGAAAGGATGATCGGACAGGTTGGTTGTTCTGTTTGGAGGTCCATGGAAAGGAGAAGCGGCCTCCAAAGCCTAGATTGCCCATTGGGTTAGGCGCGCAGTATCAGCAGCGTATCAAGCAAGCGGGAGAGCTCCTCCAGAAGGCCTCAGAGCTCATTCTACTCGGGGCCAGGCAGCGTCCTGGGCCGAGTATGCGTTAGTTCCACCGGTGGACATCTGCCGGGCGGCTACTTGGTCATCGCTTCACACTTTTGCAAAGCACTATAGGTTGAATCTGAAAGCCAGAGGAGACGCAAATGTGGGGGTCTGGGCCATAATAGCGGGCCTAGCAGGACCCACCTGGGATTAGGTACTGCTTTGGTACTGCCCTCATGTCTTGGACTGGCCCAGAGAGATGAAGAGGAAGAAGAAATTAGACCTTATCTGCTAATTTTCTTTCCTTGAGATCTCTCCGGGCCAGTCCAGGGCCCACCCCGTCCATTTGCGGTGTTCAAGAGAACAGTTTGACCATAGAGGGTTGTACGTCTGCTGTACATATTTAACAAAGCATGGTGACATTGGTTGGTTGAAAGGGGGACTCAGCGGTATTTAGTCTGGGTATTCTGGCCATAAATTTCGGAATGGCGGGGACTATGTGGCTCCCTGGTAGGGTTGGGGGTTAGTTCCATTAGCCAATTCTAGATCAGATACCTCAGGGGGTATGGCAAACAAGAAAAAAAAGGAGGTGGCTTGCTGCGTTTTAGATAGGCTCTGCAGGTTGAGTTTTGTTGTTTGTTTTGGTAGCATTGGTTGCAGTAGTCTAAGATCCTGGAATGAGTTATGTTTCACAGACTGCTTTGACAGTGGTAGACTGAGGTTTGGACACCAGGGGGAGTTGGATACAGTGTCAGCAAGACTTCAGAATTCAGTCCTCAGCTGCTGGAGAAGGTTGACAACCCTCATGTCCTGGACTGGCTCGGAGAGATCTCAAGGAAAGACAATTAGCAGGTAAGGTCTAATTTCTTCTTACTGCCTTGCCCGGTCCCGGTCTGCCTTCCCCTTTAAACTTTTTTATTTTAGCTGGGACAACTTTGGCTGCTAGATCTTTCCTCCTTGCTTGTACGGAGGAGAGCTCTGCAGCAGGCACTCTCACTCGGCCTCCCCTGTCTGCCGCGGATAATGCTTGTGGCTGCACGAGTGAGCGGAGGAGAGATTCCGTACTTGTCGTTTGGGGGGTTTCCAAAGGGGAAGATTGGTGGCTAGGACCCAAGGATTTCATGGGTTTCGCGGAGCAAGTAGAGGTTTTGCAGCGTCTTCAGCAGGAGCAACTCGTAAACCACAATGAAAGGAGGTGGGTCCTGGTAGAAAGTCAACCGATTGGCGGGTGACTTCGGGAATTCCTTCCTGCCTGGACCCAAATAACATCTGACCAGTGGGTGCTAGAGATAATTTGCGAGGGTTACGTGCTGGAATTGGCAAGACCAGTATGTGATTCGTTCATGATGTTGCCCTGCAGGAGGCTCCAAAAGGCCTGGGCAGTACGCTTTACCGTAGATCGGCTTTTACAATTGGAAGCGGTCGTGCTGGTGCCGCTTGCAGACTACGGTATGGGTCGATATTCCATTTATTTCGTAGTCCCGAAGAAAGACGGGGTTCTTTGGCCTATATTGGACCTGAAAGGGGTGAATCGTTTCGGGTGCCTCATTTCAGGATTGAAACGCTGGTCATTGTAGCGGTTCGACAGGGCGAGTACTTGATGTCTCTCGATCTCACAGAAGCGTATTTGCACATCCCAATCAGAACAGCGTATCAAAAATTTCTGTGGTTCGCTCTTCCTTGGGGACACTATCAATTTCAAGCGTTGCCCTTCGGGCTAGCGACCGCACCACGGACTTTCACCAAGATCATGGTGGTGGTGGCGGCGGCGGCATTACGAAAAGAGGGGATTTTGGTACATCCGTATCTCGATGATTGGTTAATTCGGGCAAAGTCCGAAGCCGAGAGCATCCAGGTGCCAGATAGAGTGGTGAAGTTTTTACAGGATTTAGGCTGGGTGATCAATCCGATCAAAAGCTGCTTAATACCTTCGCAGGATCTCGAGTATTTGGGGGTGCGGTTCAATACTCGGAAAGGAGCAGTGTTTCTGACGGATCGTCAGGCCCAGGCACTCTGGCAGCTGGTGCGCAGCTTCAGAGCAGCTGTGGCTCCCTCAGCGTGGACTTATCTTCGTCTACTGGGAACAATGGCGGCGACTCTGGAAGTGGTACCTTTGGCCAGATTTCATATGCGACTGTTAAAACGAGCGCTGCTTCGCTGGTGGTCTCATCAGTCCAATTCGCTGAGCAAATGGCTCCCCTGCCCGCTCAAGGTCAGGCAGTCTCTCCGGTGGTGGCTCTGCCCAGAGTCACTGAAAGCTGGAATGTCTCTGGAGCAGCCGGAGTGACTCCCATTGTTGACAGACGCGAGTCTCACAGGCTGGGGAGATCAGTTCACCCAAGGCACTTGGTAAGTTCTGGAGAGCAAGTGGTCGATCAACTGATTAGAGCTGAGAGCGGTGTTTCTCGCACTTCAAAGGTTCGAGGCTACGGTAACGGGCCGAGCGGTGCGCGTGTTGTCGGACAACTCGGCGGCGGTGGCCTACATCAATCGGCAAGGCGGGACAGGAAGTGTAGCCCTGGAAGAGGAAGCTGAGGCTCTATTTTTGTGGGTAGAGCAACGGCTTCCGGTGATATTGGCGGCACACATTGCAGGGAAGGACAATGCGATGGCCAATTATCTAAGCAGGGTCCGAGTGGATGTGGGGGAATGGGAATTGCTTGTTCGCGCAAATAGTTCAAAGATGGGGCCCGCCAATCATGGACCTCATGGCATCCTTTCAGTCAGCAAAGGTCAGTCGTTTGTTCAGCAGACGGCGGGAAAGGATGTTGGAGGGGATAGATGCTGTGATACAACATTGGCCGTCGACGGGTCCCCTGTACATCTTCCCTCCGTGGGCTCTCATAGGGTGAGTGGTTCAGTGAATCGAGGCTGACCAGGGAAGAGTGCTGTTGGTAGCACCGGATTGGCCAAGACGCCCGTGATATGCCGACCTTGTTCACCTTCTCGATGGGCATCCTTGGAGGTTACCGGCGTCAGAGGATCTCTTACTGCAAGGTCCGCTTCGAATGCCTCAGTTGGATCGGTTCTCGCTTACGGTTTGGCCATTGAAAGGGCAAGACTGAAGAAAAAAGGGTATTTTGGGGCAGTTATCGCTACTTTGCTGAGAGCTAGATGACAGTCCACGTTTCTGGCATATGTCCGCATTTGGCGTGTGTTCGAGGACTGGTGTTCACGGAGGAATGTTCGGGCGGCTGCAGTATCTGTTCCCTTGGTTTTAAGTTTTCTGCAAGACGGATTTGATAAGGGATTAGCGACAAGTTCCTTAAGAGTCCAGTTGGCGGCTATTTCGTGCTATAGGGGCAAAGTGCAGGGAATTGCTCTAGGGGCCCATCCTGACGTTGCGCGTTTTCTTAAAGCAGTATCCCCACTGCGGCCTTCGCGAAGAGTTTTGGTGCCGCCGTGGGATCTCAACTTGGTCTTAGGGGCGTTAACTAAGGAGCCTTTTTGAGCCAATACACCAAGCGTTGGTTAAGGATTTGACTTTGAAGACAGTGTTTTTGGTAGCCATTTGTTCGGCGTGGCGAATTTCGGAGTTGCAGGCATTGTTGTGTAGGGAGCCGTTCTTGTCCTTTTCTAGAGAGAAGGTGGTCTTGCGTCCGGTGCCGTCATTTTTGCCAAAAGTGGTGTCTCCCTTTCACTTAAATCAAACGGTTTCTCTGCCAGTGATAGGATCCCTAGCAGGGAATGCTTCGGATCGTAGTTTGCGCCGTTTGGATGTCAAGCATGTTTTGTGACACTATTTGAAGGTTTCAGAAGCCTTTCGCAAATCGGACCGTCTCTTCATGTTGTTCGGAGGTCCCCGCAAAGGGGAAGCGGCGGCGAAGGCGTCCATCTCTAGATGGATTCGTGAGGCGATTGCTTCAGCGTATCTGTTGCAGGGTTGTGCAGTCCCCTTGGGCCTGTGTGCTCATTCGACCAGAGCGCAAGCGACTTCTTGGGCGGATCATAGTTTAGTTCCGCCAGGGGAAATATGTAGAGTGGCTACCTGGTCGTCTCTTCATACTTTCAGTAAGCACTACCACCTGGACGTTTTGGCGATGAATGATGCATGTTGCGAGCCGGCTGGAAAGGTCCCTCCCAATGAATACTGCTCTGTTACATCCCAGAGGTGGAGGACTGAACTTGAGGAGCGATAAGGAAATAATAATTACACTTACCTGGTAATTGTAGTTCCTTGAGTGACGACAGTTCAGTCCTCAATCCTGCCCGGGGTAGTATCGTTAGCAGTGGAATCCGGTTTGGGAGAGGAGCACGTTTGCAGGTGAGCGTGATTATTAAGAGGGTTTGAGTCTATAGCACTGAGCTGTTTCTATCTCTTTCGGTCTATTCCTTTTTCCTTTTTCTCCCTATCTCTGTCAGGGGCGGAAAGGGAAGGCACAAGGCGGTTCCTCCTTTATTAGGGGATATTCAGGTTGCACAGTTGATAGTACTATGTTAAGTTTCAGTGTAAAGTTTAAAAAACAATTTTTTTTTTGGTTTGCTAAACAATTGCTGCTACTTTGTTGCTCCTTTGAGTGTGCTTTGTCAATAGTTCACTGGGGCTGATGGGAGAGACCAGCAGACTACATCCAGTGATGTCACAATTTTGACATGCCCAGTCTCCAAGCTGCAGGAGGAGGTACACAACCCAGAGGTGGAGGACTGAACTGTCGTCACTCAAGGAACTACAATTACCAGGTAAGTGTAATTTATCATTTTGTCACCATCAGGTGGCAAGGACTGGTGCCAGGGCCAGCCTGTCCACCAGGTGAACTAGGTGATTACCTAGGGCAGCATGGCTACCCTCCCCAGTGAAGTGGCAGCTGACATGCTGCTTCAGCCCTGCGGTGGGCTTTAAAATGCATGTGTGCAGTTACAGCTTGCTGCTCCTGCTCCCTTCAACAAGAAGTTGCCTTGGAGGGTGGGCAGGAGTGGCAGGCCATGAGCACATATGCGTGCATTTTAAGGCCCAATGCTACACTGAAGTGGCAATTTAGCTGCCGCTTTAGAAGAGGAGTAATCACTGTGCTGTCTCTCCTCCCCCATGTGAGAAGCTGGATGCCGGGGGGAAGGGGTGGCACGGAGGGCCTGCCTAGGGTGCCAGAAACCCTTGGACAGGCCCTGACAGGTACAGCACTTCAGATAGGCCTGACTCTCACTACAGTGCAGTCATCATTGTGATTGTCTGGAAAACCCAGTGTTGCTTGGAATGTGTGTTCATTCATGTCTCCTGGAGCTGACAGCTGCCTGTGTCCAACGCGGTTTCCCATGGGTCCCTCTTGCTGTCCTTAACTATGCTGTGTATTTTTCTGATCTTTTTTTCCCTCATTTGGTTTCAGTGGGCAGTATTTGGCTCTCTGCTGCTGCTAATAAAGCAGCTTCAAATGAAGAAACAAAACAAAAAAGGCTTTGATCAACAGCTGGGCCTCCCAGGCTTCTCTCCTCAAGTTTCCATCTTCAACCCAGCAGGTCTTGGGGATACTCTTTTTGCCACGACCCTGCTACTTTTTTGCCATTTTTTTTCGCTGTCTTTTTTTTTTTTTCTTTAAAACTTTGCTGCTGTAGTATTCAGCCACACAGCCCGATGCAGCCCGTGTCCCCTAGGTTTTGTTTTGTTTTTTTTACCTTGGCTGCTTCTTTTTGCCCACATAATGGCTGCAAAGCCTGAGGCACTTTTTTAAGCATTCTGGGACACCCCACTGTAGGGGGGACCTGGGGTCTGATGCTGGTCCTGTGGCTCCTGCTAAGCCTTTCTTTTTTTACATTTTCCTGCTGATGAGCACCACAGTCACGTCAGATGGTGACTTGGATCTAGCAGAGGTGGAGATGGCAGGGAGGCCTTAGCTGCATGCCCAGGGACTTCTGAGGCTTTCCTTATCAACAGGTTTGCTCTGCAGCTCCTGAAACAGCTCATGGGCTATATTCAGTATGGCTAGCTGCTTGGCAGCCCCCTTCATGGGGGCCCAAAGCCCATGTTTCCTCTCAAGGGACCCGGGGCCCATGAGCACTTCTGAAAGGGGCTGAGACCCCTCTTACTGCCCATATTTCACCTTCTCTTCCTCCGGCAGCTCAACCTTATCCCTTACGGGGGTTGGTTAAAGGACTCAAGTGAAATTCCTGTTAGAAAAGATGGGGTGGTTCCCCTTAGGGGAAGGCTGGGATCTTCGTGATCTGTCTTTTTCACTGACAGATCCTTTTGTGCTCTTTCAGCATGCTATGGCAGCTGTGGCAGAGCTTGCTTTTGGGTGAGGTTAGCAAGTAGGTTCCCTTTATACCTGGTGGGTATCTAGTGATCTGTTGCATTCATACCTCTCCTGACCCTTTGCAGCAGCCTGTAGAGTTTTAAGGAGAAAATACTCAAACTGTCTCAGCTGTTCCCTCGGCCCCAAGGTGAGTGGGATTAGCCCTTCAGGCCCCTTGGGGTAAAGCTGTGACTAAGTGCATCCCAGTGGAGGGAGGTGCTTTACGTGAAGAGTCTCAGTTTTGGAAGGTTGATGTCCTCCTTACGAGTGCCTTGGCAGTTGCTGCCTTAGGTTCTTAGGTGACTAGCTTTTTGATGATTGATAGATCCATCCTTTGCCAGTAGTTGCAGGTTTGATCCCTGACATTAATATTCTGTGTTAGGGCAAACTGACATCAAGCCCAGTCTCTCCAGATACTAAGAGGCATGTAGAAGACTGCCTTGGGGATTCTGGTTTGTTAAGATGGGTTCAGTGTCTCTTCCAAGTTTTTGGTGGTATTGCTTTTCTGGAGATGAAGCTTACCCAAAGAGACTCGTAGAGATGCTAAGGGTTCATCTTGTAAGACCATGTATAAAGCCAAGAGATGCCCTCAGACTACTGTGAATCCTTTTAGAGATTTTGACATGCTCTCAATGAGTCCCCGAGATGCAGCCGGTTGGGATATAAGATTTTTCTGAGAGGACCCTGATCATATTAGACTTGTAGGTCTTTGGGGTTCTCAGCCGCCTCCTGCTTGATGCCTAAAGTCTGGAAATTATGATGCACAATATTTTGTATAACTTTGTTTAGTTAAAAAGATGGTCTATAAAAATGTTTAAATATTTGAATTACTGTAGTGTCCATAAGACTTCCTGATAGAATCCCCTTGTGGCTTTCCGCTCAGGGAAACTCTTCAGTGCCTTCTGCAATTGCTGGCTATTTTTCCCATGCCCTCCACTGCAGAGCCAGGGACATTGTTACATATATATAGGTGCTCTGGAAGGGAGGTTCCTTCCAGCATATCCTGGATCTAGAGGTGGTGGTTTTTGTATGAGGTCCTTTTGAGTCTGTCATTGCATCGATTTAAGCATGGGGTGCACCTCGCCTCCCTAGATCTTCTCATGGCGTATTGTTATTTCCCATTGGAAGCAGCATTAGCTGTTTTCCCTTCTTCTATATTCGAAGCCACCTTTCTATTTCCAAGCCCTGCCCTTTGTCTAGATGCGGCTCTCTGTTCTTTTTTGTTTTCACAGATAGCGGCATTTTTCTTTGCATGTAGGGAGTCCAGGTGGCTTATACTTGAACTGGGCCAGTTCAGGCAATCTCACTGAGATGACCCAGACTTTGGGGAGTTCTGCCTGGGAAGGCTTTGATTGGTGATCACCTGTCCTTGGAACAGCCTGATCCTCCCCTAGTCTTCCAAATCTGAATCAAGTTTTCTCACGATGAAGGATGAATTTCAGTCAATTCTCAGGGTATATGGCGCTCAGTTAATTCCACGGGTATGGGACTCCCTTAGCTCCTCTGGTCTGTACATTGACCTTGGAGCCAGTTACTTGGACTAGGGTACATATGTGCTCGCTGCAAACCATCTGATTTCCATGTTCCCTGTTGTCCTACTAGGCCTTTTCTCTGCTCCGGGGAGATCAAGGAGCAGTTGAGATTGTGATTATGTTTCCACCACCTGATGGTTAGGGGGCCTTTGAAAGCATCTGATAGAGTTCTTATCTTGGATGCCAGCCTGAAGGGATAGGAGCAGAATGTCTACCCCAGCTGGTCCAGGGACTCTGGTCCCTTCAGGAGACCTCAGAGGAGATCTTCTGCCTGGAGGCCAGAGCAATTGGTTTGATCATGGAGAGGTTCAGTTTTCTCCTAGTGGACAAAGTGAGCTTGGTGGCCTTGGGCACTGCCCTGGCGGTGGTATGTGTCCACAAACATGGCAGAACTTGTGGTGTCAGGGTGGATCTCGGTGTCCCAATGTTGTGCTGTTGGGATAAGAAATATCTGAGTGCCATGTTTACAGCACACATTGCAAGTTTCGACAATGTGCAGACTGATTTTTCTGTTTTGGAACTCTATGGGTCTGGACGAGTGAAGGCCTTCCTTCTCAGAAATGGATCTTCAGAAGGATTCTTTGCGGCATCTGCGGGACTTCGGAGGGTGTTGCTCAGATAAATGGCAATTTCTAGATCCTTCCGCTAGTGGGATCTTCTGTCTTCCTTGGCAGTCCAGGACTGACTGACTGAGGTCATCTACTTTGTCTGCTGGCTTAGGGAAGCCATTGGTTCAGTGTACATTCTGGTTGGTAAATGCAAGCCCGGAGTGGGTCAGAGCTCATTCCACTGGGTTCAGGCCTCCTGAACAGAGTCCATTCAAGTGTCTACAAAGGACATCTATAAGGCGATTTAGTGGTCCTCACTGGATGCCTTTGCGAAACCCTACAGGTGGCTCGTGAGGTTGGTACAGATGGCGCCTTTGGCATGGTAGTCTGTCCTGAGCTCTATATTCCTTTCACCCTGGGCTCCAGGGCTGGCCTGTCCACTAGGCAGTTGCCTAGGGAAGCATCACTAACCCACCCTCCTGGGAAGCAGCAGCTGAACTGCTACTTCAGCGCCATGGCAGGCTTTAAAACGCCTATGCATGTGTGCGCTGTTCCAGCCTGCCGCTCCTGCCAGCCTTCAAAGAAAGTTGCATCAGAGGGGGGGCAGGAGTAGCAGGCCATGAGCGCGCTTGCACATGGGCACTCTAAGGCCTGATGCAGTGCTGAAGCGACAGTTCAGCCGCCGCAGTTTCAGCGCAAGATGGGGGTGCCATAGTGGGCTGATGGAGGTGCAGTCTTTGGGGTGGGGGGGGGGCGGCAGCACGGAGGGTCTGCTTAGGGTGGCAGAAACTCTTATGCCACCATTGCTGGGCCCTGACTTCTTGCGTATGTCCCACTTGTCTGGACTGGTCTAGTGGGATAATAAGGAAGCATACATTTTACATACCTGGTGGATGTGTAGCAATCCTTCTCGTGAGGATCCAGGCCCTGACATCCACTACGGGGAATCTGGGGCCCTCCAAGTATTTTTTCTACTTGGGCAGCAAAGGGGCTAAGTGCCTCATCCTTCACTTTTATCTGTCCTATGCTCTGGGAGCCTAGTCTTGTCCCCTCTGGGGGAGGGCTGGGGAGGAGGATTTCTCTGTCTCTAATGGGTGAGTCAGCAAAGGAAGGGGAGCCCTTACTGGCAGAGGGGGAGGATCCATTGTTGATTGATGTGTGTGTGTGTTTGTTTTTCCCACAGAGAGGACCTCTCCACCTTGATTTGGAATGCCATGGCGGCTCTACGCATTGTGGAGCTCCTTCTGGAGAGGTTTCACAAATGGACCCTATCCTGGAGAGTTGGAAACTTCCCTCAAATTTCTTTGCCCTCCCTGAGCCCCTGAGGGAGCTTGTGGTCTTTCAGTGGGAGACACTGAACCTGGGACAGATGGGTACTAAAGCACTGGTGTGACTGTATTCTCTACTCCAAGGCGAGGTGGAACAGCAGTTTGGGACCTCACAGTGGAAAAGACTCCCATTTGTCCATGGGAGATTGGATCCCCGCAAGCAGACATAATGAGTCTTTGCCGCAGTCATGGCCATTCCCTTTTCTTTTCCTATGGGAGATGGAATCCCCATGGGCAGACAACCTGCATCGATGCTATTGTGGCCTTCCCCTCCTACTCATGGAGAGCTGATTTCCCATGGCAGACAGGAGTCTTTGCTATGATTGAGGCTGTTGTCTTGTCTTCTGGCTGTGGGAGATGGGATCCCCATGGGCAGAACAGGAGGAGAAGCAGCCTCGATGCAGGTTTTCAGCTGATGAGCAAACCTTTGGTGGGGCAGGGCCCATGTGGGCCAGCCCCTTCTGATGCCAATAGTACACCCCCCATTGCTATTCCCTTTCTTTTTTTTACATGAAACTTCTATCCATAGAGATTCTGCAGTGTGTATTTTGTTTCTTGTTAAATCTTTATCGTGTTTAATGGTGGGTTGGCACTATATGTTAAAGAGGGCATTGAGTCAATGTGATCTACCCTATCATCGTGATGTAGTTTTTAGCCTGTTATCACAGTGTCCCTTTGGTTATCCTCCTCCCACCAGGTCTCTGAGATGCCACTTATTAAATATAATGTAATATATTATATAGATAAGCTATATAGTCTCACGTCCCATCTTATTTTTTAGACTTCTAGAATTTGCATACAGACATTTCGAAGTTTGTTTTTTTGTTCATATTAACAGTATGGCTATCAAATGATGGGTAATTT
Organism: Ichthyophis bannanicus; assembly: GCA_033557465.1. Taxonomy (NCBI): domain Eukaryota; kingdom Metazoa; phylum Chordata; class Amphibia; order Gymnophiona; family Ichthyophiidae; genus Ichthyophis; species Ichthyophis bannanicus. The sequence continues at coordinate 499,726,852 of CM066035.1, forward strand.
TGGAATTGTTCAACTATGTCTGATTTTTACTTAAAGGCATCTTTTTATTGGAACCTCTCGGGATGCCCTAATTTCCCTGTCTTGCTAGTATCCTTCAGAGATACATAATTCCAAACCATGCACTCTTGGGCGACACTCTGCTTTCTGTCATTATCTATTTTAAAGCTGCTCTATCTCCTTTTTAAAACTTAATGCCAGCAGCCTGGTTCCACCTTGGTTAAGGTGGAGCCCATCCTTTTGGAAAAGCCCTCCCCCTTCCCCAGAATGTTGCCCAGTTCCTAACAAATCCAGAACCCTTTTCCTTGCACCATCATCTCATCCACATATTGAGACTCTGGAGCTCTGCCTGCCTCTTGGGTCCTGCACATGGAACAGGAAGCATTTCTGAGAACGCTGCCCTGGAAGTTCTGGATTTCAAATTTCTACGTAAAAGTCTAAATTTGACTTCCAGAACCTCCCTCTCACAGTTTCCTATGTCATTGGTACCAACATATACCAAGAAAATAGGCTTCTCCCCAGCACTGTCTAAAACCTTATCTAGGCGGCACATGAGTTCTGCTACCTTTGCACCAGGCAGTCAGGTAATCAGGCAGTCCTCATGTCCACCAGCTACACAGTTATCTACATGCCTAATGATCGAATCACCAACTATAATGGTGTCCTAACCCTTCTTTCATGGGCACATGGCTCTGGAGACACATACTCGGTGTGAGAGGGTATTACATCACTTGAAAGACAAGTCCTAACTACAGAATCTGTTGCATCTTTAAAAAAATTGTAATTGATAAATACAGGTAAACTTGAAAGCTATGCCTGGTTATGTTTTCTTTACCTTTATTTCTTTTCTTTTCTTTTCTTCTCTTTTTTTTATTTTTGGAATTGGTGAACCTAGTATTTTGTTAACTCAAGTCGGAGCATAATTAATCTTACACATTCGCTTTCCATGATGGGAGCATTAAATTGCAATAAAAAAGCTAGGAAAGAACTTAACTTAAAACCCAATCAGATGCTAACATTTCTCAAAGAGACTCAGTAGGGGAAAGAAGGCTCTTGGGTGCTTAGAGTAGAAAAAAGGACGAGTTAGTGCCTTTGTATAAGTCTAGAGACCTGTTTTGGAATAGTGTGTACAGTTCTGGAGATCCTATGATCAAAAGGATATACAGGATGGAGTCAGTCCAGAGAATGGCTACTAAAATGGTTAATGGCCCTCTTCCAGTTGAAAGAAAGTTCTGGAACAAGGGGTCATAGGATGAAGGTGAAAAGAGACTCTGGGATAATTTGATGAAATATTCCTTTGTGGGAGGGGTAGTAGATGCATGGAACAGACTCCTAGTATAGATGGTGGAGACGAGAACTATGTCTGAATGGAAGAAAGCATGGGACAAATACAGAGGATCTCTGAGGGAAAGGAAAGGATTGTAGAATTAACAGTTCTTATGGATGAGCAGACTGGATAGGCCATACAGTCTTTATCTGATGTAGTTTTCTCCTTTGTAAGAAGAGGAGTTGCTGCAACAAACCAAGGCCTGGCTATTGGTGTCTTACATGAGCCTGTTTAATTCCTATACCTTGGGACAGGCCTTGACAAATTTTTGTGTGGAATTAGCAGCCAGGCCAAAATCTTAGGAGCCAGTGCTTGTGACCTCCTCATGCCGTGCCCCTCCCCCCCCCCCGCCCCTAGTTGTCTCTCGTGCTGGTCTCATGTTCTCAAGTATCATGAGACCAGCACCAGACTTCCTGCACTGCAGGTCATCTTTAGATAAGTTATAGTTTCAGACAGCAAGTGTTGATGTTGGGGGTGTGGTGCCTGTGTGTGTGTGGGGTGCAAGACTGTGGTGCATGTGTGTGTCTGTTGCAGATCTGGGGAGCCTATGTGTGTGATGTGCAGAGGTGAGGTCCCTGTGTGTGTGTGTGTGTGTGTAATACAGAGGTGAAATGCTTATATGTGTGCTTGTGTACTGTCATGCAGCAGGAGCTGATGGAAGCAAAGATGCAAGAAAATAAGCTGTTTTTCACAATATAAAAGATGTGCACAGGATGCAATTCCCACACAGAGCAGCTAGAGGGAGCAGGCGTGCACTCACAGAGGCTGACTGGACACACCTAGCTAATCAACACCCCTTGACAAGCAGCCCAGAAAGCTCAAACACAGGAGAGCTTTATAAGCAAGAGGCTGGAGACTGGAAAAGGTGTGGAGATAGAGGTGGACCGGAGAGAAGTACCAGGAGCAAAGCCGTGCGAGGGAAATGCACCACGAGCAAGGGCCAAGAAGAAGGAAGCACCAGGAGCATTGAGCTAAGCCCTAGGAGTGAATGGGAAAGCAATGCTGAGCAAAGGAACAGTCACTTTGGGAAGCAGAGCAGTGCTGAAGGAAGAAGCCAGAAGTTAGGCTTGGACAGAGGCCTGCACTTACCGGAGGAACCAGTGACCAGACTGAAAGGTAACAAGAGCTTTCAGGGAAAAGACTGGCACGAGGATTGTATCCCAGGAGAACTGCTGGAAGGAGAAAGTTCCTGTTCTACATGCTGTTGGAAGCCAAGGTGTGCTGACTCTGTTTTTAAGAGAAAAAGCTCACCTTATAAGTGCCCTTTTAAAAGCAATGCTCATTTTACAAGAAAGGAAAGTAAACCTACCTTGTATAACCCAGGTTGTAAAAGCACAAAGGTAGGACACACTCACTGGCGAACCTTAGAAGAATTCTACAAACACCCAGAGAATAAGAATAGCGACTGGCCAGTTCCAATAGCCAGAGAAACCCTAGATACAGAAAGGGATAACTCTGACTCAGAGCCGATGCAAGTGGAATCTGTGGAGCCTAGTCTGTTGTCTCAAGAAGAGATGGACTGTTCTCTATGTGTTACAAGCAGTATAGAATCACTGCTAGACTTGTAAATATTATATGCTGTCTCCAGTGTGTTACTTGTATGCTAAAAGGAAGAAGAGTATTGAAACGGTTGAGTTGCTCTAGGAAGCCTTAATTAATCCTTGTTAACAACTGTGAAGCATAACAGTTTTTCTTTACCATGAGTTTGTTTCATTCCTGAAGTAAAGGGCATTTTCCTCTATGTTGTGACCCACCTGAATCTTTTGTGTAAAGGGAAATAAAAGCCTATGTTATCCCTCTACTCTGCATTCACAATTTACTTCTTAATAGGAGCTGAACTACTAAGACCAGGCTGCACCTGGCTCTTAAAGGAACCTCCTCTCATATAAAAATATTTTTGTGTCCAACCTACCCCTATGACCACTGGCCACCAGGGGCGGTACGCGACAGTACATAATGTGAAACTGGAATTCATGCCTGTCCTATGGAGGTGGGGTGCCTGTGTGTTTGTGTGTGTGTATTCTGGAGGAGGGGAATGCACCTTTCAGCAAATACGCATTGTGCCTTTTTTGCCCCATGATTTCATCCCTTTAAAATCCAACACCTTGCATTCTTCCTTCCCCTCTCCAACCCCTCCCCACTCTCTGCTCTCCTTCCAGATTCTTTCCCCGTCTTCCCCTCCCCTCTAGCCTCCAGTCCCCCTGCCCTACATTGCCACATCCTCTTTCCTTTTTTTTGTTACTGGCCCTTTAGGTTTTTGCAGTATTACTTTCCCCCTTCCTGTTTTAACCTTTTTTTTTCTTTCAAAATTGCTGCCCCCATCAACTCTTTACTGCCTTCAAGGCCACGATCCTGGCCTTCTCCACCTGTTCTGCCCATGGGGATCTGATCTCTCGCAGGCAGAAGAGAAGGGGATGGCTGCGATTGGGGCCCTGATGCAAGCTGTCTGCCTGCAGGAGATTGTATCCTTCTGGGCAGACAGCTTGCATTGGGGCTCTGATGGCAGCCATCCCCTCTTCTGCCTGCAGAGATCGATCTCCCTTGGGCAGACAGAGGGGGTTCTTGAACCACAATCGTGATGATTTTTTGTAAGGTGAGGAGCGGCAAGTAAATTTGAGGCGCCAGATGGAAATTTCTGGTTGCCATGGTGATCTGGCACCTGGAATTTTTCGCGCCCTGCCTTGGGACTTGTTCTGTAACTACACAGAGATTGAGAAGGAAGGAAGGGGGGAGGTGGGTTTAGGGGGAAAAAATAAGAAGCTCGGTTTTGGCCATGTTCGGTTCAAATGGCGGTGAGACATCCAGGCAGCAATGTCAGATAGGCAGGCAGAGATCCAGGCCTGGATTACCGGAGAGCTTTCAGCTATAGAGAGGTAGATCTGAGAGTCATCAGTATAAAGATGGTACTGGAACCCATGGGAGGAGATGAGTGCACCGAGGGACTGGGTATAGAGAGAGAAAAGGAGTGGGGCCAAGACAGACCCTTGGGCTACACCAACTGAGAGCAGGATAGCAGTAGAGGAGGATCCACCAGAACAAACACTGAAAGAGCGATGGGAAAGATAAGAAGAGAACCAGGATAGTACAGAACCTCTAAAACCAAGCAAGGACACAGTATCGAAGAGAAGGTGGTGTTCAACTGTGTCAAAAACAGCAGAAAGGTCAAGGAGGATGAGGATCGAGTAAAGGCCCTTGGATTTTGCCAGGAACAGGTCAACCATCTGTCTGACGACTCTGTGAATTGGAAAGACAGTCTTCGACAGTCTAAATCCTTGCATCAGCGGGTCCTCCAGAAGAGGGTCTGAGGACTAAGGCTCCAAGGACATATTGAGCGCAGCCAAAGAGTGTGCAATAAGTAGTCCCAGCTCCTCTCAGCGGAAGAACCAGACCACCCTAGAGTCCTCTCCCACTGGGAGGTCCCCCTCATCGAGGTCATCAGCCTCCCCAAACTCCATGCTCGAGGGATCCTCTAAAGCTGGGGTCACCAACCTCCAGAGGGCCGCGGGCCGCACAGCCGACTACCGGGAGCCTCGCGGGCCGCACCCCCCTTCTCCCCGCCCCCGCAAAAAAAAACAACAAACACAAAATTATGAAAACAATGGCTGATCACCTTTATTGAATTTAATGAGATGGCTGATGATTCATGCTAGCAGACAAACGCTTAAAGTCCGGCTTCACAGATGACACTGACAGGAGAAGGGACGCTTGCAGGTGGTCGTCGGTGAGCTGCGAGCGCGTGGATACAATGGCGGGAATCCTTGGTGGGCCGCACGTAATGTTAACCGGGGTAGAGCCTCGCGGGCCGAACGAAGGGACCTCGTGGGCCGCAGGTTGGTGACCCCTGCTCTAAAGGATCCTCTGACCCTCCAGAGCGCACCAAAATGCGAGTCATTAACAGGTAAAGGCCTAATTTCAGTTTGAATTACAATGTTAACTTGGCCTAGTCTCTACTACCTCCATGGGGAGACTGTTCCATGCATCTATGACTTTTTCTGTAAAGAAATATTTTCGCATATTATTCCTGAGTCTATTCCCTGTCGCCTTCATCCTATCCTCCCTCACTGCAGAGCTTTCTTTCAGTAGAAAGAGGCTCTCCTCCTGTGCATTTATGCCAAGGAAGTATTTAAACATCTCTATCATATCTCCCCTCTCCCATCTTTCTTCCAAAGTATAAACATTGATATCTTATACAGAGGCGCTATTGCTTCCTTTTTTCTGCTGGCCATTCCTCTCCCTATGCACCCAAGCATCCTTCTGGCTTTCACAGTCACATTTTCTACCTGTTTAGCCACCTGAAGATCATCAGAAATAATCATGCCCAGGTCCTGATCTTCTTTCATGGACAGAAGTACTTCACACCCTAAAATAAAAGCAAAAAACAAAAGAAACTTGCAGCGTTCAATGCCAAAGGTAGAAGTTATACCTCTGAGAAAGGAAACTTGGAGCTAAAAAAAAAAGAAGCTATGTGGAGATTGTGGACATTGATCCCATTACCTGTTGCAGGCTAAGCAAGTGCTCTACCTTAGATATTGTGTGCAATTCTGGTCGCCATAATCTTAAAAAGGATACAGCAGAATTAGAAAAGGTACAGAGGAGCCACCAAAATGGTAAAGAGGATACAAGGATACCCCTATGAGGGGAGATTTAAAAGTTTAGGGCTCTTCAACTTGGAAAAGAGACAGCTGAGGGGAGATACAGTATGATAGAGATCTTTAAAATAATGAATGGAGTAGAATAGGTAAAGGTAGATAGGCTGTTCGCGCCATCAAAAAGTAGAAAGACTAGCGGACACGAAATGACGATACAATGCAACCCATTTAAGAGTAATAAGAGAAAATATTTTTTCACTCAACATGTAATCCAACTCCGCAGTTCGTTACCGGTTAGTGCAGCTGGGTTTAAACAAGGCTTGGACAAGTTCCTGGAGGAAAGATCTATAAACCATTATCAAAGAGGACCTGGGAAATCCACTGCTTACCCTGGGACAAGTGGAACCTATGTACCTTTTTGGAAACCTCCCAAGTACTTGTGACCTAGATTGGCCATTGTTGGAAACAGGATACTGGTCTTGCTGGACCTTGGTCTAACCCAGTATGGCATTTCTTATGTTCTTAACCTCTGGTTTCTTGGTTACAAAGCCAATGAAGAGAGGCTAAAAAGGTTAGGGCTCTTCAACCTGGAAAAGAGACGGCTGAGGGGAGATGTGATAGAGGTCTATAAATTAATGAATGGAGTGGAACGGGTAAACTTAGATCAATTGTTTACGTCATCAGAATATAAAAAGATTAGGGGACATGCAATGAAGCTACAGGGTAACCTATTTAAAACTAATAAGAGAAAATATTTTTTCACTCAACGTGTAATCAAACTCTGGAATTTGTTACCGGAGGATGTAGTAAGAGCTGTTAGTATAGCTGGGTTTAAAAATGGTTTGGACAAGTTCCTGGAGGAAAGGTCCATAAACCATTGTTAAAAGGGATCCGGGATATCACTGCTTGACCCAATACAAGCATTGAGGAACCTGTGTCTTTTGGGGAAACTGCTACGTACTTATGATCTAGATTGGCCACTGTTGGAAACAGGATACTGGGCTTGATGGACCTTGGTCTGACCCAGTATGGCATATCTTATGTTCTTATGTTCAGTGTTCTATCCATTGGGCGGCTACTCCACTCTTCTCACACAGAATACAGGCTAAACTAATAGCTGCCTTAATCCATTGGAACATCAGTGACGTGGCTGCTGCTTGTCCTTTCCCCAGACTACTAAATAGGATAAAGAGATGGCCTGATTGATAAAAGGAATTAATAATTTCCACATACTTCCCTAATGCCCTCCTTACATCCAACAGATGAAGGGGGTCCATCCAAAGGTCCTCCTCCAAGAATGCGGGCAAGATCATAGTCTGATTAAGATGAAAGGAAGACAGCACCTTTGGGAGAAAGGATGGTACTGTCCTCAGAGAGAGAGATGGACACTGTTGAAATGAGCAGAAGAGGCTCCCTACAGGATAAGGCCTGTAGCTATGACACATACCTGGCTGATGTAACAGCTCTCAGGGTCAAATCCTTGAGATAGGCTTTCCAAAGGGACTCAAGAGGGGACCTTGCAGTGCCTTCAACACTAGAGAAAGCCTCCACTGTCAGACAATTAGATGCACGGGTGTATGGACCTGCTGTACCCTCCTGAGGAAGTGGGACACATTAGGGTGCACCACTAATAACACTGATCCCACCCCTGATAGAAAACAAAGGCTGCCACCTGAACATTAAGAGTTCAGAGCTAAACCTTGATCCAACCCAGACAGTAGGGAGGACAAAACAGCGACTATGTTGGCCTTCTTGGCACTGTTCCCTCTAAGCTGTGCGCGTGTGCGCGCGCACACACCTCGCCGAGTGAGCGCACATACTTTACAACAGAGCGCACAAAAATTACGGTTCTGATTCTGATAGAAAACAACACAGACGTCTTAAAATTTAAAAGTTGTGATTGTAATTACTAGAATTTTTCCGCTTCATTTAGTAATCGTCTATTTTCATTTAATTTGAATAAAATCAATGTGGTGTACATACTGTATTCTGACGTGTAGTCAAATTTTAAAGTATATAACTCCGAGTGTCGTTATGTGGCGCACAAAAATTGAACCTTCCTTCAAAAGCTGCGCAGCTGATATTTTATGCGCACACAGCCTACAGAAAATTAGAGGGAATATTGCTTCTTGGCATCCAGGACTGAGAGAACATCACTTCTCAAAGACCCTCCAGACCCTCACATTGGCCAAGGATGTAGAGGCCCTCTAGGCCTTATGAAGGGTGTCAAACTACCGCTCCAAAATATTCCCACTTAGCTGACACATCTCAAGGGGCAGACTGTAAGTGAAAAGGGAACAGGTCTTTGCACACTGGTGTTCCACTCTATCTCTCTAATCTGGTTCATTTTTACTGTCCTTCCAGAGTTCTTAGATCCCTCCATGCTAATCGTCTTTCTTCCACCTCCCTCTCAGGCTCGTCTTGAATCTACACGTTCCTCTGCTTTCTTTTTCCTTGGCCCCCGTCTCTGGAACTCATTGCCACTCTCGTTAAGGTTGGAACCTTCTTTTCACACTTTCAAAGCTAATTTTAAGACTCACCTCTTCTGCACAGCCTTTGATCTTCCCCTTCCCCCCTCCCCCTGCCATTACCTGATTGTTCACCTGCCCTTTGTCCTTTTTATTTCTAATATTATTGTTGTAATGTTACTTTTGCTGTCCCTTTTTTTTTTTAAAACAAATGGCGTTCCTTTTTCTGTTTCTTTTTCTTTTCCTCAGTAGTTCCTTTTGTTTTTATTGTAAACCGCTGCATGCCTAATTGGTTTAGGCGGTATAATCAATTTTAAATAAAGATAAAGATCCTCAATGACTAGGGGACCCTGCCACTGAAGTGCCCTCTCCCGAGGTAGCAATAGAGGAGACCCTGCCAACAGGTGCAGAGAGATCCAAGTATGATGGCCTGTGTGTCCAGTCTAGTGACACTAGAATGACCATGCATGGGTGAGACCAAATTCTGCACAGAAGTTGACTCTCCAAGGGGCTACGAGGCAAAGACATACAGCAGCCTCTTCTGAGATCTCTTTCCTCCAGAAACTTGTCCAAGCATTTTTTTAAAAACAGCTGCACTAATGGCTTTTACTACATTCTCCAGTAACAAATTCCAGAGTTGGATTACGTGTTCAGTGAAAATATATTTTCTCTTATTAGTCTTTAATAGTTTACCCTGTAGCTTTATTGCATGTCCCTTAGTCTTTCAATATTCTGATGACGTAAACAATCTGTCTATGTTTACCCATTCCACTCCATTCATTAAATTATAGACCTCTATCATATTTCCCCTCAGCCGTCTCTTTTCCAAGTTGAAGAGCCGTAACCTTTTAAATCTCCCCACATAGGGGTATCCTTCCTTCCTCTTTTCCATTTTGGTGGCTCTTCTCTGAACCTTTTCTAATTATTCTATATCCTTTTTAAGATTATGGCGACTAGGATTGCACACACTATTTAAGGTACAGCACTCGCTTAGCATGGGGATGCCCATAATCTCCACAGATTTTTTTTGGCTCAAGGTGTGGTAGGCTACAAAGGTTTCCTTGCTCAGAGGTATAACGTCTATCTTTTGGCATCGAACACTGCAATTTTTAATATTAGGGTGCAAAGTACTATATTGTCCATGAAAGAAGAGCAGAACCTGGGTATGATTTGTTTCTGATGATCTTAAGGTAGCTAAACAGGTAGAAAAAGTGACGGCGAAAGCCAAAAGGGTGCTTGGGTGCATAGGGAGAGGAATGGCTGGCAGAAAAAAGGAGGTGATAGTGCCTCTGTATAAGTCTTTGAGACCTTGTTTGGAGTATTGTGTGCAATTCTGGAGACCACACTTTCTAAAAGGATATAAAACAGGATGGAGTTGGTGCAGAGGGTGGCTTTCAAAATGGTCAGTGGTCTTCCTTATAAACCATATGGGGACAGACTTAAAATCTCAATGTTTATACTTTGGAAGAAAGATGGGAGAGGGGAGATATTTATTTATTTTACAAATTTTGATATACCGCTTTTCTACAAGTCAAAGTGGTTTTCAATGAAGAAGTTATAAACAACAGAACTTTTGCAATGAACATTATGTGAAACTGAGAACAAATGAAATTATATATGCAAGGGGATGAGGAGCTGGTGTGGAGGGGTGGTCATAGTGCTTTCATGGGGTGAGTGGGTGAGATTGTGGGGTTTCATGAGGGTGGAACAGGGGAAGGATGTGCATGTGGGCATGAGTTTGTTGATTTGATTTGTCAGTTACTCATTGGCAAAATGCTTCTGGAATAGGTGCGTCTTGAGTTGTTTACGAAAGTCTGTGGAAGACTTGACATTTCGAATAGCTGGGGGTTGTGCATTCCAGAGGGTGGTGACATAAAGTGAGAATGCTTGTGCTCTTGTGGTCTGCTTGCAATTGTGAGTATGTAGTGGGATATTGAGGAGGTTCTGTGTGCCTTTTCTCCTTGGCCTGTCAGAGTTCAAGTTATGAATTTGGGCGTGTAGTTGCTCTGCTGATTTCCTGTCTAGAGTTTTGTGGATGAGGGTTAGAACATTGTATTTTATTCTTGAGTTGATGGGGATCCAATGGAGGTGTTTGAGAATTGGAGTGATGTAGGTTTTCTGTGAGGCTTGGAAGATGATTCTAGCAACAGTGTTTTGGGTGAGCTGCAGTGGATGGATTGCATATTTGGGTAGTCCTTGATAAATGGAGTTACAGTAATCAAATAGAGGAGTGATGGTGGCCTGGCAGACTGTACAGAAAGTATCGGTGGATAGGAGGGGGTATAGGTTTGGATGTTTTTTAGCTTGTAGTAAATTGCTTTGGTAATGCTGTGAATTTGTTCCTTGAAGGTCAGTAGCTGGTTGAGTATGACTCCGAGGTATTTTATGTGGGAGCTGACTGATCTCTGTGTTGCCAAGCTTGCAATGTGGGAGGGGTGAAGTTGGGGTTCTTAGTTATGTGTAGTAGCTCTGTTTTGCTGAGGTTGATGGAAAGATTATGACGGTGTAGCCAGTTAATGGTTTCGCTGAGGCAACTTGAAAATATGGAGTAATCCGGAGTGGAGGTGGAGAATGGTGTGAAGATTATAATATCATCCGTGTATATCAGTAAGTGGACAGGGAATTGTTGGAGGCTATCACAAAGAAGTCGAATATATATGTTGAAAAGTAGGGAGGAGAGGGATGATCCCTGTGGTACACTCTGGTTCAAGGTGAATGCAGTTGAGGTGTGAGTTTGAATCCTTATGTGCTGATTTTGGTTGGTAAGATAGGAATGGAGCCATTTAAGGGGGATGCCACGGATTCCAATATGATGGAGCTTGTTGATGAGTAGCTGGTGGGATACAGTGTCAAAGGTGGCAGAGATGTCCAGTAAGAGCAGGAGGAAGCCTTGGGTGAGTGATTCAGTGCCTGTGGTAAGTGAGTTCAAGAGGGAGGTCATGAGGGTTTCCATGGATTGAGTCTGAATCCAGGTTGCTGTGGGTTTTACTGGTGCATGTAGGTCAATATGATCTTGGAGTTGTGTTTGTGTGGCTTTTTCAATGATTTTGGAGATGAAGGGTATGGTGGTTATGGGTCTGTAGGAGTATGGGGAGTGGATGTGGAACCAGGTTTGGTTTCTTCAGAAGCGGTTTGATGAATGCTTGTTTGAGGGAGGGAAGAAGGAATCTTTGGGTGAGGGAGGAGTGGATGATGTCAGATATTAAAGGTAGGAATTGGTCCTTTGTGACTTTAAGCCAGTGGACTAAACATGGGTCGAGTGAGGATGTTGTAGTGTTGAGGTTACTGATGATTTTATTGAGCTCAGCATGTGAAAGAGTGTTGAAGATAGTCCAGTGGTGATCTTGAGTAGTTTCATCGTTTGAGGTGGGAATATGGAGGCTGATGGACGGAGTAGGTTTGCTTTTGGCTTTCAGATATGAGGCCATGTCTTGTGGATTGAGAGAGTGGTCTTGGTTTGATTGAGAAGGGTCTTTGGTGAGAGATTTGACCATTTCAAAGAGATCTCTGGGTTTGTTGATGGAGCGCATGAGGAGTTTGTTGTAGAATTCTTGTTTGGTCTGGGTGGTGGATTCATGGTATAGTTTGAGATCCTGTAGGTATTGGGATTTGAGTTGTGAACTTTGGGTCTTTCTCCAGAGACATTCAGGATGGTGTAAGTTGCGTTTCTATGTTTTTAAGTCTGATGAGTACCAGAAGGTGTGTAATCGTCTGGTTTTAGTGGAGACTTCTGGTAGGGCTATGGTGGCAGCTGAGATGGTCTCGTTCCATGAGCATACTTCAAGGTCTGTCTGAGCTGGCAAGGAGCTTAAGGCTGTGATGGTGTTTTGGATGAAGATGGACAGAGATGTTTAAATACTTCTGTGGCATAAATGCACAGGAGGAGAGCCTCTTTCAATTGAAAGAAAGCTCTGCAACGAGGGGGCATAGGATGAAGGTGAAAGGAGAGAGACTCGAAATTAATATGCAAAAATATTCCTTTACAGAAAGAGTAGTAGATGCATGGAACAATGTCCCAGTGGAGGTAGTAGAGACCAGGACAGTATCTAAATTCTTTCCTTTAGAGATCTTCTGTGTTGGTCCCATGGTTTCTTGAAAGGGGCTATAGTAGTTGGTATGGAAGGCCAGACTGGATAGACCATATGGTCTTTTTCTGCCATCATGTTTCTAAGGTGCGGTCACACCATGGAACAATACAGAGGCATTATAACATCCTTGGTTTTATTCTCCATTCCTTTCCTTATGATTCCTGGCCTCTACACTACTTGATTCTCCTGTCCCACTGGTTCTCTCTCTCCGTTACCTAGGTGTTCCTCTCGACTCTTCGCTCTCCTTCCAAGATAATCTGTCTTCTCTCATTCGCTCTCTTTTTACTTCCTCAGACAAATACGCACTCTTCGCCCCTTCCTCCCCCCCTCAGCTTTGACCTCTTTTCCCTTCTCATGTCTCGGATCGACTATTCTAACATGGTTCTCTCAGGCCTCCCCCAGTACCAGCTTCACTGCCTTCAACTCATACAAAACACCACTGCCTGGATCCTCGCCCATGCTTCTCGCATCAACCACATCACTCCCCTTCTTATATAACTTCACTTTCTCCTCCTTAAATATCTAATATACCGTGTTTCCCCTGAAATAAGACGAATCCTGAAAATAAGACCTAGCACGTTTTTCTGTGATTACCCTAATATAAGCCCTAACCTGAAAGTAAGACCTAGTGCAGATCATGTCTGACAGATTCAGTACTGGGGGGAGGGGGTGTCACCGAGGAGGAGCTTTCCTCCTGCTCCACTCACCGACGCCGATCGGGTGCCGGTGCTGTGCTGCAGGCCACTTCCTTCGCGCCAAGGGCGCTGTCTTTAAAGGTACAGTTGGTATTGTTGTGGCCTGATTGACTTTGGCGGGTTGACCAGGGAGGAGCTTTCCTCCTGCTCCACTCCCTGACGCTGATCGGGTGCTGGTGCGGTGCTGTGCTGCGGGCCACTTCCTTCGCGCCAAGGGCGCTGTCTTTAAAGTACAGTTGGTGGTGTTGTGGCCCGATTGGCTTCGGTGGGTGGACTGTTGTATATGGAAAAAAAATAAGGCATCCACTGAAAATGGAGTGGAGGAGTGGCCTAGAGGTTGGGGCAAGGTACTTCAGGCCGGAAGGTTGGGGGTTCAAATCCCACTAGAGGACAGCAACCCTGGGCTGGAAGGACTGGGGTTTTTAGTCCCACAGGTGCTCCTTGTGGTCTTGGGCAAGCCACTTAACCCTCCATAGCCCATGTTCCCTGTAAATATATGTGTAAATAGTTAATATGGTTATCCAAGTTGAGATCCCTGTTATTTGTAATTACGGTGTAATCCCCCACCGTAAAATACCTTGATGTTCCATGTAAACCGCATTGATATCAAATAGTGCGGTATATAAGAGAAATAAATAAATAAATAAAATAAGCCCTAGTGCATCTATTGGAGCAAAAACTAATATAAGACCCGATCTTATTTTCAGGGAAACACGGTAGTTCAAGCTCCTCACCTTGGTCCACAAAGCACTGCACATTGGAACCACTGTCTATCTTTCAGACATCCTTCACCTTCACTCCCCACTCTGTATGCTCTGCTCTATACACGCCAACTACCTTCACCTGCCCTCAGCTACCCATGCCAGTCGGGAATTCACCTGCAATTCTGCTGCCTTCTTCTTTAGCCCTGCACTCTGGAATGCACTCCCCTCTGACCTCTGTCTGGAACTATCCTTTGCCAAGTTTGTCAAAACTCAAAACTCACCTATTTCAGCTAGCCTTTGACCTTCCATCGCCCTGCTCTTAATGACTGCCCTTCTGCTCTCTGTCCCTTCCTTATCTCCTTACCTTGCCCTTACTTCCTCCGTCCTCTCTGTATGACTGTGATACCTTTCTTATCTGATCCTGGTATTTTTTCTGTTTTCCTGCTCTGTTTAATTTGTTTTATAATTTGTACACTGCTCTGCTGCTCATGTGAAGTCACAGTATATAAAACCTAATAAAGATTTATCCATGATGACGCCTGGGTGGTGGTTCCTAATGTGTAACCTTGCATCGTGTAACCATAGTTTGGGTTGTTCTTTCCTAGTTGCATGACTTTGCACTTGTCCACATTAAATTTCATCTGCCATTTGGACGTCCAGTCTTCCAATTTATCAAGGTCCTCTTGCAATTTTTCACAATCTTCTTGTGTTTTAACAACTTTGAATACTTCTGTGTCATCTGCAAATTTGATCACCTCACTCATTATTCCCATTTACAAGTCATTTATGAATATGTTAAACAGTGGGCCCAGCACAGATTCCTGGGGTACTCCACTATTCACCTTTCTCCACTGAGAAAATTGGCCATTTATCCCCTGTTCTCTGCTTTCTACCTTTTAACCAATTCCTGATACACAATAGTACACTGCTTCCTATCCCATGACTTTTTAATTTGGCCGAGTCTTTCATGAGGGACCTTGTCAAAGGCTTTCTGAAAAAGCAGTTTCATAGCGTCCCTCCAGCCTAATTCAGTCACCGATGGGTAGTCACCCTCCTTCAGCAGCTGAGGACTGAGCATGTCTAAATCTCTGATGTCACAGTAGAAGAGCTCTCTCCTTGTAGCCCATAGACCAGTAACACAGTCCTCAGCAGCTGAAGGAAGAGCCTCTGTGTGGCTGGGCACTGTTGTATCTCTCGAAGAGCATCAAAGCAAAGATCTTAATTAAGTGAGCTGTGTTTCACTGTACCTGCTCTGAGACAGTGCAGCGGGCATCAGACAGCAAGCTCTGACTGCCCGAACTCTTGAATGGGTTGGGCAGGACTCAGGGGTTTGTAATAAGTACTTGGAACCCTAGGTCCCTTCCCCCCCCCCCCAAGCTGGAGATACCTTGCTTCTTCAGGTAGGCAGGTTGGGTCCCTGCCTGGTTCTTTAAATTGACTTCCTGCCTGGTTAGTGGTTCAGTGCAAAGAAACAAACAAAAAAAGTAACAGGCAGCGTTTCATGTTCAGTCCTGCTGTGTGCTCTGAGGGTTGGCGTGTGAGGAATTAAGCATTTTTGCTTCCTGAGCGCTCGGGGTAGGCTTCCTTGCATTTGCTTGTTCTGCGAGGTCAGTCGGTCGAGTGTGCTTTCCACCGCAGCTTGTCTCAGCAGTGTCTGAAGTTGAGCGGGGTTGCTAAGCCCAGCGTCTGTTGGGTGTGCATTAGGTTCTGCAGGTCGACTGAGTTTTTCCAGTACGGGGGCATCGATCGGCAGGCGGGAGCTGCAGAGAGTGTCGGGGGTGAGCCTACGGGGGCTACGGTTTTGGTGGGAACTGCAGGCATTAATGCTCCGGATGGCATTTTGCCTATAGATGTGGCTAGGCCTGTTCGGAAGGCAGCCAGAGACCAGAAGCACATGCAGGCAGCTCCTTTGCCTTCTGAGACCGTGTTGCCGGTCTCGGAAATGATGGAGACTTTGTTTATACCTGATTTTGTTTTGTTGTTGCATAAGGCATACTGCCTTAAGAGTTCTCAGGGCTCCAGCGGTATGGTACAGGCTCCTTGCAAGAAACTGAAGGAGCTCCTGCCGGAGCCGGCTCCAGTCAAGGTTTCTTGGTTGGGGGAGCCTCTAGGTTGCCGATTGAGAGGATAGGATTTTGACTGGGAAGGTCATGGTTCCCCTGTGTCCATGGTCTCCGAGGAGCTTGGGGAAGGACCCTCAGACTTGTCTGGAGATGCCGATGGCATGGCATTGGAGGAGGGGGAGATTCCTTGAGGGGATGACCCCAGTGCCGTATCTGCCCCGACTCCACAATCAGACGTCCTTCTTAGCGTTTCGCAGACGCTGCCTCAGGGGGGTATACTATAAAAACAATAAAAACAAACTATAGGAGCCTTCTCCTGTATTGGAATATATTTAAATGTTTGAATGTGGAAAAGTTCAATGAAAAGTTACATGTAGAGGGCCCTATGTTAATTTGCCTTGATATATGTGTTTATGATTATTTCATGAGAAGTGATATCTGTTAAAGCGACTTCTAGTTTGAATTCCCATCAGTTTATTGACATCTAAGGTTCTTTAGTGCTGTTTGACGGATGGAGGGGTTGGCTACAGACCATTGATGTAAATTTCCTCTTGTTGGATTACTGAATATCTGAGGATTATTCTGAGGTCTGTGCTCCCCGTTGTCACGGCACTACAAACCTTTTTAGTGCAGAGTTACTTATACTACTGTTGGTTAAAGTGTGGAGTTGTTTTTCATTTCTGTGAGGTATCCTTGCCAGTACCGACAGCACCCGACAAAACTCCTAAGAAGGGACGAAGTACTGAATCGGCAGACCGAGGAGCTTAACCTCTTACCAAACAAAACAAAGTAAAACTAACTTTCCTTAGTCATCTCTTCAGTGAGCCCAGCACCCAGCCCAATCCTCCTTGCAAACAGATGTAGGCCACCGTTGCCGTGATGCCCAAGACGACCGTTGCCGTGATGCCCAAGACGACCACATCAGCAACTCTGGGACAGTCCAGAGTGTCCACGTGACCGCTCTCACCTCCAGTCACTTGATGGACCATCCAGCATCGATAGACTCGCACCCGTTGAACGTGGGGCTTGGCCTAAAGGTGCGGGACTGGACTAGAGATAGAAACATAGAAATATGATGACAGAAAAAGACCACATGGCCTATCTAGTCTGTCCTTCCATATCAGCAACTACAACAATCCCCTTTTTACCTTTTGAGATCCTCTGTGTTTGTCCCATGCTTTTTTGAATTCAGTTACTGTCCTCATCTCTACCACCTCCACTGGGAGACTATTCCATGGATCCATTACTCTTTCTGTAAAGAAATATTTCCCCATATCACTCCTGAATCTATCTCCCTTCACCCTCATCCCATGTCCCCTTGTAGCAGAACTACTCAGAGTTACTCAAGGAATGCCAATTAGCAGGTAAGGTCTAATTTCACTTTCTTAAACAAACCTTTGATCTGTGTGCCCACAACTTGCAGGCCATGATTTGCGGGGCCTATGTCGCCAGGGCTTCCATTCGGTGGCTTCAGAATCTGATGCCGGCGGAGGCTTCATCGGAAGCGAGTCAGACATCAGCTAAGTTGGAATTGGCATCTACATACTTGGCAAATGTGTTTTACAATATGGTTTGGGCCTTGGCCTTATCAATGGTGTCTGTTATTGTGGCCTGGCACTTCTTATGATTGTGCAACTGGTCGGCAGACGGGTCCTCCAAATCCAGACTGAGTAAGCTGCCCTACAAGGGCAAGTTACTTTTTGGGGAAGCGCTGGATAAGATAGTCAAGGATAACAAGAAAAGAGCGAGACTTCCAGAGGATCGACTGAAACCACAGAAGCCAGGAGGGGCTTCTAAGGGACAGCCTCGGGACTTTAGGAAGTTCCAGGCGGCTCGTTTTTGCCCCCTATCAGTGGGGTCAGAACTCACCTAGGGGTCAGCCCTTTCAGGGTTACCGCAGCATGGGGAGGGGATATTTCCCTTCCCCTATGCTGTCCACCAAGAAGCCACAATGAGGTGAGGCAGGCCCAGGCAGACTTTGTGCCTGTAGGGGGTCTGCCACAGCAGTTTTATGCTGCCTGGGCTGGAATTGGGACCTACCACTGGGTGCTGGTGATAATTTGCGAGGGTTACTCCCTAGATCTCACGTATCCCCTTGCCGAGGTGTTTGTGATGTTGCCATGTGCAGTGCCTGCAAAGCAAGGGGCGGTGCGGGAATCTTGCAACATCTTACACGTGCAGGCAGTGGTACTTGTTTGGTCAGTACTTCAATTTACTTCTTGGTACTGAAGGATGGTTCTTTTTGGCCCATCCTAGATCTCAAGTGGGTAAACGAGGCCCTGAGAGTGCCTCACTTTCGGATGGAAACCCTTTGCTTGGTGATACTCCCCTGACCTCACTGTGAGGATCTGGCTGCATTAGGCATCATGGAGGCATATCTTCACATCCCGATTCGGCCGGAATATCAGCAGTACCTCACATTTGCAGCGCCCCTGGGGCATTTTTCATTCTGGACGCTTCCTTCGGACTGGGCACGGCTCTGCGGACATTCACCAAGGTGATGGTGGTCGTGGCAGCGGCTCTGAGGCAGGAGGAGGTGCTGGTGCATTCTTATCTAGATGACTGGCTGATCAGAGCAAATTCCAGAGCCGCGTGTGTGGCGGCCACTCAGAAAGTGGTGAAGTTACTGCAGCGCCTTGGCTGTGTCGTGAACTTTTCCAAGAGCCAGATCGAGCTAGTCCAAGACTTGGTGTACCTGGGGGCACGGTTCGACACGGCGACAGGGTTCAGAAGCTCCAAAAGTGGGTAAAAAGCTTTCTGGTGAAGAAAGCGCACAAGGCCTAGTTCTACCTGCAGCTGTTGGGATCAATGGCAGTGGCCCTCGATCTCGTACCTTGGGCTTGGTTCCATATGAGGCACTTTCAGAGGGCACTGCTATCCAGATAGTCTTCCCAGTATCAGCCATTGTCGATGGTGTTGAGGAGACCATTTGGTCCACGCTCAGTTGTGATGGTGGTTGAAACCGAAGCATCTGGCTGCGGGGATGCTGCTACACTTGCCGGAGTGGATGCTAGTGACGACTAATGCCAGTCTCACGAGGTGGGGAGCACATCGTGCAGCTTAGGTGGCACAGGAACAGTGGTCCTCAGAAGAAGGGATGTGGTCCTTCAACAGGTTAGAGATGAGGGCAGTATGACTGGCGGTCCAAGCCTTTCAAAGGCTAGTGCAGCACTGGATGGTGTGGGTCTGCTCCAACAAAGGTAGCTTACATCAATCTCCAGGGGGGCATGTGCAGCTCCTCTCTGGCCAAGGAGGTTAGGCTGCTTCTGGCCTGGGCGGAGAGCAACCTCATTGTCCTCTCGGCAGCTTATGTCGCAGGCAAGGAAAATGTCCAGGCAGACTTTCTCAGCTAGACCCGGGAGAGTGGGAGTAGAATGCAGCGGTCCTCCATGAGATTACCGTTCAGTGGGGTGTGCCAATCATGGATTTTATGGCCACCTTCTCCGATGCCAAGGCCAGCCGATTTTACAGCCAGCATCGGGAGCCAATGTTGGAGGGCCTGGATGCTTTGGCACAGAAGTGGTCATCGGGGATTCTCCTGTATGTAGTCTCACCGTGGGCACTGATAGGTTGTCTGCTGCAGCGCATAGAGGGGTACAGGGGAAGAGTAATTCTTATTGCCCCAGATTGGCCTCGCAGGCCGTAATACATGGATCTACGAAGTCTCCTCGTGGACACTTCGTGGAGTCTTCCCAGCTGGAACAACCTGCTCTCACAGGGGCAGGTCCTGATGCTGCAGGTGGATCAATTCTTGCTTATGGCCTGGCTTTTGAAAGGGCGTGGCTGCGGCACAGAGGTTATTCGCCAGCAGTGATGGCAACACTCAGAGTGCAAAAGAGATCCATCTCATTGTCCTGCATATGTGTTTGAAAGCTGATGTGTGAACATGCGGTGCGGCCTCAGTGCCAGATCTGCTGGTGTTTCTGCAGGCAGGGCTAGATAAGGGGATGGCGCTAGGTTCTCTGAGTGCAAATGGCAGTGCTTGCTTGTTTTCTGGGGTGGGGTGCAGGGGCACTTGGTAGGCTCTCACCTGGATTTGACACTGTTTTTTAGGGCCGTGAAACAGTTGCGCCTGCCGCAACATCCGCTGGTGCCGTCCTGGGACCTAAATTTGGTGCTTGGTGCTCTGGCTGGGGAGCCGTCTTGAGCCTTTGGGCCAGGCTTCCTCAAAGGACATTACTCTTGAATTGGTTTCCTTGGTAACGATTTGTTCGGCTTGCAGAGTACCTGAGTTACAAGCGCTATCCTTCAGGGAGCTGTACGTGATTGTCAAATGAGAAAGTCATGTTGAGAATGGTGCCGTCCTTTCTGCCCAAAGTAATTTCAAGTTTTCACATGAATCAGATGATTTACCTGCCTGGTGTCTCTCCTCATGGCATTTCAATGGAGGAACGCCTCTTCTACTGGTTGGGGGTGCGTAGGGTGCTCAAGTACTACTTGAAGATGACAAGTGCCTTCTGTATGTCGGATTGACTGTTCGTGCTGTTTGGGGGTCTGTGGAAAGGAGAGGCAGCCTCCAAGCCATCAATTGCCCGCTGGGTAAAGAGGCGATTACTTTGGCCTATCTTCTCAAGGGCTCAGGCGTCGCCCTGGGCTGAAGTCAATTTGGTTTTCCAGTAGACATTTTTAAGGTGTCAGCTTGGTCTTCCATGCATACTTTCACGTGCCATTATCGGCTCAATGTGCAGGCGGCAAGCAATGCTCGTTTTGTGGTCGTGGTGTTACAGGTGAGTCTCGCAGGTCCCTTCCACGGTTAGAATCTGCTCTGGTATATCCCATCCATGACTGGACTGGACTGGAGGGACAATTTGGAAGGCAAAATTAATTCTTACCTGCTAATTGTTTTTCCTTGAGTCCCTGCAGTCTAGTCCAGGACACATCCTTCAGTATTACTGGGTTCGGCTTCTCTGTGTCTCAAGGCATTGGAAGCAAGTGTGTCCGGCTGGTCGATTAAAGGGGATTCTGAGAAGGTTATCTTAGTTTATGTTGGGAATCCCTCTCCTGGCAGAGATTATGTAAGCCCGGTGACTGGTAGGTTGTAGCATTGATTGGGTCTGTCAGTTTGTCTATCGTTATGTTGCGGGGTGCAGTGATATGCATTGTGTTGGCAACAAATAATTTTATGTTTAACCCCCCCCCCAAAAATGGTTTCATACCATAGCTCCGCTGTCTTCAGGTCTGCTTTGTCAGTAGGTTACTGATCTGTGGGCTCCAAGGTGGGAGCTCCTCTACTGTGACATCAGTTGTTTAGACATGTTCATAACTCAGCTGCTGAAGGAGGGTGACTGACTGGACTGGAGGGACTCAAGGAAAGACAATTAGCAGGTAAGAGCTGATTTTGCCATACACTATATCAACTAGCTCATCTTTGTCTACCTGTTTATTCACACCTTCAAAAAAATAAAAATAACAGATTAGTATGACAAAACCTTTCTTGGCTAAGTCCATGTTGAATTTCTCCCATTAAACCATGGCATTTGGAAAACTGCCTTTTTTGCTGCAGCCCCCATTTTGTGGAACTGCTTACCCACCCCTTTATGCGCTGAACAGAACTTTAAGAACTTCAAAAAAGCTCTGAAAACTTACCTGTTCGAGGATGCCTTTGGGCCCACATAAACTAGCCTCACAAGATATTCCCTTTCCTCCTCAGTCAGACAGGGCCTTACCTTTACCCTCTCCCCTCTCCTGCTTTTCCCCCTTTCTCTCTTCCCCTCTCCCCCTCCAGATGTTTCCTGCTTTTGTTTACTCTACACCTTTCCTATCATGAAATTGGCATTCCTTTCCACTCTGGTTGATGATTTTTCCTTGTAAACTGCAATGCTTGTTTGCAGAAATTGCAGTATATCAAATAAAGATAAAGATAAATATAAACTATATACATGTTCAGTAATTTTATTCTTTATAATGGTTTCTACTATTTTGCCTGATACTGATGTCAGGCTCACCAGTCTGTAGTTTCCCGATCATCCCTGGAACCCTTTTTTAAAAATTGGCATTACATTGGCACCCTCCAATCTTCAGGTACTACAGATGATTTTAATGATAGTTCACAGGTCAGCAATCTCATATTTCAGTTCTTTCAACACCCTTGGGTTCGATTCCCACTAGCGCTCCTTGTGGCCTGGGAAAGTCACTTAACCCATTATTGCCTTGGAAGAAAGGCCAGACAGTCTTTTTGCGGTCACACTGGCAAGAAAACCCAGGAGCTGCTAGGTCGCCAGGAGTCTGCATTGACTCAAAGGCACACATTGCATTTGCTGTATGGGAAATGCATGCCAGAGAGAATCGGAGCTCACTCCACTGGGGTACAAGTCTCCTCTTGGGTGAAGCACTACAGGTTGCATAAGGGAGCTGGAGTGGGTGGTGCTTCTGTCCAGTTCACATTTTCCTCTCACACTGAGTCCTGATTGCTTAGGTATGTGCTAGTCATTTGGACTAGTGTAGCAGGATAAGGAAGGAGAAATTCTCCATATAGTTTCTTTCCTTGAATCCTGCTAGACCAGTCCAAGACCTATTCTGGAAGACTACTTCTACAGATTTGGGAGCCCTGAGTGCCTTTTTAACTGCATTCTCTGCATCCTAATGCAGAGTGGAGTATAGGTTTATACAAAGTTTTTTTACTGTTGAGTAATACTTTTTTTCTGAGTTCTTTAGTCTTTCTTACTGCTTGCGTAGTATCATACTGGCTTCTCTCAGTGCTGATAACGCTGAAAGTTGTTCTAGTCTGCCTCCACCTGGGAAAGCATAACCCACTCATCTGGACTAATTTAGCAGGATTCAAGGAAAGGAAATTATCAGGTATGGAAAATGTTCTCCATAAACATTTCAGTCCACTGCAGCATTCAGATTGCAGGGCTATTACTCTGACAAAGAGACTGTCCTTTGTTTTATGTGCTGTAGGCAACTTAGCACTCCATTTCGTAAATTTTAAACTACAATTACCTACATTTCTGACTTGCTATAATAGAACCAACATGCAGTGGTCTGAAAAAAATCTTGCATAGGTAGTGCCAAATTGGCAGTTTTTAGTTGTTTGGATCACAGGGACAAAATGTGTTATAATTTACAACCCCTTCTGAATGTCATTTTCTTCCCTTTTGTATTTTGTACTAATCTGACAAATTTGCTATGACTTGAATGTTCTTTTATGATTGGTTAATACCCATGTTCGTTTGGTTGTGAACCTGTATACAAAGATGCAATGTGTGCCCAAAATGTTGTTGTGTTTTCTGTTCCATGTATTTATTTATTTTTATTTATCCAGTTATATATACCACCTTTTTCTTTAATGAAAGTGGTTTACATTGGTAGGTTAGATATAATTTAGGAGGGGGAAGAGGGGAATAAAAAGGGGCTGGTTAACAGTAGGCTATTGGGCATTGAGAAGATCCATAGTGTTCAGAGAACAGAAGTGTTTTTAACATCTTGCGGAAGTCCTTGATGTCCTTCATGGATCTCATATGTTCAGGTAGAGAGTTCCATAGCATGGGTGCAGCGAGTGATGGAGCTCTTCTGATGGTGGACTGATTTGAACATTGGAATTCAGCAGGTATAGTGAGTTTATTCATCATGTTACTGCGCCTGGGTCTTGTACTATGGGCCTTGATTACCAGGCTTTGAAGGACAGTAGCCGAGATGTCGTGAAAGATTCGGAAGATGTTTAGGGTTGCTTTGTATCGTACGCATGAAAGAATGGGGAGCCAGTGAAGCTGTTGAAGGATTGGGGTGATGTGATGTGTTCTTTTCTGGATGTATTTGTGATGATCCTGGCTGCTGTATTCTGGACCAGTTGGAGAGAGTAAAGGGATTGTTTAGGAAGTCCTTTGTAGATCGCGTTCACATAGTCCAGAATAGGGGTGCTTATTGTTTGGCAAATGGGTTTGAGTCTGGATGAGTTTCAGCCTTTGGTGAGCTTTGGAGGCAGTTCTGTTGATATGGGTCTGGAGAGTCAGGTTTTTGTCCAGAGTGACACCTAAGTATGTTGGCAGTGTGCATGTTTTTTTTTTCTTAATTTCATTAGGTAGCCCTGAAAAGGGCTGTTTTTTGTTGGTGGTGGCCATTAGTACTTGATAAGCCAGCCCTGGCTCTTTCTCACCAGATGACATCTGTCTGGCATGGAGTGGACCAGTTTGACGAGGTGTTCTCGCATTATGATATGATTCCAGGCTGCGGTCAGTGACTCAATCAGCTCTCACTTGGTCAGTGGCTGCTTCTTGGCAATCTCAACTGGTACCTTTTAGCAAAGATTCTCAATCGGGTTGAGATCGCCTGATTGAGCTGGCCAGTCAGTGGTCTGAACTCAGTTTATTTTCTTCCAGTCGGTGACAGTTTTCGCTCAGCGGCAAGGTGCATTGTCATCCTGGAAGAAATACCTGCCAGGAAACAGTTGCTCAGCTGATGGCAGCATGCACTTCTGCAGAATTCTTATGTATTTTGCTGCATTCATCATCTCGTCAACAATATGGAATCTTCCAACATCACTAGCTGCCATGCATCCCCAGATCATGACCTTGGTTGGATGCTTCACAGAGATATTCAAGAACTCTGGTTTGTACTCTTCATGAGGAAACCTCCTCCAATAGGTTTTGCTCTGGTCATCTAGAGTGCAGAAGGTGCTTTCATTGATGAACAGAACTTTCTCCCAGTCAGCCTTGCTGTGTTTTGTGTACTTAGATGCCCACTCAATGCGTCTCTTCCTCTATTCCATCGTTAGTAGAGGCTTCCTCTGTGCCTTACATCCCCTTAACCCATACTCCAAGCATCGTCTCCTCACTGCAACAGAACACTTTTCTTCCATTCAGTCAGAAGCTCGGGGTAGGTTAGCTGTTGTCCCTCTTGGTTGACTTTCTATGCCGACTGCTATGATGTCGGTCCTGCCTATTTCCCATCTCCTTGTGCTTCTGCAGAATGCGGACACCCATGCTCTGATTACAGCTGACCTTTGCTGCAATCTGTGGGCTGAAATACCACTCCTTGTTCAAAATCACCACCCAGACCCGGTCCTCCATTGATAGAAAATGCGACCTCTTCACCATGCCAGGACGTTGAGCATTAGATGCGATACGCACCTGTTAATCCACATTAAATTCAAATCCTGTGTGCTACTAAAATACCATGCACTGATTGACTATCAAATATGACTTCCTATTGGCTGAGGAAGCGCAATATCCTATTAATTCATTTTGATCTCTCTTTGACACAGAATCCAGTTGATCGTACTGGGACATCATTTCCTCATGACAGCCATATAAAAGTTCACTGACAAATAATTTTGCATGCAGAAATGGATGCCGAATTAAATTTGCAACAAAGCAGTATATAATAAGCCAGGATTCTGCCACAGAATTTGGAAAGATTGTCAAAATAAAGCAGAAAATAGCTTGATCATGTAGCCTATGCAAGACTTTGCACACCACTGTATTACATGTCAGTATATTTCTAATTTACCCTTTTCATCATGTAAAATCATCTATAGTTGGCCTTTAAAGATGTACATATCAGATGAAGAAAATATGCAGATCATTGTAGTTTAAACAATTCCTTCAACGACACATACACCCTGGCCCGCTTTCCACTGTTACTGAAATTCTCATTTTTGTAGATAAACAAAGGCATATTCACTACTGACTGAATAGCTTCTTTGAACTATGCTCTATGGATTGTATTTGTCTTAATTCATGTTGTCTTTAATGCAGAGACAGAAAAAAGACGCAGCTCCGGGGATAGAATGCTAATGCTTTCGCATCCACATTCCTTATATTTTATCAGGATAATACCTGGAAGAGATAGGATTGCCTTATATTCCAGCAATCATTTTGCGCTTGATTTGCACCTTGTAACATGCTTGGTAGCTGCCTCTGCCTAACTATTTTCAAAACTTTATCGGCCAGGACTAGCACATTGACCTTCGATTACGGTTTGAAGCTGAAGAAAGGAGAGCTGAAAGGGTAAAATTTAGTCTTGTCCAAATTTTAGCTGAAAGGAGGATATTTTGTTATGCTAGCACAAACTCACTGCACTGTCTCATGTTCTTAACATCTGACTAAATATTGCCTGTGCTGTAAATATGTCTTGTAATACTCATAACAAAATTTCAAAGGAGGGGAGTGTCTTTAAAAGATTTGGATCTTTTAAAGACATACAAAATATGAATGACCAGCTGGATCATAGTTATAATAATCTTAGCCTTTGTTTCTGTAAACCTTAGGTAATGTACTTTAGTGACCTAGTTGCTAAACTACATTAGGTGTTTTCTATGAGTTTTAGCATTCTCAAACAGCATGGTTTCATATTAACAGTTAATGCAGGCCTTGACAAATTTTGTTTGTATTGAGGAGCCAGTCCAAAATCATAGGAGCTGTGACCTCCTTGCGCCTCCCCCCGCCCCCCATTGCCTCCATTCTCCATTGAATTTTCTCCATTTGCAAACTCATAAATATCTGGGGAGGGTGGAAGAATTTGAAGAGGCATCTTTAGACAGAAATATGTAGAAAGTGTCTTTGTGTGCTTGTGTGGTGCAACGATGGTTTGCCCATCTGTGCAAGGGATGTGGCAGTGAATGCCTTTATGTGGGTAGGGTGCAGGACTGCAATGCATGTGTGTGTTACTGCAAAGCTGGGAAAGCCTCTGTGTGTGTGGTGCAGAGGTGGGGTGCCTGTGTGGGTGAGTATTGTGTGTAGAGGTGAGATGCCTATGTGTGTGCTTCTGTGTTGTAGAGGTGGGGTGCCTGTGTGTGTGTTTCTGTTGTGTGAGGGTCAGGTGCTTGTGTGTGTGTGTGTGTTCTGGTACACATTGTGCTCTTCCTTATCGTCCCTCCAGTCCAGTCCAGACGCATGTGTTGTCAGCCCTCACCAGCAGCTGGACACTAAGCATGTTAGACTTTCTGATGTCACAATAGACTAGCCCCCCCCCCCCTGCAATGCCTCCACGGCAGGTATCTTCAGTCTCTAGCAGCTGGTGAAGAGCACTCCTCTGGACTCCACTGAAAGTACCAAAAAAAAATAATAAAGGGCAGCAATTTGTGAGGAGGGATAGGTTAATTGGCAATCCGTTTCCAGCTTGCTTGACTGCGGTGCTGGGACTCTTTTAAAAACAAAACAAAACAAAACAAAAAAAACCTGCTACCAAAGTTCAGCTTTGAGACAAGGAAATTGGTTGCAACAGAACAGGGGCTGTTGAGTCAGCCTGGTTCTCTTCTGGGGGTGATACACCTGGTGGTCCAGGTCCCTCCCCTCCCCTCCCCTCCTTGAGCTGAGATTCTGTTTTTCCTGAGGGGGCTCAGCAGTATTTGGCAGTTATCTGCTGCTGTCGGGGCTGCTGTCTGTCACTTCAAAAGATAATGTAATGGGCAGTAAAACAGCGGAGTTTCTCTTCACACTGCCCGGAGCTGAAGCAGTTCACGCAACTGACTGAGAGCCGTTGCGCTGTCCCTCCCGACGCAGGGTGAGTGTTTTTACTTTCTTTCTCTTGTCGCTTGCTACTGACTGTGGGGAAACGGCATACTGAATACTGTACAGAACAAAGAGTTAGAAGTCGGAGCACAGCCTTGCTGACACAGAAATTAGTGTGTGCAGCATGCAGAAGCTGCAGGAGTTTGTTGTGTCTGGGCGGATTTTGCCATTCATACCTGAAGGAGGGCAAAACAGCTGAAATCGAATTGGCTGAGGCCAGCAGTTGTGGAAGAAGATCAGGCAATTCATTCACAAGTCAGGAAGTCGTCACAGGGAGATATTGCTGCTGTGGTTTTGGTGGGTATATTGGCCATTTCACCTTCTCACTCTCCGTTGGGGCAGGGGAGGCAAGTGGGGACTTCTGCAAATGGCAATTCTCAGCTGATTGGGCCTCCCAGGTTACCTTTTACTACTGATTTTGTTCTACTCCTGCATCAGGCATATTGCCTTAAGCAGGGGTTGCCAGGAAGTACTTCATCACAAGGACCTTCTGCACCAGACAGCCTGTGGGCTCTGATTCTCATCAGCTTATGGCTGTGGCACCAGGGAGCCGGTTCCCAAGTGTAGGTGCTTAGAGCAGGTGGTCTAGGAAGACCAGGTTGTCCCTGCATTCAAGAGCCTCAGAGGACCTAGTGGAGGTTCCCTCTGATTTGTGGGGGGAGTCCACTGCTCCAGAGTTGGAGGAAGGCAAAATTTCACCGGGGGATAACCAGAATGTTGTTTGCGTATTTAGGAAGGAGGTGCTGGCATCTCTCTCTCCCATTCCCTCTTAGAAACAGAAACATGCTGACAGAAAAAGACCACATGACCTATCTAGTTTGTCCTTCCATATCAACAACTATAACAATCCCCTTTTTACCTTTAGAGATCCTCTGTGTTTGTCCCGTGCTTTTTTGAATTCAGTTACTGTCCTCATCTCTACCACCACCACTGGGAGACTATTCCACAGATCCACCACTCTTTCCGTAAAGAAATATTTCCGCATATCACTCCTGAATCTATCCCCTTCACCCTCATCCCATGTCCCCTCATAGCAGAACTTGCTTTCAATTGAAAGAGGCGCTCTCCCTGAATATTTATGCCACAGAGGTATTTAAACATCTCAATCATATCACCTCTATCCCGCCTTTCCTCTAAGGTGTACATATTAAGATCCCTAAGTCTGTTCTCATATGCTTTATAATGAAGACCACTAATCATCTTAGTAGCCACCCTCAGCACTGTCTCCATCCTGTTCACATCCTTTTGAAGGTGCGGTCTCCAGAATTGCACACTATACTCCAAATGAGGTCGCACCAAAGACTTATACAGAGGCACTATCACCTCCTTTTTTCTGCTAGCCATTCCTCTCCGTATGCACCCAAGCATCCTTCTAGTTTTTGTCGTCGCCTTTTCTACCTGTTTAAGAACATAAGAACATAAGATATGCCATACTGGGTCAGACCAAGGTCCATCAAGCCCAGTATCCTATTTCCAACAGTGGCCAATCTAAGTCATACGTACCTAACAGTTTCCCCAAAAGACACAGGTTCCACAATGCTTGTACTGGATCAAGCATTGATATCCTGGGTCCCTTCTTAATAATGGTTTATGGACCTTTCCTCCAGGAACTTGTCCAAACCTTTTATAAACCCAGCTACACTAACAGCCTTTACTACATCCTCCGGTAACAAATTCCAGAGTTTAATTACACGTTGAGTGAAAAAATATTTTCTTTTATTAGTCTTAAATAGTTTACCTTGTAGCTTCATTGCATGCCCCCTAGACTTTCTGTATTCTGATAATGTAAACAATCGATCTACATTTACCCGTTCCACTCCGTTCATTAATTTATAGACTTCTATCATATCTCCCCTCAGCCGTCTCTTTTCCAGGTTAAAGAGCCCTAACCTTTTTAGCCTTTCTTCATAGGAGTATCCTTCCATCCCCTTTACCATTTTGGTGGCTCTTCTCTGAACCTTTTCTAATAACACTATATCCTTTTTAATATACGGCGACCAGAATTGCACACAATATTCAAGGTGCGGTCTCACCATGGAATGATATAGAGGCATTATAATATGTTTTGTTTTATTTTCCATTCCTTTCCTTATGATACCTAGCATTGTGTTTGCTCTCTTGGCCGCCGCTGCACACTGGGCTGAGGGTTTTAACATGTTATCCACAATGATGCCTAAATCCTTTTCCTGGGTGGTGGTTCCTAAATTGGAACCTTGCATCTTGTAACCATAGTTTGGGTTGTTCTTCCCTAGGTGCATAACTTTGCACTTGTCCACATTAAATTTCATCTGCCATTTTGATGCCCAGTCTTCCAATTTATCAAGATCCTCTTGCAATTTTCCATAATCCTCTTGGATTTTAATAACTTTAAATAGTTTTGTGTCATCTGTAAATTTGATAACCTCACTCATTATTCCCTTTTCCGGGTCATTTATGAATATGTCAAAAAGCAGTGGACCCAGCACAGATCCCTGGGGTATACCACTATTCACCTTTCTCCATTGGGAAAATTGGCCATTTAGCCCTACCCTCTGCTTTCTATCTTTTAAACCATTTCCTGATCCACAATAGTACACTGCCTCCTATCCCATGACTCTTTAGTTTTGCCAAACGTCTCTGATGAGGGACCTTGTCAAAGGCTTTATTTAAGATCATCAGACACAACTACGCCTAGGTCCCGCTCTTCTTTAGTGGACAAAAGTACTTCACCCCCTATACTACATTGCTCCCTTGGACTGCTGCAGCTCAAATGGCATGACCTTACATTTTTTAAAATTAAATCCCAGCTGCCAAATTCTAGACCATTCTTCAAACTTAGCTAGATCCCTCCTCATATTATCTACACCTTCCTGGGTGTCTACTCTATTGCAGATTTTGGTATCATCCGCAAAGAGGCAAACCTTACCCGACAACCCTTCCTCTATATCACTAACAAAGATGTTAAAAAGAATCGGACCAAGGACAGATCCCTGGGGCACACCACTGGTATCGTCCTTCTCCTCAGAGTGAGCTCCATTTACCTGTACTCTTTGTCGCCTCCCACCCAACCAATTTCTAACCCAAGCAGTAACTTTAGGGTCCATCCTTAGGGTGCTCAGTTTGTTTATAAGTCACCTGTGAGGAACAGTGTCAAAGGCTTTACTAAACTCCAAATAAACCACATCTAGGGCTCTCCCTCGGTCCAACTCCTTGGTCACCCAGTCAAAGAAATCAATCAGATTTTTTTGACAAGACCTGCCTCTGGTGAATCCATGCTGCCTCGGATCCTGTAATCTGATGGACTCCAGAAACCTCATTGATTTCTCTTTCAGCAGCGTTTCCAATAATTTACTCACCACCAAAGTTAAACTAACTGGCCTGTAGTTTTCAAACACATCCTTACTTCCGCTTTTGTGTAAAGGCATCACATGAGCCTCTCTCCAGTCCTTATCAGCTTCTACATATTCCTCTCTTTCAAACTTGAGTCTGACAATACCACTTCTGCCCTTCCTCTTCTCATTAACATATCTGAAAAATGTCTTATCCCCCCATTTTATTGTATTGTCTATTTCCTCCTCTTTTTGAATCTTTGCTTTCCTGACTACTTTGCTAGCTTCTCTTAAGTTTTTCCAAATATAGATGCCTGTCTTCCTCTATCTGTGATCTCTTGTATTTCATGAAGGCCTCCCTCTTTTTCTTCACTTTTTCAGCTACTGCGTTCAAAAGCCATAGCAGTTTCCTTTTCCTTTTATCTTTATTTACCATTTTAACAAAAAGGTTGATTGCCCTTAAAATATCCCCTTTCAGTTTTGCCCACTGTTTTTCTACATCCCCCAGCTGTTTCCATCCCACTAATGACTCCTTGAGGTATTGG
Source organism: Ichthyophis bannanicus (assembly GCA_033557465.1). NCBI lineage: Eukaryota > Metazoa > Chordata > Amphibia > Gymnophiona > Ichthyophiidae > Ichthyophis > Ichthyophis bannanicus. The sequence continues at coordinate 499,758,086 of CM066035.1, forward strand.
CCCATCTTGGCAAAGTTAGTCTTCCTAAAGTCTAAGACCCTCACCTTTGAATGGATTCTAACAGCCCTAGTCCTAATACTGAAGCACACCATCTGGTGATCACTGGATGCAAAATGATCTCCCACTACTTCATCAGAAACACTTTCACCATTGGTAAGCACCAAGTCCAGTATGGCCCCTTCACGTGTGGGGTCTGTTACCAATTGCCTGAATAGTTCTCCCTGTAGAGAATCCAGGATCTCCTTATTTCTAGATGATACTGCAGCAGGAATGTGCCAATCAACATCTGGCATATTGAAATCCCCTATCAGTAGCACTTCCCCTTTCCTAGCAATGCTGTGTATGTCTTCAATTAACTCTGTCCACCTCTTCCTCTTGTGAGGGAGGTCTGTATATCACACCAATGCAATAGATTTCTCTTTCCTACTTTCCAGTTTAACCCACAATGTCTCTTCTCTCCCTTTTAAGCTCTGTAATTCCAAAGCTTTAATAGTAGTTTGTACATAAAGTGCCACTCCTCCCCCCCTTCTTCCTACCCTGTCCTTTCTGAATAAAGTATAGCCAGGTATAGTTACATCCCAATCATGGTTTTCTGTGAACCATGTTTCTGTAACTGCCACTAAATCCAGGTCGGCCTCTCCCACCAAAGCTTCAACATCAGGGATCTTATTTCCCATGCTACGGGCATTTATACACACTGCTTTCCATATGTTACCCCTGTTATCCATTTCCATAAAGGTATTTAATGTATTACTTACCTGGGGGCTTTCACTTACCTGGGGGCTTTCTTCACCCATCCCCAACGAATCTAGTTTAAAGCCCTCTTCAGTAGATTAGGCAGTCTACTACTGAAGACGCGTTGACCTTTCTTGGACAGATGGATGCCATCTCTGCTCTGCAACCCTTGGAACAGCATCCCATGGTCTAGGAAACCAAAACGCTCTCGATGACAACATCCACGCAGCCATGCATTCATCTCCAGGATGCGAGCCTCTCTGCCTTGGCCTTTACCAATCAACAGGGAGGATTGAAGAGAACACCACCTGTGCACTTAACTGCTTCACCCTCTTTCCCAGAGCCATGAAGTCACTTTTGATATGCTCTGCGGGATACGTGGCAGTATCATTTGTTCCAACATGGATTAGCAACATTGGGTAATAGTTAGTGGGCTTGATGAGTCTCTGGAAACTCTCCATAACATCTTGGATTTTGGCACCTGGCAGACAGCATAACTGTCTGGACATCAAGTGTGGTCGTCAGATGGACGCCTCAGTACCCCTCAGAAGAGAGTCACCAACCACCACTATCCCTCGCTTCCTTGTTGTCGCTGATTCTGCAACTTTGGGGTGCTTGAGCTCTGTTTCTTCCCTTTCCAGGGATGCTTTCACCTCCTCCACTTCCAGGGCTGCATAATGTTTCTTCAGTTCAAGGGCTGGAGAAGTTGGATTGGTGATTCTGCAGGCCCTGGTGACTTGTGTCTAACCTTCGTCATTCTGTTGGCACCTATCTTTTCCTCTGCTGGAGAGCTTGGTTGCTGCAAGAAGCATCTCATCAATGTACTTCTCATTGTCTTGAATTCTCCTCAGCCTCGCCACCTCCTCTCTGAGTTCCTCCACTTGTTTCCTCAGAGCTTCAGCATGCAGGCACCCTGCATATAGAACTGGTCCTTCAGCTGACATTGGGACCTCTGTCTGGATAGAGGCAGAAGCTGTAACGAGGGCAACAGCTTTAGCGATGTGATTTTTCCACAGCCATTGTTCTGTTTGTGGAGCTTAGGTATCTGTTAAAGCAAAAGAGGAGATCTACCAAAGTACCAGCTGGTTTCCTAGCTGTCCTTTCAGAGAAATGCAGTTAAATTCCTTTAATTATATTCAAAATGTGCTGTTCCAAGTCCCTGTGCTTTGTTAGATGGGGAGGTGCCCTATAAAGCAAGACTGCTCACTAGGGGTGGGTGGGAGTCTGGGTGGGTAGGGAGGGAACTAACTCCTGATTAGGTGTCAGCAGTTCCCAAAAGCTGAGAAGGTTACTAAAGTTTAAAAACCTACTCTACTAAAGGAAATATTTGTACTGAAGCACCAAAAAGAAAGTAACTTTGCTTTAAAAATATACAAAAACCCTTTTGAGAGCTCCCAGTCAGAGAGCTAGCAATTTAATAAAAATAAACCCTCAAATCCTTACCGTTGTTTGACCTGTAGAGCCCCTGTTAGGAATGCCTCTTGGCCTCGAATATAGCTCAGCTGCCACAGTCTAAGGTGGAGCCCTTGGATGATCCTTTCCTACAGAATCTGAAAACTTCTCATACTGCTTTCCCAGTGCACAGGACGATTAAGCAGATGATACAAGCGAAGTGGAAGGTTCCTGGGGCTGGACTAAAGGGTGGTAGGGCCATGGGTCGGCTTTACCCCATTACGCAGAATGAAATAGCCCTCCTGAAGTTGCCAAAGGTGGACACGCCAGCCACAGCTGTCCCAAAACAGGCCATCATTCCCGTTGAAGGAGGAGTGACTTTGAAGGATGTGCAAGACTGTAGGCTCAAGACTTTCTTGAAACAGGCATTTGAGACCTCTGCTCTCTCATTGCAGGACTCTGTTTGTAGAGCTTATGTAACCAGGGCATGAATTAGGTGGGCCCAGAGTCTGCCAGAGCGGACACGGGTTCCCAGCTGGCTTCCTCAGAAGCTGCCAACCTGGAAACAGGATCCGCCCATTTGATGGACGTGTGTTTAAGGTTTGGTGCGTTCCACTTCCAACACCATGGCATTGGTTATAGCAGCAAAGCATTTTTTGTGGCTCTGAAATTGGTCAGCAGAAGTGTCCTCTAAAACTAGACTCAGCAAGTTCCCATACAAGGGGACACTCTTGTTTGGGGAAGTGTTGGACAAGCATGTGAAGGACCTTGGAGAACCAAAGGTGCCCGGCTGCCAGAGGACAAGCCCATGGGAACAAAATTGTCCGCTCTGCCTAGTGGCTAGACTTGTGACTTTGGTTGGTTTTGAGCGGCCCAGTTTTCCCTTTTTCAGCATGGCCGCTATAGTTACAAAGGCCAGCCCTTTTGATGGCAATGAGGAACAGGCAGATGATGATATTCTGGGACCTCTGTGGTAACTAAGCCGCCACAGTGTGGTGAGGCCGGCCCAGGCGGGGTTTGTGCTGGTAGGAGGTCATCTTCAGTTGTTTTACTCCACTTGGGCCCAAATTACTACTGACCAGTGGGTTCTGGAGATTGTTTGCGAAGGCTATGCTTTAGTGTTTGCTCGGCCACTGTTGGATGCCTTCATACTATCTCTATGTTGGTCTTCAGGCAAGGAGCAGGCGGTTTGTGACACTCTTCAGTGACTTCTCCATCTGAATGCAGTAGTGCCAGTTCTGCCCAACCAATTAGGAAAAGGTCAATGTTCCATTAAATTTGTGGTTCCCAAGAAGGAGGGATCATTTTGGTCTGTCCTGGATCTCAAAAGGGTTAACTGGGCTCTACGAGTGCCACATTTCTGCATGGAAACTCTGTGGTCAGTCATAGTGACAGTGCACAGCGGAAAGGTCTTGACAGCCCTGAACCCCATGGAGACCTACCTTCATATTCTATTTGCCCCGAGCATCAGAGATTCAATTTTCCTCTTCCAGTGGGGCATTTCCAGTTCAGAGCACTGCATTTTGGCCTGGCCACGGTGCTGCACACTTTCACAAAAGTTATGGTGGTTTTAGTGGCAGAGTTTAGACGCGAAGGTGTACTGGTCCATCTGTATCTCGACGACTGACTGATCAGAGTGAAAACGGCAGAAGAAAGTACAGCAGTCACTGACCATGTGCTGGCCTTGCTCTGGTAGCTTGGCTGGGTGGTCACTTTGGACAAAAGCGAGTTGCACTTACTCAGGATATAGTGCATCTGGGAGTGCACTTCAGGACCAAGGAGGAAGCTGACTGACTGCCAGTCGGTCATGTCGTGAAGATTCAGGAGCAGGTGAAGAGGTTTTTGCGGATGATGGCTCCAACGACACAGCATTATTTTCAGATACTTGGCTCCATGGCAGCAACACTGGAGGTGGTGCAGTGGGCCAGGACTTATGAGACCTCTTCAGCGTGTGCTGTCCTGATGGTTTCCACAGAAACATTTTTTGATGGGACGCTTAGTTTGCTGAATGGACACCTGCCTTCGCCTGCGCTGGTGGTTGCAGCTGACAACTCTTCTGGCAGGGGTACCATTGGGAACCCCCCAACTGGATCCTTGTGACCACGGATGCAAGTCTCTTGGGATGGGGGGCCCACTGCCAGTCTCATTTGATGCAGGGTCGGTGGTCCCAGGAGGCGAAAACCTTGTCAATCAGTCACCTAAAGATGCAAGCGATCTTTCTGGTGATGAAATTCTTCTGCTCTCTGATTTATTGCAAAGCAGTACGGATGTTTTCAGACAACACGACAATGGTTGCTTGCATCAATCGCCAGGGAGGCACGGGCAGTGTGCTGCTGGCGGAGGAGGTTGTGCCCTTGCTGCTATGGGCAGTCTTCTGGCCTTGTTGGCGGCTCACGTGACTGGAAAAGAAAACGTATAATGTGACTTTTTTTATCAATGTTTTTTATTTATGCAATTTCATCAATACAGCCAAAAAAACATGAATGATCAGCAAAATAGTAAAGAAAAATAATAGAGATTAAATCACTTATCTTAATCCATTGATAGACCACAATATACCACTAATGAGTCAAGGCCAGGTAATAGACTACACAAGGCATAAACCTAGGAAAATCAAACACTTTAAACAGTAGCCCTTCAAATGTAAGAGCAACAGCCAACTGCAACTAGCTGAATCCCCCCAGGGATTTCCAACAAAGTTTCAGGTCTCTCTCTAGTCACAATAAACTGAAGTAATTGATCTGGCTCAAAAAAAACACAAATTGTTTAGACTGAAAAGTAATCAAACATTTACAAGGAAACATAAGTTTTATAGAAGCACCTAGATTCATGGCCCTGGGTTGCAGGGCCAGGAGTTCCCTGCGCTTCTTTTGTGTATCTCTGGACATATCTGGAAACACAATGCCAAGAAATATAGCAGTCATATTATGGAAAAACAATTGTAAGATAGCAATCTCCAGGAACAAGCAGGAATGAGTCTTCACATATGGGTACGTCGGCACCGACGGAGCCCGCACGGGAATACTCCCCAGCATCCAATCAGAAAGCTTTTGGGAGTATCCCTCGCGCCTGCGCGCTGACTTCCCGCCCTTTCCACTTCTTCTCCTCAGTTTTCGTTTTTCCGCGGAGCTGGCAGGACGTCCTCCTGTCACCGCAGAAACGTTTTTCTTTAAATACTTCATTTCTTGTTTTTTCTGTGGTCGCGGCTGTTTTTCCCGCCGACACCGGTACCGCCGGTGGTTTTTTCTTTCTTTTTTCTTAAACTCAGAGAGATTTTTCCCTCTGTTTCTGTCTTAACATTTTGGGCCTACAAGGCCTCTCCATCATGGAGCCTTCTTCTCCTAAGAAGTGCCTTCACTGTGGAAACACAGTTTTCTTTTTAGACTCCAATCTCTGGTGTCTAACCTGTTTGGGTCCTGACCCTTTTTCCCCTGAACTATCAGGCTGCAATGCTGAGAGAAGACCTTCCCTCTTTCGAGTTTCCCTGCAGTGAGGGCACCGGGTTTTTCTTCTCTACAGGATCAGGTAACTCACAAACAGTCTGTTAAGACTTGCCAATCCTTGAGTGGTAGGTCTCATGCCACGCATGATGACGGCTCCGGCCTTGCCCTCAAGACCCCATTGGCATTAAAACCCCGGCGGGAGTCTTCGGGCTCCAAAGCATTTCAGGGGTTTCAGGTTGTTCCTGGGGCTCACCCCTCACAGAACATACCTGAGCCGTGCTCGGGGGTGGTATCCGCTTCGAGCGGTACTGATACCCCGGCACCGGCACCGGTGTCGAGTGTTCCACTCTTCACCAGGGATCGTCATCTGGCGTCCTCGGTACCTTCGGGACCGATCGATACGTTCCAGATTGACTTTCCTGTTTCTAAGCCATGTTCGGTGGTGGTACCTGCTTCGAGTGGTACCAATACCCCGGCATCGGCACCGGTGTCGAGTGTTCCACTCGACACCAGGGATCGTCTTCTGGCATCCTCGGTTCTTTCGGGACCGATCGATACGACCCAGAGTGACTTCCCTGTATCAGCATCGCCGGTACCACCACCGACGTCGGTGCACTCTAGACATGTATCGATAGACTCGCTCCCTTCGATGCCGAGTCTGGAATCGATATCTAGTCTAGATGACTGGGTACCGACGCGCCTTGGAACCGACCTTTGTCGTTTCCGGATACGCAGTACCGAGGATACTCACCAAGACTCTCTGGTTACCTCGGTACCGCTTGAGCAGCCTCCGATGACGGCCTCGATGCCATTACCGGTATCGGTATCGATGTCGATTCCTGCAGTTACATCGGTGCCATCGATCCTTTCCATGCCTAGTTTGGAATCGATACCTGGCATAGACGATGCAGTACTAACTGCCTCAAATCGTGACTGCCAGTATCATTATCCATCTAGCAAAGTTCTTTTTCTGCACCAGACCAGTACATCCTCTGGTGCTCAGGCTGAATCTTCAACCTTAGCCTTCCCAGGGATGGTTCCCATTGGAGATCCTTCTTTTCCGAAGTTTCTCCTTGACATGGCAACCTTTCTTGCTATTCCTATCCCTGGCTGTAATCTTAACCAAGGCTCTCCTGCAGAAAAGGGAAATATAATGCTTCCTTTACATCATTCTTTGCAGGATCTTCTTCTAAGTATATGGGAATCACCTTTAAGGGTTCCCTCACCTTCTACAGCAACTAATGTTCTGTATCAGGTGCCCCCTTCTCCAGGGTTTCAAAAGAATCAACTTCCCCATCATTCCATTGTAGTGGAATCAGCAATGAGGAAGGTAAAAAGCAAGAAGAAGCATTGTTCTTATCCGCCAGGTCGTGCTTCTAGAACACTTGATGCCTTTGGACGTCAAACCTTCCAAACATCTATGCTGGCATCAAGGATTATCTCTTATATTTTTTATATGAGTCTATCTCTCCAGGAGGTCACAAAGAAATTATCTCTTTTGACTCCTTTTCTATCGGAACCTAAGACTGCAGACTATTCCTTGCTTCTTAGTCATAGCCAAAATATCTCTTGGTTTCTTTCTCGTGCTTCTCTAGACTCTTTTGAGTCTGTTAGCAGATCCTCTGCTATTGCCATTGGAGCACGTCGTAGAGCCTGGCTCCAAGCTTCTGATTTGAACAGATGGGCACAACATACACTGGGTAATTCTCCTTGTACTGGAGAAAATCTCTTCAATAAGGAGGCTTTACGTCAGGTTGCTCATTGCTCCACTGACCTCCCTGGTTCTGGAGACCATTCTAAGCCTTCTTCTTCCCCAGGAGGTAGGAAATGTCCTACCAAGCCTTCTTTTCCCTAAGAAAAGAAGGTTCCACTCTTCTCCTGCCCTCATCCAGAGGTGCCCAAGCAAGGGACACCTCGTCCTAGTCTGAAGTTTCCAAATTCTAGCCAGTCTCAACATACCCAGCAACCATAGGTTCTGAAGGTTACAATCTACAGTTAACCTCTTCTTAACAGAGGTTTGTTCACTGTTTTTTCTTAAAGCTCTACACTGGGGTTTTCCTTTTTCTGTATGCTAAGCCTTCAGGATATCCTTGTCCATGGGTTACAGAATTCTCCTCTTCTTACTACCAAGAAGGGAGGTTACAACTATCTCATGATAGTTTCTGTCCCAACATGAACATTTTTTCCTTCAGCTGACTCACCAGATCGGTAAGTCACCCTCCCCCTCTCATCCAGGGTTTCCCCTGACTGAGTGGGACCATACTGAAAAGCTTCTCTAGCTTTCCTTCCAGTGTAGACTTTTTGTTTCCTTGACCTCAGTAGTGATTCCAAGCTAGTCCTCATCTATCTTGGATAATCCTACTCACTTTAGGCTTCTCACATTATCTTCTTTCTAGCCATCTCCTTTTCCTAGGATGTGGCAACATAACTGACTTCAGTCAGTTTCATCTCATAATTCTCCTGCACAATGCTCTCTGCAATCTTCAGAGAAGCTTTCTACTATGGGCCTTTGCTACAGAGCATTGATCTTTGTCTCTGAGGGCTATTCTATATAGTAGAAAAAAGCTTATAAATCATTCTCATGACTGTGAGGGTTCTTCACACCCTCTTGTCTCCTCTTATAATTCAGAATATAAGCTTTTTCTGCGTGAATATCCAAGGCTATTAGTAACGCATGATACCCCTATGTCCCTCCAGTGGGTCCTCCTGGTATCTCCTCTATGCGTTTCTACCCATCTACCATGTCAGAGTTCTAAAGGACTCTCGACTTGCTCTTTACAGACTGATATTATCCTCTGTTTTTCACGCAACCATCCAGGTTATTTTGCTGGATTGCATTCCTGCATCCTCTTAGCCCACGGAAATAGATTCTCTATATATCTGTCAAGTGGGTTTCACCCTCTTGTTATTGGATGAATCTTTCCCCTTCACATTCCCCATGTGAATGCTCTTATGGGGCTTAGTGTATCTTCAGACTTATTATCATGTATGTCAATATCTCTATATATGCCTCTACATACATATGTCTGTAAACTGTGTGTGCATAATTTATGCCCCCATATGTATATATATATATCCACCTATATATATATATTTGATACATGTTCTGCATATCTAGATATATATCCATATATAGGTATATATATATATATGTATCTGTTGGGAGACTTTTATAGATCGATATGTGTTACATACTATCTCCTCACTGTCTATGCTATAGCAATTGTACCTTTCTCAGAGGTTACAGACAGTGGGCCCCTTTTTCATACTGTTCCTTAGTATGTGGGGACTGTTATGCTCACAACCACTACTGTGGTGATAACAGCTTCCGCTTTGCTCTAGGTCTCCCTATCCTTGAATATTCAAGCTTCAATATCTTTCCTATCTCTCATCAGCTAGGAAAGATAGTGTACATCTTCATTGTTTTTGAGTACACATTGTTCTGCTTGGGAATATGGGTTTTTTCCATAACCCTTCTTCCCTCCAAGACTGGGCTAGTTGTCCAAATCGGTCAGTCTTCTTCTTTTAGTCCTCCATGTTATGACACTGTACCTAAAGGAGTTTTCAGCTTTTTCTCATAAAGCTTTCCATTGAAGGCCTGCCGTTCTAATCCTACCCCAGTTGACACCTGGATCACCTGCTAATTCCAGGTCTGGACCTTCACCCTCACTGCTGTGAGGTCACCTTGAGGACTCCGCTACTGGATATCCAGTAGACTCCATCACGCTTTCTACTTCCTACAGTTCAGTAGGTAAGCTCCATATTATAACTGTTCATTAAATAATTTTAATGGTACTTATCATACATTACATGGACTCCTCCCCTGTAGTCCTTGGGTTTGCTGTTTTCCTTACAGCTCTTCTATTCTCAACTCCTACCCTCCATTCCCTCATGGGATGCCGGAGATTCCTGTGTGGGAAATGCACTCCTGATCCAGGAACATGCATTTTATGGGATCTCCCCCTGGCATCTCTAGCTAGGGAGTCCCCATATGTGAAGACTCATTCCTGCTTGTTCCTGGAGATAGCACAGTTACTTACCTGTAACAGGTGATCTCTGGGAACAGCAGGAATAAGTCTTCACAACCCACCCACCTCCCCTAGGAGTTGTATCTATCTATCTATCTTCCTTTCCTCTTTCTCTCCTTTGTCTCAGCTATGAAACTCAACTGAGGAGAAGAAGTGGAAAGGGCGGGAAGTCAGCGCGCAGGCGCGAGGGATGCTCCCAAAAGCTTTCTGATTGGATGCTGGGGAGCATTCCCGTGCGGGCTCCGTCGGTGCCGACGTACCCATACGTGAAGACTTATTCCTGTTGTTCCCAGAGATCACCTGTTACAGGTAAGTAACTGTGCTTTCCTATCTGACTCAAAAGCAAAGCATGCTATCAAGGTAGTCCTTTCTGTGAAGACTTCTAAAGATGATTCCAGGAAGGCAGTTAAACTCCCAGCTTCCAATGACTCGGTGGTCCAGAGATACCTTCCACACCCTGACCCGAGATGCTAAGGGACAAATATTGGGCCCACGCAACAGGTGGAATTGCATTCACAGGTATCTTCACTACTACTACTACTACTACTACTACTATTGAACATTTGTATAGTGCTACAAGGCATACACAGCGCTGTACAGATACATGTAAAAGACAATCCCTGCTCATCGGAGCTTAAAATCTAATAGAGACAGGCAACACCGTAGCTGTAGACACCGGATACAGCTAGGGGGAATGGTAAGGAAACACAAAGGACATTAGATGAGTCAAGATTCAAAAGCGTCAGCGAAGAGATGAGTTTTTTTCAGCTTGGATTTGAAAAGGGTCAGAGAAGGCGCTTGACGTACAGACTCGGGTAGTTTGTTCCAGGTATGAGGAACAGCAAGGTGAAAGGAGCGAAATCTGGAGTTGGCAGTAGAAGAGAAGGGCAAAGATAGAAGCGATATGCCACAAGAGCAGAGTTCCCAAGGAGGGGTGTAGGGAGAGATGAGAGGAAATGTAGTGAGGATCTGCAGAGTGAATGCACTTATAGGTCAGCAGGAGAAGTTTGAACTGGATATGGAAACAGATAGGAAGCCAATGAAGAGACTTGAGAAGAGGAGTAATATGAGCATGACGAGCTGGTGGAAGATTAGCCGTGCAGTAGAGTACTGAACAGATTGAAGGGGAGAGAGATGACTCGGAGGGAGACCGCAAAGAGCAGGTTACAATATTCTAGACAGGAGGTGACCAAGGAGTGGATAAGTGTCTTAGCAGTGTATTCAGAAAGGAATGGGTGAATTTTATTTATGTTGGGAATGAAGTAGGTACCACACCATTCACAGAAGATGATGTGTTAGAACAACTTGCAAAACTGAAAGTGGACAAGGCCATGGGACTGGATGGGATACATCCCAGGATACTGAAAGAGCTCAGAGAGGTTCTTGCAGGGCCGTTAAAGGATGTTTTCAACAGATCCTTGGAAACAGGAATAGTTCCTCAGGACTGGATTAGGGCGGATGTGGTACCTCTTCACAAAAGTGGTGACAGGGAAGAAGTGACAAACTACAGGCCTGTGAGCCTTACCTCGGTGGCGGGAAAGAGCGAATAGTGGACTTTCTCAAAACCAACAGGTTGCATGATCCGAGGCAATATGGTTTTACCAAAGGATGGTCTTGCCAAACAAATTTGATTGAGTTCTTTGACTGGGTGACCAGAGAACTAGATCAGGGGCATGCGATGGATGTCATCTACCTGGATTTCAGGAAAGCCTTTGATACTGTTCCTCATAGGAGGCTTATCAATAAACTCAGTAGTTTGGGAATGGGTCTCAAGGTGGTGAGCTGTATCAGAAATTGGTTGACTGACAGAAGGTGATGGTAAATGGAGCTCACTCGGATGAAAGGAGGGTGATTAGCGGGGGTGCCCCAGGGTTCGGTCCTGGGCCCGGCACTGTTCAATGTATTTGTGAGTGATATTGCTGAAAGACTGCATGGAAAAGTCTGTTCCTTATCGTTCCTCTAGTTCAGTCCTCCACCTCGGGGTAGTGTACCTCCTCTTGCAGCTTGGAGACTGGGCATGTCAAAACCGTGACATCACTGGATGTAGCCTGCTGGTCTCTCCCATCAGCCCCAGTGTGTCCAGTCTCCATGCAGCAGGTGCTGGGCTCATTTGAGGAATAGATAAGGAGCATTTTAGTTAGGATTTAGATTTTAAAACTGTCTCTTTGGTCCCTTTAACTTACTACTTTTTTCCCTAGGAGCTATCTCTTTAAAAAAAAAAAAAAAAAAGAGGAAGAAACCGGCTTCAGGCTGTCTTTCCTTCGTCTCTCCCTCTCTTACCAGGACAGTTAAGCCCAACAGATCTCTCCTCCTGGGCTGTACGGGGGAGAGCTCTGCAGGACGCATGCACACTCACATTGTGGTGTTTTCTGGCTCCGGTTCGCCGCGGGGAGTCAAGGCAGACTGGTCGGCGTAACAGCTCTCGCCACAAACGTTGCTTGCTTCAGGGCTGAGTGACGTTGCGGCTTGTAGGGCGGCACATCAATGCGGTAAGAGAGGAAAGGTCCATAAACCACTATTAAAAAGGGACCCAGGATATCAATGCTTGGCCTAGTACAAGCACTGCAGAACCTGTGTCTTTTGGGGAAACTGCTAGGTACGTATGACCTAGATTGGCCACTGTTGGAAACAGGATACTGGGCTTGATGGACCTCGGTCTGACCCAGTATGGCATTTCTTATGTTCTTATGTTAACTGATCAGGCGCGTTTTTTCTGGTCCTCGGCAGCGTAGGGAAGAGCCTCGCGGCTGCACAGCAGGGAATTGAGATTTTGCATATTCGTTCAGGCTTTTGGCGCCAAGCAGGACCCAAAGCGTTCGCGGCCATTTTCCCATGCGATTGAAGCCGCGTGGTGATTTTTTTTAGTGCAGCGGCTCGCGCTTGGGGGAAACATCAGGGCACGGTCCTGAACTAAATTCCAATACCTTTTATTTTAGTTTCTTTATTTTCGGGGTTCCTTGGTTAATTTTAGGGGGTTGGTGCCTTACATTGTTTTTTTTTTATTGTTTTCATGCCCCTCAGGTTCTAGTAAAAAAAAATAAAAAATAGAGGGGCAACAGTAATTTCAATTCCCTTTTCTGTACTGACAAGGAATTGGTGGGGTGCATAACTCATGTCATCGCGCCCACGGTGTGTTGTCTGTGGCACTCACAGAGGCACAGTCTCTGACACCGGAATCTGCCAGGGCTGCGCTACAGTTTCAACCAGCGTGGAACAGCAGATGGAAGGTAAAGAGGTTCAAGATGCTCACGGTCCATTGACAGGAGCCGAAGGAGAGTCCCTGATGGGCACCCCATCAGTGCTGTGCCCGAAAATCCCAGCAGGTCCGTCAAGTGCGCTACCGGCAATGGTTTCGGGGACGCATCTCAGAGATTTCTCTCCGGACTTCATCTTAATAATGCATCAAACGTTTTGTTTGCGGCGGCAGGGGAAGATACCTGAGCCTTTGCCGCTTGCGACTTCAATGCAGCAGCCCAGGTTAGAAGAGGTTGGTAGCAATTCCCCGAGAGCCCCTAAGAGAGCTCGACCTCTTGACCATTCACCTTCAGATAGGGAGTGGCCCGAGATAGAGGAGGCCAAGTTAGAACTCAAATCAGGAATGGAGGAACTGGAAGAAGGGGAAATACCGGAACCTGAGGATCAGGCGAAAATCATTCAGGTATTCCGGAAGGACGAACTTACGGCTTTTATTACAGAATCCCTTCAGACGCTCAATCTTGCTATGGCACAGCCATCGGAGGAAGAGGGTTTAGAAGACCTGCTTATTCAAGCAGTGAGGCAATCTCAGGTAGTGTTTCCTGTTCACCACGTGGTCGACCGGATGATCAAAGATGAATGGGATCTGCCGGAAGCGGGACTAAGGGGGGTCAGGAACATGAACAGGCTCTATCCCTTAGCAGACAAGGACAAGGAAAAGTTTCGTTCACTGCAGATTGATGCAGCAGTGTCAGCGGTTACGAAGAAGATGACTATTCCGGTGGAAGGTAGGGCGGCTTTGAAAGATGCGCAGGATAGGAAAGTGGACAGATTATTGAAACAAGCCTTTGAGGCTAATGCTTTATCCTTACAAGCTTCCATTTGTGGGGCTTGGGTGGCGAGAGCGTGTCTTTGATGGTCCCAACGCTTACGGCAGTCTAATCAAATAGAACAGGAGAGTTCAATGGAGGTGACACAGCTCGAATCTGGGACAGCATATTTGGCAGATGTACACTACGATTTGATCAGAGCATTAGCGAATAGTATGGCTTTGTTGGTAGCTGCTCAGCGGTCCCTGTGGTTAAGAAATTGGGTGGCCGACGGCTCTTCTAAGTCGCGCCTCAGTAAGCTTCCCTTTAAAGTGAAGTTATTGTTTGGAGAAGATCTGGACAAATTGGTCAAGGATTTGGGAGCGTCCAAGGGCGGAAGACTCCCGGAAGATAAGCCTAAGCAAGGGAAGTCCATGCTAGCCGCTCGGGGCCAGTTTAGTGATTTTAGGAGATTTCGTACGTCTCGCTTAGGAGGTTTCCAAAGAGGAAGATTCGCTTCTAGAAACCAGGGGTTTCATGGGTTTCGTGGAGCAGGAAGAGGTTTCGCAGTGGCCCCCGCAGCGCCAAGTCGAAAACCCCAATTAAATGAGGCAGGCCCCGGTAGGAAATCCACCGATTGGAGGGCGACTTTGGGAGTTTTTTCCTGCCTGTGCCCAAATAACGTCCGACCAATGGGTGTTGGAGATAATTCGCGAAGGTTATGCTCTAGAATTAGCACGTCCGGTTCTGGACTCGTTTGTACTTTCACCCTGCAAAGGTCGGCAGAAGATGCTAGCGGTACGCCGTACATTGGATCGACTCTTACAATTGGGAGCAGTAGCACTGGTTCCAGCAGCAGACTACGGCGCAGGTTGTTACTCCATTTATTTTGTGGTGCCAAAGAAAGATGGGTCTCTCCGGCCTATCCTGGATCTAAAAGGGGTGAATCGCTGTCTTCGAGTTCCGCATTTCCGGATGGAAACGTTGCAGTCAGTCATTGTGGCGGTCCGCCAAGGAGAGTTCTTGACTTCTCTTGATCTCACGGAGGCGTATTTGCACATCCCAATCAGAGCAGCTCATCAAACGTTTCTGAGGTTCGCACTCCCTTGGGGACATTACCAGTTCCAAGCATTGCCCTTCAGTCTGGCGACAGCTCCGCACACCTTCACCAAGATCATGGTGGTGGTGGTGGCGGCGGCATTGCGAAAGGAAGGCATTCTAGTTCATCCTTATCTTGATGATTGGTTGATTTGGGCAAAGTCCAAGGCCGAGAGCGTGCAGGCTACAGACAAGGTGGTGAAGTTTCTACAGAGCCTCAGCTGGGTGGTCAATGCGGTCAAGAGCCGCTTAATTCCGTCCCAGGTTCTCGAATATCTGTGGGTATGTTTCGACACACAGAGAGGAGCCATGTTTTTGCCGGATCGACTGGCTCAAGCCCTTCGGCAGCTAGTACGCAAGTTCTTATCTACCATGGCTCCGTCAGCGTGGCGCTATCTTCGTGTGCTAGGGACAATGGCGGCGACCCTGGAGGTAGTTCCGTGGGCCTGATTTCATATGCGGCGGTTGCAGAGAGCACTGCTTTGCCGTTGGTCAAACCAGACCGACTCGCTGAACAAACGTCTTCCCTGCCCTCCTCGGGTCAGGCGCTCCCTTTAGTGGTGGCTGAGTCCAGGATCTTTCAAGGAGGGCCTGCCCCTGGAACAGCCACAGTGGCTCCCATTGTTGACAGATGCGAGTCTCGCGGGATGGGGAGCACATTGCGGGGATCTCTGCATGCAAAGAACTTGAACCGTCCAGGAGGGCAAATGGTCAATCAACCATCTCAAGCTGCGAACAGTGTTTCTAGCGCTACAGATGGTCGAAACCACGGTGAAAGGCCGAGCAGTGCGGGTGCTTTCAGACAATTCCGCAACGGTGGCCTACATCAATCGGCAAGGCGGAACGGGAAGTGTGGCTATGGAAGAGGAAGCAGGGGCACTGTTCGCTTGGGTAGAATCTCGACTACAAGTGATCTCGGCGGCGCACATTGCAGGGAAGGACAATGTGATGGCAGATTTTCTCAGCAGGGTCCGGGTGGATGCCGGGGAATGGGAGCTACATCCGGAAGTGTTTGCTCAAATCGTCCACAGATGGGGGCCACTGATTATGGATCTCATGGCGACCTTCCAGTCAGCAAAAACGAGTCGCTTCTTCAGCAGGCGACGAGAGAGGATGTCAGAAGGGATCGACGCCCTGATACAACATTGGCCGTCATCAGGTCTCCTCTATGTCTTCCCCCCGTGGGCGCCCATAGGGCGAGTGGTTCAGCGCATCGAAGCTCATTGAGGAAGAGTGCTGTTGTTGGCTCTGGACTGGCCGAGACATCCGTGGTATGCCGATCTAGTTCGGCTGCTCAACGGGGATCCTTTGAGGTTACCGATATTGGAGAATCTGTTGCTTCAGGGTCCGCTTCGAATGCCTCAGGTGGATCGGTTCTCACTTATGGCTTGGCCATTGAAAGGGCGAGGTTAAGGAGAAAAGGTTACTCTGGAGCGATCATCTCGAATTTACTTCGAGCCAGAAAGAAGTCCACATCCCTCTCATATGTGCATATATGGCGTATTTTTGAAGACTGGTGTTCACGGTGACAGGTTCGCGCGGCTACGGTATTAAGCTTTCTGCAAGACGGGTTTGATAAGGGTCTCGCAGCCAGTTCTTTAAGAGTCCAGTTAGTAGCCCTGTCTTGCTATAGAGGCAAAGTTCAGGGAGTGGCCCTTGGCTCTCACGTAGATGTGCTGCGTTTTCTTAAAGCGGTGTCCAGGCTGCGGCCCTCTCGTAGAATAATGGTGCCGCCGTGGGATCTCAACTTGGTTTTAGGGGCTTTAGCTAAGAAACTCTTTAAGCCCTTACACCAGGTGTCAGTTAAGGATTTAACCTTAAAAACAGTGTTTTTGGTAGCCATCTGCTCGGCAAGGCGAATTTCAGAGTTGCAGGCATTGTCCTGTAGAGAACCATTTTTGTCTTTTTCCAGAGAAAAGGTGGTAATCCGACCAGTTCCGTCTTTTTTGCCAAAGGTAGTTTCTCTGTTTCACCTAAATCAATCGGTGTCCCTTCCAGCTCTAGGTGTGGCGGAGGGGAACGTCTCAGACCATAGTTGACACCGCTTGGACATAGAGAGTGCTGTGGCAGTATTTAAAGGTCTCAGAAACTTTCCGCAACTCTGAACGTCTATTCATGCTGTTCGGAGGTCCCCATAAAGGGGAAGCAGTTGCGAAAGCGTCAATTTCCAGATGGATTAGAGAGGCAATTGCGTCAGCATATATTTTGCAAGGTCGTCCAGTGCCAGTGGGTTTACGGGCTCACTTGACTAGAGCGCAAGCGACTTCCTGGGCGGAGCACAGTTTGGTTCCACCAGTGGAAATTTGCAGAGCGGCCACCTGGTCGTCTCTTCATACCCTTCAGTAAGCACTACTGCCTGGATGTTCTGGTGGCGAAAAATGCCTGCTTCGGTTCGGCGGTGTTGCGATCTGGGTGGAAAGATCCCTCCCAATGATTACTGCTCTGTTACATCCCAGAGGTGGAGGACTGAACTGGAGGAATAAGGAAATGGAAATTACACTTACCTGGTAATTGCTGTTCCTTGAGGAACTCCAGTTCAGTCCTCATTCCCACCCGGGATTAGATGCTTCAGCAGTTGATTATCGGTTTGGGGGGAGGGCAAGACACCCAGTGGGTATAACCCTTCATAGGCTCGGGATCACTCTGATTTCTTCTATCTATTTCTTTCTATTCTTTCTCTTCCTTGTCTCTGGCTCGGTTCAGGGGGGGGGGGGGGGATCAGGAAAGTGCAAGAAGCAGTCCCCTTCTTACTGGAGGGGGGAATTAGTTATCAATTGGTTATAAGTTATAAGTTCAGGTTGAGTATAAAGTTGAAATTTACTTGATAGCTACTGTCAGACGGCTGCCTGGGTGAGAATCCTCACAGTCTTGGCAAGTGCATATATCTATATGATTTGCAAGGGATTGTGGGCAATGTAGTTCATTCACACCAGACACAGCTGCTGACAATAATTTAGTTGTGCTCAAGTGTTAAAGCCAATAAGATATTTATTTATGGGGTTATTTCTCCCAACACAGATATGCTTGGTAGCACATAAATCAGGTTACTTGCTTCCAGTGTTTAACTTGGAAAAACAAAATCAAAATCAGGAAAACAACATTCAAACTTGTCAGGCATTAGCTAATGTTTTCTTAGCATATATCAAACAACCAACAAGATCCACAAAGAAGGGAAAAACTGTTCTTTTCAGGTTAACTTCTTATATCTTTCTACATAGATTCAGAAGTGATTCTCTCCTAGCTCACAAGCAATTAGGTAAGGCTCAATTGCTAGCAGTTATCCAGCTGAAACCCCTTAGCTGGCTTGCTTTCTACTGTGTGGGTCAAATCCTGCTTCAGGAGCTTTTCTGAGTAGATTAAAGAACAAGTTTGTATTTCTTTGTGATGGTTGCTGTACTTTATAACAGAAAATCACCAAAGGAGTTTGGACAGAGAGCAGTCCATATAAACACATTCTTCATCTGCAATCATTCCCCCTTCTTCAACAAGCATGGGTTCAATATCATGGATTGGCACAGATGAATCTCTCAATGGAGCACTTTCAGGAGAATACTTGTTTCCCTGCTGTCTTTCAAGGTTATAGCTAGGGCATAGATCAGTGTTCATACCTGAGCTTCCATTGCTGTTAGAGTTCCTCTCTATATAGCCTGGCCAGTATGTAGTCCAGTTCTTATGTCCAGCCTTCCAATCCAGATCCCTGGACACTGGATCTCTCTTCACATACCTTCTGGCACAGGTCTTAGGGTCCCTTCCACGTGTAGCCGTCTCTCTCACAGGTACCGTCTGGAGATTCCTAGCTCTGCAGCACCATTCCTCTGGCTTTCCCCAGTCCAATGGTGTATGCTGGCCCTTGAAATGCCTCCCAGTATACGTACTGCTCTGGACTCTTCTAGACCTCTCAAAGGCTTTTCTCTTCCTTCTTCCAAAGGGTTTCTTTCCCTCTCTGTCCGTCCGGTTTGGCTTCTGCTTCTGATGATCCTTCAGATGAAACTGATGATCAAGCTCAAGCTGATTCTCAGGATAAGGATGATTCTCTGTAGAATAAACTCTACCTTTATTCTGCCTAGATGAGTGCTCCTCCCTAACACAGCGCAGCTGTGCTGAATCAGGCCCTGCCCTTTGAGATGAGTGCTTAGGGATTACCTCATAGCCCTCCTGATTGAACACACGTTTCCCCACTTCAGCTCCTCTAATGGCTGTTGGAAACCTGGTGCATTCTGGGACTGGTAGTCTTTTATGGGAAAATTCTGTTTTCTTATTTCTACCAGAACTGACAGGTTGCTTGTTCAGAGTCACTTCACCTTTCCTATAGCTCCTTCCTGAGCTATGATAAGCTTCCTTATCACACTACTTATTTGTTGCTCCTTTGAGTCTGCTTTGTCAATAGTTCACTGGGGCTGATGGGAGAGACCAGCAGGCTACATCCAGTGATGTCATGGTTTTGACATGCCCAGTCTCCAAGCTGCAGGAGGAGTTATACTACCCAGAGTTGGAGGACTGAACTGGAGTTCAAGGAACAACAATTACCAGGTAAGTGTAATTTCCATTTTGGAGAGCATATCTTGCAAAGGATATAAAAAGACTGGAAACTGCTCAGAGGAAGGCGACCAAAATGATTTGGAGCCTGCATCAGAGGCCTTATGAGAAGAGACTTGAAGACCTAAATATGTACACTCTGGAGGAGAGGAGGGACAGGGGAGATATGATTCAGACCTTTAAATACTTAAAGAGAAATAATGTACAAACAAACCTCTTCCAAAGACGGGAAAGCTGTAAAACTAGAGGGCATAACATGAAGCTGCAAGTGGATAAATTGAAAGGCAATGTCAGGGAATACTTTTTCACTGAAAGGTGGATGCTTGGAATGCCTTCCCGATGGAAGTGGTGGGGGCAAATACAGTGACAGAATTCAAAATGGCATGGGACAGACACAGTGGATCCCTTTACAGCAACAGGATAAAATAAAAATAAACTTAACTATCTAATTTCTCAACATACAGGGGTGTCCTACACGGAGCGGTGGGTTCACCCCTAAAACCCATGGGGAGGGGTGGCCTGCATGGAGCGGCAGGTGCACCTACTCTTGCCATCTTATTGGGCAGACTAGATGGACCATACTGGTCTTTATCTGCTGTCATTTACTATGTTACTATGTTACTACTATGTAGAGAAAGAAACGGCAGGTTTTAGCTATCAGTTGGATGTGTGTGGAGAAGGAAAGAGAGGAGTCAAAGACAACCCCAAAGTTACGAGCTGAGGAGACAGGGAGGAGTAGAGAGTTATTCACAGAGACAGAGAAAGGAGGAAGGGGAGAGGAAGTTTTAGGGGAAAAATAAGAAGCTCAGTTTTGGCCATGTTCAATTTCAAGCGGCGGTGAGACATCCAAGCAACAACGTCAGAAAGGCAGGCAGAGATCCGGGCCTCGATTGCCGGAGAAATTTCAGGTATAGAGGTAGATTTGGGAGTTATCAGTGTAAAGATGGTACTGAAAGCCATGTGAGGAGATGAGTGCACCAAGGGACTGGGTATAGAGAGAGAAAAGGAGTGGACCCAAGACTGATCATTGGGGTACACCAACTGAGAGCGGGATAGCAGTAGAGGAGGATCAACCAGAAGAAACACTGAAAGAGTGATGGGAGAGAGAAAAAGAGAACCAGGATAGCACAGAGCCCTTAAAACCAAGCAAGGATAACATATCCAGGAGAAGGTTGTGGTCAACAGTGTCAAAAGCAGCAGAAAGGTCAAAAAGGATGAGGATCGAGTAAAGGCCCTTGGATTTTGCCAGAAACATGTCACTGTAGACTTTGGCAAGAGCTGTTTCGGTAGAATGTAAAGGATGAAAGCCAGATTGTAGAGGATCCAGAAGGGCTTGAGAGGAGAGAAAGTTAAGGCAACGGTGGTGAACTGTGCATTCAAGTAATTTAGAAACAAAGGGGAGGAGGGAGATGGGTCGATAGTGTGAAGGACAGGTAAGGTCTAGTGAGGGTTTCTTAAGGAGAGAGTGACCACAGCATGCTTGAAGGCTGCAGGGAAAATTGCAGTGGAGAGTGATAGTTGAGAGTATGAGAGATGGAAGGGACTACAGTGGAGGAGATGGAGCTAAGGAGACAGATGGGAATAGGATCAGAGGAGAAGGTAGTGAGTTTGGATGAGGAATGAAGGTGAATGGTTTCCTCCTCGGAGATCATAAAAAAGGAAAAAAGGGTAGCAGAGGTAGAGGGGGAAGGTTGGAAGTGAAGAGGGGGCGGAGGGGGAGTAGCTGACCTCGTGGGGAAAAGGTCACCTCTGCGGCCTGCAATTGGGTTTTTTTGTAAGGGTGGAGGTTAAGAAAATCCCAGGTGCTAGGTGTAAATTTCTTATCGCCATTGCAACCTGGCACTGCCTTAACTAGAATTTCTGTGTTTAGGTGTTTAACATCGCAGTTGGGCATGGTATGGATGGGGGTTGTGCCTTGTAGTTATTTATATTAACACAGAATAATGAGCTTTAACTCCAGAACTGTAGTTAACCACATTCCATTAGTGGCATGGCTGTCTTCCCTTTAGCGTTGGAGATGTCCTCAATTGTTAGTGCAGCGGATTGCACTTAATGCATTTTAACTTTGAATGTTAACATACATTAGGTGAAAAACCTTAGCATTTGTAATTACAGATTTCCATATGTAAATAGCCAGATGCATATTAATTATTTTAAAAAAGAAGCTGCTGCTTACAGATGCACACACTGTTTTGAAAGGAGTTTGGTTTGGGCGGCCTTAAAAAGAAAGTATGTATTTCCTTTGTTGCAATAGCAATATATGCATACTTTAAAAAAAAATTGCCTGTTTGACATTTACACCTGCACTGAGTCATGCATGCCAGCTAATTGTTCATTTGGACTTGTGAGAAAATTGTGGTTCCTTATCGTCCCTCCAGTCCAGTCCCGCACCTCTGGATAGTGTACCTCTTCCAGCAGCTTGGAGACTGAGCATGTCATCTTTTTGATGACACTAGTGTACTTAAGTTGCTGGCACCGCCTACCAGCCACACTATGCTCAGTCTCCAAGCAGCTGGAGGAGGTAGTGAGCCAGAGTGGTGGACTCACTGAAGGGACAACTAAGGAGATAGGTTTAGTTAGTTTCCTTTTTATTTCTCCTTTTAAGATGCAGGTTTCTTTCTTTTTAAAGGTAGAAAAAAAAATCTGAAGGATCAGAAAGAACCTGAGGGACAACAGGACTGAGGAGAGGATATTCCTTTTCCACCCCCCCCCCCCCAGGATTACGGGGGGTGGGGGGAGTTCTGTGGGGGCTTTCCTCAGTCCAAGATTTATGGTGGCCCCCGAACCTGTTATCGGGTGAGGAGCTGCCGCGGGGGCAGTAGTTGATTGTTGGGAGTGACAGCCTACAGCCCTGAGTCGCCCCCCTCAGCGCTGAAGCTGGGAAGGAAGGCTGAGTGCGAGGGGTAGAAAAGTCACATGGCAAAGAGGCTCCAAGGTAAGAGCAGAGCGAGGGAGGACAGATTGACTAGATTGTAAACTCTGACGAGCAGGGACTGCCTTTTTGCTTATATTTCTGTACAACGCTGCGTGTGAAGCTGTATAAATGCTAAATAGTAGTAGTAGTAGTAGTAGTGTAGGAACCCCTAGCAACCGCTGGAACACAAGGAGACAGAGTGGCCTGCAGCTGTGTGTGTGGGAGCCTTCAGTGGCATGGGAAGCTCCCACCTCTGTGTTTAGGTGTGTTTTAACCCCCCACTGTGTTTTGGGCACCTGGGTGAGGCAGTCACCGGAAAATAAAGCAAGACAGAGCAGCTTCTTTCTAGGAGGCCATTTGCAGTTTCCTTTCAATTTCAGTTAATTAGATTTTGGTAAAGTGGTTTTTTATTTTATTTTAGTTCAGGTACTCTAGTGCTCCGCGCCTGAGCCAGTGGAGGTGCACTGTACTAGGGATCCTCTTACCTACCCAGGTACAGATTAAGGGCATTCTGGGAAGTGCCTGCAGCCCTTCCCACTATGCCGGCCAGACCACAATGCCTGGTATGGGATGGTATCAAGGGAGGTGAACCCCACTTCATGCCACATTGTTAAGTTTTGAGCTGTATAACACAAGGAATGCTTATTCAGTGCACAATGACTTGATGCAGACCTGTGGAAAAAGCCCAACTTATTTTGTTGCTGGGCAGATTTCAGAGAGCTATTGTACTTGGTTAGGTAATATAAGTGACAATTTGTTGAGACATTGTGACTTTCTCCTGGGATGGGTCAGGCAAAAGGTTAGAGACATAATTAAGTGAAAGATAAGCAGGAAAAAGTGCTGCATAGAGGTTTGTAGTAGCTACAGTTTTGTTCTGTGAAAAATAGGAAGTACCTGCAAATAAGAAATGTATATAACTAGAAAGATAGACAGTTAGTGGATAGGAGACAAATGAAATTCTTCCATCTGTCTATGGTCAGGGCGTAACCTGACATGATCATCCCTAGTCTCTTAGCTCAGATTTTATTTTATTTATTTATTTGCTTTTATATACCGCCCCTTCCAGAGATCAAGGGTGGTTTACAATGAATATAACACAATTACATTATAACATAGCACTCACTTTTAACATCTTAAAAGTTGTTTAGCAAAAGAGCTAAATAACATATTAAAGTAACTTATTTACAGAGTATTTTGGAATATACTAGCTATTCCATTTTCAAAGGGTGATATTACGTGTAAGGGAAGCTGTTCTCCTTATAAATATATTAACTTTTACTCAGAAAGTGTCAGAGTCTGATTGGATCAGTGTATGGTCCATGTCATATCTGTGAGGTACAACACGGCAGTGCAATCTAAAAATCCTCAAGATATGCGGGACCCAACGGGGAGCGGTCTTGGAGGCAGGCATCTGCCTAGACTGCATGCAAGAGCCTAAGTCAGTGGAGCAGGGCCTGCAGGACGAGAGTCCCTCCCGGTCGCAAGAGGCCCTGGAGGCGGGGGATGCCGTGTTACCTTCAACGGATCCGGCTCCCGGTACCTGCATGATGCCTGGGCCATCCACCCCTCAAACCCAGGGAGCAATAGGGCTCCTGGGGGAATTCTTACCAGAATTTGTCTTACTTTTGCATAACATGTTTTGCCTACATCAACAGGGCTTGGCAAGCGCCTCCTCAGCCCTCGAATGCGGGGCTAAGAGGGCGTCGGACGCAAAAGAGCATGAGTCTGGGGCTGTGATGTCTAAGTGGGCTAGAAGCTCAGAGGAGTGGCAGCAATCGCCATTGCCTGTGGAGTTGGATGGGGAAGACCTCGACACGGAGCTAGATCTGCAGGAGGAGTTGGAAGAAGAAGAGCTCCCAGAACAGGAGGATCAAGTCTCGATTTGTTCAAGTGTTCCACCGGGAGGAGCTGCTGGCACTCATCTTGGAGTCCCTCAAGGCCCTGAATATGCCTACTAACCTCCCAGCAGAGGAAGAGGTGCTGGAGGATCCGCTGCTCCAGGTGGTGCAGAAATCACAGAAAGTCTTCCCGGTACAGTGAGAATAGTACGACAGATGATCCAGGATAAGTGGGAGCTGCCAGGGGCCAGCTTTAATAGGGTGCGATCCATGACGTACCTGTACCCACTGCCGGAGCAAGAACAAGAGCTCCTGTGATCACCCAAAGCTGTGTCGGCAGCAGTAGAAGAGACCTTTACTCGTCTCCTGCAGCTAAAAGCCGTGGAACCGGTTCTGCGAGACCAGTAGGGCTGCGGTCGATACTCCATGTATTTCATGGTGCCCAAAAAGGAGGGTTCTTTTTGCCTGATTCTCAACCTCAAGGGCATAAACGGCTGCCTCCGCGTACCGCATTTCCACATGGAAATGCTGGGATCAGTAATAGTGGCGGTAGGAAGCGGAGCGTTCTTGACGTCTCTTGATCTCACATAGGCATATCTGCATATTCCCATCCATCCAGAACATCAGCAGTTTCTCCACTTTATGGTGCCAAGGGGCCATTTCCAGTTTCTAGAATTGTCCTTTGGTATGGCCACCGCCCCCCATACCTTCACCAAGGTCATGGTGGTGGTGACGGCAGCTCTCCGCAAGGAAGGGGGTTCTCGTCCACCCGTACCTAGACAATTGGAAGATCCGGGCAAAGTCCAGGGAAAGAGCAACAGCACAGGTGGTGGAGTTCCTTCAAAGTCTCGGTTGGGGGGTCAACCTGGCCAAGAGTCAGTTACAGCCTGCCCAGGAGCTAGAGTATTTGGGAGTGTGCTTTTATACCCATGTGGGCAGGGTTTTCCTGCCATATCACCGGGTGCAGAAGCTACGACAGTTGATACAGCAGTCCTGAAGATGGCGAGACCTTTGGCGTCGCATTATCTGCAGGTTCTGGGGACCATGGCAGCCACTCTTGAGCTAGTCCTATGGGCAAGGGTGCATATGCTCCATCGGTGGTCCCATCAAAGTCAACACCTGTCCCAAGTACTCCCCTGGAGAGCCCTCAGGTGGTGGCTGTATCCGGGGAGCCTGGAAGGTGGCATGCCACTTGAGTCCCTGGTGTGGGTTCCACTGATGACCGATGCCATTCTGTTAGGTTGGGGAGCCCATTGCGGAGGATGCTTTGTTCAGGGACAGTGGAGCCTGCAGGAGGCCCTGTGGTTGATCAACAGGCTCGAGATGCGAGCGGTGACCTTGGCACTAGAAGGTTTTGAGTCATGATTGCAGGGGAAGACAGTCCGAGTCCTCTCGGACAATGCAACCATGGTGGTCTACATCAACCAGCAAGGAGGCACGGGCAGTGCAGACCTGGAGGAGGAGGCCGAAAGACTATTTGGAGGGGCAGAGATTCATCTCCAGGCATTAGTGGTGGTGCACGTAGTGGGAATTGACAATGTGACGGCAGACTACCACTCTCCGGGGTCCACGCACACTCAGCTGAGGTAACTCAACTAGGGGGTGTTCGAGCAGGTGGTCCGCTGATGGGGCACACCAGTCATGGACCTAATGGCAACGTTCGAGTCGTCCAAGGCCTGCGGGGTTTTCAGTGGAAGAAGAGAAAGGATGCCCGAGGGTCTGGATGCTCTAATTCAGCGGTGGCCCGAAGAGGGTGTCTCCTATGTTTTTCCCGGTGGGCGCTCATAGGCCAGGTAGTGCAACGGATAGAGGCACACCAGGGATTAGCAAGTCTGGTGGCACTGGACTGGCTGAGGTGCCTGTAGTAGGTCGACCCGATTAGGATACTGGCGGATCGACCATGGAGGCTTCCAGGTCGGAAGGACCTCTTGACAAAGGGCCACTTTGCATGCCCCAGATGGATTGATTCTTGCTCATGGCATGGCTCTTGAAAGGGCAAGATTGAAGAAGAGAGGATATTCGGGCTCGGTGATAGCGACCTTTCTACAGGCCCAAAGAGGTCTGCGAACCTGGTGTGCATCCGCGTAGGATGCATCTTTGAAATGCAGTGTGGAGAGAGGCAGGTGCACCCTTCCACTGCCTCCGTCCTGGACATCTTGGCGTTCTTGCAATCCGGTTTTGATAAGAGTCTAGCCGCCCGTTCCTTGAGGGTGCAACGGGCGGCAATTTCCTGTTATTGCAGGAAAGTCTACAGGGTGCCATTACACACCCAGAGGTGCTGAGATTTCTAAGGGTGGTGACCCACCTTTGTCTGCCTAGAAGGGCGGTAGTACCACCTTGGGATCTCTATCTGGTGCTAATGGCACTCTCTGGGGTACCCTTTTGAGCCGTTGAGTCAAGCCTCCCTGAAGGATTTGACTATGAAAATGATATTCCTGGTGGTGATTTCCGCGGTACGCAGGATTTCAGAGCTTCAGGCCCTGTTGTGCCTGGAGCCATTCCTTTTCTTCTCCAAGGAGAAAGTGGTCTTGCCCCCCCGTACCTTCATTTTTTCCCAAGGTGGTGTCAGCATTTCATGTAAATCAGGCCGTTTCCTTACTGGCTCTGGCGAGCACGGATGTGGGCCCTGCCACTCCACAGCTGTGCTGCCTGGATGTTAAAAGAGACCTGTGAAGGTATGTGAAAATGGCATCGTCCTTTCGGAGATCGGACCGTCTGTTGGTTCTGTTTGGCGGGCCGCACAAAGGTGAGGCGGCAGCTAAGGCCTCCATTTATAGATGGATCAGGGAAGCAATTGCATCGGCATACATCTTGAAGGGTAAAGCAGTGCCGGTGGGGTTGCGGGTGTATTCCACGAGGGCTCAAATAGCCTCGTGGGCAGAGTATAGTTTTAGTTCCACTGGTGGAAATCTGTAGGGCGGCAATATGGTTGTTGCTGCATACTTACTCTCTAAGCATTATCACCGCGATGTCCAGGCAGTAGGGGATGCTTGTTTCAGATTGGCAGTGCTTCAGGCCGGTTGGTCGGGTCCCTCCCATTAGTTTAATTGCTCTGATACATCCCAGAGATGCGGGACTGGACTGGAGGGATGATAAGGAAAGAGAAATTAGACTTACCTGCAAATTGTTGCTCCTTGAGGAACTCCAGTCTAGTCCTGGAACCCTCCCTCAGTGCTTTCTGTGATAAGCTGTGTGCACCCCAATCCTGAAGCTGGTTCCCTTGGTGGAGAAAGTGACCAGGAGGAGCCGGGAAGTGGGGTGTAATCGGCGTGGGGGGGGGGGGGGGAGGCGCGGATTGGAAGAGCTGTCATTTGCTTGCTCCCCGCTGGTTGGAATTGCTCGGGTGTTCAACAGGTATCCTTCCCAGGGGATGGAGGTGGTTCTAGTTTATTTAGGTGTGGAAGTGTTTGTTGCATGTTTAACTACTTATTTGTTGCTCCTCTGAGTCTGTTTTGTCAATAGGTACTGGGGCTGGTAGGCAGTGCCAACTGCAAAAGTACACTAGTGTCATCAAAAAGACTACATTGCTCAGTCTCCAAGCTGCTGGAAGAGGTACACTACCCAGAGTTGTGGGACTGGACTGGAGTTCCTCAAGGAACAACAATTAGCAGGTAAGTCTAATTTCTCTTTACCTCTCTGGTGTTTAAAACCATTCTCAAAAAGCTTAAATTTTGAGTTTTGGAGTTTGCTCCTTAATTGGCTCTGATTGGTTATCTAGTTTATAAAGTCAGGACTTGCACATGTGCAAAATAGACTGCTTACATTTTTAAGTGCCACTATTTGCACATTCAAAACCCTACGTTATACCCCTTTTCTTTGGACTGTATTTCTTTGTAAAATGTCTGGCCCCGCTCTACATTCTGCCAACTACACGTGTATTTTACAATAAGCTGTGCATTCAGCAAGTCTTTAGCAAAATACTTTGCAAATTGTGAACGTCCAGACTCTGTGGTAATGAAGAATTATTTTTCCTTGTAAGGTAGAAGAAATAGGAAAACCACTTTGATACAATCATCGTGGTCCCTCCGTACTTGCGTAAGTTTCCCATAGTGGAAAAACTAGCTATAATCCTTATATTAGAAATGGACAGTTTGGAGACTAGTAGTTATGATTTTTGAAATATGGTTTTAATATATCAGGGGAACTGTATTATTCAAAACAGCTTTTTAGGAGCAAGCACTCTTCTGAGAAGAAATAGTAATGGAAATGTTCATGAGCCTACTCAGGCTCAGACACAGAGAACCTGTTTTTCAGGTCATGTTATCGTACATCTGCATAGATTTTGCTTATGAGCTCATTTTTTGTGTGTGATGGTGGGGATACTTAAATAGGTGTGTTCAAGTGTTTTAATAAAAATATTTTAAATATGCAGAGTTGTAGAACCTAAAGGCTTTGAGCCAGGAACTATTTCAGTTTGTGTTTTTTTTAAACAGGGTTATGAAAAGCAAAGGAAGGAAGGCAAGAGACAGTATTAGAACAGCTTGAGAAAACTCCTTTGGCTTCATTGTCTCTTTAAAGCCAGAGAAAACAAAGACATGGGCAATTGGGTCCTTCTCGCATGATGGAAAATCTAAACCATTAACATGGCTGCCCTGTTTAACTTGTTTAATTCTCATTTTAAAATTCAGTCCTGTACCAGCTGTGTGACCACTGAAGAGTCTTTAGTAATCTATTTTGTAGTTGAGAATCAAAAACAAAGTGGAAACGCCTGACATAGTTTGTTTTTATTTATAGGCCAACAGACCCTGGTGCTAGTTAATAAGGGGATTACAACCCCAGACAGGGGGGGGGGGGCATATTCAAACCCATTAACTGTTTAGTATCGAGGTGTTCTGGGGACGGCGCTGAAGATAACCGGGCAGCAGTGATATTCAGCCGCTTCCCTGTTACCTTAAAGTGGCTAAAGTTAGGCAGAATAAAAGCTGTCCTAATTTTAGCCGCTTTAGCTAACTGAGCAGCTGCTGAATATCGCCACTGTCCAGTTAGCTTCAGTTCTATCTGGTCATCCCAGATATTCAATTCTACTGGCCGGATATGACCCCAGAATTGAATATCCGGGTCTAAGTTAAAGCGGTGATGGCAGGGCCGGCCTGTCTATTATGCGCGAATGTTGTTCGCACAGGGCCCCACGCGAACTTCATTCCCACATGTAAATCCTTGCTTTGCAATGTCGGCTTCAGAGGGAGCCCGGGAGGCCCACCTGAGACCCCTGCTCACTTCTCCACAGCCGCCACTGTGAAGAGTGGCATGTTCCCTACGCTGGCAACTGTATTCTCATGAAGCGCGCAAGTGCTGGGAAACAGGAAATGTCCTTTAACCCTTACCTGGCACTGGCATGCTTTCCGAGAATACAGCTTCCAGCGTAAAGGAAAATGCCGCTCTTCACACTGGTGGCTGTGTACTGGTGAGCCGGGGGGCCTCAAGCGGGCCTCCCCGGCTCCCTCTGAAGACAATCAGACATGCATGGGGCTCTTCGGGGGGGGGGGGGGCTAGGATAGGACTGAAAATGGGCTGATGGGGCAGCTTAGACTGGAAATGGGCTGATGGGGGCTTGGACTGATTGGGGGAGCTTGGACTGGAAATGGGCTGATGGGGGCTAGGATAGGACTGGAAATGGGCGGATGGGGGGGCCTAGGACTGGAAATGGACTCATTGGGGGGGCTGGGACTGGAAATGGGGAGCTTGGACTGGAAATGGGCTCATTGGGGGAAGGCGTGGACTAGAAATGGGCTGATGGGGGACTTGGACTGGAAATGGGCTGATGGAGGGATGGGAGAATGGGACTAGAAGGGAGCGGATGCTGAGTGGGGATGGTACTAGAAAGAAGCTGATGTTGGGGGAGGACTAGAAGGGGATGGGGCTGGGGGAGTGAGAATGGAGAGGGGGAAAAGAGATTTTGTGTGTGGGGGAATTAAAATCTACGATTGGCTGGGTATTGGGACATAAGTGGGGAGTGAGGATGGAAGGGTGAAATTTGGATGAAAAAGGAATAAAAGAAATGGAAGAAAAAGCAAAAGGGGGAAAGATCAGTATGTTAAAGCAGAAGTGGAGAGAGAATGGAAAAAAACTAGAAAGGACAAATGGACAGCAGACAATGGAGAGTTAGCAGAAGACACGAAGAAACCAGAAGAAAACAACTGGAGCACTTGCAACTTAAAAGTAAAATGCCCAAACAACAAAAAGTAGAAAAATAATAAATTCAAAATAAAAAAGTAAGTGGAATATGTCCGCTTTGGGAAATGTGCATTGCTAACGTCTTTGCGTTTTTTGTTTAGTACAAGAGGAAATTAATTTACAGTTTTATTTCTCCAGTGTTGTTGTACATTTGAAGTTTAGCTTTTGGGGTTTCCAGTTTTATTATTCTCTTCCTATTTCTGCACACTGGGCGGAGGGTTTTAACATTTTATCCACAATGACGTCTAAATCTTTTTCCTGGGTGGTAGTTCCCAATGTGGAACCTTGCATCGTGTAACCATAGTTTGGGTTGATCTTTCCTAGGTGCATAACTTTGCAATTGTCCACATTAAATTTCTTCTGCCATTTTGATGCCCAGTCTTCCAATTTAGCATGATCCTCTTGCAATTTTCCACAGTCCTTATGGGTTTAAATAGTTTTGTGTCATCTGCAAATTTGATAACCTCACTCGTTATTCCCTTTTCCAGGTCATTTATGAATATGTCAAACAGCAGCGGACCCAGCACAGATCCCTGGGGCACTCCACTATTCACCTTTCTCCATTGGTAAAATTAGCCATTTAGCCCTACCCTCTACTTTCTATCTTTTAACTAGTTCCTGATCAACAATAGTACACAGACCTATACCATGACTTTTTAGTTTTGCCAAAAATCTCTGATGAGGGACCTTGTCAAAGGCTTTCTGAAAGTCCAGATACACTATATCAGCCGACTCACCTTTGTCCACCTGTTTATTCACACCTTCAAAAAAAACATAACAGATTAGTAAGACAAGATCTTCTTTGTCTAAAGCCATGTTGCCTGTCTCCCATTAAGCCATGACTATCTAGATGTGCAGTAATTTTGTTCTTTATGATGGTTCTTCCATTTTTCCCGTACTGACATCAGGCTCACCGGTTTGTAGTTTCCCGGATCACCCCTGGAACCCTTTTTAAAATTTAAAAATTGGCGTTACACTGGCCATCCTCTAGTCTTCAGGTATTACAGATGATTTTAATGATAGTTCACAGATTACTAATAGCAGGTCTGCAATCTCATATTTCAGTTCTTTCAACACCCTTGGATGTATACCATCCGGTCCAGGTGATTTGCTACTCTTCAGTTTATCAAACAGTTGTAATACATCTTCCCGGTGTATCGATATTTCTTTAAATTCTTCCACAGTATCACCTTTAAATACCACGTCATTCATGGGTAACATCCCTACATCTTCCTCAGTAAAGACCGAAGCAAAGAATTCATTCAGTCTCTCCGCCATTGTCTTGTCTCCTCTTAGTGTTCCTTTGATCCCTCTATCATCAAATGGTCCAACTGACTCTCTCACAGGTTTTTTGCTACCAATGTACTTGAAAAAGTCTTTCTTACGTGTTTTTGCTTCAACAGCAAGCTTCTTTTCAAATTCTCTTTGCCTGCCTTATCAATGTCTTGCATTTAACTTGCCAGTGCTTGTGCTGTTTCCAGTTTTCGTCATTTGGCTCTTTTATCCATTTCATGAAAGATGCGTTTTTGGCAACAACAGCCTCTCTGTCCTCACCTTTAAACCATGCTGGCAGTTTATTGGACTTCCTTCCACTTTTCTTAAAGCGTGGAATACAGCTGGTCTGAGCTTCCAAGATAGTATTTTAAACAACACCCAAGCTTGATGTAGGTCTTTAACCTTTGCAACTGCTCCTTTTAG
Source organism: Ichthyophis bannanicus (assembly GCA_033557465.1). Taxonomy (NCBI): domain Eukaryota; kingdom Metazoa; phylum Chordata; class Amphibia; order Gymnophiona; family Ichthyophiidae; genus Ichthyophis; species Ichthyophis bannanicus. The sequence continues at coordinate 499,789,946 of CM066035.1, forward strand.
TTTTTTCTTAACTATTTTCGTCATTTTATCATAGTCTCCCTTTCGAAAGTTAAAAGTTGGTACTGTGGATTTCCTTACCATCCCTCCTCCATTAATTAAATCAAACGCGATCATGCTATGATCACTTTTGCCAAGTGGCCCCAACACCCCTATTGCTTGCACCAGATCTGATGTTCCACTAAGGACTAGGTACAAAATAGCTTCTCCTCTGGTCGGTTCATGAACCAGCTTCTCCAAGAAGCAGTCATTTATTTCATCTAGAAACTATCTCCCTAGCTTGTCCTGCTATGACACTGACCCATTCAATACCGGGGTAGTTGAAATCATCCATTATTATTACTATGCTGTAAAATTTGTTATCTTCCCTGATTTCTTTGAGCGTTTCATCATCCATTTCTTCATTCTGGCCAGTATACCCCCACTACCATCGCCCTCCCCTTTTTACATGGAATTTCAAACCATAGAGATTCTACAGCAAATTTTGTTTCCTGCAAAACTTTAATCCTTTCCTTATTGTTCCTCCAGTTTAGTCCTCTACCTCTGGGTTGTGCACCTCTTCCTGCAGCTTGGAGACTGGGCATGTCAAAGTCGTGACATCACTGGATATAGCCTGCTGGTATCTCCCATCAGCCTCCAGTGTGTCCAGTCTCCTTGCAGCAGGAGGACATAGTGAGCCTAGCTTCTGGGCTTACTTGGGGGAACAGATAAGGAGCATTTAGTGTGACAAATTCTATTCTGATTTTACTTTTGATTTTTACCTTTAATTTACTTTTAATTTTACTTTTAATTCAGTTACCTTTGGTTAATTGGCAATCAGGGATTAGTTCCCTTTAGTTAGGAACAAATTTCCTTATTTACAGTAATTTTAAATTTGAGCCTGGCTCTTTAAATTAGTAGCAGCTCTCGCCTTCCCTCCTTGTCAGTTATTTTCACTTGCTGCAGGCATTTGCCGGTGCGGATCTCTCTCCCTTGACTGTACGGGAGAGAGTTCCAGGACCCGTACAGCCACACTGAAGCTATGTGAGACGGAGCCTCTTAGTTGCTGCGGGAATTTAATTTTACTCTGTAGAACCGGCTGAGTGATCCTCGCCACGGCTGCCAGGCGCATCAGCGCGGCTTGAGGATCAGAGGAATTCAAGGTGGTAGGAGCAGGCTGTGTGGCTTTCTGCCCTGCAGGTAAGGCCTTCAGGCTCGGTCGGTCTGCTGAGGCCTCATTTTTGCTGCGGCTGTTGTTCTTGGTGCCAAAATTCATTGGCGAAGGGGCGGCCATTTCCTCTCTAGGTATTTGGACCGCATGGCGAGAGCTGCAGTGAGCTGCCTGTGTGAGGAAAACAACAGGCAGAATAGCTAGATTTTTGGGCCTAGTGTTTGTTTCTTTCTTTTGTTTGTAGGGTTTTTTTTTTAGGCTCAGGGGGTTCCTCAGCCTTAAGGGGGGACTGTTGTCAATCCTCTTTATAAAATAAATAAGAATAAACTTAAAAATAGGACAGCAGTTTTGGCATTGATCCCTGATACCACATGTTCTTTCCCTCCTAATCATGTCTCTGAGGAGCATCTGTTAAGTCCCAGGTTATTAGGCAATTTGCCAGCTTTTAGGTTCAAGGGCAGAGCCCTAACTTGTAGTTGGAAGGAGGGACAGCCTGGAAGTGTGCTTTTATGTATTCTATAGTGAAAGTTGCCCAAAATTCACAGGGACAGATTTAGGAAACCTTAGGATATAAAAAAACAAACAAACAAACAATAGACTGTCAACCAAGAAGTGCCTGTGCTACAGTCTATGACCACCAGAGGGCAGCTGGTACACTCAATAGTGCCTTTCTATGACTGTGTGTATGCAGCCATTATCTGCAAGTCAGGAAAGAAATGCCACAAAGCAGCTGTAATGTTCTGAAAATCCAGATTATATGATCGAGATTTAAAACTCTTAACTTCTGTATCGTTGGTCGGGCTCTGGTGCTCTAAAGGCCGCCGAATGGCAGCGCTGCTCATGAATCACATATAATATTCAGTGCCCCCATCCCTGGGGGTGGGGGTGGTAAAATACAAAATCATATTACTCATCAGGTTCACACAGGCAGCAACCTCTAAGACCTCCATTTGCAAGGTGGTCGGTGTATTCCACTGCTATTTCTCTGACTGCAGGAAGGCCAGGGGAGGTGCCTGTGTGTTTCATAGCAACACTTAGCATGCCCTTTCCAGGAAATTCTCATCTATTACTAGAGCAGGTTTCATTTCATTTCATTTCTCTGGTTGTGGTTAATGCACAGCGTTAGGGGCTGTGTTCGAAAGCTTGGGTCCCACGGACTTCGGTGGGATTTCAAAAAGAAAAAAACTCGCTTTAGTGAGAGATAGCCTTGTTCATTTTTAGCTAACTCTGTTGATTTTACTTTTGATTTTTACCTTTTGCGTCCTGAATCCCAGGGACGGGACACTGTTTGCTTCCAGGAGTTCTACTTTCTATTTTGCTCTTCAGCTCCCTGGCAGACGCAGCAGGCTGGCAGGGGGTATGCAACGCCTCCTGCAATGCAGAATCCCCCAGGATAAGGGGGGAAGGACAACTGGGTGCAGCGGGGGCTGGTAGCTTCTTGCAAAGCTATAGGAGCAGTTCGGGTAATTTTAGCTGACCTGCTTTGATTTCATTGGAGTTGGCGGAAACTTGGTTTTTGGAGTCCTATACTTTAAAAAAAAAAAAAAGAAAAGAAAAAAGGGCATAGCTATGTTGATTTACAAGAATCTCCTTCCGCTATCCATAGAAGGTCCTATAAATTTATTTATTTATTTATTTATTATATTTATTTATTATAAAGCGTTAAAGTCGGTTTATATGGCAGGGTAATATTTTTGCTTAGCTGCTGTGATATAGCGCTATGATCCGCTGTAAACGTATTCAAGTCAAAAGGAATTATGGTGAGAACTCTCTTGGACAGATGTAACAGGTGCTTGGGTGAGCGCCATGGCCAGTCCACAGATGTGGAATGCTCTGCCATAAGCATTATGTCATGAGAGGGGTTTTTATAGTTGTGTGGTTTCTCAATGGAAAATTGTTCCTGTTTAGTTTGGCTTTGCCCAAATTATAAGATTTTATGGTAGATTTGTAATGTCTTAATTTTGGCTATATGTGGTTTAATTTTACATATGGAAAAGGCAGCTCAGCAGAGAGATGTTGCAAAATAGAACTCTGGCCTTTGAAGCTATCTATGCTCCTATTCCATTTATCAGAGGTTCTCCAGTACGGAGTCTCTGCTAGCGTTCAGCGAATGCCTTAATGGGGGGCCAGAAGCACACAGCCCGGCTAGTTCTCTAGCAGCAATGGCAGCGGCTCAGACTCTAGTAGGCATACTTCATATGCTGGGCTTACAAGATGGCTTCCGCGCTGATCGGCATCAGCCAAGGTGACTGCCGGTTTAGACTATGGATGTGGAGTCAGCCTGGAGGAGGGGCCTTGCGTTCTCTGGACAATGCCCTGCATACACTGAATCACTTCAATTCGATCAGCTACTGGCAGGACACAAGGCACTCTCACATGCTTTTTTGCTTCAGTGGTCTAAAAGTGGAGTCTTTACCAGGTGGTATAATGGGAACTTGCCTGCAGTTTCTCGGCTTCTTCATTGCTGACTCAATTGCCACTGCGGAATGAGAGCTGTATTTCATATCACCAGGTGCTAGTTGAACTTAAAATATAAAGTCCATCTTTGTGCAGTCAGACGGAATGGGGCGTTACTCTAGCAGGAAGGCCGTGGATTAGTATGCCTGTGTTTGGGAGTTTTTTCTACTTCATATTGTTGGCACGGAAAGAGCGTCTCTTAACATATGCTGAAGGAATTTTTGGTTAAGAGGTGTCTTTGTAAAAAAAAAAAAAAAGTATTCAGCTGTCCTGAATTCGTCTATTCTTGATTGACATTTTGAGGCTAAGCAGGGGCAGGCCTGGGTACTACGTGGGTGGGTGCACACCTTGCACTACCAGGGGGTGTGGACTCACTGTATGGAAGAGAGCCCTAGCAGTCTTCTTTATCGCAAGATAGGAAAGTAGATGGTTCACTGAAGCGATCGTTGGGGGCAATGCTCTGGCCTTACAAGCTCCCATTTGTGAAGCCTGGGGAGGCGAGAGCATGCTTCAGGTGTTTGCAGTGTTTACGGCAGTCGACTCGCCTGGAACAGGAAAGGATCAGGGAGTTGAATTGACTAGAGCCTGATTTGCTTTATGGGGCAAATGTGCATTATGGCTTAATTCAAGCGCTAGCTAATATTATTGGCTTCCTTGGGGTTCACCCGGAGGTCTCTCTGGTGGAGGAATGGGACAGCTGATGGTTCGTCCAAGTCGAGGGTCAGTAAGCTCCCAATTAAGTCTTTGTCTTGTCCTTTCCCCGTGGGCTCTCATAGGGCAACTAGTTGGCGTATCGAGGCTTTCGGAGAAAGGTACTCTTGGTAGCGCCCAGTTGGACGAGACGGCCGTAATAGGCTTTTCTCATTCGCCTACTCGACAGGCTTTTCCTAGAAGTTGTCGGTGGCGGACGTTCTGCTGTGGCTAGGTCTGCGACGAATGTCTCAGGTGGATCGGTGCCCGCCTACGGTTTGGCCTTTGAATGGGCGGGGCTGAAGAAGAAGGGTTATTCTGCGGCAGTCTTCGCCACCTTGTTGAGAGCAAGGAGGCAGGCTGCTTCTGCTACATAGGTCCGTGCTTAGCGCCTTTTGGAAGGCTGCTGTTCACGGTGGCAAGTCCGGGCGACAAAGGTGTCTGTATCCTTGGCCTGAGTTCTCTGCAGGACAGTGTCTGAAGGAACTAGCGGCCAGTTCCTTAAAGGATCCAGCGGACGACTGTTTCCGGCTGTAGAGGTTCTGTGAAGGGAATAGCGCTAGGTGTTCGATCGATGTGTAGCGTTTCCTTAAGTTGGGATCCGACTGCGCTCCTCAAGGGGAGTTCGGGTGTCGCTGGGGGATCCCGATTGGGCCTTAGAGGCGTTAGCTAAAGAGCCCTTTGATTCTTTACTCCAGGCGTCTGTAAAGGATTTTCTGTTATAGACAGTGACTTTGATAGCTCGTTGTTCAGCGCGACAAGTTTCGGAGTTTTAGGCGTTGTCATGTAATGAGCCGTTTTCACCCTTTCTGGATAGAGGGTGGTGTTTGCGAGCAGTCCTGTCGTCCTTCCAAAAGGTGGTATCTGATTTTTCTCCTGAGCCTATTGGTTTCTCTTCCAGTTCTCAGTTTTTCTGGAAGGGGAGGTTTTTATTCGTAGCTTACGCCGATAGGAAACATTAAATGCAGGGTGCGGCGTTCGTTTCTTTGTTTTTGTGTGCTGGTTGGAGGTCCCCACAAAGGGGAAGCAGCAGCGAAGGCAGCCATTTCGCACTGGGTTAAGGCAGTGGTTGCCTCAGCTTTCTGGTGGCGAGGTTGTATGATTCCGGGGGGCTTTCTGACTCTTGCTACCAGGGCACAAGCAGCTTCATGGGTGAATCACTGTGTCTTTCCACCAGGGGGGATTGGTAGAGCAGCTTCCAGGTCGTCTCTTCATTTCCTCAGTAACCACTACTGCCTAAATGTTTTGGCAGTAAAGGATGCCTGTTCCGGGTCGACGGTGTGGTGAGTTGGCTGGATAGGTCCCTCCCAATGATTACTGCTCTGTTACATCCCAGAGGTAGAGGACTAAACTGGAGGAACGATAAGGAAATAGAAATTTTATTTATTTATTTATTTAATGGTATTTATATACCGCCTTATCATTCAATCAAAGTGGTTTCCACGGCAAACAATCAAGGGGGCGAATGTTTTCATGCAGTGTACAGAGTGGTGTGTATGTGTTGGCGGGGATGTGATTAGATTTGGTTTATCTACATAGTGCGCTATTATACATCACGAGCTATTATACAGTCTTATATACAGTCTTGGGGTGGAGGGGGGGTTGATGATCTGACTTGTATGCTGGTTCAGGGGGTATGTCCATAGTAATCGATGAACAGGGTTGTCTTCAGCTGTTTTCGGAAGTCCTTGATTTCTGTGGTTAGTCTCAGATCATCTGGAAGGGTGTTCCATATGGATGGAGCAGCCAGGGAGATTGCTCGTTGTGCGGTGTCTTTGCGGGTCTTGGTGAAGTCTTTTGGGGTGTTAACCCGATTGGAGGTGCCTCCTCTTCTTGGCCGTGTGCTTGTGTCGGGTTGTATGAGTGTGTGTAGGCTTATGGCGGAAGAGTGTTGTTTGATCTTGAATATGTTTATGATAGTCTTGTATTTGATGCGTGAGATGATTGGGAGCCAGTGCAGTTCTTTCAGTATGGGTGTGATGTGATCGTGTCTTGTAGTACCGGCTATTATGCGGGCAGCTGTGTTTTGGGCCAGTTGTAGTGGTCTGAGGGTCTGCTTTGGTAGCCCGGTGAATATTGGATTGAAGAAGTCTAGTAGAGGGGTTATCAGTGCCTGGCAAACGGTGCGAAAGTGCTCTGGGTCGAGGAGGGGCTTGAGTCTTCTGAGTCGCATTCTTAGGTATGCACTTTTGGTTGCTCTGCCTATGTGTGCTTGGAGGTTAAGTTCTTTGTCCAGGATGACTCCGAGGTACTTAACTTCTGATTTTATGGGAATGAGTGCATCTCTTATCTTGATGTCGGGTGGGGGGATAAAGGCCGGGTTTCGCGTGATGATCAGTGCCTCCGTCTTGCTGTAGTTGATTGATAGGTTGTTTTCCTGAAGCCAGTTTGCCATTTGGGTGAGGCAGTTTGTTATGTTGATGTAGTCCGGATTGTCGACTGAGATGGGTGTGTAGATCATGATGTCATCTGCGTAGATTGTTTAATGTATGTGGTGCTGATGATGGCACATATTGGCCGGATGTATAGGTTGAATAGGAGAGCTGAAAGGGCCGAACCCTGTGGCACTGCTTGTTTGACTTTTATGGGTCGAGATGTGTTGTGTCCTACTTTGACCTGTATTTGTCTGTCGGTTAGGTATGAATGGAACCAATTCAGGGTGGCACCATGTAGACCGATGTTCTGTAGCCTGTCCAATAGAGTCTTGTGGTTAACTGTGTCAAATGCAGATGAGATGTCAATGAATATCATGAGTATGCCTTTCTTGGTGTTGTCTATGATGCGGAGGACACTGTCAAAGAGGTATATCAGAAGAGTTTCTACCCCGTGGTTGGGGCGGAACCTGTGTTGATTGTTGTCCAGGGGAGCGTGGTTGTCTATGTGTTCTTGTAGTTGGTGCTGTACAGTTTTTTCGATGATTTTTGCTAAAAGTGGTATGCTGGAGATGGGTCTGTATGCTGCTGGATTGTTCTTGTCAAGTGTGGATTTCTTCGGGATAGGTCTTATTGTTGCGAGCTTCAATTGATTTGGCATGCGCCCTTGGGTTAGGGAGGAGTGTACTATCTTGTGGATAGTTTGGATGAAGTTTGATTTGGTGGTCCGCAGATTTTTGTGGGTCCAGTTGCACTTTGTCTTCGGTATCCTGGTCTTTGGTAAGGGCTTTTACGATTTCAAATAGTTCTCTGGGTTTGTTGTTGGAGTTGCGTATGAGGTTTGTATGGTATTCCCTTTTTGTTTGGTTGATGCATTCGCTGTATTGTTTTTGCTTTGTTAGGTATAGTTCCTGGTTCTTGGGTGACTTGTTCTGTCTCCATCTCCGTTCTATTTTTCTGAGGCTCCTCTTTTCGTTTCTTATAGTTTTAGAGTACCATGGTTTGTGTTGTAGTTTGTTGCAGTGAAGTGTCCTGTGTCTATATTCTGTTGCTTTGGCAGCGTTGTATATGGTGGTGTTCCAGTTGGTGATTAGTGCATCTAGGTCATATGTTTCATGGTATAGGTTTTGTATTGTGTCCTGTAGGAACTGGTCTCTGTCGAAGCATTTAAATCTTCTTTGTGTGGGGGTGTTGTCCGGATATTTGTTTAGTATCTCCTCATTAGGTGTAATTTTTACTTCAACTAAGTGATGGTCAGACCATGGTACTGGTGTGGTGATGGGTGTTGATATTAGGCCTCTTGAGGTTAGGTAGTTGAGTGCAAAAATAAGGTCTGGCGAGGATCCATGTCTGTGTGTCGGGGTGGTGATTATTTGCGTGAATTGGAGTGAACTCATTGCTTGGAGAAAAGCTTCTGCATCTTTTTTGTTGGTGGACTTAAGGTTGAAGTCTCCTAGGAGTATTGTGGGTTTGTGGCTGGAGTTCACTGCGCAGACTGTCTCTAGAGTTGATGCTGGTTCTTCAGGTGGCGCATAGGGTGCTCGTAGGTGAGACATATGGCCATATGTTTGTTTTCTATTGAGATGGTGTTAGAGTGTTGGGTGTCCATGTTACTTTTTGATTTGAATTTTAGGCTGCTCTTTGCTATTATGAGTGCCCCTCCTCCTCACCTATGAGTGCGCGGGCAGTTGTATGCTGTGTATGCGTCGGGCACTAATTGATTGAGTAGGATGTTGTCAGTGGGACTGAGCCACGTTTCTGTGATGCAGAGTATGTCGGGCTGATGGTCATCTATGTGGTTAACTAGGGTATAGATCTTGTTGCATATTGACCTGGCGTTTATGAGCTCAATTGTTATTGGACTTGGGGTGTTGTGTGTCTTGTGTGGTTCCTTTGTATTGGCGTGTATGTTGGACTTGTGTTTTGCTTGTCTCTTTGTTGTAGGAGAACGTTGTGAGTCCCTGTGGGTATGCTGTTGGTCTATGTATGTCCATATAGTTGTTGGAGGCCATGGTGTGTATGTGTGTGGGTGGTGGTAATGTGTGTGAGGTGGAATGAGTAGTGTGAGTATGAAGCCGAGGGGGAAGATCAGATTTGTGTGCATGTTTTTGTTCAGTTCTGTGGTTTGCACTTACGGTTGCTGCTCTTCTCTCCTGGCTGCTTGCTGGGTCTTTTTGCTTCTTTCGTGTGCTTTTTGGTGAAGCTGTCTCTTTTTTGCTCTTTACGTCTTTGTGCCACACCAAAGGGCCCTCTGGCGAGGCCCTCAGGCGCGGGCGCGCTGGCTGGCACCGGCCTTTTCAAGCCGGCTCGGCTCCCCCTCCCACTGCCCTGATTGGGCAGGAGCCTCCGAGCAGGAGACAAAGGCTTCCCTCCTGTTCGGGCGCTCTACCCCTGATTGGGGGAGCTGCTGGACCGCTGGCTGCTCTGCTCCGTTGGAGCCGGCCTTTTCAAGCCGGCTCGGCTCCACCTCCCACTGCCCTGATTGGGCAGGAGCCTCCGAGCAGGAGACAATGGCTTCCCTCCTGTTCGGGCGCTCTACCTCCGATCGGGGACGCTGCTGGACCGCTGGCTGCTCTGCTCCATTGGAGCAGACCTTTTCAAGCCGGCTCGGCTCCGCCTCCCACTGCCCCAATTGGGCAGGAGCCTCCGAGCAGGAGACAAAGGCTTCCCTCCTGTTTGGGCGCTCTACCCCCGATCGGGGGAGCTGCTGGACTGCTGGCTTACCTGGTAATTGTCGTTCCTTGAGTGACGACAGTTTAGTCCTCATTCCTGCCCAGGGGTGTGATTTCTTCAGAGTTTATTTTCAGGCGGAGTGGAGCATCAATCTCAAGGAGTAGACAGATCCTTTCAGTTTCTAGATCGCAGTGAGTATCCCTCTCTGTTCTTACTTCCTTTTCTCTTATTTAAACAAGGTGATGGTATAGGAAACGTGTTTGCATAGGGGGGACATGAATGTAAAGTTAAAAAAAAAAAAAATAATGGAGAAAAAAAAATATAAGATGGATACGGTTAAAAAGGCTCCTCCAGTTGAGGAATGGGGAGTTATTTAAAGTTATGGTATAGTTACTTATTTGTTGTTCCTTTGAGTTTGCTTTGTCAATAGTACACTGGAGGCTGATGGGAGATACCAGCAGGCTATATCCAGTGATGTCACGACTTTGACATGCCCAGTCTCCAAGCTGCAGGAAGAGGTGCACAACCCAGAGGTAGAGGACTAAACAGTCGTCACTCAAGGAACGACAATTACCAGGTAAGTGTAATTTCTATTTCTGACTCAGTGCCCTCTCTAACATAGAGCACAACTCCTCCAACAATTTGATCTACTCTATCATTGTAATATAGTTTGTACTCAAGTATCACAGTATCCCGTTGGTTGTCCTCCTTCCACCATGTCTCTGAGATACCAATCATATCTAACTTCTCATTTAGTGCTATATATTCTAACTCTCCCATCTTATTTTTTAGACTTCTGGCAATTGCATGCAAGCATTTTAAAGACTGTATTTTGTTTATATTAATCTGGCTATCGGTAGGCAGGGGTAATTTGGAGTCTTTAAGCTCTGTCTGGTCCGTACTCAAGGGCATTTGGGCTACTTTTGTCTTTATTGGAACCTCTCTGCTGATATGTCCTAACTTCATTCTTCCTTATCGTCCCTCCATTTCAGTCTCGCACCTCTGGGTAGTGCACCTCCTCCAGAAGCTTGGAGACTGAGCATGTTATCTTTTTGATGACAGTAGTGTACATATGCAGCTGGCACTGCCCAACAGCCCCAGTAAGCTCAATCTCGAAGCAGCTGGAAGAGGTTATGAGCCAGGATGATGGACTCGCTGAAGAGACTACTAAGGAGATAGCTTTAGTTAGTTTGCTTTTATTTCCCCTGTTAAGGTGCAGGTTTCTTTGTTTTTAAAGGCAGAAGTGTAAAAAAAAAAATCAGAAGGAACAGAGAGAACACGGGGACAACAGGGCTGAGGGGAGGATAGTCCTTCTTCCCCCTCTCCCTCCAGGATTTCGTGGGGGGGGGGAGTTCTGTGGAGGCCTTCCTCAGTCCCAGACCTCTGGCTGCTCCCGAATCCGTTATCAGGTGAGGAGCCGCTGCAGGGGCTGCAGTTGCTTGACAGGAGTGAAAGCTGTCAGCCCTGAGTCACCCCCCTCAGTGCTGAAGCGAGGAAGGAAGGGTGAGCGCGAGGGGTAGAAAAGCCATGCAGCAAAGAGGCTCTCAGATAAGAGTGGCGGGGGGGAGGACAGCAGGAACCCCTAGTGACCGCCAGAACACAAGGAGACAGAGAGCGGCCTGCAGCTGCATGTTTGGGAGCCTGCAGCATTGTGGAAAACTCCCCCTGCTGCATTTAGGCGCGACTTCTTATTCAGGCCCTCATGTGTTTAACCCCCTGCTGTGTTTTGGGTGCCTGTGAGAGGCAACCTCCAGAGAATAAAGCAGGTCAGAGCAGCCTCTTCCTAGGGGGCCATTTGCAGTCTCTTTTTAATTTCAGTTTCAGTTAATTAGATTTTGGTTTGGTTTTATTTTATTTTAGTTCAATAACACTAGTTCTCTGTGCCTGAGCCTGTGGAGGTGCACTGTGCTGGGGATCCTTTTACTTACCCGGGTACAGAATGAGGGCGTTCCTGGGGAGTGTCCCCATCCCTTCCCACCATGCCGGCCAGACCCGCAGTGCCTGGTATAGGATGGTATCAAGGGGCGTGAACCCCACTTAATCCTTAAGCATTCCTTGTGTTACACAGCTCAGAATTGATTCAGTGCACAATGACTTGATGCAGACATGTGGGAAAGGCCTAATCAGATAGACCATTGTTTGTTGCTGGGCGGATTTTCAGAAGGCTGTTGTGCTAGGTCAGGTGATGTAATTGGCACTTGTTTGAAACATTGTTGCTTTCTCCTGAGAAGGGTTTGATAAAAAGTCAGAGATAGAAATAAAGATAAGTGTAAAAAATAAATAAATAAATAAAAAGAGGTTCTGTATATAGGTTTGTAGCAGCTACAGCTCTGGAGAAAACGGGAAGTACCTGCATACAAGAAATGTATGTAATTTGAAAGATAGTCAGTCAGTGGATTGGATGCAAATGAAATCCTTCCATCTTGTCTATGGTCAGTGAGTAACCTGACATAGAAACATAGAAATATAATGACAGAAAAAGACCACATGGCCTATCTAGTCTGTCCTTGGCATATCTAGTCTGTCCTTGGCATATCTAGTCTGACATGATCATCTCTTGTTGCTTAGCCAAGATTATGTACCTATTAAATCTGTAATATTGCTTGTAAGGGAAGCTGTACTCCCTTATAGCCATTTGTAGTATTAGAAGAAAAACACAAACTTTACTCAGAGAACATGTCAGTTTGGATCAGGGCAAGGTCCATTTCATATCTTTAAGATACAACACTGCAGCGCAATCTAAAAATCCTCAAGATATGCAGTCCCCGATGTGGTGTGGTCTTGGAGGCAGGTGTCTGCCTAAACTGCACGCAAGAGGCTGTCATGGGAGCAGAACCTGCAGGATGAGATGAGGTAGGAGAGTCCCTCCCGGTTGCAAGAGACCCTGGGGGCGGGGGGTGCCATGTTACCTTCAACGGATCCGGCCCCCAGTCCCTAAACGATTCCCGGACCATCCACCCCTTGAGCCCAGGGAGCAGTAGGGCTCCTGGGGGAGTTCTCACCTTTTGTGAAGCACTGCATTTCCACACAAGTAGGAAAGAAACAACAGACAGGCAAAGGCTCATAAAGAGAACACTGCCTCAGCAGTAAAACAATAGGGATTAGCTAATGATTGCGCGGGAACCCCGGGCCTACATAAGATGGCCACGGCTACAGTGCAAAAGAACAACTATGACATTCCTAACAGGGGCTCTACATTTCAAGCAAAGGAAAGAATGTGTGGCTTTTTAATTACTAGCTTTCAGCCTGAGAGTTCTTAAAAGGGTTTTGGTACATTTTTAAAACAAAGTTACATTCTTTTTGGTGCTTTAATTCAAAGGGGAAATTGTTTATTTAGTGGTGTAGATTTAAAACTCTGCTTTTAACTCTTTGAAGCTACTGACACATCATCAGGAGTTAGTTCCCTCCCTACCTCCCAACTCCCACCCACCCCATGTGAGCAGTCTTGCTTTTATAGGGCACCTCCCTAATTAGCTACACACAGGGACTTGGAACAGCACATTTAGAACACACTTAAAATAAATATAACTGCTTTTTCTCTGAAAGGACAGCTGGGAAACCGGCTGATACTTTGGTAGGTCTCTCTCTCTTTTGCTTCAACAGGTACCTAAGCTCTACCAACTGAACAATGGCTGGGAAAAATCATATTGCCAAAGCTGTCGCTCCTGTTACGGCTTCTGCCTCTGTCCACACAGAGGCCCCAGTGTTAGTTGAAGGATCTGTTCCATGCACAGGATGCCTGCATGCTGAAGCCCTCAGGAAACAGGTGGAGGAGCTCAGAGAAGAGGTGGCAAGACTGAGGAGCATTCAAGACAGTGAGAAGGACATTGATGAAATGCTTCTTGCAACATCCAAGCTCTCCAGCAGAGGAGAAGATGGGAGCCTACATAATGATGAGTCACCAGGGCCTGCAGAATCACCAATCCAACTCCTCCAGCCCTTTAATTGAAGAACCGATATGCAGCCCTGGAAGTGGAGGAGGTGAAAGCATCCCTGGAAAGGGAAGAACCAGAGCTAGAGGACCCCAAAGTTGCAGAATCAGTGACCACAGGGAAGCGAAGGGTAGTGGTGGTTGGTGACTCTGTTCTGAGGGTTACTGAGGCGTCCATCTGCCAACCAGGCTTGATATCCAGAGAGGTATGCTGTCTGCCAGGTGCCAAAATCTGAGATTTTATAGAGAGTCTGCTGAGACTCATCAAGCCTACTGACAATTAACTCAATGTTGGCCATCCATGTTGGCACAAATGATATTGCCAGGTATCCCTCTGAGCGCATCAAAAGTGACTTAATGGCTCTGGGACAGAGAGTGAAGCAGACAGATGCGCAGGTGGTGTTCTCGTCAATCCTCCCTATTGAGGGTAAAGGCCAAGGCAGAGAAGCTCGCATCCCGGAGATGAATGCATGGCTGCATGGATCGTGTCATCAAGAGCATTTTGGTTTCCTGGAGCATGGGATGCTGTTACAAGAGTTGCAGAGCAGAGATGGTGTCCATTTGTCCAAGAAGGATTGACGTGTCTTCAGTAGCAGACTAGCTAACCTAACGAAGAGGGCTTTAAACGAGATTTGTTGGGAAATGGTGAAGAAAGTCCCCAGGTAAGAGAAACATTAAATACATTTATGGAAATGGGTAAAAGGGGCAACATATGGAAAGCAGTGTGTATAAATGCCCGTAGCAGGGGAAATAAGATCGCAGATGTTGGGGCTTTAATGGGAGAGGCTGACTTGGATTTAGTGGCAGCAACAGAGACATGGTTCATAGACAACCATGACTGGGATGTAAGTATAGCAGACTAAACTTTATTCAGAAAGGACAGGGCAGGAAGAAGGGAAGGAGGAGTGTAACTATATGTAAAAAAGAATATTAAAGCTATAGAATTACAGGGTTTAAAAGGGAGAGAGGAGGCACTGTGGGTTAAATTAAAAAGAGGGAAAAAGAAATCTATCTGCATAGGCATGATATACAGAACTCCCTCACAGGGAGAAGAAGAGGACGGAGAGTTAATTGAAGACATATGCATCATTGCCAGGAAAGGGGATGTGCTACTGATAAGAGATTTCAATATGCCAAATGGCCTGTTGCAGTATCATCTAGAACAGGAATGGGCAAACTACGGCCCGCGGGCCGTATACGGCCCGGCAGGCCTTTTAATCCGGCCCGTGGAGCGCTAGCTAATTTATTCATTTGTACCGCATCACCGCTGTATCACTCTGAGCGTGGCTTAGACCGTATCGTCACTGTGTTTGACTCCGAGTGAGGCTTGCAGCGCATCACCGCTGTATCTGATTCGGAGCGAGGCTTGCACCGCATCACGACTGTGTCTGACGAGTTGACTTCTGACGTGAACGTCGCTTCCGGCTTCCGTTTTGAGCGCCGGGAGGAGATGTCCAATGCTGGCCGGAGGTCTGGCGGTTGGGGCCGCGCTTCTTCCCGTGCTGATCGGTCCGCAGGCTGCACGGAGGAGCGGGAGGAAGTGCCGGGCGAGGACGGCTATGGCGAGATGGAAGGGAACGAAGAGACGGCAGATCCGGCAGCAGTACCGGGAGCTCATCAGCTCGGTGCAGCGTGAGTCTCCGAGGGGGGGGCAGCAACCTTGTGACCGGACTCCAGTTTCCTCACATCGGGGCACTTCACGGTAGCGGAATAAATGGCTTTTGGCAAGTGCCTGTGAAGAGCTGAAGAGCTTCCGCGGCTTCGGGTCACGGCCTAATGGTTAACCCCCAGCCCAGAAAGGGAGATGCCATAGGGCAGTGGCTGCTCCGGATTATGTCATGTGTTGATTTGAAAAGGGCCAGAGAAGGTGCCCGACCTACAGGCTCAGGTAGGTTCAGCCTTAGCCTGTCCCTGGGAAATACCTGTAGGAGTCCAGGTTCTTTGTCCCCTCCCCTCCCCTTTCTTTTCCTTTCCCTCTCCCATGGAGGGGAATACCTGGGGGAGGAGGGGAGTCCAGGTGTCTCCCTTGCTCTGGCTTTCTCCTCCATGGCCCTCCCTTGCCAGGTTGACCTTGGGGGAGGAAGAGGACAGAATGGATCCTTCCCTTCCTTTCTGGCTTAAATAAAAGAAAACAAACAGAAACAAAATACCTAAAGCAATTTAAGAAAACACTGTATATATATCTGTGCTGAAGTTAGGGGAATTCTTTACCAGAGGAGGTAGGTTATTGGTTGAGTGGGGGCACTTTTACAGCAGGGAGGGAGCTGCAGCACAGTTTCTGGCTGTAAGGAAGAGTGGTCTAGGGACTTGATGTGGCACCAGACTTGGTGCAGGCTAAGAGTGGCAGAGCCTGTCTAGTGCGGCTCCTACAGCTGTGATCTACTCTTGGTCCGGCCCCCGGGTCCCATATATGAACCCATTGCGGCCCTCGAGTCAAAAAGTTTGCCCACCCCTGATCTAGAAGTAAGGGAGAACAATTCAGGCAACTGGTAACAGAACCCACACATGAAGAAGCCATACTAGACTTGGTGCTTACCAATGGTGAAAGTGTTTCTGATGTTATAATGGGAGATCACTTTGTATCCAGTCATCACCAGATGGTGTGGTTCAGTATTAGGACTAGGGCTGATAAAATCCATTCAAAAGCGAGGGTCTTAGACTTTAGGAAAACTAACTTTGCCAAGATGGGCCAATACCTCAGGGAGTCGTTAGCGGGATGGGAACAGCTGGGGGATGTAGAAAAACAGTGGAAAAACTGAAAGGGACTATTTTAAGGGCAACCAACCTTTTTCTTAAAATGGTAAATGTAGCTTCATTGCATGTCCCCTAGTCTTTCTATATTCTGATAACATAAACAATCGATCTACGTTTACCCGTTCCACTTGTCAGACGGCTGCCTGGGTGAGAATGTTCACAGTCTTGGCAAGTGCATATATCAATATGATTGGCAAGGGATTGTGGGCAATGCAGTCCATTCACACCAGACACAGCTGCTCACAATAAATAGTTGTGCTTAAGGGTAAAGCCAATAAGATATTTATTTATGGGGTTATTTCTCCCAACACAGATATGCTTGGTAGCACATAAATCAGATTACTTGCTTTCAGTGTTAAACTTGGAAAAAACAAAATCAGGAAAACAACCTTTGAACTTGTCAGGCAATCAAAGCAAAAGAAATAAGACCTGGTTGATAACAAACTGGTCTTTTCTGTAGGCTTAGCTAATATTTTCTTAGCATGTATCAAACAACAAACCAAAAGCTACAAAGAAAGAAAAAAACTGTTCTTTTCAGGTTAACTTCTTATATCTTCCCACATAGATTCAGAAGTGATTCTCTCCTAGCTCACAAGCAATTAGGTAAGGCTCAATTGCTAGCAGTTATCCAGCTGAAACCCCTTAGCTGGCTTGCTTTCTACTGCGTGGCAAAAATATCCTACTCAGGAGCTTTTCTGAGTAGATTAAAGAACAAGTTTGTATTTCTTTGTGATGGTTGCTGTACTTTATAACAGAAAATCACCAAAGGAGTTTAGACAGAGAGCAGTCCATGTAAACAGATTCTTCATCTGCTATCACCCCCTCTTCTTCAACAAGCATGGGTTCAATGTCATGGATTGGCACAGATGAATCTCCCAATGGAGCACTTTCAGGAGAATACTTGTTTCCCTGCTGTCTTTCAAGGTTATAGCTAGGGCATAGATCAGTGTTCATATCTGAGCTCCCATTGCTGTTAGAGTTCCTCTCTATATAGCCTGGCCAGTATGTAGTCCAGTTCTTATGTCCAGCCTTCCAATCCAGATCCCTGGACACTGGATCTCTCTTCACATACCTTCTGGCACGGGCCTTAGGGTCCCTTCCACGTGCAGCCGTCTCCCTCACAGGTACCGTCTGGAGATTCCTAGCTCTGCAGCACCATTCCTCTGGCTGTCCCCAGTCCAATGATGTATGCTGGCCCTTGGAATGCCTCCCAGTATACGTACTGCTCCAGACTCCTCTAGACCTCCCAAAGGCTTTTCTCTTCCTTCTTCCAAAGGGTTTCTTGCCCTCTCTGTCCGTCCGGTTTGGCTTCTGCTTCTGATGATCCTCCAGATGAAACTGAGGATATCCAAGCTGATCATGAAGATGATGATGAGGCCCAAGCTCAAGCTGATTCTCTGTAGAATAAACTCTACCTTTATTCTGCTTAGATGAGTGCTCCACCCTAACACAGCGCAGCTATGCTGAATCAGGCCCTGCCCTTTGAGATGAGTGCTTAGGGATTACCTCATAGCCCTCCTGATTGAACACACGTTTCCCCACTTCAGCTCCTCTAATGGCTGCTGAAAACCTGGTGCATTCTGGGACTGGTAGTCTTTTATGGGAAAATTCTGTTTTCTTATCTCTACCAGAACTGACAGGTTGCTTGTTCAGAGTCACTTCACCTTTTCTATAGCTCCTTCCTGAGCTATGATAAGCTTCCTTATCACACACTCCGTTCATTAATTAATAGACTTCTATCATATCTCCTCTCAGCCGTCTCTTTTCCGGGTTAAAGAGCCCTAACCTTTTTTGCCTTTCTTCATAGGAGTATCCTTCCATCCCCTTTTACCATTTTGGTGGTTCTTCTCTGAACCTTTTCTAATAACGCTTGTGATGCAGCGGACCCTCTTGCAGAAGGAAGAAAAGTTTTAAATTCAGAAAAAAACAGGTATAAACTGCAATATCCTGAAGGTCCACATAGAGGGAGCAGGAGAGTCAGCATAGAGTCAGAAGAACCACGCCTCTATGGGCAGGACCTAGGCCCAGTCAGTTCCGATTTAAGCAGAGGCAGGTCTGAATCAAGCAGACCAGTCAAGAGACAACTCCAGGGACAACTCCAGAGACCAGTCAAGGGACAACTCCAGAGACAAGCCAAAAGAGAAGTGCTAAGAGAAGTACCAAGCCAGGTTGAGAGAGATGTTCCAACACCCAGCCTGGGAGAGAGACATGTCCAGGGAGAAGTACTAGGACATGTCCTGGGAGAAAGACATCCGAGGAATGTCGTGGAGGAAAGATATCCAGTGAAAAGATATCCAGGAGAAAGATATCCGGAAGGGAAAGATATCCAAGGAGAGGAAGGTATCCAGAGAGATATCCATAGAAGTAACCTGGGAGAAAAGTGGAGAACACAGAGGCCTGGTGAGCAGAAAGAAGCTGAAAGGGCGAGGCCACTAGACAACAGCCTCAGGAGTGAAAGCAAGCGCAGATGGCAACTGCTGCAGCCTTGGCTCAGAGGGGTTCCTCCACACACTAAGGAAAGAGAGATATCGTGGGAGTACTTGGGCCATCCTGAGTTGGAGGACAACCAGACTAGGCCTCAAGCCTTTCCGGAGAAAGAAAGAAGAAAGCTCAAAGGTAAAGCTTCCATTTCTTGTAATTGTTTGCTTAAGCCTAGCCTAAAAGAAAGGCAGGGGAAAGAAGTTTATCTGCATGACAATGACATTTATAAGCAAAAACTAACATAATTTCCCTAAGAAGAGAACTGCCAGTATTAAACGTTGTGATGAGAGAGCTTTTAAAACTATAGCGGATGAAGAGCCATTGTTTTACCCAGTAGCCAGAAACCGATGCCCTAGCCTAACCACCAGACACTGGGAAACTGTACGGCGCGCTTTTAAAAAGCCAGAGCTCAGCCATGCAGAAGCCTCAGACTCAGAGCCATCTGATATAGAATGGATGCAAGTGGAATCTGCGGGTGAGGAGGCTGAGGAACCAATGGAATGTACATATTGTACAGCAGTGAAGCTGTAGTCTATTTGGAGTTCCATGAATGCATAAAGTGAATGCAGTGTTTTTCCTACTTTAAGTTACTGTGAAGTTAACAGCTATTACTTTGACCGTTTTTGTGTTTTAAACCTGATGTAAGGACTGGTGCAATTCTGTTACTTTCCAAAGCCGTTTGTTTTTGAACCATTTTTGTGCAAAGGGGAAATAAAGCCTTTTTCTTTTTCCCTCCACTTTGGTGTGAAGTTATTCTTTTGGGAAGTTGGTAACGAGGTCGGCATGAAGGACCGCTACCTTTGACCCTCGCACCGGGCCAACCCCAATCACCCTAGTCTTGTGCGCTCCCCAGCCCTTCCGGGGAAAACTACGCCGCCACCAGGGGGGGCTGCAGGGGACACGCTATATCCTTTTTAAGATACGGCAACCAGAATTGCACACAATATTCAAGGTGTGGTCTCACCATGGAACGATATAGAGGCATTATAATATCCTTTGTTTTATTTTCCATTCCTTTCCTTATGATACCTAGCATTCTGTTTGCTCTCTTGTCCGCTGCTGCACACTGGGCCAAGGGTTTTAACATGCTATCCACAATGACGCCTAAATCTTTTTCCTGGGTGGTGGTTCCTAATGTGGAACCTTGCATCGTGTAACCATAGTTTGGGTTGTTCTTCCCTAGGTGCATAACTTTGCACTTGTCCACATTAAATTTCATCTGCCATTTTGATGCCCAGTCTTCCAATTTATCAAGATCCTTTTGCAATTTTCCACAATCCTCTTGGGTTTTAACAACCCGACAGCAGCACAAGGCCGAGGAGGAGAGGCACATCCAACAGTGTCAACACCCCTGAAGACGTCAACAAGGTACGCAAGGACACCGAAAAATGAGCCCTATCAAAAGCGGCCCCAACAATCTGGAACGCACTCCCCAATGAACTAAGGGCAACATCAGACATTAAGGACTTCAGGAAACTGCTAAAGACGACACTCTTCATTGAGCACTATGGTAACGTCACATAAACTGTGCAACAGACAATACCCCATCCCACCAACAGACCATCAAGACCAGATCACAGGACTGAAGCAAAGCCCCGATGTACATATTATTGTAGATAGCGCACGTTGTAATTAGCTCACCATGAATCAACAACCAGCTACACTCACACGCACACACTGCTCAATGCATGCGCACACTAAACACAAGACATTTGTTGATTGCTTGTTGTGTAGACTGCCTTGATTGAAGGAGAAGGCGGTATAGAAATCTGTTTAAATAAATAAATAAACTTTAAATAGTTTTGTGTCATCAGCAAATTTGGTAACCTCACTCATTCCCTTTTCCAGGTCCAGACCCACCTCCGTCTGCCAAAGAGGGCAGTACGCCTTGGAATCTCAATCGGGTGCTGACGATGCTGTCTGGGGAACCCTTTGAGCCATTGAGTCGAGCTTTCCTGAAGGATTTGACTCTGAAAATTGTATTCCTGGTGGTTTGTTCGGCAAGCAGGATTTCGGAGCTTCGGACCCTGTCATGCCAGGAGCCATTCCTTTCCTTCTCCAAGGAGAAAGTGGTCCTGAGCCCGGTACCTTCATTTTTGCCCAAGGTGGTGTGAGCATTTCATATAAATCAGGCCATTTCCTTACTGGCTCTGGTGAGCTCGGATGTGGGTGAGAGCGGATATGGGCTCTGCCACTCCACAGCTGTGCCACTTGGATGCGAAGGTATGTGAAAAGGGCTTTGTCCTTTAGGAGCTCAGATCGTATGTTGGTTTTTGTTTGGCGGGTCGCGCAAAAGTGAGGCGGCAGCTAAGCCTCCATTTCCAGGTGGATCAGTGAAGCAATCACGCCTGCATACAACTTTAAGGATAGAGCAGTGCTGGCGGGGTTGCAGACGCATTCCACGAGGGCTCAGGCAGCCTCATGAGCAGAATATAGTTTAGTTCCGCCCATGGAGATCTGTAGGGTGGCATACTTTATCTGAACATTTTTGCCTGGAAGTCCAGGCAGCGGGGGATGCTCGTTTCGGATCAGCAGTGCTTCATGCTGGTTGTGCGGGTCCCTCCCATTAGTTTAACTGCTCTGATACATCCCAGAGGTGCGGGACTGGACTGGAGGGATGATAAGGAAAGAGAAATTAGACTTACCTGCTAATTGTTGTTCTTTGAGGAACTCCAGTTTAGTCCCGGAACCCTTCCTGAGAGCTTTCTGTGATAATCTATGCACACCCTGGTCCTGAAGCTGGTTCCTTTGGTAGAGGAAGTGGCCAGGGTGAGCCGGGGAGGATTGTGTAATCAGTGTTTGGGGGAAGGGCGGACCAGAAGAGCTGTCAGTTGCTCACTTCCCATTGGTTGGAGTTGCTCAAGCACTCCCCATCCTGGAGGGGAGGACAGGGTATCCTTTCCAGGGGATGGAGGGTGTACTAATTTATTTAGACGTAGAAATTTTTGTTGCATGTTTAACTACTTATTTGTTGCTCCTCTGAGTCTGCATTGTCAATAGGTACTGGGGCTGGTGGGAGTTGCCAGCTTCATATGTACACTAGTGTCATAAAAAAGATGACATGCTCAGTCTCCAAGCTTCTGGAGGAGGTGCACTACCCAGAGGTGCCGGACTGGACTGGAGTTCCTCAAGGAACAACAATTATCAGGTAAGTCTAATTTCTCTTTTTTGGTGGTCAGACAATATTTTTCTGCTTTTCAGTGGTTCAAGGAAGAAACAGATGGCAACCAAGTTCTCAATTTCTCAATGGATCAGAGAGACCATTGGTTCAACATGTCTTCTGGCTGGTAAGTAGTTTTCTGAGGGAGTCAAAGTTCATTCAACCAGATCATTATTTTTCCCATTTTCCTGGCCTTGTGCTTCTCCTTTTTTCTTTTATTTATTGTATTGTAAACCGCTCTGATTACCACAGAAGGGCGGTCTATCAAGTGAAATAAACATAAACATCACAGACCGCCTCCTGCGATGAATCTGCCTTTGTGTCTCCAGAGAACATCTGTAAGGCAGCCACTTGGACCTCTCTGTGAACCTTCGTGAAGCACTACAGGTTGTATATGAGAACAAGTACTGAGGGCACCTTTGGCAAGGCTGTTCTGGTCCGAGAGATGTTTTTCTCCCACCCTGTTTCCTGACTGCCTGGGTTCATCACACTTGTCTGGACCATTCTAGCAGGATGATAAGGAAGGAGAAATTTTAATAATACCTATTTTCTTTCCTTGTATCCTACTAGACCAGTCGACATGAGTGCGTTATGCTCCCTTGCCAGCAGGTGGAGGCAGACTTGAGCATCTTTCAATGATGTCATCAAGAGGTATAACCACTGGTGCAGCACTGAGAGAAGCTAGTAAGTCTTCCTAAGCAGAAAGCAAAACTGAAAACAATTATAAAAAAGCAACAATCAACAGTTGAAACACTGGAACTCCGATTTGGCTGTCTTACAGTATCTTACAACTGGTCAGGCTCTGTAATAGATAATGCAATGGCAGTAGGACTCCCCAACCAGCACTAAAGTTTTCCAGGGTGGGTCCTAGACTAGTCTAGCACAATTCAAGTAAAGGGGAAGTTTGATGCTTCTGGCAACAGTGTGACTTGGCTCCATGGGCAAACACAGTGGCGTGGTTCCGTTCTGTCATAGAAACATGACGGCAGAAAAAGACCACATGTCCTGTCTAGTCTGCCCTTCCATATCAATCACTACCACAGTCCCCCTTTTTCCTTTAGAGATCCTCTGTGTTTGTCCCATGCCTTCTTGAATTCAGACATTGTCCTCATCTCTACCGCCTCCACTGGGAGACTATTCCATGGATCTACCACTCTTTCCGTAAAAAAATATTTCCACATATTACTCCTGAGTCTATCCCCTTTCACCCTCGTCCTATGTCCCCTCATAGCAGAGCTTGCTTTCAATCGAAAGAGGCTCTCCTCCTGTGCATTTATGCCACGGAGGTATTTAAATGTCTCGATCATATCACCTTTGAAGTATACATCCTGCCTTTCCTTTGAAGTATACATATTAAGATCCTTACGTCTGTCCTCATATGCTTTATAATGAAGAGCACTAACTATTTTAGTAGCCATCCTCTGTACTGACTCCATCCTGTTTATATCCTTTTGAAGGTGTGGTCTCCAGAATTACACACAATGCTCCAAATGAGATCGCACCAACGACTTATACAGAGGCACTATCACCTCTCCTCTACTGGCCATTCCTCTCCCTATGCACCCAAACATCCTTCTAGATTTTGGCATTGCCTTTTCTACCTGTTTAGCTACTTTAAGATCATCAGACACAATCACACCTAGGTCCCGCTCTTTTGTGGACAGAAGTACTCCATCCCCTATACTATATCGCTCCCTTGGATTACTGCAGCCCAAATGCATGACCTTGCATTTTTTAACATTAAATCACGGTTGCTAAATTCTAAACCATTCTTCAAGCTTAGCTACATCCCTCCTCATGTTATCTACACCTTCCTGGGTGTCTACTCTATTGCAGATTTTGGTATCATCCGCAAAGAGGCAAACCTTACCCGATAACCCTTCTGCAATCTCATTAACAAAGATGTTAAAAAGAATCGGACCAAGGACAGATCCCTGAGGCACACCAGTGGTAACCTCCTTCTCCTCAGAGTGAGCTCCATTTACCTGTGCCCTTTGTCGCTACTCACTCAACCAATTTCTAACCCAAGCAGTAACTTTAGGGTCCATCCCTAGGGTGCTCAGTTTGTTTATAAGTTGCCTGTGCGGAACAGTGTCAAAGGCTTTTATTTATTTTATTTATTTATTTATTTCCAGTCTCTTTTATACCGCGCTATTCAACATCAGTGCAGTTTACAATAAACAAAGAACTACACATTTCCTAGGGTACTCTGTGTTTACAATGAACAGGTGTTAAAACTTGGATGACATAGGGTAACTATATACAATCGTGCAACAGAGTTGGGTTCGCCACATTGATCTAGCCCTGGGTGTCTTGTGTGATATACGTGGTTGGGGCTATATCATCATTATCTACCGGGTAGTAAAGGAGAAAAAGGTGGTGTTTCAAGGCCTTCCTAAACTGGAATAGGTCGGGGATTGCACGGATGTTGGGAGGTAGGGCTTTACTGAAATCTAAATACACTACATCTAGGGCTCTCTCTCGGTCCAACTCCCTGGTTACCCTGTCAAAGAAATCAATCAGATTTGTCTGACAAGACCTGCCTCTGGTGAATCCATGCTGCCTTGGATCCAGTAATCTTTTGGACTCTAGAAACTTCACTATTTTCTCTTTCAGCAGCATTTCTAATAATTTACTCACCACTGAAGTTAAACTAACTGGCCTGTAGTTTTCAACCACATCCTTACTTCCGCTTTTGTGTAAAAGGGACCACATGAGCCTGACAAAAGGTCAGTGTTATTGTCTGGTTAGCCAAGGTTCACAGGATGGATTCCCACAGTTTTTCCCTTTTAAATTTTTTGGGATAGTGTCCAGCAGACGTATGAAGTATATGGCAGAAGTGTGTTCACCTGGTAGATTAGTAGAGGAAGTCCAATTAAAAAAATTAAGATCTCCATACTTATTTGTCCTTCCCTGCCATACAATCATGTCACCTTCTTGCCATTTTGTCATAGCTAAAGTTATGGGCATTGGGATGGAAACCTATGGTGCAACAGTGTTGAACCTCCTATAACCGCTCTCTTCCTCATAGCGAGGAGTCCTTGGAAGGGATATAAAATTTTGATCCTGCAGCCTTCTTGCAGCCATCTTTGGGCAGCATGGGAGTTAGATATGCAAATTAGCCATATGGTGCCTGGAGAGCAAGCCAAACCACCGCAGACTTCTTGTGTGCATATTTTTGGCTTGCTCTCCCAGTTTAACACTGTGTTGGCTCATTTGCATGCGCACGATTTCCGCAGCGTGCATTTGCATATCCTATCCTTCCTGCGTCGCACGTTAAAATTTGTGCATTGTCTGGAACGTAAAATGTTGATACAGCGCGGGTCTAACGCCAGCTTTCTGCATCGGCCTGCAAGTTATACAATGAAAAACTACCCTGGCCCTGAGCGGTTAGAGAATGAGATTGTGTCTTTTTTGTATGTTGCCTGTATTGCTTCCTCATTAGGCCAGGGCTCAACAAACTCCAGGTTCCTTATCATTCCTCCAGTTTAGTCCTCCACCTCTGGGTAGTGTACCTCCTCCTGCAGCTTGGAGACTGGGCATGTCAAAAACGTGACATCACTGGATGTAGTCTGCTGGTCTCTCCCATCAGCCCCAGTGTGTCCAGTCTCCATGCAGCAGGAGGACGTAGTGAGCCCAGGTGCTGGGCTCACTTGAGGAACAGATAAGGAGCTTTTATTGTAGCATTAGAATAGGTTATGTTTAATTTTACCTTCATTCTTTCAATTTTGTTAATTTGATCACTGTCTCTTTAAAAATAAAACAAAACTGCCTGTGTGCTTGTGCCAGTTCCTGCCTGCCCTCTCGTACTACTGTCTTCTCCTATTACTTTTCAGTTCAGATCTCTACCCCTTGGAAGTATGGGGCAGAACTCTGCAGCTGTCGGCAATCAGTGGCGATCTGAGCAGCCACGATCCTGCTTGCTCTGTGGCCGCAGCGGCAGGAAGCTTGTTCAGCAGCTCTCAGCTCGCTGTTGCTGAGCAGAGCCGTAAGGGCTGGAGATCCGCGGCATCGGAGAAGTGAATAGAGCCGAGGTGAGACTTTATTCTTTTTGCAATCGGAGGCAGACAGTCGGGCCTACAAGCCAGGTTAGACACGCGGCAGTGCTCAGACAGGTGCGGAGAGTTTGGTGTCTTTCATAGATGGCCAGCGGCGGCCATTTTGGCAGCGTGTGAGCCGCGTGGCGTCGGGGCTCGCACGGCTTCATTTACCTTAATTTAATTTAATTTACTTTCCTTGATTCTGACTCCAGTTGAGTTAATTTGATTTCCCTTTGAGTTGTTTTGAATTATTTTGGTTTATTTTGACTTTTTTGTTTGGCCTGCACCTTTTGGGGGTTCTGAAGGGGTAGGTTGCAGTAGGCCCGGGGGTTGTCTCTCATGGGTGATTTAACTGATAATAGGGTTTCGTTATCGCTGTTAAAAAAAAAAAAAAAAAATCTAAACCACACAGAGTGGTTCTTTCTTATTCACCGCTTTCTGTGGTCCGGGGGCTGGAGCCTATGGCAGCACGTCCTCATTGTGTAGCCTGCGGTACCCGCAGAGAGACTATCGATGACTCTGGAATCTGCAGGGGCTGCACGGCGGTCTCTACCAGCGTGGAGCAGCAGATGGAGGTTAAAGTGGGGCAGGAACTTCAGGGTACCTCGGCTGAGGTAGAAGGAGAAGTCCTGCTGACCACTCCGCCAGGAGTCGGGCAGGAAACTCCAGCCAGACCCTTGGGGGTGATGGCGGCTGGGGGGGGGTCAAGCACGCAACTCGAAGATTTCTGTCCAGATTTTGTTTTAATCATGCATCAGACGTTTTGTTTGAGACGGGAGTGGAAATTGCCGGATCCCTTGCCTCTGACTACGACGGCGCAGCAGGCTGGCACAGCTCAAGCAGGTAGCAGCCTCATGAGACCCTTGAAGAGATCCAGACCTCCGGAGCTTTCGCTTTTGGAGGTGGAGTGGCATGAGTCGGAGGAAACCGATGTAGACCTTGAAACTGGAATGGAGGAGTTAGAAGAAGGAGAGATTTCTGAGCCAGAGGATCAGGCAAAGATTATTCGGATCTTTTGGAAAGAGGAGCTAGCGGCCCTTATCACAGAGTCCCTACAGATGCTAAAGCTGGCTATGGAAAAACCTACGGAGGAGGACAATGAGGAAGATCCTATTATGCAGGCCGTGAGACAAACACAAATAGTGTTTCCCGTTCACCGTGTGGTAGACCGTATGATCCAGGACGAGTGGGATCAGCCAGAGTGGGACTGAGAGGAATGAGGACTATGAACCGGCTGTATCCATCGGCAGATAATGACAAAGAAAGGCTCCGTTCTCCGCGTGTTGATGCGGCAGTGTCAGCGGTGACTAAGACGACCACTATTCCGGTGGAAGGTAGCGCAGCCTTGAAAGATGCGCAGGACAGGAAAGTGGATGGTTTATTGAAGCAATCTTTTGAAACCAATGCCTTGTCATTACAGGCTTCCATTTGTTGAGTGTGGGTGGCAAGAGCTTGCCTCAGATGTTCCCAAAGCTTACGGCAGACTGCGCCGCTGGAGCAGGAGAGTCTGAGGGAGCTGAATCGTCTTGAGTCGGGGTCGGCTTTTTTGGCAGATGTACATTACGACTTAAACAGAGCGCTAGCTAATAGTATGGCATCTTTGGTGGCTGCCCGTAGATCCCTGTGGTTGAGGAATTGGGCGGCAGATGGCTCTTCAAAGTCACGACTCAGTAAGCTTCCGTTTAAAGGAAAGTTGTTGTTCGGAGAGGATCTTGACAAGTTGGTTAAGGATTTGGGGGAGTCAAAAGGTGGAAGACTCCCAAAGGATAAGCCTAAGCAGGGGAAGTCCGCTCCTGTCTTTCGGGGTCAGTTTAGAGATTTTCGAAGATTTCGGACTTCTCGTTTGGGTGGATTCCAAAGAGGACGATTGCTTCTAGAGCCCAGGGGTTTCGTGGGTTTCGTGGAGCAAGTAGAGGTTTTGCAACAGCGGCCGTTGCAACGACTCGGAAACCGCAGTGAAGAGTGGCGGGCCCCGGTGGAAAGCAACCCGATAGGCGGGCAACTTCGGGGATTTCTTCCTGTCTGGGCCCAAATAACAACAGATCAGTGGGTACTGGAAATAATTCATGATGGTTATGCGCTGGAATTCACGAAGCCAGTTCGAGAGTCATTTGTGATCTCTCCCTGCAAAGGGCAGAGGAAAGCCCTGGCGGTCCATCAAACGTTAAATCGACTCTTACAACTGGGAGCGGTCACACCGGTGCCGATAGAAGAATATGGCAGGGGTCGATACTCCATTTATTTATTTAAACGGATTTCTATACCGCCTTATCCTATAATCAAGGCGGTCTACACAGCAAGCAATCAACATACAGTGTCTAGTGTGCGCATACCTTGAACAGTGAATGTGTGTGTGTGTAGAGGTTCGTTGATTCTTTGTGATCTATTTACAACGTGCGCTATATACAATACTATGTACATCAGGACTTTACTTCAATACTATGTATGTGTCGAACAGGGAGGGTGGTTGAGCTGTGGTACTGTCCGTTGCTTAGTTAGGTGATGTCATTGTAGTGTTCTATGAAGAGGGTCATCTTGAGCAGTTTCCTAAATTCCTTAATGTCTGTTGTTGACCGTAGCTCATCAGGGAGGGCATTCCATAGTGTTGGTGCTGCCTTTGATAGGGCTCATTTTTCGGTGTCCTTGCGTACCTTGGTGAAGTCTTTTGGTGTGTTGATGCGGTTGGCGGTGCCTCTCCTCCTTGGCCTTGTGCTGCTGTCTGGTTGTATGAGTGGTTGTAGGCTGAAGGCTGATAGCTGTTGTTTGATTTTGAATATTTTTATGACTGTCTTGTATCTGATGCAGGAGCTGATTGGTAGCCCAACCCAAACTATGGTTACACGATGCAAGGTTCCACATTAGGAACCACCACCCAGGAAAAAGATTTAGGCGTCATTGTGGATACCATGTTAAAACCCTCGGTCCAGTGTGCAGCGGCGGCCAAGAGAGCAAATAAAATGCTAGGTATGATAAGGAAAGGAATGGAAAATAAAACAAAAGATATTATAATGCCTCTATATCGTTCCATGGTGAGACCGCACCTTGAATATTGTGTGCAATTCTGGTCGCCGTATCTTAAAAAGGATATAGCGATTTTAGAAAAGGTTCAGAGAAGAGCCACCAAAATGGTAAAGGGGATGGAAGGATACTCCTATGAAGAAAGGCTAAAAAGGTTAGGGCTCTTTAACCTGGAAAAGAGACGGCTGAGGGGAGATATGAGAGAAGTCTATAGATTAATGAACGGAGTGGAACGGGTAAACGTAGATCGATTGTTTACGTTATCAGAATATAGAAAGACTAGGGGACATGCAATGAAGCTACAGGGTAAACTATTTAAGACTAATAAAAGAAAATATTTTTTCACTCAACGTGTAATCAAACTCTGGAATTTGTTACCGGAGGATGTAGTAAAGGCTGTTAGTGTAGCTGGGTTTAAAAAAGGTTTGGACAAGTTCCTGGAGGAAAGGTCCATAAACCATTATTAAGAAGTGACCGAAGATATCAATGCTTGACCCAGTACAAGCATTGTGGAACTTGTGTCTCTTGGGGAAACTGCTAGGTACATATGACCTAGATTGGCCACTGTTGGAAACAGAATACTGGGCTTGATGGACCTTGGTCTGACCCAGTATGGCATATCTTATGTTCTTATGGACGAAGTCGGCGTTTCGTGTGATGATCAGCGCCTCGGTCTTGCTGTAGTTTATAGTCAGGTTGTTGTCTTGAAACCAGATGTTCATGTGCATGAGACACTCTGTTATTTTGGTGTAGTCTGGGTTTTCGAGGGTGATCGGTGTGTATATCATTATGTCGTCAGCATAGATTGTGTATTTTATCTTGTGTTCTTTTATGATGCTGCATATAGGCTGGATGTAGAGGTTAAATAATAGCGCCGATAAGGCGGATCCTTGAGGTACGTCTTGCATGACCTTTAGGGTTGGGATGTGTTGGGACCGATCTTGACCTGTATCTGTCTGTCCATTAAGTAGGAGTGGAACCACCTCAGGGTGGCTCCGTGTAGTCCGATACTCTGTAGTCTGCTAGTAGAGTTCCGTGATCCACTGTGTCAAATGCTGATGAAATGTCAATGAAGATCATTCTTGCTGTTGTCTGTGAGGTGTAGTATGTCATTAAATAGGTATAGCAGGAGTGTTTCGACTCCGTGGTTGGGGTGGAAACCATGTTGGTTGAGGTCCAGTTGTGCGTAGTTGTCGATGTGGTCTTGTAGCTGATGCTGTACAGCTTTCTCAATGATCTTTGCCAGTAGAGGGATGCTTGAGATAGGTCTGTAAGCTGCTGGGTTGTTCTTGTCGAGTGGTGATTTCTTCGGGATTGGTCTTATTGTGGCGAGTTTTAGCTGGTCCGGCATGATTCCTTGAATTAGTGAACTGTGCACTATGTTGTGTATGCGGTGGATGAAGTTTGACTGTCGCCTTAATCCATGTCACTGGGCATGGGTCTGTTGGGACCATGCTTGTATTGAGAGCGGTGATGATGTGTGAGAGCTGCTCTGTGGATGGGGTGTTGAATTTGTCCATGTTTTTCTTGCAGGGCGGGGGGGGGGGGGTTGATTTGACGCTTGTGTTTGTTTTCAGTTGTGATGCTGAACGGAATTTTTCTTGGATGTGGTCTGCGAATGCCTGTGGGTCTGTTTGTACTTCGCTCTCAGTTTTCTGTTCCTTGGTGAGGGTTTTCACAATTTCGAAGAGCTCTCTCTGTTTGTTGTTGGATTTGAGTATGATGTTTGTGTGGTATACTTTCTTCGTTTGGTTGATGAGTTCGTTGTATTCTCTTTGTTTTGTTAAGTATAGGGCCTGGGTGCTCGGTGATGTGGTGTGTCTCCATTGACGTTCTAACTTCCTGAGTTCCCTCTTCTCGTTCCGTATGACTTTTGAGTACCAGAGTGTGTGATGTGCTTTGGTGCGGCGAGTTTTCTTGGGTCTGTATTCGGTGGGTTTGGCAGCGGCATTGATGATGCTGTTCCATTTTCTGATTTGTTCGTCTAAATCCTCTGCTTCTGTGTTCAGGTGGGGTAGAGTATCCTGTAGAAATTGGTCTCTGTCGAAGCTCTTAAATCTTCTTTGTGCTGTTGGGTTGTCCAGGTTCTTGTCGTGGTTTCACCCTTGTGGCATAAACTTTATTTTGATTATGTGATGGTCTGACCACGGTACAGGTGTGACATCGGGTGTTGATATGTTACCGCTGTCCATTAGAAAGTTGGTAGCGAATATGAGGTCTGGTGATGATCCGTGTCTATGTGTCGGGGTATTAATCAGTTGGGTATATTGTAAGGATCCCATGGCTTGTAGGAAAACCTCTGCATCCTTTGTGGTGGTAGATTTGAGGTTGAAGTCTCCTAATAGTAGCAGTGGTTTGTGATTTGTGTTGACTGCACAGACCTCTTCAAGTGTGGAGGCTAACTTGTCTGGTGGCGCATGGGGAGTTCTGTAGGTGAGGCATAGGGCCATCCGTTTGTTTTCCACAGTGATGGAGTTGCATTGGTTTGTGTTTGAAGCACTTCGTGACTTGAACCTTAGGCTGTTCCTTGTGATGATCAAGACCCCTCCTCTTCTCCGTTGTGCACATGGGCAGTTGAATGCTGAGTAGGTGGATGGTACTAGTTGATTAAGTAGTACGTTATCAGTGGGGGTGAGCCATGTTTCTGTGATGTACAGTATGTCAGGTTGCTGATTCTCTATGTGGTCTGCTATTGTGTTAATTTTGTTTCGTATGGATCTGGCGTTGATGAGCTCTATTGAGATTGCAGCTGGGGTGTTTAGTGGTCTATGTGATTCGTTTGGGTTTGCGTGCGTATCGATCTTGTGCCTCTTTAGTTTCTTGTGCTTGGGTGTCTTGTGTGTGTTCCAGTGTTATACTGTGTGTGTGTTCCAGTGTTTATCTGTGTGTTCCAGTGTGTATACTGGAGGTGTGTGTAGAGCTGTGCTGGATGCCATGGAGTGCTTGTGAGTAGGTTGTGGTTGGTTGTCTGAGGTGGCAGGAGTTGGGTGAGGAGGAGGCTGATGGGCAGGATCAGGGTTGTGTACATGTTTTTTTCCGTCAGATTTTTGTGAAAGACTGCACTTACTTTGATCCCCTGATGCTCTTTTGTTGCTTTGTTGGCTGTGGTCGCCTGCTGATGCTGGTTTTGTTGCAGCTGTTGGCTGTGGTTGTTTCTTTGGCTGCACCTAAGTGACATGCCAAAGGGCCCTCTGGCGAGGCCCTCAGGTGCGGGCCCACCCTGCTGGGCCGCCGCTTTTAAAATTGCTCCCACTGCCCCGATTGGGCAGGAGCTTCTCAGCGGGAGGTGGGAGTGCTGTTCATTTTGTGTACCACATGCCTTGCTCTGGGGGATGTATTCTTTCTCCGGGAACAAGCAAGAAGTCAGTCCTCACATATGGATGACGTCGGCACCGACTGAACCCTCGCGGAAGCATCCCCCCAGCTTTCAAAGAAAGCCTTTGGGAGATGCCACCATGCATGCATGGATCCCTTCCTGCCCAAGGGTGCCATCTTGCTTAGTCTCCTTTTTTCCGCAGAGCCCTTCAGATGTCTGTCTGGCATGTCCCTGGAAAAAGTTGATTTTTCAGCCTGAGTTTCATACCTGCCTCTGGTACTGCACCGGTACTTTACCCACCACCCGACCTTGCTGTCTCGGCATCGAGTTTGGGTCATTTTGTAGTTTTTTCCTCCTTGGCGTCTTCGCGTCTTTTTTCCAGCTGGCAGCTCGGTGGGTCTTTGACCTCGCTGGGGTACTTTTTTCCCCCATGGCCACCAGTGGTTTTAAAAAGTGTGATTGGTGTGTAAAAATTATATGTTTGACTGACACACACGACTGTTGCCTTCGCTGTCTTGGGCTGGACCATGACCCCACAGCATGCGGTCTCTGCAAAAAGATGTCCAACAAGCCCTTCAAGAGCCGCCAGCAGCAGCACAATAAGTTTTTCCCTGAGTACTCAGTACCTCTGAAGGCCAGGGCCTCATCTGAAGTCACAGCATCTCCTGGCGGCTCTACGGAACCTGAGCGGCGCCATGGTTCTTCGGAGAGGGGGTCTCCCTTGAGGGAACCCAAGAAGAAGAAGACCACAAAGGCAATGTCCCTGGATGGATTCGACAGGCCAGGTACGTCCCAAGCCAGGTCCCGCAGTCCAAGATGCTTGTCCGAGGGATTGGAGAGGGAGCAGCCTGCAAAGATCCCCCAAAAGGACTCGACTTCGAACCGGCCTCGGTTGCCAGACACCATCCTCGTTGAGGATTTTCCTTCGGGGGAACCGGCATCGGGCCAGAGTCTTTCGGTGCCCGCACCGATGGCTGCGGAGCCTTCTGGCCTGGGGTCCAGAATTGCGGCCCTCGAACGCATTTTGTCTGCCTTCATGAGCCAGCAGCAAGCACTGTTGTCTGGTATGACCGGTTCCTCCGCCCCCAACCACCGGTCCCCGAAGGCTGAGCCAATCCTCGAGACCCTTTGGCCTCGAGTTGATCCTTGGCAGAGGTCTTGATCCAGTTCCCGCTCAACAGGGCCATTATTGTCCCCAGCCAGTGTGCTCCATACCGGCTTCAGGGCCTCAGAGGGCCATTGGCCGGCGTCAGCCACGGGGCCTGCTGACTATCCTTCCATCGAGTCCTCAGTGGACTACTCCGAGTGGGAGACGGAGGACGAGGAGTCGCCTGACGCCCATCGCCATCACGATGTCCCCTCAGACTCTCCCACTTCGGGGCCCCGGCGGTGGTCTCTGCCAGAGGACATGACTTTCCTTTACTTCGTCAGGGACATGTCTAAGGCCTTAGTGTTCCTGACAGAATCGGAGGAGGATCCTCGGGTGGAGGCACTAGAAATCCTCCAGTACAAGGTCCCTCCGAGGGAATCGCTTATGGTGCCCATACCCTCCCATCCTGGAACGACTAATGCTCCCGTATGTGGGAGACACCAGCATCGGTGCCGGTGGTGAGCAAGTGGCTCGACTCCATGTATCGAGTCCGCCAGAGCTTGGGCTTCCAGAAATCACAGCTGCCGCACAACTTCATGGTGGTGGAGTCGGCCATGCGTTGGCTGAAGAGTCAGAAGACGCACTCCTCGGTGCCTCTCGTAGCCAAGCCTGACGTCAGGCGCCGATGCCCACTGCTGCTATTGGAGCCACTGACTCGAAGCCGTCAAAGCACTTACAGATGGCCTTGGCAGGTTCTTGAACCATTGCAGGGGATCCTAGGACAGACCAGCCGAGAATCCGGCAATTTCCTTCGCCAGGTCTCTCAGGTACATGCCCATGTACAGCTGGTAGGCCTGGATGTGGCCGATGAGCATCGAGCCCTGGAAACACTTTCTGCCGAGGGCGTCCAAGATGTGGGTGATATACTTAGCCCTCCGAGCCTTTTTCCACCGCCTACGTCACCAGCCGGTGTTGGTCCAGACGGACAACCAGGTGGCAATGTTCTATATGAACAAAGAGGGGGGGCATAGGGTCTCGTGCCCTCTGCTGAGAGGCAGTGGTCCTCTGCTCCTATGCAGTCCAGCAGGGTTTACTCCTGTGGGCAGTATACCTGCCAGGCCAGAACAAATCACTTGTCGACAGATTGAGCAGGGTCCTCCAGCCGCACGAGTGACAGCTGGACCCCAGTGTGGCTGACCAGCTCTTTCAGCTCTGGGGATAACCCGAGAGAGACCTGTTCGCCAGCCTGGACAACTATCAGTTGCCCTGCTTCTGCTCCCAGAAGACCCACCCCTCCAGGGTGGCGGCGGATGCGTTCCTCATCTCGTGGTTAGAAGGCCTCATGCACACCTTCCCACTCACACCATTAATTGCCAAGACATTGTTCAGGACCCTCTGCGACAAGGCCTCGCTCATCCTGATAGCCCCTCGATGGTCTAGGCAACCATGTTTCCTGCTACTCCTCTGTCTATCAGTGGAGACTCCCATCCCATTTGGGAACTCTCCAGAGCTCCTGTCCCAAGAGGGGGGTTCTCTTCTGCACCCCAACCTCAGGTGAGGTAGAGGAGATCCTGATGGCCTCTTAGAAGACTTCCACTAGGAAAGAATACGCCCTCAAATGGCCCAGGTTTTTAACTTGGTTTGCAGAGCACAGGACCAACCCGTTCTCCTGCTCAGTGGGACTAGTGCTACAGTACCTTCCCCACCTCTCGCAATCCAGGCTTAAATTGAACTCAGTCAGGATGCCCCTCAGTGCCCTGGTGGCGCACCACCACCCAGTGGATGGCAAACCCCTCTCGGTCCAGCTGCTGGTGACCCACTTCCTAAGGGGTCTGCTTTTATCGAAGCCCCCGGTTCGCTCTCTGGCAACCGAGTGGGACCTCAATGTGGTATTGGGGCAGCTCACTCGCCTGCCTTTTGAGCTTCTGGCTAACTGCCCCCTGCGATGCCTCTTGTGGAAGGTGGCATTCTTGGTCGCGCTCACCTCCGCTCGCAGGATTAGCGAGCTTCAGGTCTTACTGTGGCAGAGGCGCCATATACCATGTTCTAAAAGAACAGGGTGGTGCTCCGCACACACCCTAAATTCCTTCCAAAGGTGTTATCGTCCTTCCACCTCAATCAGGAGGTGGTACTTCCCAACTTCTTCCCAAGACCTAACAACCGTAGGGTGGAGACAGTCCTTCACACCCTGGACTGTAAGAGGGCCTTGTCCTTCTACATCTAATGTACTCGGGGCCATCGCAAAGCTGCTCAGATTTTTTTCTCGTATGACCCCAGTAGACTGGGGGGAGGCGGTGACCAAACGTGCACTGTCTACCTGGGTGGCGAACTGTATCACCCTCGCCTATGAGCAGGCGAGGCTCCCGCTGGAAGGACGTGTCACGGAGCACCGTGTCAAGGCCATGGTGGCCTCGATGGCAATCCTGCGCTCCATCCTGATGGTGGACATCTGCCGGGCCACCACCTGGTCTTCAGTCCATATCTTCTCAACTCATTACTACCTGGAAAGGCAGTCCCAACGGGACAGTGTCTCTGTAATCTTTTCGGGGTTTAGGCAACTCCTACCCTCCGACCCTTCTGTGTTCAGGCTACCAGAGTGCTGGTTTCGTTTGGATACAGGGGTTCTACCGTAGTCTGTAGCTGCAGACTCAATTGCTGCTGCTCACGGCTCCCCTTGAGGGCGACTTTTTCGCTATGGGCTTTCGGTAAACTGTAGCTGAGGAGTCCCATATGTGAGGACTGACTTCCTGCTTGTTTTCAGAGAATGCGTAGTTACTTACCTGTAACAGGTGTTCTCTGGGAATAGCAGGAATCAGTCCTCGCGACCCTCCCTCCTCCCCTTGGAGTTGCTCCTGTACCATCTTTTATTTTATTTTGCCATCTTTTAGCTATGTCATCTGACTGAGCAAGATGGCACCTTTGGGCGGGAAGGGGACCCGACATGCGTGGCAGTATCTCCCAAAGTTTTTCTTTGAAAGCTGGGGGAATGCTTATGTGAGGGCTCCATCGGTGCTGACGTCATCCATATGTGAGGACTGATTCCTGCTGTTCCCAGAAAACATCTGTTACAGGTGAGTAACTATGCTTTGTGCACTCAGGTTGCTGTGGAAGACAGCACATTATGTGCAATCCATGTTTCGAATGGCATGGCTGCACATGCATGTACTCCATGTTTCTTTCTGGGGGCCACATGATCTGCGTGTTCCAGGTTTGTCTCTGAAAGTCTGTGGGCTCCAGGTGCCCAATCTCAGTTTTTGGATGTGGTGCATCGGTTTACAGGTCTGCATCCAGCATTGCATATCTGGAGTATGTTGTGTTTTTATTTGGTAAGTTGCCTACTTGGTGTATTCCATATCTTCTTCTGGAGGCTACGAGCATCAAGGTGCCGTGGGTGCTGTTTGCTCTACTCTGGAAGTTGTCCTCTAGCCACACCCAGGTCTTGCTTTGGGGGGGGAGGGGGAGTAGAGTGCTACTGTCTTTGCTCTGGCAGATTGTTTCTTGCTCTCCTTTGAGGGCACTGGTGCCTGTATTTTGGGCACGTCTCATAATGTTGTCTGCAAGCAGCATGCTTATGTTCACCACATCTTATCCTGCACTTATCCTGCACTTATCCTGCAGTTTGTTGTGTAGTCTGTTTTTTGGTGCACTTTTGCACTGGTTCTATCAGATATGTCCCCCAGTGCATTCCATGTGTTTCTTGGGAGATTGCATCCTTTGGGCACTCTACATCTTGCTTGGGAAGTTGCTGTCTTTGGGAATCCTTTCCTATATATTACCTTGCTCTATTCAAGGGGAGGCGTGTCTGTTTCTTGTCAATGTGTGCAGCAGGTTTGCCTTTACATTAGGTCTTCCCTCTGGTTAGCAATCCTTCGGGGAACTAATTTAGGAACACCTTTCTGGTCAAGACCCTTAGGGATCCTAGCCCTAGGAATATTCCTAGGGGGGCTGTTTCTTGTTGTCTAGCTTCTGGGCTAAGGGCTTCCTGAAGTATGCATTTACTTCTGGGGAACTGTGCATTTTGCTTGGGTCATCCTGTTTGTTCTTTTGTCTTTAGTACTTTGTCGCCATTCCTGAGGAAGTTCAATCTTATAGCCCTTGGTTACTGAGCTTCTCTGAAGCAAGCTGCTTCAGGATCTGCTAGTCCTGGGGCTCTAGGTGGGCTGGACATCAGGCTACCTGGGCGTCTCTTGAGTAGGGGGGCTAGCATTGATTGCGGTGTGGTTCCAGGTTGGCAGATAGTATGTGGCTGTAAAACGTATGCTGAGTTTTGTCTTTCCCATAGAGCACATCTCAGGAAAAGCTTTTATTGCTTGCTTCCTTACAGGTTGAGTTTGCTGGAATGCTTTGTTTCCTAATCATACCTTCAGGCCAGTCCAGTTACGCATGGGTTGTCACTGCCCACCAGCAGCTGAGGCTGAACATGACAGAATCCTGACATCACAGTATAAGAGCTCCTCCTTCAGCTTCAGGATCCAGTCTTTCAGTCCTCAGCAGCTGAGTGAGCAACCCTGGGATAGTGGACTTATTTATTATATTTATTATTTATTTATTTATTTATTACAAGTTCTTATATACCGCACTATTCGGCATCAGCGCGGTTTACATTATAACATAAAGACCATAACAACAAGCTGTTTGGTTTACATCGAACAGGAGTACAAACTTGGAGAACCGGGGTAAACTATATACAAGAGATAATTACATAGAACAGAGTAGAGTCTTAATAATATAAGAACGGCATGGTGTGTTCATAAGTGGGTCACTTCCTCTGGTTCAATTGCTGGTAGGGTAGTATTGAAGGAAGAGGTGGTATTTGAGTGCCTTCCTGAACTGGAGTAGGTCAGTAATGGCCCTTATGTCGGAGGGTAGAGCGTTCCAGCATTTGGGTACATAGAAACTGAAGGCTCTGTTTGAGGTTGTCATGTTGCACTTTGTCAACGCCTTCGAGGTTGTCAGTAGGTTTACGGCTGATGTTCTTCTGGATCTGTTGGGGGGTACAGTGTGAGGTCATGATTGCAAAGCTTTTTTTTATTATTTTATGGGTGCTGGTATCTGTGGAAAGGTTGACTAGCAAGCACTTTAGAAAAGAGTTTGTTTTGTCTAGGCAATTTTAATTGAGGTAGCCGAGTAAGGGCTAGAGTACTGTCAGGGCCAGGGCCTGCAGGCCTGGTGTCTAGATGGTTAAAAAGGTCCTGGGGTTCCCAAGTTCCCTTACCCCTATTCTAGCCTTAGATGGGAGCTTGCAGCCAAGGTAGACCGGTGCCTGTGAGCCGCAGCCACCATGCTCCTCCCCCTCCTTTTCTCCCAGCATATCGGGTTCTTCCGCGGTTGGTGAATCTGTGGGTGAGAGCAGGCAGCTAATGGCTGCAGGGCTTCTCATGAAGGTAGAGTGCTTCTGTGAATGTGTGACCACGATTGAGTCCTAGTGGGATAGCGTCAAGGTCAGGTCATCCCCGGTTCCTGCCCATCTGGAGGCTGTGTATATGTGGACTGCATGCTGGACATTTTCTCTGCTTGCCTGCTGTGTTCGGGTAAGTGCGAACTGAAGACAGAGATTATATGCAGGTTTTGAACGGCAGGGCCATTCCTTGGAGTGTGTTGTGATGGACAGTGCGTCGTCAGGGGAGTCCTCAGAGTTGGCGGTTCCCATGGTTTCGGCGGGAACCGTGGCCATTTTAGCACAGTTATCCCCAGCTGCTCTGAAGCCGTTGAAGTGTAGTAAAGGCAAAGGAAAGGCTGCGGGGGGGGGGCTCCCTTTTTGGGGGAGGCATGGTAGCAGTGCCGGTTAATGTCTCTTCCACAGATTTTTTCTCCAGATTTAATTTTAGTGTTACATAGTGCCTATTGCCTGAAAAGGAAGCAGGCTGCTCCTGG
The DNA here is from genome assembly GCA_033557465.1 of Ichthyophis bannanicus. NCBI lineage: Eukaryota > Metazoa > Chordata > Amphibia > Gymnophiona > Ichthyophiidae > Ichthyophis > Ichthyophis bannanicus. Next base: position 499,828,949 of record CM066035.1, read on the forward strand.
GATGGTAGAGAATCCTTTGAGTTTGCAGGAGACGCCATTTCCAGGGCCTGAGGTGGGGGCAGAACTTGTCCAACAGCATGCCACCGCCATAGAGGTTAAGGGGAGAACCTGAAACCTGGCGTGGCCCTCCTCCATCCCACATCACTGAGGATCTGGGCGAGGGTCCCTCAGATTTGTGGGGTGAGCCGGAGTCCGGGGATTTAGAGGAGGGTGAGTTACCTCGGGGGATAACCCTAACATCATCAATTGAGGAGCTAGCAGCTTTAATTCGATATTCCGCCTCTAGCCGCGGTTACAAAGGAGCCATTGGAAGACCCTTTACTGCAGGGCTTCAAGGGGACTCAGGTGTGTTTCCCGATACATTGGGTCCTCAAGAAGATGGTGGAGTCGGAATGGGAATTCCCAGAGGCCACGCTAAGGTAGTAGAGTAGTGGGTCTCTTGTACCCTTTTCCGCAAGAGGAGCAGGACTTGCTCAAAATGCCTAAGGCGGACGCTCTTGTCTCCGCGGTCACTAAGAAGACCACCATTCTCCAGGAACACACAGGAAGTCTGTCCTCATATGGGTGACATCGATGCCGACAGAACCCTTGCGGAAGCATCTCCCTAGCTTTCGAAGAAAACCTTTGGGCAATGCCACCCTGCATGCATGGTCCCCTTCCTGCCCAAGGGTGCCATCTCACTCAGTCTCTCTTTTTCAGCGGAGCCCTACAGGCATTAGTCTTTCTTCCTCGGAAAAAAGTTGATTTCCTTGTGCACTTCTGTGTACCAACCGGTTAGCACTTGTCCCTTTCCCGCTTGTGAGCCCCATCGCCTTGGCCTCGGGACCCGGAACCTATTTAGTTAGGTTTTTTCATCCACTGCGGTTTTGTGCCTTTTCCAACGGCTGGCCACGTCAAAGGTCTTCGACCTCACTGGGGCCTTTTTTGCCCCAGTGGCCACCGGGTTTAAAAAGTGTGATCGGTGCTCCAAGAACATGTCCCTTACCGACACACATGACTGTTGCCTCAGGTGTCTGGGTGTCGACCATGACCCTGAGGCGTGCTCCCTGTGCAAAAAGATGTCCACTAAGGCCATCCAGAGTCGCCGGCAGAAGCAGGTGACATCTTCCACAAGTCAGACTCTGCCCTGATATCCCCAGTAGCCTCATGCTCTAAGGCCCCGCATGGATCCTTGGAGTCGCATAAAGCCCCCATGGTGCCAAGCAAGCACACGGGCACTCCAAAAAGGGTACCCGGAGCGAGAGCTTAAGAAAAAGAAGAAATTTCCGAGGACCTTTTCCTGGGAAGGGGATACGCACGGCAAGTCCCATGTGAGGTCCCACAGCCCCAGGAGGGTTTCCGAGGAGTCTGAATGGGAGCGGCCGGCCAAAGTACCCAGGACAGACGCCAAGGCTGTCGGCAATGGATCTCGGACCCCCAAGGACTCCCTCTCCTCTGACATCCGAACTGGTCACCATGACATCTGTGTCGAAGACTGCAACCCCTGGAAGCCAGGATGATGGCGTTGGAATGCAATGTTTCTGCATTCCTTGCCTCACAGCCAGCATCGATGCCTGGCCCCGCCGGCGCATGTGCTGAGACCGCAGGGACCTCGATGCCGCTGAAGAGATCCTCGAGAGCCCATGCCTGAAGCTGATCCTCGGTGAGAGTCTCAATCCTCCCTGGCAAGTGCCTCTGGCTATGGCCAAGCCTCAGCCGAGGTTCATCGAAGGCCAGATTCAATGATGCTCATAGAGCCGTTAGGCCTCGAGTCCTCGATGGACTGGGAGTCCAAGAACGAGGCTTCCCCAGAGACACAAGCACACCATGGATCCATCCCCACCATCATCGAGGCGCTAGTCCCCACCCGAGGACACCTTGTTCCTCGAATGTGTCCAGGATATGGGGAAGGCACTGCTCCATGGCCAACAGTGGCCTCCATCATGGAGTCGGAGGAGGACCCCACATGGAGGAACTCTAAATCTTCCAATACGAGGCCCCACTCAAGGAAGCCATCACAGTCCCTTTCCCCTCCATCCTCAGGCACCTCCTCCGAATGTGTGAAATACCGGCGTTGGTGCCAGTTGTGAGCCAACGCCTGGACACTATGTACCAAGTCCAGCGAGGACCCGGCTTCAGGAAGGTGCAACTTCCTCACACCTCCATGGTGGTCGAGTTAGCCATGCGTCGACAGAAAAGCCCTAAGACTCACTCGTCAGTGCCCCTGGGCAGGGAGTCCTGCACCCTTGATGCCCTCAGGTGTAAATGTTACCAGGGCTTGATGCTAACGTGCCTCATACAATCATTTCAACTGTGTATCAGCATGTACTTCCGAGAGACCTAACCAAGAAACTCGAGGGTTTATCAGTAGGTCTCAGTGGGGACCATCTCCAACTCTTCCAGACCCTCACGAAGTCTGTCAGGGAGTGCTCAAAGTATTTGTCTCGAGCAGCCTACGACAGCTTCGAGTCTAACGAGAGGGTGGCTTCCACAGGCATCAGTGCTCAATGCCAGGCCTGGCTCCAGACATTAGACCTCAAGCAATGGGTCCGGTGAAAACCTCTTTGGCAAGCTGATGGAGAACAAGGCAGTAGAGATCGAGACAGAGTATGTCACCAGGACTCGACTCTTGAAGAAGACCTACACTCTTTCCAAGAAGAAGCCATCAGGAAAAGGCCTTCCTTCCACCAGAAAGACCAGCCTTACCGAGATTATCCCCCATACCAGGCCCCCCAGACTCCTCAGCAGAGTCATCAGTGCAAGGGAGCAGGCCAGGGCCCACGTAAGCCTAAGGGCTCCAAGCCCCATACACCAGTTCCAGCCCAGACAGGGTCAGGGTTTTGACTCACAGAATATAGGTTCTCCACCCATGGGGGACCAGCTGCTGACAGGGGGGGCGCCTGATTCATTTTGCCCACCGTGGGCTGCCATCACCACTGACTCCTGGGCACTTCAGGTGGTCAGGGAAGGTTACCTCCTTCATCTGGACCAGACACTCCCCCTTTCTTTCCAGGAGAACCCCCTTGGACTCCCCTGCACCAGGCCCTGCTGCTGAAGGAACTTGCAGGCCTTCTCAGGGACAGGGCTGTGGAGCCCGTACCATATCATCTAAAAGGAAAGGGGTTCTACTCCAGGTACTTTCTGATCCCAAAAAGAACAGGAGGCCTAAGGTCCATCCTGGACTTGAGAAACCTGAACAAATTCCTGGTGCGGGAGAAGTTGAAATGCTCTCCCTTGGAATATTTCTGCCCTACTTCCAGCAGGGAGATTGGCTATGCTCCTTGGGCCTAAAGGATGCTTATACCCACATCCTTATTCATCCCAGTCACAGGCAGTACCTAAGATTCATGCTCGGTGGTGACCACTACCAGTACAGGGTACTATCCTTCAGCCTTGCCTTCGCTCCAAGAGTCTTCACCGCCTACCTCCGTCTCCAAGGGGCCTTCATCTTCCCATACCTGGATGACTGGCTAGTAAAAGGAGATACTGCCTCAGAAGTGCTACAGGCCACCGCCTGCACTATCAAGGTCCTACAACATCTGGGGTTCGTGATAAATCACCCCAAATCCCATCTCACTCCAACACAGGACATGGAGTTCATAGGGGCTCGCCTGGACACCCTCCAAACTAGGACCTTCCTCCTCCTGGACAGGTTGGATCGCCCAAGGCCCTGGCATCCAAGGTGCAGCACCATCACACCATATCGGCGTGGTCCATGCTTCGCCTGCTCAGCCACATGGTTTCCGCTGTCCATGTGATCCTTAACACCCGCCTCCACATATGGGCAGCACAGTGGTGCTTCCGCTCACAGTGGACTCAGGCCACGGGCAGGCTCCAGGACAAGGTCTCTCTGTCCCGTCAGCTAGCAGAGTCACTCAGTTGGTGGCAGGACACACAGCATCTGCAGAAGGGCATGCCCTTTCAACACCCAAATCCCCAGAGGGTCCCACTACTGTTACCTCCCTACTGGGCTGGGGTGCCCACTGCGTGGAACTGCGCATGCAGGGCAATTGGCCTCTTGAGGAGAGCTGCCAGCAAATCAACCTGCTGGAGCTCAGAGCCATTTTTCTGGCGATCAGTGCCTTCCAACACGGCCTGCAGCATCAGTTGGTCCAAATGGACAACCAGCTCGCAATTTTCTTCCAGAAAACGGGGGGGGGGGGGGGGAGGGTACAGGGTCTCACCGCCTCTACCAGGAGGCAATAGCCCTCTGCTCGTACGTGATCAGTCAGGGAATGCTTCTCAGAGCAGTATATCTTCCGGGCCAGGACAATGCCATAGCGGATAGACTGAGCAGGGTCCTCCAGCCACACAAGTGGCGCCTCGACCCCAGGTTGGCGCAGCGGCTATTCCGGCTATGGGGAACCCCAAGTCTGGACCTCTTTGCTAGCCCAGCCAATGCTCATCTGCCCCGCTTCTGCTGTCCCTAACCGAATCTGTCCCGGATAGCGACAGATGCCTTCCTTATCTCATGGTCGGAGGGCCTTCTGTATGCCTTCCCTCCCACGCCACTTATCGCCCGGATCCTTTTCAAGGTCCAGCTGGACAAGGCTTCCATAATCCTGGTGGCCCCATGGTGGCTCAGATAGCCTTGGTTTCACCTGTTACTCTGACTCTCGACGGAGTTCCTGGTCCCTCTGGAGAGTTCCCCAGGGCTACTGACCCAGGAGGAGGGCTTGCTTCTCCACCCCAACCTGGGGTCCCTGTCGCTAACAGCATGGCTGCTGAACGGGTTTCCCTAATGCCCCTCAACCTCCCCAGGAAAGTGGAAGAAGTCATCCTGACCTCTCGTAAAAGCTCCACGAGATGAGCTTACACCTTCAAGTGGCATAGTTTCTTGGTATGGTGTATGGAGTAACGGGTAGAGACGTTCTCCTCCTCAGTGCATATAGTGCTGCAGTACTTGCGCCACCTTTCACAGAACAGACTCAAGTCCAGCTCTGTCAGGGTACGCCTGAGTGCGCTCTCCGCGAACCATCACTCCATAGAGGGCAAGCCTCTTTCTGTGCAGCCCCTCACTACCCAATTCATGTGGGGCTTACTGCTCTCTAAACTTCCCATCTGGCCGCCTCTGGTGGAATGGGATCTCAACATGGTTCTGACACAGCTTACCAAGTCACCCATTGAACCCTTGGTTACCTGCCATTTGCATTACATATCTTGGAAGTTTGGGTTTCTGGCGGTGCTCATCTCTTCCTGCAGAGTTAGTGAGCTTCAGGCCTTGGTGGCTGAGCCACCCTATACCAGGTTCTCCAAGAACAGGGTCGTGCTTCGTATCCACCTTCCACCTCAACCAAGAGGTGATGCTCCCTACCTTCTTTCCACAGCCCCATGCCGACAAGGCAGTGGCTGTTCTCCATACTCTGGACTGCAAAAGGGCCCTGTCCTTCTACCTGCAATGTACTCAGGGCCACCTCAAAGCCTCACAGCTTTTCGTTTCATATGACCCCAGTCGACTGGGGGGAGGCTGTCACCAAGCAGACCTTGTCCACCTGGGTGGTGGACTGCATTGTCTTTGCCCACGATCAGGTTGGGCTATTGTTGGAGCGCTGGGTCATGGCACACAACGTCAGGGCTATGGCATCCTCATTTGCGAGCCTGTGCTCTGTCCCTATGGCAGACATCTGCTGGGCTGCCACCTGGTCCTCAGTCCACACCTTTTGCAGCTCACTACTGCCTGGAGAGAGAGTTCCGACCGGACAGGCCGTACTCTGCAATCTGTTCGGCGTTTTAGGCAACTCCTGCCCTCTGACCCTTTTTGTTCAGGCTACCGTTTCTCCCTGAACACTGGGTTCCTCAGAGTCTGTCCTCAGATTTGCTTGCGGCTGCTCACAGCTGGGCCATATTTTTTCAACAGGTTCTCGGTAGCCTACAACTAGGGAGTCCCATATGTGAGGACTGACTTCCTGCTTGTTCCTGCAGAAAGCGTAGTTACTCACCTGTAACAGGTGCTCTCCAGGGACAGCAGGAATCCGTCCTCACAACCCTCCCTCCTCCCTTTGGAGTTGCTGTACTATTTTTGCCATCTTCTTTTGTCTGCTCTAGCTAAGTCATCTGACTGAGTAAGATGGCACCCTTGGGCGGGAAGGGGACCACGCATGTGTGGTGGCATCTCTCAAAGGCTTCCTTTGAAATCTGGGGAGATGCTTCTGCGAGGGCTCCATTGGCGTCAACGTCACCCATATGTGAGGACTGATTCCTGCTGTCCCTGGCGAACACATGTTACAGGTGAGTAACTACGATATTTTGTGCTTCCAAAGAAAGAAGGTACTTTTCGGCTCATTCTAAACCTCAAGCATATAAATTGGACCCTGTGGGTACCTCACTTTTGCATGGAAACTTTGCGGTGAAAAGGGGAGAGTTCTTGACTTCTCTTTTTTTTTATTTAACTTTTTTTGTTTACATCATCTAGTAACATACATAAATACTCTTGTATGTAAACATCAACATTCAGCTGGTGTACAGTTTTCTCCCTCTATTGTATATTATACACAACTTAACTTAACTTAACAATATTACCAAGTAACTCCACTACCGCCCCCAAAACATTTGTATAAAAACATACTTAAGCAGTAAACCTGTTAAAGCCATTCATCTACCATACACATGCCTCTGAGTCAGTTTTAACCCACAGTTCTACTTATCTACCCTACCCCAGTTCCCCCCTTCCCCCCGTTGCCCCACCCCTAACCCCCCCTCCTGCAAGTACACCATTACTTTCCACCAGGCCTATCAAACTTGGGCCTCTTTTGTTTTCGTATTGCTGTTAATTTCTCCATGAGGTAAATGCGCTTTAGCCGATCTTCACAGTGTGCCACCTGCGGCGGCTCCTCTTGCTTCCACCGGTAGGCTATTTCAACTCTTGCCGCACTGAGACATGCTAATATTTGTTTCCTATTCTCCCTCGGGCCCCCTTCCCTCCACCATCCAAACAAGAAAAATTCCGGGTTCCTCTCGACCTCTTCACCCACTACCTGTCTTATCCACCTCTGAATTTCATCCCAGAATATCCGGATCTGTGGACATTCCCACCAAATATGATACATTGTGCCATCCTCTCCACACTTCCTCCAGCAACTCCTTGATGCTGTCGGATACATTTTATTCAAACGCACTGGGGTGAAGTACCACCTCATTAACACTTTGTGCCAATTTTCCCAAACAGCATTGGAAATCGGTAAATGGCAACCTTGCTCCAAAATGGCCTTCCACTGACCAGTCTCCAAGTTCCTTTCCCATCTCCCTTTCCCACGCCTTCATATAACCCATTATCTCCAGGAACAAGCAGGAATGAGTCTTCACATATGGGTACGTCGGTACCGACGGAGCCTGCACGGGAATGCTCCCCAGCATCCAAACAGAAAGCTTTTGGGAGCATCCCTCGCGCCTGTGCACTGCCTTCCCGCCTTTCCAACTGCCTCTCCTCAGTTTTCGTTTTTCCGCGGAGCCGGCAGGACGTCCTCCTGTCACCGCAGAAAAAATTTTCCTTTAATTCTTATTCTCTTTTTTCTTGTGGTCGCGGCTGTTTTCCCACCTACACTGGTACCGCCGGGGTTTTTTTCTTTTCTTTTCTCAAACTTAGGGAGAGTTTTCTCCTCAGTTTCTATCTTAAATTTTTAGGCCTGTAGGCCTCTCCATCATGGAGCCTTCTTTTCCTAAGAAGTGCCTTAACTGTGGAAATACAGTTTTCTTTTTAGACTCCAACAACTGGTGTCTAACCTGTTTGGGTCCTGACCCTTTTCCTCTGGAGCCATTAGGCTACAATTTTATGAGAAGACATTTTCCTTTTCGAGTTTCCCTCGATACTTCCAGTGTCAGGACACCGACCAATTTTTCTCTACAGGATCAGGTAACCCACAAACAGTCTGTTAAGACTAGCCAATCCTTGAGTGGTAAGTCTCATGCCAAGCATGATGACGGCTCCGGCCTTACCCTCAAGACCCTATTGGCTTCAAAACCCCGGCGGGAGTCTTCGGTCTCCAAAGCCTTTCAGGGGTTTCAGGTTGTTCCTGGGGCTCACTCCTCACAGAACATACCTGAGCCATGCTCGGTGGTGGCATCCGCTTCGAGCGGTACCGATACCCCGTCATCGGCACCGGTGTTGAGTGATTCACTCTTCGCCAGGGATCGTCATCTGGCGTCCTCGGTACCTTCGGGACCGATCGATACGTCCCAGATTGCCTTTCCAGTATCGACAGCATCGCTGATACCACCACCGATGTCGGTACCCTCTAGACATGCATCGATAGACTCGCTCCCTTCGATGCCGAGTCTGGAATCGATATCTAGTCTAGAAGACTGGGTACCGACGCGTCTCGGAACCGACCCTTATCGATTCCGGATACGCAGTACCGAGGATATTCACCAAGGGGTTCTGGTTGCCTCGGTACCGCTCGAGCAGCCTCCGATGACTGCTTCGAGGGCGTTATCGCCTCCGATTCCGGCTCAGCCACCGGTATCGGTATCGTTGTCGGTTCCTGCAGTTACATCGGGACCAGCCACCTCCATGCTTTTTTCTCCATCGCTCCTTTCTATACCTAGTTTGGAGTCGATACCTGGCATGGACGATGCAGTACTGACTGTCTCAAATTGTGACTGCCAGTACCAGTATCCATCTAGTGGGGGGGGGTTTTCTGCACCAGACCACTACATCCTCTGGTGCCCAGGCTGCTGCTTCAACTTTAACCTATCCAGGGATGGTTCCCATTGGAGATCTTTCTTTTCAGAAATTTCTCCTTGACATGGCAACATTCCTTGCTATTCCTATCCCTGGCTGTAATCCTACTCAAGGCTCTCTTGCAGAAAAGGAAAATATAATGCTTCCTTTACATCATTCTTTGCAGCATCTTCTTCTGAGTATATGGGAAACATCTTTAAGGGTTCCCTCACCTTCTACAGCAACTGATGTTCTGTATCAGGTGCCCCCCTCTCCAGGGTTTTAAAAGACTCAACTTCCCCATCATTCCATTGTAGTGGAATCAGCAATGAGGAAGGTAAAAAGCAAGAAGAAGCATTCTTCTTATCCGCCAGGTCGTGCATCTAGAGCACTTGATGCCTTTGGACGTCAAACCTTCCAAACATCTATGCTGGCATCAAGGATTATCTCTTATATTTTTTATATGAGTCTATCTCTCCAGGAGGTCACAAAGAAATTATCTCTTTTGACTCCTTTTTTGTCAGAGCCCAGGACTGCAGACTATTCCTTACTTCTTAGTCATAGCCAAAATATCTCTTGGTTTCTTTCTCGTGCTTCTCTAGACTCTTTTGAGTCTGTTAGCAGAACCTCTGCTATAGCCATAGGAGCACGACGTAAAGCCTGGCTCCAGGCTTCAGACTTGAACAGACGGGCACAACAAAGACTGGGTAATTCTCCTTGTACTGGAGAAAATCTCTTCAATAGAGAGGCTTTATGTCAGGTTGCTCATTGCTCCACTGACTTCCCTGTTTCTGGGGGCCATCCTAAGCCTTCTCCTTCCCCAGTCGGTAGGAAATGTCCTACCAAACCTTCTTTCCCTAGGAAAAGAAGATTTCACTCTTCTCCTGCCCATCATCAAGATGTTCCCAAGCAGGGGACACCTCGCCCTGGTCTGAAGAATCCAAACTCTAGCCATAGGTTCCTGGTCTGAAGAATCCAAACTCTAGCCATAGGTTCCTGAAGGTTACAACCTACAGTTAACTTCTTAGCAGAAGTTTATTCACTGTTTTTTCTTTCAAAACTCTACACATGGTTTCCATTCTTCAGGACATCTTTTTCCTCCTAGATATGCTGAGCTGTCAGGATATTCATGTCTATGGGTCACAGATTTCTCCTCTTCTTCCTACCAAGAAGAGAAGTTAACAACTATCCCATGATAGTTTTCTGTCCCAACATGAACATTTTTTCCTTCAGCAGACTTACCATATGCTGAGTCACCCTTCAGCTCCTGTTTCTCTGCCCTCTCATCCAGGGTTTCCCCTGAATGAGTGGTACCATATCACTGCAGAGCTTCTCTAGCCTTTCATTCCAGTGTAGAGTTTTTTTCCCTTCTTTTCTCTGGGCAACTCCTCAGACAGGGACAGGAATTTCTCCTCTCCTTTTGTCTGTTCTCTCTGTTTTACACAGGAAGATTCTCTCTGCTGTCTCATTCAGCAGCTGCCCATGCAGGAGTTCCAGTGATTGGACTACTGGTACTTTTCCACAAGTTTCCAGTCTGTCTTCCACTACTTTCTGTCTAACCTTAGTAGTGATTCCAAGATAGTGCTTCATCTATCTTGGATAATCCTAATCACTTCAGGCTTCTCACACTATCTTCTTTTCTTGCCATCTCCACTTTCTGGGATTTGGCAGCACAGCTGACCTACAGTCAGTTTTATCTCCTAATTCTCCTGCATAATGCTCTCTGCAATCTTCAGAGAAGCTTTCCACTATGGGCCCTTGCTAGAGAGCATGGGGTTTTGTCTCTAATGCCTATTCTACAGGGTTGGGAAAGTCTCCTCAGTCATTCTTCACGACTGTGAGGGTTCTCCACACCCTGTTATCTCCTGTTATTATACAGGATATAAGCCTTTTCTGCGTGAATGTTCAAGGAGTTTTCCAATCCTGCAGGGATATGCTCTTTTTTCCTTGCGGCTTGTCCTCATGGTATCCTACTCCTTTATGGACAGCACATATTCTACTAGTAACGCATGATACCCCTGTGTCCCTCCAGTGGGTCATCCTGGTATCTCCTCCTATGCGTTTTTCTGTCCATTTACCGTGTCAGAGTTCTACAAGACTCAGGACTTGCTATTTACAGACTGATATTATCCTCTGTTTATTCACGCAACCATCCTGGTTATTTCACTGGATAGCATTCCTGCACCATTTTAGCCCGGAGAAATAGATTCTCTATATATCCTCTCAAGTCGGTTCCACCTTCTTGTTCTTAGATGAATCTTTCTCCTTCACATCTCTCATGTGAATGTTCTTATGGGCATATCTCTATCTGCTTAGTTGCAGGCATGTATCTTCAGACATATATATATTATGTATGTATATATCTCTATATGCTCTATAGATACATATGTCTGTAAGCTGTGTGTGCATACGTTATGCCCCTATATATATATATGTATATATATGTGTGCATCTGTCAAGATGCTTCCTTATAAGTAGATATGTATTTACATACTTATCTCCCTAACTGTCTATGCTATAAAGGTTTTTCCCTTCCTAGAGGTTCCAAACAGTGGGCTTGCATATGTTCATACTGTTCCTCAGTATGTCGGGGATATTATGCACACAACCACTACTGTGGTACTGACAGCTTCCATTTTACTCTAGGTCTCGCTGTCCCTGAAGCATCATGCTTCAATGTCTTTCCTATCTCTCACCAGCTAGGAAAGACAGCTTAGATCTTCAGCAGTTCTGAGGTTCAGCCCTTCACACATCTGTCCTCCTTGGGAATACGGGCTTTTTCCCATACCCTTTCTTCCCTCCAGGACTGGGCTAGTTGTCCAAATCGGTCAGTCTTCCTCTTTTACTCCTAAATGTTAATGACTCTGTAGCTAAAAGAGTTTTTCAGCTTTTCCCATAAAGCTTTCCACTGAAGACTTGCCGTTTTTATACTACCCCAGTTGACACCTGGGTCACCTGCCAATTCCAGATTTGGACCTTCACCTTCACTGCCATGAGGTCACCTTGAGGATTCCTCTACTGAATCTCCAGTAGACGCCATCAAGCTCTCTACTTCCTACAATCCAGTAGGTAAGGTCCATATTGTGATTGTTCATTGAATAATTTTAATGGTACTTATCATTAAAAGAAATTGAAATCGTGAACAACTTTAACCTACTTGGATCAACTATCAATAAAGAAGCAACAAGCAGTCAAGAAATCAGATGACGCATTGCTCTTGGCAGAATGGCTATGAAAGACCTAGATAAGATTCTCAAGAGCAGAGATGTCTCTCTCCATACAAAGATTCGACTTGTTCAAGCCATGGTATTTTCAATAACATCATATGGATGTGAAAGCTGGACAGTGAAAAAGACAGACAGGAAGAAAATTGATGCCTTTGAATTATGGTGCTGGCGGCGAATACTGTGTATACCATGGACTGCCCGAAGAACAAACCAGTCGGTACTAGAGGAGATCAAACCTAAGCTTTCTTTAGAAGCTCAGATGACAAGACTTCGACTTTCATACTTCGGACACATCATGCGAAGAGAGAGATCATTAGAGAAAGACATCATGCTTGGCAAGATAGAAGGTCAACGCAAAAGAGGAAGGCCAGCAATGAGATGGATCGCTACAATAACAGCAGCTACGGGTACCAGTCTGTCAACAATGAGCCGCCTGACTGAAGACCGAACACAATTTAGGATAGCTATCCAGAGGGTCGCCATGAGTCGACTCCGACTCGACGGCACTTAACAACAACAACATCATACATACCAAGGACTCCTCTCCTGTAGTCCTTAGGTTCGCTGTTTTTTCTTACAGCTCCTCTCTTTTCAACTCCTACCCACCATCCCTCATGGGATGCCGGAGATCCATGTGTGGGATGTGCAGTCCTGATCCAGGGACACGCATTTTATGGGATTTCCCCCTGGCATCTATAGCTAGGGAGTCCCCATATGTGAAGACTCATTCCTGCTTGTTCCTGGAGATAGCACAGTTACTTACCTGTAACAGGTGATCTCTGGGAACAGCAGGAATAAGTCTTCACAACCCACCCACCTCCCCTAGGAGTTGTATCTATCTATCTATCTTCCTTTCCTCTTTCTCTCCCTTTGTCTCAGCTATGAAACTCAACTGAGGAGAGGCAGTTGGAAAGGCGGGAAGGCAGTGCGCAGGCGCGAGGGATGCTCCCAAAAGCTTTCTGATTGGATGCTGGGGAGCATTCCCGTGCAGACTCCGTCGCTACCAATGTACCCATATGTGAAGACTTATTCCTGCTGTTCCCAGAGATCACCTGTTACAGGTAAGTAACTGTGCTTTCTCCTCCCCCTGCCCCTCTCGTATTGCCCTATACAGGGCCGTAAATAGCCCCCTAGACCTCTTCTTCCCATACCAAATTACTTCCAATTCGGTAAACTCTTGTGCTACCCCCTCCATCCCCAACTTCCCTTTCAAATAATGTATCACTTGGCCATATTGAAACAACTGCCCAGTCCCTAAATTATATTCCTCCTGTAAATCTGCAAACGGGACCCATTCCCCCCCCCTCATCCATAAATTGGTAAAACCACCGTAAACCTTTCCTCTCCCATTGTTTATAAACCCTTCCCTCTCTTCCTGGGATAAAATCTCCGGTATAACACAGTCGCTGCATTACCGAGAAGCTCGATGCCCCCTTCTCTCCTTCCCTTCTTTGCACTCCATTCCATACGGCTAAAACATGCCCTGTGTAGGGGTTTTCTAAGAAACCCCCACTACTGTCCTTCACCCTAATCCATGGCATTACCTCAATTGGGCCACCCTTCCACCCCTCCCCTTCCATATCTACAAAGTTTTTCCTTTCCCCTCCCTTTCTCCAGTCCATCAAATGCCTGATCTGGGCTGCTCTATAATAGGCCTGAATATCTGGAACCCCCAATCCCCCTTCCCCCCGAGACCGGTAAAGGACCACCTGTGCTACTCGTGGTGGCCATACTTTCCCTTGAATCTCCCTTAATTGCCTCTCAGGGATCTCCACAGGGAGAGCCTGAAAGTAATATAACATCTTGGGTACTAAATTCATCTTGACCGCTGCAATACGGCCCAACCAGGAAATCTCCATATCCATCCAACCCCATAAATCCTGAGCCACCTGTTTCCATAATTGGGGGTAATTTGCCCCATATAAAAGCTGTGGCTGTGCCGTGAGATATACCCCTAAATACTTAATCGCTTTCTTTGCCCATTTAAAGGGATACCTTTCCTTTAACTTGCCTATCTCCACTTCCCCTATGTTCACATTCAGTGCCTCTGTCTTATCCATATTTATCTTAAATTCCGACACCTCCCCATATTGTTCAAACACTTCTAAGACTTTTCCTAATGTCACCTCTGGTTGCGTTAGTGTTAATAAAATATCATCCGCGAACAGTGATATCTTATGCTGTCTCTCTCCCACCCAAACCCCCTTAATCCTCTCCTCTTCTCTTATCCTCTCTGCCAAAGGTTCCATTGCCAAAGCAAAAAGCAAGGGAGATAAATGGCATCCCTGCCTTGTGCCTCTCTGAAGGGAAAAAGCATCCGAGTACCGACCATTAATTCGCACCCTTGCCTGTGGCCTGTCATACAAAGCTCTCACCCAGGCGACATAATTGTTCCCAAATCCCATCTTTTCCATTATTGCAAATAGATATTCCCAAACCACCCGGTCAAATGCTTTTTCCGTGTCAATAGACAGCACCATCATATTATCCTTGCCTCTGTGCCCCCCATATTACCTCTAACAGTCTCTTGATATTATCCGATGCCTGCCTGCCACTGATAAACCCTGTTTGATCTATGTTCCCTGAGCCAACCTATTTGCTAGTATTTTTGCCAGAATCTTCACATCCGTGTTCAATAGTGATATTGGGCGAAACGACCCACAATTCAGCGGATCCTTCCCTGCCTTTGGTATTACTGTTATACCCGCTGTCAACATTCCCTGTGATAGTACCCCTATGGAAGGAGAGTCCCCATGGAGGGGATGGGGGAAGGGTCAGGGGGGAAGGGAGGGAGGGATGAAGGGGAAGATAGGGGAGGGAAGGGGAGGGGGGTTAGAGAATACACAGTGAAGTACACCATGCCTGGTTCATTGTGACAAATGGCGAGAATAGGTACAATAAATGCAAAGGGGTTAAATAGTCCGCAGAAATGACGACAATTGTTTTGAGAAGCAGAGAGATTACGGTGGGACATAGTCCTAATACATGAAACTCATTTACGGTGTAAGGATGAAAGATTGTTGAGTAATGGGCACGTCCCAAAGCAATTTTTTGGAAGAGGTAGGGGGGAGGGGAAGAAGGATGGTGCGGCCATTTTAATACGCCAAGGGTGTCCATTTCAGGTGGGGGATGTGATTAGGGATTGGGAGGGGAGGGTCTTAATTTTGGTGGGCGAGTTGCGCGGGGAGAAGTTAACGATAGTAAATCTGAATGCACCTAATGGGGGGCAGGTTCCATTTTGGAAAGAAGTGAGAGGATTATTGGAACAGACGGTGCTGGGGAAACTTTTGCTGGGGGGAGATTTTAATTTGGTTCTGCATCCAGAATGGGACAGGCAGATGGGGGGGGGGGGGGGAGAGAGGGGAATGCCCGGAATAGGTGACTAGTGAAGGGGATACTTCGGAAGTTCCACATGTTAGATGTGTGGCGGGAACATAACAGGGAGGCGAGGGAGTGCACTTTTTATTCACATCCACATAAAATTTATAGTCAGATTATTTGCCGATAGATAAACTGGGGGACCAGAGTGCGGGGAGCGGTGATTGGGCATATTACATGGTCAGACCATGCCCCGACCTGAGTTGACCTACAGGGTGGGAATGGGGAGGGAGGTATCAGATTTTGGAGGTTGAATGAGTCTTCTCCAAAGGGACGAAGTAGTAAAAGATATCAAGAAAAGCTTGCAGGATTATTGGCAGCTGAATGATACAGGAGAAGTGAGGGAGACTAGTGTGTGGGAAGGAATGAAAGCGGTAATCCGGGGGAGGTTGATTATGTGCTAAATACAAGAAGGGTAGGAAAGAAAGAGAGGACAAATTGCATGTTGAAATTAAGGAGGCCACAACGCTGTACAATAGGATGGGATCAGGAAGACAATTGAAATATTTAAATCAATTGCGCTTGGAGTTAAACAAGTTACAGCTAGAAGCCATTGCTTATCAGATGGAGCGAGTGAAACAAAGGTTCTACGAATGGGGGGATAGGGGCGGGAGGTTGCTGGTGAGAAAACTTAAAAAGATGAAGGTAAGGAGAGCAATACTAGCAATTAATGGACAGAATGGGGTAATTCTGAGGGGCGGAAAGCAAATAGGGGATAGATTTTGCCAGTACTATGCAGAGTTGTACTCCCAAAGAGGGGGTGTGGGAGAGGCCTCCATAGGGGAATATTTGGGAACAGTGGAACATCCAAAAGTGGGAAAGGATTTGGGGGCCAGACTGGAGGAACACATTTCCATAGGGGAAACTGAGAAGATGATTAAGGAAATGTCATTGGGGAAAACTCCAGGCTTGGATGGCTTGCCTAATTTGTTTTATAAGACCTTCCGTGAAGATTTGGTGGATTTTCTAGGTTCTTGACATCTCTTAATCTCATGGAGGCTTATCTCCACATTCCGGTGCGGGCAGAGTGCCAGCAGTTTCTCCATTTTGTAGTACCAGGGGGAGGCACTTCCAGTTCTGGGCATTGCTCTTTCTTTATCGTCTCTCCAGTCCAATCCCTTTCCTCTGGGTTGTGCTCCTCTTCCAGCAGCTTGGAGACTGAGCCTATCATCGATTTGATGAGGCTCTGGTATAAATACCACTGGCACCACCCACTAGCACCAGTAAACCCAGCCTCCAAGCAGCTGGAGGGTAGCAGTAAGCCAGCGCTCAGGGCTTACTGGAGAGACAGTTAGGCCTTAGGGGGACAGTTAGGGTTCCTTTGCCTAGGTTTTTTTCCCTTTGGTGGGGTTTACTTTGATTTATTTTAATTTAATTTAAATTACTTTATATTGTCACCGCCCCTCTCTCCCAGAGGCCTCAGCGTGGGTTAAGCGAGTGGGGTGATGTGTTCCTTAAGCTTGTGAACTTAAATTTGAGGCTTTGCAAAGCCTCCTGGGAATTGTAGTTCCGTGGCTTAAAGAAAAATAGTTGTGTACACGAATGGTAAGGTTTCAAAATGGATTTATTCCCTTCCCAGGGTTGGAATTTGACCTTTAGAACATCACAACAGAAAAGTCCATACTTCTGGTATAAGGTAACAAAGGAACCAAACAACTTAGGCAATGCTTATCTTCAGCTTAACAGAAAAATGAAATACAAAAACAGTTTTCCTCCAAACTTGCTTTTGGACTGTTTTTCTCCCTCCTGCAGCAGTGGTTAGAGCAAGACTAGCACAAGGATTGTATATTATCTGATACCGTGTACGTACAGTCCATATAGGTTTCAGTGTCTGAAGTTGGATAAAATTCACATTGCATTTCATGCACGTTATCCTCAACTTCCTCCGGGGAGAACTCTGCCCTTTGCTCATTCACAGTGTTCCCATCCCCCAACAGCTTAGCTGAGCTCAGGTGTTTTGCATAAAGCTCTCGGTCAGCTCTCTCACACAACTCTTGATACGTACAAGGGCTATTATCAAACTCCTCTGCAAAGCTATCTGGAAATATTCTTCTATCTTCCAGCCACTGCTTATCCAGGGACCTTTCTTGGCTATAATATGGCTCCCTGTAAAACTCTTTCCTTTTAGTTTGCCTAGGGTTTCTTACAGGCAAAAACTCTTCTTCAGAACAACAAGTTTCCCTTCCACTATATTTAGTGCTAGAGGACTGAGACTGTCTTCTCAGGGGATTTAAAAGGTATTGCTTGCCTTTAGGAGAGTGGAGTTCCTCTGTGTTTTGCCCAGCCGTGTATTGCTTTCTCCGTCGTGGAATTGCCTGCTTCCTGGAGTCAGCGTGGCTTTCACAGCTCCCTTCTCTAGATGAGCCTTCCCAGGTAAGATAGGGTTTTTCTTCCCTTCTCTTATCCTGTCTTTCACCTTTTTCCCCTCTCTCATGCCATTCAATCCTTTCCGTCCTCTCAGACCTTGTTCTGTCTGTCGTGGTTCTTGCTCTCCTGGTTCCTGCCCCAGTTCTTTCTCTGATCCTCGTTCTATCCTCTCCCCTAACTAGAGGATTTTTAACTGTGTTGCTTTTCCCGTTGGCTGAAACTCCGCCCCCATCAGCTGTTTCTCTTTTGCTAATGAGCCATGTGTTAGCTCTTGGCTCGGGCGTTCCCTAGCACTGAGTGACCTCATTTGTTTGGGGTTTCTATGCCAACCCTTCTCTCTGTTTTGCTCTGAGCTGTCAAACATGCCTTCATTCTGATATGAAGTCCCTGTTTCCATGGGCTCTGATTCTTGTTCCTTATGACAATATTCATTTAGTTTCTTCTTCCCCTTGGTCCTTGAGGACAGGGGATTTTCCTCCTTACGCCCCCCCCCTTACCCCGCGGTGCAGTTACCCCTCGGAGGACAAAAGAGGAGGAGGTTCGCTGCTGCCGCATTGGGGAAGAGAAGTTGGGGAAAGCCAGCTGGCCCGTCAGGGGCCTTGTTCCTGCCTGTTCCGCCTCACGCCGAAGCCCTGTCTGGTGACTGAGCGTGGGGCAGGTGAATCACCGGCACTGCTGCAGAGGAAAGATTCCTGATGGTATAAGCCCGGCACCAAAGGAGACAAGCGAGTGAAGAGGAGGACAGCCGTTTGGCAATTTGGCCGTCCTAATACACCATGTGGGAATAGCGACAGGAGGTAGGTGTCTGGCGGCTGCCGACGGCAGGGACCTGCGTGGCCTACTCCTGCACGTGGGAACAGCAGCAGGAGGTAGGTGTCTGGCTGTTTTTTCTTCACACACGCTTAAGGGGGAGACTGTTGAAGTTGGAGAAAGTGTAATTTGGAGTTCTCTTACTCGGAGGACTTTTGCTGCCAATCGCTGGTGTTCTAAAAAAAAAGAGTTTATTAGCATTTATTTTAAGTGTGGTTTTGAAGGGGGGCAGGCATAGAGAGATTGTATTCTCTGCAATTTTCTGGAAGCGATCAAAGAGCACCGCGCCATGCTGGGTAGGCCGCGGTACCTGGTCTGCGGCACCCGACGGGGCACAGTGTCAGAAGCAGGGGTCTACAGGGGCTGTGCTGCAGAGGCTGCTTCGGTGGAGCAGGAAATGCAAGTGGGGTTATCCCAGGAACAGCGGACTTCCGACTCCCAGGGGTCAGGGGATCCCCTGGAGGTGGGGGGTGAACGGACCTCTCCTCTATCCTTAACCGTGGATATGTCGGGGCCTCCTCCATCACAGCCTACCCCTTCCACGTCCTCCGGAGAAGGGGGAGGCTGGGGGGACTTCTCCCCTGAATTTGTTTTACTGCTGCACAAGGCTTTTTGTTTGCATCAGCAAGGAACGGGAGGGCCTCCTGCGCCACAGGTACGCGGGCCTTCCAGACAGGAGATGGCCAAGGATCAGGAGGTGGGCATCCCGCCTAAGCGTGCGAGGTTGCTGAATGAGGAGAGTATCACGTCCCCTCTGTCTGAGGCTCGGGAAGGGGAGACCTCGGACAGGGAGTTAGGGGAAGATGAAGAGGAACTCGAAGAGGGAGAGATTCCGGAGGAGGAACAAGCCCAGATAGTACGAGTTTTTCTTCGGGAGGAACTCCCAGCATTGATTACTGAATCGCTGAAGGTGCTTAATATGGCGGCTGATGCTCCAGCGGACGAGGAGGTTTTAGAAGACCCATTGATCCATGCTGTCAGGAAATCCCAGAAGGTATTTCCGGTGCACAGAGTAGTGCGTCAGATGATTCAGGAGGAATGGAATCAGCCAGAATCCAGCTTAACGCGGGTAAGATCTATGGCTCATTTGTACCCCTTGCCAGAGCTGGACAAGGAATTGCTGTGGTCTCCCAGAGTGGATGCGACTGTGGCGGCGGTCACAAAGAAGACGACTATCCCGGTTGAGGGCAATGCGGCTCTGAAGGATGCCCAGGATAGAAAACTGGATATGTTGCTGAAGCAAGCCTTTGATGTTAGTGCCCTCGCCTTACAGGCTTCGGTGTCGGGGGCTTGGGTAGCAAGAGCCTGCCTGAGGTGGTCACAGCAGCTTCAGATAACTGGTGGCCTTGCCGATAATATGCAGGGAGAAGCGGCTAGGATAGAGTCGGGGTCGACCTACCTGGCGGATAGTCAGTATGACCTCATTAGGAGCCGGGCAAAGAATATGGCCTCGGTAGTGTCAGCTCGGCGATACTTGTGGCTGTGCAACTGGGCGGCGAATGCTTCCTCGAAAGCCCGTCTTAGTAGACTCCCCTTTAAGGGGGAAGTTGCTCTTTGGAGAAGACCTGAATAAGTTGGTAAAGGAACTAGGCGAGACTAAAGGGGGCAGACTCCCCAAGGATAGGCCTAAACAGGGCCATTCTCCTGCCCCCACGTGTAGCCAGCCAAGAGATTCTCGGAGGTATCGGCAGGCTAGGTCAACACCCTTTCAAAGGGGCCAGTTCCCCACGAAGGGGACAAGACCTCCGGGGGTTTCGTGGAGCGGGAAGAGGATTTGTGGCCTCTTCCTCCTCCGTGGGTCCTAGGAAAGCACAGTGAGACAACGGGGGCCCGGGAGGAGGTACTGCCAGTGGGAAGTTGGTTAAGGCAGTTTCTTCCCGCCTGGGCCCGAGTCACGTCCGATCAATGGGTTTTGGAGGTGGTCCGAGAAGGATATGCTCTCGAGTTTGCAAAATCAGTTCGTCCGGCATTTGTTCAGTTCCCTTTCAGATCCCCTTCAAAGAAGGCAGCGGTAAAAGCCACTCTTTGGAGGCTACTGTTGCTAGGGGCAGTGGTACCGGTTCCTTTAGGCCAGTACGGTTTAGGTGGATACTCAATTTATTTTGTAGTTCCAAAACAAGAAGGGACCTTTCGACCAATACTCGACCTAAAACGGCTCAATCGGTGACTCAGAGTTATCACACTTTCGGATGGAAACTCTAAAGTCCGTGATTGTGGCCGTTCGGCAGGGAGAAACATAGAAACATAGAAATATGATGACAGAAAAAGACCACATGGCCTATCTAGTCTGTCCTTCCATATCAACAACTGCAACAGTCCCCTTTTTACCTTTAGAAATCCTCTGTGTTTCTCCCATGCTTTTTTGAATTCAGTTACTGTCCTCATCTCTACCACCTCCACTGGGAGACTATTCCATCGATCCACTACTCTTTCCGTAAAGAAATATTTCCGCATATCACTCCTGAATCTGTCTCCCTTCACCCTCATCCCATGTCCCCTCGTAGCAGAACTTGCTTTCAATTGAAAGAGGCTCTCTCCCTGAACATTTATGCCACGGAGGTATTTAAACATCTCAATCATATCACCTCTATCCCGCCTTTCCTCTAAGGTGTACATATTAAGATCCTTAAGTCTGTCCTCATATGCTTTATAATGAAGACCACTAATCATTTTAGTAACCACCCTCTGCACCGACTCCATCCTGTTCACATCCTTTTGAAGGTGCGGTCTCCAGAATTGCACACTATACTCCAAATGAGGTCGCCCCAAAGACTTATACAGAGGCATTATCACCTCCTTTTTTCTGCTAGCCATTCCTCTCCGTATGCACCCAAGCATCTTTCTAGCTTTTGCCGTCGCCTTTTCTACCTGTTTAGCTACTTTAAGATCATCAGACACAACCACGCCTAGGTCCCGCTCTTCTTTAGTAGACAAAAGTACTTCACCCCCTATACTATATTGCTCCCTTGGATTGCTACAGCCCAAATGCATGACCTTACATTTTTTTTTTAAAATATCTTTCTTTATTGCATTATACAGAAAAACACGAAGAAAACACCCAGATTCTCAATAAACCCCCCCCCCCCCACCACACAAAAGGAAATCATCCCTGAACCCTCCTAAAACTTAAAACCTAAAACCTAACATCAAAAAAACGCACATCCCCCCAACCCCTCCCCCTCCCCCCCCCCCCCCAGGGCTTGCTAGCATCAATGGTCAACAGGCCGCGGCACAGGTTTTCTAGATCCAGCATCCTCAAGGCTCAGGCGTGACAAGGGTTGAAGGAGCTTCAGGCCCTGCCCATCTCAGTAGGCGACACGGGCACCCCCGCGCGCCATAAAGTCTCGCAAAGCAGCCCATCGCGATGTGTTGATCAGCATCCGAAGAGCCCCTTTACGAGGCAATTGCTCATATTTACTATATAAGCAAACGTGGTTCCACCATGAGACCCAGTTAACATCATATGTATGCTTCCAATTATTCACTATCAGGTATAAAGCAATTCCCAACATAAAATCTAACAGAAAGAAACAGTCCTTTCGCAATGTCGGAATACCAGCAAGAGAACGGAAACAGATGATCCTCCAGGACAGAGGAGCGCTAAAGCCCAAGACAATCTGTATCCGCTCCCAGACCTTTGACCAAAAGGCATGTAAGCAAGAACATTCATATACAGTATGAACAAGTGTACCTATTCCCCCATGACAGGACCAACAGCGATTTTCCTCACCCTTGCCCCACCTGCTAATCCTAACTGGGGTATAGTAAGCTCGATGGGCAAAGAAGAACAACGCCTTTGTAATTGCAGCTGATTTTGAAACTCTCGTCAGTTGTGACCAAAATCTCCGCCAGTTTTGCGGCGGGAGTGAAAACCCAGCATCAAGATCCCATCCTTGCTGCATACCTCTAAACTGCAGGTGTTCCTGCTGGCACAATAGATCATAATAATACGAAGCCACACCTTTCCCAGTCATATCCTCCCTTGCCCGAAGGATTGTACCAATTATCCCCACTCCGTCCCGCATGCTGTCAATCTTGGTCCTGGTCTTGCATACACAGTGTTTAAGTTGCAACCACTGGAAGTACAAGGAGCCCGGAAGGCCAAACTCCACTTGCAATTTCTCAAATGGCTTCCAGACTCCTTGCACTAACAACTGCCCAAGAACCCAAACTCCTCTGGAGTACCATTTCCACCAAGCAAACGTTTTGTTCTGAATTTTGAATAATGGGTTATGCCACAAGGGGAGAAGGTCAAAAGATTCTTGGCCCTCCAACCCTAGAACACTGCTCAACGCTTGGAAAGCCAACTGAGTGTCCACTATCATTGGGGGGGCATTGCTTTCCCTTAGGAATCAGCATGCCAGGAAGATACTTAATTGGAAATGGTGCCAAGAGGGTCTCCTCAACATCCAGCCAGACAGGCCGTTGCACAGATCCATTCCACAACCAACTAGAGCCCTGCTTTAACAGGAACGCCTTGTGGTACAGGCGAAAGTCAGGAAATTTTACCCCACCCAGTTCCTTACTACCTTTGAGTTTTTTGAGAGCGATCCTAGGGGTTTTAGTGTTCCACAGGAACTGCGTCAGCATCCTCTCAATCTGCTGATACACATAATCCGGTAGATAACTTGGCAGCATTTCCAGAACATAATTAACCTTGGGAACAATAGTCATTTTGATCGTCTCCAATCTACCCCACCAGGACAGATTTAAAGGGGACCATTTAGTGACCATTGCCCGCACTTTATTTATAAGTATAGTAGCATTGTATTTCATCGTTTCCTCTAGCGGATGGCAATAATAGACTCCCAAGTATTTTACCATTTTCCCCTCCCAAATAAAAGGAAATTGACCCATATCGTCCTTATGGACATACGAATTTAGCGGGAAGGCAACCGACTTTGCCCAATTGATCTTATAGCCAGAGAGCCCGGAATACCTCTCAATTTGTTCAAGTATATGCGGCACTGATTCAGGTTCCGTGAATAGAAGGTCATCAGCGTAAGCCGACAATTTGATTTCTCGAGCACCTAACTGAACCCCTTTGATGTTTGATGACTGTCGGATGCACAGGACTAATGGTTCAAGGGCCAAGTTGAAAAGCATCGGAGATAGAGGACAGCCCTGCCGGGTGCCCCTTTCCAAACAAATATCACGAGACTGAGTAGCATTCACGCACACATTAGCTACCGGATGAGTATATAGGACCTTAAGCAACGCAATAAACCCTTCACCTATACCGAACCACCTTAGAGCTGCAAACAGGAAGGGCCATTCTAAACGATCGAAAGCTTTTTCTGCATCTAACGTAAGGGGCTGCCGCTATTCTCTGCGCCGGCCAAGATATGACACAACAATCTCGCATTATCAGCCGTTGAGCGTCCTGCAACAAACCCGCATTGGTCTGGATGAATTAACTGGGGCAACACTTCATTTAATCTCTGAGCCAGGACAGTTGCAAATATCTTGTAATCTGTATGACCTTACATTTTTTAACATTAAATCCCAGCTGCCAAATTCTAGACCATTCTTCAAGCTTAGCTAGATCCCTCCTCATGTTATCTACACCTTCCTGGGTGTCTACTCTCTTGCAGATTTTGGTGGTATCCGCAAAGAGGCAAACCTTACCCAACAGCCCTTCCGCTATATCACTAACAAAGATTTTAAAAAGAATCAGACCAAGGACAGATCCCTGGGGCATACCACTGGTAACATTCTTCTCCTCAGAGCGAGCTCCATTTACCTGTACTCTTTGTCGCCTCCCACCCAACCAATTTCTAACCCAAGCAGTAACTTTAGGGTCCATCCCTAGGGTGCTCAGTTTGTTTATAAGTCGCCTGTGAGGAATAGTGTCAAAGGCTTTACTGAAATCTAAATACACCACATCTAGGGCTTTCCCTCGGTCCAACTCCCTGGTCACCCAGCCAAAGAAATCAATTAGATTTGTCTGACAAGATCTGCCTCTGATGAATCCATGCTGCCTCAGATCCTGTAATGCGCTGGACTCCAGAAACCTCACTATGTTCTCTTTCAGCAGCGTTTCCAATAATTTACTCACCACCGAAGTTAAACTAACCAGCCTGTAGTTTTCAACTACATCCTTACTTCCACTTTTGTGTAAAGGCACCACATGAGCCTCTCTCCAGTCCTTTGGCACCACTTCCGACTCCGAGGTATTGAAAAGGTCAGTCAGTGGAGCTGCTAGAACATCCCCAAGTTCCCTCAGTATTCTAGGGTGTATCCCATCCAGTCCCATCGCTTTGTCTACTTTAAGTTGAGCTAGTTTCTCACGAACACAGTCTTCTGAAAATTGTTCAAGATGTCCCTCGCTTCTGTTCCTGTTTGTGGGTGTTTTCTGAGGTCCTGCTCCTGGTTCTTCATCTGTGAACACAGAACAGAAATATTTGTTAAGCAATTCCGCTTTATCCTTATCAGCTTCTACATATTCCTCCCCTGCACCCTTGAGTCTGACAATACCACTTTTGCCCTTCCTCTTCTCAATAACAATAGAAACATAGAGTTTTTGACTTCCCTAAATCTGACAGAAGCGTATTTACATATCCCCATTCGCAAGGCACATAAGCAGTTTCTGAGATTTGCGGTACCAAGGGAGCATTTTCAGTTTCAAGCTCTGCCCTTTGGCCTAGCAACGGCCCCGTGGACTTTCACCAAGGTGATGGTAGTGGCGGCCGCAGCGCTGCGCAAGGAGGGAATCTTGGTACATCCCTACCTGGACGACTGGCTGATCCGCGCGAAATCAGAGGCAGAGAGTCACACGGCGATGGCCAGAGTGGTGACATTCGTGGAGGAGTTGGGGTGGGTGATCAATCTGGCAAAGAGCAGATTGGTGGCCACTCAGGAACTCGAGTACCTCTTAGCAAGGTTTGACAGCACAAGAGGCAGGGTGTTCCTGCCGACTCAAAGTAGGGGAGCTAAGATGCCTAGTGTCGCAGTTTCTACACAGGCGGAAACCTACGGCCTGTCATTACTTACAGGTGCTGGGGACCATGGCGGCAACGATAGAGTTGGTGCCATGGGCAAGAGCACATATGAGGCCGCTTCAACGGGCCTTGCTTCGGCGATGGTCCCATCAGCGGCAGCCGTTGTCCATGGCGTTGCCCTGTCCCCAAGTGACCAAAAGGGCCTTACAGTGGTGGCTCTGTCCGAGGAACTTAGAACACAGAATGCCCCTTGAGCCTCCGCAGTGGGTGCAGTTGACGACGGATGCGAGTTTAGCCGGTTGGGGGGGGCTCACTGTGAAGGCCAGCTTGCCCAGGGTCTCTGGAGTGGGGTGGAGGCCCAGTGGTCCATCAACAGACTGGAAATGCGGGC
This sequence comes from Ichthyophis bannanicus, assembly GCA_033557465.1. NCBI lineage: Eukaryota > Metazoa > Chordata > Amphibia > Gymnophiona > Ichthyophiidae > Ichthyophis > Ichthyophis bannanicus. The sequence continues at coordinate 499,854,698 of CM066035.1, forward strand.
AGTAGCTTTAGCGCTCAGAGCATTCGAGTCTTTGGTCCGTCAAAGAGCAGTCCGTGTCCTATCTGACAACGTCACGACAGTGGCCTACATCAACCGTCAGGGTGGGACAAGCAGTCCTCCATTGGAGGAGGAAGCGGACAGTCTGTTGCAGTGGGCCGAAGCCCATCTAATTGCCCTGTCAGCACAGCACGTGGCCTGGGTAGAAAATGTCATGGCGGATTACCTGAACAGGTGCAAGATAGACCACGGAGAGTGGGAACTTAGTCAGGAGGTGTTCGACCAGGTGGTAGCCCATTGGGGGGGGGGGGGGGGCTCCAGTCATGGACCTTATGGCAAGATGGGAGTCAGCCAAGGCGTGTCGGTTTTTCAGCTGCAGAAAGGAAAGAATGTCAGAGGGCCTGGACGCTCTGGTTCAGAGGTGGCCCTCAGAAGGGCTCCTGTACGTTTTTCCCCCTTGGGCTCTCATAGGGAGGTTCCTGCAGTGGGTGGAAGCCCACCAAGGATTTGTGATTTTTATAGCCCCGGATTGGCCGTGGCGGCCGTGGTATGCGGATTTAGTGAAACTGTTAGCCGCTCGTCCATGGCGGCTTCCCTGCAGGGACGATCTCCTAGTGCAGGGACTGGTGCGGATGCCTTAGGTGGATCGGTTCTCGCTTACGTCCTGGCTATTGAAAGGGCTCGGCTCTGTAAGTGGGGATATTCAGGGGCAGTGATTTCGACCTTGTTGAGCGCGCGCAAGTGCTCGACCTGGCTCTCGTATGTGAGAGTATGGCATATATTTGCGGCATGGTGTGCGAGTCAGAAGACGAAGAAGCCTCTTGCGACCTCCGTGCCGGAGGTTCTGGAGTTTCTGCATGCGAGTTTCGACAAAGGCCTGGCAGCCAGCTCTTTGCAGGTTCAGTTGGCGGCCATTTCCTGTTATAGGGTAAGGTTCACAGAAAGGCCTTACCACGCGGATATTAGTAGGTTCCTGCGAGCGGTTAGACGCCTGCGACCTCAGCAGAAGCCATTGATCCCTCCTTGGGATCTCAATCTGGTGTTGAATGCTTTAGCTGGGGAACCTTACGAGCCAGCGGGGAAAACCTCTTTGAAGGACTTAACTCTAAAGACAGTTTTTCTTGTGGCTATTTGTTCTGCTAGGTGTATTTTGGAGCTTCAGGCTCTGTCCTCGCTTCTTCCTTTTCTTTCTTTCTTTCTTCAAGGAGAAGGTGGTTTTGCAGACAGTTCCTTCCTTTTTACCTAAGGTAGTTTCTCCCTTTCATGTGAATCAGGCCGTCTCTCTTCCGTCCTTATCTGAGTGGCACAGCGCCTTTTCGAAAGTCCGAGCGGTTATTCGTCCTGTTCGGGGGGCCGCATAAAGGTGAGGCGGCGGCCAAGGCATCCAGCTCCAGGTGGTTCAGGGACGCGATTGCGTCAGCTTATATCTTGAAGGGGAGGCAGGTTCCGGGAGGTTTTCGGGCGCATTAGACTTGAGCCCAGGCGGCTTCATGGGCGGAGTATAGGTTGGTTCCGCCGCTGGACATTTGCAGAGCGGCCACTTGGTCGTCTCTGCATACTTTTGCAAAACATTACAGGTTGGATGTTCAGGCAGCAGCAGATGCTGGTTTTTTGAGTGCGGTGCTTCGGTCCGGGATGGCGAACCCCTCCCAGGCTTGAACTGCTCTGTTACATCCCAGAGGAAAGGGACTGGACTGGAGAGATCATAAGAAAAGAGTAATTAGACCTTACCTGCTAATTAGTGTTCTTGAAGTAACTCCAATCCAGTCCCTGATCCCACCCGAGTTGTTTTTGTTCAGGATTCCGGTTTCAAATGAAGGTCGCCGGACAGAAAGTATGTTCAGAAAGTGAAGAAGATGTCTGAAAGCTCCTCGCAAGGCTTCGGGTGGCGAGACTGTATGGACTGGCTGGCAGGGGCCCTTTGGAGTGGTTAGGTAAGGGCTGGTGCAGTTTCAGGTAAGCCGCCACCTCCTCCTCTTTCCAGGGGGTGGAAAGTTCCTTCCTTCCGGGAGGGGAGGGGATATTCTAGAGTTTGGTAGTTAATTTACACTTTGTTTATGAAGTTATGGTTACTTAATTGTCTCTCCATTAGGTCTGCTTTTTCAATAGATTACTGGTGTTAGTGAGTGGTGCCAGTGGTATTTATACCAGAGCATCATCAAATCGATGATAGGCTCAGCCTCCAAGCTGCTGGAAGAGGAGCACAACCCAGAGGAAAGGAACTGGACTGGAGTTCCTTCAGGAACACTAATTAGCAGGTAAGGTCTGATTACTCTTTGGCCTGGCGACGGTGCCTCGGACTTTCACCAAGGTCATGGTGGTGGTGACAGCGGCGCTCAGGCAGGAGGGCATCTTGGTCCACCCGTACTTAGACGACTGGCTGCAAAGGGCAAAGACCCACAAGGAGAGTGTGAAGGAGACGGAACAGGTTATTGCGTTCCTCCAGAGCGTGGGATGTGTAGTCAACTTTGCCAAGAGTCGGATTACGCCATCTCAGGACCTGAAATATCTCTGCGCATGATTTCAGACGGATGTTGGAAGGGTGTCCCTATTGATAGCCAGAGTACACAAGCTGCAGGGCTAGATATGGCAACCCACAGCATGGCATTACCTTCAAATGTTGGGTTCTATGGCAGCATCAGTGGGTGTGGGCGCACATGCGGCCGTTCCAGACAGCGCTACTGTGCAGGTGGTCTGCACAGGTTCACCCCTTGTCGTGGCACCTACCTTGCGTGGAGGAGGTGTGGATTGCAATCCGATGGTGGCTTCGGACAGATACGCTCTGGAGAGGCATGCCCCTAGAGATACCTCACTGGCACAGTGCACAACAGATGCCAGCCTAGTGGGCTGGGGAGCACATATTGCAAAGCTCAGATTGCACAAGGGCTGTGGGCGAAGCATGAAGTGCAGTGGACCATAAATCAGTTGGCGCTGCAAGCAGTTTTCTTGGCTCTGCAAGGATTTTAACAGCAGTTGTGCGTGAAAACTGTGTGAGTGTTTTCAGACAACACCGTGACAGTGGCGTACCTCAACAGGCAGGGAGATATGAACAGTGTGCAATGGGAAAAGGAGGCCGGTCCGTTGATGGAATGGGTGGAGACCAACCTCTTAGCTCTATCGGTGGTACACGTGGCTGGATAGGAGAACGTACAGGCAGAATATTTCAGCAGAGTGAGGATTGACCCAGTGGAGTGGATGCTTAATCAGAAGGTCTTCGAGCAGTTAGTATGCAGGTGGAGACAGCCTATCATGGACCTGATGGCAACTTTTGAGTCGGCTAAGGCAGCACTCTTTTTACAACAGGAGGAAAGAATGCATGTCTGAGGGGCTCGATGTGCTGATACAGCCATGGCCCACCTAGGGGCTACTGTATGTTTTCCTTCCCTGGCCCCTCATAGGCTGGGTAGTGCAGCGGATAGAGGCGCATGGAGGGACTGGAGCTACTGATCGCCGCCGAGGTGGCTGTGGTACGTGGATTTGGTGCGGATGATGGAAGACAGGTCGTGGCATCTGCCAGCTTGGGAGACCTGCTGTACCAGGGTCCCATTCCGATGTCACAGGTGGATTGGTTCTCGCTTACATCATGGCTCTTGAAAGGGCAAGGTCGAGAGAGAGAGATTATGCACCTGCAGTGATAGCAACTTTGCTTAAAGCCCGTCGGCGTTGGAGAGTGTTTGAACATTGGTGTGAGGAGCATGGGTGCTCCACGCTGAGGTGTCTGGTGCTCGAGATCCTGGAATTTCTGCAGGCCAGAATGGATAAGGGTTTGGCATGCAGTTCTCTGAGGGTGCAAGTTGCGGCCCTTTTGTGCTATAGAGGCAGAGTAAGGGGGTGCCCTTAGCCTTGCACCCAGATATCATGTGCTTTCTCAGAGCGGACAAGCAGGTTAGACTGCCAGTACATTCAGTCGTCCTAACGTGGGACCTCAAATTTGGTGTCGTCCACCCTGATGGGGCTGCCCTTTGAGCCATTAGGGGACTGCACTTTGAAGGACTTGACGTTGAAGGCCATGTTTTTGGTAACCATTTGTTCGGCCAGATGGATTTTGGAGCTCCAGTGTCCTGCAGGGAGCCGTATCTCGTGATATCCAGGAATAAGGTGGTCCCTCGTTTTTGCCGAAGGTTCTCTGTGTTTCCCCTGAACCAGATGGTGTCCCTGCCAGTCTTCGAGACATCAGAGGGGGCAGCTATGTGGATCCACTCCTCAGCCGACTGGATGTATGCCAGGTGTTAAGGAAGTACTTAGTGTACTGGACCCTTCCATAAGTCGGAGTGCCGGTTTGTGGTGTTTGGAGGCCCGCGGAAGGGTGAGGCGGCTTCCAAGGTGTCCATTTGAAGATGGGTTAGGGAGGCCATCTCCTCTGCTTATCTGTTGCGGTGTCTGCAAGTTCCCGTTGGTTTGCGGGCGCATTTGACTCGTGTACAGGCAGTATTGCGGGCAGAGTTTAGTCTGGTGCCGCCTGTAGAGACATGTAGACCGACTACCTGGTCCTCGTTGTCTTCCTTTGTGAAGCATTATCATTTGGATGTGCACGTTTCAGAGGAGGCCTGGCGGTGCTACAGACTGGTTTAGCGGGTCCCTTCCAAGGATAGTACTGCTTTGGTACATCCCAAAGGTGCTGGGACTGGACTAGAGGAACGAAATGGAAGAAGAAATTAGACCTTACCTGCTAATTGATGTTCCTTAAGTCCAGTCCCAAATCCCTCCCTGTTGAATGATATTAGATAACTAAGGCTAACTGCTAGCACATGGCTCCCCGACTGCAAGAAGGCGACTTAGTGCAAGTTCCGCTGGTCCAGGGAATAAGATGGAGGTATAAAGAAAGGAGAACGGTGGAGAGTTGGATCTCCGTCGAAGGTCGGGGACCTAGATGACTGGCCTCTGAGAATTTTATTTATTTATTTATTTAACAGTATTTCTAAACCGCCTTATCTTAATAATCAAGGTGGTATCACAGCAAGCAATCAGGTAAAGTGTGTGTGTTGTACATGTAGTGAGGATGAAACTTGGTTGTGTGATGGCTGTGTTGGGTGCTTGATTTGTTTGAGCTATGTACAAGGTGGGCTATTTACAGTGGTGCTAAAAACACATTTTATATACATACAGTTGTTTAGGAGGATTGGAGTGCTGTTATCCATTCTCTTAGGTTATGTGATGTGACCATAGTGCTCTATGAACAGCATGGTTTTCAGTTGTTTTCTGAAGTCTTTGAGGTCTGGAGTTGCCCTTAGATCGTCCGGTAGATTGTTCCATATTGTTGGAGCAGCCATGGAGAGAGCTCTGTCTGTTGTGTCCTTGCGTGTGTGCTTGTATTCATTTGGGGTACTGACTCGGTTGCGTGTTTGACTTCTTCTAGGACGTGCGCTGGTTTCCGGTTGTATGAGCGTGTGGAGGCTGTTGGCTGATGTGTGCTCTTTTATCTTAAATAGGTTTATGATAGTCTTGTATCTGATGCGAGCACTGATTGGGAGCCAGTGTAAGTCCTTTAATGTAGGTGTGATGTGCTCCTGCCTTGCGGCTCCGGATATGATTCGAGCTGCAGTGTTTTGTGCCAGCTGGAGTGGTTTGAGAGCTTGTTTTGGTAGTCCAAGGTATATCGGATTGCAGAAGTCCAGTATTGGGGTTATCAGTGCTTGACAGACGGTACGGAAGTGTTCTGGGGCGAGAAGCGCTTACGTCCATGACAGGTGAGTGTGGTGGACTCTTATTCCCTGGGGGGAGAGGGAGTTTGTGGTTTTCAGCAAGTTATTTGATTTCATATTACTAGTAATGGTTCTTTCCGAGAGTCTGCTTTGTCAATAGGATACTGAAGGCTGGGGGAGGAGTCAGCTGTCTATCTAGGGAGAGGTCATGAAAATCATGACATGCTCAGTCTCCAAGCTGCTGGTGGAACGTGAATACTCAAAGGTGCCGGGAATGGACTGGAGTAACTTGGGGAACATCAATTAGCAGGCAAGATCTAATTTCTTCTTCCTTCTGTCCCATTCTCGTTCTCAAGTAGGTCAATTGCATGCTATGCGTGCCACACTTCTGCATGGAAACCTTGAGATCGGTGATTTTGGTAGTGCAGCAGGGCGAGTTCTTATCTGCACTGGATCTGTCAGAGGCATATTTACATATTCTGATATACCCGGAGCACCAGTGGTTCCTGTGTTCCGTTGTACTGGAAGGACATTTTCAGTTCAAGGCGGGCTTACCACCAGAACAGCCACAATGGATTCTAGTCACAACGGATGCTAGCCTGGTGGGCTGGGGAACACATTGCTTGTCATCAGTGGCTCAGAGGTGGTGGACTCAGCTCCTGGTCCATCAGTAGGTTAGAGCTGAGCATGGTGCTTCTAGCCTTGCAGTTCTTTCGCCTCTTGATTGAGGGCAGTGCGCTTTCGTACAAAGCGATGACTCTGGCATGCTTCTATCACCAAGGAGGCACAAGAAATGCTCCCCTTCTGGCCGACAGACAGATATTATTGCAGTGGGCAGAGGAGTGCTTGGAGACTCTCTCCACGTCGGTTGTGGCAGGAAACGATAACAATTAAGCAGACTTTCTCAGTTGACACTGACTAGTCCCTGAAGAGTGGGGTTTAAATGCAGCAGTGTTTCACAAGATCACGGTGTGGTGGGGGACACCGGTGTTGGCTCTCATGGCTACCTTGTACTATGCCAAGGCCGCATGGTTCTTCAGCAGGCACCGGGAACACATGTCCAAAGGACTAGAGGCTCTCTCCCAGGCATGGCTGATGAACGGGATCTTGTATGTCTTTCCACTGTGGGTACTCATAAGGCAGCTCCTACAGCGTATAGAGCGTCATCTGGGGTTGGTGATTTTAATTGCTCTGGATTGGCCATGGAGACCGTGGTATGCAGACCTAATTTGACTTTTCACAGACTGTCCCTGGAGACTTTCAGGCCAGATGAATCTTCTCTTCCAGGGGCCAGTGCTCATACCACAGGTGGATCGGTTCTTGCTTATGGCCTGGCTCTTGAAAGGGCAAGGTTGAGGAGTGCAGGCTATTTGCCTTCTGTTGTAGAGATCATGTTGAAGTCTAGGAAGCTGTCTACCTCTCTGGCCTATGTGCAGGTCTGATGCATATTTGCGGATTGGGATTTGTCTAGGGGATGGAGGGCAGAATCGTCCTCTCTCCCGCAAGTGTTGCGATTCCTGCTGTGTTGTCTAGAGAAGGGTTTGGCGCTTAGTTCCTTGAAGGTACAGGTGGCAGCTGTCTCCTGCTACCAGGGACGGATTGGCAGATGAACCTTGGCTAGCCATCCGGATGTAGTCTGTTTCCTTAGGGCGGTTAAGCAGGTTCATCCTCCCCTGGGGCAGACCATTCCGCTGTGGGATCTTAATTTGATATTGGAGGCCTTTACAGGATCTCCATTCAAGTCCCTGGCGGGAGAATCGCTACAAGACCTTGCTTTGAAGTCTGTCTTCCTGGTGGCCATCTGTTCAGCATGGCATATATCGGAACTCCAGGCCTTGTCCTGTCAAGAGCCTTTTCTTTTGATTTTCCCAGGAAAATTCTGTTCATCGTATCTTAAAAAGGATATAGTGTTATTAGAAAAGGTACAGAGAAGAGCCACCAAAATGGTAAAGGGGATGGAAAGATACTCCTATGAAGAGAGGCTAAAAAGGTTAGGGCTCTTCAACCTCAAAAAGAGACGGTTGAGGGGAGATATGATAGAGGTCTATAAATTAATGAATGGAGTGGAATGGGTAAACGTAGATTGATTGTTTACTTCATCAGAATATAAAAGGACTAGGGGACATGCAATGAAGCTACAGGGTAACATATTTAAGATTAATAAGAAAAAATATTTTTTCACTCAACGTGTAATCAAACTCTGGAATTTGTTACCGGAGGATTTAGTAAAAGCTGTTAGTGTAGCTGGGTTTAAAAAAGGTTTGGACAAGTTCCTGGAGGAAAGGTCCATAAACCATTATTAAAAGGGACCCGGGATATCACTGCTTGACCCAATACAAGTATTGAGGAACCTGTGTCTTTTGGGGAAACTGCTAGGTACTTATGACCTAGATTGGCCACTGTTGGAAACAGGATACTGGGCTTGATGGACCTTGATCTGACCCAGTATGGCATATCTTATGTTCTTAAAAGGTAGTATTGAGACCTGTATGTACCTTCCTTTCTTCCAGGATCCACTTGGGAGACTAACACTAAGGGGCTTGTTTACAAAGCTGCGGTAGCAGTTCGCGATCGTTATCGGAGCCGCGGCCCCATTGATTTCAATGGGACCGCGGCTCCGATAACGACCGGGAACCGCTACCGCAGCTTTGTAAACAAGCCCCTTAATTTCTTCTTAGAGTTCCATGGACCCTCAAAGGTTCTGTTGAGATCATTCTGATATAGTTATTTCCCAGTCTTATGAATCGGGGATCTGATGATCTGCTAGCATTCTAGTGCCTTTCAGATTTGCTTTGGCAATATCGAACCAACAAAGTGGTTTACAATAAAAATATAAAAGAACATTGAAAATGTAACTCAGGAGAGGACATTACATCAGAGATAGGAGCAAACAATATCAGGCCACCACATTGTCCAAGAGCGGAAGGAACACTTTCTGAAATATTTATTTATTTATTAATGGTATTTATATACCGCCTTATCATTCAATCAAGGCGGTTTCCACGGCAAACAATCAAGGGGAGGGCAAGTGTCTTCATGCAGTGGAGAGTGTGGTGTGTGGGTGTGGGTGGGGAAATGATTAGCATTGGATTATCTACATAGTGCGCTGTTATACATCATGAGCTATTATACATTCTTATATACAGTCTTGGGGTGGTGGGAGGGACTGCAGTTCTGTCACGTCTGTTGGCTCAGGGGGTATGACCATAGTATTCGATGAACAGGGTTGTCTTCAGATGTTTTCGGAAGTCCTTGATCTCTGTGGTTAGTCTCAGTTCATCTTGGAGAGAGTTCCAGATGGATGGAGCAGCCAGGGAGAGTGCTCGTTGTGCGGTATCTTTGCGGATCTTGGTGAAGTCTTTTGGAGTGTTTACACTATTGGAGGTGCTCTTCTTCTTGGCCTTGTGCTTGTGTCAGGTTGTATGAGTGTGTGTAGGCTTATGGCAGAAGAGTGTTGTTTTATCTTGAATATGTTTATGATAGTTTTGTATTTGATGCGTGAGATGATTGGGAGACAGTGTAGTTCTTTCAGTATGAGTGTGATCTTGTCTTGTAGTACCGGATATAATGCGGGCAGCTGTGTTTTGTGCCAGTTGTAGGGGTCTGAGGGTCTGCTTTGGTAGCCCGGTGTATATTGGATTGCAGAAGTCAAGTAGAGGGGTTATTAGTGCCTGGCAAACGGTGTGAAAGTGCTCTGGGTCGAGGAGGGGTTTGAGTCTTCTGATGAGTCGCATTCTGTGGTATGTGCTTTTGGTTGTTCTTCCTGTATGGGCTTGGAGGTTAAGTTCTTTGTCCAAGATGACTCCGAGGTATTTCACTTCTGATTTTATAGGTATGATTGTATCTTTTATCTTGAACAGGATGGAGTCGGTGCAGAGGGTTGCTACTAAAATGATTAATGGGCTTCATTATAAAGCATATGAGGACAGACTTAAGGATCTTAATATGTACACCTTAGAGGAAAGGCAGGATAGAGGTGATATGATTGAGATGTTTAAATATCTCCGTGGCATAAATGTTCAGGGAGAGAGCCTCTTTCAATTGAAAGCAAGTTCTGCTACGAGGGGACATGGGATGAGGGTGAAGGGAGATAGATTCAGGAGTGATATGCGGAAATATTTCTTTACGGAAAGAGTAGTGGATCCGTGGAATAGTCTCCCAGTGGAGGTGGTAGAGATGAGGACAGTAACTGAATTCAAAAAAGCATGGGACCAACACAGAGGATCTCTAAAGGTAAAAAGTGGACTGTTGTAGTTATGGAAGGACAGACTAGATGGGCCTTGTGGTCTTTTTCTGTCATCATGTTTCTATGTTTCTATGATGTCGGGTGGGGGGATAAAGTCCGGGTTTCGCGTGATGATCAGTGCCTCCGTCTTGCTGTAGTTTATTGATAGGTTGTTTTTTTGAAGCCAGTTTGCCATTTGTGTCAGGCAGTTTGTTATATTGGTGTAGTCCGGGTTGTCGAGTGAGATGGCTGTGTAGATCATGATGTCATCTGCGAAATAGGTGGGTTTTGAGGGAATCTTTGAATCTAGTGTAGGAAGGTTCCAGGTGGAGTTCGGAGGGAAGGAGCTTAGGAATGAGAAAGTAAAAAGCAGAATGCCTGGTGGATTCATATCTAACTTGTGAAGCAGAGGGAAGGTGTAGGCAACAGAGAGCCCTATGAGGCATACAAAGGAGGATATGTGAAAAAAGATAAGGGAGACCGGTTTGTATTACTACTACTACTACTACTGAGCATTTATATAGCGCCACAAGACATATGCAGCGCTGCACAGACATGTAAGAGACAGTCCCTGCTCATCAGAGCTTACAATCTAGTCAAGACAGACAATACAGAAGGTGTAGACAGGGATACATCTAGGGGGAATGGTAAAGAAACAAGGAGATCAGGTGAGTCAAGATCCAAAACCAGCAGCGCAGAGGTGAGTTTTCAGCCTGGATTTGAAAAGGGTCAGAGAAGGCGCCTGGCATACAGACACAGGTAGTTTGTTCCAAGCGTAAGGTGCAGCAAGGTGAAACGAGCGAAATCTGGAGTTAGCAATAGAAAAGAAGGGCACAGATAGAAGCAATTTGCCAGAAGAGCTTTATGTGCCAGAGGTTTTATATTGTATTCTGTAGTGAATAGGAAACCAATGTTAGCTCATTAACAGGAGGGTAATGTGATTATATTTTGAAGCTTGAGAGAGCATTTTAATAGAGTTCTGGATAGCTTATAATCTTTTGATACACAATGTTACAGTAGTTGAGACGGGTAACAAATAAGCTGAGGGGAAGTGTGGCAAGCGCTGATTTGGTGATATATTCAAGACTTTATTAAGCATAAAGCCAGCCAATATCAACTGTTTGACACTTCATACAGTATAAAATCCTTTATATGGATGCACAAGTTGGACAGTGAAGAAGAAAGGAAGAAAATTTATGCCTTTGAGTTATGGTGCTGATGAAGAATATCAGATCAAACCTAAGCTTTCTTTAGAAGCCGAAATGACAAGACTTCGACTTTCATACTTTGGATACATCATGCGAAGAGAAAGATCATTAGAGAAAGATGTCCATGCTTGGCATGGTTGAAGGTCAGTGCAAAAGAGCCCAGCAGTGCGATACAATAACCGCAGCTATGGATGCTATTCTGTCAACAATTAGCCATCTGAAGATCAAATACAGTTCAGGATGACTATCCATAGGGTTGCCATAAATAGACATCGACTGATGGTACTTAACAACATATTGCAACATACAACAACTTTTCAAACTGATCATACTTATATACTCCATCATCCACCTGAAGAGATTAATAGTTTTTTTCTACCATTTTATTTAATTAATTCTCTTATATACCGTGCTATTCTGCATCAGTGCGGTTTACATTGAACAAACTGAAATTACATTGAACAGGGCATTATAATTTGGAGATAATTATTTTACAGGGAACATGGGCTATGGAGGGTTAAGTGGCTTGCCCAAGACCACAAGGAGCACCTGTGGGACTAGAAACCCCAGTCCTTCCGGCCCGAGGTTGCTGTCCTCTAATGGGATTTGAACCCCCAACCTTCCGGCCTGAAGTACCTTGCCCCAACCACTAGGCCACTCCTCCACTCCATTTTATGAAGTAAACAACCAAACATGCCTTTCTTCCTTTCCTTTCTCTCCCACTGACATTGGGAGAGATCTCTCAAATCCCATTGCACCGCTTTCCGAACAACTGGCTACCAACCCAAGTACAGAAAAATTCCTAGCCCTTTTTAATTGAGGAGTCGCATACACTCTTCAGAGTCCTCAGACTTTGTCAACCTGTGCCATCAGCCTTTCCTCATTATTCCTCATTATCGTATGTCTCACATTCAAACTAACCAGCTACTCAATGGGGCTACTCTTGCTTGCTGCCTACACACACAAGTAATTTGACATTTTTTGTGCTGCCCAAAGTTTTAATACTGAAAGATGGAACACAAAATTCCATGTTTCTTCAGTAGCTCCACTTCCACTAACCTGTTGTCTGATAGCTTTCCATTTAGTCAAATGTGAGGAAAGCTCTATCAGATATGGCTCATTGTACCCTCATTTCCACACCTATCAAATACCAGCAAAATACCACTGGGGGTCAAGTACATTACCTTGTAACAGTTCTCTTGAACATACATATCAGTTGACATTCTTCTTAGATCTTTTTCCTTTTGTTCCTATTAATTTCTAGAATAACGAATATTTAATTTCTCCTCCCATTGACTCCATTAAAATCCTTACAAAAGGAACTCATACCTCCTGACACTGGTTTGTAAGACAGAGATTAGGCCCTGCCTAGAGGCCTTCGCTATATGCAAATCCTCCAGTTCATCACACTTGTGCAAAATTTGCTCTTTCAGTTTTCCTTTCTCTGCCTAATGTGTCAGTTGCAAATATGGATAATCATAGGTCGATGTCAAATGAAATTCTCCTCTGAGGGCTTGGAATGTGCATATCTTCCCATCTTTATACAATTGGCCTAACTAGTGTAGCCCTTTACTTATTTATTTAAAAGAATTTATATTCCATACTATCTGATAGGCGGATTACAATAAAAACACACACACATGACAATCACATCAAATCACACAACATTAACATAAAAACAAAACTTTAAATCATATCAAACTGCTGCTGGTATCCTATAGAAAAATGCCTAACAGTTGCATACTTAAAATCCTATCCTGTAAAAAAAACTGAGAGAGCCTGCTGAAATAAATATGCTTTCAATTTTTTTCAGAACAACATGATGTCAAAAATGTTCCCATAGGTCTGCCAGTAATGCATTCCATTATTTAGGAGCTATCATCGAAAACATCCTATCGCGGAATTCCTGGAAGTGCACACGATGAAATAAAGAAACATCCAGGAACAAGGCATCTTGAGATCGCAAAACATGAGGACAGTAGACTCTCAAAATTGTAGACAAACTAAGTGGAGCTTTGTGATTCAAGGACTTAAATACTAAAAAGTATTTTATACAAGACGTCTGATCTAATTGACAACCAATGTAGTTCATATAAATGAGCAGAAATATGCTCAAATCGCCCACTATTCATAATCAAACGTGCTGCAGCATTCTGTATTAGTTGTAATGCCTGAGTGCATATGATGGGAGACCAAGATACAAAACTAATCTCTTGGAACAAGTAGGAATGCAATCTTCACATATGGGTGATGTCTGTACTGATGGAGCCTGTACGGGAGCACTCCCCAGTGTCCAGTAGGAAAGCTTTTGGGAGCACTCCACTGCGCCTGCGTGTCTGTCTTCCCATTTTCCCTCTCCTCAGTTCTTCATTTTCCATGGAGCCAGCAGGTTGCAAAATCCTGTCACCACCGAAAATGTTTTCTTTTTTGGTATAATACTGTGCTCTGCCTTTTTGTTAATGCTGATTCCGTCATAATTGATACCGGACCTGATAAAATTTTTCTTATTAGTTTATAAAATTTTCCAATTTCTTTTCTTTTCCTGCAGTTTACTGCTCACTAGGCCTTCAGGTCTTCATATCCTGTCAATTCTGAGGGATAGTTTTCTAAAATGGAAAAACCAATTAGTGGTTTTAAAAAATGTACCAAATGTGCTGGTACAATATCCGTCACAGATAAACATGACTGATGTCTAAAATGTTTGGGCCCTGACCATTTACCAGATTATTGTCCCTTGTGCCAACTAATGACAAAGAGAGGCCTAAAAAACAGAGCCAGACAGTATGGATCCTTGTTTGCCCCAGACTCTATTTGAGTGGCTTCTACCTCATCGGGAACATCAACCTCTTCTCATGGGTCTCAGGTCTCTTTCAAATCTAAACATAAAGTAAGTCTACTAAGGCATCGACATCGAAGACAGATCCTGAGCCTAGAACAATGTCCCAGCATCGACACCGAGACTCACGGAAGAGTGCTTCTGATGCGGACCAGCCAACCAAACAGCCCCAGCCAGAGGACTTGTCCTCCAAAGCATAAGAGGGGCTCTGGGACACTCCCGAGGAGTTCACCTCTGGAGAGCTACTGGTTCCATACTCTGGGACAGTGGCTCAAAGCCCCGTAGGTGACTCCACCCAGACATCAGCCATTTCCCTGGACCAGCACATGCTGGCTATCGAGAGGAGTTTGGCCGTGCTCCTGGCAGCTTTGGAACCAATGGGTTCAATGACTCCAGCAATGCAGGCTTCGGCACCCTGCCTACAGCCAACTGCATCGGCCCTGATGCTGGCCCTCAAACCCGCATCATTGGACCTCCCTAGACCAATGCCTCAATTGGAACTTACCAATAACATCAGTTTCCAACAGGCTAACACTGCCAATCCTATCGATGCCGTTCTCTGAGCATCGGTATCGACATGAACCCTCAACGTTGATGAAGTATCTAGGTCAAACACAAGACCATCGATATTTCTATTTTATTTTATTTTTTCAGAATCTCCTTCCACTTCTTCCGATTCTGATGACGGATCACTCAATTCCCAGGAACTTAGACATTCCTTCAGACCTGTTCCCTGCTCATGAGTGGTGCAGGTCTCCATCGGAAGATGTCTTTCCAGGATTTCATCCATGACATGGCAACAGCATTGGACATCATAGTCGCTCTGGAGAAGGAATCGAGAGCAGAGGAATCGTAGATACTCCAATCCCTCCCACACCCAAAGAAGCGGATACCTTACCAGTACATTGCATCTTACAAGATTTTATGATCTGCATGTGAGCGACTCCTCTCATGGTTCCGCCCATCAGCAAAAGGCTCGATACCATGTACCAGGTACCTGAGTATCCAGGCTTCCAGAAGCCTCAACTCCCACACTACTCAATGATGGTGGAATCGGTGATGCGCCAAATAAAGAGTTCAAACAACCACTCTTCCATGCCTCCGGGTAGAGAATCGAGGGCACTTGATGCCTTTGGGCGTCAATGTTTTCAGGCATCCATGCTCATCTCTAGGATTACTTCCTACATGCTGTACATTGACATGTTCCTGAAAGATGTCACCAGGGATCTGGAGACATTTGCCCCGCATGCTCCCCGATAAGCAGAGTGCATTCCAGGCACTCATCAGGCAAGGTCAAAATACCTCGAAATTTCTTACCAGGGCACCTTTTGATGCCTTTGCTGAAGTTCTGCTTGTTGACTCAATCTGCATAGGAGCTTGTAGGATGACCTGGTTACAGGCATCAGATCTCGAATAGTGGGTCCAGGATAAGTTGACTAATATCCCATGTAGGGAGTTGTAGTTT
Organism: Ichthyophis bannanicus; assembly: GCA_033557465.1. Classification (NCBI taxonomy): domain Eukaryota; kingdom Metazoa; phylum Chordata; class Amphibia; order Gymnophiona; family Ichthyophiidae; genus Ichthyophis; species Ichthyophis bannanicus. The sequence continues at coordinate 499,870,071 of CM066035.1, forward strand.
CCCTTTTTAAAAGTATAGCCGTGACAAACCAGTATGAAGGTAAAAGATAGTTTTCATCCCGTTTATGAAAGACATAATGTCCACCCTAGCTCTTTAGGCACGTTGCCAGGGGGCTGGGGTGTGACACTACATAACCTTAGACTGTAAGCAAGCATTGGCTTACTATTTGGATAGAACTAAGGTTCACAGAAGATCCTCTCAGTTGTTCATTTCCTATGATCCCAGTCACCTTGGACTACCAGAGACAAAACAAACTCTCTCCAGAGATAGCAGATTGCATTTCTTTTGCTTATGCACAGGCAGGACTCTCCTTTGAGGGACATGTCCTTGCTCATAATGTGATCATGTAGCTCTATATATTAGTACTATAAAATTGTGGATGACCAACAGTAGATTGGCCCTTAATGTAAGCAAAACAGATGTTTTATACTTACCTTGGGCATTGCCAGATCCGATTTCTACTATTATGAGGGTTGGGTATTGGACGCTACTTGTTGGTACTCAGGTTCATGACCTAAGAGTCGTGTTGGATACTCATCTTACTATGCAGGCTCACATACAAAAAGTTACTAAAGCAGCTTTCAATTGTTCAGTCCTATCACCTTTGGACCACTGTAAAGCGTTGTTATACATCTGTAACAGGTGATCTCTGGGAACAGTAGGAATCAGTCTTCACATATGGGTGATGTCGGTACAGACGGAGCCTGAATGGGAACGCTCCCCAGAGTCCAATAGGAAAGCTTTTGGGAGCACTTCACCATGCCTGCGTGTCTGCCTTCCCAACTCCTCTTCTCAGTTAAGTTTGTAGTTGAGAGGAAGAGATCACGCTGCTCTCCCCCCATGCCAATCTGGTACCTGGTTGCTAGTGTGTCCCATATGGGAAGAGATAGTGTTGTTACTCACCTGTAACCGAGAACAGCAGAAATCAGTCTTCACAACCTGCCCTCCTTCCTTAGGAGTTGTAGGGTTGGTTTATTTTTTTTTCTCTTCCTCTCAACTACAAACTTAACTGAGAAGAGGAGTTGGGAAGGCAGACACGCAGGCATGGTGAAGTGCTCCCAAAAGCTTTCCTATTGGACTCTGGGGAGCGTTCCCATTCAGGCTCCGTCTGTACCGACATCACCCATATGTGAAGACTGATTCCTACTGTTCCCAGAGATCACCTGTTACAGATGTATAACAACGCTTTACAGTGGTCCAAAGGTGATAGGACTGAACAATTGAAAGCTGCTTTAGTAACTTTTTGTATGTGAGCCTGCATAGTAAGATGAGTATCCAACACGACTCTTAGGTCATGAACCTGAGTACCAACAAGTAGCGTCCAATACCCAACCCTCATAATAGTAGAAATCGGATCTGGCAATGCCCAAGGTAAGTATAAAACATCTGTTTTGCTTACATTAAGGGCCAATCTACTGTTGGTCATCCACAATTTTATAGTACTAATATATAGAGCTACATGATCTAATGCAACATTCAGAGAGGAAGAAATGGGAACCACAATCTGGATATCATCAGCAAAAATCCTGTACATGATGTCCAATCCAGCAAAAACTTACAAATAGGAGCAATATAAATGTTAAACAATATTGAAGAGAGGGCAGGTCCCTGAGGGACACCAGTAGTGATAAAATGCCAGGAAGGAAATTTCCCAGTTGATATTACCTGAAACTTGCGATTTAGATTAAAAAAAGAATAAAACCCTGAATATGCTGTTTGAGCAATACCAATATCAGGTAATCTAGCCAGTAACGAGGAATGATCAATTTTGCCAAAGGCCGCTGAAATATCCAACAGGGCTAATACGTAAGAGTTACTTTGATTGAAACCTAAAAGAAAGTGAAGAACAGTGTTGAGCAGCTGCGAGCTAGGGACTGTGAGGAGGAGTACCGGCACTGCGGAGGTCATTTCTGACCCTTCTGAGATCCTATAAGATTGGGCAGCTGTGAGGCAGGGGCTGTGAGGAGGAGTACCGACACTGCGGAGGACGTCTCTGGCCTCTCTAAGGCCCTATAAGATCGGGCTGTGGTTAGGCATGTGACTGTTGGCATGCAGTCGTGGCATGCCCTAAGGGGCACAATAGGCCCCTCGGGAGCCTGTTAGGAGGCTTGAAGGAGACGCCAGGCTCCTTTCTCTGCTTCAACCGTGATCTATGGAGAAAGGGAAGAAGAAAATTACTCCTCCTGCAACTATAGTTGGGCCGATGGATAAACATCTTCAGGTGAAAGAGGTGGGAACTCCAGTTTCAGGTATGGAACTCCTCTCCACTTCTTATTCGGGGACTATGTTAAGAATCCCGGACTGCTCTCCCTCCCCCTCCAGTATGGGAGACTCCCCCTGCTGTGGCTTCTGGTGGTCATCCATTGCAATAAAGTACTCCCCAGTCTGTTTTTCAAGCAATGAGGTGGACACCTCCATTATTAGACACTGGGGAGATTCCTGTGGTTCAGGTCTCCTTGGTGGATATATGGAGAGTAGTCATACGCACTGAGTGAACTTTGGTGACCACAGTTTCACAACTATGCCTGTTCTCGCAGGAGACTGTGGCTAGGTTGGGGAAAGTAGAGGATCGGATAGACTTGCTAATCAAATCCAGAAATGTGATACCCAGTGCTCTGTCTTTCAGGCAGTCAATGCCTCCACTGTAAAGGACAATCTCCAGGAACAAACAGGAATGAGTCTTCACATATGGGTACGTCGGTACCGACGGAGCCTGCACGGGAACGCTCCCCAGCGTCCAAAAAGAAAGCTTTTGGGAGCATCCCACGCGCATGCGCGCTGCCTTCCTGCCCATTTACTTCCCTCTCATCAGTTTTCCATTTTCCGCGGAGCCGGCAGGACGTACTCCTGTCACCGCAGAAAATTCTTCTTTTTATTCTTAGTTTTTTGTGGTCGCGTCTGCCTTCCCTCGACGCCAACGGTACTGCCGGTGCTTTTCTTTCTTTTTACTGAAGAATTTCTTCTTTTCTTAGAAATTTTTTCCTGTTTAGTGCTTGACAGTTTCTAGGCCACTAGGCCTCTATCCTTCCATTATGGAAAAGCCAGCCACTATCCTTAAGAAATGCTCAAAGTGTGGCGGTACAGATATATTTTCAGACACTCATACTTGGTGTCTAAAATGTTTAGGTCCTGACCATTGCCCTCTGGAGTGTCTCTCCTGCTGGAGCTCAAACAGAAGAAGTCTTCAGGATCGAGCACAACTCGATACCCGGTTCACATCGCACTCGATGTCACCAGCTAGAATATCTTCTTCTTCACAGGATCAGGTAACCAAACAAAAGTCTGTAAAGACTAGCCAGTCCTCGAGTGGTAGATCTCCTTCTCAGCATCGAGATGGCTCCGGCCTTGCCCTCGAGGACATTCTGGCAATAAAGCCCCGGCGGGAGTCTTTGGGCTCCAAAGCATTAACGGGGCTCCAGGTTGTTCCCGGGGTTCTTACCTCGATGAACACACCTGGGCCATGCTCGGTGGTTGTGGCCGCTTCGAGCGGTACTGACACCTCGGCATCGGCTATGGTGATGGATGAAACACTCCTCACCGATGAACGTAGTCTAGCGCTCTTGGTTACTTCGGTACTGCTAGAGTTGCTGCAGACCGTTCCTCGAGTATCGGTATCGGCTTCGGTACCGGTACCGGTATTGGCATCGGTGTCGGTACCGTCCATGCTTGCTTCGACAGACTCGCTTCCTTCGATGCCGAGCCTGGAATCCATCTCTAGCATGGAGGATTCGGTACCGACTCGTCTCGGTACCGACCTCAGGCGGTACCGAAGACATTGCTTTAAAGAAAATCCGATGCTTCATCCTTTCAAGTCTTCCGATCCCGATGACTGGGATGAATCCATCGGTACCAAGGCTGATTTTTCAACAAGTCTAGCCTTTACCCCTCATTTTAGAGGGTCCTCCTCGTGGGAGATTTCTTTTCAAGCTTTTCTGCTTGATATGGCAAAGTTACTTGCCATTTCTATACCTGGTAAAGAATCCCTACTGGGGGGATTCAGACACACTGCAATTCCCCTGGATTCCAAAGGAGGTGATCATGCTTCCTTTGCATCAGATCTTACAAGATCTACTATTGAGAATGTGGGAAACTCCTTTAACGGTATCCCCACATTCTAAGACACTTGACACTATGTACAAGTTGCCACGTTATCCAGGTTTTCAAAAGACTCTCAACTTCCTCATCATTCTATTGTTGTAGAATCAGCAATGAGGCGTATTAAGAGTGCAAAGAAGCACTCTTCTTATCCGCCATGTCGTGAGTCTAGGACTTTAGATGCCTTTGGACGTCGATGCTTCCAGGCATCCATGCTTTCAGCAAGAATTATCTCATATATTTTCTATATGGGATTATCTCTTGAAGAGGTCACAAAGAACTTAAAGTTTTTGAACCCTTTTCTTCCAGAGCATAAAAAGCAGACTATTTATTTCTTATTAGTCAATCATGCTCAAAATATCTCTAGGTTCCTTAATCGTGCTTCCCTGGACTGTTTTGAGTCTATTAGCAAAACTTCTGCTATAGCCATAGGAGCACGACGCATAGCCTGGCTCCAAGCTTCAGACTTGGACAGATGGGTTCAGGAAAGGCTGGGAACTACTCCTTGTACTGGTGAAAATCTCTTCAACAAGGAGGCTTTATTTCAAGCTAATCAGTTAAGCACTGATGCTGTTGCTTTCAGAGGATTGTCAAAACCTTCCTCTAGGAGTGATATGCGGAAATATTTCTTTACGGAAAGAGTAGTGGATCCGTGGAATAGTCTCCCAGTGGAGGTGGTAGAGATGAGGACAGTAACTGAATTCAAGAAAGCATGGGACCAACACAGAGGATCTCTAAAGGCAAAAAGTGGACTGTTGTAGTTGTTATGGAAGGACAGACTAGATAGGCCATGTGGTCTTTTTCTGTCGTCATATTTCTATGTTTCTATGTTTCTATCCCAGCTAATAAAAAAATCTCCTAAAAAGCTTTATTCCCCTAGGGGAAAAAAGTTTTATCCATCTTCTACCCATTATGCAGATGTTTCCAAAGATGGGCAACATCACACCAGGCTAAGAGAATCAAAACCTCAACAGGCTCAGCAAACCCAGCAATCGCAGGATTTCTGATATTTTATTCACTTTTTCTGTGTGAGGTTTAGAACTTTTGAGCCTACTTCTTTTGAACAGAAGCATCTAAAATTCATCTCATCCATGCCGAGATATCAGTCATACATTGACTCAATCCTCGACTCTGGGCATGAATCTCTTGCTACAAGAGAAATCTATCCTTCTAGCTCTAAGAGCTATTAAAGACTTTCATACCCCAGAGATAACAGGTTTCTCCTTTTAAAACAAAAGGAGGCCTAACAACTAACAACAGGGTGAGCTATACCCTTCACTTGTCAGTTTACTGTACGAGGATATCTCATACTTTTAACTGCAAGGGGACCCTATCTCTTCAAAGACTTACCAAATTGTAAGTCTTCTCAACTCTGTATTACTTTCTATCCCTCTTAGCCCAGACATTCAGTCTCTAAGAGTACTACTAATCAACTGGAGGGCTTATTCTCTAAGCCATAGGATTTTCTTCAATACCTACTCCAGTAAGTAGTTTCCATACAGAGTTTTCTCCCCCTTTGCGGTTCATCTTCTTCTCAGATATCTTTTTAAGGCAGCTTTTCGGACAGAAGTTGGGTATCACTACTCCAAATTGTGTCTGTCGGTCCTCTCCAATCTATAGGACCTAACTTTTTATGCTGCCTTAATAACAGATAATTCCAAAAGAGGTCCAGAACTCATTTGGAGGAGTAGCCTAGTGGTTGGGGCAAGGTACTTCAGGCCGGAAGGTCGGTGGTTCAAATCCCACTAGAGGACAGCAACCTTGGGCCGGAAGGACTGGGGTTTCTAGTCCCACAGGTGCTCCTTGTGGTCTTGGGCAAGCCACTTAACCCTCCATAGCCCATGTTCCCTGTAAAATAGTTATCTCCAAGTTATAATACCCTGTTCAATGTAATTTCAGTTTGTTCAATGTAAACCGCACTGATGCAGAATAGCACGGTATATAAGAGAATGTAAAAAAAAAAATAAAAAAATTTGGACTATTTATTGTTGCAGGCATCAGGCCTGTCTACTATTCTTAGCCACCTTCAATTCTCTTTGGCTCGAACAGAATAGATTAGGTTGCACACTGGCAATTCAACAGCCAGATCTAAGCAACCTACAACATGCTCTCTGCAATTTATTTATTTATTTATTTAACATTTTTATATACCGCACTATTTATTATCAGCGCGGTTTACATAGAACTACAAAACATCAGATAGGATACATATATCTGTTTTTACATGGAACAGGAAGAAAAACTTGGAAAACCGGGGTAATTGTAACAAAGGATAATAGACATTGAACTATATACATATGATAGTAATATTACATGAAAAGGTATCTTGTTAGATAGGAACGGGATTAGAGCTATTTGGATGAACTTGTGTTATTGTGTTCTCTGGAAAGTATTTGATGAAAAGGTACATGACTGTTTTTTTCCTACTCTTACCATATTCCTTAAAATTTCCTTTTAAGAAAAGGTAACCAGGGTTTAGACCACGTGAAAGCGTAGAAAATTGCACAATTCCCTGGTTTGTTCCACATCTCACTGGAACTTCCACAACAGGGATGCATTTTTTTCACTGCAGTTGGTCCTTATTCACTACTTTCCTTCTAATTCCTATACTTCATGGTAGCTTATGTTGAACAAGAAAATGCATGATACTCATATTGCTCTCATAAAGAGGCAAACATGGTATCCCCTTATATTGCATTCTTTTCTCCAGCTACTTTTTGAAATTATAGAAGGATCCAGACTTGCTGTTTTAAGACTAAGGATCTCCTCTGCACTCATTCATGTACGTCTCGAGACCTGGTTATTTCAGGGGCTAGATCTTTTCAAGAAGTCTAGTCCTATCCCTGTAAGTGAAGAACATAATACCAGTTCTCCAGGACCAAGCAGGAAGTCAGTCCTCACTTATGGGTGACGTCGGCGCCGACGGAGCCCTCGCGGAGCAATTTTCCCCAGCTTTCAAAGAAAGCCTTTGGGAATTGCAGCGCGCATGCGCGGTCGTCTTCCCGCCCGAGGGTGCCATCTTAGCCAGTCTTCTTTTTTCCGCGGAGCCCTACAGACGTCCCCGTCTTGTCCCCCGCGAAAAAGTCGATTTTCTTCATTATTTATTCTTTTTCCTTTCGGTTCGACGCCGATCGCTTTCCCCGGACTCGCGACGCCGGTCTCGAGTCCGCTTACTTTTTTCGGTTTTTCTGACTTAGTCAGCTTTCGTTTTCGGTTTCCCTGGCAGCCCAGTCCTTTGACCTCGCAGGGGCCCTTTTTCCCCCGATGGCTGCCAGTGGGTTTAAGCGGTGTGGTCGGTGTGACCGAAATATGTCACTAACCGACACACACGACTTTTGCCTCCGCTGCCTGGGCCCGGATCATGAGGAACTGATCTGTGGGCCCTGCAGCAAACCTGTCCCAAAGGCGTTGAGGAGTCGGCGGCAATCAGCGTGAGAGAATCTTCGCTGACCCCAGCCGTACCCGGACCTCGTCGGAGGCCTCCGTGTCGAAAGGCTCCAGCTCGGACCGTCGCCGGAGCTCCTCCGACCGGGGTTCTCCTCCGGGGACCATCGTCGGAAGGAAAAAACCCGCGAGGGCGGCGTCGGTGGACGCTCCTGGCTCCGCGAGGGCCAGGTCGCATAGCCCCGACAGCCGCCCCGGGTCCTTGGAGAAGGAACACATCCCGAAGCGACCTCGCCTGGAGTCGGAGATGCCTGCCGGGTAAGTCCTGTGGTCCTTCTGGACTCGCCTCCGCGACAGCCGACGTCGGGCCCGACGACGCCGTCGGGGCCCGAGTCGGGGGCTGGCTGGGTCACCTGAGCTCGGACTCAGGTTGACGGCCTTGGAGAGCAGACTGTCTGCCTTCATGGACCAGCAGCGGGCACTGCTTGCTGGCCTCGCTGGCGCCGCTGCCCCGACCGCCGGGACGTCGACGTCCAAGTCGACCCCGGAGACCGAGCCGATCCTCGAGTCAATGAGAACTCGAGTCGATCCTCGGTCGAGGTCACCCTCGGCCTCCCGTTCGGGACCGAGGTCGCCGACGCCGACTCCCTCGACGTCGGGACGGCTGGCGCCGCACCCTGCCGGGGCCGTCCCCACCGAGTCCTCGTCGGTGTCGGGCTGGGAGTCTGAGGAGGAGAGTCACCTGATTCTTTCCGGACTCGGTGTGTCCCATCGGACTCACCGGGGTCCGAGCCTCGGAAGCAGTCCCCCCCGGAGGATGGCCCGGTTCTCGGACTTCGTTAGGGATATGGCCAAGGCTTTGGCCTTCCCTGCGGATCCCGAGGAGGAGCCTCGAGCCGAAGAGCTCGATGCCCTCCCAGTATGACTCTCCCGCGAGGGGAGCACTTTACTGTGCCGGTTCCTCCTATGGCTGGAACGACTACTCTTCCGCATGTGGGAGAGTCCGGCCTCCCTCGCGGTCCTGAGCAAGCGGGTCGATTCTATCTATCGGGTCCGCAAGAGCCCTGCTTTCAGAAGGCACAGCTGCCACACCATTCCATGGTAGTGGAATCGGCCATGCATCGTCTTAAGAGCCAGAAGATGCACTCCTCGGTGCCTCCTGGAAGGGAGGCCGTAACCTGGATGGCCTTGGCAAGAAGTGCTTCCAGGGGCTCTATGCTCGCATGTCGTGTCCAGACTTACCAGCTGCTACATGGGCATGTATCTCCGGGATCTGGCTAAGAGCTAGCCGGATTCTCCGCTGGTCTCTCCGAGGAGCCCTTGCGGAGGTTCCTAGCCTTGTCCACGGGCATTCGGGAATGCTCAAAGTTCATGTCCCGAGCAGCCTATGATGGCTTTGAGGCCTCGGGCTAGAGTGGGCCGCAGCCGGCATCGGTGCCCGCCGACAGGCTTGGCTTCAGTCGTCGGACCTTGAGCCCTGGGTACAGGGACAAGTTGGTCGATGTCCCCTGCGAGGCGAAAACCTCTTTGGCAAGCCCATGGCGGAAAAGGCTGCACAAATTGAGACTGAGACTCGCTCACCAGGACCAGGCTTTCTAGGAAGACTCCGCCCCTTCCCAGAAAAAGAAGGGCTCGGGAAAAAAGTCCTTTTACCGAGGAAGGGCGGCTGCCTACAAACAGTACCCCCATTATCAGGCCCCCTGCAAGCTCCCCAACAGGGCCAGCAGGCCAAGGGACGGGGTAAACGGGTCCCGTAGGCAGCAAGCCACCCAGCCTGCACCACCAGCCCCTGCTCAGCAGGGTGGGGGGTTTTTGACCTCGCTCAGCATAGCCTCTCCCCCCCCGCTGATTCCTCCCAAGCACCGGGGCCGGCTGGTTCACTTCGCCCACAGGTGGTCCAGCATCACCGCAGATGCCTGGGTACTTCAGGTCGTGCGAGAGGCTACCTTCTCCACTTCCATCAGGTCCCTCCCTCCTATTTTCCGGGAGAAACCTTCGCGCCCCCCTCTGCACAGGGAGTTGCTCCTTTCAGGAGTTAGCAGGTCTTCTGCAGGAACAGGCGGTGGAACCGGTGCCCCACCACCTGAGAGGTCAAGGCTTTATTCAAGGTATTTTCTGATACCAAAGAGAACAGGGGGCCTCAGACCCATCGGACTTGCGCAACCTCAACAGGTTCCTTGTGCGGCGGGAGAAGTTCAAAATGCTTACCCTTGGAATCCTTCTGCCCTACTCCAGCAGGGAGATTGGCTATGCTCCTTGGATCTAAAGGATGCCTACACGCACATCCTCATCCACCCAAGGCCACCGCCAATACCTAAGGTTTGTGGTGGCAGGAAAAATCATTACCAGTACAGAGTACTGCCCTTTGGCCTATCCTCCGCCCAGCGAGTCTTCACAAAATGTCTCGCGGTCGTGGCGGCCCATCTCCGGCTTCACGGCCTCTAGTCTTTCCGTACCTCGACGACTGGCTCATCAGAGCAGCGTTTACGCTCAGGAGGTCACCAACGCCGTGCCGCACGGTGACTCTGCTGCAGCACTTGGGGCTTTGTCATAACTTCGCAAAGTCCACTTTGCTCCCCTCACAGGATCTCGAGTTTCATCGGCGCAAGGCTGGCACACTCCTCGGGCACGAGCGTACCTACCGCTCGACAGGGCTCAACGGCTCATGGACCTAGCCGAACGCTTTCGCAGCCAGCCCCTGGTCTCCGCCAGGCGCTTCCTGAGACTGCCAGCCATATGGCTTCCACCGTCCATGTGACCCCCAATGCCCGCGCCTGAACATGCGGTCTGCTCAATGGTGTCTCCGCCAGCAGTGGCGACAAGCCACAGGCGGCCTGGCAGACCTAGTGCGCGTCTCCGAGCCGCTGCTCTAGTCTCTCCGGTGGTGGCTCCGGGCAGCCGAAACCGATTTATTCGGAATGCCTTTCCAGTCACCTCAGCCGACCCGGGTGCTGACCACCGATGCATCCCTCCTGGGCTGGGGAGCACATTGCCAAGAGGCACGTACTCAGGGCCTCTGGACCACGTGGGAGTCTGGCTCAGCAGATCAACTTCCTGGAGCTCAGGGCGATCCGCCTAGCTCTCAAGGCCTTCTCCCACCTGACTTCCCAACAGTCCGTCCTTGTCAGACGGGACAATCAAGTTGCCATGTTCTACGTGAACAGCAGGGGGGCACGGGCTCCTTCCTCCTCTGCCGGGAGGCACAGAAGCTCTGCTCTTGGGCCGTCAGTCACGGCATTCTCCTCAAGGCAGTTTTCTCCCGGGCCAAGAAAATTGCCTTGCAGACAAACTCAGCAGGGTCCTCCAGCCGCGCACGAGTGGCGTCTGGATCCCTTGGTAGTTCAGAAGCTCTTCCTCAAGTGGGGTCTCCCCACGGTGGATCTCTTTGCCAGTCCTCACAACGGCAGTTCCTCGCTTCTGCTCTCGTCAGCCAAACCCCCTTCGGGGTGCGGCGGACGCCTTTCTGATCTCGTGGTCGGGGAGCCTTCTCTGTACGCTTTCCCTCCCATCCCGCTGGTCTCTCGGACTCTTTTCAAGGTTCTCCGAGACAAAGCCTCATGATCCTGGTGCCCGGTCGCTGGCCCAGGCAGCCGTGGTTTCCGCTCCTGCTGCAACTGGCGGTGGAGGATCCAATCCCTCTGGGGGTACAACCGGGATCTCCTCACTCAGGATCAGGGGTCCTTCTGCCACCCAACCTCAGGTCTCTCAACGCATGGCCTGGCTGCTGAGAGGGTAGTCCTTGCTCCCTTCTCCTGCGGCGGAGGTGGAGGAGGTCGTCTTAGCTTCGCGACGGCCTTCTACCCGCAAAATGCTACGCCCTTAAATGGCGTCGCTTTGCAGTCTGGTGTACCCAAAGTCTCAGGATCCCTTCTCCTGCCGGTGTCGGTGATTCTTGCAGTACTTGCTGCACCTCTCTAATCTGGGACTTAAGTCCAACCCGCAAAGTTCACCTCAGTGCTATTTCAGCACATCATGTGCGGTGGACGGCAGACCTCTCTCCAATGACCCTCTCGTGCGAGGTTTCTCCGAGGTCTCCTTCTACTTAAAACCACCTCTGCCGCCCGCCAGCGCCTGATGGGACCTGAATGTGGTTTTGCAGAGGATCACCTGTCAGCCTTTTGAACCTATGGCTACCTGTTCTCTCCGTTTTCTGTCTTGGAAACACTGTTCTTGATAGCCCTCACTTCCGCTAGACGCGTAAGTGAATTGCAGGCCCTCGTGTCTGATCCCCCTTACACTAGGTTCTTACAAGAATAGGGTGGTCCTACGGACTCATCCGAAATTACTGCCTAAAGTGGTCACCCCTTATCACAACAAACATGAGTATGAACAACCAAAATACTTTCCCAGACCACACTCCAGCCCAGATGAGACGGACCTCCATACCCTGGACTGTAGAAGCGCTCAGAACTTCTACCTTGACCGTACGCGGGGAGCACCGTAAAGCTGCTCAGCTTTTTGTGTCTTTTGACCCAATAGATTGGGGTCTCCCGGTCTCCAAGCGTACTCTGTCCATCTGGGTTGCGGACTGTATCTCTTGGGCTTATGGGGCAGCCGGGACTCTCCTTAGAAAGTCGAGTCACGGCTCATTGCGTTCGGGCAAAGGCCACGTCAGTGGCGTACCCTCTCGCTCTGTTCCGCTGGCAGACATCTGCCGGGCCGCTACTGGTCTTCGCGAGCCAGACTTTTGCGGTCCATTACTGTCCGAGAGGGAGTCCCGTAGGGACAGTGCTTTCGGACAGGCAGTCCTCCGTAATCTCTTTGAGGTCTGAGCAACTCCTACCCTCCATCCCGGATGTGGGCTATCCGGTGGGTGATAATTCAGCGAAGATTCTATCCTTCTGTGCTGCTGAGCTAGAGGGGAGATCTTTTTTGTGCTTTGGGTCTCCGGTAGCCTTGAGCTGGGGTGTCCCATATGTGAGGCCTGACTTCCTGCTTGGTCCTGGAGAAAGCGTAGTTACTCACCTGTACCTGGTGTTCTCCTGGAGCAGCAGGAATCAGTCCTCACTACCCTCCCTCCTCCCCTTGGAGTTGCAATCGTCTGCTTATGTTCTTTTTGCAAATTTTTATGCTGTCTTTTTTTAGCTATGTCATCTGACTGGCTAAGATGGCACCCTCGTGCGGGAAGACGACCGCGCATGAGCGCGCTGCAATTCCCAAAGGCTTTCTTTGAAAGCTGGGGGGAAACTTGCTCCGCGAGGGCTCCGTCGGCGCCGACGTCACCCATAAGTGAGGACTGATTCCTGCTGCTCCTGGAGAACACCTGTTACAGGTGAGTAACTACGCTTTTCCACGAAACTTCTCTATAGTTCTTACATATTTAACCAGACAGAGATTCTCCATCAATATTCTCAAGTAGGTCTTAATCCTTCTTGTTATTGCGTCAATCTCTATACAACATCTGACTTTGAAAGATCTTCAAGAAGTTGCAGGCTCAACGCCTAGTACAAATGTCTTTGTCTTTCATTGGAATAAAGGGGGGTCTTAAAGACCTATCCCCTTTTTTTCTGCAAAGAGTATTTCTGCCTTTTCATCCAAACTAGTCAGATTATCTCCACTCTTTCCTAGGACCTTATTCTGCTCCAAGGACAAGAAGTTCAATTTTTTGGACTTTACAGAAGCTTTAGCTATTTCTCAAAAGTCCAACCTCATTGAACTTCCCCAGTACTTCTTCTGGGGTTAGTTCTGGCCATGAGGGCTTCTCATTTCTTCCTGTATTGCAAAATTTATTTTTTCCCTCTACTTCACATTGAGGGAATTTCTTTGAGGATAATGTACTGGCTCTCAACCACAGACCCATATTACCCTCAAGTATTTTTGCAGTATTTTTGAGTGAGATCCACATTAGAAAATTGGTACTCAATATTTTTCTAATATTTATGATTTACACAAGGACTCCCCTCTGGATACCTTGTTTAGTCAAGCTGTTCCACAGCACCTCTTTTTTCTTTTCTAGTTCAACTCCTACCCTCCATCCCTTGGATGCCTGAGGTTTTGAGGGATAAGCATGGCCCATCTTTAGATTTGCAACATGCTGGGGCCTCCTCGAGGCATCTTAGCTTGGGAATCCCCATATGTGAAGACTCATTCCTGCTTGTTCCTGGAGATAGCACAGTTACTTACCTGTAACAGGCGATCTCTGGGAACAGCAGGAATAAGTCTTCACAACCCACCCACCTCTCCTAGGAGGAGTTTTCTCTCTCTCTCTTTTTTTCTCTCTAATTTATCTACTTCCCTCCTTCGGTCTCAGCTACAAACCCAACTGATGAGAGGGAAGTAAATGGGCGGGAAGGCAGCGCGCATGCGCGTGGGATGCTCCCAAAAGCTTTCTTTTTGTACGCTGGGGAGCGTTCCCACGCAGGCTCCGTCGGTACCGACGTACGCATATGTGAAGACTTATTCCTACTGTTCCCAGAGATCACCTGTTACAGGTAAGTAACTGTGCTGTCTTGTAATACACTGGAAATTGGAATTTTGTGAGAATTCTTTAAGAGCGAGAAATATTAGAATCTTCAATTTTCTTGTCCATTTGTGGTCACCTGATATCCTGTTGCATAATACTTGAAAAAATATTGTCTTTACCTAATGTGGATTTGATGAGTTTTTCTAGGATGTTTTACCTTACATCAGGAGTATTACCAACGAGCCTCTGGGAGGTTATGATGTATTGCATTCTCAGTATAATTCTGATTTGATGCAATTCATGGAGGATTCGCAGGATAACATTCTTGCCTGTGCTACATAAGTGGTTTCGTTTTGTAGCAAACAGAAAAAAGTGGCTGTTTTCAAAAATTACTTAAGGAATAAAAAGGCTTAGTTTTGTGTCTCAAGGTCCACACAGACGTGTAGGAAAGCCTTTTTGGTTCTCAAGCCTAAGGTGTTGGCCTTTGGGGCGTCCTTTTTTCTACGATACCCCTGAAAGTGTTTAGTGACACTTCAGGGGTCTGATTATGTTTTTTTTCTAGACTCCTTGCACTTGGAGACTTTTTTCTGTCTGCTAGGTATATGCATAGGTATTTTGGGTGGGGTTTAGGAGTTTTTCCTTCCATTTCCTTAATGATTTGCCTTTGTTTTCTTCCTGTGATGTGGGCTGATGGATAAGCATAATTTCTTTTGAGATCTGTGCAGTGCATCTTGTAGCGCTATACAAATGCTCAGTGGTGGTAGTAGTAGTAGTAATAATAATGTTGTATATTGATTTAGAAACATCGAAATATGACGGCAGAAAAAGACCACATGGCCTATCTAATCTGCCCTTCCATATCAACTACAATAGTCACCTCTTTACCTTTAGAGATCTTCTGTGTTTGTCCCATGTTTTTTTGAATTCAGATATTGTTCTTGTCTGTTCCATCTCTATTGGGAGACTATTCCATGCATCTATCACTCTTTCCGTAAAGAAGTATTTCCGTATATTATTCCTATCCGCTTTCACCCTCATCCTCTGTCCCTTCATAGCAGAGCTTGCTTTCAGTTGAAAGAGACTCTCCTCCTGTGTATTTGTGCTACAGAGGTATTTAAACATCTCTATCATATCTCTTCTATCCCGCCTTTCCTCTAAACTATACATATTAAGATCTTTAAGTCTGTCCTTATATGCTTTATAACGAAGACTACTAACCATTTTAGTAGCCACCTTCTTCACAGACTCCACCTGTTTATATCCTTTTGAATGTGTGGTCTCCAGAATTGCACACAGTCCTCCAAATGAGGTCGCACCAGAGACTTATGCAGAGGCACTATCACCTCCTTATTTTTGCTTTCCATTCCTTTCCTTATGCACCCAAGCATCCTTCTGTCCTTTGCCGACACCTTTTCTACCTTTTTTGCTACTTTAAGCTAGTCAGACACAATCACGCCCAGATCCAGCTCTTTTGTGGATAGAAGTTGTGTTTAAAAGTACTATCTTGGAAGCTGTTGGGAAATTTGACTTAAGTCTGCCTTAGGTCTGCTTATATATTGGCTTTATATGACTGCACCCTTGCCTGGTGAAACTACACAACATATGGAAGGCACAGAAGACAAGCATGTGGGTATAAAGGAGTAGATGCGGCCTGCTATGGAGGATTCTGGGTAACCATATTCTGCATAGGAGTATGCAAAATATTGGGCCTAGTAATATCAGCAAGAAAATACAGGTCAAGCAAAGAATTCAAACTAATGAGCACAAAATACTCTCTCTTGCCCTGACCGGTTTCAATTAGTGCCAGAAGAAGGAAAAACACAGGAAGGGGCAGAGGTCACAGGCCATGCATAGATGAGCAGACCTAAAAGCAGATCCAGATGTATAAATGTAAAGGGATCCTCCCCTGGGGAAAAGTGTTGCAGGACGCCTGGGGCCTTGCAGACACTTAAGAACTTATGATGAATTCACTGAAACTAATTTGAAGCAGACATTTGAGACAAGGAGAAATGTATATAAATCAGCCATTTTGGAGGATCATTGGGCAGTGCTTTCTCCCCATACAGAGAAAGTGCTGTCCGCCATCTTTAGACAGGCTTTGCTGTTCTGCATGACACTATTATTTTACTATGCTAAAATAAAAGTCTTTGTAGTTAAAAGCAACTGCCGTCTAAGTAATTCTTTGATTGGTGATATTTGGGCAACTGCTTGTGGGAACCAGGCCACAAAGCCCAGACCAAATATATTCCACGTTTTAAGGAAAGTGGAAGGAAGGCCAAAAAACTGCCAGCATTGTTTAAAGGTGAGGTCAGGGAGGCTGTTGCCAAAAAGCATCCTTCAGGAAATGGAAAAAGGAGCTTAATGATGAACACCAGAAACAACATAAGCATTGGCAAGTTAGATGCAAGGTATTGATAAGGCAGGCAAAGAGAGAATTTGCAATGAAGCTTGCCGTGGAAGCAAAAACGCATAGCAAAATTTTTTTTAAGTACACTCTTAGCAAAAACCCTGTGAGAATCAGTTGGACCATTAGATGATAGAGGAGTAAAAGGGGCACTAAGGGAGGCAAGGCCATAGCGGAGAGACTGAATGAATTCTTTGCTTCGGTCTTTAGTGAAGAAGATGTAGGGAAGTTACCCGTGCCTGAAATGGTATATAAAGATGATGTAGCGGAAGAATTTAAAGAAATATTGATAAACCGGGAGAATGTATTTCAACTGCTTGATAAACTGAAGAGTAGCAAATTACCTGGACCAGATGGTATACATCCAAGGGTGTTGAAAAAAGTGAAAGATGAGATTGCAGACCTACTATTAGTAATTTGTGAACTATCATTAAAATCATCTATAGTAGCTGAAGATTGGAGAGTGGCCAATGTAACTTCAATTTTTTAAAAAGGGTTCCAGTAGTGATCCGGGAAACACAAAAGACCTGGGAACCTGATGTCGGTACTGGCCAAAATGGTAGAAACCATTTTTTTAAAGTGCCATCAAGTCAATGCTGACTCCTGGTGACCCAGCAACCCCTGGGTTTTATTGGCAAGGTATCACCAGAAGTAGATTGCCAGACCTTTTCTTCCGAGGCAGTAGAGGATAAAGTGACTTGCCCAAGGTCACAAGGAGTGTATTTGGGAATCAAACCCAGATCTCCTGGCTAGTAGGCTGTTGCTCTAACCACTAGGCTACTCCTCCAAACCATTATAAAGAATAAAATTACTGAACATGTAGAAGGCCATGGTTTAATGGGAGAATGCCAATATGGATTTAGCCAAGGAAAGCCTTGTCTTACTAATCTGTTATATTTTTGAAGGTGTGAATAAACAGGTAGACAAAGGTGAACTGGTTGATATAGTGTATCTGGATTTTCAGAAAGCCTTTGACAAGGTCCCTCATGAGAGACTCCTGGCAAAATTAAAAAAGTCATGGGATTGGAGGCAGTGTAGTATTGTGGATTAGGAACTGGTTAAAAGATAGAAAGCAGAGAGTAGGGCTAAATGGCCAATTTTCTCAATGGAGAAAAGTGAATAGTGCAGTACCTCAGGGATCTGTGGGGTGATCAAATTTGCAGATAACACAAAATTATTCAAAGTTGATTGTGACAAATTGCAAGAGGACCTTGAAAAATTGGAAGACTGGGCGTCCAAATGGCAGATGAAATTGAATGTGGACAAGTGCAAAGTTATGCAGTTATGCACCTAGGAAAGAACAGCTCAAACTATGGTTACCTGATGCAAGGTACTACCTTAGAAACACCCCCCCCCCCCCGGAAATAAAATGTAGGTGTCATCGTGGATAATATGTTGAAACCCTCCGCCCAGTGTGCAGCGGCAGCCAAGAAAGCAAATAGAATGCTAGGAATCATGAAGAAAAGAAAATTAAAAAAAAGGATATTATAATGCCTCTGTATCATTCCATGATGCGACCTCTGGGAGCCCAGCTTTATCCTTTATGGGGGTTGGTTGAAGGAATTAAGTGTGGACAGGATAGTGGTTCCCCAGGAGCTGGTTGGCATCTCTGGGATCTGGCTTTTTATTGACTGGCCCTGTTTTGGATCTTGACTCACCTGATCTTGTTACTTTACCTTCCCCCTTGTTTTATCCCTCTCTACACCTCCTGTGTTGACTGTCTTGACTAGATTGTAAGCTCTGATGAGCAGGGACTGTCTCTTACATGTCTGTGCAGCGCTGCGTACGACTTGTAGCACTATACAAATGCTCAGTAGTAGTAGTAGTTGTTTATACCCTTTCAGGATGCTACGTGCAGAACCAGCTTTCGGGTGGGTTTAGGGTGAACAGGCATAACTGCTGCAAAAAGGTTAGGCACATCTGTTTGCTCCTATTTATAAAATAAATTATACATGTTTTTCACTTTTTTCACTTTATAAAATAGGCCCCAAATACATGGATGGTAATATGTACTGACTGCAGGAATTTATTATATCACCCTCTATGTGTGAAAGTTACTGAGAAACTGTAGATTTTTAGCAAAAATGCACATTTCCACCCTTTGTCAAGTAGCTAAATTTTAATAAAGTACTACAATTTTCTACTAGGGTATGTACAGTACTTATAACATCTGACAGGGTGTTTTCCTGTATTCCAATTTAACCTTCAAGAAGTTTTAAAATCCATTACTTCTGTAGGTGGCAAGCATCAATGCAGAGGCACCCTTTTCTGATTTATAGGCTAGTCACATTCAAGCATCTTGCATTCTTCATTTGACAGTGATTGTAAATGGGTCATTCAACTAAAGTAGTTGCTTGTTAACGGGGAGCATGATAAATGTCCGGCATGCTGGAGGCCTCAGCTTGCTTTTCAGTTGCAGACTGGCTCTTATATGTGGCAGGCAAATTACAAAAGGAGATGCTGAATTATTTTGTCCTTACGCTTTCTGTTTGAACGAAGGGTAAAGCGATTAAAGGAATCATGCAAGAAGCAATGTAATTGTGTTTGGTAACCACTATAGAAGAAATTATTGTGGAAAGCTTCCAGTCATGTTGCACATCATAGATAAGATTGAATAAATCTGGTAAATCTTTATTGTATTGTTGATAGTCTTAAACCTTTTTGAAATGCAGAGAATCAGCAGCAAGCTCTATGTTCATATACTTCTCTGAATTGATGACATTGCAAAGCAAGGAATATTTGCAGTTAAATTATCAACAAAAAGATGCTAGATTTGTTTTTCATGGTGTCTAGTTTTTATTAAGTTTGCATTTTAGGTTGAATTGGTCTCTTAATTTATGTTAATACTTACTACTATAGCTCATTTGGTTTTTAAACAGATTCTGGGCCTTTCTCCAAATAACAATAGATAGCTTTTAAAAATAATATGCAGGAAGAAGACTCACAAGAGCAATTGATGTTTATATTTCTAAAAACGAAATAACTAAATATAAATAAGTATATAAATTGAATACCTTGCTTTTCTTGCTGAGGGAATCCAGTATATTTCCTACCTCCCTAAAATAGTTGGTAGACTGAATGAATCGCTTTTGAGCATTTGACGTCAGTCTCTTACAAGTTCTGGCTTTCATTGTAATTTAAGATATAAGACCTGTTTTTATTTGTTGCTCTTCTTCAGCCTATACCTATAATATCATAGCCATATTAATTATTCCTTATCATCCCTCCAGTCCAGTCCCCCACCTCTGGGGAGTATACCTCTTCCAGCAGCTTGGAGACTGAGCATGTCATCTTTTGATGACACTAGTTTACTTATGCAGCTGGCACCGCCTACCAGCCCCAATATGCTCAGTCTCCAAGCAGCTGGAGAATGTAGTGAGCCAAGGTGCTGGACTCACTGAAGGGTCAACTATGGAGCTTAGGTTTAGAGTTTAGTCAGGTTTTTGACTGACTTTCTCCTGTAAGCTACAGGTTCTTTGATTTTGAAGTTTATATTAAAAAAAAGGGTAAAGCCAGGCCATCAAGAGGGAATATAGGGCAGAGAAGCAGGATATTCCCTCCCTCCACCCTCCTTCCCCGGGATTCCATGGGAGTCTTCGGAGGCCTCCTGCAGCCGAAGTCTTCAGGCAGCTCCTGAACCCATTATCGGGTGAGGAGCCACTGTGTGGGTGGAAGAGCACAGATCGACGGCCACGGGTCAGCCCCCTCATTGCAGAAGCCGAGAATGGAAGGCCAAGTGTGAGGGAGGAAGAAAACCATGCGGTGCACAAGCAGTAAGCTAAACGGCGTTTAGGAGCAGCAGAGCTACCAGGTATTGCCGGAGCATCCGGGGGCAGAGCGCAAGCTGCAATCGTGTGTCTGAGGCCTGCAGCTGTGCAGGAAACACAAGCGGTGCGCTTTCTCCTTTCCCCAAGCCCACATATACAGAGGTCTCCTGCCGAGCTTTGGCCCGCGGGGGAGGTCAGCGGCCCGCATTTGCCAGTGCATCCGGGAACTAGAGGCATTCTGGATACAGTTTCATTCCTCACAGTTGAGAGTAGTGCCTATTTGTCTTTCTTTCCTTCTTGGAGAGGATGAGTCAGTGGGGGGGGACGCCATACCCGGACCCTCCACCCCTCAGACCCATGGAGCGACAGGGCTCCTAGGGGACTTTTCACTGGAGTTTGTCTTGCTTTTGCACAAGGCGTTTTCCTTATCATTCCTCCAGTTTAGTCCTCCACCTGTGGGTTGTGCAACTCCTCCTGCAGCTTAGAGACTGGGCATGTCAAAATCGTGACATCACTGGATGTAGTATGCTGGTCTCTCCCATCAGCCCCTGTGTGTCCAGTCTCCATACAGCAGGAGGACTAGTGAGCCTAGGTACTGGGCTCACTTCAGTAACATAAGGAGCGGTTAGTGCAGTGTAGGACAATTGGATGGGTCAATTTCTTAAAATTGGGGGTTTTAATTGGTCAATTTTAAAGTTCCAGTTTCTCTGTTAAATCTTTTGAATTCTTTTTTTATTTGAGTCCTGTTTCTTTAAAAAACAAACAAACAAACAAAGGCTTTCTTGTGCCGTTATTCTGCTGCCTCCTTCTGTTTCTTTAACTGTTTGGAGTTTATTACAGGCAGATCTCTCCTCCTGGATGAAACAGAGGAGGGCACTGCGGCTGAAGACTGAGGGTTTCTGGCTGAGCTGGCTGCCGCGATTACAGGCTGACTGACGGAGCAGAGGTGGGAAGCTCATCGGGCTGCTCCCCGCTCGCTGAGAAGTTGAGTGGGAGCGCGCTGGCCTGAGCACCGCAAAGGCACAAGTCCTCAGAAGAAGTTCAGCGCTAAGCAAGTACTCGGGCAGGCGGGGAAGTGGGGTTACCGGCTGCTCAGGCTCTTCCCTCAATTTGGGTGTTTCGCGCCTTTTTCTTTTCGTTCCGGCAGCCATTTTTTCAGCGTGCGCTCTGCGTGTGGAGAACCTCATGGTGCTTTGCCCTTCATTAGGCCGTGCTTCGGGGGGTAGACTAATTCAGGCATTTTCTTTCTTTTTCTTTTTCTTTTGGGGATGTTATTACCACGATTGGGGCTTGTTGCTCTGTCGGTTAAGGAAAATTCTTATGTTTCATTTGATTTGTTTGATTTATTTCGTTTATTTTTAAAACCTCCTTGCTCTTGCTACAGAGAGTGCTCTATTGCTCAAGGAGGGGACTACTGTTCCGTTACTATTTCATTTGGTTAAAAAAATAAAATAAAATAATAATGCTAATACAAAAGCTTAAATAAAAGACAGAAAACAGGGAGAGAAACAGTCTCTCCTTTTGGAGCCTGAGGGATCGGACGGTGTCTGGCATATGGCAGCGCGCCCTCTGTGCATCATCTGCGGGGCACGCAGAGGCACAGTAGCAGATTCAGGGGTTTGTAGGAGCTGTGTCATTGTGTCTTCTGCAGTGGAACAGCAGATAGATATGAAGATGGTCCCTGAACCCCCAAAACTGTCGGCTGGGGTGGAGGAGGTTCTTCTGGTTCTGGCTGCTCCAGATGGTGGCCAGGAGGCCCTTGCTGGCCCATCCTCGGCTCTGGGAACTGCGGGGGCGGGGTCTCCACTTGAGGATTTCTGTCCAGATTTCGTTTTACTCATGCATCAAGCCTTTTGTTTACGGCGTCAGGGGAAATTGCCGGATGCCCTGACAATCTCTAGTTCCGTTAACCAATCTGATTTGGCGGTGGGGGGGTAATGTTGCTCCTAGATCGCCAAAGCAGGCGTGGCCTCCGGAGTCCTCGCAGTCTGAGGTAGAGTGGCAGGAGTCAGAGGAGGCAGGGGTAGAGGTAGACGCTCAGCTGGAGGATCTGGAAGAAGGCGAGATCCCGGAACCTGAGGATCAGGCAAAGATTATTCGGGTCTTTCAAAAGGATGAACTCACCACGCTTATAACTGAATCCCTACAGACATTGAAGCTGGCAGCTATTCCGCAGAGTGAGAAAGAGAATGAGGAGGATCCCATAATCCGGGCAGTACGGTAGACGCAGATTGTTTCCCGTACACCGAATGATCCAGGACAAGTGGGATCAGCCCGAGGCTGGTCTGCACAAGTGGGATCAGCCCGAGGCTGGTCTGCGGGGAGTCAGAATTATGAATAGTCTCTATCCCTTAGCGGATAAGGACAAGGAACGGTTTCGCTCTCCGCGCATTGATGCTGCGGTGTCAGCAGTTACAAAGAAGACCACTATTCTGGTTGAAGGTAGCGTGGTGTTAAAAGATGCACAAGATAGGAAAGTAGATGGTTTGTTAAAGCAGTCATTTGAGGCGGATTCATTGTCACTGCAGGCTTCCAAGCTTGGGTCGCTAGGGCTTGTCTGAGATGGTCTCAGAGTTTGCGACAGGGGGCTCCGTTAGAACAGGAGAGGATTCGTGAGCTGGATCGTTTGGAGTCTGGAGCCGCTTATTTGGCAGATGTGCATTATGACCTGATTAGAACGCTCACTAACAGTATGCCTTCATTGGTGGCCGCACGCAGATCCATATAGTTGCGGAATTGGGCGGCCGACGGCTCCTCCAAGTCACGCTTCAGTAAGCTTCCATTTAAAGGGAAATTGTTGTTTGGCGAAGATCTCGACAAGTTGGTTAAGGACTTAGGAGAGTCCAAAGGCTAGAGATTTCCAGAGGATAAGCCTAGACAAGGGAAGGCTCCTCAAGGTTTTCGGGGTCAGTTTAGAGATTTCAGAAGGTTCCGTACTTCTCGTTTAGAGAGTTTCCAGAGGGGTAGATTTTCTCCCCAAGCTCAGGGGTTTCGTGGCTTCCGTGGAGCAAGTAGAGGTTTCGCAGCAACGGCCGCAGCAACCTCTCGTAAGCCCCAATGAAAGTTGACGGGTCCTGGCGGGAAGTCCTCCGAAAGGGGAGAGGCTTCAGGAGTTCCTTTCTGCCTGGACCCAAATAACATCTGACCAGTGGGTCTTAGAGATAATTTGAGACGGATTTGTGCTAGAGTTGCGAACTCCGGTTCGAGATTCCTTTTGTGATGTCTCCCTGCAGGGGTCAGAAGAAGGTCCTAGGGATTCGCAGCATTCTAGATTGTCTGGTGCAATTGGGAGCAATCGTGCCGGTACCATAAAAAGAATGCAGTACGGGTCGATACTCAATTTATTTCACCGTGCCAAAAAAAGGATAGATCACCGAGACCCATTTTAGACCTAAAAGAAGTGAATCGCTGTCTCCGGGTGTCGCATTTCAGGATGGAAACCTTGAGATCGGTAATTGTAGCAGTACGCAAGGGAGAGTACTTAACTTCCCTGGATCTTACCGAGGCGTACATGCACATCCCCATCAGGGTGGATCATCAGAAATTTCTGCGCTTCGCCCTTCCGTGGGGACATTATCAATTTCAGGCATTACCGTTCGGTTTGGCGATGGCGCCACGGACGTTCACCAAAATTATGGTGGTTGTGGTGGCGGCGTTGCGAAAAGACGGAGTGTTGGTTCATCCTGTATCTTGACGACTGGTTAATTCGAGTGAAGTCCAGAGCTGAGAGTGTGCGAGTTACCGAAAAGGTAGTGGTGGTCTTACAGAGTCTTGGTTGGGTGGTCAACACAGCAAATAGTCACCTAGAACCGTCTCAGGATCTTGTGTACCTAAGGGTATGCTTCAACACTCAGGAGGGTTTAGTGCTCCTGCCGGATTGACGAGTTCAATCTCTGTGGCAGCAGGTTTGTCGGTTCAGGTCTTCGCTGGCCCCTTCGGCGTTTACTTACCTATGTGTACTAGGGACGATGGCGGCGACCTTGGAAGCGGTGTCATGGTCCCAGTTCCAGTTTTTCTCCAGACTCTTTTCACAAACCTCATCACCTGATAGACGTATGGTCAGAATTTCACCCTATAACCAAAACATCATTAAAAAATATCATACTCAACCTAAACACCACTACCTCTTACCTAGATCCTTGCCCAGTAATCTGGATAAAAAACACTCTCCCAATCTTTCTTTCATTCATACTCCTCATTGTCAATCTCTCACTACTCCAAGGTTACCTCCCACCCACACTTAAACACGTACAAATAAGACCAATTCTCAAGAACAGCACCCTTGATAAAACCTCACCAAAATCATATAGACCCATCTCAAGTATACCATTCTTAGCAAAAGTAATAGAAAAAAACAGTACAAATACAGACGCAGGAGCACCTAGACTCATCTTACCCACTCGACGAACAGCAATATGGTTTCGCCCAAAGCATGGAGTGGAAACACTCCTCACAGTTCTAACAGATACGCTATTAAGAGGAATCGACAATCACAAACAAGCATTCATTCTATTATTTATTGATATTTCAGCTGCTTTTGATAGCGTCCACCATACCATAATGCTCAACAGTCTGAGTCAAATAGGAATAAATGCCACAGTTCATAAATGGTTCTCCTCTTATCTAGATAATAGGACACAAAATGTACGAATAGGCAATCAAACCTCTGATTCATACAAACTGGAAACCGGTTTACCTCAAGGATCAGCGTTATCAGCACTCCTATTTAACATATACATAAAACCTGTTTGCAATATCTTTAAAAAATTTGGTGTACTCTATCATCTATACGCAGATGATATCATGATGTACATTCCGTTCACGATTCCCAACTTACCGATGCAAACTCTGTCAGATTGCTTCAATGAAGTCACATATTGGCTAAATACCCACAATCTCCAAATAAATCACTCCAAAACTGAAGTGCTAATCGTCACCAAAAACCAATCCTATACTCCACCTACACACATAACACTTCAAAACCAAGAAATTAAAATAAAAAATGAAGTAAGATATCTAGGTGTTATTCTAGATAAACACCTTACATTAGACACCCACATTAGAAACACCACAAAGAAAATCTATTTCAAACTCAAAATCCTTAAACAACTAAGACCCCTTGTATACATACATGATTTCATCAGCATAATTCAAGCCATCATAACCCCCCACTTTGACTTCGCTAACCTAATTTTATTGGGTATAACAAAACAAAACATTAAAAGAATTCAACTTGCCCAGAATGCAGCAGCTCGGATAATAACGAAAGTACACGCACATCAACATATAACACCAATACTAGAATCCCTTCACTGGCTGCCTATACAAAGTAGGATAGTATACAAAACATTGATAACCACATTTAAAACTCTAAACGACATGGCCCCAGTCACCCTAAGTAACCTAATCAGCAAAGAGCACTCAAAATCTACTCAAAGAAAAGGACAAACAAACAAACTAAAAACTCCCAAAGACTTTATAAAAGCAAATAAACTCACAAACAATAGAGCTTTTTCTCATGCAGCTCCAACAATCTGGAATTCCCTCCCAGATGATCTAAGATTGCTAACCGAGATCATCGAATTCCGCAAAAAAGTGAAAACCTATCTCTTTTCTAAACATTACAACAACTCAGATCATCCCTCAATAGACTTAGATAATGGCTAACCAGTTTTTATCTAACAAATCCCAAATGACCTACACATACAATTCTTCATAGCTGATACTGTACTTTGAATAACGCTTAAGCCCCACATAATGTGTATTTGTACATAATGTATATAGTTTACACTGTTCCATACTGTTCTGTATTAACACTAGTTGTTTATCTTATTGTTATTTGGTCATATGATGTTTTATGTAAAACAAACTCCGATTTGTTAACTGTTTTTTATTGTGAACCGCAACTGAACTATGGAAGATGCGGTATATAAATCATTGTTAAATAAATAAAATAAATAAAAATATGAGACCCTTGCAAGGGGCTCTGCTTTGTCGGTGGTCGCATCAATTTGACCCAATGAGCAAACGTCTTCCGTGTTCATCTCTGGTCAGACGGTCCCTGGAGTGGTGGCTCCGCCCCGAGGTTCTAACGAGGGGAATGCCGCTGGAGCAGCTGGAGTGGCTTCCACTGTTGACAGATGCGAGTCTCGCGGGGTGGGGAGCTCATTGCGGGGAGCTCTTCGCACAAGGCATTTGGTCAGTCTCCAAAAGCTCTTGGTCAATCAACCGACTGGAGCTGAGAGCGGTTTACCTGGCTCTCCTATCGTTCGAAGCCATGATCACTGGTCGGGCGGTGTGAGTGTTATTGGACAATTCCACGACAGTGGCGTACATAAATCGTCAGGGCGGTACAAAGAGTATGGCCGTGGAAGAGGAGGCAGAGATGTTGTTTACCTGAGTAGAGAGTTGGTTACTGGCGATCTTGGCGGCGCACATTGCCAGGAAGGACAATCTGACAGCGGATTTCCTAAGCAGAGTCCAGGTGGATGTGGGAGAATGGGAGTTGCATCCGGACATCTTTGTGCTTCTAGTTCATAGATGGGGTCAGCTAATCATGGATCTCATGGCGACCTTTCATTCGGCAAAGGTAACTCAGTTCTACAGCAGGCGGCAAGAGAGAACGTCGGAAGGGATCGACGCTCTAATGCAACGGTGGTCGTTGGCGGGTCTTCTCTATGTGTTTCCGCTGTGGGCCCTAATAGGCAGGATGGTACAGCGGATAGAAACTCATCATGGGAAAGTGCTGCTGGTAGCTCCGGATTGGCCAAGAAGACCGTGGTACGCCGATCTAATTCGGTTGCTCGACGGGGAACCATGGAGGTTGCCGGAGTCGGAGGATCTGCTGATTCAAGGGCTGCTATGAATGCCTCAAGTGAATCGATTCTCGCTTATGGTTTGGCCATTGAAAGGGCTAGGTTAAGGAAAAGAGGGTACTCAAGAGCGGTGATTGCAATGTTGCTTCGAGCAAGGAAGCCTTCTACATCGCTAGCTTACGTTCGTATTTGGCGTATATTTGAAGATTGGTGCTCGCGACAGCAGGTTCGGGTGGCTACAGTGTCGGTGCCCGTCGTTTTTGAGTTTTTTGCAAGATGGATTTGATAGAGGTTTAGCAGCCAGCTCTTTGAGAGTACAGTTAGCAGCCCTGGCTTGTTATAGGGGTAAAGTACAGGGCATATCTCTGGGAGAGCATGCAGATGTCTTACGCTTTCTTAAAACAGTGACTAGGTTATGACCGTCCCGTAGAGTCATCGTTCCGCCATGGGATCTTAATTTGGTGTTGAAAGCCTTAGTTAAGACCCCCTTTGAGCCTCTTCATCAAGCTTCGGTAAAGGATCTAACTTTAAAAACTGTGTTTTTGGTAGCCATTTGTTCGGCAAGGAGAATTTCGGAATTGCAGGCGTTATCCTATCGAGAGCCTTTTCTGTCCTTTTCAAGGGAAAAGGTGGTTTTACGGCCTGTGCCTTCCTTTCTTCCAAAGGTGGTTTCTCTGTTCCATTTGAATCAAACGGTCTCGCTACCGGTTCTCGGGGCTGTGGGGGGAAGCGCTTCGGACCGTAGTTTGAGCAGGTTGGATATAAAGCGAGTGTTATGTCGGTATTTGAAAGTCTTGGAAGGCTTCTGCAAATCGGACCATCTATTTGTGTTGTTCGGAGATTCCCGTAAAGGGGAAGCCGCGGCAAAGGCTTCCATTTCTAGATGGCTTAGAGAGGCGTTTGCGTCTGCTTATATAGTGCAGGGTCATTCAGTAACCTATGGGGTTGCGGGCTCATTCGACCAGAACACAAGCGATATCCTGGGCAGAGTACTGTCTGGTGCCACCAGGGGAAATCTGTAGAGCAGCCACATGGTCATCGCTTCATACGTTCAGTAAGCATTACCGTCTGGATGTCCAGGCGGCAGAGGATGCCTGTTTTGGATCAGCGGTGTTGCGGGCCGGAGGCAAAGGTCCCTCCCCATGATGGTTGGCTCTGTTACATCCCACAGGTGGAGGACTAAACTGGAGGAACGATAAGGAAATGGTAATTACACTTAACTGGTAATTGTAGTTCCTTGAGTGACGACAGTTTAGTCCTCATTCCCACCTGGAGTGTTTTTTATCGGCAATGGAAGCTCGATTGGTGTAGGTGCAAGTTACAGG
The DNA here is from genome assembly GCA_033557465.1 of Ichthyophis bannanicus. NCBI lineage: Eukaryota > Metazoa > Chordata > Amphibia > Gymnophiona > Ichthyophiidae > Ichthyophis > Ichthyophis bannanicus. Next base: position 499,898,264 of record CM066035.1, read on the forward strand.
TAGGTTTGTTTATAATCGACTTTGTTTCTTTATATCCTGTCAATATCCTTTCGGTTTCTTCCATCTATGGCTGTTTAAGGTGGATGGAATCGGTACAAGAAAATGTTCTTCCTTTCTGAAGGGAAGGATGGTTTGTTTTGTGGTTTAAAAAAAAAAGTTGGTACTTATATCTTAGCTACTTATCTGTTGCTCCTTTGAGTATGCTTTGTCAATAGTTCACTGGGGATGATGGGAGAGACCAGCAGACTACATCCAGTGATGTCACGATTTTAACATGCCCATTCTCCAAGCTGCAGGAGGAGGTGCACAACCCACAGGTGGAGGACTAAACTGTCGTCACTCAAGGAACTACATTTACCAGGTAAGTGTAATTACCATTTGCTTATGCCCACAGGGTTTGGCGAGCTCCTCTTTAGCGCTGGCATGAGGAGCCAAGAGGATGTCTGGCGCAAAAGAGGATGAGTCGGTGGCAGCGACTAAGAGGGCTAGGGGCCTGGAGGAATGGCAGCAGTCACCATTCTCAGAGGGGCCAGAGGGAGATGATCTGGACACCAAACTAGATCTGCTGGTGGAGTTGGAAGAAGGGGAGATCCCAGAGCAGGAGGATCAGTCCCAGCTGGTTTGGGTGTTCCGCTGGGAGGAGTTACCGGCACTGATCTCGGAGTCCTTGAAGGCCCTTAATATGCCCACTAACCTGCAAGCAGAGGATGAGGCACTGAAGGATCTGCTACACCAGGCAGTACAGAAAGTGCAGAAATTTTTCCTGGTGCATAGGGTGGTCCGGCAGATGATTTAGGAGGAGTGGGATCTGCCGAAGGCCGGCCTTGGGGAGTGGGGGGTTCAAGCCATGATGCGCCTGTACCCACTACCGGAGCAGGAATGCAAACTCCTTCGATCGCCCAAAGTGGATGCGGCTTTGTCGGCAGTTACCAAGAAGACGACGATCCCGGTAGAAGGCAGTGTGGCCCTCAAAGATGTCCAGGACAGGAAGTTGGACTCCTTGTTGAAGCAGGCATTTGATATCAATGCCCTTTCACTGCAGGCCTCCATCTGCGGAGCTTGGGTGGCTAGGGCCTGCCTCCACTGGTCATAAAGGGTTCAGCATCTGGGAGAGCCGGAGACTGAGCTGGTCGGGGAGCCGGCCAAATTGGAGTTGGGGGCGGCCTATCTAGCGGACACCCATTTCAATCTCATTAGGGGCCTCTCCAAAAGCATGGCCTCGGTGGAAACGGCCTGCCGCTATCTGTAGCTCCGGAACTGGGCAGCAGATAGTTCCTCAAACTCCCACCTCAGCAAGCTACTCTTGAAGGGAAAGCTTCTCTTTGAGGAGGAGCTGGACAAGTTGGTCAAGAACTTGGGAGAGTACAAAGGAGGTCGGCTGCATAAGCAGAAGCATGCCCATAACCCTCCTTAGTCTCGAGGTCTGTTGAGAGACTTCAAGCGTTTTCATACCTCCTGCTTTAGCCCAGCCCAGAGGAGCAGATTCCCCTCCAGGGGGTAGGGGTTTTGAGGTTTCCAAGGCACAGGCAGGGCTTTTGGAGCCACCTCCACCTCGGGACACAAAAAAGCACAATGAAGCGAGGGGAGGGGGCCAGATGAGGGTACAACCCGTGGGAGATCGGCTGTCGGATTTTTACCCTGCCTGGGTCCAGATCACATCCGACCAATGAGTCCTGGAAGTCGTCCGGGAGGACTATGCCCTCGAATGGGCTCATCCAGTGAACCAATTCTTTGTTCAGTCCCCCTGCAAGGCATGGGCAGTAAACGAGACCCTGACAGGTCTCCTGTAGCTAAGAGCTGTGGAACCAGTCCCACAGGACCAGTATGGCTGCGGTTGATACTCCATTTATTTTATGGTGCCCAAAAAGGAAGGTTCTCCAGGAACAAGCAGGAAGTTAGTCCTCACTTATGGGTGACATCGGCACCGACGGAGCCCGCGTGGAGCAATTCTCCAGCTTTCAAAGAAAGACTTTGGAATTGCTGCCACGCATGTGTGGTCCTCTTCCTGCCCAAAGGTGCCATCTTGCTCAGTCTCCCTTTTTCCGCGGAGCCCATCAGACGCACGTCCCTCGGAAAATGTTTTTTCTTCTCTGGCATTTTGGCCCTTTTTTTCCGGTAGCACTGGTTCCCTCGTGTCCTCCCGTCGCCCCTGCTCTGGCTGTGGGCCAGGGGATTCCCTTTTTTGCTTCTTTAGTGTTTTTTTTCTTTTCAAGCCTTTTTCGTACCCTTTTTTCCAACCGCTGGCCTCGAGGGTCTTCGACCTTGCAGGGGCCCTTTTTGCCCCCATAGCCACCGGCTTCAAAAAATGTGACAGATGCTACAAAAATATGTCCGTCACAGACACCCACGACTGTTGTCTGGGGTGTCTGGGGGCCGACCACAACCCGGAGCTCTGCTCGCTCTGTAAGAAAATGTCTGCTAAGGCCCTGCTAAGCTGTAAGCAGAAGTCCAACAACATTTTCCGTAAGGCAGCCCCAGGGTCGTCGGTGGCACCTTGTCCTACTGATCCACCGCTTTGCGGGGTCCCCCGCAGTGACTCCGTGCCCCAGGCGTCATTCCGATCAGGGTTTGTCCGAGGTGGAATGGCGAAAGAAGAAGACCTCGAAGTCACTGTCGGGTGCGCCAGACAAGCGCGAGTGGTCTCGCGCTCGTTCCCTTAGCCCTCTCCGGCATTCCCAAGAGTCGGACAAGGAGTGGCCTCGAAAAGTACCTCGTATAGATACGGAGGCCTCCGGCAATGGTGCCTGGTCTCCTAAGGGTCATTCCGGCGAGGACCCCCTCTCCTCCTCCATGCCAGACCTGGTAACCCCGGTGTCGACGGAACAGGGACCCACTCCTGAGTGGGAACCCTGTATGCTGTTACTAGAGTGCAGCGTTTCTACCTTCCTAGCTGCCCAGCAGGTGCTTTTGCCCAGTATGGCTGGCTCGCACCTCGAGACCGTGGGTCCTTTGATGGAGGTCCTGAAAATTGCCTTGGAAACCCCCGAGAGCCGCGGGCCTCGTGAGGGTCCTCGGCACCAGTCTCGTCCGCCGTCCTGTTCCTCGGGGGCAAGGTCTTCTAGAGTCAGTGCCTCTGGCTCCAAGCGGGCCTCGGCCACTGGGCATGAGGATCAGCCCAACTCCAAGTCCTCCTTGGATCTCTCGGGCTGGGAATCGGACGGGGACATGTCCCCTGAAACCCGCGCCCATAGGGACCTTCCTTCTGATCCGTCCCCACCTGCTTTGCAAAGGTGGTCACCTCCCGAAGATGACACCTTCTTGGTGTTTGGGCGGGATATGGCTCGAGCCCTCAATCTGCCCACGCAGACCGAAGAGGAGCCGAGGGCAGAGGAACTCGACATCTTGCAATAAGAGTCTCCCCCTAGGGAATCTCTCATGGTCCCTGTACCGTCCATCCTGACTCAGCTGTTCCTCCGCATGTGGGAAGCACCCGCCTCGGTTCCTATTGTCAGTAAAAGACTTGATGCCATGTACAGGGTCCAACGTAGCTCGGGGTTCCGGAAGACCCAACTTCCCCATACCTCCATGGTAGTTGAATCGGCGATGCGGAAGCAGAAGAGCCCAAAGTCGCACTCTTCAGTCCCGCCTGGGAGAGAATCCCATGCTCTCGACACCCTCAGGCGCAAGGCTTACCAGGGATCCATGCTGGCATACCGCATCAAGGCATACCAATTGTATATGGGGATGTTCCTTTGTGACCTCGCTAAGGAGCTTGACGGTTTTGCCGCGGGCCTCAGAGGCGAACACCTCCTCAGATTTTAGACCCTTCTGAGATTGGTCGCGGACTGCTCAAAATACCTTTCCCGTGCCGCATATGACAGGTTCGAGTCTTCCGCCCGTGTGGCAGCAGCCGGCATCGGAGCGCGGCGTCAAGCGTGGCTCCAGTCTTCAGACCTGGAACAATGGGTTCAGGAGAAGCTCTTAGATGTCCCCTGCCTCGGCGAACAACTGTTCGGCAAGCCCATGGGGAGGACAAAGCAGCTGAGATAGAGACGGAGTTCGTAACTTGCACCCGTCTCTCTCATAAAACCTCTTCTCTTCCACGGGAAAAACACAGCGAGAAGCCGTTCTTCCAGAGGAAGGGACTCCCTTACTGGGGATACCCACCCTATCCACCCACCCCAGTGCCGACGCCCAGTGGTCAGGGCAGAGGGGGAGCTCAGGGTCACCGGAAACCGAAGGGGCCCAAAGCTCAACCACTGGCGTCGCCCCAGCCAGCCCCAGAGTTTTGACGCCAAATGCATAGCTCCTCGCCTCCCGGTGGCATCTCCGCCCTTGGGAGGGCTTCAGTCCCTTTTCGCCCCCGAATGGGAGGCCATTACATCAGATGCCTGGGTCCTTCAGGGACGGTTATCATCTTAGTTTGGACAGACTCCCTCCTCTCTTCTCCCCAGCGGAGCCTACTCGGCTTCCCTCGCGCCAGGCTTGCTTACAGCAAGAGCTGAACAACCTCCTCGGTCAGTAGGTGGTTGAGAGAGTTCCGCCGCACCTCCAAGGTCGGGGGTTTTACTCCCGGTACTTCCTCATCCCCAAGAGGACGGGGGCCTGCACCCCATCCTCTATCTCAGGAATCTGAACAAATTTCTGGTGCGGGAGAAGTTCAGAATGCTATCGCTTGGCGTCCTGCTGCCCTTCCTCTGGCAGGGTGATTGGCTATGCTCCTTGGATCTCAGAGACGCTTACGCTCACATTCCTGTTCACCCCAAGCACAGGAAGTATCTGCGTTTAAGGGTGCAAGGGGAGCACTTCCAATACAGAGTGCTCCCCTTCGGGTTCGCGTCTGCCCCGCGAGTCTTCACGAAATGCCTGTCAGCGGCCACAGCCCACCTCTGGCTACAGGGCATATCCATCTACCCTTATCTGGATGACTGGCTCGTTACAGGCACATCGGCAGAGGAGACTCGCCTCTCGACGTCACACACTGTCCTCTTCCTCGAGCTCCTGGGTTTCCTGATCAACTACTCAAGTCCCCCCTTGAGCTGGTGCAGACCCTGGAGTTCATTGGCGCTCTTCTTGACACAGGACGGGTGACCGCCTTCCTCCCTCGAGCACATGCGGAATCGGCTCCGGGCCCTGGCTGCTGAGGCCCAAAGCCGGTTCAGTGTCTCGGTGAGGGCCATGTTGCGCCTCCTGGGGCACATTGCCTTGACCATCCATGTCGTCCCTCATGCTCGCATACACATGTGGGCAGCCCAATGGTGCCTCAGAGTGCAATGAGCCCAGGCCTCAGGCCCTCTCCGAGATCCGGTTTCAGTCTCCCGCAGCCTTGCCAGTTCCCTGGATTGTAGCAGAACTCCCAAATCCTCCTTCAGGGCATGCCTTTCCAGACTCTGCAACATGAGCTCATCTTGATGACGGATGCCTCACTGTTGGGCTGGGGATTCCACTGCGGCAACCTCCGTACCCAGGGGCGCTGGTCACCTGAGGAATCTTGGCAGCAGATCAACCTGCTCGAGCTTCGAGCGGTTCGGCTGGCCCTGAAGGTCTTTGAGTACCACCTGCGAGGCAAGTCGGTGTTCGTGCAGACTGACAACAAGGTCGCGATGTTCTACATCAACAAGGAGGGGGCTACGGGCTCCCGCCTCCTCTGTCAGGAGGCAGTCCTCCTCAGCTAGTTCGCCGTATGCCAGGGCATGACCCTGAGAGCGGTCTAGCGCCCGGGCCAGGACAATGTTCTCATGGACAGACTCAGCAGACTGCTTCGCCCACACGAGTAGCGCCTGAGTCCAGAGGTGGTTCTCCACCTGTTCTGCTGCTGGGGTACTCCGTCCTTAGACCTGTTCACCAGCCTGATGAACACGCAACTTCCCTGCTTTTGCGGGCCAATACCGCACCCGAGCAGGGTGGCGCCGGATGTGTTCTTCCTGAGCTGGACCTCCAGGCTTCTATATGCGTTCCCTCCCACTCCTCTCATTGCGAGGACCCTCCACAAGATTCAGTGGTACCAAGCCTCAGTGATTCTAGTGTCTCCTTTGTGGCCTCGACAGCCATGGTTCCTGCTTCTACTCCAGCTCTCGTCAGAACCTATGGTCCCCCTGGGCAGTACCACAGGTCTGCTGACACAGGAGGAGGGATGGGTGCTTCACCCGAACCTGATCTCACTATCCCTGACAGCCTGGTGGCTGAACGGGGGTCTCTAGCCTCGCTGCACCTTCCAGAGGAGATCGAGGCGGTCCTCCTTGCTTTGAGAAAGGACTCGATGAGACGGGCCTACGCCCTGAAGTGGCGGCACTTCTTGGTCTGGTATTCCGAGCTCCAGATTGACCCATTCTCCTGCTCTTCCCGGTGGGTTCTCCAGTACCTCCTCCACCTCTCGCAGATGGGACTGAAATCCAATTTGGTCCAGGTTCACCTGAGCGCCATCTCGGCCAACCACTTCCCCGTCGAGAGTAAACCCCTCTCGGGCCAGCCTCTGGTCTCTCACTTCATATGGGGCCTCTTACTTTCCAAGCCCCCCCGTCCAGCCTCCACCGGCGGAGTGGGAGCTGAACTTCGTGCTCATGTAGCTGACGCAGCCGCCCTTCATGCCGATGGCGACGTGCTCGCTTCGGCATCTCTCCTGGAAGGTAGTCTTCCTGGTGGCGCTCACCTCAGTCCAGCGAGTCAGCGAGCTGCAAGCCCTCATGGCTGCGGCTCCCCCTACACAAGGTTCTACGGGAACAGGATGGTCCTTTGAACTCACCCCAAGTTCCTACTGAAAGTTTGTAAACGGGGGCGCTGGTCGTGAAAGTCCACAGTCTTGGCAAAGGCAAAATATTATTATGACTTGCAAAGGATTGTGGGGAATGTAGTTCTTTCATACCAGAATCAGCCGTTCACAAAATAATGAGTTGTGATGCTCGAGTGTAAGCAAAGAAAAACAGATTTTATTCATGGGGTTAATTCTCCCACACAGATTTACTTGGTAACACAAAAGGACACTTGCTTCAAGTATTGTACTCAGGAAAAACAAAACATGATATAAGGTAACTGAACTTCTTAAGCACTAAATCAATAAATGGGAAACAGAAAAGGTCTTTTTGATGGCTCCTGCTAATGACCTTCTTAGCAGTGCTCCAAAAGGTAAAAGCAAACCCAAAAGTAGAAAAACTGTTCTTTATCAAGGATAACTTTCTTCTATTCACACACACAAGGAAGAAGTTTCCTTCTAGAGCTCACGTGCACTTGTGCCTGGCTCAATAATTAGCCAGCTGCAAACCCCTTTGCTGGTTCACTCTCTCTACGTGGCTCAATCCTACCCTAAAGCTTTCTTGCAGAGACTTTTCTGGGTAGATAAAAGAACAAGTTACAGTTCCTTTTGGTGGTTGTTGTATTAGTGAGAAACTACTTTAAAACAGTAGCCTAGACAGAGAGCAATCCATGTATTCCAATTGATCATTTGATATATCTCCTTCTTCCTCAAATATCATGGAATCAATATCTTGGTCTGGCTCAGAGGAATTCCTTAATTGATCACTCTCAGGATAATATTTGTTTCCCTGCTGTCTTCCAGGTGAAGAGCTAGGGCATATATCAAAGTTCATACCTGAGCTTCCTTTGCTGTTAGGTTTCCTCTCCAGGTATCCTGGCCAGTAAATAGTCCAGCTTTTATGTCCAGCCTTCCAATCAAGATCCCTGGACACTGGGTCTCTCTTCACATACCTTCTTGCACCGGTCTTAGGGCCCCTCCCAAATGCAGCCGTCTCCTTCAAAGGTGCCGTCTGGGAATTCCTGGCTCTATAACCCCACTCCTCTGGCTTCCTCCAGTCCAATGGAGTATGCTTGCCTCTGGAATCACTCCTAACACACATACTGCTGTGGGCTCCTTCTTTAGACCACCAAGATGTCTTTCTCTTCTTCCTTCCACGTTGCTTCTGCTGTTGTAGTCCTCTCTCTTTTTTCTCCAATGGCTTCTGTTTCTGAATCTCCTTGTGCTCACGGTTCCTGTTCTCCCTGTGCTGTCTCTGTGTAGAATATCTTTTACTTTTAAAGTGCTTAGAGGGACACTCCACCCTAGCACAGCCCAGGTGTGCTGAATCAAGCCCTGCCCTTGGAGATGAGTGATTGGGGATTACCTCATAGCTCTCCTGATTGAACACACGTTTCCCCACTTCAGCTCTTCTAGAGGCTGTTTGAAACCTGGTGAATTCTGGGACTGGTAGTCTTTTATGAAAACATTCTGTTTTAGTATTTCTACCAGCAAAGACAGGTTACTTGTTCAGAGCCAATTCACCTCTTTTATAGCTCCCTTCTGAACTATGATAAGCTTCCTTATCACAAGTTGTCTCAGATTTCTGTCTCAACCAAGAGATAGTCTTATCGACTTTCTTCCCAAGACCCCACGCCGACCAAGCATTGGCAGTCCTACATACACTTGACTGAAAGAGGGCTCTAGCCTTCTCCTGCAGCACATCTGGGGTCATCGCAGGTCCGAACAGCTCTTTATTGCCTACGATCCTAATCGCCTGGGGTTCGCAGTCACCAAGCACACAATCTCCGTCTGGGTGGCGGACTGCATCACCTTCGCTAAAGCAAAGGCTGGGGCCCCGCTGGATCGCCACATCACTGCAGACGGCAGACGGGCCAAGGTGATGTCAGTGGCTTTGCTGCGCTCAGTGCCTCTGACGGACATCTGCTGGGCTGCGACCTGGACCTTTGCATCGCACTACTGCTTGGAGAGGGAGTCCCGCTGGGACAGCTCCTTCGGCCAGGCTGTACTCTGTAATCTGTTCGGGGTATAAGCAACTCCTGCCCTCCGACCCTTCTTCTGCGTCTACTGAGAGCTTGGCCCCAAGGGCCCGAGGACTCGGGCTTCCCTCGGTCATCGGCTTCTGCTCACGGCCTTGCGGAGGTGTTTTTGGCTTGCAGGTTTCGGTAGCTTGTAGCTGGGGAGTCCCATAAGTGAGGACTGACTTCCTGCTTGTTACTGGAGAAAGCGTAGTTACTCACCTGTAACAGGTGTTCTCCAGGGACAGCAGGAATCAGTCCTCACTACCCTCCCATCTCCCCTTAAGAGTTGCTATTTTTGTTTTTCTTCCCTTGTTACTGCTGAGTAGGGCTCTAGCTATGGGACCTGACTGAGCAAGATGGCACCTTTGGGCGGGAAGAGGACCACGCATGCGTGATAGCAATCCCAAAGGCTTTCTTTGAAAGCTGGGGAATTGCTCCGCGTGGGCTCCGTCGGTGCCGATGTCATCCATAAGTGAGGACTGATTCCTGCTGTCCCTGGAGAACACCTGTTGCAAGACAGTAACTACATTTTCCTTTCTCCCGATTCTTGACCTCAAGTGTGTGAACTGCTGTCTCCGGGTGCCGCATTTCCACAAGGAAACGCTGAGATCAGTAGTAGTGGCGGTAAGGAACGGGGAGTTCTTGAGGTCTCTCAATCTCACAGAGGCATATCTGCACATCCCCATCCATCCAGAACATCAGCAGTTTCTCTGCTTTGTGGTGCCAAGGGGCTATTTCCAGTTTTGAGCATTGCCCTTTGGTCTGGCGTCCGCCAAGGTCATGGTGGTGGCGGCGGCGGCGGAAGCAGCAGTGCTCCACAAGGAAGGGGTTCTTGTGCACCAGTACCTAGACGATTGGCTTATCTGGGCAAAGTCCAGAGACGACAGCGAAAGAGCAACAGTGCGGGTGGTGGAGCTCCTCCAAAGCCTCAGCTGGGTGGTCAACCTGGCCAAGAGTCAGTTACAGCCGGCCCAGAAGCTGGAGTATTTAGGAGCACACTTTGATAGCAGTGTATGCAGGGTCTTCCTGCCTGAACGACAGGTGCAGGAGCTACGAATGTTGGTACGGCAGTTCCTGAGGTTGGCATGGCATTATCTGCTGGTTCTGGAGACCATGGCGGCTACTCGAGCTAGTTCCATGGACAAGGGTGCACATGCAACCGCTGCAGAAGGTGCTGTTCCGTCGGTGGTCCCATCAGAGTCGACCCCTGTTCAAAATACTTCCCTGCCTGCGGAGCACTAGGAGAGCTCTCAGGTGGTGGCTGCGTCCAGGGAACCTGGAAGGAGGTATGCCACTCAAGTTCCCAGTGTGGATCCCACTGATGACTGATGCCAGTCTGTCCAGTTGGGAAGCCCATTGCTGAGAGCATTTTGATCAGGGATAGTGGAGTCCACAGGAGGCCCAGTGGTCGATCAACAGGCTTGAGATGCGAGTGGTGACCTTGGTGTTGGGAAGTTTCGAGCCATGGTTACAGGGAAAGGCAGTCTGGTTCTTCTCAGGCAATACGACCATGGTGGCTTACATCATCCGGCAAGGAGGCACAGGCAGTACAGCCCTAGAGGAGTAGGCTGAAAGGCTGTTCGGATGGGCAGAGAGTCATCTCTAGGTGTTATCGGCAGCGCACATAGCGTAAGTCGACAATGTGACAGCAGACTACCTCAGCCGAGTGTGCGTAGACCCTGGAGAATGGCGGCTCAACCAGGGAGTGTTTGAGCAGATGGTCTGCTGATGGGGCACTCCAGTCATGGACCTAATGGCAGTGTTCGAATCTGCCAAGGCCTACTGGTTTTTCCGTAGAAGAAGAGAAAGGATGTCCGAGGGCCTGGATGCTCTAATAAAGCGGTGGCCCGAAGAGGGTCTTATCTATGTTTTCCACCCGTGGGCGCTCATAGGATGGGTTGTGCAGTGGATAGCGGCTCACCGGGGGTTAGTAAGTCTAGTGGGACTGGACTGGCTCTGGCGCCCGTGGTTTGCTGACCTGGTTTGGACACTAGAGGATCGACCATGGAGGCTTCCGTCTCGAAAGGACCTCTTGACGCAGGACCCAGGTGGATCGATTCTCACTTACAGCATGGCTCTTGAAAGGGCGAGGTTGAAGGATATTCAGGCACAGTGATAGTGACCTTGCTACAGGCCCAGAGGAGGTCTATGTGCCTGGCATACATCCGTGTATGGCACATCTTTGAGTCATTATGTGGAGAGAGGCAGGTGTGCTCTTCCACGGCCTCCGTCCCAGACATCTTGGCGTTTTTGCATTCCGGTTTTGATAAGGGCCTAGCCGTCACTTCCTTGAGGGTGCAGCTGGCGGCAGTTTCCTGTTATCACGAGAAAGTTCGCGGGGTGCCATTGGGTTTGCATCCAGACGTGCTGAAATTTCTGAGGGCGGTGAACCACCTCCATCCGCCGAGGAGGGCGATGGTACCACCTTGCGATCTCAATCTGGTGCTGACGGCGCTTTCAAGGGAGCCCTTTGAGATGTTGAGTCAAGCTTCCCTAAAGGATTTGACTCTGAAAACGGTATTCCACGCAGGATTTCAGAGCTTCAGGCCATGTCGTGCCAGGAGCCATTCCTTTCCTTCTCCAGGGAGAAGGTGGTCCTTCGCCCGATACCTTCATTTTTGCCCAAGGTGGTAACAGCATTTAAGAACATAAGATATGCCATACTGGGTCAGACCAAGGTCCATCAAGCCCAGTATCCTGTTTCCAACAGTGGCCAATCTAGGTCATACGTACCTAGCAGTTTCCCCAAAAGACACAGGTTCCACAATGCTTGTGCTGGGTCAAGCATTGATATCCTGGGTCCCTTCTTAATAATGGTTTATGGACTTTTCCTCCAGGAACTTGTCCAAACCTTTTTTAAACCCAGCTACACTAACAAATTCCAGAGTTTGATTACACATTGAGTGAAAAAATATTATCTCCAGGAACTAGCAGGAATGTAGTTTTCACATATGGGTATCATCGGTACCGACGGAGCCTGCGTGGGAACGCTCCCCAGCGTCCAATTAGGAAGCTTTTGGGAGCATCCCACAGCACCTGCGTGCTGCCTTCCCGCCTTTCCCAACTGCCTCTCTCCAGTTCTTCGTTTTCCGCGGAGCCAGCAGGTCGTGTTCCTGTCACTGCAGAAAATTGTATTCTTTATTCTTTATTTTTTTGTGGTCGCGTCTGCCTTCCCCGACCCTATACCGGTACCGCCGGTGGTTCTTTCTTTCTTTTCAAAAGATAATATTAATAATAATCCTTTTTTTCCAAACTTTTCCAGGTGCGTGCCTTAGGCCCAAAATTTCCTCCACTATGGAGAAACCCGCCTTGGGTTTTAAAAAATGCACCGAGTGTGGCGGTACCATCTCCGTCACCGACACCCACGAGTGGTGTCTTAAATGTTTAGGTCCTGACCACTCCATCTCCGAGTGCATGGCTTGTGCCATGATGTCCAAAAGGGGTCGACAGAACCGAGCTGCCAAGCTCAGCGCCCTTTTTCCTTCCGATGCAGCTTCGGTGTCATCGATGTCTTCCAGGGCTTCGTCTTCCTCCCATGGATCTCAGGTAACTAAACATAAGTCTAGCCGGTCCTCAAAGGGTAGATCTTCTTCCAAGCATCGAGATGCCTCTGGCGTTGCCCTTGAGGGTTCCATACCGGCAAAATTGCCCCGGTGGGAGGCTTTGGCTTCCAAAGCATTATCGGGGCTCCGGGATGTTCTCGAGGCCTCGACCTCGGCAGAACTACTGGTGCCATGCTCCGGAGTACCAGTTGCATCCGGCACCAACACCCAGGCATCGGCAGCGTCGATAGACCAGAGGTTCATGGCTATTGAGCGCAGTCTGGCGGCTCTCCTTGCAGCATCGACGCCCTCGGAACCGCGTCAGACGGTTCAATCGGTACCGGCACTGATGCCGGTACCGATAGCATCAACATCGACATCGGTATCGGCTTTGCTGGTACCCAGTCATGCGATGCCCTCCGGTGCCGATACACCGGTACCGATTACCCCCGGTACTGACTTTGGTTGGTACGGGTATCGGGCTCTTCAAGAGCATCCGGACAGACGGTACTTCGAATCCTCAGAGGACTGCGAGGATTCTGATAGCTCTGCTGGTACCGGGATACTTCTCCCGGAGGAGCCTTCCTCCCCTAAACATAGGATGTCTCCTCCAGAGGATATTTCCTTTCAGGATTTCATCAGAGAAGTGGCTCGTGGGTTGTCCATTACTGTGACTCCTAAAACAGAGCCCAGAGCTAAGGAGTTGGAGATTTTACAGTATCCCAAAGCTCCTAAGGAGGCGGCTACCTTGCCTATCCATGAGATTTTACATGATCTCATGTTGAGAATGTGGGAGACACCTCTTACCGCCTCTCCTCACTCTCGCAGACTGGATACTATGTATCGAATCCCTCCTTGTCCTGGCTTCCAAAAAACTCAGCTTCCCCACTACTCCATTGTTGTGGAGTCAGCTATGAGAAGGATCAGGAGTGCAAAGAGGCATGCCTCTAATCCTCCAGGACATGAGTGTAGAACTTTGGATGCCTTTGGACGTCGTACTTTCCAAGCTTCCATGCTTTCTGCCAGGATCAGTTCCTATATTTTATATATGGGAATGTTCCTTAAAGAGGTCACAGGAGATTTAGAGGTTTTGAGCCCTCTTCTTCCCGAGGACAAAAGGCAGGATTATCTCACACTGGTTAAGCATGCCCAGGATGTTTCGAAGTTTGTCAATCGTGCAGCTTTTGACTGTTTTGAGTGCATAAGCAGAACCTCTGCCATTGCCATAGGTGCACGAAGAATTGCCTGGCTCCAGGCATCCAATTTGGAGCTCTGGGTGCAGGACAAACTGGGAAATATCCCTTGCACTGGTGAAAACCTATTCGGCAAGAATTGGCAAGATAAAACCAATGAGATGGATGCTGACAACTCTACTTTGGATAGGTTGTCCAAAGGCACAGCTGATCCGGCCAGAAAGAAATCTTTCAAGAAGCCTTTCTTCTCGAAAAAGAAGAGGTTTTATCCCTCTTATTCCCAGCAGGGACGTTCTGCAGGTCAGCTTGTCCGAAAGGGCCAGCAACCACCTAAAGAGAGGAAAGCAAAGACTGCCAAGCCTCAGCCGTCTCAGCAGTCTCAGCCTCCACAAGGCCTTTGACTTTCATCTAGAGAACTTAGCCTTCCTGGTCCTCAATGGTCCAGAGCCTTCCACCATTCCAGGAAGGTTATGTCACTTTGCCCCCAGATGGGGGCAGATAACAGCAGAGCATTGGACACGCTCCATTATAAAAGAGGGGTACAAGCTTCACTTTCTGTGCATGCCCCCTCCCACAATGGAAAGACAGTTCAATTCTCAGACCTCTCTTATCAACCTGTTAGATCAAGAGGTCACTATGCTTCTTGCCCAAGGGGCAATAGAAGAAGTACCCATTCATCAACAGGGTACAGGGTTTTACTCCCAAAGAAAACAGGGGGATACAGACCTATTTCCTTATCCCAAAGAAAACAGGGGGATACAGACCTATCTTAGACCTCAGAGAATTGAACAATTCCTGTTCAAAGAGAAATTCAAGATGATTTCTCTAGGAACTCTGCTGCCATACCTTCAGAGTCAGGATTGGCTTTGTTCTCTAGATCTCAAGGATGCGTACACTCATGTTCTCATCCATCCAACCCACAGAAAGTTCCTTCGGTTCCTTTTTAAAGGAAAGCACTACCAATACAGAGTGCTTCCTTTTGGCCTGGCCTGAGCACCAAGAGTGTTCCCGAAATGCATGGCTGTGGTAGCAGCATTTCTCCATACTCTAGGGATATTCGTCTTCCCCTACTTAGACGACTGGCTCATTTGAGCCCCAACAGAGTCAGAGACCAGGACTTCCCTATCTTGCACAATGCGTATCCTTCAGTATTTTGGTCTGGTCATAAACTTCCCAAAATCCAGTCTAACTCCCACTCAGTCTCTAGAGTTCATAGGAGCTGTGCTGGATACCAGAAAAGCGAGGGCCTATCTTCCCCAGGCCCGTTGCCTCCGCATGGTGCAGTTAGCTTCTCAAGCAGTGCTAAAACCTCAGCTCACTGCCCGAGAAATGTTACAACTACTAGGCCACATGGCAACTACAGTGCATGTGGTCCCTTATGCTTGCCTCCATATGAGAGCAGCCCAGTGGACCTTATCCACTCAATGGACCCAGGCATCAGGGTGCCTGTCAGCCAAAATAACAAACACAAATCGTCTCATTTTGTCTCTCCAGTGGTGGCAGTCCACTCAGAACCTGTTGCTGGGGTCCCTGTTTCAACAGCCTTTACCCCAGGCAACTCTCACAACAGATGCTTCACCAGTGGGTTGGAGAGCTCATCTGCAAGACCTCCACCCAGCTACTCGGTCTTCTTAGGAACGATAAACTATGTTCACTAGAATGCAAGTCGTTCACTACTAACTTAAATGAGCATTTAGAAGATCATTAAACTTCTACTAAAGTTTCAATAAAATTAATTGACTCAATTATGAAACAAGGTCTCAGACTTATCCGGCACTACTTTCCGACTCACGTCCTGGAAAGAAAAGTGCCTTATCGCATCAATGACCTTATAAAAATTCACAATGAATGAGTCAGTCCCATGGTTCAACTCTACCATACCATACTTCAATCTGCTCTACCAACTGGTATTGTATAACATTGGGCTGAACTCTTCACTGTGCTTTCCAGCCCAATGTTATACAATACCAGTTGGTAGAGCAGATTGAAGTATGGTATGGTAGAGTTGAACCATGGGACTGACTCATTCATTGTGAATTTTTATAAGGTCATTGATGCGATAAGGCACTTTTCTTTCCAGGACGTGAGTCGGAAAGTAGTGCCGGATAAGTCTGAGACCTTGTTTCATAATTGAGTCAATTAATTTTATTGAAACTTTAGTAGAAGTTTAATGATCTTCTAAATGCTCATTTAAGTTAGTAGTGAACGACTTGCATTCTAGTGAACATAGACCTCCACCCAGGGCACTTGGTCTCCATAGGAGACTCATCTACATATCAGTCTCCTAGAACTCAGAGCAATCTTCCTTGCTCTTCGAGTGTTCCACACCCTGCTCAGCTACAGGATAGTCCTCATCCTCACGGACAATCAAGTAGCCGTGTTCTACGAGAACAAGCAGGGAGGAACAGGCTCTCTGTCGCTTTGCAACAAAGCTTTGCGACTATGGGCCCTCTCCAGAGAACATCAGATTCACCTCCTGGCAGTTTATCTTCCAGGCGTAGAAAACTCTTGGGCGGACATACTCAGTCGAGTTCTGCTTCCACACTAATGGTCTCTACATGCAGACCAGGTGGCCAAGATTTTTCAAATTTGGGGAACCCCAGACATAGACCTCTTTGCAAGTCTGTTGAATGCCAAACTTCCCCAGTTCTGTTCCAGAATTCCGGCTCAGGGTTCTCAAGCCAGGGATGCCTTCCTCCTTCACTGGGGTCAAGACTTCCTTTATGCCTTTACACCCATTCCCCTAATTCCCAAAACCCTGTTCAAGCTTCAGTGAGACAGAGGGTGTATGATTCTCATAGCTCCACATTGGCCACGACAAGTGTGGTACCCTCTGCTTCTACATCTCTCTCAAGCCCCCTCCCTGGAGTTAGGGTCTGCTCCAAATCTCCTGTCACAGGAGAACGGAATGTTATGGCATCCCAATCCCCAGTCTCTGCATCTCAGAGCTTGGTTGCTGAAGGCTTAGATCTTCATGACCTTAACCTCCCTCAGCAAGTAAAGGATGTCCTTTATGCTTCCAGGAAGCCTTCCACTAGAGGCTCTTTTGCTTTTAAGTGGAAAAGGTTTACCATATGGTGTTCGCAGAAGGGTCTTAACCCCCTAGCGATACCTTTGGAATCATTACTTGAGTATCTCCTTCATTTATCCAAGAGTCCATTTGAGTGCTATTGCAGCTTCTTTCAAGCCTCTGAATGGACAACCTATTTCCTCCCATCCTCTTTTAGCAAGATTTATGAGAGGCCGCCTTCTAACTAAGCCTCCCATTAGGCCACCACTGGTGGCATGGGACTTAAACCTGGTTCTTGGTCAGCTCATGAAGCCTCCTTTCGAACCCTTAGCTACTACCTCATTGAAATTCCTTTCTTGGAAAGTTATCTTTCTCATTGCAATAGCATCAGCACGTCACAACAGTGAGTTGCAAGCACTGGTGGCTGATCCACCTCATACAAGGTTTCATCATGACAAGGTAGTCCTTAGGACTCATCCACACTTTATGCCAAAGGTGGTTTCGCCTTTTCATCTTAACCAGGCGGTCTACCTGCCTGTGTTCTTTCCAAGACCTCATGCATCAAATGCAGAACGGAATCTTCATACTTTGGACTGTAAAAGAGCTTTAGCCTTTTACTTACGAAGAACACAGCAACATAGAAAGTCCTCTCAACTCTTTGTTGCTTTGGATCCTTCTCATTTGGGACTTCCAGTCTCCAAGAGAACACTGTCTAACTGGATTGCTCAGTGTATGAACCTTTCTCTGGAGGGCCATGTCAGAGCTCAAAATGTGAGAGCCTTGGCAGCCTCAATGGCTCATCTGCACTCTGTGTCTATCGACGACATCTGTCGAGCAGCCACTTGGGCCTCGGTTCATACCTTCACAGCCCATTACTGCTTGGACAAGGACTCCCGCCGGGATGCCTTGATTGGTCAGGCTATTCTCCAACACCTGTTCCATACCTAATCAACTCCTACCCCGCCATCCCAGGTTGGATGCCAGAGATCCATGGGGGGAAGTGGAGCCCTGTCTCAGGGACACACAACTTCTGGGGTCTCTCCCTGGCATCTAAAGCTAGGGAGTCCCCATATGTGAAGACTACATTCCTGCTTGTTCCTGGAGATAGCATAGTTACTCACCTGTAACAGGTGATCTCCGGGAACAGCAGGAATTTAGTCTTCACAACCCACCCACCTCCCCTAGCAGTTGTATCTCTCTATCTCTTTATCTTTCCCTCTCTCTCTCTCGCTATCTTAGCTTTAAACTCAACTGGAGAGAGGTAGTTGGGAAAGGCGGGAAGGCAGCACGCAGGCGCTGTGGGATGCTCCCAAAAGCTTCCTAATTGGACGCTGGGCAGCGTTCCTGCGCAGGCTCCGTCGGTACCGACGATACCCATATGTGAAGACTGAATTCCTGCTGTTCCCGGAGATCACTTGTTGCAGGTGAGTAACTATGCTTTCTTTTATTAGTCTTAAATAGTTTACCCTGTAGCTTCATTGCATGTCCCCTAGACTTTCTATATTCTGATAACGTAAACAATCAATCTACATTTACCCGTTCCACTCCGTTCATTAATTTATAGACTTCTATCATATCTCCCCTCAGCCATCTCTTTTCCAGGTTAAAGAGCCCTAACCTTTTTAGCCTTTCTTCATAGGAGTATCCTTCCATCCCCTTTAACATTTTGGTGGCTCTTCTCTGAACCTTTTCTAATAAAGCTATATCCTTTTTAAGATACGGCGACCAGAATTGCACACAATATTCAAGGTGCGGTCTCACCATGGAACGATATAGAGACATTATAATATCTTTTGTTTTATTTTCCATTCCTTTACTTATGATACCTAGCATTCTATTTGTTCTCTTGGCCGCCTCTGCACACTGGGCCGAGGGTTTTAACATGTTATCCACAATGACGCCTAAATCTTTTTCCTGTGTGGTGGTTCCTAATGTGGAACCTTGCATCGTGTAACCATAGTTTGGGTTGTTCTTCCCTAGGTGCATAACTTTGCACTTGTCCACATTAAATTTCATCTGCAATTTTGATGCCCAGTCTTCCAATTTATCAAGATCCTCTTTCAATTTTACACAATCCTCTTGGGTTTTAACAACTTTAAATAGTTTTGTGTCATTTGAAAATTTGATGACCTGGAAAAGGGAATAACAAGTGAGGTTATTTATGAATATGTCAAAAAGCAGCGGACCCAGCACAGATCCCTGGGGTACACCACTATTCACCTTTCTCCAGTGGGAAAATTGGCCATTTAGCCCTACCCTCTGCTTTCTATCTTTTAACCAGTTCCTGATCCACAATAGTACACTGCCTCCTATCCCATGACTCTTTAGTTTTTCCAAAAGTCTCTGATGAGGGACCTTTGGCTTTCTGAAAGTCCAGATACACTATATCAACCGACTCACCTTTGTCCACCTGTTTATTCACACCTTCAAAAAAACGTAACAGATTAGTAAGACAAGATCTTCCTTGTCTAAAGCCATGTTGGCTGTCTCCCATTAAGCCATGACTATCTATAATTTTGTTCTTTATGATGATTTCTACCATTTTCCCCGGTACTGACGTCAGGCTCACCGGTCTGTAGTTTCCCGGATCACCCCTGTAACCCTTTTTAAAAATTGGCGTTAGATTGGCGATCCTCCAATCTTCAGGTATTACAGATGATTTTAATGAAAATTCACAGTTTACTAATAGCAGGTCTGCAATCTCATATTTCAGTTCTTTCAACACCCTTGAATGTATACCATCCGGCCCAGGTGATTTGCTTCGCCTCAGTTTATCTAATAGTTGTAATACATCTTCCCGTTGTATCAATATTTCCTTCAATTCTTCCGCACCTTTAAATACCACTTCAGTCATGAGTAACATCCCTACATCTTCCTCAGTAAAGACCGAAGCAAAGAATTCATTCAGTCTCTGCGCTATCGCCTTGTTGCCTCTTAGTGCCCCTTTAACCCTTCCATCATCTAATGGACCAACTGACTGTCTCACAGGTTTTTGCTACAAATGTACTTGAAAAAGTCTTTCGCGTTTTTGCTTCCGCAGCAAGCTTCTTCTCAAATTCTCCTTTTGCCTGTCTTATCAATGCCTTGCATTTGACTTGCCATTGCTTGTGCTGTTTCCAGTTTTTGTCGTTTGGCTCTTTTTTCCATTTCCCGAAAGATGCTTTTTTGGTAACAACAGCTTCTCTGACCTCACCTTTAAACCATGCTGGCAGTTTTTTGGACTTCCTTCCACTTTTCTTAAAGCGTGGAATAACAGCTGTTCTGGGCTTCCAAGATAGTATTTTTCAACAACCCCCAAGCTTGATGTAAGTCTTTAACCTTTGCAATTGCTCCTTTTAGTTTTTTCGTAACTATTTTCCTCATTTTTATTTAGCTGTATTTATTTAGCTGTATTTTATCATAGTCTCCCTTTTGAAAGTTAAAAGGTAGTACTGTGGATTTCCTTACTATCCCTCCTCCACTAATTAAATCAAATTCGATCATGCTATGATCACTATTGCCAAGTGGCCCCAACACCCTTATCTCTTGCACTAGATCTGGTGTTCCACTAAGGACTAGGTCTAATATGGCTTCCCCTCTGGTCGGTTCATGAACCAGCTGCTCCAAAAAGCAGTCATTTATTTTGTCTAGGAACTTTATCTCCCTAGCATGTCCTGCTGTGACACTGACCCAGTCGATACTGGGATAATTGAAATCACCCATTATTATTACTGCGCTGTAACTTTTGTTAGCTTCCTTGATTTCTTTGAGCATTTCATCATCTATTTGTTCATTCTGGCCAGGTGGTCAATAGTACACCCCCACTGCCACTGTCTTCCCCTATTTATATTGAGTTTCAATCCATAGAGATTCTACAGCAAATTTTTTTTCCTGAAAAACTTTAATCCTTTCTGACTCAATGCCCTCTCTAACATAGAGTGCAACCCCTCTACCAATTTGATCAGCTGAATCATTATGATATAGTTTGTACCCAGGTATCACAGTGTCCCACTGGTTGTCCTCCTTCCACCATGTCTCTGATATTTCAATTATATCAAACCTCTCATTTAGTGCTCTATATTCTAGCTCTCCCATTTTATTTTTAGACTTCTAGCATTAGCATACAAGCATTTTAGAGACTGTATTTTATTCATATTAATCTGGCTATTGGTAGGCATGGGTAATTTGGGATCTTTAAGCTCTGTCTGCTCCATACTCGAGGGCATTTGGGCTACCTTACTCTTTTTTGGAACCTGTCTGCTTTTGGTAGTATCCTTGAAGGATACATTCTTCCGAACCATGCACTCTTGGGCGACTGTCTGCTTTCCCTTATTATCTAGTTTAAAAGCTGCTCTATCTCCTTTTCAAAGGTTAATGCCAGCAGCCTGGTTCCATCCCGGTTAAGGTGAAGCCCATCCCTTCGGAAGAGCCCCTCCTTTCCCCAGAATGTTCCCCAGTTCCTAACATATCCAAAACCCTCATCTCTGCACCATTGTCTCATCCACGCATTGAGACCCCGGAGCTCTGCCTCCTTTTTTGGTCCTGTGCGTGGAACGGGAAGCATTTCGGAGAACGCTACCCTGGAAGTTCTGGATTTCAACTTCCTGCCTAAAAGCCTAAATTTACCCTCCAGAACCTACCTACCGCATTTTCCTATGTCATTGGTACCGACATGTACCAAGATAGCAGACTCCTCCCCAGCACTATCTAAGACCTTATCTAGGTGGTGCGTGAGTTCCGCTACCTTCGCACCAGGCAGGCATGTTACCAAGTGATCCTCACGTCCACCCGCTACCCAGCTATCACATGCCTAATGATCGAATCACCAACTATAACGGCTGTCCTAGCCCTTCCCTCATGTGCATATGGCCCTGGAGAAACTTCCTTGATGCGAGAGGGTTTTACATCACCTGGAGGACAGGTCCTAGTTACAGGATCACTTCCTGGCACACCAGGGTGATGCTCTCCTGTCACGTGACCTCTCTCCTCCATGGCAATAGGGATGCTGCCAGACTGGAGGTGGGACCTCAGGACTATCCCTGTAGGTCTCGTCTAGGTACCTCTCTGTCTTTATGTCTTCCAAGTCTGCTACTCTAGCCTCTAGAGAACAGACTCGTTCCCTGAGAGCAAAGAGCTCCTTGCACCTAGTGCACACGTAAGACCTCTCTCCAACTTGGAGAAAATCATACATGTGACACTCGATGCAAAAGACTGGAAAGCCCCCATCTTACTGCTGGACTGCTGTCTGCATCTTAGTTTTAAGATTGTGTTTAGATCTTTAAGTTCTTTACTTACTAAGGTTTTGGTATGGATATTTATACCAATAAAACTGTACCTAATACGTTTAACCCTGGAATTTCCGAGATTTTTTGCACTCACTGAATACCGTTGGCGTCATAAATGACCCCACAACAAATTTTAATTGTTAACCATGAAAATTTTAAACTAAACAGACAAAAAAAATATTATTCTGAATTAATTATTTATTATATGAAGGTTAAATGGTTTGAAATTTAATGCTTTATCATAAAATTACATGAAGACGAGTTGCCATGAAAGCAGTTTTTGCATGTACTTGATGAACACAGTAAAGTACTACAGTCATTTGTATGAGACACAGACAATTTCTGAATGTTCTTTGCAAACATTGCGCTTGCAGGAGGTGCAGACTATGTTGCTTTTCTTCTCTTTTTCTCTGGAACAGCAGTGATACCTTGCCCTTTTCTTTGGGATCCCGACATTGCCAACAGCATCAGTGGCTTCTTCAATGCTGGAAGACGTCTCGCTGCAATTACTCTGAAGCAGCTGCTTTCCTAATTCCAAGAGGAATAGACGATGTCTGTGCTTTGACATGGACTGCCATTCTGGATTTAGTGACATCCAAACAATGAAGGTGTTCAAAGCACTGATTCCAACATGTTGTAGAAGATTGTCACTGGCCAGCGTCTTGTCATTCGTTTTGTGGTATACGTGCGCAACATTTGATCTGCCGTATCTACTCCACCTTTACTAGAATTATAGTCCAAGATCATGCGTGTTTTTTTGTCTGGATGTGTGTTATCTGCTTCTTCTTGATCATGCAAACTGCTGAGAAGAACAACCACTTTTCCTTTCTTCGGGCAATAGGAAACCAGAGTGGCGTCATTGCGAAAGGCAAACAGTGAAGTGAATACCTCTCGGCCCTTTGCTGTTACAAATTCTAGAGGTAATTCTTTTCTGTTCTTTTGAATTGTCCCCAAAAGTGTCATTTGGTTTTCTAGCAATTTCCGTGACAGGGATAAACTGCAGAAGAAATTGTCAACAGTAACTATTCTGCCAGATCGCATCAATCCTTCAGTGAGTTGCAGCACAACCCTTTCACCCTGATTCTGTTCCTTGTTTTATCCGAGTTCCCTTCCTGTATATACCTGAAGATGCAGAACATATGACGTTGCACTGTCACACAACATCCATAGCTTTATGCCATATTTCCCAGGTTTGCTGGGAATATATTGTCTGAACGGAACACGGCCACGAAATGTAAGCAGTTGCTCATCCACGGTAACATTTTCACCAGGAACAAAGGCGTCACTTAGAGTTGCTTCACAGGTATCAAAAACGTGTCTGATTGGAGTAAGCTTATCCACGCCTCGTTGTTCACGTCTGTTGGTTGCATCATCAAATCTGAGAGCACAAAAAATTTGCTGAAAACGGTTACGGGCCATATTTTTGCCGAAAACAGAACGACCATCTTCAAGGTTCCACAACTGAACTATGGATTCATTTTGTGACTTGTACACGCCTGAGAGGATCAGAAGTCCAAGAAAACATTGAAATTCTCCGTCTGTCATATCTTTCCAGGTGTCGTCATAAATGTGTCTTCCTTGTTTGCTTGTCCACATCATGATTTCATACCTTGTAGGACCTTGTTGTATGGGCATGACATTAGCTCTGGCGTATCTTCCAGCAGCTTGCTTTATAGGTTTCCTGTTCCATGATGTGGCATCCTTAGATACATAGGCTTCAATGGCAAAATTCGTGCTTATAGTTGATGACCTCTTAGCTCCTCTACGACCACAACTAAGATTCCTCACAGATGATACTGACACCGAGGACTCCTGCCTTCTTCCCCATCCAGCACAGCCTCGAACTTTGCCTCGACCTGTAACTTGACTCTTTGCTGCAGGCGATGTTACCGGCTCAACATCAGTCTCACATTCACTTGGCGACCAGCTGCTGTCGCCATCTGAATCATGACTGTCATAATCATATTTATCGCCCGAACTTGGCTGATATGCTTCTTCGCTTGCTGAATATGCTGCATCATCAGACGACTCAGAGCCGTCACTGTCAGTGGGCAAAACTGAAAGGGGATATTTTAAGGGCAACCAACCTTTTTGTTAAAATGGTAAATAAAGGCAAAAGGAAAAGGAGACTGCTATGGTTTTCTAAGGAAGTAGCTGAAAAAGTGAAGAAAAAGAGGGAGGCCTTCATGAAATACAAGAAATCACAGAGAGAGGAAGACAGGCATCTGTATTTGGAAAAACTTAGAGAAGCTAGCAAAGTAGTCAAGAAGGCAAAGATTCAAAAGGAGGAGGAAATAGCCAATGCAATAAAATGGGGGATAAGACATTTTTCAGATATATTAGTGAAAAGAGGAAGTTCAAGAGTGGTATTGTCAGACTCAAGGTTGCAGGGGGGGAATATGTAGAAGCTGATAAGGATAAAGCGGAATTGCTTAACAAATATTTTTGTTCTGTGTTCACAGATGAAGAACCAGGAGCAGGACCTCAGAAAACACCCACAAATAGGAACAGAAGCGAGGGACATCTTGAACAATTTTCAGAAGACTGTGTTCGTGAGAAACTAGCTCAACTTAAAGTAGACAAAGCGATGGGACTGGATGGGATACACCCTAGAATACTGAGGGAACTTGGGGACGTTCTAGCAACTCCACTGACTGACCTTTTCAATGCCTCGTTGGAGTCGGGAGTGGTGCCAAAGGACTGGAGAGAGGCTCATGTGGTGCCTTTACACAAAAGCGGAAGTAAGGATGTGGTTGAAAACTACAGGCCGGTTAGTTTAACTTCGGTGGTGAGTAAATTATTGGAAACGCTGCTGAAAGAGAAAATAGTGAGGTTTCTGGAGTTTAGCGGATTACAGGATCCGAGGCAGCATGGATTCACCAGAGGCAGGTCTTGTCAGACAAATCTGATTGATTTCTTTGACTGGGTGACCAGG
The DNA here is from genome assembly GCA_033557465.1 of Ichthyophis bannanicus. Taxonomy (NCBI): domain Eukaryota; kingdom Metazoa; phylum Chordata; class Amphibia; order Gymnophiona; family Ichthyophiidae; genus Ichthyophis; species Ichthyophis bannanicus. The sequence continues at coordinate 499,922,917 of CM066035.1, forward strand.
GAGTTGGACCGAGGGAGAGCTCTAGATGTAGTGTATTTAGATTTCAGTAAAGCCTTTGACACTGTTCCTCACAGGCGACTTATAAACAAACTGAGCACCCTAGGGATGGACCCTAAAGTTACTGCTTGGGTTAGAAATTGGTTGGGTGGGAGACGACAAAGAGTACAAGTAAATGGAGCTCACTCTGAGGAGAAGGATGTTACCAGTGGTGTGCCCCAAGGATCTGTCCTTGGTCCGATTCTTTTTAACATCTTTGTTAGTGATATAGCGGAAGGGCTGTCAGGTAAGGTTTGCCTCTTTGCAGATGATACCAAATCTGCAATAGAGTAGACACCCAGGAAGGTGTAGATAACATGAGGAGGGATCTAGCTAAGCTTGAAGAATGGTCTAGAATTTGGCAGCTGGGATTTAATGTTAAAAAATGTAAGGTCATGCATTTGGGCTGCAGCAATCCAAGGGAGCAATACAGTATAGGAGGTGAAGTACTTTTGTCCACTAAAGAAGAGCGGGACCTAGGCGTGGTTGTGTCTGATGATCTTAAAGTAGCTAAACAGGTAGAAAAGGCGACGGCAAAAGCTAGAAGGATGCTTGGGTGCATACGGAGAGGAATGGCTAGCAGAAAAAAGGAGGTGATAATGCCTCTGTATAAGTCTTTGGTGCGACCTCATTTGGAGTATAGTGTGCAATTCTGGAGTCCGCACCTTCAAAAGGATGTGAACAGGATGGAGTCAGTGCAGAGGGTGGCTACTAAAATGATTAGTGGGCTTCATTATAAAGCATATGAGGACAGACTTAAGGATCTTAATATGTACACCTTAGAGGAAAGGCGGGATAGAGGTGATATGATTGAGATGTTTAAATACCTCCGTGGCATAAATGTTCAGGGAGAGAGCCTCTTTCAATTGAAAGCAAGTTCTGCTACGAGGGGACATGGGATGAGGGTGAAGGGAGCTAGATTCAGGAGTGATTCAGAAGAAAGGCTAAAAAGGTTAGGGCTCTTTAACCTGGAAAAGAGACGGCTGAGGGGAGATATGATAGAAGTCTATAAATTAATGAGCGGAGTGGAACGGGTAAACGTAGATCGATTGTTTACCTTATCAGAATATAGAAAGACTAGGGGACATGCAATGAAGCTACAGGGTAAACTATTTAAGACTAATAAAAGAAAATATTTTTTCATTCAACGTGTAATCAAACTCTGGAATTTGTTACCGGAGGATGTAGTAAAGGCTGTTAGTGTAGCTGGGTTTAAAAAAGGTTTGGACAAGTTCCTGGAGGAAAGGTCCATAAGCCATTATTAAGAAGGGACCCAGGATATCAATGCTTGAACCAATACAAGCATTGTGGAACCTGTGTCCCTTGGGGAAACTGCTAGGTACATATGACCTAGATTGGCCACTGTTGGTCTGACCCAGTATGGCATATCTTATGTTCTTATGTTCTTATGTGATATGCGGAAATATTTCTTTACGGAAAGAGTAGTGGATCCGTGGAATAGTCTCCCAGTGGAGGTGGTAGAGATGAGGACAGTAACTGAATTCAAAAAAGCATGGGACCAACACAGAGGATCTCTAAAGGTAAAAAGTGGACTGTTGTAGTTGTTGATATGGAAGGACAGACTAGATAGGCCATGTGGTCTTTTTCTGTCATCATGTTTCTATGTTTCTATGTCAGCATCTCGTTGCAATATTTCTCTTACTTGGGCCGCTGAATACTTTCGTTTTGACATCATAAACAATAACCTAAAATAAATAAACAAAGATAAAGTTGAATAAAACGCAAAGCAGTTTTACTATAGGTGTACAATAATCGTGATGAACGAGCTGAAAGCCTTTAGATTTCATCGGAAATATGTTTTATGTTTTATGTTTTATTTCACTTGATAAAAACCGCCTTTCATGGGCAAGCAAAGCGGTGTACAATAAAACCAATAAAAACTTTGTTTTAAAAAGGCCGAGGCCAGTGAAAAGGAAAAGAAATACACTTTCTGGACAGAAAAGCAATAGAAGCAGAAGAGACAAAGCTAAACCATAACAAAGACAAGTCACAAGGAAAGCAGAGGATAATACAAATGGGAATCACACAAAAGGAGAGGGGATATCAAACGCAAGGGAAAAAAGGTGGGTTTTGAGGTTTTGTTTAAATGTGGGGTGGTGAGGGTCCAGTCGGAGTGAGGAGGGAGGGAGTTCCAGAGGGCGGGGCCAGCAAAAAAGAAGGCAGAGGAACGGGTAGACTGTAAATGGGCACGGGAAGGGGAGGGAAGAGTGAGGCGGTTAAGGTGAAAGGAGCGAGGGGTGTACCTAGGGGTGTGGAAGGAAAGGAGGTCCGTTAGATATTGGGGGGTACCTGTATAGAGAGCTTTATGAACCAAAATGAGCAACTTGAAGTGAACGCGGTGGGGGAAGGGCAACCAGTGAAGACGGAACAGTAAGGGTGTGATGTGATCACGGGGGGAGGAATGGGTGACCAAACGAGCGGCAGTATTCTGAATACGTTGTAACCGGGACTGTTGTTTCTTGGAAAGGCCGACAAAAAGTGAGTTTGCAAAATCCACCCGAGACATGACCAGGGAAAGTAACAGAGTAGTGAGAGCAGAAGGGGATAGAAAAGGACGAACTGCACGAATTTGTCGGAGAAAGAAGAAGGACATCTTGGTGACATGAGAAACATGAGCATGAAAGGAAAGATCAGACTCGAAGTGAACCCCTAGATAACGAAAGGAAGAAACCAGGGGAACCAAGGAACCAGAGAAAGAGGGGGCCAATGTGGGGGGTGGGTTGTTGTGAGAGAACCAGATAGCAACAGTCTTGGTGAGATTAAGGTGAAGGCAATTACGAGTCAACCAATCAGCCACAGTGGAAAGACACGAATTAAGCGGAGAGAGATCGGGACAGGATGGAGAGGTGTGGTGAAGTAATAGAATGTCATCAGCGTAAAGAAAAGCAGATATACCAGACTGTTGGATTAAGAGGGCTAAGGGGGCTAAGAAAAGATTAAAGAGGAGGGGAGCCAAGACAGAACCCTGAGGAACCCCACAGGAAAGAGGGAAGGAATCTGAGGGAGGGGCAGAGGAAGAGGGGGGTGACAAAACTGCACAAGAACGGGAGGAGAGAAAGGAGTGAAACCAACGATGAACAGTACTGCAAAGACCCGCTTCCCGAAGACGAAGAAGAAGAAGGGAGTGATCAACTAAGTCAAAAGCGGCGGAAAGATCAAGTGCAACCGCCACCGAAATATCACCACGGTCATGAGCTACATGCAGTGCATTAGTAAAGGCGAGAAGGATAGTTTCAACACTGTGACCCTGACGGAAACCTGATTGACGAGGGTGGAGGAAGTTAGTGGAATCAAGGTGATGCGATAATTGAGCAAAGACGAATTTCTCTAAAAGCTTTGAAAGAAAAGGAAGGTTGGAGACGGGACGGTAGTGGGTGGGAACTAAGGGATCAAGTGAGGGGTTTTTAAGGAGGGGACGAATTAAAGCATGTTTCCAGGAGTGAGGGAAGGACCCTGAAGAAAGACTGGAGTTGAATATAGTGAGGATGTAAGGAAGGAGACCCAGGGAAGATTCGAGGAGCCAAGAAGAGGGGATAGGCAAATAATGAGAGAACGTATGATATCAATTACAGAAAATGTGTAATTTTCATAAAATAAGAGTACAAAAAATAAATGATACATAATTAATGATAAATACCTTTGTCAGATAAAAAAATTCACAAAACTGCAAATTGTATCATGATCCAAACCGGACGTAAGCAACTGGGGTCAAAAATGACCCCACTAGTACTCTGTGCTTCAATTCATCACTAGCGTCACCTAGCGGATGAAAATTATTCCTCACATGGCGCAATATAAAGAGAATATTGACATGTGAAAAGTCATAAAAAGATTGCATTCTTGAACAACTAGTTTCCGAGATACGCGTTGTGAAACTTGCAATGGGGTCACTTTTGACCCCATCGGTACTCCCAGAGTTAATATATCTTGTTCACCTGACGCTTAATTAATCTCAGGTCCTTAGTGTATGACTGATTTGGATAACGAGCTTTACCTGAGAGCACCTCCTTTCCTTTAAGATGTGTAAGTACCTATAAAGCTATGATTATCCCAGGGGTGGGTGGGTGTTGGGAGGGAGGGAGGGAGGGAAATAACACTTTTTAAAAGATGGCTGCTGCACAGTACCCTGTCCTGTGCTGCTGAAGTAAGCTGTGACCAACTTCCTGGGTGATTAACAGTCCTTGCTTGGATAGGAGTCTTTCAAAATGGCCTTTTGACCTGCCACCTGGTGTTAACACCTATTGAAAATGTTTCACAGGTCTCATGCCCCCTAGGTAGAAGGCCTCTTTGTAAAGGTCTCTAGAAGACTTTATTTGTTGCTCAAAGAGTACTGACCCTGTTTTGCCTTTTATGCTAAGTTATAATCTGATTTGATTTAAATTACAGCTCTTTGCTGCTGCTAGGCTCTGACTTATTATGAAATTTAAACTACAAGCTCTCTGCTGGGTTCTAAATTTAACCAGGAAGCTCTCTTCTGTGTTTTAAATCTAAAGTTAAACTGCTGCTACTAGGCCCTGACTGATTTAACAAAAAACACTGGGTTCACAGATTAATTAGCTTTAATACAAATTAGTCCTTTCAGAAAATTCCCATCACAATTGCAGATCTCTCTCCAGAAGTAGCAGTCCCTTTTTCTAGTCCTTCATGTGAACCAGGTGGTTTCCTTACTGGTTCTGGCGAACGCGGGATGTGGGTTCTGCCACTCCACAGCTGCGCTGCCTGGATGTTAAGATTACTACTGAGGTATTTGAAAAGGACATCGTCCTTTTGGAAATTGGATCGTCTGTTCTGTTTGGGGTCCACGTAGAGGTGAGGCGGCAGCAAAGGCCTCCATTTCCAGATGGATCAGGGTGGCAATTGCGTTATCGTATATCATGAAGGGTAAAGTGGTGCCGGCGGGGTTGCGGGCGCATTCCACGCGAGCTCAGGCGGTCTCATGGGCAGAGTATAGGTTTGTTCTGCCCATGGAGATCTGTAGGGCGGCAACGTGGTCATCGTTTCATACTTTTGCTAAGCATTATCGCCTGGATGTTCAGGCGGCAGGGGACGCTCATTTTGGATTGGCAGTGCTTCAGGCCAGTTGTGCGGGTCCCTCCTGTTAGTTTTATCTTCTCTGATACATCCCAGAGGTGCAGGACTGGGCTGGAGGAACGATAAGGAAAGAGAAATTAGACTTACCTGCTAATTGTTGTTCCTTGAGGAACTCCAGGCCAGTCCTGGAACTCTCCCTGAGTGCTTTCTGTGTTAATCTGTGAGCACCCTGGTCCTGAAACTTGGTGGAGGAAGTGGCCAGTGGGAGCCAGGGAGTGGGGTGCAATCGACATTGTGGGGGGGTGGACCTAAAGAGCTGTCAGTCTCTTGCTCCCCACTGATTGGAGCTGCTCTGGCACTCAATAGGTAGGCTTCCTCATCCAGGAGGGGGGGAAGGGGTATCCTTCCCAGGTGGTGGAGGGGGGCCAGTTTATTTAGGCGTAGAAGTGTTTTGCATGTGTAGCTACTTATTTATTGCTCCTGTGAGTTTGCTTTGTCAATAGATACTGGGGCTGGTAGGCGGTGCCAGCTGCATAAGTACACTGATGTCATCAAAAGGATGACGTGCTCAGTCTCCAAGCTGCTGGGAGAGGTATACTATCCAGTGGTGCAGGACTGGACTGGAGTGCCTCAAGGAACAACAATTAGCAGGTAAGTCTAATTTCTCTTTTTTCCTTATCCTGCTAAACCTCAAATGCATGGACTATGTTCCCTTGCTGGCAGGTGGAGGCAGACGAGCAACATTCAGTGATGTCATTACTCAGTATATCCATTGGTGAAACACAGAGAGAAGCCAGTATTTTTCTGCCTCCAGCAGGTAGAAAGGTGCAGCAGTGCCGGTGTCCCCTGGCCCACACTACAGTGCTGTGGCCTGTGTGGCTGAACTGTTGGCCAAACATTTCTTAGAGCTTGGGTGCACCCTTGTCTCCTGGAACCAACAGCTTGCCCTGTGTAATGCACTGCTACCCCAGGGTTCCTAGTGCTTAGTGAGCCAGAGAGGAGCAGCAGGAGAACCCCATGGGGCCCTTAAGGGGGGGGATAGTAAGTCGGGCCCTGGTTCCCCTTCCCTCTTGCTGTCCATGATCTGCATGCCTTTTATTTATTTTTCTTTGTTTTTGTATGTTTGGGGTTTTTTTCCCATTAATTTCAATGGGCTATTTTGTTTGCCTCTTTTGCTACATTCAAATAAAAATTGAGCCGTTCCAAAAAAAAAGTGATTTTGATGAACAGCTGGACGTCCCAGGTCTACATGGGTGTCTGGGGCTTTCCTGCGTTGGTTTCCTCTGTCAGCCCAACAGGTTTTGGGCTCCCCTTTTAGAGCTCCCTTTGTGCCATGGTCCTACTTCTGTTTTTTGCATAATTTTTTTTTTTCTCCGGGAACAAGCAGGAATATGGGTGACATCTGTGCTGACGGAGCCCTCGCGGAAACATTCTCCTAGCTTTCAAAGAAAGCCTTTGGGAGATGCCACTACGCATGCACGGTGCCCTTCCTGCCCAAGGTTGCCATCTTGCTCAGGCTTCTTTTTCCGCGGAGCCCTTCAGACGTCTGTCTGGTCTTTCCCCGGAAAAAGTTGGTTTTCTCAACCTGAGATTCATACTCTCCCCGGTAGTGCACCGGTACTCTTCCTGCCACCCAAACTTGCTGCCCCGGCATCGAGTCTCGGGTCCTTCGTTTTTTTTCTCTCCTTTGGCGCCTTCGTGCCTTTTTTACAACTGGCAGCACCGCGGGTCTTTGACCTCGCTGGGGTACTTTTTTCCCCCCATGGCTACCAGTGGCTTTAAGAAGTGTGATCTGTGTGCCAAAATAATGTCCTTGACCGACACACACGACTGCTGCCTTCGCTGCCTGGGGCCGGCCCATGACCCCACAGCATGCGGCCTATGTAAAAAGATGTCCACTAAGGCCCTCAAGAGCCACCAGCAGCAGCAGAATAAGTTTTTCCTGGAGTTCCAGGTACCTCCGAAGGCCAGCACCTCCTCTGAAGTTTTGGAATCTCGGAGTAGCCTTACAGACCCCAATTGAGCCGTGGCTCTTCGGAAAGGTCTCCCTTGAGGGAACTCAAGAAGAAGACCTCGAAGGCGGTATCCCTGGATGGCTCTGACAGGCCGGGTAAGTCCCAAGCCAGGTCCCGCAGTCATCGATGCTCATCCGAGGGATCTTAGAAGGAGTGGCCTGTGAAGGTCCCCTGAAAGGATGCCTTGGTTGCCGACACTATCCTCATCGAGAACTCCCCCTCGGGGTAACCGGCATTGGGCCCAATTCCTTCGGTGCCTGCACTGATGGCTGTGGAGCGTTCTGGACTTGAGTCCAGAATGGCGGCCCTAGAGCATATCTTGTCTGCCTTCATGGACCCAGTTGCAGGTTCTGTTTTCCAGTATCACCGGTTCTTCTGCACAGACTACCGGGCCTCAACATTGAAGACGTCCCTGGAGGCCGAGCTGATCCTTGAGACCCTTCGGCCTCGAGTCAGTCCTCAACCGAGATCTCGATCCAGTTCCTGCTCCACGGGGCCGCGATCTTCCCCGACTAGTGTGCTCGACACCAGCCGCGGGGCCTCTGAGGGCCACGGGCGGGGCTCAGGCCTGGAGCCCATGAGCCATCCTTCCTTCAAGTCCTCGAGCCATCCTTCCCTTGAGTCCTCGATGGACAATTCTGAGTGGGAGACAGAGGACGAGGAGTCACCAGACACCCCTCACCACCGCGATGTCCCCTCAGTCTCCCCTCCTTCGGAGCCCCGGTGTTGGTCCTTGCCCAAGGACATGGCGTTCCTCGACTTAGTCAGGGACATGTCCAAGGCTCTAGCATTCCCGACGGAATCGGAGGAGGACCTTCGGACGAAGGAGCTAGAAATCCTACAATACGAGGCCCCCACCCCCCGAGGGAATTGCTTATGGTGCCCATCCCACCCATCCTGGAACGGCTAAAGTTCCATATATGGGAGACGCCAGCATCGGTGCCAGTGGTGATCAAGCAGCTCGACTCAGTGTATCGAGTCTGCTGGAGCCTGGGCTTCCAGATGGCACAGCTGCCGCACAACTCCATGGTGGTGGAGTCGGCCATGTATTGGCTGAAGAGTCAGAAGACGCATTCCTCGGTACCCCCCAAGCACCCTGGATGCCCTCAGCAGAAAGTGCAACCAATGCCGGGTTCTCAATTAGTCTTTCCGAGGAACCCCTGCAGTGGTTCAAGAACCTGGCCAAGGCCGTCCGTGAGTGCTCCAAATTGGTCTCAGGCAGCCTGTGATGGCTTAGAGTTAGCGGCTCGAGTAGTGGCGGTAAGCATCAGTGCCTGATGCCAGGCTTGGCTACAGTTGTCCAACCTTGATCAATAGATTCAGGACAAACTAGTCAACGTCCCATGCCAAGGAGAGAACCTCTTCGGCAAACCCATGACCGACAAGGCTGCCGAGCTGGAGACCGAGTTCATGACGAGGACCAAGCTCTCTAAAAAGACCGCTGCCCCTCCCCGACGGAAGGGCTCGAGTACAAAGCCCTTCTACCCGAGGAAAGGGACATGGGAAACTACCCACCTTTTCAGGCCTCCCCTGCTCCCCAACAGGGTCAGCAGGCCAAGAGACATGGGCATGGTCCTCGTAAGCAGAAGGCTCCCAAGCCCCAGGCGTGGGCCCTGGCCCAGCCAAGGGGGAGCTTTTAACTCCTTGGGCATATCCTCTCCACCCCAAGGAGGTCAGCAGCCCACAGGAGGACGTCTCATTCATTATGCCCAAAGGTGGACAAGCATTACCACCGATTCTTGGGCACTCCAGGTCGTCAAGGAGAGCTATCTCCTCCATCTGGCTCAGACACCTTCCCCTTTCTTTCTGGGAGAGTCGTTCAGATCTCCCCTTCACCGGGACCTTCTACTGAAGGAATTCGCAGGCCTTCTCGAGGACAGAGCGGTAGAACCAGTTCCCCACCATCTCAGGGGCAAGGGGTTCTACTCCAGATACTTCCTCGTACCAAAAAGAACAGGAGGCCTAAGGCCTATCCTCGATCTGTGCATTCTGAACAAATTCCTGGTGAGGGAGAAGTTCAAGATGCTCTCCCTTGGAACCTTGCTGCCTTACCTCCATCAGGGAGACTGGCTATGCTCCTTGAATCTGAAGGATACTTACACCCACATCCTCATTCACCCCAACCACAGGCAGTACCTGCAGTTCATGGTGGGGGGTGGCCACTACCAGTACAGGGTGCTACCTTTCTGCTTGGCCTCTACCCCAACGGTCTTCACCAAGGGCCTGGCAGTCGTGGTTGCATTCCTCCACCTCTAGGGGATCTTCGTCTTCCCCTACCTGGACGATTGGCTCATAAAGGGAGAAGGGAGGCATGGCTACAGAAGTGCAGCAGGCAACTGCACCTACCACTCAGGTCCTGCAGCTTTTGGGCAACCGCACATACCACCCTAGCCCCACCTCCTCCCGACACAGTGTCTAGAGTTCATAGGGACAAGACTGGACACCTTCCATGCAAAGGCCTTTCTTCCCGGGGACCAAACTGACCGTCTCAGGGCACTGGCCCTAGGCATACAACACCGTCCCTCGGTATCAGCTCAGCTCCTGCTGCACCTACTCGGGCCCATGGCCTCCACGGTCCATGCCACCCCAGATGCTTGCCTTCACATGAGGCCCACACATTGGTGCCTTCGGGACCAGTGGACATAGGCCACAGGCCATCTCCAGGATAGAGTTTCAGTGACCCGTCAGTTGGCCCGATCTCTGACCTGGTGGCAAAACCCCCAGTACCTCGAGGCAGGGATGCCTTTCCAAACTTCGAGCCCCTTAAGTGTTCTCACTATGGACACCTTCCTGCTGGGATGGGAGCCCACTGCGAAGAATTCTGCACCCAGGGCAGCTGGTCTCAGGACAACAGCAACCAGCCGATCAACCTCCTGGAGCTGCGGGCGTTATATCTAGCCTCTGCTCTTATGCAGTTCAGCAGGGCATACTCCTATGGGCAGTATATCTGCCAAGCCAGAACAACTCACTGACGGACAGATTGAGCAGGATCCTCCAGCCGCATGAGTGGCAGCTGGACCCCAGGGTGGCCAACCGGCTTTTTCATCTCTGGGGGAAACCATGGATAGACCTATTTGCCATCCCGAACAACTACCAGTTGCCCCACTTCTGCTGCCCAGATCCTTTCCCACACCTCCCGTTGTAGTCATATCACATTCCACCTCATTCAGTTACACTGGCTACATGTTTCTCATCACATTGTTTTCAAACTTCTGATTTTGACTTATAGAGCTCTCCATACACACTCTCCTCAGTACCTGTCGGATTCCTTACAGTTTCGGCCAGCGCCTCGTAGCCTCCAGTCCATACATGTCAATCGCCTTGCCTTCCCCTCCCCAGCCCACGCCCATCTTGAGCAAATCCGACACTCGGCCTTTTACTTCCTGGCCTCCTCCCTCCGGAACTCCCTTTTCTCCACACTTCGCCAAAAACAGTCTTACCCTAGGTTCAAGTCATTCCTAAAAACTCACCTCTTCAGTGCCGCCTATGACCTTCCCCCTCTCGGCTCCCCATAACCCTCTTCTGCTTAAGTTCTTTTCCTTTTTCTTCTCCCTTTCTGTGGTGTGATTGTTTGCTTTCCTGTCCAAAATTGCAGTTCCTTTTCTGTTTTCCGACCCCGGCCACCTTTGTTTTGTATTATTGTACACTGCCCTGATGGTTCCTGAAGGTGCGGTAAATCAAGCGCTTCAATGAAGATAAAGACATCTCTCCCGGGTGGCTGCAGATGCGTTTCTCATTTCATGGTCAGAAGTCTCATGTACGCCGTCCCACACACACCACTAATTGCCAAAACACTATTCAGGACCCTCCACGACAGCACCTTCCTGATTCTGATAGCCCCTTGATGGTCCAGGCAGCCATGGTTCCTGCTACTCCTCCAGCTGACGGTGGAGACTCCCACCCCACTGGGGAGGTCCCCAGGGCTCCTGTCTCAGGAGGAGGACTCTCTCTTGCACCCCAACTTGGGGTCCCTGTCACTGACAGCATAGCTGCTGAAAGGGTGACTTTGGCCCCTTTCAGCCTCTCAGGAGGAATGGAGGAGATCCTGCTGGCCTCCTGTACGGCTTCCACTAGGAAAGCATACGCCTTCAAATGGTGCAGATTTCAGTTTGGTGCGCGGAGCTAAGGGTTAACCGTTCTCCTGCCTAAAAGCTCTTCCGCCCACGGTGACTGAGTGGGACTTCAACATAGTATTGACACAGCTTACTTGCCTGTCTTTTGAGCCTCTGGCATGGAGGGAGGAGTAGCCTAGTGGTTGGGGCAAGGTACTTCAGGCCGGAAGGTCGGGGGTTCAAATCCCACTAGAGGACAGCAACCTTGGGCCGGAAGGACTGGGGTTTCTAGTCCCACAGGTGCTCCTTGTGGTCTTGGGCAAGCCACTTAACCCTCCATTGCCCATGTTCCCTGTAAGTATTAGTGTGTGTGTCTCATATCCCCACGTGTTAAATGTATCCCCCACTTGTGTTGTGACCGCTTTGATTGAAGGATAAGGCGGTATACAAAACTGTCTAAATAAATAAATAAATAAAATACCTGCCACCTGCAATACCTTTCGTGGAAGATGGTGTTCCTGGTTACGCTCACCTCTGCTCGCAGGGTTAGTGAGCTCCAAGCCTTAGTGGCAGAGGCGCCGTATACTAGGTTCTACAAGAAAAGGGTGGTGCCCTGCACATACCCAAAATTCCTTCCGAAGGTGGTATCTCTCTTCCACCTCAACCAGGAGGTGGTGCTGCCCACCTTCTTCCCAAGGCCTCATGCCAGTAGGATGTAGACTGTCCGCCACACCTTGGACTGTAAGAGGGCCCTGTCCTTCTACATTCAGCGTATTCAAGGCCACCGTATAGCTTCTCAGCTTTTCGTTTCGTATGACCCCAGTAGACTGGGGGAGGCGGTGACCAAACGTCCACTGTCTATCTGGGTGGTGGACTGTATCACCCTCATCTATATCAGGCAGGGCTCTCCCTGGAAGCCCGGGTCATGGCGCACTGTGTCAGGGGCATGGCAGCCTCTGTGGCAAACCTGCACTCCTTTCTGCTTCTGGACATCTGCCGGGCCGCCACCTGGTCTTCGGTCCATACCTTCGCAGATCATTACTGCCTAGAGAGGGAGTCCCAATGGGACATTGCCTTTGGCCAGGCCATGCTCTGTAATCTTTTCAGGATCTAGGCAGTTCCTACCCTCTGACCTTTTTGTGGTTTTTCTCTATGGGCTTTCGGTAGCCTGTAGCTAGGGAGTCCCATATGTGAAGACTGACTTCTTGCTTGTTCCCGGAGAAAGTGTAGTTACTCTTCTGTAGCAGGTGTTCTCCAGGGACAGCAGGAATCGGTCCTCACAACCCTCCCTCCTCACCTTGGAGTTGCTTCTTTTCCATCTTTTATTTTGCCATCCTTTAGGTATGTCATCTGACTGAGCAATATGGCGCCCTTGGGTGGGAAGGGCACCACACATGCATGGTGGCATCTCCCAAAGGCTTTCTTTGAAAGCTGGGGGATGCTTCCACGAGGGCTCCGTCGGTGCCGACATCACCCATATGTGAGGACTGATTCCTGCTGCCCCCGGAGAACATCTGTTATAGGTGAGTAACTCCGTTATTGTTTGGCATAATTTTTTTTTTCATAGTCTTTTAAAAAACATTGCCGCTGCAGTGTTCAGCTGTGTGGCCCGTTGCTGCTGTTTTTTTCCCTGATTGTAGCTAGGATGCCCAGTGCACCATTTTTTCTTTTTTGCCATTTTCCCCTCCACCCACCCACTATGGGCCTAGGGCTGCCGCTTCTGTGGCTGCCACTCCGTAGCATTTTCTTTCCCATCAGTGAGTACTGCAGCCCTTTCAGCTGGCTACTTGGTCTTGTGGGTGTGGAGCCTGGCAGGGTGAGCTTAGCCACAAGCCCATTGATCCCTGGAGGCATCTTGGGGTCTCGGGCCCTCACTTTTCAATTGACTTGCACTGCAGCTACTGGAACAGCTCACAGGCTGTTTGCAGTTTCTTATAACTGCTTGGCAGCCACTGGCATGGGGATCAGAAGCCCCGCTCTCCCTGCAGGAGACTCTGGGCTCCCAAGCACCTGCCTCTGTTATGAACTGCCAGGAGGATCAAGGCCCCCGCTTCACCTTTGTGCTCATCTGTTCCTCCGGGAACCCTGCTTTATCCTCTGTGGGGGTTGGTGGAAGATCTAAAGAAAAAGTTCCTGTTTGTGAAGGTGAGTTTGAAAAGAACAGGGTGACTTCCCTGTCAGAAGGCTAGAATCTTTGTGGTCAGTCCATTTCACAGTCTGGTCTGGTTGTTGCTCTTTCAAGATGCTATGGCAGCTCTAGTAATAGAGCCTGCTCTTAGGTGAGGTTAGCAACCTGATCCTATGCTGCAGTGCACAGGGTTTGCGGAAGAAACCTCGGAGTTGAGCCCTAGAAGCCCTAAGTCCTGTCTGGGTCAGGGCCTGATCCTCGTTCCCGGCACAAGCAGGATCAACCCTTTGGGCTCCCTGGACTGGGAGCTCTGCACATGACTGTGTCAAATTGCCTGACCATCCCTATGGAGGAAAGCAATTGTGCTCCTCGAACCTCAGGTTCATAGGTTGAGCCCCTTCTTAAGTATGCCTTAGAAGCCTCCCTCTTCTGCTCTCAAGCACCGCTGTGTACAGGCTTGGTGTGAAGCTTTCTTGCTATGGATACAGCTGATACCAGACATCCTGGAGATTTAGAGGTGAGGGCAGACTTCCTAGGCAATTGGTGCCATCCTTGGCTTGATCAGAATATCTTACAGGTTCTTTGAGGCAGTGGTAATATCCAGATGATGGCTCTGGCTCTGTGCTTGGTTGGCGGATGCTGGCTCTAAGTTGATGCTGAGTAATTTCCCTTAAGGACCTTGTGAAATGATGTAGTGCCTTGTGGAGGCTCACCCACAGAGACTCCTAGGGAATAGACCTTGAGATGACAGGAGTGGCTTGTGTAGGGCTTCGCATAGAGCTTAGAGACACCATTGGACTGCTTGGTGTCTGGATAGGGCTTTATCGTCCTTTTTGATCTTTGTTTAAAAAAGGGCAGTGCTTTCAGAACTTGCTACATGCTTGTGTCTTCACCACAGCTTCATTCAGTGGAAGCAGTGCATGCAGATCTATCTCATTTATATTCATTGCGGATATCCTGAAAATCTGACTGGCCTGGGGGTCCGAAAAGACTGGGTTAAGAACCTAGTCTCTTCCTGTGTCTCCCTGTTCAAGTGGTTGATGTTCAAGGATCCTCTTCAGTGCCTCCTGTAGTTGCAGGATATTCTACCTGTGCCCTTCGCAGAGCAAAACCATGTTATTTATTCTATTTAGGTCATGGTGTCCAGGAATGGAGGTTCCTTGTGGCTTTGCATGAATCTAAAGGCAGTTGGTACCATGCTCTGAGTCCCACATTTCTGAATGATATTATAATGCCTCTATATCGTTCCATGGTGAGACCGCACCTTGAATATTGTGTGCAATTCTGGTCGTCGTATCTTAAAAAGGATATAGCGATTTTAGAAAAGGTTCAGAGAAGAGCCACCAAAATGGTAAAGGGGATGGAAGGATACTCCTATGAAGAAAGGCTAAAAAGGTTAGGGCTCTTTAACCTGGAAAAGAGACGGCTGAGGGGAGATATGATAGAAGTCTGTAAATTAATGAACGAAGTGGAACGGGTAAACGTAGATCGATTGTTTACGTTATCAGAATATAGAAAGACTAGGGGACATGCAATGAAGCTACAGGGTAAACTATTTAAGACTAATAAAAGAAATATTTTTTCACTCAACGTGTAATCAAACTCTGGAATTTGTTACTGGAGGATGTAGTAAAGGCTGTTAGTGTAGCTGGGTTTAAAAAAGGTTTGGACAAGTTCCTGGAGGAAAGGTCCATAAACCATTATTAAGAAGTGACCAAAAATATCAATGCTTGACCCAGTACAAGCATTGCAGAACCTGTGTCTTTTGGAGAAACTGCTAGGTACATATGACCTAGATTGGCCACTGTTGGAAACAGAATACTTGGCTTGATGGACCTTGGTCTGACCCAGTATGGCATATCTTATGATCTTATGAATGAGGATCATTGAGTCTGTCATGGTATTGGTCAGGTAGAGGGAGTTCCTCTTCTCCCTAGACCTCACCAAGGCATATTTTCGCTTTCCCATAAGGGATCATCATCAGCAAATTACTGGGCCCTGCCTTTTGGCAAGGCCGTGCTCATTGCACCTTTTCCAAGGTCATTTTGTTGCTGGTGGCATTGCTGTGCAAACAGGAAGTTTAGGTTCCCCGATTCTTGGATAACTGGCATTTGGAAGTCCAGAAACAATATAGTCTTATGGTTTCCTGGCTGGAAAGGCTGGGGTGAGGTTCAGCTATCCCAACATACTTGCTTCTATTCCCAGACTTGTAGTACTTTGGGGCTAGGTTGGGGGTTTGGGGGTTGGCTACTTTGGGGGTTTGGGGCTCTTCTGGGTTGTTTCCTCATGACAGAAGTCTTTCAAGCTTAAGCCAACTTAGGACATTCTGTGCCCAGTCAGATCCACAGACCTGGAACTACCTCCAGGTCCTTGGATCCTCAACATTGCCCTTGGAGCCAGCTCCTTGGTCTAGGGTGCAGATGTCCCCACTGCAGGGACACCTGCTAATCTTCAGGACTCGCTGTTCCCATTTTGAGCAGATGCTTCCTCTTTCCCGGGAGATCAAGGAGCTATTTATGATACTTGTGATTTCGCCATCTGATTACTGGAATGCCGTTAGAAGCATCAGATTGAGTGATTTTCATTTGGATGTCAGCCTGAGGGGCTGGGATGTGGACTGCCTGGGCCAGATGTCCCAGGAACTGTTCCTCCCTCTGGAGGTCTCCTGGACATTCTTCCACCTGGAGGCAAGAGCAATCCACTTAGTCTGGGAGAGGTTTACACCTCTCCTAGTGGGCAAAGCGATCGGGATGTTCTCAATGTCACGATGGTGGCATATGTCAATAAACAAAGCAGAACTTGCAGCACCAAAAGCAAGCGTTGATGGTATATAGCACAGCTGCCTTCTAAGCAGTTGATCCCGGGTTCCTGGCCAATGCAGACTTTGTTTGAAGTGACTCTTGATGTCATGGAGCTGTGTTGTTGGGCAGAGAAGCATGTGGTTTACTGTCTGTAGTTCACCCTGCAGGTGTAGGCAAAATGCAGGCTGACTTTCTGAGTTAGATCTCCATGGATCCAGATGAGTGGGAGCTCAGACCTTGCACATATGAATTCATAGTGCAGACATGGGGCCTCCCATTGTTCAACTTGGTCATCACTCAAGAGAATGCCAGTGTGGGGAACTATTTCAGCCACTGGAAGGATCCACGGATGGTGGGCTTGGATGCCCTGCTTCAAGAGTTGCCTCAGAAAGGGATGTTGTATATCTCCATCCCTAAAATTCAGGTTCATTTAGGTCTGGTGATCTTAGTGACCCTGGAATGACCTCGCAGGCCATCGTACATAGATCTCTTGAACTGGTTGGCATAGCCCCCTCTCTTGCTACCTTAAGAGAAGGGCCTCCTGTTGTTTCCTGGTAATGGAAGTATCATTCCCTTCTTGTTTATGGCCCTGCCCTTGAGAGGTGTAGGCCCTCCAGAAAGGGCTACCCTGGATCAGTAGTAGACACTCTGCTTAAGGCCAGAGGGCCTCTATGTCTTAGTTTATATGAGAATCCTTCTTGCAGTCTGGGTTGGCCTTGAACTCTCAAGGGATTTCATTGGCAGTGTATCTCGATGTGTCTCGTTTCCTCAGGGGAGTGAAGCAGTTCCATTTGTCTGTGTGCCTCAGTGGAGTCTGGTGTTGAAGGCACTGAAAGGGTCTCTCTTTGAGCCTGTTCGTAAGACCTTCTTCAAGGATTTGACTTTTTAAGGTGGTTTTCTGGGGGCTATAATAGCCACCTGGTATGTATTCAAGCTGCAGTCCTTTGCTTGCAAGGAATCTTTCTTGGTCATCTTGACTGCTTCTGTCTCCTTGCCCATATTGCCATCCTTTCTCCCAAGATATTGTCCCCATTTCTTCTTAAACAGATGATCATTCTTCCTACCTTCTTGGAGGAGGCCCTTCAGAAGGACCCTTCACTGTGTGTCTAGTGGATGTGTAGAGAGTATCAGATAGCTGGCAATTGCTGGTTCCTTCTGCTGGTCGGATCATCTTTTGTCCTCTTCAGCGGTCTGTGGTAAGGACTGATGGTGGCCACGTCCTCTATTGTCGGCTGGATTAAGGAAGCCAGTGAGCCAACATACATTCTAACTGGTCAGCATGTGCTGGTGTGAGTCAGAGCTCACTCCATTCAGGTGCAGGCTTTCTTCTGGATGGAATCTGCCTTGGTGTTTTCAAATAAGATCTGTACAGTGGTTCCCTGATCTTTGCTAAGCACCTTGTGAAACATTACAGGTTGTTTGTGAGATTGGTACAGATGGCGTGTTCGGCAAGACAGCTCTGTCCTGGGCATCCTCTACTTCCCATCCTGGGTTCTGACATCTAGCAGGATGATAAGGAAGGAGAAATTATATTTACCTGATAATTAACTTTCCTTGAATCTTGCTAGACTAGTTTAGGACCTGCCCTGAAAGACACTTATTTTTTTGTAGGTTTGAGAATCTGGCTGCCATAGAATGCTAAGTTGGTATTGTGATCTGATGCAGATTTCATTGTGGTAAGAGAAAGCCAAATACTTGCTTGAGAGATTTGTTCCAAAGTTGTTTTGTTGGTTAATAACAATCTCCAGGAACAAGCAGGAATGAGTCTTCACATATGGGTACGTCGGTACCGACGGAGCTGCGCGGGAACGCTCCCCAGCTTCCCAAAAAGGAAAGCTTTTGGGAGCATCCCACTGCGCCTGCGCGCTGCCTTCCCGCCTTTCCTGACCAGCTCTCCTCAGTTCTTCTTTGCCGCGGAGCCAGCAGGTCGAGCCCTGTCACCGCTGAAGAAGTTCTTTATTTTATTTTATTTCTTTGGTTGCGTGTCTGCCTTCCCCGACTCCGGACCGGTACCGCCGGTCTTTTCTTTCTTCTTTTAAAAAAAAAATATATATATCTATACTTTTCCTCACTTAGTGTAATTTTTTCTTCTAGGCCTCAAGGCCCAAGAGAAAATTTCCCTCATGGAAAAACCAGCCTCCGGGTTCAAGAAATGCACTAAGTGTAGCGGTACTATTTCTGTTACAGATACCCATGAATGGTGCCTTAAATGTTTGGGTCCTGAACACTCCATTCCAGATTGTCCGTCCTGCTCTCTAATGTCTAAACGGGGTTTACAGAACCGAGCAGCTAAGCTCCATGTGCTGTTACCCGCTGATGCAGCGTCGGTAGCATCGACCTCTTCCTGGTCTTCTTCTCCCGATGGATCTCAGGTAACCAAACATAAGTCTAGCAGGTCCTCGAAGGGTAGATCTCCCTCTAAGCATCGAGATGCCTCCGGGCTTGCCCTCGAGGATACTGCACCAGCCAAACAACCCCGGCGGGAAGCTCCGGCTTCCAAAGCTCCTCCTATGGGGTTACAGGTTGACATCGATGGCACGGCCTCGACCGATCACCTGTTAGAATGCACTGGGGTACCGGCACAATCTCCCGGTACCGAACTCCAGGCATTCATGGCGTCGATGGATCAGAATGTTCTGTCCATGCAGCGGGCTATTTCAGCCTTCATTCAAGCTGCGACGCCGACGGTACCGCAACAAGCTCCGTTGTCGGTATCGGCTCCGGTACCAGCACCAGCGCCGATACCGGTACCGACTGCATCGACATCGACCAGGATACCGGCTACAGCGGTTCCTTGCCCAGGGCTAATTTTCGGTACTGATCCGGTTCCGAAAACTCCCGATGTCGATACCACTCGATACGCGTATCGAGCGCTGGAAGAGCACCCTGACAGGCGGTACGTCGATTCCTCTGGTGATTCTGATTCATCAGATGAATCTCCTGAAGTATCCATAGCCCTTCCTGAAGAGCCGCCTTCTCCAAAAAGAAGAATGTCTCCTCCAGAGGACTTGTCCTTTCAAGACTTCATAAGAGAAGTAGCTAAAGGACTTTCTATCTCAGTAACCTCTGAATCAGAGCCTAGAGCAAAAAAATTGGATATTTTAGGATACCCTAAGGCTCCTAGAGAGGCAGTCACCTTACCAATTCATGAGATTCTTTATGAACACATGATTGATTTATGGGAGACTCCTCTCACTCTCTCTCCTCATTCTCGCAGGTTGGACACTATGTACCGTGGCCCTCCCTGTCCTGGATTTCAAAAAACTCAGCTTCCTCACCATTCCATTGTGGTGCAGTCAGCTATGAAGAGGATAAAGAGTACAAAGAGACACTCTTCTGCTCCTCCAGGAAGAGAATGCAGAACCCTGGATGCTTTTGGTAGGAAAATCTTCCAGGCCAGTATGCTTATTGCCAGAATCAACTCATATAACCTCTACATGGGTATGTTTCTAAAAGAAGTGGCAGAAAAGCTGCACACTTTCCTCCCTTTTATTCCAGAGGATAAAAGGGAAGAATTCCGCACGTGGCTTAAGCATACTCAAGACATCTCCAAGTTTTCCAACAGGGCAGCCTTTGACTCCTTTGAAGGTGCCAGTAGAGCCTCAGGCATTGCCATAGCTGCTCGCAGAATTGCTTGGCTCCAGGCTTCTGATCTAGAACCCTGGGTTCAAGATGGCTTAGGAAATCTGCCCTGTACAGGTGAAAATCTATTTGGCAAAGAGTGGCAAATAAAAGCCACTCAAATGGATGCAGAGAACTCTGCTCTGGATAGACTTTCAAAGTCTACCTCCATTCCTGCCAAGAAAAAGACTTTTAAAAAGTCTTTTTTCAAAAAGGGCAGGTTTCCTTCCACTTCTGGCCAACAATCTTCTACAGGTCGCTTTACCGCTAAGCGTCAGCAACCTAAGCAGACCAGGCCTAAGTCTACAGGGGCTGCTGCAACTCAGCAGTCCCAACCTCCTCAGGGTTTTTGACTTGATGCTAGAGAACTTAGCCTTTCTGGCTTTAAAACAGCCAGAACCTCTCACCATTCCAGGAAGGTTAGCTCATTTTGCTCCCAGATGGGAGCAAATCACATCAGAGCAGTGGACCCTCTCCATCATAAGAGAGGGCTACAAGCTTCATTTCTCAGACCTTCCTCCCCACACCATTTATTTATTTATTTATTTAGCACACATTTATATACCGCTCTTTCCCAAGTATCAAGTGCGGTTTACAATGAACAGAGAAAATTCAAGGTACATGGTTAATCATGTCCTAGTCATTTTACAGGGAACAGATTTAACTTTTTACATTTAACAGTATAATTAAAGACATATAAACTGTGATTTCATCCGGTGGTATTGAGTGGATGTAATCAAACCTTTTTACATATTTACATATTTACATTAATTTTATAGAATTTGAATTACATGAAGACCATCTTTTAGTATCAGATTATGCGTTTATTTTGGTTAAATGAGTGTATGCCTTGTAGGGATTATTATCCTGCGTCAACTTGTATGGTTTGGCAGTCCAGAGGTGTAAGGTGAATAGATGTGTTTTTAGTTTTTTTCTAAATTCTTTGAGTTCAGTTAGGAGGCGGATATTGTCAGGTAGGTTATTCCATACCATGGTGAGACATTTCAATTCCCCCACATCTCTTCTCGACTTTTTAGGTCAGGAAGTGACTACCCTTCTTGCCCAAGGGGCAATAGAAGAAGTTCCTCTTCTTCAACAGGGGTCAGGGTTCTACTCCCCCTTTTTTCTCATTCCAAAGAAAACAGGGGGATACAGACCCATCTTAGATCTCAGGGAATTGAACAAATTTCTATGCAAGGAGAAGTTCAGGATGCTTTCTCTGGGCACTCTCCTTCCATACCTTCAAAGTCAGCATTGGCTTTGTTCTCTAGATCTCAAGGATGCGTACACACATGTCCTCATCCATCCATCTCACAGAAGATTCCTACGTTTTCTTTCCCAAGGAAAATATTACCAATACAGAGTGCTTCCTTTCGGTCTGGCCTCTGCCCCAAGAGTGTTCACCAAATGCATGGCAGTAGTTGCTGCATTTCTACGCACTCTGGGAATATTTGTCTTCCCATACCTGGACGACTGGCTCATCCGAGCCCCATCTCAGTCAGAGACCCAGATTTCTCTGGACCGCACAAGGCGCATTCTGCAGTATCTGGGACTTGTGGTAAATCTCCCAAAGTCTCAGCTCACCCCTACTCAGTCCCTAGAATTCATAGGGGCCTGGTTGGATACCACTACTGCAAGGGCTTACCTTCCTCAGGCCCGTTGCCAACGTCTAGTGCAGTTAGCCTCCCAGATTCAGTCAAAAAGCCACTTAACTGCCTGGGAGATGCTACAACTGCTAGGCCACATGGCTTCCACAGTGCATGTGGTTCCCTATGCTCGCCTACACATGAGAGCAGCTCAATGGACTTTGTCCACCCAGTGGACTCAAGCTTCAGGAGCTTTCTCAGACCAAATAGCAACCACCAAACGTCTCTTTTGGTCTCTCCAATGGTGGATGTCCACTCAAAATTTGTTGCTGGGGTCCCCCTTCCAACAGTTGTTGCCCCAAGCAACCCTCACAACAGATGCCTCCCAAACAGGTTGGGGAGCCCATCTACAGGACCTCTCCACTCAAGGCACTTGGTCCACACAGGGGACCTCCCTTCATATCAACCACTTGGAGCTTCGAGCAGTTTTTCTAGCTCTCAAGGTCTTTCATACCCTCCTCAGCTACAAGACAGTCCTCATTCATACGGACAATCAAGTAGCCATGTTTTACATAAACAAGCAAGAAGGAACTGGCTCTCTGTCACTTTGCAATGAAGCTTTAAGATTGTGGGCCTTCGCCAGAGAGCATCAAATCCATCTCCTGGCAGTATACCTCCCAGGAGTCCAAAACTCTTGGGCAGACAGACTCAGTCGAGTTCTGCTTCCACACGAATGGTCCCTGAACATGGATCAGGTACTCAGAATCTTCCAAGAATGGGGAACCCCGGACATAGACCTCTTTGCAAGTCCGTGGAATGCCAAACTTCCCTGGTTCTGTTCCAGAATTACGTGTCAGGGAGTTCAGGCCAAGGATGCCTTCCTCCTCCATTGGGGTCAGGGCTTCCTGTATGCATTTCCACCCATTCCCTTGATTCCCAAGACTCTGTTCAAACTCCAGAGGAATCAAGGATCTATGATCCTCATAGCTCCACGCTGGCCACGCCAAGTGTGGTACCCTCTACTTCTACATCTCTCCCAAGCCCCCTCTCTGGACTTGGGAGCTGCTCCAGACCTTCTGTCCCAGGAGGAAGGGACTTTGTGGCACCCAAACCCCAAGTCCCTACACCTCAGAGCTTGGTTACTGAAGGCCTAGACCTTCAAGACTGGAATCTTTCTCAACAACTGGAATCTTTCTCAACACATAAAGGGAGCCGCCGACGGCGGGAAAGCCTTTCCACCTCTCCACCATCTTCTTCCCCTGATCGGGGAAAGCAACGCCGCCAGGCCATCCGGCCTGCTTGTGAAAGCCCTCCAGCCCAGTCGGGGCTGTGCGAGGGGGAGGAGCAGCAGCAGCGGACCACATAAAGGGAGCCGCCGACGGCGGGAAAGCCTTTCCACCTCTCCACCATCTTCTTCCCCTGATCGGGGAAAGCAACGCCGCCAGGCCATCCGGCCTGCTTGTGAAAGCCCTCCAGCCCAGTCGGGGCTGTGCGAGGGGGAGGAGCAGCAGCAGCGGACCACATAAAGGGAGCCGCCGACAGGCGGGCCCGCGCCTGGTCGGGCCCGCGCCTGAGGGCCCTTTGGCGTGGCCCTTAGGCGGGGACTGAGAGAAGGAGCACCAGAAGAACTCTTGCCATCAGCGGCACCTATCCTCAGTCGGGAATTGAGCCTCCGGCAATAAGGTAACAGCACCAGCTTCACTCACCCAATTCGGAGCTAATTGTATGGACTTTTAAGGGATACCATTGCAAATAGTGATCATTGTGAGATACTGCTACCTATGATAACTACCCCTATTACACTGTTACTATGGGATACTGTTGCCAATAGTAATTATTGTGAGATAATGTTGCCAGTATTGATCATTGTCAGATACTGTTGCCAGTATTGATTATTGTGAGCAGCTATTTCAGCAGTAATTATTGTAAGATAATCTTGCCAGTAGTAATTTATTGTGAGACACTGTTGTGAGTATTGATCATGGTGAGATACATTTGCCAGCAGCAATCATTGTAAGATACTCTTGCCAGTAGAAATCATTGTGAGATAATGTTACCAGTGATGATCATTGTGAGTTACCATTGCTAGTAATATTTACCCACGGCAATCAGTAGTAATTACCGCTTCCTGCATTGCTATTACAAGACACTGTTGCCAGTAGTAAATACCCTTCACTGTTGTCAGTAGTAAATACTCTTCTTGCAGCTTGTGATACTATTAACAATAATAATTTCCCTCCCTCCAACTACATACCTCCAACTACTTCCCTCCCACTCTACCCATTACCTCATAAAATGAACAAAATGTCTTCTACTAAGATTACAAATCTCCTTTTCACTCTCTTTTTAATAACCCTCCTAACTCAACACATATACACTTACAAAACCAACCAAAGTCCACACAATAACATCCCAATCATCTACAATCATATCCGGAACCCTTATAATAATTTCCCAATCACGTACAATCAATACCAGAACCCAATATATAGCTCTACATACACAAACTCTCATAATCACCACTCGCGCCACACTTCACACAAACGCCATCACCGCCTCATCCAAATAAAGCAACAACCCATAAGCGATAAAATTGACCAAAATGACAATACAAACATCAAATTACAACTCATCCTAATAAACATACGATCCATAAGAAACGAATACCTATAATTAATGACATAATTAACGATACATCCCCTGACATTATCTGCATTACTGAAACATGGCTCTCACCTACAGACACTATACTACTAAACCAGCTAACCACATATCAATATGACATTTTCAATTGCCAAAGGAATATAAAAAGAGGAGGGGGTGTAATGATTCTCACCAAAAAATTACCTAAAATTCACCCTAACAAACCTAAATAAATATAGATGGAATAGACATCGTTAACATAGAAAATAAACCATGGCTCTCACCCTCATCTACAGACCCCCATCATCCGATCAAAAAACCTCACCCCTATCCTAGAACTTGCATGTACAGCATCACAAAGCAAACCACTTTTACTCCTTGGGGACTTGAACCTTCCATCACTGAACCATTCACAATCAGATAACTTCATAGACACTATGTCACAAAGGGGGTTCACACAGATAATACATGCCCCTACGCACAAAAAAGGTAACATACTTGATGTAATTTTCCTCCCAGCCACACTCTACAATCACTTACTACATACCACTCTGAGTATAACTGAAGTACCCTGGTCAGACCATCATCTAATCACAATCCAGCTACCAGCACAAATCCCAAAAAACAATGGGAGCACAACTCCACATACATCACGCTTCGCACGCTTTGACAAAGACACATTCCTCGATAAAGTACTACCCGAACTAGACACAAGCTCACCAGACATCAACTCAACCATAACACATTGGAATCTAACCATTCAAAAGCAGCTGCCCACACACAAGTCTTACACAAACAAACAAAAAGACAGAAAAATGGTCACAAAAGAGCTGACAAACTAAAAAAAACAACTGAGGAAACAAGAAAAGAGATGGAGAAAACTAAAATCTGATGAAAACAAATCCCAATACATGCTCTTACTTATGGAATACAAAAACGCAATTAACAAATCAAAAAGAGACTACCACTCCAAAGTAATAAATTCTTCCATCAACCGCCCAAGGGAGCTATTCGCGATAGTAAAAACTTTAACCAAAACCAACAACACCGAACCTAAACAACAAGCAATAAATATACAAACACTAGCAAAACCATTTTGCGGAAAAAACTAAAAAACAAAACACTACCTCAACTCCTGTATCATCAACACAAAAATCTCACATGAATGGACAAGTTTCCAATTGGTAGAACAAAAACAACTCCTCAAAATCATAACTATGATAAACACCACCACTTCCCCACTCGATCCATGCCCTGTGTCATGGATTAAGTGTGCAAAAGCTGAATTGGTGGTAAATATACAATACATCGTTAACCAATCCCTTTCACAGGGCATCATGCCTGATGCCCTAAAACTCACAACACTCCGACCAATAATAAAGAATAATAAGCTCGACTCAAATGACCCGAATTCATACAGACCCATAGCCAGCATTCCATTCATAGCCAAAATAATAGAGAAAACAATTCAAATTCAGTTACAAGAACACATTGATGAACACAAACCTCTTGACTCACACCAATTTGGTTTCCGCCCATTCCATGGAGTATAAAACCCTCCTAATCACCCTTATGGACTTCCTCATCAAGGGCACTGATGACAAACATCAAGGCTTCTTACTCCTTTTTATAGATATCTCTGCCGCCTTTGATAACATTAATCACATGACACTGATCAACAGATTAGAAAACCTAGGTATAGGCGGGGGACTGTCCTTAACTGGTTCAAATCCTATATTTCACATAGATTAATACGAGTCCAAATTGACCAACAAGTATCAGAAACATTCCCTCAAGGACAGGGAATACCCCAAGGATCAGCCCTTTCGG
The DNA here is from genome assembly GCA_033557465.1 of Ichthyophis bannanicus. Lineage (NCBI taxonomy): Eukaryota > Metazoa > Chordata > Amphibia > Gymnophiona > Ichthyophiidae > Ichthyophis > Ichthyophis bannanicus. Next base: position 499,948,681 of record CM066035.1, read on the forward strand.
CCCTCTTATTTAACTTGTACCTGCAACCGATAACAGACATATTTAAAAAACACAGGATTAACCATTTTATATATGCCGATGACATCATGTTAGCTATCCCCATAAATGCTAAAAACCCTACATATGACTCGCTATCCAAATGCATGGCTGAGACCTCCTCCTGGATGGAAACTAACCACCTTATCATAAATCTCAATAAAAATGAGGCAATGTTTGTGACAAGACCTCCCATGACTGAGAACACATACACAGAAAAAATTTCAATCTACAAAACCTCCATACCCGTCAGAAAACAGGTAAAATACTTAGGAGTAATAATAGACCACACCCTCACCATGCTACCTCACATAAAAAACAAATAGTAAAAACCATCTTCTATAAACTCAAAACTATTCAGCACCTAAGGCCACTTCTTGAAACACAAGACTTTAGATCCGTAGTAAGTACACTGATCACCCCGCACTTCGACTATTGCAATAGTCTCCTAATAGGCCTCCCCCAAAAGAGCGTATACCTTCTCCAAAGAGCACAAAACATCTGTGCAAAGGTAATCTCTAAAGCTCGCCTAACTGACCACGTGACCCCAATACTACTGGAACTCCACTGGCTCCCTATAAACAGCCGAATCAAATATAAGATTATCCTAACAACCTATAAACTTATAAATGACATAACCCCTTCACACCTATCCACATTACTCCAATCTCCAACATCGACAAGGACCCTCAGACAGAACGCGGCCCACTCCCTCATCACACCAAAAGCCATCCGTAAAACTAAGAATTCCACTAGCTCCAGAGCATACTCATTCACTGCCCCTACACTCTGGAACGACCTCCCTATTTGAACTTCGCACCATAAGAGACCTCACCCAATTCAGAAAAGAATTAAAGACCTACCTATTCACTGAACACTTCGAAATCCCCTATTCCCCCAAGACCAGCTCCACAACACAAACATGGTCACACATACACAGACTCCCTTAATCCCCTAACCCAACAATGTATCCACAAGACTTTCCCCCCTCCCTCACACCTGAAGACGAAAAAAAAGGAACTAAATTCCAGCACCTACACCAATTCCTGCCCCACACACCACACACACCACACACTGTAAATATTCATTTGTATAAAGTTTAATATGTTTGCTTTAATACCTATAAATGGTATATTTACTGTTTAATGTAAATAGTTGATTTCTATTGTTCTATGTTCTATGTTCTATGTAAAATGTATACAAACTGTGTACATGACTGTTGACTTGTTATATGTAAACCGCCCTTGATCTCTGGAAGGGGCGGTATAAAAGAAATAGTTAAATAAATAAATAAATAAATAAATAAATATCCTCCATGCTTCCAGAAAACCTTCCACCAGGCGTTCTTATGCTTTTAAATGGAAAAGGTTTTCCATTTGGTGTGCTGAAAAGGGTCTTGACCCTCTAGCACTACCTTTAAATTCTCTGTTAGACTATCTCCTGCATCTTTCCAATGGAAGCCTTAAAACAAATTCAGTAAGAGTCCATTTGAGTGCTATTGCAGCATCCCTTAAGCCCATCAATGGACAACCTATTTCCTCTCATCCTCTCATTGCAAGATTCATGAGAGGCCTAACTTTGACTAAACCTCCCATTAGGCCTCCTCCGGTGGCATGGGACTTAAATTTGGTTCTTGGCCAGCTTATGAAGCCACCTTTCGAACCCTTAGCCACTACCTCCTTGAAATTTCTTTCCTGGAAGGTTATTTTCCTCATTGCAGTCACTTCAGCTCGCCGCATCAGTGAACTGCAGGCCTTAGTGGCTTATCCACCTTATACAAGGTTCCATCATGATAAGGTAGTCCTTAGGACAAATCCTCACTTTATGCCTAAAGTGGTCTCACCTTTTCATCTTAATCAAGAGGTACCGTATATTTACCTGTCTTTTTTCCAGCTCCTCATGCATCCAATGCAGAGAGGAATCTTCATACTCTGGATTGTAAAAGAGCTCTTGCTTTTTACTTACACAGGACACAGCAACATAGAAAGTCTTCCCAGCTTTTTGTTGCTTTTGATCCTTCTCATTTGGGACTTCCAGTCTCCAAGAGAACACTGTCCAACTGGATTGCTCAGTGTATTTCTTTCGCCTACCAGAGCAAGAACCTTTCTCTGGAGAGCCATGTCACAGCTCATAATGTGAGGGCCATGGCCACCTCTATGGCTCATCTGAATTCTGTGTCCATCGACCAGATCTGTCGAGCAGCCACCTGGGCCTCGGTTCATACCTTCACAGCCCATTACTGCTTGGACAAGGACTCCCGCCGGGATGCCTTGTTTAGTCAGGCTGTCCTCAAACACCTGTTCCATTCTTAATCAACTCCTACCCTCCTTCCCTGGATGGATGCCTGAGATCCATAGGAGGAAGTAGACCCCTTCCCAGGGTCTCATATCCTTGGGGATCTCCCAGACATCTAAGCTAGGGAGTCCCCATATGTGAAGACTCATTCCTGCTTGTTCCTGGAGATAGCACAGTTACTTACCTGTAACAGGTGATCTCTGGGAACAGCAGGAATAAGTCTTCACAACCCTCCCACCTCCCCTAGGAGTTGTACCTCTTTTCTGTCTTTCCTTTCCTCTCTCTCTCTATTGTCTCAGCTTTAAACTCGAACTGAGGAGAGCTGGTCATGAAAGGCGGGAAGGCAGTGCGCAGGCGCAGTGGGATGCTCCCAAAAGCTTTCCTTTTTGGGAAGCTAGGGAGCGTTCCCGCGCAGGCTCCGTCGGTACCGACGTACCCATATGTGAAGACTTATTCCTGCTGTTCCCAGAGATCACCTGTTACAGGTAAGTAACTGTGCTTTATATGCTTCTGAGGTTTTTTATTTCAGTCTTGCTTACTGCTTGGGAAGTATCAGACTGGCTTTTCAGTGCTGTCCCAGTGTATATATGGCGTGATGATATAGAAAGTTGCTCATGTCTGCCTCTACCTGTTGGCAAGGAAGCTTTGCACCCCTCCAAAGAGGTTAAGAATCCCAATCTCCCCGATTGGGGTCCTTGGGCCCTTGGGTGGTGCTAGCATGGCCGTTTCGGGGGCTAAATACCCCCATCTTGCCCATTCATCCTGGAGTTCCTCTGGGAGCCTGGCCTTGTGCCTGTGGGGTGAACTGGGAGGCAGAAGAGGATTCCCTCATGTCTGGAGGTGAGTCTGAGGATGAAGGGGAATGCTGCCTTCAGTATCATCCTGCTAGGCTGGTCTAGACAAGTGGGTTGTGTTCCTCTATTAGCAGAGGTGGAGACAGAGAAAAATCCAGTCTTCTGATGACCTTATCCTGTACTATATATGAAGCAGTTAGAGGGCATATAACTCAGTATTCCTTATTGTCCCTCCAGTCCAGTTCCAGTACCTGTGGGTTGTCTCACCCCTCCAGCAGCTTGGAAACTGAGCATGTCATATTTTCATGACATTATCCTGGATAGGCAGCTGGTACCTCTCTCCAGCCCCCAGTATCTCAGTCTCTAAGCAGTTGGAGGGTATGATTCTCTTTGACTCACTGAAGGGACAATTAGGAAAACAGTGTATTTGGTAGATGATTTCAAGGGGAGACATTTTAACTAGCTGGCAGTGAGCAGTAAAGTTTGGGGGGGGGGAAGGGGGGGACTCCAGTAAAGAGAGAACAATATTTTTGGTACCCCACGTTACATCCCATGGGACTTAATCAAGAGTTGGACCTCTCTGTGTTTTTATAACACCCCCTTGGTGTTCCCTTTATATAATGCTCTCTGTGTTTTATTATGTACTTATTTATTTATTCATTTATTTTCATGGGACTTGAGTTTTAGGTTTTTAACTTATGTCTTCTCTTAGTTTTTGAGTCAACTAATTAAACTTCATGCCTCAGAAAAAAGGCTGAATTCTATATGACACAATTGTATCCCCTGGCACCTGCATCCCTTGAGACCCCCCCCCCCCCCAGCCATCCCTTGACCATCAACCGTATGAAGAATTGATTAGACATACCAATTCTCTTGTTTTTTGGTCTGAGTAGGGACTACCCTCCCTCCCTCATGCTCTTCTTTGGGTCTGTTTAGGTTGTTCCATTATTAGCTAATATATGATGATTCGGAAGTTCGATTTTATAGGGATGACTACTTTTATTATTTTTTTAAGTAGCACTATTTTTAACACGCATGTGATAATACATGTTTGTAGATTAGGGTGTAATGAGATGCCAGACACCAAGATTGGAGAGGATGAACTCGTGCTGTTTTTATCATTATTATTTTGAGAAATTCTATTGTTTTTGGTTTCAATGATAGATTTAGTCGAATGGCAGATACATTGTTCATATTTAATTTTACTATTGTTACCATTGTCATTTTAAAGAATCATTGTTATTTTAAAGATTTATTTTTAGCATTGTTATTTAAAGAAACCTATTGTTTTATGTCACTGTGAATGAATAGGTCATGTCATATCTCATGTCACAACATTAGGATGAGCCGTTTCAATGAGACCCCCTCCTCTGTTTTTATTTGAACGTGAAGAGTAGTGTCCAACATGGTTTCATACGACACAATTTGTAGATTATAGCTAGTATATATAATTTATAATTTTAGTGTTTTATCCAAGTTTTTTTCTGGTATGAAATTTTAATATTTTATTTTGGACGCGAGTTGTGAGTAGCGCACAATATGATTTCATGCGGCACAATTTTTATATTACTAGCATATGTAGTTTACATCTTAGTGTCTTATTTAGGTTCTGCTTGCCTTTATCACGAATATGGTAGGACACTCTTGCACATCACGGTGGATAATTCAATTTGTGTGAGGGATCCTGTGTCTTTCATTTTGATCTAGATATCAATCTTTTATTTTGGGTTCTCCCAATTTGAAAAGCACAAGTGAGATTTGAATGGACACAAGTTTTTAATATATTATATCAGGCATGTCCAACTTCGAAAAGATTGTGACCTACTTTTTCCGGCCAAAAGTGCCGGTGATCTACCACCATGAAAATTAAGTTTCAGATTAGTTTCAAATTAAATTTTAACCCAATAAAGCTGGAGGATCCCCCCCCCCCCTTTTTAATGATCCTTCTGTCATTTACTTGAATGTGATCAGCTGTTAAGCAAATTAAGCAAAAACAAAACAGAGACGAAGATCCAGTAAGAACTGCGAGGGGAAATGGAAAGTACATTTTTTCTTAAAGTTTTATTGAGTAATAACTTTAACTGTCTTAATAACTTTCTTTAACTTTTATTGAATAATTTGTGTTAAATTTAGGTTGAGTATTGATCCAGGCTGATCTTGCACAATCTTTAATATTTCGCTCTTGCTCATTAGTGAGATGTCTGAGCCTGCATTTCATCCACCAGCTTTTTGAAGTTGGGTGAATATTGCGTGAGGTCCAGTCTCAGGGAATCCTGGAGATGTTCATCTGTCATTTTGGAACGTTGTGTACTCTTTGTCATTTTCAGATGGGAAAACGCAGATTCACACAAATAAGTTGAACCAAAGCAGGAGTGTACAGCTTCACTGCATCTTCTCAAGTTGGGAAATTTGTTTTTAGGCACTAGCTTCCAAAACGATTCTTGCTTAGCATGGGTCTTGAGAAAAATGTCAATTTTAAGGGTTAATATTTTGTTTTCAAGAGATGGCTTGTTCAATGAGTAATTTTTACTGATAGCAGCTGCAGTTTCTTTAATGTCCACCTCTCCTTTGAATGGGTATGACAAGTACTCCACAACTGTTCCAATTTTTTGGAAGTCACAGAATTTATTTTTGAATTCCTGGATAACAGAACAGATTTCTGTCACATGCTTCTCGTTCTGAAAAACAAAATTTGGATATTGTCCCAGATGGTCCTGCGTATTAGGAAAATGATCAAAAGTGTTTGCAAGGTCAATCATCATTAGCTCAAATTTGCTCTTGTAGGATGAAACTATACTCATCTCACCAATGCATTTGTTTTTACCTTGTAGTTCAAGGTTCATATCACTTAATTTGCCTGTAAAGTCAGCGAGAAATGCCAGATCACATAACCACTCCTCATCTTCCAACTCTGCTTGGTCATCTCCCCTCTCCTTCAAAAAACTTCTTATTTCATTCAGCAAATCACAAAATCTTTGCAGAAATTTGTGCTTACTTAGCCACCTTACATCTGTGTGCAAAATGATTTCCGCTGCCCCTTCATCAAGAGTAAGATTGAAAAGCCTTCTTTGAAGTGATCTTCCACGAACTGAATTTACAATTTTGAAAGTGATGTCCATGACAGTCTTTGTATTGAGTCTCTTGCTTGCCAAAACTTGCTGGTGAATGATGCAGTGGTAAGAAAGGAAATCTGGGAAGTCGTCATGCTGTCTACAGAGGGCTATGAAACCGTTAACCTCACCTGTCATTGCTCTTGCTCCATCAGTAGTGATGGAAACAAGTCTATGCTATGGAAGATTACACTTTGTCACAAAAGAATGGAAAGAACTGAATATTTCCTGACCGGTAATTCTCCCTTCCTTAGCAGAACTCCAGTCCAGTCCCTTTACTCCTGGGTTGCGCAACCCTTCCAGCAGCTTGGAGGCTGAGCCCATCATCAATTTGATGATGGTGTAGCATAAATACCACTGGCACCACCCCTAGGCACCAGTATTCTCAGCCTCCAAGCAGCTGGAGGGTTCCTGTAAGCCAGGAGCTTACTGGAGTTTAGTTTTGTTATCTGTACCTTTTGATTGCTTTTCTTTAATTTCTTTGTTTTTCTGTTTACATTAGTTGGGGAGTTCTTACTCCCGTGCAGTTAGAACCGCTGCTGCCTTAAGCCTTTGAACCATCTCTCTCTCTCCCCTCCTCCCTCTCTCCTCCGGTCCTCTTACCGGTGCCCTTTGGAAGGAGGGGGTTTACCTTTGCAGTGGGGAGGTTTGTGCTGCTCTCCTCCTGCGCGGTCTGCTGGCTGCCCCACGGCCCTGCCTCCAACCTCATCTGCCTCTCGCTGAAGCCCCGGGGGTGGGCTGAGCGCTAGAGGCAGCACCGCTTCGCTTTATTCAGCTCCTCCGCCTCGCGCTTTCAGCTCCGGTCCCGGCTGAGCGCTAGAGGCGGCGTCGGGGGAACGAACTAAACTCCTCAATTTTGGGGAGTCCGGGGCCCGGCGGTGAGGACACTTCCGCCGGCCGCAGGCCCTGACTCCACGTGGCTGCGGCCTGCCACGTGGAGTCTATCAGGAGGCAACGGATTTCAGCGTGAGGAACGGCACGCAGAGTTGTAGGGCAGCGAAACCGCAAGTATAGAGGGGTATTTGCCTTTTTAAGGAACAGGTTGAATCCTAATTATAAAGTTAAAAGTGTATATATACATATATTTATATATTTTGTTATATATAGTGCCGTTTCAGCGTTTGGGGGAGGAGTGCCCTTTTTTTGTTGGAAGTTTCTTTTCCTTTGCTCTGCTGTTCATTTATTTCATTTATTTAGCAGATTTCTTTGATTTAGGTCAAATTTCTAGGGGATTTTAGGCCGGCCTTGGAGTTTCCACTAGGTGGGCTCAAAAAAAAAAAAAAAAAAGAGGGAGGATGACAGGCAAATTACGGTGCCCGTCCTGCGGCACGCGTAGGATTGCGGATTCAGAAGCTGGGATCTGCAGGGGTTGTGCGGCAGACGCAGCTTCTGTGGAGCAGGAAATTCAGTTGACCATGACCCAGGCCCTTCAGGGGTCTCAAGGCCTCCTGGAAGGGGGAGGGGATTCTTCGTCCACCCCTCCTTCTACCTCAGCTTTACCGGTTCCTCTCCAGTCCCTTCCCCCTGCTGCCAGCGGGGCGGAGGGAGGCTGGGAGTACTTTTCTCCCGAATTTGTCCTGCTATTACACAAAGCCTATTGTATGCGTCAGCAAGGACTCATGGAGTCTTCGGTGGTGAAAGAAAGTGGCCGGGCCGGTCCAAGGAAGACAAGCTCCCATAACCCCGGAGTCCCTCCCAAGCGCTCAAGGCTAATGAGTGAGGAACCCCTCACGTCTCTATCCCCGATCACTCCGGAGGAGGAGGGCTCAGACAGAGATGTAGGGGAGGAAGAGGAGGAGCTTGAGGAGGGAGAGATCCCAGTGGAGGAGCAATCCCGAATAGTTAGAGTATTTCGTCGAGAGGAGCTACCAGCATTAATAAATGAGTCACTGAAGGTGCTCAATATGGCCTCGGACATTCCTGCAGAGGAAGAAGCATTAGAGAATCCTTGAATCCAAGCCGTCAGGAAATCACAGAAAGTATTTCCGGTCCACAGGGTGGTGCGCCAGATGATCCAGGAAGAGTGGAACCAACCAGAGTCAAGTTTAAGGGGAGTCCGGGCCATGGCCCGTTTGTACCCTTTACCGGAGCCAGACAAAGATCTGCTGAAGTCCCTAAGGGTAGACGCTGCGGTGTCAGCGGTGACAAAGAAGACGACCATCCCGGTCGAGGGCAGCGCAGCGCTTAGAGATAGTCAGGATAGAAAGCTGGACACACTGCTGAAGCAAGCCATTGTTGTTAGTGCCCTCGCCCTGCAGGCCTCAGTTTCAGGGACGTGGGTAGCAAGAGCCTGTCTGAGGTGGGCTCAACTAACGGATGGCGTCTCTGCCGACACGCAGGCTAGTTCTGCTCGGTTAGAATCTGATTCCGCCTTTCTAGCAGATAGCCAGTACGACCTTATTAGAAGTCTAGCAAAGAATATGGCCTCGGTGGTAGCAGCCAGGAGATATTTGTGGCTGCGCAATTGGGCAGCGGACCCCTCCTCGAAAGCTCGCCTGAGTTGCCTTCCTTTCAAGGGGAAGCTGCTATTTGGTGAAGACCTGGACAAGTTGGTTAAAGACCTAGGCGAGTCTAAGGGAGGTAGGCTCCCGGAAGATAGGCCTAAACAAGGCCGCACGATGGTTCCGGCTCGCAGTCAGCCTAGGGACTTTCGTAGGTTTCGGTCGGCCAGACCGAACTTCTTTCCTAAGGGTCACCCCCCCCCTAGAGGGCAAGGCTTCAGAGGGTTTCGAGGGGCAGGAAGAGGTTTTGGCGCCCCCTCCTCCTCCTCAGGCCCCGGGAAACCTCAATGAAACAACGGGGGCCCAGGAGAAGGGCCTGTTGGTGGGGGGTCGGTTAAGGCAGTTCCTTCCCGCCTGGGCCCGAGTCACATCGGATCAATGGGTACTGGAAGTGATCCGAGAGGGGTACGCTCTCGAATTCTCAAAACAAGTCCTTCCAGCCTTTATTCAGTCTCCCTGCGGCCCTCCAGAAAAGAGGGCAGCGATAGAGGACACTCTTTCAAGGCTGATCGCGCTGGGAGCGGTGGTTCCCGTTCCGAGAGACCAATATGGTTCCGGTCGATACTCAATCTATTTTGTGGTACCAAAGAAAGAAAGATCCTTTCGTCCAATCCTAGACCTAAAGCAAGTCAATCGCTGCCTCTCGGTTCCTCATTTCCGAATGGAAACCCTGAGGTCGGTCATTGCAGCAGTAAGACAGGGGAAGTTCCTGACTTCCTTAGATTTGACGGAAGCATACTTACATATCCTGGTCCGAAGATCTCATCAGCAGTTCCTGAGATTTGCAGTACCGAGAGGTCATTTTCAGTTCCAGGCCCTTCCCTTTGGCCTAGCAACAGCCCCCAGGATGTTCACCAAGGTAATGGTAGTTGTGGCCGCGGCTCTTCGCAAGGAGGGAATTTTGGTACATCCCTATTTGGACGATTGGCTGAGTCGGGCGAAGTCGGAAGCGGAGAGTCGTACAGCTACAGCCAGGGTGGTGGAATTCCTGGAGGAGTTGGGTTGGGTCATCAATCGAGCAAAGAGCAGATTAATTCCCTCGCAGGAGATCGATTACCTCGGAGCAAGATTCGACACCAGGAGAGGAAGAGTTTTTCTGTCGAAGCAGAGGTTACGAGACCTGAGAAACCTGGTCTCTCTCTTCATTTCAAGACGAATCCCCACCGCCTGGCATTACCTACAACTGCTGGGCACCATGGTGGCGGCGATAGATGTAGTACCGTGGGCCAAGGCACATATGCGACCCCTTCAACGCGCCTTGTTACGGCATTGGTCCCATCAGCATCATCCCTTATCCATGCAACTGCCCTGTCCTCTTCGGGTCAGGAGGGCTCTTCTCTGGTGGAAGTGCCCAAGGAACCTAGGATGCGGGATGCCTCTCGATCCACCCCAATGGATACAGCTGACAACGGATGCAAGTCTAGCAGGCTGGGGTGCGCATTGCGAGGGCCAGTTCGCACAGGGAAGCTGGACCCCGAGGGAATCGCGGTGGTCCATCAACAGACTAGAGCTGAGGGCAGTAGCACTAGCACTCAGAACTCTCGAGCCCTTGGTTCGGCAAAGGGCAGTCCGCGTCCTTTCAGACAATGTCACCACGGTGGTCTACATCAACCGCCAAGGGGGAACAAGCAGCCCTTCTTTGGAGAAGGAGGCGGACAGCCTTTTACAGTGGGCCGAAGCCCATCTATTGGACCTGTCAGCGCAGCATGTGGCTGGGGCAGAAAATGTGATGGCCGATTACCTCAGCAGGTACAAGATAGACCACGGAGAGTGGGAACTAGCGCAGGAAGTGTTCAACCAAGTGGTAGTTCTTAGGGGGGCGCCGATCATGGACCTTATGGCGCGCTACGAAACAGCCAAAGCAAGCCGGTTTTTCAGTCAAAGCAAGGAAAGGATGTCAGAAGGCTTGGATGCCCTGGTCCAGAAGTGACCTTCGGAAGGTCTCCTGTATGTGTTCCCGCCCTGGGCCCTCATAGGGAGGGTGCTAAGGCGAATAGAGGCCCACCAGGGTTTGGTAATTCTCATAGCTCCGGATTGGCCTCGTTGCCCGTGGTATGCAGACCTGGTGAGGCTAACGGCTCATTGCCCTTGGAGTCTCCCCGACAGAAAGGATTTGCTACAGCAGGGTCCAGTTCGGATGCCCTACGTGCATCGATTCTCGCTTACGGCCTGGCTATTGAGAGGGCGCGGCTCCAGAAGCAAGGTTACTCGGGTTCGGTAATTTCGACTCTGCTGAACACACGAAAACGCTCGACCTGCCTTTCCTATATCAGAGTTTGGCGCATATTTGAGGCATGGTGCGCGGAACATTGGAAGAAACCTCTAGCAGCCTCGGTCCCGGAGGTTCTAGAATTTCTGCAAGCAGGCTTCGAGAAGGGTTTAGCTCACAGCTCATTGCGAGTTCAGCTAGCAGCCATTTCTTGCTATAGGGGAAAGGTCCGGGGCAAGTCTCTAGGGGATCACGCTGATGTGGGTAGGTTCCTGAGGGCGGTCAAGCGGTTACGGCCCCAGCAAAGATCAGTTATCCCCCCTTGGGACCTAAACCTGGTATTGGATTCCTTAAAACTTGGATTCCTAAAAAACTTCTTATTTCATTCAGCAAATCACGAAATCTTTGCAGAAAGTTTTGCCTACTTAGCCACCTTACATCTGTGTGCAAAATGATTTCCGCTGCCCCTTCATCAAGAGTAAGATTGAAAAGCCGTCTTTGAAGTGATCTTCCACGAACTGAATTTACAATTTTGAAAGTGATGTCCATGACAGTCTTTGTATTGAGTCTCTTGCTTGCCAAAACTTGCTGGTGAATGATGCAGTGGTAAGAAAGGAAATCTGGGAAGTCGTCATGCTGTCTACAGAGGGCTATGAAACCGTTAACCTCACCTGTCATTGCTCTTGCTCCATCAGTAGTGATGGAAACAAGTCTATGCTATGGAAGATTACACTTTGTCACAAAAGAATGGAAAGAACTGAATATTTCCTGACCGGTAATTCTCCCTTTTAAAGAAATCATTCTAAGTAGTTCTTCTTTAACACTAGTCTTCAGAAACCATCCGGATAAAGACTAGTAACTGGGCTGTCTCTTATGTCTGTAGATTCATCCAGTTGGAGTGAGAAAGCAACACAATTTGAAACATCCTCCAACAATTGTTCAGTTGTGTCGCCACGCATCTTTTCTATTTGCCGCACGACGGTGTTTCTTGACAGTTGTACATCTTGAATAGCAGCTATGATCTCTTTCTTATTTTTAAATCCTTCAAAAAGATTGTCAGCTTCTTCATGAAAACAATCTTTTACAAATTCCCCTTCAGTGAAAGGTTTGCATTTCTTTGCGATCAGGTTGCTGACCTTGAAAGATGTTGTGGTTGCATTGACCGAATGTGACCTTGGCTTCGCCATCAGCTGTTGCTGAGTAGCCAATTTAGATTTAAGTTCTTTGAGCTTCAGTTCACAAATTTCACTTTTGGGTGGAAAATCAGCATCAAACTTATTGCTATGCAGAGCCTTATAATGATGATCCAGATTACCTTTTTTGGGCAAGGATACTGGGGCATTACAAATTAAACAACACTTGTCTTTCACCATGATGAAGAAGTAGTCCATCCCATGCATCCTGAAAGTGGTAGGTTTTGCTCTTCTTTGGAACACCCATCTTCATTAATTGGCCTACCACAAAAAAGTACATACCTACTCCAAAGAGCCCAGAACATCTGTGCCAAAGTAGTCACAAAAGCCCGCCTAGTAGATCATGTAACCCCAATAATGCTGGAACTGCATTGGCTCCCTATAAACAGCAGAATCAGATATAAAATCCTCCTAATCACATTCAAGCTCCTGAACAACACGCCCCATCATATCTATCCATGCTATTACATGCCCCATCAGAATCAAGAACTCGCAGACTAAACGCAACACACTCACTTGAAATACCAAATTCATTCAAAAAAACTAAAAAATCCACCAGCACCAGAGCCTTCTCATTCACTGCCCCCATGCTCTGGAATAATCTCCCAATAAACCTTCGGATCATAAAAGACCTCACCCAATTTAGAAAGGAACTCAAGACATACCTTTTCTCCGAACACTATGAAATCCCATATCCCCAAGTTCAAACCACACACCATCCCCAAACACTCAAACACAAAGCCCTAAAACCACACTCAACTACCCACACACATACACCCACCACATACTCCCACCACATACACCCCAAAATACTCCCAAGAGATGAAAAAAAGGAAATAAATTCCTCCCCACACACACATATCAAAGGTAGAAAACTCTGACTACCTATAAAAAGGTAGAAAAACTCTGATCAACACTACGCTACAGAAACTTATTAATGTATATAAAATGTAAATAGTTTCGACAATTAATGCACAGTTATTTGTATAAAGTTACAATGTTATAAATCTCTGTTAATAACTATTATCTGTATAAAGTTAAAAAATCTCTGTTCCATGTAATGTATACATTAGTATACAAATTTGTTTACTTGTTCCATGTAAACCGCCCCTGATCTCTGGAAGGGGCGGTATAGAAGAAATAGATAAATAAATAAATAAAATAAAATAAATTATACTGGGGTGGCTGGATGTAAGAAGGCCAAATCTGCTAAGTTAGTATAAACAGTGGCTGAATCTGGTCCAAAACTGTCACTGTCCCAAAGTATTAAAGATCAACAGGAACTGAAGACCTTTGAATGATGTGCAATACAAGGACTGGAGATGCCAAAACCACACATGCAGTTCTAAAAGTAAAAATAAGAATTCATCATACTGGCACCAATCAAATACCACCAGTCAATCATCAAAAAAACTCAAACACCTGTCCAGCAAAACATATAAAATCAAATACTTCGAAAGAAGTTCAAATACCACCACACGCGATTTAATAAATTCTGCACACAATGTAGAATCAACACAAAGGCTAGGCAAAATAAAATTGCAGAGGCAAGCAAAGGTCACAGTGGTTTGAACCAATTCAAAGGCAAGGCATAGGCAAGTTAGAACAAAATTGGAAAAGCCCGCCAAAATCACCAAATTCTTGACACTTTGTTGTGTCTGCCTGAAAACATTTAATGAAAGCGAACTATAAAGCGATCAACGACCAGCACATGACACAACTAATACGGTAAGTGTATTCAGGTAAAGCCCGGGCGAATGGATATCACCCGGTATATATCACACTTCTAAGGGGTGTTGGGGTGTGGGCAGGAATGGGTGATTCTGAGAGGCAGGAGACCATGTATGACGCCGGGCCGGTGGCGTCTCATCGTGGGGCACGGGCAGTGGCCCCCTGGGGTACCCACAAACTATTGCACGAAAGCAACAAGTGCCCCCAATACACCCGCAGGCAAGATTCCCGCAGGCAAGGAAAAAAGACAGGCAAAGGATCAGCAGTGGCAGCAAGCCCTGGGCAGACGACCTGCCAGCATGTGGTCTCTCCTAGCGACGGGGCGAGCTGCTGGAGAGATACAGCCAAGTGGGGCTGGCGATCTACCTCTGACCCCTCCGATCTACAGGTAGATCGCGATCTTCCTGTTGGACATGCCTGTATTATATAAATGTGTGTTTTGTTAGATACAGTGATTCGTTTGAAATAACAAAGTGTCGTCATTACTATGTCACATTGCACATGTAGTTAAAAGATATCAGCGTGAGTCTCTCTCTTTTCATGCTTGTAAGTGAGGTAAGAGCCACATTGACTGCATTACTTTATATTGCCATTTCCATGAGATATGGTATGATCATTAAGTTAGATGTATGAGACCTGCATTTTGGGATTTTATTTTAGCTTTATTCTGATATATACATGTTTGCTTTGATCTCCTCTAGTCTCCGGTAATGATCGGCTGTAAGATCCCGTACCTAAGCTCAGCGTTCTTGTAAGACCATAATCACAGATTTTTAGGATTAGTTATGATGTTAGAACAGCTATCTTTACATCATTATTTCATATTCTAACAAAGATTCCTTATCGTCCCTCCAGTCCAGTCCCACACCTCTGTGTAGTGTACCTCCTCCAGCAGCTTGGAGACTGAGTACGTCATCCTTTTGATGACACCAGTGTACTTACACAGCTGGCACCGCCTACCAGCCCTATTATGCTCAGTCTCCAAGCATCTGGAGGAGCTAGTGAGCCAAGGTGCTTGACTCACTGAGGAGACATAGGTTTAGGATTTTTTTCCTGTTTTGGCAAGGTTATTTCTTTTGTCCTTGGTTATTCCTTATCGTCCCTCCAGTCAAGTCCCGCACCTCTGGGTAGTGTACCTCTTCCAGCAGCTTGGAGGCTGAGCCTGTCATCTTTTTGATGACACTAGTGCACATATGCAGCTGGCACCGCCCACCAGCCCCAGTATGCTCAGCCTCCAAGCAGCTGGAGGAGGTTGTGAGCCAGGGTGCTGGACTCACAGAAAGGAAAGTAAGAAGATAGGTTTAGTTAGAGTTTGCTTTTATTTCCCCTGTTAAGTTGCAGGATTCTTTGTTTTTAAAGGCAGAAGTAAAAAACAAAACAAAACAGAAGGAACAGAGAGAATCTGGGGGACAACAGGACTGAGGGGAGGATATTCCTTCTTCCCCCTCTCCCCCCAGGATTTTGGGGGGGGCGGGTTCTGTGGGGGCCTTCCTCAGTCCGAGACTTCTGGCTGCTCCCGAACCCAATATCAGGTGAGGAGCCGCTGCAGGGGCTGCAGTTGCTTGACAGGAGTGAAAGCTGGCAGCCCCGAATCCCCCCCCCCCCCCGCGCAGCGCCGATGCCAGGAAGGAAGACTGAGTGCGAGGGGTAGAAAAGCCATGCAGCAAAGAGGCTCCAAGGTAAGCGTGGCGGGGGGGGGGGGGGAACGGGGCGGGGCGGAGGACAGCAGAAACCTCTAGCAACCGCCAGAACATGAGGAGACAGAGAGCGGCCTGCAGCTGCATGTTTGTGAGCCTGCAGCAGTGTGCGAAACTCCCCCCACTGCATTTAGGTGTGATTTCTTCTTATTTAGGCCCGCATGTGTTTAACCCCCTGCTGTGTTTTGGGTGCTTGGGAGAGGCAGCCACCGGAGAATAAAGCAGGACAGAGCAGCCTCTTCTTAGGGGGCTATTTGCAGTTTCTTTTTCATTTCAGTTTCAGTTAATTAGATTTTATTTTATTTTAGTTCAAGTACTCTGGTGCTCTGTGCCTGAGCCTGTGGAGGTGCACTGTGCCGGGGATCCTGTTACATACCTGGGTACAGATTGAGGGAGTTCCTTGGGGGTGCCCCCAGCCTTTCCCACCCTGCCGGCCAGACCGCAGTGCCTGGTAAAGGATGTGAACCCCACTTAATCCTTAAGCATTCCTTGTGTTATTCAGCTCAAAACCTATTCAGTGCACAATGACTTGCTGCAGACATGTGGGAAAGGCCTAATCAGATAGGCCATTGTTGTTGCTGGGCAAATTTCAGAGTGCTGTGTGCCTAGTCAGGTGATCTAAAAGGAGACATTGTTACTTTCTTCTGAGAAGGTCTGATAGAAAGTCAGAGACAGGAATAAGTGTTAAAAAAAAAAGTTGCTGAATATAGGTTTGTAGCAGCTACAGCTCTGTGGAAAACAGGAAGTACCTGCATACAAGAAATGTATGTAATTTGAAAGATAGTGGATAGGAAGCAAATGAAATCCTTCCATCTGTCTATGGTCAGTGAGTAACCTGACATGATCATCTCTTGTCTCTTAGCCCAGAATATGTACTTATTAAATCTGTAGTATTGCTTGTAAGCTGTACTCCCTTATAGCCATTTGTAGTATTAGAAGAAAAATGTAAAATTTACTCGGAGAATGTGTCAGTTTGATTGGATCAGGGCAAGGGCCATTTCATATCTTTATACAACACTGCAGCGCAATCTAAAAATCCTCAAGATATGCAGTCCCCGATGTGGTGTGATCTCGGAGGCAGGTGTCTGCCTAAACTGCACGCAATAGGTGGTCATGGGAGCAGGACCTACAGGATGAGATGAGGCAGGAGAGTCCCTCCCGGTTGCAAGAGACCCTGGGGGCAGGGGGTGCCATGTTACCTTCAACGGATCCGGTCCCTGTACAATGGCTGGACCATCCACCCCTCAAGCCCAGGGAGTGATAGGGCTCCGGGGGCAGTTCTCACCGGAGTTTGTCTTACTTTTGCATAAGGCGTTTTGCCTACTAAGTGGCTCCTCGGCCCCGGAACACAGGGCTAAGAGGATGTCAGACGCAAAAGAGCATGAGTTAGGAGCAGTGGTGTCTAAGCGGGCTAGAGGCTTAGAGGAGGGGCAGCAATCGCCTTTGTCAGGGGAGCTGGATAGGGAAGACCTTGACACAGAGCTAGATCTACCGGAGGAGTTGGAAGAAGGCGAGATCCTAGAACAGGAGGATCAGGCCCGGATTGTTCGGGTTGTCCGCCTGGAGGAGCTACTGGTGCTCATCTTTATGCTTATGTTTGTGCAATTTCTCAATATACCGCCCAGGCCAAAGGCCATCAGGGCAGTTTACAATCACTACAAGCAGGTACTGATACAAGTCCTTGTCCCCAAAGGGCTCACATTCTGTGTACCTTGGCGACCCTCAAGGCTCTGAATATGCCTGCTAACCTCCCGGCAGAGGAAGAGGCACTGTAGGATCTGCTGTTCCAGGCAGTACGGAAATCGCAGAAAGTCTTATCAGTACATGGAGTAGTAGAACAAATGGTCCAGGATGTGTTGGATCTGCCAGAGGTTGGCCTTAAAGGGGTGCAATCCATGATGTGCCTATACCCGCTGCCGGAACAAGAATGAGCTCCTTTGATTGCCCAAAGTGGGCGTAGCGGTGTTGGCAGCAGTAGAAGAGACCTTGACTTGTCTCCTGCAGCTGAGAGCTATGGAACTGGTTTCACGAGGCCAGTACGTCTGCGGTCGATGCTTCATGTATTTCATTTTGTCCAAAAGGAAGGTTCCTTTCGCCCAATTCTCAACTTTGAGGGCATGAACTATGGTCTCCAGATACTGCATTTTCACAGTAGTAATGGCAGTAGGAAACAGAGATTTTTGGTGACTCTCGATCTCACAGAAGCGTATCTGCATGTTCCCTTCCATCCAGAACATCTGCAGTTTTTCCGCTTTGTGGTGCCAAGAGGCCATTTCCAGTTTTGAGTGTTGCCCTTCGGTCTAGCGATCACCAAGGTCAGGGTGGTGATGGCGGAAGCTCTCCACAAGGAAGGGGTTCTCGTCCACCCGTATCTAGACGATTGGCTGATCCAGGCAAAGTCCAGGGACGATAGCGAAAAGAGCAACAGCGCGGGTGGGAGAGTTCCTTCAAAGTCTCAGTTGGAGTCAACCTGGCCAAGAGCCAGTTACGGCCGGAACAGGAGCTAGAGTATTTGAGAGCATGCTTTGATACCTGCGTGGGCAGGAACTTCCTGCCGGTTTGCTGGGCGCAGGAGCTACGACAGTTGATACGGCAGATCCTGAAGAGGGCAAGACCATCAGCGTGGCTTTATCTACAGGTTCTGGCGACCATTGCAGCCACTCTCAAGCTAGTCCCATGGGCAAGGGTGCATATGCAATTGCTGTAGAGGGCTCTGCTCCGTCGATGGTCCCATCAGTCAACCCCTGTCCCAAGCACTCCCCTGCCCACGGAGCGCCAGGAGAGCCCTCAGTTGGTGGCTGCATGTGGAAGGAGTCCCTGGTGTGGGTTCCTTGGATGACTAGCCGGTCAGGTTGGAAAGCCCATCGCGAAGGACGCTTTGTTCAGGGACAAGAGTCGGCAGGAGGCTCTGTGGTCGATCAACAGGCTCAAGATGCGAGCGGTGACCTTGGCGCTAGAAAGTTTTGAGCCATGGTTGCAGAGGAAGGTGGTCCAAGTCCTCTCGGACAATGTGACCACTGTGGCTTACATCAACCAGCAAGGAGGCATGGGCAGTGCAGCCCTGGAGGAGGAGGCCGAAGGTCTGTTCGGATGGGCAGTGATTCGTCTCCAGGCATTATCAGCGGTGCACCTAGCAGGAGTTGTCAGCGTGATGGCAGACTACTTCAGCCGAGTGTGCATGGACTCCGGAGAGTGGCAGCTCAATCAGGAGGTGTTCGAGCAAGTGGTCCGCCGATGGGGCACACTGGTTATGGACCTAATGGCAAAGTTTGAGTCGGCCAAGACCTGCTGGATTTTCAGTAGAAGAAGAGAAGTCCAAGGGCCTAGATGCTCTAATTCAGCAGTGGCTCGAAGAGGATTTTCTCTGTTTTTCCCCGTGGGCACTCACAGGCCGGTTAGTGTAATGGCTAGAGGCGCACCAGGGGATTTGTGATTCTGGTGGCACCAGACTGGCCAAGGTGCCCATGGTATGCTGACCTGTTTCGGATACTGGCGGATTGACTCTAGTGGCTTCCAGTTCGGAAGGACCACTTGATGCAGGAGCTGCTTCGCATGCCCCAGGTGTAGCTGGGTTTAAAAAAGGTTTGGACAAGTTCCTGGAGGAAAGGTCCATAAGCCATTATTAAGAAGGGACCCAGGATATCAATGCTTGACCCAGTACAAGCATTGTGGAACCTGTGTCTTTTGGGAAAACTGCTAGGAACGTATGACCTAGATTGGCCACTGTTGGAAACAGGATACTGGGCTTGATGGACCTTGGTCTGACCCAGTATGGCATATCTTATGTTCTTATCAATTCTCGCTTACGGCATGGCTCGTGAAAGGGCGAGGTTGAAGAAGAAAGGATAATCAGGCTCAGGGATAGCGACCTTGCTACAGGCCCAGAGGTGGTCTATGAACCTGTTGTGCATCTTCGTAGGATGCATCTTTGAATCATGGTGCAGAGAGAGGCAGCCGTGCCCTTCCACTGCCTCCGTTCTGAACATCTTGGCATTTTTGCAATCCGGTTTTTATGGTAAATCATTTTTATTGGGCATTTCCATAACAATAAGAACAGTAATGAAATCAAAACAGTTACAGAGCAGCAAAACCTTGCGATACAACCCACCTAGCAAACCTCCCCACCCTCCCACCCGCCTCAGCTCTGCCTCCCAGGGCTGCCAATTATCAACAATGAACATCAACAAGTAAGAAAACGATAAGAGATACTTACATCATACATACATACACCAAGAAGCGGCTCTCAGCAAGGAGCCGCTGCCCATCCCCCCCCAGTACCCTACCCACCAACCCACCCCCCCTCCCCCCCGGCCCCCCCTTCTCTCCCCTCCCCCCCTCCCACAACCCCGACGAATAGACCAGTCAAGCAGACCAATCCATCCTCAACCGCCCGGCTACCTCTCATCCCCTAGAGGGTGGGATCTCCCAAGGGGCGCCACACCGAAGAAAACCGCTCCCATGCTCCTCCAGCCAGCAGCAGGGCCGTACGCTGCTCCATCCCCTTCAACTCCCTCATAGCTGCCTCCCACTCCCCCACCGTGGGCGCCACATCTTTAAGCCAGCCCCGCAATACTGCATAACTTAACAACCAGGAAACCCTTTGCACAGAGCCTCCGCCCGCTGTCCCAGAGAGGGGTTGCACTCCTTCAAAAGATCCAAACATACACCATTCAGGGGTTAGATCCACGGTAGTTTTGCAACCACTGCCCCAACCGGTGGGCCACCGCCACCAGAAACTCTGGATATGAAGACAAAACCAAAACCGTGGGCGAAGCCCCCCTTTTCCAGTTGACATAAGCCACAAAGGTCCGACGACGACAACCCCACCTTGGCGGCCCACACATTATGGACATATGCTCTCCACAGAAACTTATACTGAATTTCCTGTAGCTGCACTGCCTCAGAGAGCGCACCAATACCCGCAAATGCGCCGCGGAGGCGGTCAACAGTGGCCTGCGGAATCCCATCCCTCCGCCATCTCTCCTCCAAGCCCACCAGGCATCCATCATAGCCGGCGGGGTACAGAGCACGGAACAATGAACCCACAGTTACTTTCCCCTCCAGAGAAGCAAAACAACGCCAGCATTCCCGTCTCCAGCAAACAACCCCACAGACTTACGCCGAAGCGCTCCGATGTAATGGGCGAGCCTGCAGATAGAAGTAAAAATCCCGCGGGCCAAGTCGGTAACGCCCTGCAGCGAAGAAAAGGAGTCCACCTCCGTCGCCGCCGTCATCCGGAGATGACCAACAAAACGCAACCCCCTGGAGACCCCCATGCAGCTGCCACCCCAGCTCCTTGACCAGGGGGAAAGGCCGGGTTGCCACTCAACGGCAAGCAATCCGTCACCGCACTACAGACACCCCGACGTAAACACAACGCCGCCCACGCCGCGCGCAAGAGCTGACCAAAACACCGAGCGCCGGCACGTCGCGGGGAGGTGCTCCTTACCCCCCATGCACCAAGATCAGACGATGCCACGGGGCTGCCATCTCATCTCACAAAGCCAAAGGTACAAGCTCAGAAGCATCCTCCAACAGGTCCCGTAGGATACGCGTCCAACACACCAAATTATACCAGCGAAGCGAGAGCAGCCCAGCACACCATTCTCCCGGGCTTGCAAAAGAGTATTCAATGCAATGCGAGCGCGCCGGCCCCTCCAAAGGAACCGAGAGAGACAGATACTCAGCTGCCGCAGAGCACGGCGGGACAGCCACACAGGGACATGGCGTAACACATAAGCCCAACGGGGAAAACTCGACCATATTGAAGAGCGCTATCCGGCCCCGCAGGGACAAGGGCAAGGCCTGCCAGGCCCGCAACGGCGAGCCGTCCCCTCCAACAGCAATGAAATATTCACGCGGTACAAGCGATCAAGGCTCTCAGGGATCTGGATACCCAGGTAGCGGATCTGCCCCGACGCCCAAACCAGAGGGAAGGGGCCACACCACGTCCGGCGGCAACTGCTTCCCACGTCCAGTCCTAAAGATTTAGCCCTATTAATTTTTAGACCCGAGAAGGACCCAAAATGTTCGATGATCCGCAATGCCCACCCTAAAGAGACCTGGGGATTCGTCAAACATAGCAGTATATCATCAGCGAAAGCGCTAAGTTTAATCTCCCCGGCTGCCCAGGTTACCCCCGCCACCTCCCCTGGCCAATAGTTTCACTAAAAAGGGGTTCTAAATGTAGAATAAAAAGGAGGGCGACAGGGGGCACCCCTGACGAGTCCCCCGACGCAGAACAAATGGCTCCGACCTCACCCGGCCCACCATAAGAAAGGCCCGCGGTTCAGTATAGATTGCCCGGATCCACTCCACATAAGAACCAGAAAAACCAAATCGCGACAAAGCCTCAAACAGGTAAGTCCAGGAGACCCGGTCAAAGGCCTTCTCAGCATCTAGACTATAGCTAATAATAAAGGGCGATTGGCCTGGATACACCGCTCCTACTCAGGAGAATCTGCACAATATTCCCGAGCAGCCACTCTACACGCACAAAACCCGCCTGATGTGGCCCAATGATACGGAGAGGACCTCCTGCGCTCTCAGAGCTAGCACCGAAGCCAAAAATCTTCATATCCACATTAATGAGAGAAATGGGCCGATAGGAGGCCGGGTCCTCCGGGTCCTTCCTGCCTTGGGAATCAGCGAGACAGCCGCCGTCCGCATATCCCGCGGGAACCGCCCCACTCTAAACCTTCCAGATACACCGCCGCCAAGGTAGGGACCACCTGAGCATCCAGGATCTTATAGAACTCCATGCTATACCCATCAGGGCCCGGCGCCTTGTGCAACTTCCCCGCCCGGATCACTTTCTGAATCTCTGTCCCCGAAATCGGCTGGTTCAACAGCTCCCGTTCTTGCGTAGTCACTTGAGGCAGCTGGACCCCATTCCAAAAACCCCACGGGTCTGGTCTCCGTTCGCGTCCTCCGGGGTTATAGAGCCGCTCATAGAAACGGCGAAATACTGCCGCAACCTCCGCCTGATCGTACGTACTATACCTCCCTCATCCCGAATACGCGCTAACCCCCCTGGGGCCCCTGGCGATTCTCGCACCAACCGCGCCAGTAAGCGACCCGAACGGTTCCCAAAACGAAAAAAAAACTGATGCCGATAGTACTGCAGATCGAAAACCGGCCCGCTCTTGAAGAAGCCCATTCACCGTCGTTGGGTCTCAAGGTAGTCCCGCACGGCCCCTCCTCGCGGCCTTCGCACAGCAGCCCGCTTTGCACCTGCAAATCCTTCAATAAGCCGTAAACAGCTCATCTCATCAACCTGACGCCGTCGACGAGCGACATATGCAATCACCTGCCCGCGAATTACCCGCCTTCCCAGCCTCCCACAAGGTCGCCACCGAGGAGACACTGCCGTCGTTATTTCTCAAGAACTCACGCCATTGTTCCCGGACAAAATCCTGAAAATCCCACCCGCTGCCAGAGGTGCCGGGGAGGGGAAACGACCATCGGCCCCTGCCCGGCAATAGCCAGCCCAGGCCAAAGAGACCATCGCATGGTCAGAGACCACAATAGGGCGTATCTCAGCCCTGCGAACTCTCCCAACATCAGCCTGCGCACGAGAAGATAATCTATACGGGACCAAGTCTGGTGCGCCGAGAGAGATGCGTATAGTCACGCTCGCTACCATGCAGAACCCGCCAGACATCAACCAAACCACCGACCTGACAAAAGATAACCCACACCTTTATCAGCCCACCGACCCGCGCCAGCCCCAGAAGCAGACTTATCCAAAGCAGGTTTCGTGAGGAGCATTAAAGTCACCAGCAAGGATAACCGGTACCCGAGGCAAGCCATTAAGCTTCCGAGCGATAGTCTCAAAAAAACCATGAGAGTATTGATTGGGAGCATATATGCTCCCCAAAACCATTTCCTTCATCATTAACCTTCGCATGCACCCACAAGTAACGTCCCAGGGGGTCAGGGTCTTCACTGATGATCTCTACCGTTAGGCTCTTATGAAAGAGGAGTGCAACCCTCTCTTCCGCCCGCAAGGGCTTCTGCAGCACAGACACCCCCACCCACTTCTGACGGAGCTTAGCATGCTCAGTGGCACCCAAAGGCGTCTCCTGCAAAAATGCCACTTGGGCACTCGCTCTTTGCAGCGCTTGCAATACCTTAGTGCGCTTCACCGGGGTATTGAGGCCCCCCACATTCCAAGAGACAAAACCTATCTCAGGCCCCATTAGCCCCCATTGCCCACTCTAGAACAAGCAAACCTCCAGAAATGTAACCAACAGGGCGGGTACTGCCCAGCTCAGCACCCCCAACCCATCTCCACCTGCCCCAGGTTTCCAGCTCCCACTTAGAGGATACAGAAAATTGAAACGCAGCCGAGCCCTCCCACCTCCCCTCCCCAAACCCACAAGCACTGCAACCCCACAGCAACCCCCCACCCCAACCCCCCCCTTCCCAATAAAATCCAATCATACTACTCCTGGCCTCCCTCGCCAGGCCAGAGACTCACCTCAGTGCGCCACAGGGCTGCCCGCCCCACCAACCACTCCTATCCAGGCCAATAACCCACCCAGGAACAAACCCCCACCATACAGCCACTCAGACCACTCGCACACCCAAAGTTACAAACTAGAAGACCGTCTCCCAGGCGCAGTAGCACCAACCACAACCAGTAAGACACGGGATACAAGCCGTAGCAAGGCCTAAAAGCAAGGCACCCATCCTGACCCACACCAACCAGCCATACTCCTGCACACACGCATACAGCCCCAACCAAACCAGGCATTCATCCAAACGGTGCCAGAACCCAGAAGAAAATTAAGAAAAAGAAAGAAAAGACTCAGCATGGTATGGCATCCAAACAAAAGTCCACTGTCGAGGAGCCGTCAGCCATCAGACACCAGGGGATCACAGACCTCATCGCCGGCAGCATGACACAGGCTGGATCCGGCGAAACTGCGCTTGCACCTGTGTCTACTCACGGGTTGGCCCCAGTCAGGCCCAAGCTTGTCCAGGAGTAAATTTCGCCTCCTCCACAGTCGAACAGCACGTGTTGCTTCCCCTCGTGCTGCACCCGGAGCGTCGCCGGGAAGGCAAGCGTGAAGCGCACATGTCGCTGGAAGAGGGCCGCACAGGAGCGGAGAAAAAAACTCTTTCCTCTTCGCGGCCACCGAGGCCGAGTAGTCCTGGAAGAGCAACACCGCCGAGTCGTCCAATGATAGGCTGCGCTGCTTCCGAAAGGCCTGCAACAGCATCCACTTATGCTGAAAATTAAGAATCCGGGCGATAACCACTCGCGGCCGCTGCCGCTGGTCGCCTCGAGGCCCCAGGCGATGAGCACGTTCCACCTTTAAAAGCCCAACGGCTCCTCCAGCCCCAATGCACGTGGCAACCAGGTTTCTACCAGGTCCACCAACATAGCATCCGTCTTGGTCTCCGGGACGCCAACTAGCCGCACGTTGTTTGCGGCGGGAACGATTCTCCAAATCGTCCACTTTGTCAATGAGGGCTTCCAGCTGCTTTTGCATCCGACTGGCTCCCGCGATTGTTTCCCCTCCTCCTCCTCAAGCGCCGACACACCCGATGCTCGAGCTCATCAACTCGGTGGGTACATTCGGTAAGTGCCTCCGCTACGACTTCGAGCTTACTCAAGATGAGGTCAAATTTAGGCTCGAGTAACTTGGCGACCTCGGCTCGGGGCAAGCTCTTCCGGACCTGAATCCACACTCTCGCCACCCGGCGATCGGGGCACCGCCATGCTTGCTGAAGGGCCCGCTGCAGTCAGGGTCCCCGACTTCGGCACTTTTCCTCCCTCTCTTTTCTCGGCGGGGCAGGCATTGCTTGCAGAGAGGATCGCTCACCCACACTTCCACCACCACAGCACCTTACACACCGAGAGGGTTTGGCAGGGCTTTGTCGGGTTAGTCACAGATAAATTGCCGAATTATTAGCAGGGCAGCCCCGGAGCGAGCAGAGACACCTCTCACTCGCTCATGCAGCACGTGATCTCTCTGCAATCCGGTTTTTATAAGGATCCAGCTGCCAATTCCTTGAGGATGCAACTGGCGACAATTTTCCGGTTATCGCAGGAAAGTCCACTGGGTGCCATTGGGTACACACCCAGACATGCTGAGCTTTCTAGGGGTGGTGATCCACCTCCGTTTGCCAAAGAGGGCAGTGGTACTGCCTTGGAATCTCAATCTGGTGCTGTCTGGGGAACCCGTTGAGCCATTGAGTCGAGCTTTCCTGCAGGATTTGGCTCTGAAAATGGTATTCCTGGTGGCGATTTGCTCAGCAGGCAGGATTTCGGAGCTTCGGACCTTGTCATTCCAGGAGCCATTCCTTTCGTTCTCCAAGGAGAAAGTGGTCCTGCGCCCAGTACCTTCATTTTTGCCAAGGTGGTGTCAGCATTTCATGTAGATCAGGCCGTTTCCTTACCGGCTCTTGCGAGCACGGATGTGGGCGAGAGCGGGTATGGGCCGTGCCACTCCACAGCTGTGCCACCTGGATGGTAAGAGTCCTGCGAAGATATGTGTAAAGGGCATTGTCCTTTCGGAGATCGGACAGTCTGTTGGTTCTGTTTGGCAGGTCGCGCAAAAGTGAGGCGGCAGCTAAGCCTCCATTTCCAGATGGATCAGTGAGGCAATCACGTCGGCATACATCTTGAAGAGTAGAACAGTGCCGGCGGGGTTGCAGACGCATTCCATGAGGGCTCAGGCAGCCTCATGGGCAGAGTATACTTTAGTTCCACCGGTGGAGAGCTGTAGGGTGGCATACTTCTCTGAACATTTTCGCCTGGATGTCCAGGCAGCGGGGGATGCTCGTTTTGGATTGACAGTGCTTCAGGCTGGTTGTGCGGGTCCCTCCCATTAGTTTAACTGCTCTGATACATCCCAGAGGTGCGGGACTGGACTGGAGGGATGATAAGGAAAGAGAAATTAGATTTACCTGCCAATTGTTGTTTCTTGAGGAACTCCAGTCCAGTCCCGGAACCCTCCCTGAGTGCTTCCTGTGATGATCTGTGCACACCCCGGTCCTGAAGCTGGTTCCCTTGGTGGAGGAAGTGGTCAGGAGGAGCTGGGGAGGGGTGTGTAATCAGTGTTTGGGGGAGGGGCGGACCAGAAGTGCTGTCGGTTGCTCGCTTCCTGCTGGTTGGAGGTGCTCAGGTGCTCAACAGGTAGGCCTCTTCATCCTGGAGGGGGGGACAGGGTATCGTTCCCAGGGGATGGAGGGGGTACTAGTTTATTTAGACGTAGAAGTGTTTATTTATTTATTTACATTCTCTTATATACCGCGCTATTCTGCATCAGTGCGGTTTACATTGAACAAACTGAAATTACATTGAACAGGGCATTATAACTTGGAAATAACTATTTTACAGGGAACATGGGCTATGGAGAGTTAAGTGGCTTGCCCAAGACCACAAGGAGCACCTGTGGGACTAGAAACCCCAGTCCTTCCGGCCCAAGGTTGCTGTCCTCTAGTGGGATTTGAACCCCCGAACATTGTTCCTTGTAAAGTATACAGAAGTATACTAACTCTCTGTTCAATGTAAACCGCCCCTGATCTCTGGAAGGGGCGGTATAGAAGAAACTGTTAAATAAATAAATAAGTGTTTGTTTCATCTTTAACTACGTATTTGTTGCTCCTCTAAATCTGCTTTGTCAATAGGTACTGGGCCTGCTTGGCGATGCCAGCTCAATATGTACACTAGTATCATCAAAAAGATGAAAGGCTCAGCCTCCAAGCTGCTGGAAGAGGTACAATACCCAGAGGTGCGGGACTGGACTAGAGTTCCTCAAGGAACAACAATTAGCAGGTAAGTCTAATTTCTCTTTTTTGCTTTTTGGCTAGCTTTAGTAAAAAAAACAAACCCTCCTCACCCCTCCCGAAAAAAAAAAAAAAGAAAAGGGAGCCTTGAGGCTGGGAAAGAGGCAGCAACGACGAATATCCCCCTCCCCCCCTTGTAGCATGGGGGGGGGGGGGGTTGGTGGCAGCAGCATCTTGGGGTCTTGAGGCGGCTCCTGAACCCGGCACTGGGTGAGGAGCCATCGAGCAACCAGAGAACTACAACAGCTTCCTGGACAGGCCCCCCCCCCTCAGCGCCAAAGCCGGCGACTAGTGGCTGAGCGCAACTGGGCAGATAGCTGCGATGGTCTGCGGTCTAGAGCGACGTAATAGGGGCCGGACTTCAGAATCTTGCAGCGGGAGCAGGAAGAGCATGCTGATGTGGAGAGCTGTCTACAGCCGCATGGCAGGGCTTGCAGTAGCAGCACGGGAAAGGTAGAGGCGCACCTTTTCTTCTCTCGAGCTCCCCTCCGAGGCTGCGGCTTAGTCAGCGTTCCCCGCCGAGGTTTTTCTTTCCCGGGGGAGATCAAGGCTGCCTCTATTATTTAAGTTGTAGGGCTTCAGTTCCTATTCATTTTCTTTTTCTTTTCAGTTTCTTTCATTTTCTTTAGTTTAGTTTCCCTTTATTAAGTCTTTGAGGATGCAGGGCTCAGGCCAGATGCATAACAAGCAATCTACGGCCCTTACTGTCATGCCGGCCAAACCCCTTGCTGTTAGCTTTGCCCAAATCAGCGGGGGATGGGGAGGGGGCGGTCTCAGCGGCAGGTATTTGCTGGGTGCTGCCCGCATGAGACTGCTGCTGTGAAGCCAGGCCTGGAAAGTCCCTTGCTGTTGCGGGAGGCACAGGCCGCAGAGCGGTCCGTGCAAGAGTCTGTAGGGCCAGCTGCCAGGCCTTTATCCATCCCAGGACCGCCCCATTCCCCCTCACTCATGGGCCAGTGTCTTGTTGCTGGGCAGATTTCCAGGGCCGATGTGCCTGGTCAGGTGGTTCTGGAGAGGTAAGTGACAGTTGGTTGAAACACTGTAGCCTTTTTCTGAGAAGGAGTTTAAAAAGTGCTGAATAGCTGCAGTTTGGTTTTGTGAAGCAGGAAGCACTTGCATACAAGAAATGTATTTGACTAGAGAGACAGTGACAGTCGGTGGTTAGGAGACAAATTAAATCTTTCCATCTGTCTATGATCAGGGCGTAACCTGACATGACCATCCTTTTGTCTTTTGCACAGACTCAGTACATACCAAAGTTGTGATATGCCTTGTCAGGGCTTATGGCCATAGGTTTACATTTTTATTATAAGAAATACCTTTCTTGGAGAAGGGATCAGTCTGATTGGATCAGTGCAGTCTATTGCATATCTTAGGGATCTAGAAATCCGCAGGATTTACAGGACCCGATGGAGAACGGTCTCGGAGACAGGTATCGACCTAGACTGCACGCAAGAGGCCAGGTAATTGGAGCAGGGCCGGCAGAACATGACATGCAGTTGAGTCCCTCCCAGTCGCAATAGACCCTGGAGGCGGGGCGGTGCACCGGGTATCTTTAGCAGATCCGGCCCCCAGTCCCTGCATGAGGCCTGGACCATCCACCCCTCAAGACCAGAGAACCAGGTTCCCAGGGGAGTTCTCTCTGGAGTTTCTTACCTTTGCATAAGGCGTTTGGCTAAGTCAGCAGGGCTTGACAAGCAGCTCCTCAGCCCCAGAACGTGGGGCTAGGAGGGCGTCAGACACAAAAGAGCCCAAGTCGGGGGCAGTGGTGAACAAGCGGGCTAGAGGCCCAGAGGAGTGGCAACAATTGCCATTGTCAGAGGGGCTGGATGGGGAGGGCCTCAACATGGGTCCAGGTCTTTAGGAGGAGTTGGACGAGAGAATCAGAAGGGTGGCTCATCTGCAAGTTGCCTGCCTTCCAATTCAGAGGACATTGGTTTGTGACCAGCATCTGTCTAGAAATAAATAAATAAAAATAAGCCAGCAGAGTCTTAGATCGGGTCGGGATTGTTCGGGTGCTTCGCTGGAAGGAGCTGCCGGCATTCATTGTAGTGTCCTTCAAGGCTCTGAATACACCTGCTAATCTCCCGCAGAGGAACTAGTTCGGAGGGATCTGCTGCTTCAGGCGGTGCGGAAATCACAGAGTCTCTTCCCGGTACATGGAGTAATATGGCTGGTAATCCAGGATGAGGCCTGTCTTAAAGGAGTGTGATTCCGGATGTGCCTGTGCCTGCTATCGGAGCAAGAATGAGAGCTCCTTCGAATGCCCGGAGTGGACGTGGCGGTGTCGGCGGCAGTAGAGGGGGACCTGTCTCGTATCATGCAGCTAAGAGCCATGGTTCCAGTTCCATGAGGCTGGTACGACTTCGGTTGCTGCTCCATTTGTTGGTGCAAAAAAAGAGGAAGGTTCTTTTTGCCCAATTTTCGACCTTGAGTGCATGCACAGCTGCTGCTGGGTACCGCATTTGCACATGAAAACACTGACATCAGTAATAGTGGCGGTAAGGAGCGGAGAGTTCTTGTCATCTCTCAGCTATCACGGGGGTGTATTTGCACATTCCCATCCATCCAGAAAATCAGCAGTTTCTCCGTTTTGGTGGGACCAAAGGGCCTTTTCCATTTCTATTTTCATTTTCGAACGTTGTCCTTTGGTCTGGTGAACATCCCCCATACCTTATCTAAGGACTTGGTGGGGGTGACGGCGGCGGCCCTCCGCAAGGAAAGGGTTTTCGCCCACTAGTACCTAGATGATTGGCTGATCCAGGCAAAGTCCAGGGACAACAGCGAAAGAGCTACAATGCAGGGGCTGGAGTTTCTTCTCAGTCTCGGTTGGGTGGTCATCCTGGCCAAGATTCCGTTATGGCAGGCCCTGGAACTGGAGTAGTTGGGAGCATGCTTCGAGGTCCGCCGAATATCCCCCCCCCCTGCAGCTTGGGGGAGGTGTTTGGTGGGGCAGCATCCTGGGGTCTGCATGGGCAGGGTTTTCCTGTCAGATCGCCGGGTGCAGGAGCTACAACAGTTGATACGGCAGTCCCTGACGTTGGCGAGACCGTCGGTGTGGCATTAGCAGCAGGTTCGATGGACCATGGTGGCCACTTTTGAACTAGTCCCTTGGGCGTGGGCACACATGCAACCACTTCAGGTGGCTCTGCACCGGCGGTGGTCCCATCAGGGTCAACCCCTGTCCCGTGGGAGCCCTCTGGTGGTCGCTGCATCCCAAGAGTCTGGAAGAGGAGCGTGCTGCTTGAGTCCCTCAGTATGGGCTCCATGGATGACTGGTGCCAGTCTGTCAAGTTTGTGATGGTCGCTTAGCTCAGGGACTGGAATCTTCAGCAGGCCCTGGGGTCGATCATAGGCTTGAGAGGTGAGTGCTGTCCTTGGCACCAAGAAGTTCAGAGCCTTATTTGCAGGGCAAGGCAGTCTGAGTCCTCTCGGACAATGCAGCCACGGTGGCTTATAGCAAATGGCGAGGAGGCATGGGGCAGTGCAGCCCTGGAGGAGGAGGCCGAAAGGCTGGCCGGAGTCTCCTCTCAGGCCGTTATCAAGGCACTCGTGGCAGGAGTCGATTATGTGACAGTAGTCTAACTCAGCCGACTGCTCATGGGCTCTGGAGAGTGGCAGCTCAACCAGGGGATGTTCGAGCCGGCTGTTCGCCGATGGAGTACTCCAGGCATGGAACTAATAGCAACATTTGAGTTCTGCCAAGGCCTTTTGGGCTTTTCCGCAGAAGTGGAGAGAGGATGTCCAAGGGCCTAGATGCTCTATTCAGCAGTGCATTCAAGGGGGGTCTCCTCTATGGTTTTCCCCATGGGTGCTCATAGGCTGGGTAGAACAATATATTCGTGAGTGATATTGCCTAAGGGCTGAATGGAAAAGTCTGCCTTTTTGCAGATGACACCAAAATTTGCAACAGAGTGGACTTCCCTCAGAGAGTGGGGAACATGAGGAAAGATCTACAAAAACTGGAAGAATAGTCTATGCTTGGCAGTTAAGATTTAATGTGAAGAAGTGCAGTGTCATGCACTTCGGAAGCAGAAATCCAAGGGTGAGAGGGGGTGAGAGGTTGGTGTGCCTGGACCAGGAGAAGGACCTTAGTGTGATTATTTCTGAGGATCTCAAGGTGGCAAAACGGTGCGACAAGGCAGTGGGAAAAGCCAGGAGGACGTTGGATTGCTTACAAAGAGGAATTACCAGCAGAAAGGAAGAAGTACTAATGCCACTATATATGTCACTGGTGAGGCCTCACTTGGAATACTGTGTTCAGTTTTGGAGACCATATCTCACAAAGGATGTAAAAAGACTGGAAACTGTTCAGAGGAAGGCGACCAAAATGATTTGGAGCCTGCGTCAGAAGCCTTATGAGAAGAAACTTGAAGACCTAAATATGTACACTCTGGAGGAGAGGAGGGATAGGGGAGATATGATTCAGACCTTTAAATACTTAAAGAGAATTAATGAACAAACAAACCTCTTCCAAAGACGGGGAAGCTGAAAAACTAGAGGGCATAACATGAAGCTGCAAGGGGGTAAACTGAAAGGCAATGTCAGGAAATACTTTTTCACTAAAAGGGTGATGGATGCTTGGAATGCCCTCCCGATTATCTAATTTCTCAACAAACAGGGGTGTCCTACAAGGAGCGGTGGGTTCACCCCTAAGCAAAGACATGGGGAGGGGTGGCCTGCATGGAGCGGCAGGTGCACCTACTCTTGCCATCTTACTGAGCAGACTAGATGGACCATACTGGTCTTTATCTGCCGTCATTTACTATGTTACTATGTAACGGATAGAGGCACATAGGGGGATTACTACTTCTGGTGGCAACAGACTGGCCGAGGTACTCGTGTTAGGCCAACTGGACTTGGATGCTGGCGGATTGACCATGACGCTTTCCGGTTCGGAAGGGCCTCTGGATGCAGGGGCCGCTTTGCATTCACCAGGGGATCCATTCGCGACTAGGGCATGGCTGGGCAAAGAGCGAGATTGAAGTAGAAAAGAGTTTTGTGCTTGGTGAGAGAGATGTTGCTACAGGCCTGGAGGACGTCTAGGAGCCTGGCGTACACCCATGGGTGGCGCATCTTTGGAGCGTAGTGCATAGAAAGGTGGGCGAGCCCTTCCACTGCCTCGGTCCTGGACATCTTGATGGTCTTGCAATCCGGTTTTGATAAGGGCCTACTCGCCAGTTCCTGGAGGGTGCAACTGGTGGCATTTTCTGGTTATCACCGGGAAGGCCAAGGGTGGCATGCTGAAATTTCTAAGGGCGGTGTCCCACTACTGTCTGAGGAGGGCAGTGGTTCTGCCTTGGGATCTCAGTCTGTGGCTGACAGCACTGTCTGGGGTATCCTTGGAGCCATTGAGCTGAGCTTCCTGGAAGGATGGGGCTCTGAGAATGGTGTTCCTGGTGCCATTTTTGCTCGGCAAGCAGGTTTTCAGAGCTTCAGGCCCTGTTGTGCTAGGAGCCATTTCTTTCCTTCTCCAAGGAGGAAGTGGTCTGGCGCCTGGTACCTTCATATTTACTCAAGGTAGTGGCAGCATTTCATGTGCTTCAGGCCGTTTCCTTGCCGGCTCTAGCGAATGCAGATGCGGGCCCTGCCTCTCTGAAGCTGCGCCGCCTGGATGTTATGAGAGCCCTGCGAAGATAGATGAGTTAGGCATCATCCTTTACTAGGGTGGACCATTTGTTTGTTCTATTCTGTTTGGCGGGCCGCATAGAAATGATGCGGCAGCTAAGACCTCCCTTTAATCTGGATGCAGGGGCCGTAAAGTGAGGTCTTAGCTGCTGCATCACTTCTGTGCGGCCCGCCAAACAGAACAGAACAAACAGATGGTCCGACCTAGTAAAGGATGATGCCTAACTCACCTACCTTCGCAGGGCTCTCATAACATCCAGGCGGCGCAGCTTCGGAGAGGCAGGGCGTAGAGCTGTTTGTCGCATGTTTATCTACTGACTTGTTGTTCCTGTGAGTCTGCTTTGTCAATAGGTATTGGGGCTGGTAGGTGGTGCCAGCTGCATAAGTACACTGGTGTCATCAAAAGAATGACGTGCTTAGTCTCCAAGCTGCTGGAGGAGGTACACTTCCCAGAGGTGCGGGACTGGACTAGAGTTCCTCAAGGAACAACAATTAGCAGGTAAGTCTAATTTCTCTTTGGTTTGCTTTTAAATTCATAGTGAAATCTTAAAAATAATAAGAATGGTGAAACAACGGACATACAGAGAATCTCTTTGATTACTATGCAGGAGATTCTCTGCAGCCGTGGCATATGCGATCCACTGCAAATTATGTAGATGATCTAATGTTCTAGGTTTTTATGATCTAATTTGAGATATAGAGGTTTGATGTGGACCATACTTTTAAAATAGAGATCCCAATTGTGGGTTCGCCTTCTAGGGAGTGGAGAATTCCCCTTGATCTCAGAAACTTGTCTATGAATTGTCTTGGTTCAGGTGGATGATTTCTTATTCTTTTTCTTTTCTTCCTTTTGTTTATGGATTGCATTGTGCTCTTTTTAGACTTTTTGAAATACAATTAAATATGGACCTAAGTGTCTCCTGTAAGTGGTGAGTCCACTGTTTTATATACTTTTTCTATACTATTTAATATGGAATGTACTATTATTTTTAATTAGTAATTCATTATGTTTTTGATAATTGAAGTTTTTTAATAATTTCACATAAGATATGCGGTATTTATTATCATTTGATATGCTTTTATATTATTTGTTCACTTATTAACATATCGAACTTTCTATACTTCCTTATCCATTATTTTTTATGTATACTATTTATATATGTTTACATTCTTAGGCTCTTTTTTGGCATGCACATTTTTAAATTATTTATATTTCAAAATGCTGAACATTGCTGTTTTATTGTTGCTTATGTAATTATAATTTATTGTTTCTGTATGTGCATGTTTTATAATGTTGAAGTTCCCTGAAGAAGGCCACAAGGCCGAAACACATGTAGGGCAGACCTGGTGACACTCAATAAAGCTCTAGTCCTCCAGTGGCAGTTTCTCCTGCTCCTTTTTGCTTCTGTGGTTCTGCAGAGGAGGCACCCTCCCTTGCTGTGCGTTCACATGGAGACATTATGGTCTGTAATTGTGGTGGTTCGGTCAGGGGAGTATTTAACCTCACTCGATCTCACGGAAGCCTGTTTGCTTATACCAATTTGAGACGACCGCCACTTCGCAGTTCCTATGGAGCATTTCCAA
Organism: Ichthyophis bannanicus; assembly: GCA_033557465.1. NCBI lineage: Eukaryota > Metazoa > Chordata > Amphibia > Gymnophiona > Ichthyophiidae > Ichthyophis > Ichthyophis bannanicus. Next base: position 499,983,261 of record CM066035.1, read on the forward strand.
TTTCGGGCTCTACACTTTGGGCTGGTGACGGTACCTCAAACTTTCACCAAAGTCATGGTGGTGGTGGCCGCGACGCTCCATCAGGAGGGCATTCTGGCACACTCTTATTTGGACGATTGGCTCATTCTGGCAAAGTCCAGAGAGGAGAGTAAACGTGTCAAGGAGAGTCATCACCAGTCTACAAAACCTCGGCTGGGTAGTCAACTTTGCTAAGAGCTGCCTTCGGCTGTCCTAGGAGCTTTCTTCCAGATGAATCTTGGATGGGTATCGCTGCCTTTCGACAGGGCTCGCAAGCTACAGCAGCAGATACAACAGTTCCTCCACATGCAGGAGCCTAGTGTGGCATTACCTGCAAATCTTGGGCTCCATGGTGGCCATGATTGAGATGGTGCCATGGACTCAAGCACATATGCAGCCTTACAATGGGCATTTTTGCGGAGGTGGTCAGCGCAGCATCATCTGCTCTCGCGCCCACTGACACACCCGGCAGGGGTCCGGAGGGCCCTCAAATGGTGGCCGCAGCCCACAAAGCACCCAGTGGGGATACCTTTGGAGATATCGCAGTGGATAGCAGTCACCACGGATGCCAGTCTCTCTGGCTGGGGGGGTGTACTGTTAGACTAACATTGTGCAAGGGCTGTGGTCTCCAGAGAAGAGTGTGTGGCCTATGAACTGCCTAAGAGCGGTGTTCCTAGCACTGCAGGAGTTTGTCCATTCTGGAAGGGAAGGTGGTGAGAGTGTTCTTAGACAACACCATAGTGGTGGTATACATCAATTGGCAAAGTGGCACAGGCAGCCCGCAGTTGGAAAGCAAAGTGGACTACTACTGGACTGGGTGGAGAGTTATCTGTGGGTGCTCTCCGTGGTACATGTGGCTGGCAAAGAGAACATGGCGGCCGACTATCTCAGCAGGGTGTGCATAGACCCCGGCAAGTGGACGCGCAACACGACAATGTTTGCGTAACTGGTTCGGCACTAGGGGCAGCTGATCATGGATCTCATGGCAACCTTCCAATCAGCGAAGGAATCTCTGTTTTACAGCAGAAGAAGAGAGCATATGTCGGAGGGACGCGACGCGCTAGTGCAACCATAGCTCACAGAGGGGCTGCTCTGTGTTTCCCCCTGGGCGCTAATAGGCCATGTGATACAGAGGATCGAGGCGCATCATGGGCTAGTATTACTGGTCACCCCATATTTTTTTAAATTTATTTTATTGGCCGAGACGGCCATGGTATGCCGACCTGTTGCAGCTGGTGATCGCTTCCTTCTGGCATCTGCCAGCAAGGGAGATCTGCTGTTGCAAGGTCCAGTCAGGATGCCTCAAGCGGATCGATTCTTGCTTAAGGCGTGGCTCTTGAGAGGGCTCGGTTGATGCAACAAGGCTACTCTGCCTCGGTGATTGCAACGTTGTTAAAGGCATGTTGACTGTCCATTTCTCTGGCATATGTTCAGGTATGGAGAATTCCTATCTCTGTATCAAATCTACGCTTCTGTGCTTGCTTTTAAAGGTGTCTGTGGAGGCTTCAGACTTCTGCCGCTTGGTGGGGCATTTCTCGGGTACAGAAGCCGAACTGTTAGTGTTTGCAGTCTTTTCCTGCTATTTCCCTTTTCATGCTTGCGCTGTAGGTGTGTGCTACTGGTGCTTGGCTGTGCATTGTCCTAGCGCATATTGGCACACATGGTACCTGTGTGCGCAGGTATACACAGTATCTATGTGCATTCATTGTGCACCCTCTCTTCAAAGCGCAGTAACTCTGCACTCTTGGTGCACACGTTATAAGCATGGCTTACTCCAGCATGCTTTAGTAGAACAGAAGGACTTGTATCAGGAAGCTGCTTTGATCGACGTAGGCGCTGCTCTTCTAGGAGGAGTCTCTGTCTTTCTACCCTCCCTCTTCCTCTTTGGCATGGTGGCTGCTGCTCATCACTTAGGGGGTCGTTTTGCAGTTGGTGGACATGGATTTCTCTTCTGCTTCTTCAGCTCTACAAATGGCATTGGGGTTGGCTTCTGGAAGAGACAGTGCTCCTGCTTGGGATCCCTCTGCTAGCTCTTTGGAGCTTAGCCTGCCAGAGCTTACTCAATGGGATTTCCCTGTGTCCAGCTTATTTCCTGTTAAAGGGGTGGCCAAGGCAGATGGCACATCCCAAGCCTCTAGCCTATCAGCTGCAGAATTATTCTTCTGCTTTCTTTAGAAGGCATGGTACTTCTGGACTGGCAATAAGGGCTCTTCGGCCTCTGGGCCCTTTTGCTCCTTCCCCTCTGCATGAGGGCAGCCTATTGATGTGGGGCAGACTGAGTCCAGGAGGGACCCCTCTGCTGAAGCGCCCCCTGGAGGAGGATGAATTCAGGTAACTTGGATCAGTTCTCTGCTGCTCCGGGGGATTGCACAGTGACACCACATGTGAAGAGGATGAGCCTCTGGGTGCCAGACAACCAGAATAATTCTCTCATTATTGATTTGTTTCAGAAAGAGTAACTGATGGCTTTGATCAAGTTTCTTCTGCCCTGGGGCTCTCGGAGGCTGGGTTAGCAGAGCAAGAGCCTCAGGTGCATCCTCTCTTGCAGGGGGGCAGGAAACCCTCCAGGGCTTTTCCCTTCCTGGAAGTTCTGAAGAACATGATATGCATGGAATGGGACTCGCTTGCTGGCCCATTGAAAGGGGAGAAGAGTCTTGGGTCGGCTCTACACTTTTTTTCTCAGGAGGACCTGGTTGCCTGGATAAGGTTGCCAATGGTGGGTGTACAGGTGGCGGCTGTTAATAAGCCCATCACCATTCCAGTGGAGAGTGGTGCAGCCCTCGAGGATCAGTTTTCAACCGCCTCCCTTATTCTTCTAGCAGTTGTTTGCAGAGGTCTTAAGGCTTGTGCTCTGCTCTATTTGATGACACTTCATTGCTCCTGGAGTCAGCAGCAGCCTTTTTGATGGATGCCATGTACGATTTGGTCTACTTGGTGGCCAGAAATATTGCCTTTTCTGTGGTGGAACATCACTGGCTTCGGCTTGGCTATTAGGCAGCAGATACAGTAAACATAGAAACATAATGGCAGAAAAAGACCACATGGCCTATCTAGTCTGCCCTTCCATATCAACTAGAATAGTCCCCTTTTTTCTTTAGAGATCTTCTGTGTTTGTCGCATGCTTTCTTGAATTCAGATACTGTCCTCGTCTCTACCACCTCCACTGGGAGATTATTCCACATATCTACCACTCTTTCCATAAAGAAATATTTCCACATATTACTCCTGAGTCTATCCCCTTTCACCCTCATCCTATGTCCCCCTTGTAGCAGAACTTGTTTTCAGTCAAAAGAGGCACTCCTCTTGTGAATTAATGCTACAGAGGTATTAAAACATCTCAATCATATCTCCTCTATCCCACTTTTCCTCTAACATATACACTACATTTTAAGATCTTTCCCCGAGAACAAGCAGAAAGTCAGTCCTCACATATGGGTGATGGAGCCCGCATGGAAGTATCTCCCCAACTTTCAAGGAAAGCCTTTGGGACATGCACCACGCACGTGTGGTCCACTTCCTGCCCAAGGGTGCCACCGTGCCTCAGTCTCTTTTTTTCTGCGAAGCTCTTCCGACATTGTCCTTTTTTCCTCGGAAAAAAATCTGCTTTTTTTTTATAGTTAAATTTTGTATGGTTTGCGTACTGGTTCCTTCTCGCCCCCAAGTCAGCTCGCTCTGCATTGCGTCTCGGGTTCATCTATCCATTTTCCACTTTTTTCATTGAGGTCCGCCCCATCTGGCATTCATGCCCTTTTTCAGCCAAAGGTCTAGACCCTTGCCAGGAGGCAGGGACCAATACCTCGGTGCCCCGCAAAGCCAGAGCCTCCTCAGAGTCCCGTGGTTTCAGTTCCTCTGAGCGGAAGTCCCTGGAAGTGGAGCATAAGAAGAAATCTTTGAAGACTGCCTCGGAGGACAGATCAGGGAAGAACGGAAATTCCCACCCCAGGTCCCACAGCTCCAGGCGTGAGTCTAAGGAGTCTAGGCAGGAGTGGCCCTCCAAGTTGCCCTGCAAGGAGTCGTGGCTCCCGCCGATTGGCCTCAGGCCTCCGAGGCCATCCTCATCAAGAACTCCCCCTCGACAATACTGATGTCGGGCCTGAAGTCCTCAGTGCCCGCGTCAAAGGCTGCGGAGCCAACTGACATGGAAACCAGAATGGCAGACCTAGAGAGCAGTATATCTGCCCTAGTGGTCATGCAGCGGGCGTTTATGTCTAACTCATCTGGTTCATCCACCCCAATGACGGGACCCTTGAAATCGAGGGCTTCCCCAGACGTCAAGCCAGTCCTCGAGCGCCATCTGCCTCGAGAGAGCCCCTGTTGAGGTCCCAGTCCCGTTTGTTGGGACACCAGTCCTCCCCGGCAAGCACCCGTGGTGCAGGACCTCAGGAGGATCACAAACAGCCTCAGGCTTCAAGGGGCCTTCTTCCCCTACCTGGACGACTGGCTCATAAAGGGGGCCACAGCTGCAGAGGCACAGTGCACCGCTGAACACATCATAAACGCCCTGCAGCACCTGGGGTTTGTCATAAACTACCCCATGTCCCACCTCACTCTTGCTCAGAACCTAGAGTTCATAGGGGTGCAGCTGGACACCCGTCAGGCAAACGTTTTCCTCCCTCAGGAGAGGTCAGCACGCCTCAGGGAACTAGCCGCAGAGGTGCAAAGGCACAGGGCACTACCCGCCCAGCTTCTCCTCTGCTTGCTGGGACACATGGCCTCCATGGTCCATGTGACTCCAGATGCCCGCCTACACATGAGAGCAGCCCAGTGGTGCCTCCGCTCTCAGTGGACCCAAGCTACAGACAGGCTCAGGACAATGTTAAAAACTGAGGAAGGTCTATGATAGATGTTGTGGCTTGAGAACTCCTGTACTTGTACCTCTACCATGTACAGTAGCTTATCCATTAGGAAGGATTCTGGCCAACTCCATACTTTTCCTTTCAAACCCAACTCCTCACATCTACATGCTTTTCAGGGAAAGGGAAGGATGGAGAGAAAGGAGGGAGAAGGAGAGTGCATGGATGGGTGGCAGGGAAGGCAGAAAAAAATGTAAGGGGGAGGGGGAATAGTGTAAATGGATGGGAGGCCAGGGAGTGAGTGCGAGAGGACAGGAGAAAATATAAAGGAGAGAGAAGACTATATGCTCACAATCACACACACATATCCCCTCCACTTTTTTGACATCTCATCCTCACATTCCCACAGGTAAACGGTTAAATTCTCCTAGTGGAGATAGATATACTCATCATATCACTCATTCATATAAGTACACTTCACATACACCATCGGTCACTACCACACTATGTCTACTCACCAAGCCACCAGCTTGTACATCCTTTGCCACTTTACTGAGACATGCTTTACTATGGCTGTTTCAACAGTGTCCCCTCTACAGATATACCCGAGCCTACAAATAGAAGAAAGGGGGAAAGAGGAAACTTGCCATCGTATCACACTTTAAGTGTGCACTTTTCAAGTTGTTCTTTTTTTATTCCTGTTTGTAATATTTGTCTTTGTTGCTGTTCTTGTGTGCCATTGAGTCAATGCTGACTCTTGGCAATTCAGCCCCTGGGTTTTCCTGGCAAGATGCAACTGTAAGTAGATTGCCAATGTTTATCTTTACATATTTTATTTATAATTTTTTTGTTGACTGCCTCGCTGTAAGTTTTTTCAAAATGTGGTATATCGCACATATGTGAGTCTTCAGAAGTCCTGAATGAATCTGCTTTTTGCTGATTTCTGAAGCAAAGCAGGTTCGGGCCTGGCTAGTACTTGGATGGGTGACCAACTTGGAATACCAGGGGCTGTAAACTCACTACGCAGAAGAAAGGCCTGGCAATCTACTTCTGGTTACACCTTCCCAAGAAAACCCATGGGTTGGGTTTCCAGGAGTCAGCATTGATACACATTGCATTGCATTGCACATAGTTCTAGGCAATTTCTCCAAATGGCCATTGTGCTGCTGCTGCTGTTCTCACTCATAATCTTCCCCCCCATTCCACCAACCATTCTGTCCATCATGTAAAGCTCTTGCAGTTACTGCCCCCTTCCATTCCTACCTTTTAGCACCCTTCCTTCAGGACACCACTGGGTTCACTGTTTCTCTTAAAGATCAACACAGTGACTCTTGTAATTTAATTTAGTTTAATATCCTGGTTTATATTCAATATCTGTCACCCATATGACTGTCCAGTACAAATTACAGTCAAATTAAAGACAATAAACAAGTTTCTCAAATCTACCTGCTGGCAAGGAAGCATAACCTAGTCATCTGAACTGATCTAGCAGGATTCAAGGAAAAAGATCAGGTATGTAAAATTTCTCATATGAATGTTCTATTGTGCCATTTTAAGATGTATATTGACACTATCATACTATTATTATTACTAGGATTTAATTTGTCTACCTATCTATTACGCCAGCATTTTGCTATTGTTAAACTTCTAGAGTGTAAGTTGTCTGTTGCTCTTTTTGTAAAATCGCCTAATTTAATGCAGTAAATACACTCTGAAATTAACCAATTGTAGCTTGTTTTGTTCCTGCTTATTATCGGAGAAGCCAATTAATAACTTTATACTTAAGGACAGGTCTCAGACTTGTGACCTGCTTAGCTCCCAAAGGAAACTAGCAAGGTCTGGTAGCATCAATGACCTTCCTATATTTTCAAAATACTCAGTGTTTCCCAGTTGTGCTTATTTAATTTTTCAATTTCTTTTGTTTGTCTTAAAATTAATAAAAAGTCTGCTTATCTTAATCGAGGAATGTGATACGGTCTTAAAAATGTTTCCCCAACGCCAATCCTGAGTACTGCTATCGCGTTTCACTTTTTGTAAAGGCAGTTAATAAATTTGAATAAATATCAACAATCATAGTGATCTCTCCTGTGATAAGATTTGCCATAATTTTGTATGCTGAGCAGTTTGATTACAAAACAAGATATTAGTTTTTCTTAACTCTGTGGTTCCGAAACTTGGGGTTGGGATTCCAAATAGGGTCACGTCATCATCAGTGGATGGGGTCACAGAAAGATGGCCATTTCCCCTTCTCTATGGACTCACTGTGATCTGTGCCAAGTAGTGGCAGTCACCAGTCAGCATGTGGCTTGTGAGCCAGTGAGCCAGTGAACATTCATAGGCCTGTGTCCCCTCCTGGGTAAGCTTCCTGTTAGACTAGAAATCCATACTAAGTACTGGGGTCTGTAAGCACACACTGCACACTGACACAAAGGACTCTCTGCTGACTGCTGCTGCCACTACCTTTGCTGCTGCTTCCTGCTGTAGATGAGTGGAGGGTGGAGGAGGCGGCTGGTGACCTGGAATTTTGATTTCATCATTATCTGGGGTCACGTGAATTCTCAGTTGTTAAAATGGGGTCACATGGGATAAAAGTTTGAAAAGCACTGCTCTAACTTGAAAGCACACATTGCATTTGCAAAAAGCAAACAGAGTCTCAGGTTACGCTGGTGAGAAGGGATGGGGGAAATAGCCCAAGCTCCTTTGATATGTAGTTTAAAGCAGCAAACCACTTTGCAAGGGAACAAACAGACCCATGTTGTACAGTGCATTGAGAAACTGCTTTTCCCCACACTTTTGTAACATCATTTGTTGATAATTTTCTGTAGCTTTTCACTTTTTTTTTTGGCCAAGTTAAATGCACTGAATTTTACGGAGTCTTTGCTTAACATCCTCCAAATAATTCAGTTTGATGGCAAGCTTCTCACTGTTTCTGTGTTAAAAATTGAGTGTTTCACTTTGAGGACGTCGTTTTGCACTGATTCTGGTGGCTGTTTCATCTCACTGCCCTCCCCCCACGCTCCCGCCACTCATAGTCTCCTGCTTTCTGGCTGAGTTGTTAAATTCAATCAGCTTTCTATGAAAAGACTTGCTTTCTTAATTTCCATTTCTTTTTTTAAATTACAAATAAGCAAACAAGGAACTTGTTGTAGATGAAATTAGAGTGCTGCGCTGATTCTGGGTCAGTACAAGAGTGATGAGTCTTCCTGTAAATATTTCAGTAAAATGTGGGATAAAAATAAAATGCTGCTTTTAATAATTGTTTATGGGCCTTTCCTCCAGGAACTTGTCCAAACCTTTTTTAAACCCAGCTACACTAACAGCTTTTACTACATCCTCCGGTAACAAATTCCAGAGTTTGGTTACACGTTGAGTGAAAAAATATTATCTCCAGGAACAAGCAGGAATGTAGTCTTCACATATGGGTATCGTCGGTACCGACGGAGCCTGTGCGGGAACGCTCCCCAGCATCCAATAGGAAAGCTTTTGGGAGCATCCCACAGCACCTGTGTGCTGCCTTCCCGCCTTTCCCAACTGTCCCTCTCCAGTTCTTTGTTTTCCGTGGAGCTGACAGGTTGTACTTCCTGTCACCGCAGAAAATATTCCCTTTTATTCTTCTTTTTTGTGGTCGCGTCTGACTTCCCTCGATGCTACACCGGTACCGCCGGTGGTTCTTTCTTTTTTCTTAAAAAAAAAAAAGAACTTCTGGAGTCTCTTCCAGTTATTTTCTCCTCAGGTGCCACGCGCCATTTTGGGCACTAGGCCCAGCTTTTCCTTTAAAATGCAAACACCCGCTTCGGGTTTTAAAAAGTGTTCCAAGTGTGGCAGTACCACCTCCGTCACGGACACCCATGAGTGGTGCCTCAAATGTTTAGGTTCTGACCACTCTATTTCGGAGTGTGTTGCCTATGGGATGATGTCAAAGAGGGGCCGGCAAAACCGAGTTGCTAAACTTAGCACCCTTTTTCCCTCCGATGCAGCGTCTGTGGCATCGACGTCTTCCAGGGCTTCATCTTCCTCCCATGGATCTCAGGTAACTAAACATAAATCTGGCCGGTCCTCAAAGGATAGATCTCCTTCTAAGCATCGAGATGCCTCTGGCGTTGCCCTTGAGGGACTTGTACCGGCAAAATTGCCCCGGCGGGAGGCTTCGGCTTCCAAAGCACTAACGGGGCTCCAGGATGTTCTCGAGGCCTCAACCTCGGCAGAACTACTAGTGCCATGCTCTGGGGTACCAGCTGCTTCATCCAGTACCAATACCCAAGCATTGTCAGCATCGATAGACCAGAGATTCTTGGCTATTGAACGCAGTCTGGCGGCTCTTCTCAAGGCCTCGATGCCCTTGAAACCACTTCAGACAATTCAACCGGTACCGGTACCGGCACCAACACTGGTACCGGTACCGACTGCATTGACATCGGCAGGTATTCTACCGGGACCGAGTCATGCTTATCCATCCGGTATCAGGTATTAGGAAATGCTAACAATCTTCTGAAAGTTAAGCACAATAAGTTAAGCACAATCTCTGAATACAGTTTTTGAAAAAGAACGTAAAGAATGGTCAGACGAATTTGTTATGCAGTTGATCATTAATTACCTTGGACATTCTAATTATTTTCTAATCATTTTTGAACATTCAAGAGCCATATATGGAAACTGAAGTACACGGTCGTTGATGCAATTTTAGCAGCACTCTCCGGTAAAAATTTGTCCGGGAGCGTTTAGCTATTTAGTCTGAGACCGTTGTTTCCATTTATATTGGAATTAAGATTGTCTTCTACATAACTAACTAGGCCATTTTTACTTGGTTTTTGGAGGGATTTTATATATTACTTTGTAGGTATCCATCCGGTATCGACAAGTCGGTACCGGACCCCTCCGATGCCGACTTCGATCGGTACCGGTATCGAGCCTTGCACGATCACCAAAATCGGAGATACTTTGAATCCTCGGATGAGTCTGAAGACTCTGAAAGCTCTGCCAATACCAGAGTACTTCTTCCTGAGCATTATTCTTCTTCTCCTCAACGTAGGATGTCTCCTCCAGAGGATATGTCCTTTCAGGATTTTATTCGAGATGTGGCTCGAGGTCTTTCCATCACAGTGGCTCCTGAAAAAGAGCCTAGGGTAGTGGTTCTCAACCTTTTTTGTACCGTGACCCCTTTTACCATTGGTCAACTTGTGGTGACCCCCAATGATAAAATCAAATGCGTCTCTCTTCCTTTACCGTTAACGCATTGTCGCTGTAATCATTTGTTGAATTATTAATATATTATAGGCCTTTGCAATATGTTTTTATTTATAAAATGTACTTATTTAAACCACAATAATTAATCACAATAACACGTAACAATATTTGATTTCAAAATTATTATGATTTTGTAGTCAAATTCTAATATGAAATAAAATTATTTTTTCTACCTTTGTTGTCTGACCAATTTATTCTCTGATCATGCTGGTCCTGATCTGAGGCTTGTGCTTTCCTGACTTCTCTTAGCTCTCTTTCTGTGGTCTATGGTCCATCTGCCATTTCTTATCTCTTCTTTCGTTTTCTTCACTTCTTTCCATCAGCCTATTTCCAGTCCCAGTAACCCCTCCCCAGTATCAATCCCTTTCCAGTCCTCACTCCCAGTACCTTCCAGTGTCAACTTGCATTCCCATGACTGCCACTGGTGTCCATTCCCTTCCAGTCCCCCTCCTTCCCCACTGACCAGTCCCTTCTAGTACAAATGCCATGGCAGCCCCTCTCAGATCCACTCCCTTCCAGTTCCATTCTCCCATCCCCTCGTATCAGCCCATTTGTAGCCTTAGCCCCCAGTTTTCTTCCAGGGCCAGCAGCTTTATCCTCCCCTCCACACAATCAGCCCATTCCCAGTCAAAGCCCTCCAATCAGCTCACTCCAATCAGCTCACTTCTAGTGTTAATCCCCCCTCAACCCCATTACCAGTGCTAGCCTTCCCTAATCAACCCAATACCAGTCCTACCCGCCATCAGCTCATTACCAGTCCTAGCCTCCACTAATCAGCTCATTTCCAGTCATAGCCCCCCCCCAATCAGCTCATTTCCAATGCTAGCCTCCCATCAGTCCATTACCAGTCCTACCCCACCCCATCAGCCCATTACCAGTCCTAGCCTCCCCTAATCAGCTCATTTCCAGTGCTAGTCCCCCCCCCCAACCCCATTACCAGTGCTAGGCTCCCCTAATCAGCCCATTACCAGTCCCAACACCCCCTTGATCAGTCCATTCCCAGTCCTAGCCTTCCCTAATCAACCCATTAACAGTCCTAGCTCCTCATCTGCCCATTACCAGTGCTAGCTCCCCCATCAGCTCATTATAATCCTAACCCGCACTGTCTCTCGCCTCTGTCCAGCATTTATCCCTTCTGTCCAGTATGTCCCTTTGTCTCTCCCCTTTGTCCATGCCAGCCCCCCTCCCTCCATCCATGTCAGCCCCCCTCCATCCATGTCAGCCCCCCTCCCTCCATCCCTCCCTCCATGTCAGCCCCCCTCCCTCCATCCATCCATATCAGCTCCCTCCCTCCATGACAGCCCCCTCCCTCCATGTCAGCCCCCTCCCTCCATCCATCCATCCATTCATATCAGCCCCTCCATCCATCCATCCATCCATATCAGCCCCCTCCCATATCAGCCCCTCCATCCATCCATCCATCCATATCAGCCCCCTCCCATGTCAGCCCCCTCCCTCCATCCATCCATCCATTTCTGCTCCCTCCCTCCATGTCAGCCTCCCTCCCTCCATCCATCCATATCAGCTCCCTCCCTCCATGTCAGCCCTCCTCCCTCCATCCCTCCATGTCAGCCCCCATCTGTCCATGTCAGCCCCCCTCCCTCCATCCATCCATATCAGTCCCCCCTCTCCCCCTGTCGATGTCAGCCGTGTTGCAGGTTCCCTGCCCCCTCATCCCCTCTCTCCATGTCTGCCTCCCTTCTAATGCAGCCGTGGCTCCCTGCCTCTTAGGGAACCGTGGCTGTGCCTGTGCCTGTAAAATTGTTGCGGAGCCTCCCTGTCTCTCGACGGGCTCCATGCAGCATTGTCCCGCCTCCAGCCGCGGCTGCATCAGAAGGAAGGGGGTGAGTTTGCCGCTGTCGAGAAGCAGACTCGGTAGCGGTAGCAACTTGGGTGCGTTTTAATTTTTTTTTTTAAACTTCACGGAGACGAGGCGACCCACGCTAAATCCTGTGGCGACCCCCGTGGGGGTTGCGACCCACAGGTTAAGAACGGCTGGCCTAGGGCAAAGGAATTGGAAATCCTGCAATACCTTAAAGCTCCCAAGGAGGCAGCTACCTTACCTATTCATGAGATATTGCATGATCTCATGTTAAGGATGTGGGAAACACCTCTAACCACTTCTCCTCACTCTCGAAGGCTCGACACCATGTATCGAGTTCCTCCTTGTCCTGGGTTTCAAAAGACTCAGCTACCACACCATTCCATGGTGGTGGAATCAGCTATGAGAAGGATCAAGAGTGCAAAAAGACTTGCATCTAATCCTCCAGGACGTGAGTGAAGGACTCTTGACGCCTTTGGACGTCGAACCTTCCAGGCTTCCATGCTTTCTGCTAAGATCAGTTCCTATATATTATATATGGGAATGTTCCTTAAGGAGGTCACGGGAGATTTAGAGCTTATGAGCCCTCTCCTTCCTGATGATGAGAGGCAGGATTACCTTGCCCTTGTCAAACATGCTCAGGATGTTTCCAAGTTTGTAAATCGTGCAGCCTTTGACTGCTTTGAGTGCATAAGCAGAACCTCTGCTATTGCCATAGGTGCACGTAGGATTGCCTGGCTCCAGGCATCTGACTTGGAACTTTGGGTACAGGATAAACTGGGGAATATTCCTTGCACAGGAGAGAATATCTTTGGCAAGAATTGTCAGGAAAAAGCTAATGAGATAGATGCTGACAATATCACCTTGGATAGATTGTCTAAATCACAGTCCAAAAACGTGATGTGGTGGAAAAACACAGCTTTATTAAATCATAGACCTATTATGTTACCAACCCGACACAGCCCGTGTTTCGCAAACCTTCGTCAGGGGTTGATCAGGTAAGGTACTAAAACATAAAAACATAAACATTAAATAAAAACATAATAATAAAAAGACATTGTGTTGGAACAGATGACTAAATCTCATTCAATAAACCACATGTATGTATATTAATAACATAAATATCATAAATAGTTAAAAACTACATATAGAAGCATTAACAATAATAAGAAGGCTAGAAAGTGCTAAATAAATAATTAAAACCAAATCTTGAGCAATCTGATAAACAAAATGAATGACTAAAATAAAATAAACAAGATTAAAAATCAAATTAACACCAATTAAATAAATAAATAAAAAATAAAAGAATAAATTATTAAATGGAGAAAGGGAGTGACAAGCAAACATATCTTATGATAGTTACCTCTATAGAGCAGAGAAAACACAACAAGCAATGGTCAATTAACGAAGATTGTAGTTGTCTGGCTAAAAATAAATAATTAATTGACAATCAGATTAATTGAACTTACAATAAATGTCCAAATTGGTCAATGTAATCATAAAAACCAACAACACATTGTACATAAAAAGAAAGAAAGAAAAAAAGCAGCAGGAGCGAAACTAAGTGAGTCAACCTAAGCGGATCAATTGGATCATGAAAATCTGGGTATGCCAGCAATGGGAAACCACCTAGTTGTATTAATATATCTCCCTCAGCAGCTAAAAAAGACAAACTATTGCCATAAATAATAAACTGTAACAGACTAAAAATGTATGTATGTGAGTATGCTGTGTCTAAAAACATAGCAACCTATCACAGGAAATGGAAACACATCAAAGGCAACAGAAAAAATTGGCTGTGAAACTAATTTAACCCTCTAAACCCATTTAGTATAAACTAAAAAATGAAAAAATAAAAATAAAAAAATAAAACAGCCTATCTTCAGGAACAAGCAGGAATGAGTCTTCACATATGGGTATCGTCGGTACCGACGTAGCCTGCGCGGGAACGCTCCCCAGCGTCCAATAGGAAAGCTTTTGGGAGCATCCCACAGCACCTGCGTGCTGCCTTCCCGCCTTTCCCAACCGCCTCTCTCCAGTTCTTCTTTTCCGCGGAGCCAGCAGGTCGTGTTCCTGTCACCGCAGAAGAAGTTCTTTATTTTTTCTTTATTCTTTTGTGTCGCGTCTGCCTTCTTCGACGTCGGACCGGTACCGCCGGTCTTTCTTTTCTTTCTTTAAAAATAAAAAAAACGCTTTATTTCTACTGTGCATTTTCAGTTTTTGGGCCCTAGGCCTAAAAATATTTTCCTCATGGAGAAGCCCGCTTCTGGGTTTAAAAATTGAACAAAATGTGGCGGTACTATTTCTGTCACCGACACCCATGACTGGTGTCTAAAGTGTTTGGGACCTGACCATTCCATCATTGATTGTGTGGCCTGTACCATGATGTCTAAGAGAGGTCGGCAGAACCGAGCAGCCAAGCTCAGTACCCTGTTTCCCTCTGATGCAGCTTCGGTAGCATCGACATCTTCCAGGGCCTCCTCTTCCTCCCATGGATCTCAGGTAACCAAGCATAAATCTGGCCAGTTTTCGAAGGGTAGATCTCCCTCTAAGCATCGAGATGCCTCCGGGCTTGCCCTCGAGGATTCCGCACCGGCAAAATTACCCTGGCGGGAAGCTCCGGCTTCCAAAGCATTATCTATGGGGTCATAGGTTGACATCGATGGCTCGGCCTCGACAGATCACCTGTTGCCGTGTTCTGGGGTACCGGTGGCTTCCACTGGTACCGACATCCAGACTCTGGTGGCGTCGATGGATCAGAAGATTCTGACCATGCAGCGCACCTTAGCGGCTTTCATACAGGCTGCGACGCCTCCGGTACCACAGCAATCCCCGTTGCTGGAACCGGCTCCGATACCGGCATCGCTCCCGGTACCAGTACCGGTACCGATGGCATCGACATCGGCTTCGGTGTCGACTGCAATGGTACCCTGTCCTATGATGCCCATCGGTACCGAACCGGTATCGATTACTCCCGATGTCGATCCCACTCGATACGGTTATCGGGCTTTACAGGAGCATCCAGACAGGCGATACTTTGATTCCTCTGAGGACTCTGAGTCTGAGGGTTCTGTAGAAGCATCGATACTTCTTCCTCAGGAGTCTTCTTCACCTAAACGAAGAATGTCTCCTCCAGAAGACTTGTCTTTTCAAGACTTTGTTAGGGAAGTGGCTAGGGGTCTCTCTATCACGGTGGCCCCTGAGTCAGAACCCAGAGCCCAAGGATTTGGATATTTTACAATATCCTAAAACTCCTAAGGAGGCAGCTACTTTACCTGTTCATGAGATTCTGTATGATCTCATGTTGAGGATGTGGGAGACACCTCTCACCACTTCTCCTCATTCTCGCAGGTTAGACACCATGTATCGTGTCCCTCCTTGTCCTGGCTTCCACAAGACTCAGCTTCCTCACCACTCTATTGTGGTAGAGTCTGCCATGAAGAAGATAAAGGGTGCAAAAAGACACTCATCTAATCCTCCAGGGCGTGAATGCAGGACCCTGGATGCTTTTGGCCGAAGGGGTTTCCAAGCTGCTATGCTAGCTGCTAGGATCAATTCCTATAGTCTCTATATAGGAATGTTTCTATAAGAAGTCACAGATCATCTGCAGACTTTAACCCCTTTCATTTCAGAGGATAAAAGAGAGGAGTTTCTCACTTGGCTCAAGCATGCCCAAGATGTCTCCAAATTTTCCAACCGTGCAGCCTTTGACTCTTTTGAGTGTATAAGCAGAGCTTCGGCTATTGCCATAGGGGCATGCAGAATTGCTTGGCTACAAGCTTCTGATTTGGAGCTCTGGGTCCAAGATCAATTGGGAAATCTCCCTTGTACAGGTGAAAACCTTTTTGGTAAGGATTGGCAAGCAAAGGCCACTCAGATGGATGCTGAAAACTCTGCTTTGGATCGACTTTCAAAGTCTACCTCTGCTCCTGTTAAGAAAAGATTGTTTAAAAAGACATCTTTTTCCAAAAAGGGAAGATACTATCCAGCTTATGGTCAGCAGGCATCTTCTGCAGGTCGTTTTGCTGCAAAGTGTCAGCAACCACCTAAACAGGCCAAGTCAAAGGCAGCTAGACCTTCTACGGCCCAGCAGCCTCAGCCTCCTCAGGTCCTTTGACTCGCTACTAGAGAACTTAGCCTTTCTAGCTCTGGAAGGGCCAGAGCCCCTTACCATCCCAGTAAGGTTGACTTACTTTGCTCCCAGATGGGAGCAAATCACAGCAGAGCAATGGACACACTCCATCATAAGGGAAGGGTACAGGCTTCATTTCTTAAGCCTTCCCCCCCCCCCCCCCACCCACACACACACACCATGGTGAAACAGTTCAATTCTCCAACATCTCTCCTCAACCTTCTAGGTCAGGAGATTGCCATCCTTCTTGCCCAAGGGGCAATAGAAGAAGTACCTCTTCTTCAACAAGGCACAGGGTTCTACTTCCCTTATTTTCTTATTACAAAGAAAACAGGGGGCTACAGACCCATCTTAGATCTCAGAGATTTGAACAAATTTCTATTCAAGGAGAAATTCAAAATGATTTCTCTCGGTGCTCTGCTTCCATACCTTCAGAGTCAGGACTGGCTTTGTTCTCTAGATCTCAAGGATGCGTACACCCATGTCCTCATCCATCCAACTCACAGAAGGTTCCTTCAGTTCCTTTTTCAAGGAAAGCACTACCAGTACAGGGTTCTTCCTTTCGGTCTGGCCTCTGCACCAAGGGTGTTCACGAAATGCATGGCAGTAGTAGCTGCATTTCTACGCACTCTAGGAATATTTGTCTTCCCATATCTGGACGACTGGCTCATTCGAGCTCCATCTCAAGCAGAGGCCAAGACTTGTCTAATCTGCACAATGCGTGTCCTTCAGTATTTGGGACTAGTAATAAACATCCCAAAATCCAGTCTCACCCCTACTCAGTCCCTCGAGTTCATAGGGGCTTTGTTGGATACCACAACTGCAAGGGCCTATCTTCCTCAGGCCAGTTGTCTATGCTTGGTGCAGTTAGCCTCCCAAATACAGTTAAAGCCCCTTTTAACTGCTCGAGAAATGTTGCAACTCTTAGGCCACATGGCATCCACTGTGCATGTGGTTCCATATGCTCGCCTTCACATGAGGGCAGTTCAATGGACTTTGTCCACCCAATGGACTCAGGCATCAGGTTGCCTGTCAGACAAAATAGCAAACTCCAGTCGCCTTTTTTGGTCTCTCCAGTGGTGGAAGTCCTCTCAAAACCTGTTGCTGGGGTCCCCTTTTCAACAGTCACTTCCCCAAACAACCCTTACAACAGATGCCTCTCCAATGGGTTGGGGAGCTCATCTGCAAGATCTCTCCACCCAGGGCATCTGGTCTCTACAGGAGACTTCACTACACATAAATCTCTTGAAACTCAGAGCAATTTTCTTAGCTCTCAGAGTGTTCCACTCCCTGCTCAGCTACAAGACAGTCCTCATCCACATGGACAATCAAGTAGCCATGTTCTATGTAAACAAGCAGGAGGGGACTGGCTCTCTGTCGCTTTGCAACGAAGCTTTGCGACTGTGGGCCTTTGCCAGAGAGCATCAAATTCATCTTATGGCAGTATATATTCCAGGCGTTCAAAACTCTTGGGCAGACAGACTCAGTCGAGTTCTGCTTCCACACGAATGGTCCCTCTACAGCAGGGGCCACCAACCTCCAGAGGGCCGCGGGCCGCACAGCCGACTACCGGGAGCCTCGTGGGCCGCACCCCCCTTCTCCCCGCCCCCGCGAAAAAAAACAATGCTCACGGGAATAATTACACCATGAATTATAATGATTATCAAATCAGCTCTAACCTGTATTTTAAAAGTGATGAAGGCAAAACTGCTGCAACCAGGTCCTCAAATCTTGATTTACTCCTTTGTAATAAATATTGCAGCTCCCTGCTCTCAGGTGCCTCCCAACTTCAGTTTAGGTGAACTGATCCACGAGACCTGCAGGGAGGGGGAAGGTAAGGTCCACTGGACTGATGACGAGGCCTGCAGGGAACAGGAAGGTAAGCTCCTCCTCGCTCCCCATCGTGTAAATAAATCCTTGGCGAGCCGCACCGGGGTAGAGCCTCGCGGGCCGCACGAAGGGACCTCGCGGGCCGCATGCGGCCCGTGGGCCGCAGGTTGGTGACCCCTGCTCTACAGGGACCAGATAGCCAGGATTCTTCAAATTTGGGGAACCCCGGACATAGACCTGTTTGCAAGTCCGTGGAATGCCAAACTTCCCCGGTTCTGTTCCAGGATTCCGTGTCAGGGAGTTCAGGCCAAGGATGCCTTCCTCCTTCACTGGGGTCAAGACTTCCTTTATGCCTTTCCACCCATTCCCCTAATTCCCAAAACACTGTTCAAGCTTCAGAGAGACCGAGGGTCTATGATCCTCATAGCACCACATTGGCCACGCCAAGTGTGGTACCCTCTACTTCTGCATCTCTCTCAGGCTTCATCCCTGGAGTTGGGCTCTGCTCCAGATCTTCTCTCCCAGGAAGACGGAACGCTGTGGCACCCAAACCCCCAGTCTCTCCATCTCAGAGCCTGGTTGCTGAAGGCCTAGACCTCCTCCGGTGGCATGGGATTTAAATCTGGTTCTTGGTCAGCTTATGAAGCCTCCTTTTGAACCCT
Source organism: Ichthyophis bannanicus (assembly GCA_033557465.1). NCBI lineage: Eukaryota > Metazoa > Chordata > Amphibia > Gymnophiona > Ichthyophiidae > Ichthyophis > Ichthyophis bannanicus. The sequence goes on from CM066035.1 coordinate 500,001,762, forward strand.
TAGCCACCACCTCCTTGAAATTCCTTTCCTGGAAGGTTATTTTCCTCATTGCCGTCACCTCAGCTCACCGCATCAGTGAGCTGCAGGCCTTAGTGGCTAATCCACCTTATACAAGGTCCATCATGATAAGGTAGTCCTTAGGACCAATTCACACTTTATGCCTAAAGTGGTCTCACCTTTTCATCTTAAGAGGTATATTTACCTGTCTTTTTTCCAGCTCCTCATGCATCAAATGCAGAGAAGAATCTTCACACTCTGGATTGTAAAAGAGCTCTTGCCTTTTACTTACAAAGGACACAGCAACATAGAAAGTCTTCCCAGCTCTTTGTTGCTTTTGATCCCTCTCATTTGGGACTTCCAGTCTCTAAAAGGACACTGTCCAATTGGATTGCTCAGTGTATTTCTTTCGCCTACCAGAGTAAGAACCTTTCTCTGGAGAGCCATGTCACAGCTCATAATGTGAGGGCCATGGCCACCTCTATGGCTCATCTAAATTCTGTGTCCATCGACCAGATCTGTCAAGCAGCCACCTGGGCCTCGGTGCATACCTTCACAGCCCATTACTGCTTGGACAAGGACTCCCGCCGGGATGCCTTGTTTGGTCAGGCTGTTCTCAAACACCTGCTCCATTCTTAATCAACTCCTACCCTCCTTCCCTGGATGGATGCCTGAGATCCATAGGAGGAGGTAGAACCCTTCCCAGGGTCTCATATCCTTGGGGATCTCCCAGGCATCTTTAGCTAGGGAGTCCCCATATGTGAAGATTCATTCCTGCTTGTTCCTGGAGATAGCACAGTTACTTACCTGTAACAGGTGATCTCTTGGAACAGCAGGAATAAGTCTTCACAACCCTCCCAACTCCCCTAGGAGTTGTATCTCTCTATCTGTCTTTCCTTTCCTCTCTCTCTCTTTTGTCTCAGCTTTAAAACTCGAACTGAGAAGAGGTGGTTAGGAAAGGCGGGAAGGCAGCGCGCAGGCGCTGTGGGATGCTCCCAAAAGCTTTCCTTTTTGGGAAGCTGGGGAGCGTTCCTACTCAGGCTCCGTCGGTACCGACGTACCCATATGTGAAGACTTATTCCTGCTGTTCCCAGAGATCACCTGTTACAGGTAAATAACTGTGCTTTACAGGTAAGTAACTGTGCTATATTTGAAAAACGTGGTCTAAAAAAGGCTGCCAAGTGGAGCAATTAAGAGCTGAACTTTAAAACATAGTAACATAGTAAGTGACGGCAGATAAAGACCAGTATGGTCCATCTAGTCTGCCCAGCAAGATGGTAAGAGTAGGTACACCTGTCGCTCTGTGCAGGCCACCCCTCCCCATGTTTTTGTTTTTGTTTAGGGGTGAACCCACCACTCCATGTAGGACACCCTTATTTGTTGAGACGCTAGATAGTTCAGAAGTTAGATGGTACCTTTTATTTTGATTTTATCCTGTTGCTGTAAAGGGATCCACTGTGTTTGTCCCATGCCGTTTTGAATTCCATCACCGTGTTTGCCCCCACCACTTCCATCGGGAGGGCATTCCAAGCATTCACCATCCTTTCAGTGAAGAAATATTTCCTGACATTGCCTTTCAATTTACCACCTTGCAGCTTCATGTTATGCCCTCTAGTTTTACAGCTTCCCCGTCTTTGGAAGAGGTTTGTTTGTTCATCATTTCTCTTTAAGTATTTAAAGGTCTGAATCATATCTCCCCTGTCCCTCCTCTCCTCCAAAGTGTACATATTTAGGTCTTCAAGTCTCTTCTCATAAGGCTTCTGACGCAGGCTCCAAATCATTTTGGTCGCCTTTCTCTGAACAGTTTCCAGTCTTTTTACATCTTTTGCAAGATATGGTCTCCAAAACTGAACACAGTATTCCAAGTGAGGCCTCACCAGTGTCTTGTACAGTGGCATAAGTACCTCTTCCTTTCTGCTGGTAATCCCTCTTTGTATGCAGCCCAACATCCTCCTGGCTTTTGCCACCGCCTTGTCGCACTGTTTTGCCACCTTGAGATCATCAGAGATAATCACACGAAGGTCTTTCTCTTGAACCGTGCATACCAACCTCTCACCCCCTATCGTGTACTTTTCCCTTGTATTTCTGCTACCCAAGTGCATGACACTGCACTTTTTCACATTAAATCGTAGTTGCCAAGCATTAGACCAGTCTTCCAGCTTTTGTAGATCTTTCCTCATGTTAACCACTCTCTCGGGGGAGTCCACTCTTTTGCAAATTTTTGTGTCATCTGCAAAAAGGCAGACTTTTCCATTCAGTCCTTCAACAATATCACTCACAAATATATTGAACAGTGCCGGGCCCAGGACCGAACCCTGAGGCACACCGCTAATCACCTTCCTCTCATCCGAGTGAGCTCCATGTACCATCACCTTCTGTTGTCTGTCAGTCAACCAATTTCTAATTCAGTTTACTATCTTGGGACCCATCCCCAAGCTACTGAGTTTATTGACAAGCCTCCTATGAGGAACAGTATCAAAGGCTTTGCTGAAATCCAGATAGATGACATCCATTGCATGCCCCAGATCTAGTTCCTTGGTCACCCAATCAAAGAACTCAATCAGATTTGTTTGGCAAAACCGTCCTTTGGTAAAACCATGTAAAAGCCAGCGACGTGTGTACCTATAAAAACCAGCGTATTATAAAACATAAAAACAATACTTGCAGTATAAATTTAAGAGAGACGAAGATGATTACAGAGTAGGTTATGTATATTATTGGAGTAAAAAGTTAGACAACGATCGGCTTTGGTTTAAGAAGAGGACCTCTATTTTTGATTGTAAAGACAGCATAGCTAATGAAGAAGTAATTGATGGTCCTCCAGAACAGAAAAAGAAATGCAGCAGGAGCGAATCAGTTGAGTTTGATACCTCTGCCTCTCTCTTCTCCACCAAAGAATCTAGTAAATCACAGGGGGAGAGGAGTGCTAGAGATCAACAAGGCCCAGAGTTTCCCAGAGAGCCTTTTTTCAAGATGGATCTGCTCTGGAAGGGAGGGGGTCGGGGAAGTTCACGCACTTGCCCACGACCAAAAAAGTCGGACAGGGACCAAGAACAGGATTACGATGTAACCCATGGTCAATATCAATATCACAGAGGTCGGGGTCATGGCCGAGGGCGAGGAAGGGGCCAATGGAAAACAGATCGATCAGAGGAGAGGAGGTATTAGATGATTTATCAATTGACAGTGGTCACAATAATGTTTATTTATTTATTTATTTAACAAACTTTTATATACCGCGACCTTCCAGTGATCAGGTGCGGTTTACATATAACAGAATAGGGTAACAGAATGACAGTTCTGTTTTTTTACAATGAACATAGTGTGAACTATATACATTAACAATTAAAACTTAAAACTTTTAACTTTGTAGAATTATGTACATTTAACTATATACAGATAGTAGAGACAAGGTCAACAGTGGGGTAGTTATATCAAAGACAGTGTCAAAGGTCATAATATCATAAGGTAGTTACGAAGTTGGTTTGAATGTGTATATAGGTTACCCCTTTTCATTTTGGTATTGGGAGTTTGCCAGTGGGCTGTAGTGAGAGATAAAGAGGTGTGTTTTTAAAGTTTTACGTAGGGTTTTAAGATCGGTTGATGCTCTGATTTCTTCTGGTAGCGAGTTCCAGAGCATAGGAGCAGCGTGGGAGAATGCTTTTTTATTGGTCGTTTTTTTGGTCTTAGTGAATTCTTTTGGGATCTTTAATTTATTAGCATTGCCTCTTCTATGTGCAGAGTGGACTGTGTCTTTAGTGAGTAGCTTATTAAGGGTGGCTGGGGCAGTGTTATTTAATGCCTTGAATGTGGTAATTATTAATTTATAGTCTATTCTACATTGAATCGGGAGCCAGTGTAGTTTGGCTAGGTAAGGTGATATGTGTTCAAAAGGGTGTACCTTCATTATAGTTCTGGCTGCGGCGTTTTGGGCTAATTGGAGCCTTTTGATGTTTTGGTTAGTGGTGCCTAGTAGAGAGAGGTTGGCAAAGTCAAAATGTGGTGTGACAATGGCTTGAATGATGCTTAGGAAGTCTTGCAGGTGTACTAGAGGGCGTAATTGTTTTAATACTTTGAGTTTAAAGTATATTTTCTTGGTTGTATTTCTTATATGGGTGTTCATGCTAAGGTGTGTGTCATGTATCACCCCTAGGTATTTTATTTCGTTTTTTATGTGGATGTCATGTTTCTGGAGTGTAATGTGGGTAGGGGGTGTGTAGGATTTGTTTTTTGTTACAATCAGTATGTCAGTTTTGGAATGGTTGATAAACAGGTTGTGGTCTTCTAGCCAAGTTGTTAGTTCCTTGAAACAGTCAGTTAATAGCTGAAGTGGAAGTGTTGGGATTGTGAAAGGAATGTATAACATGATGTCGTCTGCGTATATGTGATAGTGGATTTTGAAGTTTTTAAAAATGTTACAGATTGGTTGTATATATATATTAAATAGGAGTGCAGAGAGGGCAGAACCTTGGGGGAGGCCAATTTCCTGTTTGTATGTGTTGGAGGTTTGAGTGTTGATCCTGACAGTTTGGGTTCTGTTGGATAGATATGAAGTGAACCATTTGAGAACTAATGAGGTGGCACCTATTTGACTGAGCCTATTGAGCATTAGTGTATGGTGGACACTGTCAAATGCTGCAGAAATGTCTAGAAAAAGTAGTAGGAATGCATTTTTGGGGCTGTCTATTCCTCTTGCTAGAGTGTCTAGGAGTACAGTTAAAAGAGTGTCTACCCCATGTCCAGGGCGAAAGCCATATTGTTGGTCATCCAGGGGAGCTGAGGTGTCTATGTATTCCTGTGTTTGTGTTTGGACTACTTTTTCTATGAGTTTGGCCATAAATGGTATACTAGAAATGGGTCTATATGAGTTCGGTGAAGTTTTGTCCAGGGTATTATTTTTTAATATGGGTCTGATTTGTGCATGTTTTAGTGTGGGCGGGAGGTAGCCTTGATTTAGTGAGAGATTAATTAATGGGAGAATAAAAGGGGATATTGTTGGAAGGGTGTTCTTTATCCAATTTATGGGGCAGGGATCAAGGTGAGAAGTTGTAGTATTTAGATTCGACATTATATTCTTAAGGGTCTCCTTATTTATGGGGTAGAAATGATTCCAAGAATCTGGCAGGGGTTGGCAGGATATGGTTTGTGTAATTGGTATAATTGGTGAGATATTCTTTATTTTTGATTTATTTATGTAGTGATTTGCTAAGGTTTGGGGGGATATATCATTGGCTTCATGACTGGAGTTGTATGTGTTTTTGGTTTGGTTTTGGACAATGGAGAATAGTTCTCTTGGTCTGTTTATAGATTTATTTAGGATGGTTGAGTGAAAGTTTTTTTTGGCGCTGTCTGTGGCGTCTTTGTAGTTTTTGAGATAGGTATGATATAGTTCATTATATGTTATAGATTTGGTTTTGCGCCATTTTAGTTCAATTTTCCTGAGAGTTCTTTTGAATAAGTTTCAAAGTATTGTTAAACCAAGGTGCATTACCAGTTCTAGGATGTGTGTTCTTGTTTGGTTGATTATATGCTGCTGCATTCGAGATTATCTTATGCCAGGATGTAATAGCCTCATCAAGGTTGGAAGGTGATGATGAAAGGTAAGGGATTGTTTGATCCAGGAAATCTTCAGCATTAAAGTTTTTAAATCTAGGGAGTGGGGGCTTTTGCTGACTGTTTTTGTTATTTGAGTCGGTGTGTTTAAGATTAAACTTAATCAGGTAGTGGTCTGACCATGGGATCGGCGTACACTGTAAGGATTCAGGATTGAAAAGTTTATGGATTACTTCTGGGAGGAAGATAAGGTCTAAGGTTCCTCCTTTGTTATGAGTTTTTGTAGTAATAATTTGGTGGAAGCCTATGTCATGTATGGATTTGAGGAAGAGGGTAGAATAAGTGATGGGTAGAAGTGGAAGGTTAAAATCTCCTAACATTATTAATGGACTTTGGTCAGTGGAAGAGCTGAGAAGCTCTATTAGGGCATCCATATTTTCTGTATTATGGTCAGGTGGTCTGTATATCAGGCATATTCTAAAGTAGTTGATCTTTATGATGAGGGTATCTGTGTTGTTGATGGTATCTGAGGATTGTTGTTTAGCATTTAAGGCCTTTTTAGTCATTATAAGTACTCCTCCGCCTTTTCTTTTGTTTCTATGTGTGTGGAAGATGTCGTAGTCTTTCTTGTTTAGTTGGTTTAGGTATACCATATCTGTGTCAGATAGCCATGTTTCTGTAACACAAAGGATGTCAGGTTTATTGTCGTTTAGGAGATCGGTAAAGATAGGGAGTTTATTTTTCATAGATCTAGCATTTGTTAGGATATATGAGAGTATAGTAGGTTCATTATTGTTTGGTATGGTATTTGCTTGGTGATGTGTAGTAGGTTTTATATGTATAAGGCGGCTATGGTTTACTTTTGTATTAGGCCAGATAGGTGTATGTGCTACTGGTATATAGTGTCTGTTAATGCTTTGTATGATTGGTATAGGTTTATAATGTTTGGAGTTTAGGCTATGTGTGAAACAATTACTGATAGTATTATGGCGCAACTGCAAAATATTCTTAGGTGAAAGGAGTGTGAATATGTCATTTTGGGAGCTAGCAGTTATAAATTTGCTGGTTACTGATGATAGTGGTAAATTTAACACAGTTGAGTTAGAATGGGTTACTGGCAACAGTAATAAATGTAGCACAGTTAACTGGGAGTGAGTTTCTAGCAACCGTAGTAGTTTTATCACAGTAGAGTGGGGATGATTTGCCGGCAACAGTAATAAGTTAATACAGTTGACTGAAAAATGAATTACTGGTAACAGTGATGAGATTTAACACAGTTGAATGAGAATAATACTGGCAACAGTAATAAGATAACACATTTGGGTGAGGATGAATTACTGGCAACAGTAATAATATGACACAATAAGTTAACACATTTGGGTAAGGATGAATTACTGACAACAGCAATAAGATATGACACAGTTGAATGAGAATGAATTACTGGCAACAGTAGTAAGTTAACACATTTGGGTGAGGATGAGTTACTGACAACAGTGATACGGTATGACGCAGTTGAGTGAGAATGAATTACTGGCAACAGTAGGAACTTTAGCACAAATGAGTGAGGATGAGCTTCTTACAACAGTAAGGCGATCTAGTGCATTTGAAAGAAAAAAAAAACGTTGCTAGGAGCAGTAGCAAATTTGAATTATGTGTTGTAATGTGTTGTAATGTGGAGTACTAGTGAGGGAATGATAAGAGGCAGATAGGGTTAAGTGGGTATACGTGTCTAACAGTTGTGATGAATTCAAGTAAGGTATTTAGTAAAGGCTGTCAGACTTAGTAATGGTGACATCGACATCAGCTGAAGATAAATAATAAGACAGGAGCTAACACAGGTCTAATGGTATTTGGTAATACTTGCAGTTCAGGATATGAGTCCGATTAGGTGGGTTTCTTGTTGTTTCCGTGGTTCTGAGATCTATCGAAGTGCCACCGCCTAAGGGCCACGCCAAAGGGCCCTCTGGCGAGGCCCTCCGGCGCAGGCACGCCGGCGCAGACGTGCCTGCAGTTGCGCTCTTTTAAAGGAGCCTGTGACTGCCCCGATTGGACAGCCAACTCACAGCTGGGCGGTGCGGTCCTCGGTGAGAGCTCAATCCCTCCTGGGAGAGCTTGGGGCTGCAGTGGAAGGTAGCGATTCAGCCACGCTCTTTTAAAGGAGCCTGGGACTGCCCCGATTGGACAGCCAACTCACAGCTGGGCGGTGCGGTCCTCGGTGAGAGCTCAATCCCTCCTGGGAGAGCTTGGGGCTGCAGTGGAAGGTAGCGATTCAGCCGCGCTCTTTTTAATCTCTTTAATTAATCTAATTAATCTCTTTAAATATACTCTGACTACAGATGAGGTATCCATTTTAAGTAAAGGTTTATCCTTTGTTCCCAAGAATAGAGCAGATACTTTTGAGATACAAATCGATTTATATAAATTCTTTAGGAAATTGAGGATCCAACAATTCTTTTCCAAACAATCAGATATTCCTTGTGATGGTTCAGTTATTAGCAAAAGATCCACTTGGGTCCCTCCGCAGAAGACCGATTCTGTCCTAGAAACCTTTGAAAAAGTAGTTCTTAAACAGGTTAATGATCTTACTAATAATACATCTTCCTCCTATCAAAATATCACGCAGGGTGAAAGAGAGGCCATTAGATCTCTACAGAAGAATAGCCAGATTATCATTAAACCCGCCGATAAAGGAGGAGCTGTAGTCGTATTGAACAAGCAAGATTACATAGAAGAAGTTAATAGACAACTGAATGATAAGACCTTTTACCAGAGATTAAATGGAGACCCTACGCTTGACATCAAGAGCAGTATTGATAATTTAGTTACCAATGCTTTAGAGATCGGTTATATTACCAAAAAAGAAAGAGATTTCCTTATTGTGGATGCACCGGTTATTCCCACAGTTTATATCCTCCCCAAAATTCATAAGTCCCTTATCAAGCCACCGGGGCATCCAATTGTTTCTTCTATTGGTTCGGTTCTTGAGCCTCTTTCCAAATTCTTAGATTTATTTTTACGTCCCTTTATTAAAGACATGTGGTCTTATGTACGTGATTCAGCACATGTGATAGAGATTTTATCTACTTTTAAAATGGATGGAGCAGATATTATTTTAGTAACTTTGGATGTGGAGTCTCTATACCAACGTTCCTCAAAAAGAAGCTCTGGATATTATTGTTTACTATTTTCTCAAACGTACAGCACATCGGCGGATTCCAGCAACATTTCTTTTGTCATTGGCACAAATTGTACTTTTTGAGAACTTTTTCTGCTTTCGGAACTTATTTTATAAGCAAATAAAGGGTGTAGCAATGGGGTCATCTTTGGCCCCCGATATAGCCAATCTGTATATGTTTAATTTTGAGGAGAGTTTTCTTAAGGAGCATCCATTTAAAGATAATGTTGCTTTATGGATTCGCTATATCGACGATATTCTCATCCTTTGGAAGGGTACTTTGGACCTCTTATCTGAATTTAATGCATGGATTAACCAATTGGATACAAACTTACGGTTTCAGATCACGTACAATTTTTATAAGATTTCGTATCTTGATCTCTTGATTAGGAAAGAAGAATGTGGTTTCTCTACAACACTCTTTAAGAAGCCAACCGATAGGAATCATTTCCTACACTATGATAGTTTCCATAATCCATCATTAAAAAACAATCTCCCAGTAAGTCAGTTCCTTAGGGTTAGGAGAGCATGTACTTATTTACAAGATTTTGAAAAAGAGGCATTAATTATGCGTAAGCGATTTGTATCCAGAAAGTATCCCCTGAAATATATAGAGTCTGCATACAAAAGGGCCAGGGATTCATCACGTGAATCGCTTTTGGAATCTAAGACAAAAAAAGCAGAAATAGGAGTGGTTTGTCCGCTTTTATATTCCCAATATTCAGCCAAGATTACTAAGATACTTAAGAATGAATGGCATCTCCTACAGACCTTGCCAGCGTTCCAGGATATGAATCTGACTATAGCACACAAGCGCAATATAATTTGCGGAATTTACTGGTGCCCTCAGCTCTTACTGAGCTATCTATCCCAGTATAAGGGTCATTTTCAGTGCGGGAGATGTTCCGTCTGCTCCAATGTGTTGCCCATTAGAGATGTATTCATTCATCCTACTACACGCAAAAAATTCTACATTAATGATTTCTTCAACTGTGACACATCCAATGTCATTTACATGATTCAATGTCCATGTAATTTATTATATGTAGGTAAAACCACCCGTAACATCAAGACTAGGATCATGGAACACAAAGAGCTGCATCAGAAAAAATGTGGCTGACAAACCCCTCGTTGCCCATTGGCAAGACCACCAACACAAGATAACTGATTTAAAATTTTTTGTTATTAAGAAAGTCAGATCCAATTGGAGAGGTGGTGATATTAATAAAACTATTTTGAGGCTCGAACAGAGGTACATATTTTTATTAGATTCACTCACTCCAAATGGCCTTAATTTAGATAAAGATTTTTCTGTCTTTCTCTGAGAGGTTGTACTCTACAGTAATCCTTTTTAATGATGTTTGTTGTGTTATCACATAATTTTTTGTTTATAGGCATAAATATTACCCAATGATTAGAAGCAGATGGTCACGGATAATTGACCATATCATGGAGGTTGGTTCATGTTCAGTTTCTTTCTGCTGCAATTCCTAATTTTTGCAAATGGTAGTGATATAGTTCTGCTCCTTGATCCGTTTGACTTATCTCTCTGTGGATAGATTACCTCCCATATGGTTTTCTGGTCACTCATACACTAGTGTTAGTATTCTGCATATTGTCTCATGCTCAGGTCTCTTTGTTATGATTTTTATTTCTACATATGGTTTAGTGATAAAGTTTGGTGTTCTGGTTCACTGGTAAGGCATACACGATGTGAACCCCCCCTCCTTTTACTTTGGTCTTCGTTCTCATATGCTTCTGGGATGAGAGGTGTCATGGACATCTACTTTTATTATGTTCTTTTATTGCGGCATGATGGCTGTTTACTTATCATATTTTATGCAATAGCATTTTAACTCCGCCCAAAAGTCCGCCCCCATTTCTTCCCGCTGCACATAGAATATAACATGTGCGCATGTGCTGGCGTTTTATCTTTTCACTTCAGTGAACTATACACGACGTTGGTTCGGGGCTCCCAAAAACTAAAAATTTTGTCCTTGATAGTTTCCCGTGCCAGGAAGGTATGCCTGTACCAACAAATACTGCAAGTATTGTTTTTATGTTTTATAATACGCTGGTTTTTATAGGTACACACGTCGCTGGCTTTTAAAGTTCAGCTCTTAATTGCTCCACTTGCAGCCTTTTTTAGACCATGTTTTTCAAATATAGGCAGTTTTATTTTTTTATTTTTATTTTTTCATTTTTTAGTTTATACTAAATGGGTTTAGAGGGTTAAATTAGTTTCATAGCCAATTTTTTTCTGTTGCCTTTGATGTGTTTCCATTTCCTGTGATAGGTTGCTATGTTTTTAGACATGGCATACTCACGTACATACATTTTTAGTCTGTTACAGTTTATTATTTATGGCAGTAGTTTCTTTTTTAGCTGCTGAGGGAGATATATTAATATAAATAGGTGGTTTCCCATTGCTGGCATACCCAGATTTTCATGATCCAATTGATCTGCTTAGGTTGACTCACTTAGTTTCGCTCCTGCTGCTTTTTTTCTTTTTTTCCTTCTTTTTTTTCTTTCTTTCTTTTTATGTACAATGTGTTGTTGGTTTTTATGATTACATTGACCAATTTGGACATTTATTGTAAGTTCAATTAATCTGATTGTCAATTAATTGTTTATTTTTAGCCAGACAACTACAATCTTCGTTAATTGACCATTGCTTGTTGTGTTTTCTCTGCTCTATAGCGGTAACTATCATAAGATATGTTTGCTTGTCACTCCCTTTGTCCATTTAATAATTTATTCTTTTATTTTTTATTTATTTATTTAATTGGTGTTAATTTGATTTTTAATCTTGTTTATTTTATTTTAGTCATTCATTTTGTTTATCAGATTGCTCAAGATTTGGTTTTAATTATTTATTTAGCACTTTCTATCCTTATTGTTGTTAATGCTCCTATATGTAGTTTTTAACTATTTATGATATTTGTGTTATTAATATACATACATGTGGTTTATTGAATGAGATTTAGTCATCTGTTCCAACACAATGTCTTTTTATTATGTTTTTATTTAATGTTTGTTTTTATGTTTTAGTACCTTACCTGATCAACCCCTGACGAAGGTTTGCGAAACTCGGCCTGTGTCGGGTTGGTAATAGGTCTATGATTTAATAAAGCTGTGTTTTTCCACCACATCACGTTTTTGGACTGTTTTCATTATATACGTGATTTCTTGCCTTGCCTGTGGTACATCTTAGATTGTCTAAATCTACAGCTGATCCTGCAAGGAAAAAATCCTACAAGAAACCATTCTTCAGTAAGAAGAAGTTTTACCCCTCCTATACCCAGCAGAGGCATCATTTAGGTCAGTCTGCCCAAAAGGGACAGCAGCAACAACCTAGGCAAAGAAAAAAAAAGCTGCTGAGCCTCAACCGGCTCAGCAGACTCAGCCTCCACAGGGGCTTTGACTCCTATCTAGAGAACTTTGCCTTCCTGGCCCTGAACGGCCCAGAGCCTTCCACCGTTCCAGGAAGGTTATGTCATTTTGCCCCCAGATGGGGGCAGATAACAGCAGAAAATTGGACTCTGTCCATTGTAAGCGAGGGGTACAAGCTTCATTTCCTCAGCATGCCCCCTCCTACAATGGTAAGACAGTTCAATTCTCAGACCTCTCTCAACTCCCAGTTAGGTCAAGAGGTCACTTTGCTTCTTGCCCAGGGGGCAATAGAAGAGGTACCCATTCTCCAACAGGGTACAGGGTTCTACTCCCCCTATTTCCTTATTCCAAAGAAAACAGGAGGACACAGACCCATTTTGGACCTCAGAGAATTGAACAAATTCCTGTTCAAAGAGAAGTTCAAAATGATTTCTCTAGGAACTCTGCTGCCATACCTTCAGAGTCAAGATTGGCTTTGTTCTCTAGATCTCAAGGATGCGTACACTCATGTTCTCATCCATCCAACTCATCGAAAGTTCCTTCGCTTTCTATTTCAAGGGAAGCACTACCAATACAGGGTTCTTCCTTTTGGCCTGGCCTCGGCACCAAGGGTGTTCACAAAATGCATGGCTGTGGTGGCAGCATTTCTTCGCACCCTGGGAATATTCGTCTTCCCTTACTTAGACGACTGGCTCATTCAAGCCCCTTCAGAGCCAGAGGCCAGGATTTCTCTCTCTCGCACAATGCGCATCCTTTAGTATTTTGGACTTGTCATAAACTTCCCAAAATCCAACCTTGCTCCCACTCAGTCTCTAGAGTTTATAGGAGCTGTGCTGGATACCAGACAGACAAGGGCCTATCTTCCACAGCCCCGCTGCCTTCGCATTGTGCAGTTAGCTTCCGAAGCAGTGCTAAAGCCTCACCTCACTGTTCGGGAAATGTTACAATTGCTAGGCCACATGGCATCCACCGTGCATGTGGTTCCTTATGCTCGCCTCCATATGAGGGCAGCTCAGTGGACTTTATCCACTCAATGGACTCAGGCATCAGGTTGCCTGTCAGACAAAATAATGAACTCAGATCATCTTATTTTGTCCCTTCATTGGTGGCAGTCACCCCAAAACCTTTTGGTGGGGTCCCCTTTCCAACAACCCCCACCCCAAGCCACTCTGACAAAAGATGCCTCATAGGTGGGTTGGGGAGCCCACCTGCAAGGCCTCTCTACCCAGGGTACCTGGACTCTATAGGAGACCTATCTACACATCAATCTCCTGGAACTCAGAGCAATCTTCCTTGCTCTTCGAGTATTCCACACCCAGCTCAGCTACAAGACAGTCCTAATTCAAACGGACAATCAAGTAGCCATGTTCTATGTGAACAAGCAGGGTGGAACAAGCTCTCTGTCGCTATGCAACGAAGCTTTGCGTCTATGGGCCCTCGCCAGAGCACATCAGATTCATCTCCTTGCGGTGTATCTTCCAGGCATTCAAAACTCTTGGGCAGACAGACTCAGTCGAGTTCTGCTTCCACACGAATGGTCTCTCCATGCAGACCAGGTGGCCAAAATTTTCCAAATTTGGGGAACCCCGGACATAGACCTCTTCGCAAGTCCAGTGAATGCCAGACTTCCCCAGTTCTGTTCCAGAATTCTAGCTCAGGGTTGTCAGGCCAGGGATGCTTTCCTCCTCCATTGGGGCCAGGACTTCCTGTATGCCTTTCCAGCCATTCCCCTAATTCCCAAACCCTGTTCAAGCTTCAAAGAGACAGAGGTCATATGATTCTCATAGCTCCACATTGGCCATGGCAAATGTGGTACCCTCTGCTCCTACATCTCTCTCAAGCTCCACCTCTGGAGTTAGGATCTGCTCCAGATCTCCTTTCTCAAGAGGACGGGATGCTGTGGCATCCCAATCCCCAGTCTCTCCTTCTCAGGGCCTGGTTGCTGAAAGCCTAGAACTTCATGGTCTTAACCTTTCTCAGCAGGTAAAGGATATCTTTATGCTTCCAGGAAACCTTCCACAGACGCTCTTATGCTTTCAAGTTGAAAAGGTTTACCATATGGTGCTCGCAGAAGGGTCTTGCGATACCTCTGGAATCATGACTGGAGTATCTCCTTCATTTGTCTAATACAGGGCTTAAGACCAGTTCAGTGAGAGTTCATTTGAGTGCTATTGCAGCTTCTTTCAAGCCTCTAAATGGACAACCTATTTCCTCTCATCCTCTCATAGCGTGATTTATGAGAGGCCTTCTTTTAACTAAGCCTCCCATTAAACCACCACCGGATGGAATGGGACTTAAATCTGGTTCTTGGGCAGCTCATGAAGCCGCCTTTTGAACCATTATCTACTACCCCTTTGAAATTCCTTTCCTGGAAGGTCATCTTTCTTATTGCAATCACATCAGCACGTCACATCAGTGAATTGCAAGCATTGGTGGCTGATCCTCCTTATACAAGGTTCCATCATGATAAGGTAGTCCTTAGGACTCATGCACACTTTATGCCAAAGGTGGTGTCACCTTTTCATTTAAATCAAGCGGTTTTACCTTCCTGTATTCTTCCCAAGGCCTCATGCCTCAAATGCAGAAAGGAATCTTCATACTTTGGATTGTAAAAGGGCCCTGGCCTTTTAGTTACAAAGGACACAGCAACATAGGAAGTCCTCTCAACGTTTTGTTGCTTTTGATCCTAGTCATTTGGGACTTCCAGTCTCCAAAAGAACACTGTCCAACTGGATTGCACAGTGTATATCTTTTGCCTATGAGAGTAAAAACCTTCCTCTGGAAGGCCATGTCACAGCTCACAATGTGAGAGCCATGGCAGCCTCTATGGCTTATCTTCACTCTGTGTCTATCAACGACATCTGTCAAGCAGCTACTTGGACCTCGGTTCATACCGTCACAGCCCATTACTGCTTAGACAAGGACTCCCGCCAGGTTGCCTTGTTTGGTCAGGCTGTTCTTCAACACCTGTTCCATACTTAATCAACTCCTACCCACCGTCCCTGGTAGGATGCCAGAGATCCATGGGGGGAAGTGGAGCCCTTTCACAAGGGCACGCAACTTCTAGGGTTTCTCCCTGGCATCTGCAGCTAGGGAGTCCCCATATATGAAGACTACATTCCTGCTTGTTCCTGTAGATAGCATGGTTACTCACCTGTAACAGGTGATCTCCAGGAACAGCAGGAATTTAGTCTTCACAACCCACCCACCTCCCCTAGGAGTTGTATCTCTCTATCTCTCTCTTTCTCTCTTTCCTTCTCTCTTTGTCTCAGCTTTAAACTCAACTGGAGAGGGTCAGTTGGGAGAGGCAGGAAGGCAGCACGCAGGCACTGTGGGATGCTCCCAAAAGCTTTCCTATTGGACGCTGGGGAGTGTTCCTGCACAGGCTCCAGCGGTACCAACGATACCCATATGTGAAGACTAAATTCATGCTGTTCCCGGAGATCACCTGTTATCACTATGCTTTCTCATATTAGTCTTAAATAGGTTACTCTGTAGCTTCTCTTTCAGCAGATTTCGTGGGAAAAGTCCTGCAATGCCAGCAGAAGCAGGTACTGCAGATACCCATGGTAAATCTAGGGGGAGGTATGGTAGCAATCGGTTGCACAGAGCTGTCAGCAGCTCTGTGCCTGATCGCTACCATGCCCCTTCACAATATGCACACCGACAATATTTAAAAACAAAAGTTCTGTTCTCCCTGCAGCACTGATTCCCTCCTCCCCCCCAGACAGCTTCTAATCCCCATTGGGAGATGCCCAGAGCGATCAGTGCACCCTCCTGAAGTAAAAGTCATCCCAGCTAGCTAGCCATTCCCAGCTAACCCCTCCCTCCGATCCACTATTCAAAGGGTGAGGGATCCTGTGGTCCCCCCCCCCTCCTGCCTCCCCGGTAATGGAAAAAAAAATCCCAGCTAGCCAGCCAACAAAGGGGGGGGGGGCTTGTGGCCCCTTGACCCACCCCAAAGGCCTACTTAACCTGTTTCCTGGTGGTCTAGTGGTCCAACAGGGCAGGAGTGATCTCCGCTCCTGCCCCGTCAGCTGGCTAATCCAAAATGGCTGCCCATCATGAGGTATTGCCGTCTGTCCTCACGCTAAGAGGCAGCTCTGCTAGATTAGTCATCTTTGTTAGGGCTATGAGAAGAAGGCGAGAGGAAGGAGCCACAGGGCTCCACACTCTTTGAATAGCAGAGGGAGGGGGGAAGGGAGAGGGAGGGGCCTTAGCCCAACTAACTAGCCAGGATTATTTTTACTTCGGTGGCATGTACTGATCCCCCTGGTTAGCACCCAGTGGGGATTGGGATCTGCCCAAGGGGGATCGGTGATGCAGGAGGGACAACACAAATATTGTTGGTTCCATGGATCGCAGCACCATGACACCGACAATATTGTGGAGGACGGGCTCAGTTGTGACTGTTAGAGGCCCAGTAGCCTCCAGGGCAGCGGCCGTACATGCTGCGTTATCGGACCTCCAGGCAGATGATCGCACCTCAAGAGTTAGCATTATCTGTTGCCGTGATTGTGCCTGTTTTTGGCAGCCACCACGTGAAAACGTTTTCATGTACTTCCAACCATTCCCACCCCCATCCCTGCCCCGATCTTGACCCTAGTGGCCTGCACCGCACGGAAAGCAGATATTACAGAAGATTGCATGTGATAACTGATTTCTTTTTGTGGGTTAACCGCTACTTCGGGGTGCTAATTCTGTGTTAGCCTACGATAGCAACACACACATACAATCACATAAATGCACACACAATCTCATGCATACAATAAGGGTGACATATGCTACTGTATACAGTAGCCCTTTCTTTTATATCCACACAACCGTAAAAACAGCTGAAAACCAAAGTGTTCCTAGAAATAAGAATTAACCTGCGACTCCTGCCTATGATAACATGAGAGATCAAATAGCATCTTTTCTCCAAGTATGTTAAAATGCAATTGCTCCGTTTCCTATTGAAATATTTCTTAAGGAATAGCATAGGTTAGAATTTCTGTGTATGAGGTTTATAAAAATAACACCTCCCTTTCCTTATTGCTATAGAACCATGCAGAGAAGCTACACATTAGCAGAAAGGACCTTAGTCACACAGACAGACCCCTACCATATTCACAGTAAGTGACCACAGACCAGAAAATAGAAAGATGCAGGCAAAAACTGAACTGGAAATTCCAAAGAAGCCAGATTCTGTAAGCATTGTAACACAGAAATAAAAACAAATATGCATTTTATCTTGCATTGTGCAAAATCCAAAATTATCAAATATTCACATTTCCCCAAACCTGACAAAGAAAATGGCTAGCTGTAAGTAAAATTATTTTGAATGTACAAGAAAAATTAGCATTAAA
The DNA here is from genome assembly GCA_033557465.1 of Ichthyophis bannanicus. Lineage (NCBI taxonomy): Eukaryota > Metazoa > Chordata > Amphibia > Gymnophiona > Ichthyophiidae > Ichthyophis > Ichthyophis bannanicus. The sequence continues at coordinate 500,019,228 of CM066035.1, forward strand.
TATGAACACATTGGTGGCAACCATCATAGAAGGAGAGACGATTTCTATATAGAAGTTATGGAGGGGATGTTCAGTGGCGATGGCCAGAACACTTAAAGCGGCTGGCCATCACCACTTTGCCTTGGATATTCAATCCCAGGACCATATCCGGGTCTTGGCATTGAGTATTCGGGTTGCTTGGATTGTGATTGTGCATTCCAGTCAGTGGTGATATTCAGCTGCTGACCAGATTGCAAAATTGGCTAAAATTAGGACAGCCATTCAGCTGTCCTAACTATAGCCAGCTATGGTAATCGGGCAGCGGCTGAATATCGCGGCTGCCCATTTAACCCGTGGTGCCATCCCCAGAATGCTCCGACGCTAAGCAGCTAGTATCAGGGTGTGTAGTGGCTCAAACGGGAGACATTCAGCGTCACCAACAATGAGTGATATTTGTGGTCTGCAGGTCCGCAACCTGTATAAATGCCTTTAAATATCCCGCCTTATTTCCATAAGAAACAAACTTTGTTTTGTAGATATAAGCTTATGTTTTTTGATTCTTTACAATTAGAAAACTTTCTTAAGGCTAAGGATATTTCACCAGATTAGTAGAGAACTGAATAAATGAAGAGAAGATTTGTGTTTGATTAGTAGGCACTGATTGTATCCTTTCCCTTTTTTTCCCCTTTATTTATATATGTATATAGTGTGTGTGGAACTTAATAGTATATTTTGTTTTGTTCAGATTTTGTGATGTTATTTGGTAACTATCTCTCCTTTGACATGGGCTACTTTTTGTATTTTTCAATTTTTCCTGAATTTTACATGATGTAAAGAGCTTTCCTTATCATCCTCCAAGTCCAGCCCCGCACCTCTGGGGTAGTGCACCTCCTTCCGCAGCTTGGAGAATGGGCATGTCAGAATTCTGAAGCCACTAGCACATCTACTGCTGGCACCTCCCACCAGCTCCCAGTGTGCTCAGTCTCCAAGCAGCTGGACTCACTGTAGGAATGAATAAGGAGCAGTTAAGGCAGAGTAGCTAGGTTTTAAACTTTAATTTTATGATCTCTCTTAATTTTGGTTATTTTTGGGGGCAGTAAAGTTAGTTTAAAAAAAAAAGAACGGGGCTTGAACCGACAGAGTGATTTCTTCTCCCTGCTGCTGCTTTTGTTTCCCCCTTTCGCTCCCTTCCTTGTCTGTACAGAGGGGAGTTGAAGCTTTGAGGAGTTCCCTGCTGCCCCAACGGTTCCCGATCTTGTCGGGAGTGCAAGGCCATCGGTGGGTCTCTTCTCTGTCTGCTTTGTCTGCGTTCCTGAGTGCTTCGGGGAAGGGAGCAGACCGGCGATTGCAGGTGCAGTTCAAGAAGAAGGATTTTTGGTGTGGTGGCTGCCTCAAAGGTGAGTGCCCTGTTTGGAGGGAAACCGCGGTGAGTCTGCCTTTGCGGCCTGCAGCCTCATGGGGGAACTATTCCCGGTTTCTTTTTCTCTTCAGGCAATGGGCCGTTTTTCCTGTGTTTTTTCTTGGCGGGGTTTTTTCGTCAGGAAAAGTTTTCTTCACAGTTTTTCTCTTTTTTTAAGCTGCAGTTTCATTTTTCAGCAAAGGTTTTGATTAATTTCGTGGGACTTTAGATGGTTAGAGTTTGAAAAGAAAAAAGAAAAGAGGAGGAAGATCACAGGCTGTGGGTCTGCTGTCTTTGCCCTTTATTTTTTTTGCATGGCATAGGGATTTGGGCTAATGCCAGCACGTCCTCAGTGTCTCATCTGCGGTACCCATTGTGGCACAGTCTCAGACGCTGTGGTTGCGCGACAGAGGCGCTAAGCATGGAGCAGGAGCTCCAGGATAAAGCTAAGGAGATGACGTCCTCGTCTGCGCAAGAGACTCAAGTTCCTTTGGGTAGTAGTCCCCTGCTAGAGGCCCCTGCTTCGCCGCAGAGCATGGTGCAGTCGGCCCCAGGCCCCTCTGCCTTGGCGGGGTTGGGGTCAGCAGCTCTAGCGGGTTTTTCTCCAGAGTTTGTTCTTTTGTTACACCAAGAATTTTGTTTGCGTCAACAGGGGGCCGCTTCGGGACTTTCGATGGTCGGGACTGCAGCGGTCCGGCCTATGGCAGAAAATGTTGAGATTTCGGGTGCGAGACCGGTTAAGAGACCTCATTCCGTAGAAGAGCAGCCAGCACAAGCGGACTGGTTTGAGGAGGATGACTTGGACATCGAACCAGAGGCAGGTGCAGAGGATCTGGAGGGAGTTGAAATTCCAGAGCCGGAAGACCAGGCTAGGATCATTCGGGTCTTTCGCAGAGAGGAGCCGCCTGCCTTAATTACTGAGTCGCTTCAGACTCTTAACCTGTCGGTGGCACAACCAGCAGAGGATGAGGCGGTGGAAGATCCGCTCATTCAGGCAGTGCGGAAGACTCAAGCGGTGTTTCCAGTTCATCATGTGGTCAGGCAGATGATTCAGGATGAATGGGATCTGCCTGAGGCAGGGCTCCGGGGGGTAAGGGCCATAAATCATCTCTACCCCTTGTCAGATCAGGAACGTGAGACATTTTGTTCTCCACGAGTGGATGTAGCCATTTCGGCTGTTACCAAAAAGACTACCATTCCAGTGGAGGGCAGTGCGGCCCTGAAGGATGGTTAGGACCGGAGGCTAGACTCTTTGTTGAAACAAGCTTTTGAGGTCAATGCTCTGTCCTTACAAGCGTCTATTTGTGGAGCTTGGGTGGCTAGGGCCTGTCTTCGATGGTCACAGCGTCTACAACGTCCGGGGGAGCAGGCGCAAGAGCAAGTAGCGGATGTTACTAGATTGAAATCTGACGCGGCTTACCTAGCAGATCTGCATTATGACCTCATTAGAGCATTGGCTAATAGTATGGCATCTCTGGTGTCGGCTCGGTGTTATCTTTGGCTATGGAATTGGGCAGCGGATAGTTCCTCCAAGTCACATCTTAGCAAGCTTCCTTTTAAGGGCAAGCTTTTGTTCGAGGAAGATCTCAACTAGTTAGTCAAGGATTTGGGGGAATCCAAAGGAGGTCACTTGCCAGAGGATAAGTCAAAGCCCGCTTGGGCAGCGCTGACAGCTAGGGGTCAGCCACGGGATTTTAGGCATTTTTGTACCTCGCGTTTGGGGGGTTTCCAAAGAAGTCGGTTTCCCTCTCGTGGTCAAGGGTTCAGAGGATTCCGAGGAGCGGGCAGGGGTTTCGCTAGTCCCTCTTCCTCGGGATTTCGTAAGACCCAATGAAGCCAGGAGAGTCCGGGCTTGGTACACCCCGTGGGAGGTCGGCTTCAGGATTTTCTCTCAGCCTGGATCCGGATAACGTCCAACCGTTGGGTGCTGGAGGTCATTCGCGAGGGCTATGCCCTTGAATTTGCCAGGCCAGTGGCCGAATCGTTCGTCCTCTCGCCCTGCAGGACACTGTCCAAGGCAGTGGGGGTGGAGGAAACGATGTCTCGTTTGCTTCAGTTGAGAGCAGTGGTTCCAGTGCCTCCAGACCATTACGGTTCTGGTCGATACTCAATTTATTTCGTGGTTCCCAAAAAAGACTGGTCCTTTTGTCCAATTTTGGATCTAAAAGGGGTAAACCGTTGCCTCCGGCTGCCTCATTTTCATATGGAAATCTTGCGTTCTGTCATCATGGCGGTACGAAAGGGAGAATTCCTGACGTGTCTCGATCTTACTGAAGCGTACTTGCATATTCCGATCAGGCCGGATCATCAACATTTTCTATGGTTTGCAGTGCCTCGGGGACATTTTCAGTTTCAGGCATTACCTTTCGGCCTAGCGACGGTGCCACGCACCTTCACCAAGGTGGTGACTGCAGCCCTTTGCAAGGAGGGAGTGTTGGCACACCCCTATCTTGATGATTGGTTGATTCAAGCAAAGTCCAGGGACGAAAGTGTGCGGGCTACTTCCAGAGTAGTTCAGCTCCTAGAGGGCCTTGGTTGGGTAGTCAACATGGCCAAGAGACGATTGGTACCCACTCAGGTTCTGGAGTATTTGGGAGTCTGGTTTAACACGCGACGGGGTTCGGTAGGGTTCGGTATTTCTGCCAGATCATTGGGCTCAAGGTCTTCGTCTCTTGGTGAGCACCTTCTTCAAGTGCCCTGCACCGACGGCCTGGCAGTATCTGCAAGTTCTGGGAACGATGGCAGCAACTCTGGAAGTGGTATCATGGGCGAGAGCGCACATGCATCCTCTGCAGAGCTCTTTGCTGCGCCGCTGGTCCCATCAGGAGGATTCTCTGTCCAAACAGCTTCCTTGTCCGAGGGGAGTCAAAGTGTCTTCAGTGGTGGCTTCTCCCAGAGAATCTGGCGGGGGGCATGCCTCTCGAGCAGCCGCAGTGGGTTCCTGTCTTAACCGATGCCAGTCTGGCAGGTTGGGAGGCTCATTGCGGGGAGCTCTTCATGCAAGGAAGTTGGAACGCACTGGAAGTGAGGTGGTCAATCAACCGTCTGGAATTGAGAGCAGTGACTCTAGCACTCCGCGCATTCGAGCCCAACTTTCGGGGTTGAACGGTTCGAGTTCTGTCAGACAATGCTTCCGCGGTGGTGTATCTCAACAGGCAAGGGGGTACAGGAAGTGCGGCTTTGGTGGAAGAAGTGGCGGCTTTTTTCAGCTGGGCAGAAGGTCGGCTTCAGTCTCTGTTGGCGGCGCACATTGCAGGAGTAGACAATGTGACAGCGGATTTTCTCAGTCAGGTTCGCGTAAACCCCGGAGAATGGGAACTTCACGCGGAAGTCTTTGCGCAAATAGCCCACAGATGGGGGATCTCCCATAATAGATCTGATGGCCACGTTCAGCTCAGCCAAGGCAAGTCACTTCTTCAGCAGGAGGCGAGAGAGGATGTCAGAGGGGCTGGATGCATTGTTGCAGCTATGGCCTACGGAAGGTCTCCTGTATGTCTTCCCGCCTTGGGCGCTCATAGGTCGAGTGATTCAACGCATAGAGGCCCATCGGGGGCGGATAACTTTAATTGCTCCAGATTGACCTCGACGTCCGTGGTATGCCAACCTGGTGCGGCTTCTCGACAGCCCGCCTTGGCGTCTTCCAATCCGAGACAATCTCCTCCAACAGGGACCTCTTCGGATGCCACAAGTGGATCGGTTCTTGCTTATGGCTTGGCCCTTGAAAGGGCAAGGCTAAGGAAGAAGGGTTACTCTCGATTGGTGATTTCTGCCTTGCTTTTAGCCAGAAAACGATCAACCTCGCTGGCTTACGTTTGCGTCTGTCGTATTTTTTTTTTAACTATCTTTATTTAAGTTTTCCTCAAACATTACATATAACCAAACATTAACAAATACACCCTGAAAAACTAATACCCCCTTCTACCCCCCACCCCCCCTTGGTCCCACAGGATCAACTTTAATATGTATTATGTACATCCAATTTTCCATAATAGATGTGCAACATAGTTTACCTTTCCTTGCTTAACAATGGTTCAAAAGGTTGTCCCTGCATTATAACATTTAGCCGCATCCCCAAATTCTAAGAGGGGTTGCCATTTACGTTTGTGGAAGGGAGATTGCCCTGAATCTTTACGAGGCATTAGCTCAAATTTACTATATAAACAGACTTGATTCCACCATAATTGCCAGTGGAGATCAGAAATTTCTTTCCAATTGCGTATACGGCAGCATATGGCTATCCCCAGCATGAAGTCTAAAAGAAAGGCATCATTTCTGTTCCTCAATGGTATGTTTGCCGCAGAGCGGAAAACTAGTATTTCCCAAGTAAGGGAACTTTTAAATTTCAAGACCATCTGAATTCGCTCCCAGACCTGCGACCAAAACAATTGGACATTAACGCAATCATAGACTATATGTCTGAGGGTGCCTATTTCTAGTTGGCAAACCCAGCATTTATTCCTAGCAGTGCTATCCCATTTGGCAATTTGTACCGGCGTAAGGTGGGCCCTATGGGCAAAGAAGTATAAAGTCTAGGTAATAGAGGCCGATTTAGCAATTCTTACTTTGGTAGCCCAGAATTTCCCCCAACTCTGCTGTGGTAAGGTGAGTCCCGTATCTTGTTCCCATGCGTGCCTTATTCCAATTAGCTGCGAGGGGCATAATTGATTTAGTTCCTTGTACAAAAAAGAGACTTTGCTTATAGCCGCTTGTGTTTGCTTTATCTTATTGTCTAACTCTCCTTCAGTTTTCAATAGTTTAATGTCACCCAGGGACCTTTCCACTCAATGTCTTAATTGAACCCATTGGTAGTATAGCAAGCCCGGAAGATTGAATTCCTATTGTAACTTATTAAAGTTCTTCCATTTGCCATTTTCTATTAACTGCCCTATAGTCCAAATATTTCTACTATACCAGCTCTTCCATGCAAATGTTTTTTCCTGGATCTTAAAGAGGGGGTTATACCACAGTGGGAGAAGCAAGGAGTATCTCTCTTCCGGTGGCCAAGTGTGCATTAGATCCTGAAATGCTGTTTGTGTATCTACCATCATTTGTGATCTCGTTTGAGTGTTTCTGAAGGTCATACCAAGGATTAGGTTCATTGGAAAAGGTGCCGCTGCTTTCTCCTCTAGGGCTAACCAAATCGGGCTCTGCCCATCTACTTGCTCTACCCATCTAGCCCCTTGCTTCATCAGAAACGCACTGTGGTATAATCGAAAATCTGGAAACCCCACTCCCCCATGCTCTTTAGTGGCTTTAAGCTTTTTAAGTGCTATTCTGGGGGGCTTATTGTTCCATAGGAAAACCATTAGAAGTCTCTCCATCTGTCTATATACCTGATCCGGTAAGTACACTGGTAGCATTTCCAATATGTAGTTGATTTTAGGAGCGATTGCCATTTTAATTGTCTAATCGACCCCACCATGACATTGTCAAGGGAGACCATTTGGTGGTCATTGTGTCTATGGTGTACAACAGGGTTTTACCGTTAAATCGGATCGTTTCCTCTAAGGCAGGGGTTCTCAACCCTGTCCTCGGGAACCACCTAGCCAGTCGGGTTTTCAGGATAACCACAATGAATATGCATGGGAGAGATTTGCATATAATGGAGGCAGTGTATGCAAATCTCTCATATACACATTCATTGTGGTTATCCTGAAAACCCGACTGGCTAGGTGGGTCCCGAGGACAGGGTTGAGAACCCCTGCTCTAAGGGATAACAGTAGTGTGCCCCTAAGTATTTAACCATTTTTGTCTCCCAAACAAATGGGAAATTTGACAGATCTGCTTTGAAAACACGAGAGTTTAGGGGGAAAGCTATTGATTTTGACCAATTAATCTTGTAACCGGAGAGAGACACATATTGGTCTATCTGTCCTAATATATGGGGTACAGATTCTGGATTCGTAAATAACAAAAGATTGTCAGCATACGCTGACAGTTTTATCTCTTTACCCAACATGTTGATACCCTGAATCCGTGGATGTTGCCTAATTAAGAGGGCTAAAGGCTCAAGAGCCAGATTAAATAGCATAGGTGATAATGGGCAGCCTTGACGGGTCCCTCTGCCCAGTTGGAGGTCCTGAGATTGAGTATTGTTTACACATATGCTTGCCAATGGCCTAACATACATTACTTTTATTAGGTTAATAAAGCCTTCTCCAAAGCCAAACCATCTGAGAACTGGGAACAGGAATGACCATTCCAGGCGGTCAAATGCCTTTTCAGTGTCTAAGGATAATCCTACCAACGGACCTTCCATATTTTCCGCCACAGTCAACACGTGACAAGAGTCTGGCATTGTCGGCCGTCGATTGGCCTTCCACAAACCCGCATTGGTCTGTGTGTATCAGTAGGGGGATCACCATTGCTAAACACTGTGCCAAAATAGTTGCATAAATTTTGTAATCCACGTTCAGCAATGAAATAGGGCAATAGTTACTTGCTAGTTGTGGATCCCGTCCTGCTTTCTCTAGTACAGTAACATTTGCTGAAGCAAAAGAGCCTACTTGTGGGTTATCCTCTATTAATGCTTGATAATACTGTTGTAAAAAGGGTCCTAATTCTTTAGCGAAGGCTTTAAAAAAAACTCTGAAGGAAACCCATCCGGACCTACGGCTTTCCCTACAGCTAGAGATTCGATCGCCCTATTGATTTCTGCTAATGAGATCGGGTTGTCTAGTAATGATGCCATTTCCAAGTCAAGTGTTGGTCTCTGAGCCTTATCTGCTAGCTTTGCAAAGGCTTCTTATGAGCATTCTATTTCAGATGTGTATAACTGCTCATAAAAGGATCTGAAAATCTCTGCAATTTCAGATTCCTTTACTGACACCGCAGAACTTCTGTGATCTCGAAGAGCAGCTATACGGCCCATCTCTTTGCAGGCTCTCAGCCTATTGGCAAGTAACCTACCAGCTTTGTTACTTTCCCTATAATAGGTTACTTCTTGGGCTTTAACAATTTTTTCAGCCTCCAATGTAAGGATCTGATTATATTTGAACCTTAGTCTTTGCAATCCGCAACAAGATACTTGGGTCTGACCGTTTAACCAGAATGCATTCACCTGCTTTTATTTGAGTATCGAGTTCTTTTAGTTTTTCTTCTGTTTTGCTTGCCATATACTAAAGCTTGTAATTACGGCCCTCGGAAGGCTTTAAAGCCTTCCCATCTGGCCCATCCTTTAGTCATTTGTGAGGAGTTGAAATGGAAGTAATCCATGATAGCCAATTGTATCCTTAGACGGAATTCATTATTATCTAGTAAAGATCTGTCAAAAAAAACATTTCAATGATGGCGGATCCGATTTTACGTCCTGTATCACCATGGACACGGTGGCATGATCTGAAATATGGGATGAAAGTATATCTGCTGCTACCAGATTAGGGACCAAGGATTTCGATATCAAGATAAAATCAATTCTTGATAAGGATTAATGGGGGGAAGAATAGAAGGTGAATTCCTGATCTTCCGGGTGATACAACCTCCATGCATCTATCAACCCCGCCTCCTTTGTCGTGGAGATGAGAATCCTCTGGGCTTTACTGGGTCCAAATGTCTTGGGGGATTTTCTATCTACCAAAGCATCTAGTACTAGATTAAAGTCCCCACCCAAAATTGTTGGTATTAAAGAGTCTGCATGAAGTTCTTCTGCTAGGTTCTTAAAAGTGTCTTCAGTCTCTCCTCCTGCACTGCCATTCTTTGTTCCGTTTTTTCTTGGCACATCGTAAGATTCTCCATGCTGCTTTTTAGTCTTCCTATGTCTTCTTGCATATTAGACAGCGATTCACTATTTGCTGTCACAATTTCTTTAACTGCCCGTATCTCGTTTAGCAGTTCTTGCATAGCCTTCGGTTGTTCTCGCACGGCCACCATTTTCTGCGGGGACGGGGGTTCTGTCTTTGTTCTTTTGGCGCTTGTGCTCTGCCCCGCAGCAAAATCTAATTGGGTCGGTTCGGATCCCGACATCTCGCTACACTTCTGTTCGAAAATCACTGTATCTTCACACTGCAAATAGCGCAGACACCAGATTCTATAATAGGCCCTTCCGGAGCACTCACTCCACACATCCATTCTGCTTTGCTCCAGGCTCTGCCTCACGTTTGGCGTATTTTTGAAGATTGATGCGCGGCACGACCCACCTCAGCTTCAATTCCAGAAATCTTGAGTTTTCTGCAGGATGGTTTTGAGAAGGGTCTAGTGGCGAACTCGTTGAGGATACAGTTGGCAGCTATCTCTTGCTATCGCGGGAAGGTTCAGGGTGTCGCTTTGGGCTCTCATCCAGATGTCTTACGGTTTTTAAGAGCAGTGTCTCGTCTTTAGCCGCCCAGAAGAATAGTGATTCAGCCTTGGGACCTCAATTTGGTCCTGAATGCATCGACAAAGGAGCCCTTCAAACCCTTGCGTCAGGCGTCGTTAAAGGATTTGACCTTGAAGGCTGTCTTTTTGGTAACAATCTGCTCAGCGCGCTGAGTTTCTGAGTTGCAGGCTTTGTCTTGTAGGGAGCCTTTTCTAACCACCTTTAGGGATAAGTTAGTGTTGCGCCCCATTCGTCATTCCTGCCAAAGGTGGTATCACCTTTTCATGTGAACCAATCGGTCTCTTTACCAGGGGAGAGTATTTTGTAGCGTAGTTTGTTTGCTGGACATAAAGAGGGTCCTTCATCTTTATCTAAAGAGGTCGGAGCCTTTTTGTAGGATGGATCGTTTGTTGGTTCTGTTTGGAGGACCGCGTAAGGGAGAAGCAGCGGCCAAGGCTTCTATTTCCCAATGGGTCCACGAGGCGATTTCTTCAGCTTATTTGTTGCAAGGTCGTCAAGTTCCCTTGGAGTTGTGGGCTCATTCTACCGGAGCTCAGGCAGCTTCGTGGGCGGAATGTATGTTAGTTCCTCCGGTGGAAATTTGCAAAGCGGCTACATGGTCTTTTCTGCATACCTTCAGTAGATATTATTGTCTGGATATCCATGCAGTGGGAGATGCCTGTTTTGGATCGACAGTGTTGCGGGCCGGTTTGGCGGGTCACTGCATTGATTTACTGCTCTAATACATCCCAGAGGTGCGGGACTGGACTGGAGGGACGATAAGGAAAGAGAAATTAGACCTACCTGCTAATTGTTGTTCCTTGAGGAACTCCAGTCCAGTCCCGGTGTAAGCGAATAACGTAGAGCTTGTACGATTTGATCAGTTTCATCGGTAAGAGTGGTAGCCATGAGTTTTGTGTGTCTCGAGCTATTGGTTTCTCACTACCTTTTCTCTCTCTTCTTTCTTTCATTCTCTCAGGCCTTATGGATGTCTTTCTGCTCTTTTTTCTTTATCCACGTTCTCTGGAGCAGCGGAGGAGGAATTCCTCTGGTTCCTCTGGTTCTGGGGGGAAAACCTTTGTGGGTTATGTACATACTTTTACCTGTTGGTTTCATTGTTTGATTAATACATTTCAATTAATATTTTAGCTACTTATTTGTTGCTCCTCTTAGTCTGCTTTGTCACTAGGTCACTAGGAGCTGGTGGGAGGTGCCAGCAGTATATGTGCTAGTGGCTTCAGAATTCTTACATGCCCAATCTCCAAGCTGCGGGAGGCGATGCACTACCCCAGAGGTACGGGACTGGACTGGAGTTCCTCAGGGAACAACAATTAGCAGGTAAGTCTAATTTCTCTTTATTCCCTTTGAAAGTTTAAAATTTTATTTTTAAAGTGAACACATTAGGTATTAAAAAGTGGAAGGGAGCTTTTATAAATATAGTCAGCAGATAAGGGCTTAAAAACGGAGAACTTTTTAGAAGAAATAAAAGGAGAAATTTTATATATCTAATACTTTTTTTCCCTTGAATCCTCCTTGACCAATTCATATATATGGGCTATGCTCCCTTGCAGCAGTTGGAGGCAGATTTGAACAACTTTCATTGATATCATTACTCAGTATAGCCACTGCTGCAGCACTGAGAGAAGCCAGTATGAAACTTCATAAGCATTAAGCCAGACTGAAAGAAAATCCTCAGAAGAGACACCAGTGTTATTAATGAACCTAAAATTGCAACAAACATTTTAAACAAATGTTTGAGTTATTTACAGTAAGAATCACTGAGACTGACAAGGCAGTCAAGAGGCATCAGGGCTCCCAAACCTCTAGGAGAAGTCTTCCAGAGCAGGGCCCGGACTGCTCTAGCAGGATTCAAGGAAAAAAAATTATTGGATATGTAAAATTTCTCCTTCCTTGTCTTCCTGTTAGACCAGTCCAGATGAGTGGGATATATTCAAGCAATCAGAACCCAGGGTAGGAGGAAGACAACACTCTGGACAGAACTGTTTTCCAAAAGGTGCCATCTGCTCCAGCTCCTGCATGCAATCTGTAGTGCTTCACAAAGGTGCTCAGAGAAGACCAGACCTTACAGACATCCTCTGAAAACATCAATGTGGACTCTGCCCAGGAGGAGACCTGCATCCTAGGGGAGTGAACTCTGACTCCCTCTGTCACATATGTGCCAGTCAAATGTTAGGTTGACTCAGTGGCCTCCTTAACATTTCCTCAGATAATGGAATACATCAAGCAGACAATCTTGACTGGTAGAAGTAATTAGTCATTTCCAGTTATCTGAGCAAAACCCCCTTTTCATGTCAAATAGACACTGCAAAGGATCCTTCTGAAAATCTTCCTCCAAGAAGGAGGGTAGGATGACAGTTTGTTTAAGATGGAAGGAGGACAGCATCTTTGGGAGAGAGAAGGGCATAGGCCACAAGGAGACCAGAAGTGGTTAAATTGGCCAAGAAAGGCTCCCTTCAGGACAAGGTCTACAGTTACTATAGCCACCAGGAATAGGCTTAAAAGGAGGGCCTTTAAGTATCTTCAACACCAGAGGGGGGGGGGGACTCCACAGAAGAGAGACTGTATGCATTTGTGGGTGGATCTGCTGCACTGGGTGTTCTGCCTAAGACAACCCCTAGATATGTGATGCTTGTAGCACACCAGGGCCACCACCTAAACCTTCAGAAAGTTCAGGACCAAGCTCTGATCTAGGCCAGACTGTAAAAAGAGCAAAACAGCGACAGTATCCCCCTTTTGGGCCTCTAGGAGCCAAGAGGAACACCAGTTTTCAAAAACTCTTCAGACTGTCACATAAGCTAAGGGCATAGGGGTCCTATGGGCCTTAAGTAGTATCTATTATTGCTCCAGAGTAGTTTTTCTTGGACAGCCAACACCTCTTCAAGGACCAAGCTGTAAGTGAGAGGACTGGAATTCTCCATTCCTAGTCACCCCTACTTGAGGAGGCCCTTCGTTTGAGGTAACAAGAGTGGGCCCCACTCACACATTTTTAAGATATCGGTGTACCCTGGCCTGTAAGACCAGTCTGGGGCCACTACAATCATCAGGCATAAATTCTGAGCATGAAATGGCTCGCCAGCAATTATGGATGGAAGACATAGAGCATCCCCTCATGGGACGACTCTTGAAGCAGGACATCCAAGCCCACTGCCCACAGATCCTTTTTTCAGCTAAAAACGCTCTTCAATTTGACATTCTCCTTAGTGGCCATGAAGTCGAACAGTGGAAGGCCTGTCACTGCATCATCAGGTTGAACACAAGAGGCTGAACTCTTCTGGATCCACAGTGATCTGACTCAGGAAGTTGGCCTACATGTTGTTGATGTCTGCAAGGTGTGCTGTGGACAGGATAATCTGTTGCTCCTCCACCCACCAACAGTTCCTCTCCCTCAAGAGCCACTCTGACACTGCAAATTTTGCCTTCCTTGTTGTAAGTCATTGCAGTGGCATTGTCCGAGAACACCCAGGCTGCTTTGCCTATAAGGAGAAGTTGGAACCTCTCTTGAGATGGGTGGATTGCTCTTGCATCCAGGTGGTTGATCATCCAGAAGTCATTCCGAAGGAGCCAGAGTCCCTGGACCATCTGGCTGAGGCAGTGTGCAATTAGCCTTCCAAGCTGCTGTCCAAGGTGATAATTGCCCAATCTGGCTTGTTCAGTGGCATCCAGCCATCAGATAAACGGGACTGCACCCAGCCCCTCAAACTACTTTTTGTTATCCTCAGAGAGAGGAAGAGTCTAGTCAAACAACTTGCTACAAGGGGACCAGAGGGCTAGCAACTGCCACTGCATAAGATGCATGTGTGCCCTGGCCCAAGAAACCTACTCAAAGGTCAGTGTCATGGACCAGAGTATCTGGAGATAGTCCCAGGTCTGTGGAGCTGACTGAGAGAAAAATGTTCTGAGTTGGTTCTGAAACTTGAAGGACCATTTCATCATGAGAAGAACTCGCTGAGGAGCGAGTTGAACAGAGCTCTAGCGGTTTGGAGACTGCAGTTCCTAAGCGTCCCTCCAGTCCCTTTCCTCTGGTTTGTGACCCCCTTCCAGCAGCTTGGAGACTGAGCATGTCATCTTTTTGATGACCCTAGGGTATAAATAGCACTGGCACCTCCCACCAGCTCCAGTTTTGCTCAGTCTCCAAGCTGCTGGAGGGAGTCAGTAAGCCAGGGGATAGGCTTACTGGAGAGATGTAGGATTTAGTGGGGGTTTTGTTTGTGTTCCTCTGCATTTATTTTATTTTCTTTATTTACCTTACTTTATTTACTTTATTTTCCCTTACTTTTCTGGAAGGGCTCTGTTTTGAGAGACATCCCCTTCCCCCTCCCCTTCTATTCTTTGGGGGATAGGAGGAGGCGGCTTCGGGCAGCCCGTGCTAAAAAAAAAGAAAGAAAAGCAGTGCCTGCTCAGGATCCGGCTGATTCGGAGCCATTGAAGCCCTTGCCGTCTTGCCCGCTCGCTGCCGAAGCTCTCCAGGCGGCTGAGCGTGAGGGCGGGAAGACGCAGAGCCGGCAGGAGAGAGAAGAGTTCGGGCCAGAAGAGGCTAGGGGCAGGAGTGCGGCGGCGAGCCGCGTGGTGTTAAGAGACAGCCACGTGGTTGCCTGACGTGTGTTGCAGCGGGGCCTGTAACCCTTGGGTGTAAGTGAGCAGCGGCGGAACAGGTATGCTCCTCCTTAGTTTTGTGTGCTTTTCAGCGCCCATTAGTGAGACGGCCCGAACAGCCTTGCAGGGCAGTTTCTTGTTAAAAGCTCTAGTTAATCGGCCTTTAGGACTAAGATTATCTTAGTTTAAAAAAAAATGAAGAGTTATTTTGTTTTGTTAACTTGTTTTGTTTATATCTAGTTATATCTAGGTACATAGTTATATACCTTTAAGGGATAGATAAATTGTCTATACACTACTGAGGGGCATCACCATGCCGGCTATACCGCAGTGCTTAGTCTGCGGGACCCGCCTGGGGGCGGTGTCCGAGACTGGCGTGTGCAGAGGCTTTGCTGCAGAGGCAACCTCTGTGGAGCAAGGAATTCAGGTGGATATGTCTCAAGATCCGCTGCCTTACGCCTCTCAGGAATCAGTGGAGCCTCTGAAGGCAATGTTCTAGTCGGGGTCTCCCCAACCTTCGCCCCTGGAGCAGTCCGTCCTACCGCTTCCTCAACCCAGATCCCTCCACCTCTTTGGGAGGATTGGAGGTGGAGGGCAGGGTTTTATTGTTCCCCTGAATTCATCCTGCTGCTGCATAAGGCGTTCTGCCTGCATCAGCAAGGAGCACATAGGCAGGGAGCAGCGCAGGGGCGCGCGGTAGCACGACAGTCGGAATCCAAGGGGCAGGAGGAGGCAGGCTTATCGCTTAAGCGGGCTAGACTCGCTCATGAGGATGTTCTCCATTTCCCTCTGTCAGAGATTCTGGAAGGGGAGATCTCAGACAGAGAGTTGGGGGAGGACAAGGAAGAACTCGAGGAAGGCAAGATCCCAGAGGAGGATCAAGCCAGAATTGTTTGGGTTTTCCGAAGGGAAGAGTTGCCAGCTCTGATCGGTGAATCTCTGAAGGTTCTTAATATGGCAGTGAGGGTTCCAGTGGAGGAAGAGGTGCTGGTGGACCCGCTGATTCAGGTGGTCAGGAAATCGCAGAAGGTTTTCCCAGTGCACTGGGTAGTTAGGCAGATGATTCAAGAGGAGTGGGATCAGCCAGAATCCGGGCTAAGGGGGGTACGGTCTATGGCTCGGCTGTACCCTTTGCCAGAAGGGAAAAAGAATTACTCCGTTCACCTAGAGTGGATGCTGCGGTATCGGCAGTCACAAAGAAGACCACGATACCAGTGGAGGGCAGCTCTGCCCTCAAGGATACCCAGGGTAGGAAGCTGGACACATTGTTAAAGCAAGCATTTGACATTAGTGCCCTAGATCTCCAGGCATCGGTATGTGGGACTTGGGTGGCCCGAGCCTGCTTGCGGTGGTTCCAACAGCTCCAACTGGCGGGTGACCTTCCCAGCAAAGCGCCGGGGGAGGCAGCAAGAATTGAGTCTGGAGCAGCTTACTTGACAGCCAGTATGATCTCATCAGGCGCTTAGCAAAGAACATGGCTTTGGTTGTGGCGGCCCGTCGCTACCTCTGGCTCTGCAACTGGGCTGCGGTTGGTTCTTCTAAGGCCCATCTCAGCAGGTTCCCCTTTAAGGGAAAGCTGCTCTTTGGGGAGGACCTGGACAAATTCGTAAAGGAGCTGGGGGAGTCTAAGGGAGGTAGACTCCCTGAGGATAGGCCGAAGCAGAGTCATGTTCCTGCTCCTTCGCGGCCTTAACCACTGGAATCTCGGAGGTTTCGGTCGGCCCGGTTTACGCCCTTTCAGAGAGGTCGCTTCCTCTCTAAGGGGCAGGGCTTCCAAGGTTTTCAAGGGGCAGGGAAGGGGTTTGGCACCTCTTCTTCCATTTCTGGGACTAGGAAGCCGCAATGAGACCACGGGGGCCCAGGAGGAATTTCTGCTGGTGGGGGGATGTCTGCGGCAGTTCTTCTCCGTCTGGGCCCAGGTCACATCCGATCAATGGGTCTTAGAGGTGGCGCGAGAAGGCTATGCTCTCGAATTTGCAAGACCCGTTCTTTCTTCTTTCGTGCAGTGCCCTTGCAAATCTCCGGCTGAGGTTGCTAGGGGCGGTTGTGCCGGTTCCCGCAGACCAATGCGGCTGTGGTTGATACATCATTTATTTTGTGGTACCCAAAAAGGAGGGCTCGTTCCGCCCGGCCTTAACTTGAAGGGGGTCAATCGTTGCCTCCGGGTTCCTCATTTTCGTTTGGAAACTCTAAAGTCTGTGATTGTAGCGGTGAGGCAGGGAGAGTTTGTGACATCTCTCGACCTCACAGAGGCGTATTTACATAGTCCCGTCCGCGAGTCACATCAGCAGTTCCTGCGGTTTATGGTGCCAGAGGGGCACGTCCAATTTCAGGTGTTGCCATTTGGCTTGGCAATGGCTCCGTGCATCTTTACCAAGGTCATGGTGGTGGTGGCTGCGGCTCTATGCAAGGAGGGGATTATGGTCCACCCGTACCTCGACGACTGATTGATCCGGGCAAAGTCCAAGGAAGTGAGTCTAAAGGCAACGTCCAGGGTGGTTGGATTCCTAAGGAGCCTAGGACGGGTGATCAATCTGGCGAAAAGCAAGTTGGTTCCCTCGCAGGAGATCGAGTATCTGGGGGCAAGGTTCGACACTGGCAAAGGCATAGTGTTCTTGCCGGCTCAGAGGGCAAAGGAGCTAAGGCGGCTGGTACAACAGTTCCTAACTATGAAGGCACCCTCAGCCTGGCATTACATTCAGGTTCTGGGGACCATGGCGGCGACGATAGAGCTGGTACCTTGGGCCAGGGCCCACATGCGGCTTCTTCAGCGGGCCTTGCTCCGTCGCTGGTCCCATCAGCGTCAGCCCATGTCCGTGATGCTCCCCTGTCTGTCGATGACCAAGAAGGCCTTGCAGTGGTGGCTCTGTCCAGTGAGCCTGGAGCACGGTATGCCCCTTGAGCCCCCGCTGTGGTTGCAGTTGACGACGGATGCCAGTCTGTCCGGTTGGGGGGGCTCACTGCAAGGGACATTTCGCCCAGGGCCTCTGGAGCGTGCAGGAGGCCATGATCTATCAACAGGTTGGAGATGCGAGCGGTAGCTCTCGCCCTCAGAGTGTTCGAGCATTGGATCCGCCGGAGGGCGGTCCGGGTACTGTCTGACAACGTGACCACGGTGGCATACATCAACCATCAAGGCGGCACGAGCAGTCCTCCCTTGAAGAAGGAGGCGGAGGGCCTGATGGAATGGGTCGAAGTCCATCTAACGGACTTGTCGGCGCAGCATGTAGCCGGAGTAGAAAACATAATGACAGATTACCTGAGCAGAAACAGAGTGAATCACGGAGAGTGGGAGCTCTACCAGGAAGTGTACGAGCAGGTAGTGTGCCGATAGGGGACTCCCATCATGGATCTCATGGCGCAATGGGAGTCGGCCAAGGTGAGTCGATTCTTCAGCCGAAGAAAGGAGAGGATGTCGGAGGGCTTGGATGCTCTGGTTCAGAAGTGGCCCACCTACGGCCTTCTGTATGTGTTTCCTCCGTGGGTGCTCATAGGCAGGGTCCTTCAACGGGTAGAGGCCCACCCAGGTTGGGTGGTTCTCATAGCCCCGGATTGGCCTTGGCGCCTGTGGTACACCGACCTCATGCGGCTACTGGTCGATCGCCCGTGGTGCCTTCCAGTGAGGGATGACCTCCTGGCCCAGGGCCCAGTGCGCATGCCGCAGGTGGATCGGTTCTCACTTACGGCCTGGCTGTTGAAGGGCATGGCTGCGGAAGCGAAGCTACTCTGGAGCAGTGATATCCACTTTGCTGAATTCCCGTAGACATTCGATCTGTCTCTCCTATGTGAGGGTCTGGCGTATTTTTGAAGACTGGTGCACAGATCAGCAGAAGAGGCCCCTTTCGGTGTCGGTCCCAGAGGTTTTGCATTTCTTACAGGCAGGTTTCGAGAAGGGTCTTTCAGCCAGCTCATTGCGGGTGCAGTTGGCAGCTATTTCTTGTTATAGGGGTAAGATTCAGGGAAAGTCCTTAGGGGAACATGCAGATGTAAGTCGGTTCCTGAGGGCAGTGCAGCGCCTGCGGCCCCAGCAGAGGTCATCTGTTCCACCTTGGGATCTCAACCTCGTGTTGGATTCTCTGGCTGCAGAGCGTTACGATCCGTTGCAGCGAGCATCTTTGAAGGACGTGACTCTTAAGGCAGTCTTTCTGGTGGCTATCTGTTCGGACAGACGTATTTCGGAGCTTCAGGCTCTGTCCTGTCGTCCGCCGTTCTTCTCCTTCTTTAAGGAGAAGGTAGTCCCCCAGACGGTGCCTTCCTTCTTGCCTAAGGTGGTTTCGTCCTTTCATGTGAATCAGATAGTTTCTCTCCCTTCCTTCTCTGGGGCGGGTCAGGGGGGGAACGATGCACGGTTACCCCGTTTAGACATGCGCAGAGTTTTGAAGCATTACCTGGATCGCACAGCGGCTTTCCGCAAGTCAGAGCAGTTGTTTGTCTTGTTTGGGGGGTGCGTAAAGGTGAGGCGGCAGCCAAGGCTTTGATATCCAGCCGTCTCTTTCCAGTTTGAAGAGCCCTAACCTTTTTAGCACCTCTTCATAGGAGTAGCCTTTCATCCCCTTTACCATTTTGGTGTCTCTTCTCTGTACCTTTTCTAATAACTGCTGGACTGCTGTCTGCATCTTAGTTTTAAGCTTGTGTTTAGATCTTTAAGTGCTTTACTTGCTAAGGGTTGGTGTGGATGCTTATACTAATAAAAGTGTATCTAATATGTTTAATATACCTTGTTCACCTGAAGCTTAATTCATCTCAGGTCCTTAATGTATGACCTTGTTGGATAAAGAGCTGCACCTGAGAGCAGCTCCTTTCCTTTAAGATGTGTAAGTACCTATAAAGCTACAATTATCCCAGGGGTGGGTGGGTGTTAGGGAGGGAGGAAGGGAAAGAAGACTTATTAAAAGAGGGCTGCTACGCAATACCCTGCCCTGTGCTTCTGAGGTAAGCTGTGACCAACTTCCTGGGTGATTAACAGTCCTTGCTTGGATAGAAGGAGTCTTTCAAAATGGCCTTTTGACCTGCCACCTGGCTTTAACACTTTTTTAAAACATTTTGCAGTTCTCCTGCCCCCTAGGTAGAAGGCCTCTTTGTAAAGGTCTCTAGAAGACTTTATTTATTTCTCAAAGAATACTGACCCTGTTTTGCCCTTTATGCTAAGTTATAGTCTGATTTGATTTAAATTAAAGCTCTTTGCTGCTGCTAGGCTCTGACCTAGTATGAAATTTAAACTAGAAGCTCTCTGCTGGGTTCTAAATTTAACCAGAAAGCTCTCTTCTGTGTTTTAAATTTAAACTTAAACTGCTGCTACTAGGCCCTGACTGATTTAACAAATACACTGGGTTCACAAATTAATCAGCTTTAATCCAAAGAATTCCCTTCAGAAAATTTCCCAGAAGTATATACTCACTATTGCAGATCTCTCTCCAGAAGTAGCAGTCCCCTTTTATAGTCCTTCAAGACACCACAGAGCGGAATGCCCAAGTGGCTCGGTTCTGCTCTCGGCAGCCTTCCAGTGGTTGCCTGACTGCGGCTGACTTTCTCCTCCACTGGAGGGAGGGCCTGCTGTATGCCTAAACCCCAATACTGCTCATCGATACTGCTCGTCGCGAAGGGGCAGAGATGGACTCCATGATCCTTGTCGCCCCATACTGGCCTTAACAACCCTGGTTCCCACTTTTGCTGCAGCTCTCACTGAGGGAGCCTATTTGCCTGGGCTCTGCCCCAGACCTCATCTCACAGGAGGGCAGCTCCCTGTTGCACCGCATTGTTCGCTCCCTGGTGCTCATGGCATGGATGCTGAGAGAGTAGTCCTCATGGAGTTGAATCTCTCCGAGAGTGTCACAGACATCTTGTTGGCATCCCTCAAGGCCTATGTGCTCAAGATGTGGTGGTTCGCTGTCTGGTGTGTGAGTAGTGCCCTGGACTCCTTCTCCTGTCTGGTGAAAAAGCTGCTGGAGTACCTCCTGCACCTCTCCATTTTTAGGCTTAAGTCTAGCTCTGTGTGAGTCCACCTCAGTGCAATTGGAGCTTAACCTCGCAGCTGTGGGGGAAAGCCTATTTCGGTGCAGCCACTGGTGGGCCGATTAATGAAGGGCCTGCTCCTCTCAAAGTCTCTCTCAAGCCCCCTTTCGTTGCTTGGGACTTCAGTGTGGTCCTTGGCCAGCTGATGCGGGCCCCCTTCAAGCCCCTGGGCACATCCTCGCTGAATTTTTTGACCTGTAAGTTCCTCTTCCTGGTTGCCATTATGTTGGCACAACGCATCGGTGAGCTCCAAGTGCTGGTCGCTCATCCTCCGTATACCAGGTTTCAACAGAACCAGGTGGTGCTCTACATGCATCCTCACTTTCTGCTGAAGGTGGTCTCGATGTTCCACCTCAACCAGTCCATTGTCCTTCCAACATTCTTTCCCAGGCCTCATGCGAACCGTGTTGAGGCGGCCTTGCACATGCTGGACTGTAAATGTGCATTGGCACACCGTCAATCCACCCAGCTGTTCGTCTCCTTCGACCCCCAATAGGCTGGGCATTGCTGTCTCGAAGCGTGCGCTTTCTCTCCGGCTAGTGGATTGAATTGCTTAAGCGTACTCTCTGGCTGAGTTGAGCCTTGAGGGTCATGTCATAGCTCACAATGTCCTTGCAATGACTGCATTGGTGGTCAACCTCCGTTCAGTGTCTGCAGCGTAAATCTTCAGGGCTGTGATGTGGTCTACATAGAAACATAGAAATATGATGACAGAAAAAGACCACATGGCCTATCTAGTCTGTCCTTCCATATCAACTACAACAGTCCCCTTTTTACCTTTAGAGATCCTCTGTGTTTGTCCCATGCTTTTTTGAATTCAGTTACTGTCCTCATCTCTACCACCTCCACTGGGAGACTATTCCACGGATCCACTACTCTTTCTGTGAAGAAATATTTCCGCATATCACTCCTGAATCTGTCTCCCTTCACCCTCATCCCATGTCCCCTCGTAGCAGAACTTGCTTTCAATTGAAAGAGGCTCTCTCCCTGAACATTATGCCACGGAGGTATTTAAACATCTCAATCATATCACCTCTATCCCGCCTTTCCTCTAAGGTGTACATATTAAGATCCTTCAGTCTGTCCTCATATGCTTTATAATGAAGACCACTAATCATTTTAGTAGCCACCCTCTGCACCGACTCCATCCTGTTCACATCCTTTTGAAGGTGCGGTCTCCAGAATTGCACACTATACTCCAAATGAGGTCGCAACAAAGACTTATAGAGAGGCATTATCACCTCCTTTTTCCTGCTAGCCATTCCTCTCCCTATGCACCCAAGCATCCTTCTAGCTTTTGCCGTCACCTTTTCTACCTGTTTAGCTACTTTAACATCATCAGACACAACCACGCCTAGGTCCCGCTCTTTAGTGGACAAAAGTACTTCACCCCCTATACTATATTGCTCCCTTGGATTGCTGCAGCCCAAATGCATGACCTTACATTTTTTAACATTAAATCCCAGCTGCCAAATTCTAGACCATTCTTCAAGCTTAGCTAGATCCCTTCTCATGTTATCTACACCTTCCTGGGTGTCTACTCTATTGCAGATTTTGGTATCGTCCGCAAAGAGGCAAACCTTACCCGACAGCCCTTCCGCTATATCACTAACAAAGATGTTAAAAAGAATCGGACCAAGGACAGATCCCTGGGGCACACCACTGGTAACATCCTTCTCCTCAGAGTGAGCTCCATTTACTTGTACTCTTTGTCGCCTCCCACACAACCAATTTCTAACCCAAGCAGTAACTTTAGGGTCCATCCCTAGGGTGCTCAGTTTGTTTATAAGTCGCCTGTGAGGAACAGTGTCAAAGGCTTTACTGAAATCTAAATACACCACATCTAGAGCTCTCCCTCGGTCCAACTCCCTGATCACCCAGTCAAAGAAATCAATCAGATTTGTCTGACAAGACCTGCCTCTGGTGAATCCATGCTACCTCGGATCCTGTAATCCACTGGACTCCAGAAACCTCACTATTTTCTCTTTCAGCAGCGTTTCCAATAATTTACTCACCACCGAAGTTAAACTAACTGGCCTGTAGTTTTCAACCACATCCTTACTTCCGCTTTTGTGTAAAGGCACCACATGAGCCTCTCTCCAGTCCTTTGGCATCACTCCCGACTCCAATGAGGCATTGAAAAGGTCAGTCAGTGGAGCTGCTAGAACGTCCCCAAGTTCTCTCAGTATTCTAGGGTGTATCCCATCTGGTCCCATCGCTTTGTCTACTTTAAGTTGAGCTAGTTTCTCACGAACACAGTCTTCTGAAAATTGTTCAAGATGTCCCTCGCTTCTGTTCCTATTTGTGGGTGTTTTCTGAGGTCCTGCTCCTGGTTCTTCATCTGTGAACACAGAACAAAAATATTTGTTAAGCAATTCCGCTTTATCCTTATCAGCTTCTACATATTCCTCCCCTGCACCCTTGAGTCTGACAATACCACTGTTGCCCTTCCTCTTCTCACTAATATATCTGAAAAATGTCTTATCCCCCCATTTTATTGCATTGGCTATTTCCTCCTCCTTTTGAATCTTTGCCTTCTTGACTACTTTGCTAGCGTCTCTAAGTTTTTCCAAATACAGATGCCTGTCTTCCTCTCTCTGTGATCTCTTGTATTTCATGAAGGCCTCCCTCTTTTTCTTCACTTTTTCAGCTACTTCTCCTTTTCCTTTTATCTTTATTTACCATTTTAACAAAAAGGTTGGTTGCCCTTAAAATATCCCCTTTCAGTTTTGCCCACTGTTTTTCTACATCCCCCAGCTGTTCCCATCCCACTACCGACTCCCTGAGGTATTGGCCCATCTTCGCAAAGTTAGTCTTCCTAAAGTCTAAGATCCTCACCTTTGAATGGATTCTAACAGCCCTAGCCCTAATATTGAACCACACCATCTGGTGACCACTGGATGCAAAATTATCTCCCACTACAACATCAGAAACACTTTCACCATTGGTAAGCACTACGTCCAGTATGGCCCCTTCACGTGTGGGGTCTGTTACCAATTGCCTGAATAGTTCTCCCTGTAGAGAATCCAGGATCTCCTTACTTCTAGATGATACTGCAGCAGGAATGTGCCAATCAACATCTGGCATATTGAAATCTCCTATCAGTAGCACTTCCCCTTTCCTAGCAATGCTGCGTCTGTCTTCAATTAACTCTCTGTCCACCTCTTCCTCTTGTGAGGGAGGTCTGTATATCACACCAATGCAAATAGATTTCTCTTTCCCTCTTTCTAGTTTAACCCACAATGCCTCCTCTCTCACTTAAAAGCTCTGTAATTCCAAAGCTTTAATAGTAGTTTTTACATATAGTGCCACTCCTCCTCCCCTTCTTCCTACCCTCTCCTTTCTGAATAAAGTATAGCCAGGTATAGTTACATCCCAATCATGGTTTTCTGTGAACCATGTTTCTGTAACTGCCACTAAATCCAAGTCAGCCACTCCCACTAAAGCTTCAACATCAGGGATCTTATTTCCCATGCTACGGGCATTTATACACACTGCTTTCCATATGTTATCCCTGTTACCCATTTCCATAAAGGTATTTAATGTATCACCAACCTGGGGGCTTTCACTTACCTGGGGGCTTTCTTCACCCATCCCCAACAAATCTAGTTTAAAGCCCTCTTCAGTAGATTAGCCAGTCTACTACCGAAGATGCGTTGACCTTTCTTGGACAGATGGATGCCATCTCTGCTCTGCAACCCTTGGAATAGCATCCCATGGTCTAGGAAACCAAAACGCTCTCGATGACACCATACACGCATCCATGCATTCATCTCCAGGATGCGAGTCTCTCTGCCTTGGCCTTTACCCTCAACAGGGAGGATTGTAGAGAACACCACCTGTGCACCTAACTGCTTCACCCTCTGTCCCAGAGCCATGAAGTCACTTTTGATACGTCCGAGGTATACCTGGCAGTATCATTTGTTCCAACATGGATTAGCAACATTGGGTAATAGTCAGTGGGCTTGATGAGTCTCGGCAAACTCTGCGTAACATCTTGGATTTTAGCACCAGGCAGACAGCATACCTCTCTGGACATCAAGTCTGGTCGGCAGATGGACGCCGCAGTACCCCTCAGAAGAGAGTCTCCAACCACCACTACCCTTCGTTTCCTTCTGGTCACTGATTCTGCAACTTTGAGGTACTTGAGCTCTGGTTCTTCCCTTTCCAGGGATGCTTTCACCTCCTCCACTTCCAGGGCTGCATAATGGTTCTTCAATTCAAGGGCTGGAGAAGTTGGATTGGTGATTTTGCAGGCCCTGGTGACTTGTGTCCAACCATCGACATTCTGTTGGCACCCATCTTATCCTGTGCTGGAGAGCTTGGTTGCTGCAAGAAGCATCTCATCAATGTACTTCTCACTGTCTTGAATGCTCCTCAGCCTTGCCACCTCCTTTGAGTTCCTCCTCTTGTTTCCTCAGAGCTTCAACATGCAGGCACCCTGCACATGGAACCGGTCCTTCAGCTGGCATTAGGACCTCTGTCTGGACCGAGGCAGAAGCTGTAACAGGAGCAACAGCTTTAGCGATACGATTTTTCCCAGCCATTGTTCTGTTTGTGGAGCTTAGGTATTGTTGGTTGATCTGTACAGCCCTTGTTAGGAAAGCCTCCCCTTGTTAGGGAGTTCAGTCAATACCTTCGCAGCCCACTACTGTCTGGATGGGGATTTCTGATAGGACAATTTTGGCCAGGCTGTACTCCAGCATCTCTTTGGATCTTACAGTCAACTCCTACCCACCGGCCCTGCTGTCTTTCCAGGCTAACTGCTGAAATTTTCCCTGAGGTCGATGTTGGGTGAGGATACTGAATCAGATGAGTCCCTCAGCAGGACTGCCTCTCTGATCTTCCTGATTTCTCCAGTTTTTGTTGACAGGTTAGGCTGCTCATCTCCTTGAGTTCTGGTAGCTTGTAGCTTGTGAGTCTCATACGTGAGGACTTTCTTCCTGCTTGTTCACAGAGAAAGCATAGTTACTCGCCTCTAGCAGGTGTTCTCCGTGAACAACAGAAATAAGTCCTCACAACCCTCCCACCTCCCTGGGAGTTGCCTTGTTGGCTTCTGATATGTTATCTTACTGGAGAATATGGCTCAGCAGTGGGTGGGAAAGCAGGAGCTCATGCGCGGTATACCTCCCAAAAGCTTCCTTTTGGAAGCTGGGGAGCATTCTGTGCAGGGCTCCATCGGTGACATCACCCATACATGAGGACTTATTCCTGCTGTTCACGGAGAACACTTGCTAGAGCTAACTACACATTCCTTATCGTTCCTTCAGTCCAGTCCCGTTACCTGTGGGTAGTCTCACCCCACCTGCAGCTTGGAGACTGAACATGTCTCTTTCTCATGACCTCAGAATGGATAACTAGCTGGCTCCTCCTACCAGCCTCCAGTAACTCAGTCTCCAAGCAGCTGGTGAGACGTGATAAGAACATAACATAAGAAATGCCATACTGGGTCAGACCAAGGTCCATCAAGCCCAGTATCCTGTTAAGACAGTGGCCAATCCCAGGTCACAAGTACTTGGCAGGTTCCCAAAAAGGCACACAGGTTCCACAGTGCTTGTCCCAGTGCAAGCAGTGGATTTCCTGGGTGTTCTTTAATAATGGTTTATGGACCTTTCCTCCAGGAACTTGTCCAAATTCTAACAGCTTTTACTGCATCCTCCGATAATGAATTACAGAATTTGATTACATGTTGAGTGAAAAAATATTTTCTGTTATTAATCTTAAATAGGTTACCTTATAGCTTAAATAGCTTAAATAGGTTACCTTATTGCATGTCCCCTAGTCTTTCTATATTCTGATGACGTAAACAATCGATCTACATTTACCCGTTCCACTCCATTCATTAACTTATAGACCTCTATCATTTCTTCGCTCAGCTGTCTCTTTTCTAGGTTGAAGAGCCCTTATCTTTTAAGCTTCTCCACTTAACCCTCCATTGCCCATGTTTCCTGTAAAATAGATATCTCCAAGTTATAATGCCCTGTTCAATGTAATTTCAGTTTGTTCAATGTAAACCGCCTTGATGATATGAAAGGCGGTATATAAGAAATGTTAAATAAATAAAAACATAGGGGTATCCTTCCATCCCCTTTACCATTTTGGTGGCTCTTCTCTGTTCTTTTTCTAATTCCGCTATATCCTTTTTAAGATACGGCAACCAGAATTGCACACAATATTCAAAGTGCAGTCGCATCATGGCATGATACAAAGGTATTATAATATCCTTTGTTTTATTCTCCATTCCTTTCCTTGTGATTCTTAGCATTCTATTTGCCTTCTGGCTGCCGTTCCACACTGGGTGAAGGGTTTCAACATGTTTTCCACAATGACGCCTAAATCTTTTTCCTGGGCGGTGGTTCCTAATGTGAAACCTTGCATAGTATAATCATAGTTTGGTTTGTTCTTTCCTAGGTGCATAATTTTGCAGTTGTCGACATTAAATTTCATCTGCCATTTGAACGTCCAGTCTTCAAATTTATCAAGGTTCTCTTGTAATTTTCACAATACTCTTCTGTTTTAACAACTTTGAATAATTTTGTGTTATCTGCAGATTTGATCACCTCACTTGTTCCCATTTCCAGGTCATTTATGAAATGTTAAAAAGCAGCGGACCCAGCACAGATTCCTGGTGTACTCCACTATTCACCTTTCTCCATTGAGAAAATTGGCTAGTTAGCCCTATCCTCTGCTTTCTATCTTTTAACCAGTTCCTGATCCACAGTAGTACACTGTCTCCTATCCCGTGACTTTTTAATTTCGCCAAGAATCTCTCATGAGGGACCTTGTGAAAGGCTTTCTCAAAATCCAGATACACTATTTCGCCAGCTCACCTTTGTCTACCTGTTACTCACACCTTCAAAAAAAATATAGCAGATTAGTAAGATAAGACCTTCCTTGGCTAAAGCCATATAGACTTTCTCCCATTAAACCATGACTATCTACATGTTCAGTAATTTTGTTCTTTATAATGGTTTCTGCCATTTCGCTCAGTACTGACGTTGGGCTCACTAGTCTGTAGTTTCCTGGATCACCCCTGGAACCTTTTTTAAAGATTGGCGTTATATTGGCCATTCACCAGTCTTCAGGTATTACAGATGATTTTAATGGTCGCTCACAGATTACTAATAGTAGGTCTGCAATGTCATATTTCAGTTCTTTCAACACCCTCGGATGTATATCATCTGGTCCAGGTGATTTGCTACTTTTTATTTCTTCCAATGCATCATCTTTAAATACCATTCAGTCATGGGTAACTTCCCTACATCTTCAGTAAAGACTGAAGCAAAGAATTAATTTAGTCTCTCTGCTATGGCCTTGGCTCTTCTTAGTGCCCCTTCTACTCCTCTATCATCCCCAGTGGGGAATCACGGAGAAACAATTAGGAATAACTTAGAGCCCTTTGACTGGATTTGACAGGTCTAATTGGGTAACTTTGCTGATAAGGGGTAAAGTTTTAAAAGAAAAAAAAATAGAAAAATCCGAAATGATCCTTTCAGCCGCGAAGGCAGAACAAGCGGGGTCCAGCTGGACAATGATGTAGGTGCGCTGTTGTGCTGGGCAGAAAACAATCTGGTGGCTCTATCGCTGGCACACGTGGCAGGCAAGGACAATGTGGAGGTCGTTTATCTCAATAGAGTACGGATCATTCCCAGTGAGTGAATGCTCAATGGGGAAGTGTTCTCACAGTTGGTGAGGCGGTGGGGGCAGCCCATCATGGACCTGATGGCAACATATGAGTCGATAAATGACATGTTTTTACAGCAGGAGGAGAGAACGCATGTCAGAGGGCCTCGCGCTCATGCAGGAGTGGCCCATAGGGAGATTGCTTTATGTGTTTCCTGCATGGGCACTCATCGGGGGAGTGATAGAGGATCGAAGCTCATCGGGGACAGGTGCTTCTAATAGCTCCAGATTGTCCGAGACGACCATGGTATGCTGACCTCTTCCGATTGATAGTAGGGCGCCCTTGGTGTCTTCTGACGCAAGCCAACCTGCTGTCGCAGGGCCCCATCCTCATGCCGCAAGTGGATCAATTCTCGCTTACTACATGGCTCTTAAGCAGGCCCATTTGAGGAAGTGAGAGTACTCACTCTGTGTGATTTTGACGTTGTTGAGGGCCTGCAGATGCTCCACTTTGCTGGCGTATGTGCGGTGTGTCAAGTGTTTGAGGCATGGTGTGAGGAACGTAGCCTGTGTCCCCTCAAAGCTGCGGTACTGGATTTTGTTGCTTTTTTACAGGCGGTCCTGGATAAAGGGTTGGCTTGCAGTTCCCTGAAAGCCCTTAACTGTTTTCTTAGGAGAATTTGAAGAATAGCCTTAGCAACACATCCATATGTGGCCCAATTTCTGAGAGCAGTGAGACAGTTACGCCCTTCTATATGGTCAGTTGTACCACCATGGGATCTCATTCTGGTCTGAGGTCATGAAAAAGAGACATGCTCAGTCTCCAAGCTGCTAGTGAGGTGAGACTACCCGCAGGTACCAGGACTGGACTGGAGGAACTCAAGGAATGTCAATTAGCAAGTAAGGTCTAATTTCACTTTCTGTGGCACATGGGCAGGCCCTGGAGCGCATGGGGGATGCAGAGCACACCCGTTGCATGGCAGCCGTTAAGTCCAACTCTCTGAAGTCTGATTTTGCTATGTCCACACAAAGGAAAGTACAGCTGCTGTGAATCAATTCACTGGTGGCCCAGGAGCACTGGGGACATTAGGAGAAGGGCCGGGGGAGTGCAGTCACACTAATTTGGATGTTGGCAGACCCATGGGAACCACCACCATTTTGGAGAGAAGCTCCTTGTTGCAATGGATGATTCTAGAGCCCATGGCCCTGCAGCCCATCTCAGCAGGGTGCCGGGAAGATCTCGGTGGGGGGGGGAGTCATCTCCCTGGAGTTTCTGTTACTGCTGCATCAGGCCTATTGCTTGATGCAAAGCTTAGGTGTGGGGTCCACTATGCTGGTTTCGTCACTGGTGGATAAGGAGTCTCAAGGGCGGCTAAGCAGCAGCATAGAGGGAGGACCCCGGAGGAAGATGATGGGGCCTCAGTGGGATCCTTGGAGTCTTTGGGGCACTTGGAGGGTCCCTAGGACCTCCTGGAGGAAAGTTTCAGGACGAACTTGAGGAAGGGGAGCTTCCTACAAGGGAAGATACCTCAGCAGTGCATATCTTCCAAAGGGATGAGCTCCCTGCCCTTGTCATTCAGACTTTGGCAGCCCTGCAGATTGCAGAGACGCTGCCTCCTGAAACAGTTGAGCCAGTGAAGGATCCATTTCTGGAGGGTATCTGTAAGGCAGCTTGTGCCTTCCTAGTTTATAGGGCTTTGAGGGAGATGATTGACATGGAGTGTAAAGTCCCTGATGCAGGCTTGCGTGTTGGTTGTAGCATGGCCCAGTTGTATCCAGTTCCACTGGAGGAGAGAGAGAGATTCCACCTTCCATGGATGGATGCCTTGGTGATGGCAGTCACTCAGAAGACTATTATCCTGGTGGAAGGGGGTGCGGCCCTGAAGGAATCAAAGGAACACTGGATTGTGGCATTGCTCAAGTAGGACTTTGAAGTGTCGGCCTTGGCATTGCAGGAGGCCAGCTATGGCCCAAGAGGAGGTGGCTCGGTTGGAGTCAAGGTGTTTTTGGCTGATATGTTGTATGACCTCCTTCAGACTTTGGCAAAGTCTATGGCCACCATTGTGGCTATACAACAGTTCTTGTGTTGCGAAACTGGTCAGTGGATGTAGCCTCCATAACACGGTTGAGTAAGCTTCCCTTTGTCGGTCAGTGGTTGTTCGGTGAGGAGCTGAAGAAGTTGGTAAAGGATCTGGGGAGTTTAAGGTACCTCAGCTTCCTGAGGATAAGCCCAAGATGGCTGGGCAGTGGACCTCTTCTTGAGGCCATACTCAAGATTCCAAAAAGAACGGGACCTAGGCGTGATTGTGTCTGACTATCTCAAAGTAGCTAAACAAGTAGAAAAGGCGACGCCAAAAGCTGGAAGGATGCATGGGTACATAGGGAGAGGAATGGCCAGCAGAAGAAAGGAGGTGATAGTGCCTCTGTATAAGTCTTTGGTGTGACCTCATTTTGAGTATTGTGTACAATTCTGGAGACTGCACTTTCAAAAGGATATAAACAGGTTGGAGTTAATGCAGAGGGTGGCTACTATAATGGTTAATGGTCTTCATTATAAAGCATATGAGGACAGACTTAAGGATCTTGATATGTATACCTTAGAGGAAAGGCGGGATAGAAGTGATATGATTGAGACGTTTAAATACCTCCATGGCATAAATGCACAGGAGGACAGCCTCTTTCAATTGAAAGCAAGCTCTGCTATGACAGGACATAGGATGAGGGTGAAAAGAGAGAGACTCAGGAGTAATATGCAGAAATATATATTTATGGAAAGAGTGGAAGATGCGTGGAATAGTCTCTCAGTGGAGATGGTAGAGATAAGGACAGTACCTAAATTCAAAAAAGCATGGGACAAACACAGAGGCTCTCTAAAGGAAAAAAGGGGACTCTTGTAGTGGGTGATATGGAAGGGCAGACTAAATAGGCTATGTGGTCTTTTTCTGCTGTCATGTTTTTATGTTTCTTTGGATTTGACTGAGGCATGTCTGCATATCCCTATTTGTCCTGAGCACCAGTGTTTTCTGTGGCCCATAGTGCTGCGACAGCATTTTCAGTTCCCTTGTACCCCTCCCCTTACCCTTGACTTCCCCATCCCCTCTACCCCCTCCCATTCTCCTCCCTTTCATCTGTACCAGGCATGTCCAACAGGTAGATCGCGGAGGGGTCAGAGGTAGATCGTCAGCCCCAGTTGGCTCCATCTCTCCAGCAGCTCACCCCGTTGCTAGGAGAGAGCTCGTGCTGGCAGGTCTGCCGAGGGCTTGCCGCCGCTGCTGATCCTTTGCCTGTCTTTTTTCCCTGCCTGCAGGAATATTGCCTGCAGGTGTATTGGGGGCGCTTGTTGTTTTCGTGCCAATAGTTTGTGGGTACCCCAGGGGGCCGCCGCCCGCGCCCCGTGACAAAACGCCACAGGCCCGGCATCATACCTGGTCTCCTGCCTCTCAGAATGACCCATTCCTGCCCCCGCCTCAACACCCCTTAGAAGTGTGTTATATACCGGGCGATATCCATTCGCCCAGGCTTTACCTGAATACACTTACCATATTAGTTGTGTCATGTGCTGGTCATTGGTCGCTTTATAGTTTGCGTTCATTAAACATTTTGGGACAGACACAACAAAGTGTCAAGAATTTGGTGATTTTGGCGGGCTTTTCCAATTTTGTTCTAACTTGCCTTCGCCTTGCCTTCGAATTGGTTCAAACCACTATGACTTTTGCTTGCCTTTGCAATTTTAGTTTGCCTAGCCTTTGCGTTGATTCTACACTGCCATTTTATTTTGCCTTCCCTTTGCGTTGATTCTACACTGTGTGCAGAATTTATTAAATCACGTGTTGTGGTATTTGAATTTGTTTGGCAGTATTTGATTTTCTCTGGTTTGCTGGACAGGTGTTTGAGTTTTTATGATGTTTGTTTAGTGGTATTTGATTATTGGTGCCAGTATGATGAATTCTTGTTTTTACTTTTAGAACTGCATTTGTGGTTTTGGCATCTCCAGTCCTTGTATTGCACATTATCTAGAGGTCTTCAGTTCCTGTTGATCTTTAATACTTTGGGATAGTGACAGTTTTGGACCAGATTCAGCCAGTGTTTATACTAACTTAGCAGATTTGGCCTTCTTGCATCCAGCCACCCCAGTATAACGAAGATGAGTGTTCCAAAGAAGAGCAAAACCTACCACTTTCATTATGAATGGGAAATGGACTACTTCTTCATCATAGTGAAAGACAAGTGTTGTCTAATTTGTAACACCCCAGTATCCTTGCTCAAAAAGGGTAATCTGGAGCGTCATTATAAGGCTCTGCATATCAATAAGTTTGATGCTGATTTTCCACCCAAAAATGAAATTCATAACTGAAGCTCAAAGAACTTAAATCAAAATTGGCTACTCAAGAACAGTTGATGGTGAAGAGAAGGTCACATTCGGTCAATGAAACCATAGCATCTTTCAAGGTCAGCAACCTGATCGCAAAGAAATGCAAACCTTTCACTGAAGGGGAATTTGTAAAAGATTGTTTTCTTGAAGCAGCAGACAATCTTTTTGAAGGATTTAAAAATAAGAAAGAGATCATAGCTGCTATTCAAGATGTACAATTGTCAAGAAACACCGTTGTGCGATGAATAGAAAAGATGTGTGGAGACACAACTGAACAATTGTTGGAGGATGTTTCAAATTGTGTTGCTTTCTCATTCCAACTGGATGAATCTACAGACATAAGAGACATAGTCCTGTTACTAGTCTTTATCCGGATGGTTTTTGAAGACTTCAGTGTTAAAGAAGAATTAATTGGAATGATTTTTTTAAAAGGGTGAACTACTGGTCAGGAAATATTCAGTTCTTTCCATTCTTCTGTGACAAAGTGTAATCTTCCATTGCATAGACTTGTTTCCATCACTACTGATGGAGCAAGAGCAATGACAGGTGAAGTTAATAGTTTCATAGCCCTCTGTAGACAGCATGACGACTTCCCAGATTTCCTTTCTTACCACTGCATCATTCACCAGCAAGTTTTGGCAAGCAAGAGACTCGATACAAAGACTGTCATGGACATCACTTCCAAAATTGTAAATTCAGTTCGTGGAAGATCACTTCACAGATGGCTTTTCAATCTTACTCTTGATGAAGAGGCAGCGGAAATCATTTTGCACACAGATGTAAGGTGGCTAAGTAGACACAAATTTCTGCAAAGATTTCGTGATTTGCTGAATGAAATAAGAAGTTTTTTGAAGGAGAGGGGAGATGACCAAGCAGAGTTGGAAGATGAGGAGTGGTTATGTGATCTGGCATTTCTCGCTGACATTTCAGGCGAACTAAGTGATATGAACCTTGAACTACAAGGTAAAAACAAATGCATTGGCGAGATGATGAGTACAGTTTCATCCTACAAGAGCAAATTTGAGCTGATGATGACTGACCTTGCAAACAACACTTTTGATCATTTTCATAATACGCAGGACCATCTGGGACAGTATCCAAATTTTGTTTTTCAGAACGAGAAGTATGTGACAGAAATCTGTTCTGTTATCCAGGAATTCGAAAATAGATTCTGTGACTTCCAAAAAATTGGAACAGTTGTGGAGTACTTGTCATACCCATTCAAAGCAGATGTGGACATTAAAGAAACTGCAGTTGCTATCAGTAAAAATTACTCATTGAACAAGTCATCTCTTGAAAACGAAATATTAACTCTTAAAAATGACATTTTTCTCAAAACCCGTGCTGAGCGAGAATCGTTTTGGAAGCTAGTGCTTAGAGACAAATTTCCCAACTTGAGAAGATGCAGTGAAGCTGTACACTCCTGTTTCGGTTCAACTTATTTGTGTGAATCTGCGTTTTCCCATCTGAAAATGACAGAGTACACAACGTTCCAACATGACAGATGAACATCTCCAGGATTCCCTGAGACTGGTCCTCACACA
Source organism: Ichthyophis bannanicus (assembly GCA_033557465.1). Classification (NCBI taxonomy): domain Eukaryota; kingdom Metazoa; phylum Chordata; class Amphibia; order Gymnophiona; family Ichthyophiidae; genus Ichthyophis; species Ichthyophis bannanicus. The sequence goes on from CM066035.1 coordinate 500,053,064, forward strand.
ATATTCACTCAACTTCAAAAAGCTGGTGGATGAAATGCAGGCTCAGACATCTCACTAATGAGCAAGAGCGAAATATGAAAGATTGTGCAGGATCAGCCTGGATCAATACTCGACCTAAATTTAACACAAATTACTCAATAAAAGTTAAAGATAGTTATTAAGACAGTTAAAGAAATTTATTGCTCAATAAAACCGTAAGAAAAAATGTACTTTCCATTTCCCCTCGCAGTTCTTACTGGATCTTCGTCTCTCTGTTTTGTTTTTGCTTAATTTGCTTAACAGCTGATCACATCCAAGTAAATGACAGAAGGTTCATTAAAAATGGGCGGGGTGGGGGAATCCTCCTGCTTTATTGGGTTAAAATTTGATTAGAAACTAATTTGAAACTTAATTTTCATGGTGGTAGATCACTGGCACTTTTGGCCGGAAAAAGTAGATCACGACCTGTTCGAAGTTGGACATGCCTGATCTATACTAATCACCATGTAAAATGTAGATGTACATAGGTTTCTCGTTATCACCATTTCATGTATATAAGTTCTTATTGTTTATTGTAATGATTTGTTGGTTAAAATGTACACCGCTTTGCCCCAGTGAAAAACGATATAAAACAGTTAACAAATTTATTTTATTTTATTTATTTGTCTCAGGGGCTGATACAGCTGCTGGACGTGGATCTGTTCTCCCTTACAGAATGGTTCTTGAGATGGCGCAATTGAGGCGTAAGAGCTTTTCATCCCAGGTGATTGATACCGTTTGGAGGTCCAGATGCAGTCTACTTCTTTGGCCTATGTGTGGGTCTGGCACATGTTCAAAGCTTAGTGTGGAGAGTGGAGGGTTCGTTCCCTGACAGCTTCTCTCCTGGAGATTTTGACCTTCTGGCAAGTGGGCTTTGACAAGAACTTGGCCTTGCGTTCTCTGAAGGTACAGGTTGCAGCATTGGCTTCCAAGGTCTGGAGCACGGTCAGGCTATAGCCTTGCATGGAGGCGTTGTCTGTTTTTCTTCAGGGCGTTAAGCATCTCTGTCCCCCTTGTTGTCTGGTGGTTCTGTCCTGTGATCTGAACTTGGTCCTTGTGGTGCCTCCGTTTGAGCCCCTTCGGGAGGCCTCCTTAACAGATCTGATGTTCAAAGTGGTGTTCCTGGTTGCGATCTGTTCGGCTTGCTGTATTTCAGAATTGCAGGCTCTTTCCTGTCGTAAGCCCTATTGAGTGTTTTCCACAGAGAGAGTGGTTATTCAGCCAGTTCCTTCCTTTCTCCCAAAAGTGGTGTCAGCCTTTCATTTGAAGCAGGTCGTGGCCTTGCCGGTCTTTGCCGGTTCTTGGGATTTAGCTGAGTCCTGGATCCTTCATTAGCTGGATGTGCGTAGGTCGTTGAAATGTTTCTTGAAGGTTATGGAAGTCTTTTGGAGATCAGAGCGGCTCTGTCCTTTTTGGAGGCCCCAGGAAGGACAAGGCAGCCTTTAGGGCCTCTATTTCCCACTGGATCAGGGAGGCCATTGGGTCTGTTTACTTGTTGAATGGGCAAGCTTTTCTAGTGGGTCTAAAAGCTCACTCTACTAGAGCTCAGGCTTCGTCATGGGCAGAGGTTAGTCGAGTTCTCTCAAGACATCTGCAGGGCAGCGATTTGGGATTCGCTGCATTTGTTTGCATGTCATTATCGGCTGGATGTCCAGGCCAGTCAGGATGCCAATTTTGGAGTGCAGGTTCTGTGGACTGGAGTTTTGGTACCCACCTAGTGTTAGTATTGCTCTGTTACGTCTCATGTGCCTGGACTGGACTGGAGGGATGATTAGGAAGGTGAAATTAGACCTCACCTTCAAATTTTATTTTCTGGAGTCCTGGGACCTGTTTGCGTTCTTGGCTGTCTCACATCTGTCCTTGCAGAGAGGACAATATCTCCCAAAATATCGGGGTAAATTCCCTGAGGCAAAAAGTTCCATAAAACCATTTGTGAAAATCTTGTGGCGCTTGAGAGAAAAAATAAGTTGGACAATGATCTGCGGGAGAAAACCTTTTAGTATGCTTTTTAAAAAGATCATTAACTGTTCTGTATGAAGGAACAGTAAATTCAGACCAAATGAGGTCTACATTTCTCTAAGGGTGTATCTTTAAAGAGCTTCAAAAAATTACCTTTATTTATTTGCTCCTTATCAAAATTATTACGTATATTTTCTATATTTTGTCTAAAATAATTTGCAAAATGTTGAGCCGATAAGGTAAAATCAGGTTGTACTTTAATTTTATCCCTTATTAGAGATGAAGTTAATTTAAATAAAGAACAAGACTGGGAAAAGGCGGTAGTGATCTCATTTGCATAATATTGTTTTCAGGTGTGACAGATTGCAGCTTTATCTTTTATAGTTAATCTGCCAACTTTGTCGATCTTTATGACTATATGACTTTCTCCATGTTCTACATTTTTTCTTCAAAATTAACAATTCCTGAGAGACACTGTTTAAATACAAAATGCTGTTTTCAAAGAACAGGGGCAATGTCTTCCACAATTGAGATGGTACTTTCTACCCAACTTGCTAATGAAATCAAAACAGAATTTTTTTGTAAGAACCCGCTACCCTGTATCCCATCCCAATAGAGATCTGGAGAGGGTCTTAACTGGGTATGAACAAATTCAAACGGAGAAGAATTTTGAACCTTAATACGTGGTAAATGAAGTAAATTCTTTAAGATGGTGGTCATACCAAATCAAAGGAGATGTATAAATGTCTGAAATATCACCATGCGACACAGAAAAATATTAAGCACATTGATCAAGATAATGACCTGACACGTGAGTGGAATTCAAAGGAGCTATTATAAAACCCAAGGAATACAAACAATTAATATATTCATGAAGCTTAGCATCCTGCAAATCCTCCATATGAAGATCGATGTCTCCTAATAATATACAATTAGGATAAAATAATACCCAAATAGCCAAAAATTTGAAATAATAATCCTGCATATTTATCCAGCATCCTGGAGGACAATACACTAAAATAACTATATATTTCTCCTTTAAATCAACTGAGGAGATCTCACAACACAGGGCTTCTAAATTAGATGAAATGATTGTCCAGTAATCTCAAATGATAAAAACTTTTAAATAAGTTCAATAAAATCCTCTCCCACTTTCCCTTCCCTAGGCATATTAATAAAATTGTAACCTATAGGGCACACTTCATATAATATGGGGTCTTCCTGAGAACGAATCCAAGATTCAGTAATAAAAACAAAGCCAGGATCCTTGGTTATTACTAAATCAGAAATGAGGGGAGTCTTATTACACACAGATCTAGCATTAAAAGTTAAACAAGGAATAAGAATTATTTCCTGAAAATATTTAGATGGATTTGCTCACATTAGATTAGAAAGACATCTTTCTTGCGACCTGTCTTATTATACCACTTGCACTTCCTTGAACTAGATATCAAAACTTCAATAGGATCACAAGCAGATTTTATATTACCTATTTTAGACAAATATGAATTAAAAAACGGAGTATTTTCAAAGACAAATAGGCGAGCTAGAGAGGTTTGAGGAGAAACTCGCTGCGATACAAAACTATTAAGGAAAGAAATAAACAGTACAGTTATTAACTTCCACATTTTGATCCCTCTCTTGAAAATGCTTCTAACCATGTCTAACAATAATGAGAGGAAACGCCACTAACCATTCAGAAACATCTGACACCCATCTTAAACAAACTTTAAAACAGCCCTTCCCAAATAACACAATACTGTATAACACTTGTAATGCTGAACCTTCCAAGCACATTCCAAGTGGCATGCTAAGTGGCAAGCCCCTTGGCCCCAACAGTTCTCTCACACCAAATCCTGCGTTCCACTAAGGACTAGGTCTAAAATTAGCTCCCCTTCGTGTCTGTTCCTAAACCAGCTGCTCCATGAAGCAGTCATTTGTTTCATCTAGAAACTTTATCTCCCTAGCATGTTCTGATGTGATATTAACACATTCAGTACCATGGTAATTGTAATCACCCATTATTTACTGTGTTGTAAACTGTGTTAGCTTCCCTAATTTCTTTTAGCATTTCATCATCCATCTGTTCATTCTGGCTAGGTGGACAGTAGTACACCCCCACTGCATTTGCCTTCCCCTTTTTACATGGAATTTCTATCGATGAAGATTGTACAGTGTAATTTTGTTTCCTGAAAAACTTCTATTCTGTTTGATTCAATGCCCTCTTTATCATATAATGCAACTGCTCTACCAATTTGATCCTACCTTATCATTGTGATACAATTTGTACCCAGATATCAGAACTGTCCCATTGGTTGTCCTCCTTCTACCAAGTCTCTGAGATGCCAATTTTATCTACCCTTTCATTCAGTGCTATATATTCTAATTCTCCCATCTTATTTTTCAGACTTCTAACATTTGCATACAGGCATTTCAGAATTTGTATTTTGTTCATATTAGCAATCTGGTTATCAGTTGAGAGGGGTAATTTCAGAATCGTTCAGCTCTGATCTTTATTTAAAGGTATCTGAGTTACTTTTACCTTTATTGGAACATCTTCACTGGGATACTGGCCTAATGCGCTCTTGGGCTACTATCTGCTTTCCCCCATTTTCTAGTTTTAAAACTGCTCATTCCTTATCGTCCCTCCAGTCCAGTCCCAACCTCTGTGTGGTCAAATCTCACCAGCAGTTTAGAGTCCTGAACATGTCATCTTTTGATGACATCAGTGTACTTAGGCAGCTGGCACCCCCTACCAGCCCTAGTAAACTCAATCTACAAGCAGCTGGAAAGGGGTGATTCCAGGGATGTGGACTGCTGTAGAAACAACTGAGAGCTTTCTTTTATTTCTTTTTGCGGGTATTTCCTTTAGTGGATTGCTGCTCCCTCAGCCACTGCGGTGGGCTGGTTACAGGGAGTTTGTGTTGGGCTGACAAAACTTGGGAAAAAAGTGGTCTAACTGCGACAGCATCAGCGATCGGGGCAGCAGCTCTCTCTCTCTCTGATGGTAGGAAGAGGCTGCCCAGTCAATTGTTCCACTTACAGCTTCCAAATCCGAGAGTGGGTGAGGAGCCGCTGCTTAAGCCGTCACTGCAGCTCCCGATCAGGGCTCCCGCCTCTGTACTGAAGCTGGGTGAGTAGGGCTGAGCGCGAGGCAGGGAGCGAGGGGGGTCCACATGATTTGCCATGTGTTTCTGCTGGGTTCAGCAAGCTACTGGGGAGTTTGGTAGCTTGCAGTTGCTTTTTTCTTTTTTTTTGCGGTTCAGGCTAATCGCCTTTAACCGTGTGTATCTCCGTGCCATTTCCTCCTGCTGCACGGGAATCCGTGCCATTTTCTCTGCACAGAGATGTTTGGCTCTGTTCAAGAGAGCGGGGGGGGGGGGGGACAGTACCTGATTGGACACTGGGGCTCTTCCTCCGTAGTTTATTATTTTGATTTGACTACTGCTGCTGTTTTTCTTTTGTTTTTTCCCAGCTAGCTCTAGCTTCTGGGAAACTAAAAGAAAAGAAAAACAAAGAGGAACAAAACAGGGCCCGACAGGGGGCATGGAAGAGCATGGGTGGCCTTCCCTCCCCCTAGCTTTATATGCCTTCTAGATCCACTTTTCTAGCCTGTGGGTCTAGGCGGGGTGCCGTCTAGACCGTGAGGTTCTGTCGTGGCTGTGAGACAGAGGCCCAGGCAGCAGAAGTATTACATGAAGATGGCGCTGATGCAGCTGAGCGAGTGGAGCCTTCGGGGGAGGGGGTGTCCGAAGCAGGCTTGTAGCTGGCGGGGGGTCATGGTTTGCCCTCCGTGGGGGCGGGTACGCCGGCCCTGCGAGGCGGTGGGGCTGGCTACGCTACACCAGTGTTGGAGCATCGCGACAGGAAGCTCAGTTCTCCCAAGGCTACCATGTCGCAGGAACAGGTGGGAGATAGGAGCCTGGGTTTTTTTCTCCCGAGTTCATCCTCACACAAGGCGATTTCTATGAACTAGTGGGGGAGGACCCCTTCCCTGCTCCAGAATTCATCAGGAAAAGAGCAGCAACCAAGATCTGGGCAGGATCCTTGCAAACAGAACCTCGAGTGTGACCCGTGGGAGGAGATGGGTTCCCTTTACTTGGTGGATCCGGGGGATTTGGAGGTGTAAGCGGACCTGGGAGTTGAGCCGGAGGAGCAGGAAGAAAGGGAGATTCTGCAGGGAGAGGAATCCCACATTGTCCGCATCTTCTGCTGAGAGGAGTTGGCGACCCTTATCTCGCAACCTCTGAAAACACTCAATATGCTGGCGGGAGCACCACTGGAGGAGGAGGCGCTGGAAGACCCGCTGTTTAAAGCTGTCTGTTAACCTCAGACGATGTTCCCCTTGCATCGTGTCTTCAAGCAGATGATCCAGGATGAGTGTGATCTCCCGGAGGCTGGTCTGCATGGGACTCAGACCATGGCCCATTTCTACCCACTACCGGAGCAGGAGCGGGAGCTTCTGCGTTCTGCAAAGGTAGATGCAGCTGTGTCTGCTGTCACCAAGAAGACAACGATTCCCATCGAAGGCAATACCACACTTAAAGAGGTGCAGGACAGGAAGTTGGATACCTTATTGATGCAGGTGTTTGATATTAATGCCCTGTCTCTGCAGGCATCTGTCTGCAGAGTGTTTGTGGCCAGGGCATACCTGCGCTGGGTGCGGGAAATTTTAGAGTTGACTGAGGAGTCCTCGGCGGCCCGGCAGCAGCAGCAAAGCTGGAGTTGGGAGCCACTTTTCTAGCGGACACCTTATATGATCTCATCAGCAATCTTTCTAAGAGTATGGCCTCGGTGGTGGCAGTGCGCTGCTACCTTTGGCTGCGTAATTGGTTGGCTGATGTCTCCTCTAAATCTCGATTAAGTAAGCTCCCTTTCAAGGGCAAGCTCTTGTTTGGAGAAGCACTGGAGAAGTTGGTGAAGGACTTGGGGGAGTCCAAAGGAGGTCGCCTTCCTGAGGATAAACAAAAACCTCTTTACCTATTAATGCATATAATATACTTTTGTTCCAATGTTTTCCTTTTTCTTTCTGACCTTATTTTCTATGTAAAGCCATATTGGTCTTGTTCATTGTAAACTGCATAGACTATTACATATGCAGTATATAAGACAAGCTGAATAAGTAGATAAAAATAGGTATGTTCCTCGGCTCCAGCGCGGAGACTGCCAAGGGACTTTAGGAATTTTCGTGTGCTATGTTTTTGTGCCCTATCAGAGGGGTTGTTTCCATTCCCGGGGACAGTCTTTTTGTGGGTTCCACAAAAGGACTGTCCCCAGGCTGCCTCCTCTGCCCCTAAAAAGACTCAATGAAGCGAGTGGTACTCAGGCAGGTTTTGTGCCCTTGGGAGGTTGGCTACGGGATGAGGGTTTTGGATTTGTTAGGAACTGGGGAACATTCTGGGGAAAGGGGGGGCTCTTCCGAAGGGATGGGCTTCACCTTAATCAGGATGGGACCAGACTGCTGGCATTAACCTTTAAAAAAGAGATAGAGAAGCTTTTAAACTAGAAAATAGGGGAAAGCCGACAGTCACCCAAGAGCGCATGGTTCGGACAAAGGTATCCTTGAAGGATACTACCAAAAGCAGTGAGGTTCCAAAAGGGAGTATAGTAGCCCAAATGCCCTTGAGTAAGGAGCAGACAGAGCATAAAGATTCCCAATTACCCATGCCTACCAATAGCCAGATTAATATTAATAAAATACAGTCTCTAAAATGCTTGTATGCCAATGCTAGAAGTCTAAACAATAAGATGGGAGAATTAGAATATATAGCACTAAATGAGAGGTTAGATATGATTGCACTCTCAGAGACATGGTGGAAGGAGGATAACCAGTGGGACACTGTGATACCTGGATACAAACTATATCGTAATGATAGAGCTGAACAAATTGGTGGAGGGGTTGCGCTCTATGTTAGAGAGGGCATTGAGTCAGAAAGGATTAAAGTTTTGCAGGGAACAAAATTTGCTGTAGAATCTCTATGGATTGAAATTCCATTTATGAAGGGGAAGGTGATGGCAGTGGGAGTATACTATCGACCGCCTGGCCAGAATGAACAAATGGATGATGAAATGCTCAAAGAAATCAAGGAAGCTAACAAAAGCCACAACAGAGTAGTAATAATGGGTGATTTCAATTACCCCGGTATCGACTGGGACAGTGTCACAGCAGGACAAGCGAACGAGATAAAGTTTCTAGATGAAATAAATGACTGCTTCTTGGAGCAGCTGATTCATGAACCAACCAGAGGGGAAGCCATACTGGACCTAGTGGAACGCCAGATCTGGTGCAAGAAATAAGGGTGTTGGGACCACTTGGCAATAGTGATCATAGTATGATCATGTTTGATTTAATCAGTGGAGGACAGATAGTAAAGGAATCCACAGTACTACCTTTTAACTTTCAAAAGGGAGACTATGATAGAATGAGGAATATAGTTCGGAAAAAACTAAAAGGAGCGGTTCCAAAGGTTAAAGACTTACAGCAAGCTTGGGTGTTATTTAAAAATACTATCCTCGAAGCCCAGACCAGCTGTATTCCACGCATTAAGAAAAGTGGAAGAAAGTCCAAAAAACTGCCAGCATGGTTTAAAGGTGAGGTCAGAGAGGCTGTTGCTGCCAAAAGAGCAACCTTCAGGAAATGGAAAAAAAGAGCCAAATGATGAAAACTGGAAACAGCACAAGCACTGGCAAGTTAAATGCAAAGCATTGATAAGGCAGGCAAAGCGGGAATTTGAGAAGAAACTTGCTACGGAAGCAAAAACACGAAATAAAGACTTTTTCAAGTACATTCGCAGCAAAAGGCCTGTGAGAGAGTCAATTGGACCGTTAGATGATAGAGGGGTAAAAGGGGCAGTAAGGGGCAGCAAGGGGCAGTAAGGGGCAGCAAGGCTATAGCAGAGAGACTGAATGGATTCTTTGCTTCGGTCTTTACTGAGGAAGATGTAGGGATGTTACCCAAGACTGAAGTGGTATTTAAAGGTGATACTGCAGAGGAATTGAGAGAAATATCGCTACACCGGGAAGATATATTACAACTATTTGATAAACTGAATAGTAGCAAATCACCTGGACCGGATGGTATACATCCCAGAGTGTTGAAAGAACTGAAATATGAGATTGCAGACCTGCTATTGGTAATCTGTGAACTTTCATTAAAATCATCTGTAATACCTGAAGATTGGAGGGTCGCCAACGTAACACCAATTTTTAAAAAGGGTTCCAGGGGTGACCCGGGAAATTACAGACCGGTGAGCCTGATGTCAGTACCAGGGAAAATGGTAGAAACCATCATAAAGAACAAAATTACACAGCATGTAGATAGTCATGGCCTAATGGGAGACAGCCAACATGGCTTTAGACAAGGAAGATCTTGTCTTACTAATCTGATCTGTTTTTTTGAAGGTGTGCATAAACAGGTAGACAAAGGTGAGTCGGTTGATATAGTGTATCTGGACTTTCAGAAAGCTTTTGACAAGGTCCCCCATCAGAGACTTTTGGCAAAGCTAAAAAGTCATGGGATAGGAGGCAGTGTACTATTGTGGATCGGGAACTGGTTAAAAGATAGAAAGCAGAGGGTAGGGCTAAATGGCCAATATTCCCAATGGAAAAAGGTGAATAGTGGAGTACCCCAGGGATCTGTACTGGGTCCGCTACTTTTTGACATATTCATAAATGACCTGGAAAAGGGAATAACTAGTGAGGTTATCAAATTTGCAGATGACACAAAACTGTTTAAAGTTGTTAAAACCCAAGAGGATTGTGGAAAACTGCAGGAAGATCTGGATAAATTGGAAGACTGGGCATCCAAATGGCAGATGAAATTTAATGTGGACAAGTGCAAAGTTATGCACCTAGGAAAGAACAACCCACACTATAGTTACACGATGCAAGGCTCCACATTAGAAACCACCACCCAGGAAAAAGATTTAGGAGTCATCGTGGATAACATGTTAAAACCCTCCGCCCAGTGTGCAGCGGCGGCCAAGAAAGCAAATAGAATGCTAGGTATCATAAGGAAAGGGATGGAGAATAAAACAAAGGATATTATAATGCCTCTGTATCGCTCCATGGTACGACCGCACCTTGAATATTGTGTGCAATTCTGGTCACCGTATCTTAAAAAGGACATAGAGTTATTAGAAAAAGTACAGAGAAGAGCCACCAAATTGGTGAAGGGGATGGAAGGCTACTCCTATGAAGAGAGGCTAAAAAGGTTATGGCTCTTTAACCTGGAAAAGAGACGGCTGAGGGGAGATATGATAGAGGTCTATAAATTAATGAATGGAGTGGAACGGATAAACGTGGATCAATTGTTTACGCTATCAGAATATAGAAGGACTAGGGGACATGTAATGAAGCTACGGGGTAAACTATTTAAGACAAATAAGAGAAAATATTTCTTCACTCAACGTGTAATCAAACTCTGGAATCTGTTACCGGAGGATGTAGTAAGGGCTGTTAGTATAGCTGGGTTTAAAAAAGGTTTGGACAAGTTCCTGGAGGAAAGGTCCATAAACCACTATTAAAAAGGGACCCAGGATATCAATGCTTGACCTAGTACAAGCACTGCAGAACCTGTGTCTTTTGGGGAAACTGCTAGGTACGTATGACCTAGATTGGCCACTGTTGGAAACAGGATACTGGGCTTGATGGACCTCGGTCTGACCCAGTATGGCATTTCTTATGTTCTTATGTTCCACTCTGCAGGGGCCCGGATAACATCCGACCAATGGGTCCTAGAGGTCGTAAGGGAGGGTTAAGCATTGGAATTCACTTGCCCCCTCCTGCATTCCTTTGTACAATCTCCCTGCAAAATACCCGGCAAGGTCAAGGCAGTGCAGGACATGCTTCAATGGCTTCTGGATTTGGGGGCCATGGTGCGCATGCCCCAAGACCAGCACGGTTGTGGTAAATAATCCATCTATTTTGTGGTGCCCAAAAAGAAGGGCTCTTTTCGGTCCATCTTTGATCTCAAGCAAATGAACAGCTGTCTGTGAGTGCCCTGCTTTCACTTAGAGATCCTCAGGTCAGTCATTGTTGCCGTGCGAGGAGGAGAGTTTTTAACATCTCTCAGACTGACAGAAGTCTACTTACACATTCAAATTCGGTCTGAAATTCAGTAGTTTTTCCGCTTTGCGGTGGTTATGGGGCATTTCCAGTTTCAAGCCTTACCTTCGGGCTAGCAACTGCCCCTTTTACGTTCACCAAGGTGATGGTTGTGGTGGCAGTGGTATTCCGCCAGGCGGGGGTTCTAGTTCACCCTTATTTCAATGACTTGCTGCTATGGGCGAAGTCCATGGAAGTGAGCATGTGGTCCACAGTGAGAGTTGTCAAATTCTTGCAGAGTCTCGGCTGGGTCATCAATTTTGTCAAGAGCCGGCTGCTGCCATCTCAGGACTTTGTATATTTGGGGGCTTGGTTTGACACATACAACAGCAGGGTCTTGCTGCCGGCGGAAAGGACACATACTCTGCGGAGGCAGGTGTGACTTTTTCTCCAAATGCGGAGTCCAACAGCTTGGCATTATCTTCAGGTTTTTGGGGCCATGGCGGCCACAATCAAGTTGGTTCCTTGGGCTCATGCCCACATGCGACCACTTCAGAGTCGCTGTTGCGCAGATGGTCTCCCCAACTACATCTGCTGACTCAGCCATTGCCCTGTCTGAGGGCCACCAGGAGGACCCTCCGGTGGGGGCTCTGCCCCTAGAAACTCTCTGCCGGGATGTCCCTGGAGCCACCGCTTTGGATCCTGCTGAAAACAGACACCAGTCTTTCTGGCTGGGGAGCCCATTGCAAGGGCTGCATTGCTCAGGGTCGGTGGATCCTGGAGGAGAGCGGCTGGCCCAATAACTGCCTGGAGATGCAGGCTGTCTTCCTAGCACTGCTCGAGTTTCGCCCCTTCCTGCAGGGGAAGGCTGTTCAGGTCTTCTCAGACAACGCCACCACGGTAGCCTACATCAACTGGCAGGGGGGCATAGGCAACATGCAGCGAGACCGGGCCACTGCTGGATTGGACGGAAAGCAATCTGCAAGCAATCTTAGTGGCTCACTTCACGGAAATCGAGAATGTAACAACCGACTACCTCAGTTGGGTTTGCCTGGATCTTGTGGAATGGTCCTTCAGCGACATTGTCTTCTCCCAGATAGTTCATCGGTGGGTGATACCAATCATGGATCTGATGGTGACCTTTGCATTCGCCAAGGTGACCTGTATATTTAGCAGGAGAAGAAAGAGAATATCAGAAGATGCCCTAATCCAGCATTGGTCTACGGAGGGGCTCCTTTATATCTTTCCTCCATGAGCGATCATCAATTGCTTAGTCCAACGGATCGAGGCACACCGGGTCTGGTCATCCTGGTTGCCCCCGATTGGCTGAGGAGACCATGGTAGAGTCCAAAGGGTGTCCCTCAGGGCTCACCTGGATGTTGTCCGTTTTCTACAAGTGGTAAAACAAGTGCATCCCCAGCTGCGTTCGTTAGTACCTTCTTAGGACCTCAATTTAGTGTTATCTGTGTTAACTGAAGCGTCTTTTGAGCCACTGGGTGCATGCTCACTGAAGGATGTGACGTTAAAGATGTTTTTTCTGGTTGCTATCTACTCCAAACGGAGGATCTTGGAGCTCCAAGCTCTGTCGTGTAGGGAACCTTTTCTCTCTATCTCTAAGGAGAAGGTGATGCTGCGGCCGGTTCCTTCGCTCTTGCCTAAAGTAACATAGAAACATAGAAATAGAAATATGATGACAGAAAAAGACCACATGGCCTATCTAGTCTGTCCTTCCATATCAACAACTACAACAGTCCCCTTTTTACCTTTAGAGATCCTCTGTGTTTGCCCCATGCTTTTTTGAATTCAGTTACTGTCCTCATCTCTACCACCTCCACTGGGAGACTATTCCACGGATCCACTACTCTTTCCGTAAAGAAATATTTCCGCATATCACTCCTGAATCTATCCCCCTTCACCCTCATCCCATGCCCCCTCGTAGCAGAACTTGCTTTCAATTGAAAGAGGCTCTCTCCCTGAACATTTATGCCACGGAGGTATTTAAACATCTCAATCATATCACCTCTATCCCGCCTTTCCTCTAAGGTGTACATATTAAGATCCTTCAGTCTGTCCTCATATGCTTTATAATGAAGACCACTAATCATTTTAGTAGCCACCCTCTGCAATGACTCCATCCTTTTCACATCCTTTTGAAGGTGCGGTCTCCAGAATTGCACACTATACTCCAAATGAGGTCACACCAAAGACGTATACAGAGGCATTATCACCTCCTTTTTTTCTGCTAGCCATTCCTCTCCATATGTACCCAAGCATCCTTTTAGCTTTTGCCATCGCCTTTTCTACCTGTTTAACTACTTTAAGATCATCAGACACAACCACGCCTAGGTCCCGCTCTTCTTTAGTGGACAAAAGTACTTCACCCCTTATACTATATTGCTCCCTTGCATTGCTGCAGCCCAAATGCATGACCTTACATTTTTTAACATTAAATCCCAGCTGCCAAATTCTAGACCATTCTTCAAGCTTAGCTAGATCCCTCCTCATGTTATCTACACCTTCCTGGGTGTCTACTCTATTGCAGATTTTGGTATCATCTGCAAAGAGGCAAACCTTACCCGACAGCCCTTCCGCAATATCACTAACAAAGATGTTAAAAAGAATCGGACCAAGGACAGATCCCTGGGGCACACCACTGGTAACATCCTTCCTTCTCCTCGGAGTGAGCTCCATTTACTTGTACTCTTTGTCAACTCCCACCCAACCAATTGCTAACCCAAGCAGTAACTTTAGGGTCCATCCCTAGGGTGCTCAGTTTGTTTATAAGTCGCCTCTGTTTTTCATTTACATCAGCCTGCCAGTGTTCTCTGGGACGGCAGCGGAAAGTTTGAACCCACTGCTACGTCTTCTGGACATGCATTGGGCGTTATGACAGTACTTGAAGAGTATACAGCACCTTTTCGGAAGTCCTGATCGCTTGTTCATTCTTTTTGGGGGGCCATGTAAGGAGGAGGCTGCCTCCAAGTTCTCCATCTCTAGATGGATCAAGGAAGCCATTACATCGGCTTATCTATTGCATCGCTGTATGGTGCCCATGGGTCTGCACACCCATTCCATCCGCACTCAGGCCGCATCTTGGGCGGAGGCTAGTCTAGTTCTGCCGGGGGATATCTGCAAGGCGGCCACGTGGTCATCTCTTCATAGCTTTTGTGAAGCACTATCACCTGGATGTGCAGGCGATGGGGGATGCAAGGTTCAGTTCGGCAGTGATTCAGGCTGGTCTCGCGGTTTCCTCTCATGGTTAGTACTGCTATGGTACATCCCAGAGGTCGGGACTGGACTAGAGGGATGATGAGGAAGGTGAAATTAGGCCTTACCCTGCTAATTGGCTTTCCTTGAGTACCTCCAGTCTAGCCCAGACCTTCCCTGTTCTCCAGCTGTATGTGGCGTTAGTGACCCCGGGCCATGCTTGTTTTCTTCTTAAGAAAGGGGAGGGGGAAGAGTAACTTAGTGACCTTTTGATCCTTGCTCAGGATCTGTTGGATACCCACGGGTCACTCCTGCAGTGGCATTCGTGTTGGAAGGGCTTGCTCGCAGAAGATTGATGGGTACCGTATTTTAGCGCATGTAACGCGCACCCACATAAAACACGCACTCACATATAAAGCGCAATTTTCGGCCTGTTCTGCAGAGAATTTCTCGCATTATGCGCACGCGCGTATATCGCGCATGTGTCGAGTGCACTGTGAGGTATATAAAAGGCCCTCGGTTCTATTATACCTTACATTTAAACTTTGCGATCTCTTCTATTATAATCCAGTCATCATGCCCAAAATTAAACGCAAGTCTTATACTGCGGACTTCAAGCTGAAAGTTGTGGCAAAAGCTGAAGAAACAAGCAACAGAGCAGCAGCAAGAGAATTTGATGTTGGTGAGTCATCTGTTCGCGACTGGAGAAAGGAGAAAACGGCGCTAGAGGAGATGAACCCGCGAAAACGTGTGCGTCGGGGTCCCAAAGAACCAGAGCTAGAGAGTGGCCAGAGCTAGAGAGTGACTTAAAAAAGTGGATTCTGTCTAGAAGGGAGCAAAATCAAGCTGTCTCAACTATCGCAATTCAATTCAAAGCAAAACTGCTGTCCAATGAAAGAGGAATTTCACGTTTCCAGGCTAGTTTCAACTGGATTTGCAAATTTATGAAGAGGAATGGTTTTTCCGTGCGAATAAGAACAACTGTAGGCCTGAGGATTCCGGATGACTGGGACCTAAAAACCCATCTGTTTTCTTTGGCCTTTGATGTCCCCTCTCCTTTTGTATGATCCTACCTTCCCTCTCCTTTTGTCTTCTCTTAGGCCTCTTTCACTTTTGTGTTTCGTCTGTCTGTTCTCTTTGTCATTCATCTGTCCTATAATATATTGTACATTTCCTTTCCTTTTTTACCGGCTTCCAGCCATCTTTTAATGGATTTTATTTTATTGTACACCGCCTTGGTTCTGTAGAAAGGCGGTTTTTATCAAATAATAAACATAAACATAAACAAAAGATGGCGGATTTTGGCACATTTGTCAGCAAAGAAATTTTGGAGTTCGGCATTTCGGCAATGGATGTTATTAACATGGATGAGGTTCCAGTGTCTTTTGACATTCCACCAACCAGGACTGTAGCTGCTTCGGGTTCAAAAACTGTCGCAGTAACAACAACTGGACATGAGAGGGCTTGCTTCACTGTAGTCCTGGGTTGCACAGCGAGTTGGCTTAAATTGAAGCCGATGGTTATTTTCAAGCGAGTAACCATGCCCCGCGAAAAATTTCCACAAGGTATTGTTGTTCACTGTAACAAAAAGGGATGGATGGACTCTGAGGTCATGAAAATATGGATTGATAAATGTTATAGGGCCAGGCCTGGTGGTTTCTTTTCTAAAAGGTCTTTGTTGATCTTCGATTCCATGGCTGCCCATAAAGAAACAAATGTGCAAAATTATATTAATTCGACTGGTGCCCATATCGCAGTGATACCGGGTGGTCTTACTTGCAAGCTGCAGCCACTAGATATAGCAGTTAATCACCCGTTCAAAATGTTCATCAGATTAGAGTGGGATAATTGGATGCAGCGGGGAATTCATGAATTCACACCATCGGGACGATTAAAGAGGGCTACATTAACGGAAATCTGCAATTGGTTGTGTTCTGCTTGGGACAAAATATCCCCGGAAACCATAAGAAATGGATTCCGAAAAGCCGGGATTGTTTATAAGAACGAGGATCGGGTGCGTAGTGATGACGCAGATGATGATGAAAATGTCGAAAGGAGTGACGATGAAAGTGCATATGTTACAGAAGAGCGTCTCCAGACGGTTTTAAATTATTTAAATGATGATGTTGATGAGGGGAGTGATTTTGAAGGTTTTATGGAATCGGATGATGAAAATTAATTAAATATATTTTGAAACCATTATATTCTTGTAAGGACTCTTTTATGGAATCGGTTCCTTGTAATAAAGTTTCGGTATAGTGCGCCCTCACAAATACCGCGCAAGAGGGTTGCGCGGTAGGTAAAAAAGTGTATAGCGCGCGCGGTTTATGTGCGAAAATATGGTAAATTTCTTCTCCTTTGAGAGAAGACCCTTGATAGGACCCCGGTAGTGGTGTTGGGGTTAATATCTGGTAAAAATGTTAATTTCTTATTTGTTGCTCCTGCGAGTCTGCTTTGTCAATAAGTTACTGGGGCTTTTAGGGGTGCCAGCTGCCTAAGGTGATCTTCACATCCACAGGTTACCCAGCTATCTATATGCCTAATGATCAATTCGCCAACTATAACTGCCATCCTAACCCTTTCCTCATAGGCACATGGCCCTGGAGACACCACCTTGGTGCACTTGGAAGTCAGGTCCTAGCTACAGTATCACTTCCTGCCACACCAAGGTGATGCTCTCTTTTCATGTCACACCTCTCCTCCATAGCAACAGAGATGCTGCCAGCCTGGAATTAGGACTTCTCTAGTATTTCCCCAAAGATCTTGTCTATATACCTCTGTCTCCCTTAGCTCTTCCAAGTCTGCTGCTCTAGGCTCCAGAGGTCGAGGAGCTCTTTGTACCTAGTGCACTCATAAGATGTCTCACCATCTGGGATATGATACATGTGAAACTCAGTACAAAAGACTGGATAACACCCATCTCGCTGCTGTCTGCATTTTAGTTTTAATGATTTGATTAGCTATTTAAAGTTGTTCAGTCTTTTAAAGTTGTTAGTGGAATAGGGAACTTGAACCAATACAAATATATCTAATAAGTTCAAGGAACTTTATTTAATGTTCACCTCAGTATGAACTGCAAGGACCTGATTAATCTGTTCCTAAGGCCTAATAATTTGCTTATGAAGATTACTGGCTAAACCTAAAAGTGAATAACAGATCTTTTTCCCTTAACTGGTTTAAGAGCCTATAAATTAAAGATTATGCCTGGAGTGGGTGGGAAATAAACACTAGCTAAATGTTAACTTGTTAAACTATGCCCTAACTGACTTGGTGTAAAACACAGAATTTTAAAATGGATACAAAGTTTTACTCGATGAATTCCCTTTTGACCAAGATACTGAGAATTTCACAGCAGGTAAATACTTAAAGGGCAGATTCCTTCCGGCAGTAGCAGCTGCTCTCTCAGCAGCCCTTCAAGACTGCCTTCCCTATTTTACACCTGGTTAAGAAAAACATCTTATTTTTGTTACATTTTACGATTTTTGAGATTTTTAGTACAGTTTCATTAACTCTGGATATGTTTTCACAAAATGTATTTATATATTCACACAATATATCTGCACAGTTAAACAGCACATTGCAACATTGTTCTTATTAGTACTATTGCGGTACTTTATCTGGATGGTGCACTGCCAGTTGTCCATCCAGGGGAAGTATCTGTCAGTGATGTTGCCTTCGATATAGTTTGTGAAGTTATTGCATTTTCTAATTGAGAACAGAAACAAATTTCTCTGAATGCTTGAAATAAACTTGGACATGTGAGGCTTCGTCCTCCTTGAGATATAGTTTTATTTAGTTTTTTTTTGTATTTTTATTCAATCATATTGTTTTTATGTAATTTATTATTTATATTTTTGTTCATGCCTTTTTGTATATACTTGCTGCTTGTCAATTTCAGTAAACCTAACATTTCCAGAGCATTGTCTTCCTCCCACTGTGTGTCCTTACTGCTTGGGTACATCCCACTCATCTGGGCTGGTCCAGGAGGATGACATTGTGAATTTTATTTTCTTTAAAGCCTGCTAAACCAGTCCAGGACCCGCCCTAGAAGACTATTCCTACAGGTTTGGGAGCCCTGCTTCCTCCTGACTTAGTTGTTACTATTAATGTCTGATACAGAGACAATTTGTGGTAAGATTGCCAAACATTTTGTTCAAAGTTCCTGTTGAGTTTTTCAGTTTTCCTTACTGCTTGGGAAGTGTCATACTGACTTTTCTTAGTTGATATGCACATGCTGGCTGGGGAGCATAGCTCACTCATCTGAACTAGAAAGAAAATGATAAGGTATGTAAATTTCTCCTTCCTTATCATTCTACTAGACCAGTCCAGATGAGTGGGATATATTTCCAGCCAGAAGCTGGAGGCAGACTTGATCAACTTTCAGACATGTCATCACTTGATATCTTCTGATACAGCACTGAGAGAAGCCAGTATTCCATATCATCCTGCTAGAGCAGTCCAGACAAGTGGGTTATGTTTCCCTACCAGCAGATTGGTAGAGACAGAGAGCCAATGAAATGCCCAGGTTTCAGTGACATCACTCCAATGCCTCTATCAGCCTGAGCCACTAGAGGGCACCTCAGTATTCTTCTGTCTCCAGCAGATGGCAGTTGGATTTTCTCAACTCTGCAGAAAATCTGAACTATTGAGAAGAAAAAAGATAGATTGATATCGCTCGTGAACAACAACCTTGAGGGTGACTCTCTCACTTGAGTGTAACATGGGAGGCTCCACGAGATTAAGGTCTTTCAGTGACCATAGGAGGAGGGAAAATTGGTTCAGCTCCATGCTCTTAGTCCGATAAGGGCCTGTTGAGCAGCCAGAAAATTGGATTTGGAAGAATTCAGCAGCTTCACACAACCTCAACGCCCCTCCCTCCTCCTCTGTCCCCTCCTCTGTCCCCTCCCTGTTCTCCCCAGAAGACTGAAGACAGCTCAGAGGTACGTGCAAGCCTGTTTTAAAACAAATTTCAAGACACAGGAAAATTGTGTCTGGGAATAGCTCTGACACTGGAACAGTTTGCCCTTTCTGAGTTTCCTAGAGGGTGAGTACCAAGACTTGACTTTGTCATTGTCCTTGTTGGGAGCTCTCAAACTTCTCTGTTTTGGGACATAAGTCGGGGTGGACCACGGGCGACCGTTGCCTCGGCATCGGCACTTCCCACCATTTTCCAGTATGCTCTGTTAACATTTTCTATCTGTGCTCCTTGGGCCTAAGCAGTCCCAGTATGCATTCTGCCTGAGCAGCTCCAACATATGTTCCTACACAAGCACCCATAACACACACTCATGTACATGCTCTGTTAATGCATGCTCATGCACGCGCTCCGTTAGTGTGCACTTTTGTGCCTACATGGCTTTAGCACTTGCAAATGTTGTCCTGAAAGAAAGAGTTCAAGCAAGGCAGTGTTTTGACTTATGGCAAGTGAAGAGTCTCCTCACTGGATTCATCCTACATGGCAGCCTCTTGACCTTTCACTGGTGGGCCGGTCTCTTCCTCCCACAAAGGGATTCGGTTGACCCGGAATTTTCCACCTCAAGGATGGCACTGTGGGTAAGAATAGTAGCCTTGCCTTGAGTTACAGTGACCAGGCTTCTGGGTGCTCCTCTTTTTGAAGAACTCTTCTCCAGCTGTATCCCCTGTTTTGGGGATCATTCTCAGGGAGGGGAGCTCCCGGAATCCGGGTTGTCCTCCCCGGAATTCTTTTCCTCCTTTAGCAAGCCTGGTCTTTGGTGCGGAGACTCCAAGCCTTCATCCTTGGATTCCCTTGAGCTTTATCATGTGAGGGATGGGCAGAGTGTACAAACCCGTTTTGAGTGCTTCCTCCTAATCGACCTAGATGGGGGTTGCCTTCTGGAGATGTGGGTTGGCAGGGGTCTGTCCGAAACTTGGACTAGAATGCTGGGTCTGATGTCTTGATTGAGGAGTTTGATGCAAAAAAAAAAGTGTCTTCACTATCAGAGGTTCATGTAGAGACTGGCATTTTCCACCTGTCCGAGAAGGGAGATCTGGCGGCATTGATTGCTCAGGTTTCCTCCACCTGGTATGTGGTTGACACTCCAGCAACAGAGCAGAGGCTGCGGTTTCCCCGCTTTTTCAAGTGGTACGGATAGTCATGACAGACCTCCCGTTTCCAGATGTAATCAAGAACATTTTCCAGTCAGAATGGGTTCTTACCAATTTCCTGCCTAAGGGATAAAGGCATGTAAAGGAATGTGATCTCTCCTGGAGGCACACATGGTCTGGCCCACCCAAGGTGGAGGCACAGGTCACAGTGGTCATGAAGTGGGTCTCCACTCCTGTGGAAGTCTGATTAGTCTTAAAGGACACTATGGATAGAAAGATGGATTCTCTGCTGAAGAGTCAGTCTGCAGTGGCAGCTGCTATTTTCCAGTTAGTGGTATGTGTAGGCCTGATGCCTCAAGCCCTGCTACTGTACATTCAGTTTCTCCTGCTGGATGATGCTACCCCTCCTTTAGAGTCAGTTACTGCCTTCCTTCTGATGCCATGTATGTTCTAGCCCGCTTGGTGGCCAGTGATATTGTCCTGTCGGCGATGAAACAGTGTTGGATTTGGCCTCACCACTGGGCAGTGGATACGTCCTCCAAAGCCCAGCTAACTCAACTGGCTTTAAGGGAAAGTTTCCTTGTAGGGCTGATTGGAGAAGTTGGTGAAAGACTTATTATTATTTAATATATATTTATATACCGTGTTTTCCCAAGTATCAAATACAGTTTACAAGGAACAACAATATGAATTGTACAAACAAGTGCTCAATTCACTTACATTATAACAGTTGGAACTATTTACATTAAACTGTTGGGTTTACAGTATGAATTGTACAAACATGTACTTAATCCTCTTACATTAAAGCTATTTACATTAATTTTGGATACTCAATTTACTTACATTAAAGCTGTTGGAACTATATACAATAAGTTGTTGGAAAAACTGTTGTATCATTTGGCTGTTGACTTGGCCAAGGCCGAGTCATATCGCCTTCCAGAGGATAGTCCGAAAGGGACTGGGAAGCAAGCAGGGTCTTTTTTCTCTTTGGCCTCTATCTGTCCATTGTGGGTGCATTGGATTGACTTCCAGGGGTTTTTAGGCTCCTGACGTTTCATCTTGGAAAGCCATTCTTCTCTGCTTCTGGATTTCAGACCCATAATTTAGTCCTTTCAGTAAGGTTTGTGGGCCTAGAGACTCTTGTTCATGACTATGAAGGTTTTGGGGCCTATTCCCGAATGTCACAAAGGATAGCAGGGTGCTAGACACCATTCAAAGCAGCTATGTTCTGGACTGCAAGCAGCCTATCCCGGAGGCATTTGTCATCTCTCCATGTGGTTTGGCGGACATGAAAGCCACCGCACATGTCACATTGGGCAAGTTACTGTGCCTGAAGGCAGTGGTTCAGGTGCCCCGGCCAAGCGGGGCAAGGGGCAGATATTCCATTTCTTTCAGGATGCCAAAGAAGAATGGCGCATTCCATCCAGTGGCCTCAAGACGGTCAATACTTATTTGCACGTATTGTGCTTCCAAATGGAAACTCTGAGATCTGTGATTTTGATGATGCACTAAAGGGAGTTCATAGCATCTCTGGTTTTGGCCGAAGCTTGTTTTCATATCCCGATCGGGGAGGATAAGCAGAGATGTCTGCTTTTTGCCATA
Source organism: Ichthyophis bannanicus (assembly GCA_033557465.1). Lineage (NCBI taxonomy): Eukaryota > Metazoa > Chordata > Amphibia > Gymnophiona > Ichthyophiidae > Ichthyophis > Ichthyophis bannanicus. The sequence goes on from CM066035.1 coordinate 500,074,961, forward strand.
TTTGGCTCACACCTTCAGTTTGCCAGCCTCCCTTTGGCCTCTCCACTGCCCTGAAAATGTTCTCCAGGGTCATGGCGGTTGTGGTTGCTGTGCTGTGGCACTAAGGACTATGTGTACATCCATCTCTCTATGGAGAAGCAGGAATGAGTCCTCATGTATGGATGATGTCTTCGACAGAGCCCCACGCGGGAATGCTCCCCACCTTCTATTGGAAGCTTTTGGGAGGCTCTACTGCACCAATGCACCTCCTTCCTGCCTGGTGCCATGATGCCTCAGTCTTTTTTGTTTTCCACAGAACCCTATGGACATGTTCCAAACATCCTCCATTTGGTAAACTTCTTTTTTTCCCTAACAGGGTTTTTTCATCTCAGGTTTTTCAACCTGGTTGCCTGCCGTCTCAGTTCTCTCTTCCCTTTTACTACTTCCTCCGAATGTATATTTTTCTAATTGCTGCAGCGTCTCAGCCCCTCTGGTGCTCATGCTCAGGCCGTGCCTCAGTCTTCATGATTGAGCCGTTTGACTTTGCCATTGCTATTTTTCCAGGTGACATGTCCCAGAAACACACCAGCTGATTTGAGAAGTGTTCCAAGTGTTCTAGGACTATCTCAGCCATGGCTACTCATAATTGGTACCTACAATGTCATCAGCCCTCTTGTAATTTGTGTTTGCAGATGACAAAAAGAGGACTTAGGGGTTGTGAGTAACAGCGAAAATCATTCTTTAGTGCTCACTAGTCCAATCCATGGCCTTCGGCATAAGCGGCATCGGTCTCTGGCTTCCAAAGCTGCATCGGACACTGGCAGTGCATTGACATTGAGGAGCTCTCGAGCTCAATTGGAGCCAAGCACCCGTAGTGCCCTGGAGTGTCTGCCATCAATCGATTTGCACACGAAGACGAAGGATTTGGCCACACATTCTTCATCAAAGGGTGACCATGCCGAATATCGAGCAAAGACTCTAGTGCATCAGCATCTGACACCATTGAAAGTGATGGGGGTCCATATGAGCACCCCTTGAAGGTGCCCCAAAGGGAGGAGAGAACATAAGAACTTAAGAAATACCATACTGGGTCAGACCAAGTTGCATCAAGCCTATTATTCTGTTTACAACAGTGGCCAATCTAGGTCATAAGTACCTGTCAGGTTCCCAAAAATGTACACAGCTTGCACAATACTATCTCCAGGAACAAGCAGGAATGTAGTCATCACATATGGGTATCGTCGGTACCGACGGAGCCTGCGCAGGAACGCTCCCCAGCGTCCAATTAGAAAGCTTTTGGGAGCATCCCACAGTGCCTGCTTGCTGCCTTCCCGCCTTTCCCAACTGCCTCTCTCCAGTTCTTCTTTTTCCACAGAGCCAACTGGTCGTTGTTCCTGTCACCGCAGAAGAATTCTTCTTTATTTCTTTTTTGTGGTCGCATCTGCCTTCCTTGACGCTTTACCGGTACCGCTGGTTTTTTCTTCTTCTTTTCTGTCTTAAAAAAAAAATATATATATATTCTACATTTTTTCCTATTTTCTTCAGGTGCACGTGCCTTTTTGGGCCTTAAGCCCAAAAACTTTTTCTTACAATGGAGAAACCTGCCTCAGGTTTCAAAAAGTGCACCAAGTGTGGCGGTACCATTTCCGTCACCGACACCCATGAATGGTGTCTAAAATGTTTAGGTCCTGACCACTCCATCACGGATTGTATGTCCTGTGCCATGATGTCTAAAAGAGGTTGGCAGAACCGAGCTGCTAAGCTCAGTACCCTGTTTTCCTCTGATGCAGCTTCGGTGGCATCGACTTCTTCCAGGGCTTCCTCTTCCTCCCGTGGATCTCAGGTAACTAAACATAAGTCCAGCCGGTACTCAAAGGGTAGATCTCCTTCTAAGCATCGAGATGCCTCTGGCGTTGCCCTTGAGGATTCTGCACCGGCAAAATTGCCCCGGCGGGAGGCTTCAGCTTCCAAAGCATTATCAGGACTCCAGGATGTTCTCGAGGCCTCGACCTCAGCAGAACTACTGATGCCATGCTCTGGGGTACCGGCGGTCTTCTCCGGTACCGACATCCAGGCATCGGCAGCGTCGATAGACCAGAGATTCCTGGCTATTGAGCGTAGTCTGGCGGCTCTCCTTGCGGCATCGATGCCCTCGGAACCGCGACAGACAATTCAGCCGGTACCGGCACCGACCCCGGCATTGGTATCGGTACCGGTACCGATAGCATCGGCATCGGTGTCTGCTTTGCCGGTACCTAGTCATCCGATGCCCTCTGGTACCGATACCCTGGTACCGGTTACTCCCGGTACCGACTTTGGTCGGTACGGGTATCGGGCTCTTCAAGAGCATCCGGACAGACGGTACTTCGAGTCCTCAGAAGAATCTGAGGATTCTGACAGTTCTGTCGATGCAGGAATGCTTCTCCCAGAGGAGCCCTCCTCCCCTAAGTGCAGGATGTCTCCTCCAGAGGATATTTCCTTCCAGGATTTTATCAGGGAGGTGGCTCAGGGTCTGTCCATTACTGTGGCCCCTGAAACAGAGCCAAGGGCCAAGGAGTTGAAAATTCTACAATATCCGAAAACTCCTAAGGAGGCAGCTACCTTGCCCATTCATGAGATTTTATATGATCTCATGTTAAGGATGTGGGAGACACCTCTTACCACCTCTCCTCATTCTCACAAACTGGATACTATGTATCGAGTCCCTCCTTGTCCTGGTTTCCAAAAGACTCGGCTTCCTCACCACTCTATTGTAGTGGAATCGGCTATGAGAAAGATCAAGAGTGCAAAGAGGCATGCCTCTAATCTTCCAGGACGTGAGTGCAGAACCCTGGATGCTTTTGGACGTCGGGTCTTCCAAGCTTCCATGCTTTCTGCCAGGATCAGTTCCTATAGTCTCTACATGGGAATGTTCCTGAAGGAGGTCACAGACGATTTAGAAGCTTTAAGTCCTATTCTTCCTGAGGATAGAAGACAGGATTTTCTCACTTTGGTCAAACATGCCCAAGATGTTTCTAAATTTGCCAACCGTGCATCCTTTGACTGCTTTGAGTGCATAAGCAGGACCTCTGCTATTGCCATAGGTGCATGTAGAATTGCTTGGCTCCAGGCATCTGATCTGGAGCTCTGGGTACAAGACAAATTAGCAAACATCCCTTGTACTGGTGAGAACCTGTTTGGTAGAGATTGGCAGGAAAAAGCCAATGAGATGGATGCTGAAAATTCCACCTTGGATAGATTATCCAAGTCCACAGCTGATCCTGCTAGAAAGAAATCTTTCAAGCAGCCATTCTTTTCTAAGAAGAAAAGATATTATCCTGCCTATGCTCAGCAGGTACGTTCGGCAGGTCAGTTTGTCAAGAAGGGTCAGCAACCACCCAAACAGAAGAAAGCAAAGACTGCTAAGCCTCAGCCGTCACAGCAGTCTCAGCCTCCACAAGGCCTTTGACTTTCAGCTAGAGAACTTAGCCTTCCTGGCTCTCGGGGGACCAGAGCCTTCCACCATTCCAGAAAGGTTATGTCACTTTGCCCCCAGATGGGGGCAGATAACAGCAGAGCATTGGACACTCTCCATCATAAAGGAGGGGTACAAGCTTCATTTTTCAAGCATGCCCCCTCACACAATAGTAAGGCAGTTCAATTCTCCGACCTCTCTCATCAACCTGTTAGGGCAGGAGGTCGCTATTCTTCTTGCCGAAGGAGCAATAGAAGAAGTACCCATTCATCAGCAGGGTACAGGGTTCTACTCCCCTTATTTCCTTATTCCAAAGAAAACAGGGGGATACAGACCTATCTTAGACTTCAGAGAATTGAACAAATTCCTTGTCAAAGAGAAATTCAAAATGATTTCTCTCGGGTCTCTGCTGCCATACCTTCAGAGTCAGGATTGGCTTTGTTCTCTAGATCTCAAGGATGCGTACACCCATGTCCTTATCCATCCAACCCACAGAAGGTTCCTTCGGTTTCTTTTTCAAGGAAAGCACTACCAATACAGGGTGCTTCCTTTTGGCCTGGCCTCAGCACCAAGGGTATTCACGAAATGCATGGCTCTCTTAGCAGCATTTCTCCGCACTCTAGGGATATTCGTCTTCCCCTACTTAGACGACTGGCTCATTCGAGCCCCAACAGAGTCAGAGGCCAGGACTTCTCTATCCTGCACAATGCGTATCCTTCAGTATTTGGGTCTTGTAATAAACATCCCAAAATCCAGTCTAACTCCCACTCAGTCTTTAGAGTTCATAGGAGCTTTGCTGGACACCAGAAAGGCAAGGGCCTATCTCCCTCAGCCCCGCTGCCTTCGCATGGTGCAGTTAGCTTCTCAAGCAGTGCTAAAGCCTCATCTCACTGCTCGAGAAATGTTACAACTACTAGGCCACATGGCATCTACTGTACACGTGGTTCCCTATGCTCGCATCCATATGAGGGCAGCCCAGTGGACTTTATCCACTCAATGGACCCAGGCATCAGGATGCCTGTCAGACAAAATAGCAAACACAAGTCGCCTTATTTTGTCCCTCCAGTGGTGGAAGTCCACTCAAAACCTGTTGCTGGGGTCCCCTTTTCAACAACCCTTACCCCAAGCAACTCTCACAACAGATGCTTCTCCAATGGGTTGGGGAGCTCATCTGCAAGACCTCTCCACCCAGGGCACCTGGTCTCCACAGGAGAGTCATCTACATATCAATCTCTTGGAGCTCAGAGCAATCTTCCTTGCTCTGCGAGTGTTCCACACCCTGCTCAGCTACAAGACAGTCCTCATTCATACGGACCATCAAGTAGCCATGTTCTATGTGAACAAGCAGGGGGGAACAGGCTCTCTGTCGCTTTGCAACGAAGCTTTGCGACTATGGGCCCTCACCAGAGAGCATCAGATTCATCTTCTGGCAGTGTATCTTCCAGGCATTCAAAACTCTTGGGCAGACAGACTCAGTCGAGTTCTGCTTCCACACGAGTGGTCTCTGCATGCAGACCAGGTGGCCAGGATATTTCAACTTTGGGGAACCCCGGACATAGACCTCTTGCAAGTCCTTGGAATGCCAAACGTCCCCGGTTCTGTTCCAGAATTCCGGCTCAGGGGGCTCAGGCCAGGGATGCTTTCCTCCTTTACTGGGGTCAAGACTTCCTGTATGCCTTTCCACCCATTCCCCTAATTCCCTAAACCCTGTTCAAGCTTCAGAGAGACAGAGGCCATATGATTCTCATAGCGCCACATTGGCCATGGCAAGTGTGGTACCCTCTGCTTCTACATCTCTCTCAAGCTCCCTCCCTGGAGTTAGGGTCTGCTCCAGATCTCCTATCTCAGGAAGACGGAATGTTATGGCATCCCAATCCCCAGTCTCTGCATCTCAGGGCTTGGTGGCTGAAGGCCTAGATCTCCATGATCTTAATCTCCCTCAGCAAATAAAAGATATTCTTTTTGCTTCCAGGAAACCTTCCACAAGATGCTCTTATGCTTTCAAGTGGAAAAGGTTTACCATATGGTGTTCGCAAAAGGGTCTTAACCCCCTTGCGATACCTCTGGAATCATTGCTGGAGTATCTCCTTCATTTATCCAATGCAGGTCTTAAGACTAATTCAGTAAGAGTCCATTTGAGTGCTATTGCAGCTTCCTTTAAACCTCTAAATGGACAGCCTATTTCCTCTCATCCTCTTATAGCAAGATTTATGAGAGGCCTTCTTCTAACTAAGCCTCCCATTAGGCCACCACCGGTGGCATGGGACTTAAACCAGGTTCTTGGGCAGCTCATGAAGCCACATTTCGAATCTTTAGCTACTACCTCCTTGAAATTCCTTTCTTGGAAGGTTATCTTTTTCATTGCAATCACATCAGCACGCCGCATTAGTGAGTTGCAAGCGCTAGTAGCTGATCCACCTTATACAAGGTTCCATCATGACAAGGTAGTCCTTAGGACTCATCCACACTTTATGCCAAAGGTGGTCTCGCCTTTTCATCTGAACCAAGCGGTCTACCTACCTGTGTTTTTTCCAAGGCCTCATGCATCAAATGCACAGAGGAATCTTCATACCTTGGACTGTAAAAGAGCTTTAGCCTTTTACTTACAAAGAACACAGCAACATAGAAAGTCCTCTCAACTCTTTGTTGCTTTTGATCCTTCTCATTTGGGACTTCCAGTCTCCAAGAGAACACTGTCTAACTGGATTGCTCAGTATGTTTCCTTCGCCTATCAGAGTAAGAACCTTTCTCTGGAGGGCCATGTCACAGCTCACAATGTGAGAGCCATGGCAGCCTCAATGGCTCATCTAAACTCTGTGTCTATCAACGACATCTGTCGAGCAGCCACTTGGGCCTCGGTTCATACCTTCATAGCCCATTACTGCTTGGACAAGGACTCCCGCCAGGATACCTTGTTTGGTCAGGCTGTTCTCCAACACCTGTTCCATGCCTAATCAATTCCTACCCGCCATCCCTGGTAGGATGCCAGAGATCCATGGGGGAAGTGGAGCCCTATTCAGGGACACACAATCTCTGGGGTCTCTCCCTGGCACCTAAAGCTAGAGAGTCCCCATATGTGATGACTACATTCCTGCTTGTTCCTGGAGATAGCATAGTTACTCACCTGTAACAGGTGATCTCCGGGAACAGCAGGAATTTAGTCCTCACAACCCACCCACCTCCCCTAGGAGTTGTATCTCTCTATCTATCTCTTTCCTTTCCCGCTCTCTCTCTTTGTCTCAGCTTTAAAACCAACTGGAGAGAGGCAGTTGGGAAAGGCGGGAAGGCAGCATGCAGGCGCTGTGGGATGCTCCCAAAAGCTTTCTAATTGGACGCTGGGGAGCGTTCCTGCGCAGGCTCCGTCGGTACAGACGATACCCATATGTGAGGACTAAATTCCTGCTGTTCCCGGAGATCACCTGTTACAGGTGAGTAACTATGCTTTCTCAGGATAAGCAGTGGATTTCTCTGGTCCTCTCTAATAATGGTTTATTGACTTTTCCTCCAGGAACCTTTCCAAAACTTTTTGAAATGCAGTTACACTAACAGCTTTCACTGCATTTTCCAGTAATGAATTCCAGAGTTTGATTATTCATGAAGTTAAAAAATATTTTCTCCTTTTAGTCTTAAATGGGCTACATTGTAGTTTCACTGAGTATCCTCTAGTCTTTATACTTTTTGAAGGAGGAAACAATCGATCTACATTTACCCGTTCCATTCTCTATCATATCTCCTCTCAGCTATCTCTTTTCTAAGTTACCTAGGAAACAAAAACCCAAACTATGGTTACACGATGCAAGGTTCCACATAAGGAACCACCACTCAGGAAAAAGATTAGGCAGCTTTGTGGATAACATGTTAAAACCCTTGGCCCAGTGTGCAGCGGCGGCCAAGAGAGCAAATAGAATGCTAGGTATGATAATGAAAGGAATGAAAAATAAAACTAAGGATATTATAATGCCTCTGTATCGTTCCATGGTGCGACCGCACCTTGAATATTGTGTGCAGTTCTGGTCACCGTATCTTAAAAAGGATATAGGGTTATTAGAAAAGATACAGAGAAGAGACACCAAAATGATAAAGGGGATGGAAAGATACCCCTATGAAGAGAGGCTAAAAAGGTTAGGGCTCTTCAACATGGAAAAGAGACGGCTAAGGGGAGATAAATTAATGAATGGAGTAGAACTGGTAAATGTAGATTGATTGTTTACATCATCAGAATATTGAAAGACTAGGGGACATGTAATGAAGCTACAGGGTAACTTATTTAAGACTGATAAGATCAAATATTTTTTCACTCAACATGTAATCAAACTCTGGAATTTGTTACTGGAGGATGTAGTAAAGGCTGGGTTTAAAAAAGGTTTGGACAAGTTCCCGGAGGAAAGGTCCATAAATCATTATTAAAAGGGACCCGGGATATCACTGCTTGACCCAATACAAGCATTGTGGAACCTGTGTCTTTTGGGGTAACTGCTAGGTACTTTTGACCTAGATTTGCCACAGTTGGAAACAGGATTCTGGGCTCGATGGACCTTGGTCTGACCCAGTATGGCATATCTTATGATCTTATGTTTTAAAAGACCTAAACTTTTAAGCCTCTCCTCATAGAGGTATTCTTCCATCCTCTTTACCTTTTCTAATTCTGCTATAATCCTTTTTGAGATATGACAACCAGAACTGCACACAATATTCAAGGTGTGGTCACACCATGAAACGATACAGAGGCATTAATCCTTGATTTTGCTCTCTGTTCCTTTCCTTATGATTCCTAGCATTCTATTTGCTTTCTTGGCCCCTGCTGCACACTGGGGGTTGCAATGTATTATCCCCAATGACATCTAAATCCTTTTCCTGGTGGTGGTTCCTAATGTGGAATCTTGCATCCTGTAGCCATAGTTTGGGTTGTTCTTTCCTAGGTGCATAGCTTTGCACATGTCCAGATTAAATTTCATCTGCCATTTGAATGGCCAGTCTTCCAGTTCCTTATCGTCCCTCCAGTCCAGTCCCGCACATCTGTATAGTGCCCTTCTTCCAGCAGCTTGGAGACTGAGCATGTCATCTTTTGATGACACCCGGTACATATATAGCTGGCACTGCCTACCAGGCACAGTATGCTCAGTCTCCAGGCAGCTGGAGAAGGTAGTGAGCCAGGATGCTGGTTTCACTGAAGGAACAAATAAGGAGCTTAGAGTGGTGTTTTTAGGTTTGCTTTGGGTTTTTTTGGTTCCCTGTCTTTACAGGTGCAGCTTTTTGTTTTAAGCTTATTGAAAAAGAAAAAAAAAGAAAAGGACGACCGGCGTGGAAGCACAGCCTCTCACCCCCCCCCCCCCTTCCAGGAACCCATGGGGTGTCCTGAGGGCTCCTTAAGGCTGGATCCTCGGGCAGCTCCCGATCCCGTTGGCGGGTGAGTAGCTGCCGAGTTTAGACTGGTGCAACTAGCAGTCCGGGACTCTTCCCCCACCCCCAGCTCTGAAGCCCTGAATGTGCAGCTGAGCGCAAGGGGAACAGAGCGTTGAAGAAGGTAAAAAGAGCAGTAGAGGGGAGACCGAGGAACGGTGCGGTAAGCCCCGGGATCACCCGCAGACGGAGGCTGGGTGCAGTCTGGGTTGGAGGCAGCGGCTGCGGTGCAGAGCGTGGTGATAGACACGCGGTTCTCTGCAGCAGAGTTTAGAGGCCTGGACCACGTGGCGGCTGGTTTACATCAGTGCCCAGAGCAGCCAGCGGCCGGCCTTCCCACTCAGACAGTGTGTGCAGCTTAGGTTCTGGTCCGTTCTCACCTGCTTACTTCGGACACAGCTGAGGATTGCCATGGGTTTGCGCCAGGCTGAGTTCCTTTTCTGCACTTGTTGGCCTTTGCGTTTCTTTTGCTTTCCCTTTGCTTTATTTTGTTTTGCCGCCTTTTCCTTCATTTCTTGCTTGGCTTACTTGTTTATTTCACTCTTAGGGGCTGGTGGTCTCTGAATTTGTTAGTATCTTCATTGAAAAAAAAAAGAGGGGGAAGTGAGAGAACAGGTGTTGGTGAAGGACAGCTGAGGTTGAGGCCACTGCTCCTCCGGTTCAGCAGGGCCCACCATGCCAGCAAGGCCTCAATGCCTGGTTTGCGAGACCTGCCAGGGGGCAGTCTCGGAGGCCGGAGTATGTGTTGGTTTCACACAGGAGACTAACTCCTTGAAATAGGACCTGCAGGACAAAGCGAGTCTGGGGACCCCCACCCTAGCGCAGGAGGCTGGGGGGCCTACTCTGTCGCTGCCTGGGGTGGACCACAGTCCGTCAGATACTCCGGGACCCTCCACGTCACTCCCCCAAGAGGTAACAGGTCTCCCAGGAGATTTTTTGCCAGAGTTTGTCTTACTGTTACATAGGGCATTTTGCTTGCGCCAGCAGGGCTTGATGGGCGACCCTTCTTCATCGGCACTGGGGACGAAGAGGGTGGCGAGCACAACAGATGGCGAGTCCAAAGTCCTGTCTAAGAGGGCCAGGGGCCCTGAGGAGTGGCATCCTTCACCAGAGTCGGAAGGACCAGAGGGACATGGATCTGGACCTTCAGGAGGAGCTGGAAGAAGGCGAGATTCCGGAGATGGAAGATCAAGCGAGGCTGGTTAGTGTTCCGTCGGGAGGAGCTCCTGGCGTTCATCTTGGAGTCCTTAAAGACATTAAATATGCCCACGAGCCTCCCTGCGGAGGATGAAACTTTGGAGGATCCTCTGCTCCAGGCAGTTCAGAAGTCGTAAGCAGTATTTCCGGTGCACAGAGTGGTTAGGCAGATGATCCAGGAGGAGTGGGATCTGCCAGAAGCTGGCCTTAGGGGTGTGCGGACCATGTCGTGCCTTTACCCCCTGCCAGAGCAGGAGCATGAGTTCCTGCGATCTCCAAAGGTGGGCGTGGCAGTTTCTGCCATTACCAAGACGACTACGATCCTCGTAGAGGTTTTGGCTCTGAAAGATGCCCAGGATAGGAAGCTGGACACGCTGTTGAAGCAGGCATTTGATATTTCCGCCTTGTCCCTGCAAGCCTCCATCTGCGGGGCATGGGTGGCTAGGACTTGCCTCCGCTGGTCGTAAAGGCTTCAGAGCCTGGGGGACTCGGAGCCAGCCATGGTAGGGGAAGTAGCAAAGTTGGAGTCGGGGGCGGCCTATCTGGCGGACACCCATTACGATCTCAGCGGCCTTTCCAAGAGCATGGTATCGATGGTGGCAGCCCGTCATTACTTGTGGCTTCGGAACTGGGCAGCGGACAGTTCCTCCAAGTCCCGGCTTAGTAAGCTGCCCTTTAAGGGGAAGCTCCTCTTCGAAGAGAACTTGGAGAAGTTAGTTAAGGACTTGGGGGAGTTCAAGGAGGGTCGGTTACCCGAGGACAAGCAAAAGCAGGGCCATAGTACCTCCTCGGCTCAGAATCAGCCAGGGAGTTAAAGCGTTTTCGTACCCCTCGCTTCAGCCAGGCCCAGAGGGGTAGGTTCCCTTCCAGAGGGCAGAGCTCTCATGGTTTCCAAGGAGCAGGTAGGGGATTTCAAGCTGCCTCTACCTCGGGACACAAGAAAGGGGAATGAAGTGAGGGGGGGGGGTCAGACAGGGATGTTGCCCATGGGAAGTTGGCTGCGGGAGTTTTACCCTGCCTGGGCCCAGATCACGTCCAACCAATGGGTCGTGGAGGTGGTCAGAGAGGGCTACGCCCTGAAGTGGATCTGCCCAATAAGGGAATTTTTCATCCAGTCTCCCTGCAAGGCAAGGTGGCGGTGGTAAGGGAAACCCTGTCGCACCTTCTGCAGCTGCGAGCCATTGAACTGATGCCTCCAGATCAGTACAGGTGCAGTCGATACTCCATTTATTTCATGGTGCTCAAAAAGGAAGGCTCTTTTCGCCCACTCCTGGATCTCAAGGGGGCCAACTGCTGTCTGTGGGTCACACATTTCCACATGGAGGTGCTACGGTCAATGATAGTGGCAGTAAGGAGCAGGGAATTTTTGACATCGCTAGATCTCACGAAAGCATATCTATACATTCCCATAAGGCCAGATCATAAGTGGTTTCTCTGCTTTGCGGTGCCTGTGGGTCACATCCAGTTCCGGACGTTGCCCTTTGGGCTGGCAACAGCACCGCGCACCTTCACCAAGGTCATGGTGGTGGTGGCGGCAGCAGCATTTCGCAAGTAAGAGATTCTCGTACACCCATACCTCAACGATTAGCTGATTCGGGCCAAGTCCAGAGAAGAAAGCGAAAAAGCGACAAGGAGAGTGGTGGAGTTCCTCCAAAGGCTCAGTTGGGTGGTCAGTCTGGCCAAGAGTCATCTGAGTCCGACTCAGGACCTGGAGTACCTTGGTGCATGCTTCGACACCCGGGCTGGCAGAGTTTTTCTGCCAGGGACACGAGGCACGGACTATGAGGCTTGATTCGCCGCTTCCTGTGCTTGGCAAACCCGTCGGCCTGGCATCACTTGCAAGTTCTGGGGACCTTGGCAGCCACAATCGAGTTGGTCCCATGGGCAAAGGTGCATATGTGCCCATTGCAGAAGGCATTGCTCTGTCGGTGGTCCCACCAGAGCCAGCCTCTGACCCAGGTTCTCCCCTGTCTGCTGGAAGCCAGGAAATCTCTCAGATGGTGGCTGCACCCAGGGAACCTGGAGAGGGGCATGCTCCTCGAGGCCCCGGGGTGGATCCCGGTGGTTACAGATGCCAGTCTGTCCGACTGGGGGGCCCATTGCGAGGGACACTTTGCCCAGGGACAGTATAGTTTAGTTCTGCCAGTGGATATCTGAAGGGCGGCGACTTGGTCGTCACTTCATACCTTCACTAAGCATTACCAGCTGGATTTCCAGGTGGAGGGGGATGCTTGCTTTGGATCGGCAGTGCTTCAGGTCGGTTGTGCGGGTCCTTCCCATTAATGAACTGCTCTGATACATCCCAGAGGTGCGGGACTGGACTGGAGGGACAATAAGGAAGGAGACATTAGACTTACCTGCTAATTGTAGTTCCTTGAGGAACTCCAGTCCAGTCCCGAATCCCTCCCTATTGTTGTGTTGGTTGGGCGCGGTGCTCCCGTGCTCCCCGGGACTGAAGCCGGTTTCCTTGGGGAAGGAGCTAGCCAGGTGGAGCGGGGTTCTGGAGTATGGTCTGTTCAGTTGGAGGGATGGTCTGTGGAAGCTGTCAGTTGCTAGCACCCTGGGGGGGCGGTAGTTCAGAAGAATAGCAGCTGCGTCTCCCTTCCTGGTGGGGAGGGATCAGGGCACCCTTCCTGGGGAGAGGGGACGATCGTGTAAGCATAGTTCTGTTTTTGTCTTTGCATTTGGTTCTACTTAATTGTTGCTCCTGTGAGTCTGCTTTGTCAGTAGGTTACTGGGGCTGGTAGGCAGTGCCAGCTATATATGTATCGGGTGTCATCAAAATATGACATGCTCAGTCTCCCTCTATGAGGGACCTTGTCAAAGGCGTTCTGAAAATCCAGATACACTATATCAACCGGCTCACCTTTGTCTACCTTTTTATTCACACCTTCAAAAAAATATAACAGATTAGTAAGACAAAACTTTCCTTGGCTAAATCCATGTTGGCTGTCTCCCATTAAACCATGACTACTTACATGTTTAGTAATTTTTTTCTTTATAACGGTTTCTACCATTTTTCTCGGTACTTACATCAGGCTCACCGGTCTGTAGTTTCCCGGATCACTCCTGGAACCCTTTTTAAAAATTGGTGTTACATTGGCCATTCTCCAATATTCAGGTACTACAGATGATTTTAATGATGGTTCACAAATTATTAATAGTAGGTCTGCAATCTCATATTTCAGTTCTTTCAACACCCTTAGATGTATACCAACCTGTCTAGCTGATTTGCCACTCTTCCGTTTATCTAATAGTTGTAATACATCTTCCCAGTTTATCGCTGTTTCTTTAAATTCTTCCAATACATGACTGTTAAATACGATTTCAGGCATAGGTAACTTCCCTACATCATCTTCAGTAAAGACCGAAGCAAAGAATCAGGTCTCTGCTGTAACCTTGTCCTTCCTTAGCACCCCTTTTACCCTTCTATCATCTAATGGTTTAACTGACACATTCATAAATTTTTGCGACGAATGTACTTCAAAAAGTTCTTAATAAAATTTTAAATATTAAATAATATGCATTTTTGCTTCCACGGCAAGTTTGTTTTCAAATTCCCTCTTTGCCTGTCTTATCAGTGCCTTGCATCTAATTTGCCTGTGCTTTTGTTTCCTGTTTTCATCATTTGGCTCCTTTTTCCATTCCCTGAAAGATGCTTTTTTGGCTACAACTCTGACCTCATCTTTAAACCATGCTGGCAGTTTTTTGGACTTCCTTACACTTTTCTAAAATCATGGAAGACATCTGGTCTGGGCTTCCATGATAGTATTTTTAAATGCCCATGTTTGATGTAAATCTTTAACCTTTGCATCTGCTCCTTTTAGTTGTTTCTTAACTATTTTCCTCATTTTATCATAGTATCCCTTATGAAAGTTAAAAGGTAGTACTTTGGATTTCCTTGCCATCCTCTTTCCATTTGTTAAATCAAATGCGATCATGCTATGATCACTATTCCCAAGTGGTCCCAACACCATTATCTGTTGCACCAGATCCTGTGTTCCATTAGGTCCAAAATAGCTTCCCCTCTAGTCAGTTCATGAACCAGCTGCTCTAAGAAGCAGTCATTTATTGCGTCTAGAAACTTTATCTCCTGAGCATGTCCTTCTGTGACATTGACTCAGTTGTTATCGGGGGTAATTTAAATCACCCATTATTACTGTATTTTAACTTTTTGTTAGTTTCCCTGATTTCTTTTAACATTTCATTATTTATCTGTTCATTCTGTCCAGTCGTTTGGTAGTACACCCCCACTGCCATTGCCTTCCCCTTTTTACATGGAATTTCTATCCATAGAGATTCTACAATATATTTTGTTTTCTGTAAAACTTTTATCATGTTTGACTCAATGCCCTCTGTAACAAATAACGCAACCCCTCCACCAATTTTATTTACACTATCACTTCAACATAGTTTGTACCCAGGTCCCATTAGTTGTCCTCCTTTGACCAGGTCTCTGAGATGCCAATGATATCTAACCTTTCATTTAGTGTTGTATATTCTAACTCGCCCATCTTATTTTTTTTAGAGTTCTAGCATTTGCATACAGGCATTTTAGAGGTTGTATTTTATTCATATTAATCTGGCTATCAGTTGATTGGGGTAATTTGGCTTCAATGGCATCCCTCCAGTCCAGTCCAGACGACTGGGTCTTCACTCCATTTCAGCAGGTGGAGACTGAGAATTCCAGGCTCTTGGTGATGTCACCCTATATAGGAGAGCGGACTCCTCCCTATAGCCTATATATTCAGCCTCCAGCAGATGGAGTGAAGCTCTGTGTAGCCTGGTCTACAATGGTTGGGAATTCCACTACAAATTGCTGAAAAAGAAATTATATATATGTATACATGTGTTAGAGAGGTGCAGAACTGGTAAGGAGCGGTCTCTAGGTTAGAATAGCCAGGTTGGGTCTCTTTCTCTTCCCTGTCACGGACTGCCCCAGAGCTACAAGAGGCCTAGACCTCGTGGACCTGAACCTGTTCTGTCGGGGGCAGGCGTAGAACATCGAACACAGCCGGCGGTGCGGGTTTCCTGCTCTGGCCATTCTGACACAGTGGCCAGCTCCTCTGAAAAGTCGTGCCTTTCGTTGGTTCAAGGCAGCATCTGTGGGGGCAGCATCCGTCAGCTCAGCACAGGATCACAGATAGCTAGGGGGAGAGAAAAAGGTGTGAGTGACTTTATTTTCACTGAGGCAGCGTTGGGGTGTTTGTGTGTGATTGGCAGCCATTTGTGCTTTCACTTTCTCCTCCTCTGCCGCAGCGCGAAGGAGCCAGCTCTTCCTGCCTCTTCGATGACCTCAGGGGAACGTGTGTGCATAGGCTGCAGTTTTCGTAAGGGCAGGGTCTCTTCAATGGAACTATGTAGGCCCTGTGAGGAGGCAGACCGGAAGGCAGAGCAGCGGCTTCGGGGCTACTCTCAGAGAGAGGGGACGCCGATGATGCTGCTGGCTCGTCACGAGAAGGGTGGTTGATGATGCAGGCCTCATCCGTTCCTATGGTTTTGGTGGGAGCCGTGAACTATGTAGGCCCTGTGAGGAGGCAGTCAGAGGCTCTTTCAGCTGGGAATGCTACAGGGGAGCAAGATTTGGTTCCAGCCACTTTGGAAGTGCCTTTGTAGGATGATTTGGAGTAGGAAGGGGTTTCTTTTTCTCTTGATTTTGTACTTTTAATGCACCAGGCCTATTTGTTAAAGCAAGGCTGGAGTGCGTAGCAGGGTACTATGGGGGAAGATCCGTGCTCAGCTCGGCACTAGACCCCTATAACCCATGCGGAGTATCTTGGACCTGCCTATAGAGGGAGCGGTCGTACCGATCGAGGCGGACCATACCTTGGTGCAGTCAGGGGAGTTGGATGAGTCTCTCTAGGGCCCCTCCACATTGGGGCAGGAGGAGGTTCTCTTCGTCTCGAGGATGGCAATATACCAGCGGGGAAGACCTTTGGGTTGTTCATGTCTTTTGGAGCAAAGTTAGGACTGCTAATTGTGCATTCCTTCATGGCGTTGTCACTCCTCAGTCCTCAGATCTGCCGCTGGAGGATCCTCTCTTGCAAGGTTTCCAGTCATGTGAGACTGCCTTCCCGATTCACCGGGTCATAAAGCAGATGATAGAGTTGGAATGGGAAGTGCCAGAGGCTGGTCTGTGGGGGTGGAGCAATGACGCGCCTTTACCCCATCCCGTCCGGAGAGAATGAGCTGCTACGTTTACCCAAAGTGGATGCCCTAGTCTCTGTCGTGACAAAGAAGACTACGATTCCGGTGGAGGGAGGTGCTGCTCTGAAGGAACCCCAGGACAAGAAACTTGAAATGCTCTTGAAACAGGCCTTTGAGGTGAATGCACTAACCTTGCAAGCGACGGTCTCTGGAGCGTATGTAGCCAGAGCTTGCCTATGGTGGGTGCAGGCCCTACCGGACTCTGCGACAGCAGACTCTTCTCAGCAAGGCAGTGTCTCGCTTAGAGTCGTGAGCCACCTATCTGGAGGATGCTCACTCTGACGTGTTAAGGGCAGCTGAGAAGAGCATGGCCTTGGTGGTCGCAGCTCAGTGGCTTCTCTGGCTCCGAAACTGGTCTGTGGACGTGTCCTCTAAGACGTGGTTAAGTAAGTTTCCCTTCCAGGTGAAACTCATGATTGTTGAAGACATGGAAAAGTTGGAAAAGGACTTGGGAGAGGCCAAGGCCGTTCACCTTCCTGAATATAAGCCAAAGGCGCAAAAAGCGTCCGCACCGAGACGTCAGCAGCAGGGTTTCCGCTGGTATTGGGCCTCTTGTTTTGCTCTGAATCAGCGGCCTAGGTACCCTGCTCAGGGTCAGCCCTTTTGAGGCAACAGGTGAGCAAGCCACAGTTCCTTTTCTGGCTTAGGAGCCAGAAGGGGTCAATGAAGGGCAGTGGGTCCAGGTGGGGAAAGTGCCAGTGGGAGGTTGGTTGACCCAATTCTACCCCAACTGGGCCCAGTTAACGTCTGACCAGTGGGTCCTGGAGGTAATCCACGATGGGTACCTGTTGGAATTCATGAAGCCTCTCAGAGAGGTCTTTCTGGTCTCCCCCTGCAAGGCACCTGTAAAGTGGGCAGCGGTTGAAACGACACTGCGGCTCTTATTGTACCTTCAAGCGGTTCTGTTAGTGCCCGTTAGGATCCGGTCGATACTCCATTTACTTCGTGATCCCTAAAAAGAAGGGCACCTTCTGCCTGATGCTCGATTTCAAGCATGTCAGTCAAGCACTGAGTGTTCCTTATTTTTGGATGGAGACTCTGTGCTCGGTTATCTCAGCTGTCCAGTCAGGCGAATTTCTCCAGGAACAAGCAGGAAGTCAGTCCTCACATATGGATGACGTTGGTGCCGATGGAGCCTGCACAGAAGCATCTCAGCTTTCAAAGAAAGCCTTTGGGAGGTGCCAGCACACATGTATGGTCCCCTTCCTGCCCAAGGATGCCATCTTGCTCAGTCTCCTTTTTTCCGCAGAGCCCAGCAGACATGCATCTGATTCCCTGCAAAAAGAGGATATTTTTTTCTTAAGGTTAACACTCTCTCCAGCTGCGGCCGGTCCCTTTCCCGCTGCTCAATTCACTTGCCTCAGCACCACGTCCTCGGGCCCGTGAATTTTTCTTTTCAGTGCGATTCGCACCCTTTTCCCGCTGGCAGTACCTCGAGTCTTCAACCTCGCCGGGGCCCTTTTTTCCCCGATGGCCAGTGGCTTTAAAAAATGTGATTGGCGTTCCAGTAATATTTCCATCACAGACACACACGACTGCTGTCTCTGTTGTCTCTGTGCCAACCACGATCCGGAGACTTGTGGGTCCTGCAAGAGGCTGACCCCTAAAGCAGGCAGGAGAAGCACAACTGGATGTTTAGGTCAGACTCTGCCTCGTAAACCCCTTCCAGGGCCCAGTCCGAGACCCCGGGATCACGCAGTGACTCCGTGGCCACCAGTCAGGGCCATGAGTGCTCCGACCAGGTGTCCCTGATCCGGATCCCAAAGAAGAAGAAAGCCTCGCGGGACTCTTCACGAGACTCAGGGAAGGCAGGTAAGTCCTACGCTAAATATCTGAGTCCACGGTGGAAGACTGAGGTGTCTGAGCAGAAGCAACCGCCAAATCTTCCCCGGAAGGACTCGATGGTCTCTGGCGATTGGGCCCAGGTCTCCTTGGCCATCCCCGCCAGGGACAACTCCTCCACCAGTGCCAGAACCGATACCCTCAGCGTCTGCGCCAACTGCTGTGACCCCATCAGGGCTGGAGACCAGGATGGAGGCTCTGGAGCGCAGCTTGTCTTCCTTCTTGGCCACTCAGCAGGCAAAGCTATCCAGCTCAGCCAGTTCATCTGCCAAAAACACCAGGAACTCGACCTCAAGGACTTCTCCCAGTGTCGAGTTGATCCCCTGGAGCTCCCTCACTCGGGCTGATCACTGACAAAGGTCACATTCGCCGTCCCATTCCACGAGACCTCGATCCTCCCCAGCCATCGGCCACAGCACTGGCCATGCTGCCGAGGCCTACGAACCTCCGATCCCGACCCGGGTCTGTTCGATTGTCGAGTCCACCTCTGACAACTCTGACTGGGAATCCGAGGATGACACTTACAGACACCCGGAGGCATAGAGACCTTCCTTTGGACCAATCCCCAATGGGGCCCAGTGTCAGATCCTGCCTGAGGACAAAGCCAAAGCTCTGGCCTTCACCACTGAGTCTTTAAACAGCCCACAGTCGGAGGATCTTGAGATCCTTCAATTAGACTCCGCCCCCCCAAAGTAGTCCCTATTGGTGCCAATCCTAGGGATCCTCGAGGGGTTGCTACTCCTTGTGTGGGAGACACTGACTGCAGTACCCAGAGTTAGTCGTCAGCTCGATCTTATGTATATGAGATATCAGAGAGGCTGTTGTTGCCAAAAAAGGATCTTTCAGGAAATGGGAAAAAGAGCCAAATGACGAAAACTGGAAACAG
Organism: Ichthyophis bannanicus; assembly: GCA_033557465.1. Taxonomy (NCBI): domain Eukaryota; kingdom Metazoa; phylum Chordata; class Amphibia; order Gymnophiona; family Ichthyophiidae; genus Ichthyophis; species Ichthyophis bannanicus. The sequence goes on from CM066035.1 coordinate 500,093,926, forward strand.
CACAAGCACTGGCAAGTTAAATGCAAGGCATTGATAAGACAGGCAAAGAGAGAATTTGAGAAGAAGCTTGCTGTGGAAGCAAAAACACGTAATAAAGACTTTTTCAAGTACATTCATAGCAAAAAACCTGTGAGAGAGTCAGTTGGATCATCAGATAATAGAGGAGTAAAAGGGGCACTAAGAAGGGACAAGGCTCAAGTGAAGAGACTTAATGAATTCTTTGCTTCAGTCTTTACTGAGGAAGATGTAGGGATGTTACTCATGACTGAAGTGGTATTTAAAGGTGATACTGTGTAAGAACTGAAAGAAATAGCGATACACCGGGAAGATGTATTACAACTATTTGATAAACTGAACAGTAGCAAATCACCTGGACCAGATGGTATAAATCTAAGTGTTGAAAGAACTGAAATATGACATTGCAGACCTACTATTAGTAATCTGTGAACTATCATTAAAATCATCTGTAATACCTGAAGATTGGAGGATGGCCAGTGTAACGCCAATTTTTAAAAAGGGTTCTAGGGGTGATCCGGGAAACTACAGACCAGTGAGCCTGACGTCAGTACTGGGAAAAATGTTAGAAACATAAAGAACAATATTACTGAACATGTAGATTGTCATGGCTTAATGGGAGACAGCCAACATGTCTTTAGACAAGGAAGATCTTGTCGTACTCATCTGTTATGTTTTTTTGGAACGTGTGAATAAACAGGTAGACAAAGGTGAGTCGGTTGATATAGTATATCTGGACTTTCAGAAAGCCTTTGACAAGATCCCTCATCAGAGACTTTTGGCAAAACTAAAAAGTCATGGGATAGGAGGCAGTGTACTATTGTGGATCAGGAACTTGTTAAAAGATAGAAAGCAGAGGGTAGGGTTAAATGGCCAATTTTCCCAGTGGAGAAAGATGAATAGTGGAGTACCCCAGGGATCTGTGCTGAGTCCGCTGCTTTTTGACATATTCATTAATGACGGAAAAGAGAATAACGAGTGAGGTTATCAAATTTGTAGATGACACAAAACTATTTAAAGTTGTTAAAACCCATGAGGATTGTGGAAAATTGCAACAGGATCTTGATAAATTGGAAGACTGGGCATCCAAATAGCAGATGAAATTTAATGTGGACAAATGCAAAGTTATGCACCTGGGAAAGAACAACCCAAACTATGGTTACATGATGCAAGGTTCCACATTAAAAACCACCACCCAGGAAAAAGATTTAGGTGTCAGCGTGGATAACATGTTAAAACCCTCCACCCAGTGTGCAGCGGTGGCCAGTAGAGCAAATAGAATGCTAGGAAAGGAATGGAAAATAAAACAAAGGCTATTATAATGCCTCTGTATCATTCCATGGTGCGATCGCACCTTGAATATTGTGTGCAATTCTGGTCGCCGTATCTTAAAAGGAATTTATTTATTTATTTATTATAATTTCTTATATACCGCACTATTCGATATCAGCGCGGTTTACATTATAACAAAATGACCAGAACAACAAGCTGTTTGGTTTTACATAAAACAGGAGTACAAACTTGGATAACAAGAGTGAACTATATACATGAAATAATTACAAAGAACAAGATTGAAGGCAACGGTCACATAAGGAAAATATGTGCATCATCTGCAGGCGGGATGCTGGCACTATCTCAGAGCTAACAATGGTTACTTTCTTAGGTGGGGTTACCTAGATTTCGTTGCTGACCGGGTAGTATTGGAGGAAAAGGTGATATTTGAGTGCCTTCCTGAACTGAGTTAGATCTACAATGGCCCGAATGTCAGGTGGTAGATCATTCCAGCATTTGGGGACGTAGAGACTGAAGGCCCTATTTGCCGTTGTACTGTTGCATTTTGTCAATGCCTTCGGGGTTATTAGCAAGTTTACAGCAGTTGCTCTTCTGGATCTGTTGGGGGGCACTGTGTGAATGAGTTCTGTAAGTGAAGAAGATGAAAGGCCATTGATGGCCTTGAATGAGAGGAGTAAGGTTTTAAAGATAAGCCTTCCGTGGATAGGGAGCCAGTGAAGCTGCTTCAGAATAGGAGTCACGTGGTCACTTCTGGAGGCTCCGTGGAGGACCCTTGCTGCAGCATTCATGGCCAGCTGTAACGGGCTCAGTGTAGATTGGGGGAGACCTTGTAAGATGGCATTGGCAAAGTCGAAATGGGGTAAGATTAGTGCTTGGTATATAGTCCGGAAATCGTCTGGGTCCATTAGGGAGCGCAGATGCCTGAGCGTACGGATTTTGAAATATACAGCTTTGACTATATTGCCTATGTGAGATTTCATATCCAGACGTTGGTCCAAGGCGACTCCAAGGTATTTTATTGTTTCTTTAGTTTGCAAGTCAGCTTCCTTGACTCTTACATGGGACGGAGGAATAAAGTTGGGGTCTCTCGCGATGAAAAGCACCTCCGTTTTCTTGTGCTGAATGCGGAGGTTTTGAGATTGGAGCCATTCTGAGACCGCATTGAAACAATCTACCAGTGGTGTAAGGTCCATTTGAACTGTAGAGAACGGCATGTATAAGAGTATGTCATCAGCATATATCAAACAGTTCACGTTAAATGATCTAATGATATTGCAGATGGGTTGCATGTATATATTGAACAGGAGAGATGACAAAGAGGAACCTTGAGGCACACCTTGTGTTTGGTGGAAGCGTTTTGATTCTTCTGATCCGGATTTTACATATTGCCATCTTCCATCCAGATAAGACTTGCACCATTCGAGCGCGGTGTTGCAAACGCCCTTCTCTTTCAATCGCCCGAGGAGAAGTTCATGACTTACCGAGTCGAAAGCCACGGCAATGTCTAAGAAAATGAGCACAAAACCTTGTCGGATGTTATCAATGCCTGTGATTATATTGTTGAATAGGATAGTGAGGAGGGTCTCAACTCCATGATATTCTCTGAACCTATGTTGGCAATGATCTAGGGGAGCTGCAGAGTCTATATGGTCTTGAATTTGCCTTTGTACCTCTTTCTCAATTATCTTAGCTAGGAGAGGAATACTAGCTATTGGCCTATAAGAATCGACCCTTTGGGGGTCTAGTTTGGAGTTCTTCAATAGTGGCCTAATGGAAGTCTGTTTGAGTGCTGTGGGGAAGGAACCCGTTGTGAAGGAGAGGTTCATCAGTTTTGCGATGAAAGGACTGAACTCACCGCGTAGCTCCTTAATCCAAAAAGCTGGGCAAGGGTCAGTCTGCGCTGTGGAGGTGTTGAGAGATGCTATTGTATCCTCAATACATTTAGTGGATGGTGTGGAAAACTTAATTAGAGGGGTTAGGTCAGTTGGTTCTTGATACGAGGCTGCTGAGACCTTGTCAGTCTGTACGATCTTGGATTGTAAGTAGTCCGCGAATTTTTGTGGGTGAATCTCATCGTGTTGTTCAGGAGATGGTTCCTTCGAAAGAGATTTGACCAAGCTGAAAAGATCCCGTGGTTTGTTCATAGATCTCTTTAGAGTGTCGGTGTGATATTGTTTCATTTTAATTGTGATTGCTTCTCGGTGCATTGATAGGTGGAGTTGGTAAGCAATCTGATCTTCCGTGGAGAGCGATCGGTGCCATTGTCTTTCAAGTCTGCGTAGATGTGTGAGAGAAGATCGCAGCTCAGGAGAGAACCATGGGGCAGAGCTTCTTTTTATCCTTGATGTGTTATTGGAGTGCGGGCGTTGTGAGATGGCATTAAGGTTGAAGTTCCAGGAGGAGATTAGTTCTTCAAGATCGGGCGAGGTATTGTTGAGGAGTGAGTGGGTCTCAGACAGGATGAGTTCCCTGTTAAATGGGTGAAAGCTTCTTGTTGACGTTCGTGATGTGGTGTTAATCTTTCGGTTGCTATGCAGCTGCTTATTGCTGATGGGTATCTGGAGATTGATCAGTTTGTGGTCCGACCAGGGTACATCAATAACCGACATCATTAGGTCGTGGTTTTGGTTTTGTACACATGTTCACACTGAATTCCCAATACTCGATCTCTTTGTACATATGTAAGTAGTTTAGTTTGCATTCCCCGTTTATCCAAGTTATTACTCCTGTTCTATGTAAAGTATAAGCATGTTATCCAAGTTGTTTTCTCCTGTTCTATGTAAAGCCAAACAGTTTGTTATGGTCATTTTGTTGTATGTAAACCGCGCTGACAATAGTGCGGTATATAAGAAATTGTAATAAATAAATAAATAAATAAATAAATAAATAATAAGGACCGACTGAGGAGCGAACACCATATCAAGAATATTACCCTTTATATGTGTGGGTTTGTTGATGATTTGCTTGAAACCCAAGTCCTCAATGGCATCGAGGAAGGCAGTTGCATGGTTTTGAGGTAATGATGGGAGATTGAAATCACCCATTATCCAGTTTGGTCTATTGGGATTGAGGGTGTTGGCCGCTAGGTCAATAATGGTAGGGAGGTCCTCTGGAGAAGCAGACGGTGTTCTGTACAATAGGTTGATAGAGCATTGCTGGTTTGCAATGGAGAGAATGTCCAGGTTGTTAGTGCTAGAGGAGTCGGTTATGTGGAAATGAAGGTCTGATTTGGTGAGTATGAGCACTCCTCCTCCTTTTTTGTTTTCTCTATGTCCTGTGTGTATAGAGAAGTTGGGGGGTAGGAGTTGGTTGAGGAGAACGTTGTCGTCCGATGATAGCCAGGTTTCCGTGATCATAAGTAGATCCAGGTCATAAAGGGAGATTATGTCTAGGACAACAGGCCATTTCTTGCGCATTGAACATGCGTTTATGATGGCACATTTTAGGCTTCGGCAGTTCTGAGGTTTTTCCAAGTTGGGTGTCTTGGATAGCTGGAGTGCTATGTGTATCAAGGGAGAGCGGTGCGTGTAGGTGTCGCTTCCTGGGTGGGAATACTGGGGTCCTGACCATCTTTTTCCATGGTTATTCAAGATGGGGATATGATTGTGAGATGGAGAAAGGGCATGGGAGGTTCCAAGCCAATGTGAAAGGAGGGAAAAGCTAACAATGGCAATGAAGTGAAAGGCCATTTTGGATGTTGTGATTAAGCGTGTTTGAGATAGTGTGATAATGCAACAGTAGGTGGTGAAGTAAGGAGGTAAATCATGCAATAATGGGATCATGCAATAAAGAGACCAAGTAATAATACAATAATGCAGTAATGGGGTAGTGCAATAATGAGATAATACAGCAATGAGAAGTTATAATGAGAGAAAACAATAATGAGATAGTATACTGAGATTGTACAATAGGGAGATATGTAATAGTGTGAGTATTCTAAGGTACATATAAGTAGGCCTATATGAAAAGTAAGTGTAGGTACTCTAACAGATTACATACATTAATACAATGACGAGATGATACAATAATGAGATGATGCAATAAAGAGATAATACTCTAACAGGTTACCTACGTACGGGTATGCCACCTTGATAGATCAACATAGTAATGGATTATATAGCCTATGATGTTTAGTACCTCGCAAGGATGTATTCGGACCCCTAGATTGGATTGATCTTCTTGGGCAGTGCGGGGGTTCAAAGTTGCAAAGTTGCAAAGTTCCATTGTGATATGTAGCTGGGGTGAGCTTGTTGTTGATGAACGTCTTCTGGAGCTGGGTGGTTGTCGGTTTAGTGTGTCCTTCCTCCTGGTCCACGCCAAAGGGCCCTCTGGCAAGGCCCTCAGGCGCGGGCGCGCCCAATGGCGCGAACTTTTAAAGTCCCCGGTGTGCGCCCCGATTGGGCGATGAAGGTGCCGTTGCTCCTCCCGCTGCTGGAGGCTCGATCCCCCGACTGGGGAGAGCTGATGATGGTGGCGGGGGCACAAGGAACAAGCGCCCGATGGCGCGAACTTTTAAAGTCCCCGGTGTGCGCCCCGATTGGGCGATGAAGGTGCCGTTGCTCCTCCCGCTGCTGGAGGCTCGATCCCCCGACTGGGGAGAGCTGATGATGGTGGCGGGGGCACAAGGAACAAGCGCCCGATGGCGCGAACTTTTAAAGTCCCCGGTGTGCGCCCCGATTGGGCGATGAAGGTGCCGGAGGCTCGATCCCCCGACTGGGGAGAGCTGATGATGGTGGCAGGGGCATATAGCGTTATTAGAAAAGGTACAGAGAAGAGCCACCAAAATGATAAAGGGGATGGAAGGATACCCCTATGAAGAGAGGCTATAAAGGTTAGAGCTCTTCAACCTGGAAAAGACGCCCAAGGGGAGATATGATAGAGGTCTATAAATTAATGAATGGAGTGGAACGGGTAAACGTAGATCAATCGTTTACGTCATCAGAATTTGATGTAAACAGAATCAGAGAGGAAGGCGTGGCCTAGTGGTTGGGGCAAGTTACCTCAGGCCAGAAGGTCAGGGGTTCAAATCCCACTAGAGGACAGCAACCTTGGGCTGGAAGGACTGGGGTCTCTAGTCCCACAGGTGCTCCTTGTGGTCTTGGGCAAGCCACTTAACCCTCCATTGCCCATGTTCCCTGTAAGTATTAGTGTATGTGTCTCATGTCCCCTCATGTTAAAAGTATCCGCCAATTGTGTTGTGACCACTTTGATTGAAGGATAAGGTGGTATACAAAACTGTCTAAATAAATAAATAAAATAAATATAGAAAGACTAGGGACATGCAATGAAGCTACAGGGTAACCTATTTAAGACTATTAAAAAATATTTTTTACTCAACTTATAATGTAACTCTGGAATTTGTTACTGGAGGATTTAGTAAAAGCTGTTAGTGTAGCTGGGTTTAAAAAAGGTTTGGACAAGTTCCTGGAGGAAAGGTCCATAAATCATTATTAAATGGGACTCAGGATATCACTGTTTGACCCAGTACAAGCATTGTTGAACCTGTGTCTTTTGGGGAAACTGCTAGGTACTTCTGACCTAGATTGGCCACTGTTGGAAACAGGATACTGGGCTTGATGGACCTTGGTCTGATTCAGTATGGCATATCTTATGTTCTTAAGGTCTGCCCAAACCCAGGCTTCCGCAGGAGCCAGTTACCACACAACTCCATGGTGGTTGAGTTAGCCATGCGTCTGCTCCAAAACCAAAATATGTACTCCTCGACATCCTAAGCTGAAAATGCTAGGCTGCCGGGTCCAGGCATACCTCCTCTACATGGGAATATTCCTCAGGGACACCATGAAGGAGCTAAAGGGCTACTCCGCTGGCCTCTCTGGGGAACCCCTCCAGAAGTTTCAGACACTGGCAAAAACTGCTGCTGATTGCTCGAAGTTTATCAGCCAGGCTGCCTATGATGGCTTCGTGGCCATGGCCTGGGTCACCGCCGCTTGTATTGGTGCCAGGAGACAGGCTTGACTACAGTCCTCAGACCTCAAGCAGCGGGTCCAGGAAAAGCTCCTGGACGTCCCCTGCCTGGGAGAGAACCGCTTTAGCAAGGCCATGGCAGACATAGCTGCAGAGTTCAAGGCCGAATACGTGACAAGGACCTGACTCTTGAAGAAAACTTCCTCTGGCCCTAAGCGTAAGGCCCATGGGAAGAAACCCCTCTTTTTCAGGAAGGGCCTGGGATCCCGGAGCTACCAACAATACCAGGCCCCACAGACCCCTCAGCAGGGTACCTGTGGACCTGGGCAATGACCTCAAAAGCAGAAAGGTCCATCCCGGCTCCAGCCCAGGCCGAGTCTTTGACTTTCTGGGCATAACCTCTCCCCCTCCTTGTCCTCAGAAGGACAGGAGGCCTAAGGCTCATTCTAGACCTGAGAGACCTAAACAAGTTCCTGGTGCGGGAGAAGTTCACGATGCTCTCCCTTGGAACCTTGCTGGCATACCTTCAGCAGGGAGACTGGCTATGCTCCTTAGACCTAAAGGATGCGTATACCCACATCCTCATCTACCCCAGTCACGGACATTGTCCAGGAAGAAGCAGGAAGTCTGTCCTCACATATGGGTGACATCAGTGCCGACAGAGCCAGCATGGAGCATTTCCCCAGCTTTCATAGAAAGTCTTTGGGAATGCTACCATGCATATATGGTCCCTTTCCCGCTTGAGGGTGCCATCTTGCTCGGTCTCCTTTTTTTCCTGCAGAGCCCATTGATGTTTCCCTGGAAAAATCCTCTAAAAATGATCCTTAAAAGTGTGGTTTTTTCCCAGTTTGCGTACTGGTTCCTCTTCCCGCCTCGAGCCGGTGCCGTTCTCGGCTCTATCCCTTCTTTTTTGACGAGGCTTGCGTCGACTGGCATTCACATCCTATTTCACCCAGGGGTCGCTGACCCCGACCAGATGTCTCCCACCATGTCTCGTGGTGGGTTCAAAGTGTGACCAATGCAGTCAGACCATGTCTGTTACAGACACCCATGACTGCTGTTTGTGTTGCCTCTGCCTGGACCACGACAGTGCCACCTGCAACCTGTGCCAAGCCATGAATTCGAAAACCAATAAGAAAAGGTCAGAGTTTCAGGAAAGGATGTTCCCGCGGTTCAACTCGGCCCTGGCTTCCCCGACACTGAGCCCGAAGCCGAGCATCTCCCGCGAGGCCCGGGCATCTTCGGTGTCCTGTGGTGGCGTCTCCTCTATAAAGACACCGGACCCTGGGAAGAAAAAGAAAAAATCCTCGAAACCAGTCGAGGCTTTACCAATGAAACCCGGTAAGGTCCCTTGGCCGTATTCGGGCAGCTCCAAGCAGCGCTCCATCAAGGTGACTGCTAGGTACGTATGACCTAGATTGGCCACTGTTGAAAACAGGATACTCGGCTTGATGGACCATGGTCTGACCCAGTATGGCATATCTTATGTAAGGTCTCTAAGAAGGAGTCCTCGGCTGGAAGCGACCGTACAAGGCTCCTCAACGCCGTGGTCCTCGTCGAGGATGCACTCGCTAAAGTGCCAGCATCGGGCCCAAAGTCCTCGGTGCTCATGCCGACAGCTCCGGACCTTTCTGGCATTGGGACCAGAATAGCAGCCCTGGAGCAGAATATCTCTGCCATCCTGGCCCTGCAGCAGGCGATGATGTCTGGCTCATCTGCTTCATCTGCCCCGACAACTGGGCCCCCGACTGCAGGGGAGGTCACTGTTTCGATCCTCGGGAATCCCGTCCTCCCCGGCCAGTTTCCGGGAGTCTGACCCGAAACCCACCTGGGATTCTTATTCCTCTGGGCCGGCCTCGAGGAGCAGGGGTCCCGAGCCTCGGAGTCCTCGATGCCGTCTAGCTCTGACTGGGAAAACGACATCAAGGCCTCTCCCGAGACCTCGCAACACTGATACGTCTCTTCAGAGCCATCTCCACCAGAGTCCCGGCGCCATTCTCCCCCTGAGGATGTGCCTTCCATGACTTTGTCCAGGACATGGCCCGGGCCCTCTCTGTTCTGATTGAATCAGAGGAGGACCCGCGCACCAAAGAACTGGAAATCCTCCAGTATGAGTCCCCGCCAAAGGAGACTCTCACAGTGCCGATCCAGCCTATCCTCGAGCGACTGCTCCTGCGGATGTGGGAGACCCCGGCCTCGGTGCCGGTGGTCAGCCGATGCCTCGGCGCTATCTATTGAGTCAAGAAGGGCCCTGGCTTCAAAAAATCTCAACTCCCACATAAATTCATGGTTATAGAGTCCTCAATGCAGAAACTCAAATGTCAGAAGAACTATTCTGTTCACCCAGGCAGAGAGGCCCAAGCCCTCTGTGCCCTCAGGCGCAAGTGCTTCTAGGGCTCCATGCTGGGCTATTGGATACAGGCCTATGAGCTATACATAGGCATGTATCTCAAGAGCCTCATGCAAGAACTGGCAGGCTTCTCCGCAGGCCTCGCCGGGAAACCACTCCAGAAGTTCCAAGCCCTGACAGCCAGGATCTGGGACTGCTCAAAGTTCCTGTCCTGTGCCGCCTACAATGGCTCTGAATCAGCAGCCCGGGTAGCAGCAGCGGGCATCGGGGCCCACCGTCAGGCCTGGTTACAAACCTCCAACCTTGAGCAAGGGGTGCAAGAAAAACTGCTAGACATCCCCTGCACCGGGGAAAATTAGATTGGCAAACCCATGGCTGACAAGATGGCCAAGATTGAGGTCGATGTCGTGACCAGGCAGAGGCTCTCGTGGAAGACCTCGACCCGCCCCTGAAAGAAACCATTTGGAAAAAGACCACCTTTCCTGAGGAAAAAGGGGTCTTTTCACCAGGGCCATTACCAACCTTCTCAGGGCAGCAACAGCAAGGCTCTCAGTCCAAGAATCAGGGCCATGGGCCGAGAAAGCCAAAGGCTCAGAAACCTCAGCCCCTAGCTCCCACCCAACCTGGGGAAAGCTTTTGATTTTCCGGTCAGGGCTTCCTCCCTCCCGGGAGACTCTCCCCAGCCTCCAGGAGGCCACCTGGTGCTCTTTGCCCACAGGTGGTCCACAGGTAATAAAGGGCTATCTCCTCCGGTTCCAGCAAACACCCCCAGGGTTCTTCCCAGGAGAGCCAGTGCAGCCTCTCCTTCACCAGACCTTGCTCATCTCAGAGCTCACAAGCCTGCTCAAGGACAGGGCGGTAGAACCTGTACCCAGACCTGTGTGGGGAAAGGGTTCTACTCCAGGTATTTCCTTGTCCCCAAAAGAACTGGGGGCCTCAGGCCCATCCTGGACCTGCGAAACCTGAATAGGTTTCTGGTGAGGGAGAAGTTCAAGATCTCCCTTAAACAGTGCTGCTCTACCTCCTCCAGGGAGATTGGCTGTGCTGCTTAGACCTGAAGAATGCGCATACCCATATCCTGATCCACCCCTCCCACAGACAATACATAAGGTTTGTGGTGGGAGACTACTAGTATAGGGTACTTCCATTTGGCCTGGCCTCCTCGCCAAGAGTTTTCACAAAGTTCCTGGTGGACGTGGTTGCCTACATGCATATGCAAGGGGCCTTCATCTTCCCCTACTTGGACGACTGGCTCATCAGAGGCAGCACGGCCCCCGAGGTCAGCCAGGCCACAGAACAAACAATCCGACTCCTGCAACACCTGGGATTTGTCATCAACTACCCCAAATCCCACCTCTCTCCAGCCCAAACCCTGGAGTTCATAGGGGCCCAGTTGGACACATTAAAGGTCAAGGCCTTCCTCCCAAAAGAGAAGGCACATCGCCTTGTACAACTGGCAGGAGAGGTGCAGAGTCACCGGTCAGTATTGGCTTGCCTCCTCCTCCGCCTTCCGGGCCACATGGCCTCAATGGTCCACGTCACGCCCCTAGTCTGCTTGTACATGTGGGTGGCCCAATGATGCCTCCGCTCTCAGTGGACTCAGGCCACGGGTAGGCTGTGGAACAGAGTCAGGGTTACCTTCCAGCTGGCGGTCTCCCTCAGCTGGTGGCAGTCCATACGCCACCTCCAAGCAGGGATGCCATTCCAAGTGCCTGTGCCACAGAGGTTCCTGACCAGGGATGTCTCCCTCCTGGGTTGGGAGGCGCACTGCAGAAAACTCCACACTCAAGGCAGTTGGTCTCAAGAGATCAACCTCCTGGAACTCAGGGCCATCTTCCTGGCCCTGCAAGCATTCTGCCACCTGCTGTGCAATCGACCTGTGTTGATCCAGATGGATAACCATGTCGCCATGTTTTATGTAAACAAGCAGGGGGGCATGGGCTCACACTCCTCTGCCAGGAGGCAGTGGCTCTGTTCTCCTTTGCTATGCGCCATGGAATGCTCCTTCGAGCGGTTTATCTCCTGGGTCAGGACAGTTGCTTAGCAGACAAGCTCATCAGAGTCCTGCGCCTGCACGAATGGCGTCTGAATAACCCAGGGTGGCACAAAGACTCTTTCGCCTCTGGGGCAGGCCCATGATGGACCTGTTCACCTCTGTGGACAACACACAGCTACCCCGCTTCTGCTCACGCCAGCCACACCCGGGGAGAGTGGCAGCAGATGCCTTCCTGATCCCGTGGTCAGAGGGCCTCCTTTATGCCTTCCCATTGACTCCCCTAGTGGCCAAGACCTTCTTCAAGGTCCAGAGCGAGCAGGCATCAGTGATTCTGATCGCCCCCAGATGGCTCCAGCAACCCTGGTTCCCTCTGCTGCTCTCCTTGTCGGTAGCACTCCCAGTCCTCTTCCTCTTGCACCCCAACCCGGGGTCGCTAACGTTCAGTCTCCCAGGGGAAGTCGAGGAGATCCTGCTGGCCTCCTGAAAACCTTCCACCAGGCGGGCGTATGCCTTCAAATGGAGAAGATTCTCCATCAGGTGTGCAGAAAGAGAAGAGAATCCCTTCTCCTGCTGCGTGTGACTCGTACTGCAGTACCTCCTGCACCTCTTACATGCCAGTCTGAAGTCAAATTCGGTGAAGATATATCTGAGTGCCATAGCCGCTTACCATCACCATATAGAGGGAAAACCCCTCTCAAACCAGCCCCTGGTCTCCAGGTTCCTGCGGGGTCTCTTGCTATCAGAGCCCCCTCTCTGCTCCCCTGTGTTGGAATGGGACCTGAATGTGGTGCTCTCCCAACTCACCAGACCGCCGTTCGAGCCCCTGGCCACTTGCCATTTACGATACCTATCCTGGAAAGTGTTTTTTCTGTTGGCCCCTCGGAGTGGTGGTCCACTCGGAGAGTGAGCGAATTCCAGGCCTTGGTGGCAGATCCACCATATACAAGGTCCTATAAGAACAGGGTGGTGCTTCACACACACCCTAAATTCCTCCCCAAGGAGGTGTCCCCCTTCCATCTCAACCAGGAGGTGGTCCTTCCCACCTTCTTCCCATGGTCTCACACCGGCAGGGAGGAATTCATACTGCATACACTAGATTGTAAGTGGGCCCTGTCCTTTTACCTGCAGCGGACCCAGGCCCATCGCAAAGCTCCTCAGCTTTTTGTGTCATATGACCCCAGTAGGCTGGGGCTCCCAGTCACAAAGCAAACTCTGTCCACTTGGGTGGTGGACTGCATTACCCTCGCCTCCCTTGAGCACCGTATCACTGCACATTGCGTGCAGGCTGTGGTCACGTCTAGTCAACCTCCACTCAATGCCAGTGACTGAAATCTGCAGTGCCGCCACATAGTCTTCGATTCATACATTTGAAGCTCATTAGTGCCTAAAGAGCGAGTCCCGCAGGGATAGTGCCTTCGGGTAGGCAGTACACCACAATATTCTCGGGGTATAGTCAACACCTGCCCTCCAAGCCTTCTGTGTTCAGGCTACTGGAGTGAAGTCTCTGGATGCAAGTGTCTCGTAGAGTCTCTCTGTAGGGACTCACCTTCTGCAGCTTACGGTCATCTGACAGGTCACTGGTGGTGCTATCGTGGTTCAGTCCTCAGCAGCTTGTAGTTTATTAATTTGTTACATTTTTCTATACTGCCCCTTCCAGAGATCAGGGGCGGTTTACATATAACTTACATTTTACATAGAACAGTTGTTTTTAGAACTATTTACATAAAAACTTGCAACACTTAACAACTTAACATATTATTTAGAACTATGTACATGCTGTTTATAGGCGAATGTTGCCTGTTCTTTGGTTTGGGGTATGTAGATAGTGTGCCTGTGAGTTCTTGGAGGTGTTTTGTGTTCCGTAGTGTGTTGTGAAGAGGTATGTTTTGAGTGATTTTTTATACTGCTGGAGATCCTTGATTGAGCGGATTGATAGAGGTAAGGAGTTCCAGAGGGAGGGGGCGGTGAAAGTGAGGGTAGTTAGGGAGTCCCATATGTGAGGACTGACTCCCTGCTTGTTCCTGGAGAAAGCGTAGTTACTCACCTGTAACAGGTGTTCTCCAGGACAGCAGGAATCAGTCCTCACAACCCTCCCTCCTTCCCTTCGAGTTGCCTTCTTACATTGTTTTAAGTTCCTTTTGCTATGTCATCTGACTGAGCAAGATGGTACCCTTGGTTGGGAAGGGGACCACGCATGCATGTTAGCATTCCCAAAGGCTTTCTTTGAAAGATGAGGAAATGTTCTGCGCGGGCTCCGTCGGCGCAGATGTCACCCATATGTGAGGATTGATTCCTGCTGTCCCTGGAGAACAAGTGACCTGTTACAAGTGAGTAACTATGCTGTACCTCAGGTTCATGGTCAGGATCGACCACTACCAATACAGGGTACTACCCTTTGGGTTCTCCTCCGCACCCAGGGTCTTCACAAAGTACCTGGCAGTCATGGCGGTCTACCTACGCCTTCAAGGAGCCTTCATCTTCCCCTACCTAGATGACTGACTCATCAGAGGGGACACAGCCACCAAAGTGCTACAGGCTGCACCATCAGTGTCCTGCAATACCTGGGGTTTGTGATAAAGCACCCAAGTCCCACCTCACCCCAACACAGAGCTTGGAGTTCATTGGGGCGCACCTGGATACCCTCCAGGCAAAGGCCTTCCTGCCTAGCAGCAGGGCTGGACAGCTCATGGCCCTGGCCAGAAAAGTCCAGGGCAGATGTTCCATGCCGGCACATGGCATGCTCTGCCTGTTCGGCCACATGACCTTGACGGTTTACGTTACACTGAATGCCTGCCTTCACTTGAGGGTGGCTCAGTGGTGCCTCAGGCCTCTGTGGATACAGGCCATCGGCCGCCTCCGGGACAAGGTCTGCATGACCTGCCCTCTTGTGGAGTCGCTCTGCTGATGGCAGATCATGCAACACCTGAGGACAGGCATGCCTTTCCAATCGCCATTTCCTCAGCAGGTCCTCACCACGGACGCCTCTTTGCTGGGTTGGGGAGCCCATTGCGGGAACCTCTGCACACAGGGCACCTGGTCCTGGGCCGAAGCCGAAAAACAGATCAACCTCTTGGAGCTCAGGGCCATATTCCTGGCACCCAAGGCCTTCTGCCACCGTCTCAAGCACCGGCCGGTGCTCATCCAGATGGACAACCAAGTGGCGATTTTCTACATGAACAAACAGGGAGGCACAGACTTCTACGCCCTCTGCCAGGAAGTAGAAGCCCTCTACTCCTACGCAATCAGCCAGAGGATGCTCCTGAGAGCGGTCTACCTGCCGGAACAAGAGAATGTCACCACAGAACAGGCTAAGCAAAGTTCTGCAACTGCATGAATGGTGGCTAAACCCTGAGTAGCCCACAGGTTATTCCAGCTCTGAGGTACAATTCCAGCTCTGTGCACTATTGCGCTGATCCCACATGCCAGCAAGATTCTACTGAAGATTATTCATCAGAGACTACAATCATACCTGGAACAAGAACTGCCGGAAGTGCAAGCAGGGTTCAGGAAAGGGCATGGAACGAGAGACATCATCGCGGATGTGAGATGGATCCTTGAAAATACTAAATAATACCAAAAGGATATCTATATGTGTTTTATTGACTACAGCAAGGTTTTTGACTGTGTAAACCATGAGAAATTCTGGGTCACATTAAGAAGTATGGGTATACCAGAACACCTGATCATTCTCTTGCACAACCTTTACATTGATCAAGAAGCAATAGTTCGAACAGAACTCCCCAACTCTCAGCTTCGTCGACTCCAGCTTATCCAAAATACTGCCGCCCGTCTTGTCACCCACTCATCCCCTTCTGATCACAACACCCCTTGTCTTCTCACCCTCCACTGGCTACCCATTAAATTCAGATTTGTCTATAAGTACCTCATCACCACACACAAAGTTATCCACACCAGTACCCCCCCAGTATTTGTCTGATCTCATTTACCTCCAGTCCACTCCTCGTCTCCTCCGTTCTGCTCATGGCAATCGTCTTTTTCTGCCCTCTCCATCCCAAGCTCACCTCGAACTCACTCGTCACTCTGCATTCTTATTTCTAAGTCCTGCCCTGTGGAATTCTCTCCCACACTCTATTCACACCGAACCCTCATTTCCTCGCTTCAAAGCTCTACTTAAAACCTATCTCTACTGCCAGGCCTTCGACCTCCCTGCCACCGCATGATGGTCATGATGCTATACATTGCCTCTACTCCCCCTCCTCCTCTCCATTCCATCCCCTCAGCAGTCAGCCTTGCTTATGTGTCTAGTTCTGCTCCTTTTCTGTCTTCTTCCTATTCTTTCACTATTGCTTTCCTATTAATCCAATGGCGTTCTCTTCCTCCTTTGATTTTCTAGTAGCCAATATGTTTATTATTGTACACCACCCTTTCACTCCGGTATGGGCGGTATATCAAGCCTCGCAAATAAATAAAAAAATTAAAATGAGAAACAGAATGGTTTAAAATCAGCAAAGGTGTACGACATGGCTACATACTTTCCCTCTATCTGTTTAATTTATATGCAGAACAAATCAGAGAAGCAGGACTATATGAAGACAACAGAGGTGTGAAGATTGGTGGGAGACTCAACAACCTTCGCTATGCTGATGATACCACATTACTGGCTGAAGTGAAGATGATCTGAAACATTTGCTTCTCAAGAGCAAGGAACATACTTTAAAAATTATTCCGTCCCTGCTGCCTTAAGAGGAGGTGCCATTGGGCGCTCCTCCACCGTGTTGGACGGCCCGCTCTTCATTCGGACTCTGCTGCCTTAAGAGGAAGCGCCATCGGGCACGCCCGTGCCTGGCGGGCCCGTGTTGGAGGGCTCGCCAGAGGGCCCTTAGGCAGGGACCAAGGCGCTTTAGCGCGCTGCTCCTCTACACCCTGCCGCCTGACCCTATCCAACTTCCTCACGAGGTAAGCACCCCTCTCCTAGTGCTACCCACAGCCATTTGACTCCACAGCTACCCATCGCTCCCTCATTACCTCTCCTCTGTATTGCAGCTAACCCTGCATTGTACTAATTAGGTTACCTACTGCTTGCACTGAACTTGTCACCCTGTGCTTGCTCTGAACTGGTTACCCACTGCTGAACTGGCTACCCACTGCTTCCACTGAACTGGCTACCCACTGCTTGCACTGAACTGGTCACCCCCTACTTTCACTGAACTGGTTACCCACTGCTGAACTGGCTACTCACTGCTTCCACTGAACTGGCTATCCACTGCTTGCACTGAACTGGTTACCCACTGCTGAACTGGCTACCCACTGCTTCCACTGAACTGGCTACCCACTGCTTGCACTGAACTGGTCACCCCCTACTTTCACTGAACTGGTTACCCACTGCTGAACTGGCTATCCACTGCTTCCACTGAACTGGCTATCCACTGCTTGCACTGAACTGGTTACCCACTGCTTGTACTGAACTGACTATGCACATTGCTTAAAATCCAAAGCCATCTCATCACCTGCAAGATAACTCACGTTGCTTTGCTCCCTCTACTCACCTACTATGGCCCCACATCACATTGTCCTTCTCTTCCTCATACTCAATTGTCTCCCTTCCTACCAACACCCTCACTTCTCTCCCCCCTACTCTCCCTCTAGCTTCCTCACTACTCCCTCCATTCTATCTTCCAACCTAGCATCAGCCCTTGAGCTACATCTCCCCCTCCCCCTCATTCAACCAACCCCTCTCTCGTAAAGACAACCCCACCCTCGCTTCTGCCGTACTGTCTCAACCCTATACTGTCTCAACCCTACTCCGCTCTCTACTACTCCTTCTCCTTCTCTCATCAGGTAATATTAACCCCAACCCTGGCCCCCTTCGATATCTTTCTCATTCCAAGAAGAGCTCCTCACGCACCTTATCTAATCTCATCCATATCCCTTTACTCTCCTCTTCTGCACTCCTTCACTCATGCCCTAGTCTCTCAACCAGAGATATCGACCCCGACCTCAACCCTATCCCCTTTAGAGTCTTGTTCCACCCTAAAAAGAAATCCTCACACACCCTATCTGATATCATCAATGCCCCCTCTCGCTCCCCGTTCACTTCCCCTCCCTCATGTCCCTCTTGGAGGGCACATTCACCCAGAGACACCCACCCATACCCTGGTCCATCCAGACCTCTGTATTGCCCTGGCAATAGATCCTCACATAACAGTCTCGCTAGACCGCTGCCTCATTGTCGAAAGAAGTCCTCACGTAACTTATCCAACCGTATCCATATCCCTCTCCTTTCCCCCTCCGCTCTCCCATTCTCATGTGCCCTATGGAATGCATGCTCACTCGCTAGCAAACTTCCTTTTACTCATGATCTCTTCATCTCTAATGCACTACATCTTCTTGCCCTAACTGAGACTTGGCTCCACCCTGACGATACTACATCCGCTGCTGCTCTCTGTCATGGGGGCTACCAGTTCTCCCATACACCTCGCCCCACTGGCCACGGTGGGGGTGTTGGGCTCCTACTTTTTCCCTCTTGCCAATTCCAACCCCTCCTGCTGCCTCAATCTCATTCTGCCCTCTCCTTTGAAGTCCACTCCATTCGTCTCCTCACACCACTTCCCCTCTGTGTAGCTGTTATCTATCGCCCACCCAACCAGTCCAAATCAACCTTCCTCACCGACTTTAGACTCCTGGCTTACCAACTTTCTTGATCCCTCCTCCCCCACTCTTATTCTTGGCGACTTTAACATTCATGTCAATAACCCCTCCGATCCCCATGCTTTAAAGCTCCTTGCCCTCACCTCCTCATTTAACCTCCAACTTTGCTCCACTGCCCCCACCCACACACATGGCCATTGCCTTGACCTGATATTCTTCTCTAACTCTTCACCCTTAAACTTCCACAACGTAATTCTTCCCCCATCTGACCATCACCTTTTAACCTTCAATCTTCAGCTTCCACTGCCTCAAGCCCGGCCCGTCTCCTCCGACCTATTCAGAAACATTCATAATATTGATCCCTTAATTCTCTCCTCCACCATCTCTCCATCTCTTTCCTCCATTTTGTCCTCCAAATCCGTCGACAAGGCAGTAGCCTCTTATAATGCTGCACTATCCTCGGCTCTTGACATTCTTGTCCCACCCACCCCTCGTCCCATTAGACATTCTACTCCTCAGCCCTGGCTCTCATCTACAACCCGCTACTTATGCATCTGTGCCCGTTCTGCTGAACGAGCCTGGACCAAATCCCACTCCCCTGAAGACCTTCTACGCTTCAAATTCATGCTTGGCTGCTTCCAGTCAGCCATAGCACTTGCCAAACAAAACTACTTCACCCATCTGACCAACTCCCTAGCCTCTGATCCTCGCCGTCTCTTTAACACCCTCAGTTCTCTCCTTAAGGTCCCCCCTCCCCCAGTTCTGCCCTCACTTTCTGCCCAAACCCTTGCCGACTACTTCCATGACAATATCCAAAAGATTACCCTCCAATTCCCCACACCTTTATCTACCTCCCTCCCTCCCTCCCCATTTCTCCCCCCCATCCCAACTTCCTCTGCTACCCTCTCCTCCTTCCCTACGATCTCTGATGAGGAAACCGCACTTCTCCTTTCCTCCTCCAAACCCACCACCTGTTCCTCCGACCCCATCTCCACCCATCTTCTCCACCCCATCTCCTCCACCGTTATCCCCTCCATCTCTCATATTCTCAGCTTATCACTCTCCACTGCAACTGTCCCCATCAAGTTCAAACATGCCGTTGTCACACCTCTCCTCAAAAAGCCCTCACTCGATCCCACCTGTCCCTCTAATTATCGACCTATCTCCCTCCTCCCCTTCATATCTAAACTTCTTGAACGAGCAGTCCACTGACGTTGCCTCGAATTCCTCACCTCCCAGGCCCTCCTTGACCCACTCCAATCTGGCTTCCGTCACCTACACTCCACCGAAATGGCTCTTACAAAAGTCTCCAGTGACTTGTTCCTCGCTAAATCTAAGGGCTTTTATTCTGTCCTCATCCTTCTCGACCTCTCCGCTGCCTTTGACACTGTTGACCACAACCTCATCCTCTCCACCCTCTCCTCGCTTGGCTTCAAGGGCTCCATACTGTCCTGGTTCTCATCCTACCTCTCCCATCGCTCCTTTAGTGTAAGCTCTGGTGGCTCCTCCTCTCCCACCCCGCTCCATTTTGGTGTACCCCAGGGATCCGTCTTGGGCCCCCTCCTCTTCTCTCTCTACACCCAATCCCTTGGCGTTCTTATCTCCTCCCATGGCTTTCAATATCATCTCTATGCCGACGACTCCCAAATCTACCTCTCTACACCTGATATCTCTCCAGCAATCCAAACCAAGATCTCTGCCTGCCTTTCTGACATTGTTGACTGGATGTCTCATCGCCGCTTGAAGCTGAACATGGCCAAGACTGAACTCCCCCTCTTTCCCCCTAACTCCTCTCCTCCTCTTCCCCCCTTCTCAGTCTCCGTGGATGGATCTACGATCCTTCCTGTTCCCTCAGCCCGCAATCTGAGGGTCATCTTTGACACCTCTCTCTCCTTCTCCTTACATATCCAGCACGTTGACAAAACCTGTCGCTTCTTTCTCTACAACATTAGCAAAATCTGCCCCTTCCGGTCGGAACACACCACCAAAACGCTTATCCACACCCTAATCTCCTCTCGCCTCGACTACTGCAACCTACTCCTTGCTGGTCTCCCCATGAGCCATCTCCTCCCCTTCAATCCATACAAAATTATGCTGCTCGACTAATTTTCCGCCAATCTTGCCATGCCCACATTACTCCTCTCCTCAAGTCACTTCATTGGCTCCCCATCCAATTCTGCATCCAATTCAAACTTCTCCTACTCACCTATAAATGCATTCACTCTACAGCTCCTCCGTACCTCTCATCTCTTATCTCTCCCCACATCCCAGCTCGGGATCTTCGCTCCGCTAACAAATTACGTTTATCTAGGCCTTTCACTCGTACCGCTAACTTCCGACTTTGCTCTTTTCACCTTGCTGCACCCTATGCCTGGAACAGCTTACCAGTGTCTATACACCAGGCACCTTCCCTGGCCCTCTGCAAATCCAGGTTAAAAACCCACCTCTTCACTGTCGCATTCAGATCCTGACTTCTATCCTTCATCTTAACCTAATCCCCATCTTTTTCATGACCGAACTGTAAAACCCATCAAATTGACTAATGTTTTGTATTATCTTGACTAGATTGTAAGCTCAGACGAACAAGGACTTTCTCTGGTACTTTCGGTTGTGTAGCGTTGCATGTGTGGCGCTTTACAAGTGTTTAATAGTAGTAGTAGTAAAATGGGCCTGCAGCTTAATGTAAAGAAGACAAAGATCCCAACAACTGACAAAATCAATAAGTTCAGAAATTGAAATAGTGGACAACTTTAACCTACTTGGATTAACTATCAATAAAGAAACAAGCAGTCAAGAAATCAGACGATGCGTTGCTTTTGGCAGAATGGTTATGAAGGGCCTAGACAAGGTTCTCAAGAGCAGAAATGTCTCTTTCCATGCAAAGATTTGACTCATTCAAGTCATGGTATTTTCAATAACGACATGAGGATGTGAAAGTTGGACAGTGAAAAAGATAGGAAGAAAATCTATGCCTTTGAATTATGGTGCTGGCAACGAATACTGTGTATACCATGGACTGCCCGAAGAACAAACCAGTCAGTACTAGAGGAGATCAAACTTAAGCTTTCTTTAGAAGTTCAGATGACAAGACTTCGGCTTTCATATTTTGGACACATCATGCGAAGAGAGAAATCATTAGAGAAAGACATCATGCTTGGCAAGGTAGAAGATCAATGCAAAAGAGGAAGGCCAGCAATGAGATGGATCGATACAAGATCAGCAGCTATGGCTGCCACTCTTTCAACATTGAGACGCCTGACTGAAGACCGAACACAGGTTAGGACAACTATCTTGAAGGTCACCATGAGTCGTGTGATAAAGAAGCTTATCATAGCTCAGGAAGGAGCTATAGAAAAGGTGAAGTGACTCTGAACGAGCAACCTGTCAGTTCTGGTAGAAATATGAAAACAGAATTTTGCCATAAAAGACTACCAGTCCCAGAATGCACCAGGTTTCCAACAGCCATTAGAGGAGCTGAAGTGAGGAAACGTGTGTTCAATCAGGAGGGCTATGAGGTAATCCCTAAGCACTCATCTCAAAGGGCAGGGCCTGATTCAGCACAGCTGCGCTGTGTTAGGGAGGATCACTCATCTAAGCAGAATAAGAGTAGAGTTTATTCTACAGATGACCATCTTCATGATCACCTTGGATATCCAGAGAATTGTCCTCAGTATCCTGAGAATCAGCTTGAGTTTGATCATCAGTTTCATCTGAAGGATCATCAGAAGCAGAAGCCAAACCGGACGGACAGAGAGGGAAAGAGACCCTTTGGAAGAAGGAAGAGAAAAGCCTTTGAGAGGTCTAGAAGAGTCCAAAGCAGTACGTATACTGGGAGGTATTCCAAGGGCCAGCATACACCATTGGACTGGGGAAAGCCAGAGGAATGGTGCTGCAGAGCTAGGAATCACCAGAGGCTACCTGTGAGGGAGACGGCTGCACGTGGAAGGGACCCTAAGACCTGTGCCAGAAGGTATGTGAAGAGAGATCCAGTGTCCAGGGATCTGGATTGGAAGGCTGGACATAAGAACTGGACTACATACTGGCCAGGCTATATAGAGAGGAACTCTAGCAGCAATGGAAGCTCAGGTATGAACACTGATCTATGCCCTAGCTATAACCTTGAAAGACAGCAGGGAAACAAGTATTCTCCTGAAAGTGCTCCATTGAGAGATTCATCTGTGCCAATCCATGATATTGAACCCATGCTTGTTGAACAAGGGGGAATAATAGCAGATGAGGATCCTGTTTATATGGACTGCTCTCTATCTAAACTCCGTTGGTAACTTTCTATTATAAAGTACAGCAGCCATCACAAAGAAA
This sequence comes from Ichthyophis bannanicus, assembly GCA_033557465.1. Classification (NCBI taxonomy): domain Eukaryota; kingdom Metazoa; phylum Chordata; class Amphibia; order Gymnophiona; family Ichthyophiidae; genus Ichthyophis; species Ichthyophis bannanicus. Next base: position 500,116,434 of record CM066035.1, read on the forward strand.
ATACAAATTTGTTCTTTGATCTACTCAGAAAAGCTCCTGAAGCAGGATTTGACCCACACAGTGGAAGGCAAGCCAGCTAAGGGGTTTCAGCTGGTAACTGCTAGGAATTAAGCCTTACCTAATTGCTTGTGAGCTAGGAGAGAATCACTTCTGTATCTATGTGGGAAGTAATCAGAAGTTAACCTGAAAAGAACAGTTTGTTTCTTGCTTTGTGGCTTTTCATTTGTTGTTTTCCTGATTTTGACTTTGTTTTTCCAAGTTAACACTGAAAGCAAGTTACCTTATTTATGTGCTACCAAGCATATCTGTGTTGGGAGAAATAACCCCATAAATAAATATCTTATTGGCTTTACCCAAGAGCGCAACTAAATTATTGTCAGCAGCTGTGTCTGGTGTGAATGAACTACATTGCCCACAATACCTTGCAAATCATATAGATATATGCACTTGACAAGACTGTGAAGATTCTCACCCAGGCAGCCGTCTGACAGTCGACACTGACTCGATGGCGCTTAACAACAGCAACAACACACCTGATATTTCTCAGACACATCAGGCCCGTATCTCTGCCTGCCTATCTGACATCACTGCCATTTGAAATTGAACATGGCCAAAAATGAACTTCTTATTTCCCCCCCTAAACCCTCCTCTCTCTTCCTTCTTTCTCTGTCTCTGTTGATAACACTCTTTTACTTCCTGTTTCCTCTGCCTGTAACCTTGGGGTCATCTTTGGCTTCTCCCTCTCCTTCTCTACTCATATTCAGCAGATGGCTAAAACCTGATGTTTCTTTGCCCCTTCTTTTCTGAGCAAACACTTATCCACTACTTAGTCGCTTCCCATCTCGACTGTTGTAACTTTCTCCTTGCTAGACTCCCTCCGAGTCATTTCTCTCCCCTTCAATCTGCTCAGAACTCTACTGCCCAGCTAATCTTTCGCTAGCCTTGATATACTCATATAACCCATCTTCTCCAATTACTTCATTGGCTCCCCTTCTGTTTCCGCATAAAAGTCAAACTTCTCTTTCTGACCTATAAATGCATTCATTCTACTGCTCCTCACTATCTTTCCTCTCTTCTCTCTCCCTACACCCCTCCTCGTGAACTCCGCTCTTCCTCTAGCTTACTCCTCTCTTTGCCCTTTTCTTCCATTGCCAACTCCAGAATTTGATTCTTTCACTTTGCCGCTCCTTATGCCTGGAATAAATCACCCGATTCTGTATGTCATGTTTTGTGTCTCTCCCTTTTCAAATCCATGCTAAAGGCTTGCCTCTTTGAAGCTGCCTTAAGAATATAACAACCTAAGAAATGCCATGGTCAATCAGGCCCAGTTTCCTGTTTCCAACAGTGGCCAATCCAGCTCACAAGTACCTAAAGACACACAGGTTCCATAATGCTTGTATTGGGACAAGCAGTGGATTACCTTCCTTCTTTTTTTAATAATGGTTTATGGACCTTTCCTCCAGGAACTTGTCCAAACCATTTTTAAACCCAGCTACTCTAACAGCTTTTACTAAATCCTCCGGTAATGAATTCCAGAATTTGATTACGCGTTGAGTGAAAAAATATTTTCTCTTATTAGTCTTCAACAGTTACATTTTGATGCCATAAAGAATTGATCTACGTTTACCCATCCCACTCCTTTCATTAATTTATAGACCTCTATCATATCCACTGTTCCCTCTAAGCTGTGTGCGTGTGCGCACGCACACACCTCGCCGAGCGAGCGCACATACTTTACAACAGAGCGCACAAAAATTATGGCTCTGATTCTGATAGAAAACAACACAGACGTCTTAAAATTTAAAAGTTATGATTGTAATTACTAGAAATTTCCCGCTTCATTTAGTAATCGTCTATTTTCATTTAATTTGATTAAAATCAATGTGGTATACATACTGTATTCTGACGTGTAGTCGAATTTTAACGTATATAACTCTGAGTGTCGTTATGTGGCGCACAAAAATGTAACCTTTCTTCAAAAGCTGCACACAGCTGATATTTTATGCGCACACAGCCTACAGAAAATTAGAGGGAACATTGATCATATCTCCCCTCAGCCATCTCTTTTCTAGTCTGTAAAGCCCTAACCTATTAAGCCTCTCCTCATAGGTGTATCCTTCCATTCCCCTTTTCCATTTTGGTGGCTCTTCTCTGTACCTTTTCTAATTCCATTATATCCTTTTTAAGATACGGCGACCAGAAGTGCACACAATATTCAAGGTGCAGTCTACCATGTAACAATATAGAGGCATTATAATATCCTTTGTTTTCTTCTCCACTCATTTCCTTATGATTTCTAGCATTTTATTTGCCTTCTTGGCTGCCACTGCACACTGGGTGCGGAGGCTTTCAACGTGTTATCTACGATGATGCCTAAATCATTTTCCTGGGCGGTGGTTCCTAATATGGAACTTAACATCGTGTAACCATAATATGGGTTGTTCTTTCCTAGGTCCATAACTTTACACTTGTCCACATTAAATTTTATTTGCCATTTGAATGTCCAGTTTTCCAATTGATCAAGGTCCTCTTGCAATTTTGCACATCCTCTTGGGTTTTAACAACTTTGATAATTTTGTGTCATCTGCAAATTTTACTACCTCACTCGTTATTCCCATTTCCAGGTCATTTATGAATTTGTTCAAAAGCACCGGACCCAGCACAGATCCCTGGGGTTCTCCATTATTAATCTTTCTCCACTGGGAAAATTGGCCATTTAACCCTACCCTCTGCATTCTATCTTTTAACCAGTTCCTGATCCACAATAGTACAGTACCTCCTATCCCATGACTTCAACTTCACCAAGTCTCTCATGAGGGACCTTGTCAAAGGCTTTCTGAAAATCCAGATACACTATATTGACCGGCTCACCTTTGTCTACCTGTTTATTCACACCTTCAAAAAAATATAACAGATTAGTAAGACAAAGCGGGCGGCATTTTCGAAGACATTTACACTGGTAACTGCACTAGTTACCCGTGTAAATGCCATATCTGGAAATTTCGAAAGGCACCTACACAGGAAATGCCCTTCGAAAATCCTGGATGAGTCCCTAATGCGCCCAGATGCTGTGCGGTTAGCATAGTGGCATGTTAGGGGCATTCCGGGGCAGAGTGGGGGTGGAGGAAAGGGCTAAACGGGTAGCTCCGATTTTCCTCACCTATCTTTCAGATGCAGGGGCTAAGCAGATAGCATCAAAATCGGTTCTACCCGGCTAGCTCCTGCGGTTTCCAGGTTGTGTGACGAGTCCTGGATTTTCAATGCCAGGGCTGCATATAACCCCGGCATTGAAAATCTGGGTTAGACAGATGGCGGGCGGGCGCACAGAGTTTTTGTGCTGTTTGACGGGCCTCTGAAGGGCGAGACAGCTTCCAAGGCAATCATTTCATGCTGGATTCGTGGTGCCATCGAATCTGCGTATTTCCTGAAGGGGCATGCTGTTCTTGCGGGTTTACAGACTCATTCTACTAGGGCTCAGGCAGCTTCTTGGGCGGAGTACAGTCTGGTTCCTCCTCAGGACATCTGTTGGGCAGCAACGTGGTCATCATTTCATTCCTTTACATGCAGGCCTGCCAGGATAAGGAGTTCAGGGCTTGGGTGTTAGACTAGCAGTTCGGCCTCCGCATCACGATAGTACTGCTGTGGTACATCCTACATGTCTGCTCTGGTCTGGACTAGACTGGACTGGAGGGACGAACTGGAAGATGAAATTAGCCTTACCTGATAATTTTCTTTCCTGGAGACCCTCCAGTCCATTCCAGGACCCACCCAGAACTTGGTGTCTGTCTGATACTGGCCCTGTGTCTGTTCCGAAAGAAGGGTTTGCTGGAACGGTTGTTTTCGGGCCAGTTGCATCGATTCCCCTGTTGCTCCCATTTGTTTGATCTTGGGGATTCCGCGATGCTGTTTCTCTGCTTGCTGTTCCTGTTGCAGACCCTTGATACTTCTGGAGGGAGTGCTAGTGTTCTCACCCTTAAAAAAAAAAAAAAATTCCATATATTTGAATTAGGTCTCTCTTGGGACATTCTCTTTGTTGTGGAGCTGGTGGAGTGTCTGGGGATTCTGGAATTCCGTTCTGTTGCTTTGTGAGGTTCATACTGGCTCTGCAAGGGTGTGCAAACTATTTAAGGGGAGTTCTTTGGTTGGTTGTTCTCAGTCTCCATCTGCTGGTGGATGAGTATAGCCCACGTGTCTGGATTGGACTGGAGGGACTCCAGGAAAGAAAATTCACAGGTAAGGCATAATTTCACCTTATAATGGCTCTCAATCACTCCTTAGTGTGACCGCATCTTGAATATTGTGTGCAGTTCTGGTCGCCATATCTAAAAAAGGATATAACAGAATTAGAAAAGGTACAGAGAAGAGCTACCAAAATGATAAAGGGGATGGGCAGATACCTCTACAAAGAAAGGCTTAAAAGGTTAGGGCTCTTCAGCTTGGAAAGAGACAGCTGAGGGGAGATATGATAAAGGTATACAAAATGAGTGGAGTGAAATGGATAAATGTAGTTCAGTTGTTTACTTCTCAAAAAGTAGAGAAATTAGGAGGATGTGCAATGAAGCTGCCGTGTAGCACATTTAAAACTAATCAGAGAAAATATTTTTTCACTGAATGCATAATCAAACTCTGGAATTTGTTGCCTGATGATGTAGTAAAAACTGTTAGTGGAACTGCTTTTAAAAAGGTTTGGACAAGTTCTTGGAGGAAAAGTCCATAAACCATTTTTAAAGGGGACTGGGGAAATCCATTGCTTACCTCTAGGATAAGCAGCATGGAATCTGTCTACCTTTTTGGAATCTGACTTGGATTGGACACTGTTCAAAACAGGATACTGGGCTTGATGGACCTTTGGGTCTGGTCCTGTATGGCATCTCTTATGTTCTTATGAGGGAGCAGAAGTTCTCATTCAGTGGCTTTGCCAAAAGAAAAAAAAATAAAAGGAACATAGCATATTCCTAAGCTACTGTATATAATTAAAATGCAACAAAAATTCTAGCTGTTTATTTAGCCTGGCACTCTAAGATGAAAAAAATGAAGTTGCTTGACACCTGTAAATATATCTCGTATTTTACAAAAAACAAAGTAGATGTAATGTGCTTACACGCCAAGGGACAAAAAAAATTGTTGTTTTCTTTTTTTTTGAACATCTATTTTGCGTGCAGTGAAATCCCTCATCTAACAGTAAGCGCAGAGCAGAACTGGGACATTTCACCATAGAACCCAGCATATGAGAAAAAATAAATCAGATTCTGGTGTCATCTCATTAACAGCCTCTCCCATACCAGGCAAATTGTGAACTAACACAAAACCCTACAAAAGTAACTGAAGACCTATAAAGCAAATCTACCATACTATAACGACACCAGCTTCTAAAATGAACACAATAAGGAGCCTACCCAGAAAAGAGCAGTACCATAAATATTGCAGTGAGCCTTTGAACATCGCCTATTCGGAAAATTGAAAAAGTCAGATTACTTCAGATCCTACATAGAAACTACATGCTAACAGAACATGTGGTCTCAGTCATACAGGCCGAACACAGTTAGACCCCTCACCAAGTACAGGAGAAATAATAGCAAACTCAAAATAGAAATATGTCGAAAAAATAAATTGAAACCCCAACAGGCCAAGCTCTGCATGGAGTGTAACACAAGCAATAGAAAGTGATGCATTTCCCACTGCACTGTGCAAAATATAAGAATGGTTTATATAAAATCCAAAAACTGGCACATTCCAGTCATTAAATGGAAAATAAATTCTTTGTATTTGTCATCTAGCAATTTTATTTTTCTAATTGCCTTTGTCCTGGTAATCTGGTTTCTGCATCCTGTCTTTTCCAGTCTGCAGTCCACCTGCCACTTCTTTCCACTCCTTTCTTATTCACTTGCTCTCCTACATCTATCTCTGACATTGATCTTTCCCTTTCAGCTTTCTTCCATTCATTTTTCTCTCTTTACCAACTCAGGTTTCATTTCTCCCTTTATATCTGGTTCTCAATCTCCCTCTTTTTACTGTGTCAATCTACCTCTTTTCAACCTTTAACACAGCCCTCTTACTCCATCTCTCTATCTTTCCCCAGCCACTTATTCCCCACTCTTTCACTCTCCCTATGTTCAGCATCTATCCCCTTCTCTTCTGCCCTGTCTTGTCTCCTCCTCTGAATTTCATGCCTCTCCCATTTTACTCATCCTATTCCCCCATGTCCAGCATTCCCCCTCTCTCCCTCACCCCATGTCCAGCATCTCCCTCTCTCTCATCCCATGTCCAACATCTGCCCTCTACTCCACCACTTCATGTCCGGCATCTGCGATTTATCCCTCTATGACCCCTACCCTGTGTTCAGCAGCCACCTGTCCTCCATCTCTTTATGATCTCTACCCCATGTCCGGCCTCCCTCTCCAACCCATGTTCAGCATGTCCCACCACCTGTGTTCTGCATTCAACTTCCACCCCCCACACTGTGTGTCCAGCATCTGCCCTTCACCTCTCTTTGTGTCCAGCATCTTCCTTGTACCTATTGACCATCTGTTCCCTGCCCCTCCTTCATGTCCAACATTTGCCCAGCATTTCTCTTCCAGCCAGTCCAACTGCCTCCCCATGTTTGTCTGTCCAGCATTTCTCTTACAGCCATTCCACACACCCCCTTCCCCCCCCCCCCCCGAGGTGGCTTTTTCTGAGTCTGCAGCAGCAACGGTGGAGTCCGATTTAAACAAAGAAAAAACCTCATGGCTCTATGTACTTCCATGCTAGGAAGTATGGTCTAATCCTTCCCCCCTCTGATACAAAGCATGTGTCAGATGTTGAAGGCACTGAAAGGGCCCCTTTGAGCCCATTTGTGCTGCCTCTCTCAGATTTGTCACTCAAGGGGGTTTTCTGATGACCATTGCATCCACAAGGCTGGTGTCAGAGCTGCAAACCTTGTCCTGCAGGAAATCTGTTTTGGTCATCTTTACAGCTTCTGTCTCCTTGCAGACTGGGGTTAGAACACTGGCTTGGGAACCAAGAGACCAGGGTTCAACCACCATTAGCACGCCTTGTAGTTTTGAGCAAATCACTTAACTCTCCATTGCCTCAGAAGAATCCAAGTTATCAATGTCCCTGTTTAATGTACATTGCCAAGTGTAAGTTATAATGTAAACTGCTTTGACTAAAATGATAAAACTATATAAAAAATCTGTTAAATAAATAACTAAAGATGTCATCTCCTTTTCAATTTAACCAGACCATCATCCTCTCCTCCTTCCTGAAGAGGATCTTTGGGTGGACCTCCCTATACAGTTGCTCAATCATATCTATTTCCTCTTCGGTGGTCCGAGGAAAGGACAGCAGTAGCCAAGTCCTTTGTTCTCCGCTAGATTAAGGAGGCTATTGATGAAGTATACCTTTGGCTACAAAATGGGTGCCAGCTGGAGTCAAAGCTCATTCCACTAGAACACATGCCTCTTCGTGAGTGGTATCTGCTTTGATGTCCCTGGGATATATCTGTAAAGCATTTATTTGCCAGAGCAGTTCTATCTAATGTACCATCTTCCACCTACCCTGGGAATTGACTGCTTGGGTATTTCCCATTCGTCTGGACTGGTCTTGCAGGGTGAAAAGGAAGGAGAAATGATACATGCATGATAATTTTCTTTCCTTGAATCCTGATAGACTAGTCCAGGACCCACCCTGAAAGACTACTAGACTACTCCTTCAGGTTTGGGAGCCCTGCTGCCTCTTGATTGCCTTGTCAGTTTCAATGTCTGCTATGGAGTTATTTATGGTAACAATGCAAAATACTTGTTCCACATGTTTGCTGCATTTTATGTTTGGTTATTAATGCTGGTAGTTTTTCTGAGTCTTTTCTGAGTGATGATATAGCTGAAAATTGCTCGTTTGCCTCCACCTGCTGGCTGGGGGAGCATAACCCACTCATCTGAACTGATCTAGCAGGATTCAATGAAAGAAAATTATCAGATATGTAAAATGTCTATTCATAAGAATAAGTAGGCACCTAAAGATAAGCTTAATATAGATGCCTTAAAATGCTCTCCAACTAGGTGTCCTCATAAAATTGCCCTCTATTTGTGTACTAAATACTGTCAAATATTAGGTATCCATAGACATCCCACTATACATATAAATTCTTTCCATATCGTCCTGCTAGACCAGTCAAGATAAGTGGCTTGTGTCCCCCTACCATCTTTTCTATGAGCCCAGTGCTTATTCTGTTTCTCATACTTTTGTAAATTTTGTAAACCACCCTGACATTATAAAGGGTGGTATATCAAGTTTAAATAAACATAAACAGATGTGGAAACAGAGAAAACTTCCATAGGCTTCTTTATGACATCATGCTGCCATTTCAGCCAGAATCACCAGAGGGAGCCTTCAGTAATAGTCGTTTCAAACCATATGGTGAGGAACTGCAGAATTTGCACAACCTCAGTGAAGGCAACACAGTTCAACACACCAATGACCATAACCATAATTCCTTATCATTCCTCCAGTTTAGTCCTCAACCTCTGGGTAGTGAACCTCCTCCTGTAGCTTGGAGACTGGGCATGCCAAACTCATGACATCACTGGATATGGCCTGCTGGTCTCTCCCATCAGTCCCCAGTGTGTCCAGTCTCCATGCAGCAGGAGGACGTAGTGAGCCTAGCTTCTGGGCTCACTTGGGGGAACAGATAAGGAGCATTTAGTGTGACAAATTCTATTCTGATTTTACTTTTGATTTTTACCTTTAATTTTACTTTTAATTCAGTTATCTTTGGTTAATTAGTTTCCTTTAGTTGATAGGAGCAAATTTCCTTATTTACAATAATTTTAAATTTGAGCCTGGCTCTTTAAATTAGTAGCAGCTCCCGCCTTCCCTCCCTGTCAGTTATTTTCACTTACTGCAGGCATTCGCCGGTGCGGATCTCTCTCCCTTGACGGTACGGGAGAGAGCTCCGGTACCCGTACAGCCATACTGAAGCTGTGTGAGACGGAGCCTCTCCGTTGCTGCGGGATTTTAATTTTACTCTCTGGAACCAGCTGAGCAGTCCTCGCCATGGCTGCCGGGTGCAGCAGCACAGCTTGAGGATCGGATGAATTCAAGGCGGTAGGAGCAGGCTGCGTGGCTTTCGGCCCTGCAGGTAAGGCCTTCGGGCTCTGTCGGTCTGTTGAGGCCTCCTTTTTGAAGCGGCTGCTGTTCTTGGCGCCAAAATTCGTTGGCCAAGGGGCAGCCATTTTCTCTCTAGGTATTTGGACCGTGTGGCGGGAGTTGCAGCGAGATGCCTGTGTGAGGAAGACGACAGGCAGAATAGCTAGATTTTTAGGTCTAGTGTTTATTTCTTTGGTTTGTAGGTTTTTTGAGGCTCGGGGGGTTCCCCAGCCTTAAGGGGGCTGTTGTCAGTCCTCTTTATTTTTAAGTTTATTCTTAGTTTTATAGGACAGCAGTTTTGGCATTGATCTCTGATGCCACATGTTCTCTCCCTCCTAATCATTTCTCTGAGGAGCATCTGTTAAGTCCCGGGATATTAGGCAAATTTCCAGCTTTTAAGTTCTTCAAGGGCAGAGCCCTAACTTGTAGTTGGAAGGAGGGACAGGCTGGAAGTGTGCTTGAGACAGTAGCTCTTTTTTGTATTCACGGTCTGCAAATGTATTCTATAGTGAAAGTTGCCCAAACGCCTGTGGTTTCACAGGGACAGGTTTAGGAAACCTTAGGATATAAAAAAATATATAATAATAATAACAGTCAACCAAGAAGTGCCTGTGTTACGGTCTGTGGCCACCAGAGGGCAGCTAGTACACTCAATAGTGCCTTTCTGTGACCGTGTATATGCAGCCGCCATCAGATTGATCTCTGCAAGTCAGGGAAGAAATAACCACAGGGCCACCTCATGGGCACTCAGGGGTTAGTGACTAAACAAGCAACTGCAATGTTCTGCAAATCAAGATTATATGACCAAGATTTAAAGCTCTTAACTTCTGTATCGTTTGTTGGGCTCTGGTGCCCTAAAGGCCACCGGATGGCAGCGCTGCTCATGAATCACATATAGTATTCAGTGCCCCCATCCCTGGGGGGGTGTTTGTAAAATACGAAATCGTATTATTTGTCAGGTTCACACAGGCAGCAACCTCTAAGACCTCCACTTGCAAGGTTGTCGGTGTATCCCACCGTTATTTCTCTGACTGCAGGAAGGCCGGGGGGGGGGGGGGGAGGGTGGTGCCTGTGTGTTTCATAGCTCCACTTATTCCCAGGAAATTCTCATCTATTTCTAGAGCCTGTGCTGTCAGAGCAGGGCTTTAAGCACTTAGCAGGGGCACTGACCCGTCTGTGCCATCTTGTTAAAGGGCCCGTGCTGAGGGTGAAGAGAAGGCCGTCTAGGTAGCACAGTCTGGGGCTTAGCGCTCCAGGGCACTGGAAGGTTTCATAGCGGAAGTCAATGCTCTGTGTATGCTCCATGCATTCAGCCTATGTTCAAGCGTGCTCACTGCTCTGTGTTTGGGTGACAGGTGCTGGGTCACCCGTATGTGTAGATGTGCATTTTGTATGTGCTCACAATTGCTTAGGCATGATTTTTGGGTGCACTCTTTGCAGAGTGAGACTGCATTTCCTTGCTCAGACTGTAGTATCACGCTAAGGTAATTTCTCCAGTAATGGGAGGATGTCGATTGTAATAATGTGCGTGAGGTCCTCATGGTGTTACATGGGGTTGGAGATGCAGTCGTGGGATCTGCTGTGGAGTGAGCCGTCCGGAGGAGCTACAGTGTCACAGTCACCAGTTTCCCTTTCTCTTTGGGCTTTGCTCCCAGATCCTAGCCCCTCTTTCTCTCTGATGTCCAGGACGCAAGGTCCCCGGCCCACTGGACAATCTGTTCTCACCCTTTTCTCAATGCTGGCAGAAGGACTGGGAGAGCGAGAAAGGAAGACCAGGAACCAGCACCATCTCTGATGTCTCTCCACTTCCAGTGTTTGCTACGGTCACATATTCCCAGTCAGTTATTTATTTGAGTATACTGATTGCCTACAGGTCAGGGTGGCATGCAGTCGATTACGGTATTTCTATTTCCCTTGTCCCTGAAGGGCTCACAGTTTGTTTTGGTACCTGAGGCAGAGGGTTAAGTCGCTTAACGAAGGCCAGAAGGACCACCTGTGGGACCAGAAACTCCAGTTTTTATGGCCCAAGGTTGGTGGTCTCGATTGGAATTCAAACCCTTGGTCCTCTGGCAACTTGCCTCAACAACTAGGCCGCACTGCTCCGTGTGAGCTAGCCACATGGCCATAGGGCCAGGCGCAGCCCGTTACTTCCAAGGCAGAGACCTTGGGGAGATTCCGTTCATAAGGATACGAGAAATGCCATACTGGGTCAGACCAAGCTCTTTCAGGTCCAGTATCCTGTTTCCTAGGGTAGCCAATCCAGATCTTAAGGACCTAGCTGGTTTCCAAAAAGACGAATAGGCTACTCAATGCTTGTAGCGGAGCAAGCGGTGGATTCATGTATGCTCATATTTTAAGGGTTCCGTTGCATGTACAACAGATGTGACGCTCTGTTGAGTTGTGTGCCTTGTAGAACATCTTGGATTGGTGAAAGTTGGTTAAAAAAAAAATTAATAATTTTCCAGCTTCTCTCTAATAAAATGTTATGGACCTTTCCTCCGGGAGCTTGGCCAAAAACTTTGTTAAACTCCGCTATGTTCGGAGATCATTTCGCGCAAGGCTCTTGGAGTACACAGGAGACTGGAAATGCGAGCGATATGCCGGGCGTTGCAGGCGTTCGAAGCTACGGTGATAGGTCGAGCAGTGCGAGTACTGTCTGACAACTCCGCGGTGGTGGCCTACATCAATCGGCAGGGCAGAACTGGAAGTGTGGCCATAGAGGCCGCGGCAGAGGGTCTGTGTGTGTGGATAGAGCTTTGGCTGCCAGTGTTTTCGGTGGCGCATGTTGCGGGTAAGGACATTGTGACGGCGGATTTCCTCAGCTGGGTCCGAGTAGATGCCGGAGAATGGGAGTGGCATCCAGAGGTGTTCGCACAGTTCGGTCGCATATGGGGACAGCCAGTAATGGACCTCATGGCGGCGTTTCACTCTGCATAAAGGGGTCGCTTCTTCAGCAGACGACGCGAAAGGAGGTCGGAAGGCATCGGCGCACTGTTTCAATGGTGGCCGTCGTCTGGTCTTCTCTATGTCTTTCCACCGGGGACAGTCATAGGTCAAGTGGTTCTGTGTATCAAAGCTCTTTGGGGAAACGTGTGGTTGGGGGCCTCGGGCTGGCCGAGGCGCCCGTGGTATGCCTGCCTCATAGGTTGCTCGATGGGAATCCATGGAGGTTTCCGACATTGGAGATTCTGTTGCTACGGAGTTCCCTTCGAATGCCTCAGGTGCATCGGTTTTTGCTTACAGGGTGGCCGTTGAAAGGGCAAGCTTAAGGAAAAAGAGTTGCTCGGCAGCAGTATTTGCCACTTTGCCGCCAAAAAAAAAAGTCGACGTCCCTTACATATGTGCGTATATGGCACATCTTTGAGGACGGGTGCTCGCGGAGGCATGCTCGCATGACCTCAGTGTCACTTCCCTTGGTATTAAGTTTTGTGCAGGACGGGTTTGGTAAAGGCAGGTCCTAGAGAGTTCAGTTAACAGCTCTGTCTTGCTACAGGGGCAAAGGACAGGGAGTGGCTCTCATGCACAGGTCGATGTGGTACACTTTCTCAGGCGGTTACCAGACTGTAGCCCTCTCGTAGGATATTAATTCCACCGGGAAGCTCAAGTTGGTTTTAGGAGCATTAGCTAGCACGCCATTGGGGCCCTTGCAACAGGCGTAGGTTAAGGGTTTTGCCTTAAAGACGGTATGTTTGACGGTCATCTGTTTGGCGAGGCGATTTTCGGAGTTGCAGGCAGAAATCATTTTTTGTCTGTCTCCAGACAGAAGGTGGCCTGGCGGCTGGTTCCGTCATTGTTGCCAAAGGTGGTTTCTACGTTCACCTAACTAAAATGGTCTCTCTTCCAGCGCTAGGTGCGGCAGAGGGGAGCATATTGAACCATAGCTTGCACTGTTTGGACGTCAAGAGAGCGCTGCAGCAGTGTTTAAAGGTTTCAGAATCTTTCACAAGGCGGATCGTCTCTCTTCGGGGTGTTCAGAGGGCCCCGCAAAGGGAAGCAGCGGTGAAGGAGTCCATTTCTGAATGGATTGGAGCGGTGAGTGCATCGGCTTATCTTCTATGGGACTGTACAGTCCCAGGGAGCTTACGAGCTCACTCTACCAGAGTGCAAGCGTCTTCTTGGACAGAGCACAGTTTGGGTCCGCCAGTGGACATCTGTAGGGAGGCCACTTGGTTGTCTCTCCATACATTCAGTAAGCACTACCGCCTAGATGTTCTGGCGGCTAAGGATGCCATTTTCAGGGAGGCGGTGTTGAGGTCCGGCTGGAAAGGTCCCTCCCAATGATTACTGCTCTGATACATCCCAGAGGTTGAGGACTAAACTGGAGGAACGATAAGAAAATAGGAATTACACTTACCTGGTAATTGTGGTTCCTTGAGTGACTCCAGGTTAGTCTTCATTCCTGCCCGGGGATGGGGTCTTAGCAGTGGTCTTTCTGTTGGGGAAAGTGCAAGGTTAAAAGTGGATATAGGCCTTCACTGGTGTTCAGTCATTTTGATGCTTCCATTTGGTTTGCGCTATATTGTTATATTATTATATTATGATATTGTTATATATTGTTATATATATGCTTTATTGCTCTGGATTGTTTAGGGCTAGGCATTCGATGGAAAGGAGAGCATGCAGGAAGCAGTCCCTTTCCTTCTGGAAGGGGAGTAGTAGGTAAATAGGTTATATGTTCTGCGTGCCTTTGAATATAATGTTAAGTTTAAAAAAAAAAAGTTAATGATTTTTTGCTCCTTTGAGTCTGCTTTGTCAATAGATCACTGGGGGCTGATGGGAGAGACCAGCAGGCTATATCCAGTGATGTCATGAGTTTGACATGCCCAGTTTCCAAGCTGCAGGAAGAGGTTCACTACCCAGAGGTTGAGGACTAAACTGGAGTCACTCAAGGAACCACAATTACCAGGTAAGTGTAATTCCTATTTAATGGAATAGCCTATACTGTACAATGATATGATTCCTCACTAGTTAAAGTTAGATGTAATAGTAGAGGAAGAGTGTTGCTAACTCCAGACTTCACTCCTTTCACCTTGCTGCAACTTACGCTAGGAACAAACTACCTGTGTCTGTATGCCAGGCGCCTTCTCTGACCCTTTTCAAATCCAGGCTGAAAACTCACCTCTGCACTGCTACTTTTGGATCTTGACTCACCTGATCTCCTTGTTTCTTTACCATTCCCCCTAGATGTATCCCTGTCTGCACCTTCTGTGTTGTCTGTCTTGATTAGATTGTAAGCTCTGATGAGCAGGGACTGTCTCTTACATGTCTGTGCAGCGCTGCATAGTCTTGTAGTGCTATACAAATGCTCAGTAGTAGTAGTAATAGTAGTAGCAAGTACATGAACACCAGCATTCATGTTCAAAATATTTGGATGGGTTGTGTGATCGGTTGATTAGATGTTACATATCATATATTACAGATGTCGTACTAACTGTGATTTCATATCAGATATATTAGCTCCTTTATCTGTGCTCTTTGGCTTCGGTCCACACCTGAGGACCATGCCAAAGGGCCCTCTGGCGAGACCCTCAGGCACAGGTGCACCTGCCTGGACTTCTGTTTAAAGAGTGCTATGTCACTGATTGGCTGTCAGTGTTCGCAGGCTTCCCTCTCATACAGCTGCTGGTAATCCCTTTACGTTTTTCACTGCTGCTAAGATTCTACTCTCTGTTGGTGTCTTGTGCCTGTCTGGGCTTCTGTTTAAAAAGTGCTGTGGCAGTGATTGGCTATCAGCGTTCTCAGGCTTCCCTCTCACACAGCTGCTGGAAATCCCCTATACATATAATTCCTTTCCATATTGTCCTGCTAGACCAGTCCAGACAAGTGGGTTGTGTCCCCCTACCAGCAGATACGGAGACAGAGAAAACTTCCATAGGCTTCTTTATGACATCATGCTGCCTTATCAGCCTGAATCACCAGAAGGAACAATAATAATACATAGAATAAGTAACAGATTGCAATTGAGATATAGACTTCATCCAGAATACAGGCAAACTTGAAGATTGATTAACATAAACCTTGCTACTAACTACAATTATGAATCACCTTTGAAGCCAAGAAATATCATGTTCAAATCGGTACTAATTAATGTCCGTTCAATACGAAATAAAGTTCAGACAATACTAGATTATATAAAGGATAATAAGATTGACATAATTTGTGTCACAGAAACCTGATTGAATGACACAGATGATATCATCATAAACCAAATTGCCTCGCTACCATACTTTGTGCATAACTGTGGAAGAGTTCATAATTTTAAGAGAAGACCTAAAATTTAATACATGCTCCACTTATATAGCTCTAAGGGCTGTAACATTATAACCAGATCAAATAGAAATCTCTCATTCTGCCTGGCGTACCATGCTCCTAATACAAAGGATGACGACCTCTCAGTAATGTTAGAGACAAATTTGTGCACACTCAAAACACCAGAAACCCTCATATTTCTAGGCGATATAAACCTCCCTTCCCTGCCAAACAAGATAGCTAAAGCTTTCATAATAGCAATGAATGATCTGCAATATACTCAAATTATTAATGAAGGAACTCTTGAGCTTTTCTTTGTAACAATCTAATGATTACTCAAAGAAGTGTTGTATATCTTAACCTAAAAGCTGGAGTGGAGGAATATTGGAGGAGTAGCCTAGTGGTTAGAACACTAGCTTGGTAACCAAGCAACCAGGGTTCAATTCCCACTAGCACTCCTTGTGGCCTTGGGCAAGTCACTTAACCCTCCATTGCCTCAGAAGAAAGGCCTGGCAATCTACTTCCAGTGACACTGCCAAGAAAACCCAGGAGCTTCTGGGTCACCAGAAGTCAGGACTGACTCAAAGGCACACATTGCATTTTGCAAAAGCTGTTCCATGGTCATATCACTACTTGATTAACTTTCATGTACAAATTCCCTTGTTAAGGAAACTACCTGATAAAGCATAGTTACTCACCTGTAGCAGGTGATCTCCAGGAACAGCTGGAATTTAGTCTTCACATATGGGGGTATCGTCACTACCGACAGAGCCCATGTGGGAACGCTCCCCAGCGTCCAATAGGAATGCTATTCCCAGAGTCCTCATAAATGCTGCTACCACTGTCATGCATTTTGTGAAGACTCTTGGAGCAGAGGCCTGTCCGAAAGGAAGAACTCTGTACTGGAAGTGTCTTCCTTGGACCAGGAATCGAAGGAACTTCCTGTGATCTGAGTGGATGAGAATATGCGTGTACGCATCTCTTAGATCTAGAGAACATAGCCAATACTGACTTTGAAGGTATGGTAGGAGTGTCCCGAGGGAGATCATTTTGAACTTTTCTCGGAACAAATATTTGTTTAATTCTCTGAGGTCTAGTATAGGCCTGTGTCCCCCTGTCTTCTTTGGAATAAGAAAATAGGGGGAGTAAAACCCCATCCCCTGTTGGGGTATGGGTACTTCTTTGATTGCTCCTTGAGTGAAAAGTGATGTAACCTCTTGCCACAAGAGGTTGGTAGCAGGGGCCTGAGAATTGAACTGTTTTATTATTGTAGGTGGGGGCAAGATGAGAAAATGAAGCTTGTACCCCATTCGTACAATGGACAGAATCCAGTTTTCTGATGTTGTTTGTTGCCATCTTTTGGCAAAATAGCATAATCTTCCTGGAATGGTTAAGGGTTCTGGACCTTTCAGGGGCAGAATGACTAAGTTCTCTAGGTAGAAGTCAAAGACCCTGAGGGGGCTGGGTCTGTTGGGCCGGTTGAGCTCTTTGAGCTTGCGGCTTTCTTTGCTGTCTTTTCTGTTGTTGCCCCTTCTGGGGAACATGAAGCGGACAGTGGCCTTGATGGGTGTAAGATGGGTAAAACTTCTTTTTCTTACTGAAAAAGGTTTTTTTGAATGTTTTCTTCTTTGCTGGGTTGGCTGTGGATTTTGACAATCTGTTCAAATTAGTATTATCAGATTCAATCTGATTAGCCTTGTTTTGCCAGTCCTTGCCAAAGAGATTTTCTCCTGTACAAGGAATGTTTCCAAGCTTTTCTTGCACCCACTGTTCCAAGTCAGATGCTCCTATGGATATAGCAGAGGTTCTGCTAATACATTCAAAGCAATCAAAGGTAGCATGGTTCATGAATTTAGAGACATTCTGGGCGTGCTTGACCAGAATAAGGTAGTCTGCTCTTTTTTCCTCAGAGACACAAGGGCTAATGAGCTCTAAGTCTTTTGTGACTTCTTCCAGGAACATTCCCATGTAAAGAATGTAGGCACTGATCCTGGCTGATAGCATGGAGGATTGAAAGCATCGACGCCCAAAGGCATCGAGTGTCCTGGATTCACGGCCTGGAGGATTAGAAGAATGTGCTTTAGCACTCTTGATCCTTCGCATGGCCAATTCCACTACCATTGAATGATGTGGTAACTGAGTTTTTTGAAAACCAGGACAACTTGGCACTCGGTACATAGTGTCAAGGCATCGGGAATGTGAAGATACCATTAAAGGAGTTTCCCACGTTCTCAACATCAGATCTTGTAAGATCTTGTGAATGGGAAGCATAGCTGCCTCCTTGGGAGCCATAGGGTATTGCAGAATTTTTAATTCTTCTGCCCTAGGTTCCTTTTCTGGAATCAGTGATTGCAAGACCCTTTGCCAAATCACGTATGAAATCCTGGAAGGACATATCTTCTGGAGGAGACATCCTGCGTTGAGGAGAAGGAGTTGAATCGTCTAGTAGGTTCGCTCTGGTACCGGTAGAATCGTCAGAGTCATTGGAATCGGAAGACTCAAGGGCACTCTGTACTGGGTGCTCCTGTAATGCATGGTATCGGTACCGCTCAAAGTCGGTACTGAAATGTGTCGGTTCCTGATCCCCGATACCCGAGACAGACTCAAGGCTCGGCCTGGGGGGAAGCAGTCCTGTCGAAGCAGGTACTATCGGTACCGGTACCAATGTCGGTACCGATACCTGTTGAACAGTCTGTAGCAGTCTTAGCAGTACCGAAGCTGCTGAGAGGGATGCTAGACTGCGTTCAATAGCGAGGATTCTCTTATCCATCGCTCCTGCCGATGCCTGGGTGTCGGTACCGGTGGAAGCAGCTACGACCCCAGAGCATGGCACCAGTAGTTCTGCAGAGGTGGAAGCCTCTGGAACAACCTGGAGCCCTGTTAATGCTTTGGAGCTTAAAGACTCCCCCCAGGACTGTTTTGCCGGTGAACTATCCTCGAGGGCAAGCCCAGTGGCATCTCGATACTTTGAAGGAGATCTACCCTTCGAGGACTGGCCAGTCTTAGAAGACTTAAGTTTAGTTACCTGAGATCCATGGGAGGAAGATGAAGCCCTGGAAGACGTTGATGCAACTGACATCGTATCCGCGGCAAAAAGGGTACAGAGTTTTGCAGCTCTATTCTGCAGGCCCCTTTTGGTCATCCTCGTGCAGGAGAGACACTCCGTTGGACAATGTTCAGGACCTAAACATTTTAGATACCAATCATGGGTGTCTGTGATGGAAATGGTACCGCCACACTTTGAGCATTTTTTGAAACCACTAGCTGGTTTCTCCATGCCTGTAGAAAAGTGGGCCTAGTGCCCAAAATGGCGCCTAGCACCAGAAACAGGGGAAAGAAGAAAGAAGAAGAAGAACCGGCGGTACCGGTAGGCATCAAATGAAGGCAGACGCGACCACAAAAAAACAAAGAATAAAAGGAAATTTTCTGCGGTGGCAGGGTACACGTCCTATCTGCTCCGCGGAAAACGAAGAACTGAAGTGAGAGAGGTACAGAGGCGGGAAGGCAGCACGCATGCGCTGTGGGATGCTCCCAAAAGCGTTCCTATTGGATGCTGGGGAGCGTTCCCGTGCAGGCTCCGTCGGTACCAACGATACCCCCATATGTGAAGGCTACATTCCTGCTTGTTCCTGGAGATCTCCTTTATGTCAAATAGGAGATTTAAGCATTTTGACAAGGATAGGTTCATAAATTATGTACTTGCAAAGCTTGATCATGACGCAAATAGCCTTGAAGCATATATTAAAAAATTGGAATGAAATATTACATAAGGCTTCAGCAGTTACAGATAAGGGAAAATACAAAAAAAAAAAAGAAATCTCATATTGTACTATGGTACTTCCATGAAATCAGGACCTTAAAAAAAACTCTAAGAAGGCTAGAGCATAAATGGCGTAAAACTAAGATTATGATTCACTTTAAAAAGTACCAAGATGTGCAAAAGTTATACCATGACATAGCAATCAATAGCAGAAAGGAATATTACACAAACATCATAATGAAATCCATCAATAAGCTCAGAGAGCTTTTTGACATCACTCGTGCTCTAGTTAAGCAGTCTACCACAATTTCTGAGATAATCACTTTAAAACCTCAAGAGATGGCTAAATTTCTGGAGATGAAATATAATCAGATCTCAAATTACAAAGGAGCATGTCTAGATGAGTTATCTATGCCACAATTTTGCAGTGATCTCTGGAGTACTTTCATAATCTCTTCTGAAAAGCAATTAGATAGCATAATAACCAGGCTAAACACCTCAGCATCTCCTTTAGATATCTACATGTTAAGTTTTTTTGATCAAACAAGTGAGAGGACATTTGATCCCTACTTTGCTAAATATTACACTGCTTTCTCTCTCTCAAGGCAACATACCTGCTGACCTCAAGCAAGCTTCTTTAAGACCTATTCTAAAGGGTAACAACCTTGATAAAAAAAGACCCTAATCATACCATCCAATTTCAAGCTTGCCTTTAATAATGAAAGTAAATGAGAAGGTGGTGCAGTTACAACTATAGGATCATATTGATACTTACTGTATGCCCCATTGGATCCTCACCAGCATGGCTTTAGACCTAACTGTAGTGCTGAGACTATTTATAATGCTTCTAGACACTCTATTATCTGGCATAGACAACTCTAGTAGTGGATATCTACTAATATTTATTGACGTCACAGCTGCTTTTGACACTGAATCACTATAAACGTCCATTTCCGCTATTCGTGGCCTTTCCCGACCCCGTCCTCCTTCCCGGCATGTTGTACGGGGAAGTTAGACAGGGTCAGGAAAGGGGAGGATTGCGGGGGTGGCGTTAGGGTGGGCAGTGGGCTATCACCGGTCCCGGATGTACAGGGCCGATTCTAAAGTCGGTCCTGTACATCCCAGGCCAGCGAATTGAACAGGGAAGTTATTCCACCTCCGAGGTGGAATAATTTCCCTGATGCAGTGGGATCGGCAGGCCCGGGGCATGGCAGTGGCAGGAGGGGGCGGAGAGCATTCTCCACAGCACGACTTTGGCCCTGGGAGGCCAAATCAGGGCTCGGGCTGCAGGGAATGTAATTTGGAGGCCAGCGGCCGGAGATTGCGACTTTTAAATGGAGCTACGGTGCCATGGCAACCAGACGCCGTGGCGCCACAGTTCCATTTAAAAGCTGTGACTGAGTTAATCGGGGAAGGCCTGTATGTGCAGGCCGGATGGAATCAGAGTCTGGGCCTGCACATACAGGCCTGTTCGCGATTCTGTTTCCTTTTGGCTAGACGTGCCCGGCGGGATCAGAATTGTGACGCCCTCTGTGCAGCCGGTTGCGGCCAGGCGCACAGAGGGCTTCTACGTCCACACTGGAATCAGGCCCTAATTGAAAAACTCAGAGACATGGGTATCAGTGTCATGGTCCTGAAATGGTTCATTTCCTATCTAACGGATAGAAGATAGCAAGTTAGATGTAGGTAGGATCACTCAAATCCTTTTATCCAGTGCCAGGGGGATCCCACAGGGTTCAGCCCTATCTGCATTACTTTTTAACATCTATCTGCAACCTCTCTGCTCTGTGATAGTAGTTCATAATGTTAAATACAAAATTTATGCTGATGATATTGTGATCTTTGCCCCTTTCAACACCATTCTGCCAGATTATTCTCAGATTTTAGGAAATAAGCTGCCTCAGTAAGCTTAGTCTGACAATCAATTTCTCAAAGTCAGAAGCCCTTGTTTGTCATGAGGAATGCTGCATTCTCATCGTCAAGCAACCTACATATACTAGGCAATAACATAGAAGTTAAACAACATGTAAGATATATTGGAGTAACCCTTGACCATAACCTTAACTTTAATGAACACATTAAAAGAACCACTAAGAAAGCATACTTCAAACTAAGGACGATACAGAAACTAAAACCACTACTCAGTGAAAATGACTTTAGAACAGTATGTCAATCTATGATAACACCTGTGTTAGATTACTGCAATCTAATTTATCAAGGTCTTCCTATGAAAGCAATGTACTTACTCTAACTCGTACAAAACACAGTGGCACAACTTATTACTGGGACCCCAAGCAGAGCCACATAACACCAACCTTATGTCTACTTCACTGGCTTCCAATCCATATCCGTTCGAAATTTAAATCACTTCTAATCATTTTTAAAATAATTCATGCCTTGTCACAACCTTTCCTACAGCCATTGATCACTATGGTAAATAATAATAGGCAAAGACGTGCTGTATGTAGGAATTTACTAGCTATCCCAAGGAACTGTATAAGAGCAAAGCAAAGCAAACAACATGCAACTGTGCCATTTCCTTATTTGCTCCATTGCTTTGTAACTCTTTGCCGGAATTTATAAGATCCACCTCTGACATTAAAGATTTCAGAAGTGCTCTAAAGACGCATCTCTTCAGAGATTACTTTGGTATAAATAACTCAACATAGCCTCTCTCTTACTTAGTTATAGTACTTTATATCCTATGTTGTCCAAGTTAATATTCCTTGTTCAATGCATATTGCCTGTTGCCTGTTTTTTAGTTTTATGTAAACGGCATTGAATTTTTGATAATGCGGTATAAGAAAACATGTTAAATAAAATAAACCATGTACAGGATCATCATCAAGAGGGTATGAGCCCACGGGGCCAACCACAGAGAACAGCAGATCAAGCAGTTATCCAGGGTAGGACCTGGACTTGTCTAGCAGGACTCGAGGAAAGGGTATTATCTGGTAAGTAATGCCATCAAGCTTCCATTATGACTTGCATGTTTCGTTCAGCTGCCTCATTTATACCCGCGTGTTTATACAGCCAAGCAAGACTTATGAAGGCACATTTTAGAAAGGCCATTTAGGTGCAGTCTGGGATGTCCAAGCCAAAACATCTGAAATTCTATGGGAGGAGCAGTAGTGAAGGTGGGCATGTGTATTTTCTAAAATCGGCTCATCTCCTTCCTAAAAGATTAATGTGTCTGGCAAGAGAAAAATAAACGTGGACACACAGAATAATGGACATGCAGCTTGTCGACTGATTTTAGAAACTTGCATGAGTTAGATATGAATGGCAGCGGGTCAGGGAATATAGACATGTCCTGGGAATATAGGCATAGAGGAACAAACGGAGCAAGAGACTGAAGTAGGTTTGGACCAGACTGCTTTATTGAAGATGGTCCCTACGCGTTTCGGCTTGCGCCTTCGGGGGACATACAGCAGTATTGTAAAGGTTGAAATGTCTCATAAAGACAATTTGGTAAAAAGCACTATGTGTTGATAGCGCCGTGGTTGATGAGGTTGTCTCTTAAAGACAATTGAGTCGTAGCACTATATAATGGTGTTCAGGCAAGCAAATGTAGCATAGAAAATACCCAAATGGGAAAAATCCAAAAGAAACAGCGTGCCGAATCTTACACACAATAGCTGTTTCTTTTGGATTTTTCCCATTTGGGTATTTTCTATGCTACATTTGCTTACCTGAACACCATTATATAGTGCTACGCGTAGGGACCATCTTCAATAAAGCAGTCTGGTCCAAACCTACTTCAGTCTCTTGCTCCGTTTGTTCCCCTGTGTACCTGCAAGAGTTACGCTCCTCCTTTGTTTCTCTTCTGGGAATATAGGCATGTCATCGTAACATAATAAATGACGGAAGATAAAGACCAGTATGGTCCATCTAGTCTGCCCAGCAATATGGCAGGAGTAGGTGCACCCCTTCCCATGTCTTTTAGGGAGTAGGTGCACCCCTACCAATGTCTTTGTTTAGGGGTGCAGCCACCAGGAGCAGAGGCACCCCTCCCCATGTCTTCACCCCTCCCCATATCTTTGTTTAGGGGTGAACCCACCGCTCCTCCCCCCATCGCTTCATGTAGGACACCCCTATTTGTTGAGAAATTAGATGGTTCAGTTTATTTTGATTTAATCTTGTTGCTGTAAAGTGATCCACTGTATCTGTCCCAGGCCACTTTGAATTCCATCACTGTGTTTGCCCCCACCACCTCCATCGGGAAGGCATTCCAAGCATCCACCACCCTTTCAGTGAAAAAGTATTTCCTGACATTGCCTTTCAATTTACCAGCTTGCAGCTTCATGTCATGCCTTCTAGTTTTACAGCTTCCCCATCTCTGGAAGAGGTTTGTTTGTTCATTATTTCTCTAAGTATTTAAAGGTCTGAATCATATCTCCCCTATCCCTCCTCTCCTCCAAAGTGTACATATTTAGGTCTTCAAGTCTCTTCTCATAAGGCTTTTGGTGCAGGCTCGAAATCATTTTGGTCGCCTTCCTCTGAACAGCTTCCATTCTTTTTACATCCTTTGCAAGATACGGTCTCCAAAACTGAACACAGTATTCCAAGTGAGGCCTCACCAGAGACTTATACAGTGGCACTAGTACCCCTTCCTTTCTGATAGTAATTCCTCTTCGAATGCAGCCCAACATCCTCCTGGCTTTTGCCACCGCCTTGTCGCATTGTTTTGCCACCTTGAGATCTACAGAAATAATCACACCGAGGTCTTTCTCCTGCTCCGTGCGCACCAACCTCTCGCCCCCTATCGTGTACATTTCCCTTGGATTTCTGCTACCCAAGTGCATGACGCTGCACTTCTTCACATTAAATCTTAATTGCCAAGCATTAGACCATTCTTCTAGCTTTTGTAGATCTTTCCTCATGTTAAGCACTCCCACGGGGGAGTCCACTCTGTTGCAAATTTTTGTGTCATCTGCAAAAAGACAGACCTTTCCATTCAGTCCTTCAGCAATATCACTCACAAATACATTGAACAGTGCCGGGCCTAGGACCCCGAACCCTGAGGCACCCCGCTAATCACCTTCCTTTCATCCGAGTGAGCTCCATTTACCATCATCTTCTGTTGTCTGTCAGTCAACCAATTTCTGATCCAGTTTACCACCTTGGAACCCATCCCCAAACTACTGAGTTTATTTATCATGCGATTCATTAAACAATGTTTCTGTAATGGCCACAATGTCCAAGTCCTTTTCCACCATTAGGACTTCCAGGTCCGGAAGTTTGTTGGCTAAGCTTCGAGCATTTGTGCTCATTGCTTTCCAGCATTTAACTGGCTTGTGTGTATTTTGCATTGATTTTATTCTACCCACTTCTTCCCAGTTGCTTTTGATGTGTGGTTTAAAAGTGTGGTTGTGGGGGAGGAAGTGACGTCACCCGGGTGATGGCAGCTTAAAGCTTGAGCTCCCATCGTGGCGCTGAAAAGTTAGGCGAAAAAGTGCTTATTTTACCCCATCTCGGTAACCCAAGGGGTGTTGGTCGAGAGCGGTCAGGGCAAGGATGTCCGTAAGGAAAAAGCTGGCCAAATTTAAATCCCCCTACACGGAGAACCGAGGGTCGAAAGCTGGGGAGCCGCCGGAGCACATGGCATCGGGTGATGAGTCCGAGGATGAAATAGAAAGAGGGGACGAAGGCTGCACTAGAGGCGACATGTGGGGCTGGATGCGCTCATTAAAGAGAGAGCTGGTAGTCATGAGGGGAGATATGAAGGAAGCTATGGCGAGCATCCGCAAAGACGTCCGAGACCTCGGCCATCGGGTTGAGGCGCTGGAAGAGCGTGCAGATCAGCAGGCGGAGAAGGATTCGGCAGCGGAGGCCTGGCTACAGAGCCTACGGGACGATCATCTGCTTTTGAAAGATAAAGTGGAGGACCTCGAGAACAGGTCCCGGCGCAACAACTTGCGCCTGCGGGGCCTTCCCGAGACAGAGGAATTCGGGGATGCCCTAGCAGTGGTTCGCAGGGTATGTGCAGCCCTGCTGCAGAGCGGAGATACGGCAGACGAATCGACGGACATTGGAGTTGAGAGGGCGCATCGGGCCTTGAGCCCGGCGAGAGGGGGACAGCCGCGGGACATAGTGGCGTGTTTATCCTCTTTCGCAGTCAAGGAAAAGGTGGTACGAGCAGCCATGGTGCGGAAGAACTTCACATGGTCAGGCCATAAAGTTGAAATATACCAGGACTAAGATTGAGGCCTGGAAGATTTTGAAACAAGAGGGTGCTCCGCGTCTGCCAGCTGAGGTGGGAGAGATGGAGAAGGAGAGCCCCCGTGGGGGGCACCCTGGATGGGAGCGGGTCCCCGTGAAGGGGCAGAGACTTCAGCGGAAGAACAACGTGGAGCCCCGAAGTGAGGGGACGACTGCGGCTGCCTCGGGGACAGGCTGAAGCCCACGAGGGGCCTGAGAGGCACGAGAGTCGGGGCAGATGGCGGCTTTGATAGCAGCCGTGATCACAGGACATTCGGGAACTTTGGGGCAGCTTTGTATTGTTTTGTTTATAAGGACCTGGGGCGGGGGGAGAGATGAGGGCCCAGTGGGTGCAAAGAGGCCCGGGCCGGTGAATGGGCACAGGGGAGTATAACTGATAAGGGGCCAGAGCGAAAGTAAAGGGGGGGGGGGCGAGGGTGCTTGAAATAAATAGTCTGTTCGGGTTTGGGAAGGGCCGCCTCGGCTGTAGATTACTGTGGGGGGCGGACCGGACCAGCACCCGGGAGAGGTCCTACCCATGCGTGGTACATTCTCGGGCCCCTAACCTGGGGTAAATTGAGGGGGGTATACCCTATACGGGGGTTAACCCCTCAACGGCATAGTATGATATAGCTGTCGGAGTTGGTGGGGCATAGGGTCTGTACCCCCCCCTGGCATAGTATCTGAGGCCTACGAGATTTCCCGGGCCCTCTGGTCTGGTATGGGTCAGGAGTGCACCCCAGGAGGTTAGGGGAAGACTAAGGTTGCCTTCCCGGTTTATGTTAGGCTGTTTTAATGTTATGTTTGTTCTTGTTAAACTCATGCAAAACTGTTATATATATGATGCTGAGTTCTTATTGTTGCAAATGTTCTATGGTTAGGAGAGTGCACTTGCTCATCTATAGCAGCTCAGGGGCGTGAAATTAAGCATGCAAAGAGGGGTTTGGCTTTGCAGGGGGCCCACGGGCGAAAGTGGTAGGGGGGAATGTGCAGGAAATCCGGGAGGGGGGGAGATGGAGCGCTCAAGGGGGGGGTCACATCCTCAGAGGCTTGCGGAAGGGAGTTCCGCATGGTGGGGAGGGGGGAGGGGGTGGGGAGAGGGGGGGAGAAGGGGAGGGGGAGGGGGAAGAGGCCTGGGCAGTATACCGTAGGGGGCGGGGGGAGCATTATGGGTCAGTATGGCTTCTGGTTTGAAAGTAGGTAGCCTGAATGTGCGGGGTTTGAACACACCCCAGAAGAGAAAATTGTTGTGGGGGGAGTTGCGGAGGCAAAAATGGCAGGTGGCTTTTATTCAAGAAACCCATCTGCGAGCGAGGGATGAGAGGTTGATGGGATCAGGGCACTACCGGGGATTCTTCGCGGCGGAGGAAGGGGGTAGGAGGAAGGCGGGGGTAGCAGTCTTTATTAGAAATGATGTCCCATTTGTATCTAGCAAGGTGTTGCGTAAACCGGATGGCAGGGCGGTGGGGGTAGTGGGGGAATTAGGAGGGGAGCTGGTAACTTTCTTGTCTGTGTATGGGCCGAATGTGCTGCAAAAGGGGTTCTGGGAGGGTTTGGGTAGCTGGCTAGAGGGAGAGGTGCAGGGGAAGCTCTTGGTGGGAGGGGACTGCAATATAGCCCTCGACGGGAGGGATGGGGAGAGGCTGGGGCAGGGGAGAGAGAGGAGACCATTGCAGACTTGGATGAAGGCGTGGGGGTTGGAGGATCTATGGAGTCTAGCACACCCTATGGATCGAGATTACACCTTTTATTCTCCAGTGCATGATTCGTATAGCAGAATTGATTACTTGATGGGCGATGACTATTGGAGGGAGGCGTTGGACCAGGTGGACATAGGGGTGGTCACTTGGTCCGATCATGCCCTGGTAGGAGCGAGGTTTGGGCAGCCAGGGGAAAAGGGGAAACGGACATTTTGAAGATTGAATGAATTTTTATTGCAGGGTCAGGGGGTGGTGCAGCGGCTAAAGGGGGTGGTGACGGAGTACATGGCGTTGAACGATAATGGGGAGGTTTCAACGGGGGGACTGTGGGATGGACTGAAGGCGGTGGTAAGGGGACACCTGGTCCAGATAGGGGCGCAAAGGAAGAGGAGTAGGGAACAGGAGGAGGGTCGATTACAGGGGCTTCTCGATGGGCTGGAGAAGGCCCACAAAGAACACGGGGGAGCGAAATTGCGAGGGAACGTGGAGGAGACTCGAAGGCAATTAAATGCTCTTCAGCTGGAGCGGATATCCTTTCAATTAGAGAGAGTGGGTCAGAGATACTATGAGTTTGATAATAAGGCGGGTAGGCTCCTGTGCCACAAATTAAAGGCACGAAGGCAGCGGCACGCCGTGGTAAAAATTAAGGGGGAACGGGACAAGATGCTGTATAAAAGTGCGGAAATCAGGGAAAGGTTTCGGGAGTATTACCGTGGCTTGTATTCCGCGGACCCTCCCTCAGAGGGGGAGGCCCTTAGGGAATATCTAGGGAACGGAGGGGAGGGGAGCACTCGGGTGGGGGCCTTAGAGAGGGAGGACTTGGAGGCCGATATCGGGCTTGATGAGGTGAAGGAGGCAATTCGGCGGCTGGTCCCGGGGAAGGCTCCGGGCATTGACGGGTTCACAGGTCTGTTTTACAAGAAGCTGGTGGAGGAGGTGGGCCCCATCTTGTCTAGGGTCTTTAATGCGGTCTTTCAGGGGGAGGAGTTGCCGAAGACTATGCACCAGGCGGCCACAGTGGTGTTACCTAAACCAGGCAAGGACCCAGCGGTGTGTAGTTCTTACCGCCCTATATCGCTGTTAAATATAGATGTTAAGATAATGGCAAAGATTTTGGCCATGCGACTGGGGCCTCTTATGCCGGGTCTTGTTCACCCGGACCAATCAGGGTTTATTATTGGTCGGCAAGCGGCTGATGGGATACGTCGGGTATTGCAGCTGGGGTGGTTGGCTCGGAAGGAGGCACAATAGGCCATGTTCTTATCTATCGACGCGGAGAAGGCGTTTGATAGAGTGAGCTTTGCCTTCCTTCAGGCGGTATTGGAACATATAGGGTTGGGCCCGAAATTTTGGGCGTGGATTCAGGCTTTGTATACCTCGCCCGCAGCGACGGTGTGTGTGAATGGGGGGTACTCCGAGTTTTTTCCACTGGGGCGGGGCACCCGGAAGGGTTGCCCCTTGTCGCCGCTCCTTTTCGCTGGATTATTTGAAAAATTGATAGGCCTCGACTAGGGGGGGGGAGGGGGAGGTGGCTGGGGGGTGGTTGGGGGGGGATATATTGCTACAGCTAGGTAGGGAGGTTTGAGGGGGTCCTAGGGAGGTAGAGGGGGTTTATGAGCGGAGAGATACCTCTGTGCCTCTCCGTACTCTGAATAGCTGGGCCCATGGGAGGGGAGGGGTATATGCCCGTCCAGGATTAAAGGTGCCAGGATGTGTATGTTTAAACGGAAGATCCGGAACTGATATTTTGAACGGTGGTTGCAACCACCCGGTTGATGTATTCTGTATTACAGTTGCATGTCAATAAAAATTTAAATATGAAAAAAAAAAAAGTGTGGTTGTTTCTGCTGTTCTGCTTTTGCAGGGGGTGACGTCCAGAACTTGACCGTCCCCATCCGTCACCCCCTTCTAGTTTAAATGCAAATCGACATACTGCCTGAATTTTTCACATAGGATTCTTTTCCCTGCGACAGAGAGGTGTAGTCCGTCAGCACAGTATAGTTTCTTGTTGGTCCATGTGTTTTCCCAGTCGCCAATAAATCTGAATCCTTCTCGTTTGCACCAGGTCTGGAGCCATGTATGAAAGCAGTTAATGCGATTTAGCCTTTTTGCCCTCTTACCTAGAACAGGTAGAACTTCTGAGAATGCAACAGTGTTAACAATGGGCTTGAGTTTTTCTCCCAGAGATTGGAAGTCCTTTTGGACTGTAGAGGTACTATTTCTAGCCAGGTCATTTGTACCCAAGTGGATGACAACATCAAGTTTGGAGTGTTTGCTTTCTGCGCTAAGTACATCAATAATTTGGTTTGTATTCCTGCCGGCCGAGGAGCCTGGGAGGCATTTGACTATCTTCTCTCCTTTGAACTGTGTTCCCAAGTTGGTGTCTCTAATGATGGAATCTCCAAGTAGTAGTAGTTTTTTGTTTTGTGAGTTTTTCTTCATATTTGGTGCTTTAGCAGGAGATTGGGCATTGACTGACTCCTCTAAGGGCCGTTCAGTTTCTTTGGATTGGGCATCCTCATTAACTAAGGCAAAGAATGCATTGTGCAGGGATATCTCTTGATGTATAGGATGTTTCTGTGTCACAGGTCGCAATCTACCCGAACCCATTGTGATCCATTTGTTCCTGGTGTGTTTGACTCTTTGTGGGACCAGTGTTGGACTTTGTTCAGTCTGTATCCTAGAAGAGGTGCGCTTCATTGCAGCCAGTTCTTCCCTCAGTAGAGACACTTCTTTATGCATGGCATCTAGGGCTTCCCTTAGTAGAGTCAATTCGTTATGCATGGCAGATGACCTTCGGCACATAGGACATGCTCTTAGGCGCCAAATGATTCGTCTTGGAATGAAAGTACCACAGGTATTGCACTGAATACAAGACATGCTGGTTAAGAGAATGTTTGCGTATCCCAAGCTATTGGCCACTATATAGGCAATGCAGCCCCAGGGGTGGGTGGGGTGAGGGGTAGGGTGGGCAGGAACCAAAGTGTCCCTGCCCCAGTAGGCTTATATCTTATGTCCGATGCTATTTCAGAACATCCTAGTGTATCTCTCACCACATAGATATCTCAGCCTTCCATTTTTCAAACAGAGATGTGCTGCGGCTTGACAGGAAGAATGACCCTCTATTTACTGACATGCCTTTTTTTGAAGGATTGACAATGATTGGGGAAGTAAGAGGGCATTATCCTCTTCACTGTACAGTTGTTAGGTTGCCAAAATGAGCACTTTTCGGATAGCTATTCATATCTAGCAGCAAGTATAAACATGGATGTGAGGCACCATTCTAAAATCGGGGACACATATTTTTTTCAAGCGCCTTGGATATGCCTCTGCCACACCCCCCATGCGGCTTAGACATGATGGCACCTCACACGCATACTTTTGGAGCTTTCTAAAATGGCTCTTGAGACGTGGCTGTGATTGGAACATCTGAAAGGGCTTTTTCAGAGTGCAAATCATGAATAGAGCTTCTAAAATTATCCCATAAGCTATATGCATAATGGTCGAATATCAGCTGTTATACATATAAATTATATGTATGGTGAGTAGCAACCCTGGAATATTCTGACCACATCTCTTTTGCTTGATGAATAATGGTGGTGAATTTTTTTTTATAAAGGCAAGTGTATGTGTCTTGCCACACCAAACATAAGTGCCTTTTGAAAACTGCCCTTGTCATTTTTAACATTGTACCATGTAGAGGTTGTGTTAACTTTTGTTCACTAAGGGATTCACTGAAAGTTTTATAATTTGACATTTGAAAACAGCTGTACATCTCCAAAGGGTTAGCTGCAGTACCTACATTCCACATTTTCTGCCATGCATTTAGCATGCAGTTGCTCGGTGTTCACTGCATGGGAGCCCTCTCAAAAGGTTTGGGAATGCCACCAATAGTTACTGCAGAGATTTTGTACCTAACAAGGGTAGTTTTATAAAGCCTGCCTAGTTAACACATGTTTTTCACATGCATGTGTCAAGCCTATTTTATAAAGAAAAGTAGATGACTTTTTAGAATACTGGTGTAAGTGGTCAGATACATACTCTGATCTATCACACTTGCATAAATTATTATATTTTATAATTTTCATGTGTGCTTGAGCACTCTGTGCATATGCACTCTCACAGTGAAAGTACATGTCATCGGCCTGATGCTCATCCTTTTAGAATAACGACTGCTTCAGTTATGAGCGGGACATGCCCATTTTCATGCATGAGTGACATGTAGCTTTAGGCTGCTCCTTGTAAAATTACCCTCTGTGTCTTAAATTTTTCAGTTAGTGCAGATTAACCTTTTTTGGACCAGCGTATGTTTTACATACATAAGGTTTCCATACTTACTACTCAACTGTTTACTAATTAATGGTTATAAATTCAATGGCACTATGTTTAGCTATTATCGTTATGTCAAAAAGAGTTATGTACAGATTTTTTATCTGAGATCTAGTTAGTTTAATAGGTATTCGAAGTTTGCTGATTTTGACGGTACTGGCGGCTCAACTTAAAAAGATCACAAAAAATAGTAAGTAGCTTATAATGCTGTAATAGCTACTATTTTGCAAATAAAAGTATTTGTAGACTTTAGAAAATAGGTTTAGATAACTGTAAGTTACTTAGGGGCTTGTTTACAAAGCCGCGGTAGCAGTTTGCGATCGTTATCTGAGCCACGGCCCCATTGAAATCAATGTATGTTTACGTCAATGAATATTGGAACTGAATCCTATCTTTTCTGAAGACGGACAATATACTATATTGGACCAGTGTATGAAAAACATACACTATGTGAAACTTCTATTTTCTGCAAAGTTTTAATATTTTTATTATTGCCGGTATTTCATAGTTGTTTGAGTGTAACAAATCTAATAAATCATCCAGAACAGAGAGAGAATATGTGAGCTGTCCAAAACGGGTTAATTGCAAAACCATAGTACATTTTAGTAAATAAAGATCTAAGTATTTGCTACATCATCATGGCCTGGATAGTACTTGGATGGGAGACCACTTTGAAATAACAGTGCTGTAGACTTATTGCACAGAAAAAAGGCCTGACCATCTACAGTACTTCCAGTTGCACCTTGCTAACCAAACCCAGGATAGAGACAACTATCCAAAGGGCCTCCAGGAGTCTGCATTGATTGAAGGGCACTTAAGAACAACTACAACACAAGGCACTTCTCTCATTCTCTCCCTTCAGATTAATTCTAGACCCCATAGTTATTCTTGTTTATGGAAGAAGGTCTGTGGACTGCAACCTTCAGCCTCAGTCACCTTCTCTGGTGGAGAGCCAAAAGAATATAAGTGAAAATAACAGGGAAGTTTCTGGGCTCCTCTGCTATGTAGAAACAATTCTCCCTACAAGAAACCTCTCTTTGTGAGTTACTGTAAAATCACTACACTCCATTCATGATCTTACTTGTAAGTGTCTGTGGAAACACTTGTGTGAAGACTAAGAGATAGTGGACATTTTAAGACTTTTTATACTCATATAGGGAAATGCTTTATCTTGCTTTGTGTAATGAGGACTGACTGAGAACTAGCATAATTTATAATTATTTTTATTTATTTATTTTATTTAAAACTTTCTTATATACCGCCTCTTCCATAGATCAAAGGCGGTTTACATATAACAAGTGTAACAAGAACAGGTTTTACATAGAACAGATTTTTAAATTATTTACAAATCAACTTTTAAATAAAAAGCGGTTTACATATAACAAGTGTAACATGAACAGGTTTTACATAGAACAGATTTTTTAAATTATTTACAAATCAACTTTTAAATCAACAGTTTTTAATTATTGACATTCAACATGATTGTGAGTAACTATATTATTAATTGTAAACATCTATATACAGGAGTAGTAGAGTAGGTAGCTTAGGTAGACATTTGTTGGATTCAATCATCAACGTTGAGGTTACGGTGTGATCGTCTGCATTTAAGGTGGGTTGTGATCTGTATTGTGTTTGAGAAGTGTTCTGTGAATAAGTGGGTTTTAGTTCTCATCCTGAATAGATGGAGGTCTTTTATCATTCGGAGATTTAAAGGTAATTTGTTCCATATGGCGGGTGCAGCATATGAGAATGCTCTGGAGCTCGTGGTGGTTTTTTTTGTTTTACGGATAGTGTTTTGTATGGCTAACGAGTATGTTGCATTTTGTCTTCGTGTTCTGTTGTTCTGGTGGGGCTTGCAATAGGGTGGTTAGATGAGATGGAGAGATGTCATTGATGAGTTTAAATGTGGTTATGATTATTTGTATGTTATTCTGCTATTTATGGGGAGCAGTGCAATTCAAATAAGATGGAGTTATGTGGTCGGTCAGGCGAGCTTTCGTTGTTACGCGAGCGCAGATATTTTGGGCTCTTTGGAGGAGGTTAGTGTTTGCTAGTGGTAGACCGTTTAGGAGACTGTTACAATAGTCGAAGTGGGGAGTGATGAGTGCACTGATGACCGATCTGAAATCGTGGGAGTCTAGGAGTGGTCTTAGGTGTTGTATGGTTTTTAGCTTGAAGAATATTGTCTTAACTGTTTGCTTTATGTGAGGGATCATACTGAGGGTATGGTCTAGAATTATTCCTAAGTATTTCACCTCTTTCTTGATTGGGATTGTTGTGTTGTTTATTGTGATGGTTTCCGGGAAGGTTGCGTTTAGTTTTCCTTGCTACAAACATTGCTTCCGTTTTTTTCAGGTTGATTTTGAGGTGGTTTTTCTCAAGCCAGGTGTCTGTCTCTTTGATACATTCAGACATATTCTGGTATGTGGGGTTGTTTGTGTTAATTGGGAGGGTGAGCATGATGTCGTCAGCGTAGATATAATGGCTAACTTTGTATTTTTTGAATATACTTGTGATAGGTTGGAGGTAAATTTTGAAGAGGAGTGCTGAGAGAGCTGAGCCTTGGGGTATGCCTTGGTCTTGTGTGAAGGGTTCTGATGTGTTTTGGCCTAGTTGAATGCGTATTACTCGGTGGGTTATATATGAGATGAACCATTGGAGGATTGTCCCGCTAATTCCTATATCTTGGAGTCTGTTTAATTAGTGTATTGTGGTTGACACTGTCAAAAGCGGCTGATATGTCTATGAAATCAGGAGGAATCCTTGATTGTTATCGTCTGTGCCTTTAATGAGGTTATCTAACAGTGTTATTAGTAGGGTTTCTACCCCGTGAGATGGGCGGAATCCAAATTGGTGGGAGTCAAGGGGGGCATGAGAGTCAATATGGTCCTGGAGTTGAAGTTGTATGATTTTTTCAATTATTTGGCTACGAATGGTATGCTGGCTATAGGCCTATATGAGTTTGGATCCTTTGGGTCTAATTGTTGTTTTTTAAGATGGGTCGTATGGAGGTGAGTTTTAGGGGATCGGGCATTAAGCCTGGGCAAGGGATTGGTTTACTATCGGTTGGATATGTACAGCGAGTTCAGTTTTTTGAGGCTTTTATCCATGAAACTGGCATGGGTCAAGGGGGGATGTTGTAGTATTGATCATTGTTATGACATTGAGGAGGTGTTTTTGGTCAATTTCGTGGAAGGTTGGTCCATTTAATGGTTGTTTTGGGTGTGAGGCAGAGTTATAGTTTGGATGCTCGTTCTGTTTTTAGCTTCTCAGCAAAGTGTGTAGCTAGGGTTTGTACTTTTATGTCTAGGTGATCAGTTCATGTGTTGGGTTTGGTAAGGGATTTTACGATATTGAATAGTTCTCTTGGGGCGGTTGATCGCCATATTTATCACTTTAGAGTGGTAGTCTTTTTTTTAGCTTTGTTGATTGTGTTTTTTGTATATATGAGTAGTGAGAGATATTGGGGCTTTGTTGTCTTCAGACTTTACTTTTCTCCAAATTTTCTCTGTTTTCTCAATTGTTTTCTTAGAGTCGAGAGATTTTAGTAAACCATTTTTCAGATCTTTTTGGAGGTTGTTTTTGTGTGAGCTGGGTGGGGGTTGCTGCGCTTTTTATAGTTGAGTTCCATTGGTCTGTTAATTCATTGACGTTGGTTGTGTATGTTGAGAGTTTAGGTATTACTTCAATTATTTCTAATTGTTATTGCTCTAAACTTTCATGAAGGATTTGTTGTGTTTTTTTTTTTTTTTAAGTGGAATGGGCTTTATTTTTGCACCTTTCTGTAAAAGAGCAGAAAGGGTTTTTGACAGTATGGACCTTACCACTGTGATTTTATGAGAGCTAAGGGACGGTAACTTGCTTTTCCTTTTTATTTTTTAAAATAAGAATAAAGTTGAAATAGTCATGATTCTCTGTGAACAAGCAGGAAATAAGCCCTCACGCATGGGTGACATCATCTAATGGAGCACGCATGGGAATGTTCCCCAGCTACTATTAAGTATTTGGGAGCTTCTTTTGTGCATACACGCCATCTTCCCACCTGCCGTGGCAGCCCTATTTTAAATCAGTCTTTATTTTTCTCCTGAGGCCAATGGCCAGGTCTTTACTAGCTCTCACCAGTTAGTAAATTCTACCCCTTCTTGGGGACTTTGCTGCCTCCTGGTTGTATCTGGAACATTTTCCCACCTGCTCGTTGGGTTTCTTATTTTCTTTCCTCACTTTAGTCAGTTTTCTTTGGCCGTTTCAAGTTTCTTTTCTTTTTCACGACACCTCTGCCCCCTTAGGCACCAATGCTCTGGCCAAGGATACTTTCATTTTTTAACACTCGAGTCATTTTATTTTGCTGAAGCTATTTTTCCGGCCGATATGTCCCAAGAACTTGCAAGCGGGTTTAAAAAGTGTTTTCAGTGCTCAAGGACCTTATCTACCACGGATACTCATAACTGGTGTCTTCAGTACCTGGGCTCTCTTATTGTAATTTGTGTTTACAGATGACAAAAAGAGGAATCAAAGGTCGAGAGAAGCAGTGTGGATCACATTTTGGCACTCATAAGTCCGATCTATTGGCATTGGCAGCACCGGTCTCTATGGCATCTAAGGCTGCATTAGACACTGGCAGTGCATCAACATCGACGAATTGTCGAGCCCACTTGGAGCCGAGCAACCATAGTGCTCTGGAACATCGGCCATCAGTTGATGTCTGCCTAAAGCTGAAAGATGATTCAGCTTTGTCTTCATAGACAACGCAGTCAGACTGATTGTGCTGAGCATTGAGCGGAGACGCCGGTTCATCAATGTTGAAGCCCTTTGAGGCACGGCATAGAGAGTGATGAGGGTCTACAAGAGCTCCACTCTAAGCTGCCCCAAAGAGAGGAGAGCTCATCCTCCAAGGCATCAGAGGGGCAG
Organism: Ichthyophis bannanicus; assembly: GCA_033557465.1. Lineage (NCBI taxonomy): Eukaryota > Metazoa > Chordata > Amphibia > Gymnophiona > Ichthyophiidae > Ichthyophis > Ichthyophis bannanicus. The sequence continues at coordinate 500,152,707 of CM066035.1, forward strand.
CGACAGCCTACTGGATGCTTAGACCAAGTTACCGATACCCCTTTACAGATTCTGGGAACATTGGCCGATGTTGCTGAGGCCCTGCAGCCTTCAGAGATGTCAGCCATGGAGAAGCATCTTCTGAGGGCTCTGGAGAAACAGATCATGATGCTGTTTGCCATACTGCATGTCCATGCCTCGTTGTCTGCTGCATCGACATTGGCACCCATCCTTGAAATGCATGGCTTGGTTGGGAATGGCATTAACATCAGGGCATCAGACAGCCCTGACACTGGAACCTGCCTGGCCGATCTCACTCTAGTGTATCGGGGTCTGATGCTTCCTCAAAATAGAAGAACAGCGGTGCATTGTTGCTCCTGAAGGAGCTCCCGATCTCCAAGAGCCAGGAGAGAGATCCAGACAGAGACTCAGAAGTACTTCGACTTCCTCAGAAGGCCGGGTCACCAATGTCCAATCCAGGGACATGTCGGAGGAGAGGTCTCCAGGGCTTCCATCAGACTCTTCTACTCATGAATGACACAAGTCACCTCCTGAGGATATGAACTTCCAAGATTTTGTAAGGGATATGGCCAAGGCCATACCATTTTCCTTAGAGACTGAGTATGAGCCCAAGGCAGAAGAATTGGAGATCCTTTAGTACTCTTTGGCCCTTAAGGAAGTGGTGACAGTCCCCATGCACTGCATCCTTCAGAGGATGCAGATGATAATGTGGGAGAATTCCCTCACTGTACTTCCATTTAGTAGAAGGCTTGACTCCATGTATAGTTCAGAAGGCTCCCAGATTCGAAAATCCGTAGCTTCCTCTCATTCCTTGGTGGTCAAGTCCACCCTTAAGAGGGTCAGAAGTTCCAAGACTCACTCCTTGGCACTCCCAGAGAGGGACGCCCACAAAACCCCAACTTTAAAACATTTGCACTGGCTCCCAATCCATCAAAGATGTAATTCAAATCACTCACCATCATCTTTAAGATAATTTACCAACTGGCATCAATCACCCTACAACCAATGATTGTGAAAGATCCAGAAACAAGAAAACTACGAGCGTCTACTTAAAACCTTTTGCTCATACAAAAGGTGAAAACTAAAGCAAAACAGCTAACATTCAACAGTGTGCCCTCCATCTATGTACCATCGCTTTAGTACTTGTTACCGGATACCATAAGAGCCACCACTGACCTACAAAATTTTTGCAAAGCCATAGACACTCCTATTCTCGGAGCACCATGTCAACATTATTTGATCAACACTCTCTAGCCCCACCTTACACCCTTAGACTCTACCACATACCCTCCCATTACCCCTTCTAGCCCTACCTTATACCTTCAGTCCCCACCACATACCCTCCCCCCCCCATTACCCCTTGGACCTAACCTAAAAGGACTAATGCTCCACTGACTGATACTACTATATAATAGTTCACCCAAGTTCATAATATGTTTAATGTATACCCTTCCGAGTTAATCCCCCTGATTATTGTAAACCACCCTGAATGGAAGATAGGGCAGTATATAAAACCTGTTAAATAAATAAATAAAAATTAAAAAAAATATATTGGACTTTCTTGGGAGAAGGTTTTTTCAGAGTTTCATGCTTATGGCCCGCATGGCATCTTACCAGTTCTACTTGGGCATGTTTCTAAAGGACATCATGTGTGGCCTAGGTAATCTGTTCCAGTATCTCCCTCCAGAGAAACTGGAACAGAATCATTCCCTAGTGGGTCTCAGCAAGGATTGCTCGACGTTCATGGTCCAGTTGACCTATGATATCTTCAAAATGGCATGGAGAGCTTCTGGCATTGGTACTGGCGCCCAGTCCTCCAACCTAGAACAGTGCAGGGTAAGCTTGCTGACATGCTGTGCCGTGGGGACAATCTCTTTGGAGAACAAGTTGAAGAGAAGACTGGCTTCATTGAAAAGCAGCACATCATCCTTCAAAATCTCTCAAGGCGAATGTCCTAGCCAGCCTCCTATCATAGGAGGTACTAAGGTGACTCCCAGAGAAAGGCTTATTACTCTCGCAGGAGTAGGTACTTTCTTCGGCCCCAAACGTCCCACCAAAATAAGCTCCTTAACCACAATCACGGCATCAGACATCCCAGCCTGCTCCTCAGCCAAGCCTGGGGTGGGGTTTTGATTGGTTTCAGCAGAGCATACCTACTCTACCGGTAACCCAAATGGAAAACACTCCATTTGGAGGGAGGCTCACTCTTTTTGCTCAAAGGTGGCCTTTCATAACCTTGGACGCATGGGTTTTACAAATTGTTCAGAGTGGTTACAAATTGCATCTATTCGACATTCCTCCAAATTGCCCCCCGAGGGCTCATTCTATCGACCCTCTGCATCTGGAATTGCTTCAGAGAGAAATCACTGCCCTTTTGGCAGATCTTGCCATTGAGCTTGTGCCATCAGAGCAAAGAGGATGAGGGTTTTATTCTAGGAATTTCTTGATCCCCAAGGAAATGGAGGGTGAGGGGGGATACTGTCCCATTCTAGACCTAAGAAATCTGAACACATAACTGGTCAGAGAAAAGTTCAGAATGATTTCTCTGGGCACCCTACTCCCTTATCTGCAAAAAGGAACTTGGCTATGCTCCCTGGATCTGAAGGATGCTTATACCACATACAGATACTTCCTGTGAGTGGGATGTATCTCAGATTCGTCCTGGGGGGACAGCACTTCATATATGGAATTCTGCCCTTGACCTAGCCTCAGCACCCTGCATCTTCACAAAATGCCTTACAGTAGTAGCAACTTACGTTCAGACACTGGGAGTGTTTGTCTTGGACGATTGGCTAATCAAGAGTATCACTCTGAAAGAGTTCAAGAATCATCATAGGTGCTGGAGCTACTAGGTTTCATCATAAATTACCCGAAATCCCACCTTCAGCCCTCCCAACAATTGGAATTCATTGGATCCCTGCTCGACATGACTCAGAAAAGAGCCTTCTTCCAGCATGACAGACTTCACAGATTGACAGTGCTAGTGCGGGAGACTCAATTGAATCAGCAGGTAACAGTTCGCAGGATGTTAACTGTACTAGGTCACATGGTCTCTACAGTGCATGTAACACCCTGGGCACATTTTCACATGAGACACACTCAGTGGACCCAGGCCACAGGATGACTAGGGGATCATCTGTAATTCACCAGTCCACTCATTCAGTCTTTACAATGGTGGACAATCCACCACAATTTGCTCAATGGTCTCTCTTTCCAAACTGCTCCACCACAGAAAATTTTGATAACGGATACATTTAAATTAGGTTGGGGAGCTCACCTTGATGGGTTTCGCAACTAGGGCAATTGGTCCTTCGAAGAAAGTCTCCACCAGATCAGTTTCTTGGAACTACGAGCAATGACAAATGCTCTAAGGGCTTTCAGAGATCGATTAGCCAAACAAATTGTCCTGATTCAAGACAATCAAGTAGCAATGTTCTACACCAACAAGCAGGGAGGAACGGGCTTGTACCTCCTGTGTTGGGAAATAGTCAGGTTGTAGAAATATGCCATTGCTCACGCGATGGATTTGAGAATCACATACCTACCAGGCGAACAGAACATTGGCAGACAGAATGAGTCATTCTCCAACCATATGAATGGACACTGGACAGGGAGATTGCTACTCGCATCTTTCGAGAGTGGGGCACCCCCTCGATAGATCTGTTCTCAGAATGCCCATGGACCAGTTCTGCTCCAGAGCAAGATCACACAGCAGACTAGCATCAGATGCTTTCTTCCTAAATTAGGGGGGGGGGAGTCTTCTGTATGCATATCCTCCAATCCTGCTCATTTCAAAGACCTTCCTGAAGCTCAAAACAAACAGAGACACAATGATTCTCATCGCTCCTACTGGCCCAGACAAGCTTGGTTTCCTCTCCTGTTACAACTCTCTAGTCAGGAACCATTCATGTTAGGCCATGCACCAGATCTGATATCACAAGAGAATGGTATAAAGTGCCATCACATCAAGTCCTTGGCACTCACATTGTGGATGTTGAGAGGTTAATGCTATCCGAGTTCAACCTACTGGCCAGTGTGACCGATGTCCTTTTGGCCTCCTGGAGGGCTTCAACAAGAAAATCCTATTCATGCAAGTGGAAAAGATTTGCTGTCTGGTATGAGGACCAGATCCCTTTGCCTGTCCCACACAAAAACTGCTTGAATATCTTCTACACCTCTCTGAGTCTGGACTTAAGTCCAGCTCTGTTAGGGTTCACTTCAGTGCAATTGGAGTGTACCATAGAGGTGTAGAGGGAAAGCCCATCTCTGTATGGCCTTTCTTTATGTGGGGGTTGCTTCTCTTGAAGCCTCCCTACAAATCTCCTGCATTGTCTTGGGACCTCAGTGTGATTCTTGCGCAGCTGATGAAAGCTCCTTTTGAGCCACTCAATTCCTGCTCTCTGAAGTTTTTGACCTGGAAGGTTTTGTTTTTGGTGGTGGTCACTTCAGCATGCAGGGTGAGTGAGCTTCTGGCTCTCCGTAGTTCACCCACCTTATATCAAATTCCATCATAATAGCGGTCCTTCATTCTCATCCTTAATTCCTTACAAAAGCGGTATCAGATTTCCATCTTAATTAGTCATTTTTCCGCTTTACATTTTGGACTGCAAGCGAGCCTTAGCCTTCTACTTGGAGCAGATAAAAGCCCATACAAAGTCTATCCAGCTTTTTGTTTCTTTTGACCCCAATAAGGTAGAGGTTGCCATCTCCAAACGCTCTTTCAAATTGGCTAGCAGACTGCATCTCTTTCGCTTATGCCCAGGCAGGCCTGAGCCTTGGAAACCATGTCATGGCTCGCAATGTCAGAGCCATGGCAGCGTCGTCGGACAACTTGCGCTCGGTCTCCATGGAAGAGATTTGCAAAGCTGCAATGTGGTCTTCAATCCACACATTCACATCTCACTACTGTGGAAGGGGATTCCCAACGCAGCAGCAACTTTGGCCACTCAGTACTACAGAATCTTTTTGAGGATTAGAATCCAACTCCATCCCCCCTAGGTCCATTCTTTTTGTTCAGGCTACCAAAAAAAGAAAAAAAAAGAGGAAAAATCTATATGTGTGTGTATAGGTATATGCATGTATGTATGTATGTATATATCTATGTATGTATATATATATGTGTATATAAATACAAAAGGCCTGTGTATATAAATGCAAAAGGCCTGTTGCCAACAAAGAGACAGACCTAGTTGCCCCTGTTGGGTGAAACTTGCATTCTCCTTTTCTTTAAGATAGCCTGTAGCTAAGGAGTCCCATACTTACGGACTTATTTCCTGCTTGTCCACGGAGAAAAGGTAGTTACTCACCTGTTGCAGGTGTTCTCTGTGGACAGCAGGAAAAGTCCTCACAACCGTTCCACCTCCCTGGGGAGTTGTATTCTACTACAGCTATAATATCAGACTGATCTAAAATGGCATCGTGGCTGCAGGCGGGAAGATGGCGCGCAGGCACAGAGGAAGCTCCCAAAAGCTTTGATTAGTAGCTGAGGAGCTTTCCCACGTGGTCTCTTTCGGATGATGTTACCCATATTTGAGGACTTTTTCCTGCTGTCCACAGAAAACACCTGTTACAGCTGAGTAACTACCTTTTCTTTAAACAAGCTTCACTTTGATCAGGTAACATGGTATGTTTTCAATTTATATACTTAGGGGCTTGTTTACAAAGCCGCGGTAGCGGTTTGCGATCGTAATCGGAGCCGCGGCCCCATTGATTTCAATGGGGCCGCGGTTGCGATCGCGATCGCGAACCACTACCGCGGCTTTGTAAACAAGCCCCTTAGTCTGGAACAAATGGCAGCTCTCTAATTAGCAGTCTGATTGTGGTTTTGTAAGAATGCTTTGTTTTGAAATTGTATAAATACTTCAATAGTTAGTGCTGCTCCTTTAAATTTCTTCCATTTCTTCTTGGTTCTTTTAGATTCCACCCTGGACAAGGATTGATACTACACCCACAAATAGGAGATAGACTGGATATTATCTGCCCAAAGGTAGACACCAAAGCATTTGGCCAGTATGAGTATTTTAAGGTCTACATGGTAAATAAGGAGCAGGCAGATAGCTGCACTATTAAAAAGGACAACACACCTTTGCTTAACTGTGCCAAACCAGATCAAGATGTTAAATTTACTATCAAGTTCCAAGAGTTCAGCCCCAACCTTTGGGGTTTGGAGTTCCAAAGAGACAAAGACTATTACATCATATGTAAGTATGCAATTAAGTGTCTGTCTTTTTCATGCAAACCAATTTAATTCCAGCTTTTTGCATATTTTTTCGGTATTATGCTTTCTACATTATGTCATTCTTTCTGCATTTACTATCTTCAATGAATTAGATGTTATGGAAGGACAGACTAGATAGGCCATGTGGTCTTTTTCTGTCGTCATATTTCTATGTTTCTATGTCTCTGTCTAGTTAGATACTAGTGTTGACTGTACAGTTTTGGTGTACAATTTTTTGTTAGTATATAATTCTATATATTACATTGTGTTTAGTCATGTATGTTTGACTCATTAGAAAAAGCAGGAGTTGTTCAAGTAAAGCGTTTCACAAATCTGTTTTTAATTTTCACCTACAGCAAAGGAAAGTCTCTTTCCCCCACACCAAACCCCCTAGAATATGAATTAACGCTACACTATGGGAGATGGGAACTTCTCTTTTTTTTATTTATAATTTTTAAAGCGTTTTACATTCCCAATCTGCGCATCAATACTTGCTAACATCAAAACTTATACACCAAATATAACCTTCAGTATGTTTACATAATATAAGCAGATACACATATCACTATTAACATATAATAAATCTGTATAGGATTATTAGCATTCTTAGTTGCTCTCCATGATATGTTCCTCCAAACCCCCCCCCCTCCCCACTATGGATCGCTGCCGTACTTTCAGCTGTCTCCATATATAAATATTGCGTTTCCCACTTTATATAATTTTGCCAAGTTTTTTTTTTTTTAAATTTAAAGGCTTCAACACAATTACAGAAAAAGAAAATCCACTTTCAAAATATTTACACAATAATGAGGTATAGAGTCATCAATTCAAACGATTGCCATAACACAGCCTTATATATATATATATATACATACATATATATATATATATACAGGGTGGCCCAAAAAAATGAGAACATCTCGCAGCATATAAGTTATTTAAAAAGACAGATTTTTATTTATTTACATTCTGTTATATACCGTGCTATTCTGCATCAGTGTGGTTTACATTGAACAAACAAATTACATTGAACAGGGCATTATAACTTGGAGATAACTATTTTACAGGGAACATGGGCTATGGGAGGGTTAAGTGGCTTGCCCAAGACCACAGGAAGCACCTGTGGGACTAGAATCCCCAGTCCTTCCGGCCCAAGGTTGCTGTCCTCTAGTGGGATTTGAACCCCTGACCTGAAGTACCTTGCCCCAACCACTAGGCCACTCCTCCACTCCTATGTAAATGATTGACAAATTTAAAAAGATGGCGACCGGAAATTGTTGAAATAAAGATGTTATATAGCTAAAAAAGGTAAATAAGTAAATTATTTAAGCTTTTAATTTACGAGATGTTCTCACTTTTTTTGGGCCACCCTGTATATGTATATGTGTGTATATATCTATCGATATATATATTACTTTTTTGTGTTACAGAAAATCCCTTGACAACCCAAATTCCCTACTCATCTACTTCCCTCATCCCTTATTACTCTTTCTTCTCCCCCTCCCCCTCCCTCCTCCCCTTCCCTTTCCTCCCTACCCATCTTTCCGCCCCCCCCACCCCCCGCTGCTACAGAATCAGACAGGTAAAGGGCATCCCCTCCTCATTATATTACGAAGAAAGGGGAGGTAACAAGTCCCCATGTCTAGGCATGGACCTCTTTATATATCTCCAGTTAAATTAGTGATGATACCGGCAATGAGCCATATTTTAACACAAAGGCTTCCCAAATTTGTTCAAATTGGGGTAGACGCATCCTGCCAACCGCCACTCCCCGTTCCATTGTGTTTAGGCCCCACATTCCAGCCAGCAAGACAATGCTGGAGGTGCTACCTGTTTCCAGGCGGTCGCTAATGTCAGCCTAGCTTCGTTCAGACCATGACGAATCAACGCTAATTGGGGGGTGCGGCCTCTAGGGACCTTCTTCCCAAATAGAAAAATACCCAGATCCCAGGGGATAGTCAAACCTATCATTTGTTTCAAACGATATTGAATTCCTCGCCAAAAGCCCTGGATTTGGGGACAGTCACCATACATGGGCCAGGGTTCCCTTCCCACCACATCTCTGCCAACATAATTCTGATGCCCCCAGGAAAGCTCGGGCCACCTGTATAGGCGTCATGTACCACCCATATAATAGCTTATACCTAACTGGTTTCCCTTGCATTAATGGCCACTGAGCTTCTCCAAAGTTAGCTCTCAATCTGCTCCCACTGCTGCCCAGTGTACGAGAGGTATAATTCTTGCATCCACTGTGCTCTATGCTTACCTCCCCAAAGCGTTGTTTCTGCAATTCTGCATACAGAGCCGCTATAAGACCTTTAGTGCTAGTGCGCTCCTCACATAAGCGTTCAACATCCGTCAGATCATGGGCAACTTGCTGTTTAACATCTCATCTCGCCACACAGTGCGTAACCTGCACAATAGTGATAAGCATGGTGCTGCGGTATATCAAATTCCCCCTGTAAATCATGGAAGGGTCGAGGTGCACCATTTTCGAATAGTTGGCCCACGTGGCTGAGTCCCTTATGCCCCAACTGTCGGAAAGCCAAATCACTCATACTCGGAGGGAAGGCTCTGTTATGAACTATAGGCACCAACGGGGACAGTGCCGCCCCCCCCAGTGACCAGAAATGGCGATCCCAGCATTGGAGGGTAAGAGTTATGTACGGATTATCAACACTCAGACCCCCCCCCCCCTCAATTTTGCACAGAGCCACAGGCGGTCACCTAGTCCAGGTCCTCCCAACAGGTCCATTTCCATTTTCACTCAACACTTGGAGCTGGCAGGATTCATCCATTCAACCCCTGCACTGCATTGCGCAGCCGCATAGTACCAATGAAGTTTAGAGACTCCCATTCCCCCCCCCCCCCCTCTCTGGGTGAGCATACAATGTCCGTCGGGCTATTCGAGGGCGTTTAAATTTCAAGATGAACTTCATTATCAGTGCTTGCCAGGACTCTAAGGCTCCTCATGGCAGGGCTATGGGGAGTACCTGGAAAAGGTATAGGAATTGCAGCCCTACCACCATTTTCATGACAGCAATGCGTCCAAACCATTTATTTATTTATTTAACAAACACTTCTATACCGCACCCTCCCATGGATCGGATGCGGTTTACAATGAACAAGTGATACAGGCATGACAGATATGCACGTCTAGTCCTAATACATGGAACATTCGAGAACCTTTTACAGGTAACATAACAACTATGTACAAACAGTACAAATTACGTTCCAGATTGTGTACCTGGAATATAATCTGAACAAGGTGTACAAGGCATAACAGAGATGCATGTCTAGTCCTAATACATGGGACATTCGTGAACCTTTTACAGTAAACCATGACAGCATCAAGCCTGTCCAGGACTCCAAGTCCCTTCTAACCTGTTGAAGCAAGGGTCCATAGTTCGCCCAGTACAGTGCCGCCCTGTCTACCGTGAGATTTACACCCAGATAGCGAAGTGCTTTGTCCACCCATTGAAAAGGAAGTTGCATCCTCAGCTGCTCACACACTGCCTCCTCGACACCCACATTTAAGATTTCCAACGGCTTAATTGATCTTAAATCCTAAAACTTGCAAAAAGGCTGCAAAGAGGTGCATTGCACAGGGAGGAGGCTTCAGGCCTAGTCAGGGACAATATGATGTCATCTGCAAAAAGTGCTATTTTGTACTCATGTGAGCCCACCCGTACTCCGGCTATACCAGAATGCTCATGAAAGCTTTGCGACAATGGTTCCATTACTAATGCAAACAAAAGTGGGGATAGCAGGAGTACCCCTCTCCATTTCAAAGCTCTGCAATTGGCCCCCCATTAACTTGGACGCTAGCTCGGGGTCCTCAATAGAGGCCATGTACCCATTGCAAAAAGTGGGGTCCAAACCCCATTTTATTTATTTATTTATTTATTTAGACAGATTTGTATACCACCTTATCCTTCAATCAAAGTGGTCACATCACAATTGGAGGGTTACATTTAACATGAGGGTACTTAACAACATTGTACAATTTTATCCAAGACGCGCCACAAGAAACCTCAACTGCCCCTATCAAATGCTTTCTCAGCATCTACGCCTTCCAAAAGTGCAGGTTGGGGATCATGCCACACAGCATGTATCACTTGCAGCATCCGCCGAACATTGTCAGCGGCCTGACAACCAGGCACAAAACCAACCTGGTCAGGGTGTACCAGGCCCGGAAGAGCCAAATTGAGCCAGGGGGCCAGCATGGAGGCCAATATTTTAACATCCGTATTTAGCAAGATGATGGGGCGGTATGATGCTGCCTCCTGAGGCGGCTTACCCGGTTTAGGTATTACCGCAATAATTGCCTTGAGCTGTGTGGAGGGCAACGATGACCCTCGCAACACCTCGTTAAATAGCACAGCCAAAGTGGACGCCAGTTGAGCACTGTGTTTTTTATAGTACTCCGAGGGAAACCCATCCCCATCAGGAGCCCTCCTAGCAGTCATTCGGCAGATAGCCCCGTCCACTTCCTGCACAGTAATCTCTGCCTCTAGATGCTCTCTATGCAGATCTGTAAGGCGCGGCAAATTTGCCAAGTTTTTAAGAAATGTTGTGCCTAGAATTCTTCATAGCTGTTAGTTTACACATTAAGTATATGTTCCCCAAGGAGGCCCTATATTCCTCCAAGTTGGGAGGCTCAGTTTCCTTCCATTTCCTTGCCACTAATATTTTAAAGGCCACACAGCCCATGTTTAGGAAACCCCCTTCTGCTTTGCTTAATATTGTTGGTTTCAAGCCCAGCAACGCAAATCCGGGCTGGGGGTTTATTTCTTTTCCCAAAATTTCACTGATTTTCCTAAAGACCACATTCCACACCGGTCTAATTTTTTTGCAATTCCACCATATATGGATATAAGTCCCCCTTTCCCCACACAATCTCCAGCAATGATCATAATTTGTTTGTGCATTAAATGTAATTTATCGTGGGTTAAATGCCATCGGTACATTGTTTTATAATTATTCTCTATTAAGTTAGTGGCCAGTAGGCTCTTATAGCGGCTATTATATATCTGTTCCCATGTAGCATCTTTTCATACTACCTCGATATCTGCCTTCCAGCGGCGTTGGAACATTGTCTTGGTACTTCCCCTTGCCATCATGTTGTAAAATTTTGCCAAAACCCCTTTCTTCTGCCCTATCAGAAACAGCATTTCTATAGGTGTGGAATCCCCTCTCAGTTCTGGCAAGATCCTATGCTGTACATAATGGCTTATCTGATTATAACAGTATATGTCCTTATTCTTAGCTAATATTCTTTAATCAGTGTCCCAAAAGTCTTCATCTTTTTCCCTTCTAGTAATTGTCCTATCCTTATCAAACCATTCCTCTCCCATCTCTGAAAACCATTTTTCCCTAAGGCTGGTGGGAAATCTGAGTTCCCCTAATAGGGATCAACCGGGAGATCCCACCCTTTCCTAATCATATGCTCCTCCATTTGTACCATGTCTTCAAAGTCAAGTTGACATATGGATTGTTTCCCTTGTATTGAGTTCCGCTGACCTTCGGAACCCATAGAACCTCGCCCAGCGAGGATCCTCTCAGGTCAGCCGTTTCCATTTGGACCCATACCTTTGTCTCCTGTGCCCACCAATCCTTAGCTGCTCGTAGCTGGGCTGCCTCCAAATATCTAGTCAGGTCTGGGATTGCCATGCCTCCCTGCTCCCTTCTTGTAAGAATCCTCCAGGACACCCTTGTGGTTTTCTCTCCCCCTATAAAACACATTATAATCCTTTGTAGCCGCACTATATAGTTATTTAGTACTTTCATAAGGAGCATAGTGAAAAGGTACAGCAATTTTGGCAATGTTACCATTTTAATAACGGCTATCCTTCCCATCCAAGACAATTCTTTACTCCCCCACTCTTCCAAATCCCGCCTTATTAATTTTTCCAGTGGAAAAAAGTCCCCCCCCCCAAATAGTTTGCTAAATTCGGTGTTAAATGTACCCCCAAATATTTAATACTCTGTATGGCCCACCAGAAGGGACATTTATTTTTAAGCTGTACTTGTAGATCTGTCGAGATCAAGATGTTTAATATTTATGATTTTGTAGCATTCATTTTGAAACCTGAAATCTCCCCATATTCCATCAGTTCACTCATTAGAGCTCCTAATGACTCCAGTGGAGTTGTGAGCATAAACAGCAAATCATCCGCAAATAAGGAGACTTTGCTCTCTAGGTGATTCCATGCTGTCTCTCGACACTCTCACACCCGTTGGGCCAATGGCTCCATGGAAAGAATGAAAGTAGTGGAGAGAGGGGACACCCCTGGTGTGTACCCCTGGATAATTTAAAAGCTTCAGTGTATTCCCCATTAATTCGTAGTTTAGCCAGGGGTTAGTTATATATTGCCTTAATCCAATTCAGGTAATTCCCTCCTATCCCCAACCCCCTCCATCACCTGAAATAAAATGGGCCAGGATACACAACAAAAGCTTTTTCAGCATCTATCGCTAGGAGTAGAGCCTGCTTCCTCTCCTCCTCCCCTTTCCACATCGCATTTAATACTTTCCTTATATTATCGGAAGCTTGATGCCCCGGTACAAACCTGGACTGATTTTCGTGGATTAATTTGGGCATATATGGTAATAACCTATTGGCCAAGATTTTAGTAAATATTTTTAAATCGGTGCCCAGTAGCGATATGGGCCTATATGACTCACAAAGATTACGACTACTACTACTGAGCATTTGTATAGCGCTATAAGTCGTACGCAGTGCTGCACAGACATGTAAGAGACAGTCCCTGCTCATCAGAGCTTACAGTCTAGTCAAGACAGACAACACAGAAGGTGTAGACAGGGATACATCTAGGGGGGAATGGTAAAGAAACAAGGAGATCATGTGAGTCAAGATCCAAAAGCAGCAAAGAAGAGGTGAGTTTTCAGCCTGGATTTGAAAAGGGTCAGAGAAGGTGCCTAGCATACAGACACAGGTAGATTGTTCCTAGCGTAAAGTGCAGCAAGGTGAAAGGAGCGAAGTATGGAGTTAGCAATAGAAGAGAAGGGCACAGATAGAAGCAGTTTGCCAGAAGAGCAGAGTTCCCGAGGGGAGGTGTAAGGAGAGGTAAGAGAAGAAAGGTAGTGAGGAGCTGCAGAGTGAATGCCTTCTTTTGGTGGGATGGTGATTCCCGCTGTCTGCATTGACTCGGGGAGCTTTTTCCCTCTTTAAATGAATTATAGAGGCATGAACATAAGATGTGCCATACTGGGTCAGACCAAGGTCCATCAAGCCCAGTATCCTGTTTCCAACAGTGGCCAGTCTAGATCATACGTACCTAGCACTTTCCCCAAAAGACACAGGTTCCACAATGCTTGTATTGGGTCAAGCATTGATATCCTGGGTCCCTTCTTAATAATGGTTTATGGATCTTTCCTCCAGGAACTTGTCCAAACCTTTTTTAAACCCAGCTACACTAACAGCCTTTACTACATCCTCCGGTAACAAATTCCAGAATTTGATTACATGTTGAGTGAAAAAATATTTTCTTTTATTACTCTTAAATAGTTTACCCTGTAGCTTCATTGCATGTCCCCTAGTCTTTCTATATTCTGATAAGGTAAACAATCGATCTACGTTTACCCGTTCCACTCCGCTCATTAATTTATAGACTTCTATCATATCTCCCCTCAGCCGTCTCTTTTCCAGGTTAAAGAGCCCTAACCTTTTTAGCCTTTCTTCATAGGAGTATCCTTCCATCCCCTTTGCCATTTTGGTGGCTCTTCTCTGAACCTTTTCTAATAACTCTATATCCTTTTTAAGATACGGCGACCAGAATTGCACACAATATTCAAGGTGCGGTCTCACCATGGAACGATATAGAGGCATTATAATATCCTTTGTTTTATTTTCCATTCCTTTCCTTATCATACCTAGCATTCTATTTGCTCTCTTGGCCGCCGCTGCACACTGGGCCGAGGGTTTTAACATGGTATCCACAATGACGCCTAAATCTTTTTCCTGGGTGGTGGTTCCTAATGTGGAACCTTGCATCGTGTAACCATAGTTTGGGTTGTTCTTCCCTAGGTGCATAACCTTGCACTTGTCCACATTAAATTTCATCTGCCATTTTGATGCCCAGTCTTCCAATTTATCAAGATCCTCTTGCAATTTTCCACAATCCTCTTGGGTTTTAACAACTTTAAATAGTTTTGTGTCATCTGCAAATTTGATAACCTCACTCGTTATTCCACTTTCCAGGTCATTTATGAATATGTCAAAAAGCAGCGGACCCAGCACAGATCCCTGGGGTACACCACTATTCACCTTTCTCCATTGGGAAAATTGGCCATTTAGCCCTACCCTCTGCTTTCTATCTTTTAACCAGTTCCTGATCCACAATAGTACACTGCCTCCTATCCCATGACTCTTTAGTTTTGCCAAAAGTCTCTCATGAGGGACCTTGTCAAAGGCTTTCTGAAAGTCCAGATACACAATATCAACCGACTCACCTTTGTCCACCTGTTTATTCACTCCTTCAAAAAAACATAACAGATTAGTAAGACAAGATCTTCCTTGTCTAAAGCCATGTTGGCTGTCTCTCATTAGTTCATGACTATCTACATGCTGAGTAATTTTATTCTTTATGATGGTTTCTATCATTTTTCCCGGTATTGACGTCAGGCTCACCGGTCTGTAGTTTCCCGGATCACCCCTGGAACCCTTTTTAAAAATTGGTGTTACATTGGCGATCCTCCAATCTTCTGGTATTAGAGATGATTTTAATGATAGTTCACAGATTACTAATAGCAGGTCTGCAATCTCATATTTCAGTTCTTTCAATACCCTTGGATGTATACCATCCGGCCCAGGTGATTTGCTACTCTTCAGCTTATCTAATAGTTGTAATACATCTTCTCGATGTATCGATATTTCCTTCAATTCTTCTGCACCTTTAAATACCACTTCAGTCATGGGTAACATCCCTACATCTTCCTCAGTAAAGACGGAAGCAAAGAATTTGTTCAGTCTCTCCGCTATCGCCTTGTCTCCTCTTAGTGCTCCTTTAACCCCTTTATCATCTAATGGACCAACTGACTCTCTCACAGGTTTTTTTGCTATGAATGTACTTGAAAAGGTCTTTACTTCGCGTTTTTGCTTCTGCAGCAAGCTTCTTCTCAAATTCTCCCTTTGCCTGCCTTATCAATGTCTTGCATTTGACTTGCCAGTGCTTGTGCTGTTTCCAGGTTTCGTCGTTTGGCTCTTTTTTCCATTTCCTGAAAGATGCTTTTTTGGCAACAACAGCCTCTCTGACCTCAACTTTAAACCATGCTGGCAGTTTTTTGGACTTCTTTCCACTTTTCTTAAAGCGTGGAATACAGCTGGTCTGGGCTTCCAAGATAGTATTTTTCAACAACAGCCAAGCCTGATGTACGTCTTTAACCTTTGCAACTGCTCCTTTTAGTTTTTTCTTGACTGTTTTCCTCATTTTATCATAGTCTCCCTTTCGAAAGTTAAAAGGTAGTACTGTGGATTTCCTTACTATCCCTCCTCCACTAATTAAATCAAAGGCGATCATGCTATGATCACTATTGCCAAGTGGCCCCAACAACCTTATCTCTTGCACTAGATCTGGTGTTCCACTAAGGATTAGGTCTAATATGGCTTCCCCTCTGGTCGGTTCATGAACCAGCTGCTCCAAGAAGCAGTCATTTATTTCATCTAGGAACTTTATCTCCCTAGCATGTCCTGACGTGACACTGACCCAGTCGATACCGGGGTAGTTGAAATCACCCATTATTATTACTGTGCTGTAACTTTTGTTAGCTTCCTTGATTTCTTTGAGCATTTCATCATCCATTTGGTCATTCTGGCCAGGCGCTCGATAGTACACCCCCACTGCCATTGCCTTCCCCCTTTTACATGGAATTTCAATCCATATAGATTCTACAGCAGATTTTGTTTCCTGCAAAACTCTAATCCTTTCTGACTCAATGCCCTCTCTAACATAGAGAGCAACCCCTCCACCAATTTGATCAGCTCTATCATTACGATATAGTTTGTACCCAGGTATCACAGTGTCTCACTGGTTGTCGTCCTTCCACCATGTCTCTGATATTCCAATCATATCTAACCTTTCATTTAGTGCTATATATTCTAACTCTCCCATCTTATTTTTTAGACTTCTAGCATTTGCATACAAGCATTTTAGAGAATGTATTTTATCCATATTAATTTGTCTGTTAGACATGAGTAATTTGGGATCTTTAAGCTCTGTCTGCTCCATACTTGAGGGCATTTGGGCTACTTTACTCTTTTGTGGAACCTCTCTGCTTTTGGTAGTATCCTTCAAAGATACATTCTTCCGAACCATCCCCTCTTGGGCGACTGTCGGCTTTCCCCTAATATCTAGTTTAAAAGCTGCTCTATCTCCTTTTTAAAGGTTAATGCCAGCAGCCTGGTTCCATCCCGGTTAAGGTGAAACCCATCCCTTCGGAAGAGCCCCTCCTTTCCCCAGAATGTTCCCCAGTTCCTAACAAATCCAAACCCCTCATCTCTGCACCATTGTCTCATCCACGCATTGAGACTCCGGAGCTCTGTCTGCCTTTTGGGTCCTGCGCGTGGAACAGGAAGCATTTCGGAGAATGCTACCCTGGAAGTTCTGGATTTCAACTTCCTACCTAAAAGCCTAAATTTAGCCTCCAGAACCTCCCTACCACATTTTCCTGTGTCATTGGTACCAACATGTACCAAGACAGCAGACTCCTCCCCAGCACTATCTAAGACCTTATCTAGGTGGCGCGTGAGGTCCGCTACCTTCGCACCAGGCAAGCATGTTACCAGGCGATCCTCACGTCCACCAGCCACCCAGCTATCTACATGCCTAATGATCGAATCACCATCTATAACGGCTGTCCTAACCCTTCCCTCAAACGGCTGTCCTAACCCTTCCCTGCTGTTTCCAGGTTTCGTCGTTTGGCTCTTTTTTCCATTTCCTGAAAGATGCTTTTTTGACAACAGCCTCTCTGACCTCACCTTTAAACCATGCTGGCAGTTTTTTGGACTTCCTTCCACTTTTCTTAAAGCATGGAATACAGCTGGTTTGGGCTTCCAAGATAGTATTTTTCAACAACACCCATGCTTGATGTAAGTCTTTAACCTTTGCAACTGCTCCTTTTAGTTTTTTCTTAACTATTTTCCTCGTTTTATCATAGTCTCCCTTTCGAAAGTTAAAAGGTAGTACTGTGGATTTCCTTACCATCCCTCCTCCACTAATTAAATCAAAGACGGTCATGCTATGATCACTATTGCCAAGTGGCCCCAACACCCTTATCTCTTGCACTAGATCTGGTGTTCCACTAAGGACTAGGTCTAATATGGCTTCCCCTCTGGTCGGTTCATGAACCAGCTGCTCCAAGAAGCAGTCATTTATTTGATCTAGGAACTTTATCTCCCTAGCATGTCCTGCCGTGACACTGACCCAGTCGATACCAGGGTAATTGAAATCACCCATTATTATTACTGTGTGTAACTTTTGTTAGCTTCCTTGATTTCTTTGAGCATTTCATCATCCATTTGTTCATTCTGGCCAGGCGGTCGATAGTACACCCCCACTGCCATCGCCTTCCCCTTTTTACATGGAATTTCAATCCATAGAGATTCTACAGCAAACTTTGTTTCCTGCAAAACTTTAATCCTTTCTGACTCAATGCCCTCTCTAACATAGAGCGCAACCCCTCCACCAATTTGATCAGCTCTATCATTATGATATAGTTTGTACCCAGGTATCACAGTGTCCCACTGGTTGTCCTCCTTCCACCATGTCTCTGATATGAGATCCATTACCTCCCCTCTCCCTCTTCTTCTCTTCCATCCTTTCCTCTCTATAAAGGCATGAGTCATCAACCGGCATCCAAAAAAGAAAAATGTACACATAAGCTCTATCCCCCTCTCGCCTTATTTCTTACTTTGCTCATCATTCTCTTTTTCTCTTTTTTTTTTGTTTTTTATACATTGCACTCCTATATCTCTATAGTACCCCTGATATAGAAATAGGTTCCCTGCCCTATTGCCAGTCCAAACCTCTTTTTTTTTTTTTATTATTTTGTTCACCGATGTCTCTTTCATTCTCTGTCTTCTTGCTGTGGCATATTCTTCTTCCTCTGACTGCATAGCCGACGATCGCCCTGAGGTGCTTGTTGCCAGCCATCTTCACCTCTTTGAAGTCTCAAGGTTTTTGTAGTTGGGGCTTGGCTAGCATCTGGTACGTCAGCCCAGCCCACCTCCCTCATTGCTCTAGTGGCATCCTCTCTGGAGTTTGCATATGTAGTCACTCCTGCAATGTGTGACACCGCACCGCCTAGCCCTAGGCGTAATCAGGCAGTTGGTGCGTGACACATGGGGGTTTTAAAAGTCCTTGGTAGTGCTGAAGCCCTGTATCCTATTGTAGTTGTGGACTGAAGTGACGACAGCCAAGGTTGGGTTTCCAAGTTAAAGAATACTTTATTATTGCATAAGGTATTGCACAAAGTATTGCAAAAGAACAGCACAGGATTTACTCCCCCAACACAAAAGTAAAGCGGTAACCTTTTTGTACCAAATAAAAGTTCAAGTGTACAGTCAGTTCTCCTGATTCTTCTCAGGGACACGTAATACAGTTAAATGCTTTTAGGCTTCTTCCAGCTTCATCAATACAACAACATTCCAGGATGCCAGTAATGCTTTCCAAGTATCAGCTTGTAATAAAGAAATCTTCTAGCTGTTGTATTTTCTTTCTAGTGTCCATATCTTGTTTAACAGCTTTAAATAGAAATGGCAATCTCCACACTCTCTTGCCTATTAGTAACAGGCTTCTTGTGTAGGAGCACTTCCATACGTTTGCCTTTCAGTCACAGCTGCAAGTTATGAAGCTCTGAGTCCTTTCACCCAGCAGAACGCTGCTGTCTCTGGTGCAAACTTCTAAGAACATTAGTTTAAGCTTCACAGCACTCAATCATAAAACAGGAACAAATTATAGCTCCTTACTCTCTCATACATACTCCACACTCCATTTCAGAATCACTGGTATTGGATAAAGGAGCCCCTAATTCCATTGGTTCTTCCTGGCTCTCTGATATCCCTTTGTCATGTGGAACATACAAGCCTTCAGACTTTAATTCTTTAATTATATTCTGAAGCTGTTTCCATTTGGTTTCTCTCTGTCTTCTAGGCACTTGTGAGGCTTGGTATTTCTCAGCACCTTTTAACAGCTCATAAAAGGGGTTTATTTCTTCCTTGCCTTGCCTAGGTAGTTGCCTTTGGTTGGGAGGAATATGTCTCATATGGAACTGCCTTGTGAGATCCTTCAGCACAGCCTGGTCCTCAGGGTCTGTTCCTAGCTCTCTCCACGGTAGCTGCCAATTAGCCTTTTGCTGACAAGCAGGTGTGCTCTCTTCTGAGCTAGAGCTCTGGTCACGCTGTCTGTATAAGGGAAATGCTTGCAGCTTCTTAATAGGGACTTTCCTACAGCCCAACTTTCCTCTAGTAACTTCAGGTTTCCTTTCAAAGCTTGGTTTAAACTTGTTTCTTCTAGAAAGCACTCTATTATCACTTCCTAGAGACTGGCTTATTTCAGAGCTATCTACTTTACAAGGTTTTAAAGGTTTTGCTCTGACCTGGTTTTGGCAGCGTCTGTCTCTGGGGAACTCCACTGACTCCAAGTCTGTGTTCAAGGCTTCTGAGTCCAGCTCTGGGTCTCTTCCAGGATCCACTCTCTCTTGGAGCTGAGCTCTGCCTGGGTCTCTTCCTGGACCACCCACAGGAACTCTCCTTTCCCTGGTTCTCTCCTTGGTTCCCCTTTCGCTGCTTGGGAGGTTTCTGTCTTCACTCCCTTCTCTCCTGGAGGTTTCTCTCCTCTCGTCCCTCCAGCTCCTTTCGCTTCTGCTTCTCCTCCCTTCGCCTCTTTCTGCCCTACTAACTACTGCTTCCTGGTTATGAGTGCAGAGTGGCCCAATCCGGTCTGACTCCGCCCACCTCCCTGATTGGCTATGTCTCTGGGTTAGCCTAGAGCTAGGGTGTGGTTCTTTCCCTGCTCTTCTTTGCAGAGAAGGTTCATGTGCTGGAATCTTAACCCCTTCCTGTCCTGCCTCTCTAAACATCTGAGGTGACAGAAAGTGTTTTAAACCCTTTTTCTTCTGTTTCTGAGCCTCTGCCTTGTCACAGATGCTAAACTGTAGGCCGAAGGGAAACAACCATTTGTATTTTATCTGTCCATCTCTCAGCCGCTTGGTAATCAGCAAGAACTCACATCTCTTCCTCATTGTTATAGAAAACATGTCTGCATAGATCTCTATGGAATGATTCTTCCATTGAAGCTTGTTTACTCTCCTAGCAGCTGCCATCACTGCTGCTTTTGTAGAGTATTTATGAAGCAAGCAACATAGTAACATAGTTTATGACGGCAGATAAAGACCAGTATGGTCCATCTAGTCTGCCCAGCCAGGCGGTAAGAGTAGGTGCCACTACCTCTCCGTGCAGGTCACCCTTCACCATGCCTTTGTTTAGGGGTGTACCCACCACTCCGTGTAGATCACCCCTGTTTGTTGAGATATAAGAGAGTTATGATTATTTTCATTTTATCCTGTTACTATAAAGGGATCCACTGTGTCTGTCCCAAGCCACTTTGAATTCTGTCACTGTATTTGCCCCCACCACTTCCATCGGGAGGACATTCCAAGCATCTACCACCCTTTCAGTGAAAAAGTATTTCCTGACGTTGCCGTTCAGTTTACCCCCTTGCAGCTTCATGATATGCCCTTTAGTTTTACAGCTTCCCTGTCTTTGGAAAAGGTTTGTTTGTTCATTAATACTCTTTTAAGTGTTTAAAGGTCTGAATCATATCTCCCCTCTCCCTCCTCTCCTCCAGAGTGTACATATTTAGGTCTTCAAGTCTCTTCTCATATATCTTCTGACGTAGGCTCCAAATCATTTTGGTCTCCTTCCTCTGAACCGTTTCCAGTCTTTTTATATCCTTTGCGAGATATGGTCTCCAAAACTGAACACAGTATTTCAAGTGAGGCCTCACCAGCAACTTGTACAGTTGCATTAGTACCTCTTCCTTTCTGCTGGTAATTCCTCTCTGTATGCAACCAAGCATCCTTCTGGCTTTTGCCACTGCCTTGGCACATTGTTTGGCCACCTTGAGATCCTCTGAAACAATCACTTCCAGGTCCTTCTCCTGATCCACGCGCACCAACCTCTTGCCCACTATCGCATACAATTCCCTTGGGTTTCTGCTTCCCAAGTGCATGACACTGCACTTCTTCACATTAAATCTTAACTGCCAAGAATTAGACCATTCTTCCAGCTTTTGTAGATCTTTCCTCATGTTATCCACTCCCTCTGGGGAGTCCACTCTTTTGCAAATTTTCGTGTCATCTGCAAAAAGACAGATTCCTCCATTCTGTCCTTCAGCAATATCATTCACAAATACATTGAACAGTACCGGTCCCAGGACCGAACCCTGGGGCACACCGCTAATCACCTTCCTTTCATCCGAGTGAGTTCCATTTACCATCACCTTCTGTTGTCTGTCAGTCAACCAATTTCTGATCCAGTTTACCACCTTGGGACAATGTCTCTTATGCATCCATCCCGCTTAGTGCCCAGCGCTCTGTGTGCGATCTAATTTGAGGCAGTAACCGGTAGCTTCCAACCCTGCTTCTTGCAGAATACTTGCAGAGAGCTGTTCCACCAAGGCGTTACATTCCAAATATTCTTCACTTTCATGGACACCTCATATCCGTATAGTGGATCTCCATGTTCTGTTTTCTAAATCCTCCAGTTTGGACCATAAGTCCTCCTGTACACCCTCCATGCTGTCCATTTTTGCTTTGATGGCCTGTATCTCTCCCTCATGTCCCTCGAGTTTGTTCTCCACCTCCTCGAGCCACTGCCCTACTTCCCGCACGTCCGTTCGCAGCTCTTCCATTCACGTTTGCACCTCAGTTTTAAATGCTGCAAGGTCCTGTCTTATGGCTTCCAACCAGTCTTTTATCTCTCCTCTCAGGGCACCGATTTCTCCCCCTTGTTCCTTTTCAATATTCTTCGGGGAAGCCGGATCCTCATCACTCGTGGCACTACCTGGCACCATTTTATTTTTCCCAGAGACTCTGCTAGTTGCAGTTTGTATGCAAATATTTTGAGATCCACGGCTCCTTTCCGTAGTGCCATTTGCATACCTTCAGTGGGTCTGTTGCGACCACCTTGGAATGCCTGTTTTTCGGGGTTTAACACGAGTGCCAACAGAGCTCAACAATTAAGCAGCTACCATGGTCGATGACGTCACTTCCTCCCACTCGGAACTTTTTCTCTTTGACAGGTACCCAGGTCATGCTGAATTTTGTCAGATGTTATAGATTACTTTTAAGGAATAACATTGATACTGAAAGCAGCATAATGGAACTTTTGCTAAAGAAGATACGCTGTCTCCAGAAATGCAGCTTTCTTGTCATACAAACAGAGAAAAAAATGACAGGAGACAAAGACCATATGATCTATCCAATGTGCCCATCAAACCTACTATCCAATCTACCTCTCTACACCTGAAATCTCTCTGGTAATCCAGGCCAGGATCTCTGCCTACCTTTCTGACATTGCTGCTTGGATGTCTCACCGCCGCTTGAAATTGAACATGGTCAAAACTGAACTTATTTTTCCCTCTAAACTCTCCTCTCCCCTTCCTCCTTTCTCAGTCTCTGTGGATAACTCTCTACTCCTCCTGTCTCCTCAGCTCACAACCTTGGGGTTATCTCACTACTCCTTCACGCACATCCAATTGATAGCTAAAACCTGCTGTTTCTTTCTTTATAACATTAACAAAATCCGCCCATTCCTTTCTGAACACGCTACTAAAACACTTATCCACTCTTTAGTCACCTCCCATCTGGACTATTGTAACCTACTCCTTGCTGGTCTCCCCCTTTATCATCTCTCCCCCTTTCAATCTGTTCAACCTGGACAAGAAACGGCTGAGGGGAGATATGATAGAGGTCTATAAATTAATGAATGGAGTGGAACGGGTAAACGTAGATCAATTGTTTACATCATCAGAATATAGAAAGACTAGGGGGCATGCAATGAAGCTACAGGGTAACCTATTTAAGACTAATAAGAGAAAATATTTTTTCACTCAACGTATAATCAAACTCTGGAATTTGTTACCGGAGGATGAAGTAAAAGCTGTTAGTGTAGCTGGGTTTAAGAAAGGTTTGGACAAGTTCCTGGAGGAAAGGTCCATAAACCATTATCAAAAGGGACCCGGGATATCACTGCTTAACCCAATACAAGCATTGTGGAACCTGTGTCTTTTGGGGAAACTGTTAGGTACTTCTGACGTAGATTGGCCACTGTTGGAAACAGGATACTGGACTTGATGGACCTCGGTCTGACCCAGTATGGCATATCTTATGTTCTTATGTCCTCATTGCTGCCACCTCCAATAGGAGGCTGTTGCATGTGTCCACTATCTTCTCAGTAAAGAAATATTTCCTTAGATTACTCCTGACCATGGGCATAGCATCTAATGTGTACCACCAACTTAAAAAAAGAAGTGTTCCCTGTACCACTAATGAAATATGCCATCTCCAGGGTTCAGCCAACTCACTTTGCTTCTGTGCAAGAGAAGTTAATTTTCTTTCAATTTTCCTCCATCCAGGCCAGTGAACAGGCTGCCATTGTGTGGGGGATGGGGAAAGAAGGTAAATAAAAATGTTTGTAGCAGAAATAAAAGAAAAGAAAATGGCAGTGAAGTGCCTGGAAGCCTGTGCACATCCTCACTGTCTGCCGAATCTGCCTTCTGTAGCACAGGAAATCTACATTGGAGGGGCAGGCCCGACGCTATTGAGTGCACAGTCAATGCTGCTGTTTTCTTTTGCTTCTGTCACAGGACCAGGAAGATGCGACACGAGGAGAATGGCAGTGACACGGGAAAGTGATGCACAGTGAGATGCTTGAGAGGGGAGGAAACAGAAGGAGAAATGAGACAGGAGGAAGTGAGAGGAAGATGCTGGATAGGGGAAGGGGGATGATATAGACATGGGTGAGGGGCAATGATAGGGACATGGATATGGAGGGTGGAAAAGGATGGTATGCTGAATATGGTTGAGGGCAGTGGAGATACTGGACACGGAGGGGGAAGAAAAGGGAGAGAGCTTTACATGGAAGGGGGAGATAAGACAGGCAGCTGCTAGACACAGAGGGCAGAAGGGAGAGGGGGAAGATGCTGGACATGGAAGTGCAGAGAGAAGAAGGGGTAGATGCTATATGGGGGGAGAGACTGGGTCGACAGGGCCGAGGGAGATGCTGGGAAGGGGGGAAGAAAGGGATGAGAATGGAGTTGCTGGATATCGGAGAATGAAAGAAGCTTGATGAGTGGGAAGTGAGGGAGGAGATGCTGTCATGGGCAAAGGGGAGAGAGAGATGCCTCACACTGAGGGGGGAAAAGAAGAGAGGCATAATATTGGATAGAGATGAAGGGGAAGGGAAGAGAGAGAGGTGATGTTGGACCCAGGTGGGGGAGAGATGAAAAAATATAAACAGATGCAGTAAAAAGAGGCATTTGAAGACTGGATGGTGAGAAGGAGGGTTTATCTGACTGGTTAGACAGGCAGAAAAATAAATTGAAAGAGAAAGATCACTGCCAGGGAAGGAAGTGAAGAAGATGAGAGAAAAGAAATTGCAAATGGATAGGAGATGCTCGAAATCAAGTGATGAGGACTGAATCGGAGACTAGGATCAACATGATTAGAAAAATGAAATCACTAGATGGCAAAGGTAAAATTAATAATTTTATTTTCAGTTTAGTGAATGGAATATAACAGTTTTTGGAATTTTATACAGTACAGAATTTTATACAGTACAGAAGCATGTTATCCAAGTTGTTTTCTCCTGTTCTATGTGAAGCCAAACAGTTTGTTATGGTCATTTTGTTGTATGTAAACCGCGCTGACAATAGTGCGGTATATAAGAAATTGTAATAAATAAATAATACAGGAGGACATACATTTGTATTTCTCTGATTTTGCCCTGCATGCAGATTCTGGCTCTTGATGCGATGATAGAGGACCTCACGTACCACCTAGAAAAGGTTTTAGATAGTGCTGGGGAGGAGCCTGCTGGCTTTGTACATGTTGGTACCAATGACATAGGAAAATGTGGGAGCGAGGTTCTGTAAGACAAATTTAGGCTAGAAAGTTGAAATCCAGAACTTCCATGGTAGTGTTCTCAGAAATGCTTACCGTTCCATGTGCAGGATCCAAGAGACAGACAGAGTTCCGGAATCTCAATGCAAGGAAGAGGGTTTTGCATTTGTTAGGCACTGGGCAACATTCTGGTGAAGGAGTAGGGGGGGCTTTTCCAAAAGGAAGGGCTGCACATTAACCAGGGAGGAACCAGCCTGCTGGCATTAACCTTTAAAAAGGAGATACAGCAGCTTTTAAACTAGATAATAGGGGAAAGCTGACAGTTGCCCACGAGCACATGGTTCAGAATGATGTATCCTTGAAGGATACTAGCAAAACAGGGAAGTCAGGGCATCTCGATAGAGAGGTTCCAATAAAGGTAAAAGTAACCCAGGTTCCTTTAGGTAAAAATCAGACAAAGTTGAAAGATTCCAAATTACCCTTGTCATCAAATAGTCAGACTGGCTTAGAAATGAGGTTCATGATTGCTATGGTATACACTAAACTAACCCATTTGAAGAAACTGCCCCTAGACTGTTAATATTAGCAAAAACCAAACTTGGAAATGCCTGTATGCAAATTCTAGAAGTCTAACAAATAAGATGGGAGAGTTAGAATATACATGTATAGCAATGAATGAAAGGTTAGATATAATTGGCATTTCAGAGACCTTGTAGAAGGAGAATAACCAATAGGACACTGTGATACCAAGCCGCAAACTATATTGTAATGATAGGGTAGATCTCATTGGTGGAGGGGTGGCTCTATATGTTAGAGGACATCAAATCAAACAGGATAAATGTTTTGCAGGAAACAAAATGAATGCCGCAGCAAGAGTCCTACATGAAGCATCCAGGAAAGACCATGTCTCACCCTTACTAAAACAACTCCATTGGCTTCTGATAAGAAGTAGACTCACTTACTACTATTACTACTTACATTCAAGGCCATCAATGGGCTCTCATCTACATCACTAACGGATCTGATCCAGATGACACCCCAAAACAGGGACAGACGATCAGTAACACTCAACACACTAGTAGTCCCAAAAACTATAACACAGTGCACCAAAGCAACGGCAGACAGGGCCTTCACGCTCTGTGCACCAAGGTGTTGGAACAGCCTCCCTCAAAGCATCCGAGCAATCCCAGATCTATTGCAGTTTAGAAAAGCCTTGAAACACCACCTTTTCCTCTTGTATTACCCCGAAACCAATGCAGACACCTCGCCCACCTCACAGACCTACTGAAACCAATAAGAATTCATGATTGTTATAATCTGTAAATAGTTACCCCTGTTACCCAAGTTGTTTTTGCCTGTTCAAATGTAAACACATAGTACCATTGGAAATGTGTAAATTTTGGTTCATTGTAAACCGCGCTGATGCTGAATAGTGCGGTATAGAAGAGACTGTAAATAAATAAAATAAATAAATTAAATGCACTGTTGAATCTCTATGGATAGAAATTCCATGGAAAAAGGGGAAGGGAATGGCAGTGGACAGAATGAACAGACAGATGATGAAATGCTAACAGAAATTAGGAAAGCTAACAAAGTTTACAACACAGTAATAATGGGAGATTTTAGTTAATCTGTTATTCACTGGGCCAGTATTACTTCAGGATATTCTAGGGACATAAAGTTTCTAGATGAAGTAAATGACTGCTTCATGGAGCAGCTTGTTCAGGACCCGACATGAGGGGCTATTTTAGACCTAGTCCTCAGTGGCATACAGGATCTAGTGTAAGAGGTAACTATTTTGGGATCGCTTTGCAGTATTGATCATATCATCACATTTGATTCAATAAATGGAAAGAGGATAGTAAGGAAAATGGCTGTGTTAGCATTTAACTTTCAAAATGGAGACTATAATAAAATGAGGAAAATGGTTAAGAAAAAGCTAAAGGGAGCAACTGCAGAATTTGAGTTTACATCAGGCCTGTATTTTGTTTAAAAAACTGTCTTGGGAGCTAGGACCATATGCATTCCACGCTTCAAAAAAGCTAGAAGGAAGGTCAAATGACAGCCAGCATGGCTTACATGTGAGGTCAGAGAGCATCTTTCAGAAAATGGATAAAAAAGAAGCCAAATGGCCAAAACAGGAAACAGCATAAGAACTGGCAAATTAAATGCAAGGCATTGATAAAGTAGGCAAAGAAAAAAATTGAAAAGAAGCTTGCTGTGGAAACAAAAGTGCATAATAAAAACATTTTCAAGTATATTCATAGCAAAACACATGTGAGTGATCCAGTTGGATCAATAGATGATGGAGAGATAAAAGGTGCACTGAGAAAGGCCATAGCAGAGAGACTGAATGAATTTTCTGCTTCAGTCTTTACTAAAGAAGAAGTACGAAACTTACACCTGCCAGAAATGGTATTTAAAGGTGATGTATCAGAGGAATTGAATTAAATCTTGATAAATTGGGAAAATGTAATACAGCTAATTGATAAACTAAAGAGCAGCAAATCACCTGGACCGGTTGACCTACATCCTAGGATGCTGAAAGAACTGAAATATGAGATTGTAGAACTACTTCTAGTAATCTGTGATCTATCATTAAAATCATCTCTTGTACCCAAAAATTGGAGAATAGCCAATATAACACCAATTTTTTAAAAGGGTCACAGGGGTGATCCAGGAAATCACAGACAAGTGAGCCTGACGTCAGTACCGGGCAAAATGGTAGAAACCATTATAAAAAACAAAATTGCTGAACATGTAGTCATGATTTAATGACAGAAAGCCAACACGAACTTAGCCAAGGAAAGTTTTGTCTCACCAATCTCTTATATTTTTTTGAAGGTGTGAATAAACAGGTAGATAAAGGTGAGCCAGTTGATATAATGTATCTCGATTTTCAGAAAGCCTTTGACAAAGTCTCTCATGAGAGATTCTTGGAGAAATTAGAAAGCTATAGGATAGGAGGCAATGTACTATTGTGAATTAGGAATTGGTTGAAAGATAGAAAACAGAGTAGAGCTAAATGGCCAATTTTAACAATGGAGAAAGGTGAATAGTGGAGTACCCCAGGGATCTGTGCTGGGCCCACTGGATTTTAACATATTCATAAATGACCTAGAAATGGGATTAATGAGTGACATGATCAAATTTGCAGATGACACAAAATTATTCAAAGTTGTTAAAACAGAAAAGGATTTAGGTGTCATCATGTATAATACTTTGAAGCCACAGCAGCCAAGAAAGCAAATAGAATGTTAGGAATCATAAAGAAAGGAATGGAGAATAAAATGAAGGATATTATAATGCCTCTGTATTGCCCTATGGTGTGACCACACCTTGAATATTGTCTGCAGTTCTGATCGTCATATCTTAAGAAGGGAACCAGAAAAGCTACAGAGAAGAGCGACATTCTATGTCAGACCGGGAGTCCATCAAGCCCAGTATACTGTTTCCAACAGTGGCCAGTTCAGGTCACAAGTACTTGTCAGATTCTTAAAAGATACACAGATTCCATGCTGCTTGTCCAATGGGTAAGCAGCAGATTTCCCCAATCCTCTTTAATGATGGTTTATGGGCTTTTTCTCCAGAAACTTGTCCAAACGTCCAGCTACACTAACAGCTTTTGCTACATCCTCCAGCGATGCATTCCAGAGTTTGATTACGCATTGAGTGAAAAAAATATTTTCTTCAGTTAGTCTTAAATGTGCTACAATGTAACTTCATTGCGTGTCCCCTAGTCTTGCTACTTTTTGAAGGGGTAAACAACTGATCTCCATTTACCGTTCTACTCCATTCATTAATTTATGGACCTCTATCATATCTCCCCCCAGCCATCTCTTTTCCGAGTTGAAGAGCCCTAACTTTTTAACCTTTTCCTTGTAGGGATATTTTTCCATCCCCTTTACCATTTTTTTTCACTCCTGTCTGTATTTTTTCTAATTCTGCTATATAATTTTTAAGATATGGCGACTAGAATTGCACAGAATATTCAAGGTGTGGACGCAACATGGAGTGATGCAGAGGTCTTATAATATCCCTGGTTTTATTTTCCTATAATTCCTAGCATTCTTTCCTTATCCCTCCAGTCCAGTCCCGCACCTCTGGGTAGTGCACCTCCTCTCGCAGCTTGGAGACTAGACATGTCAAATTCTGAAGTCACTTGTACTTATACTGCTGGCACCTCCCACCAGCTCCCAGTGTGCTCAGTCTCCAAGCAGCTGGAGGTGGTAGTGAGCCTAGGTACTGAGCTCACTGCAGGAACAGATTAGTTAGGGTAGCTAAAGCTTTTTTGGATTTGTTTCTCCTTGCCTATACTTTTTTTTTTTTTTTTTTAAGTTGTTAAAAAAAAAATGTCCATTGAGGGCAGTCGGGGGGGGGGGGGGTGCAGATAGTGTGATGAGGACCTCTTCCCCTGCTGCCGATCTGTATTTGCCTTTACTTTCTTCACTCCCCTCCTTGTTTGTACAGAGCGGAGCTGAGGTACTGCCTTGCTTCTGCTGTTCCCGAACGGCTCCCGATCTCGTGAGTGAGGAGCTGTCGGCGGGTTGGATCGCTCACTGCTCTCTGCTTGTGCTGGTGGTAAGCTGTTATCAGACGTCTTTTTTTTTTTTTTCCAGTCCTGCTGTTTCAGCGTCGGATCCGGCGGACAAACTCTCCTCAGGAGCGATTATCAGGGAAGTGAGTCCAGCGATTCGGGTGAGCTCAGACAGCTTTTCAGGCGCGTCCTAGTGCCTCATGGGGAGCGTGTTTAGGTCGGTTAACTCTGTCTGCTCAATGACCCTTTTTCCTGCGTTTTTTCACTGTATCGTGTCTTTTTTGTCTTTCTCTCACTGTGCAGCGTTCTGGGGCTTTTAGGGGGCACTTTTGCTTCTTATAAGGCTCCCGGGACTGTAAGGGGCTAGTTAATTGAAGGAAAAAAAAGTTTTATTTTGCTTTACGTTTTTATTGACAGTCTCTATCCTGGATAAGGTGCATTTCAGGTCTTGGGTTGCGGCAGGCTGAGCTGATACCTTTATCCTGTGCGGCCTTTGCCTTTAGTGCAGTTGAGGCGCAGGGATTCGGGGCTAATGCCTATGCGCCCGCAGTGTCTCATCTGCGGTACCTGTCGAGGGACAGTCTCAGACGCCGTGGTGTGCCACGGCTGTGCAACAGAGGCACTCAGTATGGAGCAGGAACTTCAAGAGAAATCTAAGGAGGCGGCATCTTCGTCTGGACAGGGGGCTGAGGTCTAGAGGTTGGTCCTCTGTTGTAGGCTTCTGCATCTCCTTGGGCTGCGGCCCTGGCGGTTCCAGGTTATTCTAACTCTCCAGGGTTTGGAGGAGGGGTGCTGGCAGGATTTCCCCCGGAGTTTGTTCTCTTGTTCCATCAGGCATTTTGCCTGCACCAACAAGGTGTCACTACGGATCTCTCGGTCCTCTGGGCCGGGGCAGGCCGGTCCTCCGCGGAGAAGGCAGTTTCAACGTGGCTCCATTCACAGAACCTACGCATTCAACATAAAAAAACAGAGGTGCTATTCATCACCAGAGACCCCAACTTTACTCCACCATCCCACGTCAGTGTCAAGGAAGCTGACCTGCAAACTAAAGAGTCAATAAAATACCTGGGAGTTACTGTCGATCAACGTCTGGATATGAAACGCCACATAAGCAATATAGTCAAAGCTGTCTATTTTAAAATCCGTTCACTCAAGCACCTACGCTCCCTGTTGGACCCAGATGATTTCTGAACCATATATCAAGCACTGATCCTGCCACATTTTGACTTTGCAAATGCCATCTTACAAGGGCTCCCCCAATCCACACTAACCCCCTTACAGTTGGCCATGAACGCCGCAGCCAGGGTCATCTACGGAGCAGCCCAGAAGCGACCACGTGACTCCCATTCTCAAACAGCTACACTGGCTACCTATTCATGGGAGGATCACCTTCAAAACACTTCTATTAGCATTCAAGGCAATCAAAGGCATTTCCTCCTCCTCATTTACACATCTTATCCACATTGTACCCCCCAACAGATCCAGAAGAGCAACAGCTGTCAACCTGCTAATCACACCAAAGGCATCGACAAAGTGCAACAAGACAACCACAAACAGGGCGTGCAGTTTCTATATCCCCAAATGCTGGAATGCTCTACCCCCTGACATTAGGGCCATAACCAATCTATATCAGTTCAGGAAGGCACTCAAAACCTACCTCTTCCTCCAATACTTCCCAGCCAGCAATTGAACCTAGATACCCTTCTCAAGAAATGACCCACTCTAGA
Organism: Ichthyophis bannanicus; assembly: GCA_033557465.1. NCBI lineage: Eukaryota > Metazoa > Chordata > Amphibia > Gymnophiona > Ichthyophiidae > Ichthyophis > Ichthyophis bannanicus. The sequence goes on from CM066035.1 coordinate 500,184,331, forward strand.
AATGCCCTCATATTCATTATCTGATTTTACCTATCCTTGCTGTGTAAATAGCTTATGTATATAGTTTACCCTGTTATCCAAGTTTGTATCCCTGTTCGATGTAAAATAAATAAAATAAAACTGTAATAAATAAAAATTCGGGGGCAGGACCGACCAAGAGAGCTCAGTCCGTAGAGGGACAGCCTCCTTTGCCTGACTGGCTAGAGGGCGATGACTTCGAGCTGGAGCCAGAAACAGGTGGGGGAGAGCTCAAAGAAGGGGAGATTCGGGAGCCTGAAGACCAGGCTAGGATCATCCGAGTTTTTAGGAGAGAGGAGCTGCCAGAGCTGCCAGCTTTAATAACGGAATCGCTTCAGGCCCTCAACTTGTCGGTTGTTCAACCGGCTGAAGAGGAGGCATTGGAGGACCCTCTCATTCAGGCGGTTCGGAAGATGCAAGCAGTTTTTCCGGTCCACCGTGTAGTCAAACATGATCCAGGGCGAGTGGGACCTTCCAGAGGCAGGCCTAAGGGGAGTGAGATCGATGACTCGCCTCTATCCATTGTCGGACCAGGAGCATGAGATGTTTCGGTCCCCACGAGTGGATGCATCCGTGTCGGCTGTCACAAAGAAGACAACGATTCCGGTAGAGAGCAGCGCTGCCCTGCAGGATGGGCAGGACCGGAAATTGGACTCTTTGTTGAAGCAGGCCTTTGAGGTCAATGCACTGTCCTTACAAGCTTCTGTTTGTTGGGCGTGGGTGGCGAGGGCCTGTCTTCGCTGGTCAGAGGCTGAAACAGCCAGGGGAGCAGGCACAAGACCACCTGGCGGACGTAACTAGACTGGAATCTGGGGCGGCTTACCTGGCCGATGTCCACTATGACCTCATTAGAGGTTTGGCAAATAGCATGGCGTCACTGGTGGCGGCGCGGCACTAATTTTGACTACGGAATTGGGCAGCAGACGGTTCCTCTAAGTCATGGCTTAGCAAGCTCCCCTTTAAGGGAAAACTGTTGTTCGGGGAGGACGTCGACAAGCTGGTCAAGGACTTGGGAGAGTCAAAAGGAGGTCGACTGCCAGAGGATAACTCAAAGCCGGGTTGGTCGTCAACAGCTTTGAGGGGCCAGGCGCAGGATTTTCGGCATTTTCGTACCTCCCGCCTGGGGAGTTTCTAAAGGGGGAGGTTTCCCTCTCGCGGTCAAGGTTTCAGGGGATTCCAGGGAGCAGGCAGAGGATTTAGAAAGCCCCAATGAAGCGAGGAGGGCCCAGGCTGTGGTACGGCCCGTGGGAGGTCGGCTTCGCAAATTTCTTTCAGCTTGGGTCCAGATAATGTCTGACCGATGGGTGTTGAGATCATTCGTGAGGGGTATGCCCTCGAACTCTCCCAGCCAGTCACCGACTCTTTTGTTCTGTCTCCCTGCAGGGTGCGGAGCAAAGCAGTGGTGGTAGAGGAGACTTTGTCTCACCTTCTGCAACCGGAAGCGGTGGTTCCAGTTCCTTGAGAGCAATGCAGCTCCGATCGATACTCCATTTATTTTGTGGTCCCCAAGAAAGACGGATCCTTTCGCCTAATTCTGGACCTCAAGTGGGTAAACTGTTGTCTTCGGGTGCTGCACCTTCGCATAGAAACTTTATGGTCGGTAATTGTAGCGGTGCGAAAGGGGGAATTTTTGACGTCCCTCAATCTCACCGAGGCGTATCTTCACATTCCTATCAGACCAGATCATCAACGTTTCCTAAAGTTTGCGGTGCCGCGGGGGCATTTTCAGTTCCAGTCATTGCTGTTCGGTCTAGCGACAGCGCCGCATACTTTCATCAAGGTGATGGTTGTGGTGGCGGCGGCTCTTCGCAAGGAGGAAGTATTGGTACACCCTTATGTCGACGACTGATTGATCCGGGCGAAGTCCAGAGCAGAGAGTGTTCAGGCTACGGCCAAGGTGGTGCAGCTTCTAGAGAGCCTCAGTTGGGTGGTCAATGTGGCCAAGAGCCGATTGGTTCCCTCGCAGGTTCTGGAATATTTGGGAGTATGATTTGATACTCGTGCGGGAATAGTTTTTCTGCTGGAGCACTGGGCTCAAGGGCTCTGCCTCTTAGTGCGCAGTTTTTTGGGACGCTCAGCGCTGACGGCCTGGCAGTATCTTCGATTTCTGGGAACGATGGCAGCCACTCTGGAGGTAGTGCCATGGGCAAGGGCGCACATGTGTCTGTTGCAGAAGTCCTTACTCCAGCGCTGGTCCCACCAGAAGGACTCTCTGGCCAAGCAACTACCTTGTCCGCTGGGCGTCAGGGAGGCCCTCCAATGGTGGCTTCGTCCAGAAAATTTGGTGGCGGGCATGCCTCTCGAGCAACCGCAGTGTGTTCCATTGTTGACCGATGCCAGCTTGGCGGGTTGGGGAGATCATTGCAGAGAGCTATTCGCCCAAGGGAGCAGGAAGTCGAGTGGTCGATCAATCGTTTGGAGCTGCGAGCAGTAGCTCTGGCGCTCTGCGCCTTCGAGCCCAACATACTGGGTCGGGCGGTCCGAGTTCTGTCGGACAATGCTTTGGCGGTGGCGTACCTCAACGGTCAAGGGGGCACAGGCAGCGCAGCTCTGGAGGAGGAGGCAGAAGCATTGTTCAGCTGGGCAGAGCCTCGGCTCCAGGCGCTGTCAGCGGCACATATTGCGGGAGTAGAAAATGTGACGGCGGACTATCGCAGTCGAGTGCGCATGGATCCTGGGGAATGGGAGCTTCACTCGGAGATCTTCACTCAGATAGTACGCATGTGGGGGACTCCCATTATGGATCTGATGGCTATGTTCCGGACAGCCAAAGCAAGTCACTTCTTCAGCAGGAGATAGGAAAGGATGTTCAAGGGTCAGGATGTGTTGCTACAACAATAGCCCATGAAGGGACTCCTCTGTCTTCTCCCCTTGGGCTCTCATAGGCCGGGTGGTTCAGCGCATCAAAGCCCACCAACGGCAGGTGATTATAATTGCTCCAGATTGTCCACGGCGTCCGTTGTATGCCGATTTAGTGCATCTTCTCGACGGTCAGCCATGGCGGCTCCCAATATGGGAGGATCTCCTATGGCAGCGGCCGCTTCGAATGCCTAAAGTGGATCGGTTCTCGCTTACGGCCTGGCCATTGAAAGGGCGAGGCTAAGCAAGAAGGGTTACTCCGGACCCGTGATCTCTACCTTGCTCTCGGCCAGAAAAAGGTCAACTTCACTAGCCTATGTCGCTTTTGGCGGGTTTTTGAGGATTGGTGTGAGGCGCGGCCATCCTCTGTTTCAATTTCGGAGGTCTTGAGTTTTTTGCAGGATGGTTTTGATAAGGGTCTGGCAGCCAGCTCGTTGAGGGTACAGCTGTCAGCTATTTCTTGCTATCGCGGGAAGGTCCAGGGCGTGGCCTTAGGCTCCCATCTAGATGTCTTACGTTTCTTGAGGGCGGTATCTCGGTTGCGGCCTCCGCATAGAGTGGTGATCCCTCCTTGGGATCTCAATTTGGTCTTGGGGGCGTTGACGAGAGAGCCCTTCGAGCCGTTGGCCCAGGCCTCGTTAAAGATTTAAACTTAAAGACAGTCTTTTTGGTAGCAATCTGCTCGGCTCACCGAATCTCGGAGTTACAGGCCTTGTCTTGCCGGGAGCCATTTCTGACTTTCTCTCGGGAGAAGGTGGTTTTGCATCCTGTTCCGCCTTTCCTGCCGAAGGTGGTTTCAGCTTTTCATGTGAATCTGCCGGTGTCCTTGCCAGTTCTGGAGTCTTCGGGGGAGAGCACCGCGGACCGTAATTTGCACTTGCTGGACATAAGGAGAGTTCTTATTTGAAGGCATCGGAGCCTTTTCGTAAGTCTGATCTTTTGTTCATCCTTTTTGGGGAGCCGCGTAAGAGCGAAGCAGCAGCCAAGGTTTTAATTTCCAGATGGGTCCGTGAAGCCATAACGTCAGCTTATATCTTGCAAGATCGACAGGTGCCCTCAGGGTTGCTGGCTCATTCTACCAGGGCTCAGGCAGCTTCGTGGGCTGAGTATAGTTTGGTTCCTCTGGTTGAAATTTGCAAAGCAGCTACGTGGTCCTCTTTGCATACCTTCAGTAAGCATTATTGGCTGGATGTCCAGGCAGCAGGGGATGCCTGTTTCGGGACGGCAGTTTTGCGGGCCGGTTTGGCAGGGCCCTCCCATTAAGTTACTGCTCTGTTACATCCCAGAGGGGTGGGACTGGACTGGAGGGACGATAAGGAAAGAGAAATTAGACTTACCTGCTAATTGTTGTTCCTTGAGGAACTCCAGTCCAGTCCCGCATCCCACCCGTGGGTCTGTCAGCTAATACGGAGCTTGTTTGCTGCGGTCGGTGGGGCCGGGGCGATGGGTAGCCACAAGCTGTTTGTTTCTCAGGCTAATTCTTGTTTTTATTCTTTGTTTTCCTCTCTTTCGCACTTTATAGCGCTCTCTCTCTCTTTTTATCTATCCATGTCTCTTTCTGCAGAGGGGGAAGGAGTTTCCCTCTTGTTCTGGGAGGGGGGCAGTTATGATTAAAATAGTTTGTTTATTTACTTGATATTTGGCTACTTATTTGTTGCTTTGTCATTAGGTCACTGGGAGCTGGTGGGAGGTGCCAGCAGTATAAGTACAAGTGACTTCAGAATTTGACATGCCCAGTCTCCAAGCTGCGAGAGGAGGTGCACTACCCAGAGGTGCGGGACTGGACTGGAGTTTCTCAAGGAACAATAATTAGCAGGTAAGTCTAATTTCTCTATTTGCTTTCTTGGCCGCCGCTGCACACTGGGCAGAGGGTTTTAACGTATTATCCATGATGATGCCTAAATCCTTTTCTTGGGTGGCGGATCCTAATATGGAACCTTACATGGTAGAACCTTGCATGGGTCTTCCCTAAGTGCATAACTTTGTACTTGTCCACATTAAATTTCATCAGCCATTTAGATGCCCAGTCTCCCTATTTATAAAGACTCTTGCAATTTTTTACAATCTTCATGTGTTTTAACAACTTTGAATAATTTTGTATCATCTGTAAATTTGATCACCTCACTCATTATTCCCATTTCCAGGATGTTTATAAATATGTTAAAAAGCAGTGGGCCCAGCACAGATCCCTGGGGTCTTCAATGCCTCATGAAATGGCCGGTTATTTTTCCTGTGCCCTCTACTGCAGGGATAAGGACATTATCTCTGAATCGTGAGTACTCAGGAAGAAAGATCCCTTTTAGCATGTCCTGGACCTGGAGCTGGTTGTTTTCGAATTCAGTGTCTCTCGTTTTGGTATGATACCCTTTGGATCTGTCATTACATTGGTCAGATTGGGGGTGATCCTCATCTCCTGGACATCGCCATGGCATTTGTTACTTTCCATTCTGAACAGCATTAGCTGCTTCTCTGCTAATGTGTTCTAGGCCACTTCTTCAGTTCAGGGCTTTGTCTTTGGCCTAGACACAGCTCTTAAACCATTTCCAAGATAATTGGTGATAGCAGCACTTTTCTGCATGCAGAGAGATTAGGTTGCTCATTCCTGGACATTGGACTGGCCCAGTCAGTATTTTTGGTGAAAGCCAGATATGGCACAGGCTTGGTGAGCTCTGGCCGAGAAGGCTGGGTTTGAAGATCATCTGTCCCAAGAGCAACCTGATTCTCTCCCAGGATTTAGAGTATCTAGGGTTGGTTCCATACTGTCCTTAGTTGAGCTTCCTCATGACAGAGAGTTTCTTCAAGTCCCAGCAGACTCAGAGCATGATTCTGTCAGCTCCATGGGCCTGGGACTCCTGCCCTGGTGGTGATGTATGTCCACTTCTGAAGTAGAACCTGTATGCCAGAGTGGTTCTCAAACCTGAGAAACTGTACTGTTAAGTGGAGGAACATTTGATTGCCCTGTCTGCTACACACATTGCAAGCTTTGACAGTGTGCAGTCTGACTTTCTGGGCCAGAACTCCATGGGTCTGGGCAAAGTGAGAGCTCAGCTTTCCCATGTGGAGCCTCATGTGAAAATGGGGCCTTCCAGGCTTCCTGTTGATGGCCACTTAGGAGAATGTCAATTTGAAGAGCTATTTCAGACATGGGAAGGTTTCGTGGATGGTGAACTTGGAAGCCCTACTTCAGGAGTGACCTCAGGAAGGATGGTTGTATGTCTTTCTCTCTAGCCCTTGGTAAACCATCTTCTGCACAGGTTTTGAGCTCATCTGGGCCTGCTGATCCTACAGGCCCCAGGTTGCCTTTGCAGACTGTGGTACATGAATTCTTGATCCAAGGAGTGAGGTCTTTCACTTGCTACCTCTAGATATGGACCTATAATAGAAAGCATAATGGGGTCTCCAGGTAATGGAGATTCCTGGTTTCTTTTTGCTGGCCCTTGTGGGCATAAGCCTTCCATTAAGAGCTGCTTGGGAGCAGTAATAGTCTCCCTTCTTATGGCAAGCAAGACTGTGTCCTTAGCTTAAGTTAAAGTTCTTTAGAATCCAACGTTGGCCAGGGCTTGGTCTTGAACTCTCAAGTTTTAGGTGTTGATCCTGTTGTGCTACAGTAGTTGCATCCAAGGTGGTGTATCTTGGTGTTGACCATTTCCTCAGGAGCGAAGTAGTTCTGTCCAACTCTGTTTTCTTTTGGGCCTCAGTGGATCTGAGGTTGAGAGAAAAAGGCCTTTCTTTGGGCCCATGTGTAGGGCCTCCCTAAAGGGTTGGTTCCTTATGGTGGCATTCTGGGGACTCTAACATCTGCCTGGTGGTGTCCATGCTGCAGCTTTTGTCTTGCAAAGATCCTTACTGGTCTTTCAGTGGGCTCTTTCGGGGGGCAATTTCTCCAAATGTGTGTGTTTTGCACATACCATGATAGTCATGAACTTCGCTCCTATGCCAGGGTATATGGAATATGATCTCACCATAGTACTTGCATGGTATCAAAGAGAGCTTCCTTCTGGAGTTCATAAGACGTAACATGTATGGGTAAATTGTCAAGATGTGACTGGAAGTTCTTATTTATTAGGCCTACGGCTCCCAATCCAATCAGAAATATTTCTGTATCTTTCTGCCACATTTTCTTTGTCTCTGACTGCATTTCTTGTTTTTTCAAGATCTTCTCCCTCTCCACATGTTTCACAGAATAATCATTTGGAACCGATACCTCTATATCATTGACGTTCTGGTGGTATTCTCCTTTACTACAATGTCCGGTTTCCTTGCATCCAACTTTTTGTCGATTGGAATGGGAATATCCCAGGTGATCATAACCTCTTCATTCTCTGTAATTCTCTGAAGGTCACGATCCCAATGCTTTTCAGGCACAGTAATGTTGTAGTATTTAGAGAGTTTCCAGTGGATGAGGAGTGCTACTTTGTTGTGCTCTTTTTGTGTAGAAATTTTTTGCCATCAGAATTTCACAGCCAGATATGAGATGAGTTATTGTTTCTAGCTCTTTGTTACATAATCATCATATGTCTGTTTTACCAGTTTTTTTCAATAATTGCTTTGAGGTCTATGCTATACTTCTTCAAACCCCCCCCACCCCTTTTTTTTTACACTTTCACAATAATCTGGTTCTGCCTTCCTTAGAACATAAGAGAAGCCATACTGGGTCAGAGCAAGGTTCATCAAGCCCAGTATCCTGTTTCCAACAGTGGCCAATTTAGGTTACAAGTACCTAGATATTTTCCCAGAAGACACAGATTCCACAGTGCTTGTATTAGAAGAAGCAGTGGATTTCGCTGATCCCCTTTAATAATGGTTTTCTCCAGGAACTTGTCCAAAGCTTTTTTAAACCCAGCTACACTCTTTTACTGCATCCTTTGGTAACAAATTCCAGAGTTTGATTATGCGTTGAGTGAAAAAATGTTTTCTCTTATTAGTCTCATGTGGGTTACACTGTAGTTTCATTGCATATCCCCTAGTCTTTCTAATTTTGATGGCATAAACCAGGCATGTCCAACAGGTAGATCGTGATCTATCTGTAGATCGCGGAGGGGTCAGAGGTAGATCGCCAGCCCCACTTGGCTCTATCTCTCCAGCAGCTCGCCCTGTCGCTAAGAGAGAGCTCGTGCTGGCAGGTCGTCTGCTGATCCTTTGCCTGTCTTTTTTCCCTGCCTGCGGGAATCTTGCCTGCGGGTGTACTGAGGGCGCTTGTTTTCGTGCCAATAGTTTGTGGGTACCCCAGGGGGCCGCTGCCCGCGACGAGATGTTACAGGCCCGGCGTCATACCTGGTCTCCTGCCTCTCAGAATCACCTATTCCTGCCCCCGCCCCAACACACCTAAGAAGTGTGTTATATACCAGGCGATATCCATTCGCCCAGGCTTTACCTGAATACACTTACCGTATTAGTTGTGTCGTGTGCTGGTCGTTGGTTGCTTTATAGTTCGCTTTCATTAAACGTTTTCAGACAAACACAACAAAGTGTCAAGAATTTGGTGATTTTGGCGGGCTTTTCCAATTTTGTTTTAACTTGCCTATGCCTTGCCTTCGAATTGGTTCAAACCACTATGACTTTTGCTTGCCTCTGCAGTTTTATTTTGCCTTGCCTTTGCGTTGATTCTACACTGCAATTTTATTTTGCCTTCCCTTTGCGTTGATTTTATATTGTGTGCAGAATTTATTAAATTGCATGTGGTGGTATTTGAGCTTGTTTGGCAGTATTTGATTTTATCTGGTTTGCTGGACAGCTGTTTGAGTTTTTTTGATGATTGTTTGGTACGACTAGTAGCGCTATATAAATGCTCAATAGTAGTAGTAATAGTAGTATTTGATTATTGGTGCCAGTATGATGAATTCTTATTTTTACTTTTAGAACTGCATGTGTGGTTTTAGCATCTCCAGTTCTTGTATTGTACACCATCCAGAGGTCTTCAGTTCCTGTTGATCTTTAATACTTTGGGACAGTGACAGTTTTGGACCAGATTCAGCCAGTGTTTATACTAAGTTAGCAAATTTGGCCTTCTTACATCCAGCCATGCCAGTATAACGAAGATGAGTGTTCCAAAGAAGAGCAAAACCTACCACTTTCATGATGGATGGGAAATGGACTACTTCTTCATCATGGTGAAAGACAAGTGGTGTTGTCTAATTTGTAATGCCCCAGTATCCTTGCCCAAAAAGGGTAATCTGGAACGTCATTATAAAGCTCTGCATAGCAATAAGTTTGATGCTGATTTTCCACCCAAAAATTAAATTCGTAAACTGAAGCTCAAAGAACTTAAATCAAAATTGGCTACTCAGCAACAGTTGATGGCAAAACCAAGGTCACATTTGGTCCATGCAACCATAGCATCCTTCAAGGTCAGCAACCTGATCGCAAAGAAATGCAAACCTTTCACTGAAGGGGAATTTGTAAAAGATTGTTTTCTTGAAGCAGCTGACAATCTTTTTGAAGGATTTAAAAATAAGAAAGAGATCATAGCTGCTATTCAAGATGTACAATTGTCAAGAAACACCGTCGTGCGGCGAATAGAAAAGATGTGTGGAGACACAACTGAACAATTGTTGGAGGATGTTTCAAATTGTGTTGCTTTCTCACTCCAACTGGATGAATCTACAGACATAAGAGACATAGCCCAGTTACTAGTCTTTATCCGGATGGTTTTTGAAGACTTCAATGTTAAAGAAGAACTACTTGTAATAATTTCTTTAACAGGTAGAACTACCGGTCAGGAAATATTCCGTTCTTTCCATTCTTTTGTGACAAAGTGTAATCTTCCATTGCATAGACTTGTTTCCATTAATACTGATGAAGCAAGAGCAATGACAGGTGAGGTCAACGGTTTCATAGCCCTCTGTAGACAGCATGACGACTTCCCAGATTTCCTTTCTTACCACTGCATCATTCACCAGCAAGTTTTGGCAAGCAAGAGACTCAATACAAAGACTGTCATGGACATCACTTTCAAAGTTGTAAATTCAGTTCATGGAAGATGACTTCAAAGACGGCTTTTCAATCTTACTCTTGATGAAGGGACAGCAGAAATCATTTTGCACACAGATGTAAGGTGGCTAAGTAGGCAGAAATTTCTGCAAAGATTTCGTGATTTGCTGAATGAAATAAGACGTTTTTTGAAGGAGAGGGGAGATGACCAAGCAGAGTTGGAAGATGAGGAGTGGTTATGTGATCTGGCATTTCTCACTGTCTTTACAGGCGAACTAACTGATATGAACCTTGTCAGACGGCTGCCTGTGTGAGAATGTTCACAGTCTTGGCAAGTGTATATATCAATATGATTTGCAAGGGATTGTGGGAAATGCAGTCCATTTACACCAGACACAGCCACTCACAATAATTAGTTGTGTTTGAGTGTAAAGCCAATAAGATATTTATTTATGGGGTTATTTCTCCCAACACAGATATGCTTGGTAGCACATAAAACAGGATACTTGCTTTCAGTGTTAACTTAGAAAAACAAAATCAGGAAAACAACAGATGAACTTGTCAGGCAATCAAAGCAAAAGAATAAAGACCTGGTTGGTAACAAACTGGTCTTTTCTGTAGGCTTTAGCTAATATTTTCTTAGCAGTATTTCAAACAACAAGCAAAACCCATAAAGAAGGGAAAAACTGTTCTTTTCAGGTTAACTTCTTATATCTTCACACATAGATTCAGAAGTGATTCCCTCAGAGCTCACAAGCAATTAGGTAAGGCTCAATTGCTAGCAGTTATCCAGCTGAAACCCCTTAGCTGGCTTAATTTCTACTGCATGGCTCAAAATCCTACGCAGGAGCTTTTCTGAGTAGATTAAAGAACAAGTTTGTATTTCTTTGTGATGGTCGTTGTACTTTGTAACAGTAAATTACCAAAGGAGTTTAGACAGAGAGCAATCCATATATTCACAGCCTGTATCTAAGACCGCTCCCCCTTCTTCAACAATCATGGGTTCAATATCATGGATTGGCACAGAGGAATTTCTCAATGGAGCACTCTCAGGAGAATACTTGTTTCCCTGCTGTCTTTCAAGGTTATAGCTAGGGCATAGATCAGTGTTCATACCTGAGCTTCCATTGCTGTTAGAGTTCCTCTCTAAATAGCCTGGCCAGTATGTAGTCCAGTTCTGATGTCCAGCCTTCCAATCCAGATCCCTGGACACTGGATCTCTCTTCACATACCTTCTGGCACGGGTCCTAGGGTCCCTTCCAAGTGCAGCCGTCTCCCTCACAGGTACCCTCTGGAGATTCCTAGCTCTGCAGCACCATTCCTCTGGCTTTCCCCAGTCCAATGGTGTATGATGGCCTTTTGAATGTCTCCCAGTATACGTACTGCTCTGGACTCCTTTAGACCTCCCAAATGCTTTTCTCTTCTTTCTTCCAAAGGGTTTCTTGCCCTTTCTGTCCGTTCGCTCTGGCTTCTGCTTCTGATGATCCTCCAGATGATGAAGATGTCCAAGATGAGGATATCCAAGCTGATCCTGAGGATAAGAATTCTGAGGATAATTCTCTGTAGAATAAACTCTACCTTTATTCTGCCTAGATGAGTGCTCCACCCTAGCACAGCGCAGCCGTGCTGAATCAGGCCCTGCCCTTTGAGATGAGTGCTTAGGGATTACCTCATAGCCCTCCTGATTGAACACACGTTTCCCCACTTCAGCTCCTCTAATGGCTGTTGGAAACCTGGTGCATTCTGGGACTGGTAGTCTTTTATGGGAAAATTCTGTTTTCTTATTTCTACCAGAACTGACAGGTTGCTTGTTCAGAGTCACTTCACCTTTACTATAGCTCCTTCCTGAGCTATGATAAGCTTCCTTATCACAACCTTGAACTACAAGGTAAAAACAAATGCATTGGCGAGATGAATACAGTTTCATCCTACAAGAGCAAATTTGAGCTAATGATGACTGACCTTGCAAATAACACTTTTGATCATTTTCCTAATACGAAGGACCATCTGGGACAATATCCACATTTTGTTTTTCAGAACGAGAAGTATGTGACAGAAATCTGTTCTGTTATCCAAGAATTCGAAAATAGATTCTGTGACTTCCAAAAAATTGGAACAGTTGTGGAGTACTTCTCATACCCATTCAAAGTAGATGTGGACATTAAAGAAACTGCAGCTGCTATCAGTAAAAATTACTCATTGAACAAGCCATTTCATGAAAACGAAATATTAACCCTTAAAAATGACATTTTTCTCAAGACCCGTGCTGAGCAAGAATCGTTTTGAAAACTAGTGCCTAGAGGCAAATTTCCCAACTTTAGAAGATGCAGTGAAGCTGTACACTCCTGTTTCGGTTCAACTTATTTGTGTGAATCTGCATTTTCCCATCTGAAAATGACAGAGTACACAACGTTCCAACATGACAGATGAACATCTCCAGGATTCCCTGAGACTGGCCCTCATGCAATATTCACCCAACTTCAAGAAGCTGGTGGATGAAATGCAGGCTCAGACATCTCACTAATGAGCAAGAGCGAAATATTAAAGATTGTGCAAGATCAGCCAGGATTAATACTCGACCTAAATTTAACACAAATTACTCAATAAAAGTTAAAAGAAAGTTATTAAGACAGTTAAAGAAAGTTATTACTCAATAAAACTTTAAGAAAAAATGTACTTTCCATTTCCCCTCGCAGTTCTTTCTGGATCTTCGTCTCTCTGTTTTGTTTTTGCTTAATTTGTTTAACAGCTGATCACATCCAAGTAAATGACAGAAAGTTCATTAAAAATGGGGGGGGGGGGGGGATACTCCAACTTTATTGGGCTAAAATTTAATTTGAAACTAATTTGAAGCTTAATTTTCATGGTAGTAGATCACCGGCACTTTTGGCCTGAAAAAGTAGATCACGACCTGTTCGAAGTTGTACATGCCTGGCATAAACAATAAATCTACGTTTACCCATTCCACTCAATTCATTGATTTATAGACCTCCATCATATCTCCAATCAGCCGTCTCTTTTCCAGGTTGAAGAGCCCTAACCTTTTTAGTCTCTTCTCATAGGGGTATCCTTCCATCCCCTTTACCATTTTGGTGGCTCTTCTCTGTACCTTTTCGAATTCCGCTATATCCTTTATAAGATATGGCGACTAGAACTGCACACAATATTCGAGGTGCGGTCGCACCATGGAACGAGAGGCATTATAATATCCTTTGTTTTATTATCCAATTCCTTTCATTATGGTTCCTAGCATTCTATTGGCTTTCTTGGCTGCCACTGCACACTGGGCAGAGGGTTACAACGTGTTATCCACGATGACACCTAAATCTTTTTCCTGGGTCATGGTTGCTAATATGGAACCTTGCTTCGTGTAACCATAGTTCGTTTTGTTCTTTCCTAGGTCCATAACTTTGCACTTGTCCACGTTAAATTTCATCTGCCATTTGAACGTCCAGTCTTCCAATTTCTTGAGGTCTTCTTACAATTTTTCACAATCCTCTTGGGTTTGAATAATTTTGTGTCATCTGCAAATTTGATTACTTCACTCTTTATTCCAATTTCCAGGTCATTTACGAATATGTTAAAAAGCAGTGGACCTAGCACAAATCCCTGGGGTACTCCACTATTCACCTTTCTCCATTGGAAAAATTGGCCATTTAGCTCTACCCTCTGCTTTCTATCTTTTAACCAGTTCCTGATCCACAATAGTATACTGCCTCCTATCCCATGACTTTTAAATTTCACCAAGAGTCTCTCATGAGGGACCTTGTCAAAAGCTTTCTGAAAATCCAGATACACTATACTGACCGGCTTACCTTTGTCTACCTGTTTAGTTACACCTTCAAAAAAATATAATAGATTAGTAAGACAAGACCTTTGCCTAATGCCATGTTGACTATCTCCCATTAAACCATGACTATCTACATGTTCAGAATTTTTACCGGTACTGATGTCAGGCTCTCACCGGTCTGTAGTTTCCCTGATCACCCCTGGAACCCTATTTAAAAATTGGCGTTACATTGGCCATCCTCCAACTTCAGGTATTACAGATGATTTTAATGATAGTTCACAGATTAGTAATAATATATTTATGTTTATTAAAACTTTATATACTGCCCATAAACAGTTAGCATCTGGGCGGTTTACATACTTTAAAAAAAATAACAAGAAGGGAGAGCTGCGAAAAAGAAAAAAGAAAAGGAACGCCATAAAATCCTTAAAGGACAGATAGGGATAGAGTCAAAAAGATAGAAGGGGAAAAGAAGATAACATAGAGGAGGAAAGAAAAACACAAATTACCATGTCAGTGGTGAGGGGGAGGGAAAGGATAGAGAGCAGGAACAGTCTACAAAAAAACGGAGGAGGAAAGGGGGATAGGAAGCTAACACAACAATGGAGTGAAGGGGAGAGGGGTTAGGCTGGGAAGGGGAGGTTGAAAGCAGAACAGAAAAGGTGAGTTTTTAGTTTAGTTTTAAAGGAGACATACGAGGTCTCTAGACGGAGCGAGTGGGGGAGTGAGTTCCAGAGTCTAGGGCCAAGGAAAAAGAAGGCTGAGGACCGAGTGGATTCCAGGTGGGCTTGGGAAGGGGGGGGGGAGAAACATACGGTTAGCATGAATAGAGCGAAGGGAACGGTGTGGGGTATGTAGGTCTGCAATCTCATATTTCAGTTCTTTCAACACCCTCGTATGTATAGCATCCAGTCCAGGTGGGTTTAAAAAATGCACCAAGTGTGCCCGGACCATTTCTGTCATGGACAAGCACAATTGGTGTCTCTAGTGCCTAGGGACCCTATCATAAACCCTCTTCTTGTAATTTGTGCCTGCAGATGACAAGGAGAGGCCTCAAGGGTCGTGAAAAAAGTGGGAAACTCTGTTTGGCACTCCACAGCCTGATCCATCGTCTTCAGCATAGACGTCATCAGTCTCTATGCCTTCAAAGGTGTTTCAGGACATCGAATGGGCACCAACATCGAGGGCCTCTCAAGCTCAGTCCGAGCTGAGCACCCAAACCATCCCAGACCATTGGTCATCGGTCAGCCTCCAGGTGTGGAGGGAACCAACGTCGCCCCATCAACATTGCAGGGTGCTCGGATTGAGCACCAGGAAAAGGCCTGAGTGCATCTGCATCGGAGCCCTTCATGACGTGGTGTCAAGAATGACGGGGGGCTGCATGATTGCCCCTTGAAGATGCTAAGCAGAAAGGGCTACTCAACCTCCCGATAGCCAAGCCCAAGCTGCTGATACTCCTGCACAGGTGCCAGGTACATCGGTCAAAGCTATTCCGGCATCTGAGCTTTCGGAATCGGCACCCATGGAGAAACAGCTTCTAAAGGTGCTTGAGGATCGCATGGCAGCCCTGTTTGCGATGCAGTACATAGAGGTCTTGATATTGACCATTGTACAGTTGATTCTGGAGATGCATGCCCTACCCCTGTCAGAGGCATAGACATCGGGACATTGAAGGGATTGGATGCCGGTTTCGGTTCAGCTAATTTCCACCTCCAGCTTCTCAGGGTCCGATGCACCCTCAAAGCCCAGGTGTGCTTTAGAGCATCGGCATTCTCAGAGAAACTCCCATTCCCTTCAATGCAGAATGGACGTCTGGGCACAAGATCAGATATAATTTGACTTTCTCTTAGAGTCTGACTCCTATAGCTGGGTAACCAATGTCTAATCTGAGGATTCTCGAAGTGCAGGTCCTCGGAGCTCCCATCGGACCCTTCCCCACCCCATGAGTGTCAAAAGTCTCTCCCCCTGAAGACATGGCCTTCCAGGATTTTATGAGAGATATGGCCAAGGCCATACCATTCTTTCTGGAGACTGAGGATGAACCCAGAGCAGAGGAGTTGGAAATCTTTCAGTACTCCTTGGTGCCTAAGGAGGCAGTGACCATGCCCATACATTGCATCCTACAGAGGGTACTTCCAGTGAGTAGACGACTTGACTCGATGTACAGGGTGCAGAAAGCTCCTAGTTTGAGAAACCTCAGCTCCCACACCACTCCTTGGTGGTTGAGACCACCAAGAGGATTAAGAGTACCAATACTCATTCTTCAGCGCCCCTGGGAAGGGAGGCTCAGACCTTGAACTCTTTCAGGAGGAGGTGTTTCCAGGGCTCGATGCTCATTGCCAGAGTGATTTCTTACCAGCTCTACATGAGTATGTTCCTCAAAGACATTATGCGTGACCTAACTGACCTGTCTCAGTACCTTCCTCCTGAGAAATTGGAGCAGTTTTGCACCCCAGTGGTCCATGGCAAGGACTACTCAAAGTTCCTGGTCTAGGGGACCTATGATGCCTTCAAGACAGCATCAAGAGTGGCTGCAGTAGGCATTGGGGGCTCAGAGACTCGCCTGGCTCCAGTGCTCTGACAGTCTGTTCAATAACAATAAATAATGTAACTATTTACATGTTTTGTCGTCTTGTTACTATACAAGGGAGTGAGTGGTAACAGTGCGAAAATGTTGTGAGTCGTTATAATGTAGACTGGAGGAAAATATGAACTTTATTGCTCACAATTCGGTTAAGATAAATGTCTTGATATGTTTTCTAAATTGGGTGAGATCTTTGGTTTCTCTTAGGATATATGGTATGCTATTCCAAAGGACAAGTGCATAGAAGGAGAAAGCTCTGTTGGTGGTTGATTGATTTGCTTTTCTTGCATTTTTTGGGATGGATAGAGTGTTTTTCAGGTTATCTCTTATTGTCTTTGTGTATTGCTGAATGTTTATTAGTGTGCTGAGGTATGTTGGTGCAATGTTGTATATTATTTTATAAATGTTTGTAAGGGCTTTGAATTTGATTCTTTGGAGATTCGGGAGCCAGTGGAGATGGAACAGAATTGGTGTTATGTGGTCGGATCTTTTGGCATACATAATTGTACGTGCAACCGTGTTTTGAGCAAGTTGAAATGGTTTTAGTGTTTTCTTGAGGAGTCCATGAAGTATGCTGTTGCTGTAGTCAAAGTGTGGGCAAATCAGTGCATGGGCTATAGTGCGGAAGTCGGAGTGGGAGAGCAGTGGTCTCAGGTGCTGTACCATTTTGGTTTTATGGTAAATTGCACGGGTGGTCATGTGGATGTGTCTGGTCAAGTCAAGCTGTTGATCTAGGTAGATTCCAAGGTATTTTGTTTTTTTTATTTCCAGTGTTGCGTTGTTTACATGGAGTGAGCAGGGAGAGTTGAATGCTTTATTCCTAGTAATGATGAGTGCTTCAGTTTTCTTTAGGTTGATAGCGAAGTTGACAGAGTTGAGCCATGCAATGATGTCATTGAAGCAGTTGGTGATCTTCTTATAGGAGGGGTCTGAGGTGTCGAAGGTTGTGAATAACATTATATCATCTGCATAAATTCTGTAGTCGAAATTATGAGATTGTATGATTTTGCAGATAGGTTAAAGGTATATATTGAAAAATAATGCAGATCCTTGGGGGACTCCCTGAGGTTGGCTGAATAGGTTGGATAGATTGTTTTTGAAGTGTACTTGTTGGGAGTGGTTGGACAGGTAATTTTGGAACCATTGTACAGTGGTGCCACCTATGCCAAGGTGCCTTAGGCAGTTGATTAGGATATTGTGATTTATAGTATCAAATGCCGAGGATATGCTGAGGAAAATGAGGATGAATGCATGTCTCTTGTTGTCAATTCCAGAGATGTTAATAGAGTTTTGACACCATGATGTGCTCTAAATCCATATTGATGGGAGTCAAGTGGGGCATTTGAGTCATGGAGTTGCAGTAGGACTGATTTTTCGATGATTTTTGATAGGAATGGTAGGCTAGATATTGGTCTGTAAGATGTAGGGCAGGATTTATTTTGGGTAATTGTTTCAATATTGGGCGCATGGAAGCTCTTTTTAGGTTATTTGGTAGATGACCTTGGGATAGAGAGAGGTTGACTATTCTTTGTATATATGGTGTGAGTTCTGATTTTGTTGATTTGATCCAGCTGACAGGACGAGGATCTATGATTGAGGTAGTGGTATTCAGTGATTTGATGCAGTGATTTATCTGATCTTTGCTTGTTGGTGAGAATGAGATTTAGGTTGGAGGGCTGGTTGGTTTTGGGTCATAGAAGGTTGTATTGCAGATCAACTTGATGTTTGATTTTTCTATGTAGTGATCTGCAAACTGTTGAGCACTTATGTTACTCATTGCTGTTTTTTCATTACTTGTTTTTTAAATTAGGTTTTGGATTATGAGGAACAATTCCCTTGGCTGGTTAAGGGATTTAGATAGGAGTTTTGAGTAGTATTCTTTGTTTGTGTCTAGGAGGTTCTGATGGTAAGTTTTTAATTTGTTCATGTACTTGAGCCTGTCTTCATCAGACTTGGTGACTCTCCATTTTCGTTCAGCTTTTCTTAGGTATTTTTTTGTGTGTTTCAAGAATTAAGTGTACCAAGGTTGGGAATTTCAGATTTTTTTGTTAAGTCTGTTTTGATGATTTACTGATGCTGTTCCATGTTGATGTGAGGGCGTCGATATCATCACTGGTGGTTGGAAGGTCGGGAATTATTTTTCTGATGAATTCATCTTTGTCAAATTTTTTAAATCTGTTGTATGAGGAAAATTCCTTGTTATTTTTGGTTGGAGAGGTGTCTAGTACTGAAATGTATGAGGTAGTGATCCGACTATGGGACTAGTTGAATATTTATGATGGATATGTTTCCGTCCTGTGCTGGGAGATTGTCAGATTGTGGAGGTTTGCCGTCGCTCACGGAATGGACTTGAGGGCCCCATATCTGCCAGGAGACCAAGACACTGGTGGACAGAGATGTAGTGGCCCGTATCTTTCGGAAGTGGGGCATTCCCTTGATAGACCTACTTGCAAACCATGAAATACCCGGGTAGATCGGTTCTGCTCTAGAGTGGGATCCCACAGCAGACTGGCATCAGATGCTTTCCTCCTGCACTGGGTTGGGGGAGTCTTTTGCATGCTTGCTCTCCAATACCTCTCATAGCGAAAACCCTGATGAAGCTCCGGACAAACGGAAGTATGATGATACTCATTTCACCGTACTGGCCCTGGTTCCCACTCCTGTTGCAGCTTCACGCAGGAGCCCCTCCAGCTCGGCCATGCACTGGACCTCATTTCACAAGACAACGGGAGGATGCTACATCCCACCGTTCAGTCCTTGGCCCTCATAGCATGGATATTGAGAGGCTAGTCCTGTCAGAGCTCCATCTACCTGTCATTGTTTTTTGTTCCAGCTACCTATTCATAGCTAGCTCTTTGAAGCCACTAACCTCATCAGGTGTTAGTGGTCCTTAATTAGCTTGCAAATGAGCTGGGTAGCTGAATGCTGTATTAAAGTCTACAGGGCCTTGTAAGCACTGACATTCCTAAAAGGGACTCCGTTGCAAACAAGATAGCTAAAATCTCTCTGCTTGAAAGCTGTTAAAGGGGTTTTGGTTTTCATTTGTAAAAGCTAATTCTTTTTTCTATACAACAAAGGGGGAATTCTTTGTGTTGTTGGGCAAAGTTCTGTCAGAGTTCAATGTTTTTTGTTCCAGCTACCCAGTACAGCTAGCTCTTTGAAGGCACTGACCTCACCAGGTGTTAAATCCCTCCCTACCCACCCCAGCTCCCATCCAACCCATGTAAACATTCTTGCTTTATAGGGCAACTCCCCAATTGGCTACACACAGGAACTTAGAACAGCACTGTTAGAACACACTTAAGAAGTTAACTGCTTTCTCTCTTAAAGGACAGCTGAGGAACATGCAGGGACTTTGGTAGGTCTCTCTCTCTTACTTCAACAGGTACCAAAGCTCCACCAACTGAAAAATGGCTGGGAAAAATTGTATTGCAAAGCTGTTGCCCCCATTACAGCTTCTACCTTTGTCAGACAGAGATCCCAATGCCAGTTGAAGGACCGGTTCCATGTGCAGGGTACCTGCATGCTGAAGCTCTCAAAAACAAATGCAGGAGCTCAGAGAACAGATGGTGAGGCTGAGAAGCATTCTAGACAGTGAGAAGTACATTGATGAGATGCTTCTTGAAACATCCAAGCTCTCCGACAGAGGTGAAGATGGGAGGCTACAGAATGAACAAAGTTGAACATGAGTAATCAGGGCCTGCAGAATCACCAGTCCAACTCCTCCAGCCCATGAATTGAAGAATCCTTATGCAGCCCTTGAAGTGGAGGATTTGAAAGCATACCAGGAAAGGGAAGAACCTGAGCTCGAGCACCCCAAATTTGCAGAATCAGTTACCACAAGGAAGCGAAGGATAATAGTGGTTGGTGACCCTCTTCTGAGGGGTATTGAGGTGTCCATCTTCTGACCAGACTTGATATCCAGAGAGGTGTTCTGTCTGCCAGGTGCCAAAATCAGAGATATTATGGAGAGTTTGCCGAGACTCATCAAGCCTACTGACAATAACCCGATGTTGCTCATCCATGTCGGCACAAATGATACTGCCAGGTATCCCTCTGAGCATATCAAAAGTGACTTCATGGCTCTGGGACAGAGGGTGAAGCAGATAGGTGTGCAGGTGGTGGTCTCTTCAATTCTCCCTGTTGAGGGTAAAGGCTGAGGCAGAGAAACTCGCATCCTGGCAATAAATGCATGGCTGCATGGATGATGTCATCGAGAGCGTTTTGGTTTCCTGGACAAAGGGGTGATGTTACAAGGGCTACAGAACAGAGATGGCGTTCATCTGTTCAAGAAGGGTCGAAGTGTCTTCAGTAGCAGACTAGCTAACCTAATGAAGAGAGCTTTAAACTAGATTCATTGGGGATGGGTGAAGAAAGTCCCCAGGTAAGTGAAATATTAAATACCTCTATAGAAATGGGTAAAAGGGGCAACATCTGGAAAGTGGTGTGTATAAATACCCCTAGCATGGGAAATAAGATCCCAGATGTTCAGGCTTTAAATGTTCAAATCTTATTATTTGATACAAACCACAGCATTCCCAGCATGTGGGTGTTCTTACACAATACCAGGAACTTACAACCAAAACATATATCCTTTATCTACATTTTTATTCCCTTCCCCATCCCAACCACTCCCCCCTTCGTATATTTATTCAGAAACACTTTATCATTAGTCAAGCATACTGACCAGGGTGTACTACATCCAGAAGGCACCTAACCACAAAATAGAAGGAATCAAATAATGACCAAGAATTCACTTAGATACTAAAAGAACAACAATCGTATATC
This sequence comes from Ichthyophis bannanicus, assembly GCA_033557465.1. NCBI lineage: Eukaryota > Metazoa > Chordata > Amphibia > Gymnophiona > Ichthyophiidae > Ichthyophis > Ichthyophis bannanicus. Next base: position 500,205,300 of record CM066035.1, read on the forward strand.
CATCATTGAATCAGAAATATATTTGCCAATTATCAAAGCCAGGTGGTCCGGTTACCTCTTTTCTCAGCAGCCACCCGCCCCGTGGGAAGCTCCTCCATCATGGAGCACACTCAGCCATGAATATCTTGTGCTGAGAGAGAATGAAGATAGCTACGCACATAAGAATATAAGAAATGCCATACTGGGTCAGACCAAGGTTCATCAAGCCCAGTATCCTGTTTCCAACAGTGGCCAATTCAGGTCACAAGTATCTGACAGTTTCCCAAAAAGACACACAGGTTCTACAATGCTTGTATTGGGGCACGCAGTGGATTTCCCAGGTCTTCTTTAATAATGGAGGGAGAAGTAGCCTAGTGGTTAGGACACAGTACCTCAGGCCAGAGGGCCAGAGTTTCAATTCTCACCTGGGGACAGCAATCTCAGGCTGGAGGGACTGGGGTTTCTAGTCCTATAGGCACGCCTTGGGCAAGCCACTGCCTCCATTGCCTCAGGTACACATAGATTGTGAGCCCTGTTTGTAGTGATTGCATAATGTAAACCACTTTGATTGAAGAATAAGGTGGTATAGAAAACTGGTTAAATAAATTAAATAAACCTTTTTTAAACCCAGCTGCACTAACGCTACATCCTCCAGTAACAAATTCTGAAGTTTGATTACACCTAAATGTAGCAAAAGACATCCCCTATAGAGAGTCCAAAACACGCTTGTAATTCCGGGAAAGCCAATGGGGCTCGTCCGGGTCAACCAACTGTTCTTTTCCAAGTATGCCAGCTAATACCCATCCTCAGTAGAATGTTCCTTCCATTCCTGGTCAGAAATCACCATTTCTATAAAAAGGAAGAAAAGGAGTCACGCTGGAAATTATTTGGCACTGGTGACACACCACACGCCAGACTCGCCGCATTGCCACAAAAAACACCTGGGAGTGGAGGTATGGAGGAAGAGCTGTATAGGGAGCATGAAGTACGTAAGAAGTGCCAAAGGTGAGGCCATCTCCTGCTCCAAACAAAGGGGTGTATAATTCTCTGTTGCGCTGAACCAATTGCATACATTCCGCAACAGACATGCCACATTGTACCAACAGAGATCAGGTACCCCCATCCCTCCCCTATCTCATGGTTGCTGTAAAACACAAAGGTGTATTCAAGGCTGCTTCCCCCGCTATAGAAAAGTATTGAGTGTCCGTTCTAGTAAACATAAGTCTTTACGAGTAAGCAAGATAGGAAGAAGTTGCAATACGTATAACCACCTGGGGAAGAATACCATCTTGAATAATGCTATGTGTCTATCCAGGGACAGAGGAAGGTCTCGCTATCGAGCAAGTTTAGAGTGTTTATCTGACAATAATGCTTTAATATTCTGATCATATAATCTTGTCGGATCCACTGTTAGTTGTATACCCAAATATTTAAGGGAGCTAGTAGCCCATCTAAGAGGAAAAGCGCCAGTCCACTTGTCTGACTCTTTCGATCGTAGGGGCAAAGCCTCAGATTTGTCAAGTTTAGTTTGAGGCCGGAAAATATCCCAAATTCCGTAAAGGTTTCCAGGAGGGGAGAGAAAGTATCTCGTGGATTATTTAAATATATAAGATTATCATCCACAAACGCGGACACCTGGAATTCCTCTTTTCGGAATCGGGCCCCCAGCAATCGAAGGTGTGTCCTAATATGTGCTAGCAAGGGTTTTAATGTTAGTACAAAAAGAAGAGGAGACAAAGGGCATCCTTGCTTTGTCCTCCATCCGAGAGAGAAGGCAGTTGTCCGAGAGCCATTTACAAGCAGAGAAACCATATCACATCCAGGAAGAATCCCTAGATCTCCAAGTGTTCCAGAACCAAATCCATATAAGTCCAGTTAACACTAATCACAAAGGCAGGAACACCAGCATCCAGATCCCTCTGAAGAGAAGAGATGATACTACGTATGTTTTTAACCACGTATCGCCCCTCACAAAGCCAAATTGATCTTCGTATACCAAGTGAGGCATAAATTGTGCCAAGCGCTCTGCCATTATTTTGGCCAATAATTTTATATCCACATTTAAGAATAATATGGGCTGATATGAGTCAGGTGATAGCGGGTCTCTACCTGGTTTGTTAAATCAGTCAGGGCCTAGTAGCAGCAGTTTAAGTTTAAATTTAAAACACAGAAGAGAGCTTTCTGGTTAAATTTAGAACCCAGCAGAGAGCTTGTAGTTTAAATTTAATACTCACTCAGGGCCTAGTAGCAGCAAAGTGTATGTGTCTCATATTCCCACGTGTTAAATGTATCCCCCAATTGTGTTGTGACCGCTTTGATTGAAGGATAAGGCAGTATACAAAACTGTCTAAATAAATAAATAAATAAAGTGCTTTTAGTTTAAATTTAAAACACAGAAGAGAGCTTTCTGGTTAAATTTAGAACCCAGCAGAGAGCTTCTAGTTAAATTTCATACTAAGTCAGAGCCTAGCAGCAGCAAAGAGCTTTAATTTAAATCAACTCAGAATATAATTTAGCATTAAAGGCAAAACAGAGTCAGTATTCTTTGAGCAATAAATAAAGCTTGATATCATTTGCATCACTGAAACCTGGTTAAAAGACACAGATCAAATTATTTTAAACCAAATTACCCCTTTAGATTATGATATATTTAATTGTCCTAGAGAACATAAAAAAGGAGGAGGAATCTTAATATTAACAAAAACAACCTTTACGTTTAAAGCTATTACAACTAACAATTCAACTGAAACAACTTCAATTATTATATCAAATCACCACCTCAATGTTTGCCTCACATATAGACCATCTAATGCTGCTAAGGATCACCTCTTAAAATTTTAGAATTAATTTGCACTTATAGCTCTCAAATTAAACCATTATTTGTATTAGGTGATTACAATCTATCATCATCACCTTCTGATGAGAACAGATCCTTGAAGGCAGTGAAATCTTTAGGTTATCAACAGATAATTAACCAGCCTACACACCAACATGGAACCACTCCTGGTCTAATTTTTTGCCCTGAGCAACTCTTTTCACAAAACCAAATTACAGTCCCAAAAATTACCCCAGTACCTTGGTCTGATCATTATATTATCTCATTTACCTTGCAACTACAAACATCCCCTAACAATTTAAAAGATGATTACAAAAATAGAAAATTTAGAGCTTTCCATAAAGAGGACTTTCTTAAGGAAATTGTTCCACAATTGCAACAAAATTGCACTGAACTGGATAAAGCCATAGAAAATTGGAATAATATCATTTCAAATGCTGCGCTAGCCCCAAAAAATAATAAAGTACAAATGCGTAGGAAGAAGAGCGCACCATGGTATTCTAATGAAATCAGAGAGGCAAAGCGCCTGCTAAGAAAACTTGAGCGTAAATGGAGACTAACTAAATCTCAAGATGTAAAATTCCTATTTAATGAAAACCAAATGGACTATGATAAGATAATTAATGACCATAAACAACAATACCATACAAATCTAATAATGAAAGCAACTAACAAATCAAGGGAACTATTCAACATTGTTCAACAACTTACAAAAGTGACCACTTTATATGGTGATCCTCAAATAGACCCCCAAAAATTTGCAAATTACCTGATAAGTTGTTGATGAAATAGCATTATTGCTTATCTACATCACAATTCCACCAACATTGGTTTAAACCTTGCACTGAATCCACAAAAGTCTGGAAGGATTTTTCTTTACCAACTTTAAAACAGATTGAAAATATAATCAGCACACTTAATACAACAACTTCACCAGCTGACCCATGTCCAGTAGAATGAATTAAAAGTACTAAAAATCATATTAGCTTTCACATTTTGAATTGTGTCAATAATTCTTTAAAACAAGGTTACTTACCACCTATACTAAAGAGTGCTATAAATCGACCAGTCTATAAAGGGAAATCAATGGACATCACTGACCCTAAGTCATTCCGTCCTATTTTGAGTTTGCCATTTATCTCAAAAATTATAGAAAAAGTAGTGCAAAATCAGCTGCAAGATCACATTGACTCGTATGCCCCTTTGGATATACATCAGCATGGATTTAAACCTAATCTCCAGGAACAAGCAGGAATGTAGTCTTCACATATGGGTATCGTCGGTACCGACGGAGCCTGCGCGGGAACGCTCCCCAGCATCCAATTAGGAAGCTTTTGGGAGCATCCCATAGTGCCTGCGTGCTGTCTTCCCGCCTTTCCCAACTGCCTCTCTCCAGTTCTTCGTTTTCCGCGGAGCCAGCAGGTCGTGTTCCTGTCACCACAGAAAATTGCTTCTTTATTCTTTATTTTTTTGTGGTCACGTCTGCCTTTCCCAACGCTATACCGGTACCGCCGGTTCTTCTTCCTTTCGTTTAAAAAAAAAAATAATAATATTCCTTTTTCCAAACTTTTTTCCAGGTGCGTGCCATTTTGGGCCTTAGGCCCAAAAACTTCCTCCACTATGGAGAAACCCGCCTCGGGTTTTAAAAAATGCACCAAGTGTGGCGGTACCATCTCCGTCACCGATACCCACGAGTGGTGTCTTAAATGTTTAGGTCCTGACCACTCTATCTCTGAGTGTATGGCTTGTGCTATGATGTCCAAAAGGGGTCAACAGAACCGAGCTGCCAAGCTCAGTGCCCTTTTTCCTTCCGATGCAGCCTCTGTAGCATCGACGTCTTCCAGGGCTTCGTCTTCCTCCCATGGATCTCAGGTAACTAAACATAAATCCAGCCGGTCCTCAAAGGGTAGATCTCCTTCTAAGCATCGAGATGCCTCTGGCGTTGCCCTTGAGGGTTCCATACCGGCAAAATTGCCCCGGCGGGAGGCTTTGGCTTCCAAAGCATATCGGGGCTCCAGGATGTTCTCGAGGCCTCGACCTCGGCAGAACTACTGGTGCCACAAAAACGTGTATATAGTTAACACAAGTTCCATGTAAAATATACAGATGTATATTGATTTTTGTTCAATGTGAACCGCCCCTGATCTCTGGAAGGGGCGGTATATAAAAAACTGTTAAATAAATAAATAAATAAATGCTCTGGGGTACCGGTTGCGTCAAGTACCGACACCCAAGCATCGGCAGCGTCGATAGACCAGAGGATCCTGGTTATTGAACGCAGTCTGGCGGCTCTCCTTGCGGCATCGACGCCCTCGGAACCGCGTCAGACGGTTAAATTGGTACCGCCACCGATGCCTGTACCGTTGTCTGTACCGGTACCAATAGCATCAACATCGATATCGGCTTTGCCGGCACCCAATCATGTGATGCCTTCCTGTGCCGATACACCGGTACCCATTACCTCCGGTACCGACTTCGGTCGGTAAGGGTATCGGGCTCTTCAAGAGCATCCGGACAGACGGTACTTTGAATCCTCGGAGGACTCTGAGGATTCTGACAGCTCTGCCGGTATCGGGATACTTTTCCCGGAGGAGCCTTCCTCTCCTAAGCATAGGATGTCTCCTCTAGAAGATATTTCCTTTCAGGATTTCATCAGGGAGGTGGCTCGTGGGTTGTCCATTACTGTGACTCCTGAAACAGAGCCCAGAGCTAAGGAGTTGGAGATTTTACAATATCCCAAAGTTCCTAAGGAGGCGGCTACCTTGCCTATCCATGAGATTTTACATGATCTCATGTTGAGAATGTGGGAGACACCTCTTACCACCTCTCCTCACTCTCGCAGACTAGATACCATGTATCGAGTCCCTCCTTGGAGTCCAACAAGAAAGCACTTATCCACATGCAATGACAGAACCCAGACCAAACCGTGGATTGCAATGGAAGGAAACCGTTTATTCAATTAAAAGAACCAGCCAAGGCCCGACACAGGCCGTGTTTCGCAACACCTTCTTCAGGGGCTAAATTGGCTAAACACAAAATATAAAACAAAAATACATTAACATAATATAAATAATTGTAGAAAAGGACCGAGAACAATGCCTGATGCACAAAAACAAGAGAAATAAATAAATACGTAAAAAACAGATAAATTATATAAATACCATAAATTAGCACGCTTAAAACACAAATCGGAACTGCAGATAAAAATTAAAAACTAACATGCAAATAAATTCATAATAAAAATGTGGATTCTTATAAATAAAATCATACATTCATACACATTTGTTGCAACGAACACATAATAAAAAAAAATATATGTATATATGTGTGTAGATGAACCTATGATCTACTAGGAGTGTGACAACAAAATAGCAAGCAAAAGGGCATCCAAACCAAAGAAATGCGACAAACCATATAAACAAACATTGTTCATAGATAAAATAATAAATAAATATAGAATGTTTATAAAAAACCTCAAAAGGTGATTACCAGTAATTATTTAAAAAAAAAAAACTTAAAAAAGAGAAATAAAAAGACCGATAAAATTTGCATTACGTGCCTGTCTTATGAACCTCTCACTGATGTCTTGATGGATGTTCAAGGAGATTTAATCCAAGTGGTGCAAAATGCTACCAAACCATGATGTCAGAAGATTGGAATAGTAACACCCTAGGGGGTATTTTTAAAAAAATGTTGGTAATTGATTATTAATCGTGCAACCTAACGACCATGAAATGCATAGCTGTAAAAATGATATGAAACTGTTAATACGTTGTAGCTTAATGGGCATATTATTCTAAATGGAACACATAAATAAATTGGGAATTACAAGGAAACTCAATAACCCCACTTATAGTAAATGACCATAGTTGAAAGTGCTCAAATCGCATCTAAAACGCGCCATTATATGATTGCAATGCGAACCGAGAAGAAAACCTTTTATCAAACCTGTATATTAAAATTGTGCGCGTGTTAAGTGTCAATCTAAGGGGACTATCAGGACAAATATGGGAACCATCGTGCGGTGCAAAATTGATCCATACTCCAATACGGATCCCCTAATAGAAGCGTTTGAAAGGGTTGTTTTAAAAGAAGTCAATAAGCTTGACAGTAAAGTTAAGTCTCCCTATCATAACCTTTCCAAAGATGAAACGAAGGCGATAAAATCTTTACAGTGCAACAATGAGATTATTATAAATCCTGCAGATAAGGGTGGAGCCGTAGTCGTTTTGGATAAGTTGGATTACATTGAAGAAATAAATAGACAACTTCGAGATACCACTTTTTACCTACGGTTAGATCAGGATCCCACTCTTTTATTGAAAAAGTCTATAGATAATTTGGTTTTGAATGCATATGAATGTGGATACCTCACAGCTAAGGAGAGAGATTTTCTCATAGTTGAATTTCCTATTATCCCTACTATTTATATAATTCCCAAAATTCATAAATCTTTAGAGCACCCTCCGGGAAGACCTATTGTTTCCACCATAGGATCGATTTTGGAACCGATTTTGCAATTGTTAGATATTATATTGCGTCCGTTTATCACTCAGATATGGTCTTATGTTAGAGACTCATCCCATGTTATAAACATTTTGACATCTATGACAGATATCAATACAGACGTGATTTTGGTGACCTTAGATATCGAATCCTTATATACTAACATCCCTCAGGTGGAAGCTTTGCAGATTATTGAGTTTTATTTATATAAAAGAGAGATACATAAGAATACCCACAATATTTTTATTAGATTTAGCGCGATACGCTTTATGTGAGAATTACTTTTGCTTTCGGGATTTATTTTTTAAACAAATCAAGGGAGTAGCAATGGGGTCTTCAATGGCTCCGGATATAGCCAATTTATATGTAGCGGATTTTGAGGATAAATTTATTAAGGATAATCCATTCAAAGCACACATCAAGCTGTGGGTCAGATACATAGATGATATTTTAATTCTTTGGGAGGGATCTATGGATCTACTGACACAGTTCAATACGTGGATTAATCAGTGTGACGTTAATTTATGCTTTCAGGTCACCTTTGACTATGTTCAAATTTCATTTTTAGATCTCCTTATCAAGAAAACAGATAATAGGTTGCACACTTCTCTTTATAAAAAGCCCACTGATAGGAATCACCTTTTGCATTATACTAGCTTTCATAATTTATCTCTTAGAAACAATCTCCCCGTTGGCCAGTTTCTGAGGACCAGGAGACTTTGCACCACTGATCAGGATTTCGAACATCATGCATCTTTGATGAGAAATAGGTTCAGCGAAAGAGGGTATCCTCAATGCCAAATCGATAAGGCTTATCATAGAGCTTGGGGATCTTCCCGTGATGACCTGTTGGTTTTAAGAAAAAAACAACCTCAGAGAGGAATTGTTTGTTCTCTTCTCTATTCAATCTATTCCCATAGGATTAATAAGTTGTTGAAGAAACATTGGCATTTAATACAATCTATACCAGGGTTTCAGGATGTTCCCTTGATTACGGCACATAGAAGGAATGTGAATCTTCGTAATCTTTTGGTTCCATCAGCTTTCACGGAACGGCGTTTTCTTTCTAAATATAAAGGACATTATCCCTGTGGACAATGCTCAGTGTGTAATTCTGTGTTAACAGTAAAGAATTATTTTGTGCATCCTATCACTAGTTTTAAATTTCATTTAGATGATTTTTCAAATTGTGCTACGAGTCACGTCATCTACGTCATAATTTGCCCCTGCAACATGTTATATGTGGGCGAGACAACACGCCCAGTTCGCACTAGAATAATAGAACACCATAGTTGCATTAAAAGAGGTGTTGTAGAAAAACCCTTAGGGGTATGTTTACTAAACCCTCTTAACGCGCGCGCCGCGTTAGTCTGCAGGATGCCATAAAAGGAGTGGGCGGTCCGGTCAAAAATAGCAAAACGTGATTAGCGCACGATGCGCTGTGCGCTCTTGTGTGCCGCGCACATTAACGCACGAGAAACGTGCGCGGGAAGCATAAGCAGGCGCGCTGATGTGCAAACAGAGGAACAGGGCTGCAGTACAATGGTGAAGACACTGACAGATGGTGCAGGGGTCATGGGTTCAATCCCCCACTGTGCCCAATCAGCCGTCTACAGATGGGGTATGCACCCCCACAGCACCTCGGCCTGGTAGGGGGAACTGACCATGTGTGTTACTGGCACAGAGTAGCTACACACCGTCACATTGTGCGGGTACTGTGCTCACCCTGAGGGTGCGGTGGGGCGCCCAGCACCAGGTCCACAGCACCTTCCATGGCAGAAATAGGCCATGCTGTAGGTCCCCAGCAGTGCTAGTGTGTGAGATAGGTAGTTCCTGCAGACACACTTTGGATACATCTGTATTTCTCAGTCAGGTTTGACCCTTATGGACCTATAGGCAGATTATGTACCACCACCCAACCCACCCTCTGGGGCTGTGGGTGGGAAACAGGGTCTCCCACCGACAGATCCACGTTTTATGTCCCTGCAATGGCAGCAGTAGAGGGGACCACCAACCGCAGTCCTGCTGGGGAACAGACACCCTACAGGGCAGTCAATGCAGCTCTGTACACATCTATAAAGCAATAGCAGACAGACATTAGGCCCGGAAATACTCAGCTGCACCCCACCACAATCTGATATTCTCCTGCAGCCACTGCACCCTGCAAGGTGTTCCAGCAAGACACATACTAGCTGCAGACGGTCTGATAGCTAGTCCATAGGGCATGTTCCTGGAGGAGATGCATGCACCCAGAACTGGGATGTCAGCATACACACCAAGCAGATAAGTCAGTGATTGGGCCCCAAAAGGGAACCCATAAATATCACATGAGAGAAATACTATATAGCACTATGGGGGAGCCTAGCCATGCCATGGTCACTGCTCAGTCAGGGTGAGAGTAATCTCCCAGCAGAACATGCTGTGGCCACCCTGTCTGTGCAGGTGGTGGCCGGGCACTACAATATCCCAGCCAGTGCCCTATGCCCTGTGCAGATGCATCCTGGCCAGGCCACCCTGTCCAGGCTATACCCATGGTACCTTGCTCCTCATTATGCACATTGGCAGGCCAATACTGGCAACAGTGCTGGCAGTGTGGGCTGTGGAGGGTGTTTGCAGCCACCACACACTGGATAGACAGACACACACTCCCACACCTATGCCAGCATTGTGCTACTATAGAGGTGTTTAGCAGCCCTGGCCACCACACCAGTCCTGGGCACAGTGCAGGCATGGATATGGTACGCAATACTGGTGGGGGTCACTCCCCAGGGTGGTAAACACTGTCAGAGACCAGACCTGAAGCACACTCCACAGACATCAGAAAGGTTGCTATGATGGAGCTCAATCAGCAAACTGTGCTTAACGTAGGAATTGCTATCTGCCAGTAATCATAGCAACCTTTTGATAGCTTGTGTACCGTATTCCCAGGTGTAGGGTGGCATTGCTAAGGTATGCAAGTGCTAGTATTGGGAGATGCACGCAGGGCCCAATGTCCTGCCTCTCCAGGGGGCATTGGCTAATGGAGCCTGTGGGTGTGGGTGTGTCTGCCCCTGTTGGCTGCTGCTTTACGGCAGAGGTTTCCAACTCCAGTCCTGGTGTGCCAAACACTGTTCGAGTTTTCATGCTGTCCCTCATGAATATGCATGAGATACATCTGCATACCATGGGGGTGGTGCATAGATATGCAGCACAGGCATCTTTATTAGAGGCAGCATGGAACCTGAATGGTGTTTGGCCCTCCAGGACTGCATTTGGGAGACTCTGCTGTAGGTAATGCGCCTGTTTATGGAGTCTGTGCTCTGTAGGGTAAAATGTAGGTGTTTTGGGCATGTTTACGTCACCTGCAATAAAGGTTCTGTCTGTATTAGCACGTTGTAGTAGTGGGTAAAATATGGGGACTGGGTTGGCAGGCACCATAGCTGGGACTTGAACCTGTGACCTTCTGCCTCCAAACACACTGGTTGTGTGCACTGCACCACCGTGTTGCCACAGAGACAGTGCATTCCCTGGTGATACCATGACTGTTTGTCCGGCAGGGCCTGTCTGTTGCAGTGCATGGCACCCACCTACACAGGGCTAGGCCATGGTCTGCTCTGGGCAGCTGCCACTGCCCCCCTCCACCACCAGTACCCCTCTGCCACAATGCTGACATGCCCTTCTGCTGGTGGTGCTGGTGGTGTGAAGTCTCAAGCCATCCAGTGTGCAGGTAGGCGGCTGCCTATGGTGCGTGTTCTGGGGTAGGGGTGCCTGCATAGGCATCCACGCTTCCCCCCAACACCGCCTGCCAATGTTCTGTGCCCTTGGAGGTACCTGCTGGGTACTATCCCCTGTGACACTGTGATAAACACTCTCGTGCCCATGTTTATTTATTTTATTTATTTATTTAACAATTCTTTTATACCGCGCTATTACAATCAGTGCGGTGTACAATGAACAAGAACATACTACAATGCATACAAGTAACATTGAGTTTTACATTAAACAGGGAACTTCAACAATAGGACAACCGGGGGAACTATGTACAGATTAACTTAATGTACTATGTACAGATTAACTGTTGCCGTCTGGCTGCTGTTCAGTTTCAACATTCCTAAGTGCCACCTAGGCATCTGCCTAGTCCGCACTGTGCCCCAGCTGCACCACAGCATGTGCCGCCTGCAGCCCTCTGTATCCCCTTTCCCAGCATCTGTCCAGTTGCCCATTCTGACATGCCCGCCCTGCTGTTGTGGAACATGTGCATGCCATAGGTAACCTGTCCAATGGAGAGGGAAACCCTGATCAGTGCTATTTCACTGTGGGATCATTCACCTTGTATAGGGACGGAGCGTAGACCCTTCCAAAATTCATATTTATTTTTTGGGGCTTTCTTGGGAGTGTTTTTTGATGTTTCCCATTACTATCACTATTTATTTTGTTGGGGTCATTTTCAATGTTTATTTGCACTTTTTTTTATTTGCACATGTATCACACTTATCACTTTTTTGTAGGTTTCCCTGGTTTTGCTGTACATTGCTGACAGAAATGGTTTCTTTTCCCTTTAAATCAGCTCTAACGCGAGGTTTTCACTTGCGTTAGTTTTGGCCTCGGATTTCACATTGTTAGTGTGTGGGGAGCCTCTCCCCTCCCACTTTCCACCCATTGACCCCTTCTCTCCGCCCCTGGGGAGCCTTCCTCCGCCCTCCGGGAGCCTTTCCCCACCCTCAGCGCTCATTTGCGCCACTGCGCGCATGAGCGCGCACTAAGGCACATTTGTGCCCCGTAAAGCGTCATTAGCACGCGCTAAGGTACCTTAGCGCGTACTAATTGCACAGCGCGCACGTTAAGAAGGTTTAGTAAACATACCCCTTAGTGTTACATTGGCAGACTGCTAATCATAAGATTTCAGATCTACGTTTTTTCATTATTAAGAAAGTTAAGTTCAACTGGCGCGGTGGGGATATAGATAGGACTATTTTGCGGTTAGAACAACGCTACATTTTTAATTTAAATAGTCTACATCCCCATGGATTAAATATGGAACGTGATCTGTCTGTTTTTCTATGATTTTATGTTACATTTCTCCACTCTTCCCTGATCTCAGCTTAGGTTTCATACAGTTGTTTCATGTTTTTAAAGTTGTCCTCAATTTTTATTTATTCTTTGTTAAACCATTTGCTTCTTGTTTTTGCTTTTCAATTATCATTTTTTTCTCCGTGTCAGTTTGTTGGTTTCAACGTATATTTAATTTGTTTTTACAATGTTTTAGTTTCCCTGGTCTCTCACTTGGTTGAAGACTCATCAACAACCTTCGCTATGCTGATGATACCACATTACTGGCTGAAAGTGAAGATGATCTGAAACATTTGCTTCTCACAATCAAAGAACATAGTCTCAAAATGGGCCTGCACCTTAATGTAAAGAAGACAAAGATCATGACAACTGGCATAATCAACAGGTTCATCGTTGAAGGAGAAGAAATTGAAATTGTGAACAACTTTAACCTACTTGGATCAACTATCAATAAAGAAGCAACAAGCAGTCAAGAAATCAGACGACGCATTGCTCTTGGCAGAATGGCTATGAAAGACCTAGATAAGATTCTCAAGAGCAGAGATGTCTCTCTCCATACAAAGATTTGACTTGTTCAAGCCATGGTATTTTCAATAACATCATATGGATGTGAAAGCTGGACAGTGAAAAAGATAGACAGGAAGAAAATTGATGCCTTTGAATTATGGTGCTGGCGGCGAATACTGTGTATACCAGGGGTCTCAAACTCAAATTGCTTTGAGGGCCAAATGAGGACTTGTAGAGTAACCCGGGGGCCGCACAAGACGCAGGCCTCATTTGCATAAGGGCATCATTTGCATAAGGGCATCATTTGCATAAATATTTGCATAATGTTACCATACACTAACTTTTAGTAAACATGCCTCTTAATGAGTGTATGGATAAAGAAAGACTAAAAGATTTCTGCTTAAAATGGTGGAGGCAGCCAAACAGGAGCAGCTTTGTGAAAACACTAATATCCCCTCAGGAATGAAACATGAATCAGAACTTAAAAGCAGGAGCTTAATGATTTTGTGTAGCTGCCAGATGCATTATCTAACCTTTTTTGGTTTTGCTAATAGTGCTGCTGACTTAGCAGCGTCCCTCTGCGGTAGCCCAAGAGATAAAAGAGTGCTGGGCCTTGTTACAAAACCATAAATGGGGAAGTAAAAAGCAAGAGTAACCGCAGTCACTTCCATCTTGCTGCTCCCTTGAAATCTTTCTCTGTAACTGTCCAAGCTCAAGGACTAACGATTACCTGCCAGTACTGAGGAAGTGACAACACATGACTAGCTGGACATTTGAGCCCTGAGCTCCATTGTATTGGCCAGTTAAAGCAAAAAAAGAAGGCATCCCAAGCTCATGGGTATGTGTACAATTCAGCGAGTGACGGTAAGACACAATCGGAAAAGTGATGGCAACCTGTAAAAAAGTGTCCAATTTAAAAGACTTTGGGGCTTGTTTACAAAGCCGCGGTAGCGGTTTGCGATCGTAATCGGAGCCGCGGCCCCATTGATTTCAATGGGGCCGCGGTTGCGATCGCGATCGCGAACCACTACCGCGGCTTTGTAAACAAGCCCCTTTGTTTACCAGGGCAGCAAACAGGCGCCCTGTGAAGAAGGAAGCATGGCAGAGGTGAAGCCATATGCAGCAGAGTACAACAGAGAAACAGAGCGCTGCAGATGAAATAGAGGGTGTGTCCCTGGAAACGTTCTGAGAGAAAATCCAGACCTGGTTTGGTGAATTTAAAAAATAATTCATGAAGGTGAGCTTGAAGATTGCGGCACTGGGAGAAGAGCTCCGTGCAGAGATTATGGTGATGAGTCAACACGTTGCAAAGTGTGATGGGCATATTTAAGAGTTGGAGAAGACCTGTTGGCTGTTAACCAAAGACTGGAGGTGCAGGAGAAAGGGAGGGAACAGCTGGCTAACAGAGCCGCGAGAGGGAAATACTACTTACTCTCTTCGCGGCCCTGAAAGCTGCCGCTGATGGGAGTAAAATGCTTTGCCGGGCAGACGGGAAGGCGCCGCGGGACAGTTGATTCTGCCGCTGCCACGCAGCGGCAGCAGAAGCCGGGGGGAGGTTTTTGTTTCTTCGGCATCGCGGGCCGCACAAAGGTCTCTCGCGGGCCGCATGCGGCCCGCGGGCCGCGTGTTTGAGACCCCTGGTGTATACCATGGACTGCCCGAAGAACAAACCAGTCGGTACTAGAGGAGATCAAACCTAAGCTTTCTTTAGAAGCTCAGATGACAAGACTTCGACTTTCATACTTTGGACACATCATGCGAAGAGAGAGATCATTAGAGAAAGACATTATGCTTGGCAAGATAGAAGGTCAACGCAAAAGAGGAAGGCCAGTACTGAGATGGATCGCTACAATAACAGCAGCTACGGGTACCAGTCTGTCAACAATGAGCCGCCTGACTGAAGACCGAACACAGTTTAGGATAGCTATCCAGAGGGTCGCCATGAGTCGACTCCGACTCGACGGCACTTAACAACAACAAGTTTCCCTGGTTACATAAGGTACTTTGGTTCCTTGGGTATTCGTGTGCCGTCTTTACAAGGGGATTCTTACGAGCCCCTAGATGATACAGTTTTATGGCTTGGTTATATGGTGGGGTCCTATTTTTTATGATTCATTAGATAATCAAAAAAATCGTCTTTTTTTTACAGACGGAGATCTAAAATATTTCATACATTTTTAATGGTTCTCTATAGGATCTTCACATTTAGATCCCCCTCCCCCCCCCCTCCTTTACTCCACTAAAGGAGAACACATAATGGTTTTCATGGTTGATTTTATGGTTGGTTTTCTGCTGGGTGCATGCTTAGTTTATCGGGAGCGTATCCTTTATTTGAAGGCTGGTTTTAATTTGTTGATATTTATATGCCCCTATGATAAGGATCGTTTTAGTTTATGGAGAGTATTGCACCATCCCGAGATGTTCCCATTTCATTATTGGTAATCTTATTCTGCATTTTCATTTTTGAACAATTATAAGAGCAATCTTGAAATGCTTAAATAAACTTATTCTGTTCCCTGGTTGCGTTTTATCTTTTTAGTTTAGAGTGTCATTTACATATTACATTTTTACGTTGTCCACTGCTATTACAAATTTTTGTTGAGCGCATGCGCTGGCGTTTTTTAATATTGAATGAAGAAGCAGCGCGATTGCTATGCTCACCATGCTGCGTTTAATGTGAACAGCAATAAGGTTTTTAGTAAGTTGGTTTCCTTAACCCGTGAGTATGGATCAATTTTGCATTTGCTTTATGTATATATATTTCGTTTTAAAGCCTTTGTTTTTAAACATACTGACCTAGTTACAACAGCACTTTTTGGTATGTATTTTAAATATAGGTGGTTTCACGCCCCGGTTTAGTGATTCGTTTTATATGTTAACAGACGGCTGTCCGGGGTACGTCCTGACCATGATCTTATCTAATATTTATTTTCGTTAATTGGGTCGCATGATATCTATACACATTTTTAGGGTTCTTTTGCTCCGGCTGTTTGAGTGAGTACAAATTCATATGCATTTTTTATCAGTTTTTTAGTATCATTCACATTTGGTCATAATATTTGACATGTATATATTTTGTTACTCCCCACCGCACGATGGTTCACATATTTGTCCTGATAGTTCCCTTAGATTGACACTTTTAACACGCGCACAATTTTAATATACAGGTTTGATAAAAGGTTTTCTTCTCAGTTCGCATTACAATCATATAATGGCGCGTTTTAGATGCGATTTGAGCACTTTCAACTATGGTCATTTACTATAAGTGGGGTTATTGAGTTTCCTTGTCATTCCCAATTTATTTATGTGTTCCATTTAGAATAATATGCCCATTAAGCTACAACAGTTTCATATCATTTTTATAGTTATGCATTTCATGGTCGTTTGGTTGCAGGATTAATAATCAATTACCAACATTTTTTTTAAAAATACCCCCTAGGGTGTTACTGTTCCAATCTTCTGACATCGTGGTTTGGTAGCATTTTGCACCACTTGAATTAAATCTCCTTGAACATCCATCAAGACATCAGTGAGAGGTTCATAAGACAGGCACGTAATGCAAATTTTATCGGTCTTTTTATTTCTCTTTTTTAAGTTTTTTTTTCAAATAATTACTGGTAATCACCTTTTTAGGTTTTTTATAAACATTCTATATTTATTTATTTATTATTTTATCTATGAACAATGTTTGTTTATATGGTTTGTCGCATTTCTTTGGTTTGGATGCCCTTTTGCTTGCTATTTTGTTGTCACACTCCTAGTAGGTCATAGGTTCATCTACACACTTATATATACATATATATTTTTTTATTATTTATTTATTTATTTATTTAACATTTCTTCTATACCGCGCTATTACAATCAGCGCGGTGTACATCGAACAAAACATACTACAATGCATACAAGCAACATTGAGTTTTACATAGAACAGGGAAAAAAAAAAAAACATAGGATAACCGGGGTAACTATTTACAGGGTAACTATTTACAGGTTAAATTAGTATTGTCACCAATACTCTAAGCCAATTCTTGTGTTCGTTGCAACAAGTGTGTATGAATGTATGATTTTATTTGAGAATCCACATTTTTATTATGAATTTATTTGCATGTTAGTTTTTAATTTTTATCTGCAGTTCCGATTTGTGTTTTAAGCGTGCTAATTTATGGTATTTATATAATTTATCTGTTTTTTACTTATTTATTTATTTATTTCTCTTGTTTTTGTGCATCACGCATTGTTCTCGGTCCTTTTCTACAATTATTTATATTATGTTAATGTATTTTTGTTCTATTTTTTGTGCTTAGCCAATTTAGCCCCTGAAGAAGGTGTTGCGAAACACGGCCTGTGTCGGGCCTTGGCTGGTTCTTTTAATTGAATAAACGGTTTCCTTCCATTGCAATCCACGGTTTGGTCTGGGTTCGAGTCCCTCCTTGTCCTGGCTTCCAAAAAACTCAGCTTCCCTACCACTCCATTGTGGTGGAGTCAGCTATGAGAAGGATCAGAAGTGCAAAGAGGCATGCCTCTAATCCTCCAGGACGTGAGTGTAGGACCTTGGATGCCTTTGGACGTCGCACCTTCCAGGCGTCCATGCTTTCTGCCAGGATCAGTTCCTATATTTTATATATGGGAATGTTCCTTAAAGAGGTCACAGGAGATTTAGAGGTTTTGAGCCCTCTTCTTCCTGAGGAGAGAAGGCAAGATTTTCTCACACTGGTTAAACATGCCCAAGATGTTTCAAAGTTTGTCAGTCGTGCAGCTTTTGACTGTTTTGAGTGCATAAGCATAACCTCTGCCATTGCCATAGGTGCACGAAGATTTACCTGGCTCCAGGTATCTGATTTGGAGCTCTGGGTACAGGACAAACTGGGAAATATCCCTTGTACAGGTGAGAATCTATTCGGCAAGAATTGGCAAGAAAAGGCCAATGAGATGGATGCTGACAACTCCACTTTGGATAGACTATCCAAAGGCACAGCTGATCCTGCCAGAAGGAAATCTTTCAAGAAGCCTTTCTTCTCGAAAAAGAAGAGGTTTTATCCCTCTTATTCCCAACAGGGACGTTCTGCAGGTCAGCTTGTCCGAAAAGGTCAGCAACCACCTAAACCAAGGAAAGCAAAGACTGCTAAGCCTCAAACGTCTCAGCAGTCTCAGCCTCCACAAGGCCTTTGACTTTCATCTAGAGAACTTAGCCTTCCTGGCCCTCAATGGACCAGAGCCTTCCACCATTCCAGGAAGGTTATGTCACTTTGCCCCCAGGTGGGAGCAAATAACAGCAGAGCATTGGACACTCTCTATCATAAGAGAGGGGTACAAGCTGCACTTTCTGTGCATGCCCCCTCCCACAATGGTAAGACAGTTCAATTCTCAGACCTCTCTCATCAACCTGTTAGATCAAGAGGTCACTATACTTCTTGCCCAAGGGGCAATAGAAGAAGTACCCATTCATCAACAGGGTACAGGGTTTTACTCCCCCTATTTCCTTATCCCAAAGAAAACAGGGGGATACAGACCTATTTTGGACCTCAGGGAATTGAACAAATTCCTGTTCAAGGAGAAATTCAAAATGATTTCTCTAGGAACTCTGCTGCCATACCTTCAAAGTCAGGATTGGCTGTGTTCTCTAGATCTAAAGGATGCGTACACCCATGTTCTCATCCATCCAACTCACAGAAGGTTACTTCGGTTCCTTTTCCAAGGAAAGCACACAGGGTGCTTCCTTCTGGCCTGGCCTCAGCTCCAAGAGTGTTCACGAAATGCATGGCTGTGGTAGCAGCATTTCTCCGCACTCTAGGCATATTCATCTTCCTCTACTTAGACGACTGGCTCATTCGAGCTCCATCAGAGTCAGAGGCCAGGACTTCCCTATCTTGCACAATGCGTATCCTTCAGTATTTGGGTCTGGTCATAAACATCCCAAAATCCAGTCTAACTCCCACTCAGTCTCTAGAGTTCATAGGAGCTTTGCTGGATACCAAAAAGGCAAGGGCCTATCTCCCCCAGGCCCGTTGCCTTCGCATGGTGCAGTTAGCTTCTCAAGCAGTGCTAAAACCTCTTCTCACTGCCCGAGAAATGTTACAACTACTAGGCCACATGGCATCCACCGTGCATGTGGTTCCTTATGCTCGCCTCCATATGAGAGCAGCCCAGTGGACTTTATCCACCCAATGGACTCAGGCATCAGGGTGCCTGTCAGACAAAATAGCAAACACAAATCGCCTTATTTTGTCCCTCCAATGGTGGCAGTCCATTCAGAACCTGTTGCTGGGGTCCCCTTTTCAACAACCCTTACCCCAGGTAACTCTCACAACAGATGCTTCACCAATGGGTTTGGGAGCTCATCTACAAGACCTCTCCACCCAAGGCACCTGGACTCCACAGGAGACTCATCTACATATCAATCTCTTAGAGCTCAGAGCAATCTTCCTTGCTCTTCGAGTGTTCCACTCCCTGCTCAGCTACAAGACAGTCCTCATTCATACGGACAGTCAAGTAGCCATGTTCTATGTGAACATGCAGGGGGGAACGGGCTCTCTGTCGCTTTGCAACGAAGCTTTGCGACTATGGGCCTTCGCCAGAGAGCATCAGATTCATCTGCTGGCAGTATATCTTCCAGGCATTCAAAACTCTTGGGCGGACAGACTCAGTCGAGTTCTGCTTCCACATGAGTGGTCTCTGCATGCAGACCAGGTGACCAGGATATTTCAACTTTGGGGAACCCCAGACATAGACCTCTTTGCAAGTCCGTGGAATGCCAAACTTCCCCGGTTCTGTTCCAGAATTCCGGCTCAGGGGGCTCAGGCCAGGGATGCTTTCCTCCTTTACTGGGGTCAAGACTTCCTGTATGCCTTTCCACCCATTCCCCTAATTCCCAAAACCCTCTTCAAGCTTCAGAGAGACAGAGGCCACATGATTCTCATAGCACCACATTGGCCATGGCAAGTGTGGTACCCTCTGCTTCTACATCTCTCTCAAGCTCCCTCCCTGGAGTTAGGGTCTGCTCCAGATCTATCTCAGGAGAACGGAATGTTATGGCATCCCAATCCCCAGTCTCTGCATCTCAGGGCTTGGTTGCTGAAGGCCTAGATCTCCAAGATCTTAATCTTTCTCAGCAAGTGAAAGATGTTCTTTATGCTTCCAGAAAACCTTCCACTAGACGCTCTTATGCTTTCAAGTGGAAAAGGTTTACTATTTGGTGTTCGGAAAAGGGTCTTAACCCCCTTGCGATACCTCTGCAATCTTTGCTAGAGTATCTCCTCCATTTATCTAATGCAGGCCTTAAGACAAATTCAGTAAGAGTCCATTTGAGTGCTATTGCAGCTTCTCTTAAACCTCTAAATGGACAGCCTATTTCCTCTCATCCTCTCATAGCAAGATTTATGAGAGGCCTCCTTCTAAGACTCCCATTAGACTACCTCCGGTGGCATGGGACTTAAACCTGGTTCTTGGGCAGCTCATGAAGCCACCTTTCGAACCTTTAGCTACCACCTCCTTAAAATTCCTTTCTTGGAAGGTTATCTTTCTCATTACAATCACATCAGCACGCCGCATTAGTGAGTTGCAAGCGCTAGTAGCTAATCCACCTTATACAAGGTTCCATCATGACAAGGTAGTCCTTAGGACTCATCCACACTTTATGCCTAAGGTGGTCTCGCCTTTTCATCTAAACCAAGAGGTCTACCTACCTGTCTTTTTTCCAGGACCTCTGCATCAAATGCAGAAAGGAATCTTCATACCCTGGTCTGTAAAAGAGCTCTAGCTTTTTACTTACAAAGAACACAGCAACATAGAAAGTCCTCTCAACTCTTTGTTGCTTTTGATCCTTCTCATTTGGGGCTTCCAATCTTCAAGAGAACACTATCTAACTGGATTGCTCAGTGTATTTCCTTCGCCTATCAGAGTAAGAACCTTTCTCTGGAGGGTCATGTCACAGCTCACAATGTGAGAGCCATGGCAGCCTCAATGGCTCATCTGCACTCTGTGTCTATTGACGACATCTGTCGAGCAGCCACTTGGGCCTCGGTTCATACCTTCACAGCCCATTACTGCTTGGACAAGGACTCCCTCCGGGATGCCTTGTTTGGTCAGGCTGTTCTCAAACACCTGTTCCATACCTAATCAACTCCTGCCTACCATCCCTGGTTGGATCCCAGAGATCCATGGGGGGAAGTGGAGCCCTTTTCAGGGACACACAACTTCTGGGGTCTCTCCCTGGCACCTAAAGCTAGGGAGTCCCCATATGTGATGACTACATTCCTGCTTGCTCCTGGAGATAGCATAGTTACTCACCTGTAACAGGTAATCTCCGGGAACAGCAGGAATTTAGTCCTCACAACCCAACCACCTCCCCTAGGAGTTGTATCTCTCTATCTCTTTCCTTTCCCTCTCTCTCTCTTTGTCTCAGCTTTAAAACTCAACTGCAGAGAGGCAGTTGGGAAAGGCGGGAAGGCAGCATGCAGGCGCTGTGGGATGCTCCCCAAAG
This sequence comes from Ichthyophis bannanicus, assembly GCA_033557465.1. Classification (NCBI taxonomy): domain Eukaryota; kingdom Metazoa; phylum Chordata; class Amphibia; order Gymnophiona; family Ichthyophiidae; genus Ichthyophis; species Ichthyophis bannanicus. The sequence continues at coordinate 500,226,656 of CM066035.1, forward strand.
CGTTCTGATTGGATGCTGGGGAGCGTTACCGCGCGGGCTCCGTCGGTACCGCCGATGCCCATATGTGAGGACTAAATTCCTGCTGTTCCCGGAGATCACCTGTTACAGGTGAGTAACTATGCTTTATAGGTACTTACACATCTTAAAGGAAAGGAGCTGCCCTCAGGTGCAGCTCTTTATCCAAATCAGTCATACATTAAGGACCTGAGATTAATTAAGCTTCAGGTGAACAAGGTATATTAAACGTATTAAGTATTAAACTTATTAGGTATATTAAACGTATTAGGTACGTTTATTACTATAAGTATCCACAGCAACCCTTAGTAAGTAAAGAACTTAAAGAAATAAACACAAGCTTAAAACTAAGATGCAGACAGTAGTCCAGCAGCGAGATGGGGCCTTTCCAGTCTTTTGTATTGAGTGTCACATGTACGATTTTCTCCCAGTTGGTGAGAGGTCTTACGTGTGCACTAGGTGCAAGGAGCTCTTTGCTCTCAGGGAACGAGTCTGTTCTCTAGAGGCTAGAGTAGCAGACTTGGAAGACATAAGAAAGACAGAGAGGTACATAGACGAGACCTACAGGAGTATAGTCCTGATGTCCCACCTCCAGTCTGGCAGCATCCCTGTTGCCATGGAGGAGAGAGGTCACATGACAGAAGAGCATCACCTTGGTGTGGCAGGAAGTGATCCTGTGACTAGGACCTTTCCTCCAGGTGATGTAAAACCCTCTCGCACCGAGGAAGTTTCTCCAGGGCCATGTGCCCATGAGGGAAGGGTTAGGACAGCCATTATAGTTGGTGATTCAATCATTAGACATGTAGATAGCTGGGTGGCTTTTGGATATGAGGATCGCCTGGGAGCATGCCTGCCTGGTGCGCAACCTAGATAAGGTCTTAGATAGTGCTGGGGAGGAGTCTGCTGTATTGGTACATGTTGGTACCAATGACATAGGAAAATATAGTAGGGAGGTTCTGGAGGCTAAATTTAGGCTTTTAGGTAGGAAGTTGAAATCCAGAACTTCCTGACTAGCGTTCTCCGAAATGCTTCCCGTTCCACGCGCAGAACCCAAAAGGCAGGCAGAGCTCCAGAGTCTCAATTCGTGGATGAGACGCTGGTACAAGGATGAGGGTTTTGGATTTGTTAGTAACTGGGGAACATTCCAGGGAAAGGAGGGGCTCTTCCGAAGGGATGGGCTTCACCTTAACCGGAATGGAACCAGGCTGCTGGCATTAACCTTTAAAATGGAGATAGAGCAGCTTTTTAACTAGATAATAGGGGAAAGCCGACAGTCGCCCAAGAGCACATTGTTCAGAAGAATGTATCCTTGAAGGATACTACCAAAAGCAGAGAGGTTCCAAAAAAGAGTAAAGTAGCCCAAATTGCCCTTGAGTATGGAGCAGACAGAGCTTAAAGATTCCAAATTACCCATGCCTACCAATAGCCAAGATTAATATGAATAAAATACAGTCTCTAAAATGCTTGTATGCAAATGCTTGAAGTCTAAAAAATAAGATGGGAGAGTTAGAATATATAGCAGTAAATGAGAGGTTAGATATGATTGGAATCTTAGAGACATGGTAGAAGGAGGACAACCGGTGGGACACTGTGATACCTGGTTACAAACTATATCGTAATGATAGAGCTGATCAAATTGGTGGAGGGGTTGCGCTCTATGTTAGAGAGGGCATTGAGTCAGAAAGGATTAAAGTTTTGTAGGAAACAAAATTTGCTGTAGAATCTCTATGGATTGAAATTCCATATAAATATGGGAAGGCGATGGCAGTGGGGGTGTACTATCGACCGCCTGGCCAGAATGAACAAATGGATGATGAAATGCTCAAAGAAATCAAGGAAGTTAACAAAAGTTACAGCACAGTAATAATAATGGGTGATTTCAATTACCCCGGTATCAATTGGGTCAGGTCATGCTTGGGAGAAAAAGATCCTAGATGAAATAAATGACTGCTTCTTGGAGCAGCTGGTTCATGAACCGACCAGAGGGGAAGCCATATTGGACCTAGTCCTTAGTGGAGCACCAGATCTGTTGCAAGAGATAAGGGTGTTAGGGGCCACTTAGTAATAGTGATCATAGCATGATCGCATTTGATTTAATTAGTGGAGGAGGGATGGTAAAGAAATCCACAGGTACTACCTTTTAACTTTTGAAAGGGAGACTATGATAAAATGAGGAAAATAGTTAAGGAATAAACTAAAAGGAGCAGTTGCAAAGGTTAAAGACTTGCATCAAACTTGGGTGTTGTTGAAAGATGCTATCTTGGAAGCCCAGACCAATTGTATTCCACGCTTTAAGAAAAGTGGAAGGAAGTCCAAAAAACTGCCAGCATGGTTTAAAGGTAAGGTCAGAGATGCTGCTGTTGCCAAAAAAGCATCTTTCAGGAAATGAAAAAAGAGCCAAAATGACAAACTGGAAATAGCACAAGCACTGGCAAGTTAAATGCAAGGCATTGATAAGGCAGGCAAAGGGAGAATTTGAGAAGAAGCTTGCTGCGGAAGTAAAAACGCATAATAAAGATTTTGTCAAGTACATTCGTAGCAAAAAACCTGTGAGAGTCAGTTGGTCCATTAGATGATAGAGGGGTTAAAGGGGGCACTAAGAGGCGACAAGGCGATAGCGGAGAGACTGAATGAATTCTTTGCTTCGGTCTTTACTGAGGAAGATATAGGGATGTTACCCATGATTGAAGTGGTATTTTAAGGTGCGGAAGAATTGAAGGAAATATCGATACATCAGGAAGATGTATTACAACTATTTGATAAACTGAAGAGTAGCATATCACCTGGACCGGATGGTATACATCCAAGGGTGTTGAAAGAACTGAAATATGAGATTGCAGACCTGCTATTAGTAATCTGTGAACTATCATTAAAATCATCTGTAACTACAGACCAGTGAGCCTGACATCAATACTGGGAAAAATGGTAGAAACCATCATAAAGAACAAAATTGCTGAATATGTAGTTAGTCATGGCTTAATGGGAGACATCCAACATGGCTTTAGACAAGGAAGATCTTGTCTTACTAATCTGTTATGTTTTTTTTGAAGGTGTGAATAAACAGGTAGACAAAAGTGAGTTGGTTGATATAGTGTATTTGGACTTTCAGAAAGCCTTTGGCAAGGTCCCTCATCAGAGACTTTTGGCAAAACTAAAGAGTCATGGGATAGGAGGCAGTGTACTATTGTGGATCAGTAACTGGTTAAAAGATAGAAAGCAGAGGGTAGGGCTAAATGGCCAATTTTCCCAATGGAGAAAGGTGAATAGTGGTGTACCCCAGGGATCTGTGCTGGGTCCGCTGCTTTTTGACATATTCATAAATGACCTGGAAAAGGGTATAAAAAGTGATGTTATCAAATTTGCAGATGGCACAACCCATGAAGATTGTGGAAAATTGCAAGAAGATCTTGATAAATTGGAAGACTGGGCATCAAAATGGCAGATGAAATTTAATGTTGGCAAGTGCAAAGTTATGCACCTAGAGAAGAACAACCCAAACTATGGTTACACGATGCAGGGTTCCACATTAGGAACCACCACCCAGGAAAAAGATTTAGGCGTCATTGTGGATAACCCCTCCGCCCAGTGTGCAGTGGTGACCAAGAGAGCAAATAGAATGCTTGGTATCATAACGAAAGGAATGGAAAATAAAACAAAGGATATTATAATGCCTCTGTATCGTTCCATGGTGCGACCGCACCTTGAATATTGTGTGCAATTCTGGTCGCCATATCTTAAAAAGGATATAGCGTTATTAGAAAAGATTCAGAGAAGAGCCACCAAAATGGTAAAGGGGATGGAAGGATACCCCTATGAAAAAGGCTGAAAAGGTTAGGGCTCTTTAAGCTGGAAAAGAGACGGCTGAGGGGAGATATGATAGAAGTCTATAAATTAATGAACGGAGTGGAACGGGTAAACGTAGATCGATTGTTTACGTTATCAGAATATAGAAAGACTAGGGGACATGCAATGAAGCTACAGGGTAAACTATTTAAGACAAATAAGAGAAAATATTTTTTCACTCAACGTGTAATCAAACTCTGTAATTTGTTACCGGAGGATGTAGTAAAGGCTGTTAGTGTAGCTGGGTTTAAAAAAGGTTTGGACAAATTCCTGGAGGAAAGGTCCATAAACCATTATTAAAAAAGGGACCCAGAATATCAATGCTTGGCCCAATGCAGGCACTGTGGAACCTGTGTCTTTTGGGGAAACTGCTAGGTATCTATGACCTGGATTAGCTACTGTTAGAAACAGGATACTGGTCTTGATGGACCTTGGTCTGACCCAGTATGGCATATCTTATGTTCTTATGGTTTGGGAAACACTATTTCTTCACCAAATCAGAATAATAGGTGGCTAGAGCACTTGCCACTTGTGGGTAAATCAAAAATTCCCCTCTATATGCATCAGGCCCCGGGGCACGGCACAGTTGTAGTATCTTGATCGTTCTTACCACTTCCAGTGTGGCTATTGGCGCATTAAGAACCTTCCGTTGTTGATCAGTCAAGTTGGGCAATGGAACCCGGTTCAAAAATGCTCCTGAATCATCTGGATCAGCTTCATACAATGTCTGATAGTATTTTTGGAAAATCTCATCGATTTGAGATGGAGTACTCCAGAGTTGTCCCTTTTCATCCCATGAGGCCCCTTCATATTGTCTTAGTCCACTTGTCTTGATGAGACCAGCATGGAGCCTCCCTGCTTTATATTGGTAAAAAAAGGATAGAATTTGTGACCCGTTCCTGCAAAAGTGAATTAACCTCCTCCTGCAGTGTACACCTGGTGGCTTTTCTTCTAGGTGTAGGACGAGTGACAAACTGTCGCCGGCCCGTGCTTAGCTCCTTTTCTATTTGAAGTAGGCACTGGAGGAACAACTTACATTTAGTGGCCACATATCCAATAATCTAAACACATAGCACTGCCTTGGCAACCTCCCAAACAACACAGGGTTGTCCTCATTAGGCTTGGCATAGTTTTCCCACTCTGCCTGTGTAAAAAAAAAAGTTCCAAACTTGGCATCCGAAGTGACTGATAGTGGATATCACTAGTTCATACCACTTAACAGAGGCCTGCATCGCTGGTCTGTCCATATCAGTGCGTGATCAGAAATCATGATTGGGCCAATCTCGACTTGGGTCACCCAGTCGAACCACATGGAGGTCGCCAGAAAGAAATAGATCTGAGATCCCGTGTCGTAGACCTTGGACACATGCGTATAGTCCCTATCTAAAGGATGAAGAGCCCTCCAGTAATCGATGAGGTCATAGCCATCACATATACTTGTAGCTATTGCGACCTTTGATCTGCTACCCCTGTCTCGACCGATCTGTGCAGTCCAAGGGGCAGGCTATGATACATGTACACACACATTGCAGACCATGGGTGTACTAGCAGAATGACCAATTTACACATTTCTGGTGTGTGCTTGTGGGGCAGTCATGGAATAATCTCATATCCTCCAGACCTACATAGCTTATATGGATTCACATGTGGCTCAGCTGGTTGTATCTCCCAACTCTCAGGCCTCCACCTGGTTTTCTTCCCTCTCAGCCGCTCTTGATCATATTGCTCCCCTTCGTCCACGCCCTGCTCCACGTCATCCATCACATCCCTGGTATCATCCCGGTCTCCTCTTTCTTCGCTCCCAACTCCGCAGAGCCGAAAGGCAATGGCGTAAGTCCCCCTCTCCGGCCACTTTGTCCCTTTTCAAAGCCCAGCACTCTCACTACCGTTCCCAGGTTCATCTTGCCAAGTCTTCCTTCTTTTCCAATGCCATCGCCAACGCTCCCAACCAGACCCTTCACCTTTATTCCACCCTTAAATTTCTTACCTCCCTACATCCTTCTGCCCCTTCCGCACCTATTCATCCTATCCCTGCTCCTTCTCTTCTTGCCTCTGCCTTCAGTAACAAAGTCTCCTCCTTAAGAGCTTCACTGCCCTCTCACCCTCCGCCTATTCTCTCTCCTCCTCCAGCCGCCTCCCCTCCCCCTGTCTCCCAACTATCCCACACATGGTCTTCCTTCTCCCTGACCACCACTGCCGAGCTTCACCATCTCATCTCCTCATCCAACAAAACCTTCTGCTCTCTTGACCCCATCCCTCCCTCCTGGCTACTGACTCCCTCTCAGTCTTTCCTTCCCTATATTCAAACTATCCTGAACAATAGTCTTTCCACTGGAACCTTCCCCTCCTCCTGGAAGCACGCTCTAATTTGCCCACTCCTCAAGAAACTTTCTCTTGACCCTCTAGACCCCAACAACTATCGCCCAGTCTCTAACCTTCCTTTTCTGTCTAAACGTCTTGAAAAGGTTGTCTTTGCCCAACTATCCCATCACCTTGACTCCACCAATTTCCTTCACCCCCGCCAATCCGGCTTCCGTCCTGGGCACAGTGTTGAGACCATTCTTCTTGCCTTCACCAACGCCCTGCATGTAGCTCACAACCGCGGTGAAATCTCGGTGGCGGTAGCCCTTGATCTTTCCGCTGCATTCGACCTGATAGATCACTCTCTCCTCTTGTCCCGACTGCACGATGCTGGCCTCTGTAGCACTGTCTTTCGGTGGTTCCACTCCTTTCTTTCCTCCCGTTCTGGTGCTGTTCTTTCCTCCTCCCCTTCCTGCCCCCCCTCTGACTCCTTTCTCCTCCCTTGTGGGGTCCCCCAAGGTTCTGTGCTGGCTCCTCTTCTCTTCAATCTCTTCTTAACCCCTCTCACACTCCTTATTCAACAATTTGGAATTTCAGCTTTCTATTATGCGGACGACATTCTTCTTCTATACCACACCTCCCCAGCTTGCCCCGACCTTGCCCCTCTCAACTCCTGCCTGGCTGCTGTTTCTGATTGGATGACTCATAACTGTCTGCACCTCAACCTCTCAAAAACTACAGCCATTTGGTTCCCGCATGGTCACCAGCCCCCTTCTATTGCCCCCTCTTTCCCTGCCATTCCTATCTCTATGGTTTCCACCTTTCGGTATCTTGGGGTGCTTTTCGACTCGGATCTCTCTTTCTCTGCTCACGTTTCTCATATCTCTAAAACCTCCTTTTACTATTTCAGACAAATTCGTGCCATTCGCCCCTTCCTCTCTCCTCCCGCTCTTGCTACCTTGCTGCTGGCTCTTGTTATCTCCCGTATTGACTTCGCTAATTCCGTTCTCTCTGGCATCTCTAAACTCCAACTTTCACGACTTCAACGAATCCAGAACACCGCTGCCCGTCTCGTGTCTTATTCCTCCCCTAGAGACCACGTCACGCCCCTTCTCTTCCATCTTCATTGGCTTCCCATTTCCTTTTGTATCCAGTTCAAACTTCTCACACTCGTTCACAAAGTTCTTCATACCACCACACCTCAATACCTGGCCGATCTCATCCCCTTTCACACCCCCAGGCACACCACCCGCTCCTTCCATCTCAACCGCCTAACACTACCTCCCCCCTCACTTGCTCACCTCCAATCCACCCGCTCCTCAGCTTTCTTCTTCATAGGTCCGGCTCTTTGGAACTCCCTTCCCTCTGCTCTCCGTCTGGAGCCCCATCACCCTACCTTTAAACAGGCCCTGAAAACCCACCTCTTTTCCCTTGCCTTCAATCCCCCTCCCTCCTAGCCTTTATCCTTTCCCTACGCTGACCTTCCTCTCTCGTCTCTGTCTCTCTATCCTTTATTAAGTTGTAATTTCCTTTTCTCTTTCCGGCCTTGTGCCTTGCTGTTATGAAGATTTATTTTTCGTAAACCGCTCTGTTTATCACTGAAGGGCGGTCAGTCAAGTCAATAAACATAAACATAAACATAATTGACTGAGTACTTACTTACTCCGGTTAACACACAGATTATGGTCGTCATTTGGCAGGCGAGGGGACAGAGTGGGCATTTTTCTTCTGACATAGCTTCTTATCTTGCATATTCTTCCTGCCTCAGAAGCATATTTTTCCCCTCACATGCATATATGCACTGAATATGTGCATGTGCGAGGCATCCTGATCCCATCCACTTTGGAAACTAGCCAGGTGCCAGGGTTCAACAAATATGGTGGACAGCATGCTGGCTGATCCCTCCCTCCCTGCAATCGTGGCACAGCCGCTGCTTCAGTGCTGCAGGTGGCCTTATTGAAGTTGCATACATGCCAATGGGCACACCTTGCTGCTCCCGCCCCCTCCATCAGGGGATGTGAGCACGCGTGCCTTAGACCTCAGTAGGGGAGTGATCACCATGTGCTCCACTGTACCTGCTGCTGACATGCTTGCCATCCCACTGACAGTCCATTTATGTATATACTACAAACAAAAACTAGTCAATTAATCCCACTGACAGTGGCAACTGCAGCATTGCACCAGACAGACAGGGCCAGGACAAAGATTTAGTCCGCAGCAGACCACAACTGCTGCGACCACCATCCCCACCCTCACACAATGCTGACATGGCAGCATGGTGGCCGTGGGGGTGGCGCGACTTCTTTTTGACTGCAGCAGCATGTATATATGCCGCCACTGTCATAGTGGAGTCATGCCATACATCACAGATGTACATCCTAGGTAACAGACTTATCAGCCTAGTGGACCAGCCAGCCCCACTGCATCACCCACGTGGCATCTCCTTTGCCAATTTGGCACTGACAAATAGTCCCCTTTATTAATAGGGCACCATGCTATCACTACTTTGGAAACGCCAGTGGGTGGAGCATATTGACATTGAAATAGGCTCTCTCACCTCAGAAATGTTAATGTTTTTGCTGCCTGCTCTTAATGCCTGTTTAATACCTGTTCCATGGTTCTAAGTTCTATGTATTTATTTATTTACATTCTCTTATATACCGCGCTATTCTGCATCAGTGCGGTTTACATTGAACAAACTGAAATTACACTGAACAGGGCATTATAACTTGGAGATAACTATTTTACAGGGAACATGGGCTATGGAGGGTTAAGTGGCTTGCCCAAGACCACAAGGAGCACCTGTGGGACTAGAAACCCCAGTCCTTCCGGCCCAAGGTTGCTGTCCTCTAGTGAGATTTGAACCCCCGACCTTCTGGCCTGAAGTACCTTGCCCCAACCACTAGGCCACTCCCCCACTGTATCTTCCTGTTCTATGTAAATGGTTTACTGTTCATGCTATATGTAAACAGCACTGATCTTGAAAAGTGCGGCATATAAAAACAAACAAACAAATAAATAGCCCTTACCGCGAGCTTTCATATGGCGATATGGTTCACACCTCTAAGAGCTCTAACGCATGGTAACACAACTCGGTGTTGAGGGAGCACATGCTATCCACGCCCAGTCTCCACTTCCTTAACACCCACTCTCCACTTCCTTTCACCTTAATGCTAAGGGCCTGGCTTCCGAATGTTAATCCAGCGTTATTGGCACTTTCTGCAGTTTTATCTGCTCACGGGTGCCAATAACGCCCTTTAACCGCGCCTATGCTCCCTTACCGTCCTCTAGTTAACATACCTCTTGGTTTCATTTTAGTACTCTTTCCAATCTCCCACACACACACACACACAGTTCTGTATGCGTTCCCTTCTTGTTAGAAACTTTAACCATCTTTGCTTTACCTTCTTTCTATGCACAAGTTATTTGGAAAAACATGTAGAAATGATAAACATAAGTATTTTGAACAAGCAATTCAAAACATTTTCTTAAATTATAAGTCTTCACAATTCTGAAGAACTTGCTGCAGTTTATATGAAAGTATCTGTTTAAAGCCTATAGTTTTTCCTCTCCTTTTAATTTTTTAATTTTATTTTTTAGCTACATCAAATGGGTCTTATGAGGGGATGGATAATCAAGAAGGAGGTGTGTGTCATTCAAAAGCAATGAAGATTGTCATGAAAGTTGGACAAGGTAAGGGACCATCTGCTATTTCTGAAACTGTTTTGGTCTTTTGTGTGCTCCTTTGTTCAAGATCTTCTTTTTATGGACAAAAGCCTTGTTTAGTCATTCTTCATCTTAAGGCACAACCCTTTATCACTGGATATCTGTCTCTGACAGACATTCAGAAAGTGTCATTAATGCATTGTAAATATTATTGTACAAAATGTGCAAATAAATGATTTTTTTGTAGAGGTATTATGATGAATTTAAAATGTTTAGAAAAGTGGCCACCACTTTCCCAGTGTTTCTAGTTCATGTTTTATTTGTTTCATTATATAAGAGCTTGGGAATTATTCTAGATTCATGTTTCTCCATGGAGCCATAGGTATTTTCTGCAACTAAACAGGTCTTGGTAATGCTGTTAGGTATATTTATCAATTTTTTCTTCCTCAGTACTTTCAGACAGTAATGCAGGTGTTTGTCCTCATCCATTTTTATTTAATTTAACTTAATTTAACAAGAGCATTTCCATGCCATCCTGCTAGAACAGTCCAGACAGTTGGGTTGTGTTCCCTTACCAGCAGATGTGGAGACAGAGAAAGATTTGGCTTCTTATGACATTGTCATGCCATTAACAGCCAGTACCCAGTATTTCTCTGTCTCCAGCAGATGGTGAATGCAAGTTTTTACAGCTCTAATGAAATCTGAAGATTGATTTTACTCGTGTTTCACCACACTCAGGGTGATTGTCTCACTTGAGCACAGCACTGGAGGCTCCACTGGAGTCACTTTTAAAACCAGAGCTCTTTTGGGTATTACCATACAGAGGAGGAAAATTTTCAGTTCCTCATCCTTATGTTGCTGAGGGCCACTGAGAATCTAGAAGTTTGGAAAGGATTTGGAAAAGGATTCTTCAGGACACACGCAGCTTCACTGCCCCCTCCATCCTCCTTCCCCCCAGCTCTCCCCTGAAGATTAGAAGGCGGCTCTTCAGAGGAATGTGCCTGCAGTTCCTGACAGCAGGGGAGTAGAACTGGTTTTTCTGCCTTCAGCTTTCTGGGGGTGAGTACCAAACTGTCTGCTTTTTATCTAACTAATTTTGTGTGGGCACTGTCCATTGGGGCATCATTCGACTTTAGGCCTCTCAGGACGTCCATTGGTGCAATCCTGGGTTTCCCACCGTTTGGTGCCTCACTGAGTTGCCTGCATATGGTAATTATGTTTTGCGCGCCTTTGTATGCGCCTTACTATGCTGTGCATTAAGTGTGTGCTCTTAGTCTGTGTGCATGGTGCTAATGCCTGTATGGCTGTAACATGGGGTGTTAGTGTTTGTGCAGCCGCAGTATGCGGTAGAATGCATGCACGTTAGTAGTGCTCGTGCGGCCAAACCACACATTCCAGAGTGCCCTAAGCCTTTATGGGTGGCTGATGGTGTCTCAGACATATGGCTTCTTCTAAGAGGCGCTGCCTGGTTTGCGAAAAGCAGAGAGTTTCATTGCTGGATTCTGATTTCTGTAGTTCTTGAGCCATTGGAGGGTCCTTCCCGTCTTTCACCGAGGGGACATGGATTCCCTGGTCTTGTCACCCTTGCTGTAGCAGGCAACAGACGAGCAAAGATGATCTCTGAATCTTAGACTCGAGTGTTTGACCATCTGGCCCTCCCTTTCTCAAGGATGCAACAGCAAATCCTTCCCTCACAAGTGGGGACCCAAGTCTAGCCAGGGAGCTCCTGGTTATCCTCCTTGGAATTCCTTTCATTTCTGTAGAATGCTTGGTCCTTCTAGCATGGCAACTCAGACCCTGAGGCCTCTGGGTCTTCTCGCTCTCTTTCTGCATGCTCAGAAGAGGGACCGGTGAAAATCAAAGCCCGGCCTAAGTGCCTTCTAAGTGATCTTGACAGCAGTTTGATTCAGGAGATTCAGATTGGCCTTCCCTTGGCTGAGGCCCAGAGTTCTGTTCCAATGTTTTGGGAGACTTCTAACCATGAGGATGAAATCTCTTCTCCTTTGGTCTATCACAATGATTCTGGCATTATCCACCTGTTTAGAAAGAAGATCTGGCAGCTCTGATTCTCAAGTGTCCTCAGCTCTGAATTTGGCTGATCCTCCTGCAACAGAACAGGTGCTGCAAGTATACCCCCAAGCAGATCATCATCCCAGTAGAGCGTGGTGCATCCCTAAAAAATCACGTGGATCATAAGATGGAAGCTTTCCTGAAGAGTCAGTTCTCGATGGCTTCTGTTGTTCCCCAATTGGCTATGTTTGCTGGTCCGATGACTCGAGTACCACTTCAATGGATTCAGTCAATCGCTGCAGAGGATAGTGCCGTTCTCCTGGAGTCGGCAGCAGCCTTTCTGTCAGACACTATGTATGATCTCATATGCTTGGCAGCTAAAGTTGTTGCTCTTTCAACAATGATGTAGCATTGGCTATGGCTTCACACCTGGGCAGCATATCTAGCCTCAAGTCCCGGTTATGCCGGCTTGCCTTCAAGGGAAAGCTGTTGTTTGGAGAGGACTTGGAGAAGCTGGCTATAGATTTGGGTGAGTCCAAACCTCATTGCCTCCCGGAAGATAGGAGAACGGGGCCTGGAAGGTGTATGGTGCATATTTGGGCATCCACCCAATTTCATCATTGCCGATACCTAGAACCCTGGAGTTCCCAGAACTCCCATAGGTATCAACCTGGAAAGCCTGCCTTCTCTTCCTCTTCTGGATTTTGGTCCCAGACCCAGTCCTTTCATGGAGCTTGGAGCTTGTGGACCTCTTGATCTACCGCCTCCAGAAGTGTCACCTCCTGTCTAGTGCAATGACAGGCTGGGGCCCTATTCCGGGATGCCTCTGATGGGAGGCAGGCTGAGCCTTTTCTGCCAAGAGTAGGCCTGAGACACAGAGGTGTTAGATACCATTCAGCTCGGCTGTGTTATGGAATGCAGGGAGCCTATCCCGTATGCCTTCTTTGTCTCCCAATGTGATTCTGTAGCCAAAAGAACTGCCATCAAGGTCACACTGGAAAGACTATCAGTCTAAGAGTGGTTGTCACAGTCCCCCTGCCGAGCAGGGCAAGGGCCGGTACTACATCTACTTCATGTTGCCAAAGAAAGATGATTCCTATCGGCCAATTTTTGATCTCAAGAGGGTCAACGCTCACCTAAAGATTCTGCATATGGAGACACTACAATTTGTAATCCGAGTGGTGGGGAGAATTCCTAATGTCTCTGGATCTGGCCGAGGCCTATTTCCACATTCCTATTCATGAGGATCAACAGCACTTTCTTAGTTTCACTGTGCTTGGCTCTCATTTTCAATTTCTGCTCTTCCCTTTGTCCTCTCCACTGTCCCAAGAACATTCTCAAAGGTAGTGGTGGTAGCAGCCATGGTGCCGAGGCACTAAAGAATTTGTGTTTACCCATATCTGGACAAATGGCTCATTCGGCATCCAAAGAAAGAACACACACCTGCAGAAGTCTGAAAGCATTATAAGGAGCGAGGTGACAAAACACACAAGATGGAAGTGCAGTGATGATTCTTTATTGAAGCGTCATTCGGTCCCACCCTACACAACCATGTTTCAGCAATAAGCCTTTGTCAGGGATAGAGGAACCTCTGATAAAACTTTTTTCAAAAGTAAAAACATACGTTAAAATTCAAAGTTAAATGTATGCTAAATAAAACAAACCATTAAACAAAAATCAAGTAAATATGTATGCAGGGGAGGAACTAGTTAAAAACTGCTATTAAAGGTACATATAGTGGAGTGAGGAGTGGCCTAGTGGTTGGGGCAAGGTACTTCAGGCCGGAAGGTCGGGGGTTCAAATCCCACTAGAGGACAACAACCTTGGGCCGGAAGGACTGGGGTTTCTAGTCCCACAGGTGCTCCTTGTGGTCTTGGGCAAGCCACTTAACACTCCATAGCCCATGTTCCCTGTAAAATAGTTATCTCCAAGTTATAATGCCCTGTTCAATGTAATTTCAGTTTGTTCAATGTAAACCGCACTGATGCAGAATAGCGCGGTATATAAGAGAATGTAAATAAAAAAAAAATAATAATAATAAAAATAAAAAGTATGTAGCAGAGGTTATGCTGATGCGGTAATTAAAAAACATAATATATAAAAAATAATGCACAGAGCATAATGATGAGCAAATAACAAATGTATATTAAAACTGTACCTTATGAAGAGGAAAACCTAGTATGACTAACAAAAATACAACTAATAAAAATTGATAAATCAAATGTGCAAAAGAAGACATACTCACTAGTGAGGTAAAAGGACCGTTGTAGTTTGGTATGTAATGTCCGTGATTGGTACAGAAAAACAGCAAACCACTATAAAAATACCCACATGGATATACACTTGTGGTCAACATTATTGGCACCCTTGTGGTTCAACCCCTTAATGTCCAATATCTCCTAAAGAAAAGTGGTCAATGAAATGGTTTTGGACTATATATGCATACATATTTGACACATAAAAGAATCAAATAAAACAAGACCAATTAAAAAAGGAAATAGTAGAAAAACTGGGACATTGCTAGGACATGATTATTGGCACCCTTATCAATTCAAATCAGTTTGAACAGAATAACCACATGCCCATTACAGTAAAATTAGACGCACCTGTGATCAATTGTCAGTACTCACATGACTTGAATCAACCAATGAATGATGGCTCTAATGTTTAAAATGGCCACATTCACTCCCTGTTCCATTTTCACAATATAAAGACGAGAGCTGCATGAGACCCTCAGAAAAGCTATTATCACCAAACATCAAACTTCAAAGGGGTATAAGGCCATTTCCAAAGACCTTGGGATTCCTGTGTCTACAGTTCACAATGTTAAGAAGTTTTCTGCTCATGGAACTGTCAAGAGCCTCCCAGGATGTAGTGGGAAGAGGAAAATTAATCCAAGTAGTCTTCGAAGGTTAGTGCAAACTGTTGGAAAAACACCATGTACAATATCCAAAGAGCTTAAGGCTGACCTGAAGCAAGTGGTGGTTTCAACCTGCACCATATGCTGCACACTAAACAAAGAAGGACTTCATGGACGAAGGCCAAGGAGGACCCCACTGCTTAAAGACAGACATAAAAGGCATGCCTGATTTTTGCCCAAACCCACCTTTGAGAAACCACAAACCACCTAGGAAAATGTTCTATGGACAGATGAAACCAAACTTGAGCTCTTTGGCAATGTAGACTAACGATATATTTACAGTCGAAGAAATGAAGCGTATAAGGAAAAAAACACCCTTCCAACAGTTAAATATGGTGGAGGTTCAGTAATGTTGTGGAGCTGTTTTGCTGCCTCAGGAACTGGAAACCTGGAAAGTATTGAAGGAATCATAAAGTCAGAGGACTACCAAGGGATTTTAGAGCGAAATGTGCTACCTAGTGTCAGGAAACTAGGTCTGGGTTGAAGGTCATGGGTCCTCCATCCGGACAGTGACCCAAAACATACATCCAAAAGTACAACCTGTGTCTTTTGGGGAAACTGCTAGGTACGTATGACATAGATTGGCCACTGTTGGAAACAGGATACTCGGCTTGATGGACCTTGGTCTGACCCAGTATGGCATATCTTATGTTCTTATCAAAAAGGAACAAATGGGCTCTTTTTTTTAAACTGGCCAGCAATGAATCTGATCTCAAAACACTCGAGAACCTTTGGAAAGAACTGAAATCTGCCATTGGTAAAAGGAATCCTGGAAACATTCACAAGCTGAAACAAATTGTAGTTGAAGAGTGGGAGAAACTACCAACAAACAAATGTACAAAACTTACAGATGACTACAAGAAACATTTAGAGGCTGTCATCACTGCCAAGAGTTGTGCAAATATTAGTGAAGGATGCTATTAATCCTGTCCAGGTCATATTTTGTTGTTTTTTTTCTCAGAAATTACTACATCTAATTTGCACAGACATTCTTTTTTTTGTTGCATACCTTTGAACGTGCTATTAAAATATTATGACATACAGTTGGAATAGTTCCAATTATTTCTCAAGATATTGTACAAAACATACCTAAAATGCAAGGTTGCCAATAATGTTGACCACAACTGTAGTTTCACAAAATATCACAATATGCTCTTGAGCTACATATAAAAACATATATATATATTAAGGGGGCAACCGTCCACCAATCATACATCAGAGGATGGATAGAGTACAGTGCAAATGAATTAAACAAATTTTAAAGGCCTCGGACTGGTACATTGTTATAATAAAACCCAAGGAGCAGGAACACCCAAGTTCAATACTAACTAGTGTCTGGCCAAAGTAATGCAGGAAAGGGAACTGTAGGAGATATTTTCAGTAGCAGATAAATGCACATGCATAAATACTTGGTATGTCTAGGGAAAAGTTCTACTCACCATTTTCCCAGGATTCCTTAGAACCAACCCTGTGTTTGTATATAAATTAGACTTTATTACTGACAGAAAAATAATATAAAATTAGCATAAATTAGTTTTCTGAGGTAGTATGTTATGCAGTCCTATAATTACAATTACTAAGATACCTAATCTCTGTTTTAGCAACCAATGTCACTGATTCGCTCTGCACTCAAACATACAGTGCATTATCTGTCTGTCTAAGCTAGCCCCAAACTCGAGGAAAAATTAAAGACCAGTACCTTAGCTCTTGTGATAACGCTTGTGAATGGGTCCAAAAAATTGTCTCAGGAACGGCACAAAATCAAAGCATGGCAGCGGTCCAACATTGGCTACAGATCTGTGGGAGAGATTCACTTTGTCCCGAGGTTTTGCCCTTGGACACTATCTGACTTTCCAGCCAGAGAGACATGCCAGCAAGCACACATAAAGTGCAGAGAATGACAGAGGAAACCAGCAAACCAGTCTGTGTCAGAAGTTAAAGTTCCCAGGTGTTCTGCAAGCCTCTGTGCATGTTCCCAGAATGTTGCATGTGTGTTGGACTGCATGTGTTTCCTGTCTGTCTCTCTCTGTGTTAAGCATATAATTCTTTGTCCTGACGGCCCGGTGATTGGCTGGTCTCAAATCCTGTAAGTCATCATCTGCAAATCCATTAACAGCTAATAGGTGGGTCTTCTGCAAACAAAAGTCCATGGTGCGAGAAAGTTGCTGGTATGCAAGTCCATACATTGTTGCAGATGCTAGTGCCAGCAGCACAGTGAAGGTCTCAGCAATGAGTTCTTCTGCACGTAGTCAGCTGGAAAATAATACTTAGGGGCTTGTTTACAAAGCCGCGGTAGCGGTTTGCGATCGTAATCGGAGCCGCGGCCCCATTGATTTCAATGGGGCCGCGGTTGCGATCGCGATCGCGAACCACTACCGCGGCTTTGTAAACAAGCCCCTTAATGTGGTGAAGTACATAAATCTGCAGAATTGCTTGATCTGCAGATTTTAATGCTGAATTATAACACAACAGGAATCCATCTTATTTAATTCAGGCTTTGGTTCAGAGCAGGCCCCATCTTGTAACAGGAAGCCATGCTATTGGTTCAGACATTAGTTTCTGAACAGGCACCAGCCCTACAGAACCGGCGAATATAGTGCAGGAAACTGTCATGTAAACCCCGAGGGATTAACCGGCACAGCAGTGGATGGACGATCATGCTCACAGATACACTTCCGCATAAAAATCTTAAGTACATGCAACACTATAAAGAGTCAAGAGTTTGCATAAACAACAGTGCAGAAACAAAAAGAAAGAAAGAAAAATGCAATGAGAAGCAGTACCTAGAGGTGATTCTCTGTCTGTAGGAGATTGTGCAGAAAAACAATCAAAATGTTATCAATACAGGTGAACCGACCGGGAACTCGGTGGCCATATTTAACCCCAGATTTGCACCATAGCATAAAACAGTTGCCATGGTAACCCATGGGATACGGATGAAGTTGCAGCATAGGTCACTATATGGGTTTAATATTTTTAATGTATATGTGTGTGAGAAAAACAAAGTACCCAAAACAGGCAGAACAAAATAAACAAGATGTTACAACTGAAACGATACAAGGAGGCAATTGGGAAATGGCCATTGGACACATAAGTCGAGCTATAAGAAAAGTAGTGTAAGAGAGCAAGGGATACCTGATCGGCAGAGAGTAAGCAATACCTGATCGGCAGAGAGTAAGCAAAGCTGATCGGCATAAGAGAAATGACACAGTTGAAGCTATGCAGAGGGGCTATAGAGGAACAGCTGATGGACTATATTAAGCACCATTATGTAGTATAACAACGTATAACAAAGTGGGATAAGAATAAAAAAATGTATAAATAGCAAAAATAAGGATGAAAACGGGATTAAATCCAAGGCTAGAGAATATAAGAACATAAGAACATAAGATATGCCATACTGGGTCAGACCAAGGTCCATCAAGCCCAGTATTCTGTTTCCAACAGTGGCCAATCTAGGTCATACGTACCTAGCAGTTTCCCCAAGGGACACAGGTTCCACAATGCTTGTATTGGTTCAAGCATTGATATCCTGGGTCCCTTCTTAATAATGGTTTATGGACCTTTCCTCCAGGAACTTGTCCAAACCTTTTTTAAACCCAGCTACACTAACAGCCTTTACTACATCCTCCGGTAACAAATTCCAGAGTTTGATTACACGTTGAGTGAAAAAATATTTTCTTTTATTAGTCTTAAATAGTTTACCCTGTAGCTTCATTGCATGTCCCCTAGTCTTTCTATATTCTGATAAGGTAAACAATCGATCTACGTTTACCCGTTCCACTCCGTTCATTAATTTATAGACTTCTATCATATCTCCCCTCAGCCGTCTCTTTTCCAGGTTAAAGAGCCCCAACCTTTTTAGCCTTTCTTCATAGGAGTAGCCTTCCATCCCCTTTACCATTTTGGTGGCTCTTCTCTGAACCTTTTCTAACATCGCTCTATCCTTTTTAAGATACGGCGACCAGAATTGCACACAATATTCAAGGTGCGGTCTCACCATGGAACGATATAGAGGCATTATAATATCTTTTGTTTTATTTTCCATTCCTTTCCTTATCATACCTAGCATTCTATTTGCTCTCTTGGCCGCCGCTGCACACTGGGCCGAGGGTTTTAACATGGTATCCACAAGGACGCCTAAATCTTTTTCTTGGGTGGTGGTTCCTAATGTGGAACCTTGCATCGTGTAACCATAGTTTGGGTTGTTCTTCCCTAGGTGCATAACCTTGCACTTCTCCACATTAAATTTCATCTGCCATTTTGATGCCCAGTCTTCCAATTTATCAAGATCCTCTTGCAATTTTCCACAATCCTCCTGGGTTTTAACAACTTTAAATAGTTTTGTGTCATCAGCAAATTTGATAACCTCACTCGTTATTCCACTTTCCAGGTCATTTATGAATATGTCAAAAAGCAGCGGACCCAGCACAGATCCCTATACCTATATGTAAATATAGGTAATGGTCATCCAGAATAAAATTAGAAATAAAAAATAGGGGCAAAAAGGGAAGGAAGTAAAAAGAGAAAGTAAGTTCAGCAGCAGTATAACAGCCATGTAGTAAAAGTACCTGGGAAAAGAGATTATAAAAATAAAAATAAAAACAATTAAAAATTGGGCATATATATCAATTACACTCAAAAACAAAAATTGTAAGTAAAACAGTAAGATTATAAAAGAAATCAAGTAGGTAAAGGGTAAAAAATGTATTAAAAATTAAAAAAAAGAGGGGAAGGGGAAAAGGGGAAGGGGTGGGGGAAATGAGGGAAAATGGGAGGAGAGGGGAGGGGAGTGGGAAGAAAGAAGGGGGAAGAGGGGAGGAAAGGGGAGAAGAAGGGGAAAAAAGTAAAACGAAAAATGGAAAGAGTCAAACCTAAAATAAAATCGGAGGCCTATCATTCGGGCAAGCTATGAGAACAGGTTATCAATTCTGAAGAGCAAAAGATAAAAGAAGAAAAAATATAAAATGTAAAAAATGGGGTATGAGAACTTACTATAAAACACTGTACAAAATATCATTAAAAAAAACAGAAAAATCTATATCTTTGTTGAGACCCATGGGGTGGGGGTGAAGGATCTCATCTGGAAGATATATTTCTGCTCCAAGCATAACAGAACTTTGTCTATATCTCCCCTTCTCCAGTTACGTCGAACCATGTTCAAAACCAAAACTTTTAGATCCAAAATGTTTTTTTTTTCTTCACAATGCTGCACTAATGGTTTTGGTTCCCATCCTCTTTTCAAACAACTTCGATGTTCAATAATTCTGGTCTGAATGCTACGATTTGTCTTACCATTACAGATCAAATTACAAGGGCAAATGATGGTGTCTATTACATGGTCAGTCTCACAAATGGAGAAGCTAGTCAGAAAATGTTTTATTTGTGTCAAGGAGTTTGTGAAAAAATCCTTGGTAACCAAAACCTGGTCACAAATTTATTTATTTATTTAACAGTATTTTTACCGTCCACATCTCTAATGTCCAGCGACTTTAGGCTTAGAGGAACATGTGGGAAGAACTGATGGTATTAGTAAACTGGCTAAGTTAGCATTTCTTCTGTGGGCTTTGAAGTTGCTGTCTTCAGAATTTCACACTATACTCTAAATGAGGTCGCACCAAAGACTTATACAGAGGCACTATCACTTCTTTTTCTGCTAGCCATTCCTCTCCGTATGCACCCAAGCATCCTTCTAGCTTTTGCTGTCACCTTTTCTACCTGTTTAGCTACTTTAAGATCATCAGACACAACCATGCCTAGGTCCCGCTCTTCTTTAGTGGACAAAAGTACTTCACCCCCTATACTATATTGCTCCCTTGGATTGCTGCAGCCCAAATGCATGACCTTACATTTTTTAACATTAAATCCCAGCTGCCAAATTCTAGACCATTCTTCAAGCTTAGCTAGATCCCTCCTCATGTTATCTACACCTTCCTGGGTGTCTACTCTCTTGCAGATTTTGGTATCATCCGCAAAGAAGCAAACCTTAACTGACAGCCCTTCCGCTATATCACTAACAAAGATGTTAAAAAGAATCGGACCAAGGACAGATCCCTGGGGCACACCACTGGTCTTTCTTCTCCTCAGAGTGAGCTCCATTTGCCTGTACTCTTTGTTGCCTCCCACTCAACCAATTTCTAACCCAAGCAGTAACTTTAGGGTCCATCCCTAGGGTGCTCAGTTTATAAGTCGCCTGTGAGGAATGGTGTCAAAGGCTTTACTGAAATCTAAATACACCACATCTAGGGCTCTCCCTCGGTCCAACTCCCTTGTCACCCAGTCAAAGAAATCAATCAGATTTGTCTGACAAGACCTGCCTCTGATGAATCCATGCTGCCTCAGATCCTGTAATCCGCTGGACTCCAGACACCTCACTATTTTCTCTTTCAGCAGCGTTTCCAATAATTTACTCACCACCGAAATTAAACTAACCGGCCTGTAGTTTCAACTACATCCTTACTTCCGCTTTTGTGTAAAGGCACCACATGAGCCTCTCTCAGTCCTTTGGCACCACTCCCGACTCCAACGAGGCATTGAAAAGGTCAGTCAGTGGAGCTGCTAGAATGTCCCCAAGTTCCCTCAGTATTCTAGGGTGTATCCCATCCGGTCCCATCACTTTGTCTACTTTAAGTTGAGCTAGTTTCTCATGAACAATCTTCTGAAAATTGTTCAAAATTCCCCTCGCTTCTATTCCTGTTTGTGGGTGTTTTCTGAGGTCCTGTTCCTGGTTCTTCATCTGTGAACACAGAATACAAATATTTGTTTAGAAATTCCGCTTTATTCTCATCAGCTTCTACATATTCCTTCCCTTCACCCTTGAGTCTGACATTACCACTTTTGCCCTTCCTCTTCTCACTAACATATCTGAAAAATGTCTTATCCCCCCATTTTATTGCATTGGCTATTTCCTTCTTTTTTTGAATCTTTGCTTTCCTGACTACTTTGCTAGCTTCTCTAAGTTTTTCCAAATATAGATGCCTGTCTTCCTCTCTCTGTGATCTCTTGTATTTCATGAAGGCCTCCCTCTTTTTCTTCACCTTTTCAGCTACTACTTTCGAAAGCCATAGCGGCCTCCTTTTCCTTTTACCTTTATTTACCATTTTAACAAAAAGGTTGGTTGCCCTTAAAATATCCCCTTTCAGTTTTCCCCACTGTTTTTCTACATCCCCCAGCTGTTCCCATCCCGCTAACGATTCCCTGAGGTATTGGCACATCTTGGCAAAGTTAGTTTTCCTTAAGTCTAAGACCCTCACTTTTGAATGGATTCTAACAGCCCTAATACTAAACCACACTATCTGGTGATCACTGTTTGCAAAATGATCTCCCACTATAACATCAGAAACACATTCAGCATTGGTAAGCACCAAATCCAGTATGGCCCCTTTACGTGTGGGGTCTGTTACCAATTGCCTGAATAGTTCTCTCTGTAGAGAATCCAGGATCTCCTTACTTCTAGATGATACTGCAGCAGGAATGTGCCAATCAACATCTGGCATATTGAAATCCCCTATCAGTAGCACTTCCCCTTTCCTAGCAAGGCTGCGTATGTCTTCAATTAACTCTGTCCACCTCTTCCTCTTGTGAGGGAGGTCTGTATATCACACCAATGCATATAGATTTCTTTCCCTCTTTCTAGTTTAACCCACAATATCTCCTCTCTCAAAGCTTTAATATTATTTTTTATTTATTTATTTATTTACATTCTCTTATATACCGCGCTATTCTGCATCAGTGCGGTTTACATTGAACAAACTGAAATTACATTGAACAGGGCATTATAACTTGGAGATAACTATTTTTTACAGGGAACATGGGCTATGGAGGGTTAAGTGGCTTGCCCAAGACCACAAGGAGCACCTGTGGGACTAGAAACCCCAGTCCTTCCAGCCCAAGGTTGCTGTCCTCTAGTGGGATTTGAACCCCCGACCTTCCGGCCTGAAGTACCTTGCCCCAACCCCTTGGCCACTCCTCCACTCCCTTTTACATATAGTGCCACTCCTCCTCCCCTTCTTCCTCCCCTGTCATTTCTGAATAAATTATAGCCTGGTATAGTTACATCCCAGTCATGGTTTTCTGTGAACCATATTTCTGTAACTGCCACGAAATCCAAGTTGGCCACTCCCACCAAAGCTTCAACATCAGGGATCTTATTTTCCATGCTGTGGGCATTTATACACACTGCTTTCCATATGTTACCCCTTTTACCTATTTCTATAAAGGTATTTAATGTTTCACTTACCTGAGGGCTTTCTTTACCCACTCCCAACGAATCTAGTTTAAAGCCCTCTTCAGAAGATTAGCCAGTCTACTACTGAAGACGCGTCAACCTTTCTTGGACAGATGGACGCCATTTCTGCTCTGCAACCCTTGGAACAGCATCCCATGGTCCAGGAAACCAAAACGCTCTCGATGACACCATCCACGCAGCCATGTATTCATCTCCAGGATGCGAGCCTCTCTGCCTTGGCCTTTACCTTCAACAGGGAGTAGAGGTGGAACCACCAAAACAAACACTGAAAGAGTGATTGGAGAGATAAGAGGAGAACCGAGACAGCACAGAGCCCCTAAAACCAAGAGAGGATAATGTGTCGAGGAGGAGGGTGTGGTCAACAGTATTAAAAGCAGCAGAAAGGTCAAGAAGAATAAGAACTGAGTAAAGGCCTTTGGACTTAGCCAGGGAACAAGCTACTGGAGACCTTGGCAAGAGCGGTTGTAGTGGAATGAAAGGGATGAAAACCAAACTGGAGTGGATTAAGGAGGGCATGAAAGGAGAAAAATCCGAGGCAGCGGTGAAGAACTGCACATTTAAGAAGTTGGAAATAAATTGGATGAGGGAGATGAGTCGGTAACTAGAAGGACCAGTAGGGTCAAGTGAGGGTTTTTTGAGGAGAGGAGTGATCAGAGCATGCTTGAAGGCTGTAGGGAAGGATGCAGTAGAGAGTGAAAGGTTGAGAATATGAGACGGAAGGATGACGGAGGAGGAGAGGGCTGATTCCTGCTTGGCATGAGGGCTGATTCCTGCTGACCCTGGAGAACACCTGTTATAGGGAGTGACTACACTTTCTCACCATTCCACATCCCGTGGTTGCTACCATTTGCATTCTCCCCAAGGTTCATAAATCATTGACTAATCCCCAAGGATTGGAAATGAACCATTAGTGCAGCATTGGCAAGAAAAAACCCATAACATTTTGGAAATAAAATTTTTCATTTTGAAAATGGTTCGACGTAACTGGAGAAGGGGAGATATAGACAATGTTCTGTTACGCTTGGAGCAGGAATATAATCTTCCAGATCAGATATTTACACCCCATACAGTAGGTCTCAACCAAGATATAGATTTATCCAATTTTTTAATGATATTTTGTACAGTGTTTGATATGTTCATATCCTTCATTTTTTACATTTTATATTTTTTATACTTTTATCTTTTGCTCTTCAGAATTGATTACCTGTTCTCATAGTTTGCTCGAATGATAGGCCTCTGATTTTATTGTAGGTTTGACTCTTTCCATTTTTTGTTTTTACTTTATTCCCCTTCTCCCCTATCCTTCTCTCTTCCCCACCTTCTTTTCTCCCCATTATCCTTCCTTCCCCTCTAACTTTCCCCTTCCCCCTCCCCTCTCTTCCCTTTTTCCCTCCGCTTTTCTCCTTGCTCCCCATCCTGCCCTTTTATTATGTAATTTTTAATTTATTAACCCATATACATTTTTTACCCTTTACTTACCTTTTTATTATATTTTTTATGATCTCTTCTATAATCTTATTGTTTTACTTACAATTTTTGTTTTTGAGTGTAATTGATATACATGCCCACTTATTTTATTATTTTTATTTTTGTAGTCTGTTCCTCCAGGTCCTTTTACTACATGGCTGTTATACTACAGCTGGCCTTACTTTCTCTTTTTACTTCCTCCCCTTTTTATCCCACTTTTTATCTCTTTTTTATTTGTAATGACCATCACCTACATTTACTTCTCTGTTCTTAGCCTTGGCTCTAATCATGTTTTTATTCTTATTTTTGTTATTTATACAGTTTTTTATTCTTATCCCACTTTGACATATGTTTTTATACTACATGATGGTGCTTATAGTCCATCGGCTGTTCCTCTATAGCCCCTCTGCATGCCAAACAGGTTTCGCTTACTCTCTGCAACACCATATCCCTTGCTCTCTTACAATACTTTTTCTGGGAACAAGCAGGAAGTTAGTCCTCACATATGGGTGACGTTGGCACCAACGGACCCTGTGCGGCAATCATTCCCCATTTTTCAAAGAAAGCCTTTGCGGGTTACACCATGCATACATGATCACCTTCTCACCCAAGAGTGCCATCAGACTTCTTTATTCCGCAGAACCCAGTAGATGTCCTATCTGTTCAATCGGTAAAAAGTTGTTTTTCTAAATCTTTTTTTGGCGCTTTTCTCGCTCTCTCTTATCAATTCGCATTCTGATTACCTTCCCTTCACCTGGGATCGTCTTCACCTCTGTGTCACGATTTTCTTGGGTCTCGGTGCGCGGGATGTTCGAGTTTAAACTCGCTGGAGCCATCTTCCTTGCTGTGTCTACGGTCAGTGACTTCAATCAGTGTAGCAAGTGCACCTGCATCCTATCCATCACGGACCACCATAGCTGCTACCTTTGATGCCTCGGTGCTAATGACGACAACTCCACTTGCCCGCTCTGCCTGCAGATGTCAAGCAAGAGTCGGAAGAGTCGTGAAAAGCAGTGGGAATCTGTCTTTGGCCAGAAGTCCCCAGTTTCTGCCCCAGCTTCGAGCATGGAATCGCTGCCCTAGGGGGCCGTGTCCGATGACTCATCATAGCATGGCCAACCTCGTTCTGAGCCCCGGGTTCACAGAGCCTTGCATCGGGAATCATCCTCCAAGGACCCCCCCATAAGGAATGGACTCTGCCCGAGTCCGCTTCGAGGTCCGATGCCGTAGCTGGGATAAGATCTCCGGCCACTGGCACCAAAGCCCTTGGCATGAGGCCAAAGGTGATGGCCGTAACAGCCCCCAAAGCTGCCCTGGCAGGTGGATGAACCCATCACCATTAGTGATTCCCCTTCGGGGGAGCCAGCTCTGGGCTCAAGTCCATCGGTGCCCAAGCCTGTGGCTGTGATGCCACCTGGCCTCAAGGCCAGGATGGAAGCCCTGGAATACAGCTTGGCTGCCTTCCTGGACTCGCAGCACGGTCTGATGCCTGGTGTCCTCCAGGTTGTCGGTAGCAACATTGGGACCCTCCTCCTTGAGGTCTTCCCTGGAGGATGTCTAGCTGGTGCTCGAGAAGCCAAGCCACAGGGCTCCTCTCACTCCTAAGATCTTGGATAGCACCTCCACGTCAGGACGTTGGGCTCCTCTGACTCTCTCGACGCCTCCAGCGGAGCATCAATCCGATGCCATTGAGCCCTTGAGGTGCTCTCTGACTCTGAATGAGAGACTGAGGACAAGTCACCCAATACCCAGCTACATAGGGATGTCCCATCTATTCCCTCCCCACCGCAAGAGTGGAGGTGGTCCCCGCCAGAGGACCTTGCCTTCCTCGACTTTGTGCGGGAGATGTCCAAGGCCCTGTTGTTTGTGTCTAAGCTGGTGGACGAGCCTCGTGCCGAGGACCTTGAAATTCTCCAGTACGACACCCCTCCAAGTGAGGCACTGACAGTGCCTGTCCTGCTCATACTAGAGGCACTTGCTCTTCAGGTTGTGGGAAGCCCCAGTGATGGTGCCTATTGTGAGCAAGCGACTCGATTCCCAGTATCGAGTCTGCAAGGGCCCCAGGTTTGAAAAGCCACAGCTGCTATACAACTCCATGGTGATGGAGTCAGCCATGCATCTGATTAAAAGCTAGAAGATTCACTCCTTGATGCCTCCGGGCAGGAAGGCCCCCATAAAGGATGGGTTTGGTAGGAAGTGCTACCAGGGCTTGATACTTGGGGTCCGCATCCAGGCTTACCAGTTGTACATGGGCATGTACTTAAGGGGCCTAGCAAAGGACTTTCTGGGTTCTTAGCTGGCCTGACTGATGAACCTGTGGCACGATTCCGAACCCTGGTCTCCTCAGTCAAAGACTCCTCCAAGTTTGACTCAAGTGGCCTATGACGGCACTGAGTCCATGGCTCAGGTAGCTTCTGTGGGTATTGGTGCCTGCTGCCTGGCATGGCTACAGTTCTCAGACCTAGAGCAACAGGTTCAGGACACATTGGTTGATGTCCCATGCCGAGGGGACAATCTTTCTGGCAAGCCCATAACAGACAAGTCTGCAGGGTTGGAGTCTGAATATATGACCAGAACCAGGCTCTCTCGGTAGACCGCTGACCCTTCCTGGCAGAAGGATTGACAATGCATTGGACAGTCGTGAAGCCTTGAACCGGGGATCATCTTCAGAGGACCTCCCCCACAAGCTCAAGACATCATCCAAGTTGAGGTCAAAGACAAAGTCCGACCCCGGCACCGGAGGTAAGTCCTTGGGTCTTTATCTTTATTCAGTTTTTAATATACCGCCCACACATGAGTATCAGAGCAGTTTACAATAAAAAATTAAACGCTGCTAGGAAAAGAAAGGAAATAAAACACCAGTCATCAGACAGGAAATAAATAGTATAAAGAGAAGGAACAGGTAAGGGAGGTCCTTGAGCAAAAGAGGGGCAAGACATCACTGGAAAAGGTAGGTGGGGGGGGGGAGAAGACAGATGGGGGAGATCAAAGGCGTATAGAAAAAGTGAGTTTTTAACCTCACTCTAAAATTGGTAAAGGAGGGTTCCAAATGGAGGGCCGGCAGGAGCGAGTTCCAAAGCCTGGGGCCAAGGAAAAAGAAAGCAGAGGGTCAAGTGGACTCCAAATGGGCCCAGGAAGGGGAAGGGAAGGACATGCGGTTAGAGAGTATGGACTTAAGTAAACGCTGGGGGTGTGAAGGCAGACCAGGTTAGAAAGGTATTGTGGTACACCAGTATGAATTGTTTTATGGACGAAAGTGAGGAGCGACCCTGAAAACTGCCCTGGCGGTAGGAGACTCCCACCAAGTCGGGGGATCAGACCCAGTCCCCTGGTTCAATCACCATTGGTGATTCCCCTCTGAGGGACCCGTCTCCGGGCTCTATGCAGTCAAGACCCGAGCCAGCCGCTGCAGCCTACTGGCATCGAGGCCAGGATGGCGGCCCTGGAATGCAGTGTATCTGCCTTCCTTGAGGCGCAGCAGGGCCCAACACCTGGCATCTCCAGTGGTTTGCGCTGACCTCGACGTCCTTCACTGCGAGGACCTCCCCAAAGGATGTCCAGCTTTTCTCGGAGTGGTTCGCAGTCATGGAGCTGAGGTGGATGACCTCTGGCTCAAGGCATGACTTGCCCCTGAGTATCTCAGAGTCAGCGGATTGGGCACTGCATTCCCCGACGCCAGCAGCGCATTGGCTCAATAACTGCCCAGGATTTGAGGTCTCCTCCAGTTCTGAATCATGATGAGAGACAGCCAACCAGTTGCCTGATACCATGCAACATAGAGATGTGTCCTCTGAGCCATCTCCACTGCAGGAGCACCGGCGATCACCGCCCGATCCTTGATCCGCGGGATGTCGAGGGCTCTGTTGGACCATTAGATGATAGAGGGGTAAAAGAGGCAGTAAGAGGGGACAAGGCTATAGCGGAGAGACTGAATAAATTCTTTGCTTCGGACTTTACTGAGGAAGATGTAGGGATGTTATACATGACTGAAGTGGTATTTAAAGGTGATACTGCAGAGGAATTGAAAGAAATATCACTACACCGGGAAGATGTATTACAACTATTTGATAAATTGAAGAGTAGCAAATCACCTGGAGCGGATGGTATACATCCAAGGGTGCTGAAAGAACTGAAATATGAGATTGCAGACCTGCTATTAGTAATCTGTGAACTGTCATTAAAATCATCTGTAATACCTGAAGATTGGAAGATTGCCATTGTAACGCCAATTTTTAAAAAGGTTTCCAGGGGTGATCTGGGAAACTACAGACCGGTGAGCCTGACGTCAGTACCAGGAAAAATGGTAGAAACCACAATAAAAAACAAAATTGCTGAACATGTAGATAGTCATGGTTTAATGGGAGACAGCCAACATGGCTTTAGACAATGAAGATCTTGTCTTACTAATCTGTTATGTTTTTTTGAAGGTGTGAATAAACAGGTAGACAAAGGTGAGTCAGTTGATATAGTGTATCTGGACGTTCAGAAAGCCTTTGACAAGGTCCCTCATCAGAGACCTTTGGCAAAACTAAAAAGTCATGGGATAGGAGGCAATGTACTATTGTGGATCAGGAACTGGCTAAAAGGTAGAAAGCAGAAGGTAGGGCTAAATAGCCAATTTTCCCAATGAAAAAAGGTGAATAGTGGAGTACCCAGGGATCTGTGCTGGGTCCGCTGCTTTTTGACATATTCATAAATGACCTGGAAAAGGGAATAACGAGTGAGGTTATCAAATTTGTAGTTGACACAAAACTAGTTAAAGTTGTTAAAACCCAAGAGGATTGTGGAAAATTGCAAGAGGATCTTGATAAATTGGAAGACTAAATTTAATCTGCCATTTGGATGCCCAATGTGGACAAGTGCAAAGTTATGGACCTAGGAAAGAACAACCCCAACAATGGTTACACGATGCAAGGTTCCACATTTGGAACCACCACCCAGGAAAAAGATTTAGGCGTCATCATGGATAACATGTTAAAACCCTCTGTCCAGTGTGCAGCGGCGGCCAAGAGAGCAAATAAAATGCTAGGTATCATAAGGAAAGGAATGGCAAATAAAACAAAGGATATTATAATGCCTCTGTATCGTTCCATGGTGCGACCGCACCTTGAATATTGTGTGCAATTCTGGTCACCATATCTTAAAAAGGATATAGCGTTATTAGAAAAGGTACAGAGAAGAGCCACCAAAAATGGTAAAGGGGATGGAAGGCTACTCCTATGAAGAGAGGCTGAGGGGAGATATGATAGAGGTCTATAAATTAATGAATGGAGTGGAACGGGTAAACGTAGATCGATTGTTTACATTATCAGAATATAGAAAGACTAGTGGACATGCAATGAAGCTACAGGGTAACCTATTTAAGACAAATAAGAGAAAATATTTTTTCACTCAACGTGTAATCAAACTCTGGAATTTGTTACTGGAGGATGTAGTAAAGGCTGTTAGTGTAGCTGGGTTTAAAAAAGGTTTGGACAAGTTCCTGGAGGAAAGGTCCATAAACCATTATTAAAAAGGGACCCAGGATATCAATGCTTGACCCAATACAAGCATTGTGGAACCTGTGTCTTGGGGAAACTGCTAGGTATGTATGACCTAGATTGGCCACTGTTGGAAACAGGATACTGGGCTTGATGGACCTTGGTCTGACCCAGTATGGCATATCTTATGTTCTTATGTTGTGGAGCCGGAGGACAATCCTCATGCTGAGGACTTGAAGATCCTCCAGTATGAGGCCCCTCTTGCTGTTCAGGATATGGGAAAGCCCGGTGATGATGCCTATTGTGAGCCGACGACTTGATTCCCAGTATTGAGACTGTAAGAGACGATGGTTTCAGCATCGGATCAAAAGTCAGAAGATGCACTCCTCTGCGCCACCTGGGAGGGAGACCCGCGTGATAGACGGCTTTGGTAGGCAGTGCTACCAGGGCTTGAAGCCCACTGCACAGATCCAGACATACCAGCTGTACATGGGCATGTACCTGAGGGACCTGGTGAAGAAGCTGTACATGGGAGGGAGGAGTGGCCTAGTGGTTGGGGCAAGTTCCTGAGCGGGTGTCCAGTTTAGTCCTCCACATCCGGGTAGTGCACCTCCTACTGCAGCAAGGAGACTGGACCAATCAACTCTTTAGTAATCTAGCCTGCATCCTGCTGGAACTCCCATCAGCCCTCCAGTGTGTCCAGTCTCCTTGCAGCAGGAGGTGGTGTGAGCCTGGCGCTAGGCTCACTTCGAATCTTGTTAGCTGTTTCATTTATCCCTTTGCTTTATTTTCAGTTCCTTTCTCTTTATTTTTTTTTCCTATTTGCAGCTTGTACCTTTAAAAAAAAAAAAAAAAAAAAACAAGGGGCAAGCGCAGTGGAGGAGCCGAACCGGCACTGCTCTTCTCACCCGGTACTCTTTTGGCAGCTCAGAGTGCGCAGCAAACTGTGATCGCTCTCCCAGGACGGTTCGGGGGTAGGATCCGTGGGCTCCCGGGCTCGGTAGGTATTGCTTTTCTCACGGCACGGCTATAAGCTGTCCGGCTGAGGACCAGCGCTTCAGCTGCCCTGCAGTAAACGGGCTCTCTGCACGTTCCAATTCTCGGTTTGAGCGGCATTGCGGGCCTTTCATGTATTGCTAAGTGCCTTCTCTCCGATTT
This sequence comes from Ichthyophis bannanicus, assembly GCA_033557465.1. Taxonomy (NCBI): domain Eukaryota; kingdom Metazoa; phylum Chordata; class Amphibia; order Gymnophiona; family Ichthyophiidae; genus Ichthyophis; species Ichthyophis bannanicus. The sequence continues at coordinate 500,257,764 of CM066035.1, forward strand.
TTAGGGGATGTTAGTTTCGTCGGCTCTTTTCTTTCTTTTTTAGTTTTTGGCGCCTTTTTTTTTTTTTCTTCAGCGCGGCTCAACCGCGGCGGCCATTTTCGCTTTGCGTTTTTGGCGGTAAAAGAGTTAGAGGCTTCCTGCCTTGCTAGTTTGGTGGCGTTTTGGATCCCAAGAAGGGTTGGGAGGTTGCTGATTTCTCTGCATCTCACAACCAAAACAAAAGAAAAACTACAGGGCCCGACGCAGAGAACTAGTGCCGGCCGGTGTTCAGATATCTGCATTGGCCCTCGGCCTTTTTTCTCTGCGAGCTGCTTCTCTGTCTATCCCTTCCCGTTCTGCGGGGCTGTAGGCTGTTCTTCATGTCCTCAAAACCGCAGTGTGTGGTCTGCGGTTCGCGTAGGCGGTCAGTGTCTGCTTCTGGCTTCTGCGGGAGCTGTGCTGTTGTCTCCGGTTATCTAGATCAACAGATGGCGGGCACTTCTCAGTCAGAGCCCTTGGAATCTGCATTGTCTGCTGAAGGAAATGCTTCTCCCGGTCCTCTGTTGCCACCTGTTTCGTCTGGTTCTCAGGATCAGGGGTCTGGGATTCCAGTAGAACCAGGGGACCTTCCTTCTGCCTTTACGGATTTTTCAACAGACTTCGTGCTGATCATGCATCAGGCCTTCAAATTGGGGCGGTTGGGCAAATGGCCTGAGTCCTTGTCCTCGTCTCCTGCCCCTCCGCCCACTAGTTCGGAGTTGACCGGACGGTTTTCCAAGCAGGCTAAGAGACCTCGGTCTTTAGACCTCGTTCACGAGGATTTGGAAGGGCACGACATGGATGCGGAGGTAGAGCCTGAGGGCAGTATGGATGATCTTGAAGAAGGAGAGATTCCGGACCCTGAGGATCAAGCTAGAATTGTTCGGGTGTTTCGTCGGGAGGAATTGGTTCCTCTTATCACGGAGGCTCTTCAGACACTCAATCTCGCTGCGCCGCCTCCGGGGGACGGCGAAGCTTTGGAGGACCCTCTTATTCAGGCGGTTCGGGATTCACAGGTGGTGTTCCCAGTACACCGGGTTGTGACTCAAATGATTCAAACTGAGTGGGACCAGCCGGACTCTGGTTTGAAAGGGATCCGGACCATGCATTGCCTCTATCCTTTAGCAGACAAGGATAAGGAGAAGTTTAAGTCGCCTCGGGTGGACGCCACCGTTTCGGCGATGACCAAGAAGACCACAATCCCGGTGGAGGGCAGTGCGGCCTTGAAGGACATTCAAGATAAGAGAGTGGACGGTTTGTTGAAACAAGCATTCGAAACCAATGCCTTGTCGTTGCAGACTTCTATCTGTGGAGCCTGGATAGCTAGAGCCTCGTTGCGGTGGGCTCAACGGTTGCGCCAGAATCTACTCTTAGATCAACAGGTGTTGCTCGAGGTCACGCGCTTAGAGTCTGGTTCAGCGTATTTGGCGGATGTCCATTATGATTTGATCCGGACGTTGGCTAATAGTATGGCCTCGTTGGTGGTGGCGCGCAGATCCCTTTGGTTGCGCAACTGGGCAGCCGACCCTTCTTCCAAATCTCGGCTCAGCAAACTCCCCTTTAAAGGCAGGTTGTTGTTCGGGGACGATTTGGATAAGTTGGTGAAGGACTTGGGAGAGTCTAAAGGAGGGAGGCTGCCGGAGGACAGGCCTAAGTCCAGTAGAGGTCCACCTGTAGTCCGGGGTCAATTTCGGGACTTTAGGAGGTTTCGGTCTTCCCGCCTTTGGAGTTCCCAGCGAGGCAGGTTTCCGTCTCGATCACAGTCCTTTCGTGTTTTCCGAGGTGCTGGCAGAGGATTTTCGTCAGGTTCCTCCGGCTCGGCCTCTTCCTTTAGTCGCAAACCGCAATGAAGTGAGGCGGACCCCGGAGGGAGGCCAAGTGATCGGCGGGCGCCTCCGGAACTTCCTTCCCTCTTGGGTCCACATAACAACGGACCAGTGGGTCCTGGAAATTGTCAGAGACGGTTATGCGTTGGAGTTTGCTATTCCGCCGTGAGACTCCTTTGTTCTGTCTCCCAGCAGTGGGCGACAGAAGGAGCTGGCCATTCAAGCTATTTTGGAGCGTCTTTTAGCGCTCGGTGCGGTCGTTCCCATTCCGGAGAGCGAGCGCGGTCTCGGTCATTACTCCATTTATTTTGTGGTGCCAAAGAAGGACGGGTCCTTATGTCCTATTCTGGATCTCAAGGGCGTGAATCGCTGTCTGCGGGTTCCTCATTTACGCATGGAGACCTCAGGTCCGTCATCGTGGCAGTGCGGCAGAGGGAGTTTTTGACTTCTCTGGACCTCACCGAGGCTTATCTACATATTCCAATCAGAGCGACACATCAAAAGTTTCTGCAGTTCGCGTTTCCCTGGGGTCACTTTCAGTTCCAAGCATTGCCTTTCGGCCTGGCCACAGCTCCTCGCATTTTCACCAAGGTCATGGTGGTGGTGGCGGCGGCCTTGCGAAGGGAAGGTGTACTAGTCCACCCCTATCTCGACGACTGGTTGATAAGAGCGAAGTCAGCAGAGGAGAGCTTAGAGGCTACGGCCAAGGTGGTGCGTCTCCTGCAGAGCCTCGGCTGGGTGATCAATGTACAAAAGAGTCACTTGGTTCCGACTCAGCTTCTCGAATATCTGGGAGTTTGCTTTGACATGTCGGCGGGAGTGGTGTCTCTACCGGATCGCCGCACACAAGGGTTGCGTCAACTGGTGCAGTTTTTCTTGGCGAGTCCCGCTCCGTCGACATGGTGGTATCTCCGGTTGCTGGGAACCATGGCGTCGACTCTGGAGGTGGTTCCGTGGGAAAGGTTCCATATGCGGCCTCTCCAGCGGTCTCTGTTACGTCGTTGGTCCCATCAGTCAGATTCTCTCAATCGCCGATTGCCATGTCCGAGCCGGGTTCGGAAAGCGCTACAGTGGTGGCTGTGCCCGCAGTCCCTTCGGGCGGGAGCTCCCTTGGAACAACCAGTTTGGTTACCGATCATCACGGATGCGAGTCTAGCAGGCTGGGGAGCCCACTGTCTGGGCTGTTTCGCGCAAGGGACGTGGTCTCCGCAGGAGGCTCTGTGGTCGATCAATCATCTCGAGCTGCGCATTGTGCGCCTAGCGTTGCAAGCCTTCGAGTCGTCGGTTCGGACTCGGGCGGTTCGTGTACTGTCGGACAACTCGGCGGCAGTGGCGTACGTCAACCGGCAGGGAGGCACGGGAAGCGTGGCCATGGAAGAAGAGGCGGATGCGCTGTTCGCTTGGGTGGAGGTGCATCTCCTAGCCATTTCGGCAGCGCATATCGCGGGAACAGAAAATGTGATGGCGGATTTTCTGAGCCGGGTGCACGTGGACGCCGGAGAGTGGGAGTTGCATCCGCAGATATATGCTCAAATAGTTCGTCGCTGGGGTCCGCCCATCATGGATCTCATGGCGACCTTCCGGTCTGCAAAGACAAATCGCTTTTTCAGCAGGCGGCGAGAGCGCATGTCCGAGGGCATCGATGCACTCATCCAACCGTGGCCCGAGTTCAGACTTCTGTATGTCTTCCCGCTGTGGGCTCTGATCGGAAGAGTAGTTCAACGCATCGAAGCTCACCGCGGAAAGGTCTTGTTGGTGGCGCCGGATTGGCCCCGCCGTCCTTGGTACGCAGATCTGGTGCGGCTGCTCGACGGCGTGCCATGGCGGCTTCCTCCCTTAGTGGATCTGCTGGTTCAGGGGCCCCTGCGCATGCCTCAGGTGGATCGGTTCTCGCTTACGGTATGGCCATTGAAAGGGCTAGGTTGAAAAGGAAGGGGTATTCCCCGGCGGTTATTGCTACCCTGCTTTGGGTTAGGAAAGCTTCTACATCCCTTACGTATGTTCGAGTTTGGCGAATTTTTGAGGATTGGTGTTCCCGACATGGCGTCCGGGCTGCGTCTTCGTCGGTGGTGGTCATTCTTAGTTTTCTGCAAGACGGGTTTGACAAGGGGCTTGCCGCGAGTTCTCTGAAGGTTCAGGTAGCGGCCCTGGAGTGCTATAGGGGCAAGATTCAGGATGTCCCTCTTGCGGCGCATGTGGACATTCGACGTTTTCTAAAAGCTGTGTTTCGGTTGCGTCCGTCGCGCAGGGTTACTTTGCCTCCTTGGGATTTGAACCTGGTGCTGCAGGCTTTGGTTCGGGAGCCGTTTGAACCCCTCCACCATGCCTCAGTTAAAGACTTGACGCTGAAGACGGTCTTTCTCGTTGCCATTTGCTCGGCGCGCTGTATTTCGGAACTTCAGGCGCTTTCTTGTAGAGCTCACTTCTTGTCCTTTTTCCGTGATCGGGTGGTTTTGCGGACGGTTCCCTCTTTTCTGCCAAAGGTGGTCTCTCCCTTTCATGTGAATCAGTCTGTGGTGTTGCCCGTTTTTTCCCCAGAATCATCTCAGGAGTCCGACACCGTTCTTCATCGGTTGGATGTGCGGCGCATTCTGCGTCGGTATCTGAAGGTTTCCGAGTCCTTTCGAAAGTCGGATCACTTGTTTGTGCTTTTCGGTGGGCCTCGCAAGGGGGAGGCGGCGGCGAAGGCCTCCATTTCTAGATGGATTAAGGAGGCTATCGCTTCGGCGTATATTCTGCAGGGTAAAGCTGTTCCATTAGGTCTGCGAGCTCATTCTACTAGAGCGCACGCCACATCTTGGGCGGAGCATTGTCTGGTCCCGCCATTGGAGATTTGCAGGGCAGCGACGTGGTCCTCTCTCCATGCCTTTAGTAAACATTACCGCTTCGATGTGGCGGCGGCTCAGGATACTTGTTTTGGGTCGGCGGTCTTGCGCGCCGCGTGGCAAGATCCCCCCTGTTGTTAACTGCTCTGGTACATCCCGGATGTGGAGGACTAAACTGGACACCCGCTCAGGAAATGGAAATTACACTTACCTGGTAATTGTAGTTCCTGGAGGGTCCAGTTTAGTCCTCCTTCCCACCCGGAAGTTTCTGTAACTACTTTGTCTGGGCGGCGCGCTAAGTCCGTTGTGCGACGCTGTCGGTATGTTTTCGGCTCATAGGAGTAACCGATTTTAAAAAAACAAAACAAAAAACAAAACAAAACCAAAAAGGGGGTCAAAACCCCACCGGACGAGGGCCCTGGGTGGTTTTTTCTAGGGTCTCTACGTTCCTTCGATTTTTTCTTTTTTCTCTGGCGTTGTTTGTTCATTAGCTTGCTGCTCTAACTGCCGGTTTTAGGTGCAGGGGACAGAAGCAAGGTGCGGAGTTCGAGCCCTCTTGTTTGGGGAGGGGGTCACGTAGCTGATTAAGAGGTACTCTATACTGATACATACCTTTTTTCCTTTAATCTGTTCTTTTTTTTGAGTCTGCTTTGTTACTAGTTCACTGGAGGGCTGATGGGAGTTCCAGCAGGATGCAGGCTAGATTACTAGAGAGTTGATTGGTCCAGTCTCCTTGCTGCAGAAGGAGGTGCACTACCCGGATGTGGAGGACTAAACTGGACCCTCCAGGAACTACAATTACCAGGTAAGTGTAATTTCCATTTACCTCAGGCCAGAAGGTCAGGGGTTCAAATCCCACTAGAGGACAGCAACCTTGGGCCGGAAGGGCTGGGGTTTCTAGTCCCACAGGTGCTCCTTGTGGTCTTGGGCAAGCCACTTAACCCTCTATTGCCCATGTTCGCTGTAAAATAGTTATCTCCCAGTTATAATGCCCTGTTCAATGTAATTTCAGTTTGTTCAATGTAAACCGCCTTGATATTATGAAAGGTGGTATATGTTAAATAAATAAATAAATGTACCTGAGGGACCTGGGTTCTTGGCTGAGCTGACAGAGGAATCCTCTGAGTGCTTCTGACCCTTGTCTCCACAGTCAAGGAATGCTCAAAATTTCACTCTAGCAGCCTTCGATAGCTTTGAGTCTGTGTCTTGTGTGGCTGTGGTGGGCATTAGTGCCTGCCACCTGACCTTGCTGCAGTCCTTGGAGCAGTGGGTACAGGACAAACTGGCTGATGTCTCTTTCTGAGAGGGAGAACCTCTTCAGCAAACCCATGACTGACAAGGCAGCCAAGCTGGAAACAGAGTTCCTGACCAGGACTAGGCTGTCCAGGAAGATGGCTGACCCTTCCCATTGGAAGGCTTCGGGGAAAAAAACTTTCTAGCCGAAGGGGAAAAAGGCTTATGGAAAATACCCTCAGTTCCCAGCCTATCCAGCTCTCCAACAGGGGCAGCAGACAAAGGGCCAGGGGCACAGCGCCCATAAGCCGAAGCCCCCAAGCCCAAAACAGTACCCCAGCCACAGCTTGGGGGGGGGCTTTTGACTCCCTGGTCATAGCCTGTCTTCCCCCAGAAGGCCAGGGCCCAAGGCATATGGGAGGACATCTGGTTCACGTCGCCCACCTCTGGCCAGGCATTACCACCAATGCCTGGGTATTGCAGGTGGTGCGAGAGGGCTACCTTCTGCACGTCAACCAGACACCTCCTCCCTTCTTTCCAGGGGAGCTTCCCATGACCTCCCTGCACAGAGAGCTCCTGCAGGAAGAATTTGAGTCCTTAGTCAGAGACCGGGCTGTGGAGCCAGTACCTCAGGCCCTCTGAGGCAGAGGTTTCTACTCCCGGTACTTCCTTGTCCCAAAAAAAGACAGGCGGCTATCAGCCCATCCTGGATCTGCGAGACCTAAACCACTTTCTGGTCAAGAAGAAGTTCAAGATGCAATCCCTTGGAACATTGCTGCTCTACCTTCTCTGGGAAGACTGGCTATGCTCCTTGGATCTAAAAGATGCCTATATCCACATCCTGATACATCCAGAGCACTGTCCATACCTTAGCTTCGTCATCGGAGGTTGTCACTACCAATACAGGATGCTTCCCTTCGGCCTCTTCTCAGACCCCAGGTTGTTCACCAAGTGACTGTTGGTCGTCGACGCCCACCTCTGTTTGCTGGGAGTCTTCGTCTTCCCCTTTCTGGATGACTGGCTTATAAAGGCAAGCTTGCCAGAGGAGGCATGCAACGCGGTATGTCGCACCATCAGGATACTGTAGACTCTGGGATTCCTAATCAACTTCCCAAAGTCTCATCTGCTTCCAATTCTGCGCCTAGACGTCATTGGAGCCCTCCTGCACTCGATGCAGGAAAGAGCCTTCCTCCCTCTGGACTTGGTGCAGCGCCTCACATCATTAGCAGGGGAGGTGCAGAGCCGAAAGACAGCATCTGCCCGGCTTCTGCTGTGCCTCTTGGGGCAGCCCACTACGACGGTCTGCAGTCACAGGGCGCCTGGACTCGGGAGGAGAGTGCCCTCCAGATCAACCTCCTGGAACTCTGGGCTGTAACCAATGCCCTCCGGTTGTTCCACAGCCACCTGATGGGTCAGGTGGTGCTCATCCAGATGGAAATCCAAGTATCTATGTTCTACATCAACAAACAGGGGGATACGATCTCTTACCTCCTCTAGCTGAAGGTGGTTCACCTGTGAAGTTTTGCCACAGAGAATAGCATGACACTCTGGGCAGTCTACTTGCTGGGTCAGGACAATCTGCTCGCAATCAGCTCAGCAGAGTGTTTCAGCCTCACAAGTGGCAACTCAACCCTGAGATAGCCGACTCCATCTTCCAATGTTGGGGGACCCCAATGTTGGACTTCTTTGCCAGCCCCAAGAATGTGCAGCTGCCCCGCGTCTGCTCTCGGAGGTTGGCCCCATGCCAAGTAGCGCCGGATGCCTTTCTCCTGCACTGGTCCAGGAGCCTTTTGTATGCATTCCCGCTACTCCACTGGTTACCAAAACCATGCTGAAGGTTCAAGTGGACGAGGCCTCCATAATTCTCATTGCCCCTCGGTGGCCCCAACAGCCATGGTTCCCCCTGTTTCTGCAGTTGTCGCAAGCAGTTCCGATACCTCTGGGCCAGGACCTGGATCTGCTCTCACAGGAGAAAGGGACCCTTCTCCATGTCAATCTCCAGTCCCTCGCCCTGATGGCGTGGATTCTGAAAGGCTAGCCATAGCACACCTCCACCTCTCCAGAGAGGTGGAGGATGTTTTATTGGCTTTACTCAAGGGCTCTATACCCGGAGCATATGCCTTCAAATGGTATCAAGTCTCCGTCTGGTGCTCAGACAAGAACCTCAACTCTTTCTCCTTTCTCCTCTCTTGGACTGGTCTGAAGTCCATTTCTGTCAGGGTGCACTTCAGGGCCCTAGTGGCGCATTATCACCTCATCAACAGACAGTCCGTCTCTGTTCACCCGTTGGTGGGACGCTTTATGAGGGGGCTTCTCCTCTCGTGGCCCCCCATTCGCCCACTGCCGGTGATGTGGGAGCTGAACATCATTCTTGGGAAGCTGATGGCTCCCCTCTTTGAGCCTTTGGCCACATGCCAAGTCATGGAAAGTGGTATTCCTGGTGACACCCATTCAGCCAGAAGTCAATGAGTTGCAGGGGTTGGTGGCTCACGTCTCCTACACCAGGTTCCACAAAAACAGAGTCATTCTCTGGATACACCCAAAATTCCTGCCTAAGGTGGTGTCCACTTTTCACATGAACCAGGAGGTGGTCCTGCCCACCTTTTTTCCCAGGCCTCACACCTCCCGAGCAGAGGCTGTGCTACACACCCTGGATTGCAAGAGGGCACTGTCCTTCTACCATCAGAGGACATAGCCCCATCGCTGCTCATTGCAGCTGTTCGTCACCTATGATGCTAACAGACTTGGGGTTGCAGTCTCCAAGCGTAACCTCTCCACCTGGGTGGCAGACTGCATATTCTTGATCTATGAGGAGGCTGGACTTTCCCTGGAGCACCACGTTATCGTGCACAATGTGCATGCTATGGTAGCCTCGGTGGCCCATCTGCACTCTGTCCCTCTGCTGGATATTTGCTGGGCCACCACCTGGTCTTCCGTCCATACCTTTGCAGCGCATTATTGCTTGGAAGAAGACACATGGCATGACAGTGCCTTAGGCCAGGCATACTTCGTCACCTCTTTGGGGAATAGTGTAACTTCCTCCCTTCAGCCCGTTGTATTCAGGCTACCATGTTCAATGCTACAGCTGCGTCTCTGGACTTCAAGCCATTCAGTGCTCCTTGCTGCCCTGCACGATTCACCTTTTTGCTTCTTCTTGGGCTCCCACAGGATTTTTTGGTAGCCTGTAGCTTGGGAGTCTGATATATGAGGACTGACTTCCTGCTTGTTCCCGGAGAAAGCATAGTTAGTCACCTGTAACAGGTGATCTCCAGGAACAAGCAGGAATGAGTCTTCACATATGGGTATCGTCGGTACCGACGGAGCCTGCGCGGGAACACTCCCCAGCATCCTGAAAGAAAGCTTTTGGGAGCATCCCACAGCGCCTGCGCGCTGCCTTCCCGCCTTTCCTAACTGCCTCTCTCCAGTTCTTCTTTTCCGCGGAGCCAGCAGGTCGTGTTTCCTGTCACCGCTGAAGAATTTCTTATTTTCTTTTATTTTTCTTTAGTCGCGTGTCTGCCTACTCGATTCCGCACCGGTACTACCGGTTCTTTTTCTTTCTTTAAAAAAAAAAAAAAAAACCTTCTACTTTTTTCAGTGCATTTTTCTTCTGGGGCCTTAGGCCTACAGAGATATTTTTCCCTCATGGAAAAACCCGCCTCCGGGTTTAAAAAATGCACAAAGTGCAGTAGCACTATTTCTGTCACTGACACCCATGACTGGTATCTAAAATGTTTAGGTCCTGAGCACTCCATTGCGGATTGTGAGTCCTGTTCCATGATGTCCAAAAGAGGGTTACAGAATCGGGCAGCTAAGCTCAGTACCCTGTTTCCCTCCGATGCAGCTTCCGTGGCATCGACGTCTTCCAGGGCTTCTTCTTCATCCCATGGATCTCAGGTAACCAAACTTAAATCTGGCCGGTCCTCAAAGAGTTCATCTCCCTCTAAGTATCGAGATGCCCCCGGGCTTACTCTTGAGGATACCACACCGGCAAAATTACCCCGGCGGGAGGCTCCAGCTTCCAAAGCACTACCTATGGGGTCACAGGTTGAAGTCAATGGCTCGGCCTCGACCGATCACCTGTTACAATGTTCTGGGGTACCGGCAGTTTCTACCGGTACCGATATCCAGACATTGGTGGCGTCAATGGATCAGAATATTCTGACCATGCAGCGTGCCATCACGGCATTCATTCAAGCTGCAACGCCTATGGTACCGCAACAAACCCCGTTGTCGGTACCCGTACCGATTCCGGTACAGGATCCGATTCCGGTTCTGATACCAGTACCGCTTGCATCGACATCAGCATTGACGGCAGCTGTACGCTATCCAGTGATGCCTATCAGTACCGGCCCGGTACCGATTACTCCCGATGTCGATACCTCCCGGTACGCGTATCGGGCTCTACGAGAGCATCCAGACAGTCGACTCTTCAGAGGCCTCAATTGAAGCATCGGGGATCCTTCCTCAGGAACCCTCTTCTCCAAAAAGGAGAATGTCTCCTCCTGAAGACTTGTCTTTTCAGGACTTTATTAGGGAGGTGGCCAAAGGCCTGTCCATCTCAGTGACCTCTGAGACTGAACCTAGAGCCAAAAAATTAGATATCCTACAATATCCTAAGGCTCCTAAAGAGGCAGCCACCTTACCAATACATGAGATTCTTTATGAACACATATTGGGCATATGAGAGACTCCTCTTTCCACCTCCCCTCATTCCAGAAGGTTGGACACCATGTATCGTGTTCCTCCTTGTCCTGGGTTTCATAAGACTCAGCTTCCTCACCACTCCATTGTGGTAGAGTCTGCTATGAAAAAGATCAAGAGTACAAAAATGCACTCCTGCTCCTCCAGGAAGAGAATGCAGAACCCTAAATGCCTTTGGCAGGAAAATCTTCCAGGCCAGTATGCTTGTAGCCAGAATCAACTCCTATAGTCTCTATATGGGGATGTTTCTAAAAGAAGTTACAGATCATCTGCAAACCTTATCTCCTTTTATGTCAGAAGATAAGAGAGAAGAATATATCACCTGGCTTAAACAGGCACAGGATGTATCCAAGTTTTCCAACCGTGCAGCCTTTGACTCTTTTGAGGGGGTCAGTAGAGCCTCGGCTATTGCCATAGGTGCACGCAGAGTTGCTTGGTTGCAAGCCTCTGATTTGGAATCCTGGGTACAGGATGGTCTAGGTAACCTTCCCTGAACAGGCGAAAACCTGTTTGGCAAAGATTGGCAAGCAAAGGCCAACAGATGGATGCTGAAAATTCTGCTTTAGATAGACTTTCAAAGTCTACTACTGCTCCTTTCAAAAAGAGGTTGTTCAAAAAGGGATCTTTCCCAAAGAAAGGGAAATTTTCTTCTTATGGTCAGGCCTCTTCTCAAGGTCGTTTTGTTACAAAGAGGCAGCAACAACCAAAACAGGCCAAAACCCAGGCTGCGAGGACTGCTGCGGCCCAACAGCCTCAGCCTCCTCAGGGCCTTTGACTTTCCACTAGAGAACTTAGCCTTTCTGGCTCTAGAACATCCAGAGCCCCTCACCATCCCAGGAAGGTTAGCTCACTTTGCTCCCAGATGGGAACAAATCACAGCAGAGCAGTGGACCCTCTCCATCATAAGGGAAGGGTACAAACTTCATTTCTTAAACCTTCCTCCTCACACCATGGTGAAACAGTTCAATTCTCCAACATCTCTCCTCAACCTTCTAGGTCAGGAGATTGCTACCCTTCTTGCCCAAGGGGCAATAGAAGAAGTACCCCTTCTTCAACAGGACTCAGGGTCCTACTCCCCCTATTTTCTCATCCCAAAGAAAACAGGGGGCTACAGACCCATATTAGATCTCAGAGAATTGAACAAGTTTCTATGCAAGGAGAAATTCAAGATGACTTCTCTCGGAACCCTCCTTCAATACCTCCAGAGTCAGGACTGGCTTTGTTCTCTAGATCTCAAGGATGCGTACACCCATGTTCTCATCCATCCAACACACAGAAGATTCCTTTGCTTCCTGTACCAAGGAAAGCACTACCAATACAAAGTGCTTCCTTTTGGTCTGGCCTCTGCTCCAAGAGTGTTCACAAAATGCATGGCAGTAGTAGCTGCATTCCTACGCACTCTAGGAATATTTGTATTCCCATATCTGGACGACTGGCTCATCCGAGCTCCATCCCAGTCAGAGGCCCAGACTTCTCTAGCCTGCACAAGGCGTGTTCTTCAGTATCTGGGACTGGTAATCAACATTCCAAAATCCCATCTTACCCCTACTCAGCCTCTAGAGTTCATAGGGGCCTTACTGGATACCACAACTGCAAGGGCCTATCTTCCCCAGGCCCGTTGCCTACGCTTGGTGCAGTTAGCCTCCCAGATTCAGTTAAAATCCCATTTAACTGCTCGAGAGATATTGCAACTTTTAGGCCACATGGCATCCACGGTGCATGTGGTTCCCTATGCTCGCCTTCACGTGAGAGCAGCTCAGTGGACCCTATCCACCCAATGGACCCAGGCATCAGGTTGCCTGTCAGACAAAATAGCAACCTCCAGTCGCCTATTTTCGTCCCTCCACTGGTGGAAGTCCACTCAGAATCTGTTGCTGGGGTCCCCCTTTCAACAGGTGTTACCCCAAGCAACCCTTACAACAGATGCCTCTCCAAAGGGTTGGGGGGCTCATCTACAAGATCTCTCGACCCAGGGCATCTGGTCTCCACAGGAGACATATCTTCATATCAACCTCTTAGAGCTCAGAGCAATCTTTCTGGCTCTCAGAGTCTTCCACACCCTGCTCAGCTACAAGACAGTCCTCATCCACACGGACAACCAGGTAGCTATGTTCTACGTGGACAAGCAGGGGGGAACTGGCTCTCTTTCGCTTTGCAACGAAGCTCTGAGATTGTGGGCCTTCGCCAGAGAGCATCAAATCCATCTCATGGCAGTATATCTTCCAGGAGTTCAAAACTCTTGGGCAGACAAACTCAGTCGAGTTCTGCTTCCGCACGAATGGTCCCTCCATGGGGACCAGATAGCCAGAATTTTTCGGATTTGGGGTACCCCAGACATAGACCTGTTTGCATGTCCGTGGAATGCCAAACTTCCCCGGTTCTGTTCCAGGATTCCATGTCGGGGAGTTCAGGCCAGGGATGCCTTCCTCCTTCATTGGGGGCAAGACTTCCTTTATGCCTTTCCACCTATTCCCCTAATCCCCAAGACTCTGTTCAAGCTTCAGAGAGACAAAGGGACTATGATCCTCATAGCACCACTTTGGCCACGCCAAGTGTGGTACCCTCTACTTTTGCATCTCTCTCAAGCTCCCTTCCTAGACCTGAGGTCTGCTCCAGATCTCCTCTCCCAGGAGGAGGGAGCCTTGTGGCACCCAAATCCTCAGTCTCTTCATCTCAGGGCCTGGTTGCTGAAGGCCTAGACCTTCAAGATTTACAACTTTCTCAGCAAGTGAAGGATATCCTTCATGCTTCCAGAAAGCCTTCCACCAGACGTTCATATGCTTTTAAATGGAAAAGGTTTTCCATTTGGTGTGCAGAGAAGGGTCTCAACCCTCTTGCAATACCTTTGCATTCTTTACTAGACTATTTGCTGCATTTATCCCATGCAGGCCTTAAAACAAATTCAATCAGAGTCCATTTGAGTGCTATTGCAGCATCCCTTAAGCCTCTCAATGGACAACCTATTTCCTCTCATCCTCTTATAGCAAGATTCATGAGAGGCCTTCTTTTGACTAAACCTCCCATTAGACCACCTCCAGTGGCCTGGGACTTGAATCTGGTTCTTGGCCAGCTTATGAAGCCACCCTTTGAACCCTTAGCCACTACCTCCTTAAAATTCCTTTCTTGGAAGGTAATTTTTCTCATTGCAGTCACCTCAGCTCGCCGTATCAGTGAGTTGCAAGCTTTAGTGGCTAATCCTCCTTATACAAGGTTCCATCATGACAAGGTAGTCCTCAGAACTAATCCACACTTTATGCCTAAAGTGGTCTCACCTTTTCATCTGAACCAGGAGGTCTTTTTACCTGTCTTTTTCCCAGGACCTCATGCATCAAGTGCAGAGAGGAATCTCCATACCCTGGATTGTAAAAGAGCACTTGCTTTCTACTTACACAGGACACAGCAACATAGAAAGTCCTCTCAACTTTTTGTTGCTTTTGATCCTTCTCATTTAGGACTTCCATTCTCTAAGAGAACTCTGTCCAATTGGATTGCTCAGTGTATTTCCTTCGCCTACCAAAGTAAGAACCTTTCTCTGGAGGGCCATGTCACAGCTCACAATGTGAGGGCCATGGCAACCTCTATGGCTCATCTAAACTCTGTGTCCATCGACCAAATCTGTCGAGCGGCCACTTGGGCATCGGTTCATACCTTCACAGCCCATTACTGCTTGGACAAGGACTCCCGCCGGGATGCCTTGTTTGGTCAGGCTGTTCTCAAACACCTGTTCCATACCTAATCAACTCCTACCCTCCATCCCTGAACTGGATGCCTGAGATTCATGGGTAGAGGTAGAGCCCTTCCCAGGGACTCACAATCTGGGTGATCTCCCAGGCATCTCTAGCTGGGGAGTCCCCATATGTGAAGACTCATTCATGCTTGTTCCTGGAGATTGCACAGTTACTTACCTGTAACAGGTGATCTCTGGGAACAGCAGGAATAAGTCTTCACAACCCACCCACCTCCCCTAGGAGTTGTATCTCTCTATCTATCTTTCCTTTCCTCTCTCTCTCTCTTTGTCTCAGCTTTAAAACTCGAACTGGAGAGAGGCAGGAAAGGCGGGAAGGCAGCGCGCAGGCGCTATGGGATGCTCCCAAAAGCTTTCTTTCAGGACGCTGGGGAGCATTCCCGCGCAGGCTCCGTCGGTACCGACGATACCCATATGTGAAGACTTATTCCTGCTGTTCCCAGAGATCACCTGTTACAGGTAAGTAACTGTGCTTTCTCTAGATACAGCAGGAATCATTCCTCAAACCCTCCCTCCTCCCAGTGGAGCCATTTTCTCATTTTTATGTTTGATAAAGCTATGTCATCATACTGAGGTAAGATAGCACCCTTGGGTGGGAAGGTGACCGCAATTGAGCAATCTAACTCCCAAAGGCTTTCTTTGAAAGTTGGGGAGTGAATCCGCGCGGGCTCCATTGGTGCCGACATCACCCATATGTAAGGACTGATTCCTGCTATCCCCAGTGAACACCTTTTACAGGTGAATAACTACGCTTTACATACCAAACCACAACAGTCCTTTTACCTTACTATTGAGTGAGTTTGTCTTCTTTTGCACATTTGCTTATCAATTTTTATTAGTTGTATTTTTGTTAGCCATACTAGTTTTTTTTGGTATATTTAGTACAGTATCAATGTACATAGAAACATAGAAATATGACGACAGAAAAAGACCACATGGCCTATCTAGTCTGTCCTTCCATAACAACTACAACAGTCCACTTTTTGCCTTTAGAGATCCTCTGTGTTGGTCCCATGCTTTCTTGAATTCAGTTACTGTCCTCATCTCTACCACCTCCACTGGGAGACTATTCCACGGATCCACTACTCTTTCCGTAAAGAAATATTTCCGCATATCACTCCTGAATCTATCTCCCTTCACCCTCATCCCATGTCCCCTCGTAGCAGAACTTGCTTTCAATTGAAAGAGGCTCTCTCCCTGAACATTTATGCCACGGAGGTATTTAAACATCTCAATCATATCACCTCTATCCCGCCTTTCCTCTATGGTGTACATATTAAGATCCTTAAGTCTGTCCTCATATGCTTTATAATGAAGCCCATTAATCATTTTGGTAGCAACCCTCTGCACCGACTCCATCCTGTTCACATCCTTTTGAAGGTGCGGTCTCCAGAATTGCACACCATACTCCAAATGAGGTCGCACCAAAGACTTATACAGAGGCATTATCACCTCCTTTTTTCTGCTAGCCATTCCTCTCCGTATGCACCCAAGCATCCTTCTAGCTTTTGCTGTCGCCTTTTCCACCTGTTTAGCTACTTTAAGATCATCAGACACAACCACGCCTAGGTCCCGCTCTTCTTTAGTGGACAAAAGTACTTCACCTCCTATACTGTATTGCTCCCTTGGATTGCTGCAGCCCAAATGCATGACCTTACATTTTTTAACATTAAATCCCAGCTGCCAAATTCTAGACCATTCTTCAAGCTTAGCTAGATCCCTCCTCATGTTATCTACCCCTTCCTGGGTGTCTACTCTATTGCAGATTTTGGTATCATCCGCAAAGAGGCAAACCTTACCCGACAGCCCTTCCGCTATATCACTAACAAAGATGTTAAAAAGAATCGGACCAAGGACAGATCCCTGGGGCACACCACTGGCAACATCCTTCTCCTCAGAGTGAGCTCCATTTACCTGTACTCTTTGTCGCCTCCCACCCAACCAACTTCTACCCCAAGCAGTAACTTTAGGGTCCATCCCTAGGGTGCTCAGTTTGTTTATAAGTCGCCTGTGAGGAACAGTGTCAAAGGCTTTACGGAAATCTAAATACACCACATCTAGAGCTCTCCCTCGGTCCAACTCCTTGGTCACCCAGTCAAAAAAATCAATCAGATTTGTCTGACAAGACCTGCCTCTGGTGAATCCATGCTGCCTCAGATCCTGTAATCCGCTGGACTCCAGAAACCTCACTATTTTCTTTTTCAGCAGCGTTTCCAATAATTTACTCACCACCGAAGTTAAACTAACCGGCCTGTAGTTTTCAACCACATCCTTACATCCGCTTTTGTGTAAAGGCACCACATGAGCCTCTCTCCAGTCCTTTGGCACCACTCCCGACTCCAACGAGGCATTGAAAAGGTCAGTCAGTGGAGCTGCTAGAACGTCCCCAAGTTCCCTCAGTATTCTAGGGTGTATCCCATCCGGTCCCATCGCTTTGTCTACTTTAAGTTGAGCTAGTTTCTCACGAACACAGTCTTCTGAAAATAGTTCAAGATGTCCCTCGCTTCTGTTCTTATTTGTGGGTGTTTTCTGAGGTCCTGCTCCTGGTTCTTCATCTGTGAACACAGAACAAAAATATTTGTTAAGCAATTCCGCTTTATCCTTATCAGCTTCTACATATTCCCCCCCTGCACCCTTGAGTCTGACAATACCACTTTTGCTCTTCCTCTTCTCACTAATATATCTGAAAAATGTCTTATCCCCCCATTTTATTGCATTGGCTATTTCCTCCTCCTTTTGAATCTTTGCCTTCTTGACTACTTTGCTAGCTTCTCTAAGTTTTTCCAAATACAGATGCCTGTCTTCTGCTCTCTGTGATCTCTTGTATTTCATGAAGGCCTCCCTCTTTTTCTTCACTTTTTTTCTTCACTTGTTGTTGTTTGCTTTTATTCTTTATTGACCCTTCTTTATTATGTATTATATATATGTAGTTTGTGCCCCTGCATGGGTTCATTATTATGGTCTGTGCGTTATTTTTTATATACTGTGTTTTTTAATTGATGCATCACCATAACCTGTGCTACTTACTGCACAGGTTATGTATGTATCTTTATTAGCATTTTTTAACTAGTTCCTCCCCTGCATACGTATTTACATGTTTTGTTGTTTAATGGTTTGTTTTATTTAGTATACCCTCGTATATTTAACCTTGAATTTTAACGTGTTTTTTGCTTTTTAATTAAATTTTATTTGAGGTTACTACAACCCTGACGAAGGCTTTTTGCCGAACATGGTTGTGTAGGGTGGGACCAATAAAGAATCATCACTGCACTTCCATCTTGTGTGTTTTGGAACTTCACTCCAACTGGCTCATTCAGGCCAGATCACAGTCTGAAGCCTTTCGGATGTCAGCTTTTGTGGTACAGTTCCTAGAGAGTCTCAGCTGGGTGATCAACTATGGGAAAAGTCTTTTGCAGTCCTCCCAGTCTCTGGAATACCTGGTAATACAGTTCAACATTTGGGTAGGTAGAGTTTTGAGGGTGAAAAAGCTGTTTTCTTGACTTCTGATCACAGCATGCTTCGAAAGTTTGGGATTACCTGCAGTTCCTCTTGATGACAGTGTTGATCGAAATAGTGCCTTGAGCCATGGGCTGATATGAGACCACTGCAGAGGTCCTTGCTGGTCTCAATGGTCTCTGAGCTCTCAGGACTTTGAGACTAGACTTACTCTCCATCCAGTGGTCATGTCCAGTCTGTATTGGTGGAGACAGCCCCAACACCTGAGAAGGAGCATGTTTTTGGACAATCATTCCTGACTCCTCCTGTGGACAGATGCCAGCCTATTTGACAGGGGGAGTCCATTGTGAGAACTGAACAGTTCAGGGCCATTGGAATATTTGAGAGTCAGCTTGACCCATCAACAGCCTTGAGGTAAGGGCCATTCCCAATGTTGGCCCTTTTGCATTTCCAGCCCCTAATCCAGGGAAGGAGGTGCATGAAGAGTGCTGAAGTGGCCTTGGAGATGACCCTCCTATTCTCTTGGGCAGAAAAGAACCGCCTGGCTCTTTCAGTGCAACACATTGTGGGAGTTGACAGTGTGGAAGTGGACTTCCTCAGACGCCACTCTTGATCCTGGGGAATGGGAATTTAGTTTATCTGAGTATCAGTGGATTCTGTACTGCTAGGGCCATCCCAAGATGGATCTGATGGCGATCTGGTCCAATATCAAAGTGAGATGCTTCTTTAGTCACTGCAGGGAGGCAGCTCCGAGGGTGTTGACACCCAAATTCATTCCTGTCCAAAGCCTATGTATTTCCTCCCTGGCCACTCGTAGGGCATGTGCTTTGCGAACTGGTTTGTCCTGGTGGCAGCAGCCTTCTCTGCAACTTCCTCCCATCCTGGGGGCTGTTATGTCAAGGGCTGATCTTTCTGGATGACCCAGCTCCCTTCTCGTTTACAGCTTGGCTCTTGAGAGGTACAGTTTAGCGTGTTAAGGGCTATTCCTGTGCAGTGGTGTCCATGCTCCTCAAGGTGAGGAGTGGTTCTACCAACCTTGCCTATATGCGTGTCTGATGTCTTTTCGAGCATCGATGCTGTGAGGATCATGTTAGCCATAATACAGCAGATTTTCTATTAGTGCTTGCCTTTCTTCAGGATGGCTTGGACAAGAGCCTTTCCCTTAGTTCCCTGAGGGTTCAGGTGACAGCCTTGGGGGACCGCTGGCAGAGCAGTCCATAGCCTCATACCTGGATGTGTCTCATTTCCTTAAGGGAATTTGACACCTGTGCCCCTCACCCTGCCTTTAAGAACATAAGAACATAAGATATGCCATACTGGGTCAGACCAAGGTCCATCAAGCTCAGTATTCTGTTTCCAACAGTAGCCAATCTAGGTCATATGTACCTAGCAGTTTCCCCAAGGGACACAGGTTCTACAATGCTTGTATTGGTTCAAGCATTGATATCCTGGGTCCCTTCTTAATAATGGTTTATGGACCTTTCCTCCAGGTACTTGTCCAAACCTTTTTTAAACCCAGCTACACTAACAGCCTTTACTACATCCTCCGGTAACAAATTCCAGAGTTTGATTACACGTTGAGTGAAAAAATATTTTCTTTCATTAGTCTTAAATAGTTTACCCTGTAGCTTCATTGCATGTCCCCTAGTCTTTCTATATTCTGATAAGGTAAACAATCGATCTACGTTTACCCGTTCCACTCCGTTCATTAATTTATAGACTTCTATCATATCTCTCCTGAGCCGTCTCTTTTCCAGGTTAAAGAGCCCTAACCTTTTTAGCCTTTCTTCATAGGAGTATCCTTCCATCCCCTTTACCATTTTGGTGGCTCTTCTCTGAACCTTTTCTAAAATCGCTATATCCTTTTTAAGATACGGGGACCAGAATTGCACACAATATTCAAGGTGCGGTCTCACCATGGAACGATATAGAGGCATTATAATATCTTTTGTTTTATTTTCCATTCCTTTCCTTATCATACCTAGCATTCTATTTGCTCTCTTGGCCGCTGCTGCACACTGGGCCGAGGGTTTTAACATGGTATCCACAATGACACCTAAATCTTTTTCCTGGGTGGTAGTTCCTAATGTGGAACCTTGCATCGTGTAACCATAGTTTGGGTTGTTCTTCCCTAGGTGCATAACCTTGCACTTGTCCACATTAAATTTCATCTGCCATTTTGATGCCCAGTCTTCCAATTTATGAAGATCCTCTTGCAATTTTCCACAATCCTCTTGGGTTTTAACAACTTTAAATAGTTTTGTGTCATCTGCAAATTTGATAACCTCACTCGTTATTCCACTTTCCAGGTCATTTATGAATATATCAAAAAGCAGCTGACCCAGCACAGATCCCTGGGGTACACCACTATTCACCTTTCTCCATTGGGAAATTGGCCATTTAGCCCTACCCTCTGCTTTCTATCTTTTAACCAGTTCCTGATCCACAATAGTACACTGCCTCCTATCCCATGACTCTTTAGTTTTGCCAAAAGTCTCTCATGAGGGACCTTGTCAAAGGCTTTCTGAAAGTCCAGATACACAATATCAACCGACTCACCTTTGTCCACCTGATTATTCACTCCTTCAAAAAAACATAACAGATTAGTAAGACAAGATCTTCCTTGTCTAAAGCCATGTTGGCTGTCACCCATTAGGTCATGACTATCTACATGCTGAGTAATTTTATTCTTTATGATGGTTTCTACCATTTTTCCCGGTCCTGACGTCAGGCTCACCGGTCTGTAGTTTCCCGGATCACCCCTGGAACCCTTTTTAAAAATTGGTGTTACATTGGCGATCCTCCAATCTTCAGGTATTAGAGATGATTTTAATGATAGTTCACAGATTACTAATAGCAGGTCTGCAATCTCATATTTCAGTTCTTTCAACACCCTTGGATGTATACCATCCGGCCCAGGTGATTTGCTACTCTTCAGTTTATCTAATAGTTGTAATACATCTTCCCGATGTATCGATATTTCCTTCAATTCTTCCGCACCTTTAAATACCACTTCAGTCATGGGTAACATCCCTACATCTTCCTCAGTAAAGACCGAAGCAAAGAATTCATTCAGTCTCTCCGCTATCGCCTTGTCGCCTCTTAGTGCTCCTTTAACCCCTTTATCATCTAATGGACCAACTGACTCTCTCACAGGTTTTTTGCTACGAATGTACTTGAAAAGATCTTTACTTCGCGTTTTTGCTTCCGCAGCAAGCTTTTTCTGAAATTCTCCCTTTGCCTGCCTTATCAATGCCTTGCATTTGACTTGCCAGTGCTTGTGCTGTTTCCAGGTTTTGTCGTTTGGCTCTTTTTTCCATTTCCTGAAAGATGCTTTTTTGGCAACAACAGCTTCTCTGACCTCACCTTTAAACCATGCTGGCAGTTTTTTGGACTTCCTTCCACTTTTCTTAAAGCCTGGAATACAGCTGGTCTGGGCTTCTAAGATAGTATTTTTCAACAACAGCCAAGCCTGATGTACGTCTTTAACCTTTGCAACTGCTCCTTTTAGTTTTTTCTTAACTGCTTTCCTCATTTTATCATAGTCTCCCTTTCGAAAGTTAAAAGGTAGTACTGTGGATTTCCTTACTATCCCTCCTATACTAATTAAGTCAAAGGCAATCGTGCTATGATCACTATTGCCAAGTGGCCCCAACAACCTTATCTCTTGCACTAGATCTGGTGTTCCACTAAGGACTAGGTCTAATATGGCTTCCCCTCTGTTCGGTTCATGAACCAGCTGCTCCAAGAAGCAGTCATTTATTTCATCTAGGAACTTTATCTCCCTAGCATGTCCTGACGTGACACTGACCCAGTCGATACCGGGGTAGTTGAAATCACCCATTATTATGACTGCGCTGTAACTTTTGTTAGCTTCCTTGATTTCTTTGAACATTTCATCATCCATTTGGTCATTTTGGCCAGGCGGTCGATAGTACACCCCCACTGCCATCGCCTTCCCCCTTTTACATGGAATTTCAATCCATATAGATACTACAGCAGATTTTGTTTCCTGCAAAACTTTAATCCTTTCTGACTCAATGCCCTCTCTAACATAGAGAGCAACCCCTCCACCAATTTGATCAGCTCTATCATTACGATATAGTTTGTACCCAGGTATCACAGTGTCCCACTGGTTGTCCTCCTTCCACCATGTCTCTGATATTCCAATCATATCTAACCTTTCATTTAGTGCTTTATTTTCTAACTCTCCAATCCTTATTTTTTTAGACTTCTAGCATTTGCATACAAGCATTTTAGAGAATGTATTTTATTCATATTAATTTGGCTAATGTTAGACATGGGTAATTTGGGATCTTTAAGCTCTGTCTGCTCCATACTTGAGGGCATTTGGGCTAGTTTACTCTTTTGTGGAACCTCTCTGCTTTTGGTAGTATCCTTCAAAGATACATTCTTCCGAACCATCTGTTCTTGGGCGACTGTCGGCTTTCCCCTAATATCTAGTTTAAAAGCTGCTCTATCTCCTTTTTAGTCATTCCTAAGTGGGATCTTTGCCTGGTGCTCCAGGCCCTGATGTTGGAGCCCTTTGAAGTGGGACAGTCTTAAAAATCTAACCTTTAAGACAGTCTTTCTGATAGCAATCTGCTAGTCAAGGCATATCTCTGAGCTGCAGGCATTATCCTGCAGGGACCCTTACTTGTCATTCTGGGGGAAGTTGTGTACATTCATCCCATCCCTTCCTTCTTACCCAAGGTGATGCCTTCCCTTCATCTGAATCAGATGGCTATCTGCCCTCCTTTACCAGGGACCACTGCAAAGGGAAGGACAAGGACCTTTGCCTGATGATTGTCCGGAGAGTGCTTTTCCGGTATTGGAAGGTTACTAACTCCTTTCTCTGTTTTCAGGACTGCGTAAAGATGACACAGCTGCCAAGTCTACTCTGGATTGCTGGACCAAGAAGGCTATCTCCTCAGCATATCTGATGTAGAATCGGCTGGTTCTAGAGAGTTTGCATGTGCATTCCACTTGGCTGTAAGCTTCCTCATGGATGGAGCACAACTTAGTCGCCGCTCAGACATTTGTCAAGCAGCAGCATGGGCCTAACTTTCCACATTTGTTAAGCATTATCACTTGAATGTCCACCCCAGGGAGGACACGGCCTTTAACTCAGAAGTCTCGAAATCTGCCATTTCTCCTTCCGGCCTAGTGGAGTCGTAGGTTTGGTGTGTCCCACTTGTCTGGACAGGTCTGGCAAGACGATATAGAAGGATATATTTTACTTACCAGATAATGTCCTTTTCTTGAGTCCTGCTAGAGTAGTCCAGAGCCTGCCCCTGGAAAATATTTTGTGAAAGAATCTCTTTGCCTGTGCTACTCCTCAGCAGGTATCAAAATTTAACCTCTGCTCTTTGGCTCCTATTCTCTAAATTCAAGTGCAAATTCAATTGCAAATAGAGTGAGGAATGAAATAAAAACAAAACACACATAAACAGAGACTTATCAGTACTACTTAAGGCCTTAAGGAAGAGAATCGGGTCTGCTAACTTTAGCAGTGTCCTGTAAGAGGGCAGTATATAAAAGCGTTCCAAATAAATAAATAATCCCTCAGCTTAGCTAGGGCAGAATACTTCTTTTATTAGGGAAAACTGTTACATACTACAAATTTAGTTCTATGTCAGCCTTTGTTTATTTACATGTTATGGGTCAAACTAGACACTACATGTTACAGGTCAAAGCACAGGCATTTCTCAGCTCAAGCATTCTGAAAACAAAAGCATTCTGTCCCTTTATCACAATTTCCTTATCGTTCCTCCAGTTCAGTCCTCTACCTCTGGGTTGTCAATCTCCTCCTGCAGCTTGGAGACTGGTATGTCAGAATGATGACATCACTGGATATAGCCTGCTGCACTCCTCCTTCCATCCCAGTGTTACCAGTCTCCATGCAGCAGGTGGACTTGATGAGCCTTGTAGAAGGGCTCTCTGGAGGAATGGATAAGGAGCCTTTTTGTGTAGTGGTAGCTAAGTGTTGAAGAATTGGGCTGTTATTTGCCGGTATCTCTTTAAAAAAAAAAAAAGAGAATCCACAGCTGAATAGCTAGAAGGCAGAGCAGCTTATATCTGTGCTCCAGGCTCTCTTGCTCCCTACCTGTGCCTGGGGGGTGTTTTTCGGGGGTTCTGGCTCAGGGCTTTCGAGCTTTCCCCCCCTGCGGTGCCCAGAGGTCTCTCCCCCAGGACTCTTCGGGGGAGAGCCCCTCTTTCAAACGGCGGCATATTTTGGACAGCAGCCTGCCCTTGCTGCGGCTTGCCTGCCTGCACAGGAGCTCAGCGGGGCAGTTTTGAGCCGGTGCTGGGAGCATTCAGCAGCTCCGTTTTAGCAGAGCCGCTGCAGACCGAGCCGGTAAGTCATCCATCGGCATCGGTCTGTTTTTCCTGCGGAGAAAGCCTTCTCTAAGGTACGGGGGCACTCGCGGTATATTTGGCGCACTTTTTTCTTGTTTGGCGATTTCACAGCGGCCATTTTCAGCTCCGTGGAGAGGCCGCGTGCTAGCAGAGAGTCTGCCGTTTCAGTGCAGGGCGACTCGGGGGCCCGATTTCTTTTCATTTCTTTTAATTTCTTTTATTTCCCTTAGTTTTCTTTTCTTTTCGTTTCGTTTTAATTATTGCACTGCTTGGGTTTTGGGGCTTCCCTTGCTAGTTGGTTGTTCCTCCTTTCAGCCATCCTACAAGGGAGGGGGGGGGGTGAGCTGAAGGGGATCTCTTTCTGTGGAGGCAGTGCGTTAAAAGAAAAAAAAAAAACGGAATCTATACCTTATCTAATCTAGAGTGCTGACATTTATACCAGCGGCTGAATTAGGTGAGGGTGCTTACGGTGTGCTCCTAGGGGTCTGGCTGCAGGCTATATGGCTGCCAGACCTCAGTGTATTGTGTGTGGCACTAGGAGAGGCACAGTGGTTGATACTGGGGTTTGCCGGGGCTGTGCGACGCTCTCATCCGCGGTGGAGCAGCAAATGGAATTGCAAGAGACTCCGGATGCGCAGGGAGCGCCCATGGGGGGGTGGGCTACGTCCCCGCGGCCTTTGGCGCAGGGAGCGGCGTTGGAAGAGCTGGCGGGGCCATCCGGCGTCTCCCTGCCGGCTCCGGCGCCGGCTCTCGGAGAGTTTAGTCCTGAGTTTGTACTGCTGAGGAGACAGGGTACAGCAGCGGCCCCTGGTCGCTTCCCCGGTTCCGCAGCTGGAGGCGGCTGAGGAGTTGGATGAGGGGCCACCGGCGCCTAAGCATGCAAGGGCTAAGGACCCTGCGCTGGCGGAGGGCGACTGGCCTGAGGTCTCAGCTCCGGAATGGGACCAGGAGGAAGGTACCCCGGATCTCGAAGAAGGGGAGATCCCTGAACCCGAGGATCAAGCTAAGATAGTTAGGGTCTTCCGTAGAGAGGAGTTAGCAGCCTTGATCTCGGAGACCTTGCAGATGTTGAATCTGGCTACGCAGGTAGCGGTGGAGGATGAAGTGGAAGATCCAGTTATCCGGGCAGTGCGTCAGACACAGGTGGTGTTTCCAGTGCACAAGGTAGTGGAGAAGATGATTCAAGATGAGTGGGATAAGCCGGAAGCAGGTCTGAGGGGCTTACGGACATTGAATAGATTGTACCCTTTAGCCGATAAAGATAAGGAAAGGTTCCGGGCTCCGCGGGTGGACGCGGTGGTTTCCACGGTTACGAAAAAGACCACATTCCGGTGGAAGGCAGTGCGTCCTTGAAGGATTCCCAGGACCGTAAGGTTGACGGTCTGCTCAAGCAGGCGTTTGAAGCGGATTCTATGTCGCTGCAGGCGTCCATCTGTGGGGCGTGGGTGGCCAGAGCGTCCCTGAGATGGGCACAGCGACTGCGTCAGTCCCCACATTTGGATCTCGAGGAACTAAAGGAGCTGGATCGCCTGGAGTCCGGGGCTGCTTACTTGGCGGATGTGCATTACGATTTGATCAGGGCTCTGGCTAATAGCACAGCATCTGTGGTAGCCACCAGGCGTTCCTTATGGTTGCGGAATTGGGCGGCGGATGGACCTTCGAAGTCCCGTCTTAGCAAGCTTCCCTTTAAGGGGGGTTTGCTGTTTGGAGAAGATTTGGAGAAGTTAATGAAGGACCTGGGGGAGTCCAAGGCGGGTCGCCTCCCGGAGGATAAGCCGAAGCAGGGCAAGTCAAGCCAGGGCTTTCGGGGTCAGTTTCGAGATTTCCGGAGATTTCGTTCGCCGCGGTTCGGTAGTTTCCAGAGGGGCCGGTATCCGTCTCGAACCCAGGGATTTTGCGGGTTTCGTGGAGCGAGTAGAGGTTTCGCCTCCAACCCGACTACCGCTTCACGTAAGTCACAATGAGGCGAGGCGGGTCCCGGCGGAGGGGCCTCCCATAGGCGGACGAGTTCGGGAGTTTCTTTCCGCTTGGACCCACATCACTTCCGACCAGTGGGTGCTCGAAATCATTCAGCACGGCTATGCGCTGGAGTTTTCAAAACCCGTGTGGGATTCCTTTGTCATGTCCCCTTGCAGGGGTCCAAAGAAGACAGCAGCGGTCTGCGGAACCTTGGAACGACTTCTTCAGTTGGGAGCCGTGGTAGAGGTTCCCAAAGCCGATTACGGCTTGGGTCGGTACTCGATTTATTTTGTTGTGCCAAAGAAGGGCGGCACGTTACGACCCATTCTAGATCTGAAGGCCGTGAACCGGTGCTTACGGGTGCCGCATTTCCGGATGGAGACCCTGCGGTCGGTCATAGTGGCGGTGCGTCGCGGGGAGTTCTTGACGTCTCTGGACCTTACGGAGGCATATTTGCACGTTCCCATCCATTTGGCGCATCAGAAATTTCTGCGGTTCGCTCTTCCTTGGGGGCATTATCAGTTCCAGGCCTTGCCTTTCGGGTTGGCCACGGCACCGCGCACCTTCACCAAGATCATGGTGGTGGTGGTGGCGGCGTTGCGCAAAGAAGGCATTCTTGTTCATCCTTATCTCGACGATTGGTTGATCCGTGCCAAGTCCGAGGAGGAGAGTTACCGGGTGACAGACAAGGTAGTGAACTTTTTACAGAGTCTCGGTTGGGTGGTCAACATGGCCAAAAGTCAGTTGAAGCCCACCCAGGTCCTCGAATACCTCGGGGTCCGGTTCGACACCAACAGAGGGCAGGTGTTTCTGCCGCACAGGCGTGCCGAGGGCTTGAGGTCCCCCTAGTCAGGCAGTTTCGGTCGGTGTTGGCGCCGTCGGCGTGG
The DNA here is from genome assembly GCA_033557465.1 of Ichthyophis bannanicus. Classification (NCBI taxonomy): domain Eukaryota; kingdom Metazoa; phylum Chordata; class Amphibia; order Gymnophiona; family Ichthyophiidae; genus Ichthyophis; species Ichthyophis bannanicus. Next base: position 500,284,774 of record CM066035.1, read on the forward strand.
GATTATCTCCGTATCCTAGGCACGATGGCGGCGACTCTGGAGGCGGTGCCGTGGGCCAAAGTCCATATGCGGCCTCTCCAAAGAGCCCTTCTTCGCCGCTGGTCACATCAGGCCAATTCCTTGAGCAAGCGGCTTCCTTGCCCGATCGCCGCCCGGCAACGTTCCCTCTAATTTTCTGTAGGCTGTGTGCGCATAAAATATCAGCTGTGTGCAGCTTTTGAAGGAAGGTTAAATTTTTGTGCGCCACATAACGACACTCTGAGTTATATACTTTAAAAATTTGACTACATGTCAGAATACAGTATGTACACCACATTGATTTTAATCAAATTAAATGAAAATAGACGATTACTAAATGAAACGGGAAATTTCTAGTAATTACAATCATAACTTAAATTTTAAGACGTCTGTGTTGTTTTCTATCAGAATCAGAGCTGTAATTTTTGTGCGCTCTCTTGTAAAGTATGTGCGCTCGCTCGGCGAGGTGTATGCGCGCGCACACACGCACAGTTTAGAGGGAACAGTGCCGCCCGGCGCTCACTTCAATGGTGGTTACTCAGGTCGTCGCTGGCGGCGGGCATGCCGCTGGAACAGCCGGAGTGGCTTCCGTTGCTGACGGATGCCAGTATAGCAGGCTGGGGAGCCCACTGCGAGAACCAGTTTGCGCAGGGGCTTTGGTCTCCGCTAGAGGGATCTTGGTCGATCAACCACCTGGAACTGCGAGCCGTATTCCTGGCTCTTCGGGCATTCGAAGACATTCTCCGCGGGAGACCCGTAAGGGTGCTCTCCGACAACTCGGCGACGGTAGCGTACATCAATCGCCAGGGGGGCATGGGGAGTGCTGCCATGGAGGCAGAAGCGGACGAGTTGTTTGCCTGGGTAGAGCTTCGGTTGCCAGTGATCTCGGCAGCGCACATTGCCGGGAAGGACAATGTCACCGCAGACTTCCTCAGCAGAGTTCAGGTAGATACAGGGGAGTGGGAGCTGCATTCCGACGTTTTCGCCCAGATAGTGGATCGTTGGGGAACTCCGGTGATGGATCTCATGGCGACCTTCCGATCGGCAAAGGTCGCACAGTTCTTCAGCAGAAGGCGCGAACGGATGTCAGAGGGCATAGATGCGCTGTTACGTCCGTGGCCGGACGGTCTTCTGTATGTCTTCCCACCTTGGGCATTGATCGGCAGGATAGTTCAAAGGATCAGAGCGCACAAGGGGAAGGTTATGTTGGTGGCGCCCGACTGGCCGCGGCGCCCTTGGTATGCGGATCTCGTGCGCCTCTTGGAGGGCGTGCCCTGGCGGCTCCCGGGGCGAGTGGATCTGTTGCGCTGTTCATGCCTCAGGTGGATCGGCTCTTGCTTACGGTATGGCCATTGAGAGGGCTAGGCTGAGAAAGAGAGGCTATTCGTCGGCGGTCGTTGCAACCTTGCTTAGGGCACAAAAGCAGTCGACGTCCTTGGCGTATGTGCGGGTCTGGCATGTTTGAGGATTGGTGTTCTCGTCGTCGTATCCGAACACTCACTGTGTCCATTCCGGTGGTCTTGGAGTTCCTGCAGGACGGTTTTGATAAAGGTCTTGCAGCCAGTTCTTTGCGCGTCCAGTTGGCGGCCCTGGCCTGCTATCATGGTAAGATCAATGGGGTACCCTTGGGGACTCACCCGGATGTGGGTCGATTCCTGAAGGCGGTCGCTAGATTACGGCTGGCGTGTAGGGTGTGCATTCCGCCGTGGGATCTCAATCTCGTTCTCGCGGCATTGGTCAAATCACCCTTTGAGCCTTTGCGCCATGCATCCCTTAAGGATTTGACGTTAAAGACAGTGTTCCTGGTGGCCATTTGTTCGGCTTGGAGGATTTCCGAGTTGCAAGCATTATCGTGCCGGGAACCATTCTTATCCTTTTCTAGGGAGAAAGTAGTTCTGCGCCCGGTTTCGTCCTTTTTGCCTAAGGTGGTCTCCCCCTTTCATTTGAATCAGGCGGTCTGTTTGCCCGTCTTTGGGGCTCTGGAGGGCGGCGGTTCGGATCGCAGCCTTCGTCTTTTGGATGTGAAGAGGACTTTGCGTCAATATTTGCGGGTAACCGAGTCCTTCCGTAAGTCGGATCGGTTGTTTGTTCTGTTCGGTGGAGTGCGCAAAGGGGAGGCAGCGGCAAAGGCTTCCATCACTCGGTGGGTTAAGGAAGCGATTGCCTCCGCTTATTTGCTTCAAGGTCGGGTGGTGCCCGTAGGGTTGCGGGCGCATTCCACCAGAGCGCAGGTGTGTTCTTGGGCGGAGCACAGCTTGGTTCCGCCGGGAGACATTTGCAGGGCGGCGACTTGGTCGTCGCTACATACTTTCAGCAGGCATTACAGGCTGGACGTAGCAGCCATTGCGGATGCTCGCTTTGGTTCGGCGGTTCTGTCCGCTGGCTGGAAGGGTCGCTCCCAATGATTACTGCTCTGGTACATCCCAGAGGTAGAGGACTGAACTGGAGGAACGATAAGGAAATCATAATTACACTTACCTGGTAATTGTAGTTCCTTGAGTGACGACAGTTCAGTCCTCCTTCCCACCCGGATGTTTCTAGGAGGTTCCAGCTAAGTTGGCGGGCCGAAGAGAGTTACAGGTGAGTCCAGATTACTTCACTTTGCGGTGATGTTCACTTTCTTTCTGGCAAGGCAGGGTGGAAGAAAGCCTGGCCGGAGGGGGTGGCTGATTGGGAGTTCAGTATTTGTTGTGTTTCGATGTTTATAGTTGGCTACTTATTTGTTGCTCCTGTGAGTCTGCTTTGTTAATAGTTCACACTGGGATGGAAGGAGGAGTGCAGCAGGCTATATCCAGTGATGTCATCATTCTGACATACCAGTCTCCAAGCTGCAGGAGGAGATTGACAACCCAGAGGTAGAGGACTGAACTGTCGTCACTCAAGGAACTACAATTACCAGGTAAGTGTAATTATGATTTACTAAATATGGCCTTGGCTTGTATACAAATATCTATGCTAAGCTGCTACAGATCAAGCATCAGGTTGTCAGCAAAATTCCAAGCACTTCTCAATAATTACCCTTTCTCCAGGAACAAGCAAGAAGTCAGTCCTCACTTATGGGTGACGTTGGCACCGACGGAGCCCGCGCAGAGCAATTCCCCAGCTTTCAAAGAAAGCCTTTGGGATTACTACCATGCATGCGTGGTCCTCTTCCCGCCCAAGGGTGCCATCTTGCTCAGTCTCCCTTTTTCCGTGGAGCCCTTCGGATGCACATCCTCGTCCCTCAAAAAAGTTGTGTGTTTTCGCCTTAACAGGCTCTCTTTATTCCGGTTGCACCGGTCCTCTACCCGTCCTTCCCCTGCTCTACTTTTTCAGAGCTATCGGGGATACTCTTTTCTTATTTTTTCGTTACGGGCTTCGCGCCCTTTTTTCTTCTCTAACCGCTGGCCGCATGGGTCTTCGACCTCGCAGGGGTCATTTTTGCCCCCATGGCCACCAGATTTAAAAAATGTGATAAATGCTCTAGGAACATGTCGCATACGGACACTCATAACTTGTCTGGGGTGCCTGGGAGCCGACCATGACCCAGAGCTCTGTTCGCTCTGCAAGAAAATGTCCTCTAAGGCCCTGCTCAGTTGTAAGCAGAAGTCTGAAGACATTTTACGAAAGTCCGCCTCAGAGTCCCTGGTGGTGCCTTCGGTTGTCTCTCCTCTGGTGGGTTCTCCCCCTGCGGCCCTGCACTCTCTGCGGCACTCCGACCAGGGGTCTCCTGAGGTGGAGCGGCCCAAAAAGAAGGCCTCGAAGTCACTGTCTGGGGCTCCCGACAAGCGCAACCACTCCCACGCCCGGTCACTTAACCCCCTTCGGCGTTCCCGAGAGTTGGACAAGGAGCGGCCTCACAAGGTACCCCGCACGGAAGCGGAGGCCTCCGGCAAAGGCACCTGGTCTCCTGAGGGTTGTCCCGATCAGGACCCCCTCTCCTCTTGGACGCCCGATCCAGTGACCCCAGTATTGGCGTTGCAGGGCCCCACGCCCGCATGGGAGTCCTGCATGCTGGCGCTGGAACGCAGCGTTTCTGCATTCATTGCTTCCCAGCAGGCGCTCACGGCCAGCTTTGCTGACTCCCGCTCAGAGACTGCGGGTCCCTCGTGTGGGACACCCAAATCCATCCAGGAAACCCCCGAGAGCTGCGGGCCTCTTGAGGGTCCTCTACGTCGGTCTCACTCGCCCTCCCGTTCCTCGGCGAAATCGTCCAGGGCCTCCGGCACCAGGCCACCAGCCATTGGACAGGGCAATCTGCCCTGCTCAGACTCCTCGACCGACTTCTCGGACTGGGAGTCCGATGGGGACACCTCCCCGGAAACCCTTACCCACAGGGATCTTCCGTCGGACCCTTTGCCGCACGCATTCCAGCAGCGCTTGCGACCCGAAGACACCTCCTTCCTGGTGTTCATTCGGGACATGGCACGGGCCCTTAACCTGATCACCCAGGCTGAGGAGGACCCTCGGGCTGCAGAACTCGACATTCTTCAGTACGAGTCCCGCCCAGGGAATCACTCACTGTGCCTGTACCGCCGATTCTATCTCGGCTGCTGCTCCGCATGTGGGAGGCCCCAGCCTCATTCCCCATCGTGAGCAAGCACCTTGACATGATGTACAAAGTGCAGCATGGGCCAGGCTTTCGAAAGACCCAGCTCCCACACACCTCGATGGTGGTGGAATCGGCCATGAGGAAGCAAGAGTCCGAAATCACACTCGTCGGTACCACCCGGATGAGAGTCGAGAGCCCTTGATGACCTGGGCCTCAAGGCCTACCAAGGTTCCATGCTGTCTTGTCGCATCCAGGCATATCAAATGTACATTGGTATGTTCCTGTGCGATTTGGCTAAGGAACTTGGAGGTTTCTCTGCAGGCCTCGAAGGAAAGCCCCACGACAGATTTTGCACCCTGCTAAAGTCTGTCGCCGACTGCTCCAAGTACCTCTCTCGAGCCTCCTATGATGGCTTCGAGACATCAGCTCAGGTGGTGACCACGGGCATTGGGGCCCCTCGTCAGGCATAGCTCCAATCCTCGGATTTGGAGCAATGGGTGCAGGAGAAGCTCCTGGACATGCCCTGCCTTGGCGAGCAGCTCTTTGGCCAGCCGATGGAGGAGAAGGCTGCGGAAATCGAGATGGTGTTCGTCACCAGGACCCGTCTCTCCCACAAAACCTCTACTCTGCCTTGGAAGAATCAGCCAACCAAGAAGCCCTTCTTCCCTATAAAGGGTTTCCAGTATCGAGGCTGTCCACCATATCCAGCTACTCCCATGCCAACCACTCCGGCACAGGGAAAGTCTGGCCAGGGGCATCATAAGCCAAAGGGACCGAAGACCCAAACGTCAGCTCTCCCGTAACCCACTCAGGGGTTTTGACGCCATCGGCATAGCCCCTCGCCTTCCGACGATGCAGCAGCCAGTGGGGGGTGCTTGTCCCGCTTTGCCCCATTGTGGGCTCCCATCACCTCGGACACTTGGGTCCTCCAAGTCATCAGGGATGGCTATCTCCTTCATTTCGACAGGTTTCCATCTCCTTCTCCCCGGTGGAGCCTCCTTGATTTCCCGCACACCAGCTCCTGCTGCAGCGGAAATTGCACTCTCTCCTTGCCCAACGGGCAGTCGAGAAGGTCCCTCCCCAACTTTGAGGTCGGGGCTTCTATTCCCGGTATTTCCTCATCCCGAAAAACACGGGCCCATCCTCGACCTCTGCAGGCTAAACAAGTTCCTGGTGCAGGAGAAATTCAAGATGTTATATCTTGGCGTGCTGCTGCCCTTCCTCCGGCATGGCGACTGGCTATGCTACTTGGATCTAAAGGACACTTATGCTCACATCTTAATCCACCCCAACACAGGCAGTATCTATGTTTCAGGGTGCAGGGAGAGCACTTCCAGTACAGGGTGCGCCCCTTCGGCCTTGCGTCCGCCCTGCGGGTCTTAACAAAGTGCCTCATCGTGGTCGCCATTTACCTTCGGCGCCAGGGCGTGCCAGACTTTCCCTACCTCAATGACTGGCTTGTTACGGGCTCCTCAGCCAAGGAGGCTTGGCAAGCGATGTCGCGCACTGTCCTCTTGGAGAGCTTGGGGTTCTTGATCAATTACCCGAAGTCTCACCTCGAGCCGGATCAGGCTCTCGAGTTCATCGGGGCGCGCCTCAATACTCAGCCGGCGATCGCTTTCTTGCCAGTGGATCGCTCCACCCGCCTCCGAGCTCTGGCGGCTCACGTCCAAAGCGCTTACCAGGTCACCGCTCGGTCCATGCTATGCCTCATGGGCCACATGTTTTCGACCGTACATGTTCTTCATGCCCGCCTTCACATGCGGACAGCACAGTGGTGTCTCAGTGCCAAATGGAGCCAGTTCCTCGGACACCTCAGGAACCCCGTCAGGGTTCTTCCTGACCTCCGCTTGTCCCTGAGCTGGTGGCAAAACCCCTGCAACCTCCTGCGGGGATTGCCCTTTCAGGCCCCATGGCACGATGTGGTGCTGACGATAGACTCTTCCCTGTTTGGTTGGGGAGCCCATTGCTGACCTCTCTGCATGCAGGGGCAGTAGTCACCCGAGGAGTCTCAACAGCAGATAAACCTGCTCGAACTCCGAGCCATTCGGTGGGCCCTGAGGGCCTTCGAGGAACACCTCAGGGGGAAGTCGGTTCCAGTACAGACCAACAATTGTGTAGTGATGTTCGACATCAAGAAGGAAGGAGGCACGGGAGCGTGCTCCCTCTGCCGGGAAGCGGTCCTTATCTGTTCTTTTGCTGCCCGATGGAGGATGTCCCTCAGGGCGACGTATCTCCCGGGTCCAGAGAATGGCCTGGCGGACAGACTCAGCAGAATCCTTCGCCCCTACGAATGACATCTAGATCCCAGAGTAGCAGACTGGCTGTTTCTCCGCTGGGGGACTCCAGCGATAGACCTCTTCGCCAGCCCCCAGAACACACAGCTCCCCCGCTTTTGCAGCCCGGTGCCGCACCCGAGCAGGGAGGGCCCCAATGGATTTCTCCTGGACTGGTCCTTCAGTCTTCTCTATGCATTCCCTCCTTTCCCCTTCATTGCGAGGACTCTGTTCAAGGCTCAACAGGACGGGGCATTGTTGATTCTCGTCCCCTTGTGGCCGCGGCAGCCTTGGTTCCCGCTCCTGCTCCGGCTGTCAACGGAGCCTCCGGTTCCCCTGGCCTCTGCCAGGGGTCTGCTAACGCAGGAGGAGGGTCGGGTGCTGCACCCGAATCTAACTTCCCTATCCCTCATGGCCTGGCGGCTGAACAGGTCTCCCTAGCCTCTCTGGCCCTTCCGGAGGAGGTCGAGGAAATCCTCCTCGCCTCGAAGGAGGACTCCACTAGGCGGGCTTACGGTGGAAACACTTCACCGTCTGGTGCTCAGAACACCAGATCGACCCCTTCTTGTGTCCTGTTTGGTAGGTTCTCCAGTACCACCTCCACCTCTTTAAGGGAAGGGCTGAAGTCGAACTCTGTCAGAGTTCATTTGTGCACCATCTCGGCTAATCATCTCCATATCGAGGGAAAACCCTTCTTGGGGCAGCCGTTAGTCTCTTGCTTCATGCGGGGTCTTCTGCTATCCAGGCTGCCCATCCGTCCTCCTCCAGCGGAATGGGACTTAAATGTGGTACTCACGCAGCTCACCGGTCCACCCTTCGAGCCGATGGTGACATTTTCACTCTGGCACCTGTCCTGGAAGGTGACTTCAGGTTCTCATGGTTGGCACTCCTTACACCAGGCTTTATCGGAACAGAGTGGTCCTCCGTACCCACCCTAAATTCCTGCCTAAGGTCGTTTCAGACTTCCATCTCAGCCAAAAGATAGTGCTGCCAACTTTCTTCCTGAGGCCCCATGCCGACCAGGTGTCGAAGGCTCTCCACACTCTTCACTGCAAATGGGCCCTCGCCTTTTATTTGCAGCGTACCCAGACTCATCGCAAGTCTGACAGGCTTTTCATGACCTATGATCCCAATAGACCGGGGCAAGCAGTCACCAAGCGCACCCTCTCAGTTTGGGTGGCGGACTGCTTCACTTTTGCCCATGCGAAGGCGGTCGTCCCTCTGGATCGTCGAGTCACTGTACATGGGGTCCGAGCCAAAGCGGCCTCGGTGGCCTTGCTGCGCTCCATGCCCCTGATGGACATCTGCCGGGCGGCGACCTGGTCTTCCACGAACATCTTTGCTGCCCATTACTGCCTGGAGAGGGAGTCCCGCTGGGACAGCGCCTTCAGCCAGGCTGTACTCCATAACCTGTTTGGGGTATAAGCAATTCCTGCCATCCGATCCTTCTTCACGGCTACTAATGGCTTTGCCCCGAGCACTCGGGCTCCTTCGGGCTTCTGCTTATGGCCTCACGGAGACATTTTTTGGTTACAGGTTCGGTAGCCTGTAGCTAGGGAGTCCCATAAGTGAGGATTGACTTCCTACTTGTTCCTGGAGAAAGCGTAGTTACTCACCTGTAACAGCTGTTCTCCAGGGACAGCAGGAATCAGTCCTCACTACCCTCCCGCCTCCCCTGATGAGTTTCTGAATTTTTGTCCTTCCCTTGCCATCTGCTTGGTAGGGCTTGAGCTAAGGGACCTGACTGAGCAAGATGGCACCGTTGGGTGGGAAGAGGAAGACAGGCATCTGTATTTGGAAAAACTTAGAGAAGCTAGCAAAGTAGTCAAGAAGGCAAAGATTCAAAAGGAGGAGGAAATAGCCAATGCAATAAAATGGGATAAGACATTTTTCAGATATATTAGTGAGAAGAGGAAGGGCAAAAGTGGTATTGTCAGACTCAAGGGTGCAGGGGGGGAATATGTAGAAGCTGATAAGGATAAAGCGGAATTGCTTAACAAATATTTTTGTTCTGTGTTCACAGATGAAGAACCAGGAGCAGGACCTCAGAAAACACCCACAAATAAGAACAGAAGCGAGGGACATCTTGAACAATTTTCAGAAGACTGTGTTTGTGAGAAACTAGCTCAACTTAAAGTAGACAAAGCGATGGGACCGGATGGGATACACCCTAGAATACTGAGGGAACTTGGGGACGTTCTAGCAACTCCACTGACTGACCTTTTCAATGCCTCGTTGGAGTCGGGAGTGGTGCCAAAGGACTGGAGAGAGGCTCATGTGGTGCCTTTACACAAAAGCGGAAGTAAGGATGTGGTTGAAAACTACAGGCCGGTTAGTTTAACTTCAGTGGTGAGTAAATTATTGGAAACGCTGCTGAAAGAGAAAATAGTGAGGTTTCTGGAGTCCGGCGGATTACAGGATCCGAGGCAGCATGGATTCACCAGAGGCAGGTCTTGTCAGACAAATCTGATCGATTTCTTTGACTGGGTGACCAGGGAGTTGGACCGAGGGAGAGCTCTAGATGTGGTGTATTTAGATTTCAGTGAAGCCTTTGACACTGTTCCTCACAGGCGACTTATAAACAAACTGAGCACCCTAGGGATGGACCCTAAAGTTACTGCTTGGGTTAGAAATTGGTTGGGTGGGAGGCGACAAAGAGTACAAGTAAATGGAACGCACTCTGAGGAGAAGGATGTTACCAGTGGTGTGCCCCAGGGATCTGTCCTTGGTCCGATTCTTTTTAACATCTTTGTTAGTGATATAGCGGAAGGGCTGTCGGGTAAGGTTTGCCTCTTTGCGGATGATACCAAAATCTGTAATAGAGTAGACACCCAGGAAGGTGTAGATAACATGAGGAGGGATCTAGCTAAGCTTGAAGAATGGTCTAGAATTTGGCAGCTGGGATTTAATGTTAAAAAATGTAAGGTCATGCATTTGGGCTGCAGCAATCCAAGGGAGCAATACAGTATAGGAGGTGAAGTACTTTTGTCCACAAAAGAAGAGCGGGACCTAGGCGTGGTTGTGTCTGATGATCTTAAAGTAGCTAAACAGGTAGAAAAGGCGACGGCAAAAGCTAGAAGGATGCTTGGGTGCATACGGAGAGGAATGGCTAGCAGAAAAAAGGAGGTGATAATACCTCTGTATAAGTCTTTGGTGCGACCTCATTTGGAGTATGGTGTGCAATTCTGGAGACCGCACCTTCAAAAGGATGTGAACAGGATGGAGTCGGTGCAGATGGTTGCTACTAAAATGATTAATGGGCTTCATTATAAAGCATATGAGGACAGACTTAAGGATCTTAATATGTACACCTTAGAGGAAAGGCGGGATAGAGGTGATATGATTGAGATGTTTAAATACCTCCATTGCATAAATGTTCAGGGAGAGAGCCTCTTTCAATTGAAAGCAAGTTCTGCTACGAGGGGACATGGGATGAGGGTGAAGGGAGATAGATTCAGGAGTGATATGCGGAAATATTTCTTTACGGAAAGAGTAGTGGATCCGTGGAATAGTCTCCCAGTGGAGGTGGTAGAGATGAGGACAGTAACTGAATTCAAAAAAGCATGGGACCAACACAGAGGATCTCTAAAGGTAGAAAGTGGACTGTTGTAGTTGTTGTTATGGAAGGACAGACTAGATGGGCCTTGTGGTCTTTTTCTGTCATCATGTTTCTATGTTTCTAAGAGGACCACGCATGCATGGTAGCAATCCCAAAGGCTTTCTTTGAAAGCTGGGGAATTGCTCCACGTGGGCTACGTCGGTGCCGATGTCACCCATAAGTGAGGGCTGATTCCTGCTTTCCCTGGAGAACACCTGTTACAGGTGAGTAACTACGCTTTCAGAGGGTCCTGGAACCCCACTTTGTCCCTTTCTACAGTCCCTCCTCTAATTCTGAAGACCAGCAAGAGCACACCAACCTGCAGTGTCCAAGGAACAAGAAAGGAACAGGACTCAACACACCATGGGTAGGAGCAAACAACTTTATTCAAGTATCCAGAAGGTCAACTCTACACGTGTTTCAGCTTGAAGCCGCCTTCAGGGGCTTCAGACCTCATATAGATAATGCAAAATACAAACCAATAAATATACATATAAATCATATAAAATCAAGATATAAGCTCAGAGGGGACAAATTTAAATAGAATACATGAAGTGCCTATCTATAAAATATACAAACAATAAAAACAACAATAATTAATTACATAAATCATAAGAACTGATAGTTTAGCTGAAGTATATCATCCTATAAAGGAGAACCATAATAGGAATATTAAAATCATATGAATGGACATATAAAAATTATATGTATATGTATGAAACATTAGGGATCTAAATATGCATGAGCAAAATGGTTATATTATAAGGAACAATCATATATGTCTGTCCAAAGCGATATTGGGATCAAAATGATGGATACTTTAACCCAGTGGGAAATGACTGAAAACCAGCGCTATAAATAAAAACAATCAAAATAAAATTGAGACACATCAGAGAATGAGGGTGAACAACTAAATGCCATAAAGGGGAACTATCCCTCACTAAAATGTATGAATAACTATGATGTCCAGCCAAAGGGCTTATATGAAACACACTTGTCATGCCTAATTCTAGATCCCCCTCGACTGGGGGAATATGTATAAAGGAGAAACAAATATATTAATATTAAAATTAGAGGGGAGACAAACCCATCATACTCACAACAAATGCCTTGTGAAATAGTTGGAGTTCCAAAGGGGGAGGATATGCATATGATGTTATAATCAGAAAGACTAAAGTGAGAAATGCTAAGAGGACATGTATATGTGAAAACCATATCTTAATATAAGTCAAGGCAAAGATCTTATTATATGAAAACACATAGACATCCCCTTGAAACAGAGCAATACAAGAAAGAGATCAAAGAGAAAAAATTGGTAAAATACAGGAGTGATGAGTATGGTTATAAACAGGGTAATGTTTATCCTTGGAATAACAATAAAAAAACTAATTATGCTTTAGAGACACATCGGAGAAATAGAAGATTTTCAAGGAGGAGGAATCCTAACAGGGAGAAGCATGATGAGGGTGAGGAAATGGATATTAGACCCATTAAGAAACGTAGCAGGAGCCTATGCGAAGATCAGTTAGACTCTCTGCCCAGTAAGACAGAATTATGCTCTGGATTTTTATATGGATTATCTCTGGAAGGAAGGGGGGAAAGACCATCCGCATCCACAAACCCTAAAACCCTGGAATTTCACAGATCCAGTCCTCCACCCAGGTTCCAGGGTAGAGGCAGAGGTAGAAGGAGACAACAGGAAATAAGGAGAGTCTCTTGCCGACAGTGTGATTAATCTTTCCAGTGTCACACTTTCTAATACTGAACTGGAGGTTCTTAATAAGGGGCTTTCATTTTCGTACTTGGGTGGATTTATGCAAGTTTATTAGGAAACTTAAGAGACGTTTTTGCTAACCATGGGGAAAAATCTGGGGATTTTTCTGTTGTGCATAGAAAGTCTAGATGGGTCCCTCCCCAGAATACCCATCCAGCTATAGACGTTTTTGAGAAAACAGTCCTCCAATGAATCAAAGATCTCAAGAAGAAACATAAACATACATATTATAACATCTCTAGAGAACAGCAGGAAACACTTGATTCACTTCGGTCTAATCACAATATCGTAATTAAGCCAGCAAAGACGGCACCCTAGTAGTGATGAATCGATTAGATTATGTTCAGGAAATCTTAAGACAATTGGGCAACTTCATTTTTTATGAATGGTTAGATGGGGATCCAACTATCTCCTTAAAACAGAGTATAGATTGTCTTGAGCAGATGGGACTTGAGGCAGGTTATTTAACTAAGAGAGAATATGATTTTCTGATAGTTCCACATCCTGTGATACCTACGATTCTCCAGGACCAAGCAGGAAGTCAGTCCTCACAAATGGGTGTCATTGGCGCCGATGAAGCCCCAGCGGAGCATTTCCCCAGCTTTCTATGAAAGCCTTTGGGAATGCAGGCACGCATGCGCGGTTCCCTTCCCGCCTAAAGGTGCCATCTTACCTCGGTCTCTTTTTTTCCGTGAAGCCCACCAGACGTGTGTCCTGTTTTTCCCGGTTAAAATTAGATTTTTTCGGTGTTTTCGCTATTTTTCTCCCGGTTCGACGCCGGTTCCCCTCCCGCTGGGTTCGGTACACCGGTATCGAGCCCGATTCTTCTTTTTCAGTTTTTGTCCTTCGTGGCTGGCATTCGCGCCCTTTTTCCTGTTTTTCCCTGGAAGGCCGGTCCTTTGACCTCGTGGGGGCTCTTTTTTCGCCGATGGCTTCCAGCGGTTTTAAGAAGTGTGATCGATGTAAGAAACTAATGTCTCTCACCGACACACACAACTGCTGCCTTCGGTGCCTCGGCCCCGACCACGATCCTAAGTCATGCGGGGCATGTGGGAAGATGTCTTCCAAGGCACTCCGAAGTCGCCAGCAGCAAAAGGAAAGGCTTTTCTTGGACTCAGCCTCCGGCCGGGCCTGGACCTCGTCTGAGGCCTCGACATCTCAGGATTCAGATCCCGAGCGCCGTCGGAGCTCCTCGGACAGGGGGTCCTCCGACCGGGAACGCAAGAGGAAGAAGCGGCTCACGAGGGCGTCATCGTCAGAGGTCCCTGGCTCCTTGAGGGCCAGGTCTAAGACCCCCGACCGTCTCCCCGGGCCCGTGGAACAAGAGAAGCCTGCCATAGTTCCTCGCGTGGAGCCGGAGTCTGCTGGACACGTAAGCCCCGTAGTCCTCGAGGACTCTCCTCCCAGGGAGCCGACGTCAGGCCCGGTGCCGCCGGGGCCCGAGTCGGTGGCTGCTGCGTCTCCAGAGCTGAGTCTCAGGATGACAGCCTTGGAGAGCAGATTGTCTGCCTTCATGGAGCAGCAGCGGGCACTGATGGCCAGCCTGTCTGGCGCATCTGCCCCGACCACCGGGACGTCGAAGTCGACCCCGGAGGCCGAGCCGATACTCGAGTCCATCGTGGCTCGGAGTCGTCCTCGGTTGCGGTCTCCCTCGACCTCCCGTTCGGGACCGAGGGCGTCAACGCCAGTGTCGGACCCTGACTCTTCCTCGGACGAGTCAGCTTGGGAGACGGAGGACGAGGAGTCTCCTGATACCTTCAAGACTCGGTGCGTCCCCCCCGGAGTAGGTCCCCCCCGGAGGACACTCGGTTCTCAGAGTTTGTCCGGGATATGACCACTGCCTTGGCTATTCCGGCGGACCCCGAGGAAGAGCCTCGAGCTGAAGAGCTCGAGGCGCTGCAGTATGACTCTCCTCCGAAGCAGGCCTTTACTGTCCCGGTTCCTCCGATGCTTGAACGGCTCCTCTTCCGTATGTGGGAGGCACCGGCCTCGGCGTCGGTTCTAAGCAAGTGAGTCGATTCGATCTATCGACTCCGGAAGAGCCCTGGTTTTTTCAGAAGGCACAGCTACCACACCATTCTATGGTTGTGGAATCGGCCATGCATCGTCTGAAGAGCCAGAAGATGCACTCCGCGGTGCCTCCTGGCAGGGAGGCCCAAAACCTCGATGGCGTCAGTAGAAAGTGCTTTCAGGGCTCGATGCTTGCTTGCCGTGTCCAGTCCTACCAGCTGTACATGGGCATGTACTTGCGGGATCTGGCCAAGGAATTGGCCGGGATTCTCTGCTGGTCTCTCCGGGGAACCCTTGCAGAGATTTAAGTCCTTGTCCTCGGGGATTCAGGACTGCTCGAAGTTCATGTCCCGTGCCGCCTACGATGGCTTCGAGGCTTCGGCCCGAGTTGCGGCAGCTGGCATCGCGGCTCGATGCCAGGCATGGCTGCAGTCATCGGACCTCGAGCCATGGGTTCAGGACAAGTTGGTCGATGTCCCTTGCCGAGGTGAAAACCTTTTTGGCAAGCCCATGACCGAGAAGGCCGCTCAGCTCGAAACTGAGCACCTCACACGGACAAGGCTGTCGAGGAAGACCTCTGCCCCCTCTCATAAAAAGAAGGGCTCGGGTAAAAAGCCCTTTTACCTGAGGAAGGGCACTGCCTACAAACAGTACCCGCAATATCAGGCTGCCCAAGCTGCCCCCCAGGGTCAGCAAGCCAAGGGCCAGGGTAATGGGCCCCGTAGGCAGAGGACCCCCAAGCCTCAGGCCCCTGCTACCACTCAGCAGGGTGGGGGTTTTTGACTCCTTGAGCGTAGCCTCTCCTCCACTGCTCTCCCAACCCTGCACAGGAGGTCACCTCGCCCTCTTTGCCCACCAGTGGCCCCTTGTCACCGGGGACAGTTGGGTGCTGGAGATAGTGCACAAGGGCTATGCCCTCCATTTTCACCAACTGCCTCCGCCATATTTTCCAGGGGAGCCTCCAAGGCCTCCCCTGCACACAGACCTTCTTCTGCAAGAGCTACATGGTCTGTTGGTGGACAGGGCGGTGGAGCCTGTGCCTCCCCACTTCCAAGGTCACGGTTTCTACTCCAGGTATTTCATGGTGCCCAAAAGAACCGGTGGCCTTCGGCCCATTCTGGACCTCAGGAACCTCAACAAGTTCCTAGTGAAGGAGAAGTTCAAGATGCTTACTCTTGGGACTCTTCTGCCCTACCTCCAGCAGGGAGATTGGCTATGCTCCTTAGATCTAAAGGATGCGTACACTCACATCCTCATTCATCCAGACCACAGAAAGTACCTCAGGTTCATTGTGGGAGGAAACCATTATCAGTACAGAGTGCTTCCTTTCTGCCTCGCCTCCGCCCCCAGAGTCTTTACAAAGTGCTTAGCAGTGGTGGCGGCCTACCTGAGAAATCAGGGAATCTTTGTCTTCCCCTATCTAGACGACTGGCTCATCAGGGGTCAGACATGTCAGGAGGCCAATCAGGCCACCCTCAGGACTATTGCTCTTCTACAAAGCCTGGGTTTTGTCATAAACTTCGCAAAGTTCACTTTGCTCCCCTCCCAGAACTTGGCGTTCATAGGGGCAAGGTTGGACTCCCTTCTGGCAAAGGCATTCTTGCCAGAAGACAGAGCCCAAAGGTTGATGGCCTTGGCAAATCAGTTTCTCAGCAGGTCCCTGGTCTCTGCCAGACTCTGCCTGAGGCTTCTAGGCCACATGGCTTCGACAGTGCATGTGACCCCCAATGCCAGGCTCCATATGAGGCCTGCACAGTGGTGTCTTTGGGCTCAGTGGTCACAGGCCACAGGCAGCCTCAGAGACAGGATAAGGGTGTCCAGACCATTTCTGCACTCCCTCAACTGGTGGCTACACCCACCCAATCTGCTGAAAGGGGTGCCTTTTCAGACTGCAGGCTACACAGTAGTGCTAACAACAGATGCCTCCCTGCAAGGCTGGGGAGCTCATTGTCTGGGCAAGTGCACCCAGGGCCTCTGGTCTCCCTGGGAAGCTGCTCAGCAGATCAATCTCCTAGAACTCAGGGCTATTCGATTAGCACTCAAAGCTTTCACTCCTACCCTGACTCACCAGTCTGTCCTGATCCAGACAGACAACCAAGTTGCCATGTTTTATGTGAACAAACAGGGCGGAACTGGGTCCAGGATCCTTTGTCGGGAGGCCCAGGACCTTTGTTCTTTTGCCCTCAAGCACAACATGCTCCTCAAGGCTGTGTACCTTCCAGGCCAGGACAACTACCTGGCAGACAGATTAAGCAGAATATTGCAGCCCCACGAGTGGCAGCTCCACCCACTTCCTGTTTGGCTGCAGCACTGAGAGGCTCAGTTGAGCAGAGCTCCTGCTAGGGAGAGGTTCCTGTTTCTCTGCTCGTGCCTGGATGTCGGGACCTGGGCCGCCTCCGGCGGGGGAGGCCCAGGCCCAGAGGCCTGCCAAGCCGGGTGGGCCTCCTATTTTGGAAGTGGCTGGCGGAGCCAGCAACCTGGAACAGCTGGAACCCCGGGAGGGGGCTTCCCCCAGTAGGACTGCACCTGGCCAGGACCGAGGGACCCACAGGTATGGAGGTATGGGCCCGCCACCCCAGGGAGGAGGCTCCTGTCTCCTCCCCAGGCATGGTGTGGAGGCTGGGTGGCAGCAGGGAGAGGCCCTGGGGAGACCCTGGAGGACCGTGGAATGTAGTACTGAGGGAGGTGGGTTCCCCCCTCCACCTCGGGTCCTGGAGGAGGCCTCTACCTCCTCCAGTGAGGATGAGGGGGAGGGGTCGGTCCTGCCTTCTTACCAGCAGCCCGCTAGGGCCCCTGAGGCAATTGTAGCAGCGGTGCGACGGCTTCGGGGTCTCCAGGAGGAGGCGGCCCAGCTGCGAGCCCAGCTCTCCCACCTGGAGAGCCTGCAGGCCACCATTTCCGGGGAGGAATGGGTGGCCTATGTCACCTATCGGAAAGGGGTGAAGCGGGCCTTGAAGGGCAAACACCGAGAAATAATGTACCTCAAGCAGCAGGGTTGTGGGTCCCTCACAGAGATATATCAGGCCTATGATAGATGGGCGGTACAGGGAGCAGTTCAGGGGGGGCCCCAGGGGGTAGGTTGGATGGGTGGGACTCCCCATTCTCATAGTCTGCCCTTTTCCTATCATGCCCCGGCGAGGGGAGAAGATGATAGATGGTCCAAGGACCCTTACCTGCATACGTCTCATCGGACTGGAAGGAGAGTTGCCCACTTTGTGAGCCCTGGTCCGGTCGCTGTCCCACCTCCAAAGGCTGGTATAGTGGCTCCTTGTCCGGAGCGCTCTGTTTCCAGCAATGTCAGGGAGGGGCCTGGTGATATCCTCCCCCCCCAAAAATCGCGGATTTCTGGGACCCGTTTTCCGGCGCCATACAAAAATCCAGAGGCAGAAGATTCCTGGCAGCATGATCGCCGAGGGATGCTTGCAGAGAGCGGCAATGGTCTAGAGCAGGGAGCCCCGATGCGGGATGTCGTTCAGGGGTGTTTTCCCAATACTTCGGACTACAAAGATGGCCGCCGTGAAGTTCATGAGGTCACTTCCGGGTTTTCCCGGAAGTGTGTCACTGCTAATTCTCCTTCTCCTCTCCTGTCACTGAAGCACCGGCACGGTTCCATGAATGCAGACCGGACCCCCATCGGAAGGCCTGTTGTCGGAGGGGAGTCGGTGCTGCCTAGTAGGGGTTTGTCTGCTGTTCCCTCCTGTCGGGGATTGGATTCAGAAACAGCAGCTTCGGGGCTGCCTTCTACGATCCCGCGGAGCAGTATTTCATCTTCTTTGGCTGAGCCCTCTCTTAACGTGGCCAGGAGCCTGAAGACTGGCTGTCCCCCGTCCTTTGAGCCTGCTGAGTCTTTGGAAATCCGGAGGGTGGCTGATTTGTTCATTCCCTGTCTGGATCTGCAGCGTCAAGGGACCGTACAATCTACCATGGTTTTGGGTGAGGGGGAGGTTGAAAGTTCGGCCCCCCCTAATGTGGATGTTTTTCCGGTGCTCAAACAGTTGCGGGATGGCCGCCCGGCTTTCCCTGAGGCGGCTGTTTGGCGCCGGAAAGGCATGAGTAAAGGGATAGGGAAAGATAGGGGGCCACTATCTTTGAGTTTTGGATCAGCGGAGCGGGATGCACCGGTGTCTATCCTGTCTGGTGGCATGGCCGAGGTGGGCCTGGCTCGCAGGGGGGTGTCCGCCCTCCCTGCTGGAGCCCTGGCTGCCGGCCGGACTTCTCTGGATCCCTGTGCCACGGCTGGCACCGACGACCAGGTAGGACCTGAGAGGGCAGAGGGGCAGGGGGGTGGCTGTTTGGGGGGTTTTGATATGCAGGGATCTGCCCCACTGTCCCGGGATGGTCCTACCTTGTTGGCGGTGGCCATGCAGGGAGTGGAGGACGGTGGGTTGGTGGAGAGGATGGCGGAGGGAAAGGGGGAGCGGACGACAGGTTTCATTGTAGGGCAGGAGGGGGAGGTTGCTCAGGATGGAAGGAAGGGGATGTTAGAAGGGGGAGTGAGGGAGAGGATGGTTCCCCTGGCTTCCGGGATTGGAGGGGAGCGGGGTTCGTCCCCGGTAGTGGTGGCCGAAACCCAGGAGCCTTCTGCTGGGTCGGAGAAGCAGGATGGAGGTTTGGGGGGGTTTTCCGGTTCCCTGGGTATTAACGAGAACCAGGTTTGTGCCGCTTTAAAATTGGCTTTGGAGACCCCGACGGGCCCTCCTGGGGCCTTTGCTGCATTTCAACATCAGGCGGTGGCGACGGGGGATGATCCAGGGGTTCTCGGTGGTACCCAGGGATCCGGAAGGGAGAGCATCCCGGACTCTGTATTTGCGGAGCTGACCCTACCCAGTCCTCAGGTTGCTCCAAGTGAGGAGATCACGGATCCTGTGGTCCGGCAACAGGTTCCCCGCAGGTGGAAGGAGGAGAACGTCCAGAAGGGCGGGGGATGGAGGCTGGGGGGTCGGCTCCCCCCCTCCGTACCTTTGCGGAGGCTCTGAAGGGGTCGGGCACCACTCCGGGGACGTCGGGGGAGGGTGGGGGGAGGGGAGGTATGCAGGGGAATGGTCCCGTAGGAGGGGAAGGAGGAGGGGGAGGGGGAGGGTTTCAAAGGGGAGTAGGGGGTGAGGTCCGACGGCGCAACGTGGCGCAGATCCGATGGGCTGGGGAGGGGTCCCCTCCAGCTAGGGAACAGGTCTTGAGGATGGTCCTTGGGCTGGGGTTTCTCCCGGGAGATCTCTACGCCTTTATCCACATGAACAACACCATTGAATATGATGTTAGTTTCATGTTGCGACGGGGGCTGGAGATTTTCTGGGACCGATACCAGCAGCAGAGGGGGCAGGGAGGGTGGGCTGACTTTCGTGTTGTGCCTATCTCTCGCCAGGGGACGGTACCTGTGACCATCCTCTCCAGGAAAGAGTTGCTCCCAGGGCAGGGCATCCAGTTTTGGTTGTCGCGCCATGCGGTGCTTCTCGCACCCCTGGTTAAGGGCGCTGGGCCCCTAGGGGTGTGGGACGGGTCGTGGAAGGGCAGGATCCGTTTGCGTGAGGTGGGAAACGTGGTGCAGCACGTGCCCTCGGCCGGTTTCCTCGGTCGGGATCGCATCTTGTGCTATTACCCCGGGCAACCCCGTGAGTGTCACCGCTGTGGCTCATTTCGCCATTTGAGCATGAACTGTCCCGAGCAGGTCTGCACCCGTTGTGGTGGACGGGGTCACGCTTCGGCCGGGTGTTTGCTAATTCGGTGTAACCTTTGCGGGGAGTTGGGCCACCCTTTTGCCCGCTGCCCCTCCGCGTCACACAATGGACCGGGGGGGGTTGCCGTCACTCCACCTCGGGCTCCTGTGCGGGAGGAGGCTGTAGAGGCCCCTCTCCCTCAGGAGGAGACCGGGGGCCCTAGTGCAGAGGAGTCCATCGAGCCGAGGGAGCCACCAGGGGGAGGGGATTCGGGTAGGACGGAGGAGAGGGTTGATGTGGTGGAGGTTGCTGGTGCACAACAGGATAGGGGGTTGCGGGTGGTGCCGCCTGAGGAATGGACTACCGTCTCTTCCAAGGGTGGCAAGTCCAAGAGGAAGAAACGGGAGACCTCCCCATTGTTGGAGTTAGAGCCCGTGTTGGACGTCAATCGTTTCGTCTTCTTGGCTACTGATGTGGCTGAGGCAGATAAGGGCTTGCCTGTGGAGGCAGGGCCTCCTGTGCGGCGTTCGGTGCGGTTAGCGGCGGAGACAGCCCCTCTTCCTCAGCGGCGGCCTCAGAAGGTCCCGAGGGCACGCCGCAGTCAGGGTCCGCCTAAGAGCGTGGAAACTGGTTCCCGGCCTCCGGTAGTGGCCCTGGAAAAGCTACCGGGGAGGGTGAGGGAGGACAGGCGTTTGCCTCCACAGTTGGGTGCTGGGCCTTCTCAGGGGCCCCCTGCTGACCCGGCCGCCCCGGCCTCCCCCGCCAGGGTGGGCACTGTTTTGTTGTCTCAGTCTCTGTCTGGGGAAGGGAAGGGGGAGGAGGCACCGGTGGTGGACCCCACGGAGGAGGTCATTCCTCCGACCCCTGACCTGTCTCTGCCCCCTCGTTCCGTGGGGACTGGACTTGCCCTCGCGACAGCTTTGCCTGGTGGTCCCGAGGGCGCCAGCACCCGCTGGGGTGACTGGGTCGAACAGGAGGAGGGGGAGATCCTCGAGGTGGTCGACGTGGACCGGGAGGAGTTACGTCAGCTTGCGGGCATCTCCTGTAAGCGGGATTCCGGGGATCCCGGGGTTGGGGAGAAGAGGAGGAAGGGGTCACTACACAAGAAATAGGTATGGCGTGCACTCCTGCATTCTCGTGCGCCACTATCAACGTGGCTAGCATTTTGACAGACCAGGCGCGGGCTGCAGCCTATGATTTTCTTTCTACGAGCGGGCTGGATGTCATCTTCTTGCAGGAGACCAGACTCACCTCGCTCGCTAGCCTTCATCGGGCGAAGCGAGAGTGGAGGTGGGGCCCTTCATACTGGTCCCTTGCGGCACAGCCCTATGCAGGAGTGGCGGTTTTGTTCACGTCCAACCGATTTCAGGTGCAGTACGTGTGGGAACTGGAGCAGGGCCGGTGCTTGCTTTTAGATGGCTACTGCGGGCCCCATCGGTTTCGTTTCGTGGTGGTCTACGGGCCCCAGTCTAAGTTGGGGCGGAAGACCCTGTTTGGGGTCATCCGCCCCTACTTACACACCTCCCGTTTGGTGGTCCTTGCCGGGGATTTCAACACCACCACCTTTTTGAAGGACCGAGGGGGGGAGCGTTGCCCACCTAGTTACAAGGGCCTCTTTTTGGCCGAGATGACCCGGACGGCTGACCTGGTGGATGTTTTCCACCGGGCCTTTCCTAGGTCGCCGGGGTTCACCTACTACCATGGGACCTGCAGGAGTCGTATCGATCGGATATATGTGAGTGCCCGGGTGGAGTGTTCCCCCCCGCAGTTGCAGGCGGTTGACTTTTCGGACCACCGTGTCCTCTCTGTGTCCTTCCTGGCCAACCACGAGGAGCTTAGCAGGGGTCCTGGCCTGTGGCGACTGAATGTGCAGTTGTTGGCAACATCAGAGGTGGTCCAGGAGTTCTTGGCCTTTCTCGCAGACCAGGAGACCCTGCTAAGTGTTTTTCCTTCCCGTGGCGCCTGGTGGGATGAGGTGAAGACGCGTGCCCGACAACTCTTCCGTTCTCGGGGTACCTCCATGGCTCGATCCCGCTACCTCACCTACACTGTCCTCCGGAGGTCGCTGGATCGTTTGGTATCCCGAGGGGCAGCGCGGGAGGAGGTTGAAGAGGTGCGTGTCCAGCTCCGTGGCCTGCTTTACGATCGCCATGCCTCCCTATGCTTCGAGGGGGCGGCCGGTGGGGGCGCCACTCCAGACCCTTTCCGGACTTGCAGGGAGAGGGTTCAGCGTCGGGAGGTCATGGCCCTGCGGGGCGAGGACGGTACCATTCATACCTCCCAGGAGGACCTTTTGCGGATGGTGGGGGAATACTTCTCGGACCTGTTTGGGGATCGCCCCGTGGACCTCACACATATCCGAACGTACCTGGGCCTTCCCCCGGTGTATTCGGCTGTGGTCCAGGCACAGGTTGATGCACTCGCTGCTCCGATTCAGCAGGTGGAGGTGGAGAGGGCGATTCGTGCCATGCCGTTGGGGAAGGTGCCTGGGCGCGATGGGCTCCCTGTGGAGTTCTATCGCACTTTCATCGCCCAGCTGGCCCCCTTCCTGACCTCCCTGTTTCAGGAGATCATGGACACGGGGTATCTCCCGCGGTCATTTCGCGAGTCTGTCCTGCTGCTGCTCTCCAAGGGGAAGGACGATAGCTCCTTGGACTTCTGGCGGCCGCTCTCTCTTCTGAACGCGGACCGGAAGATCCTGGCCAAATGTTTGGCCAACCGACTGGTGGAGGTGTCGGGCGATTTGCTGTCCCCTTCCCAGTATTGTTCCGTTCGGGGGAGAGGGGTTCTGGACGCTGTCGCCACAGTCCGGGAGATGGTGGAAAGAGGCCGGTCGCTCCAACGGGACCACTGGTTGGTCTCCTTGGATCAGTCCAAGGCCTTTGATCGAGTCAGTCACCGGTACCTGTGGGTGGTGCTCCAGCACTTCGGCCTCCCCGCAGGTTTCCTCTTCGTCGTGCAGGCGCTGTACCGAGGGGGGGTGAGCTTCCCGTTTATTAACGGGTGGCTCGGACGGCCGTTTGGTGTCGCCTCGGGGGTGCGGCAGGGGTGCCCTTTAAGCCCCCTGCTGTATGTTTTCTCCCTCGACCCCTTCCTCCGGAGATTGTCCTCAGGTGGGTTGCGGGGCCTGGAGGCGCCTGGTGCGGCCCCGGTGTCCGCCGTTGCCTATGCTGACGACATCTCAGTTTACGTGGACGGCACTGACGGGGTAGAGGCCCTGCGAGAGGCCGTGGAGGAGTACTCGGAGGTAGCCCACTCTGTTGTAAACCACAGCAAGTGCCAGACGCTGTGGTTGGGCTCCTCGGAGGCCTCCCCGCCTTCCTGCGCCCCCTTTCCTCCTCCCGTGGGGGAGGTCCGCGTTTTGGGCCTCGTCTTCGGGTCGGAGGACTGTGCGGAGTCCAATTGGGACCGTTGTCTCGAGACTGCACGGTGTCGGGTGTTGCGGTGGAGGGGGTGGAGGTGTACGTACGAGGAGAAGATCAAACTCCTCGGGACGTTTCTGCTTCCTCTCTTTCTGCACGTGGCCACGGTCTTCGTCCTTCCGTTGTCCCGTCAGGCGTCTGTCTGTGCTGTCTTTTTCTGTTTTCTGTGGGGTAACCGCCTGAACCCTGTCCAGCGCAACATCGTCTGCCTGGATCGGGCAGAGGGTGGTTTGGGTATGTTGCACCCCCTTGTCTTTCTGTCAGTCTTGTCCATGGCGTTTCACTTAGGTAGGATGAGGGAAGGGGGTGGGGTTTGGTGGGTGGCCTCCTATCGGGAATGGTTCTCCCGCTTCTGGGAGCAGTGGGAGGGGGCGTCCTCGGTCCCACGTGTGCGCCGGAGAGGGGAACAGGCTCCATCGTACGTATTTGTGATGGTGGGGCTCATTCGGCGGTGGGGGGTGACCGACCCGCTCGCCCAGTCGTTGGGGCGGAAAGGATTATACCGGATGGTACTCACCTCTCACTATCAACCACGGTGGGCCCTGCGGGACTGTCCGGCGGATGTGATGCAGCGGGGCCTTCGGCTGTTGAACTCCCCTCGGCTACCGAAGAAGGTTCGGGATGTAGCCTGGTTGTCTTTCCACGGGCGTTTGTACGTGAGGGACAACCTCAAGTACAGGTCACAGGCCGAGCGGGTCTGTCCGAGGGCCGGGTGTGAGGGGCAGGCGGAGACCATGGACCATTTCCTCCGGCAGTGCCCCTTCAACATGGAGGCCTGCCGGTTGGTGTCCGCTGCTCTTCACCTGCGCGACCTTTCCCTCCTCACGTATGCGGAGTGGGTGTACGGGGCCTGGTCCTTTCCTCTAAGGCAGGACTCCGGGACCCTCTACCTTGTCACGGCCGTAGTACGCTACCACCTGTGGCAAGCGCGCTGCCATGTCTCGACCCGGGGGTTGGTCCTGCCCCTCGACGAGGTGGTGCGGGACATTCTGGAGGAAGTGTCCAGCATGGCGCAACGTGAAAGACGGGTGGTGGAGGCTCATCGTTGGGAGCGTCTGTGGCGTCACCTCACCCTTCGCCCCCCGTGAGGGGGAGGGGTTCCCTGGGGTTCCTATCCCTGTAGGACTGTGCGGTTTTGTTCTGTTGTTCCCTGGGGGAGGGGTGTGATCGGAGGGGTTAGTTTTTCCCTTCCCTGGGGTTTCCTTCTCATTATGCTTTGGGATGTTTCCCTCCCGGGAGGGGTGGGGGGGGGGTGAGCTGGGGCTCCATAAGGGGGTTTTGACGGTTGTCCGCTTTCCCTTTCTTCTTAGAGGGTGGCCGTCCCAATATTTTTGTTTTCGTGTTTGTTTGTTCTTTTTGTTTTCTGGGCGTCCCGCTCCGTTGTCTGGAAGGCAGGGCAGTACAAGGGTTCTGTATTTTTGTTGTATTTAGCTATTTGATTTATATGATTACTTATGATTTGTTTTGATGGGATTGTGTTGGGGATGGGCTAAGGGGGCCCTTATGTTTACATTTGGTTTTGGGGGAGGGGGTGGGGAGGTTTGTTTTTGAGGTGTTTGTTTGGATGGGATGGGTCTGAAGGGGGAGGGAGGGGGATAGGGGGCTTTGTTTATGGATGGGTGGGGAGAGGGAGTCTGAGAGTCAGACAGACTGGACACTTGGACATTTGGACTGGTGGGGGTGTTGGGCGGGGCAGGGGTTCAGGGTTTGCAGGATGCAATGTGTGGACTATGCTGGGGTGGTCTTGCAGGGGGAGGTTGGGTCGGGCATGGACATTGGACTGAGGGGGGGGGACATGGACATTGACAAGGACTTTGTGGGGGGTGGTTGGGAGGAGGCCACGTGTGTGGACTGCTGGTTTGGTGGTGGGTTAGGGGAGGTGGGTCACGGGGGGTGTGTGTTACGTGTGTTGTGCTATGTCGGGGGGTGGGGGTTTTGGGGGGGTGTGGGACTTGGTTGGGGTGATTGTTGTTGTTTTTGTTTTTGCTTTTTGATATGTCTTTTGTTGCTTGTATTAATAAATTCAAAATTTCCATCCTTTGGTAGTTCAAAAGATTTTCCTAAAA
The DNA here is from genome assembly GCA_033557465.1 of Ichthyophis bannanicus. Lineage (NCBI taxonomy): Eukaryota > Metazoa > Chordata > Amphibia > Gymnophiona > Ichthyophiidae > Ichthyophis > Ichthyophis bannanicus. The sequence continues at coordinate 500,310,123 of CM066035.1, forward strand.
TGGGGACTTCCATACATAGACCTGTTTGCCAGTCCTCTGAACAAACAGCTGCCAAACTTCTGTTCCAGGCAACCGCATCCTCTGCGGATAGCACCGGATGCTTTTCTGATATCCTGGTCTCAGGGCCTCCTGTATGCGTTTCCTCCCACGCCCTTGGTGGCCCGAACTCTCTTCAAGATTCTTCAGGACAAGGCCTCGGTCCTGCTGGTGGCTCCCCGGTGGCCGAGACAGCCTTGGTTTCCTCTTCTGCTTCAACTGGCGGTGGATCCTCCACTACCTCTGGGGTTGCAACCGGACCTTCTCTCACAGGAGCAGGGTTCCCTTCTGCACCCCAATCTCAGAGCTCTCAATTTGATGGCCTGGAGGCTGCAAGGGTAGTCTTGGCTCCCTGGGGCTTGCCTCAGGATGTTGAGGAGGTTGTCCTAGTCTTTAGGAAACAGTCCACTAGGAAAACCTATGCTTTCAAATGGAAAAGGTTTTCTGTGTGGTGTCAGCTCCGTACAGTTGATCCTTTCTCCTGTACTGTGCCAGTAGTCCTTCAGTACTTACTGCACTTGTCCAATCAAGGCCTTAAATCCAATTCTGTTCGGGTCCACCTCTCAGCTCTAGCAGCTCACCACTCTTTGGTGGAGGGACATTCTCTATCTGGTCACCCCTTGGTGTCCCGCTTTCTTAGGGGCTTGCTTTTGCTCAAGCCTCCCATCCGTCCTCCTGCCCCTGAGTGGGAGCTGAATGTGGTCTTGCAGCAACTGACTCGCCCACCTTTTGAGCCCATGGCTACTTGCCCACTGCGCTTCCTCTCCTGGAAGACACTCTTTCTAATAGCCCTTACCTCGGCTAGGCAAGTGAGTGAGCTTCAGGCCCTAGTCTGTGATAGGCCTTACACCAGGATTTACAGGAACAGGGTCGTCCTTAGGACTCATCCCAAGTTCCTCCCTAAGGTTGTCTCCTCTTTCCACCTCAACCAGGAGGTGGTTCTTCCAACATTCTTCCCTAGGCCTCATGCGAGCCAGGCTGAAGCAGTTCTGCATACCCTGGACTGTAGGAGGGCCTTATCCTTCTACCTTGACCGTACGCAGGGGCATAGAAGGGCTACTCAGCTCTTCATATCTCCGGAATCTCTTTGAGGTTTAGACAACTCCTGCCCTCTGTTGGGCTACCGGTGGAGGTTGTGTCCTTGAAAAGCCTTTCTTTGCAGCTGGGACTAGAGGGAGTCCTCTTGTTCAGCCTGGGTTCCTCGGTAGCCCAGAGCTGGGGAGTCACCCATATGTGAGGACTGACTTCCTGCTTGGTCCTGGAGAAAGAGTAGTTACTCACCTGTAACAGGTGTTCTCCAGGAGCAGCAGGAATCAGTCCTCACAACCCTCCCTCCTCCCCTGGGAATTGCAGTTGTACATAGTTTATTTTTCATTTTTGTGTGCTGTTCTTAGCTATGTCATTTGACTGAGGTAAGATGGCACCTTTAGGCGGGAAGGGAACCGCGCATGCGTGCCTGCATTCCCAAAGGCTTTCATAAAAAGCTGGGGAAATGCTCCGCTGGGGCTTCATCGGCGCTGATGACACCCATATGTGAGGACTGATTCCTGCTGCTCCTGGAGAACACTTGTTACAGGTGAGTAACTACTCTTTTACGTTCTTCCTAAAATACACAAGTCCCTAGACGGTCTTCAGGCCGCCCTATCATTTTGGCAATAGAGTCACTCTTCAAACCCATCTCCCAATTTTTGAATGTCCTCTTGAGATTGTTTGTTCCTTCGGTTCCCTCTTATACTAGAGATTCAGCTCATATTATACAAGTACTGCACGAGTTTGAGGGATACCATGAAGACTTGATTCTAGTTACTCTAGGTATCTGTTCACTGTAAACTAATATTCCACAAGGGGAAGCTATTTCCATTGTTGAACAGAAATTACTTGACCGTACACAACATAGGATTCCTACTATTTTTCTTATACAATTGGCTAAACTAGCCTTAACTGAGAATTTCTTTTGGTTTTGTGGGCTTTTTTATAAGCAGACAAAGGGAATGGCCATGGGGTCCTCTATGACACCTGATGTCACCAACTTATACATGGTGCAATTTGAATCTAATTTTTTAACCGATTATCCTTATAAAAGACGTGTGAAACTTTAGAAGTGTTATATTGACGATGTCTTTTTGATTTGGGATGGTGATGAGATCCATTTGGAAGAGTTTCTGGCAGAGGAGATTACTTATTTGAATATTAAGATCAAGAAAGCTAAAGGATGTTTTGTGACCGATCTGTATCATAAACCCACATATAGGAATCATTTTTTACACTATGAGAGTTTCCACAACAGCTCTCTTAAGAAGAACCTTCCAATTATCCAGTTCCTACGGGCCAAATGCATTTACTCTGAACAGGTGGACTTTGAGAGGAATGCTGAAGCATTACACAAGAGGTTTGGCGAGAAAGGCTACCCATGGGAATGCGTGAGTAAGGCATACAAAAGGGCAGCTGACACCGATCGAACATCTTTACTCTCCAGGGCGTATCGTCAACCAAATAACAACATAGTCCACTCCTGTTCTCAACTCATTCTAGAGATCTCTAAGATTATCAAGGAGGAGTGGCACATCCTGCAGACTCTTCCTACCTTTGCCTCACAAGAAGTCACTATCGCATACAAGAACCACCCTAGTTTGTCTAACCTTCTCGTCCCCTCAGCCTTACCTGTACCATGCCGCAGACCCAAAGTGTTGGGGTATTTCAAATGTGGCCAATGCTCAGTCTGTGCACACATGATAATTACCAAAGATTATTTTGTGTAACCACAGACACAAGCCTGGCTTTTTCTCACCAACTTTACAAACTGCAATACTGGGCATGTGATCTATGCTATTATTTGCCCTTGCCAACTTATTTATATTAGCAAGACCAAAAGGAACATAAGGGTCCGTATTGTTGAACATTGCAGCTGTTTGAAACGTGGACTTGAACTTTTGGTATCACATTAGAAAGAGAAAGCTCATACCTTGTCTGACCTGAGATTTTAGGTATTGAAACAAGTACATCAAAATTTGCTTAGGGGAGATTCAGAGACCACACTGCTTCAACTGGAATGGAAGTTGATCTTCCAGCTGAATACTTTACAACCCCATGGATTGAATCAAGATATGGACCTCTCTGTTTTCCTCTGATCTGTGTTTGTTTGAGCATCATATCACAGTTTCACAGTTCTTATCTTTTAAAGGATAATCAACCATTAACATTTTTAATCTTTTATTTTTTGAATTGGCTTTTTCTTTTTAACCCCCTTTTTTATCCATGTCTGGGTCTCTTATGTTCTTCTTATTTATTTCTTATCAGTTTTATATCACATTTATAGGTTATCTTTTTAATGTTCCTTTAGCACCCCCACCCCCTTTTATGGATTTTTATGACCTTTTTGGAATTTGATGTGTTACCTCTCCTTTTTTACAGTTTGACAAGTTGGCTGATGTCAGTGCCTCTACTTAGTTCTTTTTTCTCCCCTTTTTTCCCCTTTAAATGTATGCTCCCCTTTATTAATCTCATAATTTTACTACTCCCCCTTTTTAACCTACAACTTTACTATATTTTTTTTGCCACATAACTGTTATAATTTTACACATTTTTTTAGATTGGGTCTTTTTATGCTTTTTATTACACTTCCCCTTTTTTAACCATGCATTTTTTAATAGTACTTTGATTCATTTTTATCCCTTGTGTTGTGTCTTCATGTTCCCTATAATGCTTATGATTGCCCCACTATATTTGTTGCTTTGCCCACCTGTATGAGTGTTCATTCAGGTTGTTAATGATACTTCCTTTTTAAATTCACCCAGTTGTTTGATCCTTCCTTTTTAATGTAGTCTTTTGACAGTCTTTTTGATATAGTGTCCAAACTGTTTGTTTGGTGTTGTCTCCCACTAGGCTCCTCTAGCATTAATACTCCTTGGGTTTCCTTATCACATTTTTTATCTTGACCCATTGCACGGGCAATACATTTTTAATTTGATGGACTAGGACTAGAAATCCCAGTCCCTCCGGCCTGAGATTGCTGTCCCCAGGTGAGACTTGAACGCCCGGCCCTCTGGCCTGAAGTACCTTGTCCTAACCACTAGGCCACTCCTCCCACTAGTAAATGACAGCAGATAAAGACCAGTATGGTACATCTAGTCTGCCCAGTAAGATGGCCGGAGTAAGAGGCAGGAGTAGGTGCCACTCTGTGCAGGCCACCCCTCCCCATGCCTTTGTTTAGGGGTGAACTCACCGCTCCATGTAGGACACCCCTATTTGTTGAGAAGTTAGGTGGTTCAGTTTATTTTGATTTTATTCTGTTGCTATAAATGGATCCATTGTGTCTGTCCCATGCCATTTTGAATTCTGTCACTGTATTTGCCCCCACCACCTCCATCGGGAGGGCATTCCAAGCATCCACCACCCTCTCAGTGAAAAAGTATTTCCTGACATTGCCTTTCAGTTTTCCACCTTGCAGCTTCATGTTATGCCCTCTCGTTTTACGGCTTCCCCGTCTCTGGAAGAGGTTTGTTTGTTCATTATTTATCCTTAAGTATTTAAAGGTCTGAATCATATCTCCCCTATCCCTCCTCTCCTCCAAAGTGTACATATTTAGGTCTTCAAGTCTCTTCTCATAAGGCTTCTGACACAGGCTCAAAATCATTTTGGTCACCTTCCTCTGAACCGTTTCCATTCTTTTTACATCCTTTGCAAGATACGGTCTCCAAAACTGAACACAGTATTCCAAGTGAGGCCTCAGCAGTGACTTATACAGTGGTATTAGAACCTCTTTCTTTCTGCTGGTAATTCCTTTTCGTATGCAGCCCAACATCCTCCTACCTTTTGCCACCGCCTTGTCGCACTGTTTTGCCACCTTGAGATCTACAGAAATAATCACACCAAGGTCTTTCTCCTGATCCGTGCACACCAACCTCTCGCCCCCTATCATGTACATTTCCCTGAGATTTCTGCTACCCAAGTGCATGACTCCTCTGTTACCGCTGAGAAGATGGACTGTATATGGCCCTTATGGCCCTTTAAACCTTGATTTTGGATAATACAAGGTTTGTTTGGTTAACTATTGATTGTTTTTATTGTTTTTTTAGTTAACTCTTTTTATTGTTTGTATACATCCTGCCCCCCTAGTACAGTTTTTCAATGGCGTTATCAATTTGCTTTCAGTGAAACTCAATGCGTCTTTAGATTGATCTTCTGAGGATGATATATTCTGTCCTCACATATCTTAGCTTTCAGCATGTGTATACACATTGGTTTAATTGGTAAAAATTTAGGTGTCACATATTACACATAATCCTTTGACCTTATATGCACTGGTTCCGGATCGTCCCTCCAGCCCAGCCCCACACCTCTGGGTTGTGCTCCCCTTCCAGCAGCTTGGAGATTGAGCATGTCATCTTTTTGATGTCACTGGTGTTCATATACCGCTGGCAGCTCCCACCAGTTCCAGTATGTACAGTTTTCAAGCAGCTGGAGGGAACAGTGAGCCAGGGCTCACTAGAGAGACAGATAAGGAGAGAGTTAGGTTTCCCTGTCTTTCCTTTTTAATCTTTTAATTTACTTTAATTAAATTTATCTTAATTAAATTTAATTTACTTTAAGTATACTTAGTTACCTAATTTACTGCCATTGAAGTTTTACCTCTTGAATGGCTGAAGAAGCCCCCCTCCTCTCCAGGTCCGTGCACTGGAGAAGGCTCCGGGGTTGTTGGGAAGAGCACCAGAAAGAGGCTGGTGTGTGAGTGTGCGGCTCCAGAACCTGTTGGTGGGTGAGGAGCCGTGTGTTGGGAAAAAGGGAGTCTATAGCTTGAGGCCCGCAGAGCACTCCGTCCCACCTCATTGCCCTACAACACGGCTGAGTGCGAGAGCGGGGTGACAGCACAGACCCTTCAGGTAGAATGGCTGTAGCTTTGGAAGACCTGGTAGGTGCACTAACACATGGAGGTAGACCATGGGGGGGGGGGGGGGAAGAGACTCGCAGCTACCGACCGCATGGTGAGAGCAACCTGGCAGCGAGTAGGAAGCAATTTGAGCCTGTTTTTAGGCACGTGTAAGCGGTACATAAGCACTGTTAGTTTTGTCAGTGCAGGAGGAAGCGCACTTTTGCTTGGGTGAGCCTAACAGCCTAGGCTCTTCCCTGAAGAGCTTCTCTTCCCAGCCCGAGTCCCCTTTAATGGGTAATTTTGAGTGAGTTTATTTTCCCCAGCAAAAAAAAAGGGGGAGAAGAGAAAGGAAAGGCTAGCTTCTTATATACTTTATTGTGGAGTTTATTTTTGCACTTAATTTTGGCACTCCCTCCTCCGGGGGGCTGGAAGTGAAGCACCGGGGGTAAGGCAAAGTATAGTGCCATGCCGGCAAGGCCGCTGTGTTTGGTATGCAGAACCCAGCAGGCAACAGTCTCAGATGCGGGAATTTGCCACAGCTGCGCGAGCAAGGCCATCAGTAGAGCAGGACATGCAGGCAGGTAGGAGTCAAGTTCCCCCCTTGCCTCAGGAGTCCAGGGGCACCACAAAGGCAGAGGTGGGGGTTGCAAGGCCCACATCTCCGCAGCTGGAAGGGTTGACCTACTCTCAACCCCCCCCTCCCCCCAGACTCTCCACTTTTCAGGGCCTGGAAGAAGGAGGGAGCTGGGGAGGGTTCTCACTGAAGTTCTTCCTGCTGGTGCACAAGGCATTCTGCCTGCGCCAGCAAGGAACACAGTGTTGTTCCGACAAAAGAGCATGCTCTAAAGCAGGTCACGGGTCCGAGGGAGATCGGGCCAGCGACGGAAATGTCAAAGAGGATGAGACCCACGGATGACTGCGGAGAACAATCTCCACATTCTTAGGGCCAGGACGGAGTAGACAGCCTCTCTGACCTCGCTTTTAAACCATGCTGGCAGTTTTTTGGACTTCCTTCCACTTTTCTTAAAGCATGGAATAGAGCTGGTCTGGGCTTCTGAGATAATATTTTTAAACACCCATGCTTGATGTAAATTTTTAACTTCGCAACTGCTCCTTTTAGTTTTTTCTTAACTATTTTCCTCATTTTATCATAGTCTCCCTTTTGAACGTTAAAAGGTAGTACTGTGGATTTCCTTACCATCCCTCCTCCATTAATTAAATCAAATGTGATCATGTCACCTTAGCATGTCCTGCAGAGCTCCGGAGTCTCAATGCGTGGATGAGACGATGGTGCAAGGATGAGGGTTTTGGATTTGTTAGGAATTGGGGAACATTCTGGGGAAAGGAGGGGCTCTTCCAAAGGGATGGGCTTCACCTTATCCGGGATGGAACCAGGCTGCTGGCATGAACCTTTAAAAAGGAGGTAGAGCAGCTTTTAAACTAGATAATATGGGAAAGCCGACAGTCGCCCAAGAGCGCATGGTTCAGAAGAATGTATCCTTGAAGGATACTACCAAAAGCAGAGAGGTTCCAAAAAAGAGTAAAGTAGCCCAAATGTCCTTGAGTATGGAGCAGAAAGAACTTAAAGATTCCAAACTATCCATGCCTACGAATAGCCAAATAAATTTGAATAAAACACAGTCTCTGAAATGCTTGTATGCAAATGCTAGAATTCTAAAAAATAAGATGGGAGAGCTAGAAAATATAGCACTAAATGAGAGGTTAGATATGATTGGAATCTGAGACATGGTGGAAGGAGGACAACCAGTGGGACACTGTGAAACCTGGGTACAAACTATATCGTAATGATAGAGCTGATCAAATTGGTGCAGGGGTTGCGCTCTATGTTTGAGAGGGCATTGAGTCAGAAAGGATTAAAGTTCTGCAGGAAACAAAATTTGCTGTAGAATCTCTATGGATTGAAATTCCATGTAAAAAGAGGAAGGCAATAGCAGTGGGGGTGTACTATTGACCGCCTGGCCGGAATGAACAAATGGATGATGAAATGCTCAAAGAAATCAAGGAAGCTAACAAACGTTACAGCACAGTAATAATAATGGGTGATTTCAATTACCCCGGTATCGACTGGGTCAGTGTCACGGCAGAACATGCTAGGGAGATAAAGTTCCTAGATGAAATAAATGACTGCTTCTTGGAGCAGCTGGTTCATGAACCGACCAGAAGGGAAGCCATATTGGACTCCTTAGTGGAACACCAGATCTGGTGCAAGAGATAAGGGTGTTGGGGGCACTTGGCAATAGTGATCCTAGCATGATCGCGTTTGATTTAATTAGTGGAGGAGGGATAGTAAGGAAATCCACAGTACTACCTTTTGATAAAATGAGGAAAATATTTAAGAAAAAACTAAAAGGAGCAGTTGCAAAGGTTAAAGATTTACATCAAGCTTGGGTGTTGTTGAAAAATACTATCTTGGAAGCCCAGATCAGCTGTATTCCACTCTTTAAGAAAAGTAGAAGGAAGTCCAAAAAACTGCCAACATGGTTTAAAGGTGAGGTCAGAGAGGCGGCTGTTGCCAAAAAAAAGCATCTTTTAGGAAACGGAAAAAAGAGCCAAATGATGAAAACTGGAAACAGCACCAACACTGACAAGTTAAATGCAAGGCATTGATAAGGTAGGCAAATGGAGAAATTGAGCAAAAACACGTAATAAAGGCTTTTTCAAGTACATTCGTAGCAAAAAACCTGTGAGAGTCATTTGGTCCATTAGATGATAGAGGGGTTAAAGGGGCACAAAGAGGCGACAAGGTGATAGTGGAGAGACTGAATGAATTCTTTGCTTCGGTCTTTACTGAGGAAGATGTAGGGATGTTACCCATAACTGAAATGGTATTTAAAGGTGCGGAAGAATTGAAGGAAATATCAATACATCGGGAAGATGTATTGCAACTATTTGATAAACTGAAGAGTAGCAAATCACCTGGACCGGATGATATACATCCAAGGGTGTTGAAAGAACTGAAATATGATCTTGCAGACCTGCTATTAGTAATCTGTGAACTGTCATTAAAATCATCTGTAATACGTGAAGATTTGAGGATGGCCAACGTAACGCCAATTTTTAAAAAGGGCTCCAGGGGTGATCCGGGCAACTACAGACCAGTGAGTCTGACATCAGTACTGGGAAAAATGGTAGAAACCATCAAAAAGAACAAAATTGCTGAACATGTAGATAGTCATGACTGAAAGGGAGACAGCCAACATGGCTTTAGACAATTAAGATCTTGTCTTACTAATCTGTTATGTTTTTTTGAAGGTGTGAATTAACAGGTAGACAAAGGTGAGTTGGTTGATATAGTGAATTTGGACTTTCAGAAAGCCTTTGACAAGGTCACTTATCAGAGACATTTGGCAAAACTAGAGTCATGGGATAGGAGACGGTGTACTATTGTGGATCAGGAACTGGTTAAAAGATAGAAAGCAGAGGGTAGGGCTAAATGGCCAATTTTCCCAATGGAGAAAGGTGAATAGTGGTGTACCCCAGGGATCTGTGCTGGATCCACTGCTTTTTGACATACTCATAAATCACCTGGAAAGGGGAATAACAAGTGAGGTTGTCAAATTTGCAGATGACACAAAATTATTTAAAGTTGTTAAAACCCATGAGGATTGTGGAAAATTTCAAGAGGATCTTGATAAATTGGAAGACTGGGCATCAAAATGGGAGATGAAATTTAATGTGGACAAGTGCAAAGTTATACACCTAGGGAAAAACAACCCAAACTATGGTTACACGATGCAAGGTTCCACATTAAGAACCACCACCCAGGAAAAAGATTTAGGCGTCATTGTGGGTAACATGTTAAAACCCTCCACCCAGTGTGCAGCAGCGGCCAAGAGAGCAAATGGAATGCTAGGTATTATAAGGAAAGGAATGGAAAATAAAACAAAGGATATTATAATGCCTCTGTATTGTTCCATGGTGCGGCCGCACCTTGAATATTGTGTGCAGTTCTGGTCGCCGTATCTTAAAAAGGATATAGCGTTATTAGAAAAGGTTCGGAGAAGAGCCACCAAAATGGTAAAGGTGATGAAAGGATACCCCTATGAAAAAAGGCTAAAAAGGTTAGGGCTCTTTAACCTGGAAAAGAGACGGCTGAGGGGAGATATGATAGAAATCTATAAATTAATGAATGGAGTGGAACGGGTAAACGTAGATCGATTGTTTACGTTATCAGAATATAGAAAGACTAGGGGACACGCAATAAAGCTACAGGGTAAACTATTTAAGACTAATAAGAGGAAATATTTTTTCACTCAACGTGTAATCAAATTCTGGAATTTGTTACCGAGGGATGTAGTAAAGGCTGTTAGTGTAGCTGGGTTTAAAAAAGGTTTGGACAAGTTCCTGGAGGAAAGGTCCTAAACCATTATTAAAAAGGGACCCAGGATATCAATGCTTGACCCAATACAAGCATTGTGGAACCTGTGTCTTTTGGGGAAACTTCTAGGTACGTATGACCGAGATTGGCCACTGTTGGAAACAGGATACTGGGCTTGATGGACCTTGGTCTGACCCAGTATGGCATATCTTATGTTCTTATGCCATGACACCGATGCAGTTGATACCGGGGTAATTGAAATCATCCATTATTATTACTGTACTTCAATCTTTTGCTAGTATCCTTCAAGGATACATTGTTCCAAAGCATGTGCTCCTGGGCGACTGTTGGCCACTTTCAATTTCGAGCATTGTTGTTCGGCCTGGCATCAGCTCCCCGCACTTTCACCAAGATCATAGTCGTAGTGGCAGCGATGCTCCGCAAGGAGGGAGTACTGGTACACCCACACCTCCGATGATTGGTTGGTTCGGGCAAAGTCCAGAGAGGAGAGCGAGCAACCAGAGTGCTGGAACTCCTGCGGAGACTCAGCTGGGTAATCAACTTGGCCAAGAGCAATTTTCTCACGTCACAGGAGACCGAGTAACTGAGAGTGTGCTTTGACACCTGGAGGGGGATGTTCTTCCTGTCGGAACGCCGGGCACAGGAGCTGCAACACTTAGTGCACAAGTTCTTTGCAGTGCCTTTGGCCTGGCGCTATCTCCAGGTGCTCCGGACCATGATGTCAACACTCAAGCTGGTCCCTTGGGCGAGAGCCCACATGAGACCCTTGCAGCAGGCCCTGCTCTCTTGCTGGTCCCACAAGCGTCATCCATTGTCAAGGAGACTCTCCTGCCTACCAGAGACTAAACGAGCAGTTGAGTGTGGCTGTGCCTGGAAAACCTGGCAGAGGGCATGTCCCTTGAGTCTCCTCAGTGGATCCCACTGACTATGGATGCCAGCCTTTCCAGCTGGGGAGCCATTGCGAAGGACACTTTGCCCAGGGTCACTGGAGCCCTCAGGAAGCCCTTTGGTCTATCAATAAGCTAAAGATGTGGGCAGTTTCCCTAGCACTCCAGAGCTTTAAGCTGTGGTTGCAAGGAAAGGCGGTCCGGGTCTTCTCAGACAATGTGACCATGGAAACCTACATCAACTGCCAAGGCTTCACTGGCAGCGCCTCCTTGGAGGAAGAGGTGGAAAGACTGAGGAGTGGGCAGAGGGCCATCTCCAAGCGTTGTCAGTGGCGCATGTATCAGGAATCGAAAACATGATGGCAGATTAATTCAGTCAGGTCCGGGTGGATCACAGTGAATGGGTGCTCTGCCAGGAGGTTTTCTCCTATGTGGTGAGCAGATGGGGCACCCCAGTCTTGGATCTCATGGCCAGGAGGTACTCGGCCAAGATGAGTCACTGTTTTCAGCAGGAGGTGAGATAGGATGTCAGAGGGCCTTGATGCTGTGGTGCAGAGGTGGCCCATGGAAGGTCTACTGTATGTATTTCCCCAATGGACACTCATAGGCAGAGTCATTCAGAGAATAGAGGCTCACCAGGGATTGGTCATCTTGATCACCATGGACTGGCCAAGATGCCCATGGTATGCCGACCTAGTGCAGCTGCTAGAGGATAGACCGTGGAAACTTCCAACGTGGGAGGATCTCTTGACTCGGGAGCCGGGCCGGATGCCCCAGGTGGATCGATTCTCACTTACGGCATGGTTCTTGAAAAGAGGTTACTCGGGACTGATAATTTCAACCTTGTTAACGGCTTGGAAGAGGTCTACTTTCCTCTCTTATGTCAGAGTATGGCGTATATTTGAGGGGTGGTGCACAGACCGGCAGAGGCGACCATTCCAGACATGTTAGCATTCTTGTAGGCAGGCTTCAAAAAGGGTTTGGCTACCAGTTTGTTGAGGTTGCAAATGACAGTGATCTCTGGTTACCAGGGAAGGGTCCAAGGAGTATTGTTGAGTACTCACCTGGACGTGGTACGATTCCTGAAGACAGTGGGGCTCCTCCAACCTCCATGGAGGGCGGTGGTCCCACCCTGGGACTTTAATTTGGTCGTGGTGGCTCTGACGGGGGAGCCCTTCAAGCCATTGGACTGGGCTTCCCTTAAGGATTTGATGCTCAAGACGGAGTTTCTGGTGGTGATTTGCTCAAGAAGAGAATTTTGGAGCTATAGATCTTATCTTGCCGGCCACCATTCCTTTCCTTTTCAAAGTAGAAGATGGTCCTGCAGCCGATACCTTCCTTTTTGCCCAAGGTGGTGTCCGCCTTTCATTTGAATCAGGCGGTCTTCCTGTCGGCTCTGGTGTTCAGGGGGGAGGAGACTGCAGATCCACGTGTGCGACTCTTGGATGTACAGAGGGTGCTGAAGCGATACTTGAAGAGGACATTTTCCTTCCGCAGATCAGACCAACTGTTTGTTTTGTTTGGGGGGTCGTGTAAAGGAGAGGCAGTGGCCAAGGTCTCCATTTCCAGGTGGATCGGAGAGGCCATTGCTTCGGCATACATTTTGAAGGGCAAGCCAGCTCTGCCAGGGTTGCGGGCTCATTCCCTGCGAGCCCAGAAGGCCTTGTGGGCCGAACTTAGTCTAGTTCTGCCAGTGGAGATATGTAGGGCGGCAACACGGTCCTCCTTGCATACCTTCGCTAAGCATTACCGCCTGGATGTCCAGGCGGCAGGAAATGTGTGTTTCAGTGCAGCAGTCTTTCAAGCCAGGCTCGCAGGCCCCTCCTGTTGATTGAATTGCTCTGTTACATACCAGAGATGCGAGACTGGACTGGAGGGACGATCAGGAAAGAGGAATTAGACCTTACCTGCTAATTAGCATTTCTGGAGGAACTCCAGTCCAGTCCTGGATCTCTCCGTGAGTGGTACCATATGAGACGCTGCTAGTGCGACTCTGGCCCGCAGGATAAGAGTTGTACAAAATAAATAAATAAGGGGTCTGTGTCTTGATGTGGGCGCCTTGCAGGGTACCGGTGGTGAGGGCGGACCAGGCGAACTGTCCGCCTCTTAATGTTTGTTCGGCTGTGGAGGCTGGATGAGTCACAGGTAAGCCTCCTCTTTGATAGTGGTGGGGGGGGGAGCCCTTTCAGGGAGAGGGCAGCATAGCTCTGTCTGTTAGTGTTAGAGTTGGATTGTTGGACTACTTATTTGTTGCTCCTGTGAGTCTGCTTTGTCAATAGGTTACTGGAGCTGGTGGGAGGTGCCAGCGGTGTATGTACACCAGTGTCATCAAAAAGATGACATGCTTGGTTTTCAAACTGCTGGAAGGGGAGCACAACCCAGAGGTGCGGGACTGGACTGGAGTTCGTCCAGGAACACTAATGAGCAGGTAAGGTCTAATTCCTCTTTGACTTGTTACATTCTTGTAATCTGCTTTGAACTTTTACCCAATTTACACTTTTTTTGATTGGTTAGCTACAGGTACAATGTAATTAGCGTTGAATTAAAACTGACCTGCGAAAAATACTCCTCTTTGGTCTAGAACCACACAGACGCTATTGGACAAACGCTGTCAGGTTGGTTGGCATTCATTCATTGCTTTTAAATCCTTCTGGGTGGAACTCTTGGTATATGACAGTATTTTACCTGGCAAATAGACTTCCCTCCAATCTGCCATCCTCGTTTTTCTTACATTTTACTGTAAGCTGCTCATTTGCGATCGGGTGTGCTAAAGGTTTCTTTTGCTCATCTTTTCCAAACTTTTTTGCTGGTTCTTAGTATCCTTCAAGAGGGTGTCTGTGTTTTCATATAACAAGAACTTTGCCTTGACGTATATTAAGGTATGTTTTTTTAACATATACCTGTACTCTTACGTTTCTCACTTTAGTCTTTCCGATTATAACATGATATGCATATCCACCCCCTTTGGAACTCCAACTATTTCACAAGGCATTCATCTCCTCGGCATTAATGGCAATTGATGTGAGTTCAATGGGTTTGTCTCCCCTCTAATTTTAATATTAATATAATTCTGTCTCCTTTATACATATTCCCCCAATCGAGGGGAATCTAGGATTAAGCATGAAAAGTATGTTTCATATAAGCCCTTTGGCTAGACATTATAAGCCCGATATTCAAAAGGCATTTACACAGTTTACAGTCCTATAAACCATGTAAATGCCTTAACTGGGAATATTCAACAGCACCTACACGGTTAGTGCTTTGAATATTCCAGACTATGGCCCCCTACGCACCCCGATGCTATCCGAGGAGGGAGGGACCGACCTGCTTAAAGTGCCACGAAAAGGCTTAGGGGGCGCATTTCAACTGTCTGCTATTGCCCTGCTGCTGCTGAGAGAAGAAAAAGTGGCGGCGGCAGGGCAACAGCAGGCAGCCGAAATGCGCCCCCTCAAGCCTTTGCACCCTGTGCGGCTGCACCGCTTGCACAAAGGCTAGGTACGGTCCTGCCAGTTAACCCTCCATGGCTAAAACTAGGCAAACATTTGGTTACATCTGTTCTTTCTGGCCAGGTGCTCGGTAGCACACCCCCACTTCCATTGCCTTCTTCTTTTTACATAGAATTTCTATCTGTAGAATTTCTACAGTGTATTCCTTATCGTCTCTCTAGTCTAGTCCCGGACCTCTGGTTTTTTGCTCCTCCTCCAGCAGCTTTGGAGACTGAGAAAACACCACACTCTTGTGATGTCACCCATATATCCCCTCCGGATCCGCCTCCTCTCTCCAGTTGTCTCAGTCTCCAAGCAGCTGGAGGACTGGTGAGCCTGGAGGTCCGGACTCACATTGAAGAAACAAATAAGGAGCAAAGTAGAATTGTTAGAGATCAAGTGTTGGAACTAGGGTAGAGAGCAAAGCTTCAAGTACATTAGTTTTAAAGGGGATTGTCTGCCTTTAAGGCTGATTGGGGGCCTCCCCTCCTCTTTTTCCCCCTGTTCTTCTCCCTCAGACCGACAGCGATCGTGTGGGGGCAGTGGGAAAAGGAGCTGACAGGTTCTGTCCTAGGCTGCCAGTCCTGATCGGCACGGTGTAGTCAGTGCATTCAGAGGTTCTGCCTGGCAGCCCTTTGAAGTGTACCAGAGGAGCTTCAGTCTTCAAGGATCTCTCCCTTGCTCTCTCTCTCTCTCCATGGATCGCTTCTCTCTACGTGCCCGGATCAACTCCCGACGCTGTAAAAGCAAGTCGGTGGAGCAGATCTCTCTCCCTTCTCTTTCTCTCCCTGTGCTGGGATCGGCTCCCGACCCGCTGAACGAAGGTCGGTTGAGCGGGAGATGATAATCGCCGCCGCAGTGAATACGAGACGGTCAGGGGAGTCGGATCGTGTGTAAATGAGCGGCGACAGGGTGCAGGAGTAGGCCGGGTGTCAGGAAGTGGGCCTACCGCGTGGCGGCAGCGTGTCGGGCCTCACTCGATTTTCCGGGGAGCGTATTTTTGGCGGGAAGCCTCGTTTTGAAATCTAAGCAGTATATTTTGGCTAAGGGGACTTAGCTTACGCTCTCTTATTATGTTTAAAAATAAAACAAAAAAAAGAAAAATATTTTATTTCTGGCTGCCATGTTTGATGGTGGAGAGAGGGAGACTCAGGTTAACCAGGCACTATGCCTGCAAGACCGCAGTGCGTGGTCTGCGGGACCAGACGGGGGGCGGTCTCAGAGACGGGTGTCTGTAGGGGGTGCGTTCAGGAGGCTGAGGCTCTGGAGCACACCTTGGAGGTGGACGTGGACGCACAGGAAGCCCTAGGGGCTGATCAGGGCCCCACTACCCTTGAATTGTCACTAAGAGAGCCGGTAGTTGGGCCGTCTTCTGCTCCAGATCCTCCGGCTGCGCAGACAGCCTTGCCGGGGGGGTCTGGCAGCGATCTTTTCCCCAGAGTTTAACATTCAGCAAGCCTTCGGGGTGGGCAGAAGAGTCCGTCGGCACGGTCTGGAGATAGAGTGAAGGGAGAGAAGAGACCTGGAACCCCTCTAAGTGTGGGGGCCGCCGGGGACCTGGCAAAAAGGGCCAGGGTGGAAAGGGCACAGAAGGATCCGCCTATAGCCTCGGTGGGACCTCCTTCTGATGAGGGGGATCCCGACAGGGAGTTAGAGGAGGATTTGGAAGAAGGCGAGATCACGGACAGGGAAGACCAGGCGAGGGTGGTCCGACTGTTCCGGAGAGAAGAGTTGCCGGCACTCATTGCAGAGACATTGAAGTTGCTAAACATGCCGGTGCCGGGCCCAGCAGAGGATCCTACCTTGGAAGATCTGTGGCTGCAGGTGTTTAGGAAGAATCAGAGAGCGTTCCCGGTGCATTGAGTGCTGAGGGAAATGATCCAGGAGGAATGGGACATGCCCGAAGCAACGTTAAAGGGGGCCAGAGTTATGGGCCGCCTTTATCCGCTGGTGGAACAAGATAGAGAATTGTTTAAGCCTCCGAAGGTGGATGCGGCCGTATCGGCGGTTACTAAGAAGACTACGATTCCGGTGGAAGGAAGTGCGGCGCTTAAGGACACACAGGACAGAAGGCTAGACACCTTGTTAAAACAGGCCTTTGACATTAATGCTCTCTCAATTCATGTGGCGATTTGCGGAGCGTAGGTGTCGAGAGCCTGCCTCCGCTGGTCACAAGGACTGTTTCTGCACTATCCACCTCTTCCAAAATCTTCACATCTTCCCCCAATGCACCCAACTCCGATTCCCTTGCTTCTTTCTTCTCCTGGAAAATTGAGTCCCTTTACGCTACTTTTCTAACCTGTCCCCCACTTCTGTTTCCTTCTCCTTTATCCCACCCCACTTTGTCCGCAGCTTCCTTTCCCCCCCCCCTCCTGACAAAATTTTCCCTCATACCTGGAGTAGGTTTCGTCCTATTACTGCAGCAGAACTTTCTAAGGCCATTGCTACTTCCCACAAAACCACCTGTCCCCTCAACCCTCTACCCTCCTCCTGGCTGTCAGACCCCTCTCTTACATTGCTTCCCTATATACTTCACATCTTTAATAACAGCCTCTCCTCTGGTGTCTTCCCTTTAACTTGGAAACACGCCCTTATCCATCCACTTCTTAAACATCCTTCCCTTGATCCTTCCACACCAGCTAATTGACATCCCGTGTCCAACCTCCCCTTCCTGTCTAAAATCCTAGAAAAGTTAGTGTTTGTTCAGCTCTCTGCACATCTGGATTCTACCCTCTCTCTTCACCCACATCAATCCGATTTTTGTACAGGCCACAGCACTGAAACTATTCTCTTCTCTCTCCTAAGCGAAGTCCATCAAGCCCACGACCGAAGTGACCTCTCCCTTGTGGTGACTTTAGATCTCTCCTCTGCTTTTGATATCGTGGATCATCGCACTCTTCTAACTCGGCTGGTCGACCTTGGTATCCGTGGGTCTGTCTTTGCTTGGTTTCACTCTTTTCTCTCCTCCCGCACCTTTTCAGTAAAGACTAGCTCAACCACTTTTGTGGGGTTCCACAGGGTTCAGTTCTCGCTCCTCTTCTTTTTAACATTTTTCTCGCCCCTCTAGCACTTATTGTTCAGCATTCAGGGATTTCTGGTTATTTCTATGCTGATGACATTCTTCTTGTTCACCACACCAGTTCCCTTTCACCAGACCTTTCTGCCCTTAACCTTTGTCTCACTTGTGTCGCTTCATGGATCAGCAATAACTTTCTTCATGTCAACCCTTCTAAATCAGTTGTGCTTTGGTTCTCGTTCAACACACCCCCACCTACCTGCTCTCCTCTCTTTCTTTCCACCCCATCCCTTTAGTCTCTTCTCTCCGTTACCTTGGGGTCACCCTCGATTCTTCTCTCTCGTTTCACCATCACATTTCCGCACTCATTTGTCGTTCCTTCTTTTTTCTACGTCAGATCTGAGCTGTTCGCCCCTTTCTCCCCTCTTCCTCTCTCGCCTCTTTAGTTATTTCTCTTGTACTTTCAAGGCTGGATTATTGCAATACAGTTTTAGCAGGCTCCGACAATACCAGCTCCGACGTCTCCAACTGGTTCAGAATACGGCTGCACGTTTGCTCACCTATTCCTCCCCCCGTGACCACGTCACTCCCCTCCTTTTTCATTTACACTGGCTCCCACTCAATTTCCGCTTCCATTATGAAATTCTCATACTCGCTCATAAAGCATTACACACTGGCTCCCCTCAATATCTAGCCGATTCCATTCGTCTACAACCCTCCCCCCCGTCTTCTTCGTTCAGCGCATGGTTACCATCTTTACCTCCCTGCCCCATCCTCAGCTCACTTGGAATCAACACGTCACTCTGCCTTTTTCTTTCTGGCCCCTGCCCTTTGGAATTCCCTCCCTCCTGCCCTCTGTACCAAACTGTCTTTTCAACGATTTAAATGCTCACTCAAAACTCACCTCTTCCAGCAGGCTTTCGACCTCCCAGACCCTTTCTTCACCAGTACCTTTACTAAACCTATCTCTCTCCCTCATGTCCCATTCAAATATCTTTCTCTGTCTCCTTCTTTCCTGTCTAAATAATGGCATTCTTTTCCTTTTCCTACTTTAATTGATTATATTGTACACCGCCCTGACGTATACGCTTGGGCGGTATATCAAGCAATGAATAAAGATAAAGACTGAAGGACGAGCAAGGAGAGGACATTATGGGGACGTCAGCCAGACTGGAGTCAGGGGCCGTTTACCTGGCGAATATACATTATGACCTCATTCGGGGGTTGTCGAAGCGTATGGCATCCGCGGTAGCGGCTCGACGGTACCTATGGCTGCTCAATTGGGCAGCAGATGGGTCGTCTAAGTCCAGACTCAGTAAGTTTTCGTTTAGAGGAAAGCTCTTGTTTGGAGATGATTTGGACAAGTTAGTTAAGGATCTGGGGGAGTCCAAGTTGGGTAGGCTCCCTGAAGACAAACAGAAGCAGGGGTGTTCGACTCCTGCATCCAGAGGGCCAAACAGGGAGTTTCATTGTTTCCGTTTCCCGAGATTCAATCAGGTGCAGAGGACGTTTTCCCAGTAGAAATCAGGGGTTTAGTGGCTTTCGGGGAGCAGGCAAAGGGTTCGGAGCCTCTTCCTCCTCGTCTAACCAGTGGAAGTCACAATGAAGTCAGGGGGATCTGGTACCCATAGGAGGTCGACTACGGGATTTTTACCCTGCCTGGGCCCAGATTACATCTGACCGGTGGGTGCTGGAGGTCATTCGAGAGGGGGTATGCGTTGGATCTTCAGCGGCCGGTGAAAGAGTCTTTCGTTCAGTCGCCGTGCAAGGCGCCAGCCAAGAGCACCACGGTAAAGGAGACAGTGGCACAACTGCTTGATCTCAAGGTGGTGGTACCGGTGCCTCCAGACCAGTGCGGCTGCGGTCGGTACTCCATATACTTTGTAGTGCCGAAGAAGAAAGGTTCTTTTCGGCCAATCTTGGACCTCAAAAGAGTGAATCGCATTTTCGCATGGAAACCCTGAGGTCAATGATCGTGGATGTCAAAAAAGGGGAGTTTCTGACCTCCCTCAACTAGACGGAGGCGTACTTTCATATCCCTATCCGAGAGGAACATCAGACATTTCTCAGGTTTGCGGTTCCCCAGGGGAATTTTCAGTTCCGGGCCTTGCCCTTCGGTCTAGCGACAGCACCACGCACTTTCATCAAGGTGAATAGTGGTGGTGGCAGCGGCGTTGCGAAAGGAAGGGGTGCTCGTACATCATTATCTAGACGACTGGCTCATCCGCGCAAAGTCCAGAGCAGAAAGTGCAGTGGCTACGGCCAGAGTGGTAGCTTTTCTACAGGGTCTAGGCTGGGTCGTCAATATGGCAAAGAGCAAGTTAGTGCCATCTCAGCAGCTAGAATACTTGGGAGCTCAGTTCGATACGAGTACAGGAAGAGTTTTTCTACTGCCGCATCGAGCTCAGGGATTAAAGAGACTCCTGGAGCAGTTTCTGGGAAGGCCTTCGCCCACGGCCTGTCATTATCTGCAGTTGCTCGGGACCATGGCGGCGACCCTAGAGCTCGTTCCGTGGGCGAGAGCTCACATGAGGCCATTGCAGAGGGCATTGCTTCGGCACTGGTCACATCAGAACGATCTTCAGTCACAGCGACTGCCTTGACTGCCGGAGACCCAAACAGCTCTTCAGTGGTGGTTAAGGACGGAGTTTCTGGAGAAAGGGATGCCTCTGGAAGCATCTTGTTGGATACCCCTGACGACAGATGCCAGTCTCAGAGGCTGGGGGGCTCATTTCCAAGGAAGATTTGCCCAGGGACAGTGGGGCGATCAGGAAAAGGGCTGGTCAGTCAACAGGTTGGCGTTAAGAGTGGTGGTGATAGCCTTGCAGGTTTTTTGCCCGTATCTTCAGGGCAGGGCCATTCGGGTGTTTTCCGACAACGTGACGGCGGTAGCTTATATCAATCGCCAGGGCGGCACCTCCAGTGTCCCAATGGAAGCCGAGGCTGATTAGCTCTTCGCTTGGGCAGAAGTCCATCTGACGGCCTTGTCAGCGGCGCATGTAGCAAGGGTAGACACTGTGGAAGCTGACTTCTTGAGTCTCGTGCAGGTGGACTGGGAGAGTGGGTCCTGAATCAAAAGGTCTTTGAGCTATTGGTGGGTCATTGGGGTACACCGGTAATGGATCTCATGGCGACCTTTCGGACGGCAAAAGTGAGCCGGTTCTTCAGCAGAAGAAGAGAAAGGATGTCGGAAGGCCTGGATGCCCTCAAACAGCTGTGGCCAGAGGAGCAGCTCCTTTACGTATTCCCTCCATGGGTATTGATAGGAAGGGTGCTGCAGCGCGTAGAGCGACACAGAAGACAAGTGATCCTGATTGCGCCGGACTGGCCAAGGCAGCCGTGGAATGTGGATCTGCAGAGGCTATTAGTGGGGAAGCCGTGGCGCCTTCCTTGTCGGCCGGATTTGTTAGCTCAGGGTCCTCTACTCATGCCCCAGGTGGATCGGTTCTCGCTTACGGCTTGGCTATTGAGAGGGCTAGGCTGAAGAAGAAAGAATACTCCGCTTCGGTGGTCACCACCTTGCTGAAGGTGAGAAAGAGGTCTATCTCGTTAGCATATGTCTGCGTTTGGCGGGTGTTTGAGGCATGGTGTGCTGAACGTCAGGTCGAGGCCTTGCGAGCGTCAATTCCTCTGGTCCTGGAGTTTTTGCAGGATGGTTTAGATAAGGGATTAGCGGCCGCATCCCTGCGGGTGCAAGTAGCAGCATTGCATGTTATAGAGGTAAGTAGGAGGAGAAGGTCTAGTTCATCAGGACGTTAAGAGATTTTTGAGAGCAGTCTCTCTTTTGCAGCCGCCGCGCCGACAGGTTGTCCCTCAGTGGAATCTGCCTTTTGTGCTGGAGGCGTTGCGCCACAAACCGTTTGAGCCTTTGTCGGACGCTTCATTAAAGGACCTTACTATTAAGGTGGTGTTTCTGGTAGCCATATGCTCGGCTAGGAGAATCTCAGAATTGCAAGCGTTGTCCTGTAAGGAGCCTTTTTGGCCTTTTATGAATCGAAGGTAGTGTTGCGACCTGTACCGTCATTTTTACCCAAGGTGGTTTCGGCTTTTCATGTGAATCGAGTAGTTTCTTTGCCGGTGTTCAGCGAGAAGTGGCAGGGTTCGTCCGTGGAACGCCTGCACCCGTTGGACATTCGTAGGGCCTTGAAGAAGTATCTGCGTCGGACGGCAGAGTTCCGCAGGTCAGATAGGCTTTTCGTTTTGTTTGCAGAACCAAAGAGAGGAGAAGCAGCATCAAAATCTTCCATTGCCAGGTGGATAAAGGAGGCCATAGCGTCTGCTTATGTGTTAGCGGGAAAGACAGTCTATGAAGGGTTGCGGGCTCATTCCACGAGAGTGCAGGCGGCGTCTTGGGCTGAGTTTTGTTTGATACCGAATGTGGATATTTGTATGGCGGCTACCTGGTCTTCCTTGAATTCCTTTGTTAAACATTACCGTCTGGATGTTCAGGCGGAAAGGGATACCAGGTTTGGATCAGCAGTGCTTCAGGCTGGTCTAGCAGGTCCCTCCCATTGATTGTTGTTTCACTGCTCTGGTACTTACCCAGAGGTCCAGGACTAGACTAGAGAGACGATAAGGAAGGTTAAATTAGGCTTACCTGCTAATTGTTGTTCCTTTAGGAACTCTGGTCTAGTCCCGTATCCCTCCCTTAGTTTCTTGGTTTTTCTGTGTGCTATAACCTGAAGCAACTAAGGGGTATGTTTACTAAGCAGTCTTAACGTGTGCCCGGCGACATTATCGGGCGATAAGGTACCTTATCGCCCGATGAAGGCGTGTTGCCGTTAATGAACGGAGTGGAACAGGTAAACGTAGATCGATTGTTTACCTTATCAGAATATAGAAAGACTAGGGGACATGCAATGAAGCTACAGGGTAAACTATTTAAGACTAATAAAAGAAAATATTTTTTCACTCAACGTCTAATCAAACTCTGGAATTTGTTACCGGAGGATGTAGTAAAGGCTGCTAGTGTATCTGGGTTTAAAAAAGGTTTGGACAAGTTCCTGGAGGAAAGGTCCATAAACCATTATTAAGAAGGAACCCAGGATATCAATGCTTGAACCAATACAAGCATTGTGGAACCTGTGTCCCTTGGGGAAGCTGCTAGGTACGTATGACCTAGATTGGCCACTGTTGGAAACAGAATGCTGGGCTTGATGGACCTTGGTCTGACCCAGTATGGCATATCTTATGTTCTTAAGGTACCTTAGCGTGCGATAACGCGCACAGCGGCGCAAATGAGCACTGAGGGCGGAGAAAGGCTCCCAGAGGGCGGAGGAAGGCTCCCCAGGGGCAGAGAGAGAGGGTCAGTGGGCAGAGAGTGGGAGGGGAGAGGCTCCCTGCACACTAACGCTGTGGAATCCAGGGCTGAAAACTAACGCCAGTGAAACCCTCGCGTTAGAGCAGATTTAAAGGGAAAAGAAACCATGTCCGTCAGCAATGTACAGCAAAACCAGAGAAACCTACAAAAGTGATAAGTGTGATACATGTGCACAGAACAAAAGGGCAAATAAACGTTGAAAATGACCTGAACAAAACCATAACCAAGCTGGCCAATAGTGATATTAATGGGAAACATCAAAAAACACTCCCGAGAAAGCTCCAAAAAAAAGATATGAAGTTTGGAAGGGTCTATGCTCCGTCCCCATACAAGGTGAATGAGCCCACAGTGAAAGTGCGCTGATCAGGGTTTTCCCTCTCCATTAGACAGGTTTCCTATGGCGTGCACATGTTCCGCAACAGCAGGACGGGCATGTCGGAATGGGCAACTGGACAGATTCTGGAAAAGGGGACACAGAGGGCTGCAGGCGGCACATGCTGTGGTGCAGCTGGGCCACAGTGCGGACTAGGGTGATGCCTAGGTGGCCCATGGGAATGCTGAAACAGTAGAGCAGCCAGACAGCAACTGATGAGGGCCCAACATGGGCACGAGTGTGTCTCCCACAGTGTCACAGGGGATAGTACCCAGCAGGTACCCCCAAGGGCACAGAACATTGGCAGGCGGCGTTGGGGGGAAGCGTGGACAGCTATACAGGCACCCCTACCCCAGAAGCTGCACCATAGGCAGCCGCCTACCCGCACACTGGATGGCCTGAGATCGCACAGCACCAGCAGCAGAAGGGCATGTCAGCATGGTGGCAGAGGGGTACTGGTGGTGGAGGGGCCAGTGGCTGCTGCCCACAGCAGACCATGGCTTAGCCCTGTGTAGGTGGGTGCCATGCACTGCAACAGACAGGCCCTGTCTGACAAACAGTCATGTTATCCCCAGGGAATGCACTGTCTCTGAGCAACATGGTGGTGCAGTGCACACAGCCAGTGTGTTCAGGAGCAGAAGGTCACAGGTTCAAGTCCCAGCTGTGGTTCCTGCCAACCCAGTCCCCATATTTTACCCACTACTAAAACGTGCTAATACAGACAGAACCTTTATTGCAGATGACGTAAACATGCCCAAAACACCTACATTTTACCCTACAGAGCACAGACACCATAAACATGTGCATTACCTATAGCAGAGTCTGCCAAATGCAGTCCTGGAGGGCCAAACACCATTCAGGTTCCATGCTGCCTCTAATAAATATGGCTGTGCTGCATTTCTATGCGCCGCCCCCATGGTATGCAGATGTATCTCATGCATATTCATTAGGGACAGCATGAAAACCCGAACAGTGTTTGGCCCTCCAGGACTGGAGTTGGGCACCTCTGCCCTAAAGCAGCGGCCAACAGGGGCAGACACACCCGCACCCACAGGCTCCATTATCCAATGCCTCCTGGAGAAGCAGGATGTTGGGCCCTGCGTGCATCTCCCAATACTAGCACTTGCATACCTTAGCAATGCCACCCTAAACCTGGGAATATGGTACACAGCTATCAAAAGGTTGCTATGATTACTGGCAGATAGCATTTCCTAAGTTAAGCACAATTTGCTGATTGAGCTGCATCATAGCAACCTTTCTGATGTCTGTGGAGTGTGCTTCAGGTCTGGTGTCTGACAGTGTTTACCACCCTGGGGAGTGACCCCAACAGTATTGCGTACCATAGCCATGCCTGCACTGTGCCCAGGACTGGAGCGGTGGCCATGGCTGCCAAACACCTCTATAGTTGCACAATGCTGGCATAGGTGTGGGGACTGTGTGTCTGTCTATCCAGTGTGTGGTGGCTGCTAACACCTTCCTCAGCCCACACTGCTAGCACTGTTCCCAGTATTGGCCTGCCAATGTGCATAATGAGGAGCAAGGTACTGTGGGTATAGCCTGGACAGGGTGGCCTGGCCTGGGATGCATCAGCACAGGACATAGGGCAATGGCTCGGACATTGTAGTGCCCGGCCACGACCTGCACAGACAGGGTGGCCACAGCATGTCCTGCTGGGAGGTCACTCTCACCCTGACTGAGCAGTGACCACGGCATGGCTAGGCTCCCCCATAGTGCTATATTGTATTTCTCTTCAGTGAAATATATAAGGTTCTCTTCTCTGGGGCCTAATCACTGACTTATCTGCTTGGTGGGTGTGCTCACATCCCAGCTTTTGGGTGCACACATCTCTTCCAGGATCATGCACTGTGGAATAGCTAGCAGACTGTCTGCAGTTATATGTGTATGGCTGGAACACTTTGCAGGGTGCAGCAGCTGGTGAATGTCAGGTGGTGGTGGGGGCAGCTGATCATTTCCAGGCCTACTGTCTTCCTGCCATTGCCTTAGGGATGTGTACAGCTCTGCATTGGCTGCCCTGTAAGGTGTCTGTTCCCCAGCATGACTGGGGTTGATGGCCCCCCTCTACTGCCATTGTTGCAGGGAGGTAGAATGTGGATCTGTTGGTGGGGGAATCCTGTCTCCCACCCTGAGCCACAGAGGGTGGGTTGGGTGGTGGTACATAATCTGCCTATGGGTCCAAACACCCCCTGTCACTTACATCATGTTACCATGGCACAAAGACAAAATATGCACTATTCTGGGTGCATCATAGCCATTAAGGGCCAGACCTGATTGTCAACTTCAGATAGACACTAATGTATCCTAGGTGTGTTTGCAGGAACTACCTATCACACACACTAGCACAGATGGGTATCTGCGACATGGCCTATTTCAGACATTGAAGGTGCTGCGGACCTGGTGCTGGCCGCCCCTCCACACCCTCAGGGTGAGCACAATACCCACACAATGTGACGGTCTGTAGCCACTAACACACACCGTCGGCACCCCCTACCAGGTTGAGGTGCTGTGGGGTGCCT
This sequence comes from Ichthyophis bannanicus, assembly GCA_033557465.1. Taxonomy (NCBI): domain Eukaryota; kingdom Metazoa; phylum Chordata; class Amphibia; order Gymnophiona; family Ichthyophiidae; genus Ichthyophis; species Ichthyophis bannanicus. The sequence goes on from CM066035.1 coordinate 500,336,003, forward strand.
ACCCCATCTTGTGATCATCTGGAGTGGAGGAGTGGCCTAGTGGTTGGGGCAAGGTACTTCGGGCCGGAAGGTCGGGGGTTCAAATCCCACTAGAGGACAGCAACCTTGGGCCGGAAGGACTGGGGTTTCTAGTCCCACAGGTGCTCCTTGTGGTCTTGGGCAAGCCACTTAACCCTCCATAGCCCATGTTCCCTGTAAAATAGTTCTCTGTGTGCTGTGCTTTCCTGTCTAATCAATGTGTTTATACCTCAAAAAATGTCCTGTCATGATTTGACAATTTCCAATCTGTAATCAAACCGCTGCTGATCGCTGGAAGTAGCAGTATACAAATGTATACTAAATAAATCTGTAGACTGCTGATATGCATGTGCTGTACATCATGGGTATGGGTGGGTTGCCCCTATCCTGGTAGCCACAGCAGACTGTTTGTGTGGTGACGTGCAGTCCTTCTGTAGCCAGCTAGGGGTTTGTTAGCAGCTGTAGCCCACTGGTTACTTCACTGCTTGTGGAGCCAGAGGTCATGGGTTCTAGCCCACAGCGGGATTATTTGATAGGGCTGTCCAAGGCATTGTCTATTTTTAATGTGCATTAGTGCTACCAGCAAAAACACCCTCAGAGTACTGTAACCTTAAGGTGCCTCATAAGGCGCCTTATAGGGTGCCTTATAAGGCGCCCTATAAAGCGCCTTATAAGGTGTCCTATAGGGGACATTGTAGGGTGCCTTGACGGACAGTGCACTTTATAGTGTGCCCTCTGGAGTGCCTTAAAGGGTGCCTTATGCGGCACCTTAGGTTACGCTACTGTGAGGGTGTGTTTGCTGGCAGCACTAATTAAAATAATACTATAATGCCTCAAAAAGCACTACTTAAACATAAAGGGAGATGCCTCAGCCAGCCTTGTTCATTAGGCACACTGGGGGATCAAACTCATGTTCCCAGTACCATCAGTCAGTGTATTGACCATTGTGCTACACCTCTGTTTCTGTGCTTAGATGTCAGCGCGCCTACTTAAGATTACCGCGCGTTAACGTGCTTAGCGGCTTCTCGCCCAATAATGTGCTCAGCGCACATTATCGCATGAAAATCCCGTTTTGCTATGTTAAGACCGACACACCCATTCCTTTTATGGCAGCCTGCACACTATCGCCGGGCGCACGTTAAGACTGCTTAGTAAACATACCCCTAAGAGATGACCGGTAAGTTTGTCACGCTTCAAGGCATGGGGAGTGCGTGGGCTCACTATCCTCCCGGGGGGGGAGGAGAGCAGACCTACGAAATTGTTAGTCGCTGGTCAGGTAAACTGGGTGGGCGATAATTTTGCTGTTAATGTTATTTCTTAGAAGAAAAAAAAAAGATTATGGTGTTAGTTTTGCTACTTAATTGTTGCTCCGGTGAGTCTGCTTTGCCAATAGGTTACTGGTGAGAGGAGGTGGATCCGGAGTGGATATACGGGTGACATCACAAGAGTGTGGTGTTTTCTCAGTTTCCAAAGCTGCTGGAGGAGGAGCATAAACCAGAGGTTCGGGGCTAGACTAGAGTTTCTAAAGGAACAGCAATTAGCAGGTAAGTCTAATTTAACCTTTTGTTTCCTGCAAAACTTTAATCCTATGTGACTCAATGCCTTCTCTAACAGAGTGCAACCCCTCCACCAATTTGATCTACTCTATCATTGTGATATAGTTTGTACCCAGGTATCACAGTGTCCCATTGATTGTCCTCCTTCCAACAGGTCTCTGAGATACCAATCATATCTAACCTCTCATTGCCCAGAATTTTGCCCAATTCCTAACAAATCTGAAACCACCTTCTTTTCACCATCATCTCATCCAAGCATTGAGACTCCGGTACTCTGCCTGCCTTTTCAGTCTTGCACGTGGAATGGGAAACATTTCGGAGAATGCTATCCTGGAAGTCCTGGATTTCAGTTTCCTACCTAAAAGCTTAAATTTGGCCTCCGGAACCCCCCTCCCACATCTTCCTATGTGGTACCAACATGTACCAAGGCAGAAGAATCTTCCCAGCACTATCTAAAACCTTGTCTAGGTGGCACATGTGGTCCGCTATCTTTGCACCAGACAGGCATGTTACCAGGCGATCCTCACGTCCACCAGCCACCCAGCTATCTACATGCCTAATGATCAAATCACCAACTATAACAGCCGTTAACCCTTCTCTCATGGGCACATGGCCTTGGAGAAACCTCCTTGGTGCAAGAGGGTTTTACATCTCCTGGTGGACAGATCCTAGCTACAGGATCACATCCTGCCTCACCAAAGTGATGCTGTCCTTTCACGTGACCTCTCTCCTCCATGGCAACTGAGAGGCTGCCAGACTGGAGGTGGGACTTCAGTACTAAGTCCCTGTAGGTCTCATCTATGTACCTCTCTGACTTCCTTATGTCCTCCAAGCCTGCTACTCTAGCCTCCAAAGATCACACTCATTCTCTGAGAGCAAAGAGCTCCTTGCACCTAGTGCACATGTATGACCCCTCAACAACTGGGAGAAAATCATACATGTGACACTCAATGCAAAAGACTGCATAACCTCCATCTTTCTTCTGGACTGCTGTCTGCATCTTAGTTTTAAGGTTTTGTTTAGCTATTTAAATTTGTTTGAAGTTATTAGGGATACTTGAACTGACACAGCTATACCAAAAACGTTTAAGGGACTTTATTCAACTCAACATTAATTAATTTCAGGGCCTTAATTAATCTATTCCTGGTGAGGATAAGCAGCTGCAACTGAAAAGTGAATTTGAATACCCCTCCCTCTTTAATAGGTCTAAGAGCCTATAAAGCGTAAAGGCTGTCTTGCTACATAGGTCCCAGACCTGTGCTTCTTAGGTAATTGCTTAACAATTTCCTGGGTGATTCGCACATCCCTTGCTTTGATGGAGGGAGCCTTTCAAATTGTCCCTTTGATCTTTCACTTGGCTTTAGCGCCTATTTGAAACAATTTCACAGGTCACTTGCTCCCTATCTGGAAGGCCTCTTTGTAAGGATCTCTAGAAACAATTTATTCAAATTTCTCCTTTTATACTAAGTTATACTCGGATTTGATTTAAATTAAAAAATGTATCTGCTGATACTAGGCCCTGACTGAGTTAACAAATACACTGGATTCTAAATTACAGAAATTAATCAGTTTTTAATCCAAAGATTTCCCTTTTCTACAATATTTAGAGAATTTCCCAAAAGTAAATACAAATGCAGAATTCTCTCCAGCAGTAGCAGTCCCTTTGGGTAGTACTTCAAGACTCACATTAGAATCACATTACTTTGAATAATTAAGCTAGATATCTAGGCCCACAAAGGAAGGAAATCAGGACACAAAACAAAAGGAACAAATACATAAACAGTCATTTTATAGCCAGTACCAAGAATTATGCTCAAGAAAAGGTAATGCATTTATAACCACAAATCTTTTAAAAATATAGAATTCAAACCAATTAGAAATTCAATTGCCATTACGTACTATTTCTTTTTGTTGTACTGTCTTCAGCACAAAACAGCATAATAATAAAGGATCAATTCATCTCTTGCTCAAAGTAAATGTATTTACATTTTGAATCTACCTCAATCAGTGATACTAATTTAGTCAATCAGTCTTGGTGTTTGTGATATTAGGAGGCAATACCTTTACCCTGCCTATTCCACTAGCAACAAGACACCTGCTTCACACTTCCAATTGATAACATTGGTTCTGCAGGGGTCATTCCATAAAAAACTGAAACACACAACATGAGAATTTAAGATCCAATAGATTTCTTGCAGGTGACTTAAAATAGACTGGGACATTGCTATTTTAATCTCTTATGCTTTCATGGATATGATGTGTATCAGGATTTTCAGTTAATCTACTAACAAAACAAAACATAACACAACACACATTTGTTACCATGGTTTAATTACTTAATTTACTTGTTAGAATGAAAATGTATCGCCCGTTATTTGTTACTTGTAAAAGCTAAATCCCTAATCTAACATCTTTTCTTTAAATATTATACACATCACTAAGCTGCTTGAACAATAAGAAACAAAATAATAAGAGCTATCAATATTATTAATCAGAAATCATGAAATCAAAATAAACCAGCAAATCTTCATGATGATCCCTCAGACTGAATCCACTGTATACCTTCCTTTTTAATTTTCTTTTCTTTGTATCTTTTTTAAAATTCCTTTTAATCAAACAAACTTGCTTTGACCTTGATAAACATTTCAGTTTTAACGCATATCTGCATCTCCTTTAAACACATTCATAATTTTTCTTAGTCTTTGTTACATCATGTGAATTCATGCAACTTATCAGATATCTAAACACCATGGAAAATCTTCACATTCATTCACATCAGTTACCAATGCTAATTAAAATATGTGCTCCAGAGGTTCTTATTCTGCAGAAATAAGAAGCTCCAGGAGGTACTATTTCTCATCATTAGCATTTTCACACATAGAATGCAATCAACAGACAAATTCTCTTTTAACCTTGTGGATTAAACTTATTTACATGTACATACACAAATAAAGAAATAGTTAATTGTTTTGGGTTCTCCTCCCCCTCTATCACAATTGTCAAATTCAGGATCCCTGTAAAATAATCTGTAACATAATCTAATAAATCACAATCATGCGGATTTATTTCTCAATAACACTGTTGCCAATTGGAATCAAAGTTGTATTTTTTATATATACAGGAATTAGCAACATTCATCCTTTAACTGAGACAATGGTGTGTGAAAAAAATTGAAAAGAAAAACATAAGTTGTTTGTATTATAAGAGAAAGTGTATAATGATTCATTTGTTTGCTTTTCTGACATGTTTTAAAATGATAATGTTTTCTGGTTGTAAAAGATTTAAGCAGCCTGGCTTTAACTAAAGGAAATAGTAATGCTTTACTACTACTAGTCACTGAATGCCATCGTGTTTCAGAGTTTTGCAATATCACCTTGTTTACACTCGTACAATAAGATGGACTACCTCTCTTAAATGCTAAAACCCGTGATTTAGACTGAGTCTGTCTGGACTTCATACTCACAAACCTCCAATCTCTCTGTCTTGCCTTGAATGAAGAAAAAAGGAGATCCCTGGCACGGCACCAACTGAAAGAATCGCTTTGCCTATGCTACACCTGACCAGGTAGCAAATTTCATCCTCTGCTCTTTGGCTCCAATTCTCTAAATTCAAGTGAAAATTCAAATACAAATAGAGTGAGGAATGAAATAAAAACAAAATACACATAAACAGAGACTTATCAATAACAGTCTCCAGGAACAAGCAGGAATGAGTCTTCACATATGGGTACGTCGGTACCGACGGAGCCTGCACGGGAATGCTCCCCAGCATCCAATCAGAAAGCTTTTGGGAGCATCCCTCGCGCCTGCGCGCTGACTTCCCGCCCTTTCCACTTCTTCTCCTCAGTTTTCGTTTTTCCGCGGAGCCGGCAGGACGTCCTCCTGTCACCGCAGAAACTTTTTTCATTAAATACTTTATTTCTTGTTTTCTTGTGGTCGCAGCTGTTTTTTCCGCCGACACCAGTACCGCCGGTGATTTTTTCTTTCTTTTTTCTTAAACTCAGAGAGATTTTTCCCTCTGTTTCTGTCTTAACTTTTTGGGCCTACAAGGCCTCTCCATCATGGAGCCTTCTTCTCCTAAGAAGTGCCTTCACTGTGGAAACACAGTTTTCTTTTTAGACTCCAATCTCTGGTGTCTATCCTGTTTGGGTCCTGACCCTTTTTCCCCTGAATTATCAGGCTGCAATGCTGAGAGAAGACCTTCCCTCTTTCGAGTTTCCCTCAATACCGTTTTTCCCTCCTGCAGTGAGGGCACCGGGTTTTTCTTCTCTACAGGATCAGGTAACCCACAAACAGTCTGTTAAGACTTGCCAATCCTTGAGTGGTAGGTCTCATGCCACGCATGATGACGGCTCCGGCCTTGCCCTCAAGACCCCATTGGCATTAAAACCCCGGCGTGAGTCTTCGGGCTCCAAAGCATTTCAGGGGTTTCAGGTTGTTCCTGGGGCTCACTCCTCACAGAACATACCTGAGCCGTGCTCGGGGGTGGTATCCGCTTCGAGCGGTACCGATACCCCGGCACTGGCACCGGTGTCGAGTGTCCCACTCTTCACCATGGATCGTCATCTGGCGTCCTCGGTACCTTCGGGACCGATCGATACGTTCCAGATTGACTTTCCTGTTTCTAAGCCATGTTCGGTGGTGGTACCCGCTTCGAGCGGTACCAATATCCCGGCATCGGCACCGGTGTCGAGTGTTCCTCTCTTCACCAGGGATCGTCATCTGGCGTCCTCGGTACCTTCGGGACCGATCGATACGACCCAGAGTGACTTCCCTGTATCAGCATCGCCGGTACCACCACCGACGTCGGTGCACTCTAGACATGCATCGATAGACTCGCTCCCTTCGATGCCGAGTCTGGAATCGATATCTAGTCTAGATGACTGGGTACAGACGCGCCTTGGAACCGACCCTTGTCGTTTCCGGATACGCAGTACCGAGGATACTCACCAAGACTCTCTGGTTACCTCGGTACCGCTTGAGCAGCCTCCGATGACGGCCTCGATGCCATTACCGGTATCGATGTCGATTCCTACAGCTACATCGGTGCCATCGATCCTTTCCATGCCTAGTTTGGAATCAATACCTGGCATAGACGACGCAGTACTAACTGCCTCAAATCGTGACTGCCCGTATCATTTTCCATCTAGTAAAGTTCTTTTTCTGTACTAGACCATTACATCCTCTGGTGCTCAGGCTGCATCTTCAACCTTAGCCTTCCCAGGGATGGTTCCCATTGGAGATCCTTCTTTTCCGAAGTTTCTCCTTGACATGGCAACCTTTCTTGCTATTCCTATCCCTGGCTGTAATCTTAACCAAGGCTCTCCTGCAGAAAAGGGAAATATAATGCTTCCTTTACATCATTCTTTGCAGGATCTTCTTCTGAGAATATGGGAATCACCTTTAAGGGTTCCCTCACCTTCTACAGCAACTAATGTTCTGTATCAGGTGCCCCCCTCTCCAGGGTTTCAAAAGAATCAACTTCCCCATCATTCCATTGTAGTGGAATCAGCAATGAGGAAGGTAAAAAGCAAGAAGAAGCATTCTTCTTATCCGCCAGGTCGTGGTTCTAGAGCACTTGATGCCTTTGGACGTCACACCTTCCAAACATCTATGCTGGCATCAAGAATTATTTCTTATATATTTTATATGAGTCTAACACTCCAGGAGGTCACAAAGAAATTATCTCTTTTGACTCCTTTTTTGTCAGAGCCTAAGGCTGCTGACTATTCCTTGCTTCTTAATCATAGCCGGAATATCTCTTGGTTTCTTTCTCGTGCTTCTCTAGACTCTTTTGAGTCTGTTAGCAGATCCTCTGCTATTGCCAATGGAGCACGTCGTAGAGCCTGACTCTAAGCTTCTGACTTGAGCAGATGGGCACAACATACACTGGGTAATTCTCCTTGTACTGGAGAAAATCTCTTCAATAAGGAGGCTTTACGTCAGGTTGCTCATTGCTCCACTGACTTCCCTGGTCCTGGAAACCATTCTAAGCCGCCTTCTTCCTCAGGAGGTAGGAAATGTCCTACCAAGCCTTCTTTCCCTAAGAAAAGAAGGTTTCACTCTTCTCCTGCCCATCATCCAGAGGTGCCCAAGCAAGGGACACCTCGTCCTAATCTGAAGTTTCCAAATTCTAGCCAGTCTCAACATACCCAGCAACCATAGGTTTCTGAAGGTTACAATCTACAGTTAACCTCTTCTTAACAGAAGTTTTTTCACTGTTTTTTCTCAAAGCTCTACACTTGGGTTTTCCTTTTTCAGTATGCTAAGCTGTCAGGATATCCTTGTCCATGGGTTACAGAATTCTCCTCTTCTTACTACCAAGAAGGGAGGTTACAACTATCTCATGATAGTTTCTGTCCCAACATGAACATTTTTTCCTTCAGCTGACTCGCCATATAGGTAAGTCACCCTCCCCCTCTCATCCAGGGTTTCCCTGGACTGAGTGGTACCATACTGAAAAGCTTCTCTAGCTTTCATTCCAGTGTAGACTTTTTGTTTCCTTGAATACATTCTCAAGATAACTCATCAGGCAGGGACAGGAATATCTCCTCTCCCTTTGTCTGTTTTCTCTTTGTTTTGCACAGTAAGATTCTCTCTGCTGTCTTTTTCAGCTGCTGTGCATGCAGGAGTTCCAGTGATTGAACTACTGGTACTTTTCCACAAGTTCCAGTCTATCTTCCACAATTTTTGTCTAGCCTCAGTAGTGATTCCAAGCTAGTCCTCATCTATCTTGGATAATCCTACTCACTTAGGCTTCTCACCTTATCTTCTTTCTAGCCATCTCCTTTTCCTAGGATGGGGCAAGACACCCGACTTCAGTCAGTTTCATCTCATAATTCTCCTGCACAATGCTCTCTGCAATCTTCAGAGAAGCTTTCTACTATGGGCCCTTGCTACAGAGCATTGATCTTTGTCTCTGAGGGCTATTCTATTTAGTAGAAAAAAGCTTATAAATCATTCTCATGACTGTGAGGGTTCTCCACACCCTCTTGTCTCCTGTTATAATTCAGAATATAAGCTTTTTCTGCGTGAATATCCAAGGCTATTAGTAACGCATGATACCCCTATGTCCCTCCAGTGGGTCCTCCTGGTATCTCCTCTATGCGTATCTACCCATCTACCATGTCAGAGTTCTAAAGGACTCTCGACTTGCTCTTTACAGACTGATATTATCCTCTGTTTTTCACGCAACCATCCTGGTTATTTTACTGGATTGCATTCCTGCATCCTCTTAGCCCACAGAAATAGATTCTCTATATATCTCTCAAGTGGGTTTCACCCTCTTGTTATTGGATGAATCTTTCCCCTCACATTCCCCATGTGAATGTTCTTATGGGGCTTAGTGTATCTTCAGACTTATTATCATGTATGTAAATATCTCCATATATGCCTCTACATGCATATGTCTGTAAGCTATGTGTGCATAATTTATATGTTGATACATATTCTGCATATCTAGATATACATTTATATATAGGTATATATATCTCCCTATATATATATATATGTATCTGTTGGGAGACTTTTATAGATCGATATGTATTACATACTATCTCCTCACTGTCTATGCTATAGCAATTGTACCGTTCTCAGAGGTTACAGACAGTGGGCTCCCTTTTTCATACTGTTCCTTAGTATGTGGGGACTGTTATGCTCACAACCACTACTGTGGTGATAACAGCTCCGCTTTGCTCTAGGTCTCCCTATCCTTGAAGATTCAAGCTTCAATATCTTTCCTATCTCTCATCAGCTAGGAAAGATAGTGTACATCTTCATTGTTTTTGAGTACGCATTGTTCTGCTTGGGAATATGGGGTTTTTCCATAACCCTTCTTCCCTCCAAGACTGGGTTAGTTGTCCAAATCGGTCAGTCTTCTTCTTTTAGTCCTCAATGTTATGACTCTGTACCTAAAAGAGTTTTCAGCTTTTTCTCATAAAGCTTTCCATTGAAGACCTGCTGTTCTAATCCTACCCCAGTTGACACCTGGATCACCTGCTAATTCCAGGTCTGGACCTTCACCCTCACTGCTGTGAGGTCACCTTGAGGATTCCGCTACTGCATATCCAGTAGACTCCATCACGCTTTCTACTTCCTACAATCCAGTAGGTAAGCTCCATATTATAACTGTTCATTAACTAATTTTAATGGTACTTATCATACATGCCATGGACTCCTCTCCTGTAGTCCTTGGGTTTGCTGTTTTCCTTACAGCTCTTCTATTCTCAACTCCTACCCTCCATTCCCTCATGGGATGACGGAGATTCCTGTGTGGGAAATGCACTCCTGATCCAGGAACATGCATTTTATGGGATCTCCCCCTGGCATCTCTAGCTAGGGAGTCCCCATATGTGAAGACTCATTCCTGCTTGTTCCTGGAGATAGCACAGTTACTTACCTGTAACAGGTGATCTCTGGGAACAGCAGGAATAAGTCTTCACAACCCACCCACCTCCCCTAGGAGTTGTATCTATCTATCTATCTTCCTTTCCTCTTTCTCTCCTTTGTCTCAGCTATGAAACTCAACTGAGGAGAAGTGGAAAGGGCGGGAAGTCAGCGCGCAGGCGCGAGGGATGCTCCCAAAAGCTTTCTGATTGGATGCTGGGGAGCATTCCCGTGCAGGCTCCGTCGGTACCGACGTACCCATATGTGAAGACCTATTCCTGCTGTTCCCAGAGATCACCTGTTACAGGTAAGTAACTGTGCTATACTACTTAAGGACTTAAGAGAGAGACTCGGGCCCTGCTAACTTCAGCAGTGTCCTGTACTCCCTCAACTTAGCTAGGCTAGAGTACTTCTTTTATTAGAAAAAAACTGTTATTTGGTACAAATTTAGCTCTACGTCAAGCTTTGTTTAGCTACATGTTATAGGTCAAACTAGACACTATGAGGTGTGATCTAAAAGTATCGAGACTTGTACAATAACACAAGAAGTATAACACTGAAGTAGTCCCCTTCTGATAAAACACACTTCTTCCAGCATTCCTGCCACTGCTGGAAACAATTTTGAAATTCCTCTTTCATTAAGCTGTGAAGCTGCTGTGTCGAATTTTGCTTAATGGTCTCCAAGTTGTCGAATGTCCTTCCTTTCAGTGGTAATTTCAGTTTTGGAAACAAGAAAAAGTCACGGAGTGTGAGGTCAGGTGAGTACAGAGGCTGATGGACTTGCTCGATTTGATGTTTGGCAAGAACTGCTGGACAAGATGTGCGTGAGCTGGGGCGTTATCGTGATGAAGTAACCATTCACCATTTCTGTGCAACTCTGGCCTCTTATGATGAACTGCATTTCTCAAACGAGTCAGAACTTGGACGTAGTATTCCTTATTGATGGTTTTGCCGTTTGGAGCATACTCATGATGAGCAATACCCTGGTAATCAAAGAAAACTGTGAGCATGACCTTGACATTGCTCCTCACCGGATGGGCTTTATTGGGTCTGGGAGAGTTTGGAGTCTTCCATTGAGAAGACTGAGCCTTAGGGGCTTGTTTACAAAGCCGCGGTAGCGGTTTGCGATCGTAATCGGAGCCGCGGCCCCATTGATTTCAATGGGGCCGCGGCTGCGATCGCGATCGCGAACCACTACCGCGGCTTTGTAAACAAGCCCCTTAGTTTCGGGTCATAATCATAAACCCATGATTCGTCACTAGTAATCTTTTTGATGAAATCTGAGTCATTTTCAACGCATTCCAACAACTTCCTTGCATTCCAATAACTTCCTTTTAGTCAGAGAACAGGAGTTTTAGCACAAATTTGCAGAAACATGTCTCATCCCCAAATTGACAGTAAGAATGGACTGTACTGACACAAAACTGATGTCCATGTCCTCAGCAAGCTCCTTGATAGTCTATCGACGATTTGAGCATATTGGGGCATGCACTGCTTCAACTTTGTATTCATTCCTGCTCGTGAATGGCCTTCCAGAACATTCGTCACTGCCAACACTTTGGCAACCCTCTTGGAAATGTTTGTACAAGTCGAGCACAATTCATGCGTTCATCGCCATACACTTGCTGTAACTTGTCGTAAGTCTCTTTGCACGAATCTCCAAGTTTCTGGCAGAATTTAATGCAAATTTGCTGTTCAATTTTTTCACTCATTGTAAATCTGCCAAGGAGAGGAGGAGTAGCCTAGTGGTTAGAGCAACTGCCTAATACCCAGAAGATCAAGGGTTCAATTCCCACTGGCACTCCTTGTGACTTTGGGCAAGTCACTTTACCCTCCATTGCCTCAGAAGAAAAGGCTGGCAATCTACTTCCAGTGATACATTGCCAAGAAAACCCAGACGTAGCTGTGTCACTATGAGTCAACACTGACTTGATGGCACTAAAAAAAACAAAAAAAAATCTGCCAAACTGCTTTTACACAATATCAAACATCACATGATTAAAAAAAAGTACAGTTGTGCTGCAGCCACACTAGACTCTGCGCACGCAGAGCACATAACTAGGTCACTGCATGTTTAATAGCATTGAGGTGCGACATATTGTTATATAGCTACACAACAAGTCTCGATACTTTTATGATCACACCTTGTACATGTTACAGGTCACAGCACAGACATTTCTCAGCTCAAGCATTCTGTCCCTTTTGTCACAAAAAATCTACTAAATAAGGCATTGATTTCTATAGACATTTCTCTGCTAAGCTGCTACGGATCAATCTCAGGTTGTCAGTAAAATTACAAGCAATTCTCCATATTAACCCTTTCAGAGGATCCTAGTACCTCACTTCAAGTCCCTTTCTGCATTTTGGTCTGTTGTATTCTCTGTGATTGGGCCAACGGGCTTATACCCTTGAGAAGCCTACCATCTGAAGCTGATCCTGTACATAGTTATGGTTCTTGTTCTGTTGAGCCTTGTTATCTTCCCTGAGGTATGCAATCATTGATTCTTGACCATATGCTTGGGTACGAATACTGGAGTAGTAGTAGTAGTGTTCCCCTAGGAGTACTGGAGGTTAATGGCATAGTGATATCATAAGAAGCCTCTGGAATGTTTCTCTGACTCCACATCTGCTGGTAGGGGAAAATAGCCCACTTATCTGGACTGGTCTAGCAGGACTCAAGGGAAGGACATCATCTGGTAAATAAAATTTCACTTTATAACCCATTTTTTCTAAACATTTAGATTCAAGTGGGTAACACAAGTATATATAAACATCAGCCATATTAACTATTACAATTCCATTTATGTAGGTTTGCACCACAAGGCTTTAATCTCCCTTCTGTCAATTCCTTTTGTATGCTTAAATCTGGAGCTGCTGCTTTCTTGAGAGGAGCACTTGGACAATGGAATTCTCTTTCATTAGCTTTAAAAACTATTGGAGATTTCTTTTTTCCAACCCAAAGGAAGTTAGAAGAAATTATATAAAAGAGGTCAAGACTGTCCACCTCTCTGTCGGGGGCAAAAGAACTCTCTGAAAATGTAATGTAATGGGATAAAACTTGGCATGTGAAAAAAACTGGAAAAAAGACACACTAAGTTTGAAAATGAGCCAAATTGTATTAACGATTCCAGAGATATAAGCCCTTTAAACAACTTGCCAAGTGTATTTTTATGGGAGGAGGAGTATCAGCTTCTGTAGCATGCAAACTTACATATGCTGAAACATAGCAGTTGGGTAATTGTTCCTTTCAAACCCCATCTCCCTGTTCTCTACTCTCCCAATTCCCCAAAATTGACCCCATCACTAAAAAATGCCCCCTCCCCTTTGTCCTACCACCCTATACACTGTTCCTTGCAACTGCCCTATCAACCTGCCAAATACTACCACCACAAAAAAAAAACCCCACGCCTGCCTCACCACTCTGCAAACTGTCTCACCCCCAAGAACTATACCCTCACAACTGCCCCACCACACCGCAAATTGCCTCACTGTTTTGCTAAAATAAAGGCTAGCACACCTTGTAATAAAGACAAGGAGTTTATTTATAAAATAAAGCAAGGATAAAATAAAGCAAGGATATCTTGAAATTCACTTATTTAACTTATTTACTTATACTTATTTAGAAAGGCAAGTAATTCACTTATTTACCTATGATTAGTTAGAAAAGATAACTAGAAAGCAAGTAATTACAGGAGAATAATACATCACCGATAGAGTTCTGAACTTCATCTCCTGCCACATTTCAACTAAATTTTATTTATTTATTTAGACAGTTTTGTATACCACCTTATCCTTCAATCAAAGTGGTCACAACACAATTGGGGGATACATTTTTAACACATGCACTAATACGTAAAGGGAACATGGGCAATGGAGGGTTAAGTTGCATCTCCAGGAACAAGCAGGAATGAGTCTTCACATAGTAACATAGTAACATAGTAGTTGACGGCAGATAAAGACCAGCATGGTCCATCCAGTCTGCCCAGCAAGATGGCAAGAGTAGGTGCACCTGTCGCTCTGCGCAGGCCACCCCTCCCCATATCCTTGTTCAGGGGTAAACCCACCACTCCATGTAGGACACCCCTATTTGTTGAGACGTTATATGGTTCAGAAGTTAGATGGTACCGTTTATTTTGTTTTTTTCCTATTTCTGTAAAGGGATCCTCTGTGTTTGTCCCATGCCTTTTTGAATTCCGTCACCGTGTTCGCCCCTACCACTTCCATCGGGAGGGTATTCCAAGCATCCACCACCCTTTCAGTGAAAAAATATTTCCTGACATTGCCTTTCAATTTACCCCCTTGCAGTTTCATGTTATGCCCTCTAGTTTTACAGGTTCCCCGTCTTTGGAAGAGGTTTGTTTGTTCATCATTTCTCTTTAAGTATTTAAAGGTCTGAATCATATCTCCCCTGTCCCTCCTTTCCTCCAAAGTATACATATTTAGGTCTTCAAGTCTCTTCTCATAAGGCTTCTGATGCAGGCTCCAAATCATTTTGGTCGCCTTCCTCCGAACAGTCTCCAGTCTTTTTACATCCTTTGCAAGATATGGTCTCCAAAACTGAACACAGTATTCCAAGTGAGGCCTCACCAGTGACCTATACAGTGGCATAAGTACCTCTTCTTTTCTGCTGGTAATCCCTCTTTGTATGCAGCCCAACATCTTCCTGGCTTTTGCCACTGCCTTGTCGCACTGTTTTGCCACCTTGAGATCAGCAGAGATAATCACACCAAGGTCTTTTTCCTGAACTGTGCATACCAACCTTTCTCCCCCTATCGCGTACATTTCTCTTGGATTTCTGCTACCCAAGTGCATGACACTGCACTTTTTTGCATTAAATCGTAGTTGCCAAGCTTTAGACCAGTCTTCCAGCTTTTGTAGATCTTTCTTCATGTTAACCACTCCCTCGGGGGAGTCCATTCTGTTGCAAATTTTTGTGTCGTCTGCAAAAAGACAGACTTTTCCATTCAGTCCTTCAGCAATATCACTCACAAATACATTGAACAGTGCCGGGCCCAGGACCGAACCCTGGGGCACCCCGCTAATCACCTTCCTCTCATCCGAGTGAGCTCCATGTACAATCACCTTCTGTTGTCTGTCAGTCAACCAATTTCTAATCCAGTTTACCATCTTGGGACCCATCCCCAAGCTACTGAGTTTGTTGACAAGCCTCCTATGAGGAACAGTATCAAAGGCTTTGCTGAAATCCCGTTAGATGACATCCATTGCATGCCCCTGATCTAGTTCCCTGGTCACGCAGTCAAAGAACTCGATCAGATTTGTTTGGCAAGATCGTCCTTCAGTAAAACCATGTTGCTTCGGGTCTTGCAAGCTGTTGGTTTTCAGAAAGTTCACTATTTGCTCTTTCAGGAGTGCCTCCATTACTTTTCCCGCCACCGAGGTAAGGCTCACGGGCCTGTAGTTTGACACTTCTTCCCTGTCACCACTTTTGTGTAGAGGTACGACATCAGCCATTCTCCAGTCCTGAGGAACCTCTCCTGTTTCCAAGGATCTGTTGAAGACATCCTTTAACGGTCCTGCAAGAACCTCTCTGAGCTCTTTCAGTATCCTGGGATGTATCCCATCCGGTCCCATGGCCTTGTCCACTTTCAGTTTAGCAAGTTGTTCTAACACCTCTTCTTCTGTGAATGGTGTGGTATCTACTTCATTCCCATTTTTATATTTGGGAGTCACAGCTGGTCCATCCCCAGGATCTTCTTTAGTAAACACAGAGCAGAAGTAATTGTTTAGCAATTTTGCTTTTCCAGTGTCACTTTCCACGAGTCCTTTCCCAGCACTTCTGAGTCCTGCAATTCCAACTCTGATCTTTTTCCTTTCCCGAATATACCTGAAGAAATTTTTGTTGCCACCCTTAACATCTTTAGCCATCTTTTCCTCTGCCTTTGATTTTGCTATCCTTATTAGTCTTTTAGACTCTTTGAGTTGGATCCTGTATTCATTTCTGTGTTCTTCTGTCTGCAGGCTTTTGAATTTTGCAAAAGTTGTGTTTTTTGCCTTTATATGAGCAGCCACCTCTTTGGAAAACCAAATAGGTTTCCTTCTCCTCTTGCTTTTATTTACTTTTCTTACATATTTATCTGTTGCTCCTTTTATTTCCTCCTTTAGTTTAGCCCATTCCAATTCCACTTCCTTTATCTCTTCCCACCCCGTCATCTCCTCCTTTACGTACTCTGCCATTTTATTGAAGTCAGTGTATTTGAAGTTTAGGACTCTGAGCTTGCTATGATTGGCCTGTACCATGGCTTTTATTTCAAACCACACCGTGTGATGGTCGCTGTTGCTCACAGGGGCACTCACACAGACATTTGACACACTATCACCGTTGGTGAGCACTACATCCAGCGTTGATCTTTCCCTGGTTGGTTCCATCACCATTTGTCTAAATAATGCATCTTGGAGAGCATCCACAATTTTTTTGCTTCTTTCCAGATGTGCAGAAGGAGTAATCCAATCCACATCAGGTAGATTAAAGTCACCCAATATGATTGCTTCCCCCTTTGATGCTATCTTGGCAATATCTATAATCAATTCATTGTCTTTCTCTTCAATTTGAGTCGGAGGTCTATAGACTACAGCAATATGGATGACAGTGCCATCTCCTCTCTCCAGCGCAATCCAGAGCGCTTCTTCTTTTCCCCATGTCCCCTGCATTTCAGTAGCTTTAATATTGCTTTTGACATACAAGGCTACTCCTCCTCCTCTTCCATTTTCTCGGTCCCTTCTGAATAGATTATAGCCAGCTATGGCTATATCCCAATCATGTGATTCATTAAACCATGTTTCTGTAATGGCCACAATGTCCAAGTCCGTTTCCACCATTAGGGCTTCCAGGTCTGGAATTTTGTTGGCTAAGCTTCGAGCATTTGTGCTCATTGCTTTCCAGCACTTTCCTGGCTTGTGTGTATTTTGCATTGATTTTGTTCTGCCCACTTCCTCCCACATGTTTTTGATGTGTGGTTTAAAAGTGTGGCTGTTTCTGATGTTGTTCTGCTTTTGTTGGGGGTGGCATGCAGATGTTGACCTTCCACATCCGTCACCCCCTTTTCCTAGTTTAAATGCATGTCCACATACTGCCTGAATTTTTCACTTAGGATTCTTTTCCCTGCGGAAGAGAGATGTAGTCCATCAGCACAGTATAGTCTCTTGTTGGTCCATCTGTTGTCCCAGTTGCCAATAAATCCGAATCCTTCTTTTCTGCACCAGGTCTGGAGCCATGTATTAAAGCTGTTAATGTGATGCAGTCTTTTTGTCCCCTTACCAAGAACAGGTAGAACCTCTGATAATGCAACAGTGTTAACAACGTGCTTGAGTTTCTCCCCCAGAGATTGGAAGTCCTTTTGGGCTGTAGAGGCACTGTTCCTAGCCAGGTGGTTTGTGCCTAGGTGGATAATAACATCAAGTTTGGAATGTTCACTTTTTGCACTAAGTAATTCAACAACTTGGTTTGTATTCCTGCTGGCTGAAGAGCCTGGTAGGCACATGACTATCTTCTCTCCTTTGAACTGTGTTCCCAAGTTGGTGCCTCTGATGATGGAATCTCCAAGTAGTAGTAGTTTTCTGTTTGGTGAGGTTTTCTTCATATTTAGTGCTTTAGCAGGGGATTGGGCATTGTCTGACTCATTTGAAGGCCTTTCAGTTTCTTTGAATTGGGCATCCTCATTAGCCAAGGCAGAGAAGGCATTGTGCAGGGATATCTCTTGATGTATAGGATGTCTTTGTGTTACAGGTCGCAATCTACCAGAACCCACTGTGATCCATTTGTTCCTGGGGCGTTTGATTCTTTGTGGGAGCGGTGGTGGAGTTTGTTCAGTTTGTATCCTAGAAGAGGTGCGCTTCAATGCAGCCAGTTCCTCCCTCAGTAGAGATACTTCTATATGCATGGCAGCTAGGTCTTTCCTTAGTAGAGTCAGTTCTTCATGCATGGCAGCTGACTTTAGACATATAGGACAAGCTCTTAGTCTCCAAATGATTTGTCTTTGAATGAAAGTACCGCAGTTATTGCACTGAATACACGACATGTTTATGCAGTCCCAGAAGAGGAAGAAGAAGAAGAAAAGATGAATACGATGTGGCTTTTAACCCAAGTTTGGAATGATAGATGGCACGTCTGTGACCACTATATAGGCAATGTAGCCCCTGGGGTGGGTGGGGCGAGGGGTAGGGTGGGCGGGAACCTAAGTGTCACTGGCTAGTAGGCTGTTCCTGAACTATTGGCACACACAATGGAGTAGGTAAGGGAACCCACCACTGAGGACAATTAGAAAGAAAGACAAATATGTGGAGACAGACTCACAGTTATTTGGAGACAAAGACTCCACATATGGGTACGTCGGTACCGACGGAGCCTGCGCGGGAACGCTCCCCACCGTCCAATCAGAAAGCTTTTGGGAGCATCCCTCAGCGCCTGCGTGCTGCCTTCCCGCCTTTCCAACTGTCTCTCCTCAGTTTTCGTTTTTCCGCGGAGCCGGCAGGACGTCCTCCTGTCACCGCAGAAACTTTTTTCTTTAATTTTTTAAATTCTTGTTTTCTTGTGGTCGCGGCTGTTTTCCCGCCACCACCGGTAACACCGGTGGGGTTTTTTCTTTTCTTTTTCTCAAACTGAGGGACAGTTTCCCTCAGTTTTTGTCTTAAAATTTTTGGGCCTATAAGGCCTCTCCATCATGGAGCCTTCTTCTCCTGCCTTCACTGTGGAAATACAGTTTTCTTTTTAGACTCCAATAACTGGTGTCTAACCTGTTTGGGCCCTGACCCTTTTTCCCCTGAACCGTCAGGCTACAATGCTGTGAGAAGAGATTCTCTATTTCGGGTTTCCCTCGATACCGTTTTCCCTCCCTGTGTCAGGGCACCGGCCATTTCTTCTCTACAGGATCAGGTAACCCACAAACAGTCTGTTAAGACTAGCCAATCCTTGAGTGGTATGTCTCATGCTAAGCATGCTGACGGCCCCGGCCTTGCCCTCAAGAACCCATTGGCATTAAAACCCCGGCGGGAGTCTTCGGGCTCCAAAGCATTTCAGGGGTTTCAGGTTGTTCCTGGGGCTCACCCCTCACAGAACATACCTGAGCCATGCTCGGGGGTGGCATCTGCTTCGAGCGGTACCGATAACCCGGCATCGGCACTGGTGTTGAGCGATTCACTCCTCACCAGGGATCGTCATCTGGTGTACTCGGTGCCTTCGGGACCGATCGATACCCAGATTGACTTTCCAGTATCGGCACCGTCGATACGACCCCTGTCGCCGGTACCATCTCGATATGCATCGATCGATTCGCTTCCTTCGATGCCAAGTCTAGAATCGATATCTAGCCTGGAAGACTGGGTACCGACGCGTCTCGGAACCGACACGCACAAATTCCGGATGTGTGGTACCGAGGATAGTCACCGAGACTTTCGAGTTTCCTCGGTACCGTTTGGGCAGCCTCCGCTGACTGCTTCGGCGATTCCGGCACAGCTACCGGTATCGGTATCAATGTCGGTACCGGCAGTATCATCGGGACCAGCTCCTTCCATGCTTTTTTCACCTGGATCGCTCCTTTCTATACCTAGTTTGGAGTCGATACCTGGCATGGATGATGCACTACTGACTGTCTCAACTCATAACTGCCAGTTCCAGTGTCCATCCATTACAAATCCTGTTCTGCACCGGACAGGTACATCTTCCGGTGCCCAGGCTTCCTTTTCAGGTTTAACCTGTCCAGGGATGGTTCCCATCGGAGATCCTTCTTTTCAGAAATTTCTCCTTGACATGGCAACCTTCCTTAATATTCCTATCCCTGGCTATGAGTCAGGACTTTTCTGCAGAAAAGGAAAATATAATGCTTCCTTTACATCACTCTTTGCAGAATCTTCTTCTGAGGGTATGGGAAAAACCTTTAAGGGATTCTTCACCTCCTACAGCAACTGATCTTCTGTATCAGGTGCCCCCCTCTCCAGGATTTCAAAAGCCTCAACTTCCCCATCATTCCATTGTAGTGGAATCAGCAATGAGGAAGGTAAAAAGTAAGAAAAAACATTCTTCTTTCCCGCCAGGGCATGCATCTAGAACACTGGATGCCTTTGGACGTCAAACCTTCCAAACATCTATGCTGGCAACAAGGATTCTCTCATATATTTTCTATATGAGTCTATCCCTTCAGGAGATCACAAAGAAATTATCTCTTTTGACTCCTTTTCTATCAGAGCCCAGGGCTGCAGACTATTCCTTACTTCTTAGTCATAGCCAAAATATCTCTTGGTTTCTTTCTCATGCTTCCCTAGACTCTTTTGAGTCTGTTAGCAGAACTTCTGCTATAGCCATAGGAGCACGTCGTAAAGCCTGGCTCCAAGCCTCAGACTTGAGTAGATGGGCACAACAAAGACTGAGTAATACTCCTTGTACTGGAGAAAATCTCTTCAATAAGGAGTCCTTACGTCAGGTTGCTCATTGCTCCACTGACTTTCCTGTTTCTGAGGGCCATCCTAAGCCCTCTCCTTCCTCAGCAGGTAGGAAATGCCCTACCAAACCTTCTTTCCCTAAAAGAAAGAGGTTTTCCTCTTCTGCCCATCATTCGGATGTTCCCAAGCAGGGGAAGTCTCGCCCTGGTCTGAATAATCCAAACTCTAGCCAGGCTGAATAAACACAGTAACCATAGGTTTCTGATTAATCTTTTTATAACTACAGTTAATTTCTTTTCATCAGAAGTTTTTCACTGTTTTTCCATTCAAAACTCTGCTCAGGGATTCCTATTCTCAGGAAATCCATTTACTTTTCACTATGCTGAACTGTCAGGCTATTCATGTCTATAAGTTACAGAGTTTTTCACCTCTTCCTGACTAGAAGAGAGGTTTAGCAACTATCACATTATAGTTTCTCTGTACCAGCATGAATTTTTTCCTTCCAGGGACTTACCATGTGGTAAGTCCTCCTTCAGCTTCTATCTCTACCCTCTTCGCCAGGGTTTCCCCTGTAAGAGTGGTACCATACCATTGAAAGACTTTTCTTGTCTTTCTTTTCACTGTAGAGTTTCTTCTCCTGAGTAAACTCGCTTCTTTATCTAGGCAGCTCTGCAGACAGAGACAACTTGCTTTCTTTGTTCAGTCTGTTCTCTCTGTTTGACACAGACCGAACCTCTCTGTTGTCCTATTCAGTAGCTGCCCATGCAGGAGTCCAGTGCTTGACTACTGGTACTTTTCCACAGGTCCCAGTCTTGTCTTCCACCACTCCTGTCTGGCCTTAGTAGTGATTCCAAGAAAGTTTTCTACATCTTTCTTGCATAATCTTTTCACTACAGGCTTCTTATACTATCTTCTACCCTTGCCATCTCCAATCTCTGGATTTGGCAACGTAGAGGATGTGGCTGTCATTTTTCTCTATCAGCCAGTTCTACATCCCAGTTCTCCTGCATAATGCTCTCTGCAATCCTACTGAGAAGCTTTCCACTATGGGCCCTTGCTAGAGAGCATAGAGTTTCTCTAATGGCTATCCATCATGGTTGAAAAATGCTTCCTGTCATCCCCATGACTGTGAGGGTTTTCATACCCTGCTATCTTCTTTTTAAAAAAAAAAAAAAAAAAAAGAGGGAAAAGGACATAAGCCTTCTCCACGTGAAAGTCTCAGAGTTATCCCATTCCTTAGGGAATATACTCTTTTTTCTTGCAGCTTGTCCTCATGGTATCCTAACACTTCAAGGACAGCACATATTAATCTGAAAAACGCCTGATACCTCCTTTGTCCCTCACGTAGGTCAACCTGCTATCTCATTCTATGCGTTTCTGTCCTTTTACCATGCTGGAGTTCCACAGGACTCCGGACTTGCCGTTTATAGACTGATATTATCCTCTGTTTTTTCACGTAACCATCCTGGTAATTCACTGGATAGCATTCCTTTACCATCATCTCTGGGGGAATAGATTCTCTATATATCTTCTCAAGTAGGTTTCACCTCCTTGTTCTTAGATGAATCTTTTCCCTTCACATCTCCATGTGAATGTCCTGATATGCATAGCTCTGTCTGCTTATTGCAGGCATCTATCTTTAGACCTATATATTCAGGTATATATATCTATATCTATATATACCTATATACATCTCTGTAGATGTATCTGTCTGTCAGCTAAGTGTGCATATGCTATGCCCTTTAGATCTTATTATAGATATCTATCTATCTATATACCCGTCTATATATATATATATATACACATATCTCTACATATATGTGTGTATCTGGCCAGACACTTATTATAGGTAGATATGTATTTCCATACTTATCTCCTGACTGTCTATGCTCATAAAGGTTTTTACCTTCCTGTATGTTCTGACAGTGGGCTTGCACAGCCTCATACTGTTCCACAGTATGTTTCGAATATTTTGCACACAACCACTGCTGTGGAACTGACAGCCCTACCGTATCCTAGGTTTACGTATCCCTGAAGCTCCATGCCCCAATGTCTTCCTACCTCTCACCAGTTAGGAAAGACATGGTGGATCTTCAGTGGATTTCAAATTCAATTCCTCAAACATCTGTCCTTTCTGGGAGTATGGGGTTCTTCTCATACCCTTTCCTCCCTCAAGGACTAGGTCTGTTTGTCCAGATCGGTCAGTCTTCCTCTTTTGCTCCTACCTCTGAATACTTCTGTAGCCAAAAGAGTTTTCAGCTTTCCATTAAGCTTCCCACTGAAGACCTGCCGTGTTTGTGTTACCCCAATTGAATCCTGGGGTCACCCCTCACTTCCAGATGTTGACCTCCACCTTCACTCCAGTGAGGTTACCTTGAACATTATTCTACTGGATCCCCAGTAGACTCCATCAGCCTCTCTACTTCCTGCAATCCAGTAGGTGAGCGTCATATGGTGATTGTTCATTTCAATATTATGGTGATTGTTCATTTCAATATATCTTTTGATAATGATCATACATACATGGACTCCTTGAGGGTAGTCCTTTCTTAGGTTAGCTGGTTTTTCTGCAGCTCCTCTCTATGCAACTCCTGCCCTCCATCCTCAGGATGCCTGGCCATATGAGATGTAGCATGTTTTCAATCTTCAACATGTTATGGCTCCAGGCATCTTAGCTTGGGAGTCCCCATATGTGAAGACTCATTCCTGCTTGTTCCTGGAGATAGCACAGTTACTTACCTGTAACAGGTGATCTCTGGGAACAGCAGGAATAAGTCTTCACAACCCGCCCACCTCCCCTGGGAGTTGTATTTTTATATCTATCTTTCCTTTCCTCTTTCTCTCTCTTTGTCTCAGCTATGAAACTCAACTGAGGAGAGACAGTTGGAAAGGCGGGAAGGCAGCACGCAGGCGCTGAGGGATGCTCCCAAAAGCTTTCTGATTGGACGCTGGGGAGCGTTCCCGCGCAGGCTCCGTCGGTACCGACGTACCCATATGTGAAGACTTATTCCTGCTGTTCCCAGAGATCACCTGTTACAGGTAAGTAACTGTGCTTTGCCCAAGACCACAAGGAGCACCTGTGGGACTAGAAACCCCAGTCCTTCCGGCCCAAGGTTCAAGGTTGCTGTCCTCTAGTGGGATTTGAACGCCTGACCTTCCGTAAATGGATCCCTGATTCAGCCAGGTAAGAGAGACTTCTCAATCGGGAGATTTTCCAGGCAACGCATCCGCTCCATGGATGAGATCCCTTCGTTCCTCTGCTCTGGCTGAAAAAAGGCACCCATTTATCCTGTTGCAAAGGCAACTAGTTCCATCAGGTGACATACACATAGTATAGGGGCAGTTATCCATTAAACACAATCAAGTTGCTGACCAGACGTCTGAGAATGCTTAAAGGATACCCCCCCCCCATGGTTTTAGAAGCTCAAAACTCTACAATTACAATTGAAGAATTCTTCTTATTCTCCTTAATTGGTCTAAATTTGCTAGGTGAATTGTTCTCTTGTTCTCCTTAATTGGTCTCCATTTGCTAGGTGAAGAATTCTTCTTATCGTGTCTTCCACTAATCTCTCTGTAGCTCTGCAAGCAGTTTCCCACCAAACTGCAAAACTGAGGTCGAATTAACCCCTAACTCACTGCTGATGCATAATCAGTAGTCAATTTTAATTCATTTGTTCTACATTCGGTCCTTTGACTATTGATTATGCATATAAGATATTGGCAACATAGTGGGGAATTTAGGTGGATGAAACATAGTCATGAAACTGGGTATGTATTGAATCAATAAACAGATACAGATAATAATTCCCCCAATGATCTGTCTGAGGCTACCCATACTGGGCAGCCATCCAAATACCGAATCCCACCAATTAACATTAATATCTTGTTTGATATCTTTGGCTAGACTTTGCAAAGCTTGAATATGAGACTGAATGGAAGTAGCATGGTCAGTTAAATTAAAGCAACACATGCCTTCAAAATGTTCACATCCATAATTGTGTTTTAAAAGTAAATAATCTATTGCTACTTGATTTTGCAAGACTGCCTTCCTAGCGCTTAACAATACATAAGACAAAAACAAAAATCATTCACAAAAGCCCCCAATCAGTCTAATAGTCCTCTTCCTATTTCTAGATAATTTGGTCCTGCTTCTCGGCAGTTCTTCAGGACTTCGTAGTGTGCTTCACCTTTCTCTGAAGTTTAAGTTTGGTTTTTCTCAAAAGTTGAACCTCTCATTCTCATAGGCGGATATCTTGGCCCTTTTTCAATGTGACGCATGGATCCAGGTAGGGACTCCTTCACACATTACTGCAGTGTGTTGTTAGGAATGCTTGGGGTGGTCTTTTCCATCTGGATTCTGGTCAATTCCTTCTGCTGGAATCTCTGGATTGCAGTTGGTGACATGGCTCCAGGCCTCATTCAGAAGAGCAGCACCAATATTAAATGAAAAGACTAAATATTCTAAACTTAATTTCATCCATATTTACTAAGATCATATCCTATAAATATTGCTTTATAAACTTTCAATGGTCTACCAGTAACTATCTCATATGGTGTCAACCTTGTCTCGGAGTTTAACTCCTTGTCTCTCTATCACTGGAGATTCATTTGCTGGTAGAAAATATTCCATTATGCCCTTGACTGATCTTTACATGTTTACAGATCAGACAAGTTGCACAACGTGTTCTGCAATATTGGCAAGTTTAAAATTATACCAATTTTGTGAGAATTTATCATTAAATCATCCCCCTTTGCCCTTGCATGCCTGGCCAGGACATACAGAGGCAAAATGAGGCAAAAAAGCATCTGGAAGTACCACATGGCCAGTGTGGGTTTTCCAAAGCTCATCAGGGTGCAAGGTGCACCTAGCCTGTCTCCAGGTGTCTATTTCCAATTGTTGAGTATGTGTTGGGACTTAGATGACTTCCTGAATTGAAGATTCTGGAGACTGCATAGTTGAATAAAGTGTTCATCATTTTTTTGTTTACATATTCATTAGGCAGATACATCATTTCACATCATTAAATTGCCTTCATCAGTTTACTGTCCATCAGAGTTAAATTACCTTCATCAGTTTATTGTCCATCAGAGTCCTTCCTTTTAATATCCCACTTCATCCTTCACACTTTTTTTCACAACACTTTTTCATCACTTGCATCATTCCGTCAAATACATACATAGGTCCTTTTCATGTTTTTAATACCATACTAATGTATCCTTTTTTGGCAAGGCTGCTAAGAACATCAAACAATTGTTAAAAACTTAGTATTGTTGTAAACAAATGGTAGGTAGAAAATATAAATTTAGATTCTTCTCAATAAGCATAACAGTATGAGTAAACAGTATCCCTTTCCCACTAACTTAATTGGTCCAGTACTAAGTTCATTACTAAGTGGACATGTGCTCTTTCTAAATACAATATAAAACTATTATTCTGCAACATTTTATAACATCAATCCCAATAGGAAGAAGTATGGCTTCTAACATGACAGCCACATATCTCTCAAGTATGACTAGAGTCTATCGTATACACTGTTCCCAGTGAGAGTGCTGTAGGAAACTCAAAACATTTGAGGACTGATCTTATAACTACAGTGTCCACAAGGATTTGTGTAAGCTACTCATTAATTATGGTGTCAAAAGAGATCCTTTTGAGGTGAGAGGCCTAAGAAATCCTTTTGAGGTGAGAGGCCTAAGAAGGTACAAGGCATTTGCATTTGTGGTTGGGCCTCATGGCGATACTTCCTCGGGTTTTTCTTGGCCTACTCTCCCCTGCCTATTCATGTCTCTGCCGAGGCATAAATATAAAAGGTTCATGTTCTTCAGGCCTTGTGGGTCCTCGAGGAGTCTTAGAGCAGTCAGAATTCCGGTAGCCCAGATCATCACACTCAAAGCAGGAAGTTTATTGCCTTTTCCTAGGCTGTGGCCTCACCTTCTGGCCCAGATCATCACGCTCGAAGCAGCACGTTTATTGCCTTTAACCTAGGCTGTGGCCTTACCTTCTGCCTCTCTCTCTCTCTCTCTGATTCTTTTTCCCAAACCTCTCCTGGATCGTTGCTGACAAGCAAGATTTTGTTTTGTCCGATCAACTCAAGTTAATGTTATTGTTTTATTTGTGAATAACTTTACAAATATCCTCATTTTTTCTGGGAACTCTGTTCCATCTTTCCACTAAATGTACTCTATATGCTTGGGAATAAAGCAATTTCAGATCAGCCTCTGTCCAAAATTCCAGCAAACTTAAGGGCAATGCAAGTTCAAAAGAAACAGTAATATTTACTCATCTTGTAATTGCTGAGTGTGTACTGGACCTCTACATAATATACTGCTACAACAAGTGTATTTGGTAACATAAGTGCAAGTGTATAAACTAAAGAAAATGAATATCTCACAGTGCTACAACATATATCTGTTTTCTCGGGAACTGTACTCCTGAAACTGAGATAAAAAAGCTTTCAAAACAAAATACACTTTTTCTCTGGACACCAACACGTAAAATTCAAATACAGAAAAACAGGTGAATTTATCCTAAAACCCAATATTGTAACAAATAAAACTGTAAAGATCAGTGTAGTTAACGCCTATGTTGTTACTGTCCTGTTCATCAGTCATCAGCAGTGAGTTTAACAATGCAAAGTAATTATCTTAAATCTTACAGTTCAGGAAACAGGCATTCAAATGACATGAAACTGATACTTTTTCATGAAAAGGTTGGTGGATATCTGGAATACAAATACTCTCCTTTTTACAGTATATTTTTAACCAAAATGCTAGTACTTTGTCACATTTGAATTAAAATCTTATACATAATACCTGAGACTGGTATCAAACTGATATGAAAACAGTGACATTATTTTAAAGTAAATTACTCAGGGTTACAGCCATCCTCGATACAATAACAGCAGCTACGGGTACCAGTCTGTCAACAATGAGCCGCCTGATTGAAGACCGAACACAATTTAGGATAGCTATCCAGAGGGTCGCCATGAGTCGACTCTGACTTGACGGCACTTAACAACAACAGCCATCCTTAATGTTATCTTAAATACAGACAGCAAATTAAACAGTAGGTCTCTCTTCTGTCCTTCAAGGCAACTGCAGATTACTATTAAATTCCTAAATAAACCTATTGTTACAGCTCTTTGTGTTTCTGTAATATATGAACAATGATTATGCTCTCTATGAGGTGCTTGCCACAATATATAAAATCCCCTTTTAACTTTTAAGTTTGCTTGATAGCATATGCAGTCAAAGACAAAGAACAGACACATAACATATACCAGAGATAAAACTCAAGCAAAATTACCTTCTATTAACTCAGGATTTAATCATTTTCAAGTTGCAATCGCGTAACTACTGGCTCAGGATGCCCTATTGTCCTGACAGCACTCTCAACCCCTACTTTGAAGGTCAAAGGAAAATAGAAGCAGTTTCCTTAATTTTCTATCTTTTTGTTTGTTTCGTTCAGCTTTAGTAAAAAGCTCTAGTCAGTTCAGCTCCAAGGGCCATGAAACCTACTTGAGCAGCCAGCAATGAAAGAAAAACAGTATTTACTGTAGACTAAAACATACATTGCAGAGGTTCTAATTTAAACACAAGACAAATCAAAGCTTACAAGTGCTCTATACCTAGGCATCTATTAGTCTTTAAGTATAACAGCCTATCTGATCAGAATAATGAGTTTTTCTTGAGAAATTTCACCCTGCATACTGTAGACCCTCCCCCCTGGGTAGTTCTGAAAAGCAACATGCCTTAACAACAACTTGGGAAAATCAGGGACCTTGAAAAAAAACAAGTAATCGTCTTCGCTTCTTCATAATCTTATAAGGATTTTCCCCAACAATTAATACTAGCTCTACAGGATAGAGTCATTTTGTTTAAAGCACTGAACTAAACATCTTTGCATCCCATAATTACATATTTTCCTAAACAGTTTTTTTTTGTTTATAGAGCTCTTTGTCTCAGCTGTAGAATCCAGCTGCAGTCATTCCCCTTATCAATTTGATCTTGAA
Source organism: Ichthyophis bannanicus (assembly GCA_033557465.1). Taxonomy (NCBI): domain Eukaryota; kingdom Metazoa; phylum Chordata; class Amphibia; order Gymnophiona; family Ichthyophiidae; genus Ichthyophis; species Ichthyophis bannanicus. Next base: position 500,364,365 of record CM066035.1, read on the forward strand.
TTTAATTCCATCCTTTTCTCCCTGTTGTCCCTTTTCGACAGTTATTTTTTGCAAGCATGTAAGGACATTCACAGGCTCAGCATCTTTTAAAGCAGAATCCCAATTCTCACTTAGTCCTGACCAGCAAGACCACTCTCTAGCTAACATTTCATAAGGTGCCTGATCCCAGCCGGGAATATCTACAATATTCACATCTTTACCTCCTTTACAGTATTTACACTGTTTCCTCTTCTTTTCAATATTGTCCAAGCCTTGTTCGTACCCCACTCCTGGTACCAAATGTTTTGCTAAAATAAAGGCTAGCACACCTTGTAATAAAGACAAGGAGTTTATTTATAAAATAAAGCAAGAATAACTTGAAATTCACTTATTTAACTTATTTACGTATACTTATTTAGAAAGGCAAGTACTGTAATTCACTTATTTACCTATGATTAGTTAGAAAAGATAACTAGAAAGCAAGTAATTACAGGAGAATAATACATCACCGATAGAGTTCTGAACTTCATCTCATGCCACACTTCGGCTAAATGGATCCCTTATTCAGCCAGGTAAGAGAGACTTCTCAATCGGTTGATTTTCCAGGCAACGCGTCCGCTCCATGGATGAGATCCCTTCGTTCCTCTGCTCTGGCTGAAAAAAGGCACCCATTTATCCTGTTGCAAAGGCAACCAGTTCCATCAGGTGACATACACATAGTATAGGGTCAGTTATCCATTAAACACAATCAAGATGCTGACCAGATGTCTGAGAATGCTCAAGGGATACAACCCCCCCCCCCCATGGTTTTAGAAGCTCAAAACTCTACAATTACAATTTAAGAATTTTTCTTCTTCTCCTTAATTGGTCTACATTTGCTAGGTGACTTGTTCTCTTGTTCTCCTTAATTGATCTCCATCTGCTAGGTGAAGAATTCTTCTTATCGTGTCTTCCAGTATCTCTCTGTAGCTATGCAAGCAGTTTCCCACCAAACTGCAAAACCGAGGTTGAATTAACCCCTAACTCACTGCTGATGCATAATCAATAGTCAATTTAATTCATTTGTACTACACTCACCCCAATAAACCACCTCCAATAACTGCCCCATTATCTTGCAAACTACCTGTCCCCAAAAAATGCCCTCTCACAACTGCCCTACCACCCTACAAACTGCCGAATCCCCAAAAATTATCTTTCAACTGCTCTATACCATAATACTACCTTTACTACTGTCCCAGCCTCAATATTTACCATGCAATTGCCCCACCAACCTGCACACTGACCCACGCCTACAAAAACTCCCTCACAACTGCCTTATCACCCTTTAAACAACCCCACCCCTAGAAAATACCCCTAAACTTCTCCACTACCTCACAAAATGTCCCACTGTCAAAAACCGCCCCTGCAACTGCCCTACCATCTCACCAAATGCCCCTGCATATGTCCCACTACCCCTTAAACTGCCTCCACTCCTAAAAACTACCGTCCCACAATTGCTCAACCTCAAAAACTGTTCTCCCACAACTTCCCCACCACCCTACAAACTCCTTCACAACCAGAAATATCTCTCCTCCGCAAATTCCCCACTTTCAAAAGATCCTCTCATGCAAATGCCTCACCTCTCAAAAATCCCCACTGTATTTCTCCCACAATCCTGCAATACTGCCTCCACCCTCAAAACTACCTCCCCACAATTGTCACCAACCCACAAAAGTACATCCTCCATAAATGCCCCATCACACTTGGCTACTCCACCAAAGATGCAAAACATACAGCACAGATAGAACATGCAACAAAGATAGGAAGACACAAATACATGAACACCATACACATACACAAGGATTATAAATAATTGCCTAGCTGTGATGTACTGAATTTAAATTATTCACATGTATATTTCATTTTCTTTGGTGTTCTACCGTGAAAGCTACTGACTGTATTGTACTGCTTTCCCATTGCTTTCTATCTGTACTGTCTGCTGGTATCTATTGTCATAGCCAGGGCTAGATTAAGGAATTGACAAACTAGGAACATACCTAGGCTCCAATGTTTAGGGGGGTGCTTTAAGATGTGTTCAGCACTTGGGCGATTAGGTTTGTGATAAGGAAGCTTATCATAGTTCAGGAAGGAGCTATAATAGAGGTGAATTGGCTCTGAACAAGCAACCTGTCTTTGTTGGTAGAAATAATAAAACAGAATGTTTTCATAAAAGACTACCAGTCCCAGAATGCACCAGGTTTCCAACAGCCACTAGAAGAGCTGAAGTGGGGAAATGTGTGTTCAATCAGGAGAGCTATGAGGTAATCCCCAAGCACTCATCTCCAAGGGCAGGGCTTGATTCAGCACAGCTGAGCTGTGCTAGGGTGGAGTGTCCCTCTAAACAGGTTAAAAGTAAAGCCTATTCTACACAGAATCAGCAGAAGCAGGAGCAGAGGCAGCAGCAGCAGTTGCAGACAGAGTTGGAGTTGATGAGGAACCCAGAGTCCAAGGACAGAGAGAGCAAAAAGCAGCGTGGAAGAAAGAAGAGACAAGCATCTTGGAGGTCTAAAGGAGTCCATAGCAGTACGTGTGCTGGGAGTCATTCCAGAGGCAAGCATACTCCATTGGATTGGAGGAAACCAGATGAGTGGGGTTACAGAGCCAGGAATCCCCGGACGGCACCTGTGAGGGAGACGGCTGCATTTGAAAGGGGCCCTAAGACCAGTGCAAGAAGGTATGTGAAGAGAGACCCAGTGTCCAGGGATCTTGATTGGAAGGCTGGACATAAAAACTGGACTACATACTGGCCAGGATATCTGGAGAGGAACTCTAACAGCAATGGAAGCTCAGGTATGAACACTGATCTATGCCCTAGCTCTTCACTTGGAAGACAGCAGGGAAACCAGTATTGTCCTGAGAGTGCTCCATTAAGAAATTCCCCTGAGCCAGTCCATGATATTGATTCTATGATAGTTGAAGAGGAAGGAGATATTATAAATGAACAGTGTGACTACATGGATTGCTCTCTGTCTAGGCTGCTGTGTTAATATACTTTCACAAATGCAACAACCATCAAAAAGAAATATATCTTGTTCTTTTATCTACCCAGAAAAGTGTACAAGAAAGCTTTTGGGTAGGATTTGAGCCACGTATAGAAAGTAAACCAGCCAAGAGGTTTGCAGCTGGTTAATTGTTAGCAATTAAGCCTTGCATAATTGCACGTGGCTCTAAAAGGACACTTCTAGGTGTGTGTGAAAATACAAGAAGTTATCCTTGAAAAAGAACAGTTTTTGATTCCTTTTTTTTGGGTTTTGTTTTGTTTTTGGAGCACTGCTAAAATGTATTAGCAGGAGCCCATTGAAAGACCTTTCTGTTCCCATCAAGGTCTTTATTGCTTGATTTGATTGCTTAAGAAGTTCAGTTGTTGTTCCTGATTTGTTTTTCCTAAATATAATACTGAAAGCAAGTATCCTTTTGCGCTACCAAGTAAATCTGTGTGGGAGAAATAACCCCATAAATAAAATATATTTTCTTTGCTTAACACTCGAGCAAGCACAACTCATTTATTTGTGAACGGCTGATTCTGGTATGAATGGACTACATTCCCCACAATCCTTTGCAAGTCATACTAATATTTGCCTTTGCCAAGACTGTGGACATTCTCACCCAGCGCCCCCGTTTACAGGTTTCACAATTGTCTGGCTTTCTTTATGATACTGTTGATTTTTATATTAATGTCTGGAAGCTAGATGGAAAGCTAACATATCTGCACACTTTTCAGGTCTTAAAAGCTCTATCTGCAGTTCTCTAATCTTCCCCTCTACCTGCCTTTTCTAATGTAACTAGCAGCAGAGACACATGCCCTCTCTCTCTCTCTAGATAGATAAATAGATATAGATAGATAGATCTAGATATCTATATCTATATATATGGTCAAGCCAAAGAGAAGGCTGTGGGGGTGAAGCAATGGAATGCTGCTCTAGTCATAGAAAGGGAGAAGGTGAGCTGGGAGATGTTCCTGTGCTGTACATGTTTAGTTTATGCACTGTGATGGGAGATGGGAGAGAAATGAAACCATTCCCCCCCCCCCCCCAAAAAAAAAAATTACAGCTTTTCTCTAGAAAAAGCCATTCCAGCAGCTGCAGCATATTAACAGTGATTGGCAGTAACATGGATGAAAGATGGATAGAAAGTGTCAACTTGTAAAACAGTACACAGTCTACATAAACAAGGGGCAGAGAGAGACCATGGAATAGTTAGCATTCTTTAATTGAAAATACCCAACTCGGCCACGCTTCACTTATACAAAGCCTTCATCAGGGGTTTAAAAAATAAAAATATAAACACATTTAAATACCCATAAAATCAATAATAAAACACACAAGCCATTCACAAACAAAATAAGTATGACCATATGCTGTCGGTGCTGGTGGTGCGCCATCCCAGCCAATCCAGGGGGCAGGTAGGCGGCTGCCTGAGGTGTGGGTTCTGGGGTAGGGGTGCCTACATAGATGTCCACGCTTCCCCCGGCACCGCCTGCCAATGTTATGTGCCCCTTGGGATACCTGCTGGGTAATGTGTCCTGGATGGGACACTGTGGGCCACAGACTCATGGGCATGTCTGACCCTGGTCAGTTGCTGTCTTGCTGGTTTCCATTTTCTGCATTCCTATGTGCCACCTCGGCAACCGCCTAGTTCCCCCTGTGCCCCAGTAGCCTCCACTGCATGTCCCGCCTGCAGCCCCCATGCGCACCATCACCATAGTGGCCTTTCATACCTGGGCACTATGCTGTTGCTGCAAATGGAGCACTACCATCACCTTTCTTGGGCTCCCTGCCTATGCTGTACATTGCTGACACTTAAATAGTTTCTCTCTCTTGCAAATGTGTGCTAACGCCAGGTTTTCAGTTGTGTTAGGATTCAGCCCTTAATTTCTTTGCATTAGTGTGAAAGGGGCCTCTCCCCGCCCACTCCCTGCCCATTGACCCCTTCTCTCTGCCCTTTCTCCACCCTTTTCTGGACTTACCGCGGCCGGGAACGTTAAGGCACGTTATCTAACGTTAAGGTGCCGTAACGTTACATAACGCGCCTTAATGTAGCCGCTGCTACGTTACCGCAGTTTAGTAAACATACCCCTTAGTATCTTAGTCTGGTGACATATGGTCTACCAGAAGTCAATAATTATGCATTATAATACTTTACCTGGTCATACAAGTATACAGAGGCACTATTACCAGCATCCACTGTTTAAATATCACTTACATCATTCAACAGGTAGAATGCAATTGCTGTGAGCTGATCAACACCATTCCAGCAAAGCAGTTTAAGTAACCATCTGTGTAATCCATCCTGGCTAGAGCCATGCCACCTATAAATTCCTTTCAATACGTAAACTGAAAAATATGAAAATACAAATGTGGCTGGACAGTGCTGGTTTTATATCTGACTAGAAGGCATACCATTTTACCTCTAAAACCAGTAAGCTATATCAGAGTCACCAGTGTTCACTATTTGTTATGACAGTTATATTCAAACCTGCTGTAAGCTGGCCTCAAGCTAAAGATATACCTTATAATGCCAAACATCACTCGTTAAACAAATCAATAAGCCAAAAAGAATATCCAAATGTACCATCACTGGAAGTGTTTCTTTATTCACTAAATGCTATATCTGAAGTGGCATAACATGATTGCCCTGATCCAGCTCCCATCGAACTTTTAAACAGTTTAAAAATAAAACTATGCTTTTACCAGAATAATAATAAAAAATAAAATTGGACTGTAAAAACAATAAAACCAGTAGGATAACCAAAATTAAAGAATAAAGATAAAATTTGTATACTATCATAAATGACATAATATGTTAAATATAAATGTGAAAATAAAGAAATATAAAAGAAAAAAACTTTTTGGAAATGAAATAATTTTTCTTCATATTATTCCACCTAACTGTGAAATCAAGCTATCTCTCCCTCAAAGAAAGATCTGATAGTCTACCTCTAGGTTAAGACCAAAAGGGGCCATAGTATTTAAATCGTAAATATAACGTCGTTCTAATCGTAGTAACAGGTTTGTTACCATCCCTCCAATTAGATGTTAAAGCTTTGATTACAAAGCATTTCCATTCTTCAAAGGTATGACCTAGGACAACACAGTGCTCTAATAATGCACAGAGACAGATACAAGCACATATGCAGTGACATACAAACACATACATGTACATATAAACATAGACATACCAACCCACAAAGATACATATACACACACAAAAAACGAAAACAGAGATACACATACGTTGGAAAGAATTTCATGAGACATGCTCTGCATGCTTTCCACACATGTTTCACCATAAATTGAAGACATTGTTTTCTAGAATTTGTGAAGGCTCATTCTGTCCCAGATGTCCAAGCCCTCTTTATGCCCGGTCTGAACCAGACGTACAGAGGGTGTCGTGATTCTGATCACTCCTAAGGCCAGGGTTGGGCTGCGGGGAATGTCCTCGGCCTCCCCTGCCTCATCCGCACCCTGGGCCCCCCGATCCATGTTGTCCAGGAAAGGTATTCCACCTCGGGGGTGAAATAACGTCCCAGTACACGTCACCGGGATGTTATTTCACCCCCGAGGTGGAGTACCTTCCCAGTACACGTCACCGGCTCCGGACATACAGGTCCGACATTAGAATCGGTACTGTACGTCCAGGGCCGGCGACCGCCCACCACCTGCCCTATCTCTGCCCCCGATATGCCCCTTCCCCACCCCTGTCTAACTTCCCCATATAACCGGTGGGGGGGGAGGGACATCTATCCCTGCTATTCGTGGGACAGATTAACCCCAAAAGGGTTTTATGAATGCTTTTTATAAAATTACTCAAGGGTTACATGATCACCAGCAATCACAAAAATAGCATACTTTGCAAGACCCACATATATGTGTGTTTGTGGGCATAGTTTGGGTGAAGCATGGACGGCATCACAAAGGGATCCTTTTACTAAAAAGGGCATTTTGGTGTTGAACCAAACATGCAAATCCATGGGCATTAGGGCAGCACCACAGCGTTAACTGTCAGGAGCATGGAAAACATGTTTTGATAGTTACCACAATGCACGCAGCCCTGCCACTGCACGATAGTAACGCAGGTGCACTCAATGCTATCTGTAGAGGTGGTGGAAAGTGCACCCGCACAACTTGCCTGCCATGCAGGTGGTGTGGGTGCGCTGACTGCACAGTGCTCACCCTGCTCAGTCTGCCCCTATACCTTCCACTTGCAGCCCTAACGTGCCATGGACATTGCCAAAATCTGGTGGCAATAACTGTCATGGCCCTTGCTAGCTTTCAAGTGTGTGTCCAATGCACACCTTTAATGCATGCCAGACCCGCTGTAAAAATGCCCCAAAGTATGCATGTGGGTTATAAAATACACACCTACACGCATATTTCAATCATGTACATTTACAACAACCCCAAGTTGTTGTAACTGTACATAGCTACGTTCTGGCTGTCATTTCAGCATGTTTTTGAGGCTATTTTATAAAGTCCCAAAGAAGACAACCTATTTTTATCATCCATGAGTCTTCTGTTGTAAAGCTAATCATGTTCTATAAGATACTAGCTGGATGTTTACTTTATAATATTTACAGTGGAATTTATTTGTTTCCTGTAGATCCCGATTCTGCTGGGTCATCTCGGGATGCTATTCCAACAAGACATTTAGAGCAGGATCCTGGTACAAAAGGGAAAAGCTCTACAAGAAGTCCATTTGTAAATGTCCCTGCAGGTACATATGAATCATCTTCCTTAAGATACGTGTTTTGTAGCTACAAAAAAAGAGCATCCAGGGCAAAAAGTCTAGAAAAGCACTGGGAATGTTCAAGTTTCTGCATGAAGGGCGACAGCAATGGCCACATGGGGATATGCATTGGCATTCCGACATGAAAACATGTGCCGTTGTTCCCCCTTCAGTTTTCTCTAAATGAAAAAAACTGTATAGAGGATAGCACTTTACTTCCTTCTCTTTGTGCTGTGACTGCAGAGCAAGAGCTTTTCTGATGCCTATTCATGCCCTGGAGCATGAATAGACATGGACGCTCCTGCTGAGGAATGCTGATGTGATCACTATTTTTAAAATCGGCTGCGTACATCCATCCTGCCCAAAATACCCCAGACGTCTCTGCCGTGGTCCCCTTCAAGGCTTTGACATCCCCATACTTCTGGAGACATCTCTGTAATTTGGATATATATGTGTTCCCATTTGAAGAAGTCCAAAGCATAAATAGCGCTTTTAAAATAACCCTCATAATATTACAAAGCAAAACATTTTTTTTTTACCATCCCCATGGTTGATGCTTTGCAGCTTGTATTTTTATTATGCAGTTTCCAAATTCCAAGCTATGTCATCTGATTTGGTGCTTGTAAGGGTTTGAATTTGAGTTACATTTTATTTTGTTTTAAGTTTTAAATGAAATTTTCAAAACTGTTTTGCAGAACAATAGGGGAATCTTAATAAAACTAGAACATTTTAATTGTGGACTACAATAGCAGTGTAAAGAGTTTGTTATATGATGTATTATTGAGACAATAAGGTAATATGTTAAATGGTAAAGATTTTTTCCAAAAGCATATAATGCAATGGAAAGTTTCTCATAGTGCTGGCTTATTTCAATAAAATTAGTTCCGTTTATTAATTTGATATGCTACAGTTCCTAATGACCCTCACAGTGGTTTATAGAAAAAATACCCCAATTCTTATGAAAATATCTGTGCAAAAACATGGATTTTTTTTTAAATATATATCTCCCTGAGGTATGCTTAATTAATTCTGACATGAATTTTGCTATTGCTGAATTTATAATGATATGATTTACATGATTTTTCAGCTCATTTGTAATTTAGCATAAATTTTGTAAATTGTTTTCCAAATATTAAATTGTGCACATTAAGAGGGTAATTTAATAAGGTGAGACATAGTTTTAGGTGGTAAGAACGCGTATAAATGTCAGTATTTCAGTTATTAAGTCACTTAAATAGCCACTGACATGTGTAAATAGTTCTTATAAAATACCAGCTAGTATAAAAGTACGCATGTTGTTTGTATGACTTGTACTTTCATTTCAGAAGTAGTAACATAGAACCTCTGGCAGAGGTCATCATGCTTGCGGATCTTGTGATTTTTATGCAAATACTATTGAGGGGGATACTTGGACAGATTCACAATCAGGAACTACTTATAATTTATATCATGATACCACCTGCTTATCTTCTTCAGTAGTAACAACATAATTTGCCCATGTCAAATGAAATATGTGGGCATGACTTCACGTTCCATTAAAAAATGATTGTTAGTGATATAGCGGAAGGGCTGTCGGGTAAGGTTTGCCTCTTTGCGGATGATACCAAAATCTGCAATAAAGTAGACACCCAGGAAGGTGTAGATAACATGAGGAGGGATCTAGCTAAGCTTGAAGAATGGTCTAGAATTTGGCAGCTGGGATTTAATGTTAAAAAATGTAAGGTCATGCATTTTGGCTGCAGCAATCCAAGGGAGCAATACAGCATAGGAGGTGAAGTACTTTTGTCCACTAAAGAAGAGCGGGACCTAGGCGTAGTTGTGTCCGATGATCTTAAAGTAGCTAAACAGGTAGAAAAGGCGACGGCAAAAGCTAGAAGGATGCTTGGGTGCATACGGAGAGAAATGGCTAGCAGAAAAAAGGAGGTGATAATGCCTCTGTATAAGTCTTTGGTGCGACCTCATTTGGAGTATGGTGTGCAGTTCTGGAGACCGCACCTTCAAAAGGATGTGAACAGGATGGAGTCAGTGCAGAGGGTTGCTACTAAGATGATTAGTAGTCTTCATTATAAAGCATATGAGGACAGACTTAAGGATCTTAATATGTACACCTTAGAGGAAAGGCGGGATAGAGGTGATATGATTGAGATGTTTAAATACCTCCGTGGCATAAATGTTCAGGGAGAGAGCCTCTTTCAATTGAAAGCAAGTTCTGCGACGAGGGGACATGGGATGAGGGTGAAGGGAGATAGATTCAGGAGTGATATGCGGAAATATTTCTTTACGGAAAGAGTAGTGGATCCGTGGAATAGTCTCCCAGTGGAGGTGGTAGAGATGAGGACAGTAACTGAATTCAAAAAAGCATGGGACCAACACAGAGGATCTCTAAAGGTAAAAAGTGGACTGTTGTAGTTGTTGTTATGGAAGGACAGACTAGATGGGCCTTGTGGTCTTTTTCTGTCATCATGTTTCTATGTTTCTATGAACATCGATCACGCATTAATTCACATGTGGTCACAGCCCCATTAGTATCTCATTGCCTCCAAATGGGCCATTGTTTTGATGATTTAAGAAGGTTGATACTCCATGAGGTTTCTACTACTTTGTGGGGAGGGGATCAGGCAAGCAAATTACATCATAAGGAGCAACGTTGGATTTTTTTATTGCAGTCCATATCTCCCCATGGCCTCAATTCCGAGATTCAGTGGTGGTCATTGCGCTAGTGTGATGTTTTCTTTTCATTAGCCTTAGCTCTAAATTGGATGCCTAATTACACGAATTCAACCCATGTGCTGTTTGAATCTTTTTGGAACAATAAAACTGGAACAGGAAACACGACTGGGTTACATTGCTTAAGAAAGAGCTAAGAGGGAGAAAAGCTTGAAACACGGTGTTGTGTTGCAGTACCCAATTGAATATTTATGGTTTGGTGGCTACAACCAGCATCATTTCATTTAAGTACAGTGGATTGAAATGATTTTTGAATTTTGCTGTTTTCATTGCCACATCGTGGTGTGTGCCACTTAATCTCTTTTACATATCGCCAACGGCAGTGGAGTTTGTTTAACCACGTATGAAAGAGAAGAGCTGATATTTAGCCGTTTTTAAGCCATTTTTATATTGGCATGGCTTGAATTTATAATCTTTGTGGGAACATTCTTGTGGGTGCTTATCTCACAGTGGTAAAGCTGTTTTTCAGCTTTTTTAAAAATTGATTAAAAAGGAGGACCTACTGCAGGAGAGGGAGACCTCTCATGTTGGGTGATCTGACAAAAAAATGGTTTGGAAGTAATCTTTTTTAGAAAGGCATGGTAAGGTAGGATTTGGGGGGAAATTTCACCTTAAATTAGGATTTAGATGGTGATATTTTTTGGTTTTATATATTATCAGTGGACATGATTATTAGCACCTTTATAAACAATTCAAATCAGTTTGAACAGAAGAAGCACATTCCATGTTGCAGTAAAATTAAACTCACCTGTGATTATCAGTACTCACATTACTTGAATCAACCAATGAATGATGGCTCTAATGTTTAAAATAGCCGCATTCACTCCTTGTTCCATTTTCGCAATGAAGACAATAGAGCTACTGAGACCGTCAGAAAAGCCATTATCATCAAATGTCAAAGGGGTACAAAACCATTTCCAAAGACCTTGTGATTCCTGTGTCTACAGTTCGCAGTGTTGTTAAGATGTTTTCTGCTTGTGGAACTGTCAAGACCTCCTAGGGCATGGAGGGAAGACTGCAATTAATCCAAGAAGTCTTCAAAAGTTAGTGTGAACTGTTGGAAAAACGCCACGTACAACATCCAAAGAGCTTAAGGCTGACCTGGATCAATCCGAAGTGATTGTTTCAACCTGCACCATATTCCACACAAAGGCCAAGGAGGACCCCACTGCTCAGACAGACATAAAAATGCATGCCAGATCTTTGCCAATCCTTCTGGGAAAATCTTCTGTAGACAGGTGAAACCAAACTTGAGCTCATTGGAAGTATACTAGCGATACATTTACAGGTGAAGAAATTAAGCATATAAGGCAAAAAACACCCTTTCTACAGTTAAATATGGTGTCCCCATGAAGACCCAAAAGCACTCAATGCAGCATCGATCCCATCGATCCTCCCACTCCCCTCAAGGTCAGAGGGAGCTCCGGGCAGTGTCTCAAAGGTACTTCAACTTTCTCTGAGCCAGACTCTGATGACTGGGTGACTAATGTGGAATCGGATCTTGAGCTTTCATCAGACCCCTCCCCTCTGCACCAATGGCAGAAGTCTCCTCCGGAGGACATATCCTTCCAGGACTTCATGAGGGACATGGCCAAGGTCATTTCATTTTCACAGGACAGAGCGCAGGACAGACGAACTGAAGATCCTACAGTAACCCCTCTGCTCCTAAGGAAGCAGTGACAGTACCGGTGCACCGAATCCTACAAAGGCTGCAAATGAGGATGTGAGAGAATCCTCTCACTGTTCCCTCGGTCTTTAGGAGACTGAACTCAATATACTGGGTTCAAAGGCCCCGGGATTTGAGAAGCCTTAGCTTCCATACCACTCCTTAGTGGTAGAGTCCACCCTAAAAGGATTAAGAGCACCAAGACTCATTCTTGGCAAAACTAAAGAGTCATTGGATAGGAGGCAGTGTACTACTGTGGATCAGGAACTGGTTAAAAGATAGAAAGCAGAGGGTAGGGCTAAATGGCCAATTTTCCCAATGGAGAAAGGTGGTGTACCCCAGGGATCTGTGCTGGGTCTGCTGCTTTTTGACATATTCATAAATGACCTGGAAAGTGGAATAACGAGTGAGGTTATCAAATTTGCAGATGAGACAAAACTATTTAAAGTTGTTAAAACCCAAGAGGATTGTGGAAAATTGCAAGAGGTTCTTGATAAATTGGAAGACTGGGCATCAAAATGGCAGATGAAATTTAATGTGGACAAGTGCAAAGTTATGCACCTAGGGAAGAACAACCCAAACTATGGTTACACAATGCAAGGTTCCACATTAAGAACCACCACTCAGGAAAAAGATTTAGGCGTCATTGTGGATACCATGTTAAAACCCTCGGCCCAGTGTGCAGCGGCGGCCAAGAGAGCAAGTAGAATGCTAGGTATCATAAGGAAAGGAATGGAAAATAAAACAAAAGATATTATAATGCCTCTATATAATTCCATGGTGAGACCGCACCTTGAATATTGTGTGCAATTCTGGTCACCGCATCTTAAAAAGGATATAGCGATATTAGAAAAGTTTCAGAGAAGAGCCACCAAAATGGTAAAGGGGATGGAAGGATGCTCCTATGAAGAAAGGCTAAAAATGTTAGGGCTCTTTAACCTGGAAAAAAGACGGCTGAGGGGAGATATGATAGAAGTCTATAAATTAATGAACAAAGTGGAATGGGTAAACGTAGATCGATTGTTTACGTTATCAGAATATAGAAAGACTAGGGGACATGCAATGAAGCTACAGGGTAAACTATTTAAGACTAATAAAAGAAAATATTTTTTCACTCAACGTGTAATCAAACTCTGGAATTTGTTACCAGAGGATGTAGTAAAGGCTGTTAGTGTAGCTGGGTTTAAAAAAGGTTTGGACAAGTTCCTGGAGGAAAGGTCCATAAACCATTATTAAGAAGGGACCCAGGATATCAATGCTTGACCCAGTACAAGTATTGTAGAACCTGTGTCTTTTGGGGAATCTGCTAGGTACGTATGACCTAGATTGGCCACTGTTGGAAACAGGATACTGGGCTTGATAGACCTTAGTCTGACCCAGTATGGCATATCTTATGTTCTTATGTTCCTCAATGCCTCCAGATAAGGAGGGTCATTCATTGTATTCGTTCAGAAGAAGGTGCTTCCAGAGCTCCATGCTCGCAGCTAGAGTACACTCTTATCAGCTCTACAGGAGCATGTTCCTGAAGGAATGCTGCATGATCTCGCTGACTTGTGTCCATTCCTCCCTCTGGAGAAACTGGAGTATTATCGTACCCTAGTGGGTCATAGCTTATTTAATCCTCTTCAATTGACGATGAATGCTGCTGCCCTTGTATTGTGTGGGACATCAAGAAGAGATCACATATCCCCCGTCCTAAGAGATCTACACTGGCTCCCGATAAGCTGTTGGATCTCCTTCAAGGCCCTCCTAATCACTTTTAAGGCCATAAACAACATAGCGCCCCCCTCAATCTCCATGCTCCTCTCCCAACCCCCAACAACAGATCCAAGAGGTTGCATTCCGCCAACATACTTATTATTCCAAAAGCTTCCACAAAATGGGCACAATCAACCAACAAACGGGCATTTGTGTCCTACGCACCCAGATCATGGAACAACCTCCCGCATGACATCAGAGCAATCAAGGACATCATTCAATTTAGAAAAGCCCTCAAGCACCATTTGTTCATTACTCACTTTCCACAATACAATAATTCCTTCACGCCTCATCCCTCACACATACCATCCCACAACCTGATAGCTTATCAGCAAACACAAGTTTGATAAGAGGAAGTGGTCTGTAAATGGAATACAGTCCACTCTGGATCACACTCCCCTGTTCTACCCTTGTAACGTTACTTTATTGACAAAGCAACATGTAAATTGTACATAGTTTCCCCTGTTCTTTCCAAGTTGTTTTCCTTGTTCGATGTAAACTCGGGAGTGCCCTGCGGTCCTCGAGTCGTTCTGTTAACTGTAAACCGCACTGATGATAAAGAGCGCGGTATAAAAGAAATGTTAAAATAAAATAAATAATAAATAAATCAATTTATTATAGGGTATTGCAGAATTATAGGACCCAAATTAATGAAGTTAAGAACTAATAAATGAGCGTAAACAGCAACACCATACCAGCCTAATCATGAATTCTACCAATAGACCAATAGAACTTTTTAGCATTGTCCAAAAGCTCACTAAGGATGACACGCAACAAAGTACCCACCATCTTGAACCACAAAAATATGCAGACTACATGAAGTTAAAAATCACTAACCAAACTTACTCTGCTTCACCACAAACCAAAAATCACACGATAAAAAAGCAACATCAAGCATGGGAAAGCTTCAATATACCAACAAAACAGCAAATAGAAGACATTATATCTGGACTAAACACAACAACATCACCATCAGACCCATGCCCATTGTCTTGGATTAAAGCCACAAAAAGCCAGCTCTCTCATCACATTCAAAAAATCGTCAAAGATTCACTCCAACAAGGGTACATGCCACAACCCCTAAAGCACACAATGATACAAACAATACTTAAAAGTAGCAATCTGAGCCCACCCGAACCAAAGTCCTACCATCCTATCTCCAGCCTGCCATTCCTTGCTAAAGCACTACCTTTTTCTCAAATACTTCCCAGAGAACGAAGAAACATAGTAACACCCAAATATCAATAACTACCTTCTAACCACCCAATCTTTCCTCAGCCGCACACTACACTACAATACTCCACACTATGTATATAGTTGCTCTTGTTGCTGTTTTCTGTATATAGTTGCCCCTGTTACCCAGGTTTGAATTCAAAAAAGCATGGGACCAACACAGAGGATCTCTAAAGGTAGAAAGTGGACTGTTGTAGTTGTTGTTATGGAAGGACAGACTAGATGGGCCTTGTGGTCTTTTTCTGTCATCATGTTTCTATGTTTCTATATGTAATGAACAGATATATGTAACTTGTCTGAAGTTTCTTGTTCCATGTAAACCGCGCTGATGGTGAATAGTGCGGTATAGAAAAACTGTTAAATAAATAAATAAATAAATAAAATGGAAAAAGCAGTCCAAAGACAACTTCAGGACCATATAGATATCAATGCCCCACTGGACATACATCAACATGGATTCAAGCCCCAACACGGCGTAGAAACACTACTCACCTCCTTCTTTGACAATCTCCTAAGAGGCATAGACAACATAAAAAACGGCTTCCTGCTAGTGTTCATGGACATCTCAGCGGCCTTCGATACCGTGCCACACCCTAAGCTATTGCAACGCTTACAACAGATAGGACTATGCAAGAATACCCTGAAGTGGTTCACATCCTACCTGGATGGGTGAACACAAGTCAAATGCGATCAAACGAAATCCATACAATTCCCCGTCACGCAGGGAATACCTCAAGGCTCAGTCCTATCATCAGTGCTCTTCAACATCTACATACAGCCCATATGTAACATCATCAAGCACCACAAATTACACTATCACATCTATGCTGACGACATCATGGTGTACGCTCCAATCAACTTACTAGCACTAAACACTACAACAATAACAAAATGCCTAGAAGACATGAATGACTGGCTCATAGCCAACAACTTAGCAGTCAACTACAACAAAACTGAGGCAATGTTCGTCACCAGGAACCCCACCTTCATACCTCCACAAACTATCAGCATCCTAGACAAACACATAGTAGTCAAAGAAGAAGTTAAGTATCTGGGCATAACACTAGACAGAGCTCTGAACCTAAAATTCCACATCACCAAAACTGCAAACAAGGCATATCATCCATTGAAAACAGTCAGACAAATCAAACCAATGCTCCGTCAAGACCACTTCCGCACAGTGTGTCAAGCACTCATTACATCACTGCTTGATTATGGAAACTCACTATATCAAGGCCTTCCTCATCATACACTACACCCATTACAGATGGTACAAAACACCACAGCACACATCATCGCAGGCACCCCAAGGACCGAGCACATCACTCCCGTCCTAAAACAACTACACTGGCTCCCAACGGTGGCAAGAGCTAAATATAAAACAATCATGATAATCTTCAAAGTCATTCACCATCTCTCAGCAGACATATTCCAAAATGTTATAACAAGAGACCAAGAAGAACCAATAACAAGAACATGATCGGCACACCTGCAGGCTATCACAAAACCAAACAAACAACCTAAAAAAGAGCACCATCACTACTGGCATCCTCAATATGGAACTCCCTTCCAATGAGCCTGAGAGCCTTAGATGACTTCACAGAATTCCGCAAAGACCTCAAAACATGGTAGAAACCTATAGAGCACCCAAGCAACATCTCTTACCCAAACAGCAACACTACTACCTCCACCAGCTAAACACACACCCATCCCATCCACACACACAAATTCATCACGTTAGTAAATACCTTTATGTTAACTGTTACTTCAACTGTACTGTCTAAATATTGTTACGTAACTGTGCTGTCTAAACGTTTACACGTACCCTAATGTTAAATGTAACCCTCCAATTGTGATGTGACGTGACCACATTGATTGAAGGAAAAGGTGGCATACAAATCTGTCTAAATAAATAAATTAAG
This sequence comes from Ichthyophis bannanicus, assembly GCA_033557465.1. Lineage (NCBI taxonomy): Eukaryota > Metazoa > Chordata > Amphibia > Gymnophiona > Ichthyophiidae > Ichthyophis > Ichthyophis bannanicus. Next base: position 500,381,414 of record CM066035.1, read on the forward strand.
GTGGACAAGTAAAAAGTGATTGTTGTACAAAAGAATATCCCAAACTATAGATACACAATGTTAGTTCCACATTAGGAGTCACCATCCAAGAAAAGAATCTGGATGTGATCGTAGACAATACATTTAAATCTTCTCTTCCGTCTGCGTCAGCAGCCAAAAAAGCAAACATAATGTTAAGACTCATTAAAGACAAGGGATGTAAAAATCAATCATATAATGCTCCTTGGTTTACAAATGAATTGTGGGAAAATAAAAAATGTCTACATAGAGCAGAACAAAAATTTGACTAATAACAATACATCAATTTATTATAGGGTATTAGGACCCAAATTAATGACGTTAAGAACTATTATTAGGATAGGATTATGACATCTAATAAAAAAACATAAGCATAAACCAAATTATTTTATATTGTAAATAGTTTATTAAGAGATCCTATAATATCCAGTGATCCAGCTCCTTCAGCTCAAAAATTCCTTTATTTTCAACAAAAGCTTATTATAGTGTGGTGAGAGATGATGTTAATAACTCCCTGGTAGGGTCTGATAAACTGTGAGGTTTAGGTTGCATTTCTAAGGAAGAGGTCACTAGAATTCTGATGGGTTTTAATTCCTCTGCATGTGCGTTAGATCCTGTTTCTACATCGTATGTAAAGTTACAGCATTTTTGGTAGAAGTAATAAATAGTTCCTGATCGTCCCTCCAGTTTAGTCCTCCACCTCTGGGTAGTGAACCTCCTCCTGCAGCTTGGAGACTGGGCATGTCAAAACTTGTGACATCACTGGATGTAGCCGGCTGCCATCTCCCATCAACCCCAGTGTGTCCAGTCTCCATGCAGCAGGAGGACTTAGTGAGCCTAGGTGCTGGGCTCACTCGAGGAATGGTCAGGAGCAGCATAGTGTAGTTTAGTTTTCCAAATTTTAAATTGCTTTGTTCCCCTGTCTCTTATTTTATTTTGGTTTCCCTAAGGGTATTGTTTCCTTAAAAAAAAATAAGTAAAACTTGCCTTTCTGTCTTTGCTTCTTTGCCTTGGATGGATCAGCGGTGGACATAGATCTCTCCCCCTGGATGGTATGGGGGAGAGCTCTGCTGACGTCAGCTTCACTTTTTGCCGGCTGGGGTTGACCGCGGCACGCTGTCCCTCAGCTATCAGTGTTCCTCCCGGCAGACTGGCCCTCGCTGCAAGCGTCGCTCTCCTTGCCGAGCGACGTCGCGGCTGGCAGGGCAGACACCCAAAGGTAGGTTCTGGGGGGGCTCCCAGGCCAGACCGGGATGCAGCTCCATCCAGCAGACCGAAGGTGGGTCTCTGGAGCAGGCGCAAGTACCGCAGCGGTTTTGGCGCCAAAGCGCAGTCACCCCGGCAGCCATTTTGTGTAGGATCCTGCAGCCATGTGGCGCACTCTACACTGCGGCCTGATCAGCATTGCAGGCCGGATAGTCCGGAGCTCAATTGAGGATCTCCCGGGGAGGTGCCGGGTTCCCTTTTTTCTTTTCTTTCCTTTTCTATCGCAGTTTTGGGGCTAGGCCCTGTGATTGGGGCTATCTTGGTTATAGATTTTACAGAGGCTATAGATGCTAGGTGAATAGACTCAGAGAGACAGAATAAATATATAAATAAAACAAACATGGGGTCTGGCTAATTAGCACTTTGTTCCGCTCATGCCAGCTCACCCTCAGTGCGTGGTTTGTGGATTGCGCAGGGGCACAGTCGCGGGCACTGGCATCTGCTGGGTCTGCGCTATGGTTTCCACAATCATGGAAAAGCAAATGGAGGACAACTCAGCCCAGGATACCCCCGAGGTAGCAGAGGAAGATGATCACCTGCTAAGCACGCCGTCCAGCACAGGGTTGGAGCTGCCTATGGCGGCGGCAGGCGTTTCTCCAGCGGGGCCGGCCCTAGGGGATTTTTGCCCGGACTTTGTGCTTCTTATGCATCAGGCTTTCTGTATGAGGTGGTAAGGCAAGGTACCGGAATCTTTGCCGCTGACTCCAGGGCAGCAGCAGACTCAAGGGGGCGAGGGTCCCAGTTCGGGGCCGAGACCCGCGAAAAGGAGTCGGCCTTCTGTCCCAGTGTTGTCGGATCTGGAAGGGCAAGAAGCAGATGACACGGAGTTTGAGTCCACACGAGATGACCTGGATGAAGGAGAGATACTAGAGCCGGAGGATCAGGTGAAAATTATATGAGTATTTCGTAAGGAGGCGTTTGTGGCCCTTATTACAGAATCTCTTCAGACGCTCAATCTCGCTACGGCCCAGCTCGCTGAAGAGGAGGAGGTCGAAGATCCAATCATTCAGGCGGTGAGACAGTCTCAGGTAGTCTTTCCGGTTCATCGTGTGGTAGACCGCATGATTCAGGACGAATGGGATCAACCCGAGGTGGGTCTGCGGGGAGTCAGGACCATGAGAAGGCTATATCCCTTGGCGGACAAGGATAAAGAGAAGTTCTGCTCTCCACGGGTCGACATGGCCGTGTTCGCGGTTACAAAGAAGACGATAATCCCAGTGGAAGGTAATGCGGCCTTGAAGCATGCACTAGACCGGAAGGTGGATGGTTTCTTGAAGCAAGCTTTCGAGACTAATGCGTTAGCCTTGCAAGCAACCATTTGTGGGGCCTGGGTGGCCAGAGCTTGTCTCCGGTGGTCGCAGCATTTAAGACAGGCTAGCTCATTGGAACAAGAGAGTTTGATGGAAGTCACTCGACTTGAGTCTGGGCAGCGTACCTGGCAAATGTGCATTATGACCTTATCAGGGCATTGGCGAATGCTATGGCCTCATTGGTGGCCGCCCGCTGGTCTTTGTGGCTACGGAATTGGGCGGTCGACACTTCCTCTAAGGCCCGTCTCAGTAAACTGCCTTTTAAAGGCCAGCTGTTGTTTGGGGAAGATCTGGACAAACTGGTTAAGGACTTGGGAGAGTCCAAAAGTGGTAGGCTGCCCGAGGACAAACCTAAACAGGGAAAGTCGGGTCCGACTTCGAGAGGGCAGTTTAGAGATTTCAGGAGATTTCGTGCTTCTCGATTAGGAGGCTTTCAAAGAAGAAGATTTGCTTCGAGAACCCAGGGGTTTTGTGGGTTTCAAGGAGCAGGTCGAGATTTCGCAGCCGCCTCGGCAGGGGCTGCTCGAAAGCCACATTGAAGTGAGTTTGATCCAGGTGGGGACTACTCCGATAGGAGGGAGGCTTCGGGAGTTCGTTCAGACCAATGGGAGTTGGAAATTATTCAAGACGGCTATGCCCTGGAGTTGGCTCGGCCGGTTCTAGATTCGTTTGTTCTCTCGCCCTGCAGGGGCAGCCACAAAACTCTAGCAGTCCATCAGACACTCGATCGGCTATTGCTCTTGGGCGCAGTGTCTCCGGTGCCCCTGGCAGAATACGGCACAGGTCGCTACTCTATTTATTTTGTGGTGCCAAAGAAAGACCTATCTTGGATCTCAAAGGGGTAAACCGCTGTCTTCGAGTCCCGCATTTCCGCATGAAAACGTTACGGTCAGTCATTGTGGTGGTATGGCGAGGAGAGTGCTTGACGTCGCTATATCTCATGGAGGCTTACCTGCACATTCCCATCAGGGAAGCTCATCAGAGGCTTCTCAGGTTTTCCCTGCTGTGGGGGCATTATCAGTTTCAGACGTTGCCCTTTGGTCTGGCAACGGCGCCGGGCACCTTCACAAAGGTAATGGTGGTGGTGGCGGCGGCATTGTGGAAGGACAGCATCTTAGTGCACCTGTACCTCGACGACTGACTGAGTCGAGCGAAGTCTGAAGTCGAGAGCAGGCAGGTTACCAACAAGGTGGTGCAGTTTCTACAACGTCTAGGTTGGGTGGTCAATCGGGCCAAGAGTTGGTTGAGTCCAATGCAGGTTCTCGAATACCTCGGGGTGCGTTTCGACACGCAACAGGAAGCTGTGTTCTTGCCGGAGCAGAGAGCTCAAGCGCTACGACAGTGAGTGCGCCGGTTCCTGTCCTCTCCAGCACCATCGGCCTGGAGTTACCTTCAGGTGCTGGGCACAATGGCAGCAACTTTGGAGATGGTGCCTTGGGCCAGGTTTCACATGCGGCCACTGCAGAACGCGCTGTTGAGCCATTGGTCTCATCAGAACGACTCTCTGAGCAAGTGGCTCCCTTGTCCTCTCCAAGCCTGGCAGTCCCTTCAGTGGTGGATGGTGCCGCAGCACCTGGCAGCGGGTCTACCATTGGAACAGTCGCAGTGGCTTCCGCTGTTGTCAGATGCAAGTCTCATGGGGTGGGGAGCGCACTACAGAGATCTGGTTGCTCAAGAGGTCTGGTCAGGAGAGCAAATGGTCCATAAACCGGCTCGAGTTGCGGGCGGTGGTCTTGGTGCTTCAGACATTCGAGGCCGCGGTGAAAGGCCGGGCCGTTCGGGTGTTCTCCGACAATTCCGCAATGGTGGCCTACATCAACCGGCAATGGGGCACGGGAAGTGTGGCCATGGCACAAGAAGCAGAGGCGTTGTTTGGATGGGCGGAACCTCGACTCCTAGCCATTTCGACAGCTCACATTGCAGGTCGGGACAATGTGACGGCAGACTTTCTCAGCAGGGTCCGGGTGGATGCCGGAGAGTGGGAGCTCTATCCGCAGGTGTTTGCTCAGATAGTCCGCAGATGGGGTCCGCCGATTATGGACCTCATGGCGACTTTTCTTTCGGCAAAGACAAGTCGTTTTTACAGCAGACAGCGAGAAAGGATGTCAGAGGGGATAGACGCTCTGATTCAACCTTGACTGACATCTGGTCTCCTCTGTGTGTTCCCACCTTGGGCGCTCATAGGACGAGTGGTGCAGCGCATCGAAGCCCATCACGGAAGGGTGCTGTTTGTGGCCCCGGATTGGCCAAGGAGGCCGTGATATGCCAATCTCATTCGGTTGTTGGACGGAGACCCTTGGAGATTGCCACTATGCGACGACCTGCTGCTGCAAGGCCCACTCCGCATGACTCAGGTGGATCGGTTCTCGCTTACGGTTTGGCCATTGAAAGGGCAAGGTTAAGGAAGAAGGGCTACTTGGCGGCGATTATTGTGACCTTGCTTCGAGCAAGGAAGAAATCTACCTCCCTCACATATGTTCGCATTTGGCGTATCTTTGAGGACTGGTGTTCGCGGAAACAACTTTGGGCCGCTACAGTGTTAAGTGGTGGTAAGTTTTCTGCAGGATGGCTTTGAAAAGGGCTTGGCAGCCAGTTCCTTAAGAGTGCAGTTGGCTGCGCTGGCGTGCAAGGTGTGGCTCTGGGGAGTCACAGTGACGTGGTGCGGTTTCTTAAGGCAGTGGCTCGGTTACGACCCGCTCGCAGGATATTGGTGCCGTCATGGGACCTTAATTTGGTGCTTGGGGCATTAACTAAACAGCCCTTTGGGCCCCTGCACCAGGCCTCTGTTAAAGATTTAACGCTGAAGACAGTGTTCTTGGTGGCCATTTGTTCAGTGCGGAGAGTGTCGGAACTGCAGGCGTTATTGTGTCGGGAGCCGTTTTTGTCCTTTTCTAGGGAAAAGGTGGGGCTGCGTCTGGTTCCGTCATTTTTGCCTAAGATGGCATCTCCCTTTCACTTGAATCAAACTGTGTCTTTCCCAGTTTTGAGTTCTGCAGAGGGGAGCGGACTGGACTGTCGTCTCCGGTGTTTGGACGTGAAGAGAGTTTTGCAGCACTACTTGAAAGTTTCAGAGGTCGTTCGTAGGTCTGACCGTCTGTTCGTACTGTTCAGAGGTCCCCGTAAAGGGGAGGTGGCGGCTAAGGCGTCTATTTCCAGATGGATCCGAGAAGCAATTGCGTCAGCCTATCTCTTACAAGGGTGGCAAGCTCTGGTGGGATTGCGAGCCCACTCTACTAGGGCGCAGGCGACGTCTTGGGCAGAACACGGCTTAGTTTCGCCAGTGGAAATATGTAGAGCAGCCACTTGGTCTTCTCTTCATACCTTCAGCAGACACTACCAACTGGATGTTATGGCAGCAGATGATGCTTGTTTCGGGTCGGCAGTGTTGCGATCCGGCTGGAAGGGACCCTCCCAGTAATTACTGCTCTGATACATCCCAGAGGTGGAGGACTAAACTGGAGGGACGATCAGGAAATAGAAATTACACTTACCTGGTAATTGTTGTTCCTGGAGTAACTCCAGTTTAGTCCTCATTCCCGCCCGGTGGTGTGTTCTTCAGGGTTTATTTTCAGATGGGGAGGAGCATCAGTTCTGAAGGAACAGCAGGAAGCTTTTGGGGCCTGGATCGCAGTGAGTATTCTATGTTTATTTTCCCTCTCTCTCTCTCTCAAGTGCTTGGGAGGTGGCTCAGGGAAAGTAAAACAATAAGAAACGCCTTGAGAACAAAAAAAAAGTGCTTTTTCTTTTAGGCACTTTCTCTAGTTACGCGCTTAGTAGTTCAGTTTACAGTTAATTTTTTCTTGATGCAGTTGATTTTTTTTTTTTATTGAAAGGCAGCCATGAAATACATAGGAACAGACATCATGAGCATAATACAATATCAAAAGAGAACAAAGCCAAAGTCATTAACAAAGAACACAAGGCTAGCCAACAAAACACCTTCTTTTGTTTTTATATTTTTATATTAGACTTTTTTTTTATTCCTTTATACTTGTCCCCCTTCCCGTAACCCCCAACCCCCTCCCACCCTACTGCAAGCCACAGATAACCCCCCCAAAAAGAAAAAACATCCACCTTCCAACGTCCCCTCCCACCCCCAAGCCCCCCTATCCTATCTCTCCCACCTCCCCCCCCCACGAATCTCCATACCAGCCCATAAAAAGAGAGAGTACGCCAGCCATTCAGCGCACAGAAAGCAAAAGGCAGTACCGCCGACAAGCCTCTTGCAGCATAACATGGTCACCCACCACTTTCGAGGACGGGCCACAGCCTTAAGCAATCAGGTGCCATAACGAAGGACAAATGGTTCCCACACCTGCTCAAAGCGCGGCAAACGCATCCTCCCAGCAGCTACCCCACGCTCCATTGTGTACGTGTCCCACATCCGGTCCAACCAGACAGAAAAAGACGGTGGGAGAGCCTGCTTCCAAACAGAAGCTAGCGACATGCGAGCCGCATTCAGACCATGGCGAAGCAAAGCCAGTTGGGGGCTGCGCGCCCCGGGCACAGCAACCCCAAATAGAAAGATACCTGGATCCCAGGGAATGCTCACCCCAATAAGCTGCTGTAATCGAGTTTGAATCCCTCTCCAAAAGGTTTGAACGCGAGGGCAGGACCACCAGATGTGCTCCAGAGCCCCCTTCTGCCCACATCGCCGGGAACACAGATCCGAAACCCCGGGATAAACGCGAGCAATCCGCACAGGAGTCATGTACCACCTATATAATCATTTTTAGTTAGTTTCACGGACATTAACTGCCACCGAGCTCTTCCACAATCTACCCTCCACCTGTTCCCATTGTTGCTCAGAGTAAAGAAGATTCAAGTCAGTATTCCAATTTTCTCTATGCTTGACAAAGCGAGGTTGCTGCGCCTGCAGCTGAGCATACAAGGCAGCTATAAGACCTTTGGTGGTGGTGCACCCCTCGCAAAAACGCTCCAAATCTGTCAACACTCGGGCCACATGGGGCCGAACGGCTCTAGCCTGAACCCAATGGGCCACCTGCATATATTGGAAGAGCTGACTATCGGGAAGGTCAAATTCCTCCCGAAGCATTTGAAACGTTTGCAACTTACCCTCGTCAAACAGTTGTCCTGCACGGCTAAGGCCCTTATGACCCCATATCCGGAACGCCGGATCAACCAGTCCCAGGGGAAAGGAAGCATTATCTACTATAGGCGCCAAAGGGGTGAGGTCCATCCCACGAGGCCGAAAGAATTGGTCCCAACAGCGAAGGGTATGTAAAATGTAGGGATTGCTTAAACGCTGACCACTTCGCAGCTTGGGACCAAGCCACAGCCGGTCCCCCAATCCCGCCCCCCCTGCGATAGTCATTTCCAGTTGCTCCCATCGCTTGGAGCTATCCGTGATCATCCACTCCACCCCGGCGCGACACTGCACTGCCGCATAGTACCAGTGAAGATTTGGAACCCCCATACCCCCAGTGCGCGAACGAGCATAAAGAAGTTGGCGTGGCAAACGCGGCCAACGGTACTGCCAGATAAATTTCATAAGCAGGGTTTGCCAGGTGGCCAATAATCCCCGGGCCAACGAGATAGGGAGAACCTGAAAAAGTTACAAAAACCGGGCAACGACCACCATCTTTACCACCGCAATACGTCCAAACCAGGATAATATTAACCTATTCCAGGTCTCCAAATTGCGCCGAACCTGCCGAAGTAATGGCTCATAATTAGCCTTAAAAAGGGCCGCCCGGTCCACTGTCAAATTCACCCCTAAATATCGCAAAGCACCCGACACCCACCGGAAGGGGTAGGCAGCACGAGCTCCGCACAAACCGCTTCTGAGACCCCCACATTCAGAATTTCAGATTTGGCATAATTGATTTTAAATTCAGACACCTGGGAAAAGGTGTCAAAAAGCTGCATAGCGGCAGAAAGAGACGCAGTGGGATTCACCAAAGATAATATGATATCATCCGAGAAGAGCGCGATCTGGTACTCCGCGGAGCCCACGCGAACGCCCCCCATGCCCGAATGTTCGCAAAAGCTCTGTGCCAAGGGTTCCATCACTAGTGCGAACAACAGTGGCGACAGAGGACAGCCCTGACGAGTGCCCCGTTCCAGTGAGAAAATTCTGGATTGGCCCCTGTTAGCCCGAACACATGCCTGGGGGTCTTGATATAAGCTATGAACCCAGCGTATGAAATTAGGACCAAAGCCCAACGTGTCCAACACACACCAAAGATAACCCCAGCTGACACGATCAAAGGCCTTTTCGGCATCAACCCCCACCACTAGGGTCGGCTGCGAATCTTGCTGCGCTACGTAGATAACCTGCAGCATTCGCCGAATATTATCTGCCGCCTGGCGTCCTGGTACAAACCCAACCTGGTCAGGATGCACCAAAGTTGGGAGAACCCGGTTCAATCGCGCAGCCAGCACAGAAGCAAGTATTTTGACATCCGTATTTAAGAGGGAAATAGGACGATATGAGGCCGTGTCCTGCAGGGGTTTACCTGGCTTAGGGATCATGACTATCAAAGCCTCACGCTGAGATGGAGGCAGAGACGCCCCCCTCAGGACCTCATTGAAGAGTACTACCAGCGTAGGCGCTAATTGCACACGGAATTTTTTATAGTACTCCGCAGGAAAGCCCGGCGCTCCCCACGTTTTCAATCGCCGGATTGCGAGCTCCACCTCCTCCACTGTAAGTTCAGAGTCTAAGTGCTCCCGATCAGAGTTAGTCAACTGGGGCAAGGTGATCTTCCGTAAGAAGCCCTGTGCGTGGGCCAAATCAAAAGGTTCGGCTGTATATAACCGTTCCAAAAAAGTAGCAAAGACTTTGCGTATCTCTCGAGAGATCACCTTCTTCTGCCCCCCAGAGTCGTGAAGCTCACGGACCACCCGCCCCGATTGCTGCTGCCGAAGCTGCAAGGCTAAATAGCGACCTGTCTTGTTCCCCTGCTCATAAAATGTTTGGCGCAATTTCCGGCGCTTGTTGTCTAGTTCTCTTTGTGAACATGCATCCAGGTTAGCCCGGACAGCCCGCCATTGACGTAAGACCCGCTTCGATCCTGTCTGGGCGTGTTCTAAGCGCAGCCGGGAAGATTCTCCCAATTGACAATATTCCCGTCTCCAGGCCCTCCGCGTGCGAGCCATTTCTGCCATAAGTTGGCCCCGAGCCGTGGCCTTGAAAGCGTCCCAAACCATGGGAAGCGGAACCTCCCCAGAATCGTTTAACTCAAAAAAGTCAGTTATGAAACGGCCGTGGTCCTGCACAGCGCACTGCCGCCGAAGGAATCGCACATCAAGTCTCCAAAGCCATTGGCGGTCACTGTACACATCCGCCGGGAGGGTGAGCCAGCACGGGGCATGATCCGACCAGGTCAAGGCTCCGTGACCAGCCTCCACCCTCCCATCCATCAGGCACTGGTCCAACAAAAAATAATCTATGCGGGTGTGCACCTGGTGGACAGGAGAAAAATAGGTGTAGCTTCTCTCCCTCTCATGGGTATCTCTCCACACATCTCGCAAGCTCAGCTCTTTCAAAAGGTTCTGCAAGGCCTTACCGGGCCCGTTCACCCCCCTCCCACCACTACTCATAGAATCCAAATGGGGCACCAGATGGGCATTACAATCCCCACTGAGTATAATGGGGCCTTTCGCGAATTCAGCCAGCAAGGCCTTCAACCGTTGAAAGAAAGATCCCTGCCCCTCATTTGGTGCATATATGTTAGCTAAGGTTAACATGTGACCTTCCAAGCGTATATTCGCAAAAAGCCACCGTCCCAGGGTATCTCTTTTAACCTCTTCCACCCGTAGAGACAAGCTATAATGAAATAAAAAGGCCACCCCACGTTTCTTTCGCCCATTCACATCCGAAGCAACCCACACCTCAGTAAAAGGATTACGCTTTAACCACCCCTGTTTGCTAGCTCGGAGATGGGTCTCCTGCAAAAAGACAATGTCCCCCTTCAGGGTCCGTAGCTCCGAGAACAGCAAAGATCGCTTTCGAGGGGAGTTAAGACCCTTAACATTCAGGGAAATCAAGCGCACCATTGTCATTCAACCATCACCCCCCCCCCCCCGCCCTTTGCCTCCCCTCTGGCCCACAACACGCTTCCCCCACGACTCTTGTGAGAGTTGCACTGCTATCCAGCATAAAACGCCATCATCATGAAACCACCAGGCTAGCTGTAGAGATTCACCTCCCCCACCTTCGTGCTCTGTATCCCGAAAAACAATTACTAAAGCCCCCCCACCCAACTTCCCACCCTCCTCTAGCAGTAGAGACCTTCCCCCCCGCCCACCCCCCCTCCCGTCAGTACCTCCCACCTGTTAAAGAAAAAACAGGACACAGTGAACTGACCCCAAACTAAACTCCGCCCGGGTCCCCACATAGCCAAACTACAAGCATTGCATGTCAGATCATTTCCCCCATACATAGCCCATCAATAAAGTATCTATCCAGGATTACCCCTTTAACAGAATTCACACAGCATCAACATAGCCCCCACTAACCGCTTGGGGCAGTAGGTATATATCCAGTTCCCTCCCAGACCAAGAGCCGGCAGCCCAACAGGAGCAAACCGGGAGAACAGCAAAACTCTCAAAACTGGCCATTCAAGTTTGGTCATGAAAGCAAAGAACCCCGGAGCAAAGTTTCTCAATCATAAAAATAAGCACTTCAACTCCGGGGAATGTCAAGTAAGTTTTCCCACCCGGGTCCACTTCGAGTGTTGAGGCTTAGGGGTCGGGAGTTGAGGCAGCGCATTATCGTCGACCAGACCCGCCTGGCGGAGAGCTCTCCAGGCCTCTGTATGGTCTTTTGCGGAGATCTTTTTATTGCCCAGGAGGAAGTTTATCTGGAACGGGAAGGCCCAGGAGTAGCGAATCCCTTTGTTGTTCAGGACCATCGTTACTGGTTTCATCTCCCTCCGACGGGCCAGAGTAAACGTCGAGAGGTCCTGATATACAGTTACCATTGCTTCTTGAAACCGGATCGCTTTTTTCTCCCGGCCCCGGCGTATGAGAAGTTCAGCATCAGTATAGCGCAAGAATCGCGCAATGACATCCCGGGGCTGGTTATTAGGAGGCTTTCCCAAAGCCCGATGCACTCGCTCAACTTCCATTTCAGATCCATGGGCTGCCAGCTCCTCCCCCGGGAGCAATTCAGCAATCAAATTTTTGAGGACTACCGGGAGGTCTTCACCGCCCCCCGCCGCTTCCGGGATTCCCCGGAAATGCACATTGTTGCGACGGGAGCGGTTTTCAATGTCATCAATTTTATAAGTGAGCTCCATGGCTTGCGCACGCTGCCTATCGAGAGCACATTGTAAATCCACCATGGCACTATCGTGATCCGCAACTTTTGTCTCAACCTCCTCCACTCGCGCACCGAGATCTTTCATTTCACCCCGGAGTTCCGCAATGGTGCTCATCACCTCTTCGCGCATGGAGCGAAATTCGCCTGCCAAATCCGCAAAGCCCCTACGAAGTTCACACTGAAGTTCACACTCGAATGGTGCAAATCTTACCTGTCCGACAGATGGCAGCATGTCAGAGTCGACGGGGATACATCTGAACCTTTCCAACAAAGTCAAGGTGTACCACAAGGATCCTCTTTATCTGCATTGATGTTTAATATATACATACAACCCATCTGTGACATCATCAGATCCTTTAATGTCAGTTACATGATATATGCAGACGATGTGCTAATATATATGCCAATATCATTGGACTGCCTAGACCTTACCCCGCTGACTAACTGCTTTGACTACATATCTGAGTGGCTACTATCACAAAACCTGAGAAGCCAACACAAAAAGACGGAAGTCCTGTTGGTCTAGAGGAACACCAACTTCACCCCTCCTAGTTTGTATTAACGTAAAGGATGCCCAACTCCAAGTTAAACCGGCAATACGCTACCTGGGAGTAACGCTGGACCAAAACCTTGATATGAAGAATCACATAGCCAACACAGTCAAGGCAATCTACTTTAAAATCAGATCCCTCAGACACCTACGCATACTACTTGAACCGGATGATTTCCGTACCATTTATAAAGCCCTTATACCTCCCCCATTTCGACTTCTCAAACTCCATACTACAAGGACTCCCCCGGGCCACTCTGAACCCCCTGCAATTAGCCATGAATAGTGCAGCGAGGGTACTCCTCGGGCATCCAGGAGAGATCACGTAACACCCCCTTCTAAAACAGCTACACTGGCTCCCCATTTCAGGCAAGAATCAGTTTCAAGATCTTACTGCTAACATTCAAAGCGGCTAAGGGGCTCACCTCTTCCTCTCTCTCCAACCTCATACAACCACTTGCACCAAACAGGCCACGAAGAACAGCAGAATTAAACACACTAGTTATCCCAAATGACACCACAAGATGCACTAGATCAACAGCCAACAGAGCCTTCCAATTCTGCGCCCCATCTCTATGGAACACCTTACCAGCACAAATCAGAGCAATACCTAATCTAAGTCAGTTCAGAAAGGCTTAAAAGCATTTCCTCTTCCTTAAATATCTCAATGGCAGCTCCGAACAGAACCCCCAGGTGAATAGCAGAAGTGGTCAAACAGATAGACCCCGCAACGGACCAACTTCACAATGTAAATAGCAAGTTGTTCCATATACTATTGTACCACTGTTGTATATAGTTAACCAGGATATCCTTTATCAGATAACCCTGCATTGTATTTAGTTTCCCCTACTTCGCCAAGTTATACTTCCTGTTAAATGTAATGACCAGACACGTGTAAACTGTCGGATGTTTTCTGTTCAATGTAAACCGCGCTGATGTCTAATAGTGCGGTATATAAGAATTGTTAATAAATAAAATAAAATAAATAAGTAGGGCATGCGAGGACAGCATGGTAGGTTCCAATTCATTTTCACTCACAGTCTCATCATCAGAACCCTCTGAGAGGTGTTTACTGGTTGGACTAGTCGGGACACCACTTTTGCCCTGCAACCGTTGGGATGAGCGTATGCCCTCCCGGGCCTCAGAATTTTTAGCCTTAGCAGCCATGGGATAGATAGCGGCCCAGCAATCCAAGGATAGGCAGTGAGCAGCTACGAAAAAAGCAGGCAGATGCTGTAAGCAAGATGAAAAGACAGAACTATCCCACTCGTGGTTAGCAGGGGGAGCTCCAGCCTCACACAATATAGCAAGGTGCAGGACTTGTAGAAATCCGGGGTTTTCTTTTACAATTCTGAAAGAGAGTAGGTGATTCGCTGAGCAGCGCCCACGTGACCGCTTTGACTTGCTGCACTAGTTGAAACGCAAAAAACCCCGTGCATTCCAACACCACGTGGCTATGGCTGCCACTTTGATCCAGTCCACCGCAGACTCCCGGCAAGCTCTGTCTTGCGGGGCCCCAAGCCCCCTCACCTCTTCTTCAGCACTGAGGCAGCACAATCGCCAGGGAGAAGCAGCAACTCACAAGGCAGCAGCAGCAGCACCGGAGCACCAATTCCCTCTCCACTGCAGTGCTCAACGACGGGACACACACGCAGCCTCCAGGTAACTCCGCTCCTAGATACACTGCCAGGCGATATCAGCGCTCCACTATGCGATGGGCAGAGAGCCCTGCAGTCCGGTCCCGGTTTGTAGGGAGCACACCGGAGCAACGGCAGCAGTCAGGAGCAAGGCAGCAGGGCCGGGTGTAGCAGAGACTGGCTCCCGGCAGTATACCTTGCCGCTGCAATCCGAGTCGCGTCGGAGGGTGCACTTAAAATTGCCCGACTCTCCAGGGGTCAGTTCTGAGGGCTCGGGGGACCAATGCCGTGAATATGCAGGTGTTAGCAGAAGAATTGTGGAAGCCCGGGATGGAGCTACACTAGGGAGCAGCCATTCTGCAGCGGGCTCACTAGCGCCCCCCGATGCAGTTGATTTTGAGGTACAGTTACTTATTTGTTGCTCCTGTGAGTATGTTTTGTCAATAATTCACTGGGGTTGATGGGAGATGACAGCCGGATACATCCAGTGATGTCACAAGTTTTGACATGCCCTGTCTCCAAGCTGCAGGAGGAGGTTCACTACCCAGAGGTGGAGGACTAAACTGGAGTTACTCCAGGAACAATTACCAGGTAAGTGTAATTTCCATTTCTTAAGTCATGGAATTTCTCTTGAAACATTAAAAAAATCAGCTATATGATGTTCATTAAAGAAAGCTGCACTTAATGTATCAGACTGTGCTAATTACCACCCAATATCAAGTATTCCACTATCGCTACTACTTGTTTGTAAAGCACTACAAGGTATACACAGTACAGTGTGTAAGACAGTCCCTGCTCATCAGAGCTTACAATCTAATCAAAACCGACAACATGACAACTAGAGACTAGGGTAAATCTATGGGAATGGTAAAGATTCATATAGGTGGTGAACAAGAGACTAAGGGTATCGGGATCCGAAAGCAGTCTCAAAGAGGTGGGGTTTTAGCGTGGATTTCAATAAGGCCAGAGATGGAGCCTTACGCACTGACTTGGGTAGTTTGTCCTAGGCATAAGGAGCAGCAGGAGGAAAGAACAAAGTCTGGCTGTGGCAGGGAAGGGCACAGTTAAAAAGGATCTGCCAGGGAAGTTAATTGAGCAGGTCGTACGAATTAAAATAAGCTTATTATTCGATTCCCAAGATTGTTTAGATCCACGGTAAAGTGCATTTCGTACAAACCATATTGCAGAGACTTTGGTTTGAAAATAAACAAAAGAAAAATCTCAACAAAATTGTTTTTGATTATTGATCTATCTGCAACATTTGATTCGGTAATCCGTCAGAAATTATTAAACCAGTTAGAATCACCTGGTTTCGGGGAGAAAGTTTTATCCTGGTTTTATTCTTACTTAAAAAGAGCAGAAAATGTTTTGTGAAGACATTACTTCTGGTTGATATTCCATAAATCGTGGTGTTCCTCGTGGTGTTCATATCTTTCAGCAGTAGTTTAATATTTATTTGGTTTTTTATATATATATTTCGCAGAAATGGAAAATTGTTTCCAGGATTTATGTACCATAGATGATATTTTATTATTAATGTCTTTCCAAATTAGTAGTGGTTTCTTGTCGACTAATATTCTGAAGAATTTCCCTGAGATAAATGCATGGCTTCTTAATCCTGGATTGAATATTCATTTTCAAAAATCAGAAGATACTCCTACTGCTTATCATTTGTATAGCACTGCAAGACATACACAACACTCTACATAAACAAGTGACAGTCCTTGCTTGAGAGCTTACAATCTAATCAAGACAGACCACACAACATGTGGGGACTAGGGGAAATCTAGGGGAATGGCTATGATTTTATGTAAAGATAAATCTAAAAATAGGCTTACACAAATGATTTTATGGTGGTAGATTGTTGTAATATGGATTGAGGTCTGTTACATATGGGGTTTGGCTAGACTGCTTTTTTTTGAATGTGCGGGTAAAGAAAATAGTGCAAACTGTAGATTAAGGCTGTTGCATCAACTAACATTTGTATTAGATTAGGAAACGTTTAGGATCATGGTCCAGGCATTGGTATTACCATTTTATGACCATTACAGTGCCATTTACATGGGCTTGCCTAAGCAGTTACATTCTTTAGAAATGGCACAGAATGCTGCCTCGATTGATTTATGGTCTCTCTAAATATGACCATGTATTTCCTGTGTTGAAGGGGTTACTTTAGTTATCAATTCAACACCGGGTTGATTTTAAATGTCTATTGCTTATGTCCAAAACTGAGAATATGCAATCTATACCTGTTTTAATGACTACAGTTAAGTATCACAATTCTTTTAGGGATTTATGCTGTAGTTAAAAGACATGCTCAAACTGTTTAGATATGAAAAGGAGAAGCAAGATGGAATTTTTGAGAAGTGGTATAATCACAGCATGTTTGAAGGAAAAGGGAATGGTTAGCATGACAAGTTTTCAGTTGTGGATATGACAGATGGAGGGTATAATTAAAGACGAGATACAATTGAAGAGCTGATTGTGAGTGGAGGATTAGCCTAGTGGTTAGGGCAGCAGCCTAGGACCAGAAAGACCAGTGTTCAAATCCTGTTGGTACCCCTTTATGGCCTTTGGCAAGCCACTTAACCCTCCACTGCCTTGGATACAAACTTAGATTATAAGCCTTCTTGGGACAGGGGAGTGCCTGAATGTAATTTGCCTTGAACTACTAATGGAAAAGTATGAGCTTAATACTAATAACTATAAATAATAATGGGGACAGAGGAACAAGAAGTAAGCTTACACCTAGCCAGTCAGGTTTTCAGGATCATCACAGTAAATGTGCATGAGAGAGATTTGCATTGCATGCAGATTTCTGTCATTCATATTCATTGTGGTTATCCTGAAAGCCTGACTGGCTAGGGGACGCCCAAGGACTGAGTTGAGAACTCCTGCGATAGAAGATGGGTGGGTTTCTTCCTCTGTGCTTTCAGAAAAGGAACAAAGTATAGCAGGGGCCAAAGGAAGGATGGGTGAATGAGGTGGAGGAGATAATGAAAATGGTGGGTAATTAATTCATAATTAAACTTCTGAATATTGATATGGAAAAAGTTAGCGGAAGTCTGAACAGAAAGTGAAGGGGAAATGGGAGGCAGAGGGATTTTCAAGAGAGGGATATAAGTATGGTAAAGAGTTGACATGACTTTGAGGCAAGAGTGTCCGTCAGATGGACATAGCAGTCTTAATTGACAAATTGAATATCAGATTAAGAGAGAGAAGAATGAATTTGAAGGGGCCAGTATTCAAAAGCTCTTTTCTGGATAGCATAGAAAATATCCAGATAAAGAGTGCTGAAAGAGAGATTGCTCTCCAGATAGGTTTTCCAGATATCAATCAACTCACCTATATCTACCTACAAAGAATTCTAATAGATTAGTAAAGTGCAACTTTTCCTCACTAAATTCATCCTAGCTATTCTCCATTTAAATTAATTTAGAACATACCTTTTTCACAATAATCAATATAAGGTATCCTACAACAATATAAACATTTCTGACCAATTAATTAAAATGCAGTATCTATAATTATAATAGAAATAAAACAATAATTGGACAAACATTAAAGTAAAACAAGAATCACAACAACTAACAGGACAGAGGCAGCAGTTCAGATGCAATCCAATAATCAAATCGTAAGTAGGAAATAAAAAGTCTTCACAGCCTTCCAAAACAAAAGATAATTCACAATTGAACTAACTGAATGAGGCAAAGCATTCCATAGGGCCATTGCAACCCAAGAGAACACTTTTGTCAATATTTTTACATTATTTACTTATTGCTCGGACTCACCAATCTAAATCCTGACCAGATTGTAGTTACCGCCAGGAACAAGCAGGAATGTAGTCTTCACATATGGGTATCGTCGGTACCGACGGAGCCTGCGTGGGAACGCTCCCCAGAATCCAATTAGGAAGCTTTTGCGTGCTGCCTTCCGCCTTTCCCAACTGCCCCTCCAGTTCTTCGTTTTCCGCGGAGCCAGCAGGTCGTGTTCCTGTCACCGCAGAAAATTGTTTCTTTATTTTTTTGTGGTCATGTCTGCCTTCCCCGACGCTGTACCGGTACCGCCAGTTCTTCTTTCTTTCTTTTCAAAAAATAATATTAATAATATTTCTTTTTTTTTCCAAATTTTTCCAAGTGCACGCCATTTTGGGCCTTAGGCCCAAAATCTCCTCCACTATGGAGAAACCCGCCTCGGTTTTTAAAAATGCACCAAGTGTGGCGGTACCATCTCCGTCACCGACACCCATGAGTGCTATCTTAAATGTTTAGGTCCTGACCACTCCATCTCCGAGTGCATGGCTTGTGCCATGATGTCCAAAAGGGGTCGACAGAACCGAGCTGCCAAGCTCAGCGCCCTTTTTCCTTCCGATGCAGCTTTGGTGGCATCGACGTCTTCCAGGGCTTCGTCTTCCTCCCATGGATCTCAGGTAACTAAACATAAGTCTAGCCGGTCCTCAAAGGGTAGATCTCCTTCCAAGCATCGAGATGCCTCTGGCGTTGCCCTTGAGGGTTCCATACCGGCAAAATTGCCCCGGCGGGAGGCGTCGGCTTCCAAAGCATTATCGGGGCTCCAGGATGTTCTCGAGGCCTCGACCTCAGCAGAACTACTGGTGCCATGCTCTGGGGTACCGGTTGCGTCCGGTACCGACACCCAGGCATCGGCAGCGTCGATAGACCAGAGATTCCTAGCTATTGAGCGCAGTCTGACGGCTCTCCTTGCGGCATCGATGCCCTTGGAACCGCGTCAGACGGTTCAATCGGTACCGACGCCAGTACCGGTATCAGTACCGGTACCGATAGCATCGACATCGGTATCGGCTTTGCTGGTACCCAGTCATGCGATGCCGTACGGTGCCGATACACCAGTACCGATTACCCCCTGGTACCGACTTCGGTCGGTACGGGTATCGGGCTCTTCAAGAGCATCCAGACAGACGGTACTTCGAATCCTCGGAGGACTCCAAGGATTCTGACAGCTCTGCCGGTACCGGGATACTTCTCCAGGAGAAGCCTTCCTCCCCTAAACGTAGGATGTCTCCTCCAGAGGATATCTCCTTTCAGGATTTCATCAGAGAGGTGGCTCGTAGGTTGTCCATTACTGTGACTCCTGAATCAGAGCCCAGAGCTAAGGAGTTGGAGATTTTACAATATCCCAAGGCTCCTATGGAGGCGGCTACCTTGCCTATCCATGAGATTTTGCATGATCTCATGTTGAGAATGTGGGAGACACCTCTTACCACCTCTCCTCATTCTCGCAGGCTAGATACTATGTATCGAGTCCCTCCTTGTCCTGGCTTCCAAAAAACTCAGCTTCCCCACCACTCCATTGTTGTGGAGTCAGCTATGAGAAGGATTAGGAGTGTAAAGAGACATGCCTCTAATCCTCCAGGACGTGAGTGTAGAACTTTGGATGCCTTTGGACGTCGTATGTTCCAGGCTTCCATGCTTTCTGCCAGGATCAGTTCCTATATTCTATATATGGGAATGTTCCTTAAAGAGGTCACAGGAGATTTAGAGGTTTTGAGCCCTCTTCTTCCTGAGGACAAAAGGCAGGATTATCTCACACTGGTTAAACATGCCCAAGATGTTTTGAAGTTTGTCAATCGTGCAGCTTTTGACTGTTTTGAGTGCATAAGCAGAACCTCTGCCATTGCCATAGGTGCATGAAGAATTGCCTGGCTCCAGGCATCCGATTTGGAGCTCTGGGTGCAGGACAAACTGGGAAATATCCTTTATACAGGTGAGAACCTGTTCGGCAAGAATTGGCAAGAAAAAGCCAATGAGATGGATGCTGACAACTCTACCTTGGATAGGTTGTCCAAGGGCACAGCTGATTCTGCCAGAAAGAAATCTTTCAAGAAGCCTTTCTTCTCGAAAAAGAAGAGGTTTTATCCCTCTTATTCTCAGCAGGGACGTTCTGCAGGTCAGCTTGTCCGAAAGGGTCAGCAACCACCCAAAACAAAGGAAAGCAAAGACTGCCAAGCCTCAACCGTCTCAGCAGGCTCAGCCTCCACAAGGCCTTTGACTTTCATCTAGAGAACTTAGCCTTCCTGGCCTTCAATGGTCCAGAGCCTTCCACCATTCCAGGAAGGTTATGTCATTTTGCCCCCAGATGGGGGAATTTAACAGCAGAACATTGGACACTCTCCATCATAAAAGAGGGGTACAAGCTTCACTTTCTGTGCATGCCTCCTCACACAATGGTAAGACAGTTCAGTTCTGAGACCTCTGTTATCAACCTGTTAGATCAAGAGGTCACTATGCTTCTTGCCCAAGGGGCAATAGAAGAAGTACCCATTTATCAGCAAGGTACAGGGTTTTACTCCCCCTACTTCCTTATCCCAAAGAAAACAGGGGGATACAGACCTATCTTAGACCTCAGAGAATTGAACAAATTCCTGTTCAAAGAGAAATTCAAGATGATTTCTCTAGGAACTCTGCTGCCATACCTTCAGAGTCAGGATTGGCTTTGTTCTCTAGATCTCAAGGATACGTACACTCATGTTCTCATCCATCCAACCCACAGAAAGTTCCTTCGGTTCCTTTTTCAAGGAAAGCACTACCAATACAGAGTGCTTCCTTTTGGCCTGGCCTCAGCACCAAGAGTGTTCGCGAAATGCATGGCTGTGGTAGCAGCATTTCTCCGTACTCTAGGAATATTCGTCTTCCCCTACCTAGACGACTGGCTCATTCAAGCCCCATCAGAGTCAGAGGCCAGGACTTCCCTATCTTGCACAATGCGTATCCTTCAGTATTTGGGTCTGGTCATAAACATCCCAAAATCCATTCTAACTCCCACTCAGTCTTTAGAGTTCATAGGAGCTTTGCTGGATACCAGAAAAGCAAGGGCCTATCTTCCCCAGGCCCGTTGCCTCCTCATGGTGCAGTTAGCTTCTCAACCTCAGCTCACTGCCCAAGAAATCTTACAACTACTAGGCCACACGGCATCTACACTGCATGTGGTCCCTTATGCTCGCCTCCATATGAGAGCGGCCCAGTGGACCCTATCCACTCAATAGACCCAGGCATCAGGGTGCCTGTCAGACAAAATAACAAACAAATCGTCTCATTTTGTCTCTCCAGTGGTGGCAGTCCACTCAGAACCTGTTGCTGGGGTCCCCGTTTCAACAGCTTTTACCCCAGGCAACTCTCACAACAGATGCTTCACCAGTGGGTTGGGGAGCTCATCTACAAAACCTCTCCACCAAGGGCACTTGGTCTCCACAGGAGACTCATCTACATATCAGTCTCCTAGAACTCAGAGCAATCTTCCTTGCTCTTGGAGTGTTGCACACCCTGCTCAGCTACAAGACAGTCCTCATCCACACGGACAATCAAGTAGCCATGTTCTACGTGAACAAGCAGGGAGGAACAGGCTCTCTGTCATTTTGCAATGAAGCTTTGCGACTATGGGCCCTCGCCAGAGAGCATCAGATTCACCTCCTGGCAGTTTATCTTCCAGGCATACAAAACTCTTGGGCAGACAGACTCAATCGAGTTCTGCTTCCACACGAATGGTCTCTACATGCAGACCAGGTGGCCAGGATTTTTCAAATTTGGGGAACCCCGGACATAGACCTCTTTGCAAGTCTGTTGAATGCCAAACGCCCCTGGTTCTGTTCCAGAATTCCGGCTCAGGGTTCTCAGGCCAGGGATGCCTTCCTCCTTCACTGGGGTTGGGACTTCCTTTATGCCTTTCCACCCATTCCCCTAATTCCCAAAACCCTGTTCAAGCTTCAGAGAGACAGAGGGTGTATGATTCTCATAGCTCCACATTGGCCACGGCAAGTGTGGTACCCTCTGCTTCTACATCTCTCTCAAGCCCCCTCCCTGGAGTTAGGGTCTGCTCCAAATCTCCTGTCTCAGGAGAACGGAATGTTATGGCATCCCAATCCCCAGTCTCTGCATCTCAGAGCTTGGTTGCTGATGGCCTAGATCTTCATGGTCTTAGCCTCCCTCAGCAAGTAAAGGATGTCTTTTATGTTTCCAGGAAGCCTTCCACTAGACGCTCTTATGCTTTTAAGTGGAAGAGGTTTACCAGATGGTGTTCGCAAAAGGGTCTTAACCCCCTTGCGATACCGCTGGAATCATTACTTGAGTATCTCCTTCATTTATCCAATGCAGGACTTAATACTAACTCAGTAAGAGTCCATTTGAGTGCTATTGCAGCTTATTTCAAGCCTCTAAATGAACAACCTATTTCCTCCCATCCTCTTATAGCAAGATTTATGAGAGGCCTTCTTCTAACTAAGCCTCCCATTAGGCCACCACCGGTGGCATGGGACTTGAACCTGGTTCTTGGTCAGCTCATGAAGCCACCTTTCGAATCCTTAGCTACTACCTCATTGAAATTCCTTTCTTGGAAAGTTATCTTTCTCATTGCAATCACATCAGCACGTCGAATCAGTGAGTTGCAAGCACTGGTAGCTGATCCACTTTATACAAGGTTTCATCATGACAAGGTAGTCCTTAGGACTCATCCACACTCTATGCCAAAGGTGGTCTCGCCTTTTCATCTTAACCAAGCAGTCTACCTGCCTGTGTTCTTTCCAAGACCTCATGCTTCAAATGCAGAAAGGAATCTTTATACTTTGGACTGTAAAAGAGCTTTAGCCTTTTACTTGCAAAGAACACAGCAATATAGAAAGTCCTCTCAACTTTTTGTTGCTTTTGATCCTTCTCATTTGGGACTTCCAGTCTCGAAGAGAACACTGTCCAACTGGATTGCACAGTGTATTTCCTTTGCTTATCAGAGTAAGAACCTTCCTCTGAATGGCCATGTCACTGCTCACAATGTGAGAGCCATGGCAGCTTCAATGGCTCATCTGCACTCTGTGTCTATTGACGACATCTGTCGAGCAGCCACTTGGGCCTCGGTTCATACCTTCACAGCCCATTACTGCTTGGACAAGGACTCCCGCCGGGATGCCTTGTTTGGTCAGGCTGTTCTCCAACACCTGTTCCATACCTAATCAACTCCTACCCGCCATCCCAGGTTGGATGCCAGAGATCCATGGGGGGAAGTAGAGCCCTGTCTTAGGGACACACAACCTCTGGGGTCTCTCGCTGGCATCTAAAGCTAGGGAGTCCCCATATGTGAAGACTACATTCCTGCTTGTTCCTAAAGATAGCATAGTTACTCACCTGTAACAGGTGATCTCCGGGAACAGCAGGAATTTAGTCTTCACAACCCACCCACCTCCCCTAGGAGTTGTATCTCTCTATCTATCTCTTTCTCTTTCCCTCTCTCTCTCTCTTTATCTCAGCTTTAAACTCAACTGGAGAGGGGCAGTTGGGAAAGGCGGGAAGGCAGCACGCAGGCGCTGTGGGATGCTCCAAAAAGCTTTCTAATTGGACGCTGGGGAGTGTTCCCGCGCATGCTCCGTCGGTACCGACGATACCCATATGTAAAGACTAAATTCCTGCTGTTCCCGGAGATCACCTGTTACAGGTGAGTAAGTATGCTTTCTAGATGGGGCATAACAAGTTTTCTTGTAAATACTTAGTCAGTCCCTGCTAATGTCCAGGGTAAGAATTTTTGGGTTGATGTTCAAATGCCATAGTCATCTTTTTTTTAAACAAAAGCCGCTCACTATCCAGTGCAATCCAAATAGTGAGTGGATCTGAATATATTTTGTAACATAGCAGTAAATTTAGGCCTTGACGCCTCTAGTAGGTCCCCAAATAACTCCCCACTCGCACACATTAGCTTTATTAGAACAAACCACATGAGCATTCACAAATAACAGCCCTGTCCTGTTTTCCCAGGCCAGTTATACCAAAATGCACAGTTTTACTACAGAACTCAAAGAACCTGCCCCCCCAGACAAGTTGACTGCTTCAATATACCTTCATAATAAAGGGAACAATAAAGCAGTTTCTTAAGTACAGTCTGGCAAGCCTTGCACAGCAGGCTGGCACAATAACTTTTCCAGTCACCTGTAAAACTATAATACAAATGTCAGCACTGAGCCTCTCTCTTTTGGTGGTAATTCTTAACAACCATGCTAACATAATGACAGGGTTAAAATATTACCTCACATTTCTATGGGCAATCACAAAATCCTGTGCTGGTTCTCTCACAGACTAGCAATGGAGCTTAGCCCTTCATACCTAGGCAACACACAAACATCCAGCATTCAACCGTCTTCCAGCCTGGATTCCTCATAGACTGTCTACAGGATCTTGGCCCTTAATACCTTGGGCATCAAACAAACATTCAGCATTAAGTAACAGTCCGCCTTTCTCTAGTCATGACTTCCTCACAGACTGGAAACCATCAATCTCTCTTCTAATATCCAGGCAGGGATAAACCAGGAAGTCTGTCTTACCTCAGCTTTCTAATGAATTTTTCCACCCAAATCTATCTGGCACTGTCCTAGCTCTTCCCCAGCTATCCCTAGATCAAATCTCAGGGCTTCCTGCAGCAACCCACTTGCAGCTATTTTGCTGTTCTTGTTATTTTGACAGAGGACTGAATATTGCCACTCTCCAGAAAGCAAAGCAAAATACCCATACTCAGCCCTTACTCTGCTCTGGTGCTGAACTGATAGTGCTGAGGTAGTCTGTAAGGATTTTTAGTGCCATTTTCCCTATTGTACCACTGAAAATCATGACTACATCTGGCTAGGGCACTTATCTGAGTAATGGATGCCATTATCCTGACTAAGTGCTTTTGGGTATCAGAGTCATTCAATTTTGCCTTAAAAATGATTAGTGTCCTGTGGAGGGCAAGAGTGGCTAGTTTACAACTTCTACCATGCTGTACAGCTTGAAGTCAAAAAACCTCTTCAGAAGGCCAATACAGATTATATTACAGTACTGAGAGGGGAGAATTTTATAGAGGTTTACTCGGGGCAGTTTCTCCAAATGGGTTTGTTTTGCACATGCCACAATGATCATGAACCTCACTCCCAAGGGTATGTGGAATATGATCTCAATCTCTCAAATTTACTGCGAACTTTCATCGTAGTACTTCACTTGTTCCAAAGAGAGTTTCCTTCTGGAGTTCATAAGTTGTATTATGTATAATTGTGATGGGAAATTCCTCTTAATCAGACCCATAGCATCCCACAGAATGGGAAATATTTCTATATCTTTCTGCCACATTTTCTTGGTCTCTGACTGCATTTCTTCGTACTTCAAGATATAAACATGATTCTCCAGGAACAAGCAGGAAGTCAGCCCTCACATATGGGTGATGTCGATGGAGCCCCATGTGGAGCAAATCCCCAGCTTTCGAAGAAAGCCTTTGGGACTGCATCACGCATGCGCGGTCCCCTTCCCGCCCAAGGGTGCCATCTTGCTCAGTCTCCTTTTTTCAGCGGAGCCCAACGGACAGACTGGATGGACCATGCTGGTCTTTAACTGCCATTATTTACTATGTTACTATGTCCTAGTTTTCCCCAGAAAAAGTTGATAAAAAGGCGGAAAATTATTTTCCTGCTAGCCGGTTCGAAGCTGGTTCCTCTTCCCTCCTCCGGCTCGGTACTCTGGTATCGAGCCCGACCTATTTTTCGATTTTTGTCCTTAGTGACTAGCATTTGCGCACTTCTTTCTTTTAGCTGGCAGCCCGGTCCTTTGACCTTGCAGGGGCCCTTTTTCCCCCCATGGCTGCCAGCGGGTTTTAAAAGTGTGGTCGTTGCACAAAGCTAATGTTTCTCACCGACACACACGACTGCTGTCTCAAATGCCTCGGGCCCGACCATGAACCCGTGGTCTGTGGCCCATGCAAAAGGATGTCTTTGAAGTCCTTTAGGAGCAGGCAGCAGCAACATGACAGGATTTTCCCCGCCTATACAACCGCCGGGCCCAGACCTCGTCAGAGGCCTCGACCTCTCGGGAGCTGTCTGATCCCGAGCAGTGTCGGGTGTCCTCTGAAAGGGGGTCTCTCTTGCGGGAACACCGGAGGAAGAAGAAATCCGTGAGGGCATTGTCATCTGAGAGCTTCGAACGGCCTGATACCTCACGGACTCGGTCGCGGAGCCCGGCTCACCACCCCGGATCCTCGGAGAGGCCTGCCAAACTCCCTTGAAAGGACCCGGAGACGCTGAGGAAGGTAAGCACAGTCCTCGTTGTTGACGCTCCCCCTGGGACAGCCGGCGTCAGAGCTGCTGACCCTCCTGAGCTCGGTCTCAGATTGGCGGCCTTGGAGCACAGCGTGTCTGCCTTCATGGACCAGCAGCGGGTGCTGATGGCTGGTCTAACACGTCCAACCACCGGGACTTCGATGTCCAAGTTGACCCTGGAGGCTGAGCCGATCCGCGAGTCGATCCTTGGCCGAGGTCCCCCTCAACCTCCTGTTCGGGACCGAGGTTGTCGACGCCGCTTCCTTCGGTGTCGGGGTGGTCGGCTCCGGCCTCGAAGGCTTCGGTTTCAATCGACAACTCCTTGGTGTCCGGTTGGGAGACAGAGGACGAGGAGTTCCTGGGCACCCACTGTATTAAGTACGTCCCATCAGACTCCCCGGGATCTGATCCTTGCAGACGGTCACCCCCGGAGGACACCCGGTTCTTGGACTGCGTCCGGGTCATGGCAAAGGCTTTGTCATTCCCCGTGAATACTGAGGAGGAACTTTGAGCTAAGGAGCTTGAGGTCCTCCAGTATGAATTTCCTCCAAAGGAAGCCCTTACTGTAACGGTGCCCCCCATTCTGGAACGGCTGATGCTCCGCATGTGGGAGACCCATCCTCGATGCCGGTGCTCAGCAGGCGAATCGATTCCATCTATCGAGTTCGCAAGAGCCCTGGATTCCAAAAAGCACAGCTGCCGCACAATTCCATGGTTGTGGAATCGGCCATGTGCCAGCTCAAGAGCCAGAAGACGCTGTCTTCTGTGCCTCCTGGCCGGGAGGCCTGCAACATGGATGCTCTCGGCAGAAAGTGCTACCAGGGGTCGATGCTGGCATGCCGAATCCAGACGTACCAGCTGTACATGGGCATATACCTGCGAGACCTGGCAAAGGAGATTAAGAACATAAGAACATAAGATATGCCATACTGGGTCAGACCAAGGTCCATCAAGCCCAATATCCTGTTTCCAACAGTGGCCAATCTAGGTCATATGTACCTAGCAGTTTCCTCAAAAGACACAGGTTCCACAATGCTTGTATTGGGTCAAGCATTGATATCCTGGGTCCCTTTTTAATAATGGTTTATGGACCTTTCCGCCAGGAACTTGTCCAAACCTTTTTTAAACTCAGCTACACTAACAGCCGTTACTACATCCTCTGGTAACAAATTCCAGAGTTTGATTACACATTGTGTGAAAAAATATTCTCTTATTAGTCTTAAATAGTTTACCCTGTAGCTTCATTGCATGTCCCCTAGTCTTTCTATATTCTGATAACGTAAACAATCGATCTACGTTTACCCATTCCACTCCGTTCATTAATTTATAGACTTTTATCATATCTCCCCTCAGCCATCTCTTTTCCAGATTAAAGCGCCCTAAACATTTTAGCCTTTCTTAATAGGGGTGTCCTTCCATCCCCTTTACCATTTTGGTAGCTCTTCTCTGAACCTTTTCTTTTTTTTTTATTTATACTTTATTAATTTTCAAAAACACCAGAGTAAAACTACGTGTAATTAGAATACAGACATCAAAAAGGAAATATCTAATCATCAAAAATAACATAAACTTGGTATAGACCTCAAAATTCCCCTCTATAAGGTTCCAAGAAAAAAGAAATTAATCCAAGAATAAGAACCAATAGGCCATACAAAGTAGAGCTTAGATGGAACTTGTGGCAGCCGGTACGGGGCCCAAACCCTCCCCTTCCCTACCCTCAAGAAACAATTTCAATTGAAGGGGATCAAAGAAAAGAAACTGCTGGGTATTGTGAATTATTATACACTTACATGGGTATTTCAATTTAAACTGTACCCCCAGGTTAAGAGAGCGCTGACGTAAAGCCAAAAATTCTCTCCTCCTTTTCTGGGTATCTCTTGCCAAATCTGTGAAAATCATAATCTTTGACCCCATAAATTGGGAAACCTTCATTTTCAGAAAATATAAGCGCAGAACAGAGTTCCGATCCGACTCAAAGGCAAAAGACACCAGTAAGGTAGCTCTACTGGTTACCACTTCAAGTGAACTTTCAAGGAATCCTGTCAAATCCATCTGAGCCGGGCCACCAGGCTCCACCGAGGCTTTCACACCCAGTTCATCTGTTAAAGAAATAGAAACATACTGCACACGTGTAATAGGAGGTAAATTCACAGATGGCATGAGCAAAACCTCAGTAAAGAACCTCCGAACCAGCTCTAGAGGGTCCAGCAAAGGAGACCTAAGAAAGTTCAGGAGGCGCAAATTATTCCTTCTTGCTTGATTATCCAAATACTCCAGGCGCCTTCCCATAATTAGAGCACCTTTTGTTTGCGTATCTCCCAAATTCTGTAATACCGCCGTCTGAGTTTCCAGTTGAGACAACCTCTCAGCATGCCCATCCACTCTTGATCGTTCAGCCTCAGCCTGCACCTTCACATAACTTAAATCTTTAGAAAGAGCCGCCACAACAGGAATGAGAGTCTTTTGAAGGGAGGTTATGGCGTCCCATAAGCTTTCTAACGTTACCGTTGCCGGTCTACTCAAAGCCTGAAACTCGGGAGAAATCAGTGAGAGAGAAGAAGCTTGGGATATACTCTCCAATCCTCCACTTGTCCGAACTATCGCTGGCAACTCTCCTCCTCCTAACGCGGCAGCGGGAACCCTCTCAGTCTGAATCGGGGCAGCACCCTCCACTGCAAGCGAACTCCCTCCTTCCGGGGGAACGCCGACAGGCAAACCAGCCCCGAAAACTCTTCCGGGTTGCGGCGGCAACTGCTGTTGGGGGCTCAGAACCACCCCATCGCTCAAATCAGACGAAGAAAACGTCTGATCCGCCGAAGCCACACGCGTCCCCATCTGGGAAAAGAAGCCAGGAATCACCGACTGTGATGCCGCCACGGCAGGGGTAGAGGTTTCGGTGGGTTTATGTGGCAATTGCTTCCTCTTTCTCCCCATAGCGGCGTCTCAAACCGGAGCCCGCTATCAATGACCCGACGGACCGTAAAGCTCATCCGCCATCTTGGAACCCTCTGAACCTTTTCTAATAACGCTATATCTTTTTTAAGATACGGCGACCAGAATTGCACACAATATTCAAGGTGCGGTCTCACCATGGAACGATATAGAGGCATTATAATATCCTTTGTTTTATTTTCCATTCCCTTCCTTATGATACCTAGCATTCTATTTGCTCTCTTGGCTGCCGCTGCACACTGGGCCGAGGGTTTTAACATGTTATCCACGATATTGCCTAAATCTTTTTCCTGGGTGGTGGTTCCTAATGTGGAACCTTGCATCGTGTAACCATAGTTTGGGTTGTTCTTCCCTAGGTGCATAACTTTGTACTTTTCCACATTAAATTTCATCTGCCATTTTGATGCCCAGTCTTCCAATTTATCAAGATCCTCTTGCAATTTTCCACAATCCTCTTGGGTTTTAACAACTTTAAATAGTTTTGTGTCATCTGCAAATTTGATAACCTCACTCGTTCCCTTTTCCAGGTCATTTATGAATATGTCAAAAAGCAGCGGACCCAGCACAGATCCCTGGGGTACATCACTATTTACCTTTCTCCATTGGGAAAATTGGCCATTTAGCCCTACCCTCTGCTTTCTAACTTTTAACCAGTTCCTGATCCACAATAGTACACTGACTCTTTAGTTTTTCCAAAAGTCTCAGATGAGGGACCTTGTCAAAGGCTTTCTAAAAGTCCAAATACACTAGAGATTGCCGGGTTCTCGGCTGGGCTCTCTGAGGGACCTTTGCTGCGCTTCCAGGTTTTGTCCACCGTGATCCGAGAGTGCTCGAAGTTCATGACTCGAGCAGCCTATGTTGGCTTCGAGTCTTCAGCCCGGGTAGCGGGAGCCAGCATCGGTGCACAATGCCAGGCATGGCTATAGTCATCAGACCTGGAGCCATGGGTTCAGGACAAGTTGGTCGATGTCCCTTGCCGAGGTGAAAACTTCTTTGGCAAGCCCATGACTGAGAAGGCTGCTGAGATTGAGTCCGAGTACCTGACCCGGACAAGACTCGAGAAGAAGACTTCTGCCCCTTCTAAAAAGAAGGGTTCGGGTAAGAAGCCATTTTTCCCGAGGAAAGGATCAGCTTACTGAAACTACCACACGTATCAGGCCTCCCCAGCTCCCCAGCAGGGGGGCAGCTGGCGAAGAGACGGGGGCAGGCACCCAAGCCCCAGGCACCGGCTCCGGCCCAGCCTTGAGGGGGGTTTTGACTCCCAGTGCATAGTCTCTCTCTCCCAAAGGACGCTAGGCCCTGCACAGGAGGAAGGCTGAACCTGTATGCCCACAGGTGGCCAGCTATTAGTACAGATACCTGGGTTCTCCAGATAGTCCAAATGGGCTATCGGTTACATCTCAAACAGGTGCCTCCCTCTTACTTTCCAGGTGAGCCTCTCAGACCCCCTCTTCACAGAGACCTCCTCTTGCAGGAGTTAACAGGTCTTCTCGAGGATCAGGCGGTAGAACCTGTGCCTCACCACCTACAGGGCACAGCAGGCGTCTACTCCAGGTACTTTCTGATAACAGAGAATTGGAGGCCTAAGACCTATCCTCGACCTGCGAAACCTGAACAAGTTCCTGGTGAGGGAAAAGTTTAAGATGCTTTCCCTTGGAATATTGCTGCCTTACCTCCGCCAGGGAGACTGGCTATGCTCCTTAGATCTCAGAGTTGCGTATACACACATCTTGATTCATCCAGACCACAGACAATATCTAAAATTTGTAGTGGGAGGAAACCATTTTCAGTACAAAGTGCTGCCCTTTGGCCTAGCCTCGGCACCCAGGGTGTTCACAAAGTGCTTTGCGGTGGTGGTGGCCTTTCTAAGGACTCAAGGGGTCTTCGTATTCCCCTACTTGGACGACTGGCTCATCAGAGCCCAGTCAGCTCTAGAAGCCCAACAGGCCACGTCCCGCACTATCCAGTTGCTTCAGGACCTGGGCTTTGTGATCAACTACACAAAGTCCACTCTGGTTCCCTCCCAGGGACTGGAGTTCATAGGGGCAAGGTTAGACACCCTTCAGGCAAGGGCTTATCTGCTATAGGAAAGGGTTCAAAGATTGGTAGCCCTAGTGCAGCAAGTGAGTCGCAGATCCTGCATCTCAGCAAGACACTTTCTGCACCTTCTTGGTCACATGGCCTCCACAGTGCATGTGATACCCAATGCTCGACTCCACATGAGAACAGCTCAGTGGTGCCTCAGGGACCAGTGGACACAAGCCACAGGCAGACTCAGAGACAACATCAAGGTGTCCCATCACCTAATACAGTATTTGAAATGGTGGCTTCAACCTCACAACCTTCTGGAGGGAGTGCCTTTTCAGCCTCCCACGCACTCAAGGGTGCTGACTATAGATGCATCCCTGCTGGGATAGGGGGTGCTCATTGCCAGCAGGTCTGCACTCAAGGTGTGTGGTCTCAGTGGGAGAGCACACAACAAATCAATCTCCTAGAGCTTCGAGCGATCTGCCTTGCTCTTCGGACCATCTGCCAAACCCTGGATCATCAATCTGTCTTGATTCAGACAGACAACCAAATAGCGATGTTCTATGTGAACAAACAGGGGGGCACAGGCTCTCGCATCCTGTGTCCGGAAACCCTGGACCTATGCTCCTTCGCAGTCAGTCAGGGTATGTTCCTCAAGGTGGTTTACTTACCAAGTCAGGAGAACTTCCTAGTAGCAGACAAGCTAAGCAGAATTCTCCAGCCGCATGAGTGGCAACTGGCTCGCAGCGTAGCCCAACAACTCTTCCAGTGTTGGGGGCGACCATCCATAGATTTGTTTGCGAGCCCTCAAAATCACCAGTTGCCCTGCTTCTGTTCCAGACAGCCGCACCCACACAGGGTGGCTGCAGATGCTTTACTAATATCGTGGTCTGGGGGCCTCCTATATGCGTTTCCTCCCATGCCACTGGTAGCTTGGACCTTATTCAAGATCCTTCAGGACAAGGCCTCGGTCATCCTGGTAGCTCCCAGGTGGCCAAGACAGCCTTGGTTTCCACTCCTCCTGCAGCTGGCGGGGGAGACTCCAATTCCTCTGGGATTTTCGCCCAATCTCCTGTTGCAGGATGGGGGCTCACTCCTGCATCCCAACCTCAGGTCCCTCAACCTGATGGCATGGCTGCTGAAAGGGTAGTCCTTGCACCACTTCTCCTCCCAAAAAAGATAGAGGATGTGTTGCCAGCCTCTAGAAGGCAATCGACTAGGAAAACCTACGCATTTAAGTGGCGTAGGTTTGAGGTATGGTGTACTCAGCAGAGTGAGAATCCATTCTCCTGCCAGGTGGCTGTGATGCTGCAGTACCTGCTTCACCTTTCCAATTTGGGCCTCAAGTCAAACTCGGTCTGAGTTCACCTCAGTGCTTTATCAGCACACCACTCTCCAGTGGAAGGGAAACCTCTCTCTGTACACCCTTTGGTGTCCAGGTTCCTGAGAGGTCTGCTTCTGCTGAAACACCCAGTTCGCCCCCTGGCGACTGAATGGGATCTAAATGTTGTCTTGCAGCAGCTTACTCGCCCACCTTTTGAGCCGATAGCCTCTTGCCATCTGCGCTTTCTTTCTTGGAAGACACTTTTCTTGGTGGCACTCATATCAGTGAGACGAGTGAGTGAGCTGCAAGCTCTGGTGTCCGATAGACCGTTCACACGGTTCTGTAAGAACAGGGTTGTGCTTCGCACGCACCTTAAGTTCTTGCCGAAAGTGGTCTTCTCTTTCCACCTAAACCAGGAGGTGGTCCTTCCGACCTTCTTTCCCAGGCCCCATGCCAGTTGGGCGGAAGCAGTTCTGCATACCCTGGACTTTAAGAGGGCGCTGGCCTCAAAATCACCAGTTGTCTGCCAATGCTAGAAGTCTAAACAATAAGATGGGAGAGTTAGAATATATAGCATTAAATGAGAGGTTAGATATGATTGCACTCTCAGAGACATGGTGGAAGGAGGATAACCAGTGGGACACTGTGATACCTGGATACAAACTATATCGTTATGATAGAGCTGATCAAATTGGTGGAGGGGTTGCGCTCTATGTTAGAGAGGGCATTGAGTCAGAAAGGATTAAAGTTTTGCAGGGAACAAAATTTGCTGTAGAATCTCTATGGATTGAAATTCCATTTATGAAGGGGAAGGTGATGGCAGTGGGAGTATACTATCGACCGCCTGGTCAGAATGAACAAATGGATGATGAAATGCTCAAAGAAATCAAGGAAGCTAACAAAAGTCACAACAGAGTAGTAATAATGGGTGATTTCAATTACCCCGGTATCGACTGGGTCAGTGTCACAGCAGGACAAGCTAAAAAGATAAAGTTTCTAGATGAAATAAATGACTGCTTCTTGGAGCAGCTGGTTCATGAACTGACCAGAGGGGAAGCCATACTGGACCTAGTCCTTAGTGGAATGCCAGATCTGGTGCAAGAAATAAGGGTGTTGGGACCACTTGGCAATAGTGATCATAGTATGATCATGTTTGATTTAATTAGTGGAGGACAGATAGTAAAGGAATCCACAGAACTACCGTTTAACTTTCAAAAGGGAGACTATGATAGAATGAGGAATATAGTTAGGAAAAAACTAAAAGGAGCGGTTCCAAAGGTTAAAGATTTACAGCAAGCTTGGGTGTTATTTAAAAATACTATCCTCGAAGCCCAGACCAGCTGTATTCCACGCATTAAGAAAAGTGGAAGAAAGTCCAAAAAACTGCCAGCATGGTTTAAAGGTGAGGTCAGAGAGGCTGTTGCTGCCAAAATAGCAACCTTCAGGAAATGGAAAAAAGAGCCAAATGATGAAAACTGGAAACAGCACAAACACTGGCAAGTTAAATGCAAAGCATTGATAAGGCAGGCACAGCGGGAATTTGAGAAGAAACTTGCTACGGAAGCAAAAACACGAAATAAAGACTTTTTCAAGTACATTCGTAGCAAAAGGCCTGTGAGAGAGTCAATTGGACCATTAGATGATAGAGGGGTAAAAGGGGCAGTAAGAGGAGACAAGGCTATAGCAGAGAGACTGAATGAATTCTTTGCTTCGGTCTTTACTGAGGAAGATGTAGGGATGTTACCCAAGACTGAAGTATTTAAAGGTGATACTCAGAGGAATTGAGAGAAATATCACTACACCGGGAAGATATATTACAACTATTTGATAAACTGAATAGTAGCAAATCACCTGGACTGGATGGTATACATCCCAGAGTGTTGAAAGAACTGAAATATGAGATTGCAGACCTGCTATTGGTTATCTGTGAACTTTCATTAAAATCATCTGTAATACCTGAAGATTGGAGGGTCGCCAACTTAACACCAATTTTTAAAAAGGGTTCCAGGGGTGACCCGGGAAATTACAGACCGGTGAGCCTGACGTCAGTACCAGGGAAAATGGTAGAAACCATCATAAAGAACAAAATTACACAGCATGTAGATAGTCATGGCCTAATGGGAGACAGCCAACATGGCTTTAGACAAGGAAGATCTTGTCTTACTAATCTGATATGTTTTTTTGAAGGTGTGCATAAACAGGTAGACAAAGGTGAGTCGGTTGATATAGTGTATCTGGACTTTCAGAAAGCTTTTGACAAGGTCCCCCTTCAGAAACTTTTGGCGAAACTAAAAAGTCATGGGATAGGAGGCAGTGTACTATTGTGGATCGGGAACTGGTTAAAAGATAGAAAGCAGAGGGTAGGGCTAAATGGCCAATATTCCCAATGGAAAATGGTGAATAGTGGAGTACCCCAGGGATCTGTACTGGGTCCGCTACTTTTTGACATATTCATAAATGACCTGGAAAAGGGAATAACTAGTGAGGTTATCAAATTTGCAGATGACACAAAACTGTTTCAAGTTGTTAAAACCCAAGAGGATTGTGGAAAACTGCAGGAGGATCTGGATAAATTGGAAGACTGGGCATCCAAATGGCAGATGAAATTTAATGTGGACAAGTGCAAAGTTATGCACCTAGGAAAGAACAACCCACACTATAGTTACACGATGCAAGGCTCCACATTAGAAACCACCACCCAGGAAAAAGATTTAGGAGTCATCGTGGATAACATGTTAAAACCCTCCGCCCAGTGTGCAGCGGCGGCCAAGAAAGCAAATAGAATGCTAGGTATCATAAGGAAAGGGATGGAGAATAAAACAAAGGATATTATAATGCCTCTGTATCGCTCCATGGTACGACCGCACCTTGAATATTGTGTGCAATTCTGGTCACCGAATCTTAAAAAGGACATAGCATTATTAGAAAAAGTACAGAGAAGAGCCACCAAATTGGTGAAGGGGATGGAAGGCTACTCCTATGAAGAGAGGCTAAAAAGGTTAGGGCTCTTTAACCTGGAAAAGAGACGGCTGAGGGGAGATATGATAGAGGTCTATAAATTAATGAATGGAGTGGAACGGATAAACGTGGATCAATTGTCTACGCTATCAGAATATAAAAGACTAGGGGACATGTAATGAAGCTACAGGGTAAACTATTTAAGACAAATAAGAGAAAATATTTTTTCACTCAACGTGTAATCAAACTCTGGAATCTGTTACCGGAGGATGTAGTAAGGGCTGTTAGTATAGCTGGGTTTAAAAAAGGTTTGGACAAGTTCCTGGAGGAAAGGTCCATAAACCACTATTAAAAAGGGACCCAGGATATCAATGCTTGACCCAGTACAAGCATTGTGGAACCTGTGTCTTTTGGGGATATTGCTAGGTACGTATGACCTAGTTTGGCCACTGTTGGAAACAGGATACTGGGCTTGATGGACCTCGGTCTGACCCAGTATGGCATGTCTTATGTTCTTATGTTCTTACTTGGAGCGTACGCAGGGACATCGAAGAGCTCCTCAGCTCTTCATCTCTTATGACCCCAGTAAGCTGGGGATGCCTGTCTCCAAGCCTATGTTGTCCACCTGGGTGGCGGATTGCATCGCCTGGGCATACAGAGTGGCCGATCTCCCATTGCAGGGTCGAGTCTCGGCCCACCGGGTCAGGGCTAAGGCCTCATCAGTGGCTCACCTCCGCTCTGTTCCGCTGGCAGACATCTGCTGGGCCGCAACCTGGTCTTCAAGCCAGACTTTTGCAGCCCATTACTGCCTGGATAGGGAGTCCCAATGGGACAGTGCTTTCGGCCAGGCTGTACTCCGTAATCTGTTTGAGGTTTAGGCAACTCCTACCCTCCGATCCTTTGGTGTCAGGCTACCGGAGTGTTACGTTCTCGGATGAACTCCTATCATGGCTGCTGCGGCTCTTCTAGAGGGAGCCTATTTTCAGTTATTGGTCACTGGTAGCCTATAGCTAGGGAGTCCCAAATGTGAGGACTGACTTCCTGCTTGTTCCTGGAGAAAGCATAGCTACTCACCTGCAACAGGTGTTCTCCAGGGACAGCAGGAATCAGTCCTCACGACCCTCCCTCCTCCCCTGGAGTTGCAGTCCTATCATTAATTTTTGTTCTTTTGCCTTTTTTTTAGCTATATCATTTGACTGAGCAAGATGGCACCCTTGGGCGGGAAGGGGACCGTGCATGCGTGATGCAGTCCCAAAGGCTTTCTTCGAAAGCTGGGGATTTGCTCCGCATGGGGCTTCATCGACGTCACCCATATCTGAGGACTGATTCCTGCTGTCCCTAGAGAACACCTGTTACAGGTGAGTAACTACGCTTTCATCTCTCTCGTATCAATACCATTCTCCAGGGACAAGCATGAAGTCAGCCCTCACATATGGGTGATGTCAGCACTGACAGAGCTTGGGCGGGGTATTTCCCCAGCTTTCAAAGAAAGCTTTTGGGACATGCTATCATGCATGCGTGGTCCTCTGTCCAAGGGTGCCATCTTGCTCAGTCTCCTTTTTTCCACGGAGCCCAACAGACGTCAGTCAAATTTCCCTGGAAAAAATCTTGAGAATATTCTTAAAAATTCAGCTTTCCTGGTTTGTGTACTGGTTCCTCTTCCCGCCTCAAGCCGGTACTGTTCTTGGCTCCTTCCCCATTTTTTTGATCGAGGCTTGCCTCGACTGGCGTTCACGCTCTTTTTTGCCCAGGGGTCGTCAACCCCGGCCGGGTATCCACCCCATGTCCCCCCTGTAGGTTCAAAAAATGTGACTGCTACAGTCAAACTGTGTCAGTCACAGACACCCATGACTGCTGTCTGGGACCAGACCATGACAGCACCTCCTGTGACCTGTGCCAGGTTCATGACGCCCAAAACTAATAAGAAGAGCTTGGAGTTGCAGGGGAGGATGTTCCCCAGGACCAACTTGGCACCGGCTTCCCCGGCAACGAGCTCCAAGCCCAGCACATCCCAAGGGGGCTGAGCATCCTCGGAGTCCCACAGTGGTGGCTCCTCCGAGAAGACCTCGGACCCGAGCAAAAAAAGAAAAAATCCTCAAAGTCCATCGAGGTTTCATTGAAGAAATCTGGCAAGACCACCCAGAGGGACTCGGACAATTCCGAGAAACGACCCACCAAAGTTTCCCAAAAGGATGCCTCAGCCAGCGGAGACCGTGCGAGGATCCTCGAGGAAGCACTTGAGAGAATGCCAGCGCTGGGCCTGAGATCCTTGGTGCCCACGCTGAAAGCTGCAGAGCCTTCTGGCTTGGAGTCCAGAATGGCAGCCATGGAGCAGAACATCACTGCCATCCTGGCTATGCAGCAGGCAATGAGGGCAGGTTCGTCTGTATCATCCGCCCTAACGACCAGACCCCCAACTGTGGGAGAGTCCCCGGTCATCATGCCGAGCTTCGAGTGCCATCGGCCTCAGGTAAGTTCTCTGCCCCGGTTGAGGTCCCGGTTCTGTTCCTCGGGAATCCGTCCTCCCCGGCCTGTTTCCGGGACTTGGACCCCAGGTCCTCAGGAGGACCCTGGCACTTCGGCGTGGGCCTCGAGGCACAGAGTCGTAGGGCCTCTGACTCATCGTCCCCCTTCAACTCTGAGTGGGAGACTGACAATGAGCCCTCCCTGGAAACCAGATGGCACCAAGACGTCCCCTCAGACCCGTGCACCCCCGTGCCATTCTCCTCTGGAGGATGTAGCCTTCCATGACTGTCAGGGATATGGCCAGAGCCCCCTCAGTGCAAACTGAGGTGGAGGAGGACCCACGCACTGAGGAACTGGAGATCCTCTAGTTGAGTCTCCTAAGAAAACCCTTATGGTGCCGGTCCAACCGATCTTCAAGTCGCTGCTATTGCGGATGTGGGAGATCCTGGCATCGGTGCCAGTGGTCAGCCGATGCCTAGACGCCATGTACCGTGTCAGGAAGGGGCTGGGATTCCAAAAGTCCCAACTCCCACATAACTCCATGGTTGTCGAGTCAAATGCTCAAAAGCCAGAAGACCTACTCTTCTGTTCCCCCCAGCAGGGACACTCAAGCCCTCGAAGTCCTCGGGTGCAAGTGCTACCAGGGTTTGATGCTGGGGTGCCAAATCGACGCCTATGAGCTATACATAGGCATATATTTAAAGGTCCTGACCCAGGAGTTATCAGGGTTCTCGGTGGGGCTGACTGGGGAACCTCTCCGTCGGTTCTAGGCTCTGACCTTGGGAATCGAGGACTGTTCAATGTTCCTCTCCCGGGCAGCCTACGATGGATTTGAGTCAGCAGCTCAAGTGGCAGCAGCTGGCATCAGGGCTCAATGCCAAGCCTGGTTACAGTCCTCAGACCTCGAGCAGTGGATCCAGGACAAGCTGCTCAATGTCCCCTGCACCAGCGAGAGCTTGTTTGACAATCCCATGGCCGACAAGGCAGCCGAGATAGAGGCCGAGGTGGTGACCCACCAGAGCCTCTCAAAGAAGACCTCTTCCTTTTCCCGTAAAAAGCCCTCAGGGAAAAGGACCCTATTCTCCGGGAAAAGGGGGCACTTCTAACAAGGTCACTGATACCCATCCTTCTCGGGCCAACAACAAGGTTCTCATCCTAAAAAACAGGGCCAAGGAGCCCAGAAGCCCCGGGCTCCGGCTTCCGCCCAACCAGAGGGGAGCTTTTGACTCCCAGGGCAAGGCCTCCCCTCCCCTGGGAGACCTTCATCAGCCCACAGGGGGCCGCCTGTAACTCTGCGCCCACAAGTGGGCCCAGATCTCCTCAGACCAGTGGGTGCTGCAGGTGGTGAAGGAGGGATACCTCCTCCACCTACAGCAAATACCACCCAGGTTCTTCCCAAGAGAGCCAGTACGACATCTCCTCCATCAGACCCTTCTGCTTTCAGAGCTTGTAAGTCTGCTCAAGGATAACACAGTGGAGCCTGTACCCAAGCATCTATGGGGAAGAGGTACTTCCTTGTCCCCAAAAGAACTGGGGGCCTCAGGCACATTCTAGACCTGTGAAACTTGAACAAGTTTCTGGTGAGGGAGAAGTTCAAGATGCTCTCCCTTGCAACACTGCTGCCCTACCTCCACCAGGGAGATTGTCTGTGCTCCTTGGACCTAAAGGATGCATACACCCACATCCTAATCCACCCCTCCCATAGGCAGTACCTACGGTTTGTGGTAGGAGGATGGCACTACCAGTACAGAGTGCTGCCCTTTGGCCTGGCCTCCTCACCAAGAGTCTTTACCAAGTGCTTGGCCCTGGTCACCACCCACTTGAGCCTGCAAGGGGCTTTCAACTTCCCCTACCTGGACGACTGGCTAATCAGAGGTGGTATGGCCTCAGAGGACAAGCAAGCTGCAGAGCGTACATCCCTCCAGCTGCAGCACCTGGGGTTCGTCATCAACTACCCCAAGTCCCATCTCGTGCCAAGTCAAGGTCTGGAGTTCATAGGGGCACAGCTGCACATGCTACAGATCATGGCCTTCCTTCCAAGGGAAAGAGTGGACTGCCTCATGCAACTAGCAGAAGAGATGCCGTGCTGTCGGTCAGTACTGGCTCGCCTGGTTCTCCGCCTGCTGGTTCACATGGCCTCAACGGTCCACGTCACACTGCTGGCCCACCTGCACATGCGGACAGCCCAATGATGCTTCCGCTCACAGTGGACTCACGCCACGGGCAGGCTACGGGCAGAATCAGAGTCACTCACCAGCTGGCAGAGTCCTTCACCTGGTGGCAAAACCTGCGCCACCTCCAGACGGGAATGCCATTCTTATCACCCGCATCACAGAGGACCCTGACAACAGACGCCTCCTTTCTGGGATGGGGGGCACATTGCAAGGATTGCCGCACGCAAATCAGCTGGTCCCAGGAGGAGTCACTCTTGCAGATCAAACTCCTCGAGTTCAAGGCAATCTTTCTGGCTCTGTGAGTGTTCCGCCACCGTCTGCAGCGCCAACCTGTGCTAATCCAGACAGACAACCAGGTGGCAATGTTATATATCAACAAACAGGGCACAGGCTCATACTCCCTCTGCCAGAAAGTGGTGGCCCTCCTCTTCTACGCAGCGCACAAGGGCATGCTCCTGAGAGCGGTATATCTGCTAGGTCAGGACAACTGCTTAGATTGGCTGAGCAGAGTCCTTCGCCCACACGAGTGGCGCTTGAACCCCAGGGTAATGAAGCTATTCTTCAACCGCTGGGGCAGGCCCGTGATAGACCTTTTTGCCTTCCTGGACAATGTGCAGCTACCACATTTCTGCTCACACCAGCCGCATCTGGGGAGAATGGCGGCAGATGCCTTCCTAATCCTGTGGTTGGAGAGCCTGCTATATGCGTTCCCACCGACCCCCCCCCCCCCCCCCGGTTGCCAAGACCATCTTAAGGTCCAGAGCGAGGGGGCGTCAGTTATTTTGATTGCACCCCGGTGGCCCAGGCAGCCCTGGTTCCCTCTGCTGCTACCCAGTCCCACTGGGCTGCGCCCTGGACCTCCTTTCCCAGGAGGAGGGCTCCCTTCTGCACCACAACCTGGGGTCGCTAACGCTGACAGTGTGGCTGCTGAATGAG
Source organism: Ichthyophis bannanicus (assembly GCA_033557465.1). Classification (NCBI taxonomy): domain Eukaryota; kingdom Metazoa; phylum Chordata; class Amphibia; order Gymnophiona; family Ichthyophiidae; genus Ichthyophis; species Ichthyophis bannanicus. The sequence continues at coordinate 500,422,392 of CM066035.1, forward strand.
AGCACTGGCCCCCTTCAACCTATCCAGGGGAGGACGAGGAGATCTTACTGGCCTCTCGAAAACCCTCCACCATGCGGGCTTACGCCTTTAAGTGAAGATAGTTCTCCATCTGGTGTGTGGAGAGGAAGGAGAACCCCTTCTCCTGTTGCATGCAACTGGTCCTTCAGTACCTACTGCACCTGCCACACAATGGACTGAAATCCAACTCGGTGAGGGTGCATCTGAGCACCATAGCTGCGCATCACCACCCTATTGAGGGAAAGCCCCTCTATGGGGCCTTCTGTTGTCCAAGCCCCACCTCTGCCCTCCGGCAGGGAAATGGGACCTCATTGTGGTGCTCTCTCAGCTCACTAAACCACCATTTGAGTCCCAAGCCACTTGCCACCTAAGATATCTGTTTTGGAAAGTGGCTTTCCTGGTGGCACTCACGTCTGCTCAAAGGGTGAGCGAACTCCAGGCCCTGGTGGCGGATCCACCATATATGTGGTTCTATAAGAACAGGGTGGTGCTCTGCACACACCCCAAATACCTCCCAAAGGTGGTTTCTGCGATGTAGGGCATCTGCGACTTAGCATCTGTGACGTAGGGCATCTGCGACGTAGCACTAACCTTGTGCAAGTCATATCTGTCTGACAGGTGGCAGCATGTACAAACAGAGACCTCAGCATTGGAACCTTTCCACTAGAAGCAGGGTGTTCCGCAAGGTTCCTCCCTATCTGCTCTGATGTTCAACCTTTACATGCAGCCCATCTGTGACCTCATCCGATCATTTAATGTTGACTGCCTGATATATGCTGACGACGTTCTACTCTACATGCCATTCTTAACCGACCAGCTAGACCTCTCCCCACTAACAGACTGCTTTGACGCAGTAGCCGACTGGCTCCAAAATCAAAACCTCTGAATACAGCACAAGAAAACAGAAGTTCTGTTCATCACCAGGAACCAAAATTTCACACACCCCCCACGCCTACCTAAAGGTCAGGGAAGCCGAGCTGCAAACTAAGCCCACAATCAGATACCTTGGTGTCACCCTAGACCAGGGGTCTCAAACTCAAATTGCTTTGAGGGCCAAATGAGGACTTGAAAAGTAACCCAGGGGCCGCACAAGACATGGGCCTCATTTGCATAAGGGGCATCATTTGCATAAATATTTGCATAATGTTACCATACGCTAACTTTTAGTAAACATGCCTCTTAATGAGTGTATGGATAAAGAAAGACTAAAAGATTTCTACATTACTATAATCCAGTGCCAACCGCCAGGCACATTAGGAACTACTACAAACACTGCCCATTTAGAACCCATAGCAAACCCGCCATATCCTAACAGCACTACCAGGACTCACAAAGCACCATACTCTACCTATCAAAAGGCAACACTGCAAATATTAAATCAATACATTTCAGGGAATAACAATACATGACCTACTGGGGAAAGAGAACAAGTGGCAATGTCAAATAGGAATTACATAAACAGAATACCTCAGCTCAGTTACACATGCAGAACATACACCATCACCAAACCAGGAATCACAATTTAAAAACAGGAAGACAATAATTAAACTGGGAATGTACAACACTGTAGAAATAAAACTATAAATTAATTTCCTCTTGTATTAAACAAAGCGCAGATGTTAATGATGCACATTTCCAAGAGCTGACATATTCCAGTTAATAAATTCAAAATAAAGAGATATTTTTCTACCTTTTGTGCATTTTTTTTCAGTTGCAATTGTTCCAGCCACTTTCTTCTGGTTTCTTCTTGTCTTCTGCTAACTCTCCATTGTCTGCTGTCCATTTGTCCTTTCTTCTCTCTTCTAGTTTTTTTTCCATTCTCTCTCTACATCTGCTTTAACATACTAATCTTTCTCCTGTTGCTCTTTCCTCATTCCTATTTCATCCACTCAAAATTTACCCCTCCATCCTCAATCCACACTTACTCTCCCAATACCCGGCCAATTGTAGATTTTTCTTCCCTCCCACACAAAATATTTTTCCCCTCTCCATTTCACTCTCCCAGCCCTATCCCATTCTAATCTTCCCCCAACATCAGCTCCCTTCTAGTTCCAGCCCCACCCAGCATCCGCTTCCTTCTAGTACTTGCATCATCAGCCCATTTCTAGTCCTATCCTAGCCCCACCATCAGCCCATTTCCATTCCAAGCCCCCTTCCACTCAGCCCATTTCCATTCCAAAACCCCGTCCCCATTAGCTATTTGCCGTTCAAGAGCCCCCCCTTCTACTCAGCCCATTTCCAGTCCTAGCAACCCCCCAGTCCAGTACCAGTTCTAGCCCCCCATAGCCCATTACCAGTCCTAAGCCCCCCAACAGCCCACTTCCAGTCCTAACCCTTCCTTCACCCCATTTTCATTCTTACCCCCCCATAACCCCATTTTCAGTCTTAGCCCCCCAATCAGACCACCTCCAGTCCTAACCCCCATCTGCCCATTACCAGTCCTAGCCCCCACCATAGCCCAATCCCACTAGAGGACAGCAACCTTGGGCCGGAAGGACTGGGGTTTCTAGTCCCACAGGTGCTCCTTGTGGTCTTGGGCAAGCCACTTAACCTTCCATAGCCCATGTTCCCTGTAAAATAGTTCTCTGTGTGCTGTGCTTTCCTGTCTAATCAATGTGTTTATACCTCAAAAAAAAAAATTTCCTGTCATGATTTGACAATTTCCAGTCTGTAATCAAACCGCTGCTGATCGCTGGAAGTAGCGGTATACAAATGTATACTAAATAAATAAATAAAATTACCAGTCCTAACCCCCATCAGCCCATTTGCAGTCCTATCCCCCCAACACCCCATTTTCAGTCTTAGCCCCCCCCCCCATCAGCCCAAGTAAATTTAAAAATTAAAAACAAAACAAACCCCTGGCATCTGCTGCTGCCGCTGCCGCCGTGGCAGCGACAGAATCAACTGTCCCGCGCCCCCTTCCCGTCTGCCCGGCAGAGCCCTCAGCTGTCAGCTCCATCATGGAGCTGACAGCTGAGGGCTCTGCCGGGCAGATGGGAAGGGGCCGCGGGACAGTTGATTCTGCCACTGCCACGGCGGCAGCAGCAGCAGAAGCCAGGGGTTTGGTTTGTTGTTTTTTTTTTTGGTTTCCTCTCCGTCGCGGGCCGCACAAAGTTCTCTCGCGGGCCGCGTGTTTGAGACCCCAGCCCTAGACCAACGACTGGACATGAAGGCACACATTGGTAACATGGTAAGAGCAGTCTACCATAAGATCCGGACACTCAGACATTTACGCCCCCTGCTACAACCGGATGATTTCCGATCAATCTATCAAGCGCTGACCATTCCACATTTCGACTACGCCAACGCGATCCTGCAAGGGCTCCCACAATCCACTCTGGGTCCGCTCCAACTTGCCATGAATACCGCGGCCAGAGTGCTATATGGCGCCTCCAGGCGCGACCATCCTGAAAGAGCTTCATTGGCTCCCCATCCACAGTAGGCTCGCCTTCAAGACCTTGCTGCTAGCCTTCAAGGCCATTAACGGGCTCTCCTCCACCTCACTTGCAGACCTTATACACATTACTCCCCCCAACAGGGCCAGACGATCTGCAGCAGTAAACACACTGGCAATCCCCAAAACGGTGAACCAATGCACTTAGGCAACAGCAAACAGGGCTTTCAGGTTCTGCGCACCCAGATGCTGGAATGCTCTGCCACCCAACATACGGGCAGTCCCTGACCTAACGCAATTTAGGAAGGCATTGAAGCACCACCTCTTCCTCAAGTACTACCCAGAGGAACGAGCACCAACCCTCCTCACACACACTAAAGTGCTATGACTAATCTGTATTCATGTCCTGATATGATGCCTATATATATGTAAATAGTTACCCTGGTTATCCAAGTTGAATCACCTGTTAATTGTAAATACGGAGTAGATTCTGCGCCGTATAAAACTCTTCTGTTTCATGTAAACCACACTGATGCCGAATAGCATGGTATAAAAGAGACTGTAAATAAATAAATAAAATTTAAAAAAATCTCCTTTCCACTTCAACCAAGAGGTGGTCCTCCCCACCTTCTTTCTACGGCTACATGCCGATAGGGAGGAGCTAATACTTCATACATTAGATTATAAGAGGGCCCTGTCCTTCTACTTACAGCAGACACAGGGCCATCATAAAGCTGCTCAGCTTTTCGTGTCTTATGACCCCAGTAGACTGGGGCGCCCCATTACTAAGTGAACTCTGTCCACTTGGATGGTGGACTGTTCTGCCCTCGCCTGTGAGTGAGCTGGCCTCTCCCTCGAGCACTGGATCACAGCGTATCGCGTGAGGGCTATGGCCACGTCGGTGGCCAACCTCCGCACAGTGCCGGTGACAGAGATCTGCAAGGCCGCCACATGGTCTTCAGTTCATACATTCGCAGCTCACTACTTCTTGGAAAGCGAGTCCTGCAGAGACAGTACCTTTGGCCAGGCAGTACTCCGTAATATTCTCGGAGTGTAGGCAACTCCTGCCCTCTGACCCTTCTGTGTTCAGGCTACCGGAATGATAGTATCGCTGGACACTAGGGTCTTGCAGAGTCTCTTAGTGGGGACTCAACTTCTGCAACTCACAGCTACCCAATTGATCACTACTAGTGGTTTGGTACTTGGCAGCCTGGAGCTAGGGAATCCCATATGTGAGGACTGACTTCCTGCTTGTTCCTGGAGAAAGCATAGTTTCTCATCTGTAACAGGTGTTCTCCGGGAACAGCAGGAATCAGTCCTCACAACCCTCCCTCCTGCCCTGGGAGTTGCCTCCCTACCTTGTTTTAATTTTTACTGCCGTCCTAGCTATGTCATCTGACTGCCATCCAAATTAATAGATTTCGTTCAACTCTAACAATACTTAAATGAAGCTTCTTTGTCACTGTTTTTTATTATTATTCAACCAGTTTCCAAAGGTCTCAGACTTCTTGTAGCACAGCTATTGGACTGCCGTCCTGCTGCTGGTGCTTAATCGCATCAACGACCTTTTAAAGAAACCGGCTCTTGCTTAATCTTAACCCAGCTTCTGCTCCACTTTACAAAATTAGCTTTTCAGTGCAAATACGGATATGTAAACGACTTATTTGTCGATTCCATCACTTAGCTGTAAGGTTTGTACACTCTGGAGTCATCCGCTGTGTATATTAAAGATCCCAAAGATCCCGACGCTCTTACGGGGCACCTCTGAGGCATTTCACTGCCTTCAGTTTCTTCAGGGGATCCTCATTCATCACCCTTATTGTGCTCTAAGGAACATACGTGACAACTTTTTAGCTTTTGTCACGTATGTTTTTTAATTTGGATTCCATACGTTCACTAAGAGACCAAGTACATATGTCATCTGACTGAGCAAGATGGCACACTTCGGCAGGAAAGCTTTCTTTGAAAGCTGGGGAAATGCTCCACACGGGCTCAGTCGACGCTGATGTCACCCATATGTGAGAACTGATTCCTGCTTTCCCCAGAGAACACCTATTATAGGTGAGTAACTACTCTTTCTGTTATTTTCTCCTTTACCACTATGTCAGGTTTCCTTGCGTCCAGCTTTTTATCTGTTGGAATGAGAATGTCTCAAGTTTTCATATCTTCTTCATTCTCTGTAATTCTCTTCCGGTACAGTGATGTTAGTGTTTACAGAGTATCCAATGGATGAGGCATGCCACTTTGTTGTGCATTTCTGTATAGAAGTTTTCTGCTATCATAACTTCGCATCCAGCTACGAGATGAGTAACAGATTCCAGGTCTTTCTTATGGAATCTGCCTATATCTGTTTTACCATTTTTCTCTATGCTCGCTGTGAACCATCTCATACATAATCAACTACCCATGTATAAATCGTATACTGCTTTTATAAAATAGACACTTTTATGGATTTCTCACAAAGTGTTGTAAAATAAGGCCCTGGAACTCATTCTGAGAAGAAAGATGTTACCAGTAATGTTCCACAGGGATCTGTCCTTGGTCTGTTTCTTTTTAACATTTTTGTTAGTGATATTGCAGAAGGGCTGTCAGGTAAGGGGGTTGCCTCTTTGCAGATGACAGAAAGTCTGCAATAGAGCTGACACCCAGGAAGGAGTAGATAACATAAGGGAGGGCTCTAGCTAAGCTTGAGGAATTGTTGAGAATTTGGCAGCTGAGATTTAATGCTAAAAAATACAGGGTCATGCATTTGGGTTGCAAAAATCTAAGGGAGTGGTATAGTGTAAGGGGTGAAATACTTCTGTCCACGAAGGAAGAGCGGGACCTGGGTGTGATTGCTTCTGATGATCTTAAAGTGGCTAAACAGGTAGAAAAGGTGACGGTGAAAGCCAGAAGGATGCTTGGGTGCATAGGGAGAGGAATGGCCAGCAGGAAGGAGAAGGTGATTGTGCCTTTGTATGTCTTTGGTGAGACCTCATTTGGAGTTTTCTGGAGACCACACCTTCAAAAGGATATAAACAGAATGGAGTCGATGCCGAGGGTGTCTACCAAATGTTCATTGGTCTTCATTATAAACCATATGGGGACAGACGTAAAGATCTTAATATGTATATTTTAGAGGAAAGGCGGGATAGAGCAGATATGATAGACACGTTTTAATACCTCCGTGGCATAAATGTACAGGAGGAGAGCCTCTTTCAATTAAAAGTAAGCTCTGTAATGAGGGAACATAGGATGAGTGTGAAAGGAGATTGACTCCTGAGTAATATGTGGAAATATTTCTTTACAGAAAGAATGATAGATTGGTGGAATAGTTTCCCAGTGTAAGTAGTAGACGAGGACAGTACCTGAATTGAAGAAAGCATGGGCCAAACCCAGAAGATCTCTAAAGGAGAATAAAAGCAAGGATAATATAATGCCTCTGTATCATTCATGGTGCAACCACACCTTGAATATTTTGTGCAGTTCTGGTCGCCATATCTTAAAAAGGATATAGCAGAATTAGAAAAGGTACAGAGAAGAGCCACCAAAATGGTAAAGGGATGGAAGGATACCCTATGAGAAAAGGCTTAAAAGGTTAGGGCTCTTAAACTTTGAAAAGAGATAGGTGAGGGGGAGATATGATAGAGGTCTATAAAATAATGAATGGAGTGGAATGAGTAAATGTAGATTGGTTGTTTACTACTTCAAAAAGTAGAAAGACTAAGGGACACGCAATGAAGCTACAATGTAGCACATTTAAAACTAATCGGAGAAAATATTTTTTCACTCAATGTTTAATTGCCCAGCTCCCTTCTCTCTTACGGCTTGGCTCTTGAGAATTGGAGCCTAAGGGCTATTCTTCTGCTGTGGTTCCCTGCTTCTAAAAAAGTGAAAAGAGGCTCCACTTGTCTTGCCTATGTGTGCATCCTAAATTTGGCCTCTAGAACCTCCTTCCCACACTTTCCTGTCATTCGTACCAACGTGTACCAAGATAACAGACTCCTCCCCAGCACTATCTAAAACCAGTTATCTACATGCCTAATGATCAAGTCATCAGCTATAACAGCTGGCCTAACCCTTCCCTCATGAGCACATGGCCCTGGAGAAACCTCCTTGGTGTGAGAGGAGTTTACATCATGGAGGTGACAGGTCCTAGCTGCAGGATCACTTTCTGCCACACCAAGGTAATGCTCTCCTTTCATAGGACCTCTCTCTTCAATGGCAACTGAGAGGCTGCCAAACTGGAGGTGGGACTTCAGCACTACATCCCGGTAAGTCTCGTCTATATATCTCTCTTTCTTCCTTATGTCCTTCAAGTTTGCCACTTTAGTCTCCAGAGATCGGCAACAAGCTCCTTGCACCTAGTGCACATGTAAGACCCCTCATCAACTGAGAGAAAATTGTACATGCAACAATCAATGGAAAAGACCTTATAGCCACTTAAAACAAATCACCAAAGACTGCAGATGAACCATATAGAAATATAACAACAATGCAATCAATCATTCACTAATCTTTTTCAAAAATACCTTAAAGTACATTCATTAATTTATATGGATGTTTCAAATTTCCACAATAACATGTGTATAATATTCTTTATTAACCTTTATTATCAATTATACATTAATTTGTCAATATTAATATGCAAAATATACAAAAATCCAAATGTACAATACAATTCATAAAAAGACATCACTCTCTAACAAATATCAATCAATCGCGTTAACATCCATTCAATGAATATATATTAACTGTATAATAAAATTTTTATAATAATCTATACACACATATATGAAAATCCTAAAATCCCATTATCATCATGAATTCATATAATGTACATATATATCCATCCAGCTAATGAATATACTGTTTTAACAACAAATTGTTGATTTTAACCAGATACATGTGAAATTCCAACCATAGGCTATGGTATAATGGACTATCTTCACTTTGGAAGGAATATCCAGTCATGAACCTCCATACACGGCCTCATGACGTCCCCTCACACTCAAACTATTTTACAGCTTCCATCCACAGAAGCCCCCGAAAATCTCTCATGTCACCTTAAATAATGCAAAAATGCACTCATTAAATACTTTTACCCTCAGGGACCATTCTGCCATGAAGCTTTCCACTCCACAATCACTCATTTTCTCAAAGAGTGTTCAAGCATACAAACCACACCCCTCTCGTTCACAAACCTCCAATACTGAATGCATATGGAGAAATCATGCTGAAAACCTTCACCATAAGATCTTAATGCTTTCCAGAGACCAATGCAACGTAATAGGCCATGGAGTGTTTTTCTTCCCACAAACTCTCATTATATCATCCCGTAAGCCACAGTTTCGCCGAACATCGGCTTCCTCAGGAAAACTCACTGTACCTCACAATCACTATCAAGAGACAAAACAAACCATTAATATATCAAGACTATACCCCATAAATACACAAAAGTTACTCAAAATACACAAACGTTGTGAAATATACCTCACTAACTTGGAATTTCACTCCACTCAAACACCAGTATTACAAACGCTAATGCATGCGCTTTCCTAAATAAGAACACCGAGCCAATAAATCAGTAAAACCAATGCAATTCAATCTGTGAATTTAACCCATAAGGTTCCACGCTTCTCCAACGAAAAATAAACTGCTGTTCTTTTCGGCATAATAGCCCCCATCCCGCTACTGGACTGCTGTCTGCATCTTAGTTTTAAGGTTTTGTTTAGCTATTTAAGTTGTCTACTTACTTAAGGTTGCTTCAGATACTTGTACTGATACAACTGTACCTAATAAATTTAAGGGACTTAGTTCACTTCAAGATTAATCAGTCTATTTCTGGTGAGGGTAACCAGCTGAACCTAAGTGAATTTGATCACCTCTTACCCTTTCATAGGTTTAAGAGCCTATAAAGCTAATATTATGCCTAGGGAGAGTGGAAGTCAGCGTGGGCAGGAGGGAAGGAACACCTAGTAAAAGCTGGGTTGCAACATAGTGCCCTGACTTGTGCTTCTAATGTAATCTCTTAACAATTTCCTGAGTGATTCACACAGCCCTTGGTTTGATAGAGGGAGCCTTTCAAATTGCCCCTTTGACCTGCCACTTGGCTTTAGCATCTATTTAAAACTGTTTCACAGGTCTTTTGCCCCCTAACTGGAAGGCCTCTTTTTAAAGTTCTCTAGAAACAATTTATTTCTTTATCCTATTCTTCCTTCTATGCTAAGCTCTACTCTAATTTGATTTAATTTTAAAGATCTCTGGGACTGCTGACTAAGGTTTGAATTTAAGCTAAAAGCTCTCTGGGGCTACTGACTGAGATTTGAATTTAAGCTAAAAACTATCTGGGGCTACTGACTGAGGCTTAAATGTAAATTAAAAGCTCTCTGGAGATTAAGAGGATGAGTGTGGGCAGAAAGAACTGTTGCAGGCACTGATTAAGGAGGATATTTTGTGTCGTAGAAAATCAATCCAGGAAGAACAATTTGCATTTTTTAAACTTCCCTAAAGTGTCCATTGGTTGCCCCCTTGGACATGGTCAGAAGTATTTGAGGGAGGTGTTGAAGTTTCCTCCAGATAACCTCCCACCTTTGGTTAAAGCTTATTACATCTTGTTGCCGGTGAGTGGCAAGCCTTCTCCTTCAGTAGATCAAGAGAATAACCAGCTAAATTTGACCTACTTCCTTGAATCCTCCTTGGAAGTAGTCACCAAGTATACCACTTTGTTGGCTACTTTTGCATTTGAGTCGGTCAGAGACTCTTGAAATTGTATTTTCATAATATGCATATCAGCTTTGTAGGTTCTAATGTATACGCTTTTCTTGATTTTTCTCATTCTACCTAAGCCCATAGAAGAGCATTCCTGGCCTTCAAGCCGAGGGTTGAGGCTCTTGGGAGTGGGTTTACTTAAAAATTTCCTTGCAAATGTATGGCACCTGTTGGGGGTAACTTTTTTTTTTTTCTTGGATCCTACTCAGTTGAGTGAATTTGTTACGGCTAGAAAGGGTGCTCAGGGCCCTGTAGAAGCCCCACAGTAATGCATGTTTCAGTTGCTATTGTTTAATAGAGCCTTCTCCCTATACGCCCCATCTTTATGGAACACCCTCCCCCCCGAACTACGCAACTGTGAGAGCCACATTGAATTCCGCAAAAAACTAAAAACATTTCTCTTTATAGAGCACTTTTCCTCCCCACCTTAAATCTTCATCTCATGACCCACATGACCCACATCACTACCCAATCCACTCTAATTCTCCACAAAACCGTATGCAACCAAGTTACTCAAATTTATTCAATGTAAATAGTTACCCTAACCAGTTAGCTATCCTCTACCTTTCTCTATGTATTAACCCTACTACTGTTACTCTTAATTCGAAGTTTTTTATACAGTTACTGTAACCTTATTTATCTACATTGTTTTAATTGTTCCATGTAAACAGTTGTAATATACTGTACTAATGTTCCATGTAAACCGTCTTGACTTGTAGAAAGACGGTATATAAAAACTGTTAAATAAATAAATAAATAAATAAAATAATCCATAATTACTAAAAATATAAAAAAACACTCAACTATAACAAAATTATCATAAATAAAGCGTGGTCTTCAATACTTTCCAGTTGAAATCAACTACAATTACATGCACACTGAGGTCTCAGTAATCTTGGGCAAGTGTTTTCCATGACAATGTATACTTCAGTCACAAACACTCTCACAAATAGCCCTTTTCACATCAGCGACCTCATGTGCAGCATATTCCCCACCAACAAAATGGGAGAGCTTGATAAATCAACTTATCTCGCCATCATTGCAAACATTATCTTGGCACTCCACATCCACATCCGACGCCTTGAGTCCAGCGCTTACAAGCGTTTCGCGACACCAGTCGCTTCCTCAGGGGGGAGGGGACTTAGCAGCCAGCAAACATCTATATATACACAAAACAACCAGCCGTGCTGTTAAACAGATCTTTCACCATCACCTATAACTCTTCACAAACGCACATGGATTGTTTAATCCATGACTGCCTAGAAGGGTTAATATTTCCTCTTTTTTTTCTTTGTCCTCCCCAGTGTATTATAGTCTATCATGTTTATACGTTTGTGGTGTGCTATTTCCTTGAATCTTGCTTTTTCCTTCTATGTATGTCAATGATATGTATTTTTTGAAATTTGAATAAAACAGAAAAAAAAAAAAAAGGAATCCGCATACGAGAAACAAACCACAAAAGTACTCAAGGGATGTGCAAACCCCATAGGTCTGGGGAAACATGGGATAAGAGCTCTAAATCCAGATAGAGAGGAGTAAAGTAGAAATTCTTGAAGGGACACGAGACTAGTCAAAGTAAAGTGGGACTTGAGAAAAACATAAATGGCAAGAGTAAGGTGCATAATAGTTTAAAGGAATAAATTAAAAGCCTTATCTCAACCATTACAAAAAGATTTAATTGTTTGTAACAGTTCTTGTATATTGATTTTACAACGTGTTAAAGTTGTTTATGAGATCCTAAATTTGAATAAACCCTTGGCTCAGAACACAAACGTCTGGCCTACATGTCTAGAGTAGCTGAGTAGTGTGCTAGGAACAGGGCAGCCAGGGTTCAAATCCCACTGCTGCTAGTGTTGACATTGTGCTGAGTACTGAGGATGATGGAGTGTTATGTTCTCTACACCCTCTGAATGTGTTGAGGTATATAAAATAATGAATTGAGTGGAACGGGTAAATGTAGATTGGTTGTTTACTCCTTCGATAAGTAGAGAGACTAGGGGACACCCCATGCAGCTACAATGTAGCACATTTAAGACAAATCAGAGAAAATGTTTTTTCACTCAACCCATAATCAAACTCTGGAATTTGTTACCAGAGAATATAGTAAAAGCTTTTAGAGTAGTTGGATTTAAGAGGTTTGATGAGTTCCTGGAGCAAAAGGCCATAAACCATAAAGAGGACCAGGAAAATTTACTGCTTACCCCTGTGACAAGCAGTATGGAATCTGTATGCCTTTTGGGAATCTGATAGGTACTTGCGACCTGGATTGGCTACTATTAGAAACAGGATACTGGGCTTGATGGACTCTTGGTCTGACCCAGTATGGCATATCTTATGTTCTTATTTGTTGAGATGGGTGAATGTGGGTCTGTTAAGTGCCAAATCTTTAATAACTACTACCACTTTGTATCAAACCTCCTCACAAGTCAGTTCCCTGATATTTTAAAATTCAAGAGCTCAGAGAAACTTTGGTTAACGGCTCTTTGGATTGGTGTGCTCCCCTATTCGCCTAGCAGTTTCAAAGCAACTGCCTGGACTTCACACAAAGGGGGTGACACAAGTAATGCCACAAGTGGTATAATGACTGTAGTTTGTAGAATGGTATAGCTGACACAGACTGAATCTGGGTCTTAAATATCATGCAAGTGTCAAATAAAGCCCTCAGATTCCAAACTAAATCTAAAGTTGATAACACCTCCGTCCCATACCTGACAGACAGAGGAAGAGCAGGAGGAGAATTCCTACTCAGCCAAAGAAGCTCACTTTTCTTCGGATTAAGAGCAAGAATATTGGCTTTCAAACCAAGATTGAACATCAAGTCTCCCTCTTCCACTAGCAGCAGTTGATATCATCAGCCTATATCCTAAACACTACTCCTTCTTTGCATAACATGTCCCCCAGAGGTTGAAGGTGCAAATTTAATAGAACTAAATGAAGGTCAAGACAGAAGTAAAATACCTCATGGTCCCCCTTGATCGGACCCTGAGCTTCAAAGCACACATAAGTAATATTACCAAAACAATATACCTCACAATAAGAACCCTCCAACATCTCCGAATGCTTCTCGAACCAACAGACGTCTGTGCTGCACTCCAAGCAATGGTCCTGCCACATCTCGATTATTGTAATGCAGTATATCAAGGCCTCCCACAAGCCACGCTGCTCTCTATACAAACCACACTACATTCAATGGCATGCATCATGCAAAGATGCCGCAAGGCATGATCATATCACACCCATACTAAAAAAGCTCCACTGGTTACCACTACCCAGCCACATAAAATATAAAATAATCCTTCTCACTCATAAGTCCTTACACTCTGATCCACCGACGGACCTCCGCACCTTAACTCAAATCCCACAGAAAAACAGACCACAAAGAACCACCTCCCAGACCCCCTTACTATCCCGCATGCAAGAACCAAGTATAACCAACAAGCCTGCAGATGTGTATTTGAACTTAGCTCTCCATCCGTATGGAACGCCCTACCAAACATCCTGAGAAGCATCACCAACAAAAAGACCTTCAGAAGACATCTAAAACCTCACCTATTCATTGAACATTTCAGCACAAAGATGCAGCTACAGCAGCTCTCCAATCACAAATATTACACACACCATTCTGTAAATATGTACATAGTTTTAAACCTGATAAGTAATGCATGTTGTATATAGTTCTACTATTGACTGTTCAATGTAATATGATGTAATATTGATGTTCTATGTAAACCGCTTTGACCCGGTGAAAAGCTGTATAAAAATCCAGCTAAATAAACTGGAGAGAGAGAGGGAGAGACCCTGTGGGACCCTGGTTTTGTAAAGCATGCCATATGGACCTGCCGAGATCACTTGCATCTGTCACTTAAAAGCGATCCAAACCATCTGGACACCGAGCTATACAAACCTAAGCCTTTCAGATGCATGATCAGTATAGAGGAGTCCAAGGTATCGAATGTTTATTAACGTCTCTGTGATAACCATCCACAATTGTTCAGAGTCAATCTTATTACGAAACCTCCACCTTTGGTCCATACTTCCCTTTACTCTCATTTTCATTTCCCATCATATGGTAAACTCTAACAAAAAAGATCAAATAAGTGGGCTAGCCCTACAGTTTTACACTATTGACTTACTCCCACTACAATCAGATATACAATTACAGTATATCTAATTACATAGAAACATAGAAATATGATGACAGAAAAAGACCACATGGCCTATCTAGTCTGTCCTTCCATATCAACAACTACAACAGTCCCCTTTTTGCCTTTAGAGATCCTTTGTGTTTGTCCCATGCTTTTTTGAATTCAGTTACTGTCCTCATCTCTACCACCTCCACTGGGAGACTATTCCACGGATCCACTACTCTTTCCGTAAAGAAATATTTCCGCATATCACTCCTGAATCTATCTCCCTTCACCCTCATCCCATGTCCCCTCGTAGCAGAACTTGCTTTCAATTGAAAGAGGCTCTCTCCCTGAACATTTATGCCACCGAGGTATTTAAACATCTCAATCATATCACCTCTATCCCGCCTTTCCTCTAAGGTGTACATATTAAGATCCTTGTTGCTGTTTTCTGTATATAGTTGCCCCTGTTACCCAGGTTTGACTTCCCTGTTATATGTAATGAACAGATATATGAAACTTATCTGAAGTTTCTTGTTCCATGTAAACCGCGCTGATGGTGAATAGTGCGGTATAGAAAAATGTTAAATAAAATAAATAAGTCTGTCCTCATATGCTTTATAATGAAGACCACTAATCATTTTAGTAGCCACCCTCTGCACCGACTCCATCCTGTTCACATCCTTTTGAAGGTGCGGTCTCCAGAATTGCACACTATACTCCAAATGAGGTCGCACCAAAGACTTAGAGAGGCATTATCACCTCCTTTTTTCTGCTAGCCATTCCTCTCCGTATGCACCCAAGCATCCTTCTAGCTTTTGCCGTCGCCTTTTCTACCTGTTTAGCTACTTTAAGATCATCAGACACAACCACGCCTAGGTCCCGCTCTTCTTTAGTGGACAAAAGTACTTCACCCCCTATACTATATTGCTCCCTTGGATTGCTGCAGCCCAAATGCATGACCTTACATTTTTTAACATTAAATCCCAGCTGCCAAATTCTAGACCATTCTTCAAGCTTAGCTAGATCCCCCCTCATCTTATCTACACCTTCCTGGGTGTCAACTCTATTGCAGATTTTGGTATCATCCGCAAAGAGGCAAACCTTACACGAGGCAAAGAGGCAAACCCTACCCGAATTGATACCTCTGTTCATCTATTCTATATAGGTATGTCAAATTTAAATATAAATTCTTTACTGGGAGGAGGGAAACAGAAGGATACATCATTAGCATCTTCTAGATAAAGATTAAAATCACCCAATATTAATGCACAATCATATAACAACTCATGATGCATTATGATGGCACATAGATCTTCTTGCACACAGTCAGGGAACGTGGTACAAAACCAGGGACAAGGATATATTTCAAAAACTTTAATTTTAACACTGCCAACACATATTGCCAACCCGACACAGGCCATGTTTCGTTACTTCCTCAGGGGTGAAGGCAATTAAAAACAAAAAAAAATTCTTTAATAAATAAATAAAATACTTTAAATTTATATGTAATTAAGCAAATCTAGAGCAAACACACAAATAAAAATGTTAAAAACATACAGAATTAAAATAAATAAAACAGTCAAAATGTTGGAACGCTACATAAGAACATTGCTTTAAAGAACACACATATATACCTTATCAGTAGGCAAGAAACACTTCTTGCTAAAATCTATAAATAAAGGGAGGAGGAAAAAGGAAAAAAATAAGCAGAACCATATTAAAGAATTTAACTTACTGCCAGCAGTTTTAAACTATCTGCACGCAGTGTACTGAAAAAACAGAAGAGACATTATTCCTCAAAACAAAGCCAACAAAACAGGGAGAGTTAGGCAAAACCCACATTAAAATAAAATGTCAAACAAACCAAGCTCACTTCCGTAAAGGCTCCAAAAATATCGCCGAGCTCTGCAGCGGTTCTTCACTGTTTGAAAGTGTTTTTCGGCGGCGATATTTTTGGAGCCTTTATGGAAGTGAGCTTGGTTTGTTTGACATTTTATTTTAATTCTTTAATATGGTTCTGCTTATTTGACACGGTGGTGATTGTGGGTGATACTGATATGGTTGATGTCCTCACAATGTTTTTAGCTCTACATGATGAAGAGCTTATTTAATTGATTTTTATTTTTATTGATTCATTGTTTGAGAAAGGATGCTTTTGTCCTTCCTCATGTAGAGGATACCAAGCTTGCCCACTGGACGTTCTTTAGCAAATAAAGTATATTATCAACAAGGGTGATCGATATATTCACATCTGTGTGAGTTAATTTTGGTCCAATTCAGATTCACTCCTCTTTTTTTCCTTTTTCCTCCTCCCTTTATTTATAGATTTTAGCAAGAAGTGTTTCTTGCCTACTGATAAGGTATATATGTGTGTTCATAATTTAATTGTTTTTCATTAACACAGCCCTGTTTTAATTGGTTTGCATATTTATTTTTTATGATGTTTTTAATTTTCTTGCCATCTTTATGTACTTATTATTAGTATTATCTTTTTTATTATTATTATTATTTTTATGTATATTTTATACTTTTAGTGTAGTTTTCTTTAAAGAAATTTTTTTTTGTTTTTAGTTGCCTTCACCCCTGAGGAAGTAACGAAACACGGCCTGTGTCGGGTTGGCAATATGTGTTGGCATTGTTAAAATTAAAGTTTTTGAAATATATCCTTGTCCCTGGTTTTGTACCACGTTCCCTGACTGTGTGCTTGCCTTGACGTGGCTCTTTGCTCTTTGTTGGACTACACAGATCTTCTTGAACAGTGTTCTATAAATCTTTTAATATTCCTAAACAATATCAACATCATCACTATCAACGCTATAAATTTCATCAAACATTCAACTGACATTGTTTCCAAGCCAAAAGACAATTGTGCGGTCCTTCAACTTACTATTACAAGCATCCTTATAAATTATTGCCAAACTCCCACCCTTCTCATCAGCTCTAGAACAATGTAATATCTTGTAGCCAGGAGGACAGAACATATTTAAAACGGGTACCACATTTTCTGAGCTCCATGTTTCTGTAATAAAAACTATTACGAGTTGATAGCAATCTAGACAGTGACCTTTTAGCTACACCCAGATAAAATAGGTTGCAGTATCTAACTGAAAAATCATAGTTGTACTGTCGTAGGCAAATATCTTTCCAGTAGATACTGTATCATCAAATTTGTCTAAGAAGTCTCAATTTCTACAGTGATTTTCAAACTGCTATCAAAATTTGTTCATTCATAGATGGAGTAGTAATTGAGTCTACCCTAAGGCTGTGAATAGAAAAGAAAAAAGGGACAACCATGTTTCCCCACAAGTGGATGATTACTGCTGCCTGATCTCTATGGTCCCCTGCCTAGAGAATTTTAGTTTAAATGGGATTGATTTTAAGATGATTGTTACTTAACTAGACCTGCACCACTTTAAAACAATTGTCAAGCATCAAGTAAGCCTTCTCTAAACCATCTAAAATTGTACATTATTGGCATATCCAGGTACTTGTTACCTGGATTGGCCACTGTTGGAAACAGATAGATCTTGCTCTGACCCAGTATGGTATTTCTTATGTTCTTATAAAATATATCAAACCTAATGCAGGGATTGTCAACTTAGTCTTCAGGGACACACCCCGTCAGCCAGGTTTTCAGGATAACTACAATGAATATGCATGAGAGAGATTTGCAGGACTCCAAAGGAGGCACTCATCCTTGCAATGAGGAACCAAAGGCACTAGGGAGCAGGGTGAAGTAAAAACAAACCCTCTGTATGAGGAACCAGTCTTTATTAAAACCCCTACACTGACAGTGTTTCAGCACTGGGAGCCTTCGTCAGGGACTATTTATATTTAGACCTCCAACACAACATAAAAGCATTTGTAAATTAAAACATATTCATAACATATTAAAATGATAAAAGAACCAAAATAAAACATATGTGTATAATACTGATAAAAAGTACAGTTAAAAGAGCATATTAAACAACAACATTAAATGAAGTTAAAAGTTAAAAAGTAATAAAATGATGGACAACTATACAGGATACTAAATAACAATAAATAAGTGAATGATTACATTGTGTGCGCCATATCAAAACCATAACCAGAGTGTACCTTCACATTTTAAAATGCCAAAACATAATCCATTAATAAAAACACTATAATATGGAAGGGGGGAGGGGAAGGAGAAGAAGGCTGTGAAAATTCAAAAGCAAATTCACTGTCATCCACATTAAATGCTTATATGCTGTGTAAGCCCATTGTACCAAATCGACAACACTGAAAGCTGCAAAAAATGTTGACATGAGATGGATTAATGCAATCATTGATGTGTAAATTAAACCACATGAACTCAAAAATATAACAATATCATGGGTGATACATAAGGAACAAAATAGCAGAAAATAAGCACATTTAGAAGCAGAATTTGGCAGGAGAGAGGAGAAACTGCTTACAAAGTGACTTACCTAAATCAGTCAGCAGAATGCTTTGATCAGATCTGCGCAGCGGTTTTTTAAAGTTCAAGAGTTTGGCGCCAAAAAATGGGGTGGGGGCAGCCTTAGAAACCCATCATGGATTATCATTAAAAATTGAAAGAGTCCAGGGAAGCTACAACACTTTTCAAAGGACTTTGGATTGCTGCATTTTTAACAAATTCTATCAAATGTACAGGGTTGGTATATATGTCATAAAATAAATTGTACCAAGGGAAGTTGTCCTTTAGGTTAGAGTGGCTGTGCATGCAAATTATCTCATGCATACCTCCCTGGAGTTCTGATTTTGCACACTGTAGTCTTCTTCTTTGAATTCTCATCAGTGGTGAAGATGGCGCAGCCTCCTCCACTGGGCAAGCAAAAATCAGCTTAGCTACAGTATGAAAATTCATTCATTTGGAGAGTTTTGAAACTCAGATTCCATAATCAGGAAAAAGCTCTTAGGAAGACTCCATGTTTGATACCGTAGACCGTTGTTGGAAGTCATACTTTTGAAAGAACATTGGGAGGGCTGATAAAATAAGACAGGGCTTGGAAATTCTTCTTAATCAAGCCTATAAAATCCAACACAATGGGAAATAGCTCTGTATCTTTCTGCTATATTTTCTTGGTCTCTGACTGCATTTCTTGGTACTTGAAGATCATCTCCCTCTCAACGTGATTCACAGAATAGTTGCTTTGGACTAACCTCTATAATCAGTGCTGTTCTAGTGTTGTTTTCCTTTACCACTGTCTGGCTTCCTTGCATCCACCTTTTTATCAGTTGGAACGGGAGTATCCCAGGTGATCATTACTCCTTCATTCTCTGCTTTATTTTGCTTTATTTAGAACGTATGTTCCACCTTTTCACTTTCTAGAGTGTATAAAGCAGATTACAGTTTTTAGACCTGGAAGCAGATTTCTACTTCCTCTCTACCACTTCCAGATAGGGCAAATGATGAATTAGCTAGAATTCACCTGCGCCTTTTTTTTGGTGCTACCTTTAATAGCGATGCTTTCATATTAAATGGAAGTTTTAAAGCATCTCCCTATACTTTCCTAAGCTGATTTCTTTCTATAATGTTTCTATGACCACGTCCTTCACCTGATATCTGGCTCCTTTACAACCTGATTCTTTTAAGACCTCAATAAGGAATGTCCAATCGTTCTGTTTTAAAACTCTATTAAATCTTTTCATCTCACTGTTTTCTCAATTCTTAGGGCTGCCTGCCCATTCTGAAATTGCCCACCACCTCCATCTATTAACCTTTCTTTTAAAACTGGAACCCTGAACACACACTTAAATTTGGCATTGCCCCTTACATATGTATGGTCTTTGACTAAACCCTCTGCATACTCTCTTCTTTGGAATCCCACTTCTTTTTAGCACTGCTGAGACCAGCACTCAAAAATAATTATACTTGCCACAGCTCCATGGTGATATAGATCTTTGAGAAGTTGTCATGTCTAGCCAAAGTTCAGTATCTCTTCTATCCCACGATAAATATATATTAAATTCTATTCCCCTTCAAAATGTCTTATTGCATGCAAGTTGAATGTTCTGCTTGCTTGCATAAGCATTGCCATGTATCTGAAACATCTCACAGCCGTGCTCCAACTGCTTTCCCTCCATAGTATTGTCCATTGTCTTATTTATTTATTTATTTATTTACCACCTTATCAAAGGTGTCAAGGGAGTTTACGTGGAACAGTTAGAACCCAATGTTGCATAGAACAGTATGGAATTAATGTAATTTAACTAAAATAATTTAACTTAAATAATTTAGGCTAGTATACATGGAACAAGCATGTTGTTACTAGAGCAGTAGTACATAGTAATAGAAATGGTAAACAGCTTAGTGTTAGATAAGAAATCCTCTATTGGGAGGATGAGTGGAGGGAGGGGTTAAGTGAGGTGGGGGAAGATAGTGGGTATGGGATTGATGTTAGGTAGGGTCTTCATCGAAATGTTCCTTAAATAGATGTGTCTTCAGTTTCTTTCTGAAGTCTTGCAGGTCTCTTGTGGAGTGGATGTCAGGTGGTAGAGCATTCCATAAGTGTGTAACATAAAGCATGAGTGGCTGTTTGACGTTGCTTAGCTGTGTTTCCCATGTGTTGCAGGGATGATCAGTGTAGACTGTGTGTTGGTTCTCCCCGGTCGGTCATCTGTTGTCTTGTGGATTAGTGAACATAAATATTCTGAGGATAGGATGTGATATGCTTTAAAGGTTGTGATAATGGCCTTGTATTTGCAGGTAGCCAGTATAGGTTTTGTAGTACAGGTGTTATGTGATCTTGAATGGAAGCACCATGCAAGACTCAGTCGGCGATATTTTGAGCCACTTGCAGGGATGGGTTATGGATGCTGGTAGGCCCTGGAGGATTATGTTGCAGTAACCCAGTGGTGGAAAACTGCGGAAATCATGTTTATCAAGAATTGTTTGCAGACCACGCGCTGTTTTTATTTTATGGTAGGTTTGTTTGATGATTGCATTAATGTGCGATTGCAATGTTAGGCCTTGGTCTGGTATGATTCCCCGGTAGCATACTTGATGTTTTACCTATAGTTGTGCATCAGATGTGTTTATGTGCATGGGTGGTGTGAAGTTCATATCCTTGGTAATGTGCAGGACTTCAGTCTTTTGAAGGTTTACAGACAAGTTGTGATTTGTTAGTGATTGTTGAATTGCAATGAAGCAGTTGGTCAATGGGGAGTAATCCGGGGTTAGGGTATTGAATGGAATAATATCATTATATCACCTGATATAAAGGACTTTGTATGATTGTATGATGGTGCAGATGGGTTGTATGAAGAGATTGAACAGAAGAGAGGATAGTGCAGATCCTTGTGGTATACCTTGTTGTAGTTTGAATGGTTCAGAGGTGGTGCCAGCTGAACAGGCCTGCTGTTGTCTTTCTGTTAGGTAGGATATGAAACTACCTGATAGTTATGCCACCAAAGCCAATTTCTTGCAGGCAGTGTAGTAAGGCTTTGTGGGGTACAGAGTCAAATGCAGAATTAATGTCCAGGAAGATGGTTGTAAATCCTTGATGGGGTTGCTGGGTGCCATGGGTTAATCTGTCCATGAGTACTGTTAGTAAGGTTTCAATCCCGTAATTGGGCCTGAAGCAGTGGTAGTGTACTTTGAGGGGAGCATAGGTATTGACAAAATCCTGGAGCTGTAATTGTACCGCCTTTTCGATGACTTTTGCAAAGAATGGGAGGCTGGAGATAGGGCGGTAGGAGTTAGGTAAGGTTGGGTATAGATTGTGATTTTTGGATATGGGGCAGATGGAGGCTTGCTTGAGGGATGGACATTATGTATCCTTGGGTGAGGGACAGTTGGGTGATATTTAATAGTGTTGGATGCAAGTTCAGTGCGAGCTACTTTGATCCTGCTGACTGAGCAGGGATCCAACAGGGAGGCTGTGGTATTGTTAATGATGATGATCTCTAAGTGGTCCAATGTGATTTGGTGGAAGTTGTGCCATGGGTGGGCTTGAGGCTGATGTAAGATAGTGGTATATCAGAGCTTAGGGCAGATCTCTTGTTGGCGAATTTATCTTTAAGATGGTTGGCTATGTGTTGTGGAGATGGAGGTTTGTGTTTGGTGCTTAGAGCGGGGTTTTGTAGTGCTGATTTGGCTATGCTGAATAAGTCTCCTGATTGGTTCAAGGAGCTTAAGAGGAGTTTAGCATGTTATTCTCCAGGAACAAGCAGGAAGTCACTCCTCACTTATGGGTGACGGCACCAAGGGAGCCAGTGCGGAGCAATTCTGCAGCTTTCAAAGAAAGCCTTTGGGATTGCTGCCATGCATGCGTGGTCCTCTTCCCGCCCAAGGGTGCCATCTTGCTCAGTCTCCCTTTTTCCGCGGAGCCCTTCAGACGCACATCCTCGTCCCTCGGAAAAAGTTTCATTTTTCACCTTAACAGGCTTCTCTATTTTCCAGTTGCACCGGTCCTCTAACCGCCCTTCCCCTGCTCTACTTTTTTAGAACTATTGGGGATACTCTCTTCTTCTCATTTTTTTGTTACAGGCTTCGCGCCCTTTTTTCTTCTCTAATCGCTGGCCATGTGGGTCTTCAACTTCCCAGGGGCCATTTTTGCCCCCATGGCCACCGGATTCAAAAAATGCGATAGATGGTCTAGAAACATGTAGCTTACAGACACTCATGACTGTTGTCTGCGGTGCCTGGGAGCCGACCATGACCCAGAGTGCTGTTCGCTCTGCAAAAAAATGTCCTCTAAGGCCCTGCTCAGTCGTAAGCAGAAGTCCAAAGACATTTTCCGAAAGGCCGCCTCGGAGTCCCCGGTGACGCCCTCGGTCGTCTCTCCTCCGGTGGGTTCACCCCCTGCGGCCCCGCGCTCTCGGCGGCACTGCCACCAGGGGAACCCCGAGGTGGAGAGGCGCAAAAAGAAGGTGGCCTCGAAGTCGCTGTCCAGGGTTCCCAACAAGCGTGATCGCTCGTGCGCCCGGTCGTTTAGCCCCATTCGGCGTTCCCGAGAGTCGGACAAGGAAATGGAGGCCTCTGGCGAAGGTGTCCAGTCTCCTGAGGGTCATCTCGGTGAGGATCCCTTCTCCTCCTCAGCGCCCGATCCGGTGACCCCGGTATCGGCATCGCAGGGCCCCACGCCCGCATGGGAGTCCCGCATGCTAGCTCTGAAACGCAGCGTTAATGCGTTCATTGCTTCCCAGCAGGTGCTCAAAGCCAGCTTTGCTTACTTGCACCCAGAGACCATGGGTCTCTTGCGTGGGACACCCAAATCCGTCCAGGAAACCACTGAGAGCTGCGAGCCTTGTGAGGGTCCTCGATGTCGGTCTCACTCGCCCTCCCATTCCTCGGAGGCGAGATCGTCCAGGGCCTCCGGCATCAGGCCACTGGCCATTGGACAGGGCGACCTGCCTGGCTCGGGCTCCTCGACCGATTTCTCGGACTGGAAGTCCGATGGGGACACCTCCCCGGAAACCCGTATCCATCGGGATCTTCCATCGGACCCCTCGCCGCCCGCATTCCAGCGGCACTCACCACCCGAAGACACCTCCTTCCTGGTGTTTATTCAGAACATGGCACAGGCCCTCAACCTGGTCACGCAGGCTGAGGAGGACCCTCGTGCTGAAGAACTCAAAATTCTTCAGTACGAGTCCCCGCCCAGGGAATCCCTCACTGTGCCTGTACTGCCGATTCTATCTCGGCTGCTGCTCCGCATGTGGGAGGCCCCAGCCTCGTTCCCCATCGTGAGCAAGCGCTTTGACACGATGTACAAGGTGCAGCGTGGGCCAGGCTTCCGAAAGACCCAGCTCCCACACACCTCGATGGTGGTGGAATCGGCCATGAGGAAGCAAAAGAGCCTGAAATCACACTCGTCGGTACCACCCAGCCGAGAGTCGAGAGCCCTTGATGACCTGGGCCGCAAGGCCTACCAAGGTTCCGTGCTCTCTTGTCACATTCAAGCATATCAACTGTACATTGGTATGTTCCTGCGTGATTTGGCTAAGGAACTCGGGGTGGGTTTCTCCACGGGCCTCTAGGGAGAGCCCCTTGACAGATTCCGTGCCCTGCTAAAGTCCTTCGCCGACTGCTCCAAGTACCTCTCTCTAGCCTCCTATGATGGCTTCGAGACATCGGCTTGGGTGGCAGCCGCTGGCATTGGGTCCGCCGCCAGGCATGGCTCCAATCCTCTGATTTGGAGCAATGGGTGCAGGAGAAGCTCCTGGACGTGCCCTGTCTCGGCGAGCTGCTCTTTGGAAAGCTGATGGAGGAGAAGTCTGCGGAAATTGGGACGGAGTTCATCACCAGGACCCGTCTCTCCCACTAAATGTCTACACTGCCTCAGAAGAAGCAGCCAACCAAGAAGCCCTTCTTCCCTAGAAAGGGTCTCCAGTATCAGGGCTATCCACCATATCCAGCTACCCCCACGCTGACCACTCCGGTGCAGGGAAAATCTGGCCAGGGGCATCGTAAGCCAAAGGGACTGAAGGCCCAAACGCTGGCTCTTCCGCAACGCACTCAGGGGTTTTGACGCCATCGGCATAGCCCCTCGCCTTATGGCGACGCAGCAGCCAGTGGGGGAACGCCTGTCTTGCTTTGCCCCATCTTGGGCTTCCATCACCTCAGACACTTGGGTCCTCCAAGTCGTCCGGGACGGCTATCGCCTTCACTTCGACAGGTTTCCATCTCCTTTCTCCCCAGCGGAGCCTCCTCTACTCCCCGCACACCAGCTTCTGCTGCAGCGGGAATTACACACTCTCCTCATCCAACGGGCAGTTGAGAAGGTCCCTCCCCACCTTCGAGGTCGGGGCTTCTATTCACGGTACTTCCTCGTCCCCAAAAAGACGGGGGGGTGGGTCTGCGGCCCATCCTCGACCTCCACAGGCTAAACAAATTCCTGCTGTGGGAGAAATTCAAGATGTTATCTCTTGGTGTGCTGCTGCCCTTCCTCTGGCAGGGCAACTGGCTATGCTCCTTGGATCTAAAGGATGCTTACACCCACATCTTAATCCACCTCCTACACAGGCAGTATCTGCGTTTCAGGGTGCAGGGAGAGCATTTCCAGTACAGGGTGCTCCCATTTGGCCTTGCGTCCGCCCCACGGATCTTCACAAAGTGCCTCGTCATGGTCGCCGCTTACCTTCGGCGCCAGGGTGTGCCGGTTTTTCCCTACCTCGACGACTGGCTCATTACGGACTCCTCGGCCGAGGAGGCTCGGCGAGCGATGTTGCACACTGTCCTCCTCTTAGAGAGCTTGGGGTTCTTGGTCAACTACGCGAAGTCTCACCTCGTGCCGGTGCAGGCTCTCGAGTTCATCGTGGCGCGCCTCGATACTCGGCAGGCGATCGCCTTCTTGCCGGTGGATCGTTCCACCCGCCTCTGAGCTCTGGCTGCTCATGTCCAAAGCGCTCCCCAGGTCACCGCTCAGGCCATGCTATGTCTCCTGGGCCACATAGCCTCAACCGTTCATGTGGTTTCTCACGCCCTCCTGCACATGTTGACGGCTCAGTGGTGCCTCAGTGCTCCAATGGAGCCAGTCCCTCAGGGACCCCATCAGGGTTCTCCCTGACCTCCGCTTGTTCCTGAGCTGGTGGGAAACCCCCTGCAACCTCCTGCGGGGATTGCCCTTTCAGGCCCCGCCGCACGATGCGGTGCTGACGACAGACGCTTCCCTGTTGGAGTGTGGGAGCCCATTGCAGACTACTCTGCACGCAGGGGCAGTAGTCACCTGAGAAGTCCCAGCAGCAGATAAACCTGCTCGAACTCCGGGCCATTTGGTGGGCCCTGAGGGCTTTCGAGGAACACCTCAGTGGGAGGTCGGTTCTAGTGCAGACTGACAACTGTGTAGCAATGTTCTACATCAACAAGGAGGGAGGCACGGGACCACACTCCCTCTGCTGGGAAGCAGTCCTCATCTGCTTTTTCGCTGCCCGACGGAAGATGTCCCTCATGGCAATGTACCTTCTGTGTCAGGAGAATGGCCTGGTGGACAGACTCGGCAGAATCCTTTGCCCCCACGAATGGCGGCTGGATCCCAAAGTAGCAGTCTGGCTGTTTCTCCGGTGGGGGACTCCAACGATAGACCTCTTTGCCAGTCCCCAGAACACGCAGCTCCCCCTCTTTTGCAGGCCGGTGCCGCACCCGGGCAGGGAGGGCCCCGATGCATTTCTCCTGGACTGGTCCTCCAGTCTTCTTTATGCATTCCCTCCTTTCCCCCTCATTGCGAGGACTCTGTTCAAGGCTCAGCCGGACGGGGCATTGTTAATTCTTGTGGCCCCCTTGTGGCCTCGGCAGCCTTGGTTCTCGCTCTGGCTGTCGGCGGAGCCTCCGGTTACCCAGGGGTCTGCTAATGCAGGATGAGGGTCGGGTGCTGCACCCAAACCTAACCTCCCTATTCCTCATGGCCTGGCAGCTGAACGGGTCTCCCTAGCCTCTCTGGCTCTCCCGGAGGAGGTCAAGGAAGTCCTCCTTGCCTCAAGGAAGGACTCCACTAGGTGAGCTTAAACCTTTAAGTGGAAACGCTTCTCCATCTGGTGCTCAGAGCATCGGATCGACCCCTTCTCGTGTCCTTTTTGGTGAGTTCTCCAGTACCTCCTCCACCTCTCAAGGGAAGGGCTGAAGTTGAACTCTGTCAGAGTTTATTTGAGCACCATCTCGGCTAATCATCTCCCTATGAGGTAAAACACCTCTCGGGGCAGCCATTAGTCTCCCGCTTCATGCGGGGCCTTCTGCTATCCAAGCTGCCCATCCATCGTCCTCTGGCAGAATGGGACTTGAATGTGGTATTCACGCAGCTCACCGTCCGCTCTTCGAGCTGATGGCGACATGTTCGCTCCGGCACCTGTCCTGGAAGGTGGCCTTCCTGGTGGCGATGACCTCGGCTTGCCGAGTCTGTGAGCTCCAAGACTCTCATGGCTGGCGCCACTTACAGCAGGTTTTATCAGAACAGGGTGGTCCTCCATACCCATCAACTCACAATGTCAAAGCTATGGCTACGTCGGTGACCACCTTACGCTTGGTCTCCATGGAAGAGATCTACAGGGCTGCAATGTGATCTTCACACATTCACATCTCACTACTGTTTAGATGGGGATTCCTGACGTGACAGCAACTTCGGCCAATCTGTACTCCAGAATCTGTTTAGGGATTAGACTCTAACTGCATTCCCCTAAGCCCATTCTATTCTGTCCAAGCTACCGAAAAAAAAAGGGAAGAGAGAAATTCACTCATTTTGTACATAGTTGATGGTTGCATGGTTATGGCCTCTTGCTGTGCCATATTTGCTTTTTGCCCCTGTTTGGCTTTTCGGTGGCCTCCACTGTTTTCAGTAGCCTGTAGCTTGGGAGTCCCATAAGTGAGGACTCATTCCCACTTGTCCACAGAGTAAAGGTAGTTAACTCACCTGTAGCAGGTGATCTCCAGGAACAAGCAGGAGTGTAGTCTTCACATATGGGTATCGTCGGTATTGACGGAGCCTGCGCGGGAACGCTCCCCAGCGTCCAATTAGAAAGCTTTTGGGAGCATCCCACAGCGCCTGCGTGCTGCCTTCCCGCCTTTCCCAACTGCCTCTCTCCAGTTCTTCATTTTCCGCGGAGCCAGCAGGTCGTCGTTCCTGTCACCGCAGAAAATATTTCTTATTGCCTTCTTTTTTGTGGTCACGTCTGCCTTCCTCGACGCTTTACCGGTACCACCAGTTCTTCTTTCTTTCTTTCTTTCTTTTCTTTTAAAAAAAATAAATAAAAAATACTTAGTACTTTTTTCCAGGTGCACGCACCATTTTGGGCCTTAGGCCCAAAATTCCTCCATAATGGAAAAACCCGCCTCGGGTTTTAAAAAGTGCACCAAGTGTGGCAGTACCATCTCCGTCACGACACCCATGAGTGGTGTCTTAAATGTTTAGGTCCTGACCACTCCATCACGGAATGTATGGCCTGTGCCATGATGTCCAAAAGAGGTCGGCAGAACCGAGCTGCTAAGCTCAGTACCCTGTTTCCCTCTGATGCAGCCTCAGTGGCATTGACGTCTTCCAGGGCTTCCTCCTCCTCCCGTGGATCTCAGGTAACTAAACATAAGTCTAGTCGGTCCTCAAAGGGTAGATCTCCTTCTAAGCATCGAGATGCTTCTGGCGTTGCCCTTGAGGATTCTGCACCAGCAAAATTGCCCCGGCGGGAGGCTTCAGCTTCCAAAGCATTATCGGGGCTCCAGGATGTTCTCGAGGCCTCAACCTCTGCAGAACTACTGGTGCCATGCTCTGGGGTACCGGCTGTTTTCTCCGGTACTGACATCCAGGCATCGGCAGTGTCGATAGACCAGAGGTTCCTGGCTATTGAAAGCAGTCTGGCGGCTCTCCTTGCGGCATCGACACCCTCGGAACCGCGTCAGACAGTTCAACCGGTACCGACTCCAGCACCGGTATCGGTACCGGTACCAACAGCATCGGCATCGACATCGGTGTCTGCTTTGCCGGCACCCAGTCATGCGATGCCCTCCGGTACCGATTCCCCCCGGTACCGACTTCAGTCGGTACGGGTATCGGGCTCTTCAAGAGCATCCGGACAGAAGGTACTTCGAGTCCTCAGAGGAATCAGAGGATTCTGACAGTTCTGTCGGTACGGGAATACTTCTCCCAGAGGAGCCTTCCTCCCCTAAATGCAGGATGTCTCCTCCAGAGGATATTTCCTTTCAGGACTTCATCAGGGAGGTGGCTCGAGGTCTGTCCATTACTGTGGCTCCTGAATCAGAGCACAGAGCAAAGAAGTTGGAAATTTTACAATATCCCAAAGCTCCTCAGGAGGCAGCTACTTTGCCCATCCATGAGATCTTGCATGATCTCATGCTAAGAATGTGAGAGATGCCACTTACCACCTCTCCTCACTCTCGTAGACTGGATACTATGTATCGAATCCCTCCTTGTCCTGGTTTCCAGAAGACTCAGCTTCCTCACCACTCTATTGTAGTGGAATCAGCTATGAGAAGGATCAGGAGTGCAAAGAGGCATGCCTCTATTCCTCCAGGACGTGAGTGCAGAACTTTGGATGCTTTTGGACGTCGTACTTTCCAAGCTTCCATGCTTTCTGCCAGGATCAGTTCCTATATTTTATATATGGGAATGTTCCTGAAAGAAGTCACAGGAGATTTAGAGGTTTTGAGCCCTCTTCTTCCTGAGGATAGAAGGCAGGATTTTCTCACATTGGTCAAACATGCCCAGGATGTTTCTAAATTTGTCAATCGTGCAGCTTTTGACTGTTTTGAGTGCATAAGCAGAACCTCTGCCATTGCCATAGGTGCACGTAGAATTTCCTGGCTCCAGGCATCTGATTTGGAGCTCTGGGTACAAGACAAACTGGACAATATTCCTTGTACTGGTGAGAACCTGTTTGGGAAAGATTGGCAAGAAAAAGCCAATGAGTTCGATACTGACAACTCCACCTTGGATAGATTATTCAAGGCCACAGCTGATCCTGCAAGAAAGAAATCTTTCAAAAAAAAAACATTCTTTTCCAAAAGAAAAGGTTTTATGCTGCTTATTCCCAGCAGGGACGCTCTGCAGGTCAACCTGTCCGGAAAAGTCAGCAACCACCCAAACAAAGGAAAGCAAAGACTGCTAAGCCTCAACCGTCTCAGCAGTCTCAGCCTCCACAAGGCCTTTGACTTTCATCTAGAGAACTTAGCCTTCCTGGCTCTCAATGGACCAGAGCCTTCTACCATTCCAGGAAGGCTGTGTCATTTTGCCCCCAGATGGGGGCAGATAACAGCAAAGCATTGGACACTTTCCTTCATAAAAGTGAGGTACAAGCTCCATTTTTCGAGCATGCCCCCTCCCACAATGGTAAAACCTCTCTTATCACCCTATTAGATCAAGAGGTCACTATGCTTCTTGCCCAAGGGGCAATAGAAGAAGTGCCCATTCCTCAACAGGGTACAAGGTTTTACTCCCCCTATTTCCTTATCCCAAAGAAAACAGGAGGACACAGACCCATTTTTGACCTCAGAGAATTGAACAAATTCCTGTTCAAAGAGAAATTCAAGATGGTTTCTCTAAGAACTCTGCTGCCATACCTTCAGAGTCAGGATTGGCTATGTTCTCTAGATCTCAAGGATGCGTACACTCATGTTCTCATCCATCCATCTCACAGAAAGTTCCTTCGGTTCCTTTTTCAAGGGAAGCACTACCAATACAGGGTGCTTCCTTTTGGCCTGGCCTCTGCACCAAGGGTGTTTACGAAATGCATGGCTGTGGTAGCAGCATTTCTTCACACTCTAGGAATATTCGTCTTCCCTTACTTAGACGATTGGCTCATTCGAGCCCCATCAGAGTCAGAGGCCAGGATTTCTCTGTCTTGCACAATGCATATCCTTCAGTATTTGGGTCTAGTCATAAACGTCCCAAAATCCAGTCTAACTCCCACTTAGTCTTTAGAGTTCATAGGAGCTTTGCTGGATACCAGAAAAGCAAGGGCCTATCTTCCTCAGGCACGTTGCCTTCGCATGGTGCAGTTAGCTTCTCAAGCAGTGCTAAAGCCTCATCTCACTGCTCAGGAGATGTTACAACTGCTAGGCCACATGGCATCTACCGTGCATGTCGTTCCCTATGCTCGCCTCCATAGGAGAGCAGCCCAGTGGACTTTATCCACTCAATGGACCCAAGCTTCAGGGTGCCTGTCAGACAAAACAGCAAACACAAATTGCCTTATTTTGTCCCTCCAATGGTGGCAGTCCACTCAAAACCTGTTGCTGGGGTCCCCGTTTCAACAACCTTTACCCCAGGCAACTCTCACAACAGATGTTTCTCCAATGGGTTGGGGAGCTCATCTACAAGACCTCTCCACCCAAGGCACTTGGACTCGACAGGAGACTCATCTACATATCAATCTTAGAGCTCAGAGCAATCTGTCTTGCCCTTCGAGTGTTCCACACCCTACTCAGCTGCAAGACAGTCCTTATTCACATGGACAACCAAGTAGCCATGTTCTACGTGAACAAGCAGGGGGGAACAGGCTCTCTGTCGCTTTGCAACGAAGCTTTGCATCTATGGGCCCTCG
This sequence comes from Ichthyophis bannanicus, assembly GCA_033557465.1. NCBI lineage: Eukaryota > Metazoa > Chordata > Amphibia > Gymnophiona > Ichthyophiidae > Ichthyophis > Ichthyophis bannanicus. The sequence goes on from CM066035.1 coordinate 500,453,673, forward strand.
CCAGAGAGCCTCAGATTCATCTTCTGGCAGTGTATCTTCCAGGCATACAAAACTCTTGGGCAGACAGACTCAGTTGAGTTCTGCTTCCACACGAATGGTCTCTACATGTAGACCAGGTGACCAAGATTTTTTCAAATTTGGGGAACCCCGGACATAGACCTCTTTGCAAGTCCGTTGAATGCCAAACTTCCCTGGTTCTGTTCCAGAATCCCGGCTCAGGGCTCTCAGGCCAGGGATGCTTTCCTCCTTCACTGGGGCCAAGACTTCCTTTATGCCTTTCCACCCATTCTCCTAATTCCCAAGACCCTATTCAAGCTTCAGAGAGACAGAGGCCGTATGATTCTCATAACTCCACATTGGCCTCTGCAAGTGTGGTACCCTCTGCTTCTACATCTCTCTCAAGCTTCCCCCCTGGAGTTAGGGTCTGCTCCAGATCTCCTATCTCAGGAGGACGGAATGTTATGGCATCCCAATCCCCAGTCTCTGCATCTCAGGGCTTGGTTGCTGAAGGCCTAGATCTCCATGATCTTAACCTCCCTCAGCAAGTAAAGGATATCCTTTATGCTTCCAGGAAACCTTCCACAAGACGCTCTTATGCTTTCAAGTGGAAAAGGTTTACCATATGGTGTTCGCAGAAGGGTCTTAACCCCCTTGCGGTGCCTCTGGAATCATTACTGGAGTATCTCCATTTATCCAATGTAGGACTTAAGACTAACTCAGTGAGAGTCCATTTAAGTGCTATTGCAGCTTCCTTCAAGCCCCTAAATGGACAACCTATTTCCTCCCATTCTCTTATAGCAAGATTTATGAGAGGCCTTCTGCTAACTAAGCCTCCCATTAGGCCACCACCTGTGGCATGGGACTTATGCTTGGTTCTTGGTCAGCTCATGAAGCCACCTTTCGAACCCTTAGCTAATACCTCCTTGAAATTCTTTTCTTGGAAGGTTATCTTTCTCATTGCAATCACATCAGCACGTCGCATCAGTGAGTTGCAGGCACTAGTGACTGATCCACCTTATACAAGCTTCCATCATGACAAGGTAGTCCTTAGGACTCATCCACACTTTATGCCAAAGGTGGTCTCGCCTTTTCATCTAAACCAAGCAGTCTACCTACCTGTGTTCTTTCCAAGGCCTCATGCATCAAATGCAGAAAGGAATCTTCATACTTTGTACTGTAAAAGAGCTTTAGCCTTTTACTTACAAAGAACACAGCAACATAGAAACTCCTCTCAACTCTTTGTTGCTTTTGATCCTTCTCATTTGGGACTTCCAGTCTCCAAGAGAACACTGTCTAACTGGATTGCTCAGTGTATTTCCTTTGCCTATCAGAGTAAGAATCTTCCTCTAGAGGGCCATGTCACAGCTCACAATGTGAGAGCCATGGCAGCTTCAATGGCTCATTTACACTCTGTGTCTATCGACGACATCTGTCGAGCAGCCACCTGGGCCTCGGTTCATACCTTCACAGCCCATTACTGCTTGGGCAAGGACTCCCGCCGGGATGCCTTGTTTGGTCAGGCTGTTCTCCAACACCTGTTCCATACCTAATCAACTCCTACCCACCATCCCTGGTTGGATGCCAGAGATCCATGGGGGGAAGTGGAGTCCTTTCTCAGGGACACACAACTTCTGGGGTTTCTCCCTGGCATCTAAAGCTAGGGAGTCCCCATATGTGACGACTACATTCCTGCTTGTTCCTGGAGATAGCATAGTTACTCAACTGTAACAGGTGATCTCCGGGAACAGCAGGAATTTAGTCTTCACAACCCACCCACCTCCCCTAGGAGTTGTATCTCTCTATCTCTCTCTCTTTTCCTCTCTCTCTCTCTGTCTCAGCTTTAAATCTCAACTTGGGAGCAGCAGTTGGGAAAGGCGGGAAGGCAGCACGCAGGCGCTGTGGGATGCTCCCAAAAGCTTTCTAATTGGACGCTGGGGAGCGTTCTCATGCAGGCTCCGTCGGTACCGACGATACCCATATGTGAAGACTAAATTCCTGCTGTTCCCGGAGATCACCTGTTACAGGTGAGTAACTATGCTTTCTCTGTGGACAGCAGGAATAAGTCTTCACAACCCTCCAAACTCCCTGAGGAGTTGTCTTCTGCTACTGCTCTGTTATCGGATGGATTCAAGATGGCACGGCAGCAGGTGGGAAGGAGATGCACAGGTGCGATAGAGCCAATAGAAGCTGGAGAGCACTCCCGCGCAGGGGCTGTGTCAGTGATGTCACCCATACATGAGGACTTATTCCTGCTGTCCACAGAGAACACCTGCAACAGGTGAGTAACTACCTTTTCCTGCTCATTCCAAAACATTGATAGCTTCCATTCCTGCTATGGCTTCACCAGTTATTGCCTGATGAATGCTACCTTCTTTTGCTTGTGAGCTCTCTTTCTGTCACTGAAACTCTTTACTAGCTAGGATGCCTCCAGTGATGCTAGTCTGCTCACACTGGCTGTTCTTGGATACTACATATTTTCTTTTGCATGAATTATTCTCTCATCATACTATAGTGTAAGTTGGGCTAACTCTCTCTATTCCTTCCTGTGCCTGTATCACCTCACTAGCCATGTCTCCCCCTTCCACACACACACTCACTGACATTTCTGTAGGTTCTGAAGTCCTCCTCAGGCCAGAGTTTATTCTTAAATGTTTGCTAGTTTGCAGCATGACAGCTCATCAAAATCCCCGCTGTTTTCCCAAGCCAATGTGTCATTGTGCATCTATACTGATTCTCTATCTAGTCCCACAGTGGCTCCTTGGGTTGCTGCAGTTGTCTCTGCTTAAGTTAGGCTCCACCCTGCTGCTGCACAAAACACTTTGGCAATCAATCTACTGCCTGTCTTTGTTGCTTTCTCAGGTTGCTCACTTGCTCCACCATTGCATCCATGGCAGTAGGATAACTATGCACTTCTTAAAACCCAATCCTGGACTCATTGCTCCTTTCTGGAACTTGAGCCATATTTGCTCCAGCAATGCTCTTTTTTGCTGTCTATCATGAGCAGTGAGTATAGTCTTTTCAGAAACATGTCGCAGCTGATCTGTCAGCCACCTAGTTTTCTTTGCACCTTAATAACCCATCCTTCTATCTATGCTCCCTCCTCACTCACTGATGAAGCTAACAGAAGATACAAATTGTTATTCTATCTAAACTTTCCCTCAAAGGTTCAGGCTACCTACCATTCTTGTATTTGTTTCTTCAACAATTATTCCTCGTAATCTTTCTCTCTCTTTTCCTTCCTCTCACTTCTCTTTTACTTAATTTGTTAAAGCCAGAATAATGCTGGTTGCAATATGCCATCAATTATCACGATCTTAGCTGTAGTTTTGCTAAAATTAAATTGTGCTAATGACCTACATGAATACATAGTAACGTACATAGTATATGATGGCAGATAAAGACCAGTATGGTCCATCTAGTCTGCCCAGTAAGGCGGTAAGAATAGCTGTACCTGCCACTCCGTGCAGGTCACCCCTCCTCGTGCCTTTGTTTAGGGGTGTACCCACTGCTCCGTGTAGGTTACCCCTATTTGTTGAGATATAAGAGATAGTTATGTTTATTTTTATTTTATCCTGTTGCTATAAAAGAATCCACTGTGTCTGTCCCATGCTATTATAAATTCTGTCACTGTGTTTGCCCCCACCACTTCCATCGGGAGGGTATTCCAAGCATCCACCACCCTTTCGGTGAAAAAGTATTTCCTAACATTACCTTTCAGTTTACCCCCTTGCAGCTTCATGTTATGCCCTCTAGCTTTACAGCTTCCTCATCTTTGGAAGAGGTTTGTTTGTTCATTAATACTCTTTAAGTATTTAAAGATCTGAATCATATCTCCCCTGTCCCTCCTCTCCTCCAGAGTGTACATATTTAGGTCTTCAAGTCTCTTCACATAAGTCTTCTGATGCAGGCTCCAAATCATTTTGGTTGCCTCCTTCTGAACCGATTGCAGATTGAAGTACAGGATGGGATTTTCCTCGATTTCTTAGAAGATGTTGAAGATAAGTTTGTGTTTCTAAGTTAATGATCTGCAGGGTTGTGTTTGATCATATATATGTTTTTTGAATCTGGATGGTTAAATATGGGAGGAGGAAGACCCATGGGTCGCCAATGCACTGGGACAGCGGGCCGAGAGACACCCCCCCCCCCTCCGCCGTCCACCGGCTGTCCCGTGTTGATCCGAGACCCGTTCTTTCTCCTCTCCTCCCTCCCCGGCTCTAGTGCTGAGCACCACAATTTTGAACAATTGAGTGGAGTGATCCCTTTTATTTTTGGTTAATATTGCTCTTGACATATAGGACTGCTACTTCTCCTTTTCTGCCCTCTCTATCTCTTCTAAATAGATTATAGTCAGCTATGGCTATATCCCATTCATGTGACTCGTTAAACCATGTTTCTGTAATGGCCACAATGTCCAAATCCATTTCCACCATTAGGGCTTCCAGGTCAGAAACTTTGTTGGCTAGGCTTCGAGCATTTGTGCTCATTGCTTTGCAGCATTTGTCGACTGGCTTGCCTGTATTTTGCGATTTGTTCTACGCGCCTCTTCCCGCTTGCCATTGATGTGTGGTTTAAAAGTGTGGCCATTTCAAATGTTATTACACTTTTGCTGGGAGTGACATCCTGAACTTGTCCTCCTCCATTCGTCACCCCCTTTCCCTAGTTTAAATACCTGTCTATATACTGCCTGAATTTTTCACTTAGGATCCTTTTCCCTGCGACAAAGAGATGTAGTCCATCAGCACAATATAGTTTCTTGTTGATCTATCTGTTTCCCCTGTTGCCTATATATCTAAATCCTTCTTGTTTGCACCAGGTTTGGAGCCATGTATTAAAGTTGTTTATGCGATGCAGCCTTTCTGCTCCCCTTGCCAAGAGATGATCTTCTATTTAGATAAGCTTCTTCAAAATGTAGATTTCTCAGTAACAGTCTGTGTGCAAAAGACAGAAAATCTTGAGGGACTTGGAAACTGGTTGCCAATAGACTCTTCCGAGTAGTGTCTTGATATGTGGGGCTCTGTATGCATTTGTGAGCTGGACATATATAAATACTTTGACTATTGTATACAAGATAGATATTTTTGTATAGAAGAAAATTTATACTGAGTCCTAGCAACATACGAGGTGCGATCAAAAAGTATCAAGACGTTCAATAACACAAGAAGTATAACACGGACAGTTATTGCACTCGGTCTCCTTCAAAGCAGTCCGCTTTCGATAAAACACACTTCCTCCACTGCCACTGCTGGAAATCATTCTGAAATGCCTCTTTTGTTATGCTGTGAAACTGCTGTGTCATTTTTTGCTTAATGGTCTCCAAGTCGTCAAATCTCCTTCCTTACAGTGGTAATTTCAGTTTTGGAAACAAGAAAAAGTCACAGGGTGTGAGGTCAGGTGAGTACAGAGGCTGACTGACTTGCCCGATTTGGTGTTTGGCCAAGAACTGCTGGACCAAATGTGATGCATGAACTGGGGTATTATTGTGATGAGGAACCATTTACCATTCCTGTGCAACTCTTGCCTCTTATGACGAACTGCATCTCTCAAACGAGTCAGAACTTGGACATAGCCCTCCTTACTGATGGTGTGGCCTTTTGGGACATACTCATGATGAACAATACCCTAGTAATCAAAGAAAACTGTGAGCATGACCTTGACATTGCTGTTCACCTGATGGGCTTTCTTGGGTCTGGGATAGTTTGGAGTCTTCCATTGTGAGGATTGAGCTTTAGTTTCTGGATCATAACCATAAACCCATGATTCATCACCATGATTCTCCGTGAACAAGCAGGAAGTCAGTCCTCACATATGGGTGACATCAGCACTGACGGAGCCCTCATGGAAGCATCTCCCTATCTTTCAAAGAAAGCCTTTGGGAGATGCACCACGCATGCATGGTCTCCTTCCCGCCCAAGGGTGCCATCTTGCCTTACATGCCCTTCGGACGTCTGTCCAGTTTCCCCCAGAAAAAGTGTCTTCTTTGTCTTGTTTTATCTGTTATGCATACCAGTTCCTTTCCCGCTCCCGAGCAAGCTCACCTCGGCATCACTCCTCGGGTTTGTTCCTTTTTCTTTCTCAAGGTGTTCCTCAACAGGCATTTTGCGCCTGTTTTTGACCGCAGGCCTCGAACCCATGCCCTGGCGGCAGGGCCCCTTTTTTCCCAATGGCCTCCAGCGGTTTCAAGAAATGTGGTGCAGTAAGATGATGGCCCTTGTGCCAGATCACGACAACTCAGATTGCGACTTTTGCAAGGCGATGACCACAAAGGCCATCAAGAGCCATCAGCTGCAGCAGGAAAAGATCTTTCACAAGTCCAACTCTGTGCCGGAGTCTCTGGCAACAATGTGCTCCAGAGCGCTCTGGTACCTAGGTGCCCCGCGATGCCTGGGCTGTCTCCTAGTCCCGCGGCTGTGGGTCCTCCAAGGGAAAATCCCCGGAGGTGGAACACAAGAAGTCAAAACCCTCAAATACCGCCTCGGAGAATGGGTCTGGGAAATCTGGGAAATCCCATTCCAGGCCTTGCAATCCAAGATATGAGTCTGAGGGATGGGAGCAGGAGCAGCCTCACAGGCTGCCCTGGAAGGAGTCGTTGGCAGCCTGTGACCAGTCCCCAATACCCAAGGCCATCCTCGTCAAGGACTCTCCCTCGACAGAGCTTATGCCAGTCCCGAAGTCCTCAGTGCTTGCATCTAAGGCTGCAGAGCCAACTGGCATGGAGACCAGGATGGCAGCCCTGGAGCGCAGTATCTCTGCCCTCATGGCCCAGCAGCGGGCGTTCATGTCTGGTTCCTCCAGTTCATCTGCCCCAACAACCGGACCCTCAACATCAAGGGCCTTCCCAGAAGTTGAGCCGATCCTTGAGTGCCACCGGCCTCGAGAGACCCATCGGCAGAGGAAGAGATCCCGGTCCCATTCCTCAGGGAACTGGTTCTCTCCGACCAGTGCCCACGGCTCAGACCTCAGGTCAAGGGACCTTCATTTTTCCCAGCTGGATGACTGGCCCATAAGGAGAGGCACAGCTCCAGAGGTGCACCATGCCACTGAGTGACGGGCCCCCCGACCTTAAAAACAATTTATTGTCCCTCCCCCTTTTTGTGATTGCTACCTCCCCTGTTTGATATTGTTTTATTGTAAACCGCTTTGACCTGGTGAAAGGCGATATAAGTGCAGCTAAATAGATAAATAAATATCCATGCCCTGCAACACCTGGGGTTCATCATCAATTACCCCAAGTCCCACCTCTCCCCGGCTCAGTGGCTGGAGTTCATAGGGGCTCAGCTAGACACCCTCCAGGCCAAGTCCTTCCCCCCTCTGGAGAGTTCAGAATGCCTCAGGGCGCTAGCTGCAGAGGTGCAACACCACCGGTGGATGCCTCCATGGCCCACGTGACCACATACACTTGCCTACATATGAGGGCGGCTCAATGGTGCCTCCACTCCCAGTGGACAACCAAGTCTCAATGTTCTATGTGAACAAGAGGGAGGCATGGGGTCATACTCCCTCTGCTAGGAAGCTGTGGCCCTCTGCTCATATGCGACATTCAAAGGGATTCTCCTGCAGGCCGTCTACCTCCCGGGCCAGCAGAATGCCTTGGCGGACAAGCTGAGCAGAGTTCTCCAGCCATACGAGTGGCATCTGGATCCCAGAGTTGCCTCCCAGCTTTTCCGGCTCTGGGGCACCCCTCTAGTGGACCTGTTCACCTACTCAGACAATATGCAGTTGCCCAGCTTCTGCTTCCTCCAGCTGCACCCATCCAGGGTGGCGGCGGATGCATTCCTCATCCCATGGATGGAAGGCCTTCTCTATGCCTTCCTGCCAAGACTCTCTTCAAGGTCCAGAGTGACAGAGCGTCACTGATATTTATAATTCCCAAGGTGGCCCAGGTAACCTTGGTTTCCACTACTTCTCTGCCTGTCGGCGGCATTTCCGATTCCCATGAGCCACACCACAGAACTACTTTCACAGGAGGGGGACTCTCTCCTTCACCCCAACCTAGGGTCCCTGTCGCTTACGGCTTGGCTGCTGAAAGGGTAGCTCTAGCTCCCTGCAACCTCCCACGAGACATGGAGGAGATCCTTCTGGCTTCCTGCAAGACTTTCACGGGAAGGATGTATGCCTTTTAAGTGGCATCGATTTTCGGTGTGGTGCGTCAAGAGGCACTCCACCTGTCCCAGGTGGGACTGAAATCCAACTCAGTCAGGGTGCACCTAAGCGCTGTTGCGGCACACCACCATTCCATCTAAGGCAAGCCCCTTTCAGCCCAGCCTCTTATCTCTAGTTTCCTGCAGGGCCTTATGTTGTTCATGCCCCCTATCCGCCCACCAACGGCAGAGTGGGATCTCAATATGGTGCGCTCACAGCTCACTAAGCCACTGTTTGAGCCCCTGGCTACTTGCCACCTGTGTACCTCTCCTGGAAGGTTGTCTTTCTCATGGCACTCAGGTTGGCTTGCAGGGTCAGCGAGCTCCAGGCTCTGATGGCAAAGCTGCTGTACACAAGGTTTCACCCATATGTGAGAACTGATTCCTGCTGTCCCCGGAGAACATCTGTTACAGGTGAATAACTACACTTTTGATGACTGGCTGCGGACAGTTGATCTTCTTTTTGGTCAGGGAACAGGGGTTTCAGCACAAATTTTGCAGACACACGTCTCATTCCCAAATCAACAGTAAGCATGGATTATACCAACCCGAAACTGATGTCCATGTCCTCAGCAAGCTCCTGATAGTCAATGATTTGAGCATATTTGGCACGCACTGCTTCAACTTTGTTTTCGTTCCTACTCATGGATGGCCTTCCATAACGTTCGTCACTCTCTCAACAATTTGGTGGCCTTCTTGGAAACGTTTGTATCAGTCATAAACTTGAGTACTACTCATGCATTCATCGCCATACAATGCCTTGTGAAAGTATTCATCCTCTCGGTGTTTGTCCTCTTTTGTCGCAGTACACCTGGAATTAAAATGAAGATTTGGGGGTTAACACCTTGTGATTTACACAACATACTTACCACTTTGAAGGTGCAAAATATCTTTTATTGTGACACAAGCAATAAGTAAGACAAAAAAAAAACAACCAGAAATCATGTGTGCATAGGTATCCCCCCCCCCCCCCACCAAGTCAATACTTTGTAGAGCCACCTTTTGCTGCAATTACAGCTGCTAGTCTCCTGGTGTATGTCTCTATTAGCACATCTAGCCACTGGGATTTTTATTTATTTATTTATTTATACATCTTTTCTATACCGCCACTTCCAGCGATCAGTGGCGGTTTACAGGTAACATAAACTTTAATAATAGAGTACTGTTATTTTACATAGAACAGATTTAGAACAATGAACATTCAACTATTAAATGTAACTCAAAAAATACAATGAGATAACAGGCTACCAACAGTATATCAACAGTAAAGGGATATATTTACATTAAATTACAGTTAAATTTAAATTTTCACCCATTCCTCAAGGCAAAACTACTTCAATCCCTTCAAGTTAGATGGGTTGCTTTGGTGTACAGCAATCTTCAAGTCATGCCACAGATTCTCAATTGGATCGAGGTCTGGGCTTTGACTAGGCCATTCCAAGACATTTAAATGTTTCCCTTTAAACCACTCCAATGTAGCTTTAGCAGTATGTTTAGGGTCATTGTCCTGCTGGAAGGTGAACCTTCGTTCCATTCTCAAATCTTTGGCAGACTGAAACAGGTTTTCCTCAAGAATTGCCCTGTATTTAGTGCCATCCATCGTTCCTTCAAACATGACCAGTTTTCCTGCCCCTGACGATGAGAAACATCCCCACAACATGATGCTGCCAGCACCATGTTTCACTGTGGGAATGGAGTTCTTGGAGTGATGGGTAGTGTTGGGTTTGCGCCACACATGGCATTTCCCATGATGGCCAAAAAGCTCAATTTTCATCTCATCTGACCAGAGAACCTTCTTCCATGTGTTTGGGAGGTCTGCCACATGCTGTTGTGCAAACTCCAAGCGTGTTTTCTTATTTCTTTCTTTAAGCATTGGCTTTTTTCTGACCACTCTTCCATAAAGCCCCACTCTGTGGAGTGTGCAGCTTAAAGTGGTCCTATGGACAGATATTTCCATCTCCGCTGTGGATCTTTTCAGCTCCTTCAGTGTTATCCTTGGTGTCTTTGTGGCATCTCTGATTAATGCCTGCCTTGCTCGGTCTGTGAATTTTGGTGGGACAGGTGGAGGTTTGTAGTGGTGCCATATTCTTTCCATTTTGTTATAATGGATTTAGTGGTGCTCCGTTGGATATTCAGTATTTGGGATATTTTTTTTTATAACCCAACCCTGATCTTTACTTCTCCACAACTTTCTCTCTGACCTGTTTGGCGTGCTCCTTGGTCTTCATGTTGCTTGCTTTGTGGTGTTTTAGAGTCAGGGGCCTTTCAAAACAGGTATATTTATACAGGCATCATGTGACAGATCATGTGACACTGATCACACATAGGTGGACCCTAATCAAATAATTATGTGACTTCTGAGGTTAATTGGTTGGACTAGATCTTATTTAGAGGTTTCATAGCATAAGGGATGAATACATATACACTAACAACTTTTCAGTTTTTACTTGTTTTTAATATATACAAGGTTTTTTGTTGTCATTCCACTTCACCAATTTGGACTATATTATTAGGCCCATTACCTAACATCCAAATGAACCTCCATTTTCATTCCAGGTTGTAATGCAACAAAACAGGACAAAACCAAGGTGATGAATACTTTCATAAGGCACTGTACACTTGCTGTAACTTGTCATAAGTCTCTTTGCATGAATCTCCAAGTTTCTGGAAGAATTTAATGCAAATTTGCTGTTCAATTTTTTATCATAAATCTGACAAACTGCTTTTACACAATACCAGACATCACCTGATTTAAAAAAGTACAGGTGTGCTGCAGCCATGCTAAACTCTGTATGTGCAGAGCACATAACTAGGTCACTGTATGCTTAATTGTATCGTGGTGCGACATATTGTTATATAGCTATACAACAAGTCGCAATACTTTTTGATCACACCTCTTAAATGTTTAATGCTAACATCCATTGTGACTTATTGTCTCTAAAAAAAAAAATATAGTTAGACTTAAGTCCTAGATACTTCAATCCCAAATATCGACATATGTCTACAAAATAATTTGAAATGTCTAATCTAGATGTGTTTATTTATTTAACAGTCTTTTCTATACCGTCTTCTCATTAAATCAAAGCTGTTTACATTATAGCTCATACATTTACAAGGAACTTATTATGAAACACACATTTACAAAATACTTATTATGAGACTCAGTGGGAGGGGCTGACATGCAAGAGATGCAATGAGGCATAACTTATTTGCAGAGAACATATATACGTAAGTATTTAGAGGAACATAAGGTATTTGGTGGAAGTTCAACTGTTCAAGAGTTAGGTAGACTCATTGAATTGTTCAGCAAAGAGGAAGGTCTTTAGCTGTTTTCTGAAATCCTTCAAGTCAGTGGTGGACCTCAATTTCACAGGGAGAGTGTTCCAGATGTTTTAAATTATTTGTATATTCAGCAGTGCTATACTTATAGCGAGTGCCATTGAATATAGCTGTTACATAGATGTTCCCTCACTTAGTTTGCAGCTTGTCGTATTGTGAGGGCTTGTGTACATCAGTGATGCTGAAAGCTAAGCTATCAGTAGCTTAACCACTGACAAGGTCTTCCAAGATGGACAGGTCTCAGCTGAGGTGCCAGATTGAGACAAGTTATACATACATATATGGACCAAATATTGGCACTTCTATACAGTTTATGTGCTACATGTAGAAATGAGGAATATCAGATTTCTTACATATACGTTATATTCTGGCAACAGAGCTGGACATATAATATATGTAGAAGTGCCAAAAATAGGGCACTTATATGTGTGAAAGCAAATTTCAGAAAAGCCGTTTAAATGGTAGCAGAGGAAATTCAAAGCAAAAATGATAATTACACTTACCTGGTAATTGTAGTTCCTTGAGTGAAGACAGTTCAGTCCTCCTCCTGCAGCTTGGAGACTGGTATGTCAAATTGATGACATCACTGGATATAGCCTGCTGCACTGTCTCTTTCATCCCAGTGTGAACTACTAAAAAAGCAGACTCAAAGGAGCAACAAATAAGTAGCAACAACACTGAAACTCAGGATAACTAAACCCATAAGCTACCGCCCCCTGAAACCAGGCTTTCGTACTCCCTTCCCTGGCACGGGGAAAGCTAACACAACCAGTTTGCTTAAAAACAGACGTACCTGTAATATTCTGCAGCATACAAACTCTTCTGGATCCCTCTGAAACAATGTGGGTCAGAAGGAGGACTGAACTGTCATCACTCAAGGAACTACAATTACCAGGTAAGTGTAATTATCATTTCCTTATCGTTCCTCCAGTTCAGTCCTCTGCCTCTGGGATGTTCCAGAGCAGTAATCATTGGGAGGGACCTTTCCAGCCGGCCGACAACACCGCCGCCCCGAAGCGGGTATCAGCAGATGCGGCTATGTCCAGCCGGTAATGTTTACTAAACGAATGCAGAGATGACCAAGTCGCTGCTCTACAAATTTCCCCTGGCGGCACCAAACTGTGCTCTGCCCATGAACACGCCTGCGCCCTAGTGGAATGTGCCCGCAAACCCCCGGGCACAACTCGACCCTGAAGCAAATAGGCGGAAGCAATAGCCTCTCGAATCCAGCGAACGATGGACGCTTTAGCCGCTGCCTCTCCTTTGCGCACTCCGCCGAACAATACAAACAAACGCTCAGACTTGCGAAATGACTCAGTCACCTTCAAATACTGCCGTAATGCTCTCTTCACGTCCAGCCTGCGGAGACTGCGATCCGAGGCGCCACCCTCCAGAGACCCCAGGGCGGGTAAGCAGACCACCTGATTCAAATGAAAGGGGGATACCACCTTGGGCAAAAAGGACGGGACCGGACGCAAAACCACCTTTTCCCTAGAAAAGGACAAGTAGGGTTCTCTACATGACAAAGCCTGCAACTCCGAAATACGGCATGCGGAGCAAATTGCCACCAAAAATACCGTCTTCAGAGTCAAATCTTTCACCGACGCTCGATGCAACGGTTCAAAAGGCGGGCGAGATAACGCCGCTAAGACTAGATTGAGATCCCACGGCGGGAAGCACACCCTACACATCGGCCGCAACCGAGACACGGCCTTCAGAAAGCGACGCACATCGGGGTGAGCCCCCAAGGACACGCCATTGACCTTGCCTCGATAACAGGAGAGGGCCGCCAACTGGACGTGCAAGGAACTAGCTGCCAGACCCTTGTCAAAGCCGTCTTGCAGAAACTCTAACACCAGAGGGATAGCAACCGTAGCCGCTCGGACCTGGCGTCGAGAACACCAATCCTCAAATAACCGCCAGACCCGCACATATGCCAAGGATGTCGACTGCTTCCTTGCTCGAAGTAAGGTTCCCACGACCGCCGTCGAGTAGCCTTTCTTCCTCAGCTTCGCCCTCTCAATGGCCATACCGTAAGCGAGAACCGATCCACCTGTGGCATAAAGAGCGGCCCCTGGAGCAACAGATCCGCCCTCGCTGGGAGTCGCCATGGTTCGCCATCCAGCAGACGTACCAGGTCAGAGTACCAAGGACGTCTCGGCCAGTCGGGCGCCACCAGAAGCACCGTTCCCGGATGAGACCCAATCTTTTGAACCACTCGGCCTATCAACGCCCACAGAGGAAAGACATAAAGAAGACCGTCAGACGGCCACCGCTGCAACAGCGTGTCGATGCCCTCCGACATTCTTTCCCGTATTCTGCTGAAGAACCGGCTTGCCTTTGCCAACTGGAATATCGCCATGAGGTTCATTATGGGAGTTCCCCAGCGGACTAGTATCTGTGCGAAGACATCGGGATGCAACTCCCACTCTCCTGCATCCACCTGAACTCTGCTGAGGAAATCCGCCGTGACGTTGTCCTTTCCTGCAATGTGGGCCGCCGAAATCACGGCCAACCGCCTCTCTACCCATGCGAACAACGCGTCCGCCTCCGCTTCCATCGCGACACTCCCTGTGCCCCCCCTGACGGTTGATGTAGGCTACCGTCGCCGAGTTGTCAGAAAGAACCCAGACCGGGCAACTCAGCACTAACCCCTCGAAGGTCTGCAGCGCCCGGGCCACAGCTCGAAGTTCCAGACGGTTGATCGACCACGAGGCCTCCAGGGGCGACCACAGCCCCTGCGCAAACCGGTGTCCACAGTGGGCTCCCCAGCCTACCAGGCTGACATCCGTCAGCAGCGGTAGCCACTCCGGTTGTTCCAGCGGCATGCCCGCCTCCAGGAACGACTTGTGCAGCCACCAGCAAAGCGACTGCTTGACTGCAAGCGGACACGGAAGCCTCTTGCCAAGGAATCGTTCTGATGAGACTAGCGGCGCAGAAGAGCTCTTTGTAGGGGCCGCATATGCACCTTGGCCCACGGCACCGCTTCCAATGTTGATGCCATTGTTCCCAGCACCCGAAGATAGTCCCACGCCGACGGTGCGGACACTAACAAAAACTGGCGGATCAACTGCCTCAACGCTTCGGCCCTCTTGTCCGGTAAAAACACTTGGCCCTTCTTTGTGTCGAACCGCACCCCGAGGTACTCGAGCGTCTGGGAGGGTTCCAAGTGGCTTTTTGTTGGGTTGACTACCCAACCAAGGCTCTGCAAGAACTTCACTACCCTGTCAACCACCCGAATACTCTCCTCTGCGGACTTGGCCCGAATCAACCAATCGTCGAGATACGGGTGAACTAGGATGCCTTCCTTGCGCAACGCCGTCACCACCACTACCATGATCTTGGTGAAGGTTCGTGGTGCCGTCGCTAGACCAAAGGGCAATGCCTGGAACTGATAATGACCCCAAGGAAGCGCGAACCTCAGGAAATTCTGATGAGCCTCTCGAATCGGTATGTGCAAATAGGCTTCTGTGAGATCCAGCGACGTCAAGTACTCTCCCTGACGCACCGTCACGATAACAGAGCGCAAGGTCTCCATCCTGAAATGCGGCACACGCAGGCAGCGATTGACGCCCTTCAGGTCCAGAATAGGTCGCAAAGTGCCGCCCTTCTTTGGCACCACGAAATAAATGGAGTACTGACCCTTGCCGCATTCGGCTCCCGGCACTTCCACAACCGCTCCCAACTGAAGCAGTCTGTCCAAAGTGCCGTGAACCGCCGCGGTCTTCTTAGGACCTCTGCAAGGTGACATAACAAAGGAATCCCTGACGGGCCGAGCGAACTCCAACGCGTAGCCTTGTTGGATTATCTCCAACACCCACTGGTCGGAGGTAATGTGGGTCCAAGCGGAAAGAAACTTCCGGAGCCGACCGCCTATGGGAGACCCCTCCACCGGGACCCGCCTCGCTTCATTGCGACTTATGGGTTGCGGAGGCGGAGGTTGACGAGGAACCTCTATGTGCCCTGCGAAACCCACGAAACCTCTGGGCACGAGTCGAAAAGCAACCTCTTGGGAAACTCGCAAACCGGGTCGAGCGAAATCTGTGAAAATCCCAAAACTGACCCCGAAATCCTGGAGCTGACTTTCCCAGTTTCGGCTTGTCCTCTGGCAGTCTACCCGCCTTGGATTCTCCCAGGTCCTTTACTAACTTATCCAAGTCCTCTCCGAAAAGCAGACCACCCTTAAAGGGAAGCTTGCTAAGCCGTGGCTTAGAAGGACCGTCCGCCGCTCAATTACGTAACCACACCGACTGACGGGCAGCCACTACGGACGCCGTGCTATTGGCCAGAGCCCGGATTAAATCGTAATGTACATCCGCCAAGTATGCCGTTCCGGACTCTAAACGATCCAGCTCCCTCAACTCCTCGAGGTCCAGGTGGGGAGACTGACGCAAACGCTGGACACATCTCAGACACGCTCTGGCCACCCACGCCCCACAAATGGAGGCTTGCAGCGAAAGGGAATCCGCCTCAAAGGTCTGCTTCAGCAAACCGTCCACCTTACAGTCCTGCGCATCCTTAAGGGCAGTGCTACCTTCCACCGGGATAGTGGTCTTCTTAGGCCTATCCCACTCTTCCTGAATCATCTTGTCGACCACCTTGTGCACCGGAAACACCACCTGCATCTGCCGAACCGCCTGAATGACGGGATCTTCAACCTCATCCTCCACGGCTGCTGGGGTAGACAGGTTCAACATCTGCAACGTCTCCGTGATCAGAGCGGTAAGCTCCTCTCTGCGGAAGACCCGAATAATCTTAGCCTGATCCTCGGGTTCAGGAATCTCTCCCTCCTCCAAATCCTGCGAACTCTCTTCCTGCTCCCATTCTGGATCATGGACTTCAGGCCACTTGCCTTCCAGAGCAGGTAGATCCTTTATTCTCGCCCGCTTAGGCGCTAGCGGATCATCGCCTATCTCTACAGCCGCCTCCAACCGCTGGACAGCACCTGCCAGCATCCCGGAATCCGGTCGCTTACCCTGGCACCGCAGACAAAAAGCCTGATGCATTAGCAAAATAAAATCCGGGGAGAAATCCCCGAGGCTCGGAGTCTGCGCCGCCAGCGAAGTTCCAGAGGGCCCCGCCAAGTCCTCCAACGGCGGTCCTTGCGCCAGAGACCGCGGGGAGGATGCCTGCGCAGTTGCCGGCCCTCCCTGCATCTCCGGGGTCTCCTTGCTGTCCATCCACTGCTCTAGCATGGAGGAGAGGACTGCACAGCCCCGGCACACCCCTGTATCGGCCACTGCGCCCCTCCTAGCACCACACACAATGCACTGTGGCCTGGACGCCATAAAACAACCCGCAGCAGCCCCAGAGTCTCCCTGCAGGGTTGTCACTCCTTCTCTGCCTGCCTTATATATATTTTTTTTTTGACTTGCAAGTCTCAAATAATGTGCCTTACAGATTGTCCCCTCCCCGGGGCGAAAGGGCTACCCCCAGAGAGACTGCCTCTGCAACGCAGAAACCAATCCCCTTAAACCCAAAAGAGGAAATCAAAAATGAATTCAATAAAAGAAAACAAGGAAAGAAATCAATAAAAAAGAAAGCAAGAAGCCTAACCGCTAAACTAAAGGGGCTCCCCCCGACTCACTCGCCACAGGCTTGAGGGACTCCCCGGCACATGCGGCCTCTCCGCGGCAGCGAAAATGGCCGCCGGGAAAGCTGACAAAGAAAAAAGGGCGCCAAAATGGGCCGCGGACGGTCTGCGCCCGCTGGAGTATGCACCTGTTCAGAAACGCCGCCTGCCCCGGTGAACCCGTGCTGAGCAGCTAACGGCAGCCCCTGAGCACTGCGAAAATGACCGGGATTATCCCTCGCAGCCTCTGAAGTCAGACGCCGGCACTGAGATTGCAAGAAGGGCTCACCCCCGTAAAATCAGGGGGGAGAGAACCTCGGGGCCACCACAGGAGAGTCCAAACTCGAAGTCCTGAGTTTGTCCTCCTTCTCACGAAATGATCATCTGGCCAGGCAGGGAGCAAGAACGCCGGAACCTATCTCCTCTACTTATAATTGGTTTTTTTTTTTTTTTAAAGGAACAAAGACCCAAAAAATTAAAAGTTAACTACAACCCCTAATGGCTCACTATCTTGCAAGCTCCTTATTAGCTCCTCCAGAGAGCCCTTCCACAAGGCTCGTCAAGTCCTCCTGCTGCATGGAGACTGGTCACACTGGAATGAGAGAGACAGTGCAGCAGGCTATCTCCAGTGATGTCATCAATTTGACATACCAGTCTCCAAGCTGCAGGAGGAGATTGACAACCCAGAGGTAGAGGACTGAACTGGACTGAACGATAAGGAACATACAATATTCAATGGCAGGTTTAGAAAAGGTGCTGTAAATGTGCACAGCCTTCTAAACTCACCACATCCCTGCCCTGAATATACACATGCAAAAAAAAAAGTGTGATGGAGACTTGCACACGTGTGTGATGGAAAATGGGGTGCCCTGCATATGCTTTGCAACACTAGATAGCAGTGGCTGTGAAGATGTGTAGATACATACTACAATAAGGAGGGATAGCCAGCCCCCCCCCCGACAGTTTGCACATGTATGGACACTAATTCTAGTACTCTGCACATGCAGCGGCACCGCCTACATCCTAGCAGCACCCACATGCACTACACATGGCCCTCCTCTTGTATGCATGTGCATTCTGGCCCTTGCAAACTAGCACAGGAGAGCATGACAGCAGCCGAGTCCTTCATGCTGTGAAGGTTAGTTAAAACAAACATGGAGGTCATGTACCCACCAGGATAGGACAGATCACCACATTCTGCTGCAGCAAGGAGGGTCTAAGAGAGCATCTACTTGGGTGCTGTTTCTCTACTAACTGGCACAATATGTGGAAAGTCAGGTGAGTCAACTATTGCACACCAAATAGGCACATCTCCCAGGTGGACATCTAACTGCTGGCGGAAACCCAGTGTGCAGGTAGGGAAATGCAGTAGGTAGGGCTGGCCCATACATCATACAAGATGGTGAAGTCACCTAGGACACCATCCTCTGATGGTCTATAAAGACATTTGTACAGCCACATATGCTTATATATCCAGAAGCATACTCTGACATCCAGAAGCAAAATTAGCATCCAGCAGGGAGAATGAACACACCCATACAAACAAAGCGAATTTAGCAATGTCAAAGTAATATGTGCCATGAAGTCAACAGCCAGGATGGGAGTCAGAGGTGTTGATCATTGGGTGTGCCGAAATAGTCACAAGGGAAGGGACAAAAGGCAGCTGGTATGCAGGAATGCCACATGGCATGCATGTAATGCGAAAGGCCAAGAGATGCATGTCAACCCCATGTGGCCACAACTTTGAGCACAGCAGCCAGGGCATAGGTGGAATGGTGGCATGCAGCAGAAATTCGTGTATAACTGTTGGCAAATCCAGATAAAAAGGCCAAAGGTATGCCCAACAGGACAGGGTATCAGAAAACACATTTAGGTGCAGCAAGTGTGGGCAACTAACAAGGGCCTAGGCCCCCCCTGATGAACCATGGGGACAGAGAGAAGCAGTGTAGGGGTAGCTAGCCAGCACATACATGGTTGATAGTGATGCAATAAGAAGATGGAACACACCTTGAATATTGTGTGCAAGTCTGGTCGCCGTATCTTAAAAAGGATATAGCGTTATTAGAAAAGGTTCAGAGAAGAGCCACCAAAATGGTAAAGGGGATGGAAGGATACTCCTATGAAGAAAGGTTAGAAAGGTTAGGGCTCTTTAACCTGGAAAAGAGACGGCTGAGGGGAGATATGATATAAGTCTATAAATTAATGAACGGAGGGGAACGGGTAAACGTAGATCGATTGTTTACGTTATCAGAATATAGAAAGACTAGGGGACATGCAATGAAGCTACAGGGTAAACTATTTAAGACTAATAAAAGAAAATATTTTTTCACTCAACGTGTAATCAAACTCTGGAATTTGTTACCGGAGGATGTAGTAAAGGCTGTTAGTGTAGCTGGGTTTAAAAAAGGTTTGGACAAGTTCCTGGAGGAAAGGTCCATAAACCATTATTAAGAAGGGACCCAGGTTATCAATGCTTGACCCAGTACAAGCATTGTGGAACCTGTGTCTTTTGGGGAAACTGCTAGGTACATATGACCTAGATTGCCCACTGTTGGAAACAGGACACTGGGCTTGATGGACCTTGTTCTGACCCAGTATGGCATATCTTATGTTCTCAGGATCTCCACTCATGTGGCAAATTGCTTCTATCTGTGCCCTTCTCTTCTATTGCTAATTCCAGACTTCACGCCTATCACCTTGCTGCTCCTTATGCCTGGAACAAACTACCTGAGTCTGTACATCAGGCACCTTTTCTGGCCCTTTTCAAATCCAGGCTAAAAACTCACCTCTTCGCTGCCGATTTTGGATCTTGATTCACCTGATCTCCTTTGTGTTTCCTTACCATTACCCCTAGATGTATCCCATGTCTACACCTACTGTGTTGTCTGTCTTGACTAGATTCTAAGCTCTGATGAACAGGAACTGTCTCTTTTATGACTGTGCAGCACTGCGTATGTCTTGTAGCGCTATACAATGCTCAGAAGTAGTAGTGGTAGCAGACAGCATCAGACAAGGAAGCTGAAATATGGGCCTGGATTCCTGGAGAGATTTCAGATGCAGAGGTAAATTTGAGAGTCTTCAGTATAAAGATGGTACTAACACCTATGGGAAGAGATCGGGGTACCAAGTGAATGAGTATAGAAAGAGAAAAGAAGAGGTCCCAAGACAGAGCCCTGAGGTACACTGACTGAAAGTGGGATACCTTGTTGAGGATGGTCCGCCAGCACATACACTAAAGTTGTAATGGGAGAAATAAGAAGAAAACCACAACTGCCCTAAATCCAAGTGAGAACAGGATGTTGAGGAGAAGGTGGTGATCAGCAGTGTCAAAAGCAGCAGATAGGTCAAGAACAATGAGGATCAAGTAAAGACCCTTGGATTTGGCCAGGAACAAGTCACTAGAGACTTTGACAAGGGCTGTTTTAAATGACCTGGAAAAGGGAATAACTAGTGAGGTAATCAAATTTGCAGATGACACAAAACTGTTTAAAGTTGTTAAAACCCAAGAGGATTGTGGAAAACTGCAGGAGGATCTGGATAAATTGGAAGACTGGGCATCCAAATGGCAGATGAAATTTAATGTGGACAAGTGCAAAGTTATGCACCTAGGAAAGAACAACCCACACTATAGTTACAAGATGCAAGGCTCCACATTAGAAACCACCACCCAGGAAAAAGATTTAGGAGTCATCGTGGATAACATGTTAAAACCCTCCGCCCAGTGTGCAGCGGCGGCCAAGAAAGCAAATAGAATGCTAGGTATCATAAGGAAAGGGATGGAGAATAAAACAAAGGATATTATAATGCCTCTGTATCGCTCCATGGTACGACCGCACCTTGAATATTGTGTGCAATTCTGGTCACCGTATCTTAAAAAGGACATAGAGTTATTAGAAAAAGTACAGAGAAGAGCCACCAAATTGGTGAAGGGGATGGAAGGCTACTCCTATGAAGAGAGGCTAAAAAGGTTAGGGCTCTTTAACCTAGAAAAGAGGCGGCTGAGGGGAGATATGATAGAGGTGTATAAATTAATGAATGGAGTGGAACGGATAAACGTGGATAAATTGTTTACGCTATCAGAATATAGAAGGACTAGGGGGCATGTAATGAAGCTACAGGGTAAACTATTTAAGACAAATAGGAGAAAATATTTCTTCTCTCAACGTGTAATCAAACTCTGGAATCTGTTACCGGAGGATGTAGTAAGGGCTGTTAGTATAGCTGGGTTTAAAAAAGGTTTGGACAAGTTCCTGGAGGAAAGGTCCATAAACCACTATTAAAAAGGGACCCAGGATATCAATGCTTGGCCTAGTACAAGCACTGCAGAACCTGTGTCTTTTGGGGAAACTGCTAGGTACGTATGACCTAGATTGGCCACTGTTGGAAACAGGATACTGGGCTTGATGGACCTCGGTCTGACCCAGTATGGCATTTCTTATGTTCTTATGTTTTAATAGAATGTAAAGGACAAAAGCTAGATTGTAGGGGGTCCAGAATGGCTTGAAAAGAAACAAAATCAAGACAGCGGTGGTGAACCGCACGTTTGAATAGTCTAGTTGCAAAAGAGAGGAGGGAGATGGGCCGATAATTGGAAGGGCAGGTAGGATTTAGTGAAGTTTTATTGAGCAGAGGTTTAACTACAGCATGTTTGAAGGCCGCAGTGAAGTGATAGGTTGAGAATATGAGAAAGTGAAGGGACAACAGAGGAAGAGTTGGTGCTTAGGAGATGGGTGGGGATGGGATCAGAGAAGCAGATACTTAGTTTGGAGAATGAAATAAAATGTGCAGTTTCTTCCTCAATGATTTAGAAAAGGAAGAAAGGGTGGCAAATGTTTAAGGAAGGTTTTGAGAGTGGGGAAGGGGAGATAGAATTTGTTCTGTGGAGAACTCAAGATTGCAGCAGCCCAATTCAGAAAGAACCATATGTAAAGTGGCAACATACAGATTCTGCCCCAGTGTATGTTTATGACATGCACATGTGCAGGCCCATTTTAGAAAGACTGGTTTGTACTGACTTTGACCAAGTCATGACACTGTGGTCTTGGGCAAGCCACTTAACCCTCCATAGCCCATGTTCCCTGTAAAATAGTTATCTCCAAGTTATAATGCCCTGTTCAATGTAATTTCAGTTTGTTCAATGTAAACCGCACTGATGGAAAATAGCGCGGTATATAAGAGAATGTAAATAAATAAATAAATAAAATGAAAACAGCTTACCAGAAAGGACAACTTTTGCCAGGATAAGTTGGAACTTATGATGGGGAGGTCCTCAAGCACCAGAGTGTACTCCTGGGTTGTGCTGGTGTTTGTGCGAGTTTCCATCAGAAACAAACTGGCTGGGATCTGCCACTGCATGAATGCCATTAATCACCAAAACTGAGATGCAGAGGATCTGAAGCACAAGTGCAGGGGGTTAAAAAGGAAAACTATGCAAAAGGCCATGGAGAAAGGACCTGATGGACAACCTCAACCCCTCTGCGACCTGGAGCAACAGGTGCTCCAGATGACAGATAAGGAGACAGTGAGGGGATTTGATGACCTGGAATACTCAAGAGCCTCCTAGGAATGCAGCAGATGTCTGTAGCACACATTTCTATGCCCTGCCGACCTTCCTACACATTGCATTGCCAAAGCTGTTTCCCTGCTACAGCTTCTGCCTCTGTCCAGACAGATAGCCTGATTCCAGGCCAGGGACTGGTTCCATTTGCACAATGCCTGCATGCTTTATCCCTCATGAAAGAAGTGGAGGAACTGAGAGAAGCGGTGGCAGGACTGAGAGGCATCCATGCTAGTGATAAATACATTGATGAGATACTTCTTGAAGCATCCAAGCTCTCCATCATAGGTGAAGATAGTATGCCACAGAAAGAAGAGAGCTGAATGAGAGTCACCAAAGGCTTCAGAATCAACACCCAATCTCCAACTCCACCATTCCTCAAATTGAGGAACTATAGTAAAATAGTATATGACGGCAGATAAAGATCAGTATGCCCAGTAAGGTGGCTAGAGTAGGTGTACCTGCTGCTCCATACAGGTCACCCCTTTTCTATTTGTTGAAGTATGAAAGATAGTTGCATTTATTTTAATTTTATCCTCTTGCTATAAAGGGATCCATTGTGTCTGTCCCATGCCATTTTGAATTTCATTATTGTTTTTGCCTCCACCACTTCCATTGGGAGGGCATTCCAAGTATTCACCCACCCTTTCAGTGAAAAAGTATTTCCCGACATTGCTTTTAAGTTTACCTCCTTGCAACTTCATTTTATGCCCTCTAGTTTTACAGCTTCATCTTCTTTGAAAAAGGTTTGTTTGTTCACTAATACCCTTTAAGTATTTTAAAGGTCTATATCATATCTTCCCTGTCTCTCCTCTCCTCTAAGCTATACACATTTAGATTTTCAAGTCTCTTCTCATACATCTTCTGACACAGGCTCCAAATCATTTTGATCAACTTCCTTTGAATTATTTTTGTTTTATTTAGTGCCATCAAGTCAGTGCTGACTCCTGGTGACCCAGCTTCCTCTGGGTTTTCTTGGCAATGTATCACTGAAAGTAGATTGCCAGCCCTTTTCTTCTGAGATAATGGAGGGAAAGTGACTTGCCCAAGGTCACAAGGAATGCTAGTGGGAATTGAACCTTTGATTTGCTGGGTATTGGGCAGTTGCTCTAACCTCTAGGCTACTCCTCCAATCCTGAGCTGTTTTAAGTCTTTTTATATCCTTTGTGAGTTATGGTCTCCAAATCTGAATACAATACTCCAAGTGAGGACTCGCCAATGACTTTCTGGTTATTCCTCTCTGTAGGCAACCTAGCATATTTCTGACTTGGCTAATGCCTTATCATACTGTTTCACTACCTTGAGATCCTCAGACATTATCACTCTGACGTCCTTCTCCTGGCCCATGCGCACCAACTCTCATCCCCTATCGCATAAAATTCCTTTGAATTTCTGCATCTCAGGTGCATGATTCTGCACTTATACACATTAAATCTTAACTACCAAATATTAGTCCAGTCTTCTAGTTTTTGTATATCTTTACTCATATTGTTGACCCCCCCCCCCCTCAGAAAAGTCTACTTTTGCAAATGTTCATATTATCTTCAAAAAGGCAGATGACATGGTATGCAGCCCTGGAAGTGGAGGAAGCAAAAACATCCCAAGAATAGGAAGAACCACAGCTCAAGTACCCCAAAGTTGCAGAATCTGTGACCACAAGGAAGCAAAGGGGAGTGGTGGTTGGTGACTCTTTTGAGGGGTACTGAGGCATCCATCTTTTGATCAGACTTGATGTCCCTGGAGGTGTGCTATTTGCCAGATGCTAAAATCCGAGATGTTACGGAGAGTTTCCTGAGACTCATCAAGCCTATTGACTCTTATCTGATGCTGCTCATCCATGTTGGCACAAATAATACTGCTAGGTATCCCAGCGACCATATCAAGAGTGACTTCATGGCTCTGGGAGAGAGGGTGAAATAGGTACACAAGTGATGTTACTACTACAACTACTACTACTCAGCATTTATATAGCGCTACCAGTCATACGCAGTGCTGTACAGCACAGACATGTAAGAGACAATCCCTGCTCATCAGAGCTTACAATCTAGTCAAGACAAAACACACGAAACACGGGAGGTGTAGGCAGGGGTAGAGCAAGGGAGAGAAAAGGAGATCAGGTGAGTCAAGATCCAAAAGCAGCAGCAAAAAGATGAGCTTTCAAACTGGACTTGAAGAGGGTTAGAGAAAGGTGCCTGGCATACAGACACAGGTAGTTTGTTCCAGGAGTAAGGTGCAGCAAGGTGAAAGGAGCGAAGTATGGAGTTATCAGTAAGAGAGCGGGGCATAGATAGAAGCAGTTTGCCAGAGGAGCGGAGTTCCCGAGTGGGGTTATAAGGGGAGATGAGAGATGGAAGGTACTGAGGAGCCGCGGAGTGAATGCATTTATAGGTCAGCAGGAGAAGTTTGAATTGGATGCTGAAGCGGATAGGGAGCCAATGAAGTGACTTGAGAAGAGGAGTAATATGGGAATGATGAGGATGGCGGAAGATTAGCCGTCCAGCAGAGTGTTGAACAGATTCAAGGGGAGTGAGATGATTCAAAGGGAGACCAGCAAGGAGTACGTTACAGTAGTCAAGATGTTCTCCTCTGTCCTCCCTGTTGAGGGTAAAGGCCGAGGTAGAGATGCTCGCATCATAGAGATGAATTCATGGCTGCGTGGATGGTGTTATCAAGATACTTTTGGTTTCTTGGACCATGGGATGATCTTCCAAGCAAAGATGGTGTCCACCTATCCAAGAAGGGTCGAGGTGTCAACAGCAGACTGGCTAACCTACTAAAGAAGACTTTAAACTAGATTTGTTGGACAGGTGAAAAAAGCTCCCGGGCCTCCTGTTCCTGAGGCATCAAAACAGCTCCACAACATTATGGACAGGGGCGTGCACTTAAGGAGCACGACATCCTCCTTAGGTGCGCTCCTTGGGGCCACTCCGGCAGTGGAGGTTGCGCTTCTAACACCACTCTGCACTTCTTTTCTCTTCTAGCATTTTGCCTCTTCACAGCAAGTGGATCGGATTGTCTTCTTTCTCCACCTCTCTCCACCAATTGCGTGGCACCCCGGCTACCCCAGGTACAGTCTTCGTCTCATTCTCTTACTCTCTCCTTCCTCCTCACTGACCACCCCATGGCCCACATACCTATCCATTGGGGTCGCCGCCCGGCCAAGGCTGTTGGCCCGCGTTCTCGCTGCTACTCTAATCTTCAGCTCTGCCTCCCCTCCCCTCACGCTTCCTCCCAATCATCCATCACCTCTACCCCTCTCCATGCTCCCCTCAGAATAGGCCTCCTGAACTGTCGCTCTCTCAGAACCAAGTCTCTCCTCATTCAAGACCTCATCATGCAGTCATCCTTTGACCTTACCCTCCTCACTGAAACTTGGTTGAAGGATGGGGAGGATGCCCTTCTTGCTCGCTGCCTTCCTGCGGGCTTCTCTGCAGTTTCTGTTCCCCGGATTGACCGTTCAGGTGGTGATGTGGCAGCCATCCTCTGCCCCAACCTCCCCTTCACTCAGATGTTTTCACCCTCACTCCCTCACTTTCTTATCCCGAGGCTCTTCTACTTCATCTTCACACCTCACCCCCAACACATATTCTTCTTATTTATTCACCTCCTGCCCTTCGTCCCGATCTCTGGGACTCTCTTCTTCGGACTCTCTCTGATCTTTCCTTAATCTTCCCCCACCTCCTTATTGCTGGTGACTTTAACCTTCACCTTAACTCTCCCTCTTCGCCCAGGGATCACACCTTTCTCGCCTTTTTACAGGACTTGTCCCTTATACAACATGTTCCCTTTCCCACTCACTCTGCTGGCCATACTCTTGACCTCTTCTTGACCTTATCCTCTTCTACACTTAAACTTCACAATCTGTCCTCTCTTCCTCTACCCTGGACGGACCACCTCTGCCTCTCTGTCTCCTGCTCCCACTCGAGAGCAGCCTTACCACTCCTCCCCCCTGCATCACCCCCCTCTTCACGCTTATCACGTACTATTACACCGCTCACTGTCCAGCAATTTCCCGCGGCAACCGAAATTCTGCCCACCGCTGAGGGATGCTCCCAAAAGCTTTCTGATTGGACGCTGGGGAGCGTTCCCGCGCAGGCTCCGTCGGTACCGACTTACCCATATGTGAAGACTTATTCCTGCTGTTCCCAGAGATCACCTGTTACGGTAAGTAATTGTGCTTTTTTGAGAGTGGGAGGTGCAGCTTCTGCTACAGGTGGTACTGGATCACTAGAGGGTGCTCTTGGGCCACAAGTGGATGCACATAAGTGCATACCACATGCAAAGACAGGATGCAGAGGACCTCAAGAGAAAATGTCATGAAGTGAGGAGAAAGACCCGCTCCAAAGCCAGGAAGAGAGGACCATATTGGCAGCCAAATCAGCTCACAGACCTGGAACACCAGGTGTTCCTCACCGTAGAGAGATTGGAAGACCTGGACACATGCATAATACCCCTTTCTTTTCATGCCTTGCCACCTCCCCCAACCTACCTGCACTATATACTGTTTGGAATACCTACCAGTACCCCCCACCGGGTCACATGCAGTCACCATGTGTGCAGATGTGCTGTCCACAGAGAACACCTGCTACAGGTGAGTAACTATGCTTCATCTACAAATTTGATTATCTCACTCATCATTACCATTTCCAGATTATGAAAATGTAAATAGCAGCAGGCCTAGCACAGATCCCTGGGATACTCCACTATTCAGCTTTCTTCATAGAGAAAATTGGCCATATAACCCTACTCTCTCTATATTCTAACCAGTTCCCATTCCACAAGAGTACACTGCCTCTATCCCATGACTGTATAATTTCCTCAAAAGTCTCTCATGAGGTATCTTGTCAAAGGCTTTCTGAAAATCCAGATATAATATATACATCGGCTCACCTTTATTTACCAATTTATTCACACCCTTAAAAAGTTATATTAGTGGGACAAGACTTTCCTTGACTAAATCCATGTTAACCTTGTCCCATTAAACCATGACTATATGTTCAGTAATTTAATTTAATTTACTGCTGTTATACAGAAGACCCTGTTCTTTATAATGATTTCTACCATTTTGCCTACATCAAGATCACTGGCCTGTAGTTTCCTGGATCACTCCTGGAACCCTTTTAAAAATTGGCATTACGATGGCCACTCCCCAATCTTCAATTTCAGTTAAAGCGGTTTGCGTTGTAATTTAAATTTGTTAATGTACATTAAATAGGGATATTGATAACTTGGATTTTTCTGAGGCAGTGGAGGGTTAAGTGACTTGCCCAAGGCCACAAGGAGTGCTAGTGGGAATCGAATCCTGGTCTCTTGGTTCCCAGTAATAGGTCTGCAGTCTCATATTTTAGTTCTTTCAGCACCCTGTGATGTATACCATACAGTCAAGATGATTTGCTACTCTTTAGTTTATCAGATTGCTGGTTTATCGAGATTTGTTTCAATTTCTCTAATAGATCATCTTTAAATATAATTTCTGGCATGGGTAATTTCTCTACATTGTCTTCAGTAAAGACCAAAGTAAAGCATTCTTTTAGTTTCTCTGCTATGGCCTTGTCCTCCCTTAGTGTCCCTTTTCTCTCTTTATCATCTAATGGTTCAACTGATTCTCTCACAGGCTTTTGTTACGAATGTACTGAAAAAGCTTTTATTAGTAGTTTTTCCTTCCATGGCAAGCTTCTTTCAAAGTTCTCTCTTTGCCTGCCTTATCAATGCCTTGCACCTAACTTGCTAGTACTTACGTTTCCTGTTTTCATCATTTGGCTCCTTTTATCCATTTTCTGAAAGATGGAAGGTTTTTTTTTTAGCTATAACAGCCTCTCTAATCTCACCTTAGACATAGAAACATGATGACAGAAAAAGACCACATGGCCTATCTAGTCTGTCCTTCCATATCAACAACTACAACAGCCCACTTTTTACCTTTAGAGATCCTCTGTGTTGGTCCCATGCTTTTTTGAATTCAGTTACTGTCCTCATCTCTACCACCTCCACTGGGAGACTATTCCACGGATCCACTACTCTTTCCGTAAAGAAATATTTCCGCATATCACTCCTGAATCTATCTCCCTTCACCCTCATCCCATGTCCCCTCGTAGCAGAACTTGCTTTCAATTGAAAGAGGCTTTCTCCCTGAACATTTATGCCATGGAGGTATTTAAACATCTCAATCATATCATCTCTATCCCGCCTTTCCTCTAAGGTGTACATATTAAGATCCTTAAGTCTGTCCTCATATGCTTTATAATGAAGACCACTAATCATTTTAGTAGCCACCCTCTGCACCGACTCCATCCTGTTCACATCCTTTTGAAGGTGCGGTCTCCAGAATTGCACACTATACTCCAAATGAGGTTGCACCAAAGACTTATACAGAGGCATTATCACCTCCTTTTTTCTGCTAGCCATTCCTCTCCGTATGCACCCAAGCATCCTTCTAGCTTTTGCCGTCACCTTTTCTACCTGTTTAGCTACTTTAAGATCATCAGACACAACCACGCCTAGGTCCCGCTCTTCTTTAGTGGACAAAAGTACTTCACCTCCTATACTGTATTGCTCCCTTGGATTGCTGCAGCCCAAATGCATGACCTTACATTTTTTAACATTAAATCCCAGCTGCCAAATTGTAGACCATTCTTCAAGCTTAGCTAGATCCCTCCTCATGTTATCTACACCTTCCTGGGTGTCTACTCTATTGCAGATTTTGGTATCATCTGCAAAGAGGCAAACCTTACCCGACAGCCCTTCCGCTATATCACTAACAAAGATGTTAAAAAGAATCGGACCAAGGACAGATCCCTGGGGCACACCACTGGTAACATCCTTCTCCTCAGAGTGAGCTCCATTTACTTGTACTCTTTGTCGCCTCCCACCCAACCAATTTCTAACCCAAGCAGTAACTTTAGGGTCCATCCCTAGGGTGCTCAGTTTGTTTATAAGTTGCCTGTGAGGAACAGTGTCAAAGGCTTTACTGAAATCTAAATACACCACATCTAGAGCTCTCCCTCGGTCCAACTCCCGGGTCACCCAGTCAAAGAAATCAATCAGATTTATCTGACAAGACCTGCCTCTGGTGAATCCATGCTGCCTCGGATCCTGTAATCTGCTGGACTCCAGAAACCTCACTATTTTCTCTTTCAGCAGCGTTTCCAATAATTTACTCACCACCGAAGTTAAATTAACTGGCCTGTAGTTTTCAACCACATCCTTACTTCCGCTTTTGTGTAAAGGCCTTTGGCACCACTCCCGACTCCAACGAGGCATTGAAAAGGTCAGTCAGTGGAGTTGCTAGAACATCCCCAAGTTCCCTCAGTATTCTAGGGTGTATCCCATCCGGTCCCATCGCTTTGTCTACTTTAAGTTGAGCTAGTTTCTCACGAACACAGTCTTCTGAAAATTGTTCAAGATGTCCCTCGCTTTTGTTCCTATTTGTGGGTGTTTTCTGAGGTCCTGCTCCTGGTTCTTCATCTGTGAACACAGAACAAAAATATTTGTTAAGCAATTCCGCTTTATCCTTATCAGCTTCTACATATTCCCCCCTGCACCCTTGAGTCTGACAATACCACTTTTGCCCTTCCTCTTCTCACTAATATATCTGAAAAATGTCTTATCCCCCCATTTTATTGCATTGGCTATTTCCTCCTCCTTTTGAATCTTTGCCTTCTTGACTACTTTGCTAGCTTCTCTAAGTTTTTCCAAATACAGATGCCTGTCTTCCTCTCTCTGTGATCTCTTGTATTTCATGAAGGCCTCCCTCTTTTTCTTCACTTTTTCAGCTACTTCCTTAGAAAACCATAGCGGTCTCCTTTTTCCTTTGCCTTTATTTACCATTTTAACAAAAAGGTTGGTTGCCCTTTAAAATATCCCCTTTCAGTTTTGCCCACTGTTTTTCTACATCCCCCAGCTGTTCCCATCCCACTAACGACTCCCTGAGGTATTGGCCCATCTTCGCAAAGTTAGTCTTCCTAAAGTCTAAGATCCTCACCTTGGAATGGATTCTAACAGCCCTAGTCCTAATACTGAACCACACCATCTGGTGATCACTGGTTGCAAAATGATCTCCCACTACAACATCAGAAACACTTTCACCATTGGTAAGCACCAATAAAACTTAAACCATGCTGGCAAGCACCAATAAAACACCTTAAAGCATGCTGGCAGTCAATAGACCTCCTTCCTCCTTTCTTAAAGTGTGGAATACATCTGATCTGGGCTTCCAAGACAGTATTTAAAAAAAAACACCCAGGCTTAATGTAAACTTTTAATCTTTGCAGCTGCTCTTTTTATTTTTTTTAACCATTTTCCTCATTTTATCATAATCTCCCTTTTGAAAGTTAAATGCTAGTGTCATGTATTTCCTTGTTATCCTCCCTCCGGTTATTAAATCAAATGTGTCAAGTGTCCCCAATACCGTTGTCTCTCATACCAGATCCTGTGTTCCACTAAGGACTAGGTCTAAAATAGCTTTCTCTCATGTTGGTTCATGAACCAGCTGCTCCATGAAGCAGTCATTTATTTCATCTAGAAACCTTATCTCCCTAGCATGTCCTGAGGTGAAATTGACCTAATCGATACTGGGATAATTGAAATGTTATTACTGTGTTGTAACTTTTGTTAGCTTCACTTTTAGTATTTTGTCTTCTATCTGCTTATTCTAGCCATGTGGATGGTAGAATGCCCTCACTGCCATTTGCTTACCCTTTTTTACATTTAATTTATTTTTTCTTTTCTTTTTATATATGTTATTGAAATTTAACATAACAATCAAGACAAAGTCCTTTACAGAAAATAGATTTTTTTCCAATACAATTATACCCTAAACACAATCTAGGAGAAAAATAAACTTAAAGAATTCTCTTCTAATCCACAAAGGAAAGGGGAGTGCATTCTAAACACTTTGAAGCAGGAGGAAAAGCCCAAAAAGTTACATAGGCAACAAAACAAATAGATAAGACTGCCTCAGAGCAGCCCAATGCACTAACAATCCATGGTGTGGTTTAAATTGCAAAAGGCGAGCCAGCAGGATGCAAAGACAACATTAGCCTAGCATTTATAAAGACTACCAAATCATTTGGTTGAAAAAATACATATCTTATAGTTTTATATAATACCAAACATGTGCATGGAAATTTTAAATTAAAGGTGGCCCCCAGCTGTAACATTCCTGCTTTCAAAAGCAAAAATTGCATCCTCCTCCTTTGTCTCTTTGGCAATATCAGGAAACATGGAGATCTTAAAGCCGCAAAAGGTGTTCAACCTCTTACAGAACATTTTGAGGATCTATTCCTTGTCTGTAACCAATGCACATGAAACTAGAAGTTTAGCAGGTTTATACACCTCCCGCACAGATTCTTCCAAGAATTCAGAGATGTTTTAATATATCAAAGTTTGAATTCATTTCTGATCCAATTGACTCCTTTTTCCCCAAAGAGAGATAGTAAATCTTAGTCAGAAGTGGTATCAAAGATTAGTGAGCTGGTGGGGGAGGAAGTAATGGCAGCAGGAAGTGCTGCTGGAGTCTAACCGCGCTTACTGGAGTTGAGCTGTGTTTCTCGACCGCGGTTATGGGCCTTAGGAAACAAAAGCAAGAGTGCCTGCCCTCGGGTCCTCCTGCGGTGAGCTCTGTGGCACAGAGGACATTGGAGACGTGCGGTTTCTTCTCCGGCGCTGCAGCGGCATCTTCAGCTGAGCCGTTTGAGGGAGTGTCGGCTCTGTGTGCCCAGGGTGTTGTGCTCTCTCCGGAGCTCTGAACCCCCCCACTGAGACCCGGAAATGTATCGCCAGATGGAGAAGAGCTTTTCTAGGCCTGCCAACGAGCACGCCGGTGAGGGATAGCAACAGCTCATGTGGAGAGTGAGTCTATGAGAACACAGGCCTCTGTGGTCCCGAAAGTGGCTGCGGAGACCTTGCCACTTCGGTCAGGGGCAGTGCTGGCTTCTGGATTCAAGACCTTGGCGAAACCAAAGACCATTTCAATGGAGGTGCTATGGGATTTGATAGCTACGGTGAACTCTTCCTTAGGAGCTTTTGTGGGACATGTGAGTTCTGATTTGATTGAGGTTAAGAGAAATTGTGATACTGTTTCCACTGTCCAGGAACTTCAAGCAGGGAGAGTCCTCGCTATGGAGCAGGAGCTGGGGCATCTCCGAGAGCTGGTTGGAGCCCAAATGTGTGCTGAATCGGAAGACGGAGTATTTGGAAAATCAAGCCTGTCGTAATAACATCAGACAGATGGTGAGAAAATACTTCGGTGAGGTTTTAAAAATCTCCTTGGAGCATTTTCCTCCTTTGACTAGAGTGCAATATTTGTCCTTTGGGTCCAGTGGCCATGGGGTAGTCCCAGGCGGTGTTTCTTTGGGGGGAGGGGACCTAACTGGATTCCTAGAGAATTTATTAGAGATTATCACGGATAGGTGTACCATGCTGATTATCTTGGCTTTAGAGACAGATAAGGCTATGAATTTTTCGTTTATATTTTAGAATCTTTAATGAGCATTTTTGGGGTCACAGGTCAGAATGTTTCCTGATTTATCTCGTGGTTCTCAATTGAGGAGGAAGGAATTCCTTGGCCTTCGACCTAGAGTCTTGGCTATAGAGGCAACCTTTCAGTTGAAATTTCCTGTTAATTTCCTGTTAATGTTTATTTGTTCTTTGACCCAAAACAGCTAGTTGAGTTCTTAATTGCTAGAGAAGTAGGCTCAGTTCAGGTTGCTGTCCCTTCTCATATGGCTGATGTTTAAGTCTTCGCTTGTTTGTTTATTTTTGCTGTTGCTTGGGCAGATTTTGCCTCAGTTATATGTATTTTTTCCTTGGACCTCCCCTTATTTCCTTTATTTAATTGTGGACTAATTTTGGAGATTTTTGCCTCTTTTTTTCTTCTGTGATTAATGTGATGCTGTTTAGTTTGATTTTGTGCTCCTTTCTTTCATTCATTAGTATATTGGATGTGTAATATATAAACTTCAATAAAAATAAAATAAAAAAAGAGGTGGTATCAAATCCTGTGGAATTTTTAAGACCTCAATCAGGTATCTTTTAAACATTTAATCTCTATCCATGGAGGTTTTACAGTGTGTTTTGTTTCATGCAAAACAGCCTGCCAGCTCTTTTCCCACATTGTATTCCAGTCCTCTCCCAACTCCACCAGTAGAGTCACCATTGCATGGTCAAAAAGGATAACAGGGGCAATATTGTCCTGTCTAACCCACTGTGCCTGAGATGATTTAAGAAGAAATAAATCAAAGCAGGAGTAAAAACCATACTTTTGGAAGAAAAGAGTATAATCCCAGACCTTGCATGATCTTTCTCTCCAAATGTCAACCAGTTGGAACCTTCGGACAACTCATCAGTTCCTTACCTTCATCCTGCTGCTATTTCTGACCCCCCCCCCCCACCTTCCCGAGCATTCTCCCTTACCTAGAACACAATTCATATCACCCTTCCACATTCTGTAGCCCTCTAGTATTCAAATATTGGTATATCAAGTTTTTAATAAACCTTAATAATAAACCATAAACTAATAAACCGTAAACTATCACTTTAGCTATCTTTTCAAAATCCAAAATGTGGCTGGCAAAAAAAAATTCCTGTGCGGATATCCAGTTTAGTCCTCCACAATCGGGTACTGCCCCTCTCACTGCAGCCTGTAGACTGGACCAATCAAATCTTCTGTAGTACATATCCAGCAGGAGCTCCCAGAAGCCCCCCAGTGTGTCCAGTCTCGTTGCAGTGTGTAGACGTAAAAGTGTGTCCTCTGGGCACACTTAGTGACCTTTGCAGGAGCAACACTAGTTAGTTGTTTTTAGGGTTTGTTTTGGGGCATTTCTCTACTATTTTTGTTTTTGGTAGCTAGCTGTGCCTTTACAAATAAGAAAGACAAAAGAAGCCTGTCTCCCTGGAGCTGTGCCACAGGAGACTAGGAGAAAGTCAGACCTGCTGGCTGCTGTTGCCTGCCTAGCACATTTTATCAGCCCTGGGTGAGCTTTCCCCTAGACAGGACGGGGAATTGCCATACCTATAAGGCAGTGCCTGGTACTGGGAGATTGTGGCTGAATCTTCTGTTCCTGAGCTGGTAGGAGTTTGCATTTCATTTTTTTCTTTCTTGTGTGCAATGCTCTGTCTGGGATGCCAGCGTTTCTGTAGGCTCTCCTGAGCCCATTTGGCAGTTTTTATTCAATCTGCTCGTGTGCCCTGTGTTAGATGGTCTTTTTATTTTTTTTCCATATTTTTTGGTGGTTTTTATATTTTCGCGCCTTTTTTTCCAGCGGGTGATAATGTGCGGCTGCCATTTGGGATTTTAATAGTGCTTTTCCCGGCATTTTTTGATCGCTGTGCACAGGTTCCCCTAGCGTTTTTGGGGTTCCTCTTTCTGGCGATTTTGCTCAGGGCCCCCCAGGGATCCTGGGATATATTTGTTTCTTGTAAAAAAAAAAAAGTTAAGTTACTTTTAAATCGGGGCTGATTTGCATAGGATTGCCCAGGTGGTGTGGGCTTTCCTGTGGCTGTCTTATTCTATTCCCCTGGGCAGAGGTGGCCTTGGGATGGCTTCCAAGCCCCAGTGTGTGATTTGTGGGTCCCGCAGGACGGCAGGGACTGACTCTGGCATCTGCGGGGGCTGTGCTGCAGTGCCCTCTGAGTTAGAGCAATCTGTGAATGTTCAGGAACAGGCTACCCCTGGGGATGCTTCTACTTCCGGGGACAGCGTTCTTTCTCCAAGCATCCCTCAGTCTGGCTCGGTTCCTCCGGCCAGCGGTTCAGTGGCTGCGCTCCAGCAGGCGGCTGTTGCTGCCTCAACTATGGACTTCTCCCCTGATTTTGTACTCCTCATGCATCAGGCATTTCGCCTGAGCAGGTCCGGACAGTTGCCGGCTGTCTGGCCCCCCTCCCTCCCCTCGGGGTCCTTGGGGGCGGCTCAGTGTCCCTCACCGCCCGGGGGCAAGCGGCTTCGGTTGGGGGGACAAGAGCAGGACGCCCTGGGTCTCCTGGATTCCGAGGCAGAGGGCGATCCTGAGACTGAAGCGGAGGATTTGGAGGATGGGGAGATCCCTGGGCCGGAAGATCAGGCTCGGGTCATTCGAGTGTTCCGTAGGGACGAGCTGGTTCCTTTGGTCACGGAGTCCCTTCAGGCGCTAAACCTTTCAGGCGGTGCGGTCCCTGGAGGAGGAGGGTCTTGAGGATCCTCTGATTCAAGCAGTCAGGGATGCCCAGGTGGTTTTTCCCGTCCACCGCGTGGTGGATCAGATGATCCAGGCGGAGTGGGAGCACCCGGAATCCGGTTTGAAGGGGATTCGGACCATGAATCGGCTTTATCCTCTTGCTGACAAGGACAGGGACTTGTTCAGGTCCCCCCGGGTGGATGCTGCGGTCTCCGCAGTGACCAAGAAAACCACCATCCCGGTTGAGGGGGCGGCGGCCCTCAAGGACGGGCAGGATAAGAAGGTTGATAACTTGCTCAAGCAAACCTTCGATACGGATGCCGTGTCATTGCAGGCCTCTATCTGTGGGGCTTGGGTGGCTCGGTCGTGTCTGCGGTGGTCGCAGCAACTGCGCTCGAGCCCCGGACTAGACCAGCAGGTCTGGTGGAGGTGACCCGGCTGGAGTCCGGCTCGGCTTACCTGGCGGATCTGTTTTATGATTTGATCCGCGCGTTGGCTAACAGTATGGCATCCGCGGTAGCAGCGCGCCGGTCCCTCTGGTTGCGCAGCTGGGCGGCGGACAGTTCTTCTAAGGCCCGCCTCAGTAAGCTGCCGTTTAAGGGCAGATTATTATTTGGGGAGGCTCTCGAGAAATTGGTAAAGGATCTCGGTGAGTCCAAAGGGGGCCGGCTTCCGGAGGATAAACCAAGGTCCAACCGGTCCACCTCGTCGGCGCGGGGATCCTTTCGGGATCAGCGCAGGTTTCGGCCCTCCCGCCAGTGGTCCTCGCAGCGGGGCCGGTTTGGAGCCCGTAGCCAAGGATTTCGGGCTTTCAGGGGAGCCGGCAGAGGCTTCTCCGCAGCCGGCTCTTCATCGGGTTCTTCCTTTGGACGCAAGCCGCAATGACGCCAGGCAGGCTCTGGAGGGAGGACCGCTTGTCGGCGGTCGCTTGCGCGACTTTCTTTCCTCTTGGGCCCAAATAACGTCGGTTCGCTGGGTGCTACAAATTATAGAGGAGGGTTACGCTCTGGAATTTGCGTTCCCACTTCCAGATTCCTTTGTTCTGTCTCCCAGCAGGGGCGAGCAAAAGACGAGGGACATCCGCGTGACCCTGGCTCGATTGTTAGCGCTGGGAGCGGTGGTTCCAGTGCCTCCCTTGGAAAGAGGCGCTGGTCGCTACTCCATCTTTTGTGGTACCCAAAAAGGGCGACTCTCTGCGTCC
Organism: Ichthyophis bannanicus; assembly: GCA_033557465.1. Taxonomy (NCBI): domain Eukaryota; kingdom Metazoa; phylum Chordata; class Amphibia; order Gymnophiona; family Ichthyophiidae; genus Ichthyophis; species Ichthyophis bannanicus. The sequence continues at coordinate 500,490,631 of CM066035.1, forward strand.
GATTTTGGATCTCAAAGGCGTGAATCGCGCGCTCAGAGTGCCGCATTTCCGCATGGAAACCCTGCGGTCAGTCATTGTAGCGGTGCGAAAGGGGGAGTTTTTGACGTCCCTCGATCTTACCGAGGCCTATCTGCACATTCCGATACACCCAGCCCATCAGCGGTTTCTCCGCTTCGCGTTCCCGTGGGGCCACTTTCAGTTCCGGGCCATGCCGTTCGGCTTGGCTACGGCCCCGCGCACTTTCACAAAGGTGATGGTGGTGGTTGCGGCGGCCTTGCGCAAGGAGGGCATTTTGGTCCATCCTTACCTGGACGACTGGTTGATACGAGCAAAATCCGGTCGAGAGTGCCTGCGGGTCACGAGCAGGGTGGTAGCTCTGCTGCGATCCCTCGGCTGGGTGGTGAACGAAAGAAAGAGTTGTCTGCGGCCCTCGCAGGACCTGGAGTATCGGGGGGTGCGCTTCGACACTGCTCGGGGGCTGGTGTGCCTTCCCGAGCGCCGCGTCCTGACGTTGCGGGCTCTTGTCCGACTATTTCGGGGGATGCCCGCTCCGTCGGCGTGGTGGTACCTACGGCTTCTCGGAACGATGGCGGCGACCTTAGAGGTGGTTCCGTGGGCGCGGTTCCACATGCGCCCGCTACAGAGGGCGCTCCTTCGTCGCTGGTCCAACCAGTGCGATTCCTTGCACAAGAGACTGCCTGCCCGAAGGCAGTGCGGCGGTCGCTTCGGTGGTGGCTCTCCTCCGAGAACCTGACGCGGGGAATTCCCTTGGAGCCTCCTCTGTGGGTCCCCCTCACTACGGATGCGAGCCTAGTCGGCTGGGGAGCACACTGCGAGACCCGCTTCACGCAGGGGGTGTGGTACTCGCAGGAAGCGTCTTGGTCGATCAACCGCCTCGAGCTTCGGGCGGTCCGACTAGCCCTGATGGCCCTGGAACCTCTGCTCCTGGGCGGGCGGTCCGAGTCTGGTCGGACAATGCGACCACGGTGGCGTACATCAATCGCCAAGGGGGCACAGGGAGTGTGGCCCTGGAAACCGAAGCGACGGCCTTGTTCAGCTGGGTGCAGACTCGGCTGCCGGCGATCTCGGCGGCGCACATTGCAGGCGCGGACAATGTCCAGGCCGACTTTCTCAGCAGAGTGCGGGTGGACCCCGGAGAGTGGGAGTTAAATCCTCAGGTGTATGCGCAGATAGTTCGGCGGTGGGGTCCGCCCATCATGGATCTCATGGCGACCTTCCAGTCGGCCAAGACAAGTCGCTTCTTCAGCAGACGGCGGGAGCGGATGTCCGAAGGACTCGACGCTCTCATTCAGCCGTGGCCGACGTCCGGGATGCTGTACGTTTTCCCCCCGTGGGCCCTGATCAGTCGGGTCGTCCAGCGCATCGAGGGCCATCAGGGCCGGGTGCTGCTGGTGGCTCCGGATTGGCCCCGGAGGCCCTGGTATGCCGACCTCGTTCGGCTTCGAGACGGCGTGCCGTGGCGCCTTCCGGCGCTACCGGATCTTCTTCTTCAGGGCCCCTTGCGGATGCCCCAGGTGGCTCGGTTCTCGCTTACGGTTTGGCCATTGAGAGGGCTCGGCTGAAAAAGAAGGGTTATTCGCCCGCGGTGATTTCCACCTTACTGCGGGCAAGAAAGTCGTCCACTTCTCTTACTTATGTTCGAATTTGGAGAATTTTTGAGGACTGGTGCTCCCGGCGTGGAATTCGGGCGGCGACGGTCTCGGTGCCCGTCGTGTTCAGCTTTCTGCAGGATGGCTTCGAGAAGGGTCTCGCGGCCAGTTCCCTGAAGGTCCAGTTGGCCGCGCTCTCTTGCTATAGAGGCAAGGTTTTGGGCCGCCTTCTTGGCGCTCATGCGGATGTGCGGCGTTTCTTGACCGCCATGTTTCATTTGCGGCCTTCCCGCAGAGCGGTGATTCCTCCGTGGGATTTGAATTTAGTTCTGCGGGCCCTGGCTCGGGAACCCTTTGAGCCCTTGCGGAGGGCATCCTTGAAGGATCTCACGTTGAAGACGGTTTTTTCTGGTAGCCATTTGCTCGGCACGGCGCATCTCGGATCTACAGGCCTTGTCATGCCGAGAAACTTTCTTGTCTTTTTCTGCGGAGCGGGTTGTGCTCCGTCCGGTTCCTCCTTCCTGCCAAAGGTGGTGTCTCCTTTTCACCTGAATCAGGCAGTATTTCTACCAGTGATTTCGGCGGACTCGGTCGAGTCGGTGGACAAGGGGCTTTACCGGCTTGATGTGGGCCGCACGCTGCGTCGGTATTACAGTCTACCGAGTCATTTCGGAAGACTGATCGGCTTTTTGTGCTCTTTGGGGGTGCACGGAAAGGGGAGGCGGCGGCTAAGGCCTCCATTGCTCGATGGCTTAAAGAAGCGATCGCCTCCGCGTATCTGTTGCAGCGGCGGCCGGTTCCGGAGGGGCTCCGGGCTCATTCTACTAGGGCTCAGGCGGCCTCTTGGGCGGAGCATGGTCTGGTTCCACCAGCGGAGATCTGTAGAGCGGCCACTTGGTCGTTCTCTGCATGCTTTCAGCAGGCACTATCGCTTGGATGTGTCAGCGGCTCGGGATTCCTGTTTTGGTTCGGCGGTTTTGCGCGCCGGCCTACAAGGTCCCGCCCGGTCTTAAATGCTCTGTTACATCACGATTGTGGAGGACTAAACTGGATATCCTCACAGGAAATGGAAATTACACTAAACTGGTAATTGTAGTTCCTGTAGGATCCAGTTTAGTCCTCCTTCCCTCCAGAATATCTTCATTATCTTGCGGAGCGCTATCCCGAGCGGGAGATTCTAAGATAGTTTTGCGTCCCGTTCGGACCTTAGCGGCAGTCGTGCTTATAGCTATGGCTCTTCCCGTTCTGTGGGGTTCCGTAAGCGTCGTAGTACCTGGGGGGAGCTCTGTGTCAATTTAGGGGCGTCGATTCCGGCGCCGTGCAGTGTTCTGACTTCCTCGTTTGGGGAGGGAGTTGGTTATTCCAGGGGGGGAAGTACAAGGTTTAATGTTAATCTGATAATAATCTGATGTGTTGCTTCGTTCAGTATGCTTTGTTACTAGTACACTGGGGGGCTTCTGGGAGCTCCTGCTGGATATGTACTACAGAAGATTTGATTGGTCCAGTCTACAGGCTGCAGTGAGAGGGGCAGTACCCGATTGTGGAGGACTAAACTGGATCCTACAGGAACTACAATTACCAGGTTAGTGTAATTTCCATATACTCTTCAAGCCATTAGGGGCATACAGATTTAAAATAAAGAGCTTAGCCCACAGTGTCAACTATTCTACCCAGGGTGTCTGATCTCTGAATACAGTATGAAGGGCACCTTTTTCTGAATCAACTTTTCATGCTCCTGAGCTGTCAAGTGGGTCTCCTGGAGCAAGACTAGATCCGCATTAGATTTGTTCAAATGATTAATAACCCTCTTCCTCTTCACTGGGCCTTGAATGCCTCCTGCATTCCATGTAATTATGTTAAGCATAGTCTCACTAAATTTACTTACTTACACTCTTCCCCTGCCCCCTTCCCTTCCTTTCCCTTCCTTTCCCTTCCCACCAGCAACCATCTATACCAGCGATGGCGAACCTATGGCACGCGTGCCAGCTGTGGCACGCGAAGGCCTTGCAGCTGGCACGCGGGAAGGTCCGCAATTGAAAAAAAAAAAGAAAACCTGTCTGCTGCCGTTGTCGGGGCCGCCGCGGCAGAATCGAGTGTGCCGCGGGGCCCCCCTGTACCCACCGGCAGAGCCTGCCCTCCCCGTAGCAGCTCTCTCTTTGGACCTACAGTCAGACGCGCCGGCTTCCTTAGCGCGAAGGGAACAGTTACCCTATCGCGCCTCTGTCACGCCCGCGGGGGCTGATGGGAACTTCCCATCAGCCCCCTCGGGCTTAACAGAGCAGCGAGGGAACTCTTCCCATCGCGCTCTGCAAGCCGGCGCGTCTGACTGTAGCTCCAAAGAGAGAGCTGCTACGGGGAGGGCAGGCTCTGCCGGGTGGGTACAGGGGGGCCCCGCGGCACGCTCGATTCTGCCGCGGCGGCCCCGACAACGGCAGCAGACAGGTTTTCTTTTTTTTTTAATTTTCCCTGGGCTGGGTGGGGCTGGGCTGGGGGGGGTGGGGGTTAGGAGTGGTGATGGGCTGGGCTGGGCTGGGGGGGGGGGGTTAGGAGTGGTGATGGGCTGGGCTGGGCTGGGGGGGTTAGGAGTGGTGATGGGCTGGAGGGGGGGTTAGGAGTGGTGATGGCTGGGCTGGGCTGGGGGGGGGGTTAGGAGTGGTGATGGGCTGGGCTGGGCTGGGGGGGTTAGGAGTGGTGATGGGCTGGGGGGGGTTAGGAGTGGTGATGGGCTGGGCTGGGCTGGGGGGAGTTAGGAGTAGTGATGGGCTGGGCTGGGCTTGGCTGGGGGGTGTTAGGAGTAGTGATGGGCTGGGGTGGGGGGGTTTAGGAGTGGTGATGGGCACTGGGCTGGGGGGGTTAGGAGTGGTGATGGACACTGGGCTGGCTGGGGGGGGTTAGGAGTGGTGATGGGCACTGGCTGGCTGGGGGGGTTAGGAGTGGTGATGGGCGCTGGGCTGGGGGGGTTAGGAGTGATAATGGGTGCTGGGGGGGTTAGGAGTGGTGATAGGCGCTGGGGGGGCTTAAACTAAAAATTGAGTGATGGGGGATTAGGACTGGGAGTGGGCTGATGGGGAGGTTAGGACTGGAAATGGGATGGTGGGATTAGGACTGGGAGTGGGCTATGGGGGGCTAGGACTGGTAATGGGTTGGGGGGGTTGCTAGGACTGGAAATGGGCTGAGTGGAAGGGGGCTTGAACTGCAAATAGCTGTTGGGGATGGGGCTTGGAATGGAAATGGGCTGAGGGGAAGTGGGGGGCTTGAACTGCAAATAGCTGATGGGGACGGGGCTTGGAATGGAAATGGGCTGAGGGGAAGTGGGAGGCTTGAAGAAGGGAATGGATGCTGGGTGAGACTGGAACTAGAAGGGAGCTGATGTTGGGGGAGGATTAGAATGGGATGGGGCTGGGAGAGTAAAATGGAGAGGGGAAAAATATTTTGTGTAGGAGGGATGAAAAATCTACAATTGGCCAGGTATTGGGAGAGTAATTGGGGATTGAGGATGGAGGGGTAAAATTTGTGTGGATGAAATAGGAATGAGGAAAGAGCAAAAGGAGGAAGATTAGTATGTTAAAGCAGATGTAGAGAGAGAGAGAATGGAAAAAAAACTAGAAGAGAGAAGAAAGGACAAATGGACAGCAGACGATGGAGAGTTAGCAGAAAACATGAAGAAACCAGAAGAAAATGGCTGGACCAATTGCAACTGAAAAAAAATGCACAAAAGGTAGAAAGATATCTCTTTATTTTGAATTTATTAACTGGAATATGTCAGCTCTGGGAAATGTGCATCATTAACATCTGCGCTTTGTTTGGTACAAGAGGAAATTCCTATTTGACGTTGCCACTTGTTCTCTTTCCCCAGTATTCTCTGAAATGTATTGGTTTAATATTTGCAGTGTTGCCTTTTGATAGGTAGGGTATGGTGCTTTGTGAGTCCTGGTAATGCTGTCAGGATACGGCGGGTTTGCTATGGGTTCTAAATGGGCAGCGTTTGTAGTAGTTCCTAATGTGCCTGGCGGTTGGCACTGGATTATAGTAATGTAGAAATCTTTTAGTCTTTCTTTATCCATACACTCATTAAGAGACATGTTTACTAAAAGTTAGTGTATGGTAACATTATGCAAATATTTATGCAAATAAGACCACTTATGCAAATGACGTGCTGGCACTTTGAGGAAATTCTTTGGTTTTGTGCGGCAGTTTGGGCACTCGGGCTCAAAAAGGTTAGCCATCACTGATCTATACACTCACAGCCCACAGCCAGTCAAACTATAGCACTAACGCAACAAAGAAACCAGCAAACCAGCACCAAAACACTGCTCATTTTCTTTTTCATTCATTCTTCTGGACTGCCTCCTCATTGTGACAACACACTAACCTTACAAACCAGTCTTACCACACCCCTATTCGATCACCCCTCCCAACCATGTCCATGAGCCAGAGCCCCCCTCATCCTAAGCCTCTCCTCAACACACACATACTCTTCCAGACAAAGCAATATGAGCAGGAGAGAAAAAAGTGACAGCACTTCACACCCCTCCCCCTTCCACTACCACATGGCCAATTGTCAATAAGAGTCAGGTAACTGGCAGTCAAGCATTAGGCTCGTGCTCTGTGTCCTTTGTAGCATTTTGTACCCCATTACTTCTGATGTTCCTGCACTATCTCTGTACATGTGTCCACCTCTCTTCCAGCTCTGATAGCCGCTTGACCTCACCATCAGCCTCAGACTGAGCATTTAACTGCTGCCAGGTTAGAGCCCAATCCATTAGCCATCAGCTCCAGACCTCTCAAGTCATTACTTAGCACCAGGACCTTACCAACCAAGCCCACCTCCAGGTTTGTTAGTTCCTGCTTTGCAGGGGCAGTTCAAGGCAATTTGCTGCCTGAGGCGAGGGATGAGATCCCCCCCCACCCCCGAGCTAGGGGGGGAGGCTTTCTCAAAACTGCAGTCAGGGACTGAACCAAATCAAAAAGTTAATTAGGTAAAGTGGAGAAAATAAAAAGATGTTCGCACACCAATGAACTACGAGAGAGCGAGAACCACTGCACAGTTTATAACACCAAATTAAATAACTCATTTATATTTTGTTGTAAACTGTGTTATGGTTGTTGCTTTTTCTTTTTGAACATATATTTTGCATTCACAGAACGCCCCCCCCCCTCCAACAATGGGTGCAGAGCAGAACTAGGACATCCACCCACAAAACTCAATATCTAATTTAAAAAAAAAATCTGATTCTGGCCATCTCACTAACAAACATTCTCTAGTACCAGGCATATTGTGAACTAATACAAAACCCTACAAAAGTCACCGATCTACAAGGCCAAATCAACCATATCATACCAGCATAAACTTCCAAAACTCATACAACAAGGGGCCTACCCAGATAAAAGCAGCACTATAAATACTGTAGCAGGACCTAGAACATCCATACACCAATTGAAAAGCTAAACAAGTCAAATTACTACAGTACAGGTCCCTTTATACAAATTTCATGTTAACAGAACTCCTGGCCTCAGTCACACATTCAGAACACAGACCCACGCCAAGTACAGAATAAGTGAGGATAACCTAAAGTGAAAATAAAAACAGGTAGACAAAAATTAAACTGAAAGCCCAAGAAGAGACTCTGCATGCAATGCAATACCAAAGAAAGCGTAGTTACTTACCTGTAACAGGTGTTCTCCGGGGACAGCAGGAATCAGTCCTCACATATGGGTGATGTCGGCACCGACAGAGCCCTCACGGAAGCATCCCCCCAGCTTTCAAAGAAAGCCTTTGGGAGATGCCACTACGCATGCATGGTCCCCTTCTCGCTCAAGGGTGCCATCTTGCTCAATCAGATGACATAGTTAAAAGATGGCAAAATAAAAGATGGTAAAGGAGCAACTCCAAGGGGAGGAGGGAGGGTTGTGAAGACTGATTCCTGCTGTCCCCGGAGAACACCTGTTACAGGTAACTATGCTTTCTCTGGGTACAAGCAGGAAGTCGGTCCTCAATATGGGACTCCCCAGCTACAGGCTTCTGAAAGCCCATAGCAAAAATAGGGGCTCCCTCATGGGGAGCCACAAGCAGCAGCAATTAGCCTGTGTACATAGACCACAGTAAGACCCCTGTGTCTGATGAATTAGCATTCCGGTAGCCTGAACACAGAAGGATCAGAGGGTAGGAGTTGCCTAAACCCCAAAAAGGTTATGGAGCACAGCCTGGCTGAAGGCACTGTCCCTTTGGGACTCTCTTGCCAGGCAATAATGGAATGAAGACCAGGTGGCGGCCCGGCAGATGTCCACCATTGGGATAGAGCGCAAGTTTGCCACCGAGGAAGCCATGGCCCTGACACAGTGTGCTGTGACACAGCCTTCCAGTGGGAGCCTTGCCTGCTCGTAAGCGAGAGCGATATAGTCCGCCACCCAGGTGGACAGCGTACGTTTGGTCACCACCTCCCCCATCCTATTGGGGTTGTAGGAGACGAAAAGCTGAGAAACTTTGCGGTAGCTGGAATGTGTTGGATAAAGAATGATAAGGCCCTCTTACAGTCCAAGGTGTGATGGACCATCTCCGCCTGACTGAAGTGAGGTCTTGGAAAGAAGGTAGGAAGCACCACTTTCTGGTTGAGATGGAAGGGCGACACTACCTTCGGCAGGAATTTGGGGTGCGTGCGAAGCACCACTTTGTTCTTGTAGAACCTGGTATAAGGCGCCTCCGCCACAAGGTTCTGGAGCTCACTAACTCTGCGAGCGGAAGTGAGCGCAACCAGGAAAGCCAACTTCCAAGAGAGGTAGCGAAGGTGGCAGGTAGCTAGAAGCTCGAAGGGTGGGTGAGTGAGCTGCACCAACACCACGTTGAGGTCCCATTCAGTTGCTGGTGGGCGAACCGGGGGCTTTGATAAGAGCAGGCCCCAAAGGAAATGGTTCACCAATGGCTGGACCAAAAGGGGCTTACCATCCACCAGATGGTGGGGCGCCGCCAGGGCACTGAGGTGCACTTGGACGGAGTTAGACTTGAGCCCGGACTGAGAGAGTTGGAGAAGTTACTGTAACACCAGAGCCACCAGGCAGGAGAAAGGATCAGCTCCATGTACGGCGCACCAAGCTGAGAACCTGCGCCTTTTGAGGGCATAAGGCTTCCTAGTAGAGACCTTGCGAGAGGCTAGCAGAATGTCCTCCACCTCACCTGGAAGGTTGAAAGGAGCCAAGGTTACCCTCTCAGCAGCCATGCTGTCAGACAGAGATAGGAGTCTCGGAGCGGTCCCCAACGGGATAGGGGCCTCCACCATCCACTGTAGAAGCAGCAGGACCTATGGCTGCCTAGGCCACCAAGGAGCTATCAGGATGAGCGAGGCCGTGTCATGGAGGGTCCTGAACAAGGTCTTGGCGATCAGCGGCGTTGGAGGGAAGGCATACATGAGGTCTCCCGACCACGAGACTAGGAATGCGTCCGCCGCCACCCTAGAGGGGTGGGCCTGCCGGGAGGAAAAGCGGGGCAACTGAAAGTTGTCCAGATTGGTAAACAGGTCTATCACTGGCTCCCCCCAGAGCCAGAAGAGCCAACCAGCTACCCTGGGGTCCAGCTGCCACTCATGCAGATGTAGAACTCTGCTGAGTCTGTCGGCCAGCAGGTTGTCCTGGCCTGGCAGGTACACTGCCCACAGGAGGATATCCTGTCGGATTGCTTACGAGCAGAGGATTAGAGCCTCCTGACAAAGGGTTCGGGACCCATGCCCTCTTGTTTATTCACGTAGAATATCGCCACCTGGTCGTCCGTCTGGACCAGGCCCGGCTGGTGATGCAGATGGTGACGGAAGACCCTCAGGACTAAGTATATGGCTCGGAGATCCAGGAGGTTGATCTGCTGGGTGCTCTCATCTGGTGACCTGCGGCCCTGGGTGTGGAGATCTCAGCAGTGGACTCCCCAGCCGAGCAGAGAGGCGTCCGTGGTGAGGACCCTCGAGGGACTTGGCGTCTGAAGAGGCATACCTGCCTGAAGATGCTGGGTCGACTGCCACCAGACCAGGGAGTTCGCCAACTGGTGGGTCACAGAAACTCTGTCTCGGAGGCAGCCTGTGGCTTAAAACTACTGGTCCCGGAGACACCATTGCGCCGCCTTCATGTGGAGGGAAGCGTCTAGGGTGACATGGACCATGGAGGCCATGTGCCCGAGGAGGCGCAGGAGAACCTGGGCGGGCACTGAGGGACAATACTGTACATCCCAAGCTAGAGACCTGAGATGATCGGCTCAGTCCTTGGGCAAGAAAGCCTTCGACTGAAGAGTGTCGATCTTCGCCCCAGTGAACTTCAGACATAGTGTCAGGAGGAGGTGAGACTTGGGTAGTTTATGACAAAGCCCAAGTGTTGCAGAATCTGAATGGTGTATGCAGTGGCCTCTTAGGCTGTGCCTCCCTTTATGAATCAGTCGTCCAGGTAGGGAAAGACGAAGACCCCCTGGAGCCGGAGGAAGGCGGCCACGACTGCCAGGCATTTTGTGAAGACACTTGGGGCAGCGGCCAGGCCAAAGGGGAGCATTCTGTACTGAAAATACCTGCCCCCCACTACGAACCGCAGGTACTGCCTGTGGTTGGGGTGAATGAGGATGTGGGTATAAGCATCCTTGAGGTCTAAGGAGCATAACCAGTCTCCCTGCTGGAGATATGGCAGCAATGTTCCAAGGGAGGACGCCTTGAACTTCTCCCTCACCGGGAATTTGTTGAGGTTATTTTATTTTTTATTTTATTTATTTAACAATCTCTTATATACCGCAGCTTCCTAAGATCAGCTGCGGTTCACAAATAACAACAGGCAACAAATCATGGATTTGTTTTACATATAACGTCATATAACTATAACCAATGTACAGTAAACAGAAATGTTGAACAGATAGCACTGAACAGTGCAACACTATATACATTATGTACATTAACATTATATTATTAAATACATATACAAGTTATGTGGGATATAATCATTATGAGTAGTACAGATGCAGATAGGGCAGGTTTTCTTTTCTGTTATAGTGAGATGTAGATAAAACTGTTTAGCCTTTGTCTAATTCTTTTGATGGCTGTTCTATAGTGTTGTAGTGCATTGTAAAGAGGTGTGTTTTCAGTTTTTTTCGGAATTCATTAATCTCTGTTAATATTCTTAGTTGTGCAGGTCAAGGATTGGCCTTAGGCCCCCTGTTCTTTTTGGCACGAGGAAGTACCTGGAGTAGAAGCCCTTGCCCTTGAGATGGTGGAGAACCGGTTCCACCTCTTTGTCCTCGAGAAGACCTGCCAACTCCTTCCGAAGAAGGTCCCGGTGGAGTGGAGACCTGAGGGGCTCTCCCGGGAAATAAGGGGGAGGTGTCTGAATCAGATGGAGGAGGTAACCCGCCCTGACCACCCGAAGTGCCCAGGAATCGGTGATGATGGACATCCACCTCTGGGCATAGAGGGCCAGACGTCCCCCTGTGGGCTACCAATCTCCTTGGGGTAGAAAGGCTATGCTCAAGTAGTCAAAAGCTCCCCCCTGACTGGGACGGGGCAGGTGCCTGGAGTTTTAGGGCCTTCTGCTTACGCAGGCTATGCCCATGTTCCTTGGCCTGCTGACCCTGTTGGGGAGCCAGGGAGGCCTGATAATATGAGTAGTTTTGGTAAGCAGCTCCCTTCCTTGGGTAAAAGGGCTTTTAACACGAGCCTTTCCGATGGGGAAGGGCAGCCGTCGTCTTAGAGAGCCTAGTCCTCATCATGAATTCGGTCTCCAGCTCGGCAGTCTTGTCGGTCAAGGGCTTACCAAAGAGGTTCTCTCCTCGGCATAGGACATTGACCAATTTGTCCTGAACCCACTGCTCGAGGTCGGATGACTGAGGCCAAGCTTGGCGGCGTTCACCGATACCCGCCGTGGCTACCTGGGCCGCCGACTCAAACCCATCATAGGTCGCTCGAGATATGAATTTGGAGCACTCACGGATTGCCTTGGCCAGGTTCCTGAACCGCTGTAAAGGTTCCTCTGAGAGACCAGTCAAGAACCCGGCGAGATCCTTCGCCAGGTCTCTCAGAAACACGCCCATGTACAACTGGTAGGCCTGGATGCAACCGATGAGCATTGAGCCCTGGTAGAACTTTCTGCCAAGGGCATCCAAGGTGCGGACCTCCCTGCCGGGGGGCACCGAGGAATACGTCTTCTGGTTCTTCAGCCGATGCATGGTCGACTCCACCACCATGGAGTTACACGGCAGCTGTGACTTTTGGAAGCCCAGGCTCCAGCGGACTCGATATATCAAGTCAGGCCACTTGCTCACCACCAGCACCGAGGCTGGTGTCTCCCACATCGGAGGCACCATGAATGATTCCCGTGGAGGGGCCTCATATTGGAGGATTTCCAACTCATCCACTCGAGGGTCCTCCTCTGACTCGGTCAGGAATGGCAGGGCCTTAGACATGTCCTTGATGATGTCAAGGAAACACATGTCCTCGGGTGGGGACCGCCATCGAGGCTCCGAGACAAGAGAGTCAGATGGAACGTCGCGATGGCGACGGATATCGGTGGACTCTTCGTCCTCCGTCTCCCACTTGGAATAGCCCATTGAGGGCTCCTTCCCCCCCCCCCCTTTGTCCAGCACTTGTCCCCGTCTCCCCCTTTGTCCAGCCCTTGTCCCCCTGTCTCCCCCTTTGTCCAGCATTTGTCCCCTGTCTCCCTCCTTTGTCCAACATTTGTCCCCTGTCTCTCCCCTTTCTCCAACATTTGTCCCTGTCTCTCCACTTTGTCTAGTATGTCCCCTTGTCGCCCCCTTTGTCCAGCATTTGCCCCCCAGTCTCTCCCCTTTGTCTCTCACTTGTCCTCCTCCTGCCCCACTCCCTCCACCTGCACCTCTCATCCGGCAGCAGTGGCAGCGCACTGGTTGTTTTTATTTTAGATTTTGCTGCCTCTGGCCTGCCTCTGCCTTCCTGACACTTTTTTTTTCCTCAAGAATGCTTGCAGCGAGGAAAAAAAGCGGCGGGAAGGCAGAGGCAGGCCAGAGGCAGCAAAATTTAAAATGAAAACAGCCAGAGTGCCGCCATTGCCGCCCCACGAATCAGCCTGATTGCATGTGGGTTGATTTGTACGGTGATGGCACTCCGGCTCTGTTTTAATTTTAGATTTTGCAGCCTCTGGCCTGCCTCTGCCTTCCTGCGTGGGAAATCAGAGGCAGGCCAGAGGCTGCGAAATCTAAAATTAAAACAGAGCCGGAGTGCCGCCCCCATCAGAGTGCTGCCTGAGGCCGTCGTCTCAGGTGGCCTAATGGAAGAACTGCCCCTGCTGCCTTGATGACTGCACTCCTCTGGATGAGCTCTTCCATTGGGCATTCTGATGCATTTGCACTGATGAGGCCATGAATTTCTCTGCAGCAACTGTATCCACAAAAATCTATCTGTGGCTGTTCTCAAAGACCACCAACTTGGCTAGGTATCACAAGGCCACAGAAATTCCACTTTCATATAGTTGCTTTTTTGAGTGGAAGAATAGCCTGTTAGAGCAATTGGCTAGAACTAGGGAAGGCTAGGGTTTGAATCCCACTGCTGCTCCTTGCAACTTGGGTAAGTCACTTAACCCTCTACTACCTTAGATACAAACTTAGATTGTAAGCCCTCTGGGCTACTGTACCTGAATGAAACTTGCCTTGAACTCCTGAGAAAAGGCATGCGCTAAATTCCATTTCCCTTTGTATTTTGTTGTCTCTCCTTTTGTGTATCATTTCAGCACTTAGGTCTGGGAACACATGCACATTACAGTAGTGGAAGGCCACATACCTCAATTTCCTCGCTTTCCGAATAATTTGTTCTTGTTCCTGGAACCTCAACAAATGTACTATAAAAGCCTTTGGGTGCTTACCCTCTTGAGAAGTAGGTCTCAGCTCTCGATGGCGTGCTTGAGTTCATATCCACCACTTTCCTTATTTCGAGGGAAGGTCGAGTCCAACATCTGCTTTATAAAGTCCAGCGCATCTCCCAACTCTATGCCGTCAGGCACACCAAAGATTCTCACATTCAACCTGCGATTCCTGTTCTCCTGATGATCCACTTGTGCACCCAAATAGGCCACTTCCTTGCACAGTTGAGAGGATGCCTTGTGCGCTTCTGCCCACTGGTCCTCCAACTAACTATTTCTGCCCTCCACTTCCACAATGTGACCCAGCACTGATTCCATCTTTTTATCCAACTTTTTCAGCAGGATTGACACAATCTCCGTTTTTGAATCATTTGTGATTCAGAGCAGAATCTGCATGCTCTCTGCCATCTGCTGAATCTCCCAGGTCTTTTTCATCCACTGATTCTGGGTGTGGCGGAAAGCTTATTCTGGCCTGCAGCTTGTGACACTGCTGCTTTGCTCGCATGTGTTTGCCTTGATGTTTTTCATCACCTTATGCATCTGGGTTTTCGGCATACTTAAATTGTCCCTGTACCATGCCAAGGGCTCTAAAACTTCCACCACATAAAATCAGGGGGAGGTGACAGAGTGCAGCGCCTCACAAATGCGTGTCTGCTCATGGTATCTTATTGGAAGACCCCATATGAGCATTTTTTTGACAAGTTGCACCGATTTCACCACATGGCATACATTGTTGTTTGTATATGTTTTTACATGTTAAAAATGGACCCTTGAACAGGCTGATGCAAAACATGCCAGGTCTTTTTATGGATATTTTTATGTTATGTTATACATGTATTATATTTATCTGTGTGGTTAACTGATATTTTAATTTGGCATGTACTTTGTGCAATTGTACATTTTTGGCTGTGATAAAAATTGTTTAGTTCATTTGTTCGATGGTGATACCACTACTTTTAACTTGATGATTTGATCCCTTGTGTTGGAATTGCCTCATCTTTTCAATTGTTCTACTGACATTTTATTTATTTATTTATTTAACATTTCTTATATACCGCGCTATTCATTATCAGTGCGGTGTACATTAGAACAGAAACCTTATACCGTGCAGTAGGACCGCATAGTATTTACATTGAACCGGATGTAGAACTTGGCGTTAACTGGGGAAACATATCTACATTTTATTTACAGTGAAGTCCATGTTACAGGCTAAAGTCTATTTAGGACTAATCGCACTGGCTGTCACTTATCTTGTCAGGTATGCCGTTGGAGGGCTCTAGGTGGTTGATGGTGATGCTTTTTAGTTGGTTGCTATAGCTGGATTCTGGATAGTGTCTTATAAACAAGTGATGTTTCAGTGCTTTCCTGAATTGGGTCAGGCTGGTAATGACTCTCATGTCTATGGGGAGGGCATTCCAGGCTCTGGGTGTGTAGATCATGAAGGCCCTGTTGGAAGTTCTTTTCGTGCACGTTGTCATTTCTTTTGGAATTTTTAAGGTGTTCACCATTGTAGATCTTCGGATTCTGTTTGGGGGTGCGATGTGGATCATTTCGCTAATGGATGTAGGGGGATGGCTGTTTAGGGCTTTGAAGGTCAGGACTAAGATTTTGTAGGTTAATCTGGCATGGATGGGTAGCCAGTGAAGATTCTTCAGGATTGGTGTGATGTGCTCTGACCTTGATGACCCAATTAGGACTCTTGCGGCTGTGTTCATTGTTAATTGGAGCGGGTGGAGCGTTGACTGCAGGAGCCCATATAGTATAACATTAGCATAATCAAAATGCGGGAGTACCAGGGCTTGGTAGATTGTTCTGAAATCACTGGGCTCCAGTAGAGTTCGTAGCTGCCTGAGTGTCCATATTTTGAAGTATATTGTTTTTACCGTGTTTTTAATGTGTGTTTTCATGTCTAGCCTTTGGTCTAGCGTGATACCAAGGTATCGAATTGTGGATTTGGTTAACAGTTCTGCATTCTTGACTTTTAGTGCAGGTGGGGGGGTGAATTCTGGGTTCCTCGTGAGGAAGAGGACATCTGTCTTGTTATGGTTGATCCGAAGGTTTTGCAAGTACAGCCAGTCTGCAACTGCATTAAAACATGAGGTTAGCGGGGAGAAGTCTGGATGGTCGGTCGAAAATGGTATGTATAGAAGGATGTCATCTGCGTATGCCAGACATTGTACACCAAACGATCGGATCAGAGCACAGATGGGTTGCATGTAAATGTTGAACATCAATGCCGATAGTGCTGATCCCTGGGGCACACCCTGATTTTGTAGGAATGGTTTTGAGGTTGTGGAGTTGGTCCTCACATGTTGCCATCTGTTGGATAGATAGGATTTGCACCAGTTTAGGACGATGCCTTGTAATCCCTTTTCCTCGAGACGCTGTATGAGTATTTTGTGGCTCCCAGAGTCAAATGCTGCTGCGATATCCATAAAAATGAGGGCAAAGCCGTGTCGAACATTATCAATACCTGAGATTAAGGTGTTGAAGAGGGTGGCTAGGAGGGTCTCGACACCATGTGCTTCCCTGAATCCGTGTTGGGCTGGGTCCAGTGGTGCTTCGGTGTCAGTATGGTGTTGAATTTGGCGAAGAACAACCTTTTCGATTATTTTGGCGAGAAGTGGTATGCTTGATATCAGCCTGTAGGATTCGACTTTTTGATGGGTCCATCTTGTTGCTTTTCAGTAGTGGCCTGATGGATGTGTTTTTTAGTTTTTGTGGAAAGGATCCCGTAGAGAGTGATAGATTCAGGATTTTACTCAGGAAAGGACTTAATTCATTCAATCAGCTGGCTTCTGCCTAACCCTGTTGATGAAAGCTCCCTTCAGACATATAGTTTAGTGGCTGATGCACCCTACAACAGCTTTAAGAATAGGGTAGTTCTGCATACTCATTCAAAACCTCTTCCTAAGGTAGTATCAAATTTCTGTCTTAACCATTCAATCTTCTTTCCAACGTTTTTCCCTAGGCCACATGCTTACATTGGCGTGAATCTTACAACATGTTGAATTGCAAACCAGCTTTAGCCTTCTACCTGGTTCAGACTAAAGCCTATAGTGAGGATAATTTTATAATAGGGCACCTAGGTAGGGACTATTTTATAAGACAAGTAGGCGCCTACTTGTCTTTATATTTATTTATTTATCTGTATTTATATCCCGCTTTTCACCGGGTCAAAATACTAGCTTTAAATGGCAGAGATTAAGCTTTAAATTAAGGCATGGACGTTTAGACCAGCTCTAGAGCTAGTGGTTTTCTGGAAGTTAACAGGTTGCAAGATCCTAGGCAACATGGCTTTACCGAGGGAAGATCATGCCAAACAAATCTGATTGATTTCTTTGACTGGGTGACCAGAGAACTAGATCAAGGGCATGTGATGGAAGTGGTCTACTTAGATTTCAGGAAAGCTTTTGATACTGTTCCCCATGTGAGGCTTGTGAATAAACTGAGCAGCTTGGGGATTGATCCCAAGATGGTGAATTGGATCAAGAACTGATAGACTGACAGACTACAGAGAGTAGTGGTGAATGCAACCCACTCTGAAGAAAAGAGGGCGAGTCAAAGGCGGCGGAACAGGGTGGGCCTCATGGACCCTGGCCCCACCAAAATTTTGCCGCCAGGAGAGAGCAGCTGCGATCACGGCAGACTCCTTCTGTCTGCCCACGGGAGATCAAATCCTCGCGGGCAGAGGTGGAAGGCTGCCACAATTGTGGCAAAGACTCTTCCTGTCTGTCTGCAGCAGAGCCATTCCCCACAGACAGACAGGAGTCTTTGCCGCGATTGCAGTGGCTTTCCCCTTCTGCCTGCGGGAATCCAGTCTCCTAAGGGTAGACAGAACTTGGCACCCCATTCAAAGAGGCGTGCTGCAGCCCCTGGGGTGAGTAGTGACATGCTTTGGGGATCGGTCCTGAAACCTCTTCCGTTCAGTGTCTTTGTGGGTGATATTGCCAAATGGTTAAAAGGGAAAGTTTGGATTTTGCAGATGATATGAAGATTTGCAACAGAATGGACACTTTGGAGGGAATAAAAAAATACCTACAAAAATTAGAAGAATGGTCAAATGCTTGACAATTGAGATTTAATGCAAAGAAGTGCAGAATGATGAACTTGGGATGCAGATACCTGACAGGGGATGAGGCTGGTGTGTAGGGGCTAAGAGAGGGTCTTAGAGTGACAGTGTTGAAGATCTCAAGGTAACGAAGCAGTGTGAAAGGCAGTGGCCAAAGCCATAAGGATGTTAGGCTGCATACAGAGAGGAGTAACCAGCAGGAAGAAGGCAGTATTAATGCCTTTGTTCAGGTCATCAGTGAGGCCTCACTTGGAGTATTGTGTTCCGTTTTGGAGACCGTACCTTACAAAGAATAGAAAAAGATTTGAAATGGTTCAGAGGAAGGCAACCAAGATGATATGGGGCCTGTGCCAGAAGGCATATGAGAAAAGACTTGAAGAGCAGTATACCTAGAAGAGAGGAAGGAGATCAGGGATATGATACAGGCTTTTAAATACTTAATGAACAGAGAAGCTGTAGATCAAGAGGATATGAAATGAATCTACAAGGAGGTAAACTTAAAAGCAACATAAGGAAACAGGGATGGCATCTGTTGATGGGATCCTTTGAACACAGTCCTGTTTTTCAAAAAACCCTGATCCAGAGCGCATGGAAATGGTCTGAGCTTGAAATATGGTCCTGTGTTGCTGTTTATTCAGAGTAGGGTTGATTTTCTGAATGGATTCGATCTACATTCTTTTCAAAAACCTTTGAGGCAGGGGTTTTTGCTACAAAAAGCTATGTTGGAGCTTTTTTTAAAAAAACAATTTTGTATTTTTACTTTGTGGTGTCTGCACAGTTTTTGACGCCTGATGGGTGTTGGTATATAAAAAAATATTAAATATGAAATTTTGTTACTCGAGTGGCTCTGCCCCTCTAAAAAAAGAATCCAACAAAAAGATCTCACTTACATTTTGAGTTTTGACTGAATTTTTATGCTCTTGGGCACATAATACCCTGTCCTCGCTTGGTTTTAAGGGCTCTGTACTATCCTGGTTCTCTTATCTCTCCCATCGCTTTTTCAGTGTTTGTTCTGGTAGATTCTCCTCTGCTGTTATCCTGCTCTCAGTTGGTGTACCCCAAGGATCTGTCTTGGGCCCACTCCTTTTCTCTATACCCAGTCCCTTGGTGCACTCATCTCTTCCCATGGCTTTCAGTACCATCTTTATGCTGATGACTCCCAGATCTCTACACCTGAAATCTCTCCAGCAATCCAGACCTGGATCTCTGCCTGTCTTTCTGACATTGCTGCTTGGATGTCTCACTGCCGCTTGAAATTGAACATGGCCAAAACTGAGCTTCTTATTTTCCCCCTAAAACCTCCTCTCTTCCTCCTTTCTCAGTCTCTGTGGATAACTCTTTACAGCTCCCTGTTTCCTTGGCTTGCATCCTTGGGGTCGTCTTTGACTTCTCTTTCTCCTTCTTTCATCTGAAAGCTAAGACCTGCTGTTTCTTTTTCTATAACATCAACAAAATCTGCCCATTCCTTTCTGAACACACTAATAAGACACTTATCCATTCCTTAATCACCTCCTGTCTTGACTATTGTAACCTACGTCTTGCTGGTCTCCCGCTGAATTATCTCTCTCCCCTTCAATCTGTTCAAGACTCTGCTGCGCGGCTAATCTTCCGCCAGCCTCGTCATGCTCATATTACCCCTCTTCTCAAGTCACTTCATTGGCTCCCTATCCTTTTCCGCATCCAGTTCAAACTTCTCCTACTGACCTATAAGTGCATTCACTCTGCAGCTCCTCACTACCTTTCCTCTCTTATACCCCCCCTATACCCCTCTCCAGAAACTCCGCTCTTCTTGCAAATTGCTTCTATCTCCAGGAACAAACAGGAATGTAGTCTTCACATATGGGTATCACGGGAACGCTCCCCAGCGTCCACTAGGAAAGCTTTTGGGAGCATCCCACTGCGTCTGCGTCGCTGGCTTCCCACCTTTCCAACTCTCCCTCTTCAGTTTTTCATTTTCCTGCTGAGCCAACAGGCAGCGAACCCTGTCACTGCAGAAAATTTTCTTTTTGTGGTCACGTCTGCCTTCATTGTCAACGCCTATACCAGTACCACCGGTCTTTTCTTCATTTTCTTACTTCTTTTTTTTTAAAAAAAGGAAAACAATCTTTTTTTTTGGAGGGTCTGTCCCCTCTAGGTGCCAGGTGCCATTTTGGGCACTAGGCCCTCTTTTCTTCTAAAATGGAGAAACCATCTAGTGGCTTCAAAAAATGTTAAAAGTGTAGCGGTACCATTTCAGCTACCGACACCCATAACTGGTGTCTTAAATGTTTAGGTCCTGACCATTCACCATCGGAGTGTCTCCTCTGTAGAAAGATGACCAGTAGAGGCCTTCAGAATAGAGTTGCAAAACGCAGCACCCTCTTTGCTGCAGATGCGATGTCCATTACATTGACGTCCTCCAGGGCTTCATCTTTCTCCCATGGATCTCAGGTAACTAAACCCAGGTCTTCTAAGACCGGCCGGTCCTCAAAGGGTAGATCTCCTTTGAAGCATCGAGATGCTATTAGCGTTGCCCTCAAGGAAAATATACAGGCAAAATAGCCCCGGCCTCCAAAGCATTAACGGGGCTCCAGGATGTTCCTGAAGCTTCCACATTGGGGGAACTCCTGGTGCCATGTTCTGCTGTCATGGCCTGTTCTACCGGTACCGACATCCAGGCATCGGCAGGGGCTATGGATCAGCGCATCCTGGCCATCGAACGCAGTCTAGCAGCTCTCTTAGCAACCTCGGTACCGCTAAGACTGCTTCAGTTGGTTCCGCAGTGCGCCTACTTTAACTGATGTGCTTCCCCCCATGCCGGCTCTTGAATCAATATCCAGTATCGAGACAGTCCAATGCCGACTTTGATCAATACCGGTGTCAAGCAATGCAGGAGCGTCCGGCACGGAGATACTTTGAATCGTCCGATTCCGATGACTCTGATGACTCTGCCGATACCAGAATGATTCTACCAGAGGATCCCTCTCCTTCTCCTCAGAGAAGGATGTCTCCTCCGGAGGACATGTCATTAAAGGATTTCATCCGTGATATATCCAAGGGACTTTCAATCACTGTGACTCCTGAGAAGGAACCAAGAGCAGAAGAATTAGAGATTCTTCAATATCCGGCAGCCCCTAAAGAAGCTGCAACTCTTCCCATTCACCGGATCTTGCATGATCTCATGCTAAGAATGTAGGAAGCTCCTTTAACGGTGTCTCCACACTCTCAGAGACTCGATACCATGTACCGAGTCCCACAATGCCCTGGGTTTCAAAAAACTCAACTACCACACCATTCAATGGTAGTGGAATCGGCGATGCGTAAGATCAAGAGTGCTAAAATGCATTCTTCCAATCCTCCAGGCCAAGAATTGAGGACACTCGATGGCTTTGGGAGTCAATGCTTTCAATCCTCGATGCTATCAGCCAGGATCAGCTCTTACATTCTCTACATGGGAATGTTTCTTGAAGAGGTTACAAGGGATTTAGAGCTCATGGCTCCACTTCCCCCTGATGACTTAAGAACAAACTTCCTCACTCTGGTTAAACATGCCCAGAATGTGTCTAAGTTCATGAATCGTGCAACCTTTGATCTCTTTGAGTGCATCAGCAGAACCTCTGCTATTTCCATCGGTGCACGTCGCATTGCATGGCTTCAGGCATCAGATTTAGAACAATGGGTGCAAGATAAGCTGGGAATATTCCTTGTAACATAGTAACATAATAATATAGTAAATGATGGCAGATAAAGACCAGTATGGTCCATCTAGTCTGCCCAGTAAGATGGCAAGAGTAGGTGCACCTGCAGCTCCGTGCGGGCCACACCTCCCCATGTCTTTGTTTTAGGGGGGAACCCATCGCTCCGTGTAGGACACCCCTGTATGTTGAGAAATTAGATAGTTAAGTTTATTTGGATTTTATCCTGTTGCTGTAAAGGAATCCACAGTGTCTGTCCCAAGCCATTTTGAATTCTGTCACTGTATTTGCCCCCACCACTTCCATCGGGAGGGCATTCCAAGCATCCACCACCCTTTCAGTGAAAAATTATTTCCTGACATTGCCTTTCAATTTACCCCCTCGCAGCTTCATGTTATGCCCTCTAGTTTTAAGCTTCCCCGTCTTTGGAAGAGGTTTGTTTGTTCAGTATTTCTCTTTAAGTATTTAAAGGTCTGAATCATATCTCCCCTATCCCTCCTCTCCTCCGGAGTGTACACATTTAGGTTTTCAAGTCTCTTCTCATAAGGCTTCTGACGCAGGCTCCAAATCATTTTGGTCGCCTTTCTCTGAATAGTCTCCAGTCTTTTTATATCCTTTGCAAGATAAGGTCTCCTAAACTTAACACAGTGTTCCAAGTGAGGCCTTACCAGTGACTTATACAGTGGCATTAGTACCTCTTCTTTTCTGCTGGTAATCCCTCTTTGTATGCAGCCCAACATCCTCTTGGCTTTTGCCACTGCCTTGTCACACTGTTTTGCCACCTTGAGATCCTCAGAAATAATCACACCAAGTTCCTTCTCCTGGTCCGTGCACACCAACCTCTCGCCCCCTATCGCGTACATTTCTGCTTCCCAAGTGCATGACACTGCACTTCACATTAAATCTTAATTGCCAAGCATTAGATCATTCTTCCAGCTTTTGTAGATCTTTCCTCATGTTATCCACTCCCTCAGGGGAGTCCACTCTTGCAAATTTTTGTGTCATCTGCAAAAAGACAGACTTTTCCATGAAGTCCTTCAGCAATATCACTCACAAATACACTGAACAGTGCCGGGCCCAGGACCGAACCCTGGGGCACCCCGCTAATCACCCTCCTTTCATCCGAGTGAGCTCCATTTACCATCACCTTCTGTCGCCTGTCAGTCAACCAATTTCTGATCCAGTTCACCACCTTGGGACCCATCCCCAAACTACTGAGTTTATTGATAAGCCTCCTATGAGGAACAGTATCAAAGGCTTTGCTGAAATCCAGGTAGATGACATCCATAGCATCCATCCACAAATCCCTCAAAACCCACCTGTTCATGGTCTCATATGAACAAGTACCTTAACTCCCAATCCACGCAGCCATGCCGATACAGCCACCAAACACCAACATCTCAAACCTGGGACTCAACCCCCAGAAATATATGTATGTCTTGTCACCTATGTTGAATGTAGACCCCTCGTTATATCCCTAACCACTTTGATTGAAGGATAAGGTGGTATACAAAACTGGCTAAATAAATAAATGCCCCTGATCTAGTTCTCTGGTCACCCAGTCAAAGAACTCAATCAGATTTGTTTGGCAGGATCATCCTTTGGTAAAACCATGTTGCCTCGGATCATGCAACCTGTTGGTTTTGAAAAAGTCCACTATTCACTTTTTCAGAAGCACCTCCATTACTTTTCCCGCCACCGAGGTAAGGCTCACGGGCCTGTAGTTTGTCACTTCTTCCCTGTGACCACTTTTATGAAGAGATAGCACATCTGCCCTTTTCCAGTCCCGAGGAACTCCTCCTTTTTCCAAGGATCTGTTGAAAACATCCTTTAACGGCCCTGCAAGAACCTCTCTGAGCTCTTTCAGTATCCTGGGTTGTATCCCATCTGGTCCCATGTCCTTGTCCACTTTCAGTTTTGCAAGTTGTGGTTTTTGCCTTTATTTGAGCAGCCACTTCTTTGGAGAACCAAATAGGTTTCCTTCTCCTTTTGTTTTTATTTATTTTCTTTACATATTTATCTGTTGCCCCTTTTATTGCCACCTTTAGTTTAGCCCATTGCACTTCCACTTGCCTTATCCCCTCTCACCCTGCCAACTCTTCCTTCAGGTACTTGGCCATTTTACTGAAGTCAGTGTTTTTGAAGTTTAGGACTTTGAGCTTGCTATGATTGGACTTCACCTTGGCTTTTATCTCAAACCACACCGTGTGATGATCGCTGCTGCTCACAGGGATACCCACCCAGACATTCGACACGCGCTCACCGTTGGTGAGCACTAAATCCAGCATTGAGCTTTCCCTGGTTGGTTCCATCACCATTTGTCTAAGTGAGACATCTTGGAAAGCATACACAATTTTTTTGCTTTTTGCCAGATTCGCAGAAGGAGTACTCCAAGCCAAATCGGGTAGATTAAAGTCACCCAATATGATCATTTCCCCCTTTGTGGCTATCTTGGCAATATCTATAATCAATTCGTTATCTATTTCTTTGATTTGAGTCAGAGGTCTGTAGACTACAGCAGTATGGATGACTGCCATCTCCTCTTTCCAATACAATCCAGAGCGCTTCTTCTTTTCCCCATGCCCCCTGCATTGCAGTAGCTTTAATATTGCTTTTTACATACAATGCTACTCCTCCTCCTTTTCCACTTTCTCTGTCTCTTCTGAATAGATTATAGCTAGCTACGGCTATATCCCATTCATGTGATTCATTAAACCATGTTTCTATAATTGCCACAATGTACAAGTCTATTTCCACCATTAGGGCTTCCAGGTCCGGAACTTTGTTGACTAAGCTTCAAGCATTTGTGTTCATTGCTTTCCAGCATTTAACTGGCTTGCATGTATTTTGCATTTATTTTGTTCTGCCCACTTCTTCCCACTTGTCATTGATGTGTGGTTTAAAAGTGTGGCTGTTTCTGATGTTGTTCTGCTTTTACCAGGAGTGACATCTTAAACTTGTCCTTCCCCATCCGTCACCTCCTTTTTCTAGTTTAAATGCATATCCACATACTGCCTGAATTTTTCACTTAGGATTCTTTTCCCTGCGACAGAGAGATGTAGTCCATCTGCACAGTATAGTCTCTTGTTGGTCCATCTGTTTCCCCAGTCGCTAATAAATCTGAATCCTTCTCATTTGCACCAGGTCTGGAGCCATCTTTTAAAGCTGTTTATGCGATGCAGCCTTTCTGCCCCCTTACCATGAACAGGTAGAACTTCTGAGAATGCTACAGTGTTAACAATAGGCTTGAGTTTTTCTTCCAGAGTCTGGAAGTCCCTTTGAACTGCAGAGGCACTGTTTCTAGCCAGATCATTTGTACCCAGGTGGATGGCAACATCAATTTTGGAGTGTTCACTTTCTGCGCTAAGTGCATCAACAATTTGGTTTGTATTTCTGCTGGCTGAAGAGCCTGGGAGGCATTTGTACAGGAGAAAATCTATTTGGCAAGGATTGGCAAGACAAGGCTAATCAGATTGAATCTGAAAATACCACCTTGAACAGATTGTCAAGGGCTACAGCCAACCCAACAAAAAAGAAGACTTTTAAGAAACCCTTTTTCAACAAGAAAAATAAATTCTACCCATCTTACACCCAGGCTTCCCACTGTCCAGTTCATGCTCCCCAAAAGGGGCAACAGCAACCCAGACAGCAATGAAAAGCCCAAGTCCCTAGAGCTCAACCAGCTCAGCCCTAGAGCTCAACCAGCTCAGCAGGCTTAGCCTCCTCAGGGGCTTTGACTCCTTCCTAGAGAACTTAGTCAACCTGCCCCTGAAAGGTCCAGAATCTCTCACCATCCCCGGCAGACTTTGTCACTTTGCCAGAAGATGGCAACAAATAACTTCAGAAAACTGGACCCTTTTCATTGTATGAGAGGGGTACAGACTTCATTTTCACAGTATGCCCCCTCCCACCATAACAAGACAGTTCAATTCTCAGGGCCCCTCTACCACTCTCTTGTCTCAAGAGGTCACCTCACTACTGGCTCAGGGAGCAATAGAAGAAGTACCCATATCCCAATAGGGCATGTTGTTCTACTCCCCCTACTTCCTCATTCCAAAGAAAACAGGGGGATACAGACCTCAGAGAGTTAAACAAGTATCTGTTCCGAGAAAAATTCAAAATGATCTCCCTTGGAACACTTCTCCCTTACATTCAGAGCCAGGATTGGCTATGTTCTCTAGATCTAAAGGATGCATACACGCATATTCTCATCCATATGGATCACAGGAGGTTTCTTCGCTTCCTTTTTCAAGAAAGGCATTACCAGTACATGGTTTTACCCAAATGAACTGGCTTCTGCCCCAAGAGTCTTCACAAAATGCATGGCAGTGGTAGCAGCATTCCTGAGAACTCTGGGAATATTTGTCTTCCCCTACTTAGACGACTGGCTCATCCGGGCATCAACAGCTCCAGAAGCCAGCTTTGCTCTCTCCCGCACAATGCAAATCCTGCAGTACTTGGGACTGGTCATAAACTCCCAAAATCTCATCTCACCCCTTCTCAGTCTCTAGAGTTCATAGGGGCTCGACTAGACACAAGGCAGTGAAAGGCTTTTCTGCCACAGCCACGGTGTCTTCAAATACTCCAGCTGACATCTCAAGCAGCTATGAAAACTCTAACTGCTCGAGAAATGCTTCAGCTGCTGGGGCATATGGCATCCACTGTCCATGTGGTTCCCTATGCTCGCCTTCACATGCGGGCAGCCCAGTGGACCCTATCCTCTCAGTGGACACAGGCCTCGGGTCGCCTGACGGACAAAATCAGAAACTCGACACGTCTCATTTCGTCCCTACAGTGGTGGCAATCGCTGGAAAACCTTCTCGTAGGCTTTCCTTTCCAGCAGCCACTACACCAAGCCACCTTGATGACAGATACTTCCAAGTTAGGCTGTGGGGGCCTCACTTGGAAAATCTCTTAGGGTCTCTGGACCCAACAAGAGGCTAGTCTTCACATAAACGTCCTGGAACTCAAAGCCATCTTCTATGCTCTTCAAGTATTCCAGGCCCACCTCAGCTACAAGACAGTTCTGGTCCAGACCAACAATCAAGTAGCCATGTTCTATGTGAACAAGCAGGGTGGGACGGGATCTCAAGCATTGTGCAACGAAGCTCTACACCTCTGGGCATTTGCCAGGGATCTTCAAATCCACCTACTAGCGGTGTATCTTCCAGGCACACAAAATCTCTTGGCAGACAAACTCAGTCGAGTACTACTGCCACACGAGTGGTCTCGTCATCCAGAGCAAATTGCTCAAATTTTTCAAATCTGGGGAACCGCAGATATAGACCTCTTTGCAAGTCCTCAGAATGCCAAACTTCCCCAGTTGTGTTCCAGAATTCCGGCTCAGAACTGTCTGGCAAGGGATGCTTTCCACCTCCACTGGGGTCAGGACTTCCTCTATGCCTTCCCACCCATTACCCTCATTCCCAAAACTCTGTTCAAGCTTCTTAGAGACACGGGGCCATATGATCCTCAAACGTGGTATCCTCTGCTTCTATGTCTCTCTCAAGCCAGACCTCTGGAGTTGGGATGTGCTCCAGATCTTCTTTCCCAAGAGAATGGGACGCTATTGCACCCGAATCCTCAGTCTCTACACCTCAGGGAGTGGCTGCTGAGATCCTAGAATCCCAGGATATCAGCCTTTCTCAACAGGTTAAGGATATCCTTTTGGCTTCAAGAAAACCTTCCACAAGGTGGGCCTACGCCTTTAAGTGGAAAAGGTTCTCTATCTGGTGTTATAAAAGGGAACTTAATCCCTTTTCAGTGCCAGTGGAAGCATTACTGGAGTATCTCCTCCATTTATCATCCTCTGGCCTTAAGACCAATTCAGTAAGGGTCCATCTTAGTGCCATTGCAGCTTTTCACAAGCCCTTGGATGGAAAACCTGTTTCCTCTCAACCACTTGTAGCAAGGTTCATGAGCGATCTACTCTTAACAAAACCTCCCATTAAGCCACCACCCGTGGCATGGGATTTGAATCTTGTCCTTGGGCAGCTCATGAAACCGCCCTTTGAACCCTTAGCCACTACATCTCTAAAGTTTCTTTCTTGGAAGGTGATCTTCCTAATTGCCCTCACTTCTGCAAGATGCATCAGTGAGCTACAGGCTTTAGTGGCTGATCCTCCTTATACAAGGTTCCACCATGATAAAGTAGTTCTTAGGACTCACTTTATGCCAAAGGTGGTTTCGCCTTTTCATTTAAACCAGTCGGTTTACCTTCCTGTATTTTTCCCTAAGCCTCACGCTTCCAATGCAGAAAGGAATCTTCACACTCTAGATTGTAAAAGAGCTTTGGCCTTTTACCTGCAGAGAACTAAGCAACATCAAAAATCTTCTCAGCTCTTTGTTGCCTTTGACTCTAGTCATCTTGGACTACCAGTTTCCAAACAAACTCTGTCTAAATGGATTACAAATTGCATATCCTTTGCTTACAAAAGCAAAAGGCTTTCTCTTGAAGGTCATGTCACAGCTCACAATGTAAGAGCAATGGCAGCGTTTATAGCTAACCTTCGCTCCGTGTCCATTGACGACATTTGTAGAGCAGCCACTTGGGCTTCGGTACACACCTTTGCAGCCCATTACTGCTTAGACAAGGACTCCCATTGGGATGCCTCGTTTGGCCAGGCTGTTCTCCAGCATCTCTTTCAGACTCCTACCTGCTGTCCCAAGTTTCGATGCCAGAGATCCATGGGAGGAAGCATGACCCATCTCAACTTGGGTTTCGCAGATTTCTGGGGTCATCTCTCAACTGGGGTGTCCCCATATGTGAAGACTACATTCCTGCTTGTTCCTGGAGATAGCGTAATTAGTCACCTGTAACAGGTGATCTCCGGGAACAGCAGGAATTAAGTCTTCACAACCCACCCACCTCCCCTAGGAGTTGTTTCTCTCTCTATCTCTCCTTCTCTCCTTTGTCTCAGCTATAAACTCAGCTGAAGAGAAAGAGTTGGAAAGGCGGGAAGGCAGTGTTGCAGGCGCAGTGGGATGCTCCCAAAAGCTTTCCTATTGGACACTGGGGAGCGTTCCTGCGCAGGCTCCATCGATACCGATGATACCCATATGTGAAGACTTAATTCCTGCTGTTCCCAGAGATCACTTGTTACAGGTGAGTAACTATGCTAACTGTGCCCTTCTCCTCTATTGCTAACTCCAGACTTTGCTCCTTTCACCTTGCTGCTCCTTATGCCTTGGAACAAACTACTTGAGTCTATATGTCAGGCGCCTTCTCTGGCCCTTTTCAAATCCAGGCTGAAAACTCACCTCTTCGCTGCCGCTTTTACCTGATCTCACCTGATCTTCTTTCTGTTTCCTTACTATTCCCCCTCAATGTATCCTTGTCTACACCTACTGTGTTACGAAAAAACTAAAAGGAGCAGTTGCAAAGGTTAAAGACTTACATCAATCTTGGGTGTTGTTGAAAAATACTATCTTGGAAGCCCAGACCAGCTGTATTCCACGCTTTAAGAAAAGTGGAAGGAAGTCCAAAAAACTGCCAGCATGGTTTAAAGGGGGGGGGATGGTCAGAGAGGCTGTTGTTGCCAAAAAAGCATCTTTCAGGAAATGGAAAAAAGAGCCAAACGATGAAACCTGGAAACAGCACAAGAACTGGCAAGTCAAATGCAAGGCATTGATAAAGCAGGCAAAGGGAGAATTTGAGAAGAAGCTTGCTGCGGAAGCAAAAACGCGAAGTAAAGATTTTTTTCAAGTACATTCGTAGCAAAAAACCTGTGAGAGTCAGTTGGTCCATTAGATGATAGAGGAGTTAAAGGGGCACTAAGAGGCGACAAGGCGATAGCGGAGAGACTGAATGAATTCTTTGCTTCATTCTTTACTGAGGAAGATGTAGGGATGTTACACATGACTGAAGTGGTATTTAAAGGTGCGGAAGAATTGAAGGAAATATAACATAAGAACATAAAATATGCCATACTGGGTCAGACCAAGGTCCATCAAGCCCAGTATCCTGTTTCCAACAGTGGCCAATCTAGGTCATACGTACCTAGCAGTTTCCCCAAAAGACACAGGTTCCACAATGCTTGTACTGGGTCAAGCATTGATATCCTGGGTCCCTTCTTAATAATGGTTTATGGACCTTTCCTCCAGGAACTTGTCCAAACCTTTTTTAAACCCAACTTATCAATAAAGAGATAAGTTTTGAGGTCCTTTCGGAAGTCCATTAGGTCATCTAAGGCTCTCAGGCTTGTTGGGAGGGAATTCCAGAATGCGGGTGCCAGTAAGGAGGGAGCTCTTTTTGACGTCGTTTGTCTGCTCTTGTGGAATCCAGCAGGTGTGCCGATCATGTTGTCTTTATTAGTTCTTCTCAGTCTGTTGCAGGTATCTTTCATTATGATGTATTGGAGTGCCTCTGCTGAGAGCTGGTGGATGATTTTAAAGATGATTACGATTATTTTGTATTTTGCTCTGGCCATCATGGGTAGCCAGTGTAGTTGCTGTAAGACTGGGGTGATGTGCTTCAGAGATCTTGGAGTGTCTGTAATGATGCGTGCCACAGTGTTTTGCACCATTTGGAGTGGGTGTAGGGTTTGTTGAGGGAGGCCTTGATATAATGAGTTTCCATAGTCAAACAGAGGTGTAATGAGTGCTTGGCATACTGTGCGGAAGTAATCCTGGCGGAGTAATGGCTTGAGTTTTCTGATGATCTTTAAGCATTGATAGGCCTTGTTTGCAGTTTTTGTGATGTGGGATTTCAGGTTTAGTGCTCTGTCCACTCTGATGCCCAGATATTTAACCTCATCTTTAACTACTATAAGCTTATTGTGATAAGGAAGCTTATCATGACAGAGGAGAAAGGGATAAAGGAAAGTTGTAATACATCGGGAAGATGTATTACAACTATTAGATAAACTGAAGAGTAGCAAATCACCTGGGTCGGATGGTATACATCCAAGGGTGTTGAAAGAACAGAAATATGAGATTGCAGACCTGCTATTAGTAATCTGTGAATTTTCATTAAAAACATCTGTAATACCTGAAGACTGGAGGATCGCCAATGTAACGCCAATTTTTAAAAAGGGTTCTAGGGGTGATCCGGGAAACTACAGACCGGTGAGCCTCACGTCAGTACCGGGGAAAATGGTAGAAACCATCATAAAGATTAAAATTACTCAGCATGTAGATAGTCATGGCCTAATGGGAGACAGCCAAACATGGCTTTAGACAAGGAAGATCTTGTCTTACTAATCTATTATGTTTTTTTGAAAGTGTGAATAAACAGGTGGACAAAGGTGAGTCGGTTGATATAGTTTATCTGGACTTTCAGAAAGCCTTGGACAAGGTCCCTCATCAGAGACTTTTGGCAAAACTAAAGAGTCATGGGATAGGAGGCAGTGTACTACTGTGGATCAAGAACTGGTTAAAAGATAGAAAGCAGAGGGTTGGGCTAAATGGCCAATTTTCCCAATGGAGAAAAGTGAATAGTGGTGTACCCCAGGGATCTGTGCTGGGTCCGCTGCTTTTTGACATATTCATAAATGACCTGGAAAGTGGAATAACGAGTGAGGTTATCAAATTTGCAGATGACACAAAACTATTTAAAGTTGTTAAAACCCAAGAGGATTGTGGAAAATTGCAAGAGGATCTTGATAAATTGGAAGACGGCATCAAAATGGCAGATGAAATTTAATGTGGACAAGTGCAAAGTTATGCACCTAGGGAAGAACAACCCAAACTATGGTTACACGATTTATTTATTTATTTAACAATCATATACCGCATCTTCCAGAGATCAGTTGCGGTTCACAATAAAGAACAATCAACAAAGCAGAGTTTGTTTTACATGTAACATCTTATAACCACAAGCAATAATATAAGTAAACAGCAAATGTTAATACTGAACAGAACAGTGAAAACTATATACATTACATATAGATACACATTATGTAGGGCTTTAGCATTGTGCATAGTACAGTTTCAGCTAGGTGGAATTGTCTGTTTAGGTCGTTGGATCAACTCAGATAAAAACTGGTTAGCCTTTATCTAAATCAATTGAGGGATGATCTGTATTGTTGTAATGCATAGTAAATAGATAGGTTTTCAATTTTTTACAAAATTCAATGATCTCGGTTAACATTCTTAGATCATCTGGGAGGGAATTCCAGATTGTTGGAGCTGCATGTGAAAAGCTCTGTTTGTTAATTTATTTGCTTTTATGAAGTCTTTGGGAGTTTTTAGTTTATTTAATTGTCCTTTTCTTTGATTAGATTTTGAATGTTCTTTACTGATTAGGAACCACCACCCATGAAAAAGATTTAGGCGTCATTGTGGATAGCATGTTAAAACCTTTGGCCCAGTGTGCAGCGGCAACCAAAATTGCCGGCTGACTCCTGATGCGCTCATGATGACGAAGCAAAGGTAGCAACTGCGTCCACCACAGTCCCCGCTCGCCCAGCCATGACACTGCCACCACCACAGGATCCAAACTCAAGTTCGCTCCACAAGGTTGCTGCGCCGCCCGCTGGCCAGCCCAATAGACAGAGTGCCCCAACATCCAACAGCCCCGCACACTCATACCTCCATCTGAAACAGAAAAGAACAGCATTAGCGACCCCCGGCCCCCCCCAGCTGACTACTCATAATCGCACATAGCCCTCAAACGCCCTCGAGCGCCACCTACCAATGCTCTGTATCCGCTCCCCCGACAAGCCCGCTGCCGCCGCACTGGTCGCCGCCCCGATCCGAAAAGAGTGCGACGAAAAAAGACGAGGGTCTTCCCCAATCTGCCGCAAAACCAATCGCAAGACTGCTGTGACTTGAAAATGCGTAAGCGGGCAGGCAGGCATCCCCATGCACAAACAGACCACTTACGCACTCCGGTCGTATGGCCAAGTACTCTCGCATGGTGAAGACAGGGCATGTAAGCCCGCCCGTCGCCCTAAGAACCACCCATAACCCTTTTCCCTTCTGGTCCGTTTTGGACTTTGCTAACAAAACACGCATTCGCTCATTATCGATCCATACATGCTGCCGACGCAAACTATTCCCACTATCCACTCTTCCCGAAGCCGCCGCCAACTCGCTGACCCTGAAGGCCCCAAAAAAGGCCAAACAGAACACAGCCCGGAAGAGCACATACTCGTAGGGTGACTTCGCCACCCGCACCAACTCATGGCACAACCTCTCCAATAACTCATGCGTTATCGGCCGTCGGCTATTCCGCGGAGCTGGCTGAGACTGCTCCCAACCTTGGAGTAATCGCCGAGCTAGTAAGCCTCTGCCTCCGATGTCCCACCCAACCGCCTTGGCGAAGAATCCAAACCCCGCCAGATGACTTCGCACCGCCGACCGCGTGACCCCGTGCTCCTTTGCCCAAACTACGTACCGCCCGAGCCACATGTCAGGCACCATCCCACCCCGCCAGCCCATCTCACGCAAAAAATATTGCACTCGCGCACAACCCCACTGATAAGCTTCCCAGGTGTTAGCAGCCACTGAGCTCTTCAAGAGGTGCCTCATCGCTGCAGGCCAGAGCTCCACAAGCTCAAGGGGACCACGAGCCCAACCTCGTCCGCCTCCGGCGCCAACTTCCGAAAACGCTCCATCTGCAAACGGGAAAGAGCATCAGCAATTTCATTAACCTGCCCTGGAATATGCCGCGCTTTCAAATCAATATTCAAACGCATACAGGCCAATACCACCCGTCGCATAAGCGAAGCCACAAGACTACAGCGAGGCGAATAACGATTGATGACATTGTCGACCTTGTCTTCGCTCCAACCACCTACACGTCCGCAAATGATGATTTCGACCTATCCATCACTCCGGTCCCATGGTCAGACCATAGCCTAATAACACTCACAATACCAGCACACAAGGACCCATCAACGGACACAACTAAACGTTCACCAACAAACTCCACACGCTTCAGACCTCTCAACGAAGAGGAAATCAAGAAACATATACTTCCAATACTCAATCAACCCTCTACCAACATCAATGACATGGTCACCACATGGAATGAAACCATCAACCAATACGCCGTACTACCACCAACCCATAAAAACCCAACAACAAAGAATAATATAGTGAAGAAACCATCTGCACCATGGTTCTCCCAAGATCTAAGGAAGTCCCTTACTATCTTGAGGAAGCTCGAAAGAAAATGGCGTAAATCTCATAATTTAACAGTTCAACAAACATACTTATCCCACCTGCGAGCCCATCGTGAAGCAATATGGAACACAAGAAAAACCTACCACGCTGAACTCCTCAACCGCTCCCTAAATAAACCTCGTGAACTCTTCAATCTAGTAAAGTCACTAACTACAGAACCATCACCACCTCAACAGGAACCCATACACCCGCAGAAATATGCCAACTTTATACAATCCAAAGCGATCAGAACAACAACTTCTTCATCTCCAAGTCCCCCCCAGCAACACGTACGAGTTCTCCCACTACTGAAGCTCTCATCACCCTCAGCTAAATACGTGGAAGACATTATAGTCAAAATGAATACCACCACAGCTCCTAACGACCCATGCCCAGCGCACTGGATAAGAACTATGCGATCTGACTTTAGCCCAGTCATAGCAGAAATAATAAAGATGTCCTTCTCAACTGGCATCTTCCCATCGGCTCTAAAACAGACTTCTATAAGACCATTGCTAAAGAACAACCAACTAGACCCAACAAAGGAAGAATCATACCGCCCGATATCTAGTATACCTCTGCTATCCAAAATAATCGAGAAAGTAACCAACAATCAGATACAACAACACATAGACACCTCCTCTCCCCTCGACCCCAGTCAACACGGATTCAGGGAAGCCCACGGTGTAGAGACACTGTTAACCACATTAACCAACACACTCATCAGTGGATTAGATGACATTAAGAAAGGCTTTGCCCTAATATTTCTCGACATATCTGCAGCATTCGACTCGGTGGACCATGAAATACTACTAACCCGTCTATATGACAAAGGAATCCACGGGCTAGCATGGCAATGGTGCAAATCATATCTCGAAGATCGCTTACAACACGTCAGGACTGCTACAGGTACCTCACAATCTTTCCAGTTAAAACAAGGAGTACCTCAGGGATCATCCCTATCCGCGCTGCTATTTAATATTTACATGCAGCCTATATGCGACATCACTCGGTCCTTTGGCATATCCTCGTTGATCTACGCTGACGATGTCCTAATATTCACACCAATCAATGTCAAGCTCCCAGACTACACAACACTAGTAGATTGCTTTAACGCAATAGCAGACTGGCTCCTAACCCAGAATATGCGAATAAACTATAAAAAAACCGAGGTACTGATAATCACTAAAAACAGAGAATTCTCACCCCCTGAGACCCTAAAAGTACGGGATGCAGACCTCCCAATCAAGCCCTCCATAAAATACCTTGGAGTAATACTGGACCATCGCCTGGACTTTAAAGAACATATCAACCGCACGGTGAAAACCATTTATTTCAAGATAAGGACCCTACGCCATCTGAAAAACATGCTTGAACCAGACAGCTTCAGAACCATATTCCAAACCATAATCACACCCCACTTCGACTATGCGAACATAATACTCCATGGTCTTCCTAAAAACACCCTAAATACTTTACAACTTGCAATGAATGCCGCAGCCCGGGTACTATATGGCGCTTCAAAGAGCGAACATATAACACCCATCCTAATGGAACTTCACTGGCTCCCCATATACTGCAGAATAGCATATAAAGCTCTTCTCATGACATTTAAAGTGATAAACAATTTAGCTCCTTCTTCAATGTCTAAACTCCTCCATCCCACCCCCGACATCAGAGCCAGGAGGTCAGCAGCGACAAACACCCTAGTTACACCACCTGAGACCACAAAATGCAAACGTTCAACTACAGACAGGGCCTTTGCATACTACGCTCCTAGATGTTGGAACAACCTACCCCCCAACATAAGAGCTATTACTGACCTCAAGCATTTCAGAAAAGCCATAAAGCATCACCTCTTCATTCTGCATTTCCAAGGCTCATTATCATCATTCTAAAATGCACAGTAAAATTGTAAATACCTCATACTAAGAAATTCTATCCTTTGTATATAGATTCTTATTTATAAATATGTACAAAGTTTCTCTAAGTATAAAAGTTCTTTACAAATATGTACTAAGTTTTTTACAAAGTTTTTACAAATATGTACAAAGTTTCCCATGGTTAAATTCCTAGTTGTATTTGCCTGTTATATGTAAACTCATTACAGTCTGTTGCGTGCAATGAGTATTCTGTTTAATGTAAACCGCGCTGACGAAAAAGAGTGCGGTATAAAAGAACTATAAATAAATAAATAAAATTGACCACCGCCTCGTTATCGCACCACCACCGAACCCTGCGGTTAACCAGCTTGTCCGGCCACAACTCTAACACGACCAATATCGGAAAGAGCTCCAAGAAAGTAATATTACTCAACAATCCTTTGTCAGCCCACGCCTGCGGCCATCTGTCAGCACACCAAGCCCCAGCGAAATAGATTCCCAAACCAACTCCCCCTGCGGCGTCAGTGTACAGCTGCAAGTCGCTACTGGAGATCTCCGCCTCGCGCAGCACGGATGTCCCATTGAAATCCCGTAAAAAGGCATCCCAGACCCGCAGATCATCCCGCATAACCTGAGACACACGAATGCGATGATGCGGCCTTTTCACTCCCGACGTCGCTGCAGCCAAGCGCCTACTGAACACCCGCCCCATAGGAATGACTTTACAGGCAAAATTAAGGGAACCTAACAGTGCCTGCAGCTCTTTTAATGTCACTTTCGGCGAGGCCAAGACATTGGCCACTAAGACCCTGAGCTTCACCACCTTCTCTTGCGGCAACCACGCCACCATGTTCAGTAAATCCAGTTCGACACCTAGAAAAGTAAGCTGCGTGGTCGGACCCACCGTCTTACCCTTAGCCAGTGGCACCCCCAACTCCCCTGCAACCCCAACAAAACCATCCAACAGGTTTCTACAGTTCTCCGACTCAGCCCCACCAACGAAGAGGAAATCATCTAGCTAGTGCACAACCTCCGAGTCACCCACCC
The DNA here is from genome assembly GCA_033557465.1 of Ichthyophis bannanicus. Lineage (NCBI taxonomy): Eukaryota > Metazoa > Chordata > Amphibia > Gymnophiona > Ichthyophiidae > Ichthyophis > Ichthyophis bannanicus. The sequence goes on from CM066035.1 coordinate 500,526,866, forward strand.
TCTGCACAACCATCCAATGTAGGAAGCTACTAAACATCTCGAAGTAGGCGCAAGATATCGCACAACCCATCGGCAGACACTTGTCATAGTAAAAGGCCCCCTCAAATTGGAAACCCAGCAACCGAAACGCCGAAGGATGGACCGGCAACAAGCGAAATGCCGATTCTATATCCACCTTCGCCATCAGCGCCCCGCGACCGGCTTTCGAGACCAACTCAACTGCCTTATCAAAAGAGGCATACTGCACCGTACAGAACTCACGCGGGATAGAGTCGTTAACGGAAGTTCTGGACGGCGAAGACAAGTTGTGGATCAGTCTAAATTTACCCGGCTCCTTCTTGGGGATAACACCTAAAGGGGAAATCACGAAATCCAGAAACGGCGGGTTGTTAAACGGCCCCGCTATTCTCCCCACGTGCAATTCGGCTGCCAACTTCTCACGCGCTACAGAAGCCCAGCGCCGAATACTCGGAGAATTAATAGCACCCTCACTTGGCTCATGGAACGGAAGGAGGCACGGCCCCTTTTTTAACGCATTTTGCCGCTGAATGGGGACCCCCGCAGACCGAGCATGCATGCCGGAACTTACAGTCCGGAAAGGGACAAGTGGCCCTATTATACCTCCAGCACACGTCAGCCCCCGCCCCGAGGACCGACTTCGTCTGCCCTGCAGGGGGCACTCCTCGAAAGGAACGACTCACCCCACCCGAAACCCTTGCCCCATCTTAACGCCACCTGCACCCCCCGAACCAGCCTTGACCGACATCTGTGTCAACCACAGATTAATGTCTTGTGTCCCCCACATTAAGAGCTTATTTTCCTCCATTTTATCCCAAAATATTTCATCATAATTAAGCCACGACCATCCTTCGTGCGCTTGTGACGCTCCCAGAATAGAGTCGGCATACGACAGCAAGCTGCCATACTGCTCGGAAAAATGATGACCCCAAACACTCGCCAGTCTCAAGAACGATCGGACCCAATTGACTACGTTGCGTGATACTGAACGAATCCGCCCAGCCTTCTCATCTTCCTTCCGTTTCTTTTTGCTATCCCCGGAGCGCTTCCGACCTTCGAGCATGCGAAAAATGTCAATATACTTTCGTTTCACGATCTTTCGTCGCAACTTCTTTGGGACACCTTCCCATAATTCGGCCACGGCCGCTAAAGAAGCCGAACCTGAACCCACAAATCCAGAAGCCCCCCCCTCCCCCGACGCTGCCCTCCTACCCGCTTCGCCCGAAGAAGAATCAGAACCATCAGACGACGAAGAAGACGATGAATCCGAGCTATGCCACCGCCGACAGGCATGCTTCCTCTTCTTACGCGCCTTCCCAGATCGCTCTACTCGCGACCCACCTCCCCCACTCTCACCTACCTCCCTCCCTCCCTGGTGACTCACCCGTCAAGCCTCCAACTGCTGCTCCGTCGGAACCCACTGGCAACCCGTCACGAGGGTCCTCCGCCCACTGCTGCACACATGCGTTCTATGCCCGCTCCACCATGCTCGTCGCTGATCCTGTCACACCGCTTCCGGACTCCATACTCCTCACTCACGCTGAATCCCCTGCAGGCGGCACACCTCGCGGTGAAGCAAGAAATGGGACCTGTGGAGATATAAAGGGGGGACACAGCGGGGAGAAAACCGAAGACCACGACGGCTGCCAAGCCTCCACCCAATCTGTCCCCGATGAACCCTGCCCACCAGCTAGCCAGCTATCCCAATTGGCTTGCTGTCCATGAGGACCAAAGCCACCAGGCGACAGCGTATACCCGCTATGGGAAGCCCTGCTGCTGCTCCCACCGCGCAAGGCGCCGGCCATTAGGCTGCTCCAATCCCAAGGACCACAGGGACCTACTCCCCCACCCCTCCTGAGGTCCCACTCACTATCACCCCCCTCCCCAGAGATGCCAGCAGCCTCCTCATCCCTTAGCCCCATCCCCCCAATAGCAGGCTCAGGAGGCATCCTTACAGACCCGCCCATTCCCCCCAGAGCCCGTGCCCCCCGGACCCGAGTTGAGCGCCCTCTTCTAGGCCCCCTCCCTACCTCAGGAGACAGAGCAGAACCGACGGAAGTGCTCCGAGCTACACCAGCAGCTCGCCCTGACCGCATACCCCGCTGCCGCGATCTCCCCCCCCCTATCAGCCCCCCTCTCCCGTTGTGCTCTAGCCCTCCCCACTAAAGCTACCCTACCAGCCCCCCAACCCCCCCCCCCCCCAGATCGCTTAGCCCCCATCCTGGATAGCCCCGCAGCCCTGCTAAAAACCCCCTCCCCGAAGTAAGCAGTGGAGTTGTTCTGTCTCTTTTTTTTAAAACACCAGAAACCCCGTTTGTCTTTCTTTCCTTTTGTTTTGTTTTTTTAAATGATCAGCCCCGATCAGCGATCTTTCCCCCCGGTTTGCTTCTCTGTTTTTTGGGGGGTTTTTTATAAATGAACCTGCTCCACCTACTCGCCTTTGAAAAAACACGCTGGAGATCACCGCCGACTCCGCAGCCCCGACCAGGCTCGCACTGCTCTACAGACGGGCTCCGAACTGCCCCAAGGCCTGTCCGCCAGAAACCAACCACGACGACACAGATGCTGCCTGCCGGTTGGGCGCCCGATCGCATGTGCTCCGGGCACGCCACAAGCTCCGGAGCACATGCCTCACCCTCTGTCCTGATTGGCTCTGCTCGTCACGCCTCGAGCGGAGCCAATCATTTTAAATGATGCGTGCAGCGTACTAACGCTGACGCGCATTGCCGTCCTCATCCAGCACGAGCAGGGTCCCGCGCCAGGCCGAGCACCTGGTTACAGGCGGGCTCCGGGACCCTGCCCGCGCCCTGTTACTAATGGCGCTTTATCGGGCGTAGAGGTACCTTAGCACGTGATAACGCTCGCAGCGGCGCAAATGAGCGCTGAGGGTGGAGAAAGGCTCCCGGAGGGCAGAAGAAGGCTCCCCAGGGGCGGACAGAGAGGGTCAATGGGCAGAGAGTGGGAGGAGAGAGGCTCCCTGCACACTTAACGCTGTGAAATTCGAGGCTGAAAACTAACGCCAGTGAAACCCTGGCATTAGAGCTGATTTAAAGGGAAAAGAAACCATTTCCGTCAGCAATGTACAGCAAAACAAGGGAAACCTACAAAAAGTGATAAGTGTGATACATGTGCAAATTAACAGTGAAAATGACCAGAAGAAAATGTAATAAAAACATAACCACGCTGGCCAATAGTGATATGAATGGAAAACATCAAAAAACACTCCCAAGAAAGCTCCAAAAAAAAGATATGAATTTTGGAAGGGTCTATGAGGTGAATGAGCCCACAGTGAAATTGCGCTGAGCAGGGTTTTCCCTCTCCATTGGGCAGGTTTCCTATGGCATGCACATGTTCCGCAACAGCAGGGCGGGCATGTCGGAATGGGCAACTGGACAGATGCTTGAAAAGGGGACACAGAGGGCTGCAGGCGGCATATGCTGTGGTGCAGCTGGGCCACAGTGCAGACTAGGGTGATGCCTAGGTGGCCCATAGGAATGCTGAAACAGTAGTGCAAACAATCACAACCCCCCCCCCCCCACTCTATCCAAATGAATCCAAAACAAAAATAGAGTTAATGATGTGAGCAAACATGTGAATGTATTCCAGTTGAACCATCAGGTTTAAACAAGGAATTGGACTGGGTTAGCGTTCTTTAAATTTTTGGCCTTTGGACTTTCTGATGGCTGTTTTGTAATGCTTTCTTACATCTCATTGCTATTGGCCCACCACTGCTATTTAAATGCTGGCTGTCTGGCTTAGATCATTAATGAGCATGCGCCGGCGTCTCGGAGAGGTGGAGATGCTGTAGTCTACTTTTCTTTGGCAGTTCTTTTAAAGCATTGATACAGGGCGTGGAAGTTTGATATTCGCCCGAAACGCAGTACTGTGTACCCCTTTGGCAACTGCTGCTGTTGATCCTTTGTGGATTGGACATTTAACGAATGTGGTAGCTGCTTGTTTTCCCCGTGAAGATACAGCCGAGAAAGGGAAGCAGCGGTTTTGATAAGTACCACGTCTTTCTTTACTTGCCTCAAACCATTTTTAACTTTTAACTATTTTTGGATTTTGGTGTAGGTGACACCTTATTGTGGTGGTTTTACCTTGGCATTGACCCTTAGAAAATTTGTTATAGGGTTTAATTTAAACCGATTAAAATGGAAGTTACAGCTTCAAGAGGTTAGTTTGTTCCTCCGGGCTGCCTTCCGACAAAAATTACATTCACATGTTTGCTCACATCATTAACTCTATTTTTGTTTTGGAAACAGTAGTGCAGGCAGACAGCAACTGATGAGGGCCCAACATGGGCACGAGTGTGCTTCCCACAGTTTCACAGGGGATAGTACCCAGCAGGTACCCCCAAGGGCACAGAACATTGGCAGGCGGTGCTGAGGGGAAGCGTGGACAGCTATGCAGGCACCCCTACCCCAGAACCCGCACCATAGGCAGCCGCCTACCCACACACTGGATGGCCTGAGACTGCGCACCACCAGCAGAAGGGCATGTCAGCAGGGTGACAGAGGGGTACTGGTGGTGGAGGGGCAGTGGCAGCTTCCCAGAGCAGACCGTGGCCTAACCCTGTGTAGGTGGGTGCCATGCACTGCAACAGACAGGCCCTGTCTGATGAACAGTCATGGTATCCCCAGGGAATGCACTGTCTCTGTGGCAACACAGTGGTGCAGTGCACACAGCCAGTGTGTTCAAGAGCAGAAGGTCACAGGTTCAAGTCCCAGCTGTGGTTCCTGCCAACCCAGCCCCCATATTTTACTGACTACTAAAACGTGCTAATACAGACAGAACCTTTATTGCAGATGACGTAGATGTGCCCAAAACACCTACATTTTACCCTACAGAGCACAGACAGCATAAACATACGCATTACCTAGAGCAGAGTCTCCCAAATGCAGCCCTGGAGGGCCAAACACTATTCAGGTTCCATGCTGCCTCTAATAAATATGGCTGTGCTGCATGTCTATGCACCGCCCCCATGGTATGCAGATGTATCTCATGCATATTCATTAGGGACAGCATGAAAACCCGAACAGTGTTTGGCCCTCCAGGACTGGAGTTGGGAACCTCTGCCCTAGAGCAGCGGCCAACAGGGGTAGACACACCCGCACCCATAGGCTCCATTATCCGAAGCCTCCTGGAGAGGCAGGATGTTGGGCCCTGCGTGCATCTCCCAATACTAGCACTTGCATACCTTAGCAATGCCACCCTAAACCTGCAAAAACTGTACACAGCTATCAAAAGGTTGCTATGATAACTGGCAGATAGCAATTCCTACGTTAAGCACAATTGGCTGATTGAGCTGCATCATAGCAACCTTTCTGATGTCTGTGAAGTGTGCCTCAGGTCTGGTGTCTGACAGAGTGACCCCAACAGTATTGCGTACCATAGCCATGCCTGCACTGTGCCCAGGACTGGTGTGGTGGCCAGAGCTGCCAAACACCTCTATAGTTGCACAATGCTGGCATAGGTGTGGGGAGTGTGTGTCTGTCTATCCAGTGTGTGGTGGCTGCTAACACCTTCCTCAGCCCACACTGCTAGCACTGTTGCCAGTATTGGCCTGCTAATGTGCATAATGAGGAGCAAGTTACTGTGGGTATAGCCTGGACAGGGTGGCCTGGCCTGGATGCATCAGCACAGGGCATAGGGCAATGGCTCGGACATTGTAGTGCCTGGCCACAACCTGCACCGGCAGGGTGGCCACAGCATGTCCTGCTGGAAGGTCACTCTCACCCTGACTGAGCAGTGACCACGGCATGGCTAGGCTCCCCCATAGTGCTATATTGTATTTTTCTTCAGTGAAATGTATAGGTTCTCTTCTCTGGGGCCTAGGGCCTAATCACTGACTTATCTGCTTGGTGGGTGTGCTCACATCCCAGCTTTTGTGTGCACACATCTCTTTCAGGATCATGCACTGTGGACTAGCTAGCAGACTGTCTGCAGTTATATGTGTATGGCTGGAACACCTTGCAGGGTGCAGCGGCTGGTGACTCACTGTGCTTGCTGCTGGAGAATGTCAGATGGTGTTGGGGGGCAGCTGAGCATTTCCATGCCTACTGTCTTCCTGCCATTGCTTTAGGGATGTGTACAGCTCTGCATTGGCTGCCCTGTAGGGTGTCTGTTCCCCAGCGTGACTGGTGTTGATGGCCCCCCTCTACTGCCACTGTTGCAGGGAGGTAGAATGTGGATCTGTTGGTGGGGGAATCCTGTCTCCCACCCTGAGCCACAGAGGGTAGGGTGGGTTGGGTGGTGGTACATAATCCGCCTATGGGTCCAAACACCCACCCGTCACATACATCATGTTACCATGGCACCAAGACAGAATATGCACTATTCTGGGTGCATCATAGCCCATAAGGGCCAGACCTGATTGACAACTTCAGATAGACACTAATGTATCCTAGGTGTGTTTGCAGGAACTACCTATCACACACACTGGCACTGATGGGTACCTGCGACATGGCCTATTGCAGCCATTGAAGGTGCTGCGGACCTGGTGCTGGCCGCCCCACCTCACCCTCAGGGTGAGCACAATACCCACACAATGTGACGGTCGTAGCTATTCTGTGCCACTAACACACACCGTCGGCACCCCCTACCAGGCTGAGGTGCTGTGGGGTGCATACCCCATCTTGTGATCATCTGTGGACTGTTGATATGCATGTGCTGTACATCATGGGTACGGGTGGGTTGCCCCTATCCTGGTAGCCACAGCAGACTGTTTGTGTGGTGACGTGCAGTCCTTCTGTAGCCAGCCAGGGGTTTGTAGTAGCTGTAGCCCACTGGTTACTTCACTGCCTGTGGAGCCAGAAGTCATGGGTTCTATCCCACAGTGGGGTTATTTGATAGTGCTGTTCAAGGCATTGTCTATTTTTAATGTACATTAGTGCTGCCAGCAAAAACACCCTCACAGTACTGTAACCTTAAGGCGCCCCATAAGGCACCTTATTGGGCGCCCTATAAGGTGCCTTATGGGGCGCCTTATAGAGCGCCCTATAAGGCGCCTTATAGAGCGCCTTATAAGGTGCCCTATCAAGCATCTTATCAGGTGCCTTATAAGGTGTCCTATAAGGGACATTGTAGGGTGCCTTGGCGGACAGTGCACTTTATAATTTGCCCTCTGGAGTGCCTTATAGGGTGCCTTATGCGGCACCTTAGGTAACGCCACTGTGAGGGTGTGTTTGCTGGCAGCACTAATTAAAATAAAACTACAATGCCTCAAAAAGCACTACTTAAATATACAGGGAGATACCTCAGCCAGCCTTGTTCATTAGGCACACTGGGGGATTGAACTCATGTCCCCTGTACCATCAGTCAGTGTATTAACCATTGTGCTACACCTCTGTTTCTGTGTTTGCATGTCTGCGCGCCTACTTAAAATTACCGCGCGTTAACGTGCTTAGCGGCAATAATGTGCGCAGTGTGCGTTATCACGCGATAATCCCGGTTTGCTACGTTTAGACTGGAACGCCCACTCCTTTTATGGCATCCTGCACACTATCGCTGGGCGCACATTAAGACTGCTTAGTAAACATGCCCCTATGTAGTTATTCTTTTGAGGTTTGCTCCCTCACTTAATATCCCCCTGAGGAAGGCCTTTGGCCGAAACGTTTTGGGGTCAGTAAAAGGGGTTTGTTTAAACCTGAATACTCTGCCAGTCTGGGTATCTGTTCCTTTGGTTCCATACATCCTACAGATACTTTGGTGCTTCTTTTTGTCTCCAGTTATTTCATAAGAGGCCATTAACTTAGCTATATGGTCACATATTTGTGTAAATGACTAAAACACCTGCAGTAGGTGCATAGTTTGCAGCTTAAAGTATGTGCTTCCTTATAAAATTACTCTTTAAAAGTCCAGTCAGCTTTTTGTTTCTTTTGATCCTGGTAAACCTGGGGCTTCTATTGCCAAACGTAGCTTTTCGATTGGATAGCAAATTGTGCTTTCTTCATTGATATCCAAGCAGGCTTGACCTTAGAATATCATATCAAAACCACGTAAGGTTTGTCTCTGTGGTGCAGATCTTCAGTGCTGCAACATGGCACACATTCACATATCATTGTTTGGAAAGGGATTCCTCGAATGAAAGTAGGTTTGGTCAGTCTGTCCTCTGGAATCTCTATGATGCTTAGAATCCAAATCCAATCCGGGTTGTCTTCATTTAAAAAAAAAAGAAAAAGTACAAGACTAAAAAAGGCTCATTACCACCAAAAACAGTTTTTAATATCTGACTACTGGCAGTGCCTTTCATTTTTCCTTTCTGTTGAAGGCAACCTGTAACTAACGTGTCCCAATTGTGAAGATTTGCTATCCTGCTGTCCTTGAAGAAAATTAAAGGGCATGTTTAATAAAGATTTTATTGCACGTTGATGAAGTTAACGCATGCTAAGGGCCCACAGCCCTTCTATTTCTATGGGCGCAGTGGCATGTAGCGTGCGTTAACTTTCATTAACACGCTTTAACCTTTGGTAAATATGCCCTATGTTACTTACCTGTCACATAAGTTCTCCATAGATAGCAGCTCTAACATATCCTCCCTCCTCCCCTAGATGTTATCTCCTAAACTTGACTATTTCAGGCAGTCCAGTATGAAAACATGAGGTAAAATGTCAGGCATAAATGCAGTGGCATTTTTCAGTGGTTTCTAGAACATTTTGCTAAATTGGATAGGTTCATCCAAGTAGGATCTGTTGGATGATATTTTATGGTTTGTGAGGGCTCAAATCCTTCTGTCTACAGGTACGTAACTTGGTTTTATTCCAACTAATTGGATTACAAGTACTTATATACCTAGATGGTGGAAGCAGTTGTTTAGGAACCCTGTGAACATCTAGCATTCTGTCATATGTCATAGGCTCTCAAATTCCATTTATTTACACAGTACTACCAGATTAACCCAACCCCTACCTAATTGCCTCTCCTCTTACTTCGAGATAACATCTCAATATTAGCACACAACCTCACTGTACACATGTAACACCCTAAATTCTTAGCACTCGATCTCATTGTACATATGTAATTAGTTCAGTTTGTATCCCCCTTGTTATCCAAGTTCTTACCCCTGTTCTCTGTAAAGCCAAACATGTTATCCAAGTTGTTACTCCTGTTCTATGTGAAGCCAAACAGTCTGTTATGGTCATTTTGTTGTATGTAAACCGCGCTGATAAATAGTGCGGTATATAAGAAATTGTAATAAATAAATAAATATGTGATGTAAATATTTATTCAAAATTTTCCTCATGTGGCATAGTCATTTTTTCTTGTGATTGAGGTGGTTATTGTAAAATGTAATAAAAATAGTACCTGTTGGTCGCCTTATATGATTGATTTTGCCATTTTTCAATTGCCCTTGCTCTATACATCCAATGATCCAGAAGACCTGAATGCAAGCAGTAATCTAGCCTGTTTACATTGCCGAGTTTCCATGTATAAGAAGCAACAAGTTTGTATTGACAGAGAAAAGATGGTTTCATTTAAGTTGAGTAGCTTGATTAATGTAGCATGTTTGCCATGTTAATATACTTGACTACATAGAAATAAAGGTCAACTAGCAAGTTATAGTTGATATGTCAATAAACAAAATCTAGTAAATATCTTTTAACAAGCTTTTGAAAACTACTCCTTTTTGATCAGTACCTCGGTTATATCCTCTTCTGCTGATAGATGACAGATAAAACCAATGGACCTCGATATTCAAAAGTATTTATACGGTTTACAGACCTGCAAACCATGTAACTGCCACTAAGGGTGAAATTCAGTGACATTAACATGGTTAGTGCCACTAAATATCCATGGGTACTGCCGCTACATGTCCCGATGCTAACCAGTTAGCATTCGGGTGTTCCAGGGGCAGCACCTGAGGATATTCCGCCACTGACCAGTTATCCCTTGGCAGTGAAAATTAGGCCCAGAAATGACTATCCTAACGTTCACCGCTGAAGCTAACCAGGCAGTGACTGAATATCGCCACTGCCCAGTTAGCTTCCTGCTTTTGTGGTAAACCTAGATACTCAATGCCAGTGGCCGGATATGGCCCCGGCATTGAATATTCAGTAGTGTTCAGCGGCAGCATCTAGCTGCTGTAATTGCGGTAGCCACCACTGCTGAATATCTGTCTCAATGTGATTTAGAAACTCCATAAAAATAAGATTAAGTGACAGTCTGATTTAATATTCATTGCTGACTCTTGCTGGTGGCAGCAAGCCATTCTGCATGGTACCTGGTCTATCAGTGTTTACCTATTAGTTGTTTGGACTTTATTAGGTTTGATATTCAAAAGCACTTAGTTGGTCCGTAGTAGTGCCAGCTGCATAAGTACTTCTATAATAGAAAAAAAATCTCTGGTGGTTCTAATAATAAATTTGGCCATTTTATACATAGAATTCCCAAATTTATTTGTAAGTCAGAGGCATGGTTTTGGGGATCAGGACTGTGAAAAAACGTATACATTCAGCAGCATAATTCAGCCACTAAACATATAATTTATCTATCAAAGTGCAAATGGGTAAATAGCAGGCCTAACTTTCACCATTTGACTTAAATATTTAGGGCTTAATATTCAGTGGCAACAGCTGTCGCTACTGAACCTAAGACCCAGATATTCAATGCTGGTATTGAATATCCAGGTTAGCAGGAAAGCATGGAAGCTAACCAGGCAGTGGCAATATTCAGCTGCTGATCAATTAGCTTCTGCTGTGAAAGTTAGGCGACCATTTAAGGTGCCTAACTTTTTCCGCTTAGTGATAGCCGGGTAGCAGCTAAATATTGCCACTGCCTGGTTATCGCTAGGTGATGCCTCCACTTCACCCCCAGCCATGCTGGCTGAATATCCCAGTCACCGCAATTAATGCGGTTAGCAGGTCTGCTAACCCTGATAATCGCATTGACTATCGGGCCCTTAAAGATCTACATGAATTTTAAAAGCTGGCCCTTACCCAGATAATTTGTTTAAGTTAGATGTTTAGAGTTAAACATTGCCCATGCCCTGAATATTTACCCCTGGATTTTTAAGATAACATCAAATAAAAGGTCAGTGGATGCATTAGAAATAACTTTGCTGGTTGTGTTTATTTTTGTCTATTTGTTTTTAAATCCAGGTTCTAGTACAGATGGTAAAAATGCTGGACATTCCAGTATACTTGGACCTGAGGTGGCCTTATTTGCAGGGATTACCTCTGGATGCATAATCTTCATTCTCATCATCATCACTTTGGTGGTGCTTTTATTGAAGTACCGAAGACGGCACAGAAAGCATTCATCACAACACACAACAACTCTGTCACTAAGTACGTTAGCCGCTCCCAAACGCAGTGGCAATAACAGTGGTTCAGAGCCTAGTGACATTATCATTCCTTTACGGACTGCAGACAGTGTCTTCTGCCCTCACTACGAAAAAGTCAGTGGAGATTATGGACATCCTGTTTACATTGTGCAAGAGATGCCCCCCCAAAGTCCAGCAAATATTTACTACAAAGTTTGAGAAAGTTGAGTGGTACATGTTGGACAGAGAAAATCTGGTGATCTGCTGCTATATGGAGTTCTTTATGATTCCTTGTGTATTAATAATTGATTTGCACAGGAGAAAATAAGGCATAACCCCCTTTTCAGAGAACCATCTTCTGCTGGAGATCTTATTGTGTCTGAAGACATCCTGTCAGAAGGAATAAACTCTGGAAGACTTTTATATAAAAGACATCTGTTCTGATTTGCATACCTCTTTTGAGTTGCCACCTTCTATGGCTTAGTGTCTAAGCCATATGTTGTAATTGATGTATTCACAAAAGACAAGAGGATGAATGATTTATTGAAATTTATAGGTATTTTCTAAGCACTTTGTGAAGGTGCTCTATGATATAGCATTTGAAATGCAATCATATTTTCTGACTTTTATATATGAATCTTCACATCTGAGTAAGACTTGAAGTGGTCAGTCCTTTAGTTACATTTATTTTTGTTATGTAGGATTGGACAATCCTTCACATTTCTATTCTCTCCACATCCTGCATTACTGCTGAAACATTAACCTTTAGTGTTCCATGCATCATCCATTTTTTAAAAAGCAGTCACGACTGACAAGCAACTGCATTATCAAAACTCTGTTGGCTTTCCAATTAAAAGTTAAACTATCATCAGGCTCTAGACCAAGAAAGGGGTGAATGAGTATAGTTGAATACTTTTGTCTCAAATGGAAGATATGGGAAAAAAGATTAGATAAAGTAACTCTTTGGTATATTAACTTTCAAGAGATAGGTGAGAGACGGTGGAGATAATTTTATAGGGCATTTCCCACATATATATAGCATGTTTTACACATAGAAAATTGCTATTTCAAAATTGCGTAGAAGTGCTCAACTCAACGAGTATGAATACTTTTATATAATTTATACACAATTTGGACAGAGCTGAGGTAGAGTTGAAATACAGATGTACATGTATACACACAGATTTACACTTTCAGAGCAGGTGTAAATTTGTGTAAAGGAATTGGCCCCTTTTACTAACACTTAGCAAGTGCTATCTGCCACAGAGCCCATAGGAGTAAAATTGCCCATGCAGCAGATAGCATGTGCTAAGTGTTTAATAAAAGGGACCCTTGGTGCACTATTGTGACTAGTTCTGAGAGTCTATTTTATTAAAGCATATAGGCAAAATGTTGCTATAATAAAAAAAATAGGCTCTTTTTGGCATTTCATATAGAGGTCCTGTTATAAAATTACTCTGTATGCAGTAGATTAGGGATGTAATTTATGAATTTCACTCTTTGTAAGCCGACATGCAGTGAGAAGATAGTACCTTCAAGATCAGAATGAAGGAGCATTGTTAGAAGACAAAGGAGAAGGACAGGAGATAGTACTGTTCTCCATGGACAAGCAGAATAATGGTCTTACATATAGGTGACATCATCAACAGAGACGGTGTGTGGGAACCAGCTTTTAGCTTCTTTTAGAAGTTTTTGGAGCTGGCCGTCTATGCATTTTAGCCATTTCACGCCTGCCACTGCCATGCAGAGATACCTCAACCTTCATTTTTCTGCAGAGCCCTTCTGAGGTACTTCTACCTTGCTGAAAGTTTTTTTTCAGTTTTTTTCTCCTATTTTACTGTTTTGCTGTGTTTCCAGTTTTTCTCACCTTGCTACTGCTGTGTAAGTGTTTATGGGTCCCTTTAGTTGCTATTAGTTAGGTTTTTTGACCGTTTAATAGGTTTCCTTATTTTTACCATGTCGCCGCTTAGGCTGCATATAAGGAAGACCTCAGACAATCTCAGCTAGGATATATTGTTTTACATTTGAATCATTTGATTTTACTGTAATTATTTTTCCAAATGATATGTCCTATAAGTGCATCCAGTGCAACAGGACCATGTCTGTAATAGACACCCACAGATGGTGCATGCAACGCCTGGGGACCAACCATGAACTCTCTTGTGTCTTGTGTTCACAGATGATAAAGAAAGGGTTCAAGAGTCTTGAAATACACAGAAAATGGGTTTTTGGCACACATAAGTCTGGTTCATTGATCTCTGCATCAGCAGCGTTGGTCCCCATGGCCCAAGGAGCTGCATGGAATACTAGAGGCACATCAATATCAAGGAATCATCACGCTCGTTTGGAGATAAGCATCAATAAGATGTCCTGGAAGCAGTCATCCATTGAATCTCGCCTGAAGAATTTGTCTTCTGTTTCATCAGCATTTAAGCCTTGAGATGGAGGTTCAGATTCATCGGCCTCCAAATTCATCAGAGTGTAATATCAAGAGCACGGAGGTACCAGAGGATCAGATATCCTCAAAACATGAGGAACAGTTATGCCCAACATGAGAAAGCTGTGATATTCTCCAAGAGGTCAGGACCAGCCTGTCGATACTTCTCATCAGATTCCCCTTCAACTTTGCTGATGGTAGCCCTCAAGAAGCATTTCCTGAAGAACCTCAAATAATGAATGGAGATCATCTTTGCATGACCCAAAACTGCAGCTTCAGCATCGAGGCCAGTGCATCGGGATATTAGTGCAAATTCTGGAGACTCACCCGCTGCTTGTGGGAAAGTCAAGATCATCAAGGCATTGAAGGGCTTTTATATAACTGAAGTCAATCTCAAATGCATCAAGAGGTGATTGCTTCCTGAGGTGTCAAGTACCATAAGTGTACCAGTTATCTAGGCATCATCTTGTATCACAAGGGGAGTGCATGTCAGCCTAGGCAGAGACTCAGACATCATTTGAGCATGTTTCAGATTCTGACTGAGAGCGCTCCTGGGAATCAGAGCTTATCAGAGGAGAGGTCTCCTAAATTGCCCTCAGACCCTCACCTCCAGAGGAAATGTCTTTTATAGAGTTTGTGAAAGCTATGGCTAAGTCTGTTCCTTTTAAGTTGGAAACTGAATAGGCACTCAGGGCCAAGGTATTGGAAATCTTCCAGTTCTCTGATCCCCCTAAGGATGCTGTGACACTGCCCATTCACAGAATTCTGAGAGATGTACAGATGAAGATGTGGAGACCCTTTGTACATCCTGTGAACATCAAGGTTGATTCTATGTACAAAAGGCACCATTCTATGGTTGTCCACTCTCAAAAGGGCCAAGAGCTTCAAGTTGCACCTTTCAGTACCCCTAGGGAGAGAGGTTTGGACTTTGTCTTCTTTTGGGATGAAAGGGTTTCAGAACGCTTTATTCACTTCCTGCATTGCACTCTAGCAACTCTTCATGGACATGCACTTATGGAACATCATGCACAGCATGCAGGAATTTGCCAACACACTCTTTCCAGAGAAGGCCAAGTAACTACGTTCCCTGATGAGCCAAGGGTAGAAGTGCGAAAATTATATAGTACGAATGACATCATACTCTCAATATGGCATCGGGAGACTTCTCTGTGGTTATTGGCATCCAGAGACTCTCATGGCTGGAGGCCTAAGACCTCCAGTACAATATGCAGGAGAAGCTTGCTGATATGCCATGTCATAGAAAGAATCTTTTTGGAGAGTGCAGGAGACTCTGTCAACTAGCAGCAAAGGAGTCAACAAAGAACCTATCACTCTCATAGGCATAGGTATCCTCCAGCCTCCTGCTCAACCCAGACTAAGCAGGGTGCTTGCTCTTGCACCCATCAGCAGAGGGCCCAAAAGTTCCAGCCAGAATCCCAGTCAAAACCTGGGGTGGGGTTTTTGACTGGATTCTCAAAAGCGTAGTCGAGGCTCCAGTACAAGTTCTGAGCAACCTGCTGGTCAGAGGGAGGCTCCAGTATTTTGCAGATCGCTGACTCTAATGACCTTTGATGGCTGGGTCCTAAAGATTGTCTGGTTCAGGTACCAATTGCACCAGTTGCCTTCAGAGATATTTTCAGCCAACTCTCTGCACCAGGAAGCAGGAGCTCTCTGCCCTTCTCCAAGCAAATGCCTTTGAGCCCATTCCACTAGGGCAAGAAAGGCAAGAATTTTACCCAGCAGAAGAAAGCAAGAACACACCAAAAACACAAGGGCAAATCTGTAGAGATGTGTGGTTGCTGCCAGAGATTTTTTTTAAAGGCTATGGTTTGTTGGAAGTAAAATGGGTGTTTCATAATTGAGTTGTTGACATAACAAACTCTTTAATTTGGATATTCTTGTTTTTCTCCATTAATGACTGGGATTTTATGTTATATATTCCTAAGGAAGAATTCTGCTGAAACATGGTCATACAGGATTTGGGTTTCTTTTTATGATTTTTATGTTTTTATGGACTTTTCTTATTACAACATATTTTTCTCACTGTTTTCTGCTGGATCCAGTTGTGAGTGGCATTGTCTTCATGGAGGCAAGGATTTTACTCCAAGTATTTTCTGGTCATAAAAAAGACAGGGAGATTCTATTCCATCCTAGACCTGAGGACACTGTACAAATTCCATATTTAAGAAAAGTTCAGAATGGTTTCCATCAGCACCCTCATGTCTTACCTTCAAAAGGCTCATTGGCTATGTTCTCTGGACTTGAAGGATGCAGATACATTCAACTCACAGGAAATATCTGCAGTTCATCATAGGGGAAATATCACTACCAGTACTGTGTGCTGCCATTTGGCTGTGCTTCTATGCCTCATGTTTTCAAAAATGTATCTCAGTTGCAATATTTTTATGTAGACTTGGTGTGCACATGTTTCCCTATCTAGATAACTGCTTGATCAAGAGCACATCTTGGGAAGGGGCTCAAGATTTGTGAACATAACCATCCAGGTGCTGGAGTTGCCAGGGTTCATCATAAATTATCCCAAATCCAATCTGAACCCATTCCATCAAATGGAATTCATAGGACTCTGCTAAACACGACTCGAGCAAAAGCCTTTCTTCTACCATAAAGAATCACTAAAGAAGCACCAAGTTCACTGCCATCATGGAAGATGTTCAAAAGAGTCAGCAGACCTCAACAAGAAACATGTTGAGAATGTTGGGTCACATGGCATCGATTCTACACTTAATGTCCTTGGTACATCTCAAGATGAAACACATGCAGTGGGCACAGGCAACTTACAGGCTCCGAGAAGTCATGTCTGTTATGGCTCCATTCTGGGACTCACTCTACTGATGGATGTTCATTCTAATTTGACCATGAGACTTCTCTTCGAAATTCTTCCCTATCAAAAGATACTTATGATAGATGTGTCTAAACTGAGCTTGAAAGCCCCTATAGATGGACTCCACACTCAAAAGTGTTTGGTCTTCCCAGGAGAGCCTTCAAGAAATCAATTTCTTGGAACTGAGAGTGATTTGGAATGCTCTAAAGGCATTCAGAGGTCAGTTGGCCATTCAAATTTTAATGATTCAAATGGACAGTTAGGTCACTATGTACTCTATGAACAAGCAAGGAAGAAGAGGTTCATAGCTCTTATGTTGGGAAACAGTCAGGTTGTGGAATTGGCCCATCTCTTATGGAATGACTCTGACTCTAAGGGCTGGAGAACAGAATGTCCTGGCAGACAGGCTGTCATGTGCTCCAACCTCACAAGTAGAACCTGGACAGGAATGTGGCCTTGCAATATTTTGAGAGTGGGACACCGCTCAATTGATTTGTTCACCACTCCACAGAACAGGCAAGCAATTCAGTTCTGCCTTCTTCATCAGTTGGTGGGAAAATCTTCTCTAAGCTTATCCTCCAATATCTCTCATAACAAAAGCTCTCCTGAAATTCAGAAGTGACCAAAGAACCATGATCCTCAAGGCACCCTACTGGTCCTGGCAGCCATGGTTCCCTCTGCTCCTGTATCAATCAGGAAGCCCATTCAGTTAGACAGTTCACCAACATTAATCTCACAAGATCAGGAGTCACTGTTACATCCCAACATAAAGTCTGTAGCCCTCACAGCTTGGATCTTGAGAAGTTAGCTGTCTTCTCTGAACTTGGCAGCTAGCATATTTTATTTATTTATTTAACGGGGGGTGGGGTATACCACTTTATCATTTCAGTCAAAGCGGTTTACATTGTAACTTAAACTTGGTAATGTATATTGAACAGGGGCATTGATAACTTGGAATTTTCAGAGGCAGTGGAGGGTTGAATGACTTGTCCAAGGCCACAAAGAGTGCTAGTGGGAAGAGTTTCCACTAGGAGTTGATATGGTTTTAAGTGGAGGAGGTTTGCTGTATGGTATGATAGAAAGGTCCTAGGTCCTTTCAGTTGTTACACATACAAACTGCTTGAATACCTTCTACATTTATCAAAGTCTGGTTGGAAAACCAATTTAGTAAGAATACAACTCTGCAATCGGCGCTTACCACCATTATGTAGAAGAAAACCCATCTCTTTACAGCATTTAGTTATTCACTAAATACAGGGCTTGCTTCTTTCAAAGCCTGCCCAAAGGTCTCCTGCTGAGTCCTGGAACCTCAGTGTGGTTTTAACTCAGCTGAATAAAGCTCCCTTTGAACCATTAAGTATCTGTGGAATGAAACACCTGAACTAAAATGTCTTATTTTTAGTGGCGGTGATTTCAGCAGAGTTAGTGAGCTCCAGTTTCTAGTAAATAATACTACGCTGTTTTACAGTTGCAGAGTGGTTTTGCAAACGTAACCTAAGTTCCTTCCTAAAGTGATAAGGGATTCATAAGAACATAAGAAATGCCATACTGGGTCAGACCAAGGTCCATCAACCATTATTAAAGAGAACCCAGGTAATCCACTGCTTGCCCCAATACAAGCATTGTGGAACTTGTGTGTCTTTTTGGGAAACTGCTGAGTACATGTGACCTGGATTATCCACTGTTGGAAACAGGATACTGGGCTTGATGAACCTTTCCTCCAGGAACTTGTCTAAACTTTTTTAAACCTAGCCACACTAACAGCTTTTACTACATCCTCTGGTGATGAATTCTAGAGTTTGATTACGCACTGAATGAAAAAATATTTTCTCTTATTAGTCTTAAATGGGTTACACTGTGGCTTCATTGCATGTCCCCTAGTCTTTCTACTTTTTGATGACGTAAAGAATCGATCTACGTTTACCTGTTCCACTCCATTCATTAATTTATAGACCTCTATCATATCTCCCCTCAGCCTTCTCTTTTCCAGGTTGAAAAGCCCTAATCTTTTAAGCCTCTCCTCATAGAGGTATCTTTCCATCCCCTTTACCATTTTGGTGGCTCTTCTCTGTACCTTTTCTAATTCCGCTATATCCTTTTAAAGATACGGCTAGTCATATTGCACACAATATTCAAGGTGCCATCGCACCATGGAACGATACAGAGGCATTATAATATCCTTTGTTTTATTCTCCATTCCTTTCCTTATGATTCCCAGCATTTTATTTGCTTTCTTGGTACACTGGGTGGAAGGTTTCAACGTGTTATCCACGATGACACCTAAATCTTTTTTCTGGGTGGTGGTTCCTAATGTGGAACCTTGTATCGTGTAACCATAGTTTGCGTTTTTCTTTCCTAGATGCATAACTTTGTACTTGTCCACATTAAATTTCATCTGCCAGTTAAACATCCAGTCTTCCAATTTATCAAGGTCTTCTTGGACATTTTCACAATCCTCTTGGGTTTTAACAACTTTAAATAATTTTGTCTCATCTGCAGATTTGAGTACCTCGCTTGTTATTCCCGTTTCCAGGTCATTAATGAATATGTTAAAAAGCAGCAGACCCAGCACAGATCCTTGGAGTACTCCATTCTCCATTGGGAAAATTGGCCATTCAGCCCTACCCTCTCTGCTTTTCATTTTTTAACCATTTCCTGATCCACAATAGTACACTGCCTCCTATCCCATTACTTTCTAATTTGGCCAAGAATCTCTCATGAGGGACCTTGTCAAAGGCTTTCTGAAAATCCAGATACACTATATCAGCTGGCTCACCTTTGTCTACCTGTTTATTCACACCTTCAAAAAAATATAACCAATTAGTAAGACCAGACCTTCCTTTGATAAAGCCATGTTGGCGTTCTCCCATTAAACTATGACTATCTACATCTTCAGTAATTTAGTTCTTTATAATGGTTTCTACCATTTTGCCTGGTACTGATGTCAGGCTCACCAGCCTGTAGTTTTCTGCATCACCTCTGGAACCCTTTTTAAAAACTGGCGTTACATTGGTCATTCGCCAATCTTCAGGTACGACAGATGATTTTAATGATTAGGTCGCAGATTAGTAATAGTGGGCCTGCAATCTCATATTTCAGTTTTTTCAACACCCTCGGGTATATACCATCCGATCTAGGTGATTTGCTGCTTTTTAATTTATCAGTTGTCCTTCAACATTTTTCCCAAATTCTCATGCTTACAAAAGGGAATATGCAGTGCACACATTGGACCATAAGAGAGTCTTGGCCTTCTAACTGACGCGGACTAAAGCCCTTAGAAAATCCACCCAATTTTTTTTTTTACATTATTGAAATAAGAACATAGAGGTGAAAAAAGCCTTTCAGCCCACAAATTGTGGAGGCAAGATACAGGAAAAAGCAATCAAAGAAAAATACACAGAATATACAGTTAGGACATAAAGAAAAAGTTACACATCACAGCCGGCAACATCAGATAGATTTTCTGTCAAATAAGGAGCAGTCGAACCCAGGGCCGGATTTACCTTGAGTGAGGCCCTACGCCAACAAAAATTGTGGGCCCCCAGAAAAAATAAAAACGAGATCAACTTACCAAAACAGAAATGGCAATAGATGTATAGAATTGCCTGACATAAAGAGGCAATAGGGACAAAATCAGCATCGGAATTCAAGAAATACATTAAAAAATGTCTTATCCATCGGGGAAGAGGATCACTGAATGATCCGGCGGTACTACAGCAGCTACAGGAAACGGACCTGGCCGTCGCTGCTCCCCGGTACTCACTATGGCTTTGGTGTAACAGGCCACCGCCTCCTGGTACTTGCGGGTGACGAAGAGTCTGTTTCCCTGCTCCTTTAACTCCTGAGCGCTAGTGCTCTTCTCCGGACTCCCGCCTCCCCCACTCTCCTTTTCCTCTTTCCCCTTCATGCCAGGGCCTGGAGAAGCTCGCGGACGGCCCCGTTCAGCTAGGCCGCAGCAATTTCAACTCTCTCTAGAGAGCGAGGGATCCAGGCTCGCACAACCCCGCCTCTCACTCTGACTATACCCAACACACCCACAAATAGGGTTGCCAACTTTTTCACCGAGAAAAACCCGACACCTGTGGTTCGCCATGCTCCACCCATTCTCTGCCCCTAGTCCCACCCCTGCCTCGCCCCCAGCCCCACCCACAAAAATTATCGAGGATACGTGTAGGCTAACTTCCTTGGTCAGATAATAATTAAACTGGGAACCCCAAAATCCAAACATGAAATGTACAACACTGGAGAAATAAAACTATAAAGTAATTTCCTCTTGCACTAAACAAAAACGCAAAGAGGTTAGCAATACACACTTCCCAGACCAGACATATTCCAGTTAATAAATTCAAAATAAAAAGTATCTTTCTTCCTTCTGTTTGGGCATTTTTTCAGTTGCAATTGCTCCAGTCACTTTCTTCTGGTTTCTTCGTGTCTTCTGCGAGCTATCCATTTGTCCTTTCTTCTCTTTTAAATGTTTTCCATTCTCTTTCTATTTCTGCTTTAACATACTGATTGTTTCCCTTTTGCTCTTTCCCCCAATTCTTTCCTTATTCCTTTATCATCCATTTAAATTTCACCCTTCCATTTTCAAGCCCCTCTTACTCTCCCAATACCCAGCCCATCATAGACTTTTCTTCCACACAAAATATTTTTCCTCCATTCTCATTCCCCATCCATTCTAGTCCTCCCCCAAAATCAGTTCCCTTATAGTTCTAGACCCACCCAGCATCCACTCCCTTCTAGTCCCATTCTCCCATGCCCCACATCAGCCCATTTCCAGTCCTATTCCAGCTCTTCATAAGCCCATTTCCAGTGCTAGCCCTCACATCACAGGCCATTTCCAGTCCTAGCCCCGCCCCCCAATCACAGCCCATTTACAGTCCTAGCCCCCACCATCACATCCCATTTGCAGTCCGAGTCCCCCTGCACCATCACAGCCCATTTGCAGTCCTAGTTCCCCCCCACCATCATAGCCCATTTCCAGTCCATGCCCCCCCCCCCATAGCCCTTTTCCAGTCCAGGTCCCCCTCCCCATCACAACCCATTTCCAGTCCATGTCCCCCCCCCATAGCCCTTTTACAGTTCAGGTTCCCCCCCCCCCCCAATCACAGCCCATTTGCAGTCCTAGTCCCCCCCCCCACCATCACAGCCCATTTGCAGTCCAAGTTACCCCCCCCCCCCATAGCCCTTTTCCAGTCCAGGTCCCCCACCCCATCACAACCTATTTCCCGTCCATGTCCCCCCCCCCCATCGCCCTTTTACTGTTCAGGTCACCCCCCCCCCCCATCACAGCCCATTTCTTTCCAGTCCTAGTCCTCCCCCCCCCCCCATACCCCTTTTCCGGTCCAGGTCCCCCACCCATCACAGCCCATTTCTTTCCAGTCCATGTCCCCCCCCCCCCATAGCCCTTTTCCGGTCCAGGTCCCCCCCCCCCATCACAGCCCATGCAGTCCTTGCCCCCCCCGACCAGCACCGCGGCTGTCTGAGGGGCTTCAGAGGGAGCAGGGTAAGCTCGCGCGAGGCCCCGGCTCCCTCTGTACAGCCGCCAGCGTGAAGAGCCTTTTCCTTCACGCTGGCGGCTGTATTTGTGAAGCCGGGAATGCTGGGAAAGGTTAAAGGGTATTGCCTTTAACCTTTCCCAGCAATCGCAGCTTTACAGATACAGCCGCCAGCGTGAAGGAAAAGGCTCTTCACGCTGGCGGCTGTACAGAGGGAGCCGGGGCCTCGCGCGAGCTTACCCTGCTCCCTCTGAAGCCCTCCGGTGTGTGGGCCGGCCCCGGGTGCGGGTTTTCTCAGTCCTGGGGACTCTTGTTTGTGGGCCCTTGCCAGCTGTGGGCCCTACGCCACGGCGTACCTGGCGTATAGGTAAATCCGGCCCTGGTCGAACCTAAGAGCTGCTTAGGTGCCAAGAAAAGAAAATGTTTTGCTTCATAAGAAACAACACATCAGCAAGGAAGCTAACAAATGCAGCTCCCAAAGCAAGGACCCTCTGCTTTAAAACCAGGAATTCCTTACACTGAAGTTAAGTCTCACGAGAGAAATCAGGAAAACTTTGTACTTTAGAGCCCAAAAACAGCACAAACATATTTTTAAAATACAAACACTGGATTATGCTTCGATCTGGTTTAAGGGCAAAAATCACAAGCAAGGTAGAATTTGTTATGATTTCAAGTGAGTCCTGCCACTAGTAAATTTTTGAGATTGTCCAGAATCTAAGGGTTTCAAGGACAGATATTGAGCCCATGCTACTGAAAGAATAGACTCTGTAGGGATCTCCAAAACTTCGAACATATACTTGTGCAGCATTTCAGCCAGGGCCAGCAGAAGAAACTTGGGAAAGTTTTGAAAGCGCAAATTATTACACCTACTTTGATTCTCCAACCACTTCATCATCCATGCCACCAACATCTTATCCTTAGCCACAGATACATTAAAGTCCACTTGTTCAGCACAGTAGATGTCTAAGGGCTCCAACCTTGTCCCTTGCTGGTTCTGCTTTCTACTACTACTACTACTATTACTACTGAGCACTTGTATAACGCTTCGAGACGTATGCAGAGCTGCACAGACCTATGTAAAAGATGGCCCCTGCTCATCAGAGCTTACAATCTAGTCAAGATAGACAACACAATAGCTGTAGACATGGGATACATCTAGGGGGAATGGTAAGGGAGCACAAAGGAGACCAGGCAAGTCAAGATACGAAAGCGACAGTGAAGAGTTGAGTTTTCAGCCTGGATTTGAAAAGGGCCAGAGAAAGCGCCTGACATGCAGGCTTGGGTAGTTTTTTCCAAATATAAGGAGCAGCAAGGTGAAAGGAGCAAAGTCTGGAGTTAACAATAGAACAGAAGGGCCCACAGATAGAAGCAATTTGTCAGAAAAGCAGAGTTCCCGAGGAGGGGTGTAGGGAGAGATAAGAGAGGAAAGGTAGTGAGGAGCTACAGAGTGAATGCACTTATAGGTCAGCAGGAGAAGTTTGAACTGGACGTGGAAATGGATAGGGAGCCAATGAAGTGACTTGAGAAGGGTAATATGAGTATGACGAGACTGGCGGAAGATTAGTCACGCAACAGAGTGTTGAACAGATTGAAGGGAAGATAGATGATTCAGAGGGAGACCAGCAAGGAGTAGGTTACAATAGTCAAGACAGGAGGTGATTAAGGAGTGGATGTGTCTTATTAGTGTGCTCAGAAAGGAATGGGCAGATTTTATTGCTGTTATAGAGAAAGAAACAGCAGGTTTTAGCTATCAGAAGATGTGAGTGGAGAAGGAAAGAGAGGAGTCAAAGACAGCCCCAAGTTTGCGAGCCAGGTTCTTCTACAATCCCAGAAAATGTAGTCATATTGTCCTTTACTTTGCCAACCTAAGCTGAGAGAGACACATTCAAACCCATAATGGTATCCCATAAAGAATCTATAGTTACCACTGCAGGTCTTTCAGGCAAGCTGGGACTCACTATGCCAGTAATCTCCTCTCCCGTGGTGGCCCCCTTCACCTCCACTGCTGTAAAATGCTGTTTCCCCGGAGCTTTCAAATTCTGCTCACCTATGGGAGAAGAAGCCGCAGTGGGGGCTGCCTCAGTGTGGGACGCATTAGAATTGCCCAGAACAGCTCGCTGCTCTCAGCAGTAGTGTTTCCGGATCACGGCAGCGCAGTGCGTTGGTCGGGGCTAAGAGAAACCCCTTTGATGCTCAGATCCGGTGAAAGGTCCTTAGCTGGACTGGCAGAAGTGATGGCGCCCATCAAAAGCCCGTGCTGTAGATTCCACAAAAGTCTTCTGGCCCAGCAGTGGGGACGCCAGTGAAGCTGAAGCATATTTCTTCTGCTTCTGCGGCAACATCACCCCAGCAAAGCAGTCTCACGTCCCAATCAGAAACCTCTCAAGGGTAAGAGCAGCCACGGGTACATAAATCCTAGCACAATGCCATCTTGTCTGTCCTCTCTCCCATTCAACTTTTTCTTTTTTTAACTCCAGCAAGTTGCGGGCTGCCATCGTTATATGTAAGCTATCCAATTTGCTAGCGGACTGCATCTCCTTTGCTTATGCCCAGGAAGACTTGGCTCTTAAGGGACATGTCATTACTCGCATTGTCAGAGCCATAACTGTGTCAGTAGTCCATTTGAGGTCAGCCTCCATGTAGGAGGTCTGTAGGGCTGTGACATGAACCTCTGATCACACATTCATTTCTCACTACTGTTTGGAAAGGGACTCCGTACACACCTGTAGATTTGGTCAATTTGTTCTTAGGAATCTGTTGGGGAAGAGAATCCAACTCCTCTAAGCCCATTTCATTATGTTCAGGCTGCCTATGTTTAAAGAAAATGGAAAAATAAAAAAGACAAAATTAATATAATGCTTTTTGCCATCAAATAGAGCTGTTTCTTCATTGTCTGCTGTTCTGACATGTTTGTTCGTTTTTTTTCTTTGGACACTGCCTGTAGCTAGGGATTCCCATATTTGAGGACATTATCCTGCTTGTCCATGGAGAAAAGTTATTCACAACCCTCTCAGCTCCCCTTAGAGTTGCATTCTACTTCAGTTTCTGAATGGACTGAGGTACTGTTTTTCTGTGCAATGGTGGCAGATAGGATGGCTCCAAAAACTTCTAGAAGAAGCTAGAAACTGGTTTCCACACACAAGCTGTAGTAGTGACATTACTCATATGTGAGCACTTATGCTGCGGACTATGGAGAACACTTGTTATAGGTAAGTAGTTTTGTTATATGAGATCTGGATTATTATAGATGCTAGAAACAATTTACAATTGTGAATTTATAAGAAAATATTCATCTACCTTGACTAAGTTTCTAAGAAGATTAATTTCCTATACTGATAACTAATATCTTTCTGTTTAAAATGTAGAAAAAAATAACAGCATGCCCAATGTGGTCTAGAGGTTCAAAGGTCAGACAGGTGATAATTTGATTTTGTTAATAAACGCTTAACTAGGCCAGAAATTAATTTGATCCTGTTGTAGGTTTTGCTGGTTTAATTTATGGCAGTTCTATATTTGATGTCTTTTTTTGAAAGCCACAGAGAATACATAAATAAATAAATTTGGTGCCCAGTTTTAGAATCTGAAGTGAACACCACAGCACATACAGTTCATAGAAATAAAAAACAGTTTCAGCATCCTGCCTCAGTTGTAGCTTATTTATAATGTGCATGGAACAGGGAAAATAGAAATTATATTGGTACATTAAAGATCAGTGTGTACAGCAGAAACTTATGGGTGAAGGCCTTCATAGTGTCAATTTTGAGTATCTTGGGCAGTTGCAAAGTACTTCGTCCATACATAATTTGTAGATCATTTTCAAAGACAAACTATCTGGATCTACCTGGATAATTGTTTAAATTAGCTGACATTAAGTGCATGCATTAAAAGAAGCATTCACATACATTTACCCTGCTATTTATACAGGCAGCAGAGAAGGGGTAAAAATACATGCATAAATTCTGAAAAGGCCAAGTACACACACAGTTTACTCCCTGCCTGAATTCACCCCTCCAAATACTTCTCAGTCTAGCTAAAAGTACATTTGCTACAGTAGAACAGATGTACTTTTCTCTAGATAAAAGAAGGGAGTTTCAGGCAGGCCTATGTACCTGGATAAATTGTTTTTCCTTTGCGTCCCTCTAGTCCAGTCCCAGAACCATAGAGTTGTCAACCTCCACCAGCAGCTTTGGAGACTGAAAGATGTCATCGTTCTGATGTCAAATAGGCTAGATCCGCCCCCTTCCACCAGTACTTTCAGTCTCCAAGCAGCTTGGAGGTTCTGAGCCCGGGACTGGGCTCAGGAGGAACAAATAAGCAGAGCTTAATTTTTTTAGTTAGCCATGGCTTGGGTTGTTTTTTGAGTTTCTTTTGTTTGTTTCCTTAGGTGTTTCTCTGCTGCTGCTGACAGAGATCCTGTGCTGCTGTGGGAGTTTATCTCTTCTCTGCTCCTCTCTTGTTGAATTCCCCTTCCCCTTCCTCCCCCCCTAAGGGATATAAGAGTGCCCCAGCGTTTAAACGAGCACAGAGGTGTACTTGGGTACAATAGGGAGGGAGGAGTGGCCTAGTGGTTGGGGCAAGGTATCACAGGCCGGAAGGTCAGTGGTTCAAATCCCACTAGAGGACAGCAACCTTGGGCCGGAAGGACTGGGGTTTCTAGTCCCACAGGTGCTCCTTGTGGTCTTGGGCAAGCCACTTAACCATCCATTGCCCATGTTCCCTGTAAGTATTAGTGTATGTGTCTCATATCCCCTCATGTTAAATGTATCCCCCAACTGTGTTGTGACCACTTTGATTGAAGGATAAGGTGGCATACAAAACTGTCTATAATAGCCTCCCTGCTCCCGAACCCGATTTGGAAGGGTGAGGAGCAGGTTGTAGGCAGAAGACGCTGGCAGCAGCAGAAGCAGAACTGCTGAAGTTTTCAGTCAGTACCAGGAGCTGATGCCGTGAATAAGGCTGTGCTCCTGAGGTGTTTAGCGCTGCCCTTCCTTCCTCTCCTTTCAACTTCGCGGTGAGTACACCCGAGCTTCGGGGCTCGTTGGGGGAGCATTTAATTAAGCTGAAGGGAGATCCGGCGGCTCCGGAGTAGGACTGGGAGCCTGGCCGCGTGATTTTTGGCGGCGCGAACGTTGCGGCGGCCATTTTGAGTGCCGTTTTTCAGCGCCACTTTTCTTCGGCCTTTTTCCATGGGCTAGGAGCTTCGTTTTCAGGTCAGACTGCCAGGGGGCAGCTAGTTAGGGCTGTCTTGGTGGAATATACAAAAAAAAAAAAAAAGAAAGACCCCTATCAGGCATAGGTTGTAGGGATAGATAATATGCCTGCTAAGCCACGCTGCCTTGTCTGTGGAGTGAGGCGCGGCGAGCTTTTGGAAGCAGGAGTCTGCAAGGCCTGCTCTTTAGAGGCCGTGGGCATGGAGAAAGCCGTGGGGGAGGGCTCTGGTGATCAGGCAGAAGCTTCCTTTGACGGCAGAGGGTCCGGGCCACCCTCCTTGGATACTTCAGAGCCGGTGGCAGGGCCGTCCTCGGCTTGGTGCGCTCCTTTGTCGGGGGAGGGTTCCCAGGGTGCCAGTTTAGCGGGGATCCCTTCGGATTTCTTTGCGCTGATGCAGAAGGCCTTTGCCTTACTGCAGCCTGGATTGGGAGCTCGGCCTCAGAGCCCAACTGGCCGGAAACGGAGGGGGTCGGGGAGTCTTCCGGAGGGGGAGATGGCTCCGCTTAAGAGACATAGAGAGCTGCTAGACCCGACCCCGGAGGCGGGGTTGGATGAGGTCGCTGCGCATGACTTCGAGGGGGACGCCACCTCGGAAGACGAGGTGGAAGATGGAGAATTGCTGGACGCGGAGCAGCAGAGCAGAGTGGTCCGCGTGTTTCGTTGGGAAGAACTGCCAGCATTGATTGCTGAGACGCTAAAGACTTTGAACATGCCCGCGGGGTCCACGTCCACTGAGGAGGCGTTGGAGGATCCGCTTTTGCAGGCCGTGAGAACGTCACAACAGATGTTCCCGATACATAGAGTCTTTCGGAATATGATTCAGGAAGAATGGGACTCGCCGGAAGCGGTGTTGCGGGGCACCAGGGCCTTAGCCCGCTTATACCCGCTTTCCGAACAAGATAAGGAGATTTTTCGTTCTCCCAAGGTGGATGCGGCAGTTTCGGCGGTCACGAAGAAGACTACCATTCCGGTTGAGGGAGCCACGGTGTTAAAGGATGGGCAGGACAGGAAATTGGATACCTTGCTGAAACAGGTGTTTGATATGTGTGCCCTGTCTCTGCAAGCCTCGATAGCGGGGGCATGGGTGGCTAGAGGCTGTTTACGGTGGTCTCAACGGCTTCAAGGGACCCTCTTGGAAGAACAGACAGATGTTGCACGGCTGGAGTCGGGCACGGCCTACTTGTCCGATATTCACTACGATCTCATCCGCGGCCTGGCCAAGAGTATGGCCTCGGTGGTGGCGGCTCGCCGATACCTGTGGCTTCGTAACTGGTCGGCTGATGGGTCTTCCAAGGCGCGGCTCAGTAGGCTCCCCTTTAGGGGTAAGCTATTGTTTGGGGAAGATCTGGAGAAGTTGGTTAAGGACCTGGGGGAGTCCAAGGGGGGTCGTCTCCCGGAGGATAAGCCGAAGCAGGGTCGTGGAGCTTCGGGGTCCAGAGGTCTCCCGAGGGATTTTCGATGATTTCGGTCCTCTCGTTTTAACCAGTCGCAGAGGGGCAGGTTTCCAGTGCGTGGCCAGCCCTTTCGGGGATTCAGAGGGGCGGGCAGAGGTTTTGGCTCCTTTCAGTCCTCGGGTAACAAGAAACCGCAATGAGATAAGGCGGACCCAGGTGGAGGAAGTGCCCGTGGGAGGAAGGTTGCGGGCGTTCTACCCTGCCTGGGTCCAAATTACCTCAGACCAGTGGGTGCTGGAGGTTATTTGGGAAGGCTATGCTCTGGAGTTCCAGCGGCCCATCTTCGATTCCTTTGTTCTTTCCCAGTACAGGGCTCCTCAGAAGCTTCGAGCGGTGGCCGACACCCTGCGGCATCTGCAGCAACTCGGAGCGGTGGTGCCAGTTCCGATAGACCAGTGCGGTTCCGGTCGATACTCCATTTATTTCGTGGTTCCCAAAAAGGAGGATACCTTTCGGCCGATTCTGGACTTAAAGAGGGTGAATCGTTGCCTTCGCGTGACCCACTTCTGAATGGAAACCTTGCGTTCCATCATTGCGGCGGTTCGGTCAGGGGAGTTTCTGACGTCTTTAGATCTTACGGAGGCTTATCTGCATATCCCCGTGCGACAAGAACATCAGCGATTCCTACGTTTTGCGGTGCCGATGGGGCATTTTCAATTCCAGGCGTTGCCTTTCGGTCTGGCGACGGCTCCTCGGACGTTCACCAAAGTTATGGTTGTGGTAGCAGCCGCGCTTCGCAAAGAGGGGATACTGGTGCATCCTTACTTGGACGACTGGTTGATTCTGGTGAAGTCGAGGGAGGAGAGCTCGGCAGCCACCACTCGGGTGTTCGGTTTCTTGGAAAGCCTCGGTTGGGTGGTCAACGTGGCGAAGAGCAGGCTGACCCCCTCTCAAACTCTGGAATACTTAGGAGCGCGCTTCGAGACACAGCAAGGAGTGGTGTTTCTCCCCAGCAAGAGAGCGCAGGCCTTGAGGGACCTCGTGCGAAGGTTTCTGGGGCGCAGAGCGCCGACAGCCTGGCAGTATTTGCAGTTACTAGGGACCATGGCGGCTACGATCGACTTGGTGCTGTGGGCCAGGGCGCATATGCGGCCATTGCAGAGAGCTCTCCTCTGGCATTGGTCTCATCAGAGGGATGCGTTGTCGCAACGTCTGCCGTGTCCGCCGGAGGTGCGTCGAGACCTTCAATGGTGGTTACGTCCCGAGAGTCTGGTGAAGGGCGTGCCTCTGGAGCCTCCGTCCTGGCGACTGGTCACGACCGATGCGAGTCTAGCAGGATGGGGGGCGCATCACGAGGGCTCGTTTGCTCAGGGGACTTGGTCGCTGGAGGAGCGCCAATGGTCCATCAACAGGTTGGAAATGCGAGCGGTGTATTGGGCTCTTCTGGAGTTCCAGGACGCTTTACTTCGGGAGGCGGTGCGAGTGCTTTCAGACAACGCGACGACAGTTGCCTATATAAATCGGCAAGGCGGCACAGGCAGTGCGTCCCTAGAGGAGGCGGCGAGTGTGCTGTTGGCCTGGGCAGAACAGAATTTGACGGCGTTGTCAGCTCAGCACGTCGCGGGCGTAAACAATGTCGAGGCGGATTTTCTCAGCCGCCGCAGGGTGGACCCAGGAGAGTGGGCTCTACACCCGGAGATCTTTGCGCTGATTATGAAACGTTGGGGGATCCCGGTGATGGATCTCATGGTGACCTTAGAGTCTGCGAAGGTGGAGCGGTTCTTCAGCAGACGGAAAGAGTGGATGGTGGAAGGCCTGGATGCCTTGGCGCAGAGGTGGCCCGTAGAGGGTCTTCTTAATGTGTTCCCGCCCTGGGCGCTCATAGGCAGGGTGGTCCAGCGCATAGAACGGCACCGGGGCCTGGTGGTGCTGGTGGCGCCAGATTGACCGTGGTATGCGGATTTGATTCGGCGATTGGCGGACGCTCCGTGGAGGCTACCGCTTCGAGAGGATCTGTTGTTGCAGGGGCCGCTGCGAATGCCGCAGGTGGGTCAATTCTCGCTTACGGCATGGCTCTTGAACGGGCTCGGTTGACGGCCAGGGGATACTTGGCGGCAGTCATTTCTACCCTTCTCAGAGCGCGCAGACCGTCTACGTCACTGGCGTATATCAGAGTCTGGCGTGTCTTTGAGGCATGGTGTTCCGAGAGAGGTCTCAATCCCTTAAAATCCTCAGTCCCTCATATCCTTTCCTTTTTGCAGGCGGGGGTGGAAAAGGGTCTCGCGGCAAGTTCCTTATGTGTGCAGCTGGCAACTCTTTCCTGTTATAGGGGAAAGGTGCAAGGTCAGGTGATCGCGACGAATAGTGATATTCGGCGTTTCCTGCGTGCGGTGTTGTTGCTCAGACCACCAAGGCGGACGGTTATTCCTCCGTGGGACCTCAATGTGGTGTTGGAGGCCTTGGTTGGGGAACCGTTCGAGCCCTTAAGTAGGGCTAAGCTAAAGGACTTAACCCTGAAGACAGTTTTCCTGGTAGCTATTTGCTCCGCAAGACGGATTTCGGAGTTGCAGGCGTTGTCTTGTCAGGAACCCTATTTGTCCTTTTCGGGTGACAGGGTTGTTTTACGTACGGTTCCAGCCTTTTTGCCAAAGGTGGTTTCCAATTTTCATGTTAATCAGGTGATGTCGCTGCCGGTTTTTTCCGCAGAACAGAAGGCGCGGTCAGAGGGTCGCTTGCATCGGTTGGATGTGCGGCGGGTGCTCAAGAAGTATCTTCGGCAGATGGCGTCTTTCCGGAAGTCCGACAGACTATTTATCGCGTTTGGGGGCCCGCGGAAGGGGGAGGCGGCAGCTAAGTCCTCCATTTCTAGATGGCTGAAGGAGGCTATTGCTTCGGCCTACCTTTTGAAGGGCAAGGAGGTTCCGGTGGCTCTGTGGGCGCATTCCACGAGGGCGCAAGCGGTGTCTTGGGCTGAAGTCAGTTTAGTGCCGGTGGCGGATATTTGTAGAGCGGCGACCTGGTCCTCGCTGCATTCTTTTGCCCGGCATTATCGCCTGGATGTGCAGGCGAGGGGAGATGGCCATTTTGGTTCAGCTGTTCTTCAGGCTGGGCTTGCAGGTCCCTCCCGTTGATATTCACTGCTCTGTTACATCCTCTATGGTTCAGGGACTGGACTAGAGGGACGCAAAGGAAGAGTAAATTAGACTTACCTGCTAATTGTTGTTCCTTAAGGAACTCTAGTCCAGTCCCGGATCCCTCCCAGTTTTGGTATGGTGGGCAGCCTGAAGTTCATGAGAGAGGAGAATAAGGAAGTGCAAAGGTGATGGGCATTAGTAGCCTTTTGTCTGCGAGGTTGCGCACGGAGAGGAGATGAGATGAGATGGGATCTCAGAGGGACTCTATTTTTGCAGCTGCAGCAGGCCCGGGTAGGCGCTAATTTTTCTATTCGTGACATTCGATGTTCATGTATATACCGCATTTGGTCGGGGCAGTGGGTATTCTTGTTTTTTTCACTGCTACCCTGTCTTGTTCGATATTTTCATATAGCTACTTATTTGTTGCTCTGCTGAGTCTGCTTTGTCAATAGGTGCTGGTGGAAGGGGGCGGATCTAGCCTATTTGTACCAGTGACATCAGAACGATGACATCTTTCAGTCTCCAAAGCTGCTGGTGGAGGTTGACAACTCTATGGTTCCGGGACTGGACTAGAGTTCCTTAAAGAACAACAATTAGCAGGTAAGTCTAATTTACTCTTAAAACTGTCATGTAAAATTTTAGTTGGCAGCTTAAGACTGTTGAATAAGGAGAAATTAGACCTTAGATGCTAATTGTCTTTCCTTGAGTTCTCTCCGGGCCAGTCCAGAACATATGGGTAGTCAATCTCCCTCCTCTAGCAGCTGAGGACTGAAACACTGATTCTTGTTGCCAGGTTACCCAGCTCTCCCCTGGTGTCAGAAGGCAGTCTTAATGTATCAAAGCAGAAAACTAAACCCGATAACTGACACCGAAAAACAACAACAAACCCATGCTAACTACTAAATAGTGGGCGTGTAAGAACTTGAAAGAGTATCACAGAAGGTTCTTTTTGTGCGCTTTTTCCTTTTTTCCTTTTTTTTTTTTTTTAAAACCTCCAATACAGAGGAGCTCTTTGGCGTATATATACTAATGGTTGAAGCCGAAAAACAGCATACCGCTCACAGAATATATAAATATATAGGGTGGGTTCTGGACTGGCCTGGAGAGAACTCAAGGAAAGACAATTAGCAGGTAAGGTCTAATTTCTCCTTCATATTCGTCTCTCCGGGCCAGTCCAGAACATATGGGTAGTACCAAAGCAGTACCTAAACACGGGAGGGACCTGTGAGCCCCGCAACAACGGCCGAAGCCCCTACACACGCATCCTGCCGGGCCTGCACATCCAGGTGATAGTGTCGTGTAAACGTATGAAGAGAAGACCAGGACGCCGCCCGACAAATATCCACCGGCGGCACCAAGGCCGATTCCTCCCACGACGCAGCCTGACCTCTGGTAGAATGAGCTCGAAGCCCGACTGGAACTGACTTGCCTTTTGCTTCGTAAGCAACTCTTATCGCATGTTTCACCCATTGAGCTATGGAGGCCTTGGTGGCCGCCTTTCCCTTGGACAGAACGAACAACCTGTCCGATTTACGAAACGATTCGGTCTCCTTAAGGTACCTATGGAGCACCCGACCCATGTCTAACTTTCGCAGAGAACGATCGAACGAACCCGCCCCCGTCGCCGCGAAGGTGGGAAGCGAGACCGGTTGATTCATGTGAAATGTGGACACCACTTTAGGCAGAAAGGACGGCACTGGTCGCAAAACCACTTTTTCCGCCGAAAACTGAAGAAACGGTTGTCTACACGAAAGTGCCTGCAAATCCAAAATTCGTCTTGCTGAACATAATGCCACCAAGAAAGCCGTCTTCCATGACAATTCCCGGATACTACCAGACGTACACGGCTCAAAGGGAGGCTCCGTCAAAGCCTCCAATACCAAATTCAAATCCCAAGGGGGAATGACCTGTCTAACCGGAGGCCTAAGGTTTTTGGCCGCTCTAAGGAACCGCAGAACATCTGGATGAGCGGAAAGGGAACTTCCTTGAACCGGTCCGCGAAAAACCGCCAGAGCCGCTAACTGCACCTTTAGGGTGCTAAGAGCTAGTCCTTTCTCCAGCCCGCACTGAAGAAACGCCAGAATATCCGGTAGGGAAGACTTCCCCGGCCGGACTGTCCGATCTGCACACCACGCCTCAAAAACGCGCCACACCCGAATGTACGCTAACGACATGGAACGCCTTCTCGACTTTAACATTGTGGCTATTACAGCCCCCAAATAACCCTTGCGGTGCAAGCGCTTCCTCTCAAGAGCCATGCCGTAAGCAAGAACCGATCCGCCTGGGGCATCTGAACGGGCCCCTGATGCAGCAAGTCGACTCGAGTGGGCAACCTCCAAGGCGGCTCCACCAGAAGCCGCATCAGATCCGCGTACCACGGTCGCCTGGGCCAATCCGGAGCAATGAGGATCACCATCCCCTCGTGTCTTGCCGCCCTCTGAATGACCCGGCCCACTAAGGGCCACGGAGGAAACACGTACAGCAGCTGTCCTAACGGCCAGGGTTGAACTAGGCCGTCAAGACCTTCCGACATATGCTCTCTGCGCCTGATGTAAAACCGCTGTGCTTTGGCATTGCCCAGAGTCGCCATAAGATCCAAGACCGGCTGACCCCATCGCAATGTGAGCTCGTGAAAGACTGCTGCATTGAGTTCCCATTCTCCGGGATCCAGCACATGCCGACTGAGATAATCGGCCTGAACATTGTCCTTTCCGGCCACATGAGCCGCCGAAAGCGCCGCGAGATGTAATTCCGCCCATTGGAACAACTGTTGATTCTCCTCCAGGAGAAGAGCACTGCCCGTGCCTCCCTGGCGATTGATGTAGGATACCGTCACCAAGTTGTCTGAGAAAACTCGCACTGGCCTCCCTTCGATAAGGCTTGCAAACTCCACAAGCGCGAGACGCACCGTTCTCAGCTCTAGCCGATTGATCGACCAAAGACTCTCTTCTGCTGACCAGGATCCTTGCGCTATCTGAGACAAACAATGCGCCCCCCAACCGGTCAGACTGGCATCCGTAGTGACCAAAACCCACTCGGGCAGCTCTAGCGGAACCCCCGCTTGCAGATGCTTTGGAACTAACCACCAACGAAGACTGACACACACCTGTTCCGGACAGCTCAACCGACGCGAAAGCGGATGATGCTGTGGAGACCACCTCGAAAGCAGGGCCCGCTGGAGTGGCCGCATGTGCGCCCTGGCCCAAGGAACCAGATCCAAGGCCACCGCCATCGATCCCAGCAATTGCAAGTACCTCCAAGCCGTCGGAGCCCTGACGCGCAAAAAATCCGTCACCTGCGAGAAAATCTTCCGAACCCTCTCCGGAGGTAGAAGGACGACTCCCCTTTCCGTGTCGAGGAAAGCCAACTTTTGTACCGGTTCCAAACGACTTTTCGCCTGGTTCACAATCCAACTGAGATCCTCGAGAAAAGACACTACCCGAGCGGTCGCCCTGACTTACTGCTCTCGTGACGCCGCTCAAATCAACCAGTCATCCAGATAAGGATGAACCTGGATTCCTTCCTTGCGCAGGGCCGCTGGCACCACCACCATCACCTTGGTAAAAGTGCGCAGCGCCGTCGCCAGACCGAAAGGTAAGGCCCGAAACTGAAAATGACCCATGGGAACTGCAAACCGAAGAAACCTCTGATGATCCGGTCTGATAGGAATGTGCAGATAGGCCTCTGTCAAATCTATGGAGGACAGAACCTCTCCTGGACAAACCGAGCGTATAACCGATCTCAAGGTCTCCATCCAGAAATGAGGAACGCGCAAACACCGGTTTACGTGTTTTAAATCCAAGATTGGCCGAAACGAACCCTCCTTTTTGGGAACCACAAAATAAATCGAGTATCGACCGAAGCCGTACTGGTCTGTAGGTACCGGAACCACTGCATGAAGCCGCAACAAACGCTGCAATGTGTCGTGGATCGCCATCCTCTTTGGGAGAGGACCGCATGGAGAGAAAACAAAGGCGTCCCCCAGAGGATGGTCGAACTCGAGAGCATAGCCCTCTCTGATAATCTGTAGCACCCACTGGTCGGTAGTAATGGCGGCCCAAGCGGAGACAAAATCCTGTAACCGACCTCCTACCAGAATCGCCCCCTAGGCCAGCCTCACTTCATTGCGGTTTCTTAATGGAGGCTTGTGGGGCACCAAAATAGCCTCTACTGGAACCTCTGGCTCCGCGAAAGGATTGCCCCCGTGATACAAAATGACCGCGCTGATAAGGAGTAAAGCGAGATCCCCGAAACTTGCGAAAATCACGCCCCTGACCTCTTTGGAAGGAGCCCTGCTTCGCTGCTTTAGGACGGTCTTCGGGAAGACGCCCCCCTTTGGAGTCTCCTAAATCTTTAACAATCTTTTCTAACGCCTCTCCAAAAAGTAGCTTACCCTTGTACGGAGGTTTACTGAGGCGTGCCTTAGACGAAGCATCCGCCGCCCAATTCCTTAACCAAAGAAACCGCCGCGCGGCAATCACGGAAGCCATCGACTTCGCTGAAATCCGAACCAAATCATAAAAGGCATCCGCCAAATATGCTGCCGCCGACTCTAGCTTCGCCCCCTCCCCAGAAGGAGCCGCCTCACCATCCTGTCTGGGACCCATTTGACTCCACCTGATAGAGGCTCTGGACACGTATGCCCCACACACGGACGCTTGTAACGCTAGCGCACTGGAATCAAATGCTTGTTTCAAAAGCGCCTCCAGTCTGCAGTCTTGAATATCTTTAAGGGCCGTAGCTCCGTCCACTGGAATCGTGGTCTTCTTGGTGACCGCTGAAACCAGTGCATCCACGCAATAACTCTTTCTCCTCCTGGGGCACGGGATATAAACGCGCCATAGCCCGAGCACCTCGCAAGGATGCTTCAGGGCATTCCCACTCAGATTCTATCATCTGTTTAATCACTCTGTGCAGAGGAAAACATCTTTGTTCCGCCTTGAAACCCTGTAACAAGGGATCCTCTAAAGGTTCCTGCTGAACCACAGGAGGCACTATATTAAGCGCTGCCAGAGACTGCGCAATCAACGCTGCCAGCTCTTCCTTCCTAAAAACCCTAAAGATATTAGGATCATCCCCGGGACCCAACTCTCCTTCCTCTAAGTCCGCGGGCCAGGACTCCAACCCCGGGTCTGACAAGAGCTCTCCTTCCTCTGGCCCTAGAGCCTCCGCAGCCAGAGAAGCTTTTTCTACCTTCGTGTCCCTAACCGTTGCCATCGGGGAGACCCCCTCACCTGGATCCGGCATCCCAGAGTCCCCTCCCTGAGAAACCTGCATGGAGTCAGGCAAATTTGTACAAGGAGTTTGAGCTTTTTTAAGCAAGTAAGCCTGGTGAAATGCCAAAATAAACTCCGCCGAGAGTAAAGAGTCCAGGGACTCTGGAACCGCTGACAATTTCGGCTGCCCTTGCTCCTCAGTGCGATGCACTCGAGACTTAGCTTTGCGCTTGCCTGACTTTGATTGTGGAGCTGACGAAACGGCCGGCCCTTCCAACATGGCCGCCGTTCCCGTGCTTTCCACCGAAGTCTTAAGACGGCCTAACTGCTCGCTTTGAGGTCCCTGCCGTTCCTCCATAGCGTGGCCCGTCTGCCCCCCCAACGGAGCCCCTGTGACCGCCAGAAAGCGCTGAAACTCCCCGAACACCGAAGCGAACCGAGCACCGCCCGCTCACAACGAAGCTGTCCAGTACTACACTAGATAAGAGAGGAACGCACGCGGCGGCGCCTGTGCTGAAGAAATTACCTGAGCAGTCCAAGTCAAGGCCGCCAATTCTGCCGCTCTCGATGCCGCTGCTAGCGGCTACAGGAGACAGATAAAATGGACGGAGGAAGACAGTGTCTGGGGCTCCCAGAGCTGTTTCCAATGTCACGAGCTACCGGAGAAGACGAGACAGGCTCTGCCTCGTTCTCCGTGCTGATTCTTCGGCTAACAAACACCAGTGGCTGACTTGCTTTTACTCGGATACCGACACAATAAAAGCACTTATGTGCAGATTCACCCTGCTAGGGCAAGAAGCACCAATCCTTCTGTGTTAACTCTTTGCCTCCTCCTACTAATGCTAACCAGAAAGGTAAGGTAAAGAAAAATAAAGGTTCTATGGTCCTAGTGGGGAGCTAGTCATCCACACATCCAGCTCAGCTGCTGAGGACTATAAGACTGCCTTCTGACACCAGGGGAGAGCTGGGGAACCTGGCAACAAGAATCAGTGTTTCAGTCCTCAGCTGCTAGAGGAGGGAGATTGACTACCCATATGTTCTGGACTGGCCCGGAGAGACGAATAGGAATGGCTCTTTAATTTTAGCTAACAATGGATTTAAGAATGCTACTATGTAGCAATTACATAATCACAAAGCTGGACTCATGGATTAATTGTATATTCCAATGTGGTTTCTTGTCTTTCTCTTTCCTTGGCATTGTCCTGTCTCCATCAAAGGAAAGTGGAAGCTTATGGGCTACACTAGAAGCAAGGGAAACCCTTGACTATTATTGGGGTTGACCTTACCCCACACAACATTTAACTGCTGTCTGTTAACAAGTAGATGAGAGAATCGAAACCATCAGGGCACCTAATAATAATTTGTGGAGTGGAGGAGTAACCTAGTGGTTAGAGCACTGGCTTGGTAACCAAGCAACCAGGTTTTGATTCCTGTTAGCACTCCTTGTGGCCTTGGGCAAGTCATTTAACCCTCCATTGCCTCAGAAGAAAGGCCTGGCAATCTACTTCCGGTGATACTGCCAAGAAAACCCAGGAGCTTCTGGGTCGCCAGGAGTCAGGACTGACTCAAAGGCACACATTGCATTGCAATAATAATTTGTAGGAGGACTGTCAAAATTCAATATTGGTTTCTTCAAGTAGTTTAGCTGTCAGCATTATAAAGACAAATTGAATTGGACATTGCTTTTGGTGAAAACAATTCTATTCCAAAAACAGTTGAAAAAGAAAATGAAAACATTCTTTTAAAAGTGTTCTGCATAATGTTAGGCTACAAAATACAAGATTAGAAAGACAGAAAATTGGTGACTACATCCAGACAAAAAAATATAAAAATTTAAGTGGCATCCGCAAACATTTAAGAACATAAGATATGCCATACTGGGTTAGACCAAGGTCCATCAAGCCCAGATGTTTCCAACAGTGGCCAATCAAAGACACAGGTTCCACAATGCTTGTATTGGGGCAAGAAGTGGATTTCCTGGGTCCTCTTTGATAATGATTTATGGACCTTTCCTCTAGGAACTTGTCCAACCCTTTTTTAAACCCAGCTATACTAGCAGCTTTTACTACATCCTCCCGTAACGAATTCCAAAGTTTGATTATGCAATGAGTGAAAAAATTTAGGAACAAGAACTTTTATTAGTCTTTCCAGCCCAATAGAAGTTGGAAATAATTATATGTAAGAGGTTAAGAATGTCTGTCTGGAGGCAAAATACTGTATCTCTCAGAAATTTTAACAAAGCGTGATGAAATTTGACAAGGGGGTGTGGGGGAAACTTCTGAAAAGCCATCAAGTTTGAAAATGGGACACATTAGATTTGGAGGTTCCAGAGATATAAGCCCTCTTCCCCCCCTCCCCATCCAAAAATATGGCCCAGTGCATTTCTATGGAAGAAGCAGTTCTAGAATCTGCAGCATAGAAACTTAGATATAGTGAAATATAATGGTTAGTAAAAATTAGTGTGAAGCACATCACTCCTGTGCCTCTATTCACCTCAGCCACCAGATGTCCTTTCAGTATTTCTTTGTCTCCAGTAGATGGTGGATGGATTTTCTCCTCTCTGAAGAAAATTCTGAAGATTTGAGAGGAAAAAATTGATTTAAAATGCTCATGAACGACAGCCTGCAGGTTGATCTCTCACTATAGCATGACGTGGGAGGCTCCACTAGACTACTGTCTTTTCGGTAGCCATAGGAGGAGGGAAAATTTGTTCAGCTCTGTGCTCTTACCCTGGATAAGAGTCTGAGCAGCCAGAAATTGGAAGGATATGGAAGAGTACAACTGCCTCACACAACTTCAACACCCCTCCCTCCTCCTCTGTTTGCCCCCTGCTCTCTCCTGAAGATTTCAGAAGGCTCTTAGAGAGATCTGCCAACCAGCCACCTTAAACGCAGTGCTGCAAAGCCAGAGAAACAGTTCCTAGGGAGTAGAGATGAACCTGGCACAGGTTTTCAACCTGGGGCTCTCAGAGGGTGAGTACCAAGGCTTGACCTTGTCACTGTCCTTGTAGAAGGGCTCCTGATTCTGTCTTTCTAGGATGCAATTTGGGATGGACCACTACCCACACTCTCTTATCGCCAAACAACCCCACTCCATAAAACGATCCCCATACTCCAAATCCACCACCCCCTGCAACTACCCCATCCCAAAACTAACTCCCTGCATGTAGACCTCCACAACTGCCCCACCTCCATAACTTCACCCCTGTAGCTACTTGTCCCCACAAATAGCTTCTGACCAAAATCTATCACCCTGAGCCTCTACAACCAACCCCACTCCTAAATGCACTGATTGTCCAAAAAATACTGCTCCGCAACTACTCAACCCCAAACTAGCCTCCACTACCCTATCTCCAAAATTACCTTCTCATCTACCCCCTCCCCTGTCAAATAACCCCAACTCCCTGTAACCCCCAGAACTACTCCCCACCCACTGCATTTCTCCACCTCCAAATTATTCCCACCCTTCAATACTAACCTCTGCAACTACCCCAGCCCCCAAACTACCACTCTCATCCTCTGTAACTTCTGTCCCATCTCCTACCCATCCAGTGACCCCCACCACCCAAAGCTGCTGTTCCACAACTAACCACCACCCCACCAACATCCCCTAAATCTAATTCTCCATAACAGTCTTCTACTCCAAAATATCGCACCCAAAAACTAGCCTCCATAGCTATTCATTACTCCAAAACTAGCCCCTATAAACCCTAAACCCCAAAACTATCCCCACCTTGTGCAACTGTCCTTGTTCCTAAACTAACCCTTGGCAGCCCTCAAACTCCCTTGCCTCCCAAACGTTTCACCCCCAAACTATCCTCTGCAACCACCCAAGCCGTCAACTACCCTAACCACACATCCAAAATCAACCCCCACAACTACCCCATTCTCCAACTACCCTTGCCTCACACAATTATCCCCTACCCTCCCAACAACCCCTATCCCCATAATTACCTTTTACCCCTACCAAAGAAACACCCTTACATGGAATGGTGGGAAAGAATTCCCCATGAGCCATGCTTCATATGCTTTTCATACTTGTTTCTTTAGCATAAAAAGCCTTTTATATGTTGGGTTTTATGTGCTATTTTAGTAGATTTTGTTGTGTTTTCCTACGTCTTTGCTCTCACATTCTTTCACTTCAGTTTCACCTCCATCCTTTAACCATGCCTTAGTCTGCAGCTTGTTCTCTCCCTGCAGCTGGTATCTCTTCTGTCTCCATTCCAGCCAGCAGCAGCAGCAGCACCACCACAATGAAAGCAGGAAAGTGACCTGAAGAATACAGAGTGGGTTTCCATTGGTGATGGGGGGAGAGGAGAGGGAAAGTATGGCGCTTCTCACACAAAGGGATGCTTCAGTTCATGCAGCTGCCACTCCACTCTTCTATAGTAACATAGTAGTAACATAGTAAATGACGGCAGATAAAGACCAGCATGGTCCATCTAGTCTGCCCAGCAAAAGTAGGTGTACCTGTCGCTCTGTGCAGGCCACCCCTCCCCATGTCTTTGTTTAGGGGTAAACCCACCGCTCCATGTAAGACACCCCTATTTGTTAAGATGTTATATATTTTTGTTAAGACGTTATATGGTTCAGAAGTTAGATGGTACCGTTTATTTTGTTTTAATCCTATTGCTGTAAAGGGATCCTCTGTGTTTGTCCCATGCCTTTTTGAATTCTGTCACCGTGTTTGCCCCCACCACTTCCATCGGGAGGGCATTCCAAGTATCCACCACCTATCCTGAGTTGCTTAATGGTGGAAGCACATGATACTTCTACCAGACAGGTGCTGCCATAAAACTGATGTCTCACTGTGTTGTTTTTTGCAGCTGTGCAGGGCTTACCAGGAGGAGGAAGCAACACTGTAAAGTAGCATTGGATGCATGGTGGCAAAACCAGAAGGCTGCAGCAGCAAATGTAGAATTGTGTATGAATTCTGCATTGCACAATTGCCCAGAATTCCCCCCAAAATGCTCTATGTGGCCAGCAACAGGGGCTTGTTTTAGATCATAGCATCAGCCTGAGCCAAACATAGTGGCAACAGTTCCCTTTGAGCCCAGACTGGCAATTTTTAGACATCTAAAACTCAGGAATTTTCCAGCACTAACTGCATCATATATTATCTCCAGGAACAAGCAGGAATGTAGTATTCATATATGGGTGACGTTGGTACCGACGGAGCCTGCACGGACACGCTCCCTAGCATCCAGTACGAAAGCTTTTGGGAGCATTCCATTGCGCCTGCGTAGCTGCCTTCCCAACTCTCCCACCTCAGTTCTTCATTTTCCGCGGAGCCAGCAGGAAACAAATCCTGTCACTGCAGAAAATTCTTTGATTCCTTTTTTGTGGTGAGCGTTTGCCTTCCCGTTGACGCTGGAACCATCTCTCACTGTTGGTTCCCTGATTCTTCTTTCTTTTTTTTCCTTTTATGTCTAAAAAAAAAATAAATAAAAAGAGAAACTTTTCCTCAGGCACATCGATGCTATTTTAGGCCTTAAGCCTATCATACATCTACTAACACTATAGAGAAACCAACTGGTGTTTTTTTAAGAAATGTTCTAAATGTGGCAGTACCATTTTGGCTACTGAAACTCATGACTGGTGTTTAAAATGCCTTGGGCCCGATCACCAGCCATTAGAATGTCCCCTTTGTAAAAAAGATGACGAAGAGAGGCCTACAGAACCTGTCCTCGAAATCTGGAACTCTCTTTGCTTCAGATGCAGTTTCTTTGTCATCGACGTCATTGAGAGCATCATATTCCTCTTATGGATCTCAGGTATCTAAGCACAAGCCTTTGTCGAAGACAGATCACCCCTCCAGAGGTAGATCTCATTCTAAGCATTGAGATGCCTCGGGCATTGCCCTAGAGGTAGATCGGCCAGCCAAACAGCTCCAGCGGGAGGACCTGTCCTCCAAAGCCATTGAGATGCTCCAGGATGCTCCTGAAGCCTTGACTTCAGAAGAGCTCCTGGTGCCATGCTCTGGGACGGTGGCGCAAGTGTCCATTACCGATACCCAAGCATCGGCGAGCTCCATAGACCAGCGTATCCTGGCCATCAAGCACAGCTTGGCAGCTTTGGTTCCGATGAAACCATTACCGACTGTACCACCAATACTGGCATTGGCACCTGGCAGAGCAGGTCAAGGGCACCAATGCACACTGCTACGGGATACATGCCGCTGGCTTCACTGCCAATCATACCTGCCCTCGAGTCCACCCCCGATACTGAGGCCCTACCCAAGCAGATTCCCCAACCCGATACCAACATGTACTGGTATCGGCAGCTGGCAGAGCAGGAACACCGTTCCTGCCGATACTTCGAGTCCTCTGAGTACGATGCTTCCAACGAGGAGTCACTCGATTCCCGAGGACTGCAAGGCCTGCCTTCAGAACCCTCTCCTCCACCGGAACGGCGCATGTCCCCTGCCAAGGACATATCTTTCCAGGAGTTTATTTGAGACCTAGCTAGGGATCTCTCCACAATAGTAACATCTGAGAAAGAGTCCAGGGCAGAAGAATTGGAGATCCTCCAATACCCAACAGCTCCTAAGGAGGCAGCCACCCTTCCGGTGCACCGCATTCTCCATGATCTTATGCTCAGGATGTGGGAGACGCCCCTCACAATCTCACCCCACACTCGATGCTTAGATACTATGTACCAAGTAA
Source organism: Ichthyophis bannanicus (assembly GCA_033557465.1). Classification (NCBI taxonomy): domain Eukaryota; kingdom Metazoa; phylum Chordata; class Amphibia; order Gymnophiona; family Ichthyophiidae; genus Ichthyophis; species Ichthyophis bannanicus. Next base: position 500,570,543 of record CM066035.1, read on the forward strand.
CGGAATGTCCCGGCTTCCAAAAGACACAACTTCCCCATCATTCAGTGGTGGTGGAATCGGCGATATGTTGAATTAAGAGTTCTAAAACACATTCTTCTAATCCTCCAGATAGAGAACCCTCAATGCTTTTGGGCGTTGATGTTTCCAGGCTTCCATGCTTTCAGCCAAGATAAACTCCTACGTACTCTATATGGTATCTTCCTCAAGAAGGTTACTAGGAATCTGGAGGCCATGTCCCCTCCTTCTTCCAGGTGATAAGAAAGGTGACTATCTTGCTCTAGTCAAGCATGCCCAGAATGTCTCAAAGTTTGTCAATAGAGCAACCTTTGATGCATTTGAGTGCACAAGTAGAGCCACAGCAATCCTCATTGGTGCATGCAGGATTGCATGGCTACAGGCCTCGGATCTTGAACAGTGGATTCAAGATAAACTGGGCAACATACACCGCACAGGAAAGAACCTTTTTGGCAAAGACTGGCAGAATAAGGCTTCTCAGTTGGAGTGAGAGAATACCACTCTAAATAGACTGTCTAGAACTACAGCCAACCCTGCTAGGAAAAAGACAGCTGCAAAAAAGACCTTCTTTAACAAGAAAATAAAAAGAAGTTCTACTCTACTTATCCTCCTGCTTTTCAGTACCAGGCTGAAGGTCCTCAAAAAGGGCAACAGCCTCTCAAACAACAGAAGAAGCCACAGGTACCTAAGACTCAACCAGCTCCGCAGCCACAGTCCGTGCCTGTTTCTTTTACTTTTTTCTAGAGAATATAGCAACCCTGCCTCTGGAGGACCCCCACCCCCTCCACATAGCAGCAGACTCTGTCATTATGCCCACAGGTGACATCTCATCACCTCAGAGCAGTGGACACTAACCATAGTGAGGGAGGGGTACAGACTTCATCTACAAACTCTGCCCCCCTCCACCCTAGTAGGGAATATCATATGCAGCCCCCTCTCACTGCTCTTCTACAACAGGAGATGTCTTCTCTTCTATCATAGGATACCATAGACAAGGTCCTCATACCTCAGCAGGTTTCTACTCTCCGTACTTTCTCATATCAAAGAAGAGCAGAGGGTGCAGACCCATCCTGGACCTCAGAAATCTCAACAAGTTTCTGGTCTGTGAAAAGTTCAAGAAGGTCTCTCTAGGGACCCTTTTTCCCTACCTCCATAGTCAGGATTGGCTCTGTTCTCTATATCTAAAGGAAGCATATACACATATCCTCATTCATCCAGAACACAGGAAATATCAATGCTTCATTTTTCAGGGGAAATATTATCAATACAGAGTCCTGCCCTTCGGACTCTCCTCATCCCCAAGGGTCTTTACAAAGTGCGTAGCAGTCATAGCTGTCTTCCTAAGGTCTCTAGGGATATTTGTCTTCCCTTACTTGGACAACCGGTTCATAAAAGCAGACACCTTCCAAGTGGTTCAGCTTTCTTTGCTTTGTACCATGCAGGTACTGCAACACTTGTGATTTGTCATAAATCTTCCAAAATCCCGCCTCGGGCCATCTCAGGGACAAGATCCAAGTCACTGCCCCTCTCACCACATCCCTCCAATGTTGGTGTTCCCCAGAAAATCTCTTTGTCGGGTCTCCTTTTCAGATGCCTTCACATCAGTGCACCCTAACAACAGATGCCTCCAAACTGGGGTTGGGGGCTCACTTGGGCACATTCTCCACACAGGGCCTCTGCACAATGCAACGGTCACAACTCCAGATCAATCTGCTGGAGCTTCATACTATCTCCAATGCCCTCAAAGTGTTTCAAGGTCCCAAAGGGTCCTGGTCAAGACAGACAATCAAGTGGCATGTTCTATGTGAACAAGCAGGGTGGAACAGGCTCTTGGCACCTTTGCAAGGAGGCTTTCCATCTCTGGTTCTTCACCATTGCTCATCAGATACACCTCCAAGCGGTGTATCTCTCAGGGGAGTTCAATATCTTGGCAGACAAGTTGAGTCAGATCTTTCTTCCCCATGAATGGGCTCTCCATCCGGACACAATGTCCTACAACTTTCAGACCTGGGGAACTCCAGACATAGATCTGTTTGCCACTCCACCGAATGCCAAGCTTCCCCACTTCTGCACCAGGACTCCCATGTCCATCAACCAACAGATGGATGCTTTTCACTCCACTGGGGTCGGGGTCTCCTTTATGCTTTCCCTCCCATTCCCCTCATTCCCAAGATGCGCTTCAAGCAGACAGGGGCTACATGATTCTCATAGCCCCGCACTAGCCACCTCAACCATGGTTCCCTCTACTGCTACGTCTGACTCAGACTCAGCCTCTACGATGGGGATCTAACCTGATATCCTCTCCCAGGAAGAAGGGACACTGCTCCATCCCAATCCACAGTCTCTCCATCTCACAGCTTGGCTGCTGAAAGCATAGCATTACAGGACCTTAACCTTACACAAGAGGTAAAGGAGATCCTGTTAGTTTTCAGGAAGCCATCTACCAGACGTTCATACGCTTTCAACTGGCATAGATTCTCTACCTGGTGTTCCCAGAAGGATCTCAATCCCTTCTCTGCTTCCGTGGAGGCACTCCTTCAATGTCTCCTCCACCTCTCCTCAATTGGTCTCAAGACCAACTCGGTGAGAGTTCACCTTAATGCGATTCCTACCTTTCATCATCTCTTGGATGGACAGCCCATTTCCTCACAACCGCTTGTAGCATGCTTTATGAGAGGTCTTTTTCTGACCAAGCCTCCAATCATACCACCCCCGGTGGCTTGGGATCTCAGTGTCATTCTAGCGCAGCTTCTCAATCCGCCCTTTGAACCATTGGCTATGACCCCACAAAAGTTTCTTTCATGGAAGGTCATCTTCCTTATTGCCCTCACTTCATCTAGCTTCAGTGAGCTTCAGGCTTTGGTGGTGGACCCACCTTATACCCGGTTCCACCATGACAAAGTCGTCCTTAGGACTCACCCACATTTCATGCCAAAGGTGGTGTCTCCTTTCCATTTGAATCAGTCAGTTTACTACCTTACATAGTAAAATAGTAAATGATGGCAGATAAAGACCAGCATGGTCCATCCAGTCTGCCCAGCAATATGCCAGGAGTAGGTGCACCTGTCGCTCTGTGCAGGCCACCCCTCCCCAAGTCTCTGTCTAGGGGTGGACCCACCACTCCATGTAGGACACCCCTATTTGTTGAGAAGTTAGATGGTTCCGTTTATTTTGTTTTTATCCTGTTTCTGTAAAGGGATCTGCTGTGCTTGTCCCATGCTGTTTTGAATTCCGTCACCGTGTTTGCCCCCACCACTTCCATTGGGAGAACATTCCAAGCACCCACCACCCTTTCAGTGAAAAAATATTTCCTGACATTGCCTTTCAATTTTCCACCTTGCAGCTTCATGTTATGCCCTCTAGTTTTGCAGCTTCCCCATCTTTGGGAGAGGTTTGTTTGTTCATGGTTCCTCTTTAAGTATTTATAGGTCTAAATCATATCTCCCCTATCCCTCCTCTCCTCCAAAGTGTACATATTTAGGTCTTCAAGTCTCTTCTCATAAGGTTTCTTATGCAGGCTCCAAATCATTTTGGTCGCCTTCCTCTGAACAGTTTCCAGTCTTTTTACATCTTTTGCAAGATATGATCTCCAAAACTGAACATAGTATTCCAAGTGAGGCTTCACCAGCGACCTGTACAGTGGCATAAATACCTCCTACTTTCTGCTGGTAATCCCTCTTTGTATGCAGCCCAACATCCTCCTGGCTTTTGCCACCGCCTTGTTGCACTGTTTTGCCACCTTGAGATCATCAGAGATAATCACACCAAGGTCTTTCTCCTGTATTCTTTCCTAGACTGCATGCGTCTAGAGCAGAGGCAATCCTGCATACTCTTGACTGCAAGTGTGCCTTGGCTTTTTATCTCCAGAGGACTTGAGATCACCATAAAGCCTCGCAGTTGTTCATTTACTTTGACCCTAGTCACTTGGGTCTACCAGTATCTAAACGTACCCTCTCCAAGTGGATAGTAGATTGCATCTCATTTGCTTATGATAAAGCGGGACTCTAACTAGAAGGTCACGTCACTGCTCATAATGTTCATGCCAAGGCTTCTTCAATGGCAAATCTAGGCTCTGTGGCCATTGACGAAATCTGCAAGGCAGCAACCTGGACTTCTGTCCATATCTCTGCTGCTCATTACTGTCTAGACAAGGACTCCCGCCAGGATGCCATGTTTGGTCAAGCTGTTCTCCAGCACCTCTTTCAGACTTAAGGGCAACTCCTGCCTTCCGTCATGGACCTTAATGATACCAGATATCAATGAAGGATTCATGACCTCTTGAAGCCTACCTTGAGGCAAACCTTCAATGGTTCTGAGGTCACTTCTCTGGCATCTGGGAGCTAGGGAGTCCCATATGTGAAGACTATATTTCCAGGAACAAACAGCAAGTCAGTCCTCACATATGGGTGACATCAGCACCGACGGAACTCGCAAGAAGCATTTCCACAGCTTTCAAAGAAAGCCTTGAGAATGCCACCACACATTCATGATCCCCTTCCCACCTAAGGGTGCCATCTTACACAGTCTCCCTTTTTCCACGGAGCCCTTTGGGACATGCATATTGTCCCCAGAAAAAGGTTTTTCTTCACCAGGTATATTTTTGTGCTTTCAGGCTAGCGCCACTTCCGCCTTCCGCCTCTCGGGCACCGTTGATTTGGTGGTCGGTCTCGGGATCAGTTTTCCCTTCTTTTCTACCTTAATGCTTTTGCGCCCTTTTTAACCGCTGGCCATGTCAAGAGTCTTCGACCTTGCAGGGGTCCTTTTTTCCCCAATGGCCTCCGGTTTCAAAAAATGTGATTGGTGCTCCAAAAATATGTCACTCACAGACACCTATGACTGCTGTCTCTGGTGTCTGGGTGCAGATCATGACCTGGAGCAATGCCCTTTATGCAAAAAGATGCCCTCTAAGGCCATCCAGAGTCCCCGGCAGAAGCTAGACGATATCTTGCATAAAGCAAACTCAACTCCGGTAGCCTCGCACTCCCAGGTCCCGCAACCCTCGGAGCTGCCCAAGGTTCCCCAAAGGGCCCACAGGCACTCCAAGCAGGGGTCCCCTGAGCGTGAGCAGAAGAAGAAGAAGGCCACGCGGACGTTGTCCGGGTGGGTCAGACAAGCATGAGAAGTCATGTGCCCAGTCCCTCAGCCCCCTATGACAGTCCAAAGAGTCGGAGAGGGAGCGGCTGAGAAAGGTACCTCAAATTGATGCAGAGGCCTCCGGCGATGGTGCCCAGTCTCCGAGGGTCATCCCAGTGAGGCCCCTCTTTTCCTCGCTGCCTGCCTCGGTCACCCTAGTGTCAGTGTCACAGGGGACCACTCCCAAGTGGGAGGCACGAATGCTGGCCTTGGAACGCAGCATTTCTCTGTTCCTCGCTACCCAGCACGCACTATGAGACCGCAAGGACCTAGACCTCGAGGACTCCCCGGACTGACACAGTGATCCCCGAGAGTCAGATGCCTTGTGAGGATCCTCGGCGAGGCTCTTGATCTCCTTCCCATTCCTCGGGTGCGAGAACATCTCGGGCAAGCACCTCTGGCTCCAGACAGGCTCTGGCCTCAGGAACCCAGCATAGGTCATCAACCCACCTTGAACCACCCGATCTCGAGTCCTCCATGTACTATTTGGAGTGAGAATCCAAAGGGAACACTTCACTAAAGACTCATACTCATCAAGACCTCCCCTTGGACCCATTCCCGCTGACCCAGAGGCAGCAGTCCCCTCCTGAGGACACCTCTTTCCTTGAGTTTGTCCGTGATATGGCATGGGCCCTCACGCTTACCACCGAGTCAGAGAAGGATCCTTGAGCAGAGGAACTCTATATCCTCCAATATGAGGCACCACCGAGGGAAACCCTAATGGTTCTGGTCCTCTCCATCCTTAACCAGCTCCTTCTCCGCATATGAGAGACCCCGGCTTCTAATTATTGAGTCGGCCCTGCCCAAGCAAAGAGTTTCGTGCCCTCGACGCCCTCACGTGCACATGTTACCAAGGCTCCATGCTAGCATGCTGCATCCAGGTCTGCCAACTCTACATTGGTATGTTCCTCCGAGACCTCACCAAAGAACTTGGGGGATTTGCATTCGGTCTCGATGGGGACCACCTCCGGTGTTTCCATGCACTCTTGAAGTCAGTTGATGAGTGCTCCAACTACCTTTCATGAGTCAACTACGGCGGCTTCAAGTCCTCCACACGAGTGGTGGCAGCCGCCATCGGCACCCGCCAGCAAGCTTGGCTCCAGTCCTCTGACTCGGAGCAGTGGGTCCAGGAGGAGCTCCTCGACGTCCCTTGCCTTGGGAAGCAGTTCTTTGGTAAGCCAAAGTGGCTGAAATTGAGACAGAGTAAGTCACCTGTACTCGGCTCTCCAGGAAGACCTCTACCCTTCCTACGAAAAAGCCGCAAGGGAAGAAACCCTTCTTCCTCAAGAAGGGCCAGCCCTCCGTACTCGACCACGCAGAGCCCACCATAGAGCAGTCAGGGTAAGGGCTCTGGCCAGGGGCCTCGCAAGCCCAAAGGATTGAAGACCCAGCCACCAGCTCCAGCACAGCCGGGCTCGGGGTTTTGACACCCCCTGCATAGCCTTTCGACTGCTGGACGACTAACTGCCAATGGAGGGGGGAGGCTGTCCACTCTGCCCACAGGAGGAACTCCATCCCAACCGACACATGAGTTCTTCAGGTCATCTGGGAGGGTTACCTCCTCCATCTGGACTAGCTGCCTCTCCCCTACTTTCCCAGGGAGCCCCAGTGGCTTCCCCTGCACCAGGTTTCACTAATTCAGGAGCTTGCAGGCCTCCTCAGAGATGGGGCGGTGGAGCCCATACCATCTCACCTAAGAGCAATAGGGTTCTACTCCAGATATTTCCTCGTCCCAAAAAGAACGAGAGGTCTCAGGCCCATCCTCAACCTGAGGAACCTGAACAAATTCCTGGTGCGGGAGAAGTTCAAAATGCTCTCCCTTGGAACACTGCCGCCCTACCTCCAGCAGGGCAATTGGCTATGCTCCTTGGATTTAAAGGATGCTTACACCTACATTCTCATCCACCCCAACCACAGATAGTACCTGCGGTTTGTGGTAGGAGGCAATCACTACCAGTATAAGGTGCTCCCCTGTCGCCTTGCCTCCACACCACGGGTCTTTACCAAGTGTCTTGCGGTGGTGGCGGTCTACCTCTGTCTCCAAGGCGCCTTCGTCTACCCTTACCTAGCCGACTAGCTCAAAAGGGAGCCATGGTCTCGGAGGCCCTGCAGGCCACAGGCCGCACCATCTGGCTTCTGCAGCACTTGGGCTTTGTGGTCAACCATCCAAAATCCCACCTTACTCCAGTGTAATCCCTGGAGTTCATACGGGCTCACCTGGATATACTCCAGGCCAAGGCCTTTCTCTTCCAGGACAGGGCAGACCTCCTCATGTCCTTGGTGTCCGAAGTGAGGAGTCACCGCACAGTCTTGGCTCAGTCGATGTTTCGCCACCTCGGCCACATGGCCTCCACGGTCCAGGTTGTGCCCAACACCCCCCTCAACATGTGGACAGTGCAGTGGTGCCTCCACGCACAGTGGGCCCAGGTGATGGGCTGACTCCAGGACTACATCTTGGTCTCACCTCGGATGGCGGAGTCCTTGATCTGGTGCTCCAGGGCGTGCCCTTCCAGGCTCTGACCCCTCAGACAGTCCTGACAACAGATGCCTCCCTCGGGTTGGGGGCCCATTGCGAGGAGCTGCGCACACAGGGGGGCTGGTTCCCCGAGGAGAGTCAGCAGCAGATCAACCTGCTAGAGCTCCGAGCCATCCTCCTCGCAATGAAGGCATTTTGGCATCAGCTGCGGCACCAGGTGGTGATCGTGCAGACGGACAATCAGGTCACTATGTTCTACTTGAACAAACAAGGGGGTACCGGCTCCTACAGCCTCTACCAGGAGGCAGTGACCCTCTGCTCGTATGCAGTGAGCCAGGACTCGGGGTAGCTCCTTGTTTCTCATTTCATGCGGGGCTTGTTCCTCTCCAAGCCCCCTATCCACCTGCCCCTGGCAGAATGGGACCTCAATGTGGTCCCCACACAGCTGACCAACCTGCCCTTTGAGCCCCTGGCTATTTGCTCCTTGCAGCACTTATTCTGGAAGATGGCCTTCATGATGGCGCTCACCTCTGTCCATAGAGTCAGTGAGCTCCAAGCCCTGATGGCCGAGGCACCATACACCAGGGTGGTTGTTCGCACCCACCCCAAATTCCTCCCGAAGGTTGTCTCGGACTTCCATCTCAACCAGGAGGTGGTGTTCCTCACTTTCTTCCTAAGGCCCCATGCTGACCTAGCATTGGCTGTTCTCCATACCCTGGACTGCAAGAGGTTCCTATCCTTCTACTTGCAGTGGACTCAGGGCCATTGCAAAGCTGGGCAGCTTTTTGTCTCCTATGATCCTAGCCATTTGGGACAGGCGGTCACCAAGCGGACTTTGTCAATCTGGGTGGTGGACTACATCGCTTTTGCCCATGCTCAAGCTAAGCTGCCACTGAACCACCGGATCACAGCACACAATGTCCGAGCGATGGCGATGTGGGTCGTGAGCCTCCTCTCGGTACCCCTGGTGGTCATGTGCCGGGCTGCCACCTGGTCCTCTGCTCATACCTTCACAACACATTACTGCTTGGAGAGGGAGTCCCGTTGGGACAACATCTTTGGCCAGGTGGTACTCCATAATCTGTTCAGGGTTTAAGCAACTCCTGCCCTCCAACCCATCTTGTTCAGGCTACTGGAGACATGGCTCTCCATGGACTCGGGGCCATCGGGTCTGTCTTCAGATTCACTTGCGGCTGCTCACAGCTCTGCCATGCTTTTTCCTACAGGTCCTCAATAGCCTGTAGTTTGGGACTCCCAATGTGAAGGCTGACTTCCTGCTTGCTCCCGGAGAAAGTGTAGTTACTCACCTGTAACAGGTGTATTCCAGGGACAGCAGGAATCAGTCCTCACAACCCTTCCTCCTCCCATTCGAGATGCTGTCCATTTTTGTCATCTTCTTGGTGGGGCTCTAGCTATGGCACCTGATTAAGATGGCACCCTTGGGCAGGAGGAGACCACGCATGCGTGGTGGCATTCCCAAAAGCTTTCTTTGAAAGCTGGGGAAATGCTCTGCACAGGCTCCGGCAGTGGTGATGTCATCCATATGTGAGGACTGATTTATGCTGTCCCTGGAGAACACCTGTTACAGGTGAGTACCTACACTTTCCTTCTTGTTCCTGGAGATAGCATAGTTACTCTCCTATAGCAGGTGATCTCTGGAAACAGCAGGAATTTAGTCTAAAGAACCCATCCTCCTCCCCTAGGAGTTGTAGGTTTTCCTTTTACTCTCAGCTACAAACAACTGAGGAGGGAGAGTTGGGAAGACGGGAAGGTAGCTAAGCAGATGCAGTGGGATACTCGCAAAACCTTTCCTATTGGACACTGGGGAGCGTTCCATGTGGATTCTGTCGGTACAAACGTCACCCATATGTGAAAACTAAATTCCTGCTGTTCCCAGAGATCACCTGTTACAGATTAATAACTATGCTTTACAAAGATAGAATGTACTGATTTTTATTTTTCTTATTATTTTCCAGACTAAACTATGCTAGGGATGCTGGATGATAAAAAGAGAAAAGTATCAATCGAGTTTCTGCTTTTTCGTGTGCTGTCAGTCTGAAAATAATGACACAATATATTGCATTTTTAGTTACTGAGTTTTATTTATTTGCCTGAGCGAGAGAGCTATAGAGCTTCTAGTACATCTGCAACAGTCTCTGCCATTATATAAAATGTTGCCGATTATATAGGCATTTATCAAAGAGAAATTGCTTATCATGACTGAAACTAGGGGGTTTGTTTACTAAAGCACGGTAATGTTACTGTCGTTAAGTGCCCCGGTAATGTTACCGATGCCATATCAGGAAGTGAGCGGTACGGTGCTAAGGTACGCATGGACCGGTAACGCACGGTACAAGGTGCCCTGGCCATGTAATGTGTGTTATAGGGCGCCTTGGACAATTACCACGTGTTAACGTCACTGCTGAGGAGAAGCAATCAAAGGCGTGCAGACAGTAGAAGTCACGCTGAGGGATGTGCAGACATGGTGCCATATGAAGAACAGAGCTTTAGGCGGAAGGCCGCAGACCACAGGCAGCTGATATCACAGTCTGTAATGGGAATGTGAGCCACAGATAAACACATGCACACACAACCCATGAAATGGTGTGCAGTGAAAACAGCATGCAGAAGAGTAAACAAATTAAATGGAAAGGGCATTAGGGGCCAGTCTGAAGGGCCACCTGTGTGGATGGTGTGTGTACAAGGGCAAGAGATCCAAAAAGGAGTATGAGAGAATCAAACTGGTACACTGAAGAGTCCAGGCACAGCTCACCAACACCAACACCAACACCAATACCAAACCACTGAACCAACTGCCCACCCAGACAGCCCAAAGAAAGGGACCATATGTAACAGCCAATATGTGATGGATAGGCTGCATGGAGGGGACACTGCAGTGCACAGTGAAGCGAAGGAAGGGGGTGTGGTGACGTGACGAAGCCAGAGCCAATGTATGGTAAGGTTAGCAAAACACAAGAAAAGGAAAGGAACATGTGGGAATCAAACCCGCAACCTATGGTGGTGCAACGCGCATCTGTAACCACTATCCCAAACAAGCACAATGCAAATATGTTCCACTAAAGGGAATGTGTGTATGGAAACCCGTAGCACCCTGTGAGGTGGCAGATGGCTGGCACACAGACAGCTGCCACCATCCAAGCATGTGAGCACAGGTGGGCCATGTACATCAGCAGTATACCTCTAAATACGTTGGTCAGTGGGGTGATGCAGCAGCAGCAGCAGAGACAAATGTGTGTCCAACATGTCACACAAACAGTCACTGGCTCATCCACAGATGATAAGCAGGACAGATCATGTCCAGGAGCTGCATGGTGTGTACTGCTCAGTAGCCCCCCCCCCCTGCAGCTGCACGCCCCAAATGCTGTAGTCACATAGGTGTGCATCTAGACAGTAGGTGGTGCATGATGAGGACCCTACACACATCACTTATGAAATGTCCACAAAAACATACCTGCCTGTCAATACAGGACACACACGTGTAAAAGCATACGCAGCAAAATGTCTGCAAGTGTACAGACATATATATTTAACAGGTCTCCTATACTGCTTTATCATATCAATCAAACCGGATGACATTGTAACCTAAACCTGGTAATGTATGTTAAAGAGGGACATTGACAACCTGGATCCTGTCTGAGCAATGGAGGGTAAAGTGACCTGGCTAAGGCCACATGGAGTGTGTAGCGCCCTCTACGGGTTAGGCGGTTGCCTATATGTAGTGGGCGTACCTCTTTATGTCCCTTATCACCTGAATTCCCAATGCTGAGGCTTCTCAATAATGTAGTTGTGTGGTAAGAACCAAAACAGCCGAGGGTTTCAAAGGTAACAGGAATTTTATTTTCTACTTAACCATTGAACTTCTTTGTCAGCAGTTCAGATATAACCAAAACAAAAATGGGATACTTCTCCATTCAAAAAGGAAAAAACAAACTTTACAGCACAGTTCAGGCATTAGCCGTTTCAAACAGCTTGTTTTAAACGAAGCAATAAACCTTGCCTTCAGTCAAGATTACATTCTTAGGTCCCAGGCTTGGTATAGCACAAATCTGTATCACTCAGGGCTCTGCACAGCACCTTGGCTTCTTGGTTACAAGCTGCTAAACCCGTGTATCATTCCTTTTTAAAGACATTGGCATTCTTCACTTTCAAGTTGCCAATATTGGCTTTTAACTTCCAGCATTCATAGCCTTCTTTGAGCCTGACTAGCTCAACATTAGTGCTTTAATTAACCAAATTTCCAGCAGGTCATAAACTTTCCAAAGCTTCTGGCTTTTTCACTACTTTTAAAAACCATACAGCTTTTACTTCTTCTGACTCACACAGTAAGAGCAATCCATTTCAACATCAGAGCATACACTTTCTGAAAGGCATTCTTCTACTTCCATACTTTCCTCATTTGGTTCAATTAGCACCTGGCTGGCCTCATCGTCTCTAACGGCAAGTTTTAACTGCTCCAACAATTTCAAAACCTGTTCCCATTGGGAATCCTCACTACGCTGAGTTGCAGGGGAAGAATATAGGAGATCTTTCTTTTTTAATAAACCTTTTAAAACTTGCAAGGGGCTCACCTTGTTCCCAGCAACCTGTCTTCTCTCAGGCTGTGCCATAGGTAGAACCTTCTCCACAGACTCTCTCACAGAGATTCCTGTTCCTTGCCTTCCCCCAGCATTTCCCCCAGAATCAACTCTCCTGCATTCCAAGCCAGCTGTACTCTTCCTACCAGCTAGGCTTCCTTCAGGGCTTGAGTTGTCTGAATGCTGCATGCAATAAGGATCTCCTTTGAGGCTTCTGATAGAGCACTTTTCTCTTACACGTGTCCTCCTAATCGCCTTACTTCCTGTAGTTTCAAGAGATTCTCTGCTAGTATCCAGCCTGCTAGGGAACATCTCCTCCTCAGAGGATTTCCCTCCTGGACTCCGCCCACGGACACGATCTCCTCCTGCTTTCCTTCTTCCTGGTCTCTCTCCTTTCACTCCTCCTCCTTTTGTTCCCCCCTTCGTTCCTCCTCTCTCTGCTTATATGATTGGGGCTGCCCTATAGCCTCAGACTCCACCCCCAGGCTTCCCTCGTCACATCCCCTGGTTACCATGGAGCTAGGGCGTGGCTCACTCTCTACATCTCTGTGCACAGTTTTTTTCTTTGGTTAGAGTTTTAACCCTTAAACTCCCTGAACCTTTCTTCTGCCCAGAGGTAAAAGGCTGTTTTTCCCCACTTTCTTTGGGCTCTATACCTGTCTTGCCACCACAAGTGCCAATGGGAATTGAACCCTGGTCACCTGGTTTCCAAGGCAGTGTGCAAACCATTAGGCCACCCCACAACCCCATGACATGAATAGCTCTGCCGTCAATGATGTGTAGACAAGGAGGCAGGCGCATCTGTAACCTGCCCCTCCACCACTGTCAGCACCAGTGCCAATGTACACCAATGGCAGCTATGTCCCTGATGCACCTCCCAGGTGAGGATGTACTGGCACCAGCTGACCATGCATGTGGCCAAGTAGTAGAAACCCCCACACAAAAGAAGCCACAGTGGTCAGAATGAGCTGGCATGCAACTGGCCAGGCACATGGCTGTGAAGAATGTAGCTGTGTTAGAATGTAATACCTTTGTGGATATCAGTGAAACCATCTGTGGGCAGGAATGCAGCATCACAACGTTGGATACACCTCACACATCCTGTGTACGATAAAACATCCACACTGGTCAATGATGTCAAAGGTGGTCTGAGGTTATTGTGCTGTGAGTGATCCAGATGGCATCGAAGTACATCGTCTGCATCATCACTGCAATAGCAAGAGAACACATGGCGCATGGTTGACGTTCCAACATAGCTGGCCGGAATGTCTGCACATGTATAGCTGTCAGTGTCAAACACCTGTGCATGAGTCATTCTAAGATGGACAGGACAAAGTGATCGTAACATGTGTCCAATGTCCACGTACAGGATGGCACATAGGATCATCTTCCAGATCCGGATTAATATCGACTGGGATGTTGTGCCTGAGAGCAATGTTGTGCAGGATGCAACAGGCCAGCATGATTTGTGCCACAGTCATGGGTCAGTATTGTAAGGCCCCACCGGTCTTATCCAGACACCTGAAACAACTCTTCAAAATGCCAAAGGTGTGCTCGATGACTGAGCGGCTGGAGGCATGGGCCTCATTGTACCTCATCTCTGCATGTGTAAGTGGAAGGCGCACAGGGGTTAGCAACCAGGCACGACACCCATATCCAGCACATGCACATGTATAGCTGTCAGTGTCAAACACCTGTGCACGAGTCATTGTAAGATGGACAGGACAAAGTGATCATAACATGTGTCCAATGTCCACCAACTGTACCATGGCCATGTGAGTGCACTGATAGGTGGCTCAGCCATGAAATATGTGTCAGGCCACACAACCGACAGGGAGCACGGTCTAGGCAGGTACACCAAGCTGACCACACAACCACAAGGCGATAAGGTAGGAAACGAAGATACAGAGATGTAATTCCATGCTGACATGCAGAGATGTGGATGTGCAGTGCACAGGCAAATGCACAAACATGACAATGATGTCATGTCCCAATGCCCCAGCACAACCCCACAGCTGTGTAGACCATATGTGTGTGTATCAGTGAGTCATACAGCAGTGTAGATGGCCAGAAAACAGCATGTGATGTGCCGAGAAAAGGCAGAAGTCAGGTGCCCAGGCAAATACACACCTTTAATGCACAAATGGAACCAAAAACAGTGACACAATGCAAAATGAGAACATGGTAACAGGTACGAGAGGCACATGTTGCCAAAAAACAAAGAAAGCAGAACCTCACAGACATGCAGAGATAGCACCATGCAGAAGGCCTGCTGCAATGGGTGCTGTGGATACAGGATCATCACACATATGTCAAGGTACATGGAATGCACAAATGCAGTTAGAAAATGGACACACCTACTGCCACACTGCAAAGTTAATGGTGCAATGTGAGTGGCACAATGTCATGTGATAAATAGGACTGTGCAGACATGCAATGATTTGTTTGTAAATCAATGTAGAGTGCCACATCTGTACAGTAAGCAAACACAATACCATGTACTGTGAGACTATACCTGCCTTAAGCGCCCGCCTAGACATGGGGTATAGCCTGGGTTGTTAAAGAAATACTCTGTAGTCGTGTCCAAAGTGTAAATTAAAGCTGGGCTTTATTCCCCTTCCCTTGAGGATTGCCTTTTGAATACATCAAACGAGGATAACACAAAATAAACTGTTGCTTCACAGGTAAATAAAAGTTTTTCCAAATAATACTAATGCTTCTTCTTGCTTCTTTTCAACAAAGAGATTCTATCTCATCCGAAATGCATAAAGCACACTCCATCGGTTCTGGAATGACCTCTGGGTTTGAACTTTCCTACTGCATAACCTCAGGACCTGGTCCTGTATATGGGCACCATGTTTCTGTATTACTGTTTTCAGAACCTTGCCCTTGGGAGACCTCAGCTTCTAGGAGAGGAGACTGCTTTGTGCAGTCAGAGATACAAGGAGCTGTGCTTGGGGTTTCTTCCCACCACCTATTCCAATAGGGGTTTTCTATCACCCTGTAAGCTTGGCTTTTTACAAACGGACCCACTTCTTTCCCTCCATAGAAGACAGGGTACTTATCTTTCTTCTGGGTGAAGATTGTTTCCAGCCCTTCCTCCTCTAGCCAAGGCTTCTTCTCTGGGGTGCAAACTGCCTTTCTCCGTGAGTACCAGACACCAGGCTTAGCTGAGCTGAAATCACTTCCTGGTTTCAGTGAGCTTTCTTGGGTGTGACCTTTGCTCTCTGCCTGCTTGGTTGTTTTCCTCTGCATGAGGACCCCTCTGGCTTGGAAGTCTTTTGCACTGTTCTTCCCAGCCCTCTCGGGTTCAACAGCCTGCTTCCATTCAGCCTTGTTTCTCCAAGACAGCGTGTCTCTCTGTGTCTGCTCCTGAGTCCTTGTCTCTATTCCCTTCTGAGACTGACTCCTCTGCTTGAACTCTCCGCTCTCCCTGATCTCCTCTTGTGTGATTTCCCACCTGGTTTTATTTCCCTGCTTGTTAGACGTAGAACGTGACTCTTCCCTCAGGTGAGCCTGATTGGAACTCTGAATTTCTACTGCGTCACTAATGCCATGAGGAAAGTTTGTTTCTCCATTCCCTGCTTCCCTGCAACGTGAATGTATCAACTGCACATGTGGCTGTGAGGTAAGCTCTTCTTTTTCATTTCCCTTTATTATTTCAGGCTCAGTGCTGTCTACCTCATGACATATCCCCCCCTTTAAGCTATTTCGGGCTGAGGGACATATGTCCTTACAGCACGGAATACGTGATACTGCATCCGCATTGAACTGAAGCTGTACCTGTAACTGACCAATAGTTGCTGTCCGCTCCTGCCAGGATTTTAGGACATTGACATGGTACACCTGACGGCGTCCCTTGTCGGTCTCCATGACATAGGAGACTGGTCCCCTGTGAGCTACTACAGTGTAGGGCCCTCTCCACTGAGCTTCAAATTTTGGCCCAGGGTCTGCTACCATTACGACTACTCTCTCACCTATCGTGAGTTGACGGGGTTTTTTCCACAGGTCATAATATTTTTTCTGCTGCTGTTGACTATCTTGCAGATGTTGTTCAGCAGCTTGTGAGGCCCTCTGTAACCGCGATCGGAGTTCCTGGAGGAACTGCGGTACCCCTACTTCCTCCCCTTTTGGCTCTGCCCACTGCTCCCTTAAAATATCAAGGATACCCCTTGGAGCCCGGCTGAACATCAATTCATATGGAGAAGCTCCTAACGAGGCCTGTGTGCGCTCCCTACTGGCATATAAAGCAAATGGGAGCATAATGTCCCAATCAGCCATCTTCCCATCTAGTCCCCGCCTCAACATTTGTTTGAGGGTCTGATTAAACCGCTCTACCATTCCGTTGGACTGGGGATGGTAAGCTGATGTTTTTAGGTGACATATCCCGAAGGCGTCCCAGACTTGTGTCAGATATCGTGATAGGAAATTGCTTCCCCTATCCGTTAACATCTCCTTCGGGAATCCTACTTCACAGAATATTTTGATTAATTCCCCCGCTATTGTTTTTGCTGAAATGTTCCTCAGCGGTATGGCCCACGGGAACCGGGTGGCCTGATCCATTATGACCAAAATATACTGGAACCCCCTAGGGGTTTTTACTAAGGGTCCTACTATATCCATCGCCATTCGGCGTACTGGTTCAGCTATGGTAGGTATTAGTATCATGGGAACCCCTTTTGGTTTTGCGGCAGAGACCCTCTGACACGAAGGGCATGCCTCGCAAAAACGCTTGGTCTCTTGGAACACCCCCGGCCAATAGAAACGGGCCAGTACCTGGTCCAGGGTACCTACAACCCCTTTATGCCCTCCACAGGGTGGTCATGGGCCAATCTCATTACACTCGCCTTAAAAGCAGTGGGTACCACTAGCTGTTTCCTAACAGCGCCAGTCTGGGGATCGTTACTCTCCCGATATAGTAACTCTTCTTCCAGAAAAAACCTGGGAAGAGAGTCTTTATCAGACTGGGCATACTCAAAAGCGCGTTTTAACGCGGGATCCGCTTTTTGTTCTTTCGCGAATGAAGGAAACTTCTGCACTAGCTCAGCCGGTACCCAGGGAAAACCTATCCCATCCCCTGCTCCTGCCCTTAGTTGGGCCCTATTGTGGCGCTCTCGCCGCTTATCACCCTTGCATTTCTTACTAGCCTTTTTAGGAAGGTTGATTAAATCCTCGTGTTTGGGTAGTTCTCCTAGCAGGTCCTCTAGGGGCCTATCCTCCTCCACCTGGGGTTCTGCCTCTTCCTCTGAAGGAGGGTCAATGTCCTACACGGGTTCAAAGCTCTCCCTCGAACTTTGGGCCTGTGACCTTGTGGATACTAGCCCCCTTTTCCCTTGCATGCCTTCCCCAATGCTCCTACAGAAGGGCGGCCAGTCTCGGCCTAAAACTATGTCATAGGGCAATCGGGGAATTACCGCTACTAGGACCTTTCTTCGGGTGCCTAAAGCTTTTACTACTACCCTATACAGAGGATAGGAAGTGGATGACCCGTGTATACAGCGGATCTTAGTTCTGCCCTCTGGTTGATTCAGGGGAAATGCCCCACTATCCTGTAGGAGGCGCCAGAATTTCTTCGACACCATAGTTTGGTCTGCCCCTGAATCAAGTAGGGCCTTGGCCAACACGCCCTGTACCTCTACATCAAGGCGAAAGCCTTCCTGCCTATATTTATCCTTTTCACTCATCAGTGCTGTGCGTGACATGCATTCATCCCTCTTGTGACCCCTCCTCCCACATTTAAAACATTTCATGCGAGAGTCATTCCCCATACCTTTATCCATACATTTCTTTGTACCTGGTATACATGACCTTGGGTCTTTCATTACTCTGCTGAAATTTGCCACCCCATATGAGTCGCTAGCTCCTCCGTGCGGTTTATGGGCTACCTGAGCCTCCATGAACCTTTCGGTTAAGTGAGCAGCCTCGTCTGACGTCTGGCAATTCTGGAGAGTGAGGAATGCCCTTACTTCATCTGGCACAGCCTCAGAAAACTGCTCCAACACGAGCATATCAAGGATACTCTCTATTGTTCTCTCTTCTGGCATAAGCCACTTCCACACCAGGCTACATATCCTTTGGCCTAGTGCCTTAGGAGTTTCACCCGGCTGGATTTGTGTTGCCCTTAACATCCGGTGATACACCATAGGCGACAGGCCTAGCCTGTCCCGTATGGCTGCTTTTACATCTTTGTACTCAGTTGCCTGGGCATAGCATTGTAAGCCGCCAAGGCTTCTCCCGTCAGGGAGGTGGCTAACCGGACTGCCCATTGCTTCTCGGGCCACCCTGCACTTCGAGCTACCCGCTCAAAGGCCTCAAGAAAGTCATCAATATTGTCTTTTCCTGACCATTGTCCAAAAGATAAGACCCCACAAGTTTGTGGGCCTACCCCACAGTAGTGTCCTTCAGGCATCTTGTCTGTCAGCCGCTCCTGTAGCAAAGCCTGCACCAAGTCCGTCAGCGGCTTCTGCTGCGCCTGCATGGCTGCTAATGCTTGCTCCTGAAACTGCTGGGCCAGCTCTCTCTGTTTCTCAAATTGGAGCCCAATCCACTGCAGCGTGTCTTGCGGAGTCTCCATATTGGCAGCCTGCAACAAACCAAGAAAAAAAACACACCAAGTGCGGCACCTTTTTTTTTTTTTTTTTTAAATGCAGTCCCCCTTATTTCTCCTCACAGAATCCCACCCTGGCTGTACCCAGATACATTTACCTGAGTCAGGTGGTGATTCTGGCTTTGAGAAAGTTCTTTGTTTTCCAGATCCTGGAGTCCTCTGGGGCGTGGTCCAACGCAGTCCCGGTCCTGTTCTCCGGCGCTGGTGACTCCACACTGATCCCACGGTATCCTTCTTTTCAGGAATCCAAAGAACTACGCCATTTGTGAGACTATACCCACCTTAGGCGCCCGCCTAGACATGGGGTATAGCCTGGGTTGTTAAAGAAATACTCTGTAGTCGTGTCCAAAGTGTAAATTAAAGCTGGGCTTTATTCCCCTTCCCTTGAGGATTGCCTTTTGAATACATCAAACGAGGATAACACAAAATAAACTGTTGCTTCACAGGTAAATAAAAGTTTTTCCAAATAATACTAATGCTTCTTCTTGCTTCTTTTCAACAAAGAGATTCTATCTCATCCGAAATGCATAAAGCACACTCCATCGGTTCTGGAATGGCCTCTGGGTTTGAACTTTCCCACTGCATAACCTCAGGACCTGGTCCTGTATATGGGCACCATGTTTCTGTATTACTGTTTTCAGAACCTTGCCCTTGGGAGACCTCAGCTTCTAGGAGAGGAGACTGCTTTGTGCAGTCAGAGATACAAGGAGCTGTGCTTGGGGTTTCTTCCCACCACCTATTCCAATAGGGGTTTTCTATCACCCTGTAAGCTTGGCTTTTTACAAACGGACCCACTTCTTTCCCTCCATAGAAGACAGGGTACTTATCTTTCTTCTGGGTGAAGATTGTTTCCAGCCCTTCCTCCTCTAGCCAAGGCTTCTTCTCTGGGGTGCAAACTGCCTTTCTCCGTGAGTACCAGACACCGGGCTTAGCTGAGCTGAAATCACTTCCTGGTTTCAGTGAGCTTTCCTGGGTGTGACCTTTACTCTCGGCCTGCTTTGTTGTTTTCCGCTGCACGAGGACCCCTCTGGCTTGGAAGTCTTTCGCACTGTTCTTCCCAGCCCTCTCGGGTTCAACAGCCTGCTTCCATTCAGTCTTGTTTCTCCAAGACAGCGTGTCTCTCTGTGTCTGCTCCTGAGTCCTTGTCTCTATTCCCTTCTGAGACTGACTCCTCTGCTTGAACTCTCCGCTCTCCCTGATCTCCCTGATTTCCTCTTGTGGGATTTCCCACCTGGTTTTATTTCCCTGCTTGTTAGACGTAGAACGTGACTCTTCCCTCAGGTGAGCCTGATTGGAACTCTGAATTTCTACTGCGTCACTAATGCCATGAGGAAAGCTTGTTTCTCCATTCCCTGCTTCCCTGCAACGTGAATGTATCAACTGCACATGTGGCTGTGAGGCAAGCTCTTCTTTTTCATTTCCCTTTATTATTTCAGGCTCAGTCAGAAAGGACAACAATGGTGCTCTAACCTACACAAACTCCACAGTGGCACATGCACCATGTATATTGAACCATGACAGAATGCTGCCCCAGATGCACTGTAACACTCCTGGTGAGGGTCAAACAGCAATCCAAGATGTTGGCGCGCATCACAGTGATGTGGTGGCAAACAGTGTGTCATGTCCAAGTATAAGGTAGCCAGACAAATAAAACAGGACCTACACAATGTTCCTCCTGTGCCACATACATGGCTGTACGCTCCTGTTGATCCAAACATATGAGGATGTCCTGCAATGCAAGTCACACACCTGGGACACACACACGAACACAATGTCAGATGGAATTACAACATACAGCGACTATGTGGGTCCCTGCTGCACATGTAGGGACCAGTACACCGTGTTCACAGTGCAAATGGTGTCTGCAACCCTACATGTCCCGTTAAGACTGTCCCTAAATCCCTGGGCATGCATAGTCATGTGTGACATCTCAATGTGCCACAGTATGTCAAAGGTGACGTGTGTCTCCTGCAATGAACACGACACCCAGCCAGAGCATGGCAGCAATGGTGTGTCGGTCATCCTTGTGATGCTCAAAGTACCAATCCAACAATAATGTCCATCATAGGCATGTGTCCCACTCGCATAGGTCCATTACCATATAGCACTGTCTCCCAGGGATCGTTGCATGGTGTTGCTATGTCCACCAAGAAGTGGGTGATGGTGACTACAAATGTAGTGTAGTAGACTTGCTGGGTGTGTTGCCTGTGCCCTGTGGTAAAAGGAAGAGAAACACTGTTATGGTATGCATCACACAACATTAGGTCACATTGCAGCAAGTGAACCATCAATATGTACATAATGAAACAACATACATGCAAACAGTACATGAGCATAACACAGAGCACATTGCATGTCAACGACATTAGAAAATGGCACGGCAGACCAGGTTGTCATCTCTACATGGTCATGGCTATGTCCCTGCCCCACACACATCCCTGAGGTCCACATCATGTCCATCAGTGTTAGTGCACATAGATCCAACAATAAAGTATGACAAAACAAACAGCCACACACAAACACGTAAAGGTTGATGTCAGTCACAAATGATCCAAGTTGCGAACTACCAGCTGTGTGCAGCAAGTGTCTGATAGAGACAGTCAGAGGCAGTCAATGTACACAAGACATCATAGTAAAGGCAGAATATGTCACTCAGATGTGTTGAATGACTATATCTGCAAAGTATGGTGACATGTGTGAAACTGAAATGTTGATGCTTAATGGTCTGTCAGCATACAAGAGATGTCACGCAACAACACAGAACACATGCGCACAATGTTCACAAGGGCAACATCAGAAAGGTACGAATAGCACATTGATCACCACTCCACAGGTATCCAGACACATCCTATCACGAGATAATGCGCTATGGCTTCACAGTGTATCATCATATGGACATGCCCAAAACACACACACACACACAGAGTATGACAAGGTGAGCATGCCTCCAGTAGCATACCACCCATCAGTCCACAATCCCAGCTCAGTGGAGATAATTATAACAGTCCATGCTATGATACACTGATGTTGGTTAACGCAACAATGTCAGGGAAGGGTGTACATGCCGTTCACCGCCACAACACCTAGGACCTGTAGACATACCCAGCTCTGTTGGATGGTTCCCAAATAGAGTGTTGAAACACATGAACTGGTGAGGAACACATGGACATATGTATGCTGCAATGAATATATGGGGTATGGGGGCGCATGTCAAAAAGGTGTACAGCAACATATGTGCAGTGGACAGCTAACATCATAGATGTGCAATGCTGCACTGTCCCTACAGTACAGCTACCTGATTGTCTACCTACCCCAGTCTCCTGCAGGTTGAATGGCGTACACACAGTTTTCACTGCACCACAGCAGCAGGCATGTCCAACAGCATATTCTATGGAGTCACAAACACAAGTGAAACATACATATGTCATGATGTACTGTTGGAACACACATGGCAGCACGTACGTGTATACCCATATGCATTTCCGCACATATGCAGGACTTACATCAGAAGCACTCATTAATCAGATGTTGCCTGATTGCCATGCCCTCACGTGTGTCACCATGGGCACGTACAGGACGGCACATAGGATCATCTTCCAGATCCGGATTAATATTGACTGGGATGTTGTGCCTCAGAGCAATGTTGTGCAACAGGCCAGAATGATCTGCACTACAGTCATGGGTCGGTATTATAAGGCCCCACCGGTCTTATCCAGACACCTGAAGCGACTCTTCAAAAAGCCAAAGGTGCGCTCGATGACTGAGCAGCTGGAGGCAGCTCATTGTACTAAATCTCTGCACATGTCCGTGGAAGATGCACAGGGGTTAGCAACCAGGCACGACACCCATATCCAGCATCACCTGCAGAAAGAAATGTGGAAAGGTCAATTAGGAAACAATACACACACTTGCACACGAACATGTAGGTGCAAACCAACAACAGATAGAAGAATGACACAAGCATATGATGGCACACAAGAGCTATGCGCCAGTGTCTGGAGGTTTGAGACACACAACACCAGGGAAGGGTAATGAGGGCAACACACATAATCTGTGTCAACACCAAACACATGACAAACCACTTGTACCCGAAAGGTATTAACGACAGTTGTGAACGCATCAGGCAGACACACGCCAATGCACCCTGGACAAAGGCAGAGATGCACATGTGTGCAAGCATGTGACGGCCAAGATACTGTTCACACAGCAGGTTTCACAGTAACATATACCGGAGGAGTCCAGTCAAGATGGCAGAAATGACAAAACACTGTGGATATACATGAAGCATACATGTGTGTTGTAACGTGTCAACACAAATATTACAACGTAAGATGGTCAAAGGTGAATGGGACCCCAACACACAGTACTGCAGGAAACAAATCATGAAGCAATTATACACCCCCCCCCCCACCCAGTTATCACACACCCACACAGATTACACACACACACAACTAAGGACACACCAAAAAGACAGACACGTGCGTATACGGTTAGTCTGAGGTTGAGAGCTGCAGTTCCCACCCAAAAGGTGTTGCACACCACTATATAAGAAACACACCATATGTGCCCATATGTTCCCTGTCTAAAGGGCCCATGCAACAGAGCCGCAGTACCAAACACCAAAGGAAACCACATGTGTGCAGAGACACCCAGAGGAACCATGACACGCATATGGTAGGCATATGTCATTGTAGAAACCCTCAAAGGTATGTGAACACGTCCCCGGAGACAGTGACATGGTGTGATAGTGGGCATGCTACCATACAAGGTCAGCGCTCCACCACCACAACACAAAGCAAGGGATGTAGGGGACATAATTGCCAAAGGGACCAGGTAAATCACACACTGGCTGGCCAGTGATATGCCACTACCTGATGGCCAGTGCCCCAAATGTTCCCAGAAATAGGTAGGATCTGCATCAGGGCATGTCATGTGTGTCACAGGGGATATGCAGTCAGAAAGGTCTAACAGCAAACCACAGGTGACCCTGGGCCACCTGTGAGAGTTGACATGCACCCCAGGACAGAGGAACACCATGTGCACATTAGAGATGAGAAATACCAATCCAGCAGGACACAGTCTCCATATTGTCCACTCTCATATAGGTCGAATAGGGCCGAGTGATGCAGGATATAGGAGTCATGGGTGGACCCTGGAAGCCACATTCAGAATATGCATATTTGCATCACATACAACCTACACATTCAGGGAATGGTAGTGTTTGCGGTTATGGAACACTGCCTCCCTGTCTCTGGGCAGGACCAGGGCAACATGTGTGCAATCAATAGCTCCCATCACGTGTGGTATCTCTGCAATTTTCTCAAAGGCCATGTTCAGGGTCTCCCACTGTTGCCTATTGTTAGGAATTGCAATGTAATTCCTTATCTGGCTGACCATGGCCTGCAGTACTTGGTGGAGACAGCGTGAGAAGGTGGGCCGGCTCATCCCACCCACTGCGGCCACCGATGACTGGAAACAGCCAGAGGCAAAGAAATATAGGGCACCCAGGAGCTTGACCATACCCGGTATGGCATGTGACTGGCCAGTCCGGGGCTCGAGGTCAGGTCTTAGATCCTCAAAGAGCTCCCTGATAGCCCCTGTGCTCAGACGGTAGAGGGAGATGACCTGGTCCTCACGCATGCTCTGGAGCAGGGCCCTGGGCCTGTAGAGGCGAGGCTAGCGAGGGCGCACTTCGATATGCCTAAGGCACTGGTCCGGCACAACCCTGACCTGTGGAGCCTCCACAGCTGCATGTCTGTGTTGCAGCGGGACTGCACACATGCCCTATGCCAGAGCCCCAAGGACACCATCTCCCCTTCAGGCAACCACAGCTCCGCTCCTCCATCCAATGCTTGGACAGCACACGCAGCAAAGACACAATGAGCCATCATGGACATCAGATAGAGCAAAGACACGTGCTAAATATGGTGTGGAGAGTGGCAAACGATCAGAACAAACACAACACACCTGTAAATGCAGCGGCGGACATCAGCAGCAGCGTATCAATGCGATCTGCACCCTGTGTGTGTAACACGCCCTACATAAGCATAGCGTGCGTAAGGTAACTATGCTGCGTATGCATGCGCAACACACGTTTCATAGCAAGGTGCATTACGTGGCTGCACATGGGAAGGGTGTATGCATGCACAATGCACATTGCGTGCCGTCATATGCACACTTCGCGTGATGCGCCTTGCTGCGAAATGCATGTTGTGCATGTGTACGCCCTTCCCATGCACAGTGGGCATAAGATTGCACCATGCGCATGTATAAGGCGCATCAAACATGCGCATGTATAAGGCGCATCACACATGCGCAGAATTGTGAGGGTGTATAGTACACAGACTGTCGAGTTAGCATAAGCAACAATATGTCTGAGAGGCAAAGCCAGGAGAGGGAGACGCATGGCGATGACACTAATGGCGGAACACCAGCCAGCATTCCCTGGAAATGCATGAGGCTGAGATGGAGGTCGCAGGGCCCTCAGGGGTGTCCCAGCCCTCACGGGAACAGCCAGTAGGGGCAACAGGAGGGAAGAGGAGGAGATGGCCCGTGCCACAGGATGCACGAAAGAGGGCTCTAAGATTCAGCCAGGCAGAGCACAACAACCTGCTGGCCAGTGTCCTCAACCAGTACAAGGTACTGTACGGGCGCCTCAGCTCCACCTTGCCACAGAGCTCATGGACCATGGCTTGGGAGGCCGTTAAGGCAGCAGTTGCAGAAGCAGGTGGCCCACACTGAGACATTGAGGGCATACGGAAGCGCTTTAGCGATATCAGGCAAGGGGGTCCGTGCGCACATGACACATGAGAGACGCCATGCAGTGGCCACTGGTGGTGGGGGACCAAGCAGACCTGCCGTAACACCCATGGAGCAGCAGCTCGCTGAATGTCTGGGGCCCATATACCTCTATGTCCTGTCCCCAGCTCTGGACACAGCGCATCAACAGGCAGGTAAGACTGTGATATGTGGTACAGGGAAAGCTAACAACCCAGCACATACAGGGGCTGCCTCAGGGGGGTGCAGGGCCATTTTCTGAGACTCAGTGTGTGGCAACATGTCCAGCAGAGGCCACAGACGCCTCAAGATCTGCATTCCATTAGGTTACCCCAAATGATGTCGGACATGCCCCATACTGAGTGCATGGACATGGAAGGGGTACCAGATATCCACAGTACCACATGCCAGTGCCAACTGGCATCATGAGTAGGAGGAACTGCAAACACGGGCCATGTAGAACCCCCAGCAAACCCGACGTACCACAACAGCACTACCAGTACACAGAATGCACCATACCAGACCGCTCAGAGGACAGCGGTGCAAATAGCAGACCAAACCATTGCAGAGAATGACAACACATGGCCTATTGGGGGAGGTGAACAGGTGGCAGTGAGAACCACAATCTACAGTAACAGTATAACACAGCTCATACTGGACATGCGGACCACAGACCATCACCAAACAAAGGACAATGAAGCACAATATAGACCCAGGAGGACAAGTATATGACATGGAAATCACAAGGGCCAAACATGGAAGGTACAACACCACTGTAGGTAGTGAGCCACACAGTACTGACCCCTTGTACAACACATAGCACAGACGTTCATGATGCACAAATCCCAGAGCTGACACATACCAGGTATGATGGTCAGTGGACAGAGATAGCTATGATGGCCAGAAGAATAAGATAGCCATGGGAGTCAAAGGAATGAAATAGCTTTGAGGGCTGGAGGAAAGCAATAGCTATGAGGGCCAAAGTAATATATAGCACCCCAGCTCTCGTCCCTGTGTATACCCTGTTGCCAACAAACTGGCCACAGTCCATTGGTGTCCATGTGTCCGCTGTGAACACCCTGCCACCTGTTGTCCAGTCATCTCACCTCATGTGTCCAGCCAGTCTCTCGCAACATATGGCGTAAATGACAACTCTTTAGCAGCATGCCCACACTGCCCCCAGACTGTAGTCCCCAGTCAGCCATTCACAGTGTAACCTGCCACCCGTAGTCCCCAGCTACACATCCAATACCTGGCCCAATGTAGAGATACCATCCCACCCACACTGACCACCCCCACCATGTCAGGTCCCCAGCCCCATCCCATGTGGCCCGGCCACAATACCGGTCACCGTGCAGCTCCAGCCCAACCCAGTGTTCACTCCCATCTAGGTCCTGTAATGGTCCACAAGCAGCCCCTGGAACCACACCCCCAACCCCAGGTAGGGCAAAGCAGACACATCGCACCCGCCACCCAGAGAAGGGCTGTGGCCATCAAAAAGGGGGCTGGGGAGGGCCTGGCACACCCACACAGCTGCCCCTGGGAAGGGGGAGAGCATCCCCCAC
This sequence comes from Ichthyophis bannanicus, assembly GCA_033557465.1. NCBI lineage: Eukaryota > Metazoa > Chordata > Amphibia > Gymnophiona > Ichthyophiidae > Ichthyophis > Ichthyophis bannanicus. Next base: position 500,597,711 of record CM066035.1, read on the forward strand.
CTCTTCATCTGTCCAAGGGGACTGTGGCCACCCCAGCTCCCCCTGAGGCCCGCCAGCCTGCCGAACTGCAGATATGGATATTGTCTGTGTGTGGCCACCTGGACCGCATGGCCCTGTGCAAACAACAGCCCTGTCTGATGGACAGACTGGCACTGAACACGTGGATGTGCTGTGACCGCTCCTACATGATGCAGGGCACATACACCCATCAGCAAGCACATGACAGTGTGCAGCGTAGGGCCGCACAGACACCCATATGAACCGCACACATACATGATGTGCTGGCCCCCAGTACAGCCACAGCAGAGGGATGGGTATAGGGTGCCATGGAGGACCCATCCTACCACTCCCACTACTGAGCATTTGTATAGCGATACAAGTCATACACAGCGCTGCACAGACATGTAAGAGACAGTCCCTGCCCATCAGAGCTCACAATCTATTCAAGACAGACAACATAGGAGGCATAGGCTGAGATAAAACAAGGGGGGAACGGAAAAGAAAAAGGAGAGCAGGTGAGTCAAGATCCAAAAGCAGCAGCAAAGAGGTGATTTCTCAGCCTGGATCAGAAGAGGACCAGAGAGGGTGCCTGGCGTACAGACACAGGTAGTTTGTTCCAGGCATAAGGTGCAGCAAGGTGAATGGAGACATGTCTGGAGGTAGCAAGAGAGGAGAAGGGCACAGATAGAAGCACTTTGCCAGAAGAGCAGAGTTCACGAGAAGGGTTGTAAGGAGAGATAAGAGAAGAAAGGTAGTGAGGAGCTGCAGAGTGAATGCATTTATAGGTCAGTAGGTGAGGTTTGAACCGGATGCGGAAACGGATAGGGGGCCAGTGGAGTGACCTGTGAGGAGGAGTAATATGGGCATGACGAGGCTTGGCGGAAGATTAGCTGTGCAGCAGAGTGTTGAACAGATTGAAGGGGAGAGAGATAATTCAAGGGGAGACCAGCAAGAAGTAGGTCACAGTAGTCAAGACGGGAGGTGATCAAGGAGTGGACAGGCATCTCAGTAGTGTGTTTAGAAAGGAAAGGACAGAGTTCACTGATACTATAGAGAAAGAAACGGCAGGACATAGCTATCAGACGAATGTATGTGGAGACGGAGAGAGAAGAGTCGAAGACATCCCCAAGATTGCCAGCTGTGGAAACAGGAATGAGTACAGAGTTATCTACAGAGACAGAGAAAGGAGGATGATGGGGGAGGGTATAGGGGGAAGGATAAGAGGTCCAGCCCTGGCCATGTTCAATTTGAAGTGGCCGTGAGACATCCAGGCACCAATGTCAGAAAGGCAGGCAGAGATCCGGTTCTGGATAGCTGGAGAGATGTCAGGCGTAGAGAGGTAGATCTGGGAGTCATCAGCATAAGGATGGTACTGAAAACCATGGGAAGAGATTAGCGCACCAAGGGACTGAGTATAGAGAGGGAAAAGGAGCAGACCCAAATCAGATCCTTGGGGTACACCAACTAGGAGCGGGATAGCAGAGGAGGAGCAGCCACAAGAACACACACCGAAGGAGCAATGGGAGAGATATGAGGAGAATGAGGATAGTACAGAGCCCTTAAAACTAAGTGAAGACAGGGTATCAAGGAGAAGATTGTGGTCAACAGTGTCAAGAGCAGCAGAGAGGTCAAGAAGGATGAGGACAGAGTAGAGGCCCTTAGATTACGCCAGAAACAGGTCACTGGAGACCTGGGAAAGAGCCGTTTCAGCAGAGGGTAAAGGACGAAAGCCAGACTGTACAGGATCCAGGAGGGCATGAGAGGAGAGGACATCGAGGTAGTGGCGGTGAACAGCACGTTCAAGTAGTCTAGAAACGAAGGGAAGGAGAAAGATCGGTCGAGAATCAGAGGGACAGGTGGGATCAAGTGAGGGTTTTCTGAGGAGAGGTGTGACCTATGCATGTTTGAAGGCTGCAGGGACAGTTGCAGTGGAGAGCGAAAGGTTAAGAATATGAGAAATGGAAGGGACAACAGTGGAGGAGATGTGGCATAGGAAGCGGGTGGGAATAGTATCAGAAGAGCAGGTGGTATGTTTGGAGGGTGAAAGAAGGTGTGCAGGTTCCTCTTCGGAGATCACAGGAAAGGAAGAGAGGGTAGCAGAGGTAGGGGAGGAAAGTTGGGAGGGAAGAGGGGACATAGCTGACCTTGTTGGGAATTGGAGGGTGATCCTGTGGATATTGGCATGGAAATAGCCAGGGTTTGGGCACAAAGCGAGGGAAGGATCAGAGGCAGAGGCACCCTGAGGAGAGAGCTGAGAGTAGTAAAGAGATGGCGAGGGCCAGATGCAAGAGAGTCAGTCAGATGGACATAATAGTCCTGTTTGGCAAGAGCTATGGCTGACTGGAAAGAGACAAGCATATACCTGAGGTGTAGAAAGTCCTCAAGGGAGCGGGATATGTGCCAAGCAGGCTCAGCAGAGTGAGCACAGGAATGTAGATAGCGGGTAATGGATGAATGACAGGGCTGGGGTGCAGAGGGCCCACAGGATGTGGCATGGGAGGAGCGAGAGCATCCAGAGCAGAGGTGAGTGCAGTGGTATAGGACGTTACTGCTTCGTCAACAGACCTAGATGACATAGTAGGAGAAAGAGATGACGAAACAGTGGAAGAGAGAACCAAAGGATCAGTAGCATGAGGATATCTGAATAGGTTGGAGGAGATAGGACGAGAATGAGGTAGCGGGTGATGAGGATTGAGGCATAAAGGTGATGGTCAGATAAGGGAAGAATTGAGCTACAGAGGCTCGAGAGTAAGCAACTAGAGAAATATACCAGGTCAAGGCAGTGGCCATGCTCATGAGTGGGAAAGGTGGAACAAAGCAGGAGGTCAAATGGGAAGGTAAGAGAGAGGAGCTCCAAAGCATAGGGGCTATCAACATGAATGTTAGGACCCCTGAGAATATGAGTGGGGGAAGAGGATTCCAGAAAGAAGAAAAGCCATGAGTCAATGGCAGTGAGAACAGTAGAAGCAGACCTGTCAGGAGGTCGATAAATAACAGCTACCTGGAGAGGAGGTGGAATGAAAAGATGAATGGAGGGAACAGCAAAAGAGGGTAAGGGGTGAGACTGGGACAGCAGGAGGGGTTGGAACTGGCAGGAGGGAGAATGTAGGAGCCCAACACCAGTACCATGGCCAGAGGGACGAGGCGTGTGGGAGAACCGATAGCCCCCATGACAGAGAGTAGCAATAGATGCAGTATCATCTGGGAGGAGCCAGGTCTCAGTTAGAGCAAGATGAGGTAGACCATTGGAGATAAGGAGATCATGAGTAAAAGCAGGTGTATGAGAGATAGAGTGTGCATTCCACAAAACACATGAGAAAGGGAGAGTGGACGGGGAAAGGAGAGAGATATGGATAAGAGTAGACATGTTGCATGTGACAGTGGCAGCTGAGTCTGAGAGTGTGCCTGGGCGACCAGCAGCAGGCCCTGGGCCACAGCCCACACACGCTGCCATGGGGGAGGTGCTCCTGGAGATGCGGGCCCATTCTGCCACAGCACATGCAGACGCAGAGGGTGAGTGACTGCCCAGATGATTGCAGGTGTGCCCTACCCTGTGGTCGGGGGTGTCCTGCTCCCAGTGCACATGTAGGGGCCCCCACCAACCGGGGGTCACCCATATATGTAGGACCCATTGCATGTGCCCCATCACACCGCTGGCCTGCTGTCCGCGGCTGTGCCCTACACCTGTGATCCAGGACTGGGGATCACAGCTCGCCAGGGTTTGTGGGGATACCCATGCCAGTACAGCATGACCTGGCACACATAATATGTGAGCTGTCCGTTAGGGCATCATGTGACCGGTCCCCCCCCCCCCCCCCCATTAGGGCCATGGATGTGAGCGGGGCCCTGACTGGGTTGTACATCTGGGTTGGCAGCCCTCTGCTGGATACCACCAGTACCTGGTCAGGTGTTGCATGAGTTGTACATGTGGGCCAACACTCCCTGCTGCTAGTGGGCCCTGTCCGATGGGACAGATACACGGGGCGCACAGATGACACAGATCTGTTCCATGGATGCTCGGTGTCCCGCATGTGTCAGGGAATCCCCTGGTGTATCCCCACATCTGCTGGTCCCACCCCAAACGTAGCTGTCCCCTACTGTGGTCTGCCAGGACACCTGTTGCTTATGTCATGGTGGCATGTACAACCCATGTCTCACAGGTCACACCGTGACTCACCCACAGGCATACAGCTGGCAATGCAGGCATTTAGCATAGAACACCATCTGCAATGCCATGAGGGGGGAGATGGCCGGTCTCTGCCGGGAGGTGCAGGGCCTGCACCAGGAGATTGGCCTTCTATGTGAGACAGCAACACGGGGGACCAAGGCACTTGTTGCGGCCGCAGAGTACATGGCATCCAGCATGGATAGGATGGCGGCTGCATACAAGGCCATGGCTGGATGGGGGCATCCGCCAGCAGCAGCACCCGCACCATGGGGTGGGAGGGGTCATGCTCGGCCTGGCCATAGGTGGCAGTGTAGGGTATAGGTATGAGGGGCCGGGGCAATATGTACGCCCAAATAAAGGTTTCCACACATGAGAACGCCTGTGGGCACATGTCCAGTATTTCATTCTGCACTCCCAGGGTTACCCTGTCCCCATGTGGTCACCCTGGGCACATATCCCTTGCCATGGCATGTAGACCCATTGGCACGCCGTTCCCTGTCCCCATCCCATGCCACAGGGGGGTGTGGGGTCTGCCCTGCCACCATTCGGTGCATGTATGCTCTGACATGCCACCTGTGCCATGCATAGTGCCATGTGTGCTCTGATGGCATGTCCGTGCCACCATGCCTTTGCCCATGTCTGAGGGTCATAGCAACACATTGGTACATCCTGGAGGCTGTGAGGGCTACATATATCAGTGCCCATGCCCATCCCCTACCCCTGCCATGGGGACTATACCATGTATGTGACAGATGTCTTGCACCCATACACACAGGGACATGCTCACACATGTCACTCTTACTGCACTGGCATGTCAGGAAATGATACACATGACCATTGCAAAACATTAACAAAATATATTTATATGAAACTATATATATGTTTACAGACATGCCCCTGCAGCTGTCCAGGCTGTATCTGGTTGGGGCCATGCCGCCCCTGCCCCGGAGGTGGTGGCAGTCCCTGGGCACCGGACGGCACAGGGCAGGGGTGCCACGTACCTGTGTGGTGCTCACACCACCTGGGGGCCACCCTGGCTGGATGGCTGATGAGGTGCACTGCCTGTGATAACCTCATGCAGCATGCGCAGCTCATCAGCCATCCGCCCCACGGCATCTACCACCTGCTCCATGGTATGGGTCTGCTCCCACTGGGCATGTGACATGGCACACAGTGCCACAGACAGGTGGTATGCACACATGCCCCCACAGAGATACCATGTGCCTGGTGTCTGTGTGGTGGCATGTACAGACGTCCTGTCTGCAGCACTGTATGCCACAGGCCCACATGCGCGACCGCAGGTCCTGGCACATCACGTACTTCCAGGGGTGCATCCTACCCCACACCTACCCACTCCCGCTGCCCCTCCCCTCCTCTCCTCGGCCACCCCACCCTCTCCCCTCCCTAGCCTCCCCATCCTCCAACTCCCCCACCCCCTCCATGGTCTCCTGGGGCCACTGGGGATAGGGCAGACCAGTGCACATCAGCATTTGCAACTACCATACCACCAGGATTACTAACAGACCTCTCTAAATAGGCCTGGGGCCACCTGGGGATAGGGCAGACCAGCGCACATCAGCAGGCGCACCTACCATACCACCAGGATTACTAACAGACCTCTTTAAATAGGCCTGGGGCCACCTGAGGATAGGGCAGACCAGGGCACATCAGCAGGCGCACCTACCATACCACCAGGATTAGTGACCGACCTCTGTAAATAGGCCTTGAGCTACCTGAGGATAGGGCAGACCAGCGCACATCAGCAGGAGCACCTACCATACCACCAGGATTACTAACAGATCTCTGTAAATATGCCTGGGGCCACCTGAGGATAGGGCAGACAAGTGCACATCAGCAGGAGCACCTACCATACCATCAGGATTACTGACAGACCTCTGTAAATAGGACTGGGGCCACCTGGGGATAGGGCAGACCAGTGCACATCAGCATTTGCACCTACCATACCACCAGGATTACTAAGACCTCTGTAAATAGGCCTGGGGCCACCTGGGGATAGGGCAGACCAGCGCACATCAGCAGGCGCAACTACCATACCACCAGGATTACTAACAGACCTCTTTAAATAGGCCTGGGGCCACCTGAGGATAGGGCAGACCAGCGCACATCAGCAGGAGCACCTACCATACCACCACGATTGATGACAGACCTCTGTAAATAGGCCTGAGGCCACCTGGGGGTAGGACAGACCAGCGCACATCAACAGGCGCACCTACCATACCACCAGGATCAATCACAGACCTCTATATATAAGCCTGAGGCCACCTGGGGATAGGGCAGGCCTGCGGACATCAGCAGGCGCACCTACCATACCCCCAGGATTACTAACAGACCTCTGTAAATAGGCTTGTGGCCACCTGGGGATAGGGCAGACCAGTGCACATCAACAGGCGCACCTACCATACCCCCAGGATTACTAACAGACCTCTGTAAATAGGCCTGGGGCCACCTAGGGATAGGGCAGACCAGTGCACATCAGCAGGTGCACCTACCATACCACCAGGATTACTAACAGACCTCTGTAAATAAGCCTGGGGCCACCTGGGGATAGGGCAGACCAGCGCACATCAGCAGGCGCAACTACCATACCACCAAGATTACTAACAGACCTCTAAATAGGCCTGGAGCCACCTGAGGATAGGGCAGACCTGTGCACATCAGCAGGAGCACCTAACATACCACCAGGATTACTGACAGACCTCTGTAAATAGGCCTTGGGCTACCTGAGGATAGGGCAGACCAACGCACATCAGCAGGCGCAGCTACCATACCACCAGGATCAATCACAGACCTCTATATATAAGCCTGGGGCTACCTGAGGATAGGGCAGACCAGCGCACATCAGCAGGAGCACCTACCATACCACCAGGATTACTAACAGACCTCACTATATAGGCTTGTGGCCACCTGGGGATAGGGCAGACCAGTGCACATCAGCAGGCGCAACTACCATACCACCAGGATTACTAACAGACCTCTCTAAATAGGCCTGGAGCCACCTGTGGATAGGGCAGAACAGCGCACATCAGCAGGTGCACCTACCATACCACCAAGATTACTAACAGACCTCTCTAAATAGGCCTGGGGCCACCTGGGTATAGGGCAGACCAGTGCACATCAGCAGGCGCACCTACCATACCACCAGGATTGCTAACAGACCTCTGTAAATAGGCCTGTGGCCACCCGAGGATAGGGCAGACCAGCGCACATCAGCAGGCGGACCTACCATACCACCAGGATTACTGACAGACCTCTATAAATAGGCCTGGGGCCACCTGGGGATAGGGCAGATCAACACACATCAGCAGGCGCAACTACCCTACCACCAGGATTACTAACAGACCTCTCTAAATAGGCCTGAGGCCACCTGGGGATAGGGCAGACCAGCGCACATCAGCAGGCGGACCTACCATACCACCAGGATTACTAACAGACCTCTGTAAATAGGCCTGGGGCTACCTGAGTATAGGGCAGAGCAGCGCACATCAGCAGGCGCAGCTACCATACCACCAGGATCAATCACAGACCTCTATATATAAGCCTGGGGCTACCTGAGGATAGGGCAGACCAGCGCACATCAGCAGGAGCACCTACCATACCACCAGGATTATTAACAGACCTCTCTATATAGGCTTGTGGCCACCTGGGGATAGGGCAGACCAGTGCACATCAGCAGGCGCAACTACCATACCACCAGGATTACTAACAGACCTCTCTAAATAGGCCTGGAGCCACCTGTGGATAGGGCAGAACAGCGCACATCAGCAGGCGGACCTACCATACCACCAGGATTACTGACAGACCTCTATAAATAGGCCTGGGGCCACCTGGGGATAGGGCAGATCAACACACATCAGCAGGCGCAACTACCCTACCACCAGGATTACTAACAGACCTCTCTAAATAGGCCTGAGGCCACCTGGGGATAGGGCAGACCAGCGCACATCAGCAGGCGGACCTACCATACCACCAGGATTACTAACAGACCTCTGTAAATAGGCCTGGGGCTACCTGAGTATAGGGCAGAGCAGCGCACATCAGCAGGAGCACCTACCATACCACCAGGATTACTGACAGACCTAGGTAAATAGGCCTGGGACCACCTGGGGATAGGGCAGGCCTGCGCACATCAACAGGCGCACCTACCGTAGCACCAGGATCAATCACAGACCTCTCTATATAGGCCTAGGGCCACCTGGGGATAAGGCAGGCCTGCGCACATCAGCAGGTGCTCCTACCATACAACCAGGATTGATGACAGACCTCTGTAAATAGGCCTGAGGTCACCTGGGGATAAGGCAGGACTGTGCACATCAGCAGGCGCACCTATCATACCACCAGGATCAATCACAGACCTCTCTATATAGGCCTGAGGCCACCTGGGAATAGGGCAGACCAGCTTACATCAACAGGCGCACCTACCATACCGCCAGGTTTACTAACAGACCTCTGTAAATAGGCCTGAAGACATCTGGGGTTAGGGGACACCTGCGCACATCAACAGGCGCAGCTGCATTGCTCCTAGGTTACGCCAAAGACCTCTCCTTTTCCCCTGCTGTGCTCCTATGATATGTGTGTTGATTGTTGGCTACTGTGCTGCACTCCTTGTTTTGTGTGACCTGCCCCCATGCACTTACCTCACGTGGGTATTCTGAAGCCGCATTGAACCACCTGGTCATGCGCCCCCAGGCCCTCCTAACCCTATTGAGGTCCTGTTTCCTGGATGATCCTGGGAAAAGGTGCCTCTACCTGCAGCAGATCAGCTTTCCAAGTAGTTGAATGTCCGTGATAGTAAAAGCAGTTTTCCTGGACCTCGCCGCCATTTTGTCTATTGTATCGTGCGGGGCCTCATGATGCAGTGACATCGCGTATGCGCAGTAAGGCTTGGTAACTCGCGTTACTGTGCACGTTGTCCACGAACACACTCGTAGCACACATAATAACACACGTTTGGCTGTTTCTGGGAATTTGGTGGATATGTACTTTACATTGCTGTGACGACACGCAGTGCGTCTACCATTGTGCACATGGCGCGTGTCGTACACTACATGCGCATTTCATTGTTCTCTCTATGTGCATACTGTTTAACACATAGTCCATATATCACACACATTGCACGCGGCGCTATACAGCTATGAAGGTGCATTATGCACGTTGGCGCGTCTTGGCCGTTTCACATACATTAATGGGACATTGCACTTTAGGGTGAACAACAGCTGCCACCATTCATGGATGTGAACACAGGTGGGCCATGTACATCTGCAGTATACTGCTAAATAATGAATACGCTCTGCTAGCGTGAACGGTGGTTTTCGTGACCGTGCCCCCATTTTCTCTGCTGTATTTAGAGCGGGACCTCATGACGCTGGACGGTTGCGTATGCGTAGTAATGTGCGTTACTATGCGTGTTGGATCACAACACACTTGTAACGCGTACATTACTGCGCATTACATTCTTTTCACTCTCGTTATTGTGCGTGCTTCGCGTCTTTGGCACTGCACCATGTGTAGCACCACAGTACTGCATCTTGACGTAATGTGCACACTAAAGTAGACAGGATGAGGCACCTTACTACCTGTTCATTGTCATTCCTTTTTGCTCTCTCCAGTTTTGGCGTTACATCTGGTGTTCTGCCTTACAGTTCACACCTGTCAACCTGATGCATCTTACAGTACCTTAACCAAAGGCGCCTTAGGTTGTGGATGTCATCGGGGGGTGGGGTTGTTAGCCAGATCTGGACCTGTTGCTAGGGCACTGGCAGACCAAAAGTAGTTCTGGGAGCCTCCACTATCTCCAACCATGGTCTGACATTCACCAGCAGCAGGCACAGTCAGACTGTACCTGCTGTACCACGCCAGGTGTTCCAGCCATACACAAACTAACTGCAGACACTCCGCTAGCCAGTCTATACTGCATGTTCACAGAGGAGCTATGTGCACCCAGACCTGGGTTGTATGGCACAGACACCCGGCAGGTGCCTCAGTAATTGGGCCTCCAGAAACAGGGGCACATATATATCACTTGAGACAGGTACTATGTAGCACTATGTGGGAACATAGCCATGCCGTGGTCACTGCTCGGTCAGAGTGAGAGTGTCCTCCCAGCAAGATGTAATGTGGTCACCTTGTCCATGCAGGCGGTGGTTGGGCACTACAATGTCCCAGCAATTTCCCTACACCCTGTGCAGATGCATCCTGCCCAGTCCGCCCTGTCCGGGCCATACCCACAATACCTTGCTCCTCATTATGCACATTTACAGGCTGATGCTGGAAACAGGGTAAGCATTGTGGGCCCAGTGAGGAGTGGGTAGCCACAAAACAATGGATAGACATACTGTCAGACGGCTGCCTGGGTGAGAATCTTCACAGTCTTGACAAGTGCACATCTCTATATGATTTGCAAGGTATTGTGGACAATGTAGTTCATTCACACCAGACACAGCTGCTGACAATAATTAAGTTGTGCTCTTGGGTAAAGCCAATAAGATATTTATTTATGGGGTTATTTCTCCCAACACAGATATGCTTGGTAGCACATAAATTAGGTTACTTGCTTTCAGTGTTAACTTGGAAAAACAAAGTTAAATCAGGAAAACAACAAATGAAAAGTCACAAAGCAAGAAACAAACTGTTCTTTTCAGGTTAAATTCTGATTACTTCCCACATAGATACAGAAGTGATTCTCTCCTAGCTCACAAGCAATTAGGTAAGGCTTAATTGCTAGCAGTTATCCAGCTGAAACCCCTTAGCTGGCTTGCTTTCTACTGTGTGGGTCAAATCCTGCTTCAGGAGCTTTTCTGGGTAGATTAAAGAACAAATTTGTATTTCTTTGTGATGGTTGCTGTACTTTATAAAAGAAAGTTACCAACGGAGTTTAGACAGAGAACAGTCCATATAAATAGGATCTTCATCTGCTATTATTCCCCCTTGTTCAACAAGCATGGGTTCAATATCATGGATTGTCACAGATGAATCTCTCAATGGAGCATTTTCAGGAGAATACTTGTTTCCCTGCTGTCTTTCAAGGTTATAGCTAGGGCATAGATCAGTGTTCATACCTGAGCTTCCATTGCTGCTAGAGTTCCTCTCTATATAGCCTGGCCAGTATGTAGTCCAGTTCTTATGTCCAGCCTTCCAATCCAGATCCCTGGACACTGGATCTCTCTTCACATACCTTCTGGCACAGGTCTTAGTGTCCCTTCCACGTGCAGCCGTCTCCCTCACAGGTAGCCTCTGGTGATTCCTAGCTCTGCAGCACCATTCCTCTGGCTTTCCCCAGTCCAATGGTGTATGCTGGCCCTTGGAATACCTCCCAGTATACGTACTGCTTTGGACTCTTCTAGACCTCTCAAAGGCTTTTCTCTTCCTTCTTCCAAAGGGTCTCTTTCCCTCTCCGTCCGGTTTGGCTTCTGCTTCTGATGATCCTTCAGATGAAACTGATGATCAAACTCAAGCTGATTCTCAGGATACTGAGGACAATTCTCTGGATATCCAAGGTGATCATGAAGATGGTCATCTGTAGAATAAACTCTACTCTTATTCTGCCTAGATGAGTGCTCCTCCCTAACACAGGGCAGCTGTGCTGAATCAGGCCTTGCCCTTTGAGATGAGTGTTCCATCCTAGCACAGCGCAGCTGTGCTGAGTCAAGCCCTGCCCTTTGCAATGAGTGCTTGGGGATTACCTCATAGCCCTTTTGATTGAACACACGTTTTCTCACTTCAGCTCCTCTCATGGCTGTTGGAAACCTGGTGCATTCTGGGACTGGTAGTCTTTTATGGCAAAATTCTGTTTTCTCATTTCTACCAGCACTGACAGGTTGCTTGTTCAGAGACACTTCACCTTTTCTATAGCCCCTTCCTGAGCTATGATAAGCTTCCTTATCACAATACACACACACACACACACACTCCAATTGCAGCATTGTGCAGTGATAAAGGTGGTTGGCAGCCCTGCCCACCACACTGGTCCTGATCACAGTGCTGGCATTGCTAAGGTGTGCAGGAGCTAGTAGTAGTGCTCTGGTGATAACTGCAGCTCTGTGCTGGGGCCAACAGCCTGACTCTCCATGAAGCTTTGGATAGTGGAGCCTGTGTGAGTGGGTGTTTGTACCACTGTTGGCCGCTGCTTTGGGGATTGCATATTTTGATGTTGTATCTGCATTGTAGGGTAAAATATAGGGACATGCTCTACAGGATCCACAGCTGGGACCTGTACCTGTGACCCTCTGATCCAGGACACACTGGCTGTGTGTACTGCACCACACGTGCATAGCAGTTCCTGGGGCTACCTTTACTTTTCATCAGACAGACCTTTTCTGTTGCACTCCATACCACGTACTGGAACAGGGCATGGCCTAGGTCCACTGCAGGCAGGTGCCACTGCCCCTCCAGCACCAACGCCATGCTGACATGCCCATATGCTGGCGGTACTGGTAGTGCGCAGTCCCAGGCCATCCACTGGGCAGGTAGGCGGGTGCCTAGGGTGCAGGGTCTGGGGTGGGGAGGCATACATGGACATCCACACATCCCCCCCATCACCGCATACCAATGTTATGTCCCTTCCACATGGGGGGGGATGGCTGGGGGGATGTCAGGTTGGTGCTCTAGCAACTATTGGCTAGGGTGGACCAGATAGATGTAGGTAGATTGTGTTATGACAGCAGACTGTGGACAGGCTAGGGCATACAACTCAGGTACTGTGTACCCAGTTTGGTCTACTGGGTGTATATATGTTTCAGACAACGTGTGGTCACACCCTGCAATGCCTTACTAGGGGCTGCAGTAAAGGGTGTTCATTTAGCTGGGTTTACAAACTGTTTGGGATGCATCCTGGGGAAGGTCTGTGGACCCTTGTTAGAGTGGTCCCCAGATGTGCACTGATTGCCCTATTATAGGGATAGTGGTATCTGTGTGACCTTTGGGGTACCTGCTGAACACAGACTACTGGGCATGTTTGGCCTTGGTCAGATGCTGTCTTGCTGATTTCCAGTTTCTGTGTTCCTATGTGCCACCTAGGCGATGGCCTAGTCCACCCTGTTCCCCAGCTGCCCCACTGCATGTCCCGCCTGCAGCCCCCTTTGCCCCATTTGCACCATTACCATAGTGGCCTTTCATACTTGGGCACTATGCTGTTGCTGCAAATGGTGCACTACTATCACTTTTTCTTGGGCTCCCTGCCTGTGCTGTACATTGCTGACAATGAAATGTTTTCTCTCTCCTGAAAATGTGCATCTACCGACAGGTTTTCACTCGCAGTACTGTCCCAGGGTTAATGTTGCAGCGTTAGTGTAGCAGGGGCCCCTCCACGCCCACTCCCCACCCATTGACCTCTTCTCTTCATCTTCTCTCCTCCCTCAGGGACAGTTATCGCTGCTGGTGACGTTAACGCATGTTAACTTTACCGATGTAACGTTACCGCGCGATAACTTTACATCGGGTGACGTTAACACGCGTTAATGTTACCGATGCTACGTTACCACACTTTAGTAAGCATACCCCTAGGTGTACATAAATTGCCAAATCCTAATTAAGTGAAAGTTTCAGTATTTGCATGTATCCAGAAGCAAAGACCTGCAAGGACTATGAAAGGCGGCAGGGGGAACTGTTTGGAAACTCTGCCTTGGGATCAGCATCAAGGGTGGCATCCCTGCCCTCAACACTAGTGTCCAATGACTTATCTTGGTGCGCCTAGGCTCGGTCGGAACCCCGGGGTCACAGAGCCTCTGACTGGGGATTGTCCTCCAAGGACCTTCCCCATGGGTCCAGGATATCGTCAAAGCCAAAGGCGAGGTCTGACACTGGACCAGCAGTTAAGATCTCCAGCTCCAGGGTGTGGAGTCCTTGACCCAACAGCAATGTCTGAGAGCAGCCTTCCAAGCAGCCCTGGCAGGAGGACTCCCACGGTATCAGGTGATCGGGTCAGGTCCCCTGACGCTATCACCATCAGTGATTCCCCTATGAGGGACGTGGCTCCAAGCTCAATGACCTCGAGACCCGAGTCAGCTGCTGCGGAGCTAACTGGCATCAAGGCCAGGATGGCTGCCCTGGAACACAGCTTCTCTGCGTTCCTCGAGATGCAGTGGGGCCCAGTGACCGGTATCTACAGATCATCGGCGCCTGCCATGGGGCCATCCTTGTCAAATACTTAACCTATCCTCAAGAGGTCGACTTGATTGGCACCACATCCATCAATGCAGAGTCAGTCTGGAGAGCGCCAGGTGCTCAATCATTCCTCCAACTCCACGTCAGCTTGGGAGACAGATGAGGAGTCCCCTGACACCATCCTTGACCGGGACATCCCCCCTAACCCATCCCCACCACACCATCATTGGCAGTCTCCTCTGGAGCTTCCATGAGGGAGATGTCCCAGACCCTTGCCTTCATGGTGGTGCCTGAGGACGAGCCTCAGACCGAGAATCTTGAGATACTCCAGTATGAGGCTCCCCCGAGGGAGGCACTGATGGTGTGACTCTCCCCCCCCCCCCCCCCCATCCTGGAACAGCTGCTGTTCTGCATGTGGGAAACCCCGGTGATGGTGCTAATTGTGAACTGTTGACTCGATTCTCAGTATCGAGTCGGCCAGAGCTTGGGCTTCCAAAAAGCTCAGCTGCCTCACAACTCTATGGTGGTGGAGTCAACCATGTGTCGCATAAAGAGCCAGAAGACGCACCCCTCAGTGCCCCCCAGCAGGAAGGCCTGCACCATGGATGCATTTGGCAGAAAGTGTTTCCAGGGTTCCATGCTCACAGCTCAGATCCAGGCATACCAGCAGTACATGGGCATGTACCTCAGAGACCTGACGAAGGAGCTCGCTGGGTTCTCGGCTGAACTTTAGAGTGAACCTCTTGAGCACTTCAGGACCCTGGTTTCCTCAGTCAAGGTGTGCTCCAAGTTTCAAACTTGGGCATTGTATGATGGCTTTGAGTCAGTGGCTCAGGTAGCCACATTGGGCATTAGTGCCCGATGCCTTGCCTGGCTACAGTCCTCTGACTTGAAGCAATGGATTTAGAACAAGTTGGCCAACGTCCCGTGCCAGAGAGAGAATCTCTTTGGCAAGCTCATGATGGAAAAGGCCGACAAGCTGGAGAAAGAATTCCCGATCAAAACCTGGCTGTCCAGGAAGACTGCTGACCCTTCCCATCGGAAGGCTTCGGGGAAAAGCCCTTCCAACCGAAGACCAAGAAGGCTTACGGGGGTTACCCCAAATTTCCAGACTCCACCTCAGGGGCAGCAGGCCAAGGCACAGCAAGCCAAAAGCCCCCAAGTCCCAAACAATGGCACAGCCTGGGAGGGGGGTTTGACTCCTTGGGCATAGCCTCCCTTCTCTAGGACGTAACAGGCCCAAGGTTCACGGGAGGATGGCTGGTCCACTTCACACACCTATGGCCGGACATCACCACAGACGCTTGGGTGCTGCCAGTGATCAGGGAGGGGTACCTCCTCCACTTCTTTTAGCTGCCTTCTCCCTACTTCCCAGGGGAAATACCCATGGGCCCATTTGCACAGAGAGCTCCTGCAGAAGGAACTTGAGGCCCTGCTTGAGGATCATGCGGTAGAGCTCATTCCCCAGCCCTTCAAAGGCCATGTGTTCTACTCCCGCTACTTCCCAAGAAAACTGGGGGCTTCAGGCCCATTCTGGACCTACGAGACCTCAACAACTTCCTGGTCAAGGAAAAGTTCAAAATGGTATCCCTTGGAACCTCCTGCCTTACCTCTTGCAGGGAGATTGGCTATGCTCCTGGATCTCAGAGATGCATACACCCACATCCAAGACACCGTCAGTACCTCCAGTTCATGGTCGGGGGCCGAAATTACCAATACAGGGTGCTCCCCTTTGGACTGACCTTGGTTCCTTGGGTGTTCACCAAATGCCTGGTGAATATGGCCGCTTGCCTCCATCTCCAGGGGGTTTTCATCTTTCCCTACCTGGACGACTGGCTCATCAGAGCCAGCTCACGGGAGGAGGTGTGCAACGCAGCTCACCGCACCATAGGGATGCTCCGGTGCCTATGGTTTGTGGTCAACGTCCCAAAATCTCACCTGCTGCCAACCCAGCACTTGGAGTTCATCGGTGCCCTGCTAGATTCCATCTAGGCACGGGCCTTCCTCCCACAGGACAGCGCACTGCACCTCTGTCCTGACACAGGACGTGCAGGGCTGCTCAGTGGTGACAGCCAGACAGATGCTCCTCCTGTTGGGGCACATGGCATCTAAGGCCAATGTCACACCCTTTGCTCACCTCCACATTCGGCAGGCCCAGCAGACACAGGCTTCTGGCCGCCAGGAGAACAGGATCCAGGTCAACCCGGCCCTGGTGACGTCCCTTGCTTGGTGGCAGGACCCCCCTCAAACTCAGAGCCAGCCTGCCTTTCCAGGCTCCTCCAGTGCAGCACACCCTCACGATGGATGCATCAAAGTTGGACTGGGGAGCCCATTGTGATCACCTTCAATCACAGGGTCCATGGTCTCCAGGGGAGAGTGCCTTGCAGATCAACCTGCTGGAACTCAGGGAGGTATACCATGCATGGGCTTGTACCACCTCTGCTGGGAGGCTGTTTGCCTCTGGAACGTCGCAGCAGAGCGGAACATCTCCCTCAGGGCAGTTTACCTGCCTGGCTAGGACAACATACTGGCTGACCACTTGAGCCAGGTCATCCAGCTCCACAAGTGGCAGCTGAACCCAGTGATAGTATAGGAGGTCTTTCACTGCTGGGGGACCCCAGAGATAGACCTCTTTGCCAGTCTGGAGAATGCACAACTGCCACACCTCTGTTCCCGGAGGTCAGCTCGGGAATGGGAGGTGGCGGACGTCTTCCTCCTCCCTTGGTCCAGGAGCTTCCTGTACATGTTCTCGCCTACATCCCTGGTCCCCCAGACGCTCCTCAAGATCCAAGCAGAGGCGGCCTCAGTCATATTAATCGCTCCCAGGTGGCCCAGGCAACCATGGTTCCCTCTGCTCCTGCAGCTGTCCCAGAGAGACCCACTGCCACTGGGGAGCTCTCCGGACATGCTGTCACAGGAGAATGGGATGCTTCTTCATCCCAACCTCCTGTCCCTCGCCCTGACAGCCTGGAGACTGAGAGGTTAGTTATAGCGCACCACTGCCTCTTAACATAAGAACATAAGATATGCAATACTGGGTCAGACCAAGGTCCATCAAGCCCCATAACTCCATGGTGGTGGAGTCTGCCATTCAGAGGCTTAAAGGTCAGAAAACACACTTCTCGGTGCCCCCAGATAGGGAGACCCGCTCCATGGACGTCTTGGGCAGGAAATGCTTCCAGGCCTCAATGCTTGTCAGCCCGATCCAGGCCTGCCAGCTGTACATGGGCATGCACTTGCGGGATACGGTGAAGGAGCTCACCGGGTTCGCATCTGGTCTTGCTGAGGAACCTCTTCAGTGGTTCCGGACCCTGGTCTCCACAGTCAGGGAGTGCTCCAAGTTTATGACTCGGGCAGCTTATGACAGCTTCGAGTCAGCAGCTAGAGCGGCCGCGGTGGCCATTAGTGCTTCAACAGGAACTTGCCGATCTCATGGAAGACAGGGTGGTGGAACTCGTCCCCTTCAAGCTCAGAGGCAAGGGGTTCTACTCTTACTACTTCCTGGTGCCCAAAAGGACTGTGGGATTCGGAGCATCCTAGACCTGCAAGACCTCATCAGGTTCCTCGTAAGGGAGAAATTGAAGATGCTCTCCCTTGGAACACTGTTGCCATACCTCCAGCAGGGAGACTGGCTATGCTCCTTGGATCTAAAGGATGCCTACACACACATCCTTATCCACCCCCTTCACAGGCAGTACCTCCGCTTCATGGTGGGAGGCTGTCAATGTCAATACAGAGTTCTCCCCTTCGACCTGGCCTCCACCCTGGGGGGTCTTCATCAAGTGCTTGGCAGTAGTCACTGCCTTCCTGCGGCTCCTTGGGGTGTTCGTTTTCCCATAGCTGAACAACTGGATCATAAAGGGCAGCACCACTGCAGAGGCACGCCAAGTGACGGCCCGCACCATCCTCATTCTGGAATATCTGGGGTTCATTATAAACTACCCAAAGTCCCATCTCCAAGCAAAGCAACACCTGGAGTTCATAGGGGCCATGATGGACACTATCCAGGCCAAAGTCTTCCTTCCTCTGGACAAGGCCCAGCCCCTCCAGGCGCTTGCAGGGCACGTCCAAAGTCAACCCTCGGCCTCTGCACGCCTCATGCTTTGCCTTCTGGGCCACATGGCATCCACGGTGCACATCACCCCAGACGCCCACCTGCATATGCGGCCGGCCCAGTGGGCTCTCAGCTCCCAGTGGTCACAGGTAATAGGGCACTTGCAGGATAGAGTGGTCAGGACCCACACTCTGGTCAACTCTCTCGACTGCTGGCAGCAGCCCTAGCACCTGCAGGCCGGAATGCCCTTCCAAGCCGCCCCCCCTTAGAGGGCCCTCACCACAGATGCCTTCAAACTGGTCTGGGGGAGCCCATTGTGATAGCCTCTGCATGCAAAGCAGCTGGTCACAGGAGCCGAGCCTACAGCAAATCAACCTCCTGGAGCTCCAACGGTAGCGCTCGCCCTCCGGACTTTCCAACACCACCTTCAGCATCAGACAATCCTGATCCAGACCGACAACCAGAAGGCGATGTTCTACATCAACAAGCAGAGAGGGACAGGATCGTTCCTCCTGTGCCAGGAGGAGACAAGCCTCTACTCCTTTGACAGCAGCAACAGGATCCTCTTGTGGGCAGTCTACCTCCCGGGCCAGGACAACATCCTGGCAGACCGGCTTAGCCGAGTCCTCCAACTAGACAAATGGCAGCTGGACCCCAAGGTAGCTAGTCAATTGTTCGGTCTCTGGGGACTCCCAAAGTTGGACCTTTTTGCCAGCCCAACCAACGCTCAGCTGCCCTACTTTTTCTCCAGTCAACCACATCACTCGTGGGTGGGGGCAGATGCGTTCTTCATCCCGTGGACAGAGGGTCTCTTATATGCCTTCATAGTAACATAGTATATGACAGCAGATAAAGAGCAGTATGGTCCATCTAGTCTGCCCAATAAACATAGAAACATAGAAACATGATGACAGAAAAAGACCACAAGGCCCATCTAGTCTGTCCTTCCATAACAACAACTACAACAGTCCACTTTCTACCTTTAGAGATCCTCTGTGTTGGTCCCATGCTTTTTTGAATTCAGTTACTGTCCTCATCTCTACCACCTCCACTGGAGACTATTCCACGGATCCACTACTCTTTCTGTAAAGAAATATTTCCGCATATCACTCCTGAATCTATCTCCCTTCACCCTCATCCCATGTCCCCTCGTCGCAGAACTTGCTTTCAATTGAAAGAGGCTCTCTCCCTGAACATTTATGCCACGGAGGTATTTAAACATCTCAATCATATCACCTCTATCCCGCCTTTCCTCTAAGGTGTACATATTAAGATCCTTAAGTCTGTCCTCATATGCTTTATAATGAAGCCCATTAATCATTTTAGTAGCAACCCTCTGCACCGACTCCATCCTGTTCACATCCTTTTGAAGGTGCGGTCTCCAGAATTGCACACCATACTCCAAATGAGGTCGCACCAAAGACTTATACAGAGGCATTATCACCTCCTTTTTTCTGCTAGCCATTCCTCTCCGTATGCACCCAAGCATCCTTCTAGCTTTTGCCGTCGCCTTTTCTACCTGTTTAGCTACTTTAAGATCATCAGACACAACCACGCCTAGGTCCCGCTCTTCTTTAGTAGACAAAAGTGCTTCACCTCCTATACTGTATTGCTCCCTTGGATTGCTGCAGCCCAAATGCATGACCTTACATTTTTTAACATTAAATCCCAGCTGCCAAATTCTAGACCATTCTTCAAGCTTAGCTAGATCCCTCCTCATGTTATCTACACCTTCCTGGGTGTCTACTCTATTACAGATTTTGGTATCATCCGCAAAGAGGCAAACCTTACCCGACAGCCCTTCCGCTATATCACTAACAAAGATGTTAAAAAGAATCGGACCAAGGACAGATCCCTGGGGCACACCACTGGTAACATCCTTCTCCTCAGAGTGAGCTCCATTTACTTGTACTCTTAAACGCCTCCCACCCAACCAATTTCTAACCCAAGCAGTAACTTTAGGGTCCATCCCTAGGGTGCTCAGTTTGTTTATAAGTCGCCCGTGAGGAACAGTGTCAAAGGCTTTACTGAAATCTAAATACACCACATCTAGAGCTTTCCCTCGGTCCAACTCCCTGGTCACCCAGTCAAAGAAATCGATCAGATTTGTCTGACAAGACCTGCCTCTGGTGAATCCATGCTGCCTCGGATCCTGTAATCCGCCGGACTCCAGAAACCTCACTATTTTCTCTTTCAGCAGCGTTTCCAATAATTTACTCACCACCGAAGTTAAACTAACCGGCCTGTAGTTTTCAACCACATCCTTACTTCCGCTTTTGTGTAAAGGCACCACATGAGCCTCTCTCCAGTCCTTTGGCACCACTCCCGACTCCAACGAGGCATTGAAAAGGTCAGTCAGTGGAGTTGCTAGAACGTCCCCAAGTTCCCTCAGTATTCTAGGGTGTATCCCATCCGGTCCCATCGCTTTGTCTACTTTAAGTTGAGCTAGTATCTCACGAACACAGTCTTCTGAAAATTGTTCAAGATGTCCCTCGCTTCTGTTCTTATTTGTGGGTGTTTTCTGAGGTCCTGCTCCTGGTTCTTCATCTGTGAACACAGAACAAAAATATTTGTTAAGCAATTCCGCTTTATCCTTATCAGCTTCTACATATTCCCCCCCTGCACCCTTGAGTCTGACAATACCACTTTTGCCCTTCCTCTTCTCACTAATATATCTGAAAAATGTCTTATCCCCCCATTTTATTGCATTGGCTATTTCCTCCTCCTTTTGAATCTTTGCCTTCTTGACTACTTTGCTAGCTTCTCTAAGTTTTTCCAAATACAGATGCCTGTCTTCCTCTCTCTGTGATCTCTTGTATTTCATGAAGGCCTCCCTCTTTTTCTTCACTTTTTCAGCTACTTCCTTCGAAAACCATAGTGGTCTCCTTTTCCTTTTGCCTTTATTTACCATTTTAACAAAAAGGTTGGTTGCCTTTCAAATACCCCCTTTCAGTTTTGCCCACTGTTTTTCTACATCCCCAGCTGTTCCCATCCCACTAACGACTCCCTGAGGTATTGGCCCATCTTCGCAAAGTTAGTCTTCCTAAAGTCTAAGATCTTCACCTTGGAATGGATTCTAACAGCCCTAGTCCTAATACTGAACCACACCATCTGGTGGTCACTGGATGCAAAATGATCTCCCACTACGACATCAGAAACACTCTCACCATTGGTAAGCACCAAGTCCAGTATGGCCCCTTCACGTGTGGGGTCTGTTACCAATTGCCTGAATAGTTTCTCCCTGTAGAGAATCCAGGATCTCCTTACTTCTAGATGATACTGCAGCAGGAATGTGCCAATCAACATCTGGCATATTGAAATCTCCTAGCAGTAGCACTTCCCCTTTCCTAGCAATGCTGCGTATGTCTTCAGTTAACTCTCTGTCCACCTCTTCCTCTTGTGAGGGAGGTCTGTATATCACACCAATGCAAATAGATTTCTCTTTCCCTCTTTCTAGTTTAACCCACAATGCCTACTCTCTCCCTTTTAAGCTCTGTAATTCCAAAGCTTTAATAGTAGTTTTTACATATAGTGCCACTCCTCCTCCCCTTCTTCCTACCCTGTCCTTTCTGAATAAAGTATAGCCAGGTATAGTTACATCCCAGTCATGGTTTTCTGTGAACCATGTTTCTGTAACTGCCACTAAATCCAAGTCAGCCACTCCCACCAAAGCTTCAACTTCAGGGATCTTATTTCCCATGCTACGGGCATTAATACACACTGCTTTCCATGTGGTTACCCCTGTTACCCATTTCCATAAAGGTATTTAATTTATCACCTACCTGGGGGCTTTCACTTACCTGGGGGCTTTCTTCACCCATCCCCAACGAATCTAGTTTAAAGCCCTCTTCAGTAGATTAGCCAGTCTACTACCAAAGATGCGTTGACCTTTCTTGGACAGATGGATGCCATCTCTGCTCTGCATCCCTTGGAACAGCATCCCATGGTCTAGGAAACCAAAACGCTCTTGAAGACACCATCCACGCAGCCATGCATTCATCTCCAGGATGCGAGCCTCTCTGCCTTGGCGTTTACCCTCAACAGGGAGGATTGAAGAGAACACCACCTGTGCACCTACCTGCTTCACCCTCTGTCCCAGAGCCATGAAGTCACTTTTGATACGTTCCGAGGTATACCTGGCAGTATCATTTGTTC
The DNA here is from genome assembly GCA_033557465.1 of Ichthyophis bannanicus. Lineage (NCBI taxonomy): Eukaryota > Metazoa > Chordata > Amphibia > Gymnophiona > Ichthyophiidae > Ichthyophis > Ichthyophis bannanicus. The sequence goes on from CM066035.1 coordinate 500,620,207, forward strand.
CAACATGGATTAGCAACATTGGGTAATAGTCAGTGGGCTTGATGAGTCTCGGCAAACTCTCCGTAACATCTTGGATCTTGGCACCAGGCAGACAGCACACCTCTCTGGACATCAAGTCTGGTCGGCAGATGGACGCCTCAGTACCCCTCAGAAGAGAGTCTCCAACAACCACTACCCTTCGTTTCCTTCTGGTCACTGATTCCGCAACTATGGGGTACTTGAACTCTGGTTCTTCCCTTTCCAGGGATGCTTTCACCTCCTCCACTTCCAGGGCTGCATAATGGTTCTTCAATTCAAGGGCTGGAGAAGTTGGATTGGTGATTTTGCAGGCTCTGGTGACTGTTGTCCAACCATCATCGACATTCTGTTGGCACCCATCTTCTCCTGTGCTGGAAAGCCTGGTTGCTGCAAGAAGCATCTCATCAATGTACTTCTCACTGTCTTGAATGCTCCTCAGCCTCGCCACCTCCTCTCTGAGTTCCTCCACTTGTTTCCTCAGAGCTTCAGCATGCAGGCACCCTGCACATGGAACCGGTTCTTCAACTGGCATTAGGACCTCTGTCTGGACCGAGGCAGAAGCTGTAACGGGGGCAACAGCTTTAGCAATACGATTTTTCCCAGCCATTGTTCTGTTTGTGGAGCTTAGGTATCTGTTAAAGCAAAAGAGAGAGATCTACCAAGTACCAGCTGGTTTCGCAGCTGTCCTTTCAGAGAAAAAGCAGTTAAATCTCTTTAATTATATTCAATATGTGCTGGTCCAATTCACTGTGATTTGCTAAAGGGGGAGGTGCCCTATAAAGCAAGACTGCTCACTAGGGGTGGGTGGGAGCCGGGGTGGGTAGGGAGGGAACTAACACCTGATTAGGTGTTAGCAGTTTCTGAATCTGAGGAGGTTACAGAGTTCAGCAACCTACTGTGCTCCAGTAAAGTTCCCCTAAAACAGCAAAAATGTAAGTAACCTTGCTTTTAAAAAGTACACACAAAACCCTTTTAAGAGCTCCCAGTCAGAGAGCTAGTAATGTAATAAAAAACCAAACAAAGAGTCCCTCAAATCCTTACTGTTTGATGTGTGGAGCCCTGGTTAAGAAAGCCTCAAAAGGGCAGGGCACAGGAGCCTTTTATGCAGGCTTCAACTGCACTCAGGAAACAGGCCCACTAACACCTGATTAGGTGTTAGCAGTTTCTGAATCTGTGGCTAGAGTGGTTGTAACTGCAGCTCCATGCTGGCGACACCCCCCTCCCTCTATTAAAAGATATTTAAGTTTGCTTTGATTTCATCCTCTTGTTATAAAGAGATTCACTGTGTCTGTCCCCTGCCATTTTGAATTCTGTCACTGTAATTGCTCCCACCACCTCCATCAAGATGACATATCATGCTTCCACTACCCTTTCAGTGAACCATTGTGATGTTCCACCTTTAGGTATCTATCCTGAAAGGTGGCCTTCCTTGTGGTGCTTATCTCAGCCTGCAGGGTCAGCCCACACCACTGATTGCCAAAATCCTTTTCAAGGTCCAGCTCAACAGGGCCACATTGATACTGGTGGGCCCTGCAGCCATGGTTCCTTCTGCTCCTCTGCCTGTCCCAGGCACCTCCGGCTCCTCTGAGGAGCAACCTGGACCTGCTCTCACAGGAGGACGGCTCCCTCTTGCACCCCAACTTGGAGTCCCTGTCTCTGACAGCTTGGCTGCTGAAACAGTAGCCTTGGCCCACCTCCAGTCTCTCCAGCAAGGTGGAAGCAGTTCTTTTGGCTTCTCGCAAGCCTTCCATTCGCCGGCCTATGCCTTCAAGTGGTGCAGGTTCTCGGTTTGGTGTGCGGAGAGGGGGATCAACCCCTTCTCCTGCTCGGTCCAGCTGGTCCTCCAGTACTTGCTTCACCTGTCCCAAGCTGGGCTGAAATCCAACTTCATCAGAGTACACCTCTGTGTACTCTTGGCGCACCATCATCTTGTTGAGGACAAGCCCCTCTCTGCTCAGCCCCTTGTGATTTGATTCTTTATTTTATTTTATTATTTCTTTATTTTTTTATACCATGCTCTTTAGAATCAGTGCGGTTTACATGTATACTAACAGGTACTTTTTATTCTCTTGTCTCCAGAGGGCTCACAATCTAAGTGTATCTGAGGCAATGGAGGGTTAAGTGGCTTGCCCAAGGCCACAAGGAGTGGCCATGGGACTAGAGACCCCAGTCCCTCCAGCCTGAGGTTGCTTGTCCACATGCGGGAATTGAACCCACAGCCCTCCGGCCTGAGGTAACCTGTCCCAACCACTGAGCCACTCCTCCCGCCTATTACTATCTAAACTATCCATTCGCATCCTGGCGACGGAACGACACCTCAATGTAGTTCTTTCAAAGCTTACTGCGCCACTGTTCGAGCCCTTGGCTCGTTCCACCTTTAGGTATCTATCCTGGAAGGTGGCCTTCCTTGTGGTGCTCATCTCAACTTGCAGGGTCAGCGAGATCCAGACTCTGGTGGTGCACCCCAAGTTTCTCCCAAAGATGGTGTCTCCATTTCATTTCCCACCTTTCACTTCCCACCTTTTTTCCGCAGGCTCATGCCAGCAGACCTGAGGCCGCTTTCCACACTCTGGACTGTAAGCGAGCTCTGTCCTTCTACCTGCACTGTACTCACAGCTCTTCATCTCCTATGACCCAAATGAATCGTGGATAGCGGTCTCTAAGCGTACCCTGTCCAGTTGGGTGATGGATTGCATTGCCTTTGCTTACGAGCAGGCCGGTCTCTCGCTGGAGCGTTCGCCCACATCACAAAGCATCCAGGCCATGGTGGCCTCATCTGCTGTCCATCCCCTTGGCGGAGATCTGTCGGGCCGCCACTTGGTTCTCTGTCCATACCTTTGCGACTCATTACTGTCTGGAGAGGGAGTCCCAATGGGACAGCGCCTTCGGCCAGGTAGTAATTCTGTCATTTGTTTGGGATGTAAGGCAACTCCTGCCCTCCGGCCCTTCGGTGTGTTCAGGCTACTGAAGAACTGGTTTCTCGCTGGACACTTGGGCCGCTTGTGGGTCTGTTGTCTTTCGACTTTATTGCTGCTTCTCACGGCTCACATTTTTCTGGTCACCCGTGACTTTTTACAGGTTTTTTCGATAAGCTGTAGCTAGGGAGAACCATATATGAGGACTGACTTCTTGCTTGTTCCTGGAAAAAGCGTAGTTACCCTTAACAGGTGTTCTCTGGGCACCCTTGGGTATGCGTGGTACATCTGCCAAAGGCTTTCTTTGAAGGCTAGGGAGAGGTAACCACGTGGGCTCTGTCGGCACCGTCGGCACCCATATGTGAGGACTGATTCCTGTTGTCCCGAGAGAATACCTGTTACAGGTGAGTATCTACGCTTTCTGCTCATGGAACTTTCAAGAACCTCCCAGAACATGGTGGGCAGAGGAAAATTAATCAAAGGAGTCTTTGAAAGTTAGTGCAAACAGTTGGAAAACAGCACGTACAACATCCAAAGAGCTTAAGGCTGACCTGGAGCAATCTGGAGTGGTGGTTTCAACCACATCATACGCCGTGCACTAAACAAAGAAGGACCATGGGTGAAGGCCAAGGAGGACCCTCACTGCTCAAAGACGGACATAAAAAGGCATGCCTGATCTTTGCCCAAACCCACCTTGAGAAACCACAATTCTTCTGGGAAAATGTTCTGTGGACAGATGAAAGCCAGAGGAATGGTGCTGCAGAGCTAGGAATCTCCAGACGGTACCTGTGAGAGAGACGGCTGCACTAGGAAGGGACCCTAAGACCCGTGCCAGAAGGTATGTGAAGAGAGACCCAGTGTCCAGGGATCTGGATGGGAAGGCTGGACATAAGAACTGGACTACATACTGGCCAGGCTATTTAGAGAGGAACTCTAACAGCAATGGAAGCTCAGGTATGAACACTGATCTATGCCCTAGCTATACCCTTGAAAGACAGCAGGGAAACAAGTATTCTCCTGAGAGTGCTCCACTGAGAAATTCCTCTGTACCAATCCATGATATTGAACCCATGATTGTTGAAGAAGGGGGAGGGGTTGCAGATGGCCTCCCACCTCTATGCCCCTCTTGCCCTACTGGGCCTTTTCTCTCTCTGTTTTAATCTATCCCCTCTTTCCTATCTGTTTTTGGCGTTCTCTTCTGACTTTGTTTCTGGTAGCCTGTGATTGTATTGTACACCGCCCTGACGCTTCGGCCTGGGCGGTCTATCAAATGTTGTGAATAAAGATAAAGATAAAGATACATTTATAGATGAAGACATGAAGCTTATAAGGAAAGAAACACTCTTCCTACAGTCAAATATGGTGGATGTTCCATAATGTTGTGGGGCATGTCAGCTGTTAGCATGCATCTTGGCCAGGAGTCCCTTTACACACTGGGGGCAAGGCTTATGCTAGGGTGGGCGGGTTGGGGGTGAGGGTTGTGATAAGGAAGCTTATCATAGCTCAGGAAGGAGCTATAGTAAAGGTGAAGTGACTCTGAACAAGCAACCTGTCAGTTCTGGTAGAAATAAGAAAACAGAATTTTTCCATAAAAGACTACCAGTCCCAGAATGCACCAGGTTTCCAACAGCCATTAGAGGAGCTGAAGTGGGGAAACGTGTGTTCAATCAGGAGGGCTATGAGGTAATCCCCAAGCACTCATCTCAAAGGGCAGGGCCTGATTCAGCACAGCTGCGCTGTGCTAGGGTGGAGCACTCATCTAAGCAGAATAAAGGTAGAGTTTATTCTACAGAGAATTATCCTCAGTTTCATCTGGGAGATCCTCAGATTCAGCTTGGACATCTTCATGATCTTGGACAGCTTCATCATCTGGAGGATCATCAGAAGCAGAAGCCAAAGCGGACGGACAGAGAGGGCAAGAAACCCTTTGGAAGAAAGAAGAGGAAAGCATTTGGGAGGTCTAAAGGAGTCTAGAGCAGTACGTATACTGGGAGACATTCAAAAGGCCAGCATACACCATTGGACTGGGGAAAGCCAGAGGAATGGTGCTGCAGAGCTAGGAATCTCCAGACGGTACCTGTGAGGGAGACGGCTGCATTTGGAAGGGACCCTAAGACCCGTGCCAGAAGATATGTGAAGAGAGACCCAGTGTCCAGGGATCTGGATTGGAAGGCTGGACATAAGAATTGGACTACATACTGGCCAGGCTATTTAGAGAGGAACTCTAACAGCAATGGAAGCTCAGGTATGAACACTGATCTATGCCCTAGCTATACCCTTGAAAGACAGCAGGGAAACAAGTATTCTCCTGAGAGTGCTCCACTGAGAAATTCCTCTGTACCAATCCATGATATTGAACCCATGATTGTTGAAGAAGGGGGAGGGGTTGCAGATGCAGGCTGTGAATACATGGATTGCTCTTTGTCTAAACTCCTTTGGTAATTTACTGTTATAAAGTACAACAACCATCACAAAGAAATACAAACTTGTTCTTTAATCTACTCAGAAAAGCTCCTGAGTAGGATTTGAGCCACGCAGTAGAAATTAAGCCAGCTGAGGGGTTTCAGCTTGGTAACTGCTAGCAATTGAGCCTTACCTAATTGCTTGTGAGCTCTGAGGGAATCACTTCTGAGTCTATGTGTGAAGATATAAGAAGTTAACCTGAAAAGAACAGTTTTTCCCTACTTTGTGGGTTTTGTTTGTTGATTGAGGCACTGCTAAGAAAATATTAGCTAAAGCCTACAGAAAAGACCATTCTGTTACCAACCAGGTCTTTATTCTTTTGATTTGATTGCCTGACAAGTTCAACTGTTGTTTTCCTGATTTTGTTTTTCTAAGTTTAACACTGAAAGCAAGTATCCTGTTTCTGTGCTACCAAGCATATCTGTGTTGGGAGAAATAATCCCATAAATAAATATCTTATTGGCTTTACACTCAAGCACAACTAATTATTGTGAGCGGCTGTGTCTGGTGTGAATGGACTGCATTTCCCACAATCCCTTGCAAATCATATTGATATATGCCTTTGCTAAGACTGTGAACATTCTCACCCAGGCACCCGTCTGACAGGGTGTATATATGTTGTCATACAACAGGGGTAGAAAGAAATGTTGGGGGCGGGGTAGGGTTGTACATATGTGTACACAATTCTGGTTGTACAAATAAATGTTTATGACAAGTGTTCTTTTAAACAGTGACTCAGTCTCTTCCTTGCCACACAAAACACACAGTTCACCATGACTACCATCAGCATGCTATGGTATAGGGTCTGAACACCGATAGGAGGCACCACAGAATGGAGAATACAGTGCCTGTCCACCAAGACACTTCAGCTCATATTCACCTCACAGGCAGCTGTGCATGTGGAATTGGGATCTCCACCAACAGAGATGGGCCTGGTATACTAAGCTTCCCTAAGGAAGGTTCCAGCATCCAATAGTGTTGCAATGTTCCATAACTGGGCACTGGTTGATTTGGAAGCTAATCTCCCCTCCCTTTTTCTCTCACTGGCTATGTAGGCTTGAACTGGCAACCTCTACATTGAAAGGCTGGTATTCTGCAACAGAGCCACCATGCCAGGCAGAGTCCCAACAAAGCATCACTAATCTGTGTTCATCCCTCCTGGCCCCTGCTTGGGTCCAAGTAGGTGTGGGTTGCAGCTACACACTACCTGCACACAGATAACTGCTGTAGATAGCTTCTACAAAAATATGTATAGTGGCCAGAGAGTGTGCAGGGTGATCTGTACCTGACAGAAAATGTGTGCATCATTTCACAGACTCACAGCCACAAATGCCCCTAACCATCTCTAAGTGGCACTGTGCAACAGCAGACCCTCACCCATATGTCTCCTTCTTGGCCCCCTAGAACCCCTGAGCCAACTGTTCGTATGTCTATTAGGGCAGACGGTAAGCCCTGTAAAGCTGGTACTGTCCATCACCCCTGAAGGAATCCTGCACACATTACATCACCATAGTACACATTTTTGAGATGTAGTGGCATGTGTCCATGGGTGTCAAGTAAATCATTGAAGGACCAGCACTGCTGCATGCCAAGACTAAAGCCTGAAGGCCATTTGTGTTCAGTCCCTCGGAGTCATCATGTCCTGGCCTGGCCTAAACCCTCTGTCCCTTTAAGAGGAGGACAGTGGTTTTCCAGGAGGAGCAGTTAAACCTCTTGTGGAGCATGATCTGGACATCCTATACATATCTGGCCTGTATGTCAGGTAGTGTTTGTCCCTGTTTCCTGACTGCATTAAACAATCTGTAGTCTTGAATTATATGGAAAGGACATCATGAAATTGCTGCCATTTGCTGGCATTGATACTTCTGCTCAGGAGAACAACTCCAAATATCTGTCTGGTGCCTGAAAGTCACTCAAAATGAATCCAGGTATTGTTAGACTGTTCTCCTGAATGTCATCTGGATCTTGGCTAGCTAGATCATGATCTCTGATAGTAGAAGAATCACAAGGAATAACACTCGAGCAGCCCTGCCTAGTGACTCCATTCCAAGAGAGAGATTGAAAGCCATTCCTGGACGTCTTGACAGTCCCTTCATGATGCACAATGGAACTGTCAGAAATGCTGCAATGACCTTGAATCTCCCTCTTGCTTCTGGCAAATGTGGCAGGGTTGCTTGTCTGAAATGCATAATTTATGAGACTAAGAGCCATAGAATATGTGGAACCATTCCAAACTGTAGAATAGGTCTGTTGAGCACAAGTGAAGAGATCCACATGCATAAACCAGGGTTCAAGTCCCAATAGCACTCCTTGTGGCCTTGGGCAAGTCACTTAAATCTCCATTGCCTCAAAAAAAATCCAAGTTATCAATGTCTCTGTTTAATATACGTTACCAAGTTTAAGTTACAATCTAAACCACTTTGACTGAAATTTTAAAGCGATATAAAAAAAACCCTGTTAAATAAATAAATAAAGCATACAGGCAGTTGTGCATATAGCTGCAGACCAGCCACTGTCAGCAATAGCAATAAACAGTACCAGGCATGCAAGAGACAGCTAAATATAGGCTATCCAGTAGCACCAACCCAGGAGAAACAAGAGCCTTTCCTGTAACATTTCCCAATCCAGGGGTCACCAAGCCCAGACTAAGTGATTCAGTAGCACACCTGAGTACAAATGCATATTTTTGCTGTAGTACTAACTCAGAAAACTGCTGTGGCAGCAGCCAAAGGCTCCTAGTAACCAGCATTAGAGCTCTGACCTGACAACATATAACAACAATACTGACAACCAGCGGCTGATACAGCAAAAGCATCTACCCACATCTTGGAGGCATGCACCCCTCTGGAAGTAGGGCTTCCCCTCTCAAGACTAAAAGTTGCAGCTGCTGCACCAGCCCATTGCAATATACAACACAACTCATACAGGCCAAGGGAACCAGTTTAGTGCCTGTAATAATGTGTAATGTCCTTGTGGCATGTAGGTCATGGAACCTGACTTCTTTCCAGCTCAGGTTCTTCCTACCCCAAACATCTCACAGCCAGATTGCAGCACTCAGTCCACCACTACTCCTTTCCTGGGTCCTGACATTCACAGTTAGAGCATTTAGACAGATCAAACCACCATCTTTATTTTTATTTAACAGGTTTTTTATACTGCTTTATCATTTCAGTCAAAATGGTTTACATTTTAACTTAAACTTGGTAAGGAGAAATTTTACTTACCGTTAATTTTCTTTCCTGTATCCCTGATAGACCAGTCCAGACAAGTGGGTTGTGTTCCCCTGTCAGCAGATGATGAGACAGAGAAAATTCCAGAAGCTTAGTGACATCACCCTTGGTATATAACCCTGTACCCCTAGGGGTCAGCTTCAGTATATCTGTAGAAAGAAGAGTGGTCGGGATTCACTGAGAAAGGTTCAAAGAAAAATTGCAATAGAATGGCTGGGGTGAACCCCTGGAATGAGCAAACTACATGGCGAGAGTCAAGTTATGTACAAGGAAGAGACAGGCCGGGCTGTCAGCTATGCTGATGAGTTCTTAGGCGCTGACATGGCCAGGTCCTGAAAATGCAGCATAGAGAGGAGAGTTCTGGACTGGTCTAGCAGGGATACAGGAAAGGAAATTAACGGTAAGTAAAATTTCTCCTTCCAGTACATCCCGCTAGACCAGTCCAGACATGTCCAGTACCAAAGCTAGGTCCCCTCTGGGCAGGAACATATGGCGGCAGCCAAGACTGGCACCAAACCGAGCTGCTTCTTGAGTGTGGAGGTCCAGATGATAGTGTTGAACAAAGGTAGAGAGCGAAAATCAGGTGGTGCCTCTGCAGATATCTAGCGGGGCAACCCACGCCCTCTCCGCCCACGTTGAGGCTTGAGCCCTAGTAGAATGAGCCTTGAGGCCGCTGGGCACAGGCCTTTTCTGAAGAATGTAAGCAGACTCAATTGCCTGCTTGATCCAGCATGCAATGGTAGCCTTAGAAGTAGCCTTTCCCCTGCGGCAGTCTCCGATTAGCACAAAAAGGTGATAGGAAAGGCGAAAGGGATTGGTGACCTTGAGGTACCACCACAACGTCCTGCCAACATCAAGCGAATAGAGCACAAGGAGGTCACTAGTCTGCTGTCTTTTTGGGAAGGAGGGGAGGATCACAGACTGCTTGACATGCAATGCAGACAAAACCGTCAGCAAAAAGGATGGGGCTGGGCGAATAGTTATGCCTTCTGGAGAGAAGGACAGAAAGGAGTCCTGACAAGAGAGCACTTGAAGCTCGGATACACATCGGGCCGAGGTGACCGCTACTAGGAGGATTGTCTTGAGAGTTAAATCTTTAAGGAAGGCTCGGCAGAGTAGCTTGAAGGGAGGCTTGGACAGCGCCTGGAGGACAAAGAAAGGTCTCAGGACGGATCCACTGGGTGGAGGGGCAGATGCAGAGTGCGCACCCCCCACAAGAAGCGAACCAGGTCAGGATGGAAGGCCAGGGAGCGTCCTCGGAGAGGCCCGCGGAAGCATATGAGTGCAGCTATCTGAACCTTCAAGGAATTTAGTGCCATTCCTTGATCAAAGCCATTCTGAAGGAAGGCCAGAATAGGGGGACAAAGTTCTGTCAGCGCACCATGTGGAAAAACTCTTCTAGACGTTACCATAGGCCCACGACGTAGAGGAGCGCCATGCCTTCAGGAGAATAGCCACCACCTGAGGCGAATAGCCTTTTCGTGCTAAGCGTTTCTGCTCAAGAGCCAAGCTGTAAGCGAGTGGGGTCATCCATATCGGCCCTTGTTGCAGGAGACTCCTGCAGGTGGCAAGGGGCAGAGGCGTCCCTAGTGAGAGATGCACAAGGTTGGCATACCATGGGCGCTGTGGCAGTCAGGGGCTACAAAGATGATGCACCTGGGGTGGGACTCAATGTGCCCTGAGAATTCTGCCTATCAGCAGTCATGGCAGAAATGTGTAGAGTAAGTGATCCATGGGCCAGGGCTGCACTAGGGCATCCAGACCCTGAGAGTTCGGCTCCCTATGGCAGCTGAAAAAGAATGGCACGTTGGAGTTGGAGGCTGTGGCCATGAGATCCACTGCTGGATGGCCCCAGCAAGCCACGATCCTCTGGAAGGCACTTGGGGAGAGCTCCCATTCGCTGGGATCCAGGAGATGTCAACTGAGAAAGTCCACATGGATATTCTCCACTCCCGTAATGTGTTGTGCTGAGAGGGCCTGCAGGTTCTCCTCCACCCAAGGAAACAGAAGGGCCATTCTTGAGCCATTCCCAAACATTTCATTCCCTCTTGCCATTTGAGGTAGGCCACTGTGGTCGCATTGTTCAAATGTATGCGTACCGACTTCTGGAGGAGCATGGGGGCGGAAGGCAAGGAGTGCCAGACGGATTGCCCGGGCCTTGAGGCAATTGATTGGCCAGGAGACCTCCTGTGCTGACCAGGAGCCCTGTGCTGTTCGTCCCAGAGAACGAGACCCCCAGACCGCTAGACTGGTGTCGGTGGTCATGGGTACCCATTGTGGGGTCTGCAGTGGGACTCCCCATAAAAGGTTATGATGGGAGAGCTACCACCGGAGGCTGCGGTGCATCATTAAGGGTAGATGGAGTCTGAGCTAATAATTCTGGGAGCTTGGAGACCATCAGAACAAGAGGGAATGCTAGAGAGTGTGCATGTGGGCCCGAGCCCAAGGAATCACGTCTAAAGTGGACGCCACGGTCCCGAGGATCTGAAGGTAATCCCAAGCAGAGGGTGTCAGAACACGAAGAAAACTCTCGCATCTGTCCTGGGTAAGGTATACCCGGCCCATCTGTGTGTCGAATCAGGCCCCTAGAAACTCCAGCGATTGAGGAGGCTGCAGACAGCTCTCATCCCGATTGATTATCCATCCGAGGCGATTCAAGAAGGAGACTACCTGTGGAACCACCTCAATCGCCTCCTGGGGAGAATTTGCATGGATGAGCCAGTCGTCCAGGTAGGGGTGAACCGGATACTTCAGCGCCGGTGGGTGGCCGCCACTACCACCATGACCTTGGTGAAGGTGTGGGGTGCCATGACCAGGCCAAACGGCAGAGCCCTGAATTGATAAATGGCGACCAAGTACTACGAAGCGGAGGTATTGCTGATGTGCTAGGTGTATGGGAATGTGAAAGTAAGCCGTGGCTAGGTCGAGCGATGCTAGGAATTCGTCGGGTCTGACTGCCTAAATGACCTATCATAATATCTTCATTCGGAAATGCGAAACATGTAGACATTTGTTGACGCCTTTCAGGTCCAGAATAGGCCTGAAGGTCTCTTAGGTACAATAAAGTAGATGGAATAATGCCCCAAGCCATACTCCAAGGGGGGAACTGGGCAGATTGCCCATAGCCGAAGGAGGTGCTGCAGCGTCTGCTGGATGGCCACTTGTTTGTCTGGCACCCGGCATGGGGATATCATAAAGGCATGCGGGACAAGCTTCTTCAGCTCTAGGGCATACCTGTGTGTAATGACTTCGAGCACCCACTTGTCAGAAGTGATCCGGGTCCATTAGGGGGGAGTAACACTGTAGCCAGCTGTCCACAGGAAGCACCCTGGAATGGACCCTGAGTCAGTCAGTGGAAGGACCTGGCGGCACCAGTGAACTTGTTCATTATGGGAAAACTGTCCTTGTGATGGGCCCCATGAAAGACTAGGGCCGGGATCCCATCTTTGCAGAGTAAGAGCTGAAGCATCTCGGCCGTAGCGGCGCGTGTCTCTGACACGTGATCTGTAAGAGGATGAAGGGATTGAGGCGGCCTGAGGACGGCGAGACCCTACTTTGGGTTTGTCCTCCAGGAGGCGTTATGTTTTAACTTCGCCTAAGTCCTTGACTAGCTTGTCCAGATCTTCCCCAAACAAAAGCTTGCCCTTAAAGGGCAGCTTGGCTAGATGGGCCTTAGATGCAGAGTCTGCATTCCAAAGGCGAAGCCATAGCCACTGCCGAGCCACCATCACAGATGCAATAGACCGAGCCGACAGGCATAGCAGATCATAGAAGGCATCTGCTAAAAACGCGGTGACAGACTCCAACCGGGTTAGCTTCTGGGAGCAACTGGAGCCAACACAATGACACCCTTGCAGCCAAGCCACCACATACTGAGGCTTGGAGTACCACGGAAGATGAAGAAAAGGCCCTCAACCATACAATCAATCTGACCCCAAAGAGCCGTGCCCCCCTCAACTGGAATGATGGTATGCTTAGTGACCGCCATTACCAAGGCATCCACCTTTGGGAATCGTAGCCACCTCTCTAGGTCATCAGGGGCCCAGAAATAGGTGTGGCCCAGGTGATAAGCAGACTGCAAGGAAGCCTCTGGGGACTCCCATTCCCAGGTAACCATTTGTTGTAACTCCGGGGGAAAGGGGAAGGCCTTTGACAGCTTCTTGGACTGGATCCGCTTGACACTGTTCTGGGTCCGCCATTGGGGATGGCTGTGATCCCAAAAGGTGAAGGACCTCCACAACCTGTGTAATGAGAGCCGGTAGCTCCTCTTTACAAAAGAGGTGTATGTCCTACCTGTCCTCCCTCATTTCTTGGTCATCCTCTGGGTGCGATAGCTCTTTCCTCCCTATCCGAAATCGAGTGAAGGGAGCATTCACAGTCTTCTGCTACAGTGTGCCAGTCCCCTGAGGGTGTGGAATTGGCTTTGAGTGTACCCAGAGACTGATGGTAGAACCTGTGAGGTGGAGGAGGTTGTCCCATTTTAGTAGGAGATGCTGCCGGACCCCCAGAGGCTCCTGAACACCAGAAGTCCCAAGCATGGCGGAAAAAGTCCATAAACTGTAAATCCGTAGGAGCTGGGGAATGGTGCTGTAAAGGATGCCTGGAGGCATGAGTCTGCCCAGGCAATTGTTCTTCTGGGAGGAGGACTAGCGGAGGGAACTCCTGTGTGAGAGGGAACCCGAGACTGGGGTGCCAGGCAGGACTGAAAAGGCTGTGGCAGGTGCTGGAGAAGCAGCTGCTAATGAAGAGGAAGCTGCACCTGCCAAAGTTTCCCCCCTGATCTGCCATACATGCAGCGCGGAGATCTCCTACTAAAGCATGGCGTTTTCTGCCACAGCTGAAGCAGCGAGGGAAGGAGGATGGCATCCCACAGCAAAAAGGGATCGGGAGGAGCATTAACAAACCGGGAGGCTTCAAGCTGCCAGTAGTGTGGAGAGCACCTACCGAGCGACTGACATAGTGAGGCTGCCTGTACCTGCACTGATTAAAAGATCACCGCTGTCTCCCTTAGCGTGCTCCTTCCTCTTAGCTGTTTCTTTTTTTTTTATTAGGCACAATGCGGTGCAATGTCCAGGCCGGATCCCTGCAGCAGAGATAGACTGAAGCTGAGCTACTAGCTGAAGGCCGACACTCGAGAAAGGGGATTACCACATAGTGTAAGGCTACACTGTTCCTCCTGAACAGGAACCCTGCACCTCAGAGGTGCTCCACTAACCCTCCTGGTCAGGAACAGCTCTGGAAGTAATAAGAGGAAGTTTCCCTCTAGAGAGCAGCAAACGGTGCTAATGGAAGTGCCTGCAGAGACTATACTGAAGCCAGACTTAATAGGATTTCACCATCTGCTGAGAGAGAGAAAATACTGAAGCTGACCCCTAGGGATACAGGGTTATATACCAAGGCTGATGTCACTAAGCTTCTGGAATTTTCTCTGTCATCATCTGCTGGCAGAGGGACAAAATCCACTTGTCTAGACTGGTCTAGCAGGATGTATTGGAATGTACATTAAACAGAGACATTGATAACTTGGACTTTTCTGAGGCAATGGAAACATAGAAACATAACAGCAGAAAAAGACCACTTAGCCTGTCTAGTCTGCCCTTCCATATCATCCACTACAATAGTCCCCTTTTTTCCTTTAGAGATCCTCTATGTTTGCCCATGTTTTTCTGAAGTCAGCCACTGTCCTCATCTCTACCACCTCCACTGGGAGACTTCCACACATCTACCACTCTTTCCATAAAGAAATATTTTGCATATTAATCCTGAGTCTATCCCCTTTCACCCTCATCCTATGTCCCCTCATAGCAGAGCTTGATTTCAGTCAAAAAAGGCTCTCCTCCTGTGCATTTATGCTATGGAGGTATTTAAACATCTCAATCATATCACCTCTATCCTGTCTTTCCTCTAAAGTATACATATTAAGTCTGTCCTCATATGCTTTATAACAAAGACCATTAGCCATTTTAGTAGCCACCCTCTGCACTGACTCCAAACTGTTTATATCCTTCTGAAGGTGCAGTCTCCAGAACTGCACACAATACTCCAAATAAGGTTGCACCAAAGACTTATACAGAGACACTATCACCTCCTTTCTTCTGCTGGCTATTCTTCTCCCTATGCACCCAAGTATCTTTCTAGCTTTCACCATCACCTTTTCTACCTGTTTAGCTACTTTAAGATCATCAGACACAATCACACCTAGGTCCCACTCTTCTTTTGTGGACAGAAGTACTTCATCCCCTATACTGTATTACTCCCTTGGATTGCTGCAGCCCAAATGCATGACCTTGCATTTTTTTAACATTAAATCTCAGCTGCCAAATTCTAGACCATTCTTCAAGCTTAGTTAGATCCCTCCTCATGTTATCTACACCTTCTTGGGTATCTACTCTATTGCAGATTTTGGTATCATCCGCAAAGAGGCAAACCTTACCCGACAGCCCTTCCGCAATATCACTAACAAAGATGTTAGAAAGAATCAGACCAAGGACAGATCCCTGCGGCAAACCACTGGTAACCTCCTTCTCCTCAGAGTGAGCTCCATTTACCTGTAACCTTTGCCGCCTCCCACTCAACCAATTTCTAACTCAGGCAGTAACTTTAGGGTCCATCCATAGGGTGCTCAGTTTGTTTATTTTGCCTGTGCGGAACAGTGTTGAAGGCTTTACTGAAATCTAAATACGCCACATCTAGGGCTCTCCCACAGTCCATCTCCGTAGTCACCCACTCAAAGAAATCAATCAGATTTATCTGACAAGACCTGTCTCTGGTGAATCCATGCTGCCTCGTATCCGGTAATCCGTTGGACTCCAGAAACCTCACTATTTTCTCTTTCAGTAGCTCTTCCAATAATTTTCTCATCACTGAGGTTAAACTAGCGAGCCTGTAGTTTTCAACCACATCCTTATGTCTGCTTTTGTGTAAAGGGACCACATGTGCCTCTCTCCAGTCCTCTGGCACCACTCCTGACTCCAAAGAAGCATTGAAAAGGTCAGTCAGTGGAGCTGCTAGAACGTCCCCAAGTTCCTTCAGTATTCTTGGATGTATCCCATCCGGTCCCATCACTTTGTCTACTTTTAGTTTAGCTAGTTCCTCATGAACATAGTCTTCTGAAAATCATTCAAGATGCCCCTTGTTTCTGTTCCTGTTTGTGGGTTTTTTCTGAGGTCCTGCTCCTGGTCCTTCATCTGTAAACACAAAACAGAAATATTTATTGAGCAACTCCGCTTTATCCTCATCAGCTTCTACATATTCCTCCCCTTCACCCTTAAGTCTGACAGTACTACTTTTTCCCTTCCTTCTCTCAGTACCATATCTGAAATATGTCTTATGCCCCCCCCCCCCCCCCCATTTTATTGCATTGGCTATTTCCTCCTCTTTTTGAATCTTTGCTTTCTTGACTACTTTGACAGCCTCTCTAAGATTTTCCAAATATAGATGCCTATTTTCCTCTCTCTGTGATCTCTTGTACTTCAAGAAAGCCTCCCTCCTTTTCTTCACCTTTTCAAAAGCTTTGAGAACCATAGTGACTTCTTTTTCCTTTTACCTTTATAACAAAAACGTTGGTTGCCCTTAAAATATCCCCTTTCAGTTTTGCCCTCTGCAGGGTTAAGTGACTTGTCCAAGGGAATGCTAGTGGGAACTCTGGTCTCTTGGTTCCCAAGCAAGTTCTCTAACCATTAGGCTACTCCTCCAATCCACTTTTATTGTTCCCCCCCCCCCAAGCTGTAGTTCTCCTTCCTGTTACAAGCATCACAGGCTGGGTAATAGCCATCACAAGTGTAAATAGTGCTAAGGTCCAATGAGCCTTTTAGACCTGATTACAAGGGAAAGGCAGGAAGAGGGAGATTCAGGGCAGCGAGAGGGGGAGGAGAGAACAAATGAGGCCATCCAGCATATTGGGGAGTGCGAGTAGGGGCAAGTAAAGCAGTGATAATGGGGATGGATTGGGACAGGTAAGAGTGGAGGAGAGGGAAATGGGATGGCAAAAAGTGAAGAGTGAAAGAGTTGGGGCAAGAGTTAAAATGAGAGGAGAGGGAGGCTTAGATGGAAATGTGAAGAGAGGGTAGGAGGGGAAGTGGGCAGAGGGCATTTTGGAACACAAGAAGCGTCAAGCAGGGCGCGCATCTGAGCTGGGGAAAGATTGGAGGATGTGGTGGATCTGGACCCACCAGCCACTGTACTCATTCTCAGATGGCACTGGAGCCATGTGCATTTCATTCTGCTGAACATGAGAGCAGAAACAATGTGAAAATCACAACATCATGCCCTTGCGATGTGTACCTGACACTATGTCCTTCATGGGTAAAGATCCTATATATCCCTCGACTGCTGTCAGCAGAGCCTGCACAGGCAACTCCCACAATAGGCATTCATAGTTCTTCCACGGTCCTGCCACATACACCGCAGGTCACAGCACATAGAAAGAAAAGAGGCAGCACCACAATTTTAGAACACCAAAGCAGTTGCAGAAGTTGCAGGGGAATCAATCTGTTAAGTCGTCAACAGCTGTTACTTCTACTCCCTCTGTTGTTACTGGTCCTATGGATCAGCATGTGGTGGTTTTATCTCAACTTGCTTCAGTAGATCAACACTCTTCGTCGCCTGGATCCGGGATTACCCTGAGTTCCATCGATAGGACTCCTCCGCCCAACCCAGGATCTTCTCAAGTTTCTGCTGAAACGTCGTCCTCTTCTGTGGTGTCTACGTCTTCAGGAGAGGAGGAGGAGATTCCTGTTTCTATGTCTACTATATCTCATGAGGTACTTTCGATAGTTCCTATTTCAGCAGTTGCTGGCCTTGAAGGTTTTTCTTTTCCTCAGTTAGAAAATCCTGATGAAGTAACTCTTACAGATATTTGGAAGCAAGTTTCGGCTACCAACTTAATGTTAACAAAATTTATGTCTCAGACTGCTGTTTTCTCTCAACAAGTTTCTCATAAATTGTATAATGTAGAAGTTTCTGTTAAACAGCTATCTCAACGTACTGACAGGCTTGATACTCAGGTTGTCTCCTTACAGTCAGCCAGTGAATCAGCCCTGAAAGATACTTTAGTGTTTTATCAGCAGTTAGAGGTTTTAGAGAATGCTTCCAGGGCAAAAAATTTGCGTATATTAAATTTCCCAAAAACGCGTTTATTATCACCTATTTTGCCATTTAGGCAATATTGTAAAGAGATATTGATGCTTCCTAGTGCCGATACTGTTATGATTGATCGAACCTTTTATCTGCCTGCCCGGATGTCCACCGGGGAACCCAGTATAGCACGGGAGGATGAGGGTACTCTTATGGATTTAACTGATTTTTTGGAAAACTCCCAGACATCTATCTCCACCCGTGCTACCCTGGTAGTTACTTTGGCCAATTTTTTGGATAAGGCTTCCATTTTGAAGGCCTTTTTTCCTAAAAAGGATTTTCTTTTTTATGGCCATAAGCTTTCTATTTTCCCCGATGTCTCCAGGCAGACGCAGAACCGTAGAAGGTCCTTCCTCCAGCTTAAATCTAGGGTAGTGGCTGGAGGAGGTACCTTCTACCTTAGGTTCCCTTGTAAATGTTTGGCGACCATTCAAGGAGTTAGTTATGTTTATTCTGACCCTTCATTGTTGGAGTCTCTCCTGGTTTCATTGCAGGTTTGAGTGATATTATTATTTGTGAGAGTATATGTTATTATGGGCAATGTGGTTGGTTGGGCGAGGTAGCCTTTAGCTTGCTCCAGTCTTCCTCTCCTACTTTCTCTCCATGATGTGGGATAAGTGGTGATATGTATTTTGAATTGTATTGGTGTAAATTATTATTTATTTTTTCCATTCATATTACTCATTGTTTATTTGCGTTATGTTATTGGTTGTAATAATTTAAAAATTAATAAAAAAAAAAAATAGAACACCAAAGACAAAATAGTTACCAGGTGGTATAGTATGTGGGATGTATGCTGGGAACGCCACATGAACAGAATCCCTCACACCCATTTGATAAGGTAGCAGCAGGCAATGAGAATCTAGAGGGACATGCCCATGATAACGTGTCTGTAGATATCTGTAATATATAGGCACCTTCAGGAATGGGTGATTCTGCAAAGATAGACTTTTATATTCCAGATGTCCTGTGCATGCCTTCTAAGATGTACTGTGACGTAGGAGACTCTTATGAAGCAATGGAAACTGATAGTGATCAGGTGGAGAGAACCAGTACTGCAAGGGAATGCAGGATTTTCTCTTATGAGAGAAAAAAACACAGAGCTAATCAGGAACCACACCTCACCTCAAGGCAGGAGAGAAGCCAAGTCCCTGATTGGGCACGCCCAAGCAGGAGGCGGGCAGTGCAGTACTCAGCCAGCTTGTTAAGAACTGAGAAACAGAAACAGTTAGATTAGCACGAGCACCAGGAGCAAGACGAAGAGGAGGAGTCAGGACACAAGCACCTGGACGAGGACGGGTCAGATGACCAGGAACAGGAACCGTTGGAGAGAGAACCACTAAGCAACTGGGATCCACGAAGGAGCAGACAGGACCTGGGAGACTCGGGGGCAGTGAAAGACTTCTGTTACCAGAAGAATTCAAAGGCACTGAGAGACCCAAGGCTACAGCTCAGGAGTTTAAAGGACCAAGCAGAACCTTGGAACAGGAGGCAGAGGGAGAAAGAATTACCCTGGAAGAAGCCCCAGCACAAGGTATCTGGTGGGTTTGGAACGGCTAGCAAGCTTAACAGTGGGAAGCCAGAAAGAGTGAACTTTAATTGTGAAAGACAGAACAAAGGCAGAAAGTTTGATAGTAATTGGTTAAGCCAAGAGAAGCCTGACTGATTTCCTTTTAACACTCTGAGAGACTCTCCAAGCACAGCTGAGGCGTTTTACCCTGCACTTTCATTTGGAGATAGGTGGGGGAAGGGAAATGCTTACACGCTGAACTGTTGTCCAGGTAAAAGCACTGATAATTGCCAAGAGATAAGAACATTAAACAAGCATTTACCTGAAGGAGGATATTCTCAGCTTAGCTCAGAAAATACACAGGCTGAATTACTTCTCACTGAATTCAGGGAGTTCCTTAAAAGTAGAGCAGTTTCTCCTCATGACGTAGCAAAGCCTATGAGCAGCTGTCAGGAAGAAATGCCTTTAATTTCTCTGCCGTCTACAGAGCAGGAAGTCCCGATGGACTGCTCTACATGTGTGATTCAAAAGGACATTTAAGTGATATGCTTGCCAATGTTATATGAAAGAATATAGCAAAGTTACCTCACTGATTGCTATGCTAAAAGAAGCTTATGTGAAGAGAATAAGTGAAAGCATATTGTGTGCAATTCAGGAGCATTGCTGTTACCAGAGTTTTCTGTTACGTTACTGAAAGGAGGTCACATGACAACCGAATGTGATCAGTAATGGACATTTAGCCAAGCAGTAAAAAGCCTTGTTTAGTTAAGTTTCTCAGCCTTGTTTTGTGCTACATTATTTCATTTACGTCTGCTGCATTTGAACTCCGGAGCGGGAGAAATAAACCTCACAAAAGAAATTTTCTTTGCCTTGCCTTACTACTTGAGCACCTACACAACTACAACCTTAACCCTCAAGGGCATTCAAGGCCAGCCCCTCCCTTAACCCTCAAGGTCCAGGGAGTGGGTGGGTGGCAGTACATAAACTCACATTTGTATGTCCACCATTCCAATTTTGGAAAACATCAAGAGAGTGCTCAGATGTGCTGTCACCATGGCCCCAAAAGCCAAGAAGAGCAGCCACAAAGACATCTTCTATCCTGGCGAGGTGGATATGATGTTGAGGGAGGTGCTAGTAAACCACAGAATTTTGCTAGGCCCTAATGGGTCACAGTTGACAACCTACCATAAAGAAAACCTGTGGCAGGGAATATGTCAGCGGATTATCATCAAAACCATGACATAGAGGACATTGAGGGCAAACTGTGCAATATATGCCACTGTGCCAAGCACAAGGCAGCTGCCACTTCTGCCAGAAATGGTGAACAGCTGGTGCTCACAGCTTTGGAGCAACGCATCCTAGCAATGGTACGTTTGTAGCAATGGTCCAACCGTCAGTTGGACCATTGTATAATAGAGGAGTAAAAGGGGCACTAAGAGCGGACAAAGCCATAGCGGAGAAGCTGAATAAATTCTTTGGCCTTTATTGAAGAAGATCTAGGGAAGTTACCAATGCCTGAAATAGTATTTAAAGGTGATGCATCGGAAGAATTGGAAGAAATATCAATAAAATGGGAAGATGTATTACAACTATATCATAAACTGAAGAATAGCAAATCACTTGGATCAGATGGCATACCTCTGAGGGTATTGAAAGAACTGAACTATGAGATTGCAGACCTACTATTAGTAATCTGTGAACTATCATTAAAATCATTAGTAGTACCTGAAGATTGGCAAATGGCCAGTGTAACACCAATTTTTAATAAGGGCTCCAGGGGTGATCTGGGAAACTACAGACTGGTGAGCCTGACATCAGTACCGGGCAAAATGGTAGAAATCATTATAAAGAACAAAATTGCTGAACATGTAGATAGTCATGGTTTAATGGAAGAAAGCCAACATGGATTTAGCCAAAGAAGGTCTTGTCTTACTAATCTGTTATAGTTTTTTGAAGATGTGAATAAACAGGTAGACAAAGGTGAGCCGGTTGATATAGTGAATCTAGATTTTCAGAAAGCCTTTGACAAGGTCCCTCATGAGAGACTCTTGGCAAAATTAAAAAGTCATGAGATAGGAAGCAGTGTACTATTGTGGATCAGGAATTAGTTAAAAGATAGAAAGCAGAGGGTAGGGTTACATGGCTAATTTTCTGAATGAAGAAAGGTGAATATTGGAGTACCCCAGGGATCTGTGCTGGGTCCGCTGTTTTTAACATATTCATTAATGACCTGGAAATGGGAATAAAGAGTGAGGTGATCAAATTTGCAGATGACAAAAAATTATTCAAAGTTGTTAAAACACAAGAGGATTGTGAAAAATTACAAGAGGACCTTGATAAATTGGAAGACTGGGAGTCCAAATGGTAGATGAAATTTAATGTGGACAAGTGCAAAGTTATGCACCTAGGAAATAGCAACCTAAACTATGGTTATACAATGCAAGGTTCTATATCAGGAACCATCACCCAGGAAAAAGATTTAGGCGTCACCGTGGATAACTCATTGAAACCCTCCACTCAGTATCAGCAGTGGCCAAGAAAGCAAATAGAATGCTAGGAATCATAGGAAAAGGAATGGAGAATAAAACCAAGGATATTATAATGTCTCTGTATTGATCCATGGTATGACTGCACCTTGAATATCGTGTGCAATTCTGGTCACTGTATCTTAAAAAGGATATAGTGGAATTAGAAAAGCTACAGAGAAGAGCCACCAAAATGGTAAAGGGGATGGAAAGATACCCCTATGAAGAAAGGCTTAAAAAGTTAGGGCTCTTCAACTTGGAAAAGAGATAGCTGAGGGGAGATATAATAGAGGTCTATAAATTAATGAATAGAGTTGAACAGGTAGACGTAAATCGATTCTCGATGCCATCAAAAAGTAGAAAGACTAAGGGACATTCAATGAAGTTAAAGTATAACCCACTTAAGACTAATAAGAGAAATTATTTTTTCACTCAACATGTAATCAAACTTTGGAATTCATTACTGGAGGATGTAGTAAAAGCTGTTAGTGTAGCTGGGTTTAAAACAGGTTTGGACAAGTTCCTGATGATAAAATTCATAAACCATTATTAAAGAGGACACTGGAAATCCACTACTGGCCAAGGGAAAATCATTGTGGAACCTGTGTGTCTTTTTGGGAACCTGCTAGGTACTTTGTGACCTGGATTGGTCATTGTTGGAAAGAGGATGTTGTGCTTGATGGATCTTGGTCTGAACCAATATGGAGAAATTAGTTCTTACCTGCTAATTGTCTTTCCTGGAATCCCTCCAGTCCAGTCTAGGGAATCAGGAGCGGTTCAAGGCAATCTGCTGCCTGAGGCGAGGGATGAGATGGCGCCTCCCCCCTGAGCCGGGGGGGGGGGGGGGGTGAGGCTTTCTGAAAACTGCAGTCAGGAACTGAACCAAATCAAAAAGTTAATTAGATAATGTGGAGGAAATAAAAAGATGTTCGCACACCACGGAACTAAAAGAGAGAGCGAGAACCACAGCACAGTTTATAACACCAAATTAAATAACTCTTTTTTATTTTGTTGTTATAAACTGTGTTATGGTTGTTGCTTTTTCTTTTTGAACATATATTTTGCATTCACAGAACCCCCCCCCCCCTCTACAATGGGTGCAGAGCAGAACTAGGACAGCCACCCACAAAACTCAATATCTAATTTAAAAAAAATCTGATTCTGGCCATCTCACTAACAAACATTCTCCAGTACCAGGCATATTGTGAACTAATACAAAACACTACAAAAGTCACCGATAATCTACAAGGCCAAATCAGCCATATCATACCAGCATAAACTTCCAAAACTCATACAACAAGGGGCCTATCCAGATAAAAGCAGGACTATAAATACTGTAGCGGGCCCTAGAACATCCATATACAGATTGAAAAGCTAAAAAAGTCAAATTACTTCAGTACAGGTCCCTTCGAACAAACTCCATATTAACAGAACAACCAACCTCAGTCACACACTCAGTACACAGATCCTCGCCAAGTACAGAATAAGTGAGGATAACCTAAAATGAAAATAAAAATATGTAGACAAAAATTAAACTGAAAGCCCAAGAAGACAGACTCTGTATGCAATGTAATACCAGAGAAATAAAAGAGACTCATTTCCCTGTACTGTGTAAAACATAAAAATAGTGCAAAGTCGAGTCACTCATTTGAAAATAAAATTATTTTTCTACCTTTGTTGTCTGACCATTTTATACTCTAATCATGCTGGTCTCGATCTGAAGCTTCTGCTTTCTTCTGTCTTCTCTTAACTCTCTTTCTATGGTCTCGACTCCATCTGCCATTTCTTGTCTCTCCTTTTGTTTTCTTCACTTTCTTCCATCTTGGATATTGATTTTTTTCCTTCCACCATTCTTCCATTTATTTCTCTTTCTCTCTGGCCACCCAGATTTCACTACTCCTTACTGTCCAGTTCTCAATCTCTCTCTTTTTTACGCCATCTACCTACTGCTTTTCAACCTTCACCCCCAGTCCTTCCATTCCCCAGCTCTTCTTCCCCTCTGTGTTGTCCAGAATTTGTTCTCCTGTCTCCCCCTCTATTGTCCATCATGTCTCCCTATTTCCCCCCATCCAACATTTGTTTCCCTGCATCCCCCCTCCAGCATGTCTTCCTGCTCCCCTCACCTGTTGTCCAGCATTTGTCCCCCTGTCAACCCCCAGTGTTATCCAGCATTTGTCCTCTTGTCTCCCCCCCCCCCCGCCGTTGCCCAGCATTTGTCTTCCTGCCCTGCTTCCTTGTTGTCTAGCATTTGTCCCCTCTCTCTCTCCCTTTGTCCAGCATTTGTCTGTCTCTCCCCTTTTTCTAGCACTTGCCCTCTTGTCTCTCCTCTTTGTCTAGCATTTGTCCCCCTGTCTCCCCCTTTGTCCAGTATGTCCTCCTGTCTCCCCCTTTGTCCAGCATTTTCCCCGTCTCCCCCCTTTGTCCAGCACTTGCCTCCCTATCTCTCCCCTTTGTCTAGCACTTGTCCCCCTGTCTCCCCCTTTGTCCAGTATGTCCCCCTGTCTTCCCCTTTGTCCAACATTTTTCCCCCTGTCTCCCAGCTTTGTATAGCACTTGCCTCCCTGTCTCTCCCCTTTGTCTAGCACTTGTCCCCCTGTCTCCCCTTTTGTCCAGTATTTGTCCCCTGTCTCTCCCCTATGTCTAGCACTTGCCCCCTGTCTCTCCCCTTTGTCTAGCACTTGCCCCCTGTCTCTCCCCTTTGTCCAGCATTTGCCCCCCTGTCTCTCTCCTTTGTCTCTCACTTGTCCTCCTCCTGCCCCACTCCCTCCACCTGCACCTCTCTTCCGGCGGAGGAACTCCGGATATTTTTATTTTAGTCACCATTCTCCAGCAGCTGAGAACTGAGCATGTCAGGAATCTGATAACCCAGTAGAAGAGCTCCCCCTCCATTCCCATCATCCAGTCTTCTAATAACCAAGCAGCCTAAGCTTACCTTAAAAAAGCTGTTAACATCAGCTATGTACAATTCTGCAGGAGACTGCACTGTACTCCTTTTCTTCTTTTCTTCTTTTCTCTTTTTCTTTTTCTTTTTTTTTTTTACTTTAGATAGTTGCAGTGGGCCAAAACCTCATGGGACATCAGCTAGACAGAACACCCATTCCCTCCTGAACGGATCCTGCTACTTCATCGTACTGTACCTCTTAATTGCAGCCCACTCTGAAAAATGCTGGTCTCTAGAAGGGAGGGCCCTGGACTGGCCTGGAGTTTTTGAACCACATGGCTACCACCAGCACCGAATATTCTATTTTTTTCAGATCATGTTCTGCCCAGTTAGGTTCTATGGCTAAAGTAAGGCCAGCATTTACCGCGTCTTCCTTTAGCCACATGTTGCTAACCGGCCCTGGCTCCATATCACTGCTGCCTGGGTAGTGATGGGTGCTGCCCTGGAATACCCCCGACACACCTGATGCTAAGCGGTTGCCACTGAATATCCAGCTCAGCAGTATTTACTTGGTTTTCAAAGTGTACTGTCTCCCTTTTGGGAAGAAAACAACTTCAGATCAAGTTGGAACACAAGAATTGGATGTTTTGAACATTACTGTTATTCAGGAGAATTCTGAAACAAAGTGTGTTCCCTGTGACTCTGTTTGTAATGTATGCCCTGACTGCTGATAAGAATTGGATTTTGAAAATGTACTTTAAAAAAATGAAAGTTCACTTTATGGGATATTCGGGGGTTTTCAGGGACTGCTACTTCTGGAGAGAGATCTGCAATTGTAAGTATTTACTTCTGGGAATTTTTCTGAATCTTGGGGAAAAAGGAATTCTTTAGATTAAAGCTGATTAATCTGTGTAAATTAGAATTCAGTGTATTTGTTAAATCAGGGCCTAATATCAGCAAAGAGCTTTTTTGTTTAAATTGAAAACTCAGCAGGTTGCTTTCAGTTTAAGTTTAAAACCCAGAAGAGAGCTTTCAGTTTAAATTCAGAACCCAGCAGTCAGCTTTCAGTTTAATTTAAAACCCAGCAAAGAGCTTTTATGTTAACTTTAAAATTTAGCAGAGAGCTTTCAGTTTAAATTAAAAACCAGCAGAGGGTTTTCAGTTTAAATTTAATACTCAGTCAGGGCCTAGTATCAGCAAAGAGCTTTAATTTAAATCAAATCAGAGTATAACTTAGCATAAAAGGAAAAACAGGGTTAGTAAATTGTTTCTAGAAAACGGCCTTCTAGATAGGGGACAAGAGACCTGTGAAATTATTTTAAATAGGTGTTAAAGCCAAGTGACAGATCAAAGGGGCATTTTGAAAGACTCCCTCTATCAAAGCAAGGGCTGTGTAAATCACCTAGGAAATTGGTCACAGATTACCTCAGAAGCACAGTTCTGGGAGCTGTGTAGCAAGCCAGCCTTTACTAAGTGTTAGTTCCCTCCTTCCCACCCCAGGCATAATCCTAGTTTTATGTGTGAATCCTAGCTTTATATGTGAATACCACTCCCCCTATTAAAGGGGGAGTGGTATTCACATTCCCTTCTAGGTTCAGCTAATTATCCTCACCAGGAATAGATGAGTTAAGGCCCTGAAAGTAATTAATCTTGAGGTGAACAAAGTCCCTTAAACATATTTGGTATAGTTGTATTAGTACAAGTATCCCTAGCAATTAGAAACAACTTAAATAACTAAACAAAACTTTAAAACCAAGATGCAGACAACAGTCCAGCAGCAAGATGGGGATTATCTAGTCCTTTGCATTGAGTGTCACATGTACGATTTTCTCTCAGTTGGTGAGAGGTCTTATGTGTGCACTATGTACAAGGAGCTCTTTGCCCTTAGAGAACAAGTGCGATCTCTGGAGGCTAGAGTAACAGATTTGGAATACATAAGGAAGTCAGAGACATTCACAAATGAGACCTACAGGGATGTAGTCTTAAAGTCCCACCTCCAGTCTGGCAGCCTCTCAACTGCCATGGAAGAGAGAGGTCTCATGAAAGGAAAGCATCACCTTTTTAAGGCAAGAAGTGATCCTGTAGCAAGGACCTGTCCACCAGGAGATGTAACATCCTCTTGCACCAAGAAGGCTTCTCCAGGTCCATGTGCCCATGAGGGAAGGGTTAGGATGGCCATTATAGTGGGTGATTCAATCATTAGGCATGTAGATAGCTGGGTGGTTGATGGACATGAGGATCGCCTGGTAACATGTCTGCCTGGTGCAACGGTAGCGGACCTCACGTTCCACACAGACAAGGTTTTAGATAGTGCTGGGGAGAGGTCTGCTGTCTTGGTACATGTTGGTACCAATGACACAAGAAAATGTGGGAGGGAGGTTCTGGAGGCCAAATTTAGGCTTTTAGTTAGGAAGTTGAAATCCAGAATTTCCAGGATAGCATTCTCTGAAATGCTTCCTGTGCTTTATGCAGGGCACAAAAGGCAGGTGGAGCTCCAGAGTCTCAATGCATGAATGAGACGATGGTGCAAAGAAGAGGGTTTGGATTTGTTAGGAACTGGGCAACTTTCTGGGGAAGGGAGGGGTTCTTTCAAAGGGAAGGGCTCCACCTTAACTGGGATGGAGACAGACTGCTGGCATTAACATTTAAAAAGAGCAGCTTTTAAATAAGATAATAAGAGAAAGCCGACAGTCACCCAAGAGAGTATGGTTCGGAAGAATGTATCCTTGAAGGGATACTAACAAAACAGGGAAGTTAGGACATCCAAACAGGGAGGTTCCACTAAAGATAAAAATTACCCAAATGCCCTTAAGTACAGAGCTGAAAGATTCCAAATTACCCCTATTAACTGATAACCAGATTCATATGATTGAAATATAACCTCTAAAATGCCAGTATGCAAATGCTAGAAGTCTAAAAAATAAGATGGGAGAGTTAGTATATATAGCTCTAAATGAGAGGATAGATATCATTGGTATCTCAGAGACCTGGTGGAAGGAAGACAACCAATGGGACACTGTGATACCTGGGTACAAACTATATCGCAGTGAAAGAGTATATCAATATGGTGGAGGGGTTGCGCTCTATGTTAGAGAGGGCATTGAGTCGCTTAGGATTAAGTTTTGCAGGAAACAAATACACTTTAGGATCTCTATGGATAGAAAGTCCATGTGAAAAGGGGAAGGTAATGGCAGTGTGGGTGTACCACTGACTGCCTGGCCAGAATGAACAGATGGATAATGCAATGCTGAAAGAAATCAGCAAAGCTAACAAAAGTTACAACACAGTAATAATAGGTGATTTCAATTACCCAGGTATTGACTGGGTCAGTTTCACAGCAGGACATGCTAGGGAGATAAAGTTTTAGATGAAATAAATGACTGTTTTTGGAGAGCTGGTTCATCAACCGACAAGAACGAAAGCTAATTTGGACCTGGTCCTTAGTGGCATGCAGGATCTGGTGCAAGAGAAAAGGGTGTTGGGGCCACTTGGCAATAGTGGTCATAGCATGATCGCATTTGAGTTAATAAATGAAGAAGGATGGCAAGGAAATCCACAGTACTCCCATTTAACTTTCAAAAGGCAGACTATGATAAAATGAGGAAAACAGTTAACAAAAGACTGAAAGGAACAGCTGCAAAGGCTAAATATTTGCATAAAGCGTGGGCATTGTTTAAAAATACTATCTTGGACAGAACAACTGTGTTCCAAGCTTTAAGAAAAGTGGAAGGAAAGCCAAAAAACTGCCAGTATACTTTAAAGGTGAGGTCAGAGAGGCTGTTGCGACCAAAAAAGCATCTTTCAGGAAATGGAAAAAGGAGCCAAATGATAAAATGGAAAACAACATAAGCATTGCCAAGTTAAATGCAAGGCATTGATAAGGCTGGCAAAGAGAGAATTTGAAAAAAAAAACTTGCCGTGGAAGTAAAAATATATTATAAAAACTTTTTCAAGTACATTCGTAGCAAAAAACCTGTGAGACAGTCAGTTGGACCATTAAATGATAGAGTAAAAGGGGCGCTAAGTGAAGACAAGACCATAACAGAGAGACTGAATGAATTCTTTGCTTCGATCTTTACTGAAGAAGATGTAGGCAATTTACCCGTGCCAAAAATGGTATATAAAAGTGATGTATCGGAAGAACTGAAAGAAATATTGATAAACCAGGAAAATGTATTACAACTATTTGATAAATTAAAGAGTACCAAATCACCTGGATCGGATGGTATACATCCAAGGGTCTTGAAAGAAATGAAATATGAGATTGCAGACCTACTATTAGTTATCTGTGAACTATCATCAAAATCATCTGTAGTACCTGAAGAGTGGAGAATGGCCAATGTAATGCCAATATTTAAAAAGGGTTCCATAGGTGATCCGGGAAACTACAGACCTGTGAATCTGACATCAGTACCGGGCTAAATGGTAGAAAACATTACAAATAATAAAATTGCTGATCATGTATTAGAACTTCGGGACTGCCGGCCAGAGTCCGCTGCTCCAGAGAAGTCTCAGTGTCCAGTTTCAATGAGTGCCACACCTCCGAAGGATCCACACCTGATGAGGATGCCGAACTTACTTGTTCCAACGCCCCCACCACCTGGAAAACCAGTTCAATGCTCACTGCCAAGAGCTGTATTTGTGACAGACATGGGCCAGCATGCACTTTCAGCCTGTTTCTGGCCCACTTTCCACTGTGCCTCATATTGCATGAGCTGTCCCCAAGTCAAAAATTAAAAGGGTACATCTTTATCTTTATTGAGTTCTTGATATACTGCTCAGGCGAAGCACCAGAGCGGTGTACATAAAATAAAATAGCTACATGAAAGAAAAGGAAAAGAATGCCATTATCGACAGGAAAGCACAAAAAATTAGCAGATAGCAGAAGAGGGAAGATAGGAAGAGGACAGTATAAAGCAAGACAAGGAGCAGGGGTTGGGAGGGAAACTAGGAGGCAGTAGGTGAGAGAACAAAAGCTTTGTGAAAGAGGTGAGTCTTGAGCAGACAGTTGAACTTTACAAAAGATGGTTCTGAACGGAGGGGGCAGGTAAGGAGTTCCAAAGGGCAGGACCCAGGAAAAAGAAAGTGGAGGGGCGGGTAAGTTCACGGTGGGCACTGGAGGGAGAAGGAAAAACCAAACGTATTCTGGGTATTGCCTAAAATAGAGCAGTTTGCATAGGATGTGTGTGTGTCAGAGGTTAGGTAAATGGCTGAGCCATCTTAACATGCTTCTGCTACAGGCATGGCCTGGGTGCATACATCTGTTCATGCTGAGAGGCCACTCTCACTCTGACTGAGCTGTGACCATGTCACGGCTATGTATGCACATGATGTTATATAGGGTTAAGTTGTAGCGATATATGAACCATTTCTTTATGGCAATCAAGTCACTAGATAGGCTGCTGCTTGTTTATGCTGTTTGTACAAGGCCAAGGTGTTCGTGATGGCATAGTAACATAGTAGTTTATGACAGCAGATAAATACCAATCTCCAGGAACAAGCAGGAATGAGTCTTCACATATGGGTATCGTCGGTACCGACGGAGCCTGCGCGGGAACGCTCCCCAGCGTCCTGAAAGAAAGCTTTTGGGAGCATCCCACAGCGCCTACGCGCTGCCTTCCCGCCTTTCCTAACTGCCTCTCTCCAGTTCTTCTTTTCCGCAGAGCCAGCAGGTCGTGTTTCCTGTCACCGCTGAAGAATTTCTTATTTTCTTTTATTTTTCTTTAGTCGCGTGTCTGCCTTCTCGATTCCGCACCGGTACTACCGGTTCTTTTTCTTTCTTTTAAAAACAAAAACAAAAAAACCTTCTACTTTTTCAGTGCATTTCTCTTCTGGGGCCTTAGGCCTACAGAGATATTTTTCCCTCATGGAAAAACCCGCCTCCAGGTTTAAAAAATGCACAAAGTACAGTAGCACTATTTCTGTCACCGACACCCATGACTGGTGTCTAAAATGTTTAGGTCCTGACCACTCCATTGCGGATTGTGAGTCCTGTTCTATGATGTCCAAAAGAGGGTTACAGAATCGGGCAGCTAAGCTCAGTACCCTGTTTCCCTCCGATGCAGCTTCCGTGGCATCGACGTCTTCCAGGGCTTCTTCTTCATCCCATGGATCTCAGGTAACCAAACTTAAATCTGGCCGGTCCTCAAAGAGTTCATCTCCCTCTAAGTATCGAGATGCCCCCGGGCTTACTCTTGAGGATACCACACCGGCAAAATTACCCCGGCGGGAGGCTCCGGCTTCCAAAGCACTACCTATGGGGTCACAGGTTGACATCGATGGCTCGGCCTCGACTGATCACCTGTTACAATGTTCTGGGGTACCGGCAGTTTCTACCGGTACCGATATCCAGACATTGGTGGCGTCAATGGATCAGAATATTCTGACCATGCAGCGTGCCATCACGGCATTCATTCAAGCTGCAACGCCTACGGTACCGCAACAAACCCCGTTGTCGGTACCCGTACCGATTCCGGTACAGGATCCGATTCCGGTTCCGATACCAGTACCGCTTGCATCGACATCAGCATCGATGGCAGCGGTACGCTATCCAGTGATGCCTATCAGTACCGGCCCGGTACCGATTACTCCCGATGTCGATACCTCCCGGTACGCGTATCGGGCTCTACAAGAGCATCCAGACAGTCGATACTTCGATTCTTCTGAAGACTCTGACTCTTCAGAGGCCTCAATTGAAGCATCGGGGATCCTTCCTCAGGAACCCTCTTTTCCAAAAAGGAGAATGTCTCCTCCTGAAGACTTGTCTTTTCAGGACTTTATTAGGGAGGTGGCCAAAGGCCTGTCCATCTCAGTGACCTCTGAGACTGAACCTAGAGCCAAAAAATTAGATATCCTACAATATCCTAAGGCTCCTAAAGAGGCAGCCACCTTACCAATACATGAGATTCTTTATGAACACATGTTGGGCATATGGGAGACTCCTCCTCTTTCCACCTCCCCTCATTCCAGAAGGTTGGACACCATGTATCGTGTTCCTCCTTGTCCTGGGTTTCATAAGACTCAGCTTCCTCACCACTCCATTGTGGTAGAGTCTGCTATGAAAAAGATCAAGAGTACAAAAAGGCACTCCTCTGCTCCTCCAGGAAGAGAATGCAGAACCCTAGATGCCTTTGGCAGGAAAATCTT
Source organism: Ichthyophis bannanicus (assembly GCA_033557465.1). Classification (NCBI taxonomy): domain Eukaryota; kingdom Metazoa; phylum Chordata; class Amphibia; order Gymnophiona; family Ichthyophiidae; genus Ichthyophis; species Ichthyophis bannanicus. Next base: position 500,652,030 of record CM066035.1, read on the forward strand.
CCAGGCCAGTATGCTTGTAGCCAGAATCAACTCCTATAGTCTCTATATGGGGATGTTTCTAAAAGAAGTTACAGATCATCTGCAAACCTTATCTCCTTTTATGTCAGAAGATAAGAGAGAAGAATATATCACCTGGCTTAAACAGGCACAGGATGTATCCAAGTTTTCCAACCGTGGCAGCCTTTGACTCTTTTGAGGGGGTCAGTAGAGCCTCGGCTATTGCCATAGGTGCATGCAGAGTTGCTTGGTTGCAAGCCTCTGATTTGGAATCCTGGGTACAGGATGGTCTAGGTAACCTTCTCTGTACAGGCGAAAACCTGTTTGGCAAAGATTGGCAAGCAAAGGCCAACCAGATGGATGCTGAAAATTCTGCTTTAGATAGACTTTCAAAGTCTACTACTGCTCCTTTCAAAAAGAGGTTGTTCAAAAAGGGATCTTTCCCAAAGAAAGGGAAATTTTCTTCTTATGGTCAAGCCTCTTCTCAAGATCGTTTTGCTACAAAGAGGCAGCAACAACCAAAACAGGCCAAAACCCAGGCTGCGAGGACTGCTACGGCCCAACAGCCTCAGCCTCCTCAGGGCCTTTGACTTTCCACTAGAGAACTTAGCCTTTCTGGCTCTAGAAACATCCAGAGCCCCTCACCATCCCAGGAAGGTTAGCTCACTTTGCTCCCAGATGGGAACAAATCACAGCAGAGCAGTGGACCCTCTCCATCATAAGGGAAGGGTACAAACTTCATTTCTTAAACCTTCCTCCTCACACCATGGTGAAACAGTTCAATTATCCAACATCTCTCCTCAACCTTCTAGGTCAGGAGATTGCTACCCTTCTTGCCCAAGGGGCAATAGAAGAAGTACCCCTTCTTCAACAAGGTTCAGGGTTCTACTCCCCCTATTTTCTCATCCCAAAGAAAACAGGGGGCTACAGACCCATATTAGATCTCAGAGAATTGAACAAGTTTCTATGCAAGGAGAAATTCAAGATGACTTCTCTCGGAACTCTCCTTCCATACCTCCAGAGTCAGGACTGGCTTTGTTCTCTAGATCTCAAGGATGCGTACACCCATGTTCTCATCCATCCAACACACAGAAGATTCCTTCCATCCAACACACAGAAGATTCCTTCGCTTCCTGTACGAAGGAAAGCACTACCAATACAAAGTGCTTCCTTTCGGTCTGGCCTCTGCTCCAAGAGTGTTCACAAAATGCATGGCAGTAGTCAGGGCCGGATTTACCTTGAGTGAGGCCCTACGCCAACAAAAATTGTGGGCCCCCAGAAAAAATAAAAACAAGATCAACTTACCAAAACAGAAATGGCAATAGATGTATAGAATTGCCTGACATAAAGAGGCAATAGGGACAAAATCAGCATCGGAATTCAAGAAATACATTAAAAAATGTCTTATCCATCGGGGAAGAGGATCACTGAATGATCCGGCGGTACTACAGCAGCTACAGGAAACGGACTTGGCCGTCGCTGCTCCCCGGTACTCACTATGGCTTTGGTGTAACAGGCCACCGCCTCCTGGTACTTGCGGGTGACGAAGAGTCTTTTTCCCTGCTCCTTTAACTCCTGAGCGCTAGTGCTCTTCTCCGGACTCCCGCCTCCCCCACTCTCCTTTTCCTCTTTCCCCTTCATGCCAGGGCCTGGAGAAGCTCGCGGACGGCCCCGTTCAGCTAGGCCGCAGCAATTTCAACTCTCTCTAGAGAGCGAGGGATCCAGGCTCGCACAACCCCGCCTCTCACTCTGACTATACCCAACACAACCACAAATAGGGTTGCCAACTTTTTCACCGAGGAAAACCCGACACCTGTGGCTCGCCATGCTCCACCCATTCTCTGCCCCTAGTCCCACCCCTGCCTCGCCCCCAGCCCCACCCACAAAAATTACCGAGGATACGTGTAGGCTAACTTCCTTGGTCAGATAATAATTAAACTGGGAACCCCAAAATCCAAACATGAAATGTACAACACTGGAAAAATAAAACTATAAAGTAATTTCCTCTTGCACTAAACAAAAACGCAAAGATGTTAGCAATACACACTTCCCAGACCAGACATATTCCAGTTAATAAATTCAAAATAAAAAGTATTTTTCTACCTTCTGTTTGGGCATTTTTTCAGTTGCAATTGCTCCAGTCACTTTCTTCTGGTTTCTTCGTGTCTTCTGCGAGCTATCCATTTGTCCTTTCTTCTCTTTTAGATGTTTTCCATTCTCTCTCTATTTCTGCTTTAACATACTGATTGTTTCCCTTTTGCTCTTTTCCCCCCCAATTCTTTCCTTATTCCTTTATCATCCATTTAAATTTCACCCTTCCATTTTCAAGCCCCTCTTACTCTCCCAATACCCAGACCATCATAGACTTTTCTTCCACACAAAATATTTTCCCCTCTCCATTCTCATTCCCCATCCATTCTAGTCCTCCCCCAAAATCAGTTCCCTTATAGTTCTAGACCCACCCAGCATCCACTCCCTTCTAGTCCCATTCTCCCATGCCCCACATCAGCCCATTTCCAGTCCTATTCCAGCTCTTCATAAGCCCATTTCCAGTGCTAGCCCTCACATCACAGGCCATTTCCAGTCCTAGCCCCCCCCATCACAGCCTATTTCCAGTCCTAGCCCCCACCATCACATCCCATTTGCAGTCCGAGTCCCCCTGCACCATCACAGCCCATTTGCAGTCCTAGTTCCCCCCCCCCCACCATCACAGCCCATTTCCAGTCCATGTCCCCCCCCCATAGCCCTTTACCAGTCCAGGTCCCCCTCCCCATCACAACCCATTTCCAGTCCATGTCCCCCCCCCCCATAGCCCTTTTACAGTTCAGGTCCCCCCCCCCAATCACAGCCCATTTGCAGTCCTAGTTCCCCCCCCACCATCACAGCCCATTTGCAGTCCAATTTACCCCCCCCCCCAGCCCTTTTCCAGTCCAGGTCCCCCTCCCTATCACAACCCATTTCTAGTCCATGTCCCCCCCCCATAGCCCTTTTACAGTTCAGGTCCCCCCCCATCACAGCCCATTTCTTTCCAGTCCAAGTCCCCCCCCCCCATAGCCCTTTTCCGGTCCAGGTCCCCCCCACCATCACAGCCCTTTTCTTTCCAGTCCAAGTCCCCCCCCCATAGCCCTTTTCCAGTCCAGGTCCCCCCCCCCAATCACAGCCCATGCAGTCCTTGCCCCCCCGACCAGCACCGTGGCTGTCTGAGGGGCTTCAGAGGGAGCAGGGTAAGCTCGCGCGAGGCCCCGGCTCCCTCTGTACAGCCGCCAGCGTGAAGAGCCTTTTCCTTCACGCTGGCGGCTGTATCTGTGAAGCCGCGAATGCTGGGAAAGGTTAAAGGGTATTGGGAGGAGTGGAGGAGTGGCCTAGTGGTTGGGGCAAGGTACTTCAGGCCGGAAGGTCGGGGGTTCAAATCCCACTAGAGGACAGCAACCTTGGACCGGAAGGACTGGGGTTTCTAGTCCCACAGGTGCTCCTTGTGGTCTTGGGCAAGCCACTTAACCCTCCATAGCCCATGTTCCCTGTAAAATAGTTATCTCCAAGTTATAATCCCCTGTTCAATGTAATTTCAGTTTGTTCAATGTAAACCGCACTGATGCAGAATAGCGCGGTATATAAGAGAATGTAAATAAATAAAATAACATAGACTATTTGCTGCATTTATCCCATGCAGGCCTTAAAACAAATTCAATCAGAGTCCATTTGAGTGCTATTGCAGCATCCCTTAAGCCTCTCAATGGACAACCTATTTCCTCTCATCCTCTTATAGCAAGATTCATGAGAGGCCTTCTTTTGACTAAACCTCCCATTAGACCACCTCCAGTGGCCTGGGATTTGAATCTGGTTCTTGGCCAGCTTATGAAGCCACCCTTTGAACCCTTAGCCACTACCTCCTTAAAATTCCTTTCTTGGAAGGTAATTTTTCTCATTGCAGTCACCTCAGCTCGCCGTATCAGTGAGCTGCAAGCTTTAGTGGCTAATCCTCCTTATACAAGGTTCCATCATGACAAGGTAGTCCTCTGAACTAATCCACACTTTATGCCTAAAGTGGTCTCACCTTTTCATCTGAACCAGGAGGTCTTTTTACCTGTCTTTTTTCCAGGACCTAATGCATCAAGTGCAGAGAGGAATCTTCATACCCTGGATTGTAAAAGAGCACTTGCTTTCTACTTACACAGGACACAGCAACATAGAAAGTCCTCTCAACTTTTTGTTGCTTTTGATCCTTCTCATTTAGGACTTCCAGTCTCTAAGAGAACTCTGTCCAATTGGATTGCTCAGTGTATTTCCTTCGCCTACCAAAGTAAGAACCTTTCTCTGGAGGGCCATGTCACAGCTCACAATGTGAGGGCCATGGCAACCTCTATGGCTCATCTAAACTCTGTGTCCATTGACCAAATCTGTCGAGCGGCCACTTGGGCATCGGTTCATAACTTCACAGCCCATTACTGCTTGGACAAGGACTCCCGCCGGGATGCCTTGTTTGGTCAGGCTGTTCTCAAACACCTGTTCCATACCTAATCAACTCCTACCCTCCATCCCTGAACTGGATGCCTGAGATTCATGGGTAGAGGTAGAGCCCTTCCCAGGGACTCACAATCTGGGTGATCTCCCAGGCATCTCTAGCTGGGGAGTCCCCATATGTGAAGACTCATTCCTGCTTGTTCCTGGAGATAGCACAGTTACTTACCTGTAACAGGTGATCTCTGGGAACAGCAGGAATAAGTCTTCACAACCCACCCACCTCCCCTAGGAGTTGTATCTCTCTATCTATCTTTCCTTTCCTCTCTCTCTCTCTTTGTCTCAGCTTTAAAACTCAAACTGGAGAGAGGCAGTTAGGAAAGGTGGGAAGGCAGCGCGCAGGCACTGTGGGATGCTCCCAAAAGCTTTCTTTCAGGACGCTGGGGAGTGTTCCTGCGCAGGCTCCGTCGGTACCGACGATACCCATATGTGAAGACTTATTCCTGCTGTTCCCAGAGATCACCTGTTACAGGTAAGTAACTGTGCTGTATGGTCCATCTAGTCTGCCCAACTATGTGTATATGCAGTGTGTGGTGACTAGCAGAATGGGCGCAGATGGTATGTGAGTGGCTGACACAGCCCAGTGTTGCCCAACATATGCAAGCTGCTTGTAATTCATCTAGCTGATTAGAATTCTCAGGAAGTGAGGCTAGCAGCTGTACATGGCCTCTTAGTAACCTGCTGCTAACTATGGTCTTGGCAGGTCCTTCTGCCCCCGCCCCGCTCCGCTTCCTGCTCCCCCTGTCTAGACAACACTTATTGCATTCAGGTTGCTTGGAAACAGCTGCCACAAACTTAAGGACTGACATGAGATGTTATAGGAGAGTCCCTGGTCAATAGGAACAGGACACAAGGCCCAGTTTAGACAGACCACTAGAGCATACTACAATACTAAGAATGCTACAATACTTACAGAATACTAAGTGACTATCATCACAGACTGCAGTCAATATCTGTACACACTTAGGGTGATATAGAACTGCTCCAGAATCTGGAGAGTACTTCTATTTCTGTGCTTACTCTGGGGACCACGTGATGTGTGCCCTTCCTCACAGTCAGAGTAGGGTTGCCAACTGGCCGGTTTTCAGCTAGCCTGGCCGGTTTTTCCATGGCCAGGCCGGCTGCCGGCGCAGAGGCAAAACCGGCCCTTGAAAAGCCGTTTTTTTTGCTCTGGCCGCAAGATCGGGAGCGGCCAGAGCAGAAAAACCGGCGTTTCTCCCCACCCGGAGGGGTGCAGAGGGAGCCGGGGAAGCCCGCGCGAGGCCCCGGCTCCCTCTGAACAGCCGCCAGCGTGAAGAGCCTTTACCTTCACGCTGGCGGCTGTTCCTGTGAAGCCGCGATTGGTGGGAAAGGTTTAAAGGCAATGCCCTTTAACCTTTCCCAGCATTCGCGGCTTCACAGGAACAGCCGCCAGCGTGAAGGAAAAGGCTCTTCACGCTGGCGGCTGTTCAGAGGGAGCCGGGGCCTCGCGCGAGCTTCCCTGGCTCCCTCTAAAGCCTCAGACAGCCGCGGGTTTGTGGGGGGAGGCCAAGGACTGCCTGGGCTGTGATGGGGGGGGAGGGGGCCTGGACTGGAAAAGGGCTAGGAGGGGGGAATTTGACTGGAAATGGGTTGTGATGGGGGGGGGGGACCTGGGACCGGAAAAGGGCTATGGAGGGCGGGGGGGGACTTGGACTGGAAAGAAATGGGCTGTGATGGGAGGGGACCTGGACTGTAAAAGGGCTATGGGGGGGGACATGGACTGGAAATGGGTTTTGATGGGGAGGGGGACCTGGACTGGAAAAGGGCTAGGGGGGGGGGGAACTTGGACTGGAAGAGGGCTATGGGGGGGGGGAACTTGGACTGGAAGAGGGCTATGGGGGGGGGGGAACTTGGACTGGAAATGGGCTATGGCGGAGGGAGGGGGAACCTGGACTGGAAATAGGCTGTGATTAGGGGGACTTGGACTGGAAATGGATTGTGAAGGGGGGGGGACCTGGACTGGAATAGGGCTATGGGGGGGGGGCATTGGACTGGAAAGAAATGGGCTGTGATGGGGAGGGGGACCTGGACTGTAAAAGGACTATGTGGGGGGGACGGACATGGACTGGAAATGGGTTTTGATGGGGAGGGGGACCTGGACTGGAAAAGGGCTATGGGGGGGGGGACCTGGACTGGAAATGGGTTGTGATGGGGAGGGGGACCTGGACTGGAAAATGGCTATGGGGGGGGGGGAACTTGGACTGGAAATGGGCTATGGTGGAGGGAGGGGGAACTTGGACTGGAAATAGGCTGTGATTAGGGGGGCTAGGACTGCAAATGGACTGTGATGGTGGGCAGGGGGGTAGGACTGCAAATGGGCTGTGATGGTGCGGGGGGACTCCGACTGCAAATGGGATGTGATGGGGGGGGGCCTAGGACTGGAAATAGGCTGTGATGGGGGACTTGGACTGGAAATGGGCTGTTTTTAATGGGGGGGGGCTAGGACTGGAAATGGTCTGTGATGTGAGGGCTAGCACTGGAAATGGGCTGATGAAGAGCTGGAATAGGACTGGAAATGGGCTGATGTGGGGCATGGGAGAATGGGATTAGAAGGGAGTGGATGCTGGGTGGGTCTAGAACTATAAGGGAACTGATTTTGGGGGAGGACTAGAATAGATGGGGAATGAGTGGAGAGGGGAAAAATATTTTGTGTGGAAGAAACGTCTATGATGGGCTGGGTATTGGGAGAGTGAGGGGCTTGAGAATGGAAGGGTGAAATTTAAATGGATGATAAAGGAATAAGGAAAGAATTGGGGGAAAGAGCAAAAGGGAAACAATTAGTATGTTAAAGCAGATATAGAGAGAGAATGGAAAACATTTAAAAGAGAAGAAAGGACAAATGGATAGCTCGCAGAAGACACGAAGAGAAACCAGAAGAAACTGTCTCGAGCAATTGCAACTGAAAAATAAAACGCCCAAACAGAAGGTAGAAAAATACTTTTTATTTTGAATTAGCTGGAATATGTTTGGTCTGGGAAGTGTGTATTGCTAACATCTTTGCGTTTTTGTTTAGTGCAAGAGGAAATTACTTTATAGTTTTATTTCTCCAGTGTTGTACATTTCATGTTTGGATTTTGGGGTTCCCAGTTTAATTATTATCTGACCAAGGAAGTTAGCCTACACGTATCCTCGGTAATTTTTGTGGGTGGGGCTGGGGGCGGGGCAGGGGTGGGACTAGGGGCGGAGAATGGGTGGAGCATGGCGAGCCACAGGTGTCGGGTTTTTCTCGGGGAAAAAGTTGGTAACCCTAAGTCAGAGTGATTGCCGTAATAGATCATGTGCACATATGGCAGCTGTTATGTACAGGAAGCACACAATATTCCTGCATATTACAGTGCTGATGTGATGGATCGCCGCAACCTCCATATGGCCATCAGTTGCATATATGTGCTCAGATTCTGTGGTGCATCATGGGTAATGGAGTGGCTGAACATTACCGGCACCCAGAGCCCCCCATTGCAGCCATAGTGGTGATTGTGATCACTGGAGTATTGCCCAGTACCTGCTTGTCTTCTATGATGGTGGGAGACATGTGTGTGGCCCCCCCGAGAAGGGCAGGATGGTCTGCGATGGACTGCTGGGGTCATGAATGTGGTTTGCGTTAGGTGTATGTGTCTTGCAATGTACAGCAGGTGACAAGAGTCTGCATCCCTGCACATGTGCTCCCTCAGGGGTTAGTGCCACACTGCAGCACAGCGGGTGTCTGCATAGTCTTGAAGGACTAGAAAGGGGGGCTGTTACTTCTGGAGAGAAATCTGAAATTGTGAGTATATACTTCTGGGAATTTTAATGAAAGGAATTTTTTTCTTTTAAAGCTAATTAATCTGTGAACCCACTATTTTTTGTTAAATCAGTCAGGGCCTAGTAGCAACAGTTTAAGATTCAATTTAAAACACAGAAGAGAGCTTTCTGGTTAAATTTAGAATCCAGCAGAGAGCTTGTAGTTTAAATTTCATAGTCACTCAGGGCCTAGCATCAGCAAAGTACTTTTAGTTCCAATTTAAAACACAGAGGAGAGCTTTCTGGTTAACGTTAGAATCCAGCAGAGAGCTTGTAGTTTAAATTTCATAATAGGTTAGGGCCTAGCATCAGCAAAGAGCTATAATTTAAATCAAATCAGAATATAGCTTACCTCAGCAGCACAGGACAGGGTACTGTGTAGCAGCCCTCTTTTAATAAGTGTTATATCCCTCCCTCCCTCCCCACACCCACCCTCCCCTGGGATAATCACAGCTTTATAGGTACTTGCACAACTTAAAAGACAGGAGGTGCTCTCAGGTGAAGCTCATTACCCAAATCAGTCATACACTGAGGACCTGAGATTAATTAAGCTTCAGGTGAACAAGGTATATTAAACTTATTAGGTACAGTTTTAGTGGTATAAATATCCATAGCACCCTTTAGTACGTAAAGAACTTAAAGATCTAAACACAAACTTAAAACTAAGATGCAGACAGCAGTCCAGCAGCGGGATGTGGGCTTTCCAGTCTTTTGCATTGAGTGTCACATGTATGATTTTCTCCCAGCCAGTGAGAGGTCTTACGTGTGCTCTAGGTGCAAGGAGCTCTTTGCTCTCAGGGAACGAGTCCGTTCTCTAGAGGCTAGAGTAGCAGACTTGGAAAACATAAGACAGACAGAGAGGTACATAGACGAGACCTACAGGGATATAGTCCTGAAGTCCCACCTCCAGTCTGGCAGCATCCCTGTTGCCATGGCGGAGAAAGGTCACGTGACAGGAGAGCATCACACTGGTGTGGCAGGAAGTGATCCTGTAACTAGGACCTGTCCTCCAGGTGATGTAAACCCCTCTTGTACCGAGGAGGTTTCTCCAGGGCCAGGTGCCCATGAGGGAAGGGTTAGGACAGCAGTTATAGTTGGTGATTCGATCATTAGGCATGTAGATAGCTGGGTGGCTGGTGGACGTGAGGATCGCCTGGTAACATGCCTGCCTGGTGCGAAGGTAGCGGACCTCACGCGCCACCTAGATAAGGTCTTAGATAGTGCTGGGGAGGAGTCTGCTGTCTTGGTACATGTCGGTACCAATGACATAGGAAAATGTGGTAGGGAGGTTCTGGAAGCTAAATTCAGGCTTTTAGGTAGGAAGTTGAAATCCAGAACTTCCAGGGTAGCGTTCTCCGAAATGCTTCCCGTTCCACACGCAGGACCCAAAAGGCAGGCAGAGCTCCGGAGTCTCAATGCGTGGATGAGACATGTCACCACCAGGTGGGCAGGCTGCCGCCTAGGGTTGCAGATCTGTGTCTGATGGTGATTAAGTAGTTGTGAACACGAATGGTTTAAGGTAAAAGGATTTATTTCCCCTCCCGGGGTCGGATTCTTCAGGTAATATAACACAATACTCAAAACAAATAAGCCATACTTTCTGGCAAAACACAAAGGAAATTATAACAGCTTTTTCTTGCTTCTTAAAGTAAAGAGTAAACGTTAAACAGGCAAAACTCAGCACATAGCTTTCATATGTGCAAAACAGCACTCTTCACTGACAGTGTTTTCCCTCCACACTATACAGCCTTTTGACTAGCGAAAAGACGTCACTTTATCAGAGAAAATCAATGTGCAGTCCATTGGGTCACTATCAAATGAACATTCACTGACTGTATCAATGACCATAGGCTCCTGCATACATTCAGAATTGTCTGAGTTCTCCTTGCCACAATACTTCTGCAAGTTCCCCTGTAACGTGCCGTCACAGAGTCTCTCTGCACAACTTCCTCTAGGGCTGGAATAACAGCTACCGTATTCCTCGGTGTTTGGGAGAGAGGGAAGCCACCATTCAGGGTTCTTAGAGTTTAATTCCTTCTGGCAGGTTCTACCCTTGGAACGCTTATAAGCTCTGGCTTCAGGCTTTGTAAAAGAATATTCTTCTCCCCTGTTAACACCAGGTTTAAGCCTGCGGGGTTTTCTCTGAGGCTTAGGAACTGCTAATATATCTTCCTCAGACATGCACACATCTTCAGGAAATACCTTTCTCTCTCTGGGGGTGTTAACTGCTCTCTCTTCAGCTCGGTGCTCAAATCCCTTGGCTGGGTGTTACTGCCCTGCCCCCACCTAGGATTTATCACACGAGGCTTCTCAGCGTTAACCCTGTAGGTATTCCTTTTTTCAGTAAACTTTAACTTCCTATCAGAGACATTCTCCAGGCTACAGCTCTCAAATACATACTGTTTGTTTTTAGGCTTCCAATCACTCCAGTTGGAACGTTGCCTCTGAGCTCCAAACAGCTTGCAATCAGCAGAACACTTGCAACTGTTCTCTGACCTCACTGGCTGCTTTCTCCTGCAGTGCTCTGGGTAGTTTCTGTGGTGAACCCTTCCTGGTTCTGGCTCTGACTCACGTCCTGGGTCAGAGTCTGAAACTCCTCCTTCTTCCTCTAGGTCAGCTGGTTCAGCTAGTTCTCCTAGTTCTCCTCTTTCTCCTCGTTCCACTCCGTCTAACTCTGTATTTCCTGCATAGCTCTTATAGTGGCTATAAGCTCTTCCGCTTTCCAGGTGCACGCTATTAGGAATTGGGGAATGTTTCTCAGCTGGGCTTATTTGCAAACCCCGTGGCTGGGTTTGTTTATGTCGCCCCTGACAACTGCTGCTCACATGGCCTGCCTGCCTGTCAGCTTCAAGACTAGAACTCAGTGAATCCTGTGTTTTTAAGGTAGGAAATGGAACTTCTTCATCACATATCCCCCCTCTTAAAACCTTACGGGCTGGTGACGCCCTCGTCTGACAGCACGTAAGCCTAGGTTGACTATCCCAACGCTTCTCTATTTTGACCAGCTGTACTGATGCTGATCGGTCTTGCCATGGTTTTAGTAAGTTAAGATGGTAGACCTGTTGACGCCCCCTTTCATTCTCGACTCTATACGAGACTGGACCCACTTTGGCTACCACTGTACAGGGTCCCTTCCACCTAGACTCAAATTTTGGGCCTGCGGCTGGCACTAGGACCAACACCTTGTCCCCTATGTCCAGTTGCCTTTCTTTTGTCCCCCGGTCATAGTACCGCTTTTGCCGGCGTTGGCTCGCCTGCAAATTCTCTACGGACACCCGGGAGGTTCTCTCCAGGCGGTTCCTAAGGTTCCTGAGAAACTGGGGTACCCCTACCTCTTCTGCCTCTGGCTCAACCCATTGCTCCCGTAGGATATCTAAAATCCCCCTTGGAGCCCGACCAAATAGCAGCTCGTAGGACGATGCCCCTAAAGATGCCTGCTTACGCTCCCGGCATGCGTAGAGCACAAATGGGAGTAAATTATCCCATTCCCCCATCTTTCCCTCCAAGCCACGTCGTAACATCTGTTTGATCGACTGGTTCATCCTTTCAACCAGTCCGTTAGACTGGGGATGATACGCGGAGGTCCGGATATGCCGTACCCCGAATGCGTCCCACACCAAGGCTAAATATTTAGATGTAAAATTACTCCCTTGGTCTGTTAGGATCTCTTGGGGAAATCCGATCTCACAAAATAATTTGATGAGTTCCAGGGATATCGTCCTAGCCGAGATATTCCGTAGCGGAATGGCCCACGGAAATCTAGTGGCCATATCTACAATTACCAACAGGTATTGGAAGCCCCTTGGCGTCCTAATTAAGGGTCCAACTATGTCCATAGCCAGGCGTCGCACTGGCGTTGAAATAGTGGGTGTGGTTATCATGGGCACAGGTTTTGGCTTTGTGGCAGTGACCTTTTGGCAAGCGGGACAGGACTGGCAATAGCGGGCTGTCTCCTTAAAGACCCCTGGCCAGTAGAACCGGGCCAAGATCTGGTCCAACGTGCCTTGTATGCCTTTGTGACTGCCCACTGGATGATCGTGTGCCAAGCGCATAATTATCATTTTAAAAGTGGTTGGCACAACTACTTGTTTCCTGACATTCCCAGTATATGGGTCTGCACTTTCCCTGTATAATAATTCGCCCTCTAGCAAGAATCGGGGTAAGGTGGTCCTATCCTCCTGAGCATATTCAAAAGCTCTTTTTAGAGCAGGATCTGCCCTCTGCTCCTTTGGTAAGGACGGGAATTTCTGGACCAGTTCAGCAGGGACCCAGGGTAAATCCTCCCCGGCTGCCAGCTCCGCCCTCCCTTGGGACCTATTCCTTTGTTCCCGACGTCTCTCTGCCTTCCCCTTTCTCTCCTTAGAGGGAAGGTTAATTAAATCATCATGAGAGGGGAATACCTTAGCTAGCTCATCCCCTAGGCTTTCCTCCTCCTCTGGGGTTTCTTCCTCATCTGTGGGATCTGTCCCTATTCCTGAGGCCCTGGCCTGGGATCTGGTAGAAACCAAGTTAGTTTTGCTACCCAAACCCTTTTTTAATCCTTGGGGGAACGGTGGCCAATCACGTCCTAAAACAAGTTTGCAAGGGAGATGTGGGACTACAGCTACCCCTACTTTTTCCTCAGTGCCCATTCCTTCTACTGACACTCTATAACGTGGGTAAGATATAGACGTGCCATGCACGCACCTCACTTTTATTTTATCCCTTACTTGACTTAGGGTGAATGGGTTATGGGCTGTGATGGTCTGCCACATTTCCTGTGAGACCATACTTTGGTTGGCTCCGGAATCTAGGAGCGCCAAAGCCTCTACCCCTTCTATCTGGACTTTAAGCAGAATTCCTTTCTCTAGGTGGTTCTCTCCTCCCAACACTAGGACAGTACGCTCATTACATTTTCTGTGTAAATGTCCAGGCTGGCCACAGTTAAAACATTTCCTAGAAATATTTTCTGCTACGTTTTTACCAAACATATTTTCATTACACACATTCTCACCACATGCATTTTTCTTAAAAGGCTTTCTTACTCCATACATTCTATCAAGACCGGCCACTTTTAAAACATTACCTCCGGAGGTGCTGGCTAATTCAGCCTCCAAATAATTCTCCGTGAGGTTGGCAGCGTCTTGGGTAGAATGACATTTCTGTAACATTATGAAAGCTTTTATCTCAGGCGGTATAGCTTCCAAGTATTGCTCCAAGATGACGGTGTCTAACAATGACTCTACCGTCGCCCTCTCTGGAGCAAGCCATTTGGTCGCTAGTCCTCTAAACCTCTGTAGTAATGCTTTAGGCGTTTCCTTATTCATAAGCCTAGCTTCTCTAAAGAGCCTTTTGTAGTGCAGGGGTGTTAAACCCAGCCTATCCCTTATGGCTGATTTTACTTCCGGGTAACTAGACGACAGACCGACAGGCATAGTTTTGTAGGCCGCTAGTGCTTCACCTGATAAGGTCATAGCGAACCTTACAGCCCATTGGTCAATCGGCCATTTAGCCGCCTCTGCGATACGCTCAAAGGCGTCTGAAAAATCATCAAAGTTGTCGTATGATTTTAGCTGTCCCAATGTCAAAGCATTGCAATCATTAAGTCCTACCGCCTTAGACACTGAGGGATTAACCTCTGCTGCGGTACCAATCCTCTTGATGAGAGTCCCTAGCAATTCCAACAGGGGTTGCTGCTGCTCGGTCATCGCGGCTATCATCCTCTCTTGACTCAGTCTGGCCAACTCTCCTTGGGCCTTCCATTGAGCCTCCATCCAGTCTTGCATTGCTTGCGGATCCATTCCGTCACTCCATCACGCACCTGCAAAGGAAAAAGAAAGACAGGGCCCACCAAGTGTGGCACAGACTATGTGTTTTTTTTTTTTCCTCTATTTGCTTCCTTTAGCACTCCCAGCTTCCCCCTTTCTCACTGATCCTGATCACCCCCGTGCCTTCCTACCATTACCTTAGCACGGTGCAGGATCGTGCATTGAGAAAGCTGTGTCTTGACTGCCTTCCAGGTCAGGAACTTGAAAAAGAAAAATCCGCTCCGTTTTTTTTTTTCTTCTCCGTCCAAGACAGCAAAACTTTTCTTTTCTTTTCAGCAAGTAATCCTTTATGCACGCTCTTGTACTGTGTTGTTTCTTTGTTTGAAAAAATCTGAGAGACTACGCCAGTTCTTGTCACTACCAGGTGGGCAGGCTGCCGCCTAGGGTTGCAGATCTGTGTCTGATGGTGATTAAGTAGTTGTGAACACGAATGGTTTAAGGTAAAAGGATTTATTTCCCCTCCCGGGGTCGGATTCTTCAGGTAATATAACACAATACTCAAAACAAATAAGCCATACTTTCTGGCAAAACACAAAGGAAATTATAACAGCTTTTTCTTGCTTCTTAAAGTAAAGAGTAAACGTTAAACAGGCAAAACTCAGCACATAGCTTTCATATGTGCAAAACAGCACTCTTCACTGATAGTGTTTTCCCTCCACACTATACAGCCTTTTGACTAGCGAAAAGACGTCACTTTATCAGAGAAAATCAATGTGCAGTCCATTGGGTCACTATCAAATGAACATTCACTGACTGTATCAATGACCATAGGCTCCTGCATACATTCAGAATTGTCTGAGTTCTCCTTGCCACAATACTTCTGCAAGTTCCCCTGTAACGTGCCATCACAGAGTCTCTCTGCACAACTTCCTCTAGGGCTGGAATAACAGCTACCGTATTCCTCGGTGTTTGGGAGAGAGGGAAGCCACTATTCAGGGTTCTTAGAGTTTAATTCCTTCTGGCAGGTTCTACCCTTGGAACGCTTATAAGCTCTGGCTTCAGGCTTTGCAAAAGAATATTCTTCTCCCCTGTTAACACCAGGTTTAAGCCTGCGGGGTTTTCTCTGAGGCTTAGGAACTGCTAATATATCTTCCTCAGACATGCACACATCTTCAGGGAAATACCTTTCTCTCTCTGGGGGTGTTAACTGCTCTCTCTTCAGCTCGGTGCTCAAATCCCTTGGCTGGGTGTTACTGCCCTGCCCCCACCTAGGATTTATCACACGAGGCTTCTCAGCGTTAACCCTGTAGGTATTCCTTTTATCAGTAAACTTTAACTTCCTATCAGAGACATTCTCCAGGCTACAGCTCTCAAATACATACTGTTTGTTTTTAGGCTTCCAATCACTCCAGTTGGAACGTTGCCTCTGAGCTCCAAACAGCTTGCAATCAGCAGAACACTTGCAACTGTTCTCTGACCTCACTGGCTGCTTTCTCCTGCAGTGCTCTGGGTAGTTTCTGTGGTGAACCCTTCCTAGTTCTGGCTCTGACTCACGTCCTGGGTCAGAGTCTGAAGCTCCTCCTTCTTCCTCTAGGTCAGCTGGTTCAGCTAGTTCTCCTAGTTCTCCTCTTTCTCCTCGTTCCACTCCGTCTAACTCTGTATTTCCTGCATAGCTCTTATAGTGGCTATAAGCTCTTCCCCTTTCCAGGTGCACGCTATTAGGAATTGGGGAATGTTTCTCAGCTGGGCTTATTTGCAAACCCCGTGGCTGGGTTTGTTTATGTCGCCCCTGACAACTGCTGCTCACATGGCCTGCCTGCCTGTCAGCTTCAAGACTAGAACTCAGTGAATCCTGTGTTTTTAAGGTAGGAAATGGAACTTCTTCATCACCGACAATGGTGCAGAGATGAGGGGTTTGGATTTGTTAGGAACTGGGGAACATTCTGGGGAAAGGAGGGGCTCTTCCGAAGGGATGGGCTTCACCTTAACCGGGATGGAACCAGGCTGCTGGCATTAACCTTTAAAAAGGAGATAGAGCAGCTTTTAAACTAGATAATAGGGGAAAGCCGACAGTCGCCCAAGAGCGCATGGTTCGGAAGAATATATCCTTGAAGGATACTACAAAAAGCAGAGAGGTTCCAAAAAAGAGTAAAGTAGCCCAAATGCCCTCGAGTATGGAGCAGACAGAGCTTAAAGATCCCAAATTACCCTTGTCTACCAATAGCCAAATTAATATGAATAAAATACAGTCTCTAAAATGCTTGTATGCAAATGCTAGAAGTCTAAAAAACAAGATGGGAGCGTTAGAATATATAGCACTAAACAAGAGGTTAGATATGATTGGAATATCAGAGACATGGTGGAAGGAGGACAACTAGTGGGACACTGTGATACCTGGGTACAAACTATATCGTAATGATAGAGCTGATCAAATTGGTGGAGGGGTTGCGCTCTATGTTAGAGAGGGCATTGAGTCAGAAAGGATTAAAGTTTAGCAAGAAACAAAATTTGCTGTAGAATCTCTATGGATTGAAATTCCATGTAAAAAGGGGAAGGCGATGGCAGTGGGGGTGTACTATCGTCCACCTGGCCAGAATGAACAAATGGATGATGAAATGCTCAAAGAAATCAAGGAAGCTAGCAAAAGTTACAGTGCACTAATAATAATGGGTGATTTCAATTACCCCGGCATCGACTGGGTCAGTGTCACAGCAGGACATGCTAGGGAGATAAAGTTCCTAAATGAAATAAATGACTGCTTCTTGGAGCAGCTGGTTCATGAATCGACCAGAGGGGAAGCAATATTATACCTAGTCCTTAGTGGAACACCAGATGTAGTGCAAGAGATAAGGGTGTTGGGGCCACTTGGCAATAGTGATCATAGCATGATCGCCTTTGATTTAATTAGTGGAGGAGGGATAGTAAGGAAATTCACAGTACTACCTTTTAACTTTCGAAAGGGAGACTATGATAAAATGAGGAAAACAGTTAAGAAAAAACTAAAAGGAGCAGTTGCAAAGGTTAAAGACTTACATCAAGCTTGGGTGTTGTTTAAAAATACTATCTTGGAAGCCCAAGCCAGCTTTATTCCACGCTTTAAGAAAAGTGGAAGGAAGTCAAAAAAACTGCCAGCATGGTTTAAAGGTGAGGTCAGAGAGGCTGTTGTTGCCAAAAAAGCATCTTTCAGGAAATGGAAAAAAGCGCCAAACGACGAAACCTGGAAACAACACAAGCACTGGCAAGTAAAATGCAAGGCATTGATAAAGCAGGCAAAGGGAGAATTTGAGAAGAAGCTTGCTGCGGAAGCAAAAACGCGAGATAAAGATTTTTTCAAGTACATTCGCAGCAAAAAACCTGTGAGAGAGTCAGTTGGTCCATTAGATGATAGAGGCGTTAAAGGGGCACTAAGAGGTGACAAGGCGATAGCAGAGAGACTGAATGAATTCTTTGCTTCGGTCTTTACTGAGGAAGATATAGGGATGTTACCCATGACTGAAGTGGTATTTAAAGGTGCGGAAGAATTGAAGGAAATATCGATACATCGGGAAGATGTATTACAACTATTAGATAAACTGAAGAGTAGCAAATCACCTGGGCCGGATGGTATACATCCAAGGGTGTTGAAAGAACTGAAATATGAGATTGCAGACCTGCTATTAGTAATCTGTGAACTATCATTAAAATCATCTCTAATTCCTGAAGATTGGAGGATAGCCAATGTAACACCAATTTTTAAAAAGGGTTCCAGGGGTGATCCGGGAAACTACAGACCGATGAGCTTGACGTCAGTACCGGGAAAAATGGTAGAAACCATCATAAAGAATAAAATTATTCAGCATTTAGATAGTCATGGCCTAATGGGAGACAGCCAACATGGCTTTAGACAAGGAAGATCTTGCCTTACTAATCTGTTATGTTTTTTTGAAGGTGTGAATAAACAGGTGGACAAAGGTGAGTCGGTTGATATAGTGTATCTGGACTTTCAGAAAGCCTTTGACAAGGTCCCTCATCAGAGACTTTTGGCAAAACTAAAGAGTCATGGGATAGGAGGCAGTGTACTACTGTGGATCAGAAACTGGTTAAAAGATAGAAAGCAGGTTCCGGTGACGTCACCAGGCAGCATGGCGGTGCTCTAGACTAGCTCCGCCATAACCCCCTGCAAATTGTGAAAATTAAGCACCCCCTCGAAACTGAAAAGTAGCGGAGTGCAGTGGGTTCGGGGCAGCGGTGGCTCCGGTGAAGCTTGGCGGCAGGCTTGGAGTGCTGGCGGCAGCGCGGAGAGGTGTCGGAGCGCTGGACGGCTGTGGGCCCCGGACTGTCTCCCTCCGTTCCGTGCCTGCCAACCACGTGTGAGCGGAGAGCAGCCGATCGGCTCAGTGAGCGGAGGCCGGGAGTCGCGGGGGCTGCATTGTTTGCCTTGAGCGGAGAGAGCGGCAAAATTCTCCAGGAGGCCGGCGACGAACGGGGAATCCCGGCGAAGCAAGCACCTTACGGTCCGGGTCCGGAGCGGCAAGTTTGGGGCAGAGTGGGCTGCGGAGAAGCCTGGGACGGCTTGATCGTTGTCCTTAGGGGCATTGGGCTGGCAGCATAGAACCTTGCACCCGGCGGAACGTTTGCCTCTCTGCAAAGGGCAGTATTGCCTCTACCTTATTGGGGCCCCCCCCCCCCGGACTTTCCTTTCCTGCTTTGCGACCCGGCAGGCCCCCATCTGCACCTTCCACGAGCGCCTCTATTTGGTGGGCTGATTGGCCTTGTGCTCGGGAGAGGAGTTCCAATAGAAAGCCTGTTGGTTGAAGCAGGCCCTGTGGGGCCCCCCCCTGTGAGGCGTTGTTCGAAGGGCCAGCTTTATTTTTAGGATCTGATGGCTGGTAAGAAGCTAGGAGCGGACTTAAAATCTTTCTCCTTTAGGAGTGGAACAGGGGGGAAGTCCCCGGCCCCGAAACCATCGGCGAGTACAACCGTAGCGGTGGAAGTAGGGGATGGCAGGGCCGGACAGGGCGCTGCTGGCGAAATCCTGAGCCTGCGTGAAGATTTAAGAGGCTGGTTTGAATCTACACAATCAGAAATCTCCACCTTTAAACTGGAGGTCCAGAACTGGTTTAAGGAGCTGAAGGGTGACATGCAAACGCTGGGCGCCCGCCTGGAGGAGTTGGAAAATAGGGCGGAGGAGCATGAAGGCCATTTAGGCTCTGTGGCGCAGCGCACTGCTGAGATAGAGCATACGCAGGGGGAAATATTGCAGAAGCTGGAAGATCTTGAGAATAGATCACGCCGTTCGAACATCCGCATACGCGGCCTCCCGGAGGTGGATGGCGCAGTAAATTATATTTCTTTGGCGGAGGAGTTTTGCAGCGCTGTTTTGAAGGCCGCTGATATGGAAGCAGAGGGCGTGTGCCTCCGAGTGGACCGGGCTCACCGGTCTCTTGGCCCCAAGCGCGATAACAGAGCCAGAGATATCGTTTGTTGTTTGCATGAATACCGGTCCAAAGAACTGGTGTTCAAGGCCGCCAGGAAGCTGGGGAAACTCAACTGGCATGGGGCCGATGTGGAAGTGTTTGCAGACATTTCAAGTATCACTATGAAGAAGCGACGGGAGTACCAGCAAGTGACGAAGCGGCTTCGGGAGGAAAATGTCCGATACCGCTGGCTGTTCCCTGTGGGCCTGCAGTTCACCATTAACACCAAGTCATATGTGGCACATACTGTGGAAGAGGCCATCTCGGGTTTGAAGCAGGCGGGCTGGTCCAACCTCCCGACAGCAGAATCGGGGGAGTTGATGGCGGGCGAGAGGGGAGACTCCCACAACCGCTCACAGAGGAATTGGAGTAGAGTGTCCGGCGGAGAGCGGAGGTTACGAAAGACAAAGCCAGCTCTGCAGCCTGCCGAATCGGCCACATGAACTATGTTGTAATGGTCCACATTTAGTTATGTTATTGAGTTTGAGCCTGTTGGGTCTGCATGGGGGGAGTAGGGTGGGGGGTGCTGCATAGGATGTACGAACGGGGAGTTATGTTTTCAATTATGTTCTGAGATGTCTGTGATGCTATGTGGTATTGGATGGGGACCTGTAACAGCTGATGGAAGAATGGAGGGAAGATTGTTTTTGTTTTTTGCTTGTTTTGTTTAATAAGGATGGAAGGTACAAAAGTTGGGTGCTGTTTCGAGGGGGGGGGGTTATTTCTTAATAAAAAAACAGGGGGCTGCTTTTGGGTGACGGGACCTGGCTCCGATCTATCTGATAGATCGGGTGGAGAGGCGGGGGGTGGGGGAGGGGGGTGGGGATGGGGAGGGAGGGGGGAGGATTGGGTGGGGGCGAGGGGGGGGGACTGTCAGGGGGGGGGAGGGGGGGGAGGGGGGGGAACGGGGATGGCTCCGGTGCAGCGAGAGGAGGGCAGGGTTTATGGCTGCCTTTAAGCTGATGACTATTAATATTCGGGGCCTGAACTCCTTTTATAAGAGGCAATTGCTTTTCAAAGAATGTTCCCGACTGGAGGGGGATGTGGTTTTTATCCAGGAGACCCACCTGCTTCCTAAGGATGAGGATCGTTTGCGGCACTCCCGTTTCCCCCAACAATATTTTGCTTCCAACAAATTAGAGAAGAAAAAGGGTGGAGTGGGGATCTTGATGTCTGGCAGGGTGCTGGGGAAGGTGGAGGAGGTCATTCGGGATAGGAGAGGACGTTATGTGGTGGTTAAGTTGCATTGGGGACAGCAGAGGTATACGCTGGCTAGTGTGTATGCTCCCAACACGGATCAGGCTGCCTTTTTTGGTGAATTAGAAGCAGTTCTTGTAAGCAAGGGAGAGGGGCAGCTGCTGATTGTGGGTGATTTCAATGTAGCTCTTAATCCTTTGGTGGACACCTCTAGGGGGGCGTCGTCCCTCACTCGGAAGCATCGCCTGCGCCTGAAGAAGTTGATGGAATCCCTAGATTTGGTGGACCTTTGGCGGGAAGTGAATTATGGCGAAAGGGATTATTCTTTCTTCTCCCCCGTGCATGCAGTGTACTCCCGAATTGATTTGCTGCTTATTGATAAAGCTCTGCTGCCTGTAGTGGGGAAATGTGAGATTCGAGAGCGGACCTGGTCAGACCATGCCCCTGTTCTTTGCACTTTACCTTTAGGCGATTCAAGCCCGGCCAAGCGGTGGTGGAAGTTGAATGAGTCCCTGTTGGAAGATACGGCAGTAGTAGAACAAATAGGGAAAGATATAGAGGAATATGTGCTATTGAACGATAATGGTGAGTGCTCACCGGGAACAGTTTGGGATTGTTTGAAGGCGGTGGTTAGGGGGCGGCTGATAGCTATAGGTGCCCACAGAAAGAAAGTGCGGCTAAAAAAGCAAGCGGAGTTGCTGGTTCTGATTGGAGAGTTGGAGGTGCGCTTGAAGCAGAGGCCGCGGGATGTTCTCGTGCAGGGCCAATTGAGGAAAGCTCAGCTAGACCTGAGCGAATTACATATGGAGGAGATCCGACATAAATTAAATCTTCTTCAGCAGAGGTTTTTTGAATTTGGCAATAAAGCCGGGAGGTTGTTAGCCCGGCGGGTCAAGAAACTGGCAGCTCGGAATGCAATAGTGAAAGTGAAGGGGAGAGAGGGTAGATTGTTGTGGCTGGGTAAGGAGGTTGAAGACAGGTTTGTCCAATATTATCAAGAGCTGTATACGCCGGAAACGGTAGTGTCGGAAGTTGCGATTAAGGATTTTTTGGATACGGTCCAGTTGCCGAACTTGTCCACTGCAGAGTCGGAGAGTCTCTCCCTTCCTATTGGGGAAATTGAGGTCCTCACAGTGATCAAAGGCCTGCGGGCCCATAAGGCCCCGGGCATGGATGGCTACCCCAACAGCTTTTATAAAGCTTTTGCAGGACAGCTGGTCGGACCCTTGGTGAGAATGTATAATTCCTTTCAAAGAGATAGTATTCTGCCGCCATCTATGCGGCTGGCGGGGGTCAGTATTCTCCATAAGGAGGGTAAGGATCCACTGGAGTGTGGATCCTATAGGCCTATCTCCCTACTGGGTAGCGATTTTAAGATTTTCACCCGAGTCCTAGCCAATAGGTTGCTTCCCTTTCTGGGGAAGCTCGTACACCCTAATTAATCTGGTTTTGTGCCTGGGAGGTACACCTCTGACAACATCAGGAGAATGTTAAATTTAATATGGCATGGGAAGAGAAGGGGAGGAGATGGCCTTACTAGCAGTGGATGCTGAAAAAGCATTTGATAGGGTGAGCTGGCCCTTTCTGTTTCTGACGCTAGAGCGGGAGGGGATAGGAGGGGCCTTCTTAGATTGGGTGTGAGCCCTATATCGGCACCCCTTAGCCTGTTTAAAAATAAATGGCTCCACCACCCAAATTTTTGAATTGCACAGGGGGACGCGGCAGGGATGCCCTCTTTCCCCTCTGCTCTTTATTCTTGCTATGGAACCACTGGCCCAGAGGATTAGGGCTTGTAGGGAAGTACGGGGTGTAGTAGTGAGTAATATTCACCACAAGATTTCCCTCTTTGCCGATGATGTTTTGTTTTTTGTCTCTGACCCATTGCGAACGCTTCCTGCCATTTTGGAGGAGTTAACCACATATGGAGCTTTGTCAGGGTTTCGTATGAATCCCGCAAAGTCTGAAATTTTGAACCTCTCCTTGGGCGGGGAGACCGTGGTGGGCTTGAAGACGGCCTTTCCTTTCCGGTGGGCCAAATCTAGTATTCGGTATCTTGGGGTGCAAATCACTGGCCAATGCTGGGATTTATTTCAGGCGAATTACCTACCCGCCCAGAGTAAGCTGATTAGAGAGCTAGAGCGATGGGGGACGTTTGAGATCTCGTGGCTGGGCCGAATAGACCTCATCAAGATGATTTTGGTGCCTCGGCTCCTTTATCTTTTTATCAACCTGCCAATTGAGGTCCCAAAGGCCTACTTGCGGAAGTTACAGGAGAAGCTCCTGGTTTTCGTATGGCGGGGTAGGAGACCGAGAGTAGCCCGGAGCATTTTGTATGCGGGCCGTGGTAGGGGGGGGGCATGGGGATGCCACACCTGGGTAGATATTATGAAGCGGCCAGGGTGCGAGCGGTTTTTGAGTGGATTCTGAGGGATGCAGTGGATTGGGTGGATTTGGAACAGGCGGGTTTTGGGGAGGGTAGACGCCTATTAAATATTGTGTGGGTGAGGAAACCCGGTCTTGTGCGTCAGGATGGGGGAAATCCCTATGTCGCACTCACGCTGCGCTACTGGTTCAAATGGCGCCCGGTGGTATGGTGCTCGGGGATGTTCCAAGTTTATGCCTTTGTGTGACAACCCGGATTTCCCACCGGGGAGGGATGATGTTGTATTTCAGAGGTGGGCTCGGCAGGGGTTGCGTCATGTGGGGCAGTTTAAAGATGGGGGGGCCTGGGTGTCCTTTGCTGATCTACAAAAAGAGTTTTCGGTGCTGGAGGGTGCTGGATATCAGTATATGCAAGCCCGGCACTTTTGTAAAAGTTTGGGGGGCTGGGAGGGTGAAGGGCAGGGTGCTGTAGTAGATGGGTTAGTGGAAAATGGGGTGATCAAGGGCTTGATTTCCCGGTTGTATGGGTTAATGGATTCGGTGGATATTGGGGGCTGGGCCCACAAGAAAGCATGGGAGCAAGATTTGCATATGTGTTGGGATGAGGATCACTGGGCAGGAATTTATAAGGGGTTATTTAGGGGTGTGTTATCAAGCTCAATTTTGGAACAAAACTATAAGATGCTCTATAGGTGGCACCTGACTCCCCAGCGCTTACAGCATTGGTGTGGGGGGTTGGGTTTATGCTGGAGAGAGTGTGGTGCGACCGGCTCTGTCTTGCATATCTGGTGGGAGTGCCCTATACTCCAGCCTAGCTGGCAGGCGGTGGCAGAGTGGATGGAAGTGGTGTTGGCTGATGGTGTGGTTTTTGGACCCTGTCTGGCTCTGCTGAATGTGGGAGGGGGGTCAAAGTGGCGTAAGGTGGTATGTGAGGCAATGCGACAATTGATTGCGCGGAAATGGCGGACTCCTTCCCCACCCACTCTGGCGGATATCCAATTGCGGGTAGCGCACCTATCTCTCATGTATCACCTGACGGCCCTGCGCAGGAAACAGCTAGTGAAATTCCAGGACACCTGGGGCCCTTACCTCCAGTGGGTGGAAGGGAGGACAACCTTACAAGCCCCCGATACTCGAGGGGAGGGGGAGACCCCAATTAACGGTGGCCCGTAGTGGGAGCCTGTTCACGGCGGGGGGCATGCTCTTGGGTCTGCTCCCACTTTAGTTGCCCTGGGCTATAGTTTTCTCCTATCTCCCTCTGTACCATTGGGGGGGGGGGTTTCCCACCGTCCCACCTTGCTTGGTTACGATGCAGAGGCTGGGGGATCTTTTTCTTATGCTCGACTGGGTGTCTCAGACTCCAAAAGCTCCATGCAAATACCATTTAGCTTAACTGGTAGCTAATTGCTTAAGGTATTCAGTGCTGGCTTTCCTTTTTAGGATCATCCTTTAATGTCAATACAGGAGCCATCCTCGGGGGGGAGGGGGCCGGGGGGGGGGGGGGGGGGCAGAAAGTGGGGTTCTTTCACGACTAATAGCCTTGGAGGTGTTTACGATGGAAAACAGAACTATATGTTGTGACTTAGTGTGTTAGTGTTGTATAAGCAATAGACTGTGTATTGGGAAGTGCTGTTTTTCTTTGTGTCAATTTTCAATAAAAATTTAATGGAAAAAAAAAAAAAAAAAAAGATAGAAAGCAGAGGATTGGCCAATTTTCCCAATGGAGAAAGGTGAATAGTGGTGTACTCCAGGGATCTGTGCTGGGTCCTCTGCTTTTTGACATATTCATAAATGACCTGGAAAGTGGAATAACGAGTGAGGTTATCAAATTTGCAGATGACACAAAACTATTTAAAGTTGTTAAAACCCAAGAGGATTGTGAAAAATTGCAAGAGGATCTTGATAAATTGGAAGACTGGGCATCAAAATGGCAGATGAAATTTAATGTGGACAAGTGCAAAGTTATGCACCTAGGGAAGAACAACCCAAACTATGGTTACACGATGCAAGGTTCCACTTTAGGAACCACCACACAGGAAAAAGATTTAGGCGTCATTGTGGATAACATGTTAAAACCCTCGGCCCAGTGTGTAGCGGCGGCCAAGAGAGCAAATAGAATGCTAGGTATCATAAGGAAAGGAATGGAAAATAAAACAAAAGATATTATAATGCCTCTATATCGTTCCATGGTGAGACCGCACCTTGAATATTGTGTGTAATTCTGGTCACCCTATCTTAAAAAGGATATAGCGTTATTAGAAGAGGTTCAGAGAAGAGCCACCAAAATGGTAAAGGGGATGGAAGGATACTCCTATGAAGAAAGGCTAAAAAGGTTAGGGCTCTTTAACCTGGAAAAGAGACGGCTGAGGGGAGATATGATAGAAGTCTATAAATTAATGAACGGAGTGGAACGGGTAAACGTAGATCGATTGTTTACGTTATCAGAATATAGAAAGACTAGGGGACATGCAATGAAGCTACAGGGTAAACTATTTAAGACTAATAAAAGAAAATATTTTTTCACTCAACGTGTAATCAAACTCTGGAATTTGTTACCGGAGGATGTAGTTAAGGCTGTTAGTGTAGCTGGGTTTAAAAAAGGTTTGGACAAGTTCCTGGAGGAAAAGTCCATAAACCATTATTAAGAAGGGACCTAGGATATCAATGCTTGACCCAGTACAAGCATTGTGGAACCTGTGTCTTTTGGGGAAACTGCTAGGTACGTATGACCTAGATTGGCCACTGTTGGAAACAGGATACTGGGCTTGATGGACCTTGGTCTGACCCAGTATGGCATATCTTATGTTCTTATGTTCTTATGCGGCTGCTGTTTGGTGTTGGAAATACAGTGGAAGGACAGGCATCTTGACCTCACATGTAGCTTGGCCTTTGGGCAAGGCATGTATTCTGCAGCTGTGTGTCTGTTCTGCAGCTACAGTCCTGCATGTCCAGTGAAGTGCATACTGCAAGTGTGCCTCTGTAGGCAGGCCCTAGGTATGGTATACCATTGCCTCAGAATGCGCCAGCCACGTTATTTCATGTACTGGGTTTTGGCCATTGCAGTCAGGGTTTTGGCCATTGCCGTCTCCTTGATTCTAGAGATTGCTGTGCAGAAAGGTATGAAGGTGTAGCAAGCAAGCAACCAGGGATTGAATCCCACTTGTTCTCTTTGTGGCTGTGAGAAACTCACTTCATTACACTATCCAAAACAGTCCAGGTTCTGCATTGTCTGGGGGACACACATACTTATTCATTTTCTAGATGTTTCAATACAACATTGAGTCTTCAGACATGCACATTGCAATCATGTCCATCTGAAAGCATGACCTTATTGGCTCTGCTGTGGCACATTGCAAAGAGTCTGACATGTTCACCCTGCAGATGTATGACAGCTGAGTTGAACATGATTGGAATATTTCATCATGACTGTGACTGCACATCTTTGTCTCCATCACATATATGCAATACATACAGGCAGAACCCACTCCTGGAATGGCCCCCTGCAGGGATCATCACACGTCCTTACTTGCTCCACATGGCCAATATGAGAGACACTTGTCCAGTTGTAATATGCACATGTGTCAGGGAGTTTGTATGGTGGGTGAATAGTTGAGAGAGCTGTTGTACCCATGGCAAAGCTACACATTTCTCACACACACTACAACTGCATTTGTGCAGTCACATCAGGCACATTGGGGCAGCAAGGCCATACCGCACTCTCATCTACCGCCATCCATAAGCATGTCTGTTTTGTACAGTCATGTATTCTCCTGCCAGCTGCTACACCATGGCCCACACAGGAACACTTTACTCATTTGGATGTATCACTCACACCTCTCCTGTGAATGATCTGCATGTCAACCCTCCTGCTCGGTCATCCTTTTGATGCCCACATCGTAGTGATGCTGGCTCCACTTCTTCCCAATCCTATGCCACATACTGACATTACATCACCCCTCAGTACAGCTACTTCCCATATGTTCATCCCACTTATTGACAGACACGTAGGATACCTATGGATCTGACAGGTCCATCAGCTCTTACCTTTCCTTCCATCCATCACCTAATATGTGACTTTCACAGGGGCTCCCTTATCCTGCGTTAAGATGACTTCTGCTTTCGGGCATTAAGGTGCACACTTGACACCTGAATGCCCGATGTCCTGTTAGCGCCTGATAAGTAGAGCCAGGCGCCCTTACCGCTGGAATGCCTACTGCCTGCCCCGTACTTTATCACATGCAAACACCTTTCCTGCTGCAATTTATGCTCATTATCCTGTGCTCCCTTAACGCTCCTTAGTAAACATACCCCAGAATGTTAAGAATCATTAGGAATAGAGACTAAAACAAAAGATATCATAATGCCTCTGTGTTGCTCCATGGTGTGACCGCACCTTGAATATTGTATGCAATTCTGGTTTCTATATCTCAAAAAAGAAATAGTGGCATTAAAAAAGGTATAGAGAAGGCCAATCAAAATGATAACAGGGATTGGATGACTCTCCTGTGAAGAAAGGCTAAAGAGGTCAAAACTCTTCAGCTTAAAAAAAATGTCTGAGAGGATATATCATAGAGGTCTATAAAATCCAGCATGGAGTGGAATGGGTAAGCACAAATCAACTGTTTATTCTTTCAAAAATTACAAAGACTAGAGGACATGCCATGAAGTTACAAGGTAGTATATTTAAAATAAATGGAGAAAATATGTTTTCTCCCAACATCCAATTAAGCTTTGGAACTCATTGCTTAAGGATGTGGTAAAAGCATGGTTTAAAAACATTTAAACAAAGTCCTGGAGGAAAAGTCTATAACCTTTTATTAAGATGCACCAAGAAAAAACACTTCTTTTTGCTGAAGATAAATAGCATAGAACTGACTACTTTTGGGATATTCCAGGTAGTTGTGACCTGAATTGGCCACTGGTGGAAAGTGGCCACTTGGCTTGATGGACCTAGGATTGGAAGAACATAAGAACTCCAAGAAAAGAAGAGGAGCAACAACCCTCCGCAGAAATCACAGAAGTTCAACTACTGGCTCTTCTTACAATGTCCTGACTACCATTGGAATATATATTGTCATGCCCCAGCCCTCCGCCTAGGGCTTAGAGGGATAGGGATGCCATTTACTTCCCTTGTAAGAGGTTGAACAGACTTTTTCTCCAGTGAAGGTTGCTGGGAATTGTAGTTCTAGCCTTCTAATAGAAAGTGTAATTATGAACCGAGAGTGTAGGCAAAAATGACAAGGTTTATTTCCCCATAACGCAAACAAAGTTCAAGCATGTTGTAAAAGGATACTTTTCAGGTATTCGCTCCAGGTCATTTACAAACTGGGCTATATGAGCTTGCACAGTCTTTACTTCTATGCATGTGCTTCAAAATAACAGATAAAGCAAAACAGAGCTTCTTCATTCAGCCAAAGTAAAATAACTTCTTTTACCTTTGTCTTGATTCAACAGTCAAATATAGAAGCAATAAGTATTCTCCTCTTACCAAAAGCAGGTACCTACCTTCAGCTTAAGGCTAGGCTTCCTTACTCAGCTTTTCTGGAGACTTATCATCTCAGGTATTCCTTAGCTAATAGACTCAACACTATCAGCTTTTACACAGTGTACAGTCCATGAGCTCCTCTGGCTGGAAAGAATCTTGCTTAATGAGGTCCACCTGCATTTCCTCTAGCTCCGGCAATGCAGTGCCCTGCTCTGAAGCTTCAACGGACGTTCCAGGGTAAACCCTCTCTGAGGAACCCTGCGTTTCTCTGGAGTACAGCTCTCCCCGGTAAGGATAAGTTATCTCTGAGGCTCTGGGTCACTTCCCCTTGGCTGTGCTCACCATTCTCCCTCCAGCTTCTGGGAAACAGTCCCTGTCTCACTTGCTTGAGTTCCTCTCTGGAGCTCTGCCACTGTCTCCTGTTCCAGGCTGGGCTCTGTGAACTCTCGGGCTGAGTCCTGGGCTTCCTCCTCTGGACTCTCTGAATCCCTTCAACAGGAACTGGGGTTTGAAGCTTCTCCTGCTCACTCTCTCTGAGCACTCCTCTCCTGGTCTCTCTCCACCCAGGCTCTCTCCACTGCCTTCTCTTCTCCTCCCTGGCTGTCTCCTCAGCTCTGGCTGTGGCTGTGGTCCTCCTTCCTCGCTGTCTCCTCAGCTCTAGCTGTGGTTTATATCTCTGCCTCTCGGGCTGTGTCTCTCTCTCTCTAGACAGGTGCATCCAATCATCCTCCAAGCCTGCAACTACGTCAGCAGAGCTTGGGTGTGGCAGCCTAAGTTCAGATTCCCTGTGCTTGCTCTCTCTAGGGAAACGCTGAAACCTGTGCACTGCAGGGATGTCACTTTTCTTAAAGGTAAAATACTTAGTTTCTCCTATTTCCATAGACTCACTATGGACTTCCTTATCACAATATGCAATTGCATCTTAATTGGCTGACTGCTGAAACTTGGCCAAGTTGGGTCTGTAGCTTTGAAGGTTTTATGAAATAAAAGGTTTCTTTGTTTTAAAGAGGTGTGGCCGTGTCCTCGCTGCGCAGAACATAAGAACTGCCATACCGGGTCAGACCATTCTCCAGACTATATGATCACTTTTTGTTCTCTTCCTAAGCCAGGTTACTTCCTCCTCCATCCCTGCTACACAAATTTCCAATACTATCACCTTGATCCAGAAAGCCACAATCTCCTCCTTCATCGAGCTGAGCTCCTATTTATTTTCTCTGATGGGATCTTGAGTATCTTTTAACATTTCCTTTAATGATAGTTTATTTATTTGAAACATTTGTTATACTGCTATAAGCACAAAGTATGCATCATAGCAGTTTACAATATAATGAATACAAAGTGGAGCACAAAAAGACATAGAATAATAAAGCTTCACCCCTCCAGCCCACGTCAGTGTCAAGGAAGCTGACCTACAAGCTAAAGAAACAATAAGATACCTTGGAGTTACATTGGACCAACGTCTGGATATGAAACATCACATAAATAACATAGTCAAAGCTGTATACTTCAAAATACGCTCACTTAGGCATATGCGCTCCCTGTTGGACCCGGATGACTTCCGAACCATATACCAAGCGCTAATCCTGCCACACTTCGACTTTGCAAATGCCATATTACAAGGTCTCCCTCAATCCACTCTTAGCCCATTACAGATGGCCATGAATGCCGCAGCAAGAGTCCTCTACGGAGCCTCCAGAAGCGATCACGTAACTCCCATTCTTAAACAGCTTCATTGGCTCCCCATCCATGGGAGGATCATCTTTAAAACCCTAGTCCTATCATTCAAGGCAATCAAGGGTATCTCATCCTCCTCACTCACAGATCTGATTCACACTGTACCCCCCAACAGATCCAGAAGAACAACAGCCGTAAACCTACTGACAACCTCGAAGGCGTTGACAAAGTGCAACATGACAACCTCAAACAGAGCCTTCAGTTTCTATGTACCCAAATGCTGGAACACTCTACCCTCCGACATAAGGGCCATTACTGACCTACTCCAGTTCAGGAAGGCACTCAAATACCACCTCTTCCTTCAATACTACCCTACCAGCAATTGAACCAGAGGAAGTGACCCACTCATGAACACACCATGCCGTTCTTGATATTATTAAGACTCTATTCTGTTCTATGTAATTATCTCATGTATATAGTTTACCCCGGTTCTCCAAGTTTGTACTCCTGTTCGATGTAAACCAAACAGCTTGTTGTTATGGTCTTTATGTTATAATGTAAACCGCGCTGATGCCGAATAGTGCGGTATATAAGAACTTGTAATAAATAATAAATAAATAAATAAATAAATAAATAAATAAAGCACATAATCAATAGGATTCAGTATGAGTAGCACAACAACAATGAATCCAGTAAAAACAAGTAAAACTATACACATTAGGGAAAAGCCTGATGGTAAAAGCCAAACCTGTATTAAATGCACATGTCCAACCAAAAAAGCACAAAGTCCACATGCAAAACAGGACACACAGTATACAAACATGGGTAGCAAAGGAAGGGTTGTTTATTTCTGAATAAATCTGAGCCAAGGCCCGACACAGGCCGTGTTTCGCTATGTCTTCATCAGGGGCTGTTATTGGCTACAATATATTAAAAATACATGCAAAAAGGGGCAGGGGGAGGGTAGGCATGGAGGGGGAGGGAGGGGTTGGGGATAGAACAGAGCCATTGTCCTGTTTTGGGAGCTGACTACGGGAGCATGTTACTGTCTAGGGGTGGACTCCAGGCTGGGGGGGGTCCATCTTGACTGTCTGTTATATCGGACAACTTGTTGTGTTTTCCACTCCAGACTGAAGGTTATTTCATGGAATGTCTGCGGGTTAGGTAACCCTATCAAAAGATATAAAGTGTTGCAGGTCCTAGCCAGGTTAAACTGTGATATTGCTCTCTTGCAAGAAACCCACCAGACCGCTGACGAACATGCTAAGCTGCAGAGAGCTTGGGTGGGGCAAGTGTGGGGCGCCCCAGCTGCCGGGAAAAAAGGTGGAGTGGTCATTTTGATTCACAAGAGGGTTCGCTTTGAATTTGTGAAGGAATGTGAAGATTCAGCGGGTAGATACATTTTGTTGTTTGGCCATCTGGAAGGGTGGCCAGTGGTGTTGGGTAATTTGTATGGCCCAAATGTAATGGACCAGGAGCTGTATGCCCGCTTGGCCTCTAAAATCGAACAATTGCCGGACGTCCCCTTGATTCTGGCTGGCGATCTAAACGGGGTGTTGGATATTGAGATGGATACGTCCGGGGATAGGAGGGAGCGATTGCGAGCTCCGACTACTAAGGTGCTGCAGGACTTCCTGCTCCGCTTGGGATTGGTAGACCCTTGGAGGTTATTGCATCCGTCGGAGAGAGACTTTACTCATCAATCGAGAGCCCATGGATCGAGTGCTAGAATTTATTTATTTATTTATTTATTTACATTCTCTTATATACCGCGCTATTCTGCATCAGTGCGGTTTACATTGAACAAACTGAAATTACATTGAACAGGGCATTATAACTTGGAGATGACTATTTTACAGGGAACATGGGCTATGGAGAACTGACTATGTGCTGGTTTCGGAGCAGCTCTTTGTGCAGATTAGGGATGCACAAATAGGCCCTACTGAGGTGTCGGACCATGCGCCAGTATGGGTGGATCTTTTGTGGGGCGATCTGGATGGCCCATAAAAAATATGGCGGTTTCCTATGGTCCTGTATGTAGATAGTGAATTTCGCAGTTACCTGGGACAGTGCTGGCAGGAGTTCTTGGCTCACCATGAGTGTCATCAGGCTGAGCCGGAGTTGCTTTGGGAAACAGCAAAGGTGGTTCTGCGTGGTGATATAATTGACTATGTAGCGCAGAAGCGAAAGGTACTGGCGGCACGGATCGTGCAGCTGGAGAAGCAGGTAGTGAAAACCCGGCGGTGGTGTGCGGGTGCCCCCACTGCGGCTAATAAGAGAGTACTTTGGGAAACGCAGTCGTCTCTTAATGAACTGCTTCATCAGAGGGCGAAGAAATCTTTTCTGTATTATAGATATCAACTTTACTGTTTCGGAGATAAACCGGGGAAGCTCTTGGCGCGTTGCCTCAGGGGTAGTCGAGGTGCTCGGTCAATAGTAGCGTTGCGAGATGAGCAGGGCCATTTGCATAAAAATAATCAGGCGATAGCCCGCGTATTTCGATCCTTCTTCCAGAAGTTCTATATGGGTGAGGAGGGGTCTCGGACCTTGATGGAGAATTACCTTCGCGAGGTGAGGTTGCCATGGGTGACAGCCGAGCAACGGGCACAGTTGGATGCGCCAATATTGGTGGAGGAAGTGCATAACGTTATTCTGCGAGCTAGTTGTTATAGATCACCGGGCCCGGATGGATTTGGGGCGGAATTTTATAAGCTATTGGGAGATCGAGTGGCCCCTGCCCTGGTGGCGATATACCATAGTAGGGTAGATCGGGGAGGATTTCGCTGGGGGACGAACCATGCATATATCACCCTAATACCTAAACCTGGAAAAGACCCCCTGCAGGCGGCTTCATACCGACCCATTTCCCTATTGAATTTTGATTTGAAAGTGATGGCTAAGGTTTTGGCAGACCGACTTGCCTCTGTTTTGGGGGACCTGGTGCATGACTCACAGGTAGGGTTTGTCAAAGGGCGCTATGCAGTGCAGAATCTGCAAAAAATCTTGGCATCGATTGAATGGGTGCGTGAGTGGGATTTGTAGTCACTGTTGATCAGTTTTGATGCAGAAAAAGCATTTGACCGAGTGAATTGGGATTACCTCAAATTTCTTTTACCTAAGAACATAAGAACATAAGAAATGCCATACTGGGTCAGACCGAGGTCCATCAAGCCCAGTATCCTGTTTCCAACAGTGGCCAATCTAGGTCATACGTACCTAGCAGTTTCCCCAAAAGACACAGGTTCTGCAGTGCTTGTACTAGGCCAAGCATTGATATCCTGGGTCCCTTTTTAATAGTGGTTTATGGACCTTTCCTCCAGGAACTTGTCCAAACCTTTTTTAAACCCAGCTATACTAACAGCCCTTACTACATCCTCCGGTAACAGATTCCAGAGTTTGATTACACGTTGAGTGAAGAAATATTTTCTCCTATTTGTCTTAAATAGTTTACCCTGTAGCTTCATTACATGTCCCCTAGTCCTTCTATATTCTGATAGCGTAAACAATTGATCCACGTTTATCCGTTCCACTCCATTCATTAATTTATACACCTCTATCATATCTCCCCTCAGCCGTCTCTTTTCTAGGTTAAAGAGCCCTAACCTTTTTAGCCTCTCTTCATAGGAGTAGCCTTCCATCCCCTTCACTCATTATGGCTTGGGCAACTCTTTTTGTCAGATGGTGGAATTGCTCTATGCTAGCCCCACCTTGAGAGAGGTACTCGCCAGGGTTGCCCCCTCTCTCCTTTGCTTTTTGTGTTGACCCTAGATCCATTGGTGAGGAGGAAAGAGGAGACCTCGGATATACGTGGTGTTAATCTTGGATCGCATGGGTTCAAGTTGGCTGTGTTTGCAGACGATATGCTGGTTCATTTGCTGTCCCCGCAGCAGTCGTTACCCCGTTTGCTTGAAGAATTTTCCCTATATGGTAAATTTGCAGGATTGCGTATCAATGGAGATAAGTCGGAGGCCTTGGTTGTGGGGGGTCTGCTCTGGGGGACTTGGCAGGGGAACTTTCCCTTAAGGTGGGCAGGCGAATCCTTTATCTATTTGGGCTTAGTGTTAACGAGAGACCCGGCAGTGTTATACAAGAGGAATTTTGATCGAACCTTCTCCAAGTTACGGGCACAGCTGCAGGCCTGGGCTCCCCCTCCATTGTCTTTGTTGGGCAGAGTGGCAGCTTTGGGGATGGTGATCCTACCACGGGTGCTGTACTGGATGCAAACTTTGCCTGTGTGGTTATTGCGCCATGATCTTATACTTATGGAATGAGAGATCCGCGGGTTTCTTTGGAAGGGGGTCAGAGCACGCATACCGTTTGAAAGGGGGATGGTGAGTGGGCGGTATTGTAGTTTCATATCTCTGGAAGTATGCCATAGCCTGTCAGGCCAGGCATTTAGGAGATTGGTTGTGAGATACAGAGGTCTATACCCCAAGAGCGCTCGAGGAGACTTCTGTGGCTCCGCAGACCTTGACGGCAGTTTTGCATTTGCAGCGTGCAGCCTTGCCGGGTCGGGTGATGAAGAGCATCTTGGTTCAGGCGGCGTGGCGTACATGGCAGCAGTTAAACAAATTTTGGGATTGCTCCCCCGAGATCTCGAGCTGGTTGCCCTTGCAGGGAAATGCCTGTTTTTTGCCGGGTTCCGACTCCGCTTCTTTTCAGCGGTGGGAACGGCTGGGGATACGTAGTCTGGGGCACGTTGTGGACCTGAAAGGGCGGTGTAAGACCTTGGAAGCGCTGTGTAGAGAATATGACCTAAATCCTAGTGCCTCCTTGTTTACTTATATGCAACTCTCCCACAATGTGGGCTCATTGTCTGGGAAGGAATTGACGGTAGAGCACTCGGCGCAGATCCTGGAATTCTTTGCTCTGGGGACGGGGTTCCCGCCCACTATCGCAGAGTTGAAGAGAAAGTTGGATGCGTATAGTAATATTCCTGATTACACGGTGGAAGAAGCCTCATGGGCGCTGGAATTGGGTTGCGAGATAGCCCCAGGATCTGTCCGCGGTGCGTTGAGTCGGATTTCACGACTGGTGGAGGGGGCTAGATGGCGCGAAGTGCAGTTTAAATGTATTGTCCGCGCCCAATTTTCCCCGCGGCGTGCTTGTTCATTGGCGGATCTGGGTCATATGTGGTGGCGCTGTTCCCATATCCGTAGATATTGGATGAGGATTGAGAGCTACCTAAGCGGTTTAGTGCGGCAGCAGCTTTCTTGGACAGGGCCCTTGGTAGTCTTGGATCAGTTAGGACCACTCCACCCAAAGGGAAGATGGGAGAGAATTTTGGTGCGAAAAGCCTGTCTGGTGGGTAAGGGCCCGATACTCCGGTGATGGAGAGAGCCGGTGGTCCCTTCCTTTTGGGAGTGGCGGAATAGTTTCCACCAGCTTATGCTTCTGGAAAGGAGGAGTGCAAGAGGGCACCCTCAGCGATGGGCCTCCTTTCTTTTGGTCTGGATGCCCTATATTCAGGGATTGGGTCCTTCCGCAGTGAAGTCCTTAGCGTTGTATAGTGTTGGGTTGGCCTAAGTTATTGCTCCCTAATAAGACGGGTAGTACTATTCGGGGTTTGGGGAGGGAGGGTAGGGGTAGGGGTGGGAGTCTGTGTGGGTTATAATAATTTGCGTATTGCAATAACTTCCTTTTTTACTTGTGTTGTGATATACCCCAGGGTAATGGACAAGAGTCAGCCCTGCCCGGGGAGTGGTGTGTATATTGTGTATTATATACTGGAATAGTGACATTGTTGTATTATAGTACTGGTTTTCGTTTATTTGTATTATGTGAATTCAATAAACAGACCTTTGAAAAAAAAATAATGCAAAAATTAAAAACATCCATACAAATATAAATCATGTATGTTAAATAGAAACATATATATAAATACCTCAAATGAAATGAATTTTTTAAAAAACTTATAAATAACAAATAGATAAACGAAGTACAGCTATAAACATGTATATATAAAAATGCATATTGTGACCCACTAGCTGGCCCAGAGGCATAAGAGGTGCTTAGACAGGCTGATGGGGCAATGCTTTACTGGCCAATACGTCCCCGGGAAGGCAGTAGCTAAGCCTTCTGGTTCCCGTAGTTGTACCTTAGACCAATTGTAGTTGAGGCAGAGTGTAAGGTTAACTTAGGTTTTATTCCCCGTCTGGGGTTGATTCAAAAACTATGGAACAAAAGTATAACAAACCATATGTCTGGCATCAATCAAAGGAAAAATACTGGAACAAAAATATAAGCTTCCTTCAGCATAAACCCAACAGCAAAAGTAACAGAAACAGTTCTTTTCACTTACGTGAAACCTTTTCAGCTGTTTCTTCAATTAGCACTTCTGACTGCTTCAGCACAAAGAATGAACACAATCTGATACAGTGTAAGTACAATCCATGTCTATCTCTTGTGAAATCTCTTCAGGGAATTCCAGTTGCATTTCTCCTTCATCGGACAGTGCTTCTGGCTCAAAAATGCCCTTTGAATCAAACTGTCCCTGCCGAGGAGTGAACAAGTTCCCTTCTTCCACTACCCTCGTGGCTTGTGGGAAATTACCACAGTGTTTTTACTTTTCTTCCTGAGCTCTGCATAGCTCCTCATATGTGCATAGGAAGTCTGGGTGTCCTAAATCCCATCTATTAGGGAGAATACGTCTCTCTTCCACTCCTAGAGCTTCCTGCTTTCTATAACGTGGATAGCCCTGTTCTGTTCTCTTTCTCCCACGGCGTTTTTCTACCTCCAGGAAATGTGCCTCAGGGTAAGAACTCTTCCCTTCTGTTTGTTGGGAGTTAAACTGCTTATAGCTTGTAAGTTTAGCTGTAGGACTGCCCCTCCTTATTGCCTCATTGCAATACTCCACAGGATACTGGTAAGAAATGCCTCGCTGTTCCCCACAGCTTCTTTGCAAATCACCAACCTCTGACTCCTTGGAGTTTTTCCTTGGCACTGTCCTCCCAACTCTCTCACGTATTCCTTCTCGTGTTCTATCCTGAATTCTCCCACCGATGCTCAGGGTTCTATCCTCGATTCTCCCACCTGTGTTCAGGGTTCTCTCACCGGACCTCAGGGTACTCTCACTGGTCCTCGGGGTTCTCTCATCGGACCTCAGGGTACTCTCACCGGTCCTCAGGGTTCTCTCACCGGACCTCACTTCAATTCTCCCCCCTGTCCTATCTGTTGGTGAGTGAGTCCTCACTATATTGTGCTTAGTGTTAGCCTGGGCTCCGCCCCCCTGCAGCTGCTCCCTATTCTCTAATGAGCTCTGAGCTCCGTCTCTGCTTGGGCGTTCCCTAACACCATGTGAATGTGTTTTCCACGGTTGCTCTTGGCAACACTTTCCCATTTGTGAAGCTGAGCTGTCATTTTTCCTGCTCTTTTGCTCACTTTCGTTTGCACTTATAGGCTCTGCTAGCGTTACTTCATGACAATATATAAATAATTAATTTTGCACATAACAATAATATATCACATGTAGAACTTAAATTGTCATATAGACAAAAATGAACAAGTGCATAGACTAAAAGAGAAAGTGACATTGCTGTATCATTGTGAAAATTGAAATGAAAATAAAACATACCTGAATATTCAATAACTACTTCCTTGCAATATGTATTACAATTCTAAAGAGAGGATGAGGAATCATTAGTGAATGCAAAAATAACATATGTAGAAAAGACCCCAAAAATAGTGATAGCGCAACAGGAATGAAAAATAATAATCTAATGGGCTGCATCTTACAATATAAATAATGTTACATTAACAAGTAAAACTTGAAAGGACTGAGAAATACGTTGTATCTATTGGTCTATAAATGTATCTGAGGAATGTATCTAAAGAATATAAAATGAGTAATAAGATTAAGTTCATACATAAAAACCATGTACAAATGAGGGCTAATGTAAATATTATACAAAGCAAAGGGTAATGTCCAAAAAATGCAAACTTGGTGAAGTTAAATTATATGCGATCGTGCAGAATCATATAAACTCTAAGGGGGATGGATAAATTTGCATAGTGCCGCGGTTTTAAAACCGACTATGTCGGCAGAGTTATGCAATGAATAGCTCTCTTGAAAAATGAAATTATTCAAAAGGATATGAAAAAACATAACGGAGAGGACGCAGGCAGGGTCCCGGAGGACGACGGTAACCGGGTGATCGGCACGGTGCCGGGACCCTGCTAGAGTAGAGTTGGATGGGGGGCGGGCAGAGGGGACGTGGCGCTGTTGACGCGATTAGCGTCATTTGAATTCATTGGCTCCGCAGTACGTGAGGAGCGGAGCCAATGAGAAGAAGCCTCGGACCAGAGGCTTTAAGAGCGGGGGTTGCTGGTAACTGTCCTTTCCTTGCGGCGGGAGTGCGGCAGACCAGCTTCAGCTTTACCTGCTGTGGTGTCCCGAGCGGTTTGAGGCTGATTTTGGCGTCGCACGGAAGGAGTGGTTTAGTGAGGCAGTCGGTGCTTTGAGGTGCTGAGGCGGTGCAGTGTGCAACAGCTGTGCGGCAGGCATCGCCACATGCTGAGGCCCGTGCCGGATGGTGAGCGCAGGCTTGACCGGGGTGTTGACTGCAGCTTGGTGAGTCAGGTGAGCGGTGCATATAAAGGCAATTAAGTGGGGTTTGCCTAGCGGGAGCAGTGCCGGAGCCTGGGTATTCAAAAAAAAAAAAAAGAAACACCTTTAATTTTTTTTTCTCATTTCGTGCCCTGGTGTGGGGTCTGTGTTGGGGCTACAGTTTGTTCAGCAGGAAGCAGGGGAGTAGGGGTTTGAGGATGGCCCGTGGATGGGAGAGGGCTGGGGCAAGGGGACCTGGTAAGAAAAGGGGGGGGGCGGCCGGGGTCGGGCCGCGCAAGGCCGCATGGCAGCGGAGGAGCTGTCTGGGGTTGGGGGGGGGGGGTTGCTTTGGATGGTGAGAGCCATTGTGTTGGGTGTGGGCGCCCGGGGATGGGTCGGTCGAGAGCAGAAGGTTCTCCTAGTGGGCGGGGGCGGCCTCCGTCGGTGAGGGAAAAAAGGGGTTCAGGACTCAGAGGGCGGGGGTCCAGAAGGCGGGGTCAGCGGAGGGTTGGCAGTACGGTAGGCAGGTCAGATGTGGGGCCTGTAATTGGAGCGGAGCACGGGGCTGGCATGGGAGGGCGAGAGGCAGTTGGGGACGTGGGGGCTGAACAGGCGATGTCCACAGGTGCCCATGATAGATTGAGGGGTGAAGGCGGGTTGGGGCCTATGGCGGGGTTAGTGAGTTCCCACAATTTGGAGGGTAGAAGCATGGTTTGGCAAACAGGCCATGGTGGCTTCGGGGCGTGCGGTGGGCAGCTGACCTGGGCACATTGGCTGGGAGGTGGTCAAGGTTCCTCCAGAGCTGAATGGTTGGATGCTTGGCAACCTGTACGGCCTCCTGCTGCTTCCCCCCCCCCTCTTTTTCCGGTTATGTCTCCACAGGTTCCAGTGATGGATCTGCCGGCAACTGTGCGTGCTGCCGGTGGTTATGATGAAGCAGGCGGACATAGGACAGCTGTACACGTGGAGCCGGACAATGCGGTAATGCAGAGGCGGCTGTCCGTTGGGATCGCATCAAGAGACAAGGATGGTCTGCGACAGCATGATGAGCTCAGAGCGGCGGACAGGAGTCCTTCTGTGGTGGGGGCGTCAGCGGCAGGCTTGGCAGGTGAGTTGCAGGAGGCTTCTGTGGATGGGTTGGTTAAGGGGAAAGAGAAAAGTAATTGAAGTAATTGTATTTATTTAGTTCTTAATATTGTTTTCCTATGTTCCTTTCAAATCTCATTTCTGATGTGTACGGCAAGCTTGTGACTCCTCCCCCTAGTGCCACATCGTTTGAACTTTGGCGCCAAAATCGGCGTTTAAATAGTAGCTTAGTACAGCCGGTTCTTCTTTCAGCTGGTTTGAACGCGCTCCTAGCGTTGCAGTTTCCTCACAAGTCCGTTTCACACGGTTTTCTTGAGCATTTGAGGGTCATCTGATCGTAAGTGTTCTCCTTGACGTTCTTTTCTATGTGGATTCATAGTTTCACTTTTGGTCTGATCACACATCATATATAAAATATTTCTTTTCCTAGTAATCTCGTGACTAGTTTCTATACTAGCCTGGTGCGATGTCCGCCAACGTGTGTATGGGTGAGTATTTTTAGTTCCCTTTTATATTAGCATATTTTTCGGCTCTTTGATCGTCAGTTTTCCCTTTCCAGTATTGCTTGAGTATCACAGTTTCATTGCTCACAATTACCGGAATCGGCGCATTTTGTGACTTTACTTTACACATTGTTTTTATGGCGGCATAAGCTTGTTTGTCAGTTCCTGGTTTTAGCCTCATTTCCTGCAACCCCTTGTTTTCGTCCCGATTTTTGTAAGCATGCATCTTACATAGTTCGCACTCAAGTCTCGTTCTCACAATTGTACCCTTCGTTGGGTTTCCCTTTTAACTGACATGCAGTTGTACTGGGGCAGTAAGTTGTTTCTTAAGGTTTTGCTCGCTGACATGTGCTCCATTTTTATATTTTCCTGCGGTGATATTTATGCTTGCCTAATTTGTATTTACACAGTTTACACGATTTTCGTAGTTTGTATTTTAAATACATGGCCCTATTGTCACTTACACATTTCACATTTTTAGAGTTCGCTGGGGTATTATGGCACTTCTCATGAGTCTTGCTTGCTTACTTCTCACACTGTTTATAATTCATTATCGCACACTTACATTTGCTACTCTTGGCATTTACTATTCATGTTACCACTGATGGTCTGCCGGATAATGCATTTTTTCATACAGTGATCTCACCTTTTTGGTTCAGACGTCATCCCCTTCTGTTAATCTGTCACATTGTGATTAGGTATTAGGTTTATACACATTGTATCACTTTTGCTCTTGCCTTTTAAACATTATTTATTTTTATTTTCATTTTATTTATATTTATATTTATTATCATTTTTATTCACCATTTTATATACACACACATACATAATTTTAATTTTGTAATTTTTAAATATTTAATATATTATTCATTATTATATACATACACATTAATTTTTGTCCAGTATTTTTTATCTTTTTATATATAATTTTTATTATTGATTATGTTTCATTATTTTTCATTTCTTTTTTAATTTTTTATTGGTTCGTCAGCTCCGTTCACCTATCAAGATGGTGCTCTCACCCTTTTTGGTTTAGACGTCATCCCCTTCTGTCAATTTGTCACACTGTGATTAGGTACTAGGTTTATACACATTGCATCGCTTTGTTCCTGCCTTTTAACTATTTTTATTTGATTTATATTTATATTTATTATCATTTTTATTCATCATTTTACATACACACATATATATACTTTTAATTTTTTAATATTTAATATATTTATACATCTTAATTTTTGTCCAGTATTTTATTACTTTTTTCATATATAATATTTATTATTGATTATATTTCACTATATTTCATTTATTTTTCTTATTTACATTTTTACTTTTTGATTCATTAGCTCCCATATCCGTTTACCTATCAATATGGCTTTATACCTGGTTTGGTATGGTACACCACGTTTCTCCCTGGTTCAACCATTTAGTCACAGTTTGACTAGTGTTTTGTTTACAGTAGGATACATGTACGTGCTTGTTAATTTCCAATACGTGATCGTGGTTACAAGAATTCCCCCTCCTCTCCCTTTTTTTACTATGGTATTTTTAATATTTCCATATTTATGTGCAATTTATATTTATTTACATTTTCATTGTGTTTGTAAGAGTTTTACCATTTATGATTAATGTCACATTTATTGACGTATGTTTGATTCATATTTTTTGATGTATTTTTGTTTTTATTTCATCATTTCAATTTATATTCAATTTAGTTTTTGTCTGCACATTATTATTTCATTTTTATTATTATTATTACTCTTACTTTTTATTATTTATTTTGTATTTATTTTTGTATTTATTTTTTATTTTTTAGTTAAATTATACATTTTATAATATTATATTATTTTATTTCTTACATTTATTTAACATTGTTATTCCTTTTTTGGTCTTGTTTGTCTTAGTTTCACTTCTGCAGCATTACGTAGTTCATTCATTTATTTATTATTTATAATTTTATGCAGTTGTGATTGATTGAATTTGGTCCTCTGATTTTAGGTTTTACCAGTTTATAAGAGACATGTATTTTAGTTTTTTTATTTCATGTTAATTGTATAAGTTTGTTACCCTTCTCTATAATGTGTAGGTATACAGCACACTTTCACACCTTTTATTACGATCCATTAGTAATGAGTGTTTCCTTTCTATACTGTTCTATATAGTTCACATGGTTTTCTTCCCTCAGCCCTGCCTTTGTTGTGTTTCATATACATCATTTGATTATTTTATGTTGTTTGTTATGCCGGTGCTTTCATATTTTAAATGTTTTTAACTGTGTTTTAAATTGTTTTTTAATTATTTTGAACTATTAATGTATACGCATTATTTGTATTTATTAGTGTTACTCCCCCTGAGGAAGGCGTGCCGAAACGCGTTGGGGTTCCCTGTGCACAATAAAGACCCTTTCTTCCAATATCTCCTGCTCCTTGTGTCTGCTCTAGGTAAGTCGGTCAATGACCTCATCCCGCAGGAATTGTGTACTGTCCGATACACGTCATTCGATAAGGCGGTCGAGTTGGTGAGGAAAGCAGGTCCTCGGGCTGAAATGGCGAAGGTCGATATTGAATCCGCGTTTAGGTTGTTACCAGTGCACCCGGACTCCTTTTATTTATTAGGTTTTCATTTCGAAGAAGGCATTTATTTCAATAAGTGCATGCCAATGGGCTGTGCAGTGTCTTGTGCCTACTTCGAGAAATTCAGTACCTTCCTGCAGTGGGCGTTGGAGCGCAAGGTGGGTAATGCGAATGTTGTGTACTATCTGGATGATTTTCTGTTTGTGGGATCGGCGCACTCTGAGGAATGCCATAAGTTGCTGGAGGGTTTTGTAGAGTTGTCACAAGAATTGGGTGTGCCGCTGGCAGAAGGCAAGTCGGAGGGCCCAACTACGAGGATCACGTTTCTAGGGGTAGAGCTGGATTCTGAGCTCATGGTGGCGCGTCTTCCACTGGAGAAGGTTAGGCAGTTGCGCGTCTTGGTGGCCAAGGTTTTGATGTCATCGAAATTAACTTTAAGGGAGATGCAAGGGTTGATAGGCTTGTTAAATTTTGCTTGTAGGGTGATCCCAATGGGAAGGGTATTCTTGCGTCGATTAGCGGCAGCTACTGCTGGTGTTCGCCGGCCACATCACCATATTAGGATCTCAACGGTGATCAAGGCCTATTTGAAGATATGGGAGGTTTTTCTAGAGGAATTTAATGGGACTACGGTGTTGATAGAGGCAGAGGTTACTAGTGTGGAGTTGCAATTGCATACGGATGCAGCAGGGGGCATAGGTTTGGGTATTTATTTTGGAGGGTCGTGGTGCGCGGAGCAGTGGCCTCAGGCATGGCATGAGTCGCGTCTCACCAGTAACATAACATTCTTGGAGCTGTTTCCCATGTTAGTGGCGTTGGAGTTGTGGCCTGATAGATTTCGCAATCGAAAGGTGGTCTGGTGGTGTGATAATGAAGCGGTGGTAAGTGTGGTGAATCATTACACGCCGCGTTGTGTTCAAGTAGCGAACCTGATGAGGGAAGTGGTGTTAGCATGCTTACGTTTGAATGTGTCGATAAGGGCTAGACATATACCGGGACACACTAACGAGATTGCCGATGCTCTTTCCCGTTTCAAGTGGGACCAATTTCAGAGACTGGCACCAGAAGCAGAAGCGGAAGGCTGTGGGGTCCCTTGGAAGTTATGGAGTCTTGGCCACCAGTGATGAAGGACTTGCTGCGGAGATCGATCGCTCCTGGAATGTGGGCAGCGTATCTGCGAGGTTGTGCACAAGTGGTGTCCTTTCTGGATAGCACTGGATGGAGGGGTGGGGTGGTGGCCGCTCAGCTGCTTGGCCAGTATGTAGTTTGGGCTAAAGGGCGGGGGTTTGCTCGAGCTTCGGTGCGCAGCCACTTAGCGGGCTTTGCATTTTTTGTGAAAGCAGTGGGTTGGGACTTCCCGGTGGACGGATTCCTTGCCCGTAAGCTTCTGCAGGGGTGGGGGCGGGTGGAGCCGATGCCTCCGGATGCGCGTAGGCCGATAACGCATGAGTTGTTGGTGCGTTTATGCAGGGCTTTGCCCAAAGTGTCTGTTTCCCCGAATGAGGCTGTGTTATTTCAGATGGTCTTTTGCCTGGCATTCTTTGGCGCTTTTAGGATGGGGGAATTGGTTCCGAACTCAAGCAGGGCTGGGGTGGTTGGGGTTGTTCAACGGCAGCATGTTTGCTTGAAGGGGGTCAGCTAAGAGTCTTATTGGAAAAGTCTAAGACGGATCCACAAGGTAAAGGTTTGTGGGTGCAGTTGAGCGGGATTGGGGGTGTGTCCACGTGCCCGGTAGCTGCAATGCGTGAGTACTTACGGGTGCGCCCGGCCATGGAGGGGGTGTTTGTTCATCCATGAGAATGAGCAGGTCTTGACCCGTTTTCAGGTATTGGCAGTGTTGAGGATGGCGCTGAGGTTTGTGGGTGAATGCTCCGATCGGTTTGCTGCGCATTCCTTTCTCATAGGCGCGGCCACCAGTGCCGCTGCGGCAGGATTGTCTGAGCAGGAAATACAGAATATTGGGAGATGGCGGTCTCGGGCGTTCCGGGGT
The DNA here is from genome assembly GCA_033557465.1 of Ichthyophis bannanicus. Taxonomy (NCBI): domain Eukaryota; kingdom Metazoa; phylum Chordata; class Amphibia; order Gymnophiona; family Ichthyophiidae; genus Ichthyophis; species Ichthyophis bannanicus. The sequence continues at coordinate 500,696,981 of CM066035.1, forward strand.
TATGTTCGCTTATGATGAAATGGAGTGGGCATTTATGTGGGGGATTGACTGTTATTTTCTTTTGCAGATGTGGACAGGAATGCTCAGAGTTGTTGGCTGGTTGGGCATTCATTCGTTTTCTGGGCTGGTCGGCGAGCGGCTGTGAGGCCTTTGGGGCCTAATCTGGGACTTGATCCGGCTCGGGTGTCGATCCTATGGCTGGGCGAGCGAGGGCTGCAGTGGACACAGCTCATGCCTTTGCTACGGCACCATGATCGAGTGCAGCCCAGGCCGAAGTTGATACTGTTACATCTAGGTGGCAATGACCTGACAGCATGGACATGCAAGCAGCTCATCAGAGCAGTGAAGAGGGATTTGGCGATGGTGCTGCGCATGTTCCCGGGGGTTGTCTTAATTTGGTCCGATATTATTCCAAGGCCTGTTTGCAAGACCCAGCGGTGCTGGTTGCGGGGTCTTACAAAAATAAATAGACAAATTGGGCGTTGGATATGTGAGCAGGGTGGGATTCAGGTTTTACATCCCTGGGTTGAGGTTACTTGTGCTGGGTTGTACCGGCAGGATGGTGTACATCTGTCCCCTGTGGGTGTCGATTTGCTTTTAAATGACTAGCAAGAGGCCTTGGAAGGGGTAGTCCAGAGGAGGGCCGACTGGTTGCAGCTTGATTGTGGGGGGGGGCGGCACAGGGTCAGTAATGTGACCTGTGCCGGTGGTGGGATCCCGGAGGTCTCCGGGGTCCGGAGCCTTTAGGACATATGTGGGCGGGGACGGGGTGCCCCCGACCCAGATAAGCCCTGGCTGGCCTTTGCTATTCACATGGCTCGGTCGGGGAAAGGGCGGTAGGAAGTGACCGGTGGCAGGACACGGCCGAAGCGGATGCGAGGTCACTTTGCTAATTGTATGGCTGGTGAGGCATTGCTCCATTGTTGGGAGATTGTTAAGGGGATTGTTTTGGTTTGTAATGTTCAATTGTTTACAAATATAATAAAGCTGCGACCAGTTGGTTTCCCATGAAGAAGTTCTTTGTGTAATTTCTTGGGTGGATAAAAATGTGGGTGGTGGATGATCTGAAGGGGTAGGCGCCGGGTCCGTTCTACCGCTGTTACGGAGAGAACGCGGGCAGGGTCCCAGAGGACGACGGTAACCGGGTGATCGGCCCGGTGCCGGGACCCTGCTAGAGTAGAGTTGGATGAGGGCGGGCAGAGAGGACGTGGCGCTGTTGACGCGATTAGCGTCATTTGAATTCATTGGCTCCGCAGTACGTGAGGAGCGGAGCCAATGAGAAGAAGCCTCGGATCAGAGGCTTTAAGAGCGGGGGTTGCCGGTAACTGTCCTTTCCTTGCAGCGGGAGTGCGGCAGACCAGCTTCCCCCCCTCCCTCCCCTGGTTCAAAGGGAAGAGCGGTGGGGTATTTAGGGGTGTCGCAGCATGGGGGGGTGATGGCGGGATCCCGGAGGTCTCCGGGGTCCGGAGCCTTTAGGACATATGTGGGCGGGGGCGGGGTGCCCCCGACCCAGATAAGCCCTGGCTGGCCTTTGCTATTCACATGGCGAGGTCGGGGAAAGGGCGGTAGGAAGTGGCCGGTGGCAGGACACGGCCGAAACGGATGCGAGGTCACTTTGCTAATTGTATGGCTGGTGAGGCATTGCTCTGCTGTTGGGAGATTGTTAAGGGGATTGTTTTGGTTTGTAATGTTCAATTGTTTACAAATATAATAAAACTGCGACCAGTTGGTTTCCCATGAAGAAGTTCTTTGTGTAATTTGTTGGGTGGATAAAAATGTGGGTGGTGGATGATCTGAAGGGGTAGGCGCTGGGTCCGTTCTACCACGGTTACAGAGCAATATTCTTTGCCCTCACCATAGAATCCAAAGTTGAAAGATGCAACTGAATGCGTAACACAGATGAGTGCCGTTACCCAACTGGACTTATTCAATGATGTACGCCGGCATCTGCACATTAAATAAAGTAAATTTTCAGTGGGAGGCCATAGTGTAAAAATGATCAAATGATTATGTACAATAGTGCAAAGAGAAATAAATACCACAAAATGCATAAATAAGTATAATACCGCAATTATCTAAAATCCGACTGTGCCGACATAATAGTGGAAATAAAAATACTCTCTTAAAAAACAAGGGAATGTAAAGGAGCATGAAGGAGCAAAAATCTTCGCACTCACCATAAAATCCAGATATAACGATGCAAATAAAGGCACAGTATAATCAAATTCTGTACACCAACAAGACTTATACAATAAAAAACGCTGGCGTCTGCGCGTTAGATAATGTTTGAATATGTCACACCTCTTCTGTGAGACGCACCTCACCTCAGCCCTGGCTAACTTCAACTACCCTCCTGTGCCCACTCAGCTGAGTGCACTTGGCTCAAATCCCATTCCCTTTCTAACTTTCTTCACTTCAAATTCATGCTTACTTCCTTCAAATCTGCCAAGCAAAACTATTTTGTCCATTTGACTAGCTCTCTAACCTCGGACCCCCTCTGTCTCTTTTCAACTCTCAACTCTCTCCTTAAGGCACCTCTGCCTCCAATCCCTCCTTCTCTTTCTGCCCAAACCCTAGCCGACTATTTCCATTGATGTATTACCTTTATTGACACTAAATGCAAATGTAGGTACTCCATATGGACCAAAGTGACAAAAGTATTATTTTAAAAGAATCTTTTAAATTCATAATGTTTGAAAAGAGGAAGGGGAATGTTAGATACAGGATTCCATATGGCCATTGAGAATACATTATAAAAACAGAAGGCAGATTTTCTGATATGTTTGTTGACAATAACATGTTTATAGAGCCCTAGGACAAACTAAGGTAGGACCTTAAACTAAGGAGGTACAAAATATGGGAAAATTAATATTAGGAGGACACTATTGATATTAATACCAAATCTCTCTGACAAAATCATAATTGTAAACAATTGGGTTTGTAAATGTATTAAGGGAAAACAATGCCCATGAATTACAGATGAAATATTGTACCACTCAAATATTGCTAATAGATAAAAGTGATTTATATAGAGGGACTTATAAATACTAAAATTGTTTCAATAATTATTGCCCAGTACCTGCTTTTTTTTCGAGAGCTGTTTTGGCTATTCCACATAATCTTTTTGTTTTTTGGTGCGCTGAATCCGAAAATGACCTCCATTTTGTCCTAGGACATCACGTTTCCTGACAATTTAGGTAACTATGTTAAATAAGGCAATACCTCAAAATAAATGGAAATAGACATAAAATTAAAGTTTTATTACAATATTTTCATGAAAATCCTTTTTTGAACTGAAATGAGCTCACCTACACACACTAAACTCGTTTCTTCTTCCTTGTGAGGCTCCTCTTGGTGCATTTACGCTTGTGAGTAGCATCTGGAATGTCTCTCTGAAGCATTCAACAGTAGTCTGCCATCATTATAATGCTCCATTTTCCCTGGTATCTCCTTTCCATCTCTTTAAGTCTTGGTGGAATCGTTCACATTGTTCCTCACTCACAGCTCCCAAATTTTCAGGAAAATAGCCAAGGTGGGACTGGAGGAAATGCACTTTCAAACTCATCAGGCAACCTAAAGCTTGAAATGCTTGCAGCATTCGTCCGACGATTTTTTTGTAGTGAGGATCTTTGTTATTGCCTAAAAATTTCTGTATGACTTCTTTAAATGCAATCCACCCTTCTTTTTGAGGATCCGTCATGGTATTGACAAACTCTTGATCAACTATAAGCCTTCTAATGTCTGGCCCGACGAACACACCTTCCTTCAATTTTGCCTCCGACAGGCCTGGAAACTTGGTGACCAAGTATTTGAAGCATTCTCCATCTCTTGGAAGTGATTTTACGAATTGCTTCATCAATCCCAATTTTATGTGGAGAGGTGGTAGAAGAACTTTATGGGAACGTACCAAAGTTTCTCAGAGGACATTTTTTTCACCGACTGTTAGCACCCTCAGCTGCCAACTCTTCTTGGTGCAGTGATTTTGTTGGTCTCGACTGTCCCATAGACACAGAAAACAAGGATATTTGGTATACCCAGCTTGTTCCCCGAGCAGCATGCACAAGACCTTCAAGTCCCCACACACTTGCCAATCATGGTCTTCATATTTAAGTTTACGAAGAACCAATTCCAAGTTCTCGTAGGTTTCCTTCAAGTGTACGGAATGACCAAGTATGGAAGCGTAAAAACCATTGTGGAGTAAAACTGCTTTGAGACTTTTTTTTGAAGAATCTATAAAAAGACGCCATTGCTCTGAATCATATTGGATTTTAAATTGACCCATCAGACCTTCAACATCGATGCAATAAACCAACTTGTCTTCCTGGGCGAAGTAAGGAACGAACTCCTTTTCACGATGTCTGAACCATGAAAATGACACTCCTGGCAACAATAAATTCTTGCTTTTCAGCCTTGATCCGAGTAACTCAGCGGCATCTTTGGGAAGATTCAAGTCTCTTACCAAATCATTCATCTCCTCCTGAGAAAACAGTTTTGGTCTTGTATCATCTTCAAAGTCAGAACTTGATTCGTCATCTGGTTCAGGTATGACTTCACCTTCATTGGAGCTAGGTATCTCTTCCAAGGTAGCAGGGGGCTTGGGTACTGGTATATCTGTGCCATGGGGGATGGGACGAATTGCCGAGTGAAGATTGGGGTATGAAATGGAATGCTTCCATTTGGAATTAAACCCTTTCACATCACATGAACAAAAGTAACAGTCGTCACTATGGTTCTTTTGCTCTCGCCATACCATAGGAATCCCATAACGGAAAGATTTTTTCTTACCCTTGAACCAGTTTCGGAGGTCCTCAACACACCGTTTGCTCACTTTATGAAGTGCCCAGACTTTATCTTGATCTCCAATTTTTAGTCCAAAGTATGCAAAGTATACTTTTTTCACAAAGTCTGTAATATTCTGCTGTTGCTTCAACACTGTATATTCACCACAGATGATACAGTCCAACTAAGAGCAAAACGTCACGTCAGAAACAGGTCACAGTAGAGGAACGTGATGTGTCCAAGGATAGAACAAAATAAATGTGTTTAAAAAGAGGCTTTTATTTACAATACCAATGGATGCTGCCCACCCGACACAGGCCGTGTTTCATTTAATAAGACTTCATCAGGGGTAAAGGGCAATAGCGAGTCTCTCATTGGCCAAAACTATAAAAGTCTCTTCTTGACCACAAAATGATGTGACAAGCCTAACCAGGCTGCACAAATAGCGGCACTGCAACCGTGGTTATACAAAATCACTCAGAATCACCGCAAAGGGAACACGTTCTACCAATCGTCTCAACCACTATCCAAACTTGTGCAGAAACTGTCAAGACGATTGGTAGAATGTGTTCCCTTTGCAGCGATTCTGAGTGATTTTGTATAACCACGGTTGCAGTGCCGCTATTTGTGCAGCCTGGTTAGGCTTGTCACATCATTTTGTGGTCAAGAAGAGACTTTTATAGTTTTGGCCAATGAGAGACTCGCTATTGCCCTTTACCCCTGATGAAGTTTTATTAAACGAAACACGGCCTGTGTCGGGTGGGCAGCATCCATTGGTATTGTAAATAAAAGCCTCTTTTTAAAGACATTTATTTTGTTCTATCCTTGGACACATCACGTTCCTCTACTGTGACCTATTCACCACAGATGAAACAGAAACTGTCTGGCGAATTAATACACTTTCGCGGAGCCATAACATAATGGATGAAGAATGATGAGCTAACACGAATTGCAATGAAAAAGTGTGAACAGCCTAGAACCAAGAACCTGATGATGATTCGTGCACAAGTGTGGCATGCAGGAGAGAGCAGCTCTGTGTCTGTACACGAGACGTCACAGTGCTGGCCATGGCCCCCCCCCCTGCACTGACCGGAGCTGCTGCTATCTGCCCTGTGTCTCCCTCCCACTGGATTCTTCAGGAAAGATTAACCCCTTCTACCATTAGAAGTACGGACTTAAAACTTGCTTAGCTTATGTATATATTGCTGACCATCAGATTTACAGTGCTATATTTTTTTTTACATAACTCGGACAACCCCTTTAAGGTTTTTTTTTGGCATTTTATATCTTAAATGCACTTATGTGAATTAATTAATAGTAATTTGAAAAAATTTGATAAATTTGAAGACAATTTTGCATGTTGTGGCAAATCATGACGTCTAGGAGTTTTTTCAATATTTTATTTGTTTTCAGCACACCAAAATACATGGAAATTAGATGAAAATAATCAAACAGCTTTTTAGTCGCAGACCTGTTAGTATTCATATTGTGTATTCAAAGAAAAACGGAAATATCTTCCATATTTAAACCTCTAGGGTATAAACTATCCAAATTAAAAATATAACGTTATTCTAAGAGAAGTATTGTCCTTGTGATGTCATCCCCCTACAATTTAACTTAACTTTTTTAATTATGAAAAATTTCAAGTCAGATATTTTATGATTTTGTTCCAACCAATGGTTCACCAAGGGTTTATATGCTGACTTTCTTTTAATACTACTTCTGTGCTCAATGATCCTCTGTCAGATAAGGCGTGTGGACATTCCTACATATAATTTATTGCAAGCACATTGTATTACATATATGACATGACTTGTTTTACAATTAGAATAATCATCTATATGGAACACCTGTTTGTTGCTTGGATGAATATATTGATTTCTGACTGGAAGGACATGGACACACACACATCTACCACATTGAAACTGACCCTTATGGTTAGAAAGGAATTTACATTCTGTGAATGCGGAGGGGACAAGCATGTTCCGTAAACTGACATTACGCTTATAAGCTATAGTCAAATTCATCTCTGTAAACCCTGGCAAAGTTTGTATCAAATACCAGTACTTTCTCAAAATTTTGGCAATACTTTGAGAGTTATATGAATAATAGTAGTATTAAGAGATTACAATTATGATTTTGTCAGAGAGATTTGGTATTAATATCAATAGTGTTCTCCCAAATATTAATTTTCCCATATTTTGTTCCTCCTTAGTTTAAGGTCCTACCTTAGTTTGTCCTAGGGCTCTATAAACATGTTATTGTCAACATACATATCAGAAAATCTGCCTTCTGTTTTTATAATTATTCTCAATGGCCATATGGAATCCTGTATCTAACATTCCCCTTTCTCTTTTCCAACATTATGAATTTAAAAGATTCTTTTAAAATAATACCTTTTGTCACTTTGGTCCATATGGAGTACCTACATTTGCATTTAGTGTCAATCAAGGCTATACATCAAGTCTACACATCATGGTTTCCCGTTGAAAATTCACTTTATCTAACGTGCAGACGCCGGCGTTTTTTATTGTATAAGTCTTGTTGGTGTACAGAATTTGATTATACTGTGCCTTTATTTGAATCGCTATATCTGGATTTTATGATGAGTGTGAAGATTTTTGCTCCTTCATACTCCTTTACATTCCCTTGTTTTTTAAGAGAGTATTTTTATTTACACTATTATGTCGGCACAGTCGGGTTTTAGATAATTGCGGTATTATACTTATTTATGCATTTTGCGGTATTTATTTCTCTTTGCACTATTGTACATAATCATTTGATCATTTTTACACTATGGCCTCCCGCTGAAAATTTACTTTATTTAATGTGCAGATGCCGGCGTACATCATTGAATAAGTCCGGTTGGGTAACGACACTCATCTGTGTTGCGCATTCAGTTGCATCTTTCAACTTTGGATTCTATGTGAGGGCAAAGAATATTGCTCTTTTATGTTTTTTCATATCCTTTTGAATAATTTCATTTTTCAAGAGTGCTATTCATTGCATAACTCTGCCGACATAGTCGGTTTTAAAACCGTGGCACTATGCAAATTTATCCATCCCCCTTAGAGTTTATATGATTCTGCACGATCGCATATAATTTAACTTCACTAAGTTTGCATTTTTTGGACTTGACCCTTTACTTTGTATAATATTTACATTAGCCCTCATTTGTACATATTTTTTATGTATGAACTTAATCTTGTTACTCATTTTATATTCTTTAGATACATTCCTCAGATACATTTATAGACCAATAGATACAACATATTTCTCAGTCCTTTCAAGTTTTACTTGTTAATGTAACATTATTTATATTGTAAGATAAAGCCCATTAGATTATTATTTTTCGTTCCTGTTGCGCTATCACTATTTTTGGGGTCTTTTCTACATACGTTATTTTTGCATTCACTAAAGATTCCTCATCCTCTCTTTAGAATTGTAATACATATTGCAAGGAAGTAGTTATGGAATATTCAGGTATGTTTTATTTTCATTTCAATTTTCACAATGATACAGCAATGTCACTTTCTCTTTTAGTCTATGCACTTGTTTATTTTTATCTATATGACAATTTAAGTTCTACATGTGATATATTATTGTTATGTGCAAAATTAATTATTTATATATGCATTTTTATATATACATGTTTATAGCTGTACTTCATTTATCTATTTTTATTTATAAGTTTTTTAAAAAATTCATTTCATTTGAGGTATTTATATATATGTTTCTATTTAACATACATGATTTATATTTGTATGGATATTTTTAATTTTTGTTTTTAATTTTTGCATGTATTTTTAATATATTGTAGCCAATAACAGCCCCTGATGAAGACATAGCGAAACACGGCCTGTGTCGGGCCTTGGCTCAGATTTATTCAGAAATAAACAACCCTTCCTTTGCCACCCACGTTTGTATACTGTGTGTCCTGTTAAATGCACATGTGTCAGGGAAATTGTTTTCAGCATTTTCTTACATTTTTTTATGTGAGATTTCAAAATGAGTATCTGGGGGGAGCAAATTCTAGGGGCATTATAGAAAAAGGTTGCTGATCTATTCATTCCTAAGTTGTTTGTAAATTTGTAATAAGAGATGAGCTTGAGATGAACAAAGGGAATGAGTAGGACTGTAAGGGATTAGAAGCGAAGACAGATAGTGAGGAAAACCCATGTAAAAAGTCCTGTGTGCCAGTATTAGAATTTTAAATTTGATTTGACTAGAGTGCATAATCAATTTTCTTTAATTACAACTAAGATTAATCATTTACATAGTGCTACAAAGCATACGCAGTGCTGTACAAGAATATATAGAAGACAGGCCCTGCTCGTTAGAACTTACAATCTAATCAAGACAGACAGTACAATATAAGAGAAATAAGGGGTTCAATTAGGGAAAGGAAGCACAAAGAGAACAAGGGAATTAGGATCCAAAAGCAGCCTCAAAGAGGTTAACTTTTAGCATGGATTTGAAAAGGGAGAGAGATGAGACCTGATGTATAGATTCAGGAAGTTTGTTCCAGGCATAAGGAGCAGCAAGGTGAAATGATCCAAGTCTGGAGCTGGCAGTGGAAGAAAAGTGCATAGAGAGAAGAAAGCCAGAGGAAGAGCGTTGTTCATGATGAGGGGTGTAGGGAGAGAAAAGAGAGGAAAGGTAGTGAAGGGCAGTAGAGTGAATGCATTTAAAGGTCAGAAGGAGATGTCTGAATTGGAAACAGAAGGGGAGCCAGTGAAGTGATTTGAGAAGAGAGGTTATATGAGTGTATCAAGGCAGCCAAGTGGAGGAGTAGCCTAGTGGTTAGAGCAACTGCCTAGTACCCAGAAGATCAGGGGTTCAATTCCCACTGGTAGTCCTTGTGACTTTGGGCAAGTCACTTTACTCTCCATTGCCTCAGAAGAAAAGGCTGGCAATCTACTTCTGGTGATACATTGCCAAGAAAACCCAGAGGTCACTAAAAAAAAAAAAAAATCAAGGCAGCAGAAGATTAGCCACACAGCAGAGTTCTGAATAGATTAGATGACTCTTAGAGAGACCAGCAAGGAGGAGGTTGCAATAGTCAAGACAGGAGGTCAATAAGAGTTTTATTTAGTGTGTTCAGAGAGGAAGGGGAAAATTTTGTTAATGCTATAGAGAAAGAAACAACAGGTTTTAGCGATCTGTTGGATATGTGTGGAGAAGTAGGGGGAGGTATGATTATGTGTCCCAAGTTGCAGGCCGAGAAAACAGGAAGCATAATAGTGTTATTAACAGAGATAGAAAAAGGAGAAAGGGAGAGGAGGTTTTAGGGGAAAAAATAAGAAGTCCAGTCTTGGCCATGTTCAGTTTTAGACAACGGTGAGACATCCAGGCAGCAATGTCAAAAAAGCAGGCAGAGATACGGATTTGGACTGTAAGAGAGGCTTGGACTGTAGGTGTAGATTTGAGAATCATCAACATAAAAATGATACTGAAAAGATACCAAGGGACTGGGTATAGAGAGTGAAAAGGAGAGGGCCCAGAACAGACCCTTGGGTACACCAACTGAGAGAGGGATGGCAGTAGAGGAGTATCCACCAGAACAAACACTGAAAGAGCAATGGGAGAGATAAGAAGAGAACCAGGACAGCACAGCGTCCCTAAAACCAAGAGAGGTCAAAGTATCAAGGAGAAGGAGGTGGTCAACACTATCAAAAGCAGCAGAAAGGTTGAGAAGAATGAGAACTGAGTAAAGACCCTTGGACTTAGCCAGGAACAAGTCACTAGAGACTTTGGCAAGAGCCGTTTCAGTAGAAAGGGACGAAAACCAGACTGAAGTAGATCTAGGAGGACTTGAGAAGAACTGCACGTTCAAGAAGTTTGGAAATGAAGGGAAGGAGGGAGATGGGCTGCTAATTAGAAAGACAAGTAGGGGTAAGTGAAGGTTTCTTGAGGAGAGGTGTAATCACAGCATGCTTGAAGACTGCAAGGAAAGTTACAGTGGAGAGTGAAAGGTTGAGCAAATGTGAGATGGAAGGAATGACGGAGGAGGAGATGGAGTTAAGGAGGTGGGTGGGGATAGGATCAGAGGGACAGATAGTGAGTTTAGAGGAGGAAAGAAGAAAAGAGACTTTCTCATCTGAGATCTTAAAAAAGGATGAAAGGGTGATAGAAGTTGAGGGGAAAAGCTCATATTGAAGAGGGGGAAGAGGGGATGAAGAATATTTAGTGGGGAATTGGAGTGTAATCTTATGGATTTTGTCATGGAAATAGTCGGCTAGGGTTTGGGCAGAAAGAGAAGGAGGGATTGGAGGCAGAGGTGCCTTAAGGAGAGAGTTGAGAGTTGAAAAGAGACAGAGGGGGTCCGAGGTTAGAGAGCTAGTCAAATGGACAAAATAGTTTTGCTTGGCAGATTTGAAGGAAGTAAGCATGAATTTGAAGTGAAGAAAGTTAGAAAGGGAATGGGATTTGAGCCAAGTGCACTCAGCTGAGTGGGCACAGGAGCATAGGTAGCGGGTAGTTGAAGTTAGCCAGGGCTGAGGTGAGGTGCGTCTCACAGAAGAGGTGTGACATATTCAAACTGACCTACATTATATATCAGCTTTACTGCTGTGTTTTGTGTCAGCTGTAAATGTTTGCCCAGATACTGAGGGGTGCCAACTAGAAGAGAGTTACAGTAATCAAGGTGTCATAAGATCAGAGAGTGAATTAGCAATCTCAAGGAATGGGTATCCATTAGTGACCAATCTAAGTGTGTAGAAAAGTTTCTTAACCTGAGAGGGATGAAATGGGTGAAATGATAGGTCAATGATGGAATCTTTTATCGATATAGGGCTATAAGCATAGAGTGGTAATCACAGGAAGAGTTATCTTTAGAGAGTCAAAGAGCAGAGGACTTGGAAACATTGAGAACCAATTTTTGGGAAGCAAACCAGTCAGGAATATTGATAAGGAAAGAAGTAACAAGGGAACGGTAATGCTGATCCCAGTGATAATGACTAATAATGATCTGCATGTCAGCTGCATAAATGTGTAATCCAAAATTGACGTTCTGGATTTTCATTGCCCCATTAGAATAGCTAATAGTGCAATGAAAATATTAACAAAATCAGAGACAGAATAGAACCCTGTGGAACATCACATTGAAGAGGAAAAGTTGGAGAAGTATCAGTTGCAGACACAACTTTAAATGTTCACTGAAATAAATAGGACTGGAACCAGTACAATGCTAGGTCAGTCAGACCTATATTATGTAACCTTTATAAAAGAAAAAGATAATCTATCAGGTCAAAGGCAGCGGAAAGGTCCAGTTAATCAATAGTACTTTTTTTCCGCCATCCAGGCGGGTTAGAATATCACTGTACAAGACAACCAGTAGTGTCTCAGTACTACAGAATGACCTGATCCCCGACTGTTTAGGGTACAGAATATTACTGGATTCAGTATGTTCAGCCATAATGGTATGCAAAGAAGGCTCATCTGATTTTCCAGTGGCCATCTTGACTGGAGATGGAGGATCAGTCTTTGTCCTCTTCGCTGCTTGAACCATCACCGCCACTGCGTCAGACTTACTCATATCGATTCTAACTGTTCATGCTTACAGTTCTACATGAGGAGGCGGGTAATTCAAATATTGAGAACAATATACTTGGAGCTGTCTTCTAGAGCCTCCGTATCTTGTGCCCATCTTGCTACACACTCACAAGTGCACCCCTGTAATGAGGGTGGTGTTGTGGCGATATCTATGTTGGAAACATTCTTTGAAGATAATGATTCAGAGGAACGGTATAAAATCAAAGTGAACTTGGAAAATGGAATATGATAAACTAACTAAAAAGTAACCAGTCATATATATCCTAGAGCATGGCTTGACAAATTCCAGGTGTTGGGTCACCATGGAACCTAGTGGTTAGAACAGCAGACTGGGAACCAGGAAGCCAAGGTTCAAAGCCTACTGATGTTCCTTGTAGCCTTGGGCAAGTCACTTAACCCTCCACTGCCTCATGTACAAACTTAGATTTTAAGTCCTCTAGAGAGAGGGAAACACCTACTGTACCTGAATGTTATTTGTCTTGAGCTACTACTAGAAAGACATGAGCTAAATATAAACAAATTAAATTAAATTTGTTGTGGCCACTGCCACTGGAGAAGAACTTCCTCCTTCCTGCACATGCGGGTCTGTGTAAGTCTGAATCTGCCAGATACGTGTGACCTGGATTGGCCACTGTTGGAAACAGGATACTGGGCTCAATGGACCTTGGTTTTACTTAGTATGGCATTTCTTATGTTCTTATGAACCAATTGGTGTAGAAACTTTCACGCTAGTCTTGTAAGAATTGAACTGGGGATTAATATAAGAGTTCGTGTACCAAAGGGTCAGACTTACACAGAGCCACACTGGCAAGGAAGTGGAAGTTCCTACTCTGGATCTGAGGAATAGCTATGGAGGCTGTCTGGCTAGTTGGGGGTTTGGCACTGGAGGGGTAGTGATTGATTGGCTTGCTTGATAGGATTGGGAGAAGTAGTTGACTGACTTGCTTGCTGGGGCTGTGTAGGGGCTTGCTGGGTGATGACAGCTAGCTAGGGAATGGATGGGGTTTGGGGCTGAGGGTGGTCAGTTTAGAAGGAGAGAGATTGGTGGGGAGGAACAGGATAAAGGAGTGAGACGCGGTGATAACAGGGTTACAAGAGAGAAAGACAGAGAGACAGAGACTGGTTGAGGAGGAGGGAGCTATTGGCCATGTATTTCTACCAATGGCCTGTAGGAGTGCATTAAGGAGTTGATTTAGAAACATAGACACATGACGGCAGAAAAAGACCATATGGCCTATCCAGTCTGCCCTTACTAAGCTTTCTTTTCTTTTAGACATATACCATATTTTCGTGCATAAACCGCGCGCGCTATACACTTTTTTACCTACCGCGCAACCCTCTCGCGCGGTATTTGCGAGGGCGCACTATACCGAAACTTTATTACAAGGAACCAATTCCATAAAAGAGCCCTTATATAATGGAATATAATGGTTTCAAAATATATTTAATTAATTTTCATCATCCGATTCCATAAAACCTTCGAAATCACTCCCCTCATCAACATCATCATTGAAATAATTTAAAACCGTCTGGAGACGCTCTTCCATAACATATGCACTTTCATCGTCACTCCTTTCAACATTTTCATCATCATCTTCGTCATCACTACGCACCCGATCCTCGTTCTTATAAATAATCCCGGCTTTTCGGAATCCATTTCTTATGGTTTCCGGGGATATTTTGTCCCAAGCAGAACACAACCAATTGCAGATTTCCGTTAATGTAGCCCTCTTTAATTGTCCCGATGGTGTGAATTCATGAATTCCCCGCTGCATCCAATTATCCCACTCTCATCTGATGAACGTTTTGAACGGGTGATTAACAGCTATATCTAGCGGCTGCAGCTTGCAAGTAAGACCACCCGGTATCACTGCGATATGGGCACTAGTCGAATTAATATAATTTTGCACATTTGTTTCTTTATGGGCAGCCATGGAATCGAAGATCAACAAAGACCTTTTAGAAAAGAAACCTCCAGGCCTGGCCCTATAACATTTATCAATCCATATTTTCATGACCTCAGAGTCCATCCATCCCTTTTTGTTACAGTGAACAACAATACCTTGTGGAAATGTTTCGCGAGGCATGGTTACTCGCTTGAAAATAACCATCGGCTTCAATTTAAGCCCACTCGCTGTGCAACCCAGGACTACAGTGAAGCAAGCCCTCTCGTGTACAGTTGTTGTTATTGCGACAGTTTTTGAACCCGAAGCAGCTACAGTCCTGGTTGGTGGAATGTCAAAAGACACTGGAACCTCATCCATGTTAATAACATCCATTACCGAAATGCCGAACTCCGAAATTTCTTTGCTGACAAATGTGCCGAAATCCGCCATCTTTTGTTCCCAGTCATCCGGAATCCTCTGGCCTACAGTTGTTCTTATTCGCACGGAAAGACCATTCCTCTTCATAAATTTGCAAATCCAGTTGAAACTAGCGTGGAAACATGAAATTCCTCTTTCATTGGCCAGCAGTTTTGCTTTGAATTGAATTGCGATAGTTGAGACAGCTTGATTTTGCTCCCTTCTAGACAGAATCCACTTTTTGAAGTCACTCTCTAGCTCTGGCCACTTTTCTTTGGGACCCCGACGTGCATGTTTTCGCGGGTTCATCTCCTCTAGCGCCGTTTTCTCCTTTCTCCAGTCGCGAACAGATGACTCACCAACATCAAATTCTCTTGCTGCTGCTCTGTTGCTTGTTTCTTCAGCTTTTGCCACAACTTTCGGCTTGAAGTCCGCAGTGTAAGACTTGCGTTTAATTCCGGGCATGATGACTGGATTATATGGATCGCAAAGTTTTAATGTAAGGTATAATAGAACCGAGGGCCTTTTATACACCTCACAGTGCACTCGACACATGCGCGATATACGCGCGTGCGCATAATGTGAGAAATTCTCTGCAGGACAGGCCGAAAATTGCACTTTATATGTGGGTGCGTGTTTTATGTGGGTGCGCGCTACATGCGCAAAAATACGGTAATGGGAAATTAGTAAATGAGGCCCTAAAGTAGCTGTGGTAGACCTTAGAAGCCTCAGAAGAGATCCACCCACCCCACCCCTCCTTCTGCTCCTCAACTGCAGTGGAGAACAGGAGAAGGGAAATTTCAGCCAATGACTGCTAGGTATTTGGCCTAACTGTTAAATCCAAAGAAAATTTGTTAAGGCCTGCCCTAGAGTACTAAAAGAATGAAAAAATGACATTTCAGATTTTTCATTTAAATCAGCTATGGCACCTGTGAAAAAAAGGGTGATTAATTTAAAACCCATTTTGAAAAAAGGCCGTAGGGGTGATCCAGGAAACTATAGATCAGTGAGCCTCACATCAGTGTCAGGCAAAATGATTGATATTCTGGGCAGATAGATTAATGGCACAGAGCTAACATGAATTTAGCCTTACAATACATTCGATAATTTTTTTTTATAAAATCTTAAATTTACAAAACCAAGTAAATCACTTGTACAGAAAAACGATTCCAGCAATAAAGGAAATATTTATTATAAAGAAAAAAACAAACAAAATGAAAAATACACTACATGCTGGGTCTTTGAAGCCCACAATATAGGGGGATAAAAGGCATATTAGAAATAGACAAATAAAATTTACAATAAAAAAGGGATATGTTTCCTAAAGACGGTAAGGGAGCATGTGTTATTGGCACCCATCAGCGGTTAACGCTGCAGAAGGCGCCAATAACACTTCATTAATGAGCATTAGAGGGCCCCTCGCGGAAAGGGGTATTTTTGAGGGGAAAGAACCTATTTCAATGTATGCAATGTGCTCCATAGACAGAGGACCCCAAGAAAGTAATAGTAGTGTTCCAGTAGCAGCAATAGCATAGTGCCCTATTATGAAAGGACACTATGTTGATTGTGCAAAGTTGGCAAAAGAAGTATCATTGTGCCCAGTCTGCTAATCATCACAAACTGCATGTGCACAGAGCGACCATGTCCACCCTGGCTTGGTACAAGCGGCATGGACACCCAGCAGGCAGGACAGTACTTGGACTACCAAGCATGGAACAGCACCCACAACACTGTCACTTGACATTATATAGCACATTGTGGATACATAGCCATGCCAGGGTCACAGCTTGGTGAGAGTGAGAGTGGCATCTGAGCATGACATGATGTGTGCACCCAGGTCATGACAGGCCAACACTAACATGGCGGCTCCAGCATCTCATGCTTTCTCTTCTACCTCCCTAGCCCCTTTTTCTCTCCCCCTCATAGACCAGCAGCTTCCCCTTCTCCATCCTCTCCCCCTGCAGTGGTCTGGCATCTCTCCTATCTCCCCTCCCAGCCAAGCATCTTTTCTGTCTCCCCCTGTTCCTTCCTATCCCAGGCCAATATATCTGTTTGTTCTCGTAACTTAAAATCTCCACCCTCTCTCTCTTTATATATATATATACATACGGTATATATCCACGCCCCCCCCCCCATCCAGCATATCCCATCTCTCTATTTTTCCCTCTCTCTGTCCTCCCCCTGGGAAAAAATAGTGTGCGGCACCATCTTTGGTGTCTTCTTTCTTTCTCTGAGTCAGCAGCAGAAAGATTGCATAGCACCATCCCCAGCTTTATCTTTTTTCTCTGAGTCAGCATGCAGCAGCCAGTGCTGCCTGTAATATTCACTTCCAGTGAATGGCCCTGCATACTGGAAGTGAATGCTACAGGCAGCATTGGCTATTGTTGCTGATTCAGAGAAAGAAAGATGAAGCTGGGGGGGGGGGGGGGGCTGCTGCATGTGCCAGAGCTGCATGCACAGTGAGTTGTGCCAGTTCTTGAGCCCACCATCTGAGTCCCCAAATTCTCCCTATATCCAACCAATGTTAGATTATGTCTTCTTCTTTTCCTCCACCCAATTTTAAAGTTTCCATTCAAGTCACAGTTCCTGCTTTCCCCCATCTCTCTGTCTGCAGTATCTACCCTCCTGTCTCCTACATCCCTTTGCATATCCACCCAGTTACTCCCTTCTCCGGTTTTCATGAACCCTGCCTTTCCTCCTTCTTATCCCAGCATTCATTCTTATGCCCCCCTCTCTCAACTGTTCCCTCTGTATGACCTTTTTTTCTTCCCTCCCACACAAAATCTTTCTCTCCCTCTCCATCCTCACTCCCCCAGCATATTTTTTTCTGTCCCAGTTCCAGCATCGCCCCTTCCAGTCCTCCCCCAACTTCAGCTCCCTTCTAGTTTCAGTCCCTCCCAGCATCATCTTCCTTCTAGTTTCAGTCCCCCAATCCCCCAGCATCAGCCCAATTCCAGTCCTAGTTCCCAGCAGTAGTCCTCTTCTAGTTCTAGCTCCCCCCATCATCGCTCCTCTTCCAGTTCCAGTCTCTCCCATCATCATTTCCCTTCTAGTCCCAATCTCCCCTCTTCCAGCATCAGCCCATTTCCAGTCCTATCCCCATGGTATCAATCCTCCAGTTCCAGTCCTTCCCAGCATCAGCTCCCTTCCAGTCCCATTCTCCCCATCCCCCAGCATCAGCCCATTTTCCAACCTAGCCCCCCAGTATCAGTCCTCCTCCAGTCCTAGTCTGTCCCAGCATCAGCCCACTTCCAGTCCTAGCCCCCATTATCCCTTTCAGCATCAGCTCCTTTACAGTCCCATTATCCCCATCCCATAGCATCAGTTCATTTCCCATCCTAGCCCCCCTAGTATCACTCCTTCTCCAATTCCAGATGCCTCCAGAATTATTCCCTTTCAGTGCCCCATCTCCCAGCATTAGTCCATGTCCCATACTAGTCCCCCTCCAGTCCCAGCCCTTCCAGCATCATCTCCCTTCCAATCTCAGTCTCCCTATCCCCCATCATCAGCCCTTTTCCAGTTCTAGCCCCCAGTAGCAGTCCTCTTACAGTTATAATGGCTCCCCCCCCCGACATGGCCCCACACCACAAGGGGCCCCTCCTGACCAACTTAAAAGGGAGCCTATGAGGCCTAAAGCCTGGCTCCATGGCTCACATCAGCACAGCTGCAGAAGTAAAGGAAATGCCTCCCACGGCTGTGCAACGTTGACCTCGCTTAGGGGCCAGACCAGAGGACCATTAGGCATGGCCCACACCATCAAGAGAGGAAATTTCTGGCACCAAAGCAACCTACACAGAACACAGAACAGTGAGTATTGTGATAAGGAAGCTTATCATAGCTCAGGAAGGAGCTATAGAAAAGGTGAAGTGACTCTGAACAAGCAACCTGTCAGTTCTGGTAGAAATAAGAAAACAGAATTTTCCCATAAAAGACTACCAGTCCCAGAATGCACCAGGTTTCCAACAGCCATTAGAGGAGCTGAAGTGGGGAAACGTGTGTTCAATCAGGAGGGCTATGAGGTAATCCCCAAGCACTCATCTCAAAGGGCAGGGCCTGATTCAGCACAGCTGCGCTGTGCTAGGGTGGAGCACTCATCAAAGCAGAATAAAGGTAGAGTTTATTCTACAGAGAATTATCCTCATCATCTTCATGATCAGCTTGGATATCCTCAGTTTCATCTGGAGGATCATCAGAAGCAGAAGCCAAACCGGACGGACAGAGAGGGCCAGAAACCCTTTGGAAGAAAGAAGAGAAAAGCCTTTGGGAGGTCTAGAGGAGTCTGGAGCAGTACGTATACTGGGAGGCATTCCAAGGGTCAGCATACACCATTGGACTGGGGAAAGCCAGAGGAATGGTGCTGCAGAGCTAGGAATCTCCAGACGGTACCTGTGAGGGAGATGGCTGCACATGGAAGGGACCCTAAGACCCGTGCCAGAAGGTATGTGAAGAGAGATCCAGTGTCCAGGGATCTGAATTGGAAGGCTGGACATAAGAACTGGACTACATACTGGCCAGGCTATATAGAGAGGAACTCTAACAGCAATGGAAGCTCAGGTATGAACACTGATCTATGCCCTAGCTATAACCTTGAAAGACAGCAGGGAAACAAGTATTCTCCTGAAAGTGCTCCATTGGGAGATTCATCTGTGCCAATCCATGATATTGAACCCATGCTTGTTGAAGAAGGGGGAGTGATTGCAGATGAAGAATGTGTTTACATGGACTGCTCTCTGTCTAAACTCCTTTGGTGATTTTCTGTTATAAAATACAGCAACCATCACAAAGAAATACAAACTTGTTCTTTAATCTACTCAGAAAAGCTCCTGAGTAGGATTTTTAGCCACGCAGTAGAAAGCAAGCCAGCTAAGGGGTTTCAGCTGGGTAACTGCTAGCAATTGAGCCTTACCTAATTGCTTGTGAGCTCTGAGGGAATCACTTCTGAATCTATGTGGGAAGATATAAGAAGTTAACCTGAAAAGAACAGTTTTTCTTTTCTTTGTGGATTTTGTTTGTTGTTTGATACGTGCTAAGAAAATATTAGCTAAAGCCTACAGAAAAGATCAGTTTGTTACCAACCAGGTCTTATTTCTTTTGCTTTGATTGCCTGACAAGTTCAAATGTTGTTTTCCTGGTTTTGATTTTCCAAGTTTAACACTGAAAGCAAGTAAACTGATTTATTTGCTACCAAACATATCTGTGTTGGGAGAAATAACCCCATAAATAAATATCTTATTGGCTTTACACTTGAGCACAACTAAATTATTGTGAGCAGCTGTGTCTGGTGTGAATGAACTACATTGCCCACAATCCCTTGCAAATCATATTGATATATGCACTTGCCAAGACTGTGAACGTTCTCACCCAGGCAGCCGTCTGACAAATGGCGTAGTTTTTTGGATTGCTTTTGCACAAAGGGATTTACTTGCTGAGGATTACAACTAAAGTTCAAGTTTAAAGCTGGAAAAAAAGATTTTCCCTCAACTGCACTTTGTTCCAGGTAGCTGTTCCAGGAAGAAAAGACCCTGTGCAGAGCTGGATTCATCACTGGCATAAGGTAACAAGTACCTGGGCATGTCTAGTGGTGGATGGGAGTAAGGCACAGGGGTAATTGAAAAAAAAAAGTAGAAAAAAACATCTGTTTGGAAGGTGGTGCACTGTGGGGTTTTTTTTTGTGTTTTTTTGCAGGGATCAAGATGGATCCAAGGGAACTACCTCAGTGGATGGCAGCCCAGTTTAGCAGGCAACAGGAGCTAGCACAGCAGGCTCAGGACACTGCTATGAAAGCCTTAATGGACCAGCAGAAGCCAGTGCTTGATCTGGTGCAAGCCCTAGTTAAGCTGCAGAACCAAAGTGGACCAGATGCAAGACCAGCAGTAAATACTGGTACACCACATGTGGACAGTGTGGGACTCAATCAGGGGATTGGGGCATTTAGTTTGGGAAGCTAACTCCAGATGATAATGTTGATGATTTTCTAGAGTCTTTTGAAAGAGTGGGACAAGCATTAGCATGGCCAGAGACCCAGTGGGCAGTAAGGCTGGCAGCCTCATTAACTGGAGAGGCGCTTGCAGCTTATAGAGCAATGCCAGCAGCCTAGGCTTTGAATTATAAGGATGTAAAGGCTGCTATTAGAGATCGCCTAGGGTTGTCTATTTCAGAGTATAGGCGAATGTTTAGAGCTGTTACATTAGGAGTGGGTGAAGCACCCAGGGCTCTGAGTCAGAGAATCAGAGGATTAGCTGTAAAATGGTTGGAGCCTGAGCAAAAGACGGTAGAAATGTTATTAGACATTATTATGCTTGAACAATTTATGTCTGCGGTGCCTAAAGATTTGCACACTTTCCTTATACAGCAAAATTGCCAAAATCTTGGAGAGGCAACCATGCTAGCAGAGAGATTCTTGGAAGCCACGCAGGCTTGCCATAGAATGGGTGGCCCTCTGAAGATGGGTGCTGAGGCAAGCTGTGCTATATCAGAAAAGAAAATAATTAAAAATGTTTCTGAAAATAAATGTACTGTGCCAAAGCAGATGACACAGTGGAGTGAAAAGAAATGTTTCAAGTGTGGAAAATGGGGACATTTAGAAAAGGGATGTCAGACACACTCTAGCTTAGTGGGTGTGGATTTAAAACAGCCCAAAGAAGGATTTCTTTTGATGTATGATGTGCAAGGAATTACCACAAATGCTTTGTTAGACTCTGGGGCAGACCAGAGTATGATGTCAAAAAGGCTTTGGAAGAGAATAGAGGCCCAAGAAGGATTTGTGCCTAGAACCCCTGAAAGCCAAGTTCACATCAGATGCATTCATGGTGCTGCAACATCATATCCCACCTATAGGCTAAAGGTTAAGTGCCTGGGGAAACAAGAGGAAGTCCTGTTAGCAGTGGTGCCTAGGCTACCCTTTGATTTGGTTCTAGGAAGAGACTGGCCAAGATTTAAACAGGGTCTAGTGGAAGGACTAGGAAAGAAGGAGGGAGAAGGATTAATGGTAATAGCTCCCGGGCCTTTATTTGGAAGTCCTCAGACCCCAGCTAAAAAGATGGTTAAGCATCCAGAAGACCAAACTACCCCAAAGCAAACATTTGTCTTAAAGTACCATAGGGTCACAGAGAAGGCCCAAGCTCCTAAGCGGGCAACCCCACAAGCTGCTGGGTTTGACCTGTGCAGCATAGAAAATGTGACTGTACCTAGCCAAGGGAGAGCCCTGGTGGACACTGGTCTCCAAGTGGAAATACCTATTGGATGCTATGGGAGAGTAGCCCCAAGGTCCGGATTAGCCCTTAAATATTTCATCGATGTGGGTGCGGGAGTAATTGATCCCGATTACAGGGGCAATATTAAAGTTCTGTTATTTAATTTTGGACAGAATGATTATCACGTGAAGACAGGAGACAGAATTGCCCAATTGATCTGTGAGAGACTGGGTTTTCCACCTGTGGAGGAGGTCACATCCCTGGAAAATTCTGAGCGTGGAACCAAAGGCTTTGGTTCTACTGACGTCAAAGGGGTTAAAAGCCTAGCTGCCACCTGTGCCCGAGAGAGGGAGGTGAATGAAGAGGAAGATTTGGGACCCCAGGTATCTGATTGTAAAAATAAATCAGAGCCCCAAATAGGTGAGGACCTGACAGTGGTACAACAGGAAGAAATTAGGAAATTGCTCAAAGAGTTTCCAGATGTGTTGACACCCATACCTGGGGAGACACATTTGGTTGCCCATGAAATAATAACTCCACTGGGGAAATTAATTCGTCAAAGGCCATACTGCTTGCCTGAAGCCAAGAGACAGGAAGTAGTGGCACAAGTCCAGGAGATGTTGGACATGGGAGTAATAGAGGAGTCAAAGAGTCCCTGGAATAGCCCCATAGTCCTGGTGCCGAAGCCTGATGGATCTTTAAGATTTTGTATTGACTTCCGGCAGGTAAACGCAATATCAGTTTCTGATGCATATCCAATGCCAAGAATTGAAGAGCTGTTGGACCAGCTGGGACAGGCTCAATACTTAACCACCCTTGATATGACAAAAGGATATTGGCAAATCCCTCTAACCAGGGAGTCGAAGCCGAAGACTGCGTTCAGCACCCCCGTTGGCCTTTCCAGTTCAAGAGGATGCCTTTCGGACTGCATGGAGCAGCGGCTACCTGCCAAAGGTTAGTGGATCAGGTACTTCGACCCCACCAAAATTATGCTTTTGCATATATGGATGATGTCATAATCCATAGTAACACCTGGGCGGAGCATCTAAAGAGGATCAGGGCAGTCTTGTGCTCCATGAAGCAAGCGGGAATCACTTTAAACCCGAAGAAGTGTGCCTTTGCAAATAGGGAGGTAAAATACCTGGGCCACCTAGTGGGAAGAGGAAAAATTAAACCTCTAATGAGTAAAGTAGATAGCATCAGGAATTTTCCTCCTCCAACAACAAAGAAACAACTAAGAAGTTTCTTGGGACTTATTGGATACTACTGCAGATTTATACCGCAATTTGCAGAGAAAAGTGCAATTTTCACGGATATGCTGCGGAAGAATTGTCCAAACCAGCTAAAGTGGACACCTGAAGCTGAAAAAGCATTTTCAGTCCTAAAAGGAAAATTGTGTACAGGACCGGTACTGAAAGGGATGGACTTCAGGAAACCCTTTCTGGTTCAAACAGATGCATCGGATGTAGGGCTAGGAGCGGTTCTATCCCAGTGTCATGAAGGGGAGGAGCATCCTGTGATGTACCTGAGCAGGAAGTTGTCACCGGCTGAACAAAAGTATTCCACAATAGAAAAAGAATGTTTAGCTATAAAGTGGTCAGTGGAGGTGTTAAGGTTTTACCTTACAGGGAGAAAGTTCCAGTTGATCACAGACCATGCCCCACTTAAGTGGTTGCAGCAAATGAAGAACCACAATGCCAGGTTGACCCGCTGGTACATGGCCTTACAGGCCTTTGATTTTCAAGTGGAACATCGTGCTGGAAAGTTACACAAGAATGCGGATGCCCTTTCCCGTATTACGGACTGTAGAGAAGACGTTTCACCAGTGACACCAGTCCGTAATAACTTAAGCAGGGGGGTATGTGATAAGGAAGCTTATCATAGCTCAGGAAGGAGCTATAGGAAAGGTGAAGTGACTCTGAACAAGCAACCTGTCAGTTCTGGTAGAAATAAGAAAACAGAATTTTCCCATAAAAGACTACCAGTCCCAGAATGCACCAGGTTTCCAACAGCCATTAGAGGAGCTGAAGTGGGGAAACGTGTGTTCAATCAGGAGGGCTATGAGGTAATCCCCAAGCACTCATCTCAAAGGGCAGGGCCTGATTCAGCACAGCTGCGCTGTGCTAGGGTGGAGCACTCATCAAAGCAGAATAAAGGTAGAGTTTATTCTACAGAGAATTATCCTCATCATCTTCATGATCAGCTTGGATATCCTCAGTTTCATCTGGAGGATCATCAGAAGCAGAAGCCAAACCGGACGGACAGAGAGGGCCAGAAACCCTTTGGAAGAAAGAAGAGAAAAGCCTTTGGGAGGTCTAGAGGAGTCTGGAGCAGTACGTATACTGGGAGGCATTCCAAGGGTCAGCATACACCATTGGACTGGGGAAAGCCAGAGGAATGGTGCTACAGAGCTAGGAATCTCCAGATGGTACCTGTGAGGGAGATTGCTGCACGTGGAAGGGACCCTAAGACCCGTGCCAGAAGGTATGTGAAGAGAGATCCAGTGTCCAGGGATCTGAATTGGAAGGCTGGACATAAGAACTGGACTACATACTGGCCAGGCTATATAGAGAGGAACTCTAACAGCAATGGAAGCTCAGGTATGAACACTGATCTATGCCCTAGCTATAACCTTGAAAGACAGCAGGGAAACAAGTATTCTCCTGAAAGTGCTCCATTGGGAAATTCATCTGTGCCAATCCATGATATTGAACCCATGCTTGTTGAAGAAGGGGGAGTGATTGCAGATGAAGAATGTGTTTACATGGACTGCTCTCTGTCTAAACTCCTTTGGTGATTTTCTGTTATAAAATACAGCAACCATCACAAAGAAATACAAACTTGTTCTTTAATCTACTCAGAAAAGCTCCTGAGTAGGATTTTTAGCTACGCAGTAGAAAGCAAGCCAGCTAAGGGGTTTCAGCTGGGTAACTGCTAGCAATTGAGCCTTACCTAATTGCTTGTGAGCTCTGAGGGAATCACTTCTGAATCTATGTGGGAAGATATAAGAAGTTAACCTGAAAAGAACAGTTTTTCTTTTCTTTGTGGATTTTGTTTGTTGTTTGATACGTGCTAAGAAAATATTAGCTAAAGCCTACAGAAAAGACCAGTTTGTTACCAACCAGGTCTTATTTCTTTTGCTTTGATTGCCTGACAAGTTCAAATGTTGTTTTCCTGGTTTTGTTTTCCAAGTTTAACACTGAAAGCAAGTAACCTGATTTATGTGCTACCAAGCATATCTGTGTTAGGAGAAATAACCCCATAAATAAATATCTTATTGGCTTTACACTTGAGCACAACTAAATTATTGTGAGCAGCTGTGTCTGGTGTGAATGAACTGCATTGCCCACAATCCCTTGCAAATCATATTGATATATGCACTTGCCAAGACTGTGAACGTTCTCACCCAGGCAGCCGTCTGACAGTATACCTAAAAAAACCTAGCCATCCTTAGAGTGAACACTAGTCGAGCAGACCTCTCTTACACTAAGCTCACAAGTCTGGTTTACTAATACAGAACAGCCCTATAGGCCACTCCATAAAGGTAAATTATCTTAACACCAACGCCCTACAGACAGGCAATCCGGAAGTTAACACAAAGCTGCCTTCTAAGAAAAGATGATGCTCACATCTTTTGCAGCATTATGCACCCTGCTAGCCATCTTCACATTAATAGCTCAAGTAGACTCTTTTATCCCCTTCAAGATACATTCCAATTATTCATGGATATGGACATATTGTATTAGGAAATGCAAATCTTAGAGGAAGAAACAGACACACACATACCTTAATCTAAATACACTCTCAGACAACAATGCATAATAAAAAAGAACAATGCAAACACACCAACTTAAATTGCATGCTCATCAATGCATGCTCTGCGAGGAATAAAATACCAATACTGACAGACTACCTAACAACAAATCAATTTATTTTCTTTCTTTCTTTCTTTATTTGACTGTATTTATATCCCGCTTTTCACTGGGTCAAAGCGGTTTAACATCAAAAAGGAGGGGTGGGGACAGTAATCAGTTCTTAGGGTGGAGGGGCTTTCACCGGGGAGGCCAACATTAATGATCTGAACAGACATTAAGGACTTAAACAATGGACATCAGTCTCTTAGTAGGTAGATCTGTGGGTATCTTAGAGGGTCTGGAGGGGTAGTCAGTGATGGATGTTTGTTTCTGGTCCACGGTATTCCTGGAACAGGATGTTTTTTAGTTGTTTTCTGAATGTTGAAGGATCTCCGTTGTTTCTGATTTGACTTGGAAGGGAGTTCCAGAGGGATGGTGTGTATAGTTCGAAGGCTCTGTTGCAGGTCCGTTGATTGTATTTAGTTCGTTCGTGGGGGATGGTGAGGGTGTTGCTGGTGGTTTGTCTGGTTGTTCTGTTGTGGGCGGGTTGGGGCAGTAGAGTGCGGAGCTGGATAAGTAGGACTGATTTGTATTTGATTCTTGCTTCGAGAGGGAGTATGTGCAGTTCTTTCAGGATTGGCGTGATGTGGTCTTGTTTTTTTGCTTTCTGGATAATTCTTGCTGTGGTATTTAAGGCAGTTTGTAGTGGGTTGGTGTGTGTGGCTGGTAGTCCGTGATAGATTATATTGCAGTAGTCCAGGTGGGGGAGCGTCATAGCTTGCATGACTGTCCTGAAGTCCTGTGGATCAATGAGAGGCCTGAGGCGTTGTACTGTTTTTGCCTTGTGGAATATTATTCTGGTAGTCTTTTTGATCTGTTACTTGAGTGTGAGCGCTTGGTCTATGATGATTCCTAAGTATTTTCTGTGTGGTTGTATTTGTATTTGTGTGGTTCCTAAGTTGAGGTGTGGTGGTGGTGGTGTGAAGTTTGGGTCCTTGGTTACTATGAGGGCTTCTGTTTTTTTTATGTTGATGGATAGGTTGTTCCTTTGTAGCCAGCTGGAGACTTCTGTGAAGCAGTCTGATAGGTGATTGTTGGGTTGGTGGTTGTGATCGGTCCATAGAGCATTATGTCATCTCCATAGATGTGGTAGTTGATGTTATGAGCACGTATGATTGAGCAGAGTGGTTGCAGGTAGATGTTGAAGAGCATGGCAGATAGTGTGGATCCTTGGGGTACTCCTTGGTGTTGCTGAAAGGGGGGGGGGAGGTTGCTATGCTCGTGCGGATCAGTTGTTGTCTATTGGTCAGGTAGGAGTGGAACCACTGAAATACGACAATTTTGATGCCAATTTCTCGGAGCCTGTGTAGGAGGATGTTGTGGGAGATGGTGTCAAAGGCTGCAGATATGTCCAGGAAGATCATAGTGTATCCAGAGTGCTTGGTCTGTGTGCCCTTGATGAGGGTGTTCATTAGTGATGTCATGAAGGTCTCGACTCTGTGGAATGGACGGAAACCATGTTGTTGTGGGTCCAGTATGTTGTTGGTATCCAGGTGGTCTTGAAGTTGTTGTTGAACTATCTTCTCAATGATTTTGGTGGTGAATGGAAGACTTGCTATAGGCCTGAAGGAGGCGGGGTCAAGGGGGTCCAAGTTGTGTTTTTTTAGGGTTGGGCGGATGATAGAGGTTTTGAGGATGTCTGGCATGTGTCCTTGCCTGAGGGATTCATTAACAATGTGGGTTAGGGGTAAGCTTATGTCCTCCTTGGATTTATTGATTTTTAGATATTATTGGCCTGATTCTGTAAAGCAAATAGTGGGGCTGTACGTCCCGGTGGGACGCGCAGCCCCGCTAGCTGTCCTGCCTGAATTCCGGCAGCCTCTTTCCCGACATGCACAGAGCCACTGTGCAAAGAGAGCAGGACGGGGACGGCATGGGGGCAGAGCATGGGTGCAGCATGGGCAGACCATGCACTCATTGATACAGGGCCAATTCAGGTCACGTCCCTGTATGTCCAGGGGGTCACATCCCTGTATGTCCAGGGAGCACCAGGGGGACACACAACTCATAAGAACATAAGATATAGTGCGAATAGAGCGGTATATAAGCAACTGTAATAAATAAATAAATAAAGATATGCCATTCTGGTTCAGACCAAGATCCATCAAGCCCAGTATCCTGTTTCCAACAGTGGCCAATCTAGGTAATACGTACCTAGCAGTTCTCCCAAAAGACACAGGTTCCACAAAGCTTGTATTAGGTCAAGCATTGATATCCTGGGTCCCTTTTTAATAGTGGTTTATGGACCTTTCCTCCAGGAACTTGTCCAAACCTTTTTTAAACCCAGCTACACTAACAGCTTTTACTACATCCTCCGGTAACAAATTCTAGAGTTTGATTACATGTTGAGTGAAAAAATATTTTCTCTTATTTGTCTTAAATAGTTTACCCTGTAGCTTCATTGCATGTCCCCTAGTCTTTCTATATTCTGATAATGTAAACAATCAATCTACGTTTACCCATAGATCCATTCCACTCCATTCATTAATTTATAGACTTCTATCATATCTCCCCTCAGCCATCTCTTTTCCAGGTTAAAGAGCCCTAAATGTTTTAGCCTTTCTTCATAGGGGTATCCTTCCATCCCCTTTACCATTTTGGTGGCTCTTCTCTGAACCTTTTCTAATAACGTCATATCCTTTTTAAGATACGGCGACCAGAATTGCACACAATATTGAAGGTGCAGTCACACCATGGAACGATACAGAGCACAACTCACTCACTCAAGGACTCATGCCAAAGCAACTAAAGCTTGCCTCAGTAAGACCAATCACAAAGAAAACAACTCTCGACAAAAAAGATCCAGCAGCATACCGACCAATCTCCAGCATACCCTTCCTGGCAAAAATCATCGAAAAAACGGTTCAAATACAACTCCAGGAACACATCGACAAATATGAAACACTCGACGACAACCAACACGGCTTTCATCCCAACCATGGAGTCGAAACGCTACTGATCTGCTTCTTCGACAGCATCCTAAGAATAATTGACAACACCAGGAATGGAATCATAATGATCTTTGTCGACATCTCCTCAGCCTTCGACACAGTGGACCACAACATGCTCCTGGAAAGACTAAAGAACACTGGTATACACGGTATCACATTGGAATGGTTCCACTCATACCTAACCGAAAGACAGCTACAGGTCAAGGTGCGACACAACACCTCCTGACCCATAAATGTCCGTCAAGGAGTTCCTCAAGGATCCGCACTCTCAGCACTCCTATTTAACATCTACATCCAACCAATCTGCAACATCATGAAAGAGAACAACATTCAATACACAATATATGCAGACGACATCATGATATACACGCTGATATCAATCGACAACCCGGACTTCTCTAAGATAACAGAATGCCTTACCCAAATGACGAGTTGGTGTCAAAACAACAACCTCGCAATAAACTACAACAAGACCGAAGCTTTAATCATCACTCGGAACCAAAGCTTCATACACCCGCCAAATATCAAGATCCAAAACACTACTATACCAATAAGATCAGAAGTGAGATACCTCGGTGTTACTCTGGACAATAAACTAAACCTCAAGCCACACATAAACAAAACAATCCAAAAAGTCTACTACAAGATGCGAATCATCAGGAGACTGAAACCACTCCTCGCCCTAGAACACTTTCGTACCATCTGTCAAGCACTGATAACCCCACTACTGGACTTCTGCAATCCGATATACCTTGGACTACCGAAACAAGCCCTCAAACCACTCCAGCTAGCACAAAACACTGCAGCACGAATAATATCCGGTACTGCAAGACAGGAGCACATCACACCTACCTTAAAGGACTTACACTGGCTCCCAATCGGTGCACGCATCAAATACAAAACTATCATAAACCTATTCAAGATAAATCAGCACACATCAGCCAACAGCCTGCACACCCTCATACAACCGGACACCAGCACACGTCCTAGAAGAAAACAAACACACAATCGAGTCAGCACCCCAAGTGAATTCAAACACACACGCAAGGACACAACAGACAGAGCACTCTCCATGGCTGCTCCAACAATATGGAACAAGCTACCGGACAATTTGAGGGCAACTACAGACCTCAAAGACTTTAGAAAACAGCTAAAAACCATGCTGTTCATAGAACACTATGGACACATCACATAACCTCAGAGAATGTATAACAGCACATGATACCTCCTAAACACTGTATGTATAGAAAATGTTTTTGCATCACTGTATATAGCCCATCTTGTACATAGCTCAAACCACTCTAGCGCACAACACAACACACATTGTACATAGCTCAAACCAATCTAGCACACAATACAACACACACTCAACTAAATTTCTCCCTCACTGCATGTTTAACACTCTCACTTTACCCGATTGTTTGCTGTGATACCACCTTGATTAATAAGATAAGGCGGTTTAGAAATACTGTTAAATAAATAAATAAATAAAATTATAATATCCTTTGTTTTATTTTCCATTCCATTCCTTTCCTTATGATACCTAGCATTCTATTTGCTCTCTTGGCTGCCGCTGCACATTGGGCGGAGGGTTTTAACATGTTATCCACAATGACACCTAAATCTTTTTCCTGGGTGGTGGTTCCTAATGTGGAACCTTGCATCGTGTAACGATAGTTTGTGTTGTTCTTTCCTAGGTACATAACTTTGCACTGGTCCACATTAAATTTCATCTGCCATTTGGATGCCCAGTCTTCCAATTTATCAAGATCCTCTTGTAATTTTCCACAATCCTCATGGGTTTTAACAACTTTAAATTGTTTTGTGTCATCTGCAAATTTGATAACCTCACTCGTTATTCCCTTTTCCAGGTCATTTATGAATATGTCAAAAAGCAGCAGACCCAGCACAGATCCCTGGGGTACACCACTATTCACCTTTCTCCATTGGGAAAATTGGCCATTTAGCCCTACCCTCTGCTTTCTATCTTTTAACCAGTTCCTGATCCACAATAGTACACTTCCTCTTTAGTTTTGCTAAAAGTCTCTGATGAGGGACCTTGTCAAAGTCTTTCTGAAAGTCCAAATACACAATATCAACTGGCTCACCTTTGTCTGCCTGTTTATTCACACCTTCAAAAAAACATAACAGATTAGTAAGACAAGATCTTCCTTGTCTAAAGCCATGTTGGCTGTCTCCCATTAAGCAATGACTATCTACATGTTCAGCAATTTTGTTCTTTATGATGGTTTCTACCATTTTTCCAGGTACTGACGTCAGGCTCACCAGTCTGTAGTTTCCCGGGTCACCCCTGGAACCCTTTTTAAAAATTGGCGTTACGTTCGCCATCCTCCAGTCTTCAGGTATTACAGATGATTTTAATGATAGTTCACAGATTACTAATAGCAGGTCTGCAATCTCATATTTCAGTTCTTTCAACATCCTTGGATGTATATCATCCGGTCCAGGTGATTTGCTACTCTTCAGTTTATCATATAGTTGTAATACATCTTCTCAGTGTATCAATATTTCCTTCAATTCTTCCTCACCTTTAAATGCCACTTCAGTCATGGGTAACATCCCTACATCTTCCTCAGTAAAGACCGAAGCAAAAAATTCATTCAGGCTCTCCGCTATCGCCTTGTCGCCTCTTAGTGCCCCTTTAACCCCTCTATCATCTAATGGACCAACTGACTCTCTCACAGGTTTTTTGCTACAAATGTACTTGAAAAAGTCTTTATTACGCGTTTTAGCTTCCGCAGCAAGCTTCTTCTCAAATTCTCCCTTTGCCTGCCTTATCAATGCCTTGCATTTAACTTGCCAGTGCTTGTGCTGTTTGCAGTTTTCATCATTTGGCTCTTTTTTCCATTTCCTGAAAGATGCTTTTTTGGCAACAACAACCTCTCTGACCTCACCTTTAAACCATGCTGGCAGTTTTTTGGACTTCCTTCCACTTTTCTTAAAGCGTGGAATACAGTTGGTCTGGACTTCCAAGATTTATTTTATTTTATTTATTTATTTAACAGCTTTTATATACCGCGCTCTTTATTATCATTGTGTTTTACAATTAACAATTCTTGCTCAATTCAGTCAAAACTGTCTTGTGCTTACATTTTAACAGGATAGTTAACTTGGAGCATTAACTGGGTAAACTATTTACATATTAGACCTAAAACATGGTATTCCATCATTGATCTAATATATACACCTCAGATTGGTATTGTTGCGCATACCAATGGATAGTTCTGCTATTAAGTTTGTCCTAATTTGTTTGTGTAGTGTCAAGCGCTGCTTGAAAGGATTGGGGTGTGTTAAGTGGGGAGGGTTGTTTGGTTGTGAGAAGTATAGGAGGAATAGGTGATGCTTGATTGTTTTCCTGAATTGTGTGAGGACTCTGATCGATCTTATTTTTGGTGGGAGGTTATTCTAGCACTTTGGGACATAGAAAGCGAATGATCTGTTCCTAGTTGTTTGAGTACATTTTATGGATGCCTTGGGGATAATCAGCGTGTTGTCTGCTCCTGTCCTTCTTGACCTGTTGTTGGGGGTGGCGGTGAGGAGGCCCGTGAGTGACGAGGGAGATAATTTATTGATGATCTTAAAGGTGAGGAGTAGAGCCTTGTATGTGATCCTGCAGATTATCGGTAGCCAGTGAAGTTCCTTGAGGATGGGAGTGATGTGGTCTCTTCTGGATAGTCCACAGATAATGCGGGCAGCTGCGTTCATCGCAAGTTGTAGTGGGTTGAGGGTATTCTTGGGGAGTCCATGTAGAATGACGTTTGCATAGTCAAAGTGTGGAGTTACCAGCGCCTGAAATACGGTTCGGAAATCATCAGGGGGTAACATGGGGCTTAGGTGTCTTAGTTTTCTGATTTTATTGTATATGGTCCTGGTTGTGTTTTTTATGTGCTCCCTGAAGTCCAGCTGTTGGTCCAGCGTAACACCCAGGTAACGTATGGAAGGCTTGCTTGGGAGCTCTGCATCTCTTACCTTCAAGGTAGTTGGAGGGGAGAAGTTTTTGTTATTTGTGATGAACAGGACCTCGGTTTTCTTGAAGTTTATGTGCAGGTTCTGGTCTCGCAGCCAGTCAGTGATTGCATTGAAGCATTTGACTAGAGCGGTAAAGTCGGGATGCTTGACTTTAATTGGTGCAAACAGCAGGACATCATCTGCATAGATCAGGCTGGAGATATTGTAGGAGCGGATGATTTCGCATATAGGCTGCATGTATATGTTAAATAGTAGCGCAGATAGAGAGGAGCCTTGTGGTACTCCTTGCTGTTGCTGAAATGGTTTAGATGTGTTGATTTCCACCTGGACATGTTGCCTTCGGTCCACTAGGTAGGATCTACACCACTCCCAAGCCAGGCCCTGGATTCCCTTCTCGCGGAGGCGTGTAAGGAGTTGGTCGTGATTGACGGAATCGAATGCAGCAGCAATGTCCAGGAAAATGAGTGCAAAGCCATTCTCAATATTGTCCATTCCTCTGTTTAATGTGTTGGTTAGGATGGCAAGCAGTGTCTCAACTCCGTGAGTTTCCCTAAACCCGTGCTGGCAGGGATCTAGAGGAGCTGCTATGTCTATGTGTTGCTGGATCTGTCTTTGGACAACCTTCTCAATTATTTTGGCTAACAGGGGTATGCACGAGATTGGGCGATATGATTCAGCCTTCAGCGGATCTAGTCTGTTATTCTTCAGGAGTGGCCGTATGGACGTCTGTTTGAGAGATGATGGGAACATTCCTGCTGAGAAGGATAGTCCTATGATGTTAACTAGAGTTGGACTGAGTTCCATGCGCATGGCTCTAATCCAGTACGCTGGGCAAGGATCATTTGGTGCTGTGGTGGTGTTGATGGTGGCAATGAGGTCTTGGATGTTTTTCTCGGACAGGAGGTGTGAACTCTGTAAGCGGTGGTTGTATGTAGGGGATATGGCTGGGTGTGGGTTCTGGAGTTCTATCAATCTTGAGGGTTTTGGTTTGGAGGTAGTCAGCATATAACTGGGGTTGTATTGGTTCATGCTGAGGAGGAGATGGTTCCTTAATTAAGGATTTTGCTAGGCTGAAGAGGTGTCTGGGTTTGTTAAGAGGTCGAAGAAGGATCTCAGCATGGTATTCTCTCATTCTGTCGTATATTGTTTCACGGTGAAGTTTTAGGTGTTCAATGTATGCTGATTGGTCTACTGTGGAGCGAGAACGTCGCCATTTTCTTTCATGCTTCCTAAGGATGAGAAGAGATGCCCGCAGTTCTGCTGTAAACCATGGAGCTGGCTGTCTTTTTCTTTCCCTTCTGTTAGAGGTTAATGATTTGTCCCTGGTTGGTAGCTGGGAGAATGAGTTCAGTGTGGTATTCCAACTAGCGATCGCATCATCAAGGTTATGTGATGTCTGAGTGTTGGAAGTGCGCTTCTGGTAAACTCATCCTTGTTGAGGGGTTTGAAGTGACGAATATTTGTTGTGGAGGCTGTTTTTGTGCAGCTGGGTGGGACTTGATCTTGATGCGATGGGATCTGGAATGTAATTAAGCTGTGGTCAGACCAAGGGACCGGAGTGATGGAAAGGTTGAAATCATGTTTGTGTCTTGTAGCGGAATGAGGGGCGAAGATCAGGTCTAGTAAATTTCCCTTGTGGTGAGTGAGAGCATTCACCATCTGTTCGTAGCCGAGTGCATTCATTGCTTCAAGGAAGGAATCAGCTTGGTTGGGTTGCAGGGATGACAGGTTGAAGTCACCAAGCAGCCAATTGGGTTTGCGTGGGTTATCAGGGTTGCAGGCTAATTCAGTTATGTTGGAGGGGAGGTCGGAGCTCTGTAGATGAGGTTTATGGTGCTGTGCTTGTTGGCTATGGTGACTGTGTCTATGTGTGTGGTGCTCTTGGAGGAGAGCAGCTGATACTGGAGCTCTGTTTTTGCAAGGATGAAAATTCCACCACCTCTGCAGCTAGCTCTGTGGCAGGTTTGGATTGAAAAGTTGGGTGGGATGAGTTGGTTTAGGAGGACTGTGTCTGTATCAGTAAGCCATGATTCTGTAACCATTAGGATGTCTAAGTTATGGTCTGCTATGAGGTCCGTGATGGCTGGCCATTTCTTACGAGCTGAGCGTGAGTTTATGAGGGCATATTTCAAGTTATGCTGTGTTTGTGGCGTCTCTGGTTTAGTGTTCTCTGGATGTTTGAGAGTTACATACAGTAGGTGTGAGTGTCGGATATTGTGTGTGTGTGGTAGTTGGTGGTGGGGACTGCCATAATTTTTCCTGCCTAGATAGGGTAGGATGGGGATGGGGTTCTAGCTGTATGAGAGAGCAAGAGTGTCTTGGATGGCATTGACAAGGAGATATATGGTGGAGAGGGTTAGTAGTGAGAAGGCCATGTTAGGCTGCTGAGTGTTGAGTCGGCCTGTAGTGTGTGAATACGTGATCTACTTGCTTAGTGGACAGGGTAAAGAGCATAAATACAATCATATAGCAACAATATATAAGAATATGATTGTACAGTGGCAAATAGTAATGCAATGGATGCAATTGGATAGTAGCAGGATACACGAGTATTTGAACGGTAGCAAGGGTGTGATACAGTAATACAAAAGATGTAATTATTTTATAGCAAGGGTAGTGAGAACTGTACTCGGGGTGAACTGAGGCGAGTTACATTGTATCTAAGGTTACTTTGTGACTACGTTTCCCTTTCAACAACACCCAAACTTGATGTAAGTCTTTAATCTTTGCAACTGCTCCTTTTAGTTTTTTCTTAACTATTTTCCTCATTTTACCATAGTCTCCCTTTCGAAAGTTAAAAGGTAGTACTGTGGATTTCCTTACCATCCCTCCTCCACTAATTAAATCAAACGCAATCATGCTATGATCACTATTGCCAAGTGCCCCCAACACCTTTATCTCTTGCACCAGATCTGGTGTTCCACTAAGGACTAGGTCCAATATGGCGTCCCCTCTGGTCGGTTCATGAGCCAGCTTCTCCAAGAAGCAGTCATTTATTTTATCTAGTAACTTTATCTCCCTAGCATGTCCTGCCATGACACTGACCCAGTTGATACCGGGGTAATTGAAATCACCCATTATTATTACTGTGCTGTAACTTTTATTAGCTTCCTTGATTTCTTTAAGCATTTCATCATCCATTTGTTCATTCTGGCCAGGCGGTCGATAGTACACCCCCACTGCCATCGCCTTCCCATTTTTACATGGAATTTCAATCCATAGAGATTCTACAGCAAATTTTGTTTCCTGCAAAACTTTAATTCTTGTTGACTCAATGCCCTCTCTAACATAGAGTGCAACCCCTCCACCAATTTGATCAGCTTTATCATTACAATATAGTTTGTACCCAGGTATCACAGTGTCCCACTGGTTGTCCTCCTTCCACCATGTCTCTGAGATTCCAATCATATTTGATCTCTCATTTAGTGCTATATATTCTAATGCTCCCATTTTATTTTTTAGACTTCTAGCATTTGCATACAAGCATTTTAGAGACTGTATTTTATTCATATTAATCTGGCTATTGATAGGCATGGGTGATTTGGAATCTTTAAGAATAGAATTAAAATGGCGAAAATCAAAACTAAAATACCAAGAGAATATATGCAAAAAGCTCCAGGAATATCATAAGGCGATTGACAAATACAATAAAAATGATTATATGAAGCTAATCATAGACTCAATCAACCACCCGAGGGAACTATTTTACATAGAAAACTCTTTAATCAAAGGTTCCAGCCAGGATAACAACAAGGAATCTCTAAACCCGCAAGTTATAGCACAATTCCTCCAGAACAAGAACACAAGCCCAAACACCAAAACATTAACACAACAATTCACTCTACCAACTAAACCTTCCTGGCAATCATTCAGCCCTACCACTACAGAAGTTATAGAGAACATAATAGCAAATCTAAATAAGACAGCCTCATCACTAGATCCATGCCTAGTGAGCTGGATAAAGATAGCCAGAACTGAACTCAGCCCATTTCTACTCAAGATAATTCAGCTGTTCTTTATGCAAGGATATATGCCCATCAGCCTAAAGCAGCATCGATACACCCAATACTAAAGAATAAAAAATTTGATATAAAAGACCCAGCCTTAAACAGACCAATATCCAGTCTACCCTTCATAGCAAAAATAATTGAAAAAGTAATATAACAACAATTACAAGACCACATCGATATGCATGCCCCTCTTGATCCACATCAACACAGTTTCAGACCCAACCATGGAATCAAAACACTCTTAACATCTCTCATGGATCTCCTCATAAATGGTACCGAAAACCATAAACAAAGGTAATACTTATATTTTTGGACTTAGGTGCAGCATTTGACTCATCGTGCCATAATATCCTATTGTCACGACTCCAAACCATCAGCACTACACTAAAATGATTCAGATCATACCTTACAGATCACCATCAGTAGGTGAAAATAGGACTAAACAAATCCACCCCATACACATAACTTCAAGGAGTTTCCCAAGGCTCAACTTTATCAGCTCTGCTGTTCATATAGTAACATAGTATATGATGGCAGATAAAGACCAGTATGGTCCATCTAGTCAGCCCAGGAAGCAGGTCACCCCTCCATATACCTTTTGTCTAGGGGTGTAGGTTGAAGTTGTCAAATATTTCAATTTCTTCTCCAACGATGAACTTATTGATTTTTGCCAGTTGTCAAGATCTTTGCCTCTTTTTATATTAAGGTGCAGGCCCATTTCAAGAATATGTTCCTTAATCTTGAGAAGCAAATGTTTCAGATCGTCTTCACTTTTAGCCAGTAATGTGGATCATCAGCATAGTGTAGGTTGTGGATGAGTCTTCCACCAGTCTTCACATCTCGGTTGTCTTCGTACAATCCTGGTTCTCTGATGATTTGTTCTGCATAAAAATGAAACAGGTAAGGAGAAAGTATGCAGCCTTGTCATACACCTTTGCTGATTTTAAACCATTCTGTTTCTCCTTGTTCTGTTCGAATTGTTGCTTCTTGATCAATGTAAAGGTTGTGCAAGAGAACGATCAGGTGTTCTGGTGTATCTATGCATCTTAATTTGGCCCAGAGTTTCTCATGATTTGCACAGCCAAAAGCCTTGCTGTAGTCGATAAAACACATATAGATATCCTTTTGGTATTATTTTATCTTTTCAAGGATCCATCTCACATTCGCAATGTCTCTCATTCCTCACCCTTTCTTAAACTCTGCTTGCACTTCAGGCAATACTCGTTCCAGGTATGGTTGTAGTCTCTGCTTGATTCTTGAGTAGAATCTTGCTGGCATGTAGGATCAGAGCGATTGTGTGATAATTTCCAGTCAGTTGGATCATCTTTCTTTAGTATTTGTATAAACACAGATCTTTTACAGTCATTTGGCCATGAATTTGCCTTCCAAATTTCCTGGCAGAGCCTTGTAAGTATGGTAACAGCTGCATCGGATTGCTGTGATACTTCAGTTGGAATGCCACCAATGCCTGGTGCTTTGTTCTTTGATAAGGCTTTCAATACTGTTTTGACTTCTTCTTTCGTCACCAATAGTTATTGATCATAAGGTACAGGTTGAAATGGCTGTTGGTCCACTTCATATTTCTGGTATAATAACTCTGTATACTCTTTCCACCTTTTCTTAATCTTACCATCATTCAACATGGATCCCTGAGCATCCTGTAGCATTCCAGTTCGAGGCTGGAATTTTTTCTTTAACTCTCGTAGCTTTAGGAAAGCCAATCTTGTTCTTCTCTAATATTTTCTGATTCTATTTCCTTGCAGGCATCATTATAGTACACCTTCTTGTCTTGTCTTGCTCCACATTGGAAATCTCTAAGTTCTGTGATTGCTTCTCTTTCTCCTCTGGCTTTAGCCTCTGAGCATTTCTGGGCAATTTTCAGAGTTTGTTCGGTCATCCGTTTTTGCTGTTTTTGCTTTTTCACCTTTTGGTTCAACATTTATATAACCTATATGCTCAATCATACAGTCTCACAAATTCTTTTACCACATATTTGCAGATGACATCATGCTATACATACCCTTCAACACAACAAACCCACAGTACACAGCAATAGTAAACTGTTTCAATGATGTGGCTCACTGGCTATCAGAACAATACCTTTCAATAAACTGCAAAAAGACAGAAGTACTATCAGAAATTAAACTTTTATACCACCAAAGACACTGAAAGTCAAGGATACCAACCTGGAAGTAAAACCTGAAGTAAAATATTTAGGTTCAATTGTTGGTCAAGAGTTATTCCTAAATTCCCAAATCAAAAAGACCACCAAATCGATATACAGCAAGATACGAATGCTGCATCGTCTGCGTCCACTACTGGAACCACATGACTTCTACACAGTTTTCCAAGCAGTAATCTCTCCATACTTTAATTACTGCAACAGCATCTACAACGGAATGCCTAAATATGCCTTGTATTCAGTACAAATGGTACAATATACAGCAGCCAGTACTGTACAAGGAGCAAAAAGATATGAACATGTCACACCAATACTGAAGCATCTACACTGGCTTCCAATATCTAGTAGAATCAAATACAAAGTACTACTAATGACATTCAAAGTAATGAACAACTTAGCATCCACATACTTGACATCCCTAATCGATACCACACAAAATAACAGAGCCAGAAGACAAGGCACACAAAATATGTTAAACATACCAACAGAAAAAGCAAAAAGCAGCCAATATGCTTGTGCCCATTCATTCTCACTGTACGCTTCAGGACTATGGAATGCACTACCAGAAAGAATACGAATCATCCCCGGCCTAATATCATCCTACAAAGAGCTAAAGACACTCCTATTTATTGAACACTTTAGAGACACAGCATAATCAATCCAAGAATCAGTAAAGATAAATCGTAATGCATACCTAACAGGTTCCTCTGCTATTAACCTGTTATCAGTTAAGAGTACTACTATTAATGTTTCATTGTTCCTTGTAAACTACCTTGACTTTAATATTTATTGTTCCATGTAAACCGCCTTGATTTATTGAAAAGCGATATAGAGAAATAGCCAAATAAATAAAAAATATCTATTGGGATAATTGAATAAACCAGATTACTACAGAATGCTATGTTGGAAATTCATGATGACAGAATATCCAGCCTCAGTCATACACACAGAACACAGGTAGTTCCTCACCTAATAGAGAATAAGTGACCAAAAACTGAAAATAGAAATATGTAGAGAAAAATTAAATGGAAATCCTAAGAAGCCAGATGTTGCATGCAGTACAGTACAAGAGAAATAGAAAGAGATGCATTTCCCTCCTGTACTGTGCAAAATACAGTATAAAGACAACAGATGTCAGGGCTGGCTTTAGGGGGATGGTGCAACTAAGTGAGTTGCCCTAGGCACCAAGGCCAGACAGATCCCCCAAACCTGCCTAAAACTGAAGAAGACCTGCTAGGGGACTTTCAGTCCTCTCTCTAATTTCTAACCTATGCCATCTTCCAAATTTTTGCCCTGGACTGAGCTCCAGCCATGTCTAACACCTGGCAGACATACAGTCCAAAAACTTACATATCCCAATCACTAAATAGAAAATAAAATTATTTATTTTTTTCTGCCATTGTTGTCTAGCCATTTTATTTTTCTAATCATGTTGATCCTAGCTCTGGTATCTACTTTCCTCTGTCTTGTCATAACTCTGTTTCTAGGGTCTGCTGTCTATTTGACATTTCTTTTTTCTCATGCTCTCTTCACTTTCTTTCCCACATCCATCTCTAACACCAATCTCTTCTTTTCAGTTTTCTTCCACTTAGTTTTCTGGGTTTTTTTTTACATAAGAACATAAGAACATAAGATATGCCATACTGGGTCAGACCACGGTCCATCAAGCCCAGTATTCTGTTTCCAGCAGTGGCCAATCTAGGTCATATGTACCTAGCAGTTTCCCCAAGGGGCACAGGTTCCACAATGCTTGTATTCGTTCAAACATTGATATCCTGGGTCCCTTCTTAATAATGGTTTATGGACCTTTCCTCCAGGAACTTGTCCAAACCTTTTTTAAACCCAGCTACACTAACAGCCTTTACTAC
This sequence comes from Ichthyophis bannanicus, assembly GCA_033557465.1. Lineage (NCBI taxonomy): Eukaryota > Metazoa > Chordata > Amphibia > Gymnophiona > Ichthyophiidae > Ichthyophis > Ichthyophis bannanicus. The sequence continues at coordinate 500,737,725 of CM066035.1, forward strand.
ATCCTCCGGTAACAAATTCCAGAGTTTGATTACACGTTGAGTGAAAAATATTTTCTTTTATTAGTCTTAAATAGTTTACCCTGTAGCTTCATTGCATGTCCCCTAGTCTTTCTATATTCTGATAAGGTAAACAATCGATCTACGTTTACCCGTTCCTCTCCGTTCATTAATTTATAGACTTCTATCATATCTCCCCTCAGCCGTCTCTTTTCCAGGTTAAAGAGCCCTAACCTTTTTAGCCTTTCTTCATAGGAGTATCCTTCCATCCCCTTTACCATTTTGGTGGCTCTTCTCTGAACCTTTTCTAAAATCGCTATATCCTTTTTAAGATATGGCGACCAGAATTGCACACAATATTCAAGGTGCGGTCTCACCATGGAACGATATAGAGGCATTATAATATCTTTTGTTTTATTTTCCATTCCTTTCCTTATCATACCTAGCATTCTATTTGCTCTCTTGGCCGCTGCTGCACACTGGGCCGAGGGTTTTAACATGGTATCCACAATGACGCCTAAATCTTTTTCCTGATGTGGAACCTTGCATTGTGTAACCATAGTTTGGGTTGTTCTTCCCTAGGTGCATAACCTTGCACTTGTCCACATTAAATTTCATCTGCCATTTTGATGCCCAGTCTTCCAATTTATCAAGATCCTCTTGCAATTTTCCACAATCTTCTTGGGTTTTAACAACTTTAAATAGTTTTGTGTCATCTGCAAATTTGATAACCTCACTCGTTATTCCCCTTTCCAGGTCATTTATGAATATGTCAAAAAGCAGCGGACCCAGCACAGATCCCTGGGGTACACCACTATTCACCTTTCTCCATTGGGAAAATTGGCCATTTAGCCCTACCCTCTGCTTTCTATCTTTTAACCAGTTCCTGATCCACAATAGTACACTGCCTCCTATCCCATGACTCTTTAGTTTTGCCAAAAGTCTCTCATGAGGGACCTTGTCAAAGGCTTTCTGAAAGTCCAGATACACAATATCAACCGACTCACCTTTGTCCACCTGATTATTCACTCCTTCAAAAAAACATAACAGATTAGTAAGACAAGATCTTCCTTGTCTAAAGCCATGTTCGCTGTCTCCCATTAGGTCATGACTATCTACATGCTGAGTAATTTTATTCTTTATGATGGTTTCTACCATTTTTCCTGGTACTGATGTCAGGCTCACCAGTCTGTAGTTTCCCGGATCACCCCTGGAACCCTTTTTAAAAATTGGTGTTACATTGGCGATCCTCCAATCTTCAGGTATTAGAGATGATTTTAATGATAGTTCACAGATTACTAATAGCAGGTCTGCAATCTCATATTTCAGTTCTTTCAACACCCTTGGATGTATACCATCCGGCCCAGGTGATTTGCTACTCTTCAGTTTATCTAATAGTTGTAATATTACTTCATTTTGCAATCCAGTCCTTAATCTTCCTCTTTTTACTGCATTTACCTATAGATTTCCATCTCCTTCCCCTCACCCAAGCCCTGCCATTCCCCATTTCTCTTTCCTTCCCAAGTCTATTCTCGTCTTTCACTAACTCTCTCCTCTCACTCCTCCCTCCATATAAAGTATCTTCCCTCTCTCGTCCTCCCCATGTAGCTTCTCCCTTTCTCTCCTCATGTCCAGCATCTACTACACCTCTATCCCCGCCATGTCCAATTTATTTAGCTGTATTTATATCCCGCTTTTCACCGGGTCAAAGCGGTCAATTGGGAGATACATTTAACACGAGGGGATATGACACACATACGCTAATACTTACAGGGAACATGGGCAATGGAGGGTTAAGTAGCTTGCCCAAGACCACAAGGAGTACCTATAGGACTAGAAATCCCAGTCCCTCCGGCCTGAGATTGCTGTCCCCAGGTGGGACTTGAACCCCCGGCCCTCCGGCCTGAAGTACCTTGTCCTAACCACTAGGCCACTCCTCCTAATGTCCAATATCTCCTCTCTGTCTTCCTAATTCTTACCCCATCTCCAACATCTTTGCTGTCTGTGTCCCTAATTCCCCCATATTTTGCACTTCCTCTATCTATATCCTTATTTCCCCTCCTCCCAAGTCTAGCATCTCTTCTCTATCTCCCTAGCTCCTCCCCATGTCCAGCATCTCCTCTCTGCCTCTCTAGTGACCCATGATCCCTGCATCAACAGGTTTCAATGCTGCTTGCTGATGCAGGCATCACGGATTCCAGGGTAAGAGCAAGGGGAGGATAGTGCAAGTAATTCTTCTGTTCCCCAGATTGCATCAGGAACTGTCTCAACTTCCCCCAGTCCCCACAAGCCCCCTCCCTGTCTTACATTTTCTGGTGCCTCTGAAAGGCAACAGGTAAACAAAGAAAAGAAAGAGGTCATGCTGACCAGTGGCCAGCTATTTATTTATTAAATAGATTTTTAATATCCCTTTCTCATTTCAATTGAAGCAGTTTACATTGTAACTTAAACAGGGACATTGATAGCTTGGAATTATCTGAGGCAATGGAGGGTTAAGTGACTTGCCCAAGGCTAGTGAGAACCAAACCCTGGTCTCTTTGGTTTCTAAGCTAGTGCTCTAACCATTAGGTTACTCCTCCACTCTAACTTGTAGTTGTTTGTTCTGCTTTGCCTGTCTTTTAGCCATAGGTTGCTAACTGGACAGCATGAAATATTGCTACTGCACAGTTAGCGACTGTTACTTCCTCTGCTCCTCTCCAGAATGCCCACGACATGCCCCAATGCTAAGTAGTTAGCATCGGGGCATGTAGGAGCAAAGATTGGGTATATTCAGTAGCACTAACCATGTCAGTGCCATTGAATATCCCACTGAGTGGCATTTATATGATTTACAGGTCTGTAAACCATTTAAATGCATTTTGAATATTAGGCCCTATGTCTTTGTGTTAAAGTCACAACTTCAGTAATTAATACTGGCTTCCAGTTTATTTTTTTCTGTTTTTATCTACCATACCTCTGCCTTCTGTTAGCTTTATTTTATCTGTTGATTCTTAGCCAATTTGATAATGCTTCCAAACAGATATCCAAGAGCATATTTACTAAACTGCGGTAGCCTTTTTTACAACAATCACAGTGTGATAGCTGCAAAAGGCACATGGTTAGGTCCAAAACCTCAACAGTATCTGCAGGGGACATCACCAGCTTTCTCCCTGCAGATGCCATGAAAGTTTTGGATTTACTGCAGAGACTCGCGCTACCTGAATTGGCAGGTAGAATGGGACGTGCCATGGTGCCTATCGATGCAGGTTTTGTGCCCCGATCGCTACTGGCTTCCCCCAATAACCTAATCAGGCTTCCCCCCCAGTGATGCAACAATATGTAGAGATCCATGGCACTGACAATATTAAAAAAAAAAATAGTCTACCCCCCCCCCCCCTTCAGCACTGATTTCTACCACCCTAGGACAGCTTCCAATCCCCATTGGCCATTTTTGTTTATACTATTGCATTCCTGTCCTCCTTGAAGTACTAACAAAAATGGCTTTAATTTCATGACACTGCCCCCTAGCATGAGGTTGGGGGACAAGACAGCATGATCGTGGCCATTTTGGACAGGCCCAAGGACGGAGACAGGATTAGGGAATAGCTAGCCGGGACTCGTTTAAGGGGGGAGGAGAAGGAGGGCGATTGAGACCCCAACTGGCTAGCCGGGAGTTATTAAAGAATTAGGAAGAAAGGGCTTTGGCCACCCAATTGGCTAGCTGGGTTAGTTTATTTTGTCTGTCCCCCCCCCCCCCCCCGGATAGTTGCCAATGGGGACCAGGAGCTGTCTGAGGGGGATTGGTGCTGAAGGGTGGGTAAAGGAATTTTGTAAATATTGTAAGTGCCAAGGATCTTTATATCCATGGCACCGACAATGGCCTGAGGGTGGGGAGGGGGGGCTGATTGGCATAGGGGAGGCAATCGCTACTGTGATCTGCCCCACAGCAGAATTGGCTGCAGCTAACACCACCTCTTGAGGTGGCTTTCTCTGCAGCTGCAAAAGTTATATTGTTTTTGGTGCTTTAGTTTAAAAGGGGAAATATTTTCTTTAGTGGGATAGGTTTAAAACTCTGTTTTAGTATTTTTCTCAGCTCTTTGAAGCTACTGACACCTCATCAGATGTTAGTTCCCTCCCTACTCCCCAACTCCTATCCACCCCTAATGAGCATTCTTGCTTTATAGAGCACCTTCCCAATTAACTACACACAGGGACTTGGTACAGCACATTTTGAACACACTTAAAAGGGATTTAACTGTTTTTCTCTGAAAGGACAGCTGGGAAACCAGCTGGTACTTTGGTAGGTCTCTCTCTCTCTTTTATCCAAAAGATTCCTAAGCTCCACCAACTGAACAATGGCTGGGAAAAATCATATCGCCAAAGCTGTTGCCCCCGTTACAGCTTCTGCCTCTGTCCAGACAGAGGGCCCAATGCCTGTGGAAGGACCGGCTCCATGTACAGGATGCTTGCATGCTGAAACTCTCAGGAAACAAGTGGAGGAATTCAGAGAGGAGGTGGTGAGGCTGAGGAGCAATCAAGACAGTGAGAAGTACATTGATGAGATGCTTCTTGCAACAGCCAAGCTCTCCAGCAGAGGAGAAGATGGGAGCTTACCGAATGACAAAGGTTAGGCACGAGTCGCCTGGGCCTGCAGAATCACCAATCCAGCTTCTCCAACCCTTGAATTGAAGAACCATTATGCAGCCCTGGAAGTAGAGGAGGTGAAAGCATCCCTGGAAAGAGAAAAACCAGAACTTGAGCATCCCAAAGTTGCAGAATCAGTGGCCACAAGGAAGGGAAGGGTAGTGGTGGTTGGTGACTCTCTTCTGGGGTACTGAGGCATCCATCTGCCGACCAGACTTGATGTCCAGAGAGGTATGCTGTCTGCCAGGTGCCAAAATCTGAGATGTTTTGGAGAGTTTGCCAACTCTCCACTGCCCACTGACTATTACCCAATGTTGCTAATCCATATCAGCACAAATGATACTGCCAGGTATCCCTCTGAGCGTATCAAACGTGACTTCATGGCTCTGGGACAGAGGATGAAGCAGATAGGGGTGCAGGTGGTGTTCTCTTCAATCCTACCTGTTGAGGGTAAAGGCCAAGGCAGAGAATGCATGGCTGCATGGATAGTGTCATCCAGAGCGTTTTGGTTTCCCGAACCATGGAATGCTGTTTCAAGTGTGCATCCATCTGTCCAAGAAAGGTCAACATGTCTTCAGTAGCAGACTGGCTAATCTACTGAAGAGGCTTTAAACTAGATTTGTTGGGGATGGGTAAAAAAAGCCCCCAGGTAAGTGAAAGCCCCAGGTAAATGAAACATCAAATATCTTTATGTAAATGGGTAAAAGGGGCAACATATGGAAAGCGGTGTGTATAAATGCCTGTAGCATGGGAAATATGATCCCAGATGTTGAAGCTTTAATGGGAGAGTCTGACTTCGATTTAGTGGCAGTTACAGAAACATGGTGCATGGAAAACCATGACTGGCATGTAACTATACCAGGCTATACTTTATTCAGAAAGACAGGGTAGGAAGAAAGGAAGGAGGAGTGACACTATATGTAAAAAAATAATATTAAAGCTTTGGAAGAGAGGGAAGGAGAAATCTATTTGCATTGGTGTGATATACAGACCAACCTCACAGGAGGAAGAGGTGACGAAGAGTTAGTTGAAGACATACGCAACATTGCCAGGAAAGGGGAAATGCTACTGATAGGGGATTTCAATATGCCAGATGTTGATTGGCATATTCCTGCTGCAGAATCATCTAGAAGTAAGGCGATCCTGGATTCTCTACAGGGAGAACTATTCAGGCAACTGGTAACAGAATCCACACGTGAAGGGGCCATACTGGACTTGGTGCTTACCAATGGTGAAAGTGTTTCTGATGTTATAGTGGGAGATCATTTTACATCCAGTGATCACCAGATGGTGTGGTCCAGTATTAGGACAAGGGCTGTTAAAATCTATTCAAAAGCAAGGGTCTTAGACTTTAGGAAAACTAACTTTGCCAAGATGTTCCAATACCTCAAGGAGTCGTTAGTGGGATGGGAACAGTTGGGGGATGTAGAAAAACTGAAAGGGGATATTTTAAGGGCAACCAACCTTTTTGTTAAAATGGTAAATAAAGGAAAAAGGAAAAGGAGACCGCTATGGCTTTCAAAAGAAGTAGCTGAAAAAGTGAAGGAAAAGAGGGAGGCCTTCATGAAATACAAGAGATCACAGAGAGAGGAAAACAGGCATCTATATTTGGAATAAGTTAGAGAATCTAGCAAAGTAGTCAGGAAGGCAAAGATTCAAAAAGAGGAGGAAATAGCCAATGCAATAAAATGAGGGGATAAGACATTTTTCAGATATGTTAGTGAGAAGAGGAAGGGCAAAAGTGGTATTGTCAGACTCAAGAGTGCAAGGGAGGAATATGTAGAAGCTGATAAGGATAAAGCGGACTTGCTTAACAAATATGTCTGTTCTGTGTTCACAGATAAAGAACCAGGAGCAGGACCTCAGAAAATACCCACAAATAGGAACAGAAGCGAGGGACATCTTGAGCAATTTTCAGAAGACCGTGTTTGTGAGAAACTAGCTCAACTTAAAGTAGACAAAGCGATGGAACCGGATGGGATACACCCTAGAATACTGAGGGAACTTGGGGACGTTCTAGCAGCTCCACTGACTGACCTTTTCAATGCCTCGTTGGAGTCGGGAGTGGTGCCAAAGGACTGGAGAGAGGCTCATGTTAGTTTAACTTCAGTGGTGAGTAAATTATTGGAAACGCTGCTGAAAGAGAAAATAGTGCGGTTTCTGGAGTCCAGCAGATTAGAGGATCCGAAGCAACATGGATTCACCAGAGGCAGGTCTTGTCAGACAAATCTGCTTGATTTCTTTGACTGGGTGACCAGGGAGTTGGACCAAGGGAGAGCCCTAGATGTGGTGTATTTAGATTTCAGTAAAGCCTTTGACACTGTTCCTCACAGGCGACTTATAAACAAACAGAGCACCCTAGGGATGGACCCTAAAGTTACTGCTTCAGTTAGAAATTGGTTGGGTGGGAGGCAACAAAGAGTACAGGTAAACGGAGCTCACTCTGAGGAGAAGGATGTTACCACTGGTGTGCCCCAGGGATCTGTCCTTGGTCCGATTCTTTTTAACATCTTTGTTAGTGATATAGTGGAAGGGCTGTCGGGTAAGGTTTGCCTCTTTGCGGGTGATACCAAAATCTGCAATAGAGTAGACACCCAGGAAGGTGTAGATAACATGAGGAAGGATCTAGCTAAGTTTGAAGAATGGTCTAGAATTTGGCAGCTGGGATTTAATGTTAAAAAATGTAAGGTCATGTATTTAGGTTGCAGCAATCCAAGGGAGCAATATAGTATAGGGGGTGAAGTACTTTTGTCCACTAAAGAAGAGCGGGACCTAGGCGTGGTTGTGTCTGATGATCTTAAAGTAGCTAAACAGGTAGAAAAGGTGACGGCAAAAGCTAGAAGGATGCTTGGGTGCATAGGGAGAGGAATGGCTAGCAGAAAAAAGGAGGTGATAGTGCCTCTGTATGTCTTTGGTGCGACTTCATTTGGAGTATAGTGTGCAATTCTGGAGACCGCACCTTCAAAAGGATGTGAAGAGGATGGAGTTGATGCAGAGGGTGGCTACTAAAATGGTTAGTGGTCTTCATTATAAAGCATATGAGGACAGACTTAAGGATCTTAATATGTACACCTTAGAGGAAAGGCGAGATAGAGGTGATATGATTGAGATGTTTAAATACCTCCGTGGCATAAATGTTCAGGGAGAGAGCCTCTTTCAATTGAAAGCAAGTTCTGCTACGAGGGGACATGGGATGAGGGTGAAGGGTGATAGATTCAGGAGTGATATGCAGAAATATTTCTTTATGGAAAGTGTGGTGGATCCATGGAGTAGTCTTCCAGTGGAGGTGGTAGAGATGAGGACAGGAACTGAATTAAAAAAAGCATGGGACAAACACAGAGGATCTCTAAAAGTAAAAAGGGACTGTTGTAGTTGTTGATATGGAAGGACAGACTAGATAGGCCATGTGGTCTTGTTCTGTCATCATATTTCTATTTTTCTATATTTCTAACTTCAGAAACACTTTCGCCATTGGTAAGCACCAAGTCCAGTATGGCCCCTTCATGTGTGGGTTCTTTTACCAGTTGCTTGAATAGTTCTTGGCAATGCTACTGTTGTTTCCAGTTTTTATCATTCGGCTCCTTTTTCAATTTCCTGAAAGATGCTTTTTTGGCCGCAACAGCTTCTCTGACCTCGCTTTTAAACCATGCAGGCAGTATTTTGGTCTTCCTTCCACTTTTCTTAAAGCGTGGAATACATCTGTTCTGGGCTTCGAAGATAGTATTTTTAAATAATGCCCATGCTTTATGCAAATCTTTACCCTTTGCAGATGCTCCTTTTAGTTTTTTTGTTAACTATTTTCCTCATTTTATCATAGTCTCCTTTTTGAAAGTTAAATGGGAGTACTGTGGATTTCCTTGACAACCTTCTTTCATTTATTAAATCAAATGCGATCATACTATGATTACTATTGCCAAGTGGCCCCAGCAACCTTATCTCTTGCACCAGATCCTACATGCCACTAAGAATTAATTCCAAAATAGCTTCCCCTCTTATCGATTCATGAACCAGCTGCTCCAAGAAGCAGTCATTTATTTCATCTAGAAACGTCATCTCGCTAGCATGTCCTGCTGTGACACTGACCCAGTCGATACCTGGGTAATTGAAATAACCCATTATTACTGTGTTGTAACTTTTGTTAGCTTTCCTGATTTCTTTCAGCATTTCATGATCCATCTGTTTATTCTGGCCAGATGGTCGGTAGTATACCCCCAATGCCATTGCCTTCCTCTTTTTATATTTAATTTCTATCCATAGAGATTCTACAGCGTTATTTGTTTCCTACAAAACTTTAATCCTATGTGACTCAATGCCCTCTGAAACATAGAGCACAAATCCTCCACCAATTTGATCTACTCTATCATTGCGATATAGTTTGTACCCAGGTATCACAGTATCCCGTTGGTTGTCCTCCTTCCACCAGGTCTCTGAGATACCAATCATATCTAACCTCTAATTTAGAGCCATATATTCTAACTCTCCCGTCTTATTTTTTAGACTTCTAGCATTTGCATACAAGTATTTTGGAGGTTGTATTTCAATCATATTAATCTGGTTATTAGTTGATAGAAATAATTTGGAATCCTTAAGCTCTGTACTTAAGGGCATCTGGGTAACTTTTATCTTTAGTGGAACCTCTCTGTTTGGAAGTCCTAACTTCCCTGTTTTGTTAGTATCCTTCAAGGATACATTCTTCTGAACCATGCACTCTTGGCTGACTGTCGGCTTTCCACTATTATCTAGTTTAAAAGCTGCTCTAACTACTTTTTAAATGTTAATGCCAGCAGCCTGGCTCAATCCCGGTTAAGGTGGAGCCCATCCCTTCGGAAGAGCCCCTCCCTTCCCCAGAAAGTTGCCCAGTTTCTAACAAATCCAAAACCCTTTTCTTTGAACCATCGTCTCATTCATGCATTGAGACTCTGGAGCTATGCCTGCCTTTTGGGCCCTGTGTGTGGCACGGAAAGCATTTCAGAGAATGCTACCCTGGAAGTTCTGGATTTCAACTTCCTACCTAAAAACCTAAATTTGGCCTCCAGAACCTCCCTCCCACATTTTCCTGTGTCATTGGTACCAATATGTGCCAAGACAGCAGATTCCTCCCCAGCGCTATCTAAAACCTTGTCTATGTGGCTTGTGAGGTCCACTACCTTTGCACCAGGCAGGCATGTTACCAGGCAATTCTCATGTCCACCAGCCACCCAGTTATCTACATGCCTAATGATTGAATCACCCACTATAACATCCATACTAACTCTTCCCTCATGGGCACATGGCCCTGGATAAAGATACTCATTGCAAGAGGGTGTTACATCTCCTGGTGGACAGATCTTAGCTACAGGATCACTTCCTGCCTCACCAAGATGATTCTCTCTTTTCACGAGACTTCTCTACTCTATGGCAGCTGAGAAGCTGCCTGACTGTTGGGGCTTCAATACTATGTCCCTGTAGGTCTCGTCTATGTTCCTCTCTGACTTCCTTATATCTTCCAAGTCTGCTACTATAGCCTCCAGAGATTGAACTCATTCCTTGAGGGCAAAAGGCTCCTTGCGCCTAGTGTAAGACCTCTCACCAACTGGGAGAAAATCATACATGTGGCGCTCAATGCAAAAGACTGGAAAGCCCCTTTATCGCTCCTGGACTGCTATCTGCATCTTAGTTTTAAAGTTTTGCTTAGTTATTTAAGTTGTTTCTAATTACTAGGGATACTTGTACTAATACAACTATACCAAATAAGTTTAAGGAACTCAAGATTAATTACTTTCAGGGCCTTAACTCATCTATTCCTGGTGAGGATAATTAGCTGAACCTAGAAGGGAATGTGAATACCACTCCCCCTTTAACAGGTAAGCTAAGATTATGCCTGAAATGGGTGGGAGTCGGTGTGGGAAGGAGGGAACTAACACTTAGTAAAGGCTGGTTTGCTACACATGTTCCAGACCTGTGCTTCTAAGGTAATCTGTGACCAATTTCCTGGGTGATTCACACAGCCCTTGCTTTGATAGAGGGAGTCTTTCAAAATGCCCCTTTGATCTGTCACTTAGTTTTAACACCTATTTAAAACAATTTCACAGGTCTCTTGCACCCTATCTAGAAGGCCTCTTTGTAAAGGTCTCTAGAAGCAATTTATTGCTCAAAGAATAATGACCATGTTTTTTTCTTTTATGCTAAGTTATACTCTGATTTGATTTAAATTAAAGCACTTTGCTGGTACTAGGCCCTGACTCGGTATTAAATTTAAACTAGAAGCTTTATGCTAGGTTTTAAATTTAACAGAAAGTTCTCTGCTGGATTCTGAATTTAAACTGAAAGCCCTCTGCTGGGTTTTAAATTTAAACTGAAAGCTACCTATTGAGTTTTTAATTTAACTAAAAGCTCTTTGCTGATACTAGGCCCTGACTGATTTAACAAATACACTGGATTCTAATTTGCACAGATTAATCAGCTTTAATCTAAAGAATTCCTTTTTCCCCAAGATTTAGAAAAATTCCCATAAGTAAATACTTACATTTGCAGATCTCTCTCCAGATCTCTCACCAGAAGTAGCAGTCCCTTTTTGTAGTCCTTCAATACTAGATGTAGTCGGGCAGGGACAGCCCAAGGGATGTGTGGGCCATGTATAGAGACTCGGTGCGGGGGCTCATTTGCATAAGGGGGCCTCATTTGCTTAAATAGTTGCACAATGTTAACATGCACTAACTTTTAGTAAACATGCTTGACTGATTTAACAAATACACTGGATTCTAATTTGCACAGATTAATCAGCTTTAATCTAAAGAATTCCTTTTTCCCCAAGATTTAGAAAAATTCCCATAAGTAAATACTTACAATTGCAGATCTCTCTCCAGATCTCTCTCCAGAAGTAGCAGTTCCTTTTTGTAGTCCTTCAAGACTAGATGTAGTCGGGCAGGGACAGCCCAAGGGATGTGTGGACCATGTGTAGAGACTCGGTGCGGGGGCTCATTTGCATAAGGGGCCTCATTTGCTTAAATAGTTGCATAATGTTAACATGCACTAACTTTTAGTAAACATGCCTCTTAATGACTGTATGGATAAAGAAAGACAAGTCACTTAACCCTCCATTGCCTCAGAAGAAAGGCCTGGCAATCTACTTCTGGTGACACTGCCAAGAAAACCCAGGAGCTTCTGGGTTGCCAGGAGTCAGGACTGACTCGAAGGCACACATTGCTTTGCATACTCCAGTGCCAACTGCCAGGCACATTAGGAAGTACTACAAACACTGTCTATTTAGAACCCATAGCAAACCCACCATATCAGAACAGTATTACCAGGATTCATAAAGCACCATACCCTACCTATCAAAGGCAACATTGTAAATATTAAACCAAAACATCTCAGAGAATACCAATACATCTCCTACTGGGGAAAGAGAACAAGTGGCATTGTCAAATAGAAACTACATAAATAGAATACCTCAGCTCGGTTACACATACAGAACATAGATCATCACCAAACAAAGAACAAGGGATCACAATTTAGAAACAGGAAGACAATAATTAAACGGGGAACCCCAAAAGCCAAACTTCGAATGTATAACAACACTGCAGAAATAAAACAATAAATTAATTTCCTCTTGTAATAAACAAAATGCAGACATTAAAGATGCACATTTCCCAGAGCTGACATATTCCAGTTAATAAATTCAAAACAAAAAAGTATTTTTCTACCTTTTGTTGTTTGTGCATTTTATTTTTCAGTTGCAATTGCTCCAGTCACTTTCTTCTGGTTTCTTCTTGTCTTCTGCTAACTCTCCATTGTCTGCTGTCCATTTATCCTTTCTTCTCTCTTCTAGTTTTTTTCCATTCTCTCTCTACATCTGCTTTAACATACTGATCTTTCTCCTTTTGCTCTTTCCTCCATCTCTTTGTTTATTCCTTTTTCATCCACTCAAATTTTACCCCTCCATCCTTAATCCCCACTTACTCTCCCAATACCCGGCTAATCGTAGATTTTTCTTCCCTCCCACACAAAATATTTTTCCCCTCTCAATTTTATTCTCCTAGCCCCATCCCATTCTAATCCTCCCCCAACATCAGCTCCCTTCTAGTTCCAGCCCCACCCAGCATCCGCTCCCTTCTTGTCCCCGCATCAACTCATTTCCAGTCCTAGCTCCCCCATCAGCCCTTTCCAGTCCTATCCTAGCCCCTCCATCATTCCATTTCCAATCCAAGCCCCCCATCAGCCCGCTTCCAATCCTAGCCTCCCATCAGCCCATTTCCAATCCTAGCCCCCCATCAGCCCATTTCCAGTCCTATCCTAGCCCCTCCATCAGCCCATTTCTAGTCCTAGCTCACCCATCCATTTCCAGTCCTATCCTAGGCTCTCCATCAGCCCATTTACAATCCTAGTCCCCCATCAGCCCATATCCAGTACTTTCCTAGCACCACCATCAGCCCATTTCCAGTCCACTCAGCCCATTTCCAGTCTTAGCTCCCCCCACACTCAGCCCATTTCCAATCCAAGCCCCTCCATGAGCCCATTTCCAGTCCTAGCTCCCCATCCATTTCCAGTCCTATCCTAGCCCCTCCATCAGTCCATTTCCAATCCAAGTCCCAACAGCCCATTTCCAATCCTAGCTCCCCCTCAGCCCATTTCCAGTCCTATCCTAGCCCCTCCATCAGCCCATTTCCAGTCCTAGCTCCCCCCCACTCAGCCCATTTACAATCCAAGCCCTCCCTCAGCCCATTTCCAGTCCTAACTCCCCCCCAATTTCCAGTCCACGCCCCCCCACTCAGCCCATTTCCAGTCCAAGCCCCCCCCTCCCCTCCGAAAGAGCCCCGCTGCTGTCAAAAATGCTTTAGAGGGAGCCGGAGAGTCCCCGGCTCACCTCTAACAGCTGCCGACGTGAAAAAAGTCTTTTTCTTTCACTTCGACAGCTGTACTATAGTTTACTATGCTGCCACGCTGAGGTCAAAGGGGAATTCCAGTTTCCCGGCACTCAGCACGGCAGTGTTCTAAACTACAGTACACTTTGGCAGCTGTTAGAGGTGAGCCGGGGCCTCTCTGGCTCCCTTTAAAGCCGCCCTGCCTGCCAGTATTCAATGTGGGATGTTGTTGGCGCGGGGCCCCCTGAAGCGTGGGGCCCTGTGTGAAAAACATTCTCGCACAATGGATGGACCGATCCTGTAGTTGGGGTCTAAAGAATGTACACTACGGCTCGTGGTCAGCACATTTCAGGACTGTATTTGTGTTACTTGTTCACCTGTTGTGCAAATCCTTACACATTGTGCTCAAGGGCACTGGGGCACACATCATGAGCATTTGCTAGGGATCCTGCAGTGACCAGCAGGTCACCAATTTTCCACTGGGGGTTGTGGGAAGCCCCAGGTAATGGCTACATCCTTACAACTCAGAATACATTATTGTGATTAGGGGTCTGCTGCTGGAATATAGTATCTGTCAATGTGTGTGTTGTGTATGAGAGGCAATGTCTGCTGGCATTGCTGCTGATGGTTTCTGAATGGCAGATTAGTGCACATTCAATCAGTCAGTGGCTATAAAGGAGTAGAGATATTCTCACCCATTCAGAATGGTCTTACTTTGTACACATAACACGTTAGCCCTCCCCAAACAGCAATCTCTGTATGGCATGCAACCTGTCAAGGTAGCTAAATATACTATATGGCCGCCTGTACTCTGGGCCGCCTGTACTCTGGGCCTCTGCGGGAGACTCAGCATACTAGTATGTGCTTCCATAACAAACCTTTTCATTCAATTGGGGAGGAGAACAAAGCATCAGAGCTGTGAGAGATGAAAGGTCAGCATCAACAAGGTGCTAACAGGCACTGTACAGAAGTCATGAGATACTGCATGTCAAGTACAGTTTGCTAAGCAAAATACAGTAACAGTTAAATGAGAAGAGCATGATGGACTTGATCCACATTTGGTACCTCTTTGATTATATTGCCATATGTTGTATGGCCACAGACCTGACCATGAAAAGACGTGTATGTTTGGAGTCATGTGGGGGTTGTCGCAGGTTGCACACAATCAGAGGAGAAGAGGTTGAGTCAACAGATTATAGTTTCCACCTATAGAACTCAATGGGTGATAGTGGAAGGGGATGCACTTTGTAGATTGGGCCCAGGTTTTGTAGCCTATTGCTTTTTTGCTTTGTGGACAGTGTCCTGTTAGAGATAGTGCGGAAGAGAGGTGCATAAGACAGGCAGGTAGGCCGGAACAGAGACAGAGACTATAGAAGGTAAACACATGGACTACATGTACTGCGTCAGACATGCATACTGCACCTTCTTTGAAGGGTACAAAGCTAGAGAGGTAGAAGCTGGTAACACCTGCTATGAGCAGCACAGCATAGCTTCATACATGCTTTTCTATATATCCCCCTATGCAGGGTAACCATACATAGCAGCTGGAGCAAAATATGGCCGATGGTCATGTACAACAAGATTGCAAAGGATGTGGTGCTTGCTGAGTTATGTGTAAGGAGTGGAGGAGTAGCCTAGTGGTTGGGGCAAGGTACTTCAGGCCAGAAGGTCAGGGGTTCAAATCCCACTAGAGGACAGCAACCTTGGGCTGAAAGGACTGGGGTTTCTAGTCCCACAGGTGCTCCTTGTGGTCTTGGGCAAGCCACTTAACCCTCCATAGCCCATGTTCCCTGTAAAATAGTTATCTCCAAGTTATAATACCCTGTTCAATGTAATTTCAGTTTGTTCAATGTAAACCACACTGATGCAGAATAGCACAGTATATAAGAGAATGTAAATAAATAAAATAACATGTATGTGAAAGGCATATGGACTCACCTTCCTGCTCCTGGCGCAGCTCCTCCAACACCTGCTGGAAAAATTTTGGGTACTTCCTCCTCAGCTCCTGTCCCTTCTTGCACAGATCCTCAAGCTGTCAAGAAAGAGTGTAGAGATGAGTGACATATTCCTCACAGATATGCCCCAAATTAAAGGTTACACTCCACTGACAGACTGTGTACAAGGTCGCCAAACTAATGCCTACTTGTCATACTGATGGGACTATATGCACATCTGTTGAGCATTGATGTCACATAACAATGGTTGCCCTGTGGCCCTTGGTGCTCTCCCAGCATTTCCGATGTGGCCCACATGTTCTCACATGCATTCTGTAGCTGCATGTTGCCATTATAAATGTTATCATAGCAAGCAAGCCATTTGTTCTGTATCATAAAACATTACAGTTGTCGAACGAATACGTCTTCAGGGAGCGACATTTGGGAGAAAGGTGCACAGCACAAGCGATACAAAAAAGAATGCTGCCACTCACATGAACCAGACAGCCTCGACATGCTGAAATCTCACAGGCATGTGAGTATCAGCATGAACATCATGCAGTACAACAGGAACGGCAGTATGTGACCACACCAGGATGAGGACAGATGCATTCCACGTCCATTGCTCCCAACATTTTTGTTTTCAATGAGAAAAGGTGGTAGTGAGGCACAGGCCTGTGTATGGACAGAGTGGTGCTAACCTCTAGGTGGCAGCGTAGGATACCAAGCACCTTGTCTTGATGGTGACTATCTAGGCCACAGAGATATATTCTAAGCTACAGACACAATGAGAAACCCTGGAAACATCTTGTGGGACCTCATGATGTCTATGACAGGGTGCTGTCCTAATGTACATGGTCAGCACTTTGGTAAAATATGCCTCACATATGTATGGCATCATTCCATACACTGAACACAAGATACTTCATGTGTCACCTGTGCACATGATGGGGAATGCCATTCACATAGAAGCAGTCTGGAAGCAGTCTTATCCCACCCCAGCAAAAGTGGAAGATGGCCAGAGACTACAAACAGCCAACCTGTGATGCCAGTTGCGCACATTGCAGTCATCAGCAAAGGGCTGTTACATGTCAGGCCTGCCTGTTAGTTGTGTACATGGTGGTACTGCTCAAAAATGTACCAATAGTATCTATGTTGGGCAACTAAATCAGAGGCTAACACCCTTGTGCTGCAGAGGTAAAGAGCAGTGGTGTCATGTGTCCAAGGTTCAGAATGTGCTCAGCATCTGGTATGCCTTGGGATATTGAAGGTCTACAGTATGTATCACTCAATGATAGATAATGGTATGTGTGTCAGCAAAGGGTGGGTGTTATCTATGCCTTATGCTCTCCACAGCACGTTGTACAGGTGCAGGTTGATGCTGACAGCAACAAAGCACACTGATCAGCAAAGTCGACTTTTCCAAGACACCTGTTTAGAGATCAAGACAACCAGCAAGTACAGCATCAGAACAGTAAGGATAGAGGAATAGTCAGCATGTCAATGCTATCTATTTTTAATGGAAGGATGTGTATAGGCTGTCATGGAAGTCATACTATGTCAGAAGGCAGCTTCTGGGAATATGCATACCTATTTCAAACTATGTGAGAGCTGCCAGTCCAGAGCCTAAGAGACAGCATTGCAGGACTGTAGTAATGCAAGAAATGAGGGCCCAGGATAGGTAGACATGGCCTTATGTCACTATGACTCCCAGAGAGTGAACAGCACAATTTGTGCCCCAGGTTCCCCAATGCATTGCCTTGCAACCTGTGTGCCCACTTCCAAAGGTGGGCCTTTCTAAGATATCAGACGTGCATGTCAATGCCATGCATTGCTGCTGACAGCCCTATAGGTGACTAGGCATTGTCATATGATCTGACCGCCCCATCGCTAGAGGAAAGAATGCCTAGCAAAATCCATCTGCCTCCAGCTGCAGCTCTACCTGACACAAGCTTAACCCAGAGAGCACAAGATGATGACATCATACAGGTGGAACACAAAAAGCCAGGATCAGCTAGCCAGCCTCTCAATGCTCCCAGCACCTCCTATCATATCAGGACATCAGGAGAGGAGTGTGACTGATTCTTCCAGACACCATGCCGTTGGGTAGTTCCACTCATCACTATTATAGATGGAGGAATGTAATGTTTATGTACCCATGTATGGCTTGTTATGTGTGAGCTATAAGCTTGTTTTCTCCCCAAGGGAATGGATCAGTACCCATCAGAGTGCTAAAGCCATGACCTGACTCTTTCAAATATACAGACAGGGTGTGTAGGGAAGAGGGACAATGTGTACTCGTATTGGATGTTTCTCTGTGGTATCATTGTCTCAGATACCAGAAATGCGCAACATCTCTGAGGTTGTAATGTGGACCTAAACATATTGGGCCCAATATTCAAAAGGCAGTTACATAGTTCTTGGCCCTGTAAACCATGTAACTGCTGCTGAGAGGGATATTCAATGGCATTAACATGGTTAGTGCTGCTGAATATCCCGTCTTCTCCCTTAAATGCCCCAATGCTAACCGCTTATTTAGTTATTATTTTATTTAACAGGTTTTCTATACTGCCTTCTCCTTCAATTAAAGCGGTTTACATGTTAACGTAATCAGATTACGTTACAAAGTGATTACAATTAGATTACAAAGTGCAACATGACAACCTCAAACAGAGCCTTCAGTTTCTATGTACCCAAATGCTGGAACGCTCTACCCTCCGACATAAGGGCCATTACTGACCTACTCCAGTTCAGGAAGGCACTCAAATACCACCTCTTCCTTCAATACTACCCTACCAGCAATTGAACCAGAGGAAGTGACCCACTCATGAACACACCATGCCGTTCTTGATATTATTAAGACTCTATTCTGTTCTATGTAATTGAGATAATATATAGTTTACCCCGGTTCTCCAAGTTTGTACTCCTGTTCGATGTAAACCAAACAGCTTGTTGTTATGGTCTTTATGTTATAATGTAAACCGCGCTGATGCCGAATAGTGCGGTATATAAGAACTTGTAATAAATAAATAAATAAATAAATAATGTGTTACAGGTAGTGGAGGCAGCGGGTGTTAAACTTATTTACATAGTAACTTATATACATTAACTTATCTATAGTAAGTACAAGGGGTGGTATGGGCTAGGGGAAAGCGGGAGCACTGGGGCTGTATTGTTTCCGTGAGTCCGGTAGGGTTGTTCTCTAAGTGATGTCCCCAAAGTGGTTGGTATAGAGGAAGGTTTTCAGCTTCTTCTGGAAGTCTTTAGCATCCGCAGTGGCTCTTAGGGTGTCTGGGTTCCAGAGGGCGGTTGCCAGTAGGGATAATGCCCTCCTGCTCGTAGACTGGTTGGCTTTCGTGAAGGTGCTGGGGGTTGGGATGGTGTCCATTGCATTGTGCCTCCTAGGTCTGGTGCTTTGGTTCATGCAGATCAGGCCCTAAAATATGTTGGCAGACAGATTATGCCGGATTTTAAATATGTTCAGAGCTGTTTTGAATCTGAGGAGGGAGGCAACCGGGAGCCAGTGGAACTGGTTCAAGAGGGGTGTTACTATATATGATCATGCTTGCTTAACACTGGGGCTTGCTTAGCATTAGGATGTGTTGGGTGCATTCTAAGGAGGAGCAGAGGCGGCGACTGTCCTTAACCAGGCAGCAGCAATATTGCATGCTGCCCATTTAGCGACCTGTGCCTAAAAGATAAGCGAGGAAAACCCTTGCCTATCTTTTAGCTGTAGGAGCTAAACAGGCAGCATGCAATATCGCTGCTGCCCGGTTATCTACGGTGTCTGGAAGGCATGTGCTGCGACTGAATATTCAATGCTGGGGCCACATATGACTCCAGCATTGAATATCTGGGATTAAGTTAAGCGCCGATGCTAGACATTGTACTCACGTTTAGCCACTGGCTCTGAAAATCAGGCCCATTCAGTCCTCATAACACTGACAGCCTTTTACAGCTTGTACAATAGCTTGAGGGCAAGAGTGGAATAGTCATTATTTCATCTCCCTCTGCCTTTTCCACAAGGGGAACTGATGAGTATCCACTAGCACAGTCCCCTCTCATTGGTAGGAGAGGAGCATGTGTCAGGGGCACATGTCTCATGCTGCAGTAGCTTGACAGCAACCAAAACAGTAAGGAGGAAGATGTACATGGAACTTCCAGAGCACACTCCAAAACACAACAGACAGCACACATCCATGCATGCAGTGTTCTACCTAAAACCTGAGTGCAATTCTGCATGTGCTTTATTGGATCTCCATCGTTCAACATGTGCCCCAGGCAATGGATGAGGTCATCATGCATACATATTGCATAATGACAGGGAAGCCATCAGTGTAACTTCCCTCAGAAGTCCACACTAGAGTAGGTCAAGGCATCCAGGGCAAGTAGTGACATTAGCATTGCCACCATTACATGGCCAGGGCTCTGTAGTAGGCATTTTAGCCACCTTCCATTGATAGTAGATCTAGGCCTTGTGTGTTTCATCCTTGCACATCTAGACCCTACTATGTGACAGCAGTGCCCCTGCATCCGCTTGGGGGGGATGCAGCTGTAGCTCCTCCCAAGGTACAACCACATTCTAGCGACTCTGGTGGGTCAGGATTTAAAGTGATAATAGCTGTACTGCACATCCTCTACACACACTGAATGTGGTGTTGGGAAGCCCCTAGTTTCCCTCAATACAGCTCACTGAACTGTGTCACAGCAGTATTCTGGGATTGGAGCAGAGCTCACATCCCATTGACTCCAAATAAGCACCTTTGCTGAGATAGTCAGGGAACAAGAGGGACTGCTTCGGCACTATCAAGATGGCCAGCAGGTGCAGGTCAGCATCAGAGAATTGAGGCTTCCTGGAACAGGCTACCATTGTTCCTCCCAATGCCTGGTTGCACGTTAGTGACATCAGATGTCATACGGATCTGCAATGTGCCTGTTGTGCCTTGTCACCGTGAGTGCGCACCGTATCACCCGTTGTTTGCACATGTTTCCTGCTCACACGGCTCCACAACAATGCAACTTGTGCCTTGGTCCATTGTAAGAGTCACAGCCAGTCCAGGATTTCAGAGCCTCTCCTGCAGATGCATTATAGGAATACAGCATTTAATTAAAGTTGTCAAAGCTCTGACCACACATACCATGCTGAATTTCACAGCAGGATTATGACCCCAGCAACAGAGTTGGCCAGTTACCCAAATTAATGTATTTATTTAACAATTTTTCTATACCACCTTATCTTAAAATCAAGGTAGTTTACAATGAACTTCAGTTTACAGACAACTTTCAATAGGAACAATTAAAAACGTTATTCCAATACAGAATAACTTCCTTAGCAAACATAGGGAGGGGGAGAACTGGGAATGATAAAGTATAACTTATTTACAATGTGATGTGATGTGTATGTAGGAGTTCATGAGGGGGAACATCAGGTTTCATTGAAGTGCTCGATGAAAAGAAGGGTCTTGAGCTGTTTCTGAAATTCCTTAATGTCTGTGGTGGTTCTCATTTTCTCTGGGAGAGTGTTCCAGATAGAGGGAACGGCAAGCGAAAGGGGGATCCAGGGGTGAGAGCTGTTGGTAGTACTGGTAGTAAATGCCCACTGCAAAGTAATATGGGGTTTGTAGACCCTGATTTAAAACATGGAAATCGGGGTAGCAGGTTCTATAATCAATTAGGATGAGATTATCTGAAACCCTGGACTAGCAAATAATCTCATTCATGGTGTGGTAGGCTATGGCCTAGCATGGCCTTCTACTATGAAAGGCCTGTAAGTTAGGCCTGGATCCTAACTCCCATTATAGCTAGAAAAGAACCAAAAATCTGTGGAAAATGAGAAAACTGTTTTAAACTGCTTAATAAGAAGTTTTTATGAATTCATAAGTCTTCTATTATTCTCTTGTGTGTGAAAGAACAGAAATGTTTCAATACATGCATTCCTGAAGCCAGGGTTAACCTTGCAGTAGAGAAGTAACGAAATCAAGAACTGTACCATTGTTCAAGCAATCCTAAGGGAGGGGGCTGGTTGCTAGGCTCCGGAGGGATTTCTAATTGGACAAATGAAGGGAATGTATAACCAATGAGAAGTTTGCATGTATTGAGTTGGAACCAATAGAAAATTCTCATGTATCAAACTGAAAAAGAGGTATAAATGGTTATGTCTCTGTATAAACTTTTGCTCAGTTCCTTTTGAAGCTTTGACTGACTGGGCCTGTGCACAATAAACTGGCTTGGACCCTGTCAATTGACTCCTGGACTTATTCATTGATTGCACTTTGCTACAGCATATTCTTGGTGCATTGGCCGGGAAGTGCGAGTGGTAAATGGTATTCAAGTGAATAATCCACGCAATTCACCTTGAGGTTTGGCCCGGTTGTAACCGTGTCTGTCCGACCGCGAGGGAAACCTCAGGCGCCGCTGGCCCCTTTTGTGCCGGAGAGGGTTCCGCCTGCCTCGGCGGGCCATCGGGTCCAGCTGGCCAACACCTCCAACCCGGGGGAGTCCAGGTTCCAATTCAGAAGCTGGTGTGGTATCGGGGACCGGATCCGGTGAGTAGACATTTTTGTGATTCGATAGTCAGAAAGAACAGCCTGGGACAACGTCTTGCATGTGCAAGACTGATTTGGTATATTTGGTATAGACTAACTGGGAAATCTCGCATGAGTGTGGGCGAGACAAGGGAGCCTGATCACCTCCCATAAGGGCGGTCCTAGTAAGCTTCGCGTAAGGAAAACGGAAGCCGAAGCCATCGACCCTTCTTGTTTGAAATAGTCAGTTAGTCAGAAAACCTGGGCACTTGAAATATTGAAATATGATATCTTGTTGAAATATGCTTGCTTGTGTGAGTGGGAGGTCTTGAAATACAGACCGAGCGAGAGCGGACTCCTAAGTAGCGCAGTTCCTGGCCGGGCGACCGCGCCCAGGTCGCGAACAGGAGGAAGCGAGTGGTGTTTGTCCCCCCCAGTGTTCTGTGGGCTGTACGAACCCCTTACCTACAGCCATACTACCTATCCTTATTGTTCGTTGTCTTGTACGTCATTACGTGTACGTAGGGACGTAGGGTACGTAATGTACGCAGGTACATTGAGTATGTAGGTAGTGTACGTAGGTATGTTTAGATTATGGGAGGGACGGAGTCCACGCAAACTCTGTTGGCATGTATGATCAAGAATTTCCGTAAAGGATTTTCGGCCGATTATGGTACGAAAATGACTCCATCCAGATTAAAAATGTTATGTGAAAGGGAGTGGCCCGCATTAGCTGCTTCATGGCCCTGAGGGGGCACCTTTGATTTTGAGACAGTTTTATAAATTCATCAACTCATTCTAAGAGTGTATCCTGACCAGTTCCCCTATATAGATTCCTGGTTAAGTGTATGTGAACAGCAGCCCTCATGGATGAAGCGCTGTTATGAGGAGTACTGTAAAATATTTGTAGCTATTACTAGGGGAACCAAAAAAGCTAAGGAAGAGAAACCGCCTGTGTATTCTGACCTAGAGTCCCCAGATATTTTGGATAGTTTACCCCAGCACCCACAGAGGTTAGTCCCCACAGCACCACGACCTGAAGTAGAGCCAGAAGAGGAGCCCTAGAGAATACCGATGCAACAGCCTAAGAAGCGCCCTACCCCGAGTGAGAGTCCCGAGTCAGGCCCAAGCACAGCAGGGGGACCTGAGTCCTCTGACGAGATAGAAAGCGGAGGCTCTCCTGCCAGTTCAGGGTCACCCACAAAGGAGATTTGTGTCCAAGAGCCTTATGATTTAAGAAGCGTAACTCCCAAGAAGAAGGAGAAAGCAGGGCACCTAATGCCATGACGCCAAGTGCCTGGAATGCCTGTTTTAAATGATCAGGGTCAGATGGCGCCAGGACCAACCAGCTTAGTTTATGTACCTTTTTCCACCACAGATTTATTAAACTGGAAAACGCATTATGCATCCTATACAGCCAAGTCTCAGGAATTAACAGAATTAATGTCTAGTATTATGCAAACCCATCAGCCTACTTGGGCCGATTGTCGCCAGCTCCTGTCCACCCTCTTCACTACTGAGGAGCGAGGACGAATCGGGCAAGCAGCCCTCCGTTGGTTAGAAGAAAACCCTGTAGAAAGGGGAGGAATAAATCCCCCGCAAGCAGCTGTTGCAGAATATCCCAATGAAGATCCCGGGTGGGACCTGAATGAGGAAAGGGGGGCGGCGGCCCTAACCAGATTTCGCCAGGCCTTATTGCAGGGTCTGAAGAAGGGAGGCCAGAGGGCCATGAATATCGGGAAAGTATCGGAAGTTCTCCAGGGTCCAGATGAGAGCCCAGCGGCCTTTTATGAGCGGTTGTCTGAAGCTTATAGATTGTATACCCCATATGATCCTGCCGCTCAGGAAAATTTACGCATGGTAAATGCGGCCTTTGTTAGTCAGTCCCAGAGAGACATAAAGCGAAAATTACAGAAATTGGATGGATTTGCGGGCATGAATACAGCTCAGTTAATGGAAGTCGCTCAGAAAGTATTTGTGAATCGTGAAAATGAACGAGACAGAGAAAGTGAACGAAAGATGAAGAAGAAGGCAGATCTTCTTGCTGCTGCTATAACCGAACGACGTGGAGGAGGTTTTCCTAATCAAAGGACCAGAGGACGTGTAAGAGGCCACGGAAGCGAAAGGCCTCAATTGGGTGCAAATCAGTGCGCCTACTGCAAGGAAGAAGGACATTGGAGAAATGAGTGCCCGCATCTGGACTCCGACCCTGCCAGGGGAGGAGAGAGTCCCTGGAGGCCAGGAGGAAGATTTCAAAGGAGGTGAGGAATGAATCGAACACAGTTCCAGCAAGAGAGGGAGGAAGCCATTGAGGGAGTGGCAGTAGCAACGGGCTATGACCTGGACGACATAGATGAAGACTAGGCCAGACCGGGCTCCAAGTTCACCCTGGGTCCCCAGGAGCCTATGGTCAGTTTAAAGATAGGGGACCAATACATGGAATTCATGGTAGATACAGGAGCAGAACATTCAGTAGTAGCCAAGCCAATAGCTCCTCTGTCCTCACGATCTGTCACCATTGTGGGAGCCACTGGAAATAAAGCCACAAAACCATTCTTGCAGAACCGCATGTATGAACTAGGGGGACAGAAGATAACGCACCAGTTCTTGTATATGCCTGAGTGCCCTATTCCACTGCTGGGCCGAGACATGCTTGCCAAGCTCCAGGCCCAAATATCCTTTGCTGAAGGGGGAGAAATGAAAATGACTGTGAACCCAAAGCCTGCTGGATTGATGGTGCTTACTGTTCCCCGAGAAGAAGAGTGGCGGTTCTATAGTGCACCTCCAATAAAGTCAACTAGTCCCTGTATACCTACCAACCTCATAGCCCCACCTGAAGTATGGGCAGAAGATAATCCACCTGGCCTAGCAAAGAACAT
The DNA here is from genome assembly GCA_033557465.1 of Ichthyophis bannanicus. NCBI lineage: Eukaryota > Metazoa > Chordata > Amphibia > Gymnophiona > Ichthyophiidae > Ichthyophis > Ichthyophis bannanicus. The sequence continues at coordinate 500,762,525 of CM066035.1, forward strand.
AGCCCCTGTCATTGTCACCCTCAAGCCAGGAGTGGAACCAGTGCATGTGAAACAGTATCCTCTCCCTCGACCAGCCATAGAAGGAATCCATTGCCATTTGATGAAACTGCTGAAGTATGGACTTCTCAAGGAATGCCAGTCACTATGGAACACCCCCCTTCTCCCAGTAAAGAAGCCTGGGACAGGGGACTACCGCCCAGTACAAGATCTAAGGCGAATAAATGATGCAGTTGAAACTATACACCCAGTAGTACCAAACCCATATACTCTCTTGGGACTGATCCCCGCTGAGGCTACTCACTTCACCGTCCTAGACCTGAAAGATGCCTTTTTCTGTGTGCGCCTAGCACCCACCAGTCAACTTTTATTTGCTTTTGAATGGCAAGACCCCACAACAGGAAGGCGGGGTCAGCTCACCTGGGCCAGATTACCCCAAGGATTCAAGAATTCACCTACTCTCTTCAGTGCAGCCCTGAATCAAGATCTCTCAAGTTATCCAGTGGACCCAGGAAAGAGGGTTCTTCTTCAGTATGTAGATGACTTTCTCATAGCCACCAACTCAGAAAGTGAATGCTTGCAAGCTACTAGTGAACTTTTGTACCTTCTCAAAGATGCTGGATACAAAGTCTCAAGAGCCAAAGCACAACTATGCCAAACTGAAGTCAAATATTTAGGATTCCAGTTGTCCAGTGGGATCTGACGTTTAGGACCAGAACGCAAAGAAGCTGTATGCAATATCCCCATTCCAACCACTAGGAGGCAAGTAAGAGCCTTCCTGTAGGCCGCGGGATATTGTCGCATATGGATCCCCAACTTTGCCCTGATTGCAAAACCACTATACCAAGTCACCAAAGGAATGGAAATATCCCCACTAGACTGGGGACCCGAACAAGATGTAGCATTCCGGACTTTGAAAAAGGCCCTGATGTCATCCCCAGCTTTAGGTCTTCCAGATGTTCAGAAGCCTTTCCATCTTTTTGTCCATGAGTCACAAGGAAACGCATTGGGAGTATTGACCCAATCTCTTGGATCCTGGCAACGACCAGTAGCCTATCTGTCAAAACAATTGGATGTAGTTGCGAAAGGATGGCCCCCTTGTCTGATAGCTGTTGCAGCAAAAGCCCTCCTAGTGGGCGAAGCACACAAACTCACACTAGGACAAACTCTTCAAGTCACCGTGCCACACTCTGTTCTGACTCTCATGGAACACAAAGGAAACTTCTGGCTAACCAATGCACGAATGTTGAAGTATCAGAGCATGCTGTGTGAGAACCCCCGGATACAGTTGAAAGTCAGTCAAGCTCTGAACCCTGCTTCATTGTTTCCAATTGGTCCTGGGCCTCCTGATCATAATTGCTTAGAAACCATGGACACTGTATTTTCAAGTCGCCCTGATTTGACTGATGTCCCTCTAGAGGACCCAGAACGGACTTTCTTTGTAGATGGAAGCAGTTTGGTCATCAATGGACATCGTTGTGCTGGATATGCAGTGGTGACCCTTGATCTGGTAGTTGAGTCCTCAGCCCTGACCCCAGGAACTTCTGCACAGAAAGCTGAATTGATAGCCCTCACCAGAGCCTTGACATTAGGAGAAGGACTCCGCATAAATGTGTACACAGATTCCAAATATGCTTTCACTACTTTGCACGCATATGGAGCCTTGTATAAAGAGCGAGGGTTGATCACCTCAGGGGGCAAGGCCATTAGGTATGGGCATGAGATATTGATGTTATTAGATGCTGTATGGGCCCCCAAACAAGTGGCAGTCATGCACTGCTGAGGTCATCAGGCAGGAGCAGGAGAAGTCACCCGAGGGAATAGATTTGCAGATGCCACAGCCTGAAAGGCAGCCACCACAGGGCAAGTTAGGACCCAAGATACTGTAATGCAAGCAGCCCTATTCCCTGTGCCCCTTAGTTCCTGGGCACCCCGATACACTACAAGAGAGTTAGACTATTATTGTGAAAAGGAGGGAGGAGTCTTGACAGAACAAGGTTGGATAGTGCTGCCACCTCCAGAAGGTAGTCCACCTCCAGGTCCTATAGTTATCCCTGAAGCATTAGGGCCAGCCTTTGTCCAAGCTTTTCATCAAGCCACACATTATGGAAAAACAGCCATGGAGAAAGTCCTGAGACCCCATTTCTGTATTTCACTGCTAGGATCCCTGACCACCTCGGTGGCACAGCAATGTCTGATATGTGCCAAAAATAATGCCAAGCAAGGTCCTGTTCCACCCCTAAGAGTTCAGTCAGTAGGGGTGACCCCCATGAGTGATATACAGATAGACTTTGCTGAAATGCCCCGTGCAAATGGATATCACTATATGTTAGTGTTAGTCTGCACATTTTCAGGGTGGGTAGAAGCCTACCCCACCCAAACTGAGAAAGCCCGAGAAGTCACTAAGGTATTGCTCCATGAGATCATTCCCCGATTTGGAATACCATCAACTATAGGGTCAGATAATGGTCCATCATTTGTATCCCAAGTGACCCAACAGTTAGCTCAAGCTTTGCAAATAAAATGGAAGTTACACACTGCTTACAGACCCCAGAGCTCAGGGAAAGTAGAACGTATGAATAGAACCTTGAAAACTCAGTTATCCAAGCTTTGTCAAGAAACACACCTGAAGTGGCTCCAGGTTCTCCCCATAGCCCTTCTTAGGATACGTTCAGCTCCCACCAGATCCTTAGGAGTCTCCCCTTTTGAGATTTTGTATGGGCGACCTCCACCCACAGTGCAAGAAATAAAGGGAGACATGAGACAGATAGGATCTGAAATAACTAGACAAGAACTATTAGCTTTAGGTTCTGTTTTGCAGAAACTCCAAACGTGGGTGCAAGACCGACTACCCATCAACCTGACCGAGCCTCTGCAACCCTTCAAGCCAGGAACGTCCGTGTGGGTGAAAGAGTGGAGAAAGACCCCGCTGGCGCCGCATTGGAAGGTATCCTGTCAACCCCTACCGCAGTGAAAGTTGCAGAATTCGAACCCTGGATCCACCACAGTCGAGTGAAGCTGGCAACTGCTCCTGATACTGGCCAATGGACATCAGTGAATGATCCCGAGACTCCATTGCGACTCGCCTTGAGGAGACAGCCAGCGTTATAGAGAATCTTCAGAATCCACTTACGTCACGCAAGAGTGACCATCACAGCAGAAACAGAAGAAAACTCAGCAAAGTTCATTATCCTCAACTTTCCAGTTAACCTTCAAAGACTGTAATCACAATGTTCTTCCACTATTGCCTTGTGGGAGTGGTGATCCTGGGAATCCTGGAAAAGTGCTCTACCCGCTTGTGCAGCCTGCATAACCACCACCCGGACAGGATAAAAGATTACTCAGACTTTGCTCTATCATTCCTACTATACCTGCACTGGTACAGTCAGCCGGTGTTTTTATAATGGCACTGAACTGAACATTTGCACAAAGGGGAAAAGTAAGACTTGTTATAACCCTCGACAAAACCCATCATACTATACATTTGAGATACGTTGGAATGATGAAGATGGAGTCATCCTGAATGCGACAAAACCCCTCACCAACCCCACAAAACCTATCATCCTGAACTTTGATGCTTGTGATGCAATCAACAGAAATGCTTACCACAGATGTGGGTCATGGGAGCGAGCATACTACCATGATGATAAATATATGTGTCCAGAAGGAGCCTACGGATGGGGACGGTGTTCAGGAAAGAGTTCTGCAGCCACTATGTACACCACCACATCTAAACATGATTACTTCTGCCCAAAATGGGAATGTGTATATTTTGCTACCTGGAAGAATGCGCCGACGGGACGAGATGGTGATCATCGTAAAGGCAGCTTAACAAAGATCAGACTACAAGAGCCCAAGAAATGCCAGAAAGGTGCCTGTAATCCCCTGCAACTCCTCATAGCCAACCCCAGCCACTGGAAGCAAGGATACAAGTTTGGGTTGCGTATTGCAGGAGGAGGTATAGATCCTGGGACTATCTTATATCTGCAATTAAATACCAAAACTCATGTATCCTCACCCTATCGCATACATCACTCCTTCTACGAAGCCATGAAATCAGAGTTTGAAATTCCTCCTGCCTCCTAGAACCTATTCCTTGAATTAGCGGGAGCAGTGGCATCTAGTCTCCATGTTTCAGACTGTTTGTTTTGTGGAGGAACAACGATGGGAGACCAATAGCCTTGGGAGGCACAAGAACTGAACTATTCTATTCCATATAATCAGACTAATATACACAATACCACAAGTGAATGGGTATTGGCCCACTCCATTGTGGGTAACTTATGTTTTTCTCGCTATGGACCAATGTTTAATATGGAAGTGGGGCAGCTGGTCTGTCTCAATCAGAGGTTCTACAACAGTACCACTAAGAAGACGTCTTGGTGGTCAGGAGTCAACGCTACTGAACCTTCCAATCCTCTAGTTCAGTTCCCCAAACTTGCTAGTATCTGGACTAACTTAGCAGCATATAATTCCTGGCAAGCACCACCTGGACTGTACTGGATTTGCGGAACCCGAGCATATGCCAGACTTCCTCACCACTGGGGAGGTGCATGTGTATTGGGAACCATACGACCTTCCTTCTTCCTTCTGTCTACATCCCAGGGAGAACAGCTGGGATATCCTGTGTACAGAAGTCGACAGCTGAAGGAGGCCTTGAAAATAGGCCAATGGGACAAATGGGATGCGTCATCTGAAGAATGGCCCCCAGAAAAAAATCATCTCATACTATGGACCTGCTACTTGGGAGCAGGATGGGACTTGGGGATATCGTACTCCTGTTTATATGATTAATCGAATAATACGTTTGCAAGCTGTTGTTGAAATAATAACCAATGAAGCTAGTAAAGCAGTAACCTTCTGGCAAAGCAAAGTACGCAAATGCGCACAGCTATTTATCAAAATCGTTTAGTTTTGGATTATTTGCTAGCAGCTGAAGGTGGGGTATGTGGGAAGCTGAATCTATGTAATTGTTGTTTACAGATTGATAATAATGGGCATGTAGTTGAAGATTTAGCCACCCAGATGAGAGAGCAGACATTTGTGCCTGTCCAGACTTGGCACAGTTTAAAGATGGATGGGTGGTTTGGTTCATTGTTTTCCTGGATTGGTGATCTAAAAGCCCTTATGTTTCTTGTACTATTCATATTAGCCATGTGCTTATTGCTCCCTTGTCTCCTACCCCTTTGCTTACGCATGATAACATCATCAATTGATAACACTATAGAGCGGAAGGCAGCTGCAAAGGTATTAGCTATGTGGCAATATTACCCTATACCCCACGATGATGATGCCATTACACCAGTATAATGTGTTAATTGACTAATGAGTGATTTAATTCTCACCCTTCCTCACTTGCGGGTGAGAATAATCAAAGGGGGGAATGTGGTAGGCCTGGATCCTAACTCCCATTATAGCTAGAAAAGAACCAAAAATCTGTGGAAAATGAGAAAACTGTTTTAAACTGCTTAATAAGAAGTTTTTATGAATTCATAAGTCTTCTATTATTCTCTTGTGTGTGAAAGAACAGAAATGTTTCAATACATGCATTCCTGAAGCCAGGGTTAACCTTGCAGTAGAGAAGTAACGAAATCAAGAACTGTACCATTGTTCAAGCAATCCTAAGGGAGGGGGCCGGTTGCTAGGCTCCGGAGGGATTTCTAATTGGACAAATGAAGGGAATGTATAACCAATGAGAAGTTTGCATGTATTGAGTTGGAACCAATAGAAAATTCTCATGTATCAAACTGAAAAAGAGGTATAAATGGTTATGTCTCTGTATAAACCTTTGCTCAGTTCCTTTTGAAGCTTTAACTGACTGGGCCTGCGCACAATAAACTGGCTTGGACCCTGTCAATTGACTCCTGGACTTATTCATTGATTGCACTTTGCTACAGCAATGGAACTGGGTAACTTGGCAACTCTGAATAATGCGGCATCACATGTCACATGAGGTGCATAGGTTCTGTATGTACCAGAGGCCACATTCGGAGACCAAGATCCCGTTTATCTACCAAGGCCTAGGCTTTGGCTTCTAACTCTGCTTCTATGGAGATATTGGTTCTCTGATCCATGTACCTGCTATTGTGACTGTCCTGCACAACAGCTGTCATTGCTGCCAATACTTACCATGCTCTGCCCCCTCCCCATTGTTGCTGGAGGCAAAGCAGTCTCCATCCAATGTTGTACTCAGGTACCTGGGGTCTGGCCCAGGCCATGGGCCTAACTTTGTTTGACACAGATCTGTTTCACTCTAGATCCCCATACTGCATGACTGCTGCCTTACAAATTGATCCCAAAGCACATGCTAGGCCCTGCTTGCATCTGCACAACTGCGGCATGGACTGCACAGGACACTCAGTACTACATCCACATAACAGAGACACTGCAGCAGTCATCAAATCCTGTACAATGCTAAAGCCACTTGTGAGACCAAGATGCTCCTCCCTCCACTGTCCTACCTATTCAACCCAACATTCACACACAGAGGTAGGCAGGGCAGCTGCGTGACACTGATCCTAGAGGTTCCATGTTTGTAAGACCTGCGTTCCATGCTGATCAGCATTGTACTATGGGATATGTAGTTTTGCACATACAACATATGTACACAAGAATCATGACCCATTAGGCTGCTGATGGCCCTTGCACAGTTTCTGTCCCTAATTGGCCATCTTGCCCTCTCTATGTGGGTCATGCATACTCCCTTCATGGCCAAAGAGGACATGCAGTTACCAAGTGCTGTTCATCTGCTCAGTGTAGGAACTCTGTATGCCGTTATGGCTATGTCTGTCGGTATTGGTCTGCCCCTTCATTTCCCAGGTTCCACTTCACAATACTGTATGAACACATGTAAGCAGCATCTGGTCATATGGAAAATCCATAAAATATTTATTTATTTAATAGCTTTTATATACCGTGCTCTTTAAAATCAGTGCGGTTTACAATTAACATTTCGTTGTACAATGCAGGATGGACTTGCATTGTACTTACATTGAACAGGCATTGCAACTTGGATTTATAAATGGGGTAACTATATACAGGTTGAGCCCTCTGTCGCTATGCTGTTTAGTGACACGGCGGGCTCACATAACTATGTATAGATATTGCCCTTTATTTACAATTTACAACCTTTATTTATTTACCTTTGCCAGTGAGGATGATTGCTTAGCGACTATTTACAAGGGTAGGGGGTTAACTAACACTATTATTTACAGGTTATGTGGTTGTGCCAAGGGTGGGGCTGCATCATTGTGAGATGGGTGCACTGGAGGTGTAGTCCTGGTTGTGGAGAGTGGCTGCTTGTAATCTGTCGTTAGAGTAGTGCAGGAGGAAGAGATGGTGCTTCAGTGCCTTTCTAAATTGGGTGAGGTCAGAGATGGACCGGATAGTGGTAGGAAGGGCGTTCCAACATCTGGGTGCATAGAACAGAAAGGCCCTGTTTGTTGTTGCCTGAGAACATTTTGTTATTGTACCTGGAATTACCCGTGTGTTGGCGGCTGCGGATCTTCTGGATCTGTTGGCGGGAGTGGGGTGGATTAGCTCCGTGAGGGAGGTGGAGGAGTGCTTGTTGATGGCCTTGAAGGTCATTAATAGAATCTTGAAGGAGAGTCTGCAATGGATCGGCAGCCAGTGGAGCTGTTTCAAGATTGTTGTTATGTGATCCGTCCTGGGGGCTCCGAGTAGTATTCTGGCGGCGGCGTTCATTGCGAGCTGGAGTGGGTTCAGTGGGTTCTTCGGGAGTCCCTGTAGAATTGAGTTGGCATAGTCGAAGTGGGGGATTACAAGTGCATGATAAATTGTCTGGAAATCATCAGGAGCCAGCAGGGGTCGTAGATGCCAGATAGTCCGTATCTTGTGGTAAACTGCCTTGATGATGTTGTTTATATGGGCTTTCATGTCTAGCTGCTGGTCCAATGTGACCCCTAGATATCGGATAGTGGGCTTGCTTAGTAGTTTGGCGCCTTTTACCTTTAATGAGGAAGGAGGGGTAAATGCGTTGCAAGCGAGGTCGATTATCGTCGAGAGGTCATCTGGGGAGGGTGCCGGGGCTCTGTAAATTAGGTTGATGGAGCAGTGTTTGTTAGTTATGGTGATTGCATCAAGGTGCATTGAGCTGGTGGCGGTGACCAGTTGAAATTGGAGATCCATTTTGGTGAGGATGAGTGCTCTACCACCTTTCCGGTTAGTTCTGTGGCAGGTGTGGATTGAGAAGTTGGAGGGTATGAGCTGGTTGAGGAGGACTGTGTCAGAGTTGGATAGCCACGTCTCCGTGACCATTAGTATGTCCAGGTCATGGTGGGTTATCAGGTCGGAAATGGCTGGCCATTTCTTGCGGATTGAGCGTGCGTTTATGAGGGCATATTTCAGGTTGTGAGGGTGAGGGTGCCTCTCTAGTTGAGATTTCTTGGAGTGCTGCAGTGAGATGTAGAGTAAGGTGGGTGTAGTGTGTGCTTAGCGTCTGATGCTTGCATATGATCATTAATGTACAGGGACATTCTATGTTTCCTCTACATAGATGCTGCCATGTGTGAAAGTTACCATTATCAGCAGTCACCCTGACTGTGAGGATGGGCCCACATAGCCTGGTTCCCAGACCTAGCACCACAAAGGATAGTCTCTCCAGGTTTTGGAGCATATCTTTATCAGTGCTACATGGTTTGGGAATAGTATAGCAGGCTAGTTAGGTGGCAGTCAGTCCTAATACTGCCTTTTGGCATGCAAAATTAGATTTGGCCTGTCTATCCTGAACCCATTGGCTATAGAATGACCTGTAGCACCTTCTATCTTTATCTAAGGCTTGGGAAGCAATTTCCAAGGAACCTGAATGCACTCAATATGCTTAGCCTAAAGGGTGGGTGCAGGCTCCACCCAGCAAGGCCTGTCCAAAACATACTCACTGCCAGCAGCAGGTTACAGGCAGCCCCTGACAAGCTGCTCTTCTCTTTCATAGACATTTATTCAGTTAGATCAATTATTGCCAGTATGTATATGGTGTGGGATACAGGACCATGTCACCCACTCACAAACCATCTGTGCCCAGTCTGCTAATCACCACACACTACATATGCATGGCCACCATGAAGATGTAGGCTTGTAACAAATAGCATGGACATCCAGCAACCTTACTAGTGAATGGACTGCCCTAAAAGGAGAGTGCCTGTGTCAATACAGTTAGACTTCAGGTAGCCCTATGGCAACATATCAGTTAGAGTGATTGTAGCCTCTCGGCATGAACTGCTGTATCCCAGAACAATGTGAATATGCCTCAGTTGTTTCCCTCACCTCTGAGTCATTCACATCCTGTGCAAACTGCTCAGTTTAAACACTGCTCATAATCCCCTGCACTTTATTTGGCTCTCCTTTTAGTATCAATTCAAGGACAGCTAATGCTGTGAGAAGAGCACTGGAAACTGGCCCTGAAACTTCCTGCGTGTTCATGTTGCCCTACAGTGCGATAATCTGTCACATATCAGATTGCTGCGTCCCCCTACACAGTTTTTGTCAGTGAGCAGAGAACACATAGCCATGTTCCTACTCCCATATAGTAATGTTCCAGAGCATGAAAAAAAAATTAATAAATATAATAAAACTATATATAATACATCATCAAACCAATATAAAAAGTGCATAAAACAACCATAAAACAGTAAGGCTGAGTGTGGAGACAGTAAATGACACCTTTACAAAAACTGGAATATTTAAACTTGCAAATGAATATATTTAAAGGGAGGACGAGAGAGAGGAGGACCAGTATATATTATCTTAACCCTAAATTAGAGAACATATCTACTCACAAAGGCACACTGTGTATACTTTTTAATAAATAGAGAGTATCTGCAAGACATGTCAAAACAAATGGTAAAAACAAGAACAATGCTTGAAGCAATACAAGCTTTGTGGAACCTGTGTCCCTTGGGGAAACTGCTAGGTACATATGACCTAGATTGGCCACTGTTGGAAACAGAATACTGGGCTTGATGGACCTTGGTCTGACCCAGTATGGCATATCTTATGTTCTTATGTTCTAAACGTGAAAAGGGTGATAGTGGGAGCATTCATTATGTAAACTACATAGTCTTTTGCATTCTCAGGAGGTCTAGAGGTGGTAATTCTCAGCGCCAGCTCTTTGGAATTCCCTCCCGGATGAAATAAGAGCCCTGAACGACATCAAGGACTTCCGCAAAGCCTTCAAAACCCTGCTGTTCACAGGATACTATGAGCAAGTAACATAGAGAACCTATGCCCCACTGACATGCATAAGGGAGAACTAGGAACCAAGTGACTAAAGTCTATATGTAAGTCTTGTAGCTCCCCCCTTTTTCGTTCAATGTAGATCCACTGTGTTGTCAACCACTTTGATTGAAGGATAAAGTGGTATACAAAACTAGTTAAATAAATAAATAGGATATGTTGTGGATGTAGTGAGCTGTATAAAAACCTTTCATGTGCAATGGCAACATAAGTCAGAAAAGCTGATAATGATGAAACTGTCATGAGGAGCACACTTCTAAAACCACCATAATTCTTTAAACTGTGTTCTTTTGGGGGATGGTAACACTGTTATGCATCTAAAGTATATAAAGTATGTAAATAATGTGTGCAAACAGCATAAGAAATTGCAGCAGTGTTATAACGGTTCAATAAAAAACGCTCAACCAAACACGCATGTCGACATTCTTTTCTGTGCCAAACCCCTTAGCGTGACCCAAGTAGATCAAGGGAAGGGTAGAAATAAAAGTGTGACTGAAGTATAATTATTGGAGTATTGTGGGCATGTATGATGTTTTTGAACAGACTGTCAGTCTGCATTGAATACTGAACAAATCACATTTATACGTCCCCATAGGGAATGACACAGATATAGATTGCAATGGTATAGACATTTGTCTCTAAGAGCAGTGGAGCCATCATAATGGACATACTTCTGTTAATGCCTTAGTGCTTTTAACTATTTATCTTGTGAAAAGAACCCATTGTGCATCCAAAGTGTGTAGTATGAATAATAACAATGGACAACGTATGAACTCACCCTTATATAAAAACTGAAAACTCGCCCTAGTGTAGCAGCAATTCAACAAAGGATTGAACAGCGAAATGCAGGTGCCAACACACTTAATTTAAAAGAGCTCAGATTTGCCCCAAAATGGTGGGGCCAAAGGGGACCCCTTAGTGTCATATGAGCCAATCAGGGTAAGGGTGAAAATAAAAATGAAATTAAATGTAATATATTTGTAGTTCCTCTGATATTGTGGACCTGTGTATTGTATTAAGGCCAATCTATCAAAAGGTTACTGATCCGATCGCATCTATACATCCCAGTAAGGGATGACAATGCTTTCCTGTCCTTCTCTTCTTATGGCTCCACATCACTTTCTTTTCCTATTATTGACACTCCCTAGCCTTCTCCCTTCATACCAACCTCTTCAAACCCCACTTATACCTTATCACCCTCTCTATACCGTCCCCATTTCTTCTCCCATCTTGTCTTCCATTCTTTCTTCGGCTCTTGAACTTCCCCGTCTTCTTCTTCTCATTCATCCCTCTCCTTAAGAACATAAGAAGATAAGAAAAGCCATACTGGGTCAGACCAAGGTCCATCAAGCCCAGTATCTTGTTTCCAACAATGGCCAAACCAGGTCACAAGTATCTGGCAGGTTTCCAAAAAGGCACACAGGTTCCACAATGCTTGTCCCGAAGTAAGCAATCGATCTCCTGGGTCCTCTTTAATATGGACCTTTCCTCCAGGAACTTGTCCAAACCTTAAGGCCAGCTACACTAACAGCTTTTACTACATTCTCTGGTAACGAATTCCAGAGTTTGATTACGCGTTGAGTGAAAAAATATTTTCTCTTATTACTCTTAAATGGGTTACATTGTAGCTTCATTGCATGTCCCCTAGTCTTTCTACTTTTTTGAGGCATAAGCAACCAATATACATTTATCCATTCCACTCCATTCATTAATTTATAGACCTCTATCATATCTCCCCTCAGTCGTCTCTTTTCCAAGTTGAAGAGCCCTAACCTTTTAAGCCTTTCCACATGGGGGTATCCTTCTATCTCCTTTACCATTTTGGTGGCTCTTCATAAGAACATAAGATAAGAACATAAGGGATGTTACCCATGACTGAAGTGGTATTTAAAGGTGCGGAAGAATTGAAGGAAATATTGATATATCGGGAAGATGTCTTACAACTATTAGATAAACTGAAGAGTAGCAAATCACCTGGGCTGGATGGTATACATCCAAGGGTGTTGAAAGAACTGAAATATGAGATTGCAGACCTGCTATCAGTAATCTGTGAACTATCATTAAAATAATCTCTAATACCTGAAGATTGGAGGATCGCCAATGTAAAACCAATTTTTAAAAAGGGTTCCAGGGGTGATCCGGGAAACTACAGACCGGTGAGCCTGACGTCAGTACCAGGAAAAATGGTAGAAACCATCATAAAGAATAAAATTACTCAGCATGTAGATAGTCACAACCTAATGGGAGACAGACAACATGGCTTTAGACAAGGAAGATCTTGTCTTACTAATGTGTTATGTTATTTTGAAGGAGTGAATAAACAGGTGGACAAAGGTGAGTCGGTTGATATTGTGTATCTGGACTTTCAGAAAGCCTTTGACAAGGTCCCTCATCAGAGACTTTTGGCAAAACTAAAGAGTCATGGGATAGGAGGCAGTGTACTATTGTGGATCAGGAACTGGTTAAAAGATAGAAAGCAGAGGGTAGGGCTAAATGGCCAATTTTCCCAATGGAGAAAGGTGAATAGTGGTGTACCCCAGGGATCTGTGCTGGGTCCACTGCTTTTTGACATATTCATAAATGACCTGGAAAGTGGAATAACGAGTGAGGTTATCAAATTTGCAGATGACACAAAACTATTTAAAGTTGTTAAAACCCAAGAGGATTGTGAAAAATTGCAAGAGGATCTTGATAAATTGGAAGACTGGGCATCAAAATGAAATTTAACGTGGACAAGTGCAAGGTTATGCACCTAGGGAAGAACAACCCAAACTATGGTTACACGATGCAAGGTTCCACATTAGGAACCACCACCCAGGAAAAAGATTTAGACGTCATTGTGGATACCATGTTAAAACCCTCGGCCCAGTGTGCAGCGGCGGCCAAGAGAGCAAATAGAATGCTAGGTATGATAAGGAAATGAATGGAAAATAAAACAAAAGATATTATAATGCCTCTATATCGTTCCATGGTGAGACCGCACCTTGAATATTGTGTGCAATTCTGGTCGCCGTATCTTAAAAAGGATATAGCGATTTTAGAAAAGGTTCAGAGAAGAGCCACCAAAATGGTAAAGGGGATGGAAGGATACTCCTATGAAGAAAGGCTAAAAAGGTTAGGGCTCTTTAACCTGGAAAAGAGACGGCTGAGGGGAGATATGATAGAAGTCTATAAATTAATGAACGGAGTGGAATGGGTAAACGTAGATCGATTGTTTACGTTATCAGAATATAGAAAGACTAGGGGACATGCAATGAAGCTACCGGGTAAGCTATTTAAGACTAATAAAAGAAAATATTTTTTCACTCAACGTGTAATCAAACTCTGGAATTTGTTACCAGAGGATGTAGTAAAAAAGGTTTGGACAAGTTTTAAAAAGGTTTAAAAAAGGTTTGGACAAGTTCCTGGAAGAAAGGTCCATAAACCATTATTAAGAAGTGACCGAAGATATCAATGCTTGACCCAGTACAAGCATTGTGGAACTTGTGTCTCTTGGGGAAACTGCTAGGTACATATGACCTAGATTGGCCACTGTTGGAAACAGAATACTGGGCTTGATGGACCTTGGTCTGACCCAGTATGGCATACCTTATGTTCTTATGTTCTTATGATAGTTGTCATTTATAGACTCCCCTGATAAACCCATCTCTACCTTTCTCACTGACTGACTCATGGTGTTCCGTATTTCTGAATTCTTCTTCCCCTTCCCTTATTCTTGAAGACTTTAATATTCATGTTGATAATCCTTCTGACCCCTGTGCTTCTAAGGAGACTGCAGCTGGTCCCAGACGGAATGCCAGCTGCAGATTAACCTTCTGGAGCTCCAGGCGATATTCCTGGCTTTCCAAGCCTTCTGCCATAGGCTGCAGAACCAATTGGTGCTAATCCAGACCAACAACCAAGTTGTAATGTTTTATGTGAACAAGCAAGGGGGCACAGGATTGTACTCCCTCTGCCAGGAGGCGGTAGCCCTCTGCTCATATGTGACAATTGCTGATGCCGCCGACTCCATCTGCAGGCTCCCCTGATCGGGGTCGAGCCAGGAAGCAGGACTCCTTCCCGCCTCGGGGCTCAGCCCCAATCAGAACACCTCAATCTTCAAAAGGGGAAGCGCCATCAGGCGCTGCAATTGCCGATGCTGCCGACTCCATCAGCAGGCTTCCCTGATCAGGGTCGAGCCAGGAAGCAGGACTCCTTCCTGCCTCGGGGCTCAGCTTCAATCAAAAGAACACCTCCATCTTCAAAAGGGGAAGCACCAATGGGCACGCCCGTGCTTGGCGGGCCTTGCCAGAGGGCCCTTTGGCATGGCCCTTAGGTGGGGAACGCAGGCGGAGAAAAGGAAGTGGAGGAATCTGATACATAAAGGTACTTATAACCGCATTGTAAAATTACATATAAAGTCAACAAATAATATCTGAATCAGAAGGGTTCAAGACCAGCAACATAAGAAGAAGAATAATAGACAGGATCTCCAACAGGAGGTACAATATACAAACTTTATTATAGGTACAAATCTAAATAACGATAGAAGTTACTCAAACATTCAGAGGATTTGCACAGGTTAATAGCCTTATCAAGATGAGGTTCATCAAAAATTCACCAGAGGTGTGTTTTATCTAACCATTAGATATGTCAACCATCTCTATATACAGCTATACTAGAACAGGCTCCACTAATTATCGCTGCTGGAAAATTTTCTTTACCTTAAAAAAAAAAAAAAAAAGAAAAGGTTCCTGAAAATGCACTTCCTGAGTACAATACTGGCTATAAGCCTTATAGGAACATTAGTTCTGCCATCCATGTCCTATACACTCACACCTGTCATCCAATCCCAGTCATATATTCGCTTCAGAGATATAGAATTGAATCAAGAAATTACAAATCGTGGCCTTCAACACGGAAAGAAAACAGCGGCTTATTCAGATTAATTTGGGAGATGAAGAACGAGGTAAAAGTTTTACAAAAAAATTCCCGTTTACCCTAAAATGTTCACTAATCAATCCATGATCAATCAGGAATAAGATACCAATAATAAATGACCACATTATAGATAACAGGTAACAGGCAACAGGTAAAGATTAACGAGAAAACATCAGACCCATTCCTGCAAGATCAAGGAGTACCACAAGGCTCCTCACTTTCAGCATTAATGTTTAACATTTATATGCAACCTATCTGTGACCTCATCTGTTCTTGTAAAGTTAACTGCTTAGCCTATGCAGATGATATTCTCCTGTTCATGCCATTCTCCATCAACCATCCTGATTTCACTCCACTGATTCAATGTTTCCAAGCAGTAGAAGACTGGCTCCTCACACAAAACCTAAGAATCAACCACAGTAAGACCGATGTTATGTTTATCACGAAGAACCAAAACTTCACACCCCCTTCTACATTAAAGATAAAGAACAAGGAATTGGCAGTAAAACCTACCATACGATACCTAGGCATCACCCTTGACCAGCGTCTCAATATGAAAACTCACATAAAAAATATAATGAAACTAATATACCACAAGATACGCACACTACGACACATACGACCTCTACTAGAACCTACGGATTTCAGAACCATCTTCCAAGCCTTAGTTATGCCACATCTAGATTTTGCAAATGCAATCCTTTATGGGCTCCCTCAATCTACTTTAAATCCTCTCCAATTAGCGATGAATACCGCCGCCAGAGTGCTTGAAGGAATATCTAAGTCAGACCACATAACTCCAATCCTGATAAAACTTCACTGGCTACCAATCAATGCAAGAATCCAATACAAAATCATAATCACCACCTTTAAAGCCTTAAACAACCAAGCACCCTCAACCATCACTAACCTACTACACACTCAAGCCCTCAACAGAGCCAGAAGAACATCAGCAATAAATACCCTAATCATCCCGAAAATAACAGTCAAATACACCAAGGAAACATCTAAAAGAGCCTTCAGCATTCATGCCCCAGTAGCATGGAATACCCTCCCACCAGAATTGAGAGCCATAACCAGTCTAACACAATTCAGGAAAAGTCTTAAGCACTACCTATTCCTAAGTTATTTTCCAGTATAAATGCTCCAAGAAAAATAGTCACTTCATGTTCAGTTCCAGTGAATTTTGACCGCGCTTAATGTATATAGTTTACTGTATATGTATATGATTTATACCGACTCCCCTGTTTCTTCCAAGTTTTCAAAACCCTCTTAAATGTAAAATGTACTACAGTTATCTTGTATGTATATGTTTTTGTTCCATGTGAACCGCGCTGATGACAATAGTGCGGTATATAAGAGATGTTAAATAAATAAATAACAACGTAGACATCCTATTCATCACTGAAACATGGCTCACAGCTAATGACACAGTTCTAATAAACCAACTTAAACCTGAAGGATATGAGATATTCAATCACCAAAGACCAAAAAAGAGGGGAGGAGGTGTAACCATAATAGCCAAAAGAGATTTACAACTATCAAAAGGAACAAGCAAATTCGACCAGGACATGGACATTATACTACTAGAAAATAAGAACCTGATCTTGTGCCTAATCTACAGATCTCCATCCTCAGTCAGTAAGGAGCTTACAGATATTCCAGATTATATATGCTGCAACAATAATTCCAATAAACACATAATCGTGTTAGGGGATCTGAACCTAACATCTACCACCCCGCACCAAGCACAAGGTTTTCTGGACACAATGGATGCCCTAGGATTCTGGCGAATAGTACAAGAGCCCACATGTATAAAAGGAAATGTGCTGGATCTCATTTTCCTCTCGTCAGTACTAAAAAGCAGCAACATAGATCCAGATCTACACATTGAAGAAGTACCTTGGTCAGACCACCACGCAATTTATTTCACCATCCCAAACATATCCAGATGATTCAGTATAAAACAAGTTAACACAGACCCCAGGAAATTCCATAAATTCATTAAAGAAGAGTTCATAAAGGAAATCCTCCCACAACTACATACATATATCACAGATACAGATAAGCTCATAAACAACTGGAATTTAGTGATAAACCAGGTGGCCTTAGCCAAAAAAAGTCCTATCACTACCAAGAAACTGACAAAGAAGAGTGCAAATGGTACACAAAAGAAATCCGAGGCATCATGAAGCAGCTAAGGAAACTAGAAAGGAAATGGAGAAAATAAAAAAAACGAAGCAGAAAAGCTATCCTACTTAAACAAGTTAACAGAATACAGAACCAGCATTAATAGCAATAATAGGGATTACCACACTAAACTCAATATGACAGCTCTGAATAAGCCAAGAGAGATGTTTAACATTGTCAAATCCCTATTATCGAACCCAAAAGAAGACTCAATACATCACTCTCTAAATGTACATGTAATGGCTAAATACTTCAAGGAAAAAATGGACAAAGTTTCACCAAAAGAACCATCAACTAAAGCAGTTAACTCAACCACCATACACACCTGGAATAAATTCACTCCAATTTCAAGAAAGCAATTGGATAGCACCATCAAGCTATTAAACACGTCAATGTCCAGCAGCATGGATAAAAATGACACGCGATCAACTTTCACCTTTCATACTCAATTTAATCAATTCTTCATTAGAGCAAGGTTTCATACCCAAGGAATTAAAAGTCGCATCAATACGCCCTATCTATAAAGGCAAAGACCTTGATAAAACCGACCCAAGCTCATATAGACCAATTTCGAGTCTCCCAATTATGGCAAAAATCTTAGAAAAAGCAGTAGAGATCCAATTACAGGACTATGTTGATAATTTCGCACCACTTGACACACAACAACATGGGTTTAGAATAGGTCACGGGGTAGAAACCTTTCTATTAACACCAACAGACAGACTATTAAAAGGAATGGAAATACAGAAATCAGGATTCATCTTAATTTTCCTAGATATAACAGCAGCATATGACTCCATCATACATGAACATCTCCTAACCAGACTGCAAGAAATTGGCCTAACTGAAAAAATGCTAATGTGGTTCAACTCCTACTTATCCAATCGAACCCAACAAGTGAAAATAGGGAACGACACATCTAGACCATTCAACCAAAAATTGGGTATTCCTCAAGGCTCAGCATTGTCAGCTCTTTTATTCAATATATACATTCAACCTCTATGCAAAATAATCCCGGACCACAGTATTCGGTGTCACCTTTATGCAGATGATATCATGCTGTATACACAATTCGACATCAAGCAGCCAACCCACAAAAAAATAGAAGAATGCTTCAGGGACACAGTCACATGGCTAGCCAGCCATAACCTACGGATAAATTATAAGAAGACAGAAGTCCTGTTCATCACAAAAGATACCACTTTCACCCCACCGGGAACTATAGAAATAAACAAAACAATTCTTAATGTAAAAAATGAAGTGAAATACCTAGGAGTCATGCTAGATCAACAACTCAATATTTCCAAACATATAAACAATACAGCAAAAGCCATATTCTCAAAGCTGAAGATGCTTCAACATCTAAGACCTCTACTATCAGCAAGTGACTTCAGAACAACAGTCCAGTCTATGATCCTCCCACATCTAGATTTCTGCAATGGTTTACTAATGGGTCTCCCTAAACAATCTATTTGCAGACTCCAGCTGGCCCAAAACACAGCAGCGAGAGTCATCACTCAAACACCTATCAGAGAACAAATTACGCCGATTTTAAAAGAACTACATTGGTTACTAGTAGCCAGTAGTTTAAATCAAACCACACAATATTCAAAACTCTACAAAATGAATAATCTTCAAGCCTAAAGTCATTAATACATACCAACCCAGAAACCAGATCAAGAAGAAGCAGTAATAAAAACACATTAACAGTTCCTTCAATCTTCAGAAACAGCAAGGCAGCTACAACAAAGAGAGTATTCTCCTTATACTGTATGCTCCAACACTGTGGAACTCGCTCCCAGACAGCATAAGGGATACTAAGGATCCAAATACTTTTCGCAAGCTCATAAAAATCTTTCTGTTCAGAGAGCATTTCAGAGAATCAGTTACTTAAACAAGTCAGACTTAACTACCCCTCAGTTTTCAAATAAACTAAACGTCACCCGATACACCACCTGAAACAAGACACACAGGACAACAGTGTAATGTAGAAAGAATAAATAACTTAATACAACCTAAGGTCAATATTTAGCTCAGAACACCCCACGCTCACTCACAAATCCCTCATGTAAATAGTTGGTTGAAATTCTTTGTTAAATACTATATTAATATTATCATATGTTGTTACTACTATGGAGCACCCTGTTATCAAAGTTCTATGTAATGCATGTATGTTGTAATGCAATTCTGGAGTTCATTGTAAACTGCTTTGATTTAGGAAAGGCGGTATATAAGTGCACATAAATAAAATAAATAAATAAATAAAAATACTCCTAAGGGCGGTCTACCATCCAGGCAAGGACAATGCCCTGTCGGACAAACTGAGCAGAGTCCACCAGCCGCACAAGTGGCGCCTGGATCCCAGGGTGATCTCCTGGCTGGTTTGACTCTGGGGCGTCCCTCTAATGGACCTGTTCGCCAGCCCGGACAACACACAGTTGCCCCGCTTCTGCTCCTGTGAGCTGCACCCATCCTAGGTGGCAGCGGAAGTGTTCCTCATTCCATGGACGGAAGGCCTCCTTTACACCTTCCCACCAACTCCACTGGTCGCCAAGATCTTCTTCAAAGTCTAGCATGACAGGGCAACCTTGGTTCCCTCTGCTACTCCACCTGTCAGCAGCATCGTTGATTTCCCTGGGCTGTGCCCCTAGGACTGCTATCACAGGAGAAGGGCTCTCTCCTGCACCCCAATTAGGGATCCCTGTCACTTACAGCTTGGCTGCTGAAAGGGTAGCCCTGGCTTCCTTCAACCTTCCATGGGACATGGAAGAGGTCCTTCTGGCCTCCCACAAGGCCTCCATGAGGAGGTTGTATGCCTTCAAGCAATGTCGCTTCTTGGTCTGGTACATTGAGAGGCGGGCAAACCTGTTCTCCTGCTCGGTTCAGATGCCAGATTCCAGTACCTACTCCACCTGTTGCAGGTGGGACTAAAGTCCAACTCAGAGTGCACATGTGCGCTATTGCAGCATATCACCATTCCATTCAGGGAAAATCCCTCTCGGCTCAGCCCCTTGTATCGCGGTTCCTGCGGGGCCTTATTCTATCCAAACCTACCATCTGCTCACTAGCGGCGGAGTGGGATCTCAACGTGGTGCTCTCGCAACTTAGTAAGCCGCTGTTTGAGCCCCTGGCTACCTGCCACTTGCGGTACCTCTCCTGGAAGGTTGTCTTTCTAGTGGCACTCACATCAGCTCGCAGGGTCAGTGAGCTCCAGGCTCTGATGGCAGACTCTCCCTACACAAGGTTCTACAAGAACAGAGTGGTGCTCCGCACACACCCCAAGTTTCTGCCGAAGGTGGTGTCACCATCCCACCTCAACTAGGAGTTGGTGCTCCCCACTTTATTTCTGAGGCCTCATGCTGATAATGTGGAGAAAGTCCTCCATACTTTGGATTGTAAAAGGGCCCTGTACTTCTATCTGCAATGGACTCAGGGCCACTGCAAAGCACCTCAGTTTTTCTTCTGCTATGATCCCAGTCAACTGGGGCTCCCAGTGACTAAGCAAACCCTATCCGCTTGGATGACTGTTTGCATTTCCCTCGCCTATGAGTAGGCTGGAATTGAACTAGACCAGCGGGTCATAGTGCACCATGTCAGGGCCATGGCTACTTCTGTGGAAAATCTGCATTCTGTACTTGTAACGGAAATCTGCCGGGCTGCCATCTGGTCTTTGGTCCATACCTTCGCAGCTCACTACTGCCTGGAGAGGGAGTCCCGGCGGGACAGTGCCTACAGCCAGGCCATACTCCATAACCTTTTTGGGGTGTAGGCAACTCCTGCTCTCTGAACCTTCTGTGTTCAGGCTACTGGAATGCTGGTTCTCTGCCGGACACCTGGGTCTTTCAAGAGTCTCTCCGTTGGGACTTAAATGCTGCAGCTCACAGCTGTGGCATTCTGTACAGGTTCTCGGTAGTCTGTAGCTGGGAAGTCCCATATGTGAGGACTGGCTTCCTGCTTGTTTCTGGAGAAAGTGTACTTACACACCTATAACAGATGTTCTCCGGGGACAGCAGGAATCGGTCCTCGCAACCCTCCCTCCTCCCCTTGGAGTTGCTTCTTTACCGTATTTTACTTTTTGTCATCTTGGCACTCTTGGATAGGAAGGGGACCATGCATGTGTAGTGTATCTAACAAAGGTTTTCTTTTAAAGCTGGGGAGATGCTTCTAAGTAGGCTCCGTCGGTGCCGATGTCACCTATATGTGAGGACTGATTCCTGCTGTCCCTGGAGAACATCTGTTACAGGTGAGTAACTGTGTTTTTCCCAGGTCCAGGACTGAGCTCTTCACACAGTCCTGATGTTAGGAGTAGCTCATCCTGATTCATTTAGGGACTTGTAGCAATGCATCACATGAGTACAAGCAGGGCATACACATACCATACTGCATGTGACATTTGCACTATAACTGGCAACACATCTCAGTCCTTGGGCTGCTTAAGTTGACAACCATGTGATTTTTGATATATGCCTGGCTATTGAATCTCAGGGGGCTCGATAATTCTGTGTGGGCATTGGCTTTGTACATGTTTCTGAGGTGATTGCTGTGAATAAATGTGCATTGCAGTACATCCATGACTGGGCACATTTGCCTGCCACATCCATACTAGCCACATGAACAAATTTCAGTGAGATTTCTTGCCCCTTCTGGTTTCACCTGTGCTTTGTTATACACTCTGATATTTGTACCCCCAGGTTTAAGCATAGAAATCAGTGCTGCATGTTGCATGATGTTTAAGAGTAAGCTAGTCACAAATCTTGACTGGATGTGGAGAGGGAACAAAAGAGTGTGCCACATCACGGTGAGGCAGTGCAGGCATCCTGTTGAATCTTGTTCTTATTCTACTATGCCTGACCATGTTTGGTATAGCCTAAATGCAGCTGGGTTGCCAAGTGTTACAGTTCAAAGAGTGCATTTCAGATCCTCTACTGGATACATTGGAATCCCATGCCAATGCATTTTGGTCCCTGGCACAGTGATTTCCTGGCATGAGGGACAGGAACAAAAGATCTAACATTTCCTGACAGTAGGAATGTGAGACCCCAGATGGAGCATATATTCTATCTCGGGGATTTGGCCAGAGGTTCCCAGATATGCTGTTCGTGGAATGATTTCAGAGTGCAGCCTGGAATGTCTCATTATTTGCACCTTGTGCATTATAGAACAAGCAGGGCTCATGCGCATGCCTAACATCATTCAGAACACATAACAGAAAGTATATGCAGGCACATTCACACCTACATCTGGCCTGAGTTGCCACCTACACAAGTTTGTGACCACACATATCCATACACACATAGTTGCCTTTATGCTGCCTTATTACTTATTAATGTTTTACCTCTCCTTATACCTACCGGCATCCTTCATTTTATTTGAAATATTTTTTCAGGAGGCTTGTCAACCATTACAGTTCCTTCAAGCATACCCACATTCTTTCATCTGAACTAAAAAAGTCTTTATCATGTACTTGCCCTTTCAACAGGCACAATGTTCAATCTTGTAATTATGTTGAGTGTTGTCTTTATTACCTGTTTTTATCCAGCTGTTTGGACATTCTTAACTAGAACCTACAGTATATCATGACCAGGATTCATTCTTAACACCAGTACACGTTTGTGTACCTAACGATACTGTAACCCATTTAGCTTTTATTTGTTGTCTTAGTTTTTATTCATTAAGGGCCCAATATTCTTCTGGCCAGGCTATGCACCATTACGGCACATAGCCCTGCCTGCCAGCCCTTAACCCCAGATATTCAATGCTGGGGTCATATGCGACCTTGGCAGTGAATATCCGGGAATCGCTGCACACACCTGAAGCCATATTGGATAACCGGGCAGCAGCAATATTGCATGCTGCCCTGTTAGCTCCTGCGCCGAAAGATAGGCGAGGGTTTTCCTCGCTTATCTTTTCAGCACAGATCGCTAACCAGCACGCTGAAGGTAAATGAGGGCATTGCCTGTTTTGAGCGAGACAGGAAATGCTCACGACACTCAGCGCGCCACCGGGCTCAACTTTAACAGAACCGCGGGAAAAAAGGAAAATGCTGTTCTTTCTTATAGCTTTGCAGATTGCTACCTCTGAAGCCAGTCAGACAGGCGCGGGGCTCTTCTGGAGGGGGGGGGGGGGGGCTAGGACTGGAAATGGGCTCATCGGTGGGGGGAAGTTAGGACTGGTAATGGGCTGATTGGGGGGACGGCTTGGACTGGAAATGGGCTGATCAGGGCTGGTAATGAGCTGATGGGTGGCTAGCAATGGAAAAGGGCAAATTGGGAGAGGGCTAGGACTAATAATGGGCTGATCAGGGGAGGTTAGGACTGGTAATTGGCTGATGGGAGGGCTAGCACTGAAAATGGGCTGATCGGAGGGGTGCTAGGACTGGAAATGGACTGATTAGGGGAGACTAGGGCTGGTGATGGGCTGATGGGGGGCTAGGACTGGTAATGGGCTGATGTGAGGGCTAGAACTGAAAATGGGCTGATCGGGGGGGGGGGGGGCTAGGACTGGAAATGGGCTAATTAGGGGAGGCTAGGACTGATAATGGACTGATGGGGGATTAGGACTGGAAATGGGCTTATTAGGGGAGGCTAGGACTGGTAATGGGCCGATGGGAGAGCTAGGACTGGTAATGGGCTGATTAGGGTAGGCTAGGACTGGTAATGGCCTGATGGGGGGGGGGGCTCGGAAAGGAAATGGGCTGGTTAGGGGAGACTAGAATTGGTAATGGGCTGATGGGGGTGGGCTAGGAGTGGACAGATGTGGGGGCTAGCACTGGAAATGGGTTGGTCAGGGGAGGCTAGGACTGGAAAATATGCTGATTAGGGTAGGCTAGGACTGGTAATGGGCTGATGGGAGAGCTAGGACTGGTAATGGACTGATTAAGGTAGGTTAGGGCTCGTAATGGCCTGATTGGGGGGGCTAGGACAGGTAATGGGCTGATTAGGGGAGACTAGGATTGGTAATGGGCTGGGGGGGGGTTAGGTGTGGTAATGGGCTGATGGGAAGCTAGCACTGGAAATGGATTGATCAGGGGGACTAGCACTGGAAATAAGCTAGGGCTGGAAATTGGCAGATTAGAGAGGCTAGGACTGGTAATGGACTGATCAGGGGGGTTAGGACTAGAAATGGATGGATGGGGGGCTAGGACTGGAATGAGCTGATGGGGGGATAGGACTGGAAATAGGCTGGGATTGGAAAAAAATCTGAAAAAAAATCCAAGTTATCAATGTCCCTGTTTAATGTACTGTACATTTACCAAGTTTAAGTTACAATGTAAACCGCTTTGATTGAAATGATAAAGCAGTATAAAAAAACTGTTAAGTAAATAAATAAATAAATGGGCTGAATGGGGGACTAGGAATGGAAATGGGCTGACGTGAAGAGGGGAGGAGAGAGCTACTGGCTCTGGAATAAAGCTGGGTGCTAGGGCTACAAATATGTTGATGCAGAGGGATGGGAGAAAGGGGTTGGAAGGGGAAGGAGGGGGCAGGAAGGGAGCTGACATGGGGGGAAGGTGGGGGCTGGAAGGGAGATGATACCTGATGATGGTACTGGAGGGGGACTGGTTGGATGATGACACTAGGGAAGGGAGGAGTGGGATGAAAGGAAGCTAACACCTGGGGATGCTACTGGAGTGGGACTGGAAGGGAGCTGACACCTGGGGGTGGGACTGGAGGAAGCTCACACTTGGGAATGGGACTGGTAGATGGCTGGATAATGGGGAGAAGGCTAGAAAGGAGGGGCACTGGGGCTGGAAGGGAGCTGACACATGGGGATGGCACTGGAAGGGGAATGGACAGAGGGTAGGATGACTGGATGAGAGCTGACAGGGGGCGTCACTAGGAGTGGAAGTGAGCTGATACCTGCGATGGTATTTGGACTTGAAGGGGCTGGATAGTGGAGAAGGAGGGGGACTGGAAGTGAATGGACACCAGTGCAAGTCCTGGGAATGCAAGGGGGTTGACATTGGAAGGTACTGGGAGGGGAGGACTGGAAAGGAGGCTGATACTGGGGAGGGTTACTGGGACTAGAAATAGGCTGATGGAAGGAAGTGAAGAAAACAAAAGAAGAGATAAGAAATGGCAGATGGACTATAGACTACAAAAAGAGAGCTAAGAGAAAACAGGAAAGCAGAAACCTCAGATCAGGATCATCATGATCAGAGAATAAAATGGTCAGATAAAGGTAGAAAAAATAATTTTATTTTCATTTTGGTGACTGGACTTTGAGCTATCTTTATATTTTACATAGTATGGGGAACTGCATCTCTTATTTATCTGATGTTGCACTGCTTGTGGAGTCTGGCTTCTTGGGGTTTCAGTTTCATTTTTGTCTACATATTTTTATTTTTACTTTAGGTTGTAGTCATTTATTCTTGGTGAGGGTCTGTGCTCTGAGTGTGTGACTGAAGCCAGGAGTTTGTACGTAGGGATCTATACTAGGGGTGTCAAACTCCAGTACTGGAGGGCCGCAAGCCAGTCAGGTTTTCAGGGTATCCCTAATGAATATGCATGAAATATATTTGCATACACTGCCCCCATTGCATGCAAATATATCTAATGAATATTTATTAGGGTCATCCTGAAAACCAGACTGGTTTGTGGCCCTCCAGGACTAGTGTTTGACACTCCTGATCTATACTGTACTGTAGTAATTTGACTTGTTCAGCTTTTCAAATAGGCGTATGGATGTTCTAGGGCCTGCTGCAGTATTTATAGTTCTGATTTTTTTTGGGTAGGCCCCTTATATGAGTTTAGGAAGTTTATACTGGTATGGTATGGTAGATTTGGCCTTGTCGATCTTAAGTGACTTTTGTAGGGTTTTATATTAGTTCCCAATATGCCTGGTACTGGAGAATGTTTGTTAGTGAAATGACCAGAATCAGATTTTTTAAAAATATATTGAGTTCTGTGGGTGAATGTCCTACTTCTGCTCTGCACCCATTGTCGAGGAAGAGGTTTCTGTGGATGCAGAATATATATTCAAAAAGAAAAAGTGAGAACCATAACACAGTTTATAACATAATAAAATGAGTTATAATTTTGTCTTATAAACTGTGCTGTGGCTAACATAATGGCTACTTGCGCTGGGCTATTATATTAATTTCTGCCAACAATGCAAATGCCTGTGTATGAGAGTTCTTTCTCTTGTCTCACTCTGTAGTAAAGTATAATTTTGGGAAAGAAATCCTGTAAACCTAACAGCAATGGGTAAAAGCATATCTTTGACTACATACTGTATGTCTGTTTTTAGTTTGTATTAACATATTCCCTACTTGATGAAGATCTATCTCTGTTCTGCATATCTGTGACTGAGGTTACATGTTCTGTTAGCATGGAGTTTCTGTGTAGGGAGCTGTAGTAATCTGGCTTGTTCAGTTTTCTGAATAGGAATATTTATGGTGCTGTCCTTTTTTGGGTTACGCTCCATTTTAGTGCATGGAAGTTAGTGCTGTTATGGAATAGTAGATTTGCTCTATAGGTCCTGTGCTCTGGGTTCTTGGTAAGGTCAACTGTAGGGTGTTGATTGGGGGGCGGTACTGGTATATTTATTGTTTTTGAAATTTGCAGTTTTGCGGTTATGCTGCCAGACTGAAATTTAAAATATTTTGTTAGTTCAGATTCAAGGAAATTTCAAATTTTAAGGGAACATCTCAGTTTAATTTTGTTTAGTACCCTGATAGCTTCACCACTGCTGAGTTCTGGACTTTTCCAGCTCTAGCACAATCCAATCCAGCGTTTTAATTCATGGCTACCAGGATTAGTTTCTCATTTTATATCTTCCCTCCTCATCAATAATCTGGTCATAGCAAAATAAATCTGATCTGCAGATATTTATAATAGTTTGGGGGATGCGGAGGGGCTATGTAAGTGTTTTTTCATTAATCAAATTTAATGTTTCATTATTATGTTTGTTTATTGTAACACTTGTTTTACTAAATTGCATGTGTATGTTTAGAAACCACCTAGAATTTTAGATGGATGGCATATACATTTTAAAATAAAGCATGCTAGATTTATGCAAATGATGCAGCAGTGAGTCTCCGCACATGGCCCTGCATCACCCTCATGCCATCACTGTGGGAAAGTAGACTGGAGAGTGCACTGGGAGACAGAGGAAAATAGAAACCTCAGATTGGGACCTACATGATCAGAGAAAAAAATGGTCAGACAACGAAGTTAGAAGAGAATTTTATTTTCAATTTAATGATTGGACTTGGTGCTCTTTAAATTTTATACAGTACATGGAAATGCATTTCTTTCTTTTTCTCTGGTATTCCACTATATGCAGAATCTGGATTCTTGGGGTTGCAGTTTAATTTTTATCTACATATGTTTATTTTTAGGCTATGCTCACTTATTCTGTACTTGGTGAGGGTCTGTGTTTTGAGTGTGTGAGCAAGACCAGATGTTCTGTTAACATGGAGTTTGTATGTAGGGATCTGAATTGTAGTAATCTGAATTATTCAGCTTTTCAAATAGGTGTTTGGATGTTCCAGGGCCTACTGTAGTATTTACAGTGATGTCTTTTTTGGATGGCCTCCATATGTGAGTTTTGGAAGTTGGTGCTGGTATGGTATGGTAGATTTGCTCTATCGATACTCTGACTTTGTCGTAGGGTTTTGTATTAGTTCACAATATGTCTGGTACTGGATAATGTTCGTTGTTGTTGTTAGTGAGATGATCAGAATCAGATTCTTTTTTAAGATAGTTCTGTGGGTGAATGTCTTGGTTCTGCTTTGCACAGACTGTTGAGGAAGGGGTTCTGTGGATGCAAAATATATGTTCAAAAAGAAAAAGCAAGAACCATAATGCTGTTCATAACAACAAAATAAAAATGAGCTATGATTTAGGGGCTTGTTTACAAAGCAGCGGTAGTGGTTCGCGATCGCGATCGCAGCCGCGGCCCCATTGAAATCAATGGGGCCGCGGCTCCGATTACGATCGCAAACCGCTACCGCGGCTTTGTAAACAAGCCCCTTAGTTTTATAAACTGTGCTGTGGTTCTCGCTCTTTCTTTTAGTTCCTTGGTGTGCAAACATCTTGCATTTCCTCCATATAATCTAATTGGCTTTTTGGTTTGGTTCAGTCCCCAATTGGAGTTTTGAGAAAGCCCCCCAGTGTCATCTCATCCCTCACCTCAGGCAGCAGATTGCCTTGAGCCGCTCCTGAGTGCAGTCAGCAGTTTTTGATGTATTTTAATACTGTTATAATCTCCACCATCTGGGCAACACAAATTGGTTGAAACTATACTTTTGCCCAAGTGTATTGGGCTTTTGAAGACACAGTAACGTAACTGTACTCACCCCCACCTCCCCTATTACTCCATGAGTAAATGACATACAGTAAAGCTGTCCTATGCATGCACCTTTACTGGTTCTGCAGATATATCTTTTATGTACTATATTTATATTATGGAGTTTCAATATTTTCATGATGTCATACTTACATGTGTTTTACCCTCTCTTAAGGTTTTGCTGTGCCTAGCTTTACCCTCAGATCGTTAACTTGATAGCGATGCAATATTCCTGCTACCTGGTTAGCGACTGTCACCGCCCTTGCAATGCTCTGGAATGCCCATGACATGCTCTGATGCTATGCAGTTAGCACTGTGGCGTATAGCGGTGTTAGTTGGGGATATTCAGTGGCACTAAACATGTTCAATGGCATTTACACAGTTTAAACCATGTAAATGCCTTTCAATATCGGGCCCTATATGGCTACTGATAATGTGAGAGGCATGTAATAACAAGGTGGTGAACATGCCCATTATGCCCTCAGCCCCTCATTCAGACCATGTTGCCCCACAAGATGCATGCTGTGCCTTCTTGTTGTAGCTGTACCATATGACATATCTGTGTGGCCTACATAGTGTCCATGAAACCAAAGTGATTGGGATAGCAGCCTGTATGACCACAGGTGTGCAGCACTGTGACCATACACATGCCTGGCCATGGCTAGCAGCTACTCACATTGGGCTGAAATTGTGGGTACAAGTAGGGAGCAATGGGAGTAGACTGCATCTATCCTCCTCCTGTGACCTTAAGAGACAGGCTGTGCTGCATGATGTACATGAACAAGTTGTGAAAGCTGTGAGGTTAGAACATGCATGATCTACAACCAGTTTAGTCCTTGTGATTCTTAGCATTCTTAGCTATATCACCTCTGATGTGCACCTTTCTCCCAGATGTGGCTCCCTGGTGACGTTTTTGCTTTAAACATGGGCTACTGTGGGAAACTGAAAAAATGGCCTCTCTTGTACTATAGACATATGTTTGGCCAACACACTGCTACAGAACACATGTCAGGAAATTTAGGTCACATCTGAGATGCAGGAAGGGCACCAGGGGACACAGGACAGCATTATAATGTGATGGCAAGAGTACATGGACCAATGTGCCTATAGTCCGATATGCATAACACATCTTCAGTATTCCGGCATCTAACACACTGTGGAAGCTGTTTAGCCTGGTCTGTCATGAGAGTGTAGCCTTTAATATGTGTCATCTATATGAAGAACATGTAACTCATCTCTGCACTCTTTCCTTGACAGCTTGAGGATTTGCAGAAAAAGAACCAGGATGCTCAGAAGAAAGTGCCCGAAATTCCTGGAGCAGGTACTGGAGGAGCTGAGGCAGCTGCAGGAAGGTGAGTCCACACACACACAAACACAAACACACACACACACACACACACACACACACACACACACACACACACACACCAAATACTGTGGTCCAACAATCCTTAGCAACTGTCTTATATGGAACCATTGCCCATGTCCTCAACCAGCTGCTGTGTATGTTTAACTTGCACTGTATGTTTAACTTGTACAGAAGGATGTGTAGAGGAGACTGCATGCAACCATGCTGTGCTGCACATAGCACATGTTAGCCAATGGTACCTGTCTTGCTTATCACTATGCCAAAGAGGTGCAGTATGGATTCCTCACACAGTACATTGGTCCATATGTGAACCCTCAGCATTATCTGTCTCTAGTCCTGGCCACCTGCCTGTATGATGTAGCTCGCTTCCACAACATTTTTCAAAGACCATCTATTGGATGTGCCTAGAGAAAGAGAATAGAGTCAAAGATGACCCCAAGGTTGCGAGCTGAGGAAACGGGGAGGAGTGTAGTGTCATCCACAGAAATTGAGAAGGGAGGAAGGCGGGAGGTGGGTTTAGGGGGAAAGATAAGAAGCTCAGTTTTGGCCATGTTCAGTTTCAGATGGTGGTGAGACATCCAGGCAGCAGTGTCAGATAAGCAGGCAACACGCTTCCTCGTAGTCTGCAATTGTTGCCGGCTGGCTCCTATGTTTCATACTGTGCTTTATAGTGGGCCTCATCATCCTATGTGGCAGGATTCACACTGGACCCACCATAGCCACATGAAAGATGCGCATCTCTCCCCCTCCACACCCAAAGAAAGGACACACATATGGAACTTCAGAGGCATCAGTAAGCATTAACTGTCAGAGGGTGGACAGCCTATATGGGGAAGGAGAGACGTTGGTGACAGTGGTACCTCATAGATCATTCAGTTTGGACAGCAGCAGTCATAGGCCAGCAGGGAAAATGACCATGCATGCATTTCCCAGTGCATTTGTCATTACCCTCTCTTGCCAAAGTCAAGCTATTCTCATCCTTTGCACATGTGGTTGGGGCACATACTGATACATTAAACATTTAGGCATGCGTGTACAGCTGTGTTGACTGTGAACATTGATTTCATGCATCTGCCATGGTCGGCAGGGGCAGATAATGGACATAATGGGCACAGGACATAATGGACACAATGGGCACATTCTGCGTGCACAACCATGCAAGGGCCTGTGTTCCCAGCACTTATATCCGATGAGACAAGGACAATCAATAGTCTTAGCAGGGCAGCTTACCTATCCTTCCTTAGATGCTGCGGTACAACATGCCTGACAGACAGAGGAACTGCCCAGGGACTCAGAATGTATGTAGTGCTGCTGCCATTATTTGTGTTTGCACATTGCCCAGGCGGAATTTGTCAAGCCAATTTTGGTGCATATGTAGCAACAGGACACATGTCATATGTTTTCTGAGGTCACAGAATACTTTCAAATGTAGCACAGTGAATTAGCAAATAGGAACACAATGGCCATTGCCGTGACCATCTGATTGATATAGGGTTAGCCTGATGTTGTTGTGTAGAAAGCAAGTGTTCCTGAGATTAGCATATAGGGTCAGGGGCTACAATACTGCATCAGTGTACCTAGTCAGATCTTTGTGGGATGTATTACATCATGCTGAGCAGTCTTTCTTTTTTGCACAGATGCAGGGCCATCATCAGCATCACACGGTGCCCCAGATGCTGCCCAGCAGAAGCAGAGGTGGAGGAACCAGCGTTAGCACCACCACCGGAGCTCCTGGAAGAGGAGGAGCAGGGGGAAGATATTGCACCAGACCTGATGGAGCATGAGCCCGCCTCTTCCACAGAGGCCACCAGCCACCTGGACAAAGCTGACTTCTCAGCCACTGCTGCTGTCCTCCTTGCTCCCATCCCCCTTCCCCCAGCATCCCTGGCTGTCGAGGACCATGGGGTGGGCAGTGAGTTGGACCACTATCGTCTCCAAGTCCCAGAGGCCTGACCTCCCCTGGCAGCTACTGCAGTATCCCAGCCACATTCAGATGCTGCCACCCAGACCCTCAACTGGTGGCATCTGTGACTGAGCAGCACTGAATGTTCCAGGGGTGCTACAGAAGGTACCCTGGGACAGATTGTCAGGAACTTGGAGGAGACCATTGATCAGCTCACTGTCCATGTGACAAGGCTGACTGATGCCCTGGAGAAGAGAGAAGGAGAGAGATTTTGCTCCTCCAGGACATCAGCGATCCCCACATAGGAGGGGTGTGCCACCCCTGTGAGGGCATTTATGCCCTTACCCATGTGGCTTCCTTGGCAGCCTTGGGTCATGTGGTGGATGCTGCCACCTTCTTTCCCTCCCCCTCTCCCTCTCCCCATGAAAATTGTTTTGAAAGGCTGCTTTGGGATGCTGATGCTCCTCTTCCTCTTGTCCACTACTTATGTCTATCTTGCTATACTCTAGTGCCTAGTTTTGTATTGTTTTTTCATCTTTATTTTATTGTCAGTTCTGATGAACAGGGACTGTGTCTTAAATGTATATGTACAGCACTGCATACACCTTGTAGTGCTATAGAAATGATTAGTAGCAGTAGCAGTACTATTTTTAGAGAAAACCATTTTTTATCATTTTATAATAAATATAGTATATTTTCAAAATATTCCACCTCACATGTGTTTTTCTCTGGGTACAGGTCTATAAAAGGGTTCAGTAATATCGCAGTGAGTGTTTGCCACACACATGTCCACTCATTTTTGACCCATCTCCCGTTGGCCGGTCGACATGCCTCTCAGTAGGTGACTGCATTGTGCCCATTGCAGCACATCTGTTAGCCAACTTCTGGCATGATGACATGCTGCAGTGGGAGTGACTGACCCCTATTACACCAGCCCTGCACATATTGTGCTGGAGTGTAAGGTAGAAGTTTAGCTCATGCGATCAACCTTGAAAGACCATGAGGAGCTCCATTCCCTATCCACTAGCCAGGCCACCTTTCACATGAGAGTACATCATGGTCCTGACAACTGTTTGTGCTGCAGGCAGGGCCGGATTTACCTATACGCCAGGTACGCCGTGGCGTAGGGCCCACAGCTGGCAAGGGCCCACAAACAAGAGTCCCCAGGACTGAGAAAACCTGCACCCGTGGCCGGCCCACACACCGGAGGGCTTCAGAGGGAGCAGGGTAAGCTCGCACGAGGCCCCGGCTCCCTCTGTACAGCCGCCAGCGTGAAGAGCCTTTTCCTTCACGCTGGCGGCTGTATCTGTAAAGCCGCGATTGCTGGGAAAGGTTAAAGGCAATACCCTTTAACCTTTCCCAGCATTCGCGGCTTCACAGATACAGCCGCCAGTGTGAAGGAAAAGGCTCTTCATGCTGGCGGCTGTACAGAGGGAGCCGGGGCCTCGCGCGAGCTTACCCTGCTCCCTCTGAAGCCCCTCAGACAGCCGCGGTGCTGGTCGGGGGGGCAAGGACTGCATGGGCTGTGATTGGGGGGGGACCTGGACCGGAAAAGGGCTATGGGGGGGGGGACTGTAAATAAATGGGCTGTGATGGGGGGGGGGGACCTGGACCGGAAAAGGGCTATGGGGGGGGGGGGGGGACTTGGACTGGAAAGAAATGGGCTGTGATGGGGGGGGGGACCGGGACTTTAAAAGGGCTATGGGGGGGGGGGGGGGACATGGACTGGAAATGGGTTGCGATAGGGAGGGGGACCTGGACTGGAAAAGGGCTATGGGGGGGGGGAACTTGGACTGCAAATGGGCTGTGATGGTGGGGGGGGGGGGAACTAGGACTGCAAATGGGCTGTGATTGGGGGGGGACCTGAACTGTAAAAGGGCTATGGGGGGGGGGACATGGACTGGAAATGGGTTGTGATGGGGAGGGGGACCTGGACTGGAAAAGGGCTATGGGGGGGGGACATGGACTGGAAAGGGGCTGTGATGGTGGGGGGGGGGAACTAGGACTGCAAATGGGCTGTGATGGTGCAGGGGGACTCGGACTGCAAATGGGATGTGATGGTGGGGATTAGGACTGGAAATAGGCTGTGATTGGGGGGGGCTAGGACTGGAAATAGGCTGTGATGGGGGACTTGGACTGTAAATGGGCTGTGATTGGGGGGCGGGGCTAGGACTGGAAATGGCCTGTGATGTGAGGGCTAGCACTGGAAATGGGCTTATGAAGAGCTGGAATAGGACTGGAAATGGGCTGATGTGGGGTATGGGAGAATGGGACTAGAAGGGAGTGGATGCTGGGTGGGTCTAGAACTATAAGGGAACTGATTTTGGGGGAGGACTAGAATGGATGGGGAATGAGAGTGGAGAGGGGAAAAATATTTTGTGTGGAAGAAAAGTCTATGATGGGCTGGGTATTGGGAGAGTAAGAGGGGCTTGAAAATGGAAGGGTGAAATTTAAATGGATGATAAAGGAATAAGGAAAGAATTGGGGGAAAGAGCAAAAGGGAAACAATCAGTATGTTAAAGCAGAAATAGAGAGAGAATGGAAAACATCTAAAAGAGAAAAAAGGACAAATGGATAGCGCGCAGAAGACACGAAGAAACCAGAAGAAAGTGACTGGAACAATTGCAACTGAAAAAATGCCCAAACAGAAGGTAGAAAAATACTTTTTATTTTGAATTTATTAACTGGAATATGTCTGGTCTGGGAAGTGTGTATTGCTAACATCTTTGCGTTTTTGTTTAGTGCAAGAGGAAATTACTTTATAGTTTTATTTCTCCAGTGTTGTACATTTCATGTTTGGATTTTGGGGTTCCCAGTTTAATTATTATCTGACCAAGGAAGTTAGCCTACACGTATCCTCGGTAATTTTTGTGGGTGGGGCTGGGGGAGAGGCAGGGGTGGGACTAGGGGCAGAGAATGGGTGGAGCATGGCGAGCCACAGATGTCGGGTTTTTCTCGGTGAAAAAGTTGGCAACCCTATTTGTGGGTGTGTTGGGTATAGTCAGAGTGAGAGGCGGGGTTGTGCGAGCCTGGATCCCTCGCTCTCTAGAGAGAGTTGAAATTGCTGCGGCCTAGCTGAACGGGGCCGTCCGCGAGCTTCTCCAGGCCCTGGCATGAAGGGGAAAGAGGAAAAGGTGAGTGGGGGAGGCGGGAGTCCGGAGAAGAGCACTAGCACTCAGGAGTTAAAGGAGCAGGGAAACAGACTCTTCGTCACCCGCAAGTACCAGGAGGCGGTGACCTGTTACACCAAAGCCATAGTGAGTACCGGGGAGCAGCGACGGCCAGGTCCGTTTCCTGTAGTTGCTGTAGTACCGCCGGATCATTCAGTGATCCTCTTCCCCGATGGATAAGACATTTTTTAATGTATTTCTTGAATTCCGATGCTGATTTTGTCCCTATTGCCTCTTTATGTCAGGCAATTCTATACATCTATTGCCATTTCTGTTTTGGTAAGTTGATCTTGTTTTTATTTTTTCTGGGGGCCCACAATTTTTGTTGGCGTAGGGCCTCACTCAAGGTAAATCCGGCCCTGGCTGCAGGCATAGGTGAGGACAATCCTGCATGTGAACCCATGGGCAGCATATGACCTTTCTACAAAAGAGAGCTATCAGGTGGCCATGGCCTCCCCAAAATGTGTGCCTTCAGCTGGCCATTCTCTGCGCACTGGTCTAGGAGGTTGATCCTTACCAAGACAGCACCACTTTGAACAATGCATGATGACAGAACAGATGAACACAAGGCAGCATGTGATATGAGAAGAGAAATGATGCTGTATGCTAAACTGCTACCTTACACTCCAGCACATGCCCTCCTGCTGATTATACTGGCAGCATTCATTGTGCATGTAGAGGTCAGCCCTGGCAACTGAAATACGCTGCATTCAGATAAATGACAACATTTGGCCTCAACCCATTGGGATACAGCTTCCATCACTGCAAACAGCTTAACAAACTGAGTGTATATAGTAAGAGGTGATTTTTGTCACGCATCAGCAATGCTTGTGTCATCCTCCAGGTTTCTGTGCAGGTATGTGGTCTGATTGAACAATGCATGGGAAGATGTGCTGTCTTCCACACAGTCCAGCGAGGGGATCATTAGTGATTGTTTCTGATGATCTCAAGATGGCAAAACAGTGTGACAAGGCAGTGGAAAAAGCCAGAAGGATGCTGGTTTGCATACAGAGAGGAATTACCAGCAGAAAGGAAGAGGTACTAACGCCACTATACAAGTCGCTGGTGAGGCCTCACTTGGAATATTGTGTTCAGTTTTGGAGACTGTATCTCGCAAAGTATATGGAAAGGCTGGAAGCAGTTCAGAGGAAGGTGACCAAAATGATTTGGAGCCTGCATCAGAAGACTTATGAGAAGAGATTTGAAGACCTAAATATGTACACACTGGAGGAGAGGAGGGAAAGGGGCGATATGATTCAGACCTTTAAATACTTAAGAGTATTAATGGACAAACAAACCTCTTCCAAAGGCGGGGAAGCTGTAAAACTAGAAGGCATAACATGAAGCTGCAAGGGGGTAAACTGAAAGGCAATGTCAGGAAATACTTTTTCACTGAAAGGGTGGTGGATGCTTGGAATGCCCTCCCAATGGAAGTG
Source organism: Ichthyophis bannanicus (assembly GCA_033557465.1). Classification (NCBI taxonomy): domain Eukaryota; kingdom Metazoa; phylum Chordata; class Amphibia; order Gymnophiona; family Ichthyophiidae; genus Ichthyophis; species Ichthyophis bannanicus. Next base: position 500,799,053 of record CM066035.1, read on the forward strand.
GTGGGGGCAAACACAGTGACAGAATTCAAAATGGCATGGGACAGACACAATAGATCCCTTTATAGCAACAGGATAAAATCAAAATAAACAACTATCTCTTATATCTGACCAAATAGGGATGACCTACACGGAGCGGTGGCACACCCCTAAACAAAGGTATGGGAAGGGGTGACCTGCATGGAGCAGCAAGTGCACCTACTCTTGCCGCCTTGTTGGGCAGACTAGATGAACCATACTGGTCTTTATCTGCCGTCATATACTATGTTACTATGACATTGGCGCACAGTGCATTTTCAACATGGAGGTGTAGATGGTGGTGTAGGTGAGCTATAGAGGTCATTGAGAGGTGGGGATATGTGTTGTCTATGAGCTACATGGTTTGCAAACAGCTTTCAGATATTTCAACAGGGAAATCCCTAGTAAGATGGTTAAACACATCTATTACACCATGTCACATCATTGCACGACACAGAACTCCACTTGATGGTCCCTGTAATAAGGCATAGCACTAGCAATCATGTGGCTAACAACTTGTGGTTGGGGAAAGGGCTGAACACTTATCTGCCTAATGCCTTCACAATTCTAAGTTGGGCTCTCCACATCACACCTCCAAGTTAGACTCTACAATGCAGCACTGGATTTGGAACATCAGGTCATGAGCATCTTCAGCTGCAAGGAGACAGCTGTTCCTGCATTGACATATTTGTTGTCAGCAAATAAAAAATACCCAAACTCTCAAAATAGCCCAAATCAACAAATGGCCCAACAATATAATTTTTGTTATTTTTTCATCATCTTTTTGTATTTTTGGCGGAAATGCCAACTCAGTAAAAAGGAAACATCCTTTCACCACTGTGGCCCTTCCATTTTAATTTTAATACAGAACTCATATAAAACAGCTTTTACTTAGCTGAAAGGTAACTTTAGTCAAGGCTGTCTTCAATACCGTCGCAATCCGCAAATGCACAACATGACACGTTTCGGGTTCTTCAGGCTAGACACCCTGCTTCAGGTCAAACGCTATGCGGACAATTAGCAGCCATAGGAAAAGCGATTTGAAGAAAGCGATTTTTATATCCCCGCCTCGATACCGTTTGCACAGCCATTAATTGCTAAACTTCCAATAGGAAGAAGGAACAACCAACCAATCAGATAGTCAGGAGGAGGAGTCACTATTCAGAAGCCCCAACCCAACTAAAAGACTGCAGTGGTATTAGGGACCTCTAAAGTATAGTGTGCCAATCAACATACCTTTTCTGCCAATATTTCCCAGACAGCAACTGAACTAGATATCCCCTCCAAGAAATGACCCAATCTAGAAATGCCCTCACACTGCAGTGTAGATAGTTTATGTATATAGTTAACCCAGTTATCCAAGTTTGTACTCCTGTTCAATGTAAAACCTGACAGTTTGTCGTTATGGTCGTTTTGTTATGATGTAAACCGCGCTGATTCTAAATAGCGCGGTATATAAGAAACTGTAATAAATAATAAATAAATAAATTTGCATGTTTAAACCTGCCGGGTGGACCATGTTCAACAAAAAGATCCATCGCTGTTCAAGCTTTTGTAAATATTGAACATGATCCACCCCGCGCGGGTTCTGCGGCACATGATCCAAAGCACGCCACCAAAGAGTGTCAAATGTGTGGAGTTTGTCCAGGCAGTGTTCAACGATTGGTGCTGATAAGTTTTTGGTGCGGAGGCGAGAGGCATGTTCCCCCAGCCTTACTCGCAAGGGTCGAGACGTCCGACCCACATAGTACAATTGGCATGGGCAAACAATTAAATAAACTACAAAAGCTGAGGTACAGCTGGTATGCCAGCGAGAGAACTTAGAGGTATGGACATCAACCCATTCCAAACCAGCCAGCGTGTGGGAACAAAAAGGACAAGTGCCACAAGGGTAGTGGCCCGGTTTTTCATGTGATGAGAGGGGGCGGTCAACTGGCATTGTTGTCTTCACCAATAAATCGCGTAAATTAGCCTTTCGGGAATATGCTAGCTGTAGCTTAATATTGCGAAAGCATGGATGTAACCCCAAAATGGGCCAAAATTTATGAATAAGTTTAGCAACCAAAGTAGTTCCCTTCATAAACAGGAGAATACCCTTAATCCTTTCATCAGGCGAAATCACAACCAATGGACCTAACAGACACTCTCGATGTGTAAAACGAGCCTGTTTGTACGCCATGTTAATAACCTTAGAAGGGTAACCCCGAGAAAGTAAATGAGAGGTTAAATCTTTCGCATGAAGATTTAAATCCTGTAATGTCTAACAATTTCGGCGAAGTCTTAAAAACTGCCCATAAGGCAACCCCTTCTTTAGGCTAGAGGGTGGAAGCTATCATATCGCAGCAAAGTATTTCGTTGGACTGGTTTTCGATGTAATGATGTTAAAAAACCTGTAGCTGACGGTTCAATAGTGACATCCAAAAATTGGATTTTTGAAGATTCTATTTGTGCCGTGAACTGTATATTGGATTTATAGGTATTCAAAGCTGCCAAAAAAGAATCTAATTCCATTCTAGTACCCGTCCACACAAAAAAGACATCATCTAGAAACCTTTTCCAAAATGGCACCAAGCTAAACAGCGGGTGAGAATAGACATAAAGAGCCTCAAACTGAGCCATGTAGATTGTTGCAATAGATGGAGCCACTGTTGCCCCCATGGCTATCCCAAAAATCTGTAAATAAAATTGCCCTTGATATAGAAAAAAATTATTGTTCAACACTAAATCAAGCAAATTTAATATGAAACGCCTAGGTATCCGTTCTGGTAAGTCCAATGGATAGTCCACCAAACATTCAAGCACTTCCTTTTGATTAATATTAGTGTATAATGACTGAACATCAAGGGTAACCATGTAACTACATGCAGACGTATCTGTGTAAAGAGCAAGTTGTCTCAAAAAGTCACCCGTATCTTTGATGTAAGAAGGGACCCTAGCTGCTGTTGGCTGCAAGAAAATATCACAAAATTTAGAGAGAGGCTCTAATATGGAGTCACGACAAGATACTATAGGGCGGCCCGGTGGATTTGTCAACGTCTTATGAATCTTAGGTACAAGATAGATAATCGGGGTTTTAGGCTGCTTCTTAATCAAAAACTCTGATTCATTTTTAGTTATCCAACTGTTCAAAAATGCCTGGGATATTATACCCCGTATACGCTCCAGAAGATCAGCCGTAGGATCAGCAATCAGAGTGTAATTTCTACGGTTATTGAGATGTATCTCCATTTCCCGCTGGTATTGTTCCTTCGAAAGAACCACCATTGCACCCCCCTTAACAGCTTTCCGAATAATAAGGTCAGCCTTCGCCAACTGCTTCAAAGCCTCACGCTGATTAGTAGATAAATTATGAAAAGGGAACGTCATATTTTCCTCCAAACGTGACAAATCAGTTAAGACTAGATCCTAAAATGTAGAAATGGCCGCATCAATCTGCCCCAGAGGAAACCACCGAGAAGTATTTTTTACCAACGAAATATCAGTAATGCTGTTACAGCTAGCAAAATAATGAATAACACACAATTTCCTAAAGAACCTCTGTAAGGCCAATCGCATTTCAAAACCGTCATAATTGGGAGATGGAACATAAGAAAGACCCAGTTCCAATACTTGCATCTGAACCGGTGTCAACTCCTGGCCAGATAGATTTACAATTGTCGACTCCTGGCTTTGAATCTGGTGTCCGGGCCCTCCCAAAAATCCTGATGGTACATAGCACGAGATCTATGCCCACGAAACGTATTGCTCCGTTGGACCTCTGAGGATCCCGGATGTTTCTTAGTACCTCCATGGAGACCCTGCTCACTAGAATCAGTTTCCGAAGAATCTTCAGAGCTGGTAGTGAAAGCAACTTTTTTGTAGCAGTTCTGTCCAGTGCGAGAGGTCCATTTGTATACACAATTATTATCGTAGTCCGATTTGTCACGTTTGAATTTATTTATCTTAAGTCCACGAACATGATCACGAAATGCTGAAAGTTGTTTTTCAGCTTCCACCCATTGAGCCTGAAAGCTTTGGGGTTCCTGGGTCTCCAAAATCCTCTTCTTCAACTCAGTCGTCTGAGTGGTCAACTTCTCCTGTTCCTGAATTGATCGTTCCAACAAAAGAGCTATAAGATCGAAGCTGCATTTATTAAGGATAGCATTCCATTTACTTAAAAAATTCTCGTCATCAGTAAATTGCTTTGGAGGCTTTATTATCCGCAGTCCTCTAGGAATAATTGAAGACTTTAAATATTGTGCCATGGCTGAGCCATGCAAAACTGCACGTACCAGTTTTTTGTGCAGATCTTTCAACTCCAAAACTGTAGGGGGCAAATCAGCTGCTGAAACTGAGGCTTCCTCATCCTCAAACAAAGATTTTTGTTTTTTCAGCTGTATAAGTTGTTCTTCAGTGTATGCAAACGTGGGAAATGGAGATACATCTCAATAACCATAGAAATTACACTCTGATTGCTGATCCTACAGCTGATCTTCTGGAGCGTATACGGGGTATAATATCCCAGGCATTTTTGAACAGTTGGATAACTAAAAATGAATCAGAGTTTTTGATTAAGAAGCAGCCTAAAACCCCGATTATCTATCTTGTACCTAAGATTCATAAGACGTTGACAAATCCACCGGACCGCCCTATAGTATCTTGTCGTGACTCCATATTAGAGCCTCTCTCTAAATTTTGTGATATTTTCTTGAAACCAATAGCAGCTAGGGTCCCTTCTTACATCAAAGATACGGGTGACTTTTTGAGACAACTTGCTCTTTACACAGATACGTCTGCATGTAGTTACATGGTTACCCTTGATGTTCAGTCATTATACACTAATATTAATCAAAAGGAAGTGCTTGAATGTTTGGTGGACTATCCATTGGACTTACCAGAACGGATACCTAGGCGTTTCATATTAAATTTGCTTGATTTAGTGTTGAACAATAATTTTTTTCTATATCAAGGGCAATTTTATTTACAGATTTTTGGGATAGCCATGGGGGCAACAGTACATAAGAACATAAGAACATAAGATATGCCATACTGGGTCAGACATAGGTCCATCAAGCCCAGTATCCTGTTTCCAACAGTGGCCAATCTAGGCCATACGTACCTAGCAGTTTCCCCAAAAGACACAGGTTCTGCAATGCTTGTACTAGGTCAAGCATTGATATCCTGGGTCCCTTCTTAATAATGGTTTATGGACCTTTCCTTCAGGAACTTGTCCAAACCTTTTTTAAACCCAGCTACACTAACAGCCTTTACTCCGGTAACAAATTCCAGAGTTTGATTACACGTTGAGTGAAAAAATATTTTCTTTTATTAGTCTATTTAAATAGTTTACCCAGTAGCTTCATTGCATGTCCCCTAGTCTTCCTATATTCTGATAATGTAAACAGTCGATCTACGTTTACCCGTTCCACGCCGTTCATTAATTTATAGACTTCTATCATATTTCCCCTCAGCCGTCTCTTTTCCAGGTTAAAGAGCCCTAACAGTGGCTCCATCTATTGCAACAATCTACATGGCTCAGTTTGAGGCTCTTTATGTCTATTCTCACCCGCTGTTTAGCTTGGTACCATTTTGGAAAAGGTTTCTAGATGATGTCTTTTTTGTGTGGACGGGTACTAGATTGGAATTAGATTCTTTTTTGGCAGCTTTGAATACCTATAAATCCAATATACAGTTCACGGCACAAATAGAATCTTCAAAAATCCAATTTTTGGACGTCACTATTGAACTGTCAGCTACAGGTTTTTTAACATCATTACATCGAAAACCAGTCCAACGAAATACTTTGCTGCGATATGATAGCTTCCATCCTGTAGCCCTAAAGAAGGGGTTGCCTTATGGGCAGATTTTAAGACTTCGCTAAAATTGTTCGACATTACAGGATTTCAATCTTCATGCGAAAGATTTAACCTCTCGTTTACTTTCTCGGGGTTGCCCTTCTAAGGTTATTAACACAGCGTACAAACGGGCTCATTTTACACATCGAGAGTGTCTGTTAGGTCCATCAGTTGTGATTTCGCCTGATGAAAGGATTACGGGGATTCTGTTTATGAAGGGAACTACTTTGTTTGCTAAACTTATTCATAAATTTTGGCCCATTTTGGGGTTAAATCCGTGCTTTCGCAATATTAAGCTACAGCTAGCATATTCCCGAAAGGCTAATTTACGCGATTTATTGGTGAAGACAGCAATGCCAGTTGACCGCTCCCTCTCATCACATGAAGAACCGGGCCACTACCCTTGTGGCACTTGTCCTTTTTGTTCCCACACGCTGGCTGGTTTGGAATGGGTTGATGTCCATACCTCTAAGTTCTCTTGCTGGCATACCAGCTGTACCTCAGCTTTTGTAGTTTATTTAATTGCTTGCCCATGCCAATTGTACTATGTGGGTCGGAAGTCTTGACCCTTGCGAGTAAGGCTGGGGGAACATGCCTCTCGCCTCCGCACCAAAAACTTATCAGCACCAATCATTGAACACTGCCTGGACAAACTCCAAACATTTGACACTCTTTGGTGGCGTGCTTTGGATCATGTGCCGGAGAACCCACGCGGGGGGGATCGTGTTCAATATTTACAAAAGCTTGAACTGTGATGGATCTTTTTGTTGAACACGGTCCACCTGGCAGGTTTAAACATGCAAATTGATTGGCACACTATACTTTAGAGGTCCCTAATACCACTGCAGTCTTTTAGTTGGGTTGGGGCTTCTGAATAGTGACTCCTCCTCCTGACTATCTGATTGGTTGGTTGTTCCTTCTTCCTATTGGAGGATTAGTGATTAATGGCTGTGCAAACGGTATCGAGGCGGGGATATAAAAATCGCTTTCTTCAAATCGCTTTTCCTATGGCTGCTAACTGTCCGCATAGCGTTTGACCTGAAGCAGGGTGTCTAGCCTGAAGAACCCGAAACGTGTCACGTTGTGCATTTGCGGATTGCGACAGTATTGAAGACAGCCTTGACTAAAGTTACATTTCAGCTAAGTAAAAACTGTTTTATATGAGTTCTGTATTAAAATTAAAATGGAAGGGCCACAGTGGTGAAAGGATGTTTCCTTTATACTGAGTTGGCATTTCCGCCAAAAATACAAAAAGATGATGAAAAAATAACAAAAATTATATTGTTGGGCCATTTGTTGAGTTGGGCTATTTTGAGAGTTTGGGTATTTTTTATTTGCTAAGTTCATTATTTGACCCAGACCATAGGTTTTCTTGGTATTTTTCCGTATGATATTTGTTGTCAGAACATCTGATTATGTGAACGTCAATGCAAGAACAATAGTCATCACCCTGAGTCAGAACCCAATTATGACCCTAGGTTTGAAACCCAGCACGGAGTTGGAGACAATTTAACTTGGAACTGTGATGTGGAGAGAGTCCAACTTGCCGCTGTGATGTTTGCAAGAGATATGTTTAGCCTTTGTGAGGTATGTCATATTGAACCATATGACTGCGAGTGCTATGCCCCTTTAAATGGACCATCAAGTGGGTTCCTGTGTAATGGAATGAGTTGACTTAGAAACATGACGGCAGAAAATGGCCACATGGCATATTTAGTCTGCCCTTCCATATCAACCACTGTAACAGTCCCCTTTTTTCCTTTAGAGATCCTCTGTGTTTGTTCCATGCTTTTTTGAATTCAGATACTGTCCTCATCTCTACCATTTCCACTAGGAGACTATTCCATACATCTACCACTCTTTCCGTAAAGAAATATTTCTACATATTACTCCTGAGTCTACCCCCTTTCACCCTCATTCTATGTCTTTTCAATCGAAAGAGGCTCTCCTCTGCATTTATGCCACGGAGATATTGAATGTCTCAAGCATAACACCTTTATCCCACCTTTCCTCTAAAGTATACATATTAATATCCTTAAGTCTGTCCTCATATGCTTTATAATGAAGACTACTAACCATTTTAGTAGCCACCCTCTGCACTGACTCTGTTTATATCCTTTTCAAGGTGAAGTCTCAAGAATTGCACACAATACTCCAAATGAGGTCACACCAAAGACTTAAACAGCGGCACTATCACCTCCTTTCTTCTGCTGGCCATTCCTCTCCCTATGCACCCACGCATCCTTCTAGCTTTCACCGTCACCTTTTCTACCTGTTGAGCCACTTTAAGATGATCAGAAACAATCATGCTCTTCTTTCATGGACAGAATTACTTAATCCCTTATACTGTATTGCTCCCTTGCATTTTTGCAGCACAGATGCATGACCCTGCATTTTTTAGCTTTAAATTTTAGCTGCCAAATTCTCAACCAGGCCTAGCCAGATCCCTCCTGATGTTATACACTCCTTCCTGGGTGTCTACTCTATTGCAGATTTTGGTATCATTCACAAAGAGGCAAACCTTACCTGACAGCCCTTCCACAATATCACTAACAAAAATGTTATAAAGAATTGGACCAAGGACAGATCTTTGCAGCACACCATCGTTAACATCCTTCTCCTCAGAGTGAGCTTCATTTACCTTACATTTTGCTGCCTTGCATTCAACCCATTTCTAACCCAGTCAGTCACTTTGGAGTCTATCCCTAGGGTGCTCAATTTATTTATGTGTCGCCTGTGCATAACAGTGTCAAAGGCTTTATTGAAATCAAAGTACACCACATCTAGGGCTCTCCCACGGTCCAACTCTCTGGTCACCTAGTGAAAGAAATCATTCAGATTTGTCTGATAAGACCTACCTCTAGTAAACCTCTGCCTCAAATCCTGCAATCCATTGGACTCCAGAAACCTCACTATCCTTTGTTTTAGCAGCATTTCCAATAATTTGCTCACCACAGAGGTCAGACTAACTGGCCTGTAGTTCTTAACTTCATCCTTACTTCAGCTTTTGTGTAAAGGAACCATATGTGCCTTTCTCCAGTCCTCTGGGACCACTCCCAACTCTAAAGAACATTGAAAAGGTCAGACAATGGAGCCTCTAGAACTTCCCCAAGTTTCTTCAATACTCTCAGATGTATCCCATCTAGCACCATTGCTTTGTCTACTTTTAGTTAAGCTAGTTCCTCACAAACACATTTTTCTGAAAATTGTTCAAGATCCCCTTCACTTCTTTTCCTATTTGTGGGTATTTTCTGAGATCCTGCTCCTGGTCTTCCATCTGTGAACACAGAACAAAAATATTTGTTAAGCAATTCCGCTTTCTCCCCATCATCTTCTACATATTCCTTCCCTGAGTCTGACAATACCACTTTTGTACTTCCTACTCTCATTAGCATGTCTGAAAAATGTCTTCTCCCTTCATTTTATCGCATTGGCTATCTCTTCTTCTTTTTGTATCTTTGCTTTTCTGACTACTTTGCTAGCTTCTCTAAGTTTTTCCAAATACTGATGCTTGTATTCCTCTTTCTGTGATCTTTTGTATTTAATGAAGGCTATCCTCTCTTTCTTTACCTTTTCAGCTACTTAGAGAACCATAGTGGCTTCCTTTTCCTTTTCCTTTTCCATTTCCATTTATTTACTTTTCTAACAAAAATGTTTGTTGTCCTTAAAATATCTTCTTTCAGTTTTGCCCATTGTTTTTCTACATCCCCCAGTTGTTCCCATCCCACTAATGACTCCCTGAGGTATTGTCCCATCTTGGCAAAGTTAGTTTTCCTAAAGTCTAATACCCTTGCTAATACCTAAAGTCTAATGCCCTATCAGTGGTGTGCCTCAAGGATTGGTCTTTGGTCTTCATTTTGTAACATTTTTGTAAGGGATATTGTAGAAGATCTGTCAAGCAAGGTATGCCTTTTTACGGATGATACTAACATCTGCAACAGAGTAGACACTCTAGAAGCTGTAAATAACATGAGAAGGGATCTAGTAAAGCTTGAAGAATGGTTAAGAATTTGGCAGACAAGATTTAATGCTAAAATAATGCAAGGCCATGCATTTGGGCTGTAAAAACTCGAACTACTTCAGTGCATGAAAGAGTGGTACCTGGGGGGTGATTGTATTGGATGATCTTAAAGTGGCTAAATAGGTAGAAGAGGCGATGGCAAAAGTCATAAGGATGCTTTGGTGCATGGAAGAGAAATGCCAGCAGGAAAAAGGAGGTAATAGTGCCTTTGTGCAAGTCTTATGAGACCTCGTTTGGCATACTGTGTACAATTCTGGAGACTGCATCTTCAAAAGGCTATAAACAGGATAGAGTTAGTCCAGAAGGCAGCTATTAAAATGATTAGTGGTCTTCATTATAAGGCATATAGGGATAGGCTTAAAGATCTCAATATGTATACTTTGAAGCAAAGGCAGGAAAAGGCTCATAAGATGAAGGTGAAAGGCAGTGGCATAAATTCTGCCCAGTGTCAATTTCGGCTTTTAACACTAAAAGCCCCAAAGTGCATCAATTGACGCAAATGCATCTTCAAAGTTGTATATCAGCGCCACTGCTAGAACCATGTCAGTCATGTTCCATGACTTTGTTAGCAAGATCAAGATGTTCAAATATGTGCATTGAAAATTAATGACAGATGCACCACCTAGCGGGAAAATGAGTTTATACCTAGAAGCCCCAAAGTATGTCAATTGACGCACTCAATTGTCTTGGATGCGTCAATTGACGTACTTTGGGGCTTCTAGGTATAAATTTATGTTCCCACTAGGTGGTGCATCTCAATCACTGTTTACAGTTTTACTCCAACATTACAAATAATAAACACATGATGACATCATAATGACATCACATACTGCGCGTATTTACATAGAAACATAGAAATATGATGACAGAAAAAGACCACATGGCCTATCTAGTCTGTCCTTCCATATCAATAACTACAACAGTCCCCTTTTTACATTTAGAGATCCTCTGTGTTTGTCCCATGCTTTTTTGAATTCAGTTACTGTCCTCATCTCTACCACCTCCACTATTCCACGGATCCACTACTCTTTCCGTAAAGAAATATTTCCGCATATCACACCTGAATCTATCTCCCTTCACCCTCATCCCATGTCCCCTCATAGCAGAACTTGCTTTCAATTGAAAGAGGCTCTCTCCCTGAACATTTATGCCACGGAGGTATTTAAACATCTCAATCATATCACCTCTATCCCGCCTTTCCTCTAAGATCCTTTCCTTAAGATCCTTCAGTCTGTCCTCATATGCTTTATAATGAAGACCACTAATCATTTTAGTAGCCACCCTCTGCACCGACTCCATCCTGTTCACATCCTTTTGAAGGTGCGGTCTCCAGAATTGCACACTATACTCCAAATGAGGTCGCACCAAAGAATTTAACAAATAAGTAACTTCACATTAATTCACATCTGCATTTCATGCTAAATGCAGGTGTTGTAATAATGCGTCAATTGACGCACTTTGGGGTTTCTAGGTAAAATTTTTTTGGGGCTTCTAGTGTTAATATATTGCTATTCTGCGCTGCAGCTTCATCACTGTGTTCATGATTTTCTAGGAGAATGCAGTCCACTGATCAGGCAAGTCTTCCTAAACTTTAGCCATTTCTTAGGTTTTTACAATCAATATTATGCTCTTCTCACATCCACTTTTATTATTATATGTATTTTTAGGACTTTTGATTAATGCTTACTTGTTTGTACCTTTGCTGGTAGTGCTATAGTAAGTTGGTTTTATACAGAATTGGTTCTTATGGCTTCTCGTCATGGCTGGGGGCTTCATTCCTCATAACTAAGACATTTATCCGCTCCTGGGGATAAGAGTCAACCCAAGGGAGAGGTTGTTGAATGCTATGTATGTACCGTTTTCTTTCTTGGTGGTCTCTAAATAAACTATTGAAAAAAAAAAAAAAAAAACTAAGACATTTATGTTTCGCATTATTATATGGTATTTTCAGTGGCTCCTACATGTGTATCACCCGTACCAAGCGTGGAGGCATACATCTCCTGGGTATTCACAATTAAAGGTGTCCTGGTTGGTTCAATTTCACCTACATTTTTCCTGCTTGACTAAATAGTTTGGTTTCCACTTATCAATACCTGCATATGTGCACTATTGCAGGTTTTGTTTTGTCTTGCTGTCCTTTCTCATGGGTTTTGTTACTTTTATACATATAACTATTTTAATTTTATGTCTCGCATATGATCCTCCTCATCCCTCCTTGCACATGTTCTTTGAGACAATGTATTATGACTAACCCATATTGGCTTTTGTGCTCGGTTTCATTGTTTCTTTCCCTTGTGCTTTACGACCTTCCTGTTTTCTTCTTTTTTTATGTTAGGTTATTTTACTAGTGACATGCGATTCAGAGTTTTTAGATTGTTTTCAATTCATCTTTTGTTTTTAACTTATTTACCATTTATTTATAATTATGCATGTTTATTTATCTATTAGTTTTATTATTGCAGTTTGTTTTTGTTTTTAATTATTTTGTGTCATATTTCTTGGTTTTATTTGAGGTTTTTTTCCCTCTGAAGAAGGCATTCAGCCAAAATGTGTTGGGGTTTGTCTAATAAAGTTAACTATACCTACCACTCTCCTGGTGCACCTGTTTTTGCTGCTCTTTATAAATTCTGCCCAAGCAGCCCCCACAATGTGGGGGGCCCAGGCAAAAAGGGGGCCAATACAATGGTGGTAAGGCAGCGCATCAAACTTTATCATGTTTGCTGTGCTATCTTCTCTCTCGTAATTTTGCTGTGGGCCCAGTGTTTGTTGCATGCCGGATTGAAGTCTTGCGATAACAGCCATACTACAAGACTTTGGCTCAGTGGGTAACAGCTGCTGGGCCTGCAGCAAACTTACAAGAGTGGAGGCAGTGCAACAAGCACAATGAAGTAAGTTTGCTGCCATCACCACATGGAGAGAGCACAGGGAGGGGGCCACCGCATGAAGGGCCCAAACGGGAAGTGCTCTGAGGGAAAGTAAGGACTGGTAGAACTTAATTGTTCTTATGGATAGACAGACTGGATAGGCTGTATGGTCTATCTGCTGTCGTTTTCTGTTTCTGTGTTTTTCTGTTTCTATGTGTTAGTGAGTTAAGTTGTTTAGAGTTGTTAAGGGAGTTGTTAAGAGACCTAAACTAATATAATGGCCTTTAGAATTATTTAGTATATTTTATGCTATTATTTTTTATTTGGTTCCCAATGAACTGCTAATACTATGTTAAGGGTTAATCACTATGATGTTAACTTTATTTTATTTATTTATTTATTTACAGTCTCTTCTATACCGCACTATTCAGCATCAGCGCGGTTTACAATGAACAAAGAATTTACACATTTCCGATGGTACTTTGTGTTTACAGTTGAACAGGCAAAAGTAACTTGGATAACAGGGGTAACTATTTACAAATTATAACATAATCATGAACTCTTCTTGGTTTCAGCCTTGGGGGTTTTGGGAGGTCTGTGAGGTGGTTGAAATATCTGCATTGGTTACTGGGTAATACAAGAGGAAGAGGTGGTGTTTCAAGGCTTTTCTGAACTGCAATAGATCCGGGATTGCTCGGATGTCTTGAGGGAGGCTGTTCCAGCACCTTGGTGCACAGAACTTGAAGGCCCTGTCTGCTGTTGCTTTGGTGCATTGTGTTATTGATTTTGGGACTACAAGTGTGTTGAGTGTTACTGACCGTCTGTCCCTATTTTGAGGTGTCATCTGGATCAGATCAGTTAGTGACGCAGATGAGAGCCCTTTGATGGCCTTGAATGTAAGTAGTAATGACTTGTAAGTGAGTCTACTTTGTATCGGAAGCCAATGGAGTTGTTTTAGGATGGGTGAGACATGGTCTTTCCTGGATGCTCCGTGTAGGACTCTTGCTGCGGCATTCATTGCCAGTTGCAGTGGCTGCAAGGTGGCTTGAGGGAGCCCTTGTAAGATTGAGTTTGCATAATCAAAATGTGGTATGATTAGGGCCTGATAGATGGTTCTGAAATCATCCGGCTCTAGCAGGGATCGTAGGTGTCTAAGGGAACGGATTTTATGGTATACCGCTCTTACTTTACTCTCTCTCTTGATTGGGATAACTACTGTAACTATAAATTAAGGGTGGTGCCTGGGGTGGGTGGGAAAGACTAACCTGTCTATTTTTTAAGACTGCTTTTTCCCTGCTTAGAGCCTGCCTAAATCTAATAGAAATTAATATAAAACTTCTAAAACAGACTGCTCTTTGCCTGCATAGAGCCTATCTGAAATTTGATAGGGATTAATTTTAAACCTCTAAAGCAAGCTGATAACTATTTTGCTTTTTTTAATGAAATCAATCACAAGCTTTTCCAAATAAAGCCACAATCTTTTCTCTATCCTAAAATTTAAGTCATCAAGTTTGCCAACAAAGTAATGTTCACTTACCTACAGAGGCTTCATCTGCTCTCAGCCCTCAAAAAAGGAAAAGAAGATGGTCTCACATACTTTGGAACAGGTAGAAGGTGGAAAGGAAGCTCCATAGATATGCATACTGCAAACCCCACTTCCAACTCAACCAGCTTCTTGGAAGTAAAGGGGTGAACAATGGACGTGGGTGAACAATGGACACAGGTGAACTGGTCGTCATTCCAGGGGGAGGTGCAATGTTTCTGTCCCCAAGCTTAAAGAAGCTCCAGACTCAGAAGAGGAGAAGATTGAAGAAATAGACCCCCTAATCTGCTATATAGCTGCCAGGAAATACTTATCCATTCACCATGCTAGAAGTAGCAGATTTAGACTTGACTTTTAATTCTTCTTCACTATGGTGAAAACAATTGATGGAAGAAACAAACTAACATTTTGATCATATCTTTAATTTCCTCTGGTGCTCCAAAAAAGCTCTAAGGGGATGTGACCTGCCACTTTGGGCATGTTCCTTTGGTCATGTACCTGTGGCTGCATGCCAAAGCCATGATGTGTTTTTAAGGGAAAGGCTATCCCACAAAGATGATGTCATGGGGGGCCTTCAGTGTCCCTGGAAACCTCAAGCCACAGTACTCTAGCAAGGGCCATTCCTCTCCTCCAGCAACCAGTACCAGTGAGTTGCAGTTCCTCCCAAAGTTAGCATAATTTTAAAGAAATTTCTGTTAGAAAATGTAAGTTATTATTAGTAATTTCAGTGCAAAATATTTTCAGATACTGAAAATATGTTTCATTTAATATAATTTAAAAAAGGATTTTTATCCTATGTCTAACAAACTGATTCAAAGCAGGATACATTAGAAAAACAATGATTTTACTACATTTAAATACGCCTGACTAATAGCACTTTAATTGTCACAAGTGCTTTCATTATCTTCACATTCTTCAAATTCACATAGAGGTATGTTTACTAAACAGCGGTAGTGGCTTCCATGCAATATCGGAGCCACGGCCCCATTGAATTCAATGGGACCACGGCTCCAATATCGCACGGAAGCCACTACCACTGTTTAGTAAACATACCCCCATAATCTGACCAGACTAACATAAACTATCTTCATAATTCTAACACATGCAAAGCATTTTACTATCTTACTTGTAAATCAGTTCATTTAAGAATCTTCAGTACTCTCGTAGTAAAACTAATTAAAAGTAATAAAACAATAATAAAATTAACAAAGCACAATTTAAGGCCAGTGGAGAGGAGAATTAAGATGTTCAATGGGAAACTGATGCCAGGGGATGTGTCAAGGAGTGAGGGGGATAGATGCTATAAGGAATAGAGGTTTTAAAAAGCTTCACATGGGGAAAAAGCATACTGAATTTACACAAATGTGTGTGGGAACATCTTTATTAAAATTGTTGCTCCCTGACAACATCTATCTATCTCAGTTCTTGAAGTCCTCTGGAAACAATCCTCCCAGTAGGCCCCTGATATCAAGACACCCATCTGAACCCCCCCCCCCAAATCAAGCCCCTCCATTGGCTCCCCCAGCAGATCCCTCCATTCCCCCACCCATCTCATCCCCAACTCTTACTAGGGTCCATGGTAGTCTAGTAGGAGAAGGAGTGATTCATAGTCCCTCCTGTTCATGATGGCACCTGTAACCCCTAACAGTAATATCACAGTACTATCACTATGGATCAAGTTTCCAAAGAAGGGCAAAATGCTCTAAGAACATAAGAAATGCCATGCTGGGTCAGAGCAAGGTCCATCAAGCCCAGTATCCTGTTTCTAATCTAGGTCACAAGTACATGTCAGGTTCCTAAAAAGGTACACAGATACCACGATGCTTATCCTGAGGTAAGCAGTGGATTTCCCTGGTCTTTGTTAATAATAATTTATCGACTTTTCCTCCAGGAACTAGTCCAAACCTCTTTTAAACCCATCTACACTAACAGCTTTACCACATCCTCCGGTAATGAATTCCAGAGTTTGATTACGCATTGAGTGAAAAAATATTTTCTCTTATTAGTCTTAAATGGGTTACATTGTAGCTTCATTATGTGTCCCATAGTCTTCCTACTTTTTGATGGAGTAAACAAGCAATCTATATTTATCCCTTCCACTCCAGTCATCAATTTATAGATCTCTATCATATCTCCCCTCAGCAGCCATTTTTGGAGAGCCCTAACCTTTTTTTTAAATTTTATATTTATTGAATTTTCAATACATATCCAAGCATCCACTTGTTTAGAAAAATAAATAGCGAACAAAAAAAAGAATACACAATAGAACAATAAAAATATCAAGGTAAATCACACATTGCTATATTCCACAAGCCCTCAAATTAATGGTGGATATGATCCTAGAATGGCAAAGAATCCCATGGCTGAGAATAGTGGCTACGGGACACAAGCAGGCTGGGAGGGTGATAGGATAAGGTTAGCAGGGGGGGGGGGGGGGAAGAGGGGCAGGAGAGCGGGCCCTGAGGAGGGCTACTTTAGTAGCCTGCAGGGCCTGAGGTCGCCCTCTTGCCTCTCTGGACCGAAGGAAGTAGGCTGCTTTATGTTGCACCTTAAGAAAGCAGACTGTACAGTTGGAAGCAGACTGCTTTGCTTTGTGCAGCTTACCATGTTGCAGTTTATCACCTGATCACCGGCCTCATCCTTCAAAGTGTAGGGTGAGTTTTACTGTGGCTGCTACAACGCTGCAGGGGGCCCGACCTTTCTTCACTCTCTGAAATTCTATCCTGGTGGACACTTAGGCAGCTTATCGAGGGTTTGTTCCTCCTCCCACTCCCCCCCACTCCCTCCAGCCACAACTTGAAGGAAGCAGGGAGAACCGATGGGGAAAATTGTTGCCACATTGCTAGCAGCAGCAGGTAAGCATGGTCTCATGGCACCACAGGGAGGGGTGCCTCCCTTTCCCTCCCTCCAGTAATGGACATCTGGGATCCCCCACTGTGGCCCAACATCCTCTGCCCTCAGAGCCGCTGCTACTGGGGAGAGTGTGACACAGGGGTGCCTCTCCTTCTGCCCTCATGGTCAATCTCAGGTCCTCTTTAGGGCTTCTGCCGCTGCAGCCCGATGTCCTCTTGGCCCCTGCAGTTCTGCAAACCTGCCACTGCAGAGCCCTGTGTGGGGAGCGGGGAGGAGGCTATAATCAATGCTGGGCAGGGAGCAAAGGGAAGGAAGGGGGGGGGGGGGCTATGGCCTTTTTTTGTTCCACAGGCACAGGAAGGGCCACCCAGCGAGCGAGTCCTTCCTTGCAGCCATGTTTGAATTGGGAAGATCAAAGGGAGGGGGGTTTTCACGGTAACTTCTTCCTTTCCCTTTTGGAGGGATGCAAGGTAGAGTGCACAAGCCAGCTGGACTCCGATGGCAGATGCAGGATGGGTTCAAAAGAAAATATACACACACAAAAAAAATTGCAGGTGAAAGGGATGAACTCCATGTGCTGTACAAGGTGAGTCTGCCATCTAGTGACGGTTTTAGGAAATTACAAGCTCAATTTCATATGGACATGAATGCAAATATTTAAAAAAAAGGGGGGGGGAGAAAGGTAATTTATGATTATGATATATATATTTATATTTTTTTAAAAAAGGTGGATGCTGGTAATGGGGGCAATCGTGGAGTCATATGACGGGCTTAAAGAAAGCCAGGGATTGGAGGCCCTGAGAGGGCCAGGATCCGGGTTCATGGGCAATATCACGCAGATGATGACATTGTTTTCCCAATATCATGCAGATGATGGCATTTGTTTCCTCTCTTTGCCTCTTCCTAGCAATTTTTCCATGGTAGGCATGCCTAGGGAGAACAGTGGCAGACAAAGCGAGACGCAGGGACGACAGCATACAGTAGAACGCTGAAGAGGATCTGTGGCCACAGCAAGGACAGCGACCATCGTGGCGACAAGGAAAGGAGTGGATGGTATGGCTGTGACCCCCGCACGGTGCAATAAAGAACAGCAGCAGTGCAGAAGGATACAGAGGCGAGGAATACGAGCGAAGAAATGGAGGAGCTGATACGGGTTCTCCACGAGTAAGTCAGTCAGCATGCCCCAAGGGTAGTCCAACAACGCCTCAAGGCTCCATCAAGCACAACAATCAATGGAACAACCACTAGGCATAGCGATAACGGTGCAACCAGTGCACGTAGCAGCACAGGGCACGTTTACACGCAGGCAGCATCCTCCGATAAGTCTGCAGGGGATGCAAGGGTACAATAGCTGTCAACCACGACATCCGAAAGCTCCACCTGTGATAGTGATGAAGGGTGCACTCTAATGAGCTTCACGCAAATCATGTTAAAGAAGTTTAAAAAGACCAAAGCCTGTAGAAAAATAGCTCAGTGTCCAGGGTCTGGTTAGGCAATACCGGGAGCGGTTGCCCGATTGCTAGGGAGGGCAGCAATGCTGACATGGTCACAGGAGCATTGGTTGCCAAAGGGGGCATGTGTGCAGCACCTGATCTGGCAGAGGCAACAACTGGGGCTGACATGTGATGTGGAATGTCATCCTTAGTGCACCTGGTATCAAAAAAGATAAAGAAAAAATATGAAAATGGGAGTTTCTTGACATCTTCTCCTTGTTTTTAAGGTCAGGAAAGGGAAGACAGGAAGGAGAAAGAAAAGGGAGTTAGAGAGAGGGATGGGAAGCCTTCCACATATTCATGAACATTGTGGTGGAGCACGAACCTGAACTCAGCCCCTTTTTAATCTGATACCTCGACACTATAACCCACGTGTACAAGCATTTTGAGGGTTGGGCATGGCTAAATTGTGACATGAGTTGCCGGAAGCACATGGCAGCAGTTGCCTTTGTTGTTGGACTATAGCAGACCACACCATTACATGGCATTATCGTGTAGTCGACCTCTGGCTGGACGAGATGGCTCATAACAGGTCATTACATCCTGATCATGTGGCTCAGCCTTTTCTGGCATTCTGCATGTATTTGGCTGAGCAGGCACACCCACGCGATTGGGCTCAGGCATCGGTATGGCCGATAATATAACAGTGGATACTATACCTGGAACCTGTGCAAGTTTAGGCATGTTTGTTCCGCATGCAGAGCTGGTCACCCTGTCACTGTGTGTAGATTCAACAAGGACAGAAAGACCCACAGGTCTCAGACCCAATGCGTGATCAACGACATTGACCCCGTCACCCACCTTCAAACAACAAGTGAAGAAAACAGTGAACACAATCTTTTACAAGATTTGCACTCTCCAACACTTCCACCCAATCCTAGACTCTCCCAATTTCAGATCAGCATTCTAAACAGCAATCCTACCAATCCTCAATTACTGCAACTCTATTTATCAAGGACTCCCACAATCAACCATCCTCCCATTACGCACAGCTCTCCATACCGCCGCAAGTACCCTTCTGACAGCTTCTAAACAAGAGCATATTACTCCCATTCTCAAGCAACTCCATTGGCTTCCCCTCAACAGTCACATCAAATACAAAACATTGATGAAAATCCATAAAGCACTATCTGGCCTCTCCTCCTCCCACCTCCTCAGCCTTCTCCATGCTTTCCAACCAAACAGGGCCAGCTGCTGATCCACTAGCAACTCCCTGATCATCTCCCACTCAAAAACTAAGAGCACCCAGCAGGCTTGCTCAAGGACATTTGAACTGTACGCACCGACCTTATGGAACTCTCTCCCTGCTACCATCAGGTGCATCAAAGACCTCTCTTTATTCAGGAAACATCTAAAGACTTATCTGTTCATCGAACATTATGGTCCGGTAATATAACCTCACTAACCCATGCATCACAACAAGTACAAACCATTGTAAATAGTTAAGTCATTTGTACATATTAAATGTTTTTCACTCCATGTTTTATTGCAACTCTGATTTTTTTCTGTAAACCGCTTTGACCCTGTGAAAAGCGGCATAAAAGCACAGCTAAATGAATAATAAATAAATAAAAATAAATCAACCTTGACAAGATGCGTCCATACAGGGAAAGACACACAGCATTATGAAGGGGCTTGCATGGGGTTTCTGCTTTCCCTCTTCCGGGCCCAGGAATATTCCCCTGCCCCCAATTCAGGATTCACCGTCCATTCTGTGCAATATCTCAGTGGTGGGAGAAAAGCTCACCAAGGAAACTGCTATGGGGAGAATAGCTGGCTCCTTTCGGGATCCTCCTTTTGATAACTGAGTAATTTCCCCATTGGACATAGTCCCAAAGAAAGAGCCAGATACATTTTGACTGATCACAACCTGTCATACCCAGATGGCGACTCTGTCAATGACCAGATTGCTCCGCAATTGTGTAGTATGTGTCCATTGACCAAGCCATAGCATAGGTGTGGGAATTGGGTATTCAGGTGCATTTGGCCAAAGCGAATATTGAGTCAGCTTTCCACCTTCTCCTGGTGCACCCTGAGACCTTCTATTTTCTAGGTTTCTGCTTTGAGGGAAATTTTTACTTTGACAAATGCATGCCCATGGGGTATTCTATCTCCTGTGTTTACTTCGAGCTGTTTAGCACCTGTGTGCACTGGCTAATTGAAGAAATCTCGGGGTTGGGAACGGTGGTTCATTACCTAGATGATTTCCTGTTCCTCAAAACAGGATACGAGTAGTGCAAACAGGTTATGACATCTTTCCAGCATATTACCCAGCGTTTCGTAATATCTCTGGTGGCGGACAAGACTGTCGATCCCCTGACTGTAATTACATTCCTGGGTGTTGAATTGGATGTTCGGATCCAGGTTTCCCGATTGCCTCAGAGTAAGAGCGATAAATTGAAAGCAGCCGTTAGACAAATGAGAGGCACGTGGAAGGCAATGCTGGAGAAGTTCCAATCGCTGCTCGGCCTTCTCTGCTTCAGAGCTAGGGTAACTCCCATGGGGAGGGTATTCTGTCGGTGACTGGCCCTGGCAATGAGAGGGGTTAGTAAGCAGCATCACCACATCAGGGTTACCCAGGACATAAGGGAGGACTTGGGCATTTGGGAACTTTTCTTACAGTCCTTCAATGGTATGGCATTCTGGCAGGACCCTCCCGTTTTCAGCTTGGACCTCGAATTATTCATCGATGAATCCGGCAGAGTGGGGCTCGGCATATATTTTAAAGGAGCTTGGGGCTCTGAACCCTGGCAATGAGATTAGCATGTCTCTGGTGCTACCAAAGATATCACTTGTCTCAAATTGTTTCCTATACTGGCAGCCCTGTTTCTATGGGTCCCACAATTGGCGGACAAGGCAATCACATTCCGCATGGATAATATGGAGGTAGGGCACAAAGAGAGCAGCAGCTCTCGCAGTATCAAACAGGAAACACAAGGAGCAAGAGTGATGATGACACAGATGCTTATTCCAGAGATATTTTATTGTAGTGGGGAACTACAATAAAAAATCTCTGGAATAAGCATCTGTGTCATCGTCACTCTTGCTCCTTGTGTTTCCTCCTTCCTAATATGGAGGTAGTGCAGGCTGTTAATGGGCTGTATGCCAGAACACAAGGGGTGATGGCACTGCTACGTTAGATAGTGTTGCTATGCTTGTTACACACCTCAATTTTAGAGCAGAGCATATTTCTGATATCATAGCATTATTACGAATGCTTTCTCTCATTTTAAGATGTCAGCCTTCCGAACCAGTGCCCTGAGTGAATAAACGTAGATCGATTGTTTACATTGTTTATATTATCAGAATATAGAAAGACTAGGCTGTTGGTGTAGCTGGGTTTAAAAAAGATTTGGACAAGTTCCTGGAGGAAAGGTCCATAAACCATTATTAAGAAGGGACCCAGGATATCAATGCTTGACCCAGTACAAGCATTGTGGAACCTGTGGCTTTTGGGGAAACTGCTAGGTATGTATGACCTAGATTGGCCACGGTTGGAAACAGGCTTGATGGACCTTGGTCTGACCCAGTATGGCATATCTTATGTTCTTATGCTCCTATGAGTGCAGACACGGCCAAGAACCTCATCCCAGTGGCAGTTTGGGCCTTTGGTCCACTGAAGAATGAAACCTCTTGATGGGTGCCTCGCCGAGCCTATCAGACACAGATATGTGAAGGTGTGGACCAGTTTCAAGAGTTCTGCAGGGCAGAAGGAGATTGGGGACAGTGACCGGTTTAGGACTGGCACTATTGTATAATGGATACTTGCCTGCAAGGATGGGGGCAGTGCAGATGTGCCTGGTGGGCACTGGCCTTTTTGCCAGAGCAATGGGAGAGCAGAGCCCACCGGCTGACTGTGTCATTGCTAGGGTAGCGAGGGAATGGTCAGCTAGGGGTTACCGCTCACCAGACCGCAGATGCCCAATCGCACACACGGTGCTGAAAGGGATAGTTGTGGCCATGGATGTGGTCTATCAAGACATGTTTGAGGCGCGGCTCTTTCAATGTGTGTTTACGCTGACATTCTTCAGGGCACTGAGAGTGTGCGAGTTGGTGGCAACCTCAAAATGTCTGCCGGGAGGTAGGGGACTCATGCTGGGAGATGCCATGGGTAGGAGCGGCTTTCTGGAGATGCACATTCATAGATCCAAGACCGACACAATGGGTAAAGGAGTTAAATAGACTCCACTCGCCCAGTGTGAAATTTCGAAGGGTATAGCCAGGTCCGACCGAGGGGATGGGTAAAACCTCTGGTCCATGTGGCTGGCACCCTTCTCTCATGTTACCAGTTTGAGTGAGTCTTAAAGAGATGTATTGTGAGCATGGAGTTGGAGGAGAAATACTACACAACTCTTCTGTATAGGGCGGCTACTATGGCCGCAGGGATTGGCATGATGCGGGAGCAGATCGTGTTAATAGGTAGGTGGCACTCGGAGTGATTTAAAATATACGTTCATCTGGATGACTGACCATGAAGACTCCCATGTCATAGATAGGCTAATTTGCAAGTCATCTTGTTGCCTTAACTCATACTTCTTGATTGGTTTGTCTTTGGTTCAGATATTCCCCAAGGCGCGAAGAAGGTATGGATCTACAGCCACTCATTATACACTGGGTACTGTCACACTGCCCCCCTAGTGGTGATGGCGTGGCACGACAAAAGGGCGTGGACAGGGAGGAGAAAAGTTTGTTTGTGGAGGAGGTTGGTTCTCTTGCAGGGCCCAGGCTTCTACAGGCCTGGTAGCCTTCTGTATAACTAACACTCCCAAGAATTTACAGTCCGAGTATAGGGAAATTGTAAGGCTTTTATTTCCCTCTTTGCAAACAGGTTCTTTAGCCCAGAATACAACAACACATGAAAAGAAATATCCTTGCTTCAGGTTAAAGGAAAACACGTACTGAAAACACTGTTAACTTCACAGCACAGGTAAATGAAATACAGCATCCAACTTTTATCCCAAACCACAGCTATGCCTCTGCTAGGGCTCAATCCTTTCTGATAGGCAATAGTTAACGTCCATGGGAATGTCCAAAGGGTCCTCCTGGTATTCTACCTGCATGGGCTCACAGTCCAGAATGTTTGGAGGCTCTCCTTCAGGCTTTCTGCCTAGCGCTTGGATGATGCGCCAATAGTCAGCGTTACAAGGTAAATCCTGGCTTTGTATATTTTTATACTGAGGACAGTCTCTCCTGCATACAGTTCCTTCTCTAGTAGGCTTCCTGTTAACTGCAGGTCTGTACTTTGTTTCATGAAGGCCTCTTGAAGGACAGCATGCTCTAGTGCCTGACTCCTTCTGTGTCACAGCATTCATAAAATCATCATTATAAAATTGGCATTTACCTTTTCTTCTAAGGCGGTCTCCGGGAGGTGAAGGCTGAGGCTTGGGCCTGCTGGGTCTTGGATTCTGAGGTGCCCAGGTAGGCCTCTGATTCCTAGGTCTGCCTTCTGCTGGAGTCAGGGCATACTGGTGCCATGGTTCCTTTCTCCCACGGCTTTGGAAGTGACCCTTCTCAATTCCTCTTTCACCCCTTTCACTGCCGTTCACTGTTGCTCCTTCTAACAGTTGCTGGCTCCTATTAAAGTTAGGCCCGGGACTCTCTGTTATAGTCCACCTTCTTTCAGGGTTAGCTTCTTTATAAAACCTTTCCCTCCTGGAAAGTATATCTTTTCCTCTTTTGCAATGTTTAAAGTAGGTTTCTGTACCTGGCTTGGATGGGTCTGCTAGGCCGGATCCCTTGGTCAGGACTCCTCTCCCTGGATCCTCCAGATATCTGTAAAAATCTGGAACTGGAACTTCCTGCAAGACTCCTTGACAGTCTCCTTGCCCATCTGGAGCTGTCTGCCAATCTCCTTGTCTTTCTCTTTCTCGCCAACCTCCTTCTCTGTACCGGTCTCTTTGCCAGTCTCCTTGTCTCTCTCTTTCTCTCCAACCGGAGTCTGAATCCGAGTCTTTTTGCCACTCTCCTTGCCTCTCTGACTTCCTCCAGTCATCTGAGCATTTAAGAGGAGTTCTTCCCTTTCTGCTTTGGGTGATGGCTGGAATTACATCATTGGCTCTAGGGCGTGGTTCTTCAGACCTCCAGAGGTCTCTCTGGCTCCCTCTATGTGGCTCCTCATGATGCTGCAGCTGGTCTTTACCTCTTTTTTCTGTGTTTAAAACCTTTCCTTCTGCCTGCAGCTGGTCTGCAGTGCCACAGTACAGAGGAGGACCAGGGATAGACCCAGCAGAGTTATCCATCCTGTGGATGGGCCTACATGATAGGTTGTGGGACCAGTGGGAACTGACTCCTGAGTCTTGATGGTGCATTTAGGGGGGAAAACCTGGTGAGTACATGTAGTTGGATCTCACCAGGAAGATGGAGAGGGACCTCCTGGAGTTGGTGGACACTTTCCCTGGCACCTAGCTGGTGTGGTCCTGCATCATACTGTCTAGAGTGTGGAGGGGCAAAAGGTCTCACCAGGCAGTGGGGAAAAATGCCACAAGGTAAACAGATGGATGACACGCTTTATAGAGGGGGATACTGTATCCAGCATGACCTCATTAGGGAGAAATGCCCTGTCCGGTACCACACAGATGGAGTACACCTGTTCGACATTAGCATGGATGTTTTTCACTTCAGGACACAGTTGAAAGGTTCTGGGCAAGAGCAACTCTTGGCCACAGCTAAGTGCTTAGGTGGTGGCCCACCGGCAAGCGAGGAGTTGCTGTTGGTGAGCATTGGCATGAATTGGAACACGAGACCGGGCACACATCTGTGCAAGGAATCAAAGGGGGAGTGGCTGGAGCTAATTGTCCTCCCCCATGCAGGGTCAATGGGTTTGTAGCAGGGACAGCTTGTAAAGGCACCTTCCCCCCCCCCCATGCTTTCATAGCAGTGGGAAGGGGGAGAGGGGTACATCTCTGCCACCTGAGCGACCTTTGATGGGCTGGAATCGGAGCCTGCTGTTTTTATTGCCTGCCTTCCCCTTAGCAAAATAGTTAAGATGATGGATTGTTAAGATGTATGATCCTGAAGTGGATAAGGAATCAGAAGCAAGGAAAGCGGCTGACTTCAATGGCCCGGCCCCACTGGGCAGTATGGGCTGTGTGTCTCATGTGATCCTATTCATCGAATGTGCAACTTACTTGTTTCTAGTTTGGATTGTATAGCTGCATTGGATATATATTTTGTGTATATGTTGCTTAATTTTGATACTCAATAGTTTTATATAATGTAGGCTATGCTGAGACCAAGACTACCAGTAAATATCATCATGTTGCATCTCAAGAGCAGTCTCCAACCTAATTTGTGGGGAGGGAAACAGGGCAGAGGAGGGGAGGAGGGAGAAGGAGGTGGGGGTTGCTCGGTTGAGGAAGATCCCCATTTAAAGAGAATAAAAGAGAAAGAAGAAATGCTGAATATAACCTATATAAGTGTCTTAAGTCTCAGTACGGGTGGACGGAGAAGATAGTTGGGGCCTGATATTGAATAAGGTGCTGATGCAGGGCTACCTGGCTAAAGATACCCACTCAGTAAAAGTGCTGGAATCGTGAGTCAGGTGATACCTAAATGGGCAAGCAATGAAAATGAGACCCAAACCTGGCAGCAGACGTGTAGCGCGGCATAGACGGGGAAGCACAGGGAGCCGAGTTTGGATTACGTGTATAAGGGGAAAACAAGACTTTATACTGCAATACCCCTGTAAGAGCCCCAAATGCTGGGCAGATGAGCAGTGATGGCATGTGGGGATAGGCTCATATAGTGCCCATCTGGAGTACCCATGCAGTGCCCATCTGGAGTACCCATGCAGTGGCAACACTATCATTAGGCAGGCCGTGCGAGCTGCCTGTGTAGGAGCACCTTGTGGCTGGCCTGATAGATAGCAGTGGCATGGCATTGAGGAAGATGGTGAACTTCAGCCCAGATGAGGCAGAGGCCCTTGCATGGTCGGTGCTTCAGTACTAAGGGGTGCTGTACTCAAGGGGGAGCCAGAGGCTGAACCTGAGGCTGTCCATGGCCATCTGAAGAGGGCTCCAGCTCCGCTGTGCAGGTGAGGAGACATGAACAGGCAGGGTGCTCAGGGGGGAGGGTTTGAGCACCAGGCTGTAATCTTCTGAATATGTAATCTTCTGCTCTTGTAATCTTCTAACTTGTAATCGTCTGGTCTACTCTCTACTTTTGGCTACGCTCCGTTAGGTCCTGGGTTCATTTCACAGAGACAGTAGGGTAAGCAGCACAAACAAGACAACCAACCAGGTGTGGCTTGGAAACAGGTCTTTATGTAGAAATAGGCTTATTACATAGGTACAGAACAGAGTTATATAGTGGTTGTTAAAAAGCTACTTCAGTGTACATCAATGAATCTGTGTGTGTGTGTGTGTGTGCATGTGTGAATATGAAAGGCTCTATGTGTGTGCATGTGTGTGTGAGAGAGATCAGAGAGAGAGAGAGATGGGGGGAGGGGTGAAGAGAATTGATTATCAGAGCCTCCTGTCCTTCATGTCCGATGAATAGAGGAAGAGAGAGAGAAAGAGGAAGTATTTCTGTCCTTTATAGTGAATTTTCTCTGGTACCTCCCTTTGATGTCTGCTATTGTTTCTAGCACCTCCCTTTGAGGTCTGCTGTTCTTGATTTAGCAAGGAGGGGCTGCAGACCAATCTCATCGGGCCCGGAGACCGACATCACCAGGGGGTCAGAGTTAATCTCATCTTGTAAACTACCCTCATTAACTTTGGAGATTGATATCACCAGAGTAACAAAGCTGCATGAAATCCAAGGTCTGGGGAAAAAGCCATGACACCTATGCCATGCTGATGTATGCTGACATCTCCCACACCTTTTTTATTTTTTATTTATTATTTGTGCCTGGAAATGGTGGAAGCAAACCTGTGGTACCTGTCCCAGCTGCCATTACATGATAGTAGGCAGCTTGTCTAATACCTCCTGTATTAAATACCTTGCTATGTCTAGCAGGTCCCCTGTCCTGCACAGTACTGTCTCTAGTGTTCTAGAGATAAACAAGTCCTCTTATGAGTCCAAACCTTGTGTCTTAGATAGGGCAGCCACTACTGGGGGGGGGGGGGGGGGAACCCAATATGCTACCTCCATGCCCGTCTTAGAGAGAGTGAACAGTGCATAAGGGCTGCAGGAATTTTTGAGGAGGTTAAAGCCAAAAGGTACCAGGATGCTGTGAGTGAGGATAGGAAGCAATACTAGACTGCAGCTGACTCTGGTATTCAGTGTAATAGGAAATGCCAAATTAGCCAAATTAGCAGGCCAAATGAGCCTGGATGTAGAGGTAGGTGCTTGAGAAATTCCGTGTAACTACCTTAAAATGTTGCTGTTCTGTAGGACATGCACTGCAAGGACATGTACATGTGTTTCATTTTACAACACAGGAAAATTATGATAATGCATAGCAATATTTGTACAGCAGTTAAAATAATAATAGGGTGAATAAAAACATTAAAGACATGATCAGCAGTAGGTGAGTAACCAAATAACAATTCCCACACAGACACATGAGCATCTTGTAGCAAGTGTCCAACGATTTGTTGAATGTGTCCGTTCTCATAAGCGATGGTGTGATTCACTTCAGTGGATGTTGTTTTAAGGTGATCAATATAGGCATGGAGTTCTGTAAAGTTGAGCAGTTTATGTAGTGTCTCTTCTCCCATGCCAAGTGGTAATGGATGCACAGCATATGAGATAAAGTCTGGAATGTCCATAGAGTCATTGGTAACCAGCGGTGTGGCATAAGTTGTCCCGTTAATGGTGATGGAGACCAGTGGTGTATGACTGCACCAGGTATTGTTTGGTAAATAGTTTGAACTGTACAACAAAGTGTTCTTGGGAAGGCGAATGTCATGCATTCTGGGAGCAATCGAAAATGAAACATTCTGGGGAAAGAACAGATGAAAACAAAAGTGTCCAGCTCCAAGGTAATACAAACTGTGTGAGGTAGTCAGGGAATATGAGAGCTTAACAGTCAGGGAGCAGGAGGAGGAATTGTTCCAGCAGGAGGTGTCAGCCTCTTTAAACTGGTGAGGTTGACACTTGAACTGAAATGTAGTCTGCTCACACAAACTGGGGTCCATCGGCTTGAATGAAGTTCAGGTGTCGTCCAGTGGCTGCACCCATGTGAGGTGGTCCACAGGATACATAAGCATATTATCAAACTGCACCCCAATATTAACAACAGGATAAATAACTGTGTGTTGTCCTGACCATGGGATCAAAGTACAGATAGAGCAGCCTTGTGGTGAACAAATGGGAACACTAACTGTCCACCAATCAAGGTGAGCTATAGCAAATTCAGGTATTTTGGTACTAGCCATATGGACGAGAGATGGTGGCCAGTGTCCTAACTTAGCAGTGATCAGAATTTCCTTTAGTATAGTAATAAGCTCGATCTGTACTTGATCACAGGCAAGAGCCCAGGAAATATTCTTTCCCAATCTATATTCTGCATGTGCTAAGGTAACAATTTTCTGTTCTATAATGGGAGATATAAGAGCAAAGGTATCTACAGCCCATTGGACAGTTTAGAGGAAGCTTCATTAATAATATGTTGTGAGGTAAAACCATCAGCAGCATACTGAGCATTGGATCCCATTTTATTACGGAGCACCTCTATATCAATTATATTAAAGGCACCCAGTGCAGTCCCTGTGCCACCTAAAATTGTATCAATTAATTCACGCTTGGCTCGGGGTGTTACTGACTGCATATCAAACCAAGTATTGAGCATTTGTATGTTGTTGGCAACAAACTGAGAGCAATTTGGATATTTGTGAGTAACTAGAAACAATTTGGGAAATAGATGCCAAGTAAGAAAATGGTATTCTGTGGCAGGTGTAGGCCTGTGATCCACTTCGTCTGACATAAGCAGGCAAGCCTAGCTAGCTTGACCTGTAAATGAAGCTAGTGGAGAGGCCTATGGGAATTGCACATCCTCCAATATGCTCCTGTAGAGCTGGAACATAGCAAGAGTGTTGAATTAACTTAGATAAGCAGAACTGGAAGATGGAAAAATACAGAAAAATATGTTTAAAAGTCACTGATAAGAAAAGTACATCTGCAAGGGATTTAATTAGGACTGCTTACAGATGAGTTACAGAGCCCTGCTCCCCTACACGCACAAATTGGCTCAATGGCCTTGGAAGTATGAAAGTAACAAGTTGATGAACTGGCCATTGTAATTGGGACTAGAAGAGGGGTAAGCAGGTGCTGAGCCCACTGAAAGAACATAATTGGATAATCATATCAGTATCGGGACCAATAGAAGGGGTACGGGAGGTACGGGAGGTTACCGGGACCAATGAAATGTGTTTCTATACCTAGAATGGAGCAAAAGTCTATAAAAGTTGTTGTATTGCCAGAGAACTTCGCTCAGCCATTTTGAAATTGACTTTGCTTGAGACTTGTGCACAAATAAATGATTTGGACCTTCTGAACAGACTCCTGGTATTATTGGTTTGTCTGCGCTCTGCTGCTACATATTCTTGGTGCGTTGGCCGGGAAGTTGTGGAATCAGAGTGTATATAGGGCAATATACCACGACTTTCCGCCTCTATAGGCTTGGTCCTGCCGGGATCGCGCCCTTCCGACGGGGGCTACTCCCTGGCGCCGCCGGTCCCTTGCATCGGAGGGAGCTGGTCGGACCTCGGCGGGTGCCGAGCCCGGCTGGAGCCAACGCCTCGAACCCGAGTGAGGGGAGTCCGAGGTCCAACTCATGCGCCTGCTTGGGAAGTTTGAGGACCGGATCCGGTGAGTAGAGTTTTGATTTGTTATGTCTAGACAGATAAGAAAGAGCAGTGCTGCCATTTGAACTTGGAACTTGGAAATTGGTAAGAGAGCCTGATCACCTCTCAAAGACGGGCCGAGTAACCCCGCATGAGTATTCGCAGGGCGAAACCCCCATCTTCTTGTATTTTGGAAATTGAATAAGACTAGTCAGAATAGATAGAAACGAATGCATTCTGGGATATGTTGCTAGCATGATTGTGTGAATGAAGTGTGGATGAGAGGTCTGGCAGCACGGACCAAGTGAAGGCGGACCCCTGAGTAGAGCATTTCCTGACCGGGCGACCGCGTTCAGGTCGCGAAAAGGGGGAAGCGATTGTCGTCTTGTCTTGTTATTTGTTCTCCTTATACGTTTCCAGGGCCGTGAGGACCCCTTACCCACGGTCCGCCCTCCTTTTCCCTTTTGTCTGTTGTTGCGCGCACACATCGAAATGGGAGGGGCGGGGTCTACTAGGAACACTCCATTAGAATGTATGATCGCACATTTTAAAGAGGGATATTCTGGAGATTATGGTATTAAAATGACAGCAGCCCATTTACAGATTTTGTGTACTAGGGAGTGGCCCGATCTAGACCCTACTTGGCCCCGAGAGGGAACTTTTAATGTAGAAATTATCCAGTTAGTGCACCGTAGAGTGCGGATAGCGCACCCCGATCAGTACCCCTATATAGATTCCTGGTTAAGTATTTGTGAAGATCCGCCCCCTTGGGCGCAGCGCTGTTATGAAGAACAGTGCAGAATAATGTTAGCAAAGACAGATTATAGTCAGAAAACAGAACAGCCTAGAACGGAAGGGAGGGATAAGAAGTCCAGGAAGAAGTCCATCCTGGTAGATCCTGATTCCCCAGAAATAGTTCCCCGACAGCCTCGAACCCCAGGCCCAATAAGAGCTGCCCGGCGTCCCGCCCCAGAAATCCCGAGACAGCCGAGGCGGGACCCCACCCCAGAGCTATCACCCAAAGAGCAGGAAGATGAACCCTTTTTACTTGAAGGGGAATCATCCGGGACAGAAAAAGGAGAGTCAGATACAGAAACAGAGCAATTGGACACTGAAACTTCCATAAGTGATACTGACAGTGTAAAAATGGTTGCCAGCGCTAGTTTGCCAGTAAAATGTACATCTAAAGTGAAACACGTAGAAAAGAAGGTGACCCCTGATAGGACAGTTACAAAAATATCCCTCAGATCCCAAAAGACATCTACTGCCAAGATGATGCCCTTACGGCAAGTCCCGGGAATGCCCGTAAAGAATGATGATGATGAGGTGGTAGCGGGACCCCTAAGTTATGTGTATGTCCCTTTCTCTACAACTGATTTGTTAAATTGGAGGACGCATTATGCCTCCTATACCAATAAACCCTTAGAGCTTACAGAATTAGTGAATACTATTATGGAAACCCACCAACCCACTTGGGCAGATTGCCGCCAGCTCCTGACCACTCTATTCACGACAGAGGAGCGGGCACGAATTAGAAAAGCAGCTATTGATTGGCTGGCGGACAACCCTGTAGCTCCGGGATCAGGGACGGACAGAATAGACCATCGGGAAGCGGCCCAGAGAGAATTCCCGAATGAAGACCCCCGATGGGATCCAAACACAGAGCTAGGATCCGCAGCCCTAGCCCGTTTTCGCCAAGGCTTTTTACAAGGTCTGAAAAGGGGGGGCCAGAAAGCTATGAACCTTTCCAAAGTTGCAGGAGTTATTCAAGGTATAGATGAGAGCCCCGCAGAATTTCATGAAAGATTAACTGAAGCATACAGAATGTATACTCCCTATGATCCCGAGGCACCAGGAAGTTTATGTATGGTGAATTCTGCTTTTGTAAACCAGTCTCAACCAGACATTAGACGTAAATTACAAAAATTAGAAGGGTTTGCGGGCATGAATACAACTCAGTTACTGGAAGTCGCTCATAAAGTGTATGTGAATCGTGATAATGAAAGACAGAGAGAATGTGATCGAAAGATGAAGAAGAAAGCTGATTTTTTGGCTGCGGCCATAGTTGAACAGAAAAGGGGAGGTATCCCTAGTCGACGGAGCAGAGGAAGGGGGCGGGGCCGAGGTGGAGGCCGGCCCCAGCAGCTAGGCGTAAACCAATGCGCCTATTGCAGAGAAGAAGGACATTGGAGAGATGCATGCCCGCAACTCGAAGACGCCCAGCAAGATGACGAAAACAATTATCAGTGGCGAGAAGAAAGACGAGGCCGTCCCCGAAACCGCGGAGGAGCCAATCGAGAACAATTCCAGCGAGAGAGAGGAGGAGCCATACAAGCATTGACTACGACAATCCATAATGAAGATGACGTGGATTAGGACAGACCGGGCTCCGAGTTTGCTTTAGGTCTCCAGGAGCCTATGGTCGGAATACAAATAGACCAAGTTATGAACTTTATGGTTGATACTGGAGCAGAACATTCAGTAATAGACAAAAAGATAGCCACATTTTCTACAAAAGCAGTCACCATCATAGGAGCAACTGGTGCCAAAGCTACAAAATCTTTTCTTCAGAATCGTATATGTAGTCTAGGAGGACAGCAAATAACTCATCAATTCCTTTACATGCCCGAATGTCCAGTGCCACTACTGGGACGAGATATGTTGGCCAAACTTCAAGCACAAATATCTTTCTCTGAAAAAGGAGAAATGCAAATGACAGTAAATCCCCAAGTCAAACCAGCAGGAATAATGTTGCTGACAGTTCCCCGAGAAGAAGAATGGAGGTATTACATTGATGACTCTGTCCGAGATACTTATTTCGAACAAACTCTAAAGAACATTCATGCACCACCTGGAGTATGGGCAGAAGGCAGTCCTCCAGGCCTAGCCAAACATATAGCTCCGGTGATTGTAACCCTTAAGCCTAGTGCTACACCAGTACACGTCAAACAGTACCCTCTCCCAAGAGCTGCAATTGAAGGCATTCATCGCCACTTGCAAAGATTACTCGAATATGGCCTACTAAAAGTATGTCAATCCCCATGGAACACTCCACTTTTGCCAGTAAAGAAACCTGGGACAGATGATTACCGCCCAGTGCAAGACCTAAGGAGAGTGAATGATGCAGTTGAAACTATACATCCAGTTGTACCCAATCCTTACACTCTTCTAGGACTGATACCTGCTGAAGCTACCCATTTCACTGTACTAGATCTAAAAGATGCATTCTTTTGCATAAGATTAGCCCCTGTAAGTCAAATATTGTTTGCATTTGAATGGCAGGACCCCATCTCTGGAAGGGGGGGCCAACTCACATGGACACGATTACCTCAAGGATTCAAAAATTCGCCTACCATCTTTAGTGCTGCACTGAATCAAGACCTTTCAAGTTATCCAGTGGCCCCGGGGAAGAGAGTGCTTCTCCAATACGTGGACGATTTATTGATAGCTGCCGTATCAGAAAATGAATGTATACAAGCCACCAAAGACCTCTTGCAGTTACTAGATGAAGCTGGATACAAAGTTTCCAGAGCAAAAGCACAACTATGTCAAAAAGAAGTGAAATACTTGGGTTTTCGTATAACCCAAGGAAGCCGAAGATTAGGCAGAGAGAGAAAAGAAGCAGTATGTAGAATTCCAATCCCAACAACCAGAAAGCAAGTCAGAGCCTTTCTGGGAGCGGCAGGATATTGCCGAATCTGGATACCTAACTTTGCCCAAATTGCCAAACCACTGTATGAAGCCACAAAAGGAGAAGAAAGGTCGCCACTGGAGTGGGGACTTGAGCAGGATACAGCCTTCAAGAAGTTAAAGGAAGAATTAATGTCATCACCAGCACTTGGACTACCAGATGTTCACAAGCCTTTCCACTTGTTTGTACATGAAGCACAGGGAAACGCCTTAGGTATGTTGACTCAGAAATTGGGAAATTGGGTGCGACCTGTAGCATACTTATCGAAACAGTTGGACACTGTGGCCAAAGGATGGCCACCTTGCCTGAGAGCAGTTGCAGCTACAGCATTATTAGTGAGTGAAGCAGACAAGCTCACATTAGGACAGAACATACGAGTCACTGTGCCACATGCAGTCCTTGCCCTCATGGAACAAAAAGCAAATTACTGGCTCACCAATTCCCGAATGTTGAAGTATCAGAGCATGTTATGTGAAAACCCACAGATACAACTGGAAGTGAGTCATGCCTTGAATCCAGCCACCTTGATACCCATTAGTGAAGAACTTCCAGAACATGACTGTATCGAAGTCATGGACACTGTATTCTCCAGCCGACCTGATCTGACAGATGTGCCCATAGACAATCCTGATCAAATCTATTATGTTGATGGAAGCAGTCTCATCCTCAATGGACGACGCTGTGCTGGATATGCAGTTGTCACTCAGCATGAAGTAGTTGAGTCATCAGCTCTAGCCTCAGGCACATCAGCCCAGAAAGCCGAATTGATAGCACTCATCAGAGCATTATTATTAGGAGCGAAACTTGTGTTAAATGTATATACAGATTCCAAATATGCCTTTACTACCCTACATGCCCATGGAGCTCTCTATAAAGAACGAGGGCTCATCACATCCGGAGGAAAATCAGTCAAGTATGGCCCCGAGATACTGATGTTACTTGATGCAGTTTGGGCCCCAACTCGTGTAGCTGTCATGCATTGCAGAGGACATCAAGCAGGAAAAGGAGAAGTTGCCCGAGGAAATAGGTTTGCAGATGCCTCAGCACGACAAGCAGCTATGATGGGACAGATTACCCCACAAGCTATGCCAATGCAAGCAACATTGTTTCCAGTACCTTTAAATTTATGGACACCACGATATACCACCAAAGAATTAGATTACTATTGTGACAAGGAAGATGGAGTACTGAAAGATGGATGGATTGAGCTGCCACCAGCAGAGGGCAGTCAACCCCCTGGACGAATAGTAATTCCCGAACTGTTAGGACCATCCTTTGTCAAAGCCTTTCACGAAGCCACCCACTATGGGAAAAGTGCTATGGAAAAAGCACTCAGACCATATTTTTATATCCCTCTATTGACAACCATATCAGCTTCAGTAGCACGTCAATGTCTAACTTGTGCCAAAAATAATGCCAAGCAAGGCCTTATAACGGCACCCCGAGTTCAGTCAGGAGGTGTAACCCCCATGCACCACCTCCAAATTGATTTTACCGAAATGCCAAGAGCCAATGGATATCGCTACCTACTAGTGTTAGTCTGTACTTTCTCTGGGTGGGTAGAAGCTTTCCCAACCAGAACTGAGAAGGCCCGAGAAGTTACCAAAGTCTTGATGAGAGAGATTGTCCCTAGGTTTGGAATTCCAGCAGTAATAGGGTCAGACAATGGACCCTCATTTGTCTCCCAGATTACTCAACAGTTAGCAAAAGCTTTGCAGATACAATGGAAGCTCCACACTGCATATAGACCCCAGAGTTCAGGGAAAGTTGAGCGAATGAATCGTACTCTAAAAACCCAAATGTCCAAACTTTGCCAGGAGACACACTTGAAATGGCCCCAAGTGCTCCCAATAGCTTTACTTAGAATACGCTCAGCCTCTGTAAAATCAACAGGATTTTCCCCTTTTGAAGTTCTGTATGGTAAACCCCCACCAATAGTGCAGGGAATTAAAGGAAGTTTAGCCCAAATTGGTTCAGAAATAACCAGGCAAGAACTCCTAGCTCTTAGTTTTGTTCTGCAGACTCTCCATGCGTGGATCCAAGACCAGTTGCCTATTAACTTGACGGAACCTCTGCATCCCTACCAGCCTGGTACCTCGGTGTGGATCAAAGATTGGAAGAAGACACCGTTGGAACCCCATTGGAAGGGACCATACACCGTCATCCTGTCTACTCCAACTGCAGTAAAGGTAGCGGAGATCGACGCCTGGATCCACCACAGCAGTCAAGCCCGCCGCTGATCCTGAACCTGAGCAGTGGACAGCAGAACAGCATCTTGATGCACCCTTGCGAGTTACTCTGAGACGGCAACCAGCAATTTAGACACTTTATCACAGTGCCTTGCAGTAGTCAAGTCTTTCGAAGAGGATTGCTGTTTTCCATGCAGCAACAGTTTTGTTTCAACGAACCCAATCTGCGTGTGATTTTGCACACTACTTTGATACTACATTGATTAACCATACTTCAAAAGCCAACTGAAATTGCTAAGTTGGTTGATGTGTGATGGACAACTTGAGGATCTTGAATCAACACTCAGCACCCGTTGAATTGCTTCATTAGCGAACGGGACGAAGAAAAGAACGTCGTGGTCAAGATTGGCAAGCTGAGGATTCAGAAGAACTCCAATCAACATGTATCTTTACCTTTGCTTTGCTCTGGTTGCCTTCTTTGGAGGTTTTGAACTGACTTATGCTTTACCTCCATGCACTGCTTGCATTACCTCTACTCGAACTGGACTGAAAGTAACTCAGACTTTGATTTACCATTCTTATTATACCTGCACTGGGAAAGTGACTCGGTGTATTTATAACACCACTGAACTAAATGTTTGCACCAATGGTAAATCTAGAGTATGCTATAATCCGCATCAGAATCCATCCTATTACACGTTGGAAATACGATGGAAGGATGCAGATGGACCTATAATAACTGCTACGCCACCACTCAAAGACACTGCTAAACCTGTTGTTTTGAATTTCGATGCCTGTAATGTTATAAATAGAGATAGTCGCTCCAACTGTGGTACCTGGGAAAAAGCGTATCGAAATGACCATAAGTATATGTGCCCAGAAGGTGCCATAGGATGGAGAAAGTGTACAGGTAAAAAGGAACCAGGCTATAGTACTGCCCCAGAAGCAGATTACTATTGCCCAAATTGGGAATGTGTTTTTTATGCTACATGGAATGAGGGTATAGTTGATGAAAAGATAGATAAACGAAAGGCCACTTTAACCAAGTCAACAACAAATGATAAATGTCAGAAAGATGCTTGTAACCCTTTACACTTACGGATACACAATCCTAATGCATGGAAACTAGGATACAAGTTTGGTTTACGTATTGCTGGTGGAGCAGTAGATCCGGGAACCATTGTGTATATCAGATTGAATACCCAAGCCCACAAGTCATCTAAATATCATATCCATAACACCTTCTATGAGGCCATGCATGTAAATAAGTTTGAAATCTCTCATCCTTCTCAGAATTTATTTTTAGAATTAGCTGGAGCAGTAGTATCTAGTCTTAAAATCTCAGATTGTTATTTCTGTGGCGGAACCCAAATGGGTGACCAGTGGCCATGGGAAGCTCAAGAATTAAATTATTCTCTGACTTACAATCAGACTGAATTACACAAGACTACTAGCGAATGGGTGTTAGCGCACTCAATTGTTGGACGTCTTTGCTATACCAGAACTGGACCTCAGTTCACCCAACAGGTAGGACAGCTGGTCTGTCTTAGCCAGAAATTCTATAATGCCACTACCAAAAAGACGTCATGGTGGTCAGGAATCAAACACCCTGAACCTCCTAACCCATTAGCTAGATTTCCTGAACCTGCTGATTTATGGACTAATCTTGCCAAAGCCCATGCCTGGCAAGCCCCACCTGGCCTATATTGGATCTGTGGAAACCGAGCGTATGCACGACTCCCGCCACAATGGGGAGGAGCATGTGTCTTAGGGACCATCAGACCTTCTTTCTTTCTTTTAAACACTGAACATGGAGAACAATTAGGATACCCAGTATATACCACCCACCGACACAAAAGAGCATTGAGACAGAAGAGATCACCCCTCCAGGTAGGCAAGTGGGAAAAGTGGAAGGGTGATGATTGGCCACCAGAGAGAATCATTGAGTATTATGGGCCTGCCACTTGGAATGATGATGGTATGTATGGTTATCGAACCCCAGTCTATATGATTAATCGTATTATCCGCTTACAAGCAGTAGTTGAAATAATAACCAATGAAATTAGCCAAGCTCTTACACTTTTAGCCAGACAAAGTACTCAGATGCGCACTGCTATATATCAGAATCGCTTAGCACTTGATTATTTGTTAGCAGCTGAAGGAGGAGTATGTGGTAAGCTGAATTTAACTAATTGTTGTTTAAAAATAGATGATAAGGGTCAAGTAGTTGAAGAAATTGCTAAGGATATGCAAAGACATGCTTATGTGCCAGTACAGACTTGGCACTCACTGAAATTCCCTAACTGGTTTGCTAACCTTTTCTCATGGCTGGGAGGACTTAAAACTTTCCTTATATTAGTACTAATACTTGTTGCTGTTATTTTGTTATTACCATGTCTAATCCCATGTTGTATACGATCTATTCATAGTACTATTGAAAGTACAGTAGAGCGGAAGACCGCAACTAAGATTATGGCCTTGTACCAACCAAGACCTCCTACAGATAGTCGGAATTCTATGATTACAGCATAACTATTTTGAAGTGATTTAATTCTCACACCTTATTAAGTAATAGGGTGAGATTAATCAAAGGGGGGAATGTGGCAGGTGTAGGCCTGTGATCCACTTTGTCTGACATAAGCAGGCAAGCCTAGCTAGCTTGACCTGTAAATAAAGCTAGTGGAGAGGCCTATGGGAATTGCACATCCTCCAATATGCTCCTGTAGAGCTGGAACATAGCAAGAGTGTTGAATTAACTTAGATAAGCAGAACTGGAAGATGGAAAAATACAGAAAAATATGTTTAAAAGTCACTGATAAGAAAAGTACATCTGCAAGGGATTTAATTAGGACTGCTTACAGATGAGTTACAGAGCCCTGCTCCCCTACACGCACAAATTGGCTCAATGGCCTTGGAAGTATGAAAGTAACAAGTTGATGAACTGGCCATTGTAATTGGGACTAGAAGGGGGGTAAGCAGGTGCTGAGCCCACTGAAAGAACATAATTGGATAATCATATCAGTACCGGGACCAATAGAAGGGGTACGGGAGGTACGGGAGGTTACCGGGACCAATGAAATGTGTTTCTATACCTAGAATGGAGCAAAAGTCTATAAAAGTTGTTGTATTGCCAGAGAACTTCGCTCAGCCATTTTGAAATTGACTTTGCTTGAGACTTGTGCACAAATAAATGATTTGGACCTTCTGAACAGACTCCTGGTATTATTGGCTTGTCTGCGCTCTGCTGCTACAATTCCACATCATATAAAACATCGTGTGGTGCATCATATTTAATCTGAAAGGGATGTCCTTCCTGAAATGGGTGGATATCAGAAAGGTAGAGTACAGGAGGAGCAGAAGTGGTGGGAGGGGTGGGATGAGGGGTGGTAGGTAAACAAGATACATCCAAAAGGAATGAAGTCTCAGTGATGTGCTGTTGATCACTCACAACCCATGTATAAGTTATTTTCCAGGTACCTCTGTCCTGACAGGAAATATTGTACAAAATCAAAGCAGGAGGATCTAGAAAGTAATGTTCTGGAGGTGCCCTCAATTCTTGTGTCCTTTCTAGAGAAGTGGAAACTGGTGGCTCCCACTGTACTTGAGTGATGTTTAATGAATAGAACACTGGCTTGTCCTGTACGGAACAGAAACTCAGGATGACCAGATCCTTTCCTTCCGGGAAAGGTGGGGGTATTTCTTGATAACGATATACCCCACCTGTGGAGTTAGCCCAGCCAATCGTGCATATTCGGATGATAGTTCCTGTAATGAGACTGGGATAGACGAGAGCAGATACCAGAACAACAGGAAACCGAGACATAATAAAAGCTAACTTGTTTCACTCTACTAGGGAGTAAACTAATGCTCCCCACTTATACTATGTAACAACAGAAATAATGTTTACTACTTATTTACATAACTATTAAACACATGTCCATTATATAGGACACATCAACTATACAGCAGAAGTAAATAGTTACCGTCCTCAAGTGACTTTTGTTCAGAAAGCAGCTGTCCGTGCTGTCTTCAGAAAGCAGCTGTCCGTGCTGTTTTCAGGTGGTATCTGAAAACAAAGTCTGATAAAACACGTATTACCCATATGGTTTCAACTGGGTGATGTGTTTCCAATACTGCTGGTTGTCGGGCATTAGGATTTGGTATAGGCTTGGGCCTAAGGTATCAGTAACTAAGTACGGTCCTTCCCACTTTGCAGTTCCAAAGGGGAGGTTTGGTCTAGGTCTTTACAGACATTAGCTCTGATACGCATAAGGACTAAAGGGAGCACCAGATCCCAATTTTTCCAGGTCAGATTAAGCATAGGGCTGAGGTGGGCCTTAATTGTTTGATTCATTCTTTCTACCTGCCCTGCTGCCTGTGGATGGTACGGAATGTGGAGTTGTTGTTCTATGCCTAGAAAATCAAACAATTCCTTGATGAGCTGAGAAACAAATGCAGGACCATTATCAGAATCAATAGTCTTGGGAATGCCCCAGCGTGTAAAAAATTGCATAGTTAGGATTTCTGCAGTGGTTCGAGCAGTTTGATCTGGGACAGGGAATGCTTCTACCCAATGAGAAAAGGAATCAACAACAGTGAACAAAAATCTATTTTTCCTAGCTGTTAACGGAAGAGGGCCCACATGATCTATTTGCAATCTCTCAAATGGGCCACGAGGAGG
Organism: Ichthyophis bannanicus; assembly: GCA_033557465.1. Taxonomy (NCBI): domain Eukaryota; kingdom Metazoa; phylum Chordata; class Amphibia; order Gymnophiona; family Ichthyophiidae; genus Ichthyophis; species Ichthyophis bannanicus. Next base: position 500,839,963 of record CM066035.1, read on the forward strand.
TCCTCTCATTAACTGTCCCCTTCTCTTTTTAGGTTGCCTCCCAAATGAAGCACAGATTACACAGGAGGAAACATGATCCTGTATATCATGTTTCATTTCTGGCCACCATACCAACCTATTGAGGATAGTCTGCATTTCTTCTGCTTTAGGGTGTCCCATAGGACCTGCATCATGAACCCAATGCATCCACTCTTTACCTCGAGCTCTAGGGATAGCTATAACCAAGCCTTCCTCTCTTTTTGCGCATAGAATGTCTTTCTCTATAGCGAGTGTGAGAAAGGGTGTGTGCTGATATAGGTTATCTGGGGCGTCCTGCACAAGCTTCCTCAAATTGGAAAGCTCAGGGTCCTTTGTCTGCAGTGCTACAAAGTAATCTGGTGGTATTATCTGATCATAATCTGTGGAACGTGTAGCAATAGCAACCATGCGTGTCTGCTCATACCAGGGCCATGTGAGGCCTACATGGCATGCTTCCTTGGCTAGTGAGTCTGCTAATGTGTTTCCTTTCACTAAAGGGCCTTTCTTCCTATGTGCCTTTACTTTAACTAAATGTACTCTCTGAAACTTCTCACTCAGTTCTTGTGCCATAGTCCACAGGGATGAATTTTTCACTGTGGACCCATCTGTAGATTTAAATTTATTTGCCAGCACCAGGATGACAGGGCAATGGCACTTTTAAAGACATAATCAGAATCTAAAATGATTTGTATCTCTGGGAGTGAATCCTGATATTGTTGCATACAAGCCACAAAAGCAGCCAGCTCACAGTACTGTGCTGACGCTGACCCACAGGAATACTGTCTCTGCAGTACCACTTGGTTATTTGGGTCCAATTGTACAATTGCAAAACCTGCTAGTCGCCTGCCTCCTTCACATTGGCTACTACCATCAATATATACTGTAGGAAGAAAAGTGAAATTTTGTCTAGTCCTAGTTCCCTAACGATCATGTGATTAAGGGCACTGGGTGAGGACTGACAGTCATGAGGTTGCCCCTCCAGCAAGATTCCAGCCACTTGCATGTTAGGTTCTTTCAAAAATTCAAACTTTACATTCTGTGCTTGCAACATGAGAGTCCACTGGACTATTCTCTCAGTCCTAATCTTACTACATGCTAACTTTCCCTCTACAATGAATTTGAGGGGGGTGTGATGGCTGCATATGTATGTGGTTTGAGCACCAATGATGTATGTAAATTTCTGCATAGCAGCATAGGAAGCCAGTACATGTTTTTCACAGTTTCCCATTTTGAGTTCAGGAGAAGTGAGAACTCTGGAACAGAAGGCAATAGGTCGATCTACTCCTCCTAGGCATTGTGTTAGAGCTGCACCTATACTGTTCTCTCCAACTACAGGGTACAGGAAAAAATGTTGTGTGTGATCTGGGTGTGCAAGAACAGGAGCAGAAGTCAGAATGTGCTTTAATTTAGTTACAGCTTCTGTATGTTCTTCCTCCCAAACATAACTTTTACTTTTTAGCAGGGAGTAAAGTGGAGCTGCCACTTCAGCATAATTGTGCATGAAGTCACGACAGAAACCAGTGAGCCCTAGAAATGACTGGAGTTATTTCTGATCTGTAGGAAGTGGAAGTTTCTGTATCAGCTCTATCCTCTGAGAATCTATGGATTTACCATCCTGGCCCTAAAAAGGAAACCTGTGATTTGCACAGTTGAGCCTTGGCAGGATTAACTTTAAGATCAGCTTGTAAGAGGGCTTTTAAAACTTCTCTTACATGATTCCAGTGTGCAGCTTCATTCTCAGACTGAATCAGAATGTCATCTACATACTGAATTATATTATCTCTGCAAGACAATAGTGACAGGGCTTCCTGCATGTATTTATGAAATATTGAGGGGGAATCCTTATATCCCTGTGGAAGCACAGTCCATGCATATTGTTTATTCAGCCACTGAAAGGCTGTTTTGTACTGGCATTCAAGGGCCAGGGGCAGACTCCAAAACCCATTGGATATGTCTAAAACAGAGAAAAATTTACCTTTGGGGTTCAGTTTAGAGATCATTTCAGGGTATGAGGCTACCATGGGCACTACAGATTTTGAAACTTGATTCAGGGCACGGAAGTCCATAGTGAGCCTGAAGGAACCCCCCGGTTTAACTATCGGCCAGGCTGGTGAATTGCATGTGGAAGAAACAGGTCTAATCAGACCCCTCTCCTCCAGTATCTTCACAATTTTAGTCACTGGTTCTATAGCCTGATGAGGTACTGGGTATTGTTTCTGTGGTGTAGGATCCTCACCTTCCAACAGTATTTCTGTGTGCATTTTCCCACAGTCTAACTTGTCTTGAGCCCAGACTGGAATATCAGCCACCTCTGAAGGGATTACACACAGATCATACTGCTGAGCTGCCTTGGTGCACAGAGTTGCTAACTGCATGGGAATGACTTCATGCACTAAAGTTTTAGAAGCACTTGAAGTTCCTGAATACTGCCACAATTTAAGATTAGCCATATCCACCACCAAATTTAACTGGTTGAGAACGTCAATTCCAATTATTTCTTTTGGTGTGTTCACTATAGTGGAGGCAGTGGTTTCTAACATTTCCTTGTTTTGTTCACTGTGCACAGGGATACCCCATTTAACTGGGATAACCACACATTTGAAAGCTGTGTCATTAATTCCTTGAATTTCATAAATTTCCATATTTTTCTGATCTGCAGTGGGAGAAGCTCTGTTTGTAAAACTAATTCCAGCCCCTGTGTCAATCAAATCTAGTTTATCCTGACCCCCTATTCTACTGAGAACATTGGGGCGTCCACAAGAGTCCAGTATCAAGGATGTTACAAGCCTTAAACTGTATTCTGGGCCTGTGTCTGTTTCATCATCCAGAGGCTCTGGAACTGAGTCCTCTGCTGAGAGAACGGCGGCAGGCTGGGCTATGAAGGCTTGAGACATTTTGATATCTGAACTCAAGAGGTCAGGACATCCCTATGCACTAGCCTTGTGTTTGTCCTGAGCTGCTTGTATGTCCTGTTTTAATTTATCTATTTCTATCTGCAGTATGTGTTTGTCTTGTTCCCATTTAATTTTCTCCTTTTCTAATCCATCTCTCTGTGCTTTGAGCTCCTGAAAGGGAATGTACCCTGAGGAAGTTCTAAAAGTACCTCTGCTTTGTCCTCTCCAAGGTGTCTGTCCCCTGTATCCTTTGTCTGCATTTTTTGTGTATTGGGAAGATCCCTCAGCTTGCCACTTCCGTGCTTCTGATACTGTTATGACCTGCAAGGGCTGGGTCTTCCAAACAGACCCAATTCTGAGCATTAAAGTATTAAAAGGGGTTGCTTTAGGGTCTTCAGAAAATAACAGAAGGTGTTTTGTAATCTCAGGGGATAGCAATTCTAATAAAAATGCCTTATGCATGCTCTCCCCATAATCTTCTGCATTGGGCCAGGACTCCTGCTCATTAAGAACTGCTTTTAAAATCCAGGCTCTTTATGCAAACTCTTCCAGTGTATCATTTGGTAGAGGTGAAATAATTTTAAATACTTGCATTGGGGAACAGTGAAATAGTTTCTCAATGCCCCTTTTAACCAACTGGTATGGGTGAGTGAGAGAGCCAACTTTATAATAGTGTGGCCCCAGAGCCAGATGCATAAGTCTATCAAAGTCTGATTGTTTTCTTCTGTATTTCCCTAGACCCCAGTGAATCAGAATATCAATGGCCCATTTGCACCAGTCATTAACATTAAAAGGCATGGGGCCAATTTTCTCAACTATTCTTTCCATGTCTCTATCTTTTAAATTGTCCTGCAGCATCACTTTAACTGGTGCTCTGAGTTCAGTACTGGGTGCCATGTCTAAGTCATCTGAATTATCCTCCTGACACAGATCCTGATTATTGCTCTGTTCTGGCTGAGATAAACTATCAGGATTTTCTTCCTCTGATTCAGCTTTATTTTTTCCATTCCTAAGTCCAGCTATGCATACTTTAGTATTCTTTTGTTTCTCAATAGCTTGTATGCATGGCTGATAGGGTGTGTCATAGGCATAAGGGGCTGAGGGAGAAATGGGCGTATATTTCATTTGTTTTTCAGAGGCCAATTGATCCTTAACGTGCCTCAATTCAAGTTTAAGTGCTTCTAATTGCTCACTAACAGTTATAAAAGAATTTGTGGCTTGGATCACTTGAGTCCTTTGCATAGAGATGGAAATTTGTGCCTCCTCAAGGTCTTTGGTTAGTTTCGTACAATGAGAAGTCCCCTCTCAGTTTTGCCCACTGTTTTTCTACATCCCCCAGATGTTCCCATCCCACTAATGACTCGCTGAGGTATTGGCCCATATTGGCAAAGTTAGTTTTCCTAAAGTCTAAGACCCTTGCTTTTGAATGGATTCTAACAGCTCTAGTCATAATACTGAACCACACCATTTGGTGATCACTGGATGCAAAATGATCTCCCACTATAACATCAGAAACACTTTCACCCTTGGTAAGCACCAAGTCCAGTATGGCCCCTTCAAGTGTGGGTTCTGTTATCAAGTGCCTTAATAGTTCTCCCTATAGAGAATCCAGGATCTCCTTACTTCTAGATGATACTGCAGACGGAATGTGCCAATTAACATCTGGCATATTGAAATCCCCTATCAATATCACTTCTCCTTTCCTAGCAATGCTGTGTATGTCTTCAATTAGCTCTCCATTCACCTCTTCCTCCTGGGAGGGAGGTCTGTATATCATGCCAATTCAAATAGATTTCTCTTTCCCTCTATCTAGTTTAACCCACAGTTCCTCCTCTCTCCCTTTTAAGCTCTGTAGTTCCAAAGCTTTAATATTATTTTTTACATATAGTGCCACTCCTCCTCCTCTTCTTCCTACCCTGTCCTTTCTGATTAAAGAATAGCCTGGTATAGTTACATCCCAGTCATGGTTTTCTGTGAACCATGTTTCTGTAACTGCCACTAAATCCAAGTCAGCCTCTCCCATTAAGCTTCAACATCTGAGATCTTATTTCCCATGCTATGGGGATTTATACACACCGCTTTCCATATTTTGCCCCTTTTATCCATTTCCACAAAGGTATTCAATGTTTCACTTACCTGGGGGCTTTCTTCACCCATCCCCAACGGATCTCGTTTAAAGCCCTCTTCAGTTGATAGGCCAGTCTGCTACTGAAGACACGTCAACCTTTCTTGGACAGATGAACGCCATCTCTGCTCTGCAACCCTTGGAACAGCATCCAAAAAATAGCAGGAGAAACAGAAGGTTAGATCTTTATTAGATGTCACCAGGTCAGCCCTACACATTTGTTGGCCTTTGGCTTCAGGGGACTTCGACCTTATAAAACATGCACATACAAAAGCAATAAATTATAAATAACTAAACAATAATAAAAACACATTCTTCAGCATACCTATAATATAAATAATTTAAAAATGTGCATGCTACAAAGGAGCCTAAAAATGTAGACATATATAAGTACACATAAAAAATAAATAATTATATATGAAATTATAAAAATATGTATACTAATAAATAATATAAAAACATATACAATAATACTATATGCCGCATATCATATATAAAAACATTACATTAATCAAAAACATAACATTTGGCTGAATGAAGACAAGAAATAATACATCCTATGTTTAATAGTATAAAAATAAAAATAATATGTGGACAGTGGACTTACCACTGTGTATTTGATTGCAAACTACTTCAACAAATCTAAAAGAAACTATATGAATTGCATAGACAAAAGAAAAGGAAGAGAAGAAAAAAGAAGAAATCATCCAAACCAGCCAAGATGATTATTATACAAATTTATAGAATCAAGAGACATTCTCAAAATACCCATGAAGAAAGGGGAACCCACATTAAGGTCTCTAAAGTTATAAATTTGGACTGTAAAGACTGAAAAATTTTGATTGTCTATGACTGAAAATATTTCTATGTGTAGGATCACATATGCCGTAGCTATAGGGAATCTCCCGCATATGAATCAGAAAAATTCCTCGTTTGTCCATTGTTTCACCATTCTTAGATACAATTTTCTAAAGATTTTGTTAATATCTATTGGAATGCATAATACTAGATGTAGAAATACCTGTCTTTATTATTAAAGCAACAAGGTCTCAGACTGAGGTAAAGCAGTCGTCTAAATTTCCAGTATTTTCAGACTATATGCTTACATTCGCATCAATGACCTGAATTGTTGCTTGCAATTTTTTATATCCAAAGTTGTTTTTTAAAATGTATGTTAGAAGAATTGAAAAATGGTGCTTATCTTTAAATGTGTCAATTTTTCCGACCATCCCAACACCAAATTTCAGCGCCATCGCGTTTCACTGATAAAGCGTTTCATCAGGGGATATTTGATGCGTGCACCTTCTTACATGCCGTTATGCAAACCACACCATTCTGTCGGGCTCGGCCATCTACCTTCTTCGGTTATTTACAGTGTGACAAGGATGCCGCGATTAAACGCGGGAACTTACAACTTGTCATCAGAGAACTCGAGGAGATCAAAAGAACCATCTCTCTTCTATATCAGAAGCAAACTCAAAATGTAAATTGCCAAATTGCAGGTCCTATATGCCTAGTCTACTTATCCTGCCATGTTTCAAGAAATTGTCGATCTCATTGCGATTCTTACGTCACTTCAAAGTTGAGAGCGTGAAGACCCTCACATTATAGCCCCAAAAGAGAACTTGTTTCTTTTTGAAAACAGAGCTTCAGTATCCAGTCATGATAAACTGGTAACCAATAATATTGCAGTGGTCACTGACTCCGACTGCGAGTCCTCCAATAACGCTGAAACATTTAGATTATCCATAGCCTGAAGTACCCCCAAAGACTCTTATCCACAGGAAGATAATAGAAACACTGGAGTCCTGTGGATAAGAGTCCTAACTTCATGGTCTGCCATAGCCGTCTGCCATAGCCGTTTTCAGACCCTCTGTCACAGTCTGTTGTTGAGTAATAATATTAGCCTGATCTTGAATCTTTAACAGCAACTGTTGAGTTTGACTTAACACTGCAACAGTTAAATTAACAATTCTGTCCCAAATAGTCTCCAAGGTAAACTTGTCCAGTCTTATCAGGGATACTGCACTAGAGAAATCTTTGAAAAGTACAGAGCGAGATGCTTAGAGGACCCTAGAAATCAAATCATCCAAGCTGCCTGGCTCAGTCCCAGAGTAACCAGCACAGCAAGTTCATCGGCATCTTGAGGGGTTGAATTTTCTTGAACAGTGGAATCCATTGTGCTGATTTACGGACGTGGGCCACCAGAGCTAGACACTAAGAACACCGCTGATCCAGGGAGTAGAGGGGGAAGATGCTCCTCCAGAGACAAGGAGATATCTATGTTCGAGAAATATGCCAGATCCACTGACCATGGTGTTGATACAGCCGGACCGTCACTGGAGCTTATCATGGAGGTCTGCCCATGTAGGTATCAATCCATAGGATCCAACATCGGCTTACAGGGCATTTGAGTGAGGTGTCCCCGTCTTCGCCTTAGATTTCCGTTTACCCATTAAGGAAACACACAGGCAGCAAACAAATCAGGTGGCCATCTTGCCACACCCAGAAATCCCTAACCTTTTAAGCTTTTCCTCATAAGGGTATCCTTCCATCCCCTTTACAATTTTGGTGGCTCTTCTCTGTCTGTACCTTTTCTAATTCCGCTATATCCTTTTTAAGATATGGTGACCAGAACTGCACACAATATTCAAGGTGTGGTCACACCAAGGAGCGGTACAGAGGCATTATAATATCCTTGGTTTTATTCTCCATTCCTTTCCTTATGATTCCTAGCATTCTATTTGCTTTCTTGGCTGCCACTTCTTTATGCTAAGAGACAGAGATAGGATCAGGGGTTATAGAGACTGATGGGGGTACAAATGAGGGAGTTTGATGTCAAGAGGGGTTCAGATGAGTGGGATAGATGGGGGGTATCAAGGGGCATTGGTGTCAGGGGGTATCAGGGGTACAGGCTTTTGCACCTGCCCCTTCAAGCAGGTGCTTATGTGTACCCTGGGGCAATTGTAAGTGCCGACAGCACGAATTTTCATATCCACATGTATTTCCATCATAAAATTGGGAATAAAAGTTAATATTTTAGGCCCATCCACATTGTTCCCTCTTCACACTCTAACAACACCTCTTTGTAATCACCATATATAAAGAGTGGCTTTCTAAAATTGCTATTTGAATGTGTAAGTGATCTAAACTTTTAAAAGTTGGAATTTTCAATAACAGATCCTGCCCTAGATTGTCTTGTGGGCAATGGTTAGCACCTTGAATCTTATCCTTAATTGAGCTGGCAAACAATGCAGCTCGATTAAAAGGGGGATAACTGTCTCATTTTTTTTGCTTTCATAATAATACTGGCTGGAGTGTTTGGATCAGTTGAAGCCTAGAACATCTGGGCAGCAGCAGAATGGGATAGTGTTGACGGCGAAGGATCACATTTCTGTGACAACGGCAACAACACCAAACTTAAACTGCGCGGAAGAAAGGACCGGCAATCTACTTCTGTATCTTGCCATGAAAACCCAATGGATAGTTACAACAAAACAAATTGTGCTGTAGTGCTGGAAGATGAGACCCCCAGGTTGGAAGGCACTCAACTAGCTACTGGGGAAGAGCTGAAGACTTTTCAGAGTAAAGCCAGCATTTATGATGTGGTTGGATCAAAGCCCTCGGGAAGTCTGACTGCTGATGTAGCTGCGCATGAAATGAGAGTCAGAAGCTGTAAAGATGTCTTACACATTGGAACATGGAACATACGAAGCATGAACCAAGGGAAGTTGGAGGTGGTCAAGAATGAAATGGAACGTGTACAACTTGATCTGTTGGGTGTCAGCGAACTGAAATGGACTGGCATAGGGCACTTTGCATCAGATGATCACATGGTCTACTATGCTGGAAATGAAAGACAAAGAAGAAATGGTGTTGCATTTATAATAAAGAAGAAACTTGCAAGAACTGTAATGAAATACAATGCAGTCAGCGAACGCTTAATCTCTATTCGTCTACGAGGAATGCCTATCAACACAACTATAATTCAAGTATATGCCCCAACAACAGCTGCAGAAGAGAATGAAATTGAAGAGTTCTATGAACAAGTACAAGCTGAAATTGACAGAACATGCAAACAGGATATCCTGACAGTCATGGGTGATAGGAACGCAAAGGTTGGCAACAAAGAAGAAGACAAAGTAGTTGGAAAATATGGACTTGGCAACAGAAATGAAGCTGGAGAAAGACTGATAGAATTCTGCAAGACCAACGATCTATTCATCTCGAACACCTTCTTCCAGCAACACAAGCGGCGACTGTACACATGGACTTCACCCAATGGATTGTATAAAAATCAAATTGACTACATCTGTGGAAGTCAACGATGGAAAAGCTCTATAACATCAACAAAGACAAAACCTGGAGCTGACTGTGGTACAGATCATCAACTACTAGTATGCAAACTCAAGCTAAAGCTGAAAAAGAGCAAACCACTCATGAATGCAGCAAAATATGACCTTGAGAATATACCACTGGAATTTAAAGACTGCCTGCAAAATCGATTTGCTGCTTTAGATACAAATGATAGAGTTCCAGAAGAGTTATGGAATGACATCAAGAAGGTTGTGTTGGAAGAAAGCGAGAAGTCTCTACAAAAGGTAAAAAAGAAAAAACGGCCAAAATGGATGACGGAAGAAACTCTGAAAATTGCCCAGAAACGCAGAGAAGCTAAAGCCAGAGGAGAAAGAAAGGCAATCACAGAACTCAACAGAGATTTCCAACGTGCAGTAAGACAGGACAAGGAAATGCAAATGTACCTCACAAAGAGCAATTTCTTTGGCCGCCCCTTTAATTTGGAACTCTCTCCCTCCTGATTTACGCTCACTGGATGATTTAAAAGACTTTCGTAAACAATTAAAAACTACACTTTTCATTGAACAATATGGATCAACAATTGACTAAATATATTATATTTATTTTAATTATTTTAACTAATTTGCCTTATTGTTAACCCTTGTTATTTTTCCTATATTACCATTGTACTGTTATGTTTATACTGTGTTTGTTTCCCTTGCCTATAACCTTTGTATTTCTTGTGACCGCTTTGATTGAAGGAAAAGGCGGTATAGAAGACTTGTTAAATAAATAAATAAATAAAAGTACTACAATGACGCATGCAAGGAAATAGAAGCAGAAACTATTAGAGGAAGAACAAGATCAGCTTTCCTAAAGCTACGAGAGTTAAAGAAAAAGTTCCAGCCTCGAATTGGAATGTTACAAGATGCTCAAGGTTCAATGTTGAATGATGCTGAGAAGATCAAGAAAAGATGGAAGGAATATACAGAGTTTTTATATGATAAAGATCAAGTGGACCAACAGCCGTTTCAACCTGTACCTTATGATCTGGAACCATTGGTGATGAAAGAAGAAGTTGAAGCAGCATTGAAAGCCTTATCAAAGAACAAAGCACCAGGCATTGATTGCATTCCCATAGAAGTATTACAGCAATCTGATACAGCTGTTACCATACTTACAAGGCTCTGCCAAGAAATATGGAAGACAGCATCATGGCCAACTGACTGGAAAGGATCTGTGTTTATACCAATACTAAAGAAAGGTGATCCAACTGACTGTGGAAATTATCGCACGATCGCTCTGATCCCACATGCCAGCAAGATTCTACTGAAGATTATTCAAAAGAGACTACAATCATACCTGGAACAAGAACTACCTGAAGTGCAAGCAGGGTTCAGAAAAGGGCGAGGACCGAGAGACATCATTGTGGATGTGAGATGGATCCTTGAAAAGACTAAAGAATACCAAAGGATATCTATTTGTGCTTTATCGACTATAGCAAAGCTTTTGACTGTGTAAACCATGAGAAACTCTGGGCCACATTAAGAAGCATGGGTATACCAGAACACCTGATCGTTCTCTTGCACAATCTGTACATTGATCAAGAAGCAACAGTTTGAACAGAACAAGGAGAAACAGAATGGTTTAAAATAAGCAAAGGTGTAAGACAAGGCTGCATACTTTCCCCCTACCTGTTTAATTTATATGCAGAACAAATCATCAGAAAAGCAGGATTGTATGAAGACAACAGAGGTGTGAAGATTGGTGGAAGACTCATCAACAACCTTCGCTATGCTGATGATACCACATTACTGGCTGAAAGTGAAGATGATCTGAAACATTTGCTTCTCACAATCAAAGAACATAGTCTCAAAATGGGCCTGCACCTTAATGTAAAGAAGACAAAGATCATGACAACTGGCATAATCAACAGGTTCATCGTCGAAGGAGAAGAAATTGAAATCGTGAATAACTTTAACCTACTTGGATCAGCTATCAATAAAGAAGCAACAAGCAGTCAAGAAATCAGACGACGCATTGCTCTTGGCAGAATGGCTATGAAAGACCTAGATAAGATTCTCAAGAGCAGAGATGTCTCTCTCCATACAAAGATTCGACTTGTTCAAGTACATCATATGGATGTGAAAGCTGGACAGTGAAAAAGATAGACAGGAAGAAAATTGATGCCTTTGAATTATGGTGCTGGCGGCGAATACTGTGTATACCATGGACTGCCCGAAGAACAAACCAGTCTGTACTAGAGGAGATCAAACCTAAGCTTTCTTTAGAAGCTCAGATGACAAGACTTCGACTTTCATACTTTGGACACATCATGCGGAGAGAGAGATCTTTAGAGAAAGACATCATGCTTGGCAAGATAGAAGGTCAACGCAAAAGAGGAAGGCCAACAATGAGATGGATCGATACAATAACAGCAGCTATGGGTACCAGTCTGTCAACAATAAGCCGCCTGACTGAAGACCGAACACAATTTAGGATAGCTATCCAGAGGGTCGCCATGAGTCGACTCCGACTCGACGGCACTTAACAACAACAATCTAAATTTGAGATTACTTTTGCATATATATTCTGTTTCAAATTAACCTCTGAAAATAATATCTTATTTGTCAAATCCAGAGCTTTTTTTGAGGGGGTACTTGGTAGTACGGAGTACTGGCATCTTTTTCATTGCCTGCTAAAATTGACCCATGGGCCTCATGTATTAATGAAAGAGCCCTGCTTATGAGTACCACCACCTTTTTTTCTAGGAAAAATATACTGATCAAATCTATCTTTTTTTTTTTTTTTTTTTTTAAACTTTTATTTTCATTTTATAACAATAACAATACACACAGTAATAAAACAAGGATGATTGCATCAAAATAAAATGGAATAAACCGGAAAATAACCCCAACAACCCGGCCCCCCGATGCTTCTTATCGAGATAATAAAAAAAAAGAAAAGAAAAGATATTAACCCAGGCATGGGGTCCATAGCAATTATGTTAGAACATAAACATAACAGTCATGATATACTATGGATCGAGAGAGAGAGATATAACTAGACAGTCAAGTGCGAGCATTTGGCCGACTGCACGAAATCTGTGAGTAATTTCCATTTAGACACCTGGTAGCGGGCCTGAAGGGAAGGGGTAGCCCTACGAGGAATTTGTTCAAACTTACTATATAGACAGACACAATTCCACCATTCTAGAGGACTCAGTGAAGAGCTATTTTTCCAATATTTCATGATTAACGATATGGCAATACCCATTAAAAAGTCAAGGAGGAAGTAAGCAGACTTCGGGAGAGAGGGGATGCCCGCTGCAGAACGGAGTCCCACTATTTTCCAGGAGAGTGGTTCAGTAAAGTGTAAGATAGATTGAATACGACCCCAGACCCGGCTCCAGTAGTGTTGTAGTGCGGGGCATTCGTACATGACATGAGTGAGGGTGCCTGTAGCTGCATGGCAAGTCCAACATTGATTACTCAGAGTGGAAGTCCATTTGGCCAGTCTATCAGGGGTATAGAAACAGCGATGGGCAAAGAAGAAAAGCGTCTGGGTTAAGGAAGCCGAGCGGGAAACACGAACCACTTTGCTCCAGAAGAGGTTCCAATGTTCAGGGGTTAGAGTTACACCCAATTCTCGCTCCCAAGTCTGCTGTGCAGAAGGGGGGACAGCATTCTGAGGAGCACAAAGAGTTTTATAAAAGGTGGAAGCAACACCGGACTGAGCCCCAATAAAGGAGACCACCTCAGTTATCCCTTGGTCATGAGGAGTTAGTGGGGGAAAAACCCCAGCACTCTTGAGACAGTGCTGCAACTGAAGCAGTTGAAAATAGTATTTAGAAGGAAGGCCAAACTCACAATGGAGCTCATTAATGGACTTCCAGCGAGCATTGTGAAACAGTTGATTGGGAGTCCAGATGCCTCTGGAATACCAGGGACTCCAGGCCACCGGCTTATGTTGAATTTGGAATCGAGCATTATGCCAAATTGGAAGCCTATCTAGTGGGCAAGCTAGGGAATCTAGGGAGCTGATGAGAACATTGAAGGAGCGAAGTGTATCCAGGAGCATTGGTGGATAGTGGGCATCCAGTGGGAAAGTCATTCCAGGGAGATAGCTAAGTGGAATGGGCTTACAGAGGTCTTCTTCTATATCTAACCATATTGGTCTGGACGGGAAAGAAGCGTCCAACCAACGGGCACCCTGTTTGAGAAAAAGAGAGGTGATAGTTGAAAAAATCAGGAAATCTTATCCCACCATGTTCCTTATCTGACTGAAGTTTATGTTTCGCTATTCTAGGCGGTTTGTTCTGCCACAAAAATCTGATCAACAGGCCCTCGATATCTTTGTAGGTGTGTCGAGGGAGAAGGCACGGTAACATTTCTAAGACATAATTAACCTTGGGAACAATCATCATCTTTATGGTATCCATACGGCCCCACCACGTAAGAGTAAGTGGAGACCAACGTTGGGTGAGCTCACGGACCTTGGTGATTAAATTTTTGACATTAAAAGCGACGGTTTCTTCGAGAGGATAACAGTAATGTACCCCTAAATATTTTACCATACGGGGCTGCCATACAAAAGGAAAGGTTTGCAAGTCTGCTTGGTGAACCTGGTGGTTTAGGGGAAAGGCGACTGATTTGGTCCAATTAATTTTGTAACCTGAAAGTTGAGAATAGCGGTCAATTAGATCCAGAACAACAGATACGGAGTCTAAGGAAACAAAAAGCATAAGATCATCTGCATACGCTGAGACTTTTATATCCCGACGGGGAAAGGGAGCGCCGTGGATATGTGGAGACTGACGGATTAACAGGATTAGGGGTTCTAACGCAAGATCAAAAAGTAAGGGGGAAAGTGGGCACCCCTGACGGGTGCCTCTTTGCAGTAAAAATGGCTGGGACTTCAATGTGTTGGCACAGACACTAGCAGTTGGTTGAGAGTATAGCACTTGAAGGCAACGGAGAAAATTATCGCCGAAACCAAACCAACGGAGGGTCGCAAATAGGAATGGCCATTCTAGCCGGTCAAAGGCTTTTTCGGCATCTAGGGAAAGGCCAACCAATGGACGATCGTGGGAGGCCATATTAGTTAGTACATGACAAAGAGTCCTGGCATTATCAGCAGTTGATCTGCCGGGAATAAATCCACATTGATCTGGATGTATTAAAGTGGTCATTTTGTGAGAGAGCCGAGTAGAAAGAATAGTGGCGAAGATTTTATAATCTGCGTTAAGCAGGGAGATGGGTCGGTAATTGGCTGTCAGGTGTGGGTCTCTCCCCTCCTTCTCAAAGACCACTATGTTGGCCTCTGAAAAGGAACCAAGGGAGGATCCGTCGGCTACTAGGGTAGTAAAGTATTGCTGCAAAAACGGGGCCAGATCAGAGCTGAAAGTTTTGAAGAACTCAGCCGGAAGGCTGTCTGGACCCGCAGCACGGCCGGAGGCACATCTTTTAATTGCATCCTGTATTTCCACAAGAGTAAACGAATGATCAAGGGCCGTGCATTCCTCAGCCGAGAGAGTAGGACGCTGTACACCAGCTAACAAGCGGTCGAAATGTTCAGGAACAAACTCACATTCAGATTTATACAAGCTAGCATAAAAATCGCGAAAAAGCTCTAAAATCTCATGATCTTTTGTGACAAGGCCATTCCCAGATGGGCTTCGGAGAGCTGCTACCCGTTTGGCTTCTTTTTTCCCCTTCAAAGCATTAGCTAGTAGTTTACCAGCGCGATTATTTTCCCGGTAATACAATCCCTGCTGGGATGCTATATTTCTAACAGCGGCATTATGCAAAATCTTGTTGTACTGAAAACGGAGACGTTGCAAACGAAGCAGAACACATGGGTCTGTTCGGGACGTAAGAATACGTTCACCAGCCTGTATCTGTTGTTCAAGGATCACCAATTGTTGCCTTCTTTGTTTCCCAAGACGGATTTGATAACTAGTCACCGTGGCTCGAATAGACGCCTTAAAACCCTCCCACCAGGCCCAGTTCGTTGTGTCAAGGGGAGAGTTAAAATGAAAGTAATCTTGTATGGCAGCCCGTATTACAGTTTGAAAATCCTGTTGGTCTAGGAGAGACCTATCAAAAGACCATGCTCGGGGACTTGCATTTTGCGCAGCAGTGTGTATCGTAAAAGATATGGCAGCATGGTCTGAAATGTGCAAGGGGTGAATCTTAGCCATACCAATCTGCGATACCAATGTTTTAGATAAAAGAAAAAAATCTATTCGGGATTGTGATTGGTGAGGAGCGGAGAAAAAGGTAAAATCCAAATCAGAAGGATTCAATAACCTCCATATGTCCACCAAAGCCAAATCAGCGATCATAGCTGTAAGTATGGAGAGACTCTTGGGTGGACCACAGGTTCTAGGCGGCTGCCGATCCACCAAAGGGTCGAGGACCTGATTAAAGTCTCCTCCCAGTATTAGTGGGGTATGAGCGGAGGCTTGCGCAGCTTGTGCAATTTTAGCAAAAAAACCAGGATTGTCAACATTTGGAGCATAAATACAAATACACGTGAATTCTAGATCCCCCACTTTGAGATGAGCGCGAGCCCATCTACCCTCATTATCTGAGCTAATATCTAGCACGGTGGCCTGCAGGGATTTCTTAACAAGTATGGCAACACCACAGCGTTTAGCAACAGCGGGAGAATACGCCACAACAGCATAAGGCTTGACATTAAGCTTTAGTGTTTCTTTAGCATTTAAATGCGTTTCTTGAAGCAGTACTAAATCAGCATGCTCCGTATTCAAATAGCTAAGAATTTTCTTCCTTTTGATTGGACTATTGATACCTTTGACATTCAATGATAAGAGCTTACAGAAAGCCATCTAGTAATATACAAAATTCTGAGAGAACATGAAGTTGCACATTATTCCCTAAACTATGCATATTGGTAGCAAATGACTGTACACACGACATGAAATAATAAACTTTTGGTAGAAAGCATAAATAACCCCAAAAAAAAAAGAGACAGGCACCGAAGTGCACTAGAGAAGAAGCAAAACCCCAACTATTACTGGCGACCATGAGTCTGCGGGGGGAAGCCCCAGAGAAGGCCCGATACTGGCCATACTCCCTGCAGCAGGAACAAGTCCCGGGAGCCACCGAAGGGTGCAGAGAAGCAGGATGGCGGTTCAAAGAAGTAGGTCAGGAGAGCAGTCCAACCGCGTCCGCAGCGAAATCACTGCGATAGGCCCCAATGAGGTAGAGATTTAAGAGAGCTTTGAACAGCAACACAGCTTGATGGTAACATCAACGCATCAGTTCAGCTTCTTTAGAGTCCAAAAATGCAGCGAGGAGGTCAGGATCCTCGAAGGTCCTGGTATGGTTATGCAGCGTAACGCGTAGCTTTGCCGGATACAGGAGACCAAATCGGGCCTGCAGTTGCTGAAGGCGAGGGCGATAAGCAAGAAGCTTCTTTCGGCGGTCCATCGTGGGCTTAGAGAGATCAGGGAAGAAAGACACTTTATGCCCATCTATCTCGAGGTGATGATTAGCCCGGGCAGCAGCCAGAATTTGCTCAGCTTGTTGATAGCGCAGTAGCCGAAAAATGATGGGCCTGGGAGTCGTCCGGTTGAGCGCCATATTAGTGGGGACACGATGTGCCCGGTCTATCTCCAGGTCCTTAAGAAACGTCGTCTTCAATAGAGAGGGTAGAATATTGCCCAGATATTCCCGCAGATCTCCTGCTTCTACGCCCTCTGGAGCTCCAATGAGTCGAATGTTATTGCGACGAGCTCTATTATTGCTATCTTCAAGTTCCTTTTGAAGGAGCAAAATCTGGCGTTCAGCTTTATCGATCTTCCCCATTCGCACCGCGTGCGATTCAAGAGTCTCCGCCATTTTGTCTTGGCGCAACGAGAGGCCCTCGAGCCTTTCCTGCATCATGGTAAGGTCCTCACGCATGGCGCGGATCGCTTCTCCGTTGGATTGTACCAGTTCCTTTACACCACGAATCTCCTCGAGTATCACCCGCTGCATTTCAGGGCTCTCACAGAGCGGCGCCATCTTATGCGGGGAAGGCAGTTCCGTTTTGGAGCGTTTGCCGTGCGACGAAGTGGGGGAGCCGAAATCTAGGCGCTGTGGTTTAGGTCCCGCCATCCCTCCGATGCGCCCCGGCGATTTTAAAGCAAAATAGTGAAGTTTTGCAGGAGTTCAGTCAGGATTCTGTGTAGGCCTCTCGGGAGCTTCAGCACAAGGCGTCTACCCCGTTGGACATCAGGCTCCGCCCCCCGATCAAATCTATCTTAGCTTTAATAAGGATTTTGTTACCACTTATGTTACTTGATTCTCCATAATTAAAAAGGAATCTAGTAATACACTCAGATTTCAAACCCCGCTTAAGTATTGCATAACAGGCAGGAAATACTTAGAATCCTTTTTTCTAGCTAAAAATGCAGAAACATCAATTATCACTTCATCAGTTGAATTTCACAGGATAAGAATCACATGTTAGTAATTTGGAATGCATGTCTTGCTTTAAAATATTATAACAGAGTGTACTATCTCGTTTGTAAGACTATATGCATTGCTTTTATTTAAACTTATACAAACTGAAAGGAATAATAATGCACTGCTTAACATCTCATGAATATATTTTTAACATTCTCTACCAGCAATGAATATGCTAACCAACTGTTCTGAATGCATACAGATGTGAAAGAGTCTATCTAAGAACTTTAATTATCACCTTGTCAGACTCTAATTATTATCTTGTGAGTTCATTTCCATAAAGTATCTCCTTTTCTGTTAGATGATTTTCACATGTTTGCCTTTTCTTTCACCATATTTGTATCTGTATAAAGCACTATGCTTTTACAAGCATAATCGATCCAGTCTTATTGATTTCAACAAACACTTCATTCTGGGTCAACGCAGTCTGTAATATGTGGAAAGAAATATCACAACCTCTAAACAAGCCTACATAAATCTTGACTAAAATTTCAACTTTTATTAAACGTGAAGGAAAGGATTAATTAATATACTAAAAATTACATAAATCAGCTGTTCTCATACTAGATCTAAATTACCCTATAATCAGTCTGGTTTTCAGGAAATCTACTGCCTCCATTGTATGCAAATCTATCTCATGCATATTCATTTTTGATATTAGGGCTGTGCATTTGTTTTTATTAAATTCAATAGGGGAAACAATTTTACATTCTTATCAGTGATGTTTCCATCCATTTTTAATCAAAATCAATTAAAATCTGATGGCAAGCATCTTCCACAAAGACAACAGTACTTCAAGACCTCAAAAGTAACATGAATATCTCAGAGCACAAAAAAGAGGGGCAAGGAGGACTCATATGGGGTATACATGTTTAGGGACATGTTTACTAAAGCACAGAAGCTAGGAGCATGGGGTTTAGCGTGCGAATAGCATGCATCCCGGTCCCACAGCTGCCAGGAATGCATGACAAAAATACATCTGCGCTAAAAATCCTGTACTATCGGAATAACATTCAAAAAGGCAAGAGTGTGAACAGCCACACGCAACTAGTGCAGCTGAGCTAGTAGCACTTTTGGCCACGAAAGATGCCGCTAGCATGGGTGTTAGAAGGTGATTTTCCATGGCACTAACTATGTAAGTGCTGTTGAATATCTTGATTAAAAGCATTTACATGGTCTACTAGGCTGTAATCCATGTAAATGCCTTTTGAATAACAGGCCCTTGGTTCCCAAGCCAGTGCTTTAACCATTAGGCTACTCCTCTACTCTACATAGTCAGGATTGGAGATGGCTGAATAGTGTTGGGGTGGGGCATGCAAATGAGGTATAACAACAACTGGCAAATTGTTTGACTTGCACAGAATTGTGCTGTCCAACCATCACCTCCCCTGTTTGGGGTCCATGTAGCAGTGCATACGTACACCTGAGGGGCTATGCTAGTACCATGGGCTCTGTTTCTATAGGGGGTTCATAGCCCCTCACCCTAACCACATGAGGGCATACCTGTGATCCACTGGCTCGTAGCACATGCTTGCACATAAATCATTGAAGGAAAGACTATCTCAGTTGGAACTCTCTGGTCAGTGTTCCCCCTTTCTGGTATGCAGCTCCAGCTGTAGAGCATTTGTGGGCTTCCTAGGTCTTAGAAGCTCTCAGTTTTCTTAAAGCAGGTATGCTTGAGCTAGGGACCGATTAGGAGTGTCCTTCTCCATTGTGGTGTGCCCCCAGAGCTCTCATCATATTAGGACCATGGATGACTTGTGTGGACAGCCTCTCACCCCTAGCAGGGGTTTGGCCACAAGGGCAGGAAAAATAGAATGTATGAATAGAACCTTGAAATCTCAGTTGTCCAAACTTTGCCAAGAGGTTTACCTGAAGTGGCCCTAGGTTCTTCCTATAGCCCTTCTTAGGATATACTTAGCCCCTGCTAAGTCTTTAGGAGTTTCCCCTTTTTGAGAGTCTGAGAATCTGTAGCCTATTTATAGGGAATAAAAGGAGATGTGAGACAGATAGGATCTGAAATTTTCAGACATGAACTATTGGTTTTAAGTTCTGTTTTGCAGAGTCTTCATACCTGGGTACAAAATCGATCACCCATCAATTTGCCTGAACCCCTGCATCCTTTCAAGCCTGGAGTCTCGGTGTGGATCAAAGAGTGGAGAAGGATACCGTTAGCCCTGCATTGGAAGGGACCCTATGTTGTCATCCTGTCAACTCCAACTGCAGTAAAAGTCGCAGAATTCGAACCTTGGATCCATTATAGTCGAGTAAAGCCAGCAACTGCTTTTGAACCTGATCACTGGACTACTGTACAGCATCCTGAGACTCCATTGCGCCTCACCCTACAACAACAACCACGGACCTAAGACTTATTGGTCCCTCAGAAACTGCACTACTTCAAGACTATCTGTTTATCTGAAGTTAAGCCTCGCATCTGGAGAAAGCTGCAATCATCAGAAATAGACTGTGTTGTGTTAAGAAATTGAGTCTTCTAAGAAACTGTGTTCAAATACTCTGATCTCCTTAAGGCAATAATAGCCTGAGAGACTGTACTATGATATTTTAAGAACCTGAGACATCCCAGAGGACAGTGATGCTTTGGGATCTACAGCCCTACTCCTGCCACAAAGCTGGTAGGTCTACGTACGGCAGAAACTTGAGGATCTACAATCAACTCTACATTTGTTATCTATTGTGGATGCCAACAGTTCCACCAATTTTCCAGAGACTATGCCCATTATGAATTCTTATTATTGCTTTATTTTGGCAGCAGCCTTGGAGTGCTTTGAAATGACTTTTGCTTTACCACCCTGTGCAGCCTGTATAAGTACCACGCAAACTGGGCTAAAGGTTCTTCATGCCTCCCAGAACTTGTTTCTTGAACTTGCCGAAGCAGTAGCATCTAGTCTCCACATTTATGACTGTTTGTTCTCAAGAACTGAATTATTCCATCCCCTATGACCAGACTGATTTACATAATACTACTAGTGAGTGGGTATTGGCCCACCCCATTGTTGACAGTTTGTGTTTTGTTCACACCGGACCACAATTTGCTATGAAGATCGGACAGCTGGACTGTCTAAATCAGAGGTTTTACAACAGCGCAACAAAGAAGACATCTTGGTGGTCCGGCATAAATGCTCCTGAACCTTCTAATTCTTTTAGTTCTTTTTCCCACTCTTGCCAAACTATGGACTCTGACTATCTGCTTGTTGCTCCCTTGTTTCTTGCCATTTTGCTTGCAAATGATAACTTCAGTTATTAATGACACTGTAGAGCGTAAGGCAGCTACAAAGCTACCAGCTATGTGAAACTACTACCCTATACCACAGAGTGATATCTTTATTTAGTATTATGTGATTTGCTTCTCACCTTTTCTCACTTGCGGGTGAGAATAATCAAAGGGGGGAATGTGGTAGGCGAAGGCCTATGCTCCATGCTAATTGAACTAATCAGACAGGCCTAACTAGCTTGACCTGTAAATGAAGCCTGTGAAGAGACCCATAGGAATTGCACTTCCCCCAATATGCTGCTATTATAGAATTAGAACTCAGTAAAGCAATTGAAATAGCTTAGACAAGCAGAACTGAACCTGGAAAAATACAGAAAAATATGTTTAAAAGCCACTGATAAGAAAATACATCTGCAAGGGATTTAATTGAAACTGCTGACAGAGAAGTTACAGAGCCCTGCTTTCCTACACGTACTAACTAGCCCAATAGCCTTGAAAGTAGGAAAGTAACAAGTTGGTGAACTGACCATTGTAATTGGGACTAGAAGGGGGGTGAGCAGGTGCTGAGCCCACTCAAAGAACATAATTGGATAATCATATCAGTACCGGGACCAATAGAAGAGGTACGGGAGGTACGGGAGGTTACCGGGACCAATGAAATGTTTTTCTATACCTAGAATGGAGTAAAAATCTATAAAAGTTGTTGTATTGCCAGAGAACATCGCTCAACCATTTTGAATTTGACTTTGCTTGAGACTTGTGCACAAATAAATGATTTGGACCTTCTGAACAGACTCCTGGTATTATTGGTTTGTCTGCGCTCTGCTGCAACAATACGTGGAAATATTTCTTTACGGAATGAGTGGTGGATCTTTGGAATAGTCTCCCAGTGGAGGTGGTAGAGATGAGGACATTATCTGAATTCTAAAAAGCATGGGACAAACACAGAGGATGCCTAAAGGAAAAAAGGGGACTGTTGTTATTTCTTTGGAAGGACAGACTAAATAGGCGATGTGGTCTTTTTCTGTCATCATTTTTCTCTGTTTCTGTGATTCTATGTTTCTATTTGCTCTGTTGGCCGCCGCTTCACACTGGGCCGAGGGTTTTAACATGTTATCCACAATGACACCTAAATCTTTTTCCTGGGTGGTGGTTCCTAATGTGGAACCTTGCATCGTGTAACCATAGTTTGGGTTGTTCTTCCCTAGGTGCATAACTTTGCACTTGTACACATTAAATGTCATCTGTCATTTTGATGCCTAGTCTTCCAGTTTATCAAGATCCTTTTGCAATTTTCCACAATCTTCATGGGTTTTAACAACTTTAAATAGTTTTGTGTCATCTGCAAATTTGATTACCTCACTCATTATTCCCTTTTCCATGTCATTTATGAATATGTCAAAAAGCAGCGGACCCAGCACAGATCCCTGGGGTACACCACTATTCACTTTTCTCCATTGGGAAAATTGGCCATTTAGCCCTACCCTCTGCTTTCTATCTTTTAACCAGTTACTGATCCACAAAAGTACACTGCCTCCTATCCCATGACTCTTTAGTTTTGCCAAAGGTCTCTGATGAGGGACCTTGTCAAAGGCTTTCTGAAAGTCCAAATACACTATATCAACCGACTCACCTTTGTCTACCTGTTTATTCACACCTTCAAAAAAACATAACAGATCAGTAAGACAAGATCTTCCTTGTCTAAAGCCATGTTGGCTGTCTCCCATTAAGCCATGACTATCTACATGTTCAGCAATTTTGTTCTTTATTATTTATTTATTTACATTCTCTTATATACCGCGCTATTCTGCATCAGTGCGGTTTACATTGAACAAACTGAAATTACATTGAACAGGGCATTATAACTTGGAGATAACTATTTTACAGGGAACATGGGCTATGGAGGGTTAAGTGGCTTGCCCAAGACCACAAGGAGTTTTCTACCATTTTTCCCAGTACTGATGTCAGGCTCACCAGTCTGTAGTTTCCCGGATCACCCCTGGAACCCTTTTTATGTCAATTTTCTTTTATTAGGCATACTCCTTATCCAATAACATTGTCACTGTATCATACATAATATACATAGTAAACTATTCATCAGTAACAAATACATAGGCATGCCTTTTGCCTATATTATTTATTTTATCCCCCTTCCCCTTTCAATATTTCCCCCTCTTTATCTTTTATCTTTATCTTTATTCGTCGCTTGATATACCGCCCAGGCAGGTGCGTCAGGGCGGTGTACAATATAATTAAACAGTAAAATCAGGAAAAGGGAAAAGAACGCCATTACTCAGATAGAACAGCGAGAGACAGAAAAGCAAAAGTGGGAGAGAGACAGGTTAGGGGAGGTATGTGTGGGAAGGCCAGTCACTCCTAAGGGTCTGGTAGATCAAAAGCCTGTTGAAAGAGGTGGGTCTTGAGTAGGGACTTAAATCGAGGGAAGGAAAGCTCGGTACGGAGGGCAGATGGGAGTGAATTCCAGAGTGCTGGAGCCAGAAAGTAAAATGCGGAGTGTCGTGTCGTTTCCAAATGGGTTGAGGACGGGGAAGGGAGATAGAGACCTGCAATGGTCAGTGATTTTAAAGCGCCCTCCCTCCACCCCTTCCCCCCATACCCCCCCTTACCTACCCTACGATGTGCCTCTACCCTCTTCCCCTACCCCCTACCCACATGACCACTAGCAATGGGGATGTAGAAGAGGGGTGGGGGGTAGGATGGGAGGGGTGGAAGGAAGGCATAGAGTGGGGCAGTAGGGAGGTTTGGGGGGGAGGGGAAAGATGGAGCGACGAGTTGGACTGTGGGATGGTAACTGAGGTATAGCTGAATAGAAGAAGTGAATGGAACCCTTTTTAAAAATTGGCGTTACGTTGGCCACCCTCCAATCTTCAGGTATTGTCCATATGGAGCAAGCAAGGAAGTGTGCTGACCTGTGCAAGTGGCTCGTCCAGGAATGTGACAAGGTTAGGTACTGCATATAATGTGTGTTTCATCCTCATATATGCTCTGAAGGTTATCAATATTCTTATATATAAACTCCATGCTAACAGATTACCCAGTCCTTGGCAGATATAGATTTCAAAAACTGATATATCCCAATCACTAAATAGAAAATAAAATTATTTTTCTACCTTTCCCATGTGCACCAAGTAGGCTGGCATGGTAAGATTTTAGTAGATCCTGGGTCACTTCTTTGTAGAGTTTTGTATTAATTACTTCATAGTATGCTTGGTACTTCATTTTAATGTTCGTCTTATGTTGATCCTGGGCTCTGCTTTCTTCTGTCGTCTCCTAACTCTTTCCAGGATCTCCTGTCCATTTGTCATTTCTCTCTCCTCCTGTCTTCATTTTCTCTTCTTTATTCATCTCTGATATTGATTTCTTCCTTTCATCTTTCTTCCATTCATTTTTCTGCTTCACTCTCCAGGTTTCACTCCTCCTTTTTATAAACCAGCTCTCAGTCTTCCTCATTTTACTGTGTCTACCAATAACTTTCCCTGACCCCAGCCCTCACATTCCTATCATTCACTCCTTCTCCAGCCTCTCACTAGATCCCATTTCTCCCTCTCCCCCTCCCCATGCCCAGAATCTCCTCTCTCTCCTCCTCTCCAGGTCCAGCATCTCCCCTTTCTCTTCCTCCATTAGTCCAGCTTCTCTTTTCTCTCTCTTCCCTCCTTCTATCCAATGTTTTATATCCAGTATACACTCCCTATCCCCCTTACCTCACCCCTGTAATCCAGCATCCTCTCTCTCTGTCTCCCTAGTCCCCCCCTACCCAGGTGATCCAACATATCCCATTGTTGTCCCTATCCCCTCTCACCCCACCCCTGTAATCCAGCATCACCCCCATCTGTGTCTCTTCTTCATCCTAGGGCCCCATCATGTCTAATACATCCCCTTCATCTTCTTTACTCCCCTCCCTGTGCCCCTATTCTCCCTCCCACATACCCATCATGTCTTGCACATCCCCCCCTCCTTCCCCAAGTCCACCATTCAGAGGGCACTAACTGGCCAGTGCTGCTGAATATTTACTCTAAACCAAATGGCACTGTCAGATAGTGCTAGGACAGTCCATGGACATGGTTTGGATAGTCCCAGCACTCAGCTGGTTAGTGGCAATTTTCAGTCCGCTATCTGGCTAAGTGACCATATAAAGTCAGGTCATCTCAATAGCTGTCCAATTCAACAATCCAGAAAGAGGCTGAATATTGCCACTGTCTGGATAGTTGTGCCAGTCAGCACAGAAATCAAATAATTAGCACCGGAGGATATATGGATTCCAGTGCTGAATATCTGGTTTCACTTTTGCCCACAGTGGTCAGGCGCTTTAAAATCACTGACCATTGCAGGTTGAATATCGGAGCTATAAAATCCAAAACCAGACATATTCTGATCACTAAATTGCAAATATAATTAATTGTTATACCTTTGCTGTCTTTCCGGCCATTTTATTCTCTAATCCTGTTGATCTCAGTCTCTGGTTTGTTTTCCTTGGTCTTCTCTCATCTAGGGTGTCTGGTCCATCTGCCCAGGGCAGATGTTAGACATACAAGGGCCCAGGGCAGAAACTGTGGAGGAGGCCCCAAAGCCCATCTGTAAGCTACCAGAATTGCACACAATATTCAAGGTGCAGTCTCACCATGGAACGGTATAGAGGCATTATAATATCTTTTGTTTTATCTTGCATTCCTTTCCTTATCATACTTAGCATTCTATTTGCTCTCTTGGCTGCCGCTGCACACTGGGCGGAGGGTTTTAACATGTTGTCCACAATGACGCCTAAACCTTTTTCCTGGGTGGTGGTTCCTAATGTGGAACCTTGCATCGTGTAACCATAGTTTGGGTTGTTCTTCTCTAGGTGCATAACTTTGCACTTGTCCACATTAAATTTGATCTGCCATTTTGATGCCCAGTCTTCCAATTTATTAAGATCCTCTTGCAATTTTCCACAATTTTCATGGGTTTTAACAACTTTGTATAGTTTTATGTCAGCTGCAAATTTGATAACCTCACTCGTTATTCCCTTTTCCAGGTCATTTATGAATATGTCAAAAAGCAGCGGACCCAGCACAGATCCCTGGGGTACACCACTATTCACCTTTCTCCACTGGGAAAATTGGCCATTTAGCCCTACCCTCTGCTTTCTATCTTTTAACCAGTTTCTGATCCACAATAGTACACTGCCCCCTATCCCATGACTGTTTAGTTTTGCCAAAAGTCTCTGATGAGGGACCTTGTCAAAGGCTTTCTGTAAGTCCAAATACACTATATCAACCAACTCACCTTTGTCTACTTATTTATTCACACCTTCAAAAAAACATAATAGATTAGTAAGACAAGATGTTGACTGTCTCCCATTAAGCCATGACTATCTACATGTTCAGCAATTTTGTTTTTTATGATGGTTTCTACCATTTTTCCCAGTACTGATGTCAGGCTCACTGGTCTGTAGTTTCCCGGGTCACCCCTGGAACCCTTTTTTAAAATTGGCGTTACATTGGCCATTCTCCAGTCTTCAGGTATTACAGATGATTTTAATGTTAGTTCACAGATTACTAATAGCAGGTCTGCAATCTCATATTTCAGTTCTTTCAACACCCTTGGATGTATAGCATCCGGTCCAGGTGATTTGCTACTCTTCAGTTTCTCAAAAAGTTGTAATACATCTTCCCAATGTATCGATATTTCCTTCAATTCTTCTGCACCTTTAAATACCACTTCAGTCATGGGTAACATCCCTACATCTTCCTCAGTAAAGACATAAGCAGAGAATTCATTCAGTCTCTCCGCTATCGCCTTGTCGCCTCTTAGTGCCCCTTTAACCCCTCTATCATTTAATGGACCAACTGACTGTCTCAAAGTTTTTTTGCTACGAATGTACTTGAAAAAGTCCTTATTACGTGTTTTTGCTTCCGCAGTAAGCTTCTTCTCAAATTCTCCCTTTGACTGCCTTATCAATGCCTTGCATTTAACTTGCCAGTGCTTGTGCTGTTTGCAGTTTTCGTCATTTGGCTCTTTTTTCCATTTCCTGAAAAATGCTTTTTTGGCAACAACAGCCTTTCTGACCTTATCTTTAAACCATGCTGGCAGTTTTTTGGACTTTTATTAAAGCGTGGAATGCAGCTGTTCTGGGCTTCCATGTTTTTAAAAAACACCCAAGCTTGATGTAAATCTTTAACCTTTGCAACTGCTCCTTTTAGATTTTTCTTAACTGTTTTCCTCATTTTATCATAGTCTCCCTTTCAAAAGTTAAAAGGTAGCACTGTGGATTTCCTTACCATCCCTCCTCCACTAATTAAATCAAACACGATCATGCTATGATCACTATTGCCAAGTGGGTTCAACACCCTTATCTCTTGCACCAGATCTGGTGTTCCACTAAGGACTAGGTCCAATATGGTTTCCCCTCTGGTCGGTTCATGAACCAGCTGCTCCAAAAAGCAGTCATTTATTTCATCTAGGAACTTTATCTCCCTAGCATGTCCTGCTGTGACACTGACCCAGTCGATACCGGGGTAATTGAAATCACCCATTATTATGACAGTGCTGTAACTTTTGTTAGCTTCCTTGATTTCTTTGAGCATTTCATCATCCATTTGTTCATTCTGGCCAGGTGGTTGATAGTACACCCCCACTTCCATCGCCTTCCCCTTTTTACATGGAATTTCAATCCATAGAGATTCTACAGCAAATTTTGTTTCCTGCAAAACTTTAATCCTTTCTGCCTCAATGTCCTCTCTAACATAGAGCGCAACCCCTCCACCAATTTGATCAGCTCTATCTTTATGATATAATTTGTACCCAGGTATCACAGTGTCCCACTGGTTGTCCTCTTTCCACGATGTCTCTGAGATTCCAATCATATCTAACTTCTCATTTAGTGCTATATATTCTAACTCTCTCATCTTATTTTTTAGATGTCTAGTATTTGCATACACGTATTTTAGAGACTGTATTTTATTCATATTAATCTGGCTATTGGTAGGCACGGGTAATTTGAAATCTTTAAGCTCTGTCTGCTCCATACTCAAGGGCATTTGGGCTACTTTACCCCTTTTTGGACCCTCTCTGGTTTTGGTAGTATCCTTCAAGGATGCATTCTTCCAATCCATGTGCTCTTGGGCGACTGTCGGCTTTCCCCTATTATCTAGTTTAAAAGCTGCTCTATCTCCTTTTTAAAGGTTAATGGCAGCAGCCTGGTTCCATCACAGGTAAGGTGAAGCCCATCCCTTCAGAAGAGCCCCTCCTTTCCCCAGAATGTTCCCCAGTTCCTAACAAATCCAAAACCCTCATC
Source organism: Ichthyophis bannanicus (assembly GCA_033557465.1). NCBI lineage: Eukaryota > Metazoa > Chordata > Amphibia > Gymnophiona > Ichthyophiidae > Ichthyophis > Ichthyophis bannanicus. The sequence goes on from CM066035.1 coordinate 500,868,299, forward strand.
TTTGCACCATTGTCTCATCCACGCATTGAGACTCCAGAGCTGTCCCTGCCTTTTGGGTCCTGCTCGTGGAACAGGAAGCATTTCGGAGAACGCTACCCTGGATGTTCTGGATTTTAACGTCCTACATAAAAGCCTAAATTTAGCCTCCAGAACCTCCCTAGCACATTTTCCTATGTCACTGGTACCGACATATACCAAGACAGCAGACTATCTAAGACCTTATCTTAGCCAGCATCAGAAAATAAATAGCTGAAGAAACTTAGCTTAAAGGCAGTGAAGAAAGGCAGCCATACTCAGCAGAGAGCAGTACACAATCTTTCAGAAAGCCTTTGACAAGGTCCCTCATCAGAGACTTTTGGGAAAACTAAAGAGTCATGGGATAGGAGGCAGTGTACTACTGTGGATCAGGAACTGGTTAAAAGATAGAAAGCAGAGGGTTGGGCTAAATGGCCAATTTTCCCAATGGAGAAAGGTGAAAAGTGGTGTACCCCAGGGATCTGTGCTGGGTCCACTGCTTTTTGACATATTCATAAATGACCTGGAAAGTGGAATAATGAGTGAGGTTATCAAATTTGCAGATGACACAAAACTATTTAAAGTTGTTAAAACCCAAGAGGACTGTGGAAAATTGCAAGAGGATCTTGATAAATTGGAAGACTGGGCATCAAAATGGCAGATCAAATTTAATGTGGACAAGTGCAAAGTTATGCACCTAGGGAAGAACAACCCAAACTATGGTTATACAATGGAAGGTTCCACATTAGGAACCACCACCCAGGAAAAAGATTTAGGTGTCATTGTGGATAACATGTTAAAACCCTCGGCCCAGTGTGCAGCGGCAGCCAAGAGAGCAAATAGAATGCTAGGTATCATAAGGAAAGGAATGCAAAATAAAACAAAAGATATTATAATGCCTCTATACTGTTCCATGGTGAGACCGCACCTTGAATATTGTGTGCAATTCTGGTCGCCGTATCTTAAAAAGGATATAGCATTATTAGAAAAGGTTCAGAGAAGAGCCACCAAAATGGTAAAGGGGATGGAAGGATACTCCTATGAAGAAAGGCTAAAAAGGTTAGGGCTCTTTAACCTGGAAAAGAGACGGCTGAGGGGAGATATGATAGAAGTCTATAAATTAATGAATGGAGTGGAACGGGTAAACGTAGATCGATTGTTTACGTTATCAGAATATAGAAAGACTAGGGGATATGCAATGAAGCTACAGGGTAAACTATTTAAGACTAACGAAAGAAAATATTTTTTCACTCAACGTGTAATCAAACTCTGGAATTTGTTACCGGAGGATGTAGTAAAGGCTGTTAGTGTAGCTGGGTTTAAAAAAGGTTTGGACAAGTTCCTGGAGGAAAGGTCCATAAACCATTATTAAGAAGGGACTCAGGATATCAATGCTTGACCCAGTACAAGCATTGCAGAACCTGTGTCTTTTGGGGAAACTGCTAGGTACGTATGACCTAGATTGGCCACTGTTGGAAACAGGATACTGGGCTTGATGGACCTTGGTCTGACCCAGTATGGCATATCTTATGTTCTTATGTAAAAAAACTGCTATCTTCATGGCAATGACACCAGAGCCCCGGTATTTTTGGTTCTTTTGACTGTTATTCTTCTCTTGAAATGTTTTGGGGTTTTTTTCTTGTTATTTGGTGATTTTTTGACTCCCAAGAGTATATTTTGTATTATAGCATCACTAGATGAGCCAGGGTCTCTGGCAGCATGTCACCCAGGCATACCACATTGGTGCATGCAGGGACACAATGGCATGTCACCCAGGCATACCACATTGGTGCATTCAGGGACACAATGGCAATGCAGGGGCACAATGGGGACACAGGTGTGCAGTGGTAGGGAGGCAGGGGATGGTGCGGGGGGGATGGTGTTTGACTGCCTGGTGGCTGGTGCCATCTTACTCTGTTGTTGGGAGAGGATGCTCGGAGGGACAGTGCAGCCCACCATTTGCCCTGCCTATGTTGTCATATGTGTGTGACTGGTCTGTTGGGGTGTGTTACTGCAGCACAGCGGCATCCGGGCTAGTGAGGTGTCAGCTGAAGTTGAGACAAAGGGAGCGGAGTGCTGCACACAGTACCTAATGGGTGGTTGGACTGGGCACTGTGTGGACCCTGGCCATGAGATTATGTCATGGTCAGCATGTCTGGCTTTGGGTATGTGTGGAGGGAGGGGCTGTAAGTGCTGTGGACTAAGGGTGGCAGAGGTTAATGGTGGTTCTAGGGGTGAGGTGAGGGTTGTTATTGCATGGCCATGGCAGCAGCATGACCACAGGGTATCTGTTAGGGCACCTGTGAGGTATGCGTGTGGGGCCAGGTGACATGTCAGGGCTATCAGGTGATGAGATTGTGCAGATAAACTTGCACACTCATTTCGCTACACAGACCTGACACATATCATGTCACAGTCTCATCCAGACACACAGTACCATGATCACACCCCACATACGTCTGTTAGGCAACTTAATCCATGGAATTGGTAACAACAGGCAGCTGTACATATTGTGCTTCCCATCTATGGCATCCACATATTACACAATCAGATGCGCCACCCTACATCATCAGCTCAGACAGCTGAACATTGGAGGCACCATATTCCAATGGTGCATGTCAGACCTATCAGACTACAGACAGACAGCCAGCGCTGGTCTCTCATACACAGGACACACATCAGCCCCATGGCTAGCTCCAGGGACAATCCCCATGACCATTTTGTTCCAACCATTAGTGCATCTGTGCCAGACACAGGGCACACTACATGACATACAATGTGTACTACACCAACATGCTGATTGTTCCGACAAGCAGGACACTGGGACCACAATATGAACATAGCACCTAAGGCTCCAGTGCAAGGCATAAAATGCGAAATGTGCCTACGCAGGGCACATTTCGCTGATGTACTGCACGAGGGATAATATGTTCTGCTGACAGTCCATGCCTTGTGCAGGTGCACATGCAAGGTGTGGCATGCGCCCCTGCATGCGCAAGGTGCAAAACATCAGAGGAACATGCCCTGCGCATGGTGCAAGGCACAGAATGTCAGCGGAACATGCCCCATGCAGGCGCAATTCACATTCCGTGCCTTGCATATGAGCATGCACATGGCATGGTCCACTGATGTTCCATGCCTTGCTCATTCATAACACGTCCTGCATATATATTGCTCACATTATGCGTTATGCGTTACGCGTAATGCATGTTGGTGACATTGTTCCTGACTGCTGATTGCAAAACAGCTACATACTTCGGACTTGGCATACTCTGCTGATATTCCATGTCTTGAACATGCGCACAGCATGGAATGTGCCCTGTGCTGTGCAGAACATGCCCTGTGCATTCGCAACGTGCCCTGCATATATATTAGGCATATTGCATGGAATGCATATGGGTGATGGTGATTGTGACCCGCTGAGTGGCAAATGCTTGTTTAGTGAGTTCTTTTGGGATCGACATGCCACGGAGGACACGAAAGACTCAGTTCTCGGACCATGATGTCTGGCTCCTGGCCACCCTGATCTGCCGTAAACAGGGTAGGCTCTTCTCATGCTCCTCTGTGCAGCATGATAGGGAGCGGCTGCAGTGCTACTGGTAGCATCTTGCGGACAGGTCCAATGCAGACAGTGACTACCCCCGCACGGTATGTACATAGCCACCCAGCGCTGGCGTTGGTCACAATTCACTGTGCTTTGGCCTCACACTCACATGTCTTGGTGGGCATGTTGTTTCACCATGATGATGCACAGAGTGTATGTCCTGTTGTTGACATGCACAAGGGCCACAATGCCTTTTGCGAGACAGGCTGAGGATGACCTGGGTGAGATGCAATAATTACACAGGTACACTAAAAAAAATTTTTTTTAAACTGCCTCTAATGTTTCGATTGATTTTTACGTTTTTTGGTGCGCTGAATCCAAATCTGGTAACCAATTTGCTCCATCACGTACAGATTTTTTGCTACATTGGGTTAGCAGTTTGAGGTGAACGTTTCAGATTGAGTGCGATCGAGATAAAAGTTTCTTGGATGAATTCTTTATACTAATTGTTTAGTAGTTATTCAAATAAGAATAAAGAAAATTGTAACAAGGCAGCACATAAGAATAGAGTAATGTCAACAAAACACACTGTGATGGTAGCAAAATTGTCTGCACTTAAAACAGCCACATACATGTGCACAAACAATGAGCATATAAGAGCGAGGTTAGACACAAAGCAAAGCAAAGAAATGTGCAAAAAATGTTGTACAGGTATGTATGTAAGAATAGAAAACGCAAACCGCACCATTGCAATACATGAAGACAAACACCCGATGGTGTGAAAATAAAATTCTAATAAATGAGATCCGACACTGTGGTAATAACTAGCAAATTTTTATTTCAAAGTTTAGTAAAAACACGATATTTGTCAACACAGTTTAGATTTTAAAGTCATTCTTGGGTCAATCAATCTCCTGGTGGGCCCGTTTCTTCTTCCCCCGAATGCTTCTCTTGGTGCGCTGCTTGGCATATTTTTCATCTGGGGTTTCCCGCAGCAGCAACCAGCAGAAATCAGCCATCATAGTGGTGTTCCATCTTCCTTGGTACCTTCTCTCTGCGTCCTTGATGTCCTGGTGAAACCTTTCACCTTGTTCTTCACTGTACGCCCCCAAGTTTTCGGGAAAGTAGTTCACATGGGAGTGCAAGAAATGGACTTTCAGGCTCATGTTACAGCCTTGTTCTTTGAAGGCATTGAGCATCCTGGCAACAATATCCTTATAGTTCTCATCCCGCCTGTTCCCCAAGAATTTGAGAACAACATCCTTGAAGGAATCCCAGGCTTCTTTTTCCTTCTCAGACATCGTTTCAGCGAATGCTCCATCTGAAATGAGTTTCCTTTTATCAGGGCCAACAAACACTCCTTCCTTTAGCTTTGCTTCAGAAAGTCGGGGGAACTTTGAGCAAAGGTACCGAAAGCACTCACCATCTTTTGGAAGGGACTTGATGAATTGCTTAATGAGACCCAACTTAATGTGGAGAGGTGGTAATAGAATTTTATCACGAGGTACCAAGCTCTCATGAAGAACATTTTTCTCACCGGGTCTCAAATACTCCCGAATTGGCCAGTCTTTTTTCCCCCAGTGTAGGTCGCGGGCCCGGCTATCCCACAAGCAAAGGAAGCAGGGATATTTGGTGAAACCGGATTGCTGCCCTAATAGCATGGATAGAATTTTAAAGTCTCCACAAATCATCCACTTATGCTCATCATAACGAATCTTCTGAAGAATCAGGGCCAAATTCTTGTATTTTTCTTGGAGAATAACAGAGTGAGCAATAGGAACTGAAGCGAATGTGTTGCCATTATGAAGAAGAACACCTTTTATGCTGTCTTTTGACGAATCAATGAACAGCCGCCATTCAGCAGGATCATACTTGAGTTTAAACTTTTCCATCACTCCGTATATATCGTTGCAAAATACCAAATCTTCCTCTTTGCTGAAATACTTCAAAAATTGTGTCTCGCGGTTGCGGTTACCAATAAAAAGTTGTTCCTGGTGACAATAGATTTTTCTGTTTAAGCCGAGAACCTAGCAGTTGGGCAGCATCTTTTGGGAGTCCTAAATCCCGGACTAAATCATTCAATTCAGCTTGAGAGAAAAGTTCAGGTTTCGGATCTGGTTCAGTTTCAAACTCGGAAGTACTGGACTCATCGGGAAAAGCCATCTGATGAGTCTCATCATGATCAGAACCGTCCACACAAATATGATCCAAAGATTTTGGTGGTTCAGGCACAGGTACTTCGTTGCTATGAGGCATAGGCCTAATTGCTGAGGGAAGGTTGGGGTAACTTATTACGTTCTTATTTTTTAAGTTGTATCCCTTCACAATGCAAGAGCAAAAATAGCAGTCACTACTGTGGTCTCTTTGTTCACCCACATCATAGGTATTCCGAAACAAAATGCTTGTTTTTTACCTTTCATCCATAAGCGTAGATCTTCCTCACATGTCTTGCACACTTTGTGAGGAGCCCACGGTTTGTCTTGATCGCCTAACTTCAAACCGAAATAGGCGAAATATACTTTTTAAATAAATGCAGAAATGTTCCTCTGCCGCTTTTTCACGGTATATTCCCCACAAATAAAACAAAAACTGTCCGGAGAATTGACGCAACCTCTGGCTCTGTGAGCCATCACAAATACACAGCACTGCAAACTACAACTGTAGTGAACCACTTCGGAATAAAGCTGGATTACGACTGAGCAAACAAAAGGTAATAATGAACTTGCAAAAAACTGAAATTTGACAGGAACGTTCATGTCACAACCACCGTGTTTGAGCGAGCGAACGAGGCGAGGCGAACAGGAAAGAACATGCGCCAGCGCGAGTACTGGATTTAGCCCCCCGCCTCCCAATTGTCCTGTTAATGTATAAAATGAATACAAAACACTCTAAAATATCATGAGGGAGTGTTTCTAGTTAGTTAACCATTACAACCTCTATTTTGGGCCAAGAAAATAAACTGCAGTCGGCTAAAAAGAAATTATGTGAACATTCCTTATATGGGTAAGAAATCTAATTTTGCAAGAAAACGTGACGTGATGGAACATTTTGGCTATTTTTCCTGGATTCAGCACCCCAAAATCTATAGGAATCAGTTGCAAAACTGGAGGCAGTTTTTTGGTAGTGTACCTGTGTTATTTATGATCAATCACCATCAGGGGACTGGGCTTACTAAACCACACTTCTGTACAGCCCTACTCATAAATGTGTATTCCATGTAAAGCTGTGTATTCATGGGAAAGGTATATTTAGGTGGCTGGGCTTAGCTCGACAGGCATGAACATAGACTTACATATATACCATTTATTGTATTATCCACACAACCTAGCATTAGTTCACTAATCGTTACTCACTGCAGTTGGTTGCGCATACGTATCACTACAGACAGACAACACCACCTCACCAGTTTCTGGAAGATGGGGAACAGTGATGTTGTAAACATGTTGCCATGTGGGGCTTCACAGAGCAACTGGATACATCACATCAATGGTGCTTGAATCCCTTGATGAGAACAGGTACTTTACATAGCACACAACAGGCTTTCTTTCTCCAGGTGAACTCAACAGGGCCAGACCATGGTATTATCCTGGGGGGTGGGTGACAAAATTTCAGCAAGGGTACAATATGCATGTTCTCTTTGCTACAAATACTGGTGAGGTGGATTTGGCTGCCAAGGGTAATGGATATGATGGACTCAACACAGCCTGGTTCAATTACTGATCTGCTATAATGTTGATTGGTGTTTTGGCAAAAACCATATAGGATTGTTTGGCTATGCCTATGGAGCTTCATTCAGGTACCCAGTCATGGGTGTCCCATTCAAGATGACCTTTCAATTACCTGATACATTGTGGGGAATTTTTGCAATTACTGCTGGTTGATAAGGTCATTCCCCTGTTGGTGGGTGACTAGTTGTCATAAGGTGTACCGCATCACTATGATCATTTGTTCTCATTCACAATCATGCATTGGGGTAATATTGGGATTGGTGTTGTACAGACCACTTCGTAAAAAGGGTTGTGTGAGTGGACACACGAGCATGTCATGGCGTTGTGCTTTACCTGCTAACTTGCTTGTTAATTATATATGGTGATGTTGGTACAGCTTATTTACTTACTGGCTAGTGCATGACCATACAGACTACATGTGAACCAGTAGGTCAGTGAACAGTGACATGCTTGTTACTGAGGCTCACATGTGTGCATCACATGTCATGTTAGGTGTCAGACATGCATAGAGGGCACTTAGTGTTACTCTCTGTCATACACAGGTGGATCACCTGCACCGTAAGGACAACCACCTGTGTCAGGAGTGGCCACAATACCTGTAGCAGATTCATGAGGATATGCACTATGCAACTGATGGTGAGTGACACTCAGTTACACATAGCCTCTGATGTTGTTAGCATCTGTACCAACAGCATGTGAACCACCCAGGTCATGCCTTTGGTGCACGGTACATATATTCTCTGTACAGTGTCCTGCAGATTGTTCATGCTGCCACTGCTGTGACCATAGTCCCTGGTTGCACTTATCCTGCTTGGCTCGCAGTTCTGTATTCCATTTCACCTCCTGGGCCCCATTTGGATGGTCCATTTGTGCTGTCTGCCCCCACCTACCCACACCACTCTCCTATTATGGTTGCAGCCACCCTGTGCTGTCCTTGAAACCACCCAGCTTTTCCACATGTTGTTCCATACCTGTTATGCTGCTTCATCTCTATGGCCCCCATTTCTCCATGTGTATGCCACATGTGTCTGTTCTGTGCCTTCCCTTGCTAGGTGCCACTCCCACATGCCTTGGTTGGCCTTCCAACATCCCATCCCTTTGTGCATCATGTTTACAGTGTTAATGTTGTGAGGACATATGGTCCTGGTGTGTTGAAGCCATGTGAATATGTTGGTCAACACATGTGATACTGTTATCTGTACAAATTGATTGTACACTTCTGATGCTTTTTGCTGTCCCAGGTGCTTATGAACATCTCTCTGTTTCCATCCAACAGACTTACAGCCCTCCAGATCCAATGAGGCTGACCAGCAGGCACCCAGACCAACTGCTGCTGTGTCCAGAGAGCCCCTGGATGGCAACCCAGAGGGGGCACCTGTGGCGGTGCATCTGGGGCCTGCCGCAGCCAAGAGGTACAGGGACATGGATGAATGGCTAGGGCAGGGTTTGGGAACTGTGGGTGGTCAGCAACATGATGGAGGAGGTGCATGGGGCTGTGTCACCATGCAGTGGCATGGCGCAGAGCCATGTCACAAGGGATGCTGCCTGCAGCCCCATCCACATGTTGACCTATGTAGATGCTGGCAGCAGCCCAGTCAGGTGACTTCACAGGGATGCTGCATGCAATCCCATCCACATGCCTCCATCACCTGCAGGGCCCTTGGCTGCAGCTGATGGATGGGATGGCCTCCATATCCTTCCCCAGCATATCAGAGTTTGTGGGGTGCAGACCTGCACCAGCAGCCACTGCCATAGCCACAAGACTCTGTGACTTATTTATTTATTTATTTTATTTATCTATTTCTTCTATACCGCCCCTTCCAGGCGGTATAGAAGGGCGGTTTACATGTAACAGCTAACAATTGTATACTTAGGTATACTTTACATAGAACGGTGTTTGTAACTATGTACAGGTAACATTACAAGGAACAATAACAGAACTAATTACAAGGAACTATTTACAATGAGCAGAGATCAACGTTATGTATACGGCATTTTGCATGGTCAGTGTGTTAGAGGTGAGAGGTCTGACTGAGTTATTCATTCATTATTTCATGAGCTTTGTGGGTAAGTTTTTGTGATTGCTGGGGGGTGGTTCCCTGGTGGTAGGGGATGTCAAAGTGGTCGGAGAAGAGGTAGGTTTTGAGTTCTTTTTTGAATTGGAGAAGGTCTTTTATCAAGCAAAGGGATATTGGTAGTTCGTTCCAGAGAGTGGAGGCAGTGAAGGAGCAGGCTCTAGAGCTTGTGGTTTTTTTTTTGTTCTTCTGATTGTTGTTTGTATGTTGAGAGAGTGAGTTTCGTTTTGTCTGCGCGATCTTGTTTTTGATGGGGCATGAAGTAGGGTGGATAAGTGTGATGGGGAGAGGTCATTAAGGAGTTTGAATGTTGTTAGTAAAATTTTCTAGTTTATTCGGCTATTTATAGGAAGCCAATGTAATTCTAACAGTATTGGGGTCACGTGGTCAGTTAGTCGAGCTTTTGAAATTACCTTGGCACATATGTTCTGGGCTCTTTGTAACAGATATACACTCTTTAGTGGGAGGCCAATTAGGAGAGCCCAGAACATATGTGCCAAGGTAATTTCAAAAGCTCGACTAACTGACCACGTGACACCAATACTTTGCGTGACTTTGCCATGCAGACCCCATATATGTGGGCGGTCACACTGGGGGACCCACAGTTTTCTGGTTATGGGGATGACTGCCATGATTGAGTTGCAGAACCACTTTTCCACGGTTGTAGAGGAGCTGGATGCGAATGTTGGCCAGCTTAATTGCTGGCTCCACAGACTGGAGTGATACACTTTATCTTCCCCGCCCCATCAACCAGACACATCTGGCATCCCATTCCCATGAGCTGTGCAGTCCCTGCTTCCTTCTCCTCTGCTGTAGCCACAGGCTCACAGCCATACATGGTGGTATCCACAAATATCCAGCATGCAGCACTAACCTTCAAACCAGATATAGTGCTTTGCAAATGTATTTATCCCCTACATGGTGGTCCTGTCCTGTCCCATCAATACCTAGAGGTACAAGGTGGTCTAGGGATTTCACACCATGTGATAGACACAAACTGCCTTTGACTGTGAAGATGCATGATATGCCTTATTCTGACACAGACACTGCATCACACCATAAGGGACATTGACAACAGGTGTGTGCATATGGTTCCACACCCCTACAGTCCATCCTTTGTGGTGACATCTATTGCTGCAATTATGTTTGCAAGTCCGAAGGTGCATGTCATAGAAACATAGAAACATGATGACAGAAAAAGACCACATGGCCTATCTAGTCTGTCCTTCCATATCAACAACTACAACAGTCCACTTTTTTACCTTTAGAGATCCTCTGTGTTGGTCCCATGCTTTTTTGAATTCAGTTACTGTCCTCATCTCTACCACCTCCACTGGGAGACTATTCCACGGATCCACTACTCTTTCCGTAAAGAAATATTTCCGCATATCACTCCTGAATCTATCTCCCTTCACCCTCATCCCATGTCCCCTCGTAGCAGAACTTGCTTTCAATTGAAAGAGGCTCTCTCCCTGAACATTTATGCCACGGAGGTATTTAAACATCTCAATCATATCACCTCTATTCCGCCTTTCCTCTAAGGTGTACATATTAAGATCCTTAAGTTTGTCCTCATATGCTTTATAATGAAGCCCACTAATCATTTTAGTAGCTACCCTCTGCTCCGACTCCATCCTGTTCACATCCTTTTGAAAGTGCGGTCTCCAGAATTGCACACTATACTCCAAATGAGGTTGCACCAAAGACTTATACAGAGGCATTATCACCTCCTTTTTTCTGCTAGCCATTCCTCTCCGTATGCACCCAAGCATCCTTCTAGCTTTTGCCATCGCCTTTTCTACCTGTTTAGCTACTTTAAGATCATCAGACACAACCACGCCTAGGTCCCGCTCTTCTTTAGTGGACAAAAGTACTTCACCTCCTATACTGTATTGCTCCCTTGGATTGCTGCAGCCCAGATGCATGACCTTCCATTTTTTAACATTAAATCCCAGCTGCCAAATTCTAGACCATTCTTCAAGCTTAGCTAGATCCCTCCTCATGTTATCTACACCTTCCTGGGTGTCTACTCTATTGCAGATTTTGGTATCATCTGCAAAGAGGCAAACCTTACCCGACAGCCCTTCCGCTATATCACTAACAAAGATGTTAAAAAGAATCGGACCAAGGACAGATCCCTGGGGCACACCACTGGTAACATCCTTCTCCTCAGAGTGAGCTCCATTTACTTGTACTCTTTGTCGCCTCCCACCCAACCAATTTCTAACCCAAGCAGTAACTTTAGGGTCCATCCCTAGGGTGCTCAGTTTGTTTATAAGTCGCCTGTGAGGAACAGTGTCAAAGGCTTTACTGAAATCTAAATACACCACATCTAGAGCTCTCCCTCGGTCCAACTCCCTGGTCACCCAGTCAAAGAAATCAGATTTGTCTGACAAGACCTGCCTCTGGTGAATCCATGCTGCCTCGGATCCTGTAATCCGCTGGACTCCAGAAACCTCACTATTTTCTCTTTCAGCAGCGTTTCCAATAATTTACTCAGCACCGAAGTTAAACTAACCGGCCTGTAGTTTTCAACCACATTCTTACTTCCGCTTTTGTGTAAAGGCACCACATGAACCTCTCTCCAGTCCTTTGGCACCACTCCCGACTCCAATGAGGCATTGAAAAGGTCAGTCAGTGGAGTTGCTAGAACGTCTCCAAGTTCCCTCATTATTCTAGGGTGTATCCCATCTGGTCCCATCGCTTTGCCTACTTTAAGTTGAGCTAGTTTCTCACGAACACAGTCTTCTGAAAATTGTTCAAGATGTCCCTCGCTTCTGTTCTTATTTGTGGGTGTTTTCTGAGGTCCTGCTCCTGGTTCTTCATCTGTGAACACAGAACAAAAATATTTGTTAAGCAATTCCGCTTTATCCTTATCAGCTTCTACAAATTCCCCCCCTGCACCCTTGAGTCTGACAATACCACTTTTGCCCTTCCTCTTCTCACTAATATATCTGAAAAATGTCTTATCCCCCCATTTTATTGCATTGGCTATTTCCTCCTCCTTTTGAATCTTTGCCTTCTTGACTACTTTGCTAGCTTCTCTAAGTTTTTCCAAATACAGATGCCTGTCTTCCTCTCTCTGTCACCACGTCCCTGGTGACAGGGTGTGATGTTGTACAAAGCCCCATACAAGGCAGCGCCCCACAACCACAATGCAGGGAAAGGCATGCAGAGGACACAGGTGACAATGGGACCCCAGATATCAAACACTGTACGCGCATGTGAGATATGGTAAATACCCACCCAGCAGGACACAGTCCCCATATTGTCTGGCCTCAAATTGGCCAAACAGTGCCGAGTGCTGCAGGATATAGGAGTCATGGGCTGACCCTGGGAACCATGGAACCACATTCAGAATACGCATATTTGCATCACAAACAACCTCCCAGTCGTATGGCGGGACCAGGGCAACATGTGTGCAATCAATAGCTCCCATCACGTGTGGTATCCCTGCAATCCACTGGAATTTATTTTATTTATTTATTTATTTTTATTTCTTATATACCGCACTCTCAGTCAGCGCGGTTTACAAATGAACAAAATAAACACAATGGTACAATCAGCATTGGTTTTTTACATAGAACAGGGTATAAAAACTAGGCGTTAAAACAGGGTTAACTATATACAAAGAACGTGGATGTGAATAGGGTAAACTATGTACATGTCAATTTTTGGATAACTATATGGTATAGGTCACAGATAAGATTACAAAGAGGTAAAAGATATAAATATAGTATGGATGTAGAGGGCAAGTAAGGATCTGCAGGATTATCCCTTTTCTACCGGGGTTAAATGTGAAAGATCAGTATGAATGCAATGATCATTTGGGGTTGCTTCAGGGTAATATAGTAGGAACAGATGATGTTTTAAGGACTTTCTGAATGTAGTGAGACTAGTGATGGATCTGATTTCAGGTGGGAGGGCATTCCAGGCCCTAGGTGCAAACAGTGAAAAGGCTCTGGAAGCTGTTGTTTTGGAGCATTTGGTAAGGATTTTTGGAAGGTTGATGGAGTTCAATGCAGCCGTTCTCCTGGATCTATTTATTGGAGTGACTTGAATCATATAGCTGATGGGTGATAAGGAAGGGCTCTTGACAGCTTTAAAAGTCATGACCAGGGTTTTATATAGGGTTCTGGCCTGGAGGGGTAGCCAGTGTAAACTCATCAGAATTGGAGTTATGTGTTCTGATCGAGGAGCGCCTATGAGAATTCTAGCAACTGAATTCATAGCTAACCGGAGGGGATTTAGTGTAGATTGTGGGAGACCGTGTAATATTATATTAGCAAAATCTAAGTGAGGTAGAACCAGGGCTTGGAAGATAGTACGGAAGTCGGAGTAGTCAAGGAGAGGTCTGAGATTGCGTAGGGATCGAATCTTTTGGTAAATTGAGTTTGTTACTTTCTTGATGTGCGCTGACATGTCAAGCCGCTGATCTAAAGTAATCCCTAAGTATCGAATCGTGGGTTGTGCTTTCAGTTCGATGTTGTTTACTTGTAATGAGGTTGGAGGAATGAAAGTTGGATTCCGTGTAACAAATAGTATGTCTGTTTTGTTATGGTTTATACGTAGGTTCTGTTTGAGAAGTCAGTTTGATACCTCTTCGAAGCAGAGAACTATTGATGTAAAATCCGGTTGTTTTACATTGAAAGGAGCATATAGCAGGATGTCATCAGCATATGCCAGACATTGAATGTTGAAAGTGCGTATCAAATCACAGATTGGTTGCATATAAATATTAAACATTAGTGCGGACAAGGAAGATCCTTGAGGGACACCTTGTTTAAGTAGGAATGCATCAGATGTTGTTTCTCCTGTTCCGACTTGCTGCTGTCTATCTGATAAGTAAGATTTACACCAGTTTAGTGGTAGACCTTGAATACCCTTATCTTTAAGGCGCTGAAGGAGAGTGTTATGATTTACTGAATCGAATGCAGCAGCTATATCAAGGAAGATGAGAATGAACCCTTGGTGGATATTGTCGATGCTTATGATTAGGTTATTGAATAGGGTTGTGAGGATGGTGTCAACACCATGTTCTTCTCTAAAACCATGTTGTGAGGGATCCAGGGGTGCTTCCGAGTCAACATGTTGTTGAATTTGTCTCTGGACTACTTTTTCCATGATTTTAGCTAATAGAGGGATGCTAGATATAGGTCTGAATGATTCGACTTTTGCTGGATCAAGCTTGCTGTTTTTTAGGAGAGGGCGGATGGATGAATGTTTCAGGCTCTGAGGGAAGGATCCAGTTGAGAAGGAGTGGTTGACAATCTTGCTTATAAATGGGCTAAGTTCATGTCGTAATTCTTTGATCCACCTAGCTGGGCAGGGGTCGTTTGGTGCAGTAGTTAGGTTAATAGCTGCTATTATTTCTTCAATCTCTTTGTTGGATACTAGAGAGAAATTATCAAGTGGTGTTAGATTGAAGATGTTCTTTGTGGTAGGAGTTGGGAATGCTGTAAGGGTCGAACTAGTCTGTATCATTTTTGATTGTAGATATTCGGCATAATCTTGAGGATGTGGCATAGGAGGTTGTGATATGGTTGGATCACCTGATAAGGATTTAACAATATTAAAGAGGTCGTGTGGCTTGTTTAAGGACCTCATTAATGTATCAGAGTGGTATTTCTTTCTTTTCTCTAATATCATCTTCCGGTAAGATTGTAAGTACGAGTTGTATGCGGTTAGTGCATCAGAAGACCGGGAGGAGCGCCAGCGTCTTTCAAGTCTGCGTAGGTGAAGGAGAGATTCTTGTAATTCAGAGGAGAACCATGGTTTATGTTTGCCCAGGGCCCCCCAATGTTGCCTACTGTTAGGAATCGCAATGTAATTCCCAACCTGGCTGACCATGGCCCGCAGTACCTGGTGGAGACAGCGCGAGAATGTTGACCTACTCATCCTGCCCACTGCGACCACTGAGGATTGGAAACGGCCAGAGGCAAAGAAATGTAGGGCAGCCAGGAGCTTGGCCATTCCTGGTATGGCATGTGACCAGGCAGTCCGGGGCTCGAGGTCAGGCCGTAGATCCTCATCGAACTCCCTAATAGCCCCTGTGTCCAGACAGTAGAGGGAGATGACCTGGTCCTCACATATGTCCTGGAGCATGGGCCTGTGCCTGTAGAGGCATGGCAGGTGGGGCCATGCCTCAGCACGCCTATGGCGGCGTGCTGTTAGCACCTCCGCCTGTGGAGCCTCCACAGCTGCAGGTCTGAGTTGCTGCGGTACTGCACCCATGCCCTGTGCCACAGCCCCAGTGACACCATCTCCCCCTTCAGGCAACCGCAGCTCTGCCAGCTCCACCAGCGCCACCACCGCACAACCCGCATTCACGATGTGAGCCATGATAGACATGGGATGGAGCACAGGTAGATGTTAAATAGGGTGTGGGGTGCGGCAAATAATCAGTGCAAACCTGACATACCTGGTGATGCTGGGACGTACACCATCAACAGCATGAGACAATGCCCTGCACATATGGAAGCGTAACACCGTAGCATGCGCAGCAACGCGTGTTCCCAAGAAATTCATGTTACGTGATTGGGCACGCTGAATGTGGGTAGGAGGAGCACATGGCGTGTCCCTGCGCCACAGTAGGGCACAAACATATGGCGTTCTGCACTACGTGCCCCACCCAGACACATAGGTGAGAGCAGAATGCAAGGCGCGTTCCAACGCGCGGAGGCATGGTGCACACACGTAGGTATGATGCAGAGTAGCGCGTGTGGACATGTTGCATGACCCACCTATGCACGTCGGAATGCGCCATAGCACCCAAAGGAATTATTATTAGCAGAGTGTGCGTGCATGCACCATGAACCACGCCGGAAGATAAACGGGCCATATATGGAGCGGTGCACACCAATAGTAATGACGAGGATAGATCTGAGGATGGGGGGGTGTAGAGTGCCTAGGAACGCACCTTACGTGCACATGGCGTGTGAGGATATGTCAGTCGTAATGCGCATACGTGTGCGCAGGAAATAAGCGGTGCTCTATGGGGCATGCGGAAAGGTACCGCGTGCTATTGCGCATGCGCATAAGGCCCATGCGGAACACGCATAGGAACATGCCCAGGGTACATAACTGGACACAGCATGCCCAGAACAGCAAAGGCTATGGTACACAGTACATACCACAGCATGGAGGATAAGGGACACCATGAGGCAGGAGGGGACTGCAGCCAGCAACCACCAGTGGCCAACACCACTGCAGACCCAGAGAGTGAGCGGGCAGGCCCATCCGGTGCCATACACCACCCCCCAGAGCCAAGGAAGCCAGGCCCATCCGGTGCCATACACCACCCCCCAGAGCCAAGGAAGCCAGGAGGAGGGCAATCCGCTTCAACCAGTAGGAGAATGACCTCCTCCTGGCCAGCATCCTGGAGAGGTTAGAGGTGCTCTTCGGAAGGATAAGCTCAACCACCACCATTGCCACGCGCACAAGGGCATGGACAGAGGTACAGGAAGAGGTGGCGGCAGCAGGGGGCCCACATCGTGACATAGAGAGCCTCCACAAGCGCTACTGTGACATTAAGCGAAACATCCATGCCCAACTCTCACGGGAGAGGCTCAATGCACAGGGCACTGGCGGGGGTCCAGTGGGCGGACCAACTCAGGCCCATGTTCATACATGGCCTGCCCCCTGTGCTGGATACAGCGCACCCACGTGCAGGTAAGATGGAGAGATGTGCACCGGTGACAGACCATAAACAAGCGAGGGCAGGGACGGACGCAGGGGGGTGGGGGGCCGTGCCAGTGGTCCATGACCCCAGCCAGACCCATGCAACATATGGCATAACCCACACCTGGTGCACCATCCCTACATTGCCCCTGGACCACAGCCCCCTGTCAGCCATGCACGGCATTGGCCACCACCCTCAGACCCCACACATACAGAAAGCCGGACCCTGGCCCAATGGGTCCACCATCCCACAGGCCCCCCCCCATGTCCCCAGCACCACAGCCTGTTTCCCTGACACAGCACCGGCAAACATGCATTGCCATCCCTGGACACCTGCCAATCCCAGCAGAGCCCTGCAACAGCACACGGCCAGGTCTGAGGACCCCACACACCCATCAATGGGCTGGCAGCCCTTGGAACCGCTGAAAGGGGCATGGATAGTGCACCACCACCTGCCATGCATTGCTCTGTGCCAAGAATAGACCTACGAGGTGCACAGACCACCAGTGCACCAGGGGAGTGTGCAAACAGGGTGAGACAAGCAGGCCATGAACAGAGCCATGGGGTCCCACCCTCTGGGGACGGCATAGCAATGGGGGTGCAGCAACAGATACACACACAGAGGTAGCATGGTATAGGGTGTGGGGCCACTGAGGACAGTACAGAGCCATACACCCAACCGAGAACACAGACACAAGGATGTACCCGGCAGTCGCCTACCAGCGGGGTGTGGGCAGAGGGGGCCAACATTGGATGGACCAGCCAATGGTGGAGTTGCCGGTACAAGGTTGGAAGGGGGGGCCAGAGGAGCGAGGCATGTGGGTGAGCGCAGGGACCCCAGGACATAGGGCGGAACCAGGTGTGGACCCATCAGGGGGCCGACAGGTGTCTGCCAGTGCACGCTGGGCATGGCCAGCAGAGATGGGGGATCATGTCCGGGTGATGAGGCGGGGGGGCAGGGCATGCACAACACATGGCACTGGAAAGCACATGGGTCACGGGGCGGGCAGGGTCCATGGAAGCGCATCAGGCATGTTACGTGCCGATACCCCCCCAGGGAGTGACAGCGGTCCATGGGGGGCAGGTGCCGGGGCGAAGTCACCGATGAGAGAGGGTTGGGGGGTGGTGGGCAGAGAGGGATCGGAGCTGCAGAAGCAGGGCATGGCTGCCATAGATCGAGGGGAGGGCACCAACACAGGGGCAGTGAGTGGGGCGGCACAGGTGCAGGGGCCAGAATGAGAGTGGATGTGGCGACGTTGAGCAGGGGTCGGCACAGCATGGTAGATGGGTGCTGGGTGGGGGGTGACAGGCCCGTGGTAGCAGCATTGGGTGACAATGTGTTGTGGGGGGACAGTGCAGGGAAGGTGAGGACAGCAAGGCCAATGGGTCGCTCCATGTGGGAGACGGAGGCACACCGCACCTGTGTGGGCCATAGGCGCTGGGTGCAGGGACACAGGTTGTGATGTGGTGGCATGGGGTGGGTGGCTGCGTGCTTGGGGGGGGGATGGCCTTGGCAGCATTGGACGTAAGACACAGGAGGCACCACTATACAAGGGGCGGCTCCGGTGGGGGGGCGTAGGGGCCCCAAAACAGACCCACACATGCGCATGCTATGCGCAGCCACCCACAGCCCACCACAGGTCACATCGCCATACACCCACCCCACCCCAGCCATTGTAACCATGCACGCATATCCCCACAACCACAGGGCACACCTGTCCCCACCTGCACCAGCACAGCACCCCGGCCCCACCCCAACAGTGACGCCTGGCCATGTGGGGTGCCCCCAGTCACACACACATGCGGTCATTGGTGGCCTGCCACAGGCACCTGGGACACGGACATGGGATGGTACCACACACATCCCTGCACAGGTGATGTCCATGCCCACATGTACACAGCCTGGGTACCCACACACTGACCAGGATGCCCTGCATCCAACACAGCCCGTAGATACAGGCTGTGACAGGGGCAGGCAGGCAACCATGCCTCACCCGAGCTGTGTAACCTGTTCCCCCACAGGTGGCATACATGCCATTGAGGAGGCAGAGGAGGTGGTGGAGCACATAGACCCCAGGCCATGGCCCCTTGATCATGCTGGGCCAGAGGCGGGCCACCTGGAGACAAATGTGGCACACGGGGAGGTGGTGGGTCCAGCACCACCTCTGGAGGGTGATGGCGGGCCGAGCCAGGGGCCGGCCAAGGACAGTGTGCCACCTGCCGCTACAGCCACCGTGTGGGTAGAGCTTGCTGCTCCACAGTACGCCACGCGGGACACACGGTCTGCCCTTGCGGAGGTGATAGGGGAGATGCGGGCGCACTCCGAGGTGGCACATGGCAATTCAGAAGGTGAGTGTCCTACCATGTTTATATGATGTCACCTGTGTACAGGTGGCAGGTGTAATCATGTCTGACGGCTGTCACACTACCACCACTCGCCTCTAGCTTAGAGGGGCGTGGTTATTAGAGGAACTTTCCGCTATCCGCTTTTTCAGCTTTTTCCAAACTATTTCTCCGCAGTGCCCTCGGGAAATGTATTTATTTATTTATTTACATTCTATTATATACCGCGCTATTCTGCATCAGTGCGGTTTACATTGAACAAACTGAAATTACATTGAACAGGGTATTATAACTTGGAGATAACTATTTTACAGGGAACATGGGCTATGGAGGTTTAAGTGGCTTGCCCAAGACCACAAGGAGCACCTATGGGACTAGAAACCCCAGTCCTTCCGGCCCAAGGTTGCTGCCCTCTAGTGGGATTTGAACCCCCGACCTTCCGGCCTGAAGTACCTTGCCCCAAGCAGTAGGCTACTCCTCCACTCCTGTAGTCTTTGTTTAGCTGTATGGGTGCATCAGGCAGAAAGTTGTAGTCAGGCTCAATGAGGTAAGGCAAATGACAGAAATTTATTTTGTACACAATGGTTCGAACATACCACATACAGGATTATTTGTTCAGGACTCTTTGAAGTAGAGCATTGTCCAAAAACAAACCCAAACACAAAAATGTCTGTTTAAAAGTTCTCTATAGTTCAGGATACACAGTTTTTAACAGCAAGGATATCACATTCCTTTTTAGCCTTGCTGGCTAAAGCACAAAAACAAAATCAAATTCAATGGCTGTGGTAGTTTAGCTTCTATTCAGCTTCAAACCTTTCTTGGCTACCTTCCAAGTAAACAGATATAATGCAGGGGCAACAGAATGCTTTGTTCTAATAGCTACTTTAGCTTACCCCAGTGTTCTCATTCCAGCAGCAGGCGATTAACAAGCTTATATCACAGTTCCAGGCTTGCTCCTTAGTCCCCGTAAACTTCCCCTTTACAAACACGAGGGAATCATGGCCACCCTGCTTTATTTATTTAGCTGCATTTATGTCCCGCTTTTCACCGGGTCAAAGCGGTTGGGGGATACATTTAACACGAGGGGATATGAGACACATACACTAATATTTACAGGAAACATGGGCAATGGAGGGTTAAGTGGCTTGCCCAAGACCACAAGGAGCACCTGTGGGACTAGAAACCCCGGTCCTTCCGGCCCAAGGTTGCTGTCTTCTAGTGGGATTTGAACCACCGACCTTCCTGCCTGTGGTACCTTGCCCCAACCACTAGGCCACTCCTAGTTTGCTTTTGGACTATGGGTACCTTTTTCCTGGTAGACTTTCTTTCAAGACTGGCTTGTTTTCTCTACATTCCCAGGTTTAAAGCTTGGCAAAAGGAACAGTCCATGGGAGTGTCCTCATCATTCAGCTTCACCTCGGGCTCTCCCAGTTGCATAGGTTCTGACTCCCCGTCTTGCTCACAGTGCTCAGATAACAGCCTCCTGGGGGATCTTGGAGTCTCTCTTGTTCCTGGCCCCAAACTCTCTTGCAGCTGTGCTATATTCCAATTAGCACTTTCTTCTCCTGGAAGCTCAGTTCCTCTGCTCTGCTCAGCACCAATCAAGCTTCCCTTGCTTATATTCGTGCCTCTGCTCGTGTCAGCCTGGCTTCCTGCTTCTCTTCCCCCTCTCTCATACTCTGGTCTAGGTTTATACTTCCAGGTCTCTAGCTCCAACTCCTCCCTACCCAGGTGACGTGGCAATCAGCCTGACTTCGGGCAGCTGAGTGCTTGGAGAATTCCCTGCCATAGGGGTTCTGGGCCCTATATCCTCTCTCCCTTATTCCACTAGGGAGAGCATGAAATGTGGGCCACGTGAAAGTTTTCTGATTCCTGGAGGTGGTTGTGGCTTTCCTACCCTGTCTCGGTGAAAGGGGGCCCTTTACTAGGGTGAATTCCCTGTCTCTTTGTCTTCCCCTGGACTCTGGATAGGCCTCCTTGCCACACGGCGCACAACTTGTCTCCCACACAGGCATACGGCATGTACTGCGTGCCGTCCTGTGGAAGCAGCGGCGCCAGTGGCATGAGGTGCGCTGCATGCACCACACAATGGAGGGGATGTTTGCGGAGATGCAGGGCCTGGACGTTACAGCGCGGGCCATAGCTGCCAGCGCTGAGCTTTGGGTGGCTGGCTGGGGGACCCCCACGGAACAACAAGGCCCGCTACCAGTAGCAGCAGCAGCAGCGCCAGCTGTGGCACATGCACCATGGGGTGGGAGGGGCTGCTCAAGGCGCGGCCGAGCACAGGGGAAATAAATAGCTGCACATGCGGCACTCTGCCTGAGGTCATGTGTTCTGTGTGTATTGTGTGAGTCCCATGTATGCCCTGCCCTACACGTGGCCACCCCGGGGACCGACCCCATGCCACCACCTTGGCCAGTCTGTGTCCCCCCCTAGCTGGGCTTGCCATGGGTCACAGCAGTAGCCATGCCACCACCACTAACCTGCCAGACCCCAACACCCCTGCTGCACCCCGCCCTGCCAACATCTGTAGCCCCCCAGTCCCTCTCCCCCTGCCACCTGTCCCCACTGGTACCTGCTCAGGGCATTCTGGGGTGGCGCCAGACATGTCTCCGTGATGTGCCATCCACATCTCATTGGTTGGACATCATACCCTGTATGTCCGTAGACATATCCAAGCTGTCTGTCCCGTCCACACGTCCACCTCTGGTATCACACTGGTAGCACACTGCTGGTGTCCCGTATCCTGCCCTTTCCAGTGTGATGTGTGCCGTGGAGGTGCCCCCCCTTGCGGGACCGTCCCCTGGTATGCATAGACACTACTGCTGTACGTAGTCAGATGCATGCTGCATGGCCTGGCCACATCACCCCGTCCCATGGGGCCTGCAGTGGTCCACAGGTGTTTGCTGGGTACACTGTGGATCCCCCATAGATATACACAGGGCACGTCGGCCCTGTAACATGCCCAACCCCAAGGCCCAGGTACATCCTTGCCCCCTACCCGTACGCGCTTGGCCATCCACACTTTTGCAGGTCATGCCCCACCCCCCGGGCCCCTTGTCTGCTGCCCACCCTTTGGCACCCTGCGTCCATGGTCCTGGTCTCTGAACCCCCCCCGGCCCACCGCCCCGCTTGCCCCTGTGTCCGCTATCCCCACGTCCATGTGCATTGCACTGTCCACCCTGTTTCATACCACTCGCCACTGCTGGCTGAACCCTTGCACATCCCACCACTACTGCTCCATGCCGTCCCTGTCCTGTGTGTGAAGGTGTTTGTCTGTGGTGCTTCATCGTGCGCTGTCCATGCTCATCCCCCGCTCTTGCCATGGGTACGGTGCCATGTATGGGACCGTTGTCATGCACATGGACACACATGTAGATGCTCACACCTGTCATTTGCACCCCACTGACATGTAGCAATAAGGGACAGCTGACCATTGTGAGTGTGTAAAACATATGTACAAAATTTATTTGGGGTAGGGAAACAGCTGTGGGCCCGTGCGGGCATGGGCCCTACCACCCCAGGCCCCGGCGGTGGTGGAGGTCTGATGACACGGGCCAGCACAGGGCAGGGATGGCATGCGTGGTGCCCACACTTACACCCCCTGGGGGCCCGCATCGCCGGGTGGCTGGCCAGGTGCGCCTGCTGCACATCTGTCATCCAGCCATCGCAGCCAGTCAGCCACAATGGCCATGGTCTCCAGCACCTGCCCCAGAATGCGGGCGTGCTGCCACTGGGCGTATGCCTGGGCATGCACAGCTGCAGCCAGGCATAGGCCACACATGCACCCGCACAGACACACATCTCCCCTTGTCTGTGTGGCTGCATGTACAGCGTGCCTGTCTGCGGCTATGTGGGGCAGGCCCACGGCCAGACGGGGGCCATTGCCGGCACTGTGGGGCAGGTGGCTAAGGGCCCCAGTGCCCTGTGGTGGCCAGTGCCGCTCGGGACTGGCCATGCCCTCACCCCCACCCCATCCCCATCCCCCACCGCCCCTCCCCCTCCCCCTCCCAGGCCTCCCACACCTCCCCCCCTCGCTCCATCCTCCCCCTCTGCCCACGCACCTCCCCCCTCGCCACCCTCCTCCCCCTCCACCCCCTGCACCTCCCCCCTCACCCCCCTCGCCCCCCTCCTCCCCCTCCCCAGGCTCCCAGCCACCCTCCCCCTCCACTCTGCACCCCCTCCCTCTTCCCCCTCCCCCTCTCTGCTTCCGGCATCCTCCTCCTCCTCAGACTCCCCACCATCAGCCGACTCCATGCCCTCTGGGGCGTCTTCGCCCGGCACTGCCTGCCTGGCTCCAGCATCCAGCCCTGCTGGGCCCTCGTCTGCACGTGCGTCCGCTGTGGGGAAGAGGTATGTAAATTACTGCCATGATCTATTTATTTATTTAATTTCTCTTCTATACCGCGCTATTCGATATCAGTGCGGTGTACATTTTACTGTAGCTTATACAATGCAGTCGTGACTGTATTGTATTTACAATAAAACAGGAAATATAACCTGGCTAGAAACTGGGGTAACTGTCTATAATTTATTTACATTATATACATCACACATCTGGCACATCATTCGAACATGTCCTGTTGCCCCGCAGACCATTGCCCCACAGGGACGTGCCGCATCACTCAACGTCATGATGGGCCAGCCGTTCCCGCTGTACCCGCACCACGAAATGGGGGTACCTGGCTCACAGCTCACGGGCCTTCTTGCGCAGGTGCTCAACCTGTGGGGGATTCAATGTGTGGGGACATTAGAGGACAGACATCCATCCATCCATCACAGAGAGAGGCATCTATATTTGGAAAAAATTAGAGAAGCTAGCAAAGTAGTCAGGAAAGCAAAGATACAAGATGAAGAAGAAATACCCAATGCAATAAAATTGGAGGATAAAACATTTTTCAGATATGTTAGTGAGAGGAAGAAGGGAAAAAGTAGTTTTGTCAGGGTGAAGGGGAGGAATATGTAGAAGCTGATGAGGATAAAGCGGAATTGCTTGATACAGCTTCCAGAGCCTTCACACAGCTAAGCTTTCAGCTTTCTATCGTTTGCCTGTTTTGTTTGCTAATATAGAATTTAACTGTTGGATATACAGGTAGTCATCGACTTACGACCATGTCTGGTTCTGACAGACCGGTCGTAAGTCGATTGTGGTCGTAAGTCGGCCTACTTAATTTTCTTTGATTTATTTTTTATTAGGTAGCTGTGCCTTTAAAAAAAAAGGATCAGAGAGGCGATCGAGGAGCCGGATCTGCACTGACCTTTTGCTTTTGTGTTCCTACAGAGGAGTCATAGCCAGCCAGTACTGCTAGATCTCTCCTCAGATTCAGGGCTGGCATTTTTGCTCTCGTGGGCTGCCAGTCGTGGCCAGAAAACCGGTCGTAAAGTCGATCAGTCGTAAGTCGCATAGGTCGTAAGTCGACGACTACCTGTACATTCATTTTTGGGAATATTATGACTGCCTACATTCCTTGCGTAACCTTTAAATCAGATATCTGAGTGTGCCCTCAGTTCATGTAAAGCCTACTAGCCAGGGACACTTGTGATATAAAGCTGCTTGAAATAGAAATTCTTAGATTTGCAGGGATCTGGTCCTTTACCTGAGTCTTCCACTTACTTTAGTAGCAAAGGTATCATTTAAAATTACAAGGACCTTTGCACAGTAAGCAGATACATAGAAGTAAAAAGTTCAGTTTGACTATTTCTGCTTCCATTGTTGGAATTTTCTGTTGCAAGCCTGCTCACAGGGCGGGGCTAATTAAATTACCTTACAGCCTGTCCATAAGTACCTGATCAACTCTAGTCTTCACAGCTACCAGAGCCTTCACACAGCTAAGCTTTCAGCCTTCTATCTTTTGCCTGTTTTGTTTGCTAATATAGAATTTAACTGTTGGATATACCTTCATTTTTGGGAATATTCTGACTGCCTACATTCCTTGCGTAGCCTTTAAATCAGATATCTGAGTGTGCCCTCAGTTCATGTAAGGCCTACTGGCCAGGGATACTTAGGTTCCAGCCCACCCTACCCCTCACTCCACCCACCCCAGGGGCTGCATTGCCTATATAGTGGTCACATATGTTGATATGTATCCTTTTAATTTGGTGTTGAGCCCACCTTTTCTTCTTCTCCTTCTAGGACCGCTTAATCATCATGTCATGTATTCAGTGCAATAACTGTGGTGCTTTCAGTCTGAGAAGAATCATTTGGAATCTAAGAGCTTGTCCTATATGTCTCAAGTTAGCTGCCATGCATAAAGAATGGACTCTACTAAGGGAAGAACTAGCTGCAATGAAACACACCTCTTCTAGGATACAAACTGAACAAAGTCCATCACCACTCCCACAAATAATCAAACATCCCAGGAACAAATGGATCACAGTGGGCTCTGGTAGATTGTGACCTCTAATGCAGAGACACCCTATACATCAAGAGATATCCCTGCATAATGACTTTTCTGCTTTGGTTAATGAGAATGCCCAATCCATGGAAACTGAAGGGCCCTTAAATGAGACAGTCATTGCCCAATCTACTGATAAAGCACCAGATATGTAGAAAAACTCACAAAACAGAAAACTACTACTACTTGGAGATTCCATCATCAGAAGCACCAACTTGGGAACACAGTTCAAAGGGGAGAAGATAGTCAAATGCCTCCAAGGCTCTTCAGCCAGCAGGAATACAAACCAAATTGTTGATGTACTTAGCGCAGAAAGTGAGGACTCCAAAATTGATGTTGTCATCCACTTGGGTACAAATAACCTGGCTAGAAACAATGCCTCTGCAGTTCAAAGGGACTTCCAGACTCTGGGAGAGAAACTCAAGCCCATTGTTAACACTGTAGCATTCTCAGAAGTTCTACCTGTTCTTGGTAAAGGGGCAGAAAGGCTGCATCGCTTAAAAAGCTTTAATACATGGCTCCAGACCTGGTGAAAACAGGAAGGATTCAGATTTATAGGCGACTGGGGAAACAGATGGATCAACAAGAGACTATACTGTGCTGATGGACTACATCTCTCTGTCGCAGGGAAAAGAATCCTAAGTGAAAACTTCAGGCAGTATGTGGATATGCATTTAAACTAGAAAAAGAGGGTGACTGATGGGGAAGGAGAAGTTCAGGACGACACTCCCTGCAAAAGCGGTTGGACAGGTTACCTCAGGCCAGAAGGCCGGGGGTTCAATTCCCACATGGGGACAAGCAACTTCAGGCCAGAGGGACTGGGGTCTCTAGTCCCATGGCCACTCCTTGTGGCCTTGGGCAAGCCACTTAACCCTCCATTGCCTCAGGTACACTTAGATTGTGAGCCCTTTGGGGACAAGGGAATAAAAAGTACCTGTTAGTATACATGTAAACCGCACTGATTCTAAAGAGCGCGGTATAAAAATAAATA
The DNA here is from genome assembly GCA_033557465.1 of Ichthyophis bannanicus. Lineage (NCBI taxonomy): Eukaryota > Metazoa > Chordata > Amphibia > Gymnophiona > Ichthyophiidae > Ichthyophis > Ichthyophis bannanicus. The sequence goes on from CM066035.1 coordinate 500,895,070, forward strand.
AATAAATAAATAAAAAGCAGAATAACATCAGAAACAGACACTTTTAAACCACACATCAACAACAAGTGGGAAGAAGTGGGCAGAACAAAATCAATGCAAAATACATGCAAGCCTGTTAAATGCTGGAAAGCAATGAGCACTAATGCTCAAAGCTTAGGCAACAAAGTCCATGACCTGGAAGCCCTAATGGTAGAAATAGACTTAGATATTGTGGCCATTACAGAAACATGGTTTAATGAATCACATGTATGGGATATAGTCTTAGCTGGCTATAATCTATTTAGAAGAGATAGAGAAGGTAGAAAAAGAGGAGGAATAGCCCTGTATGTCAAAAGCAGTATTAAAGGTGCTCAAATGCAGGGGATGTGGGGAAAAGAAGAAGCGCTCTGGATTGCGTTGGAAAGAGGAGATGGCACTGTCATCCATACTGGTGTGGACTACAGGCCTCCAACTCAAACCGAAGAAATGGATAGCATATTAATTGTTGATATTGCAAAGATAGCCATGAAAGGGGAAGTGATCATATTGGGTGACTTTAAATTACCCGATGTAGATTGGATTACTCCTTCTGCAAATCTGGAAAGAAGTAAAAAACTTGTGAATGTTTTCCAAGATGCGTTACTTAGACAAATGGTGATGGAACCAACCAGGGACAGCTCAATGCTGGATTTTGTGCTCACCAACGGCGATAGTATGTTGAATGTCCGGGTGGGTGCCCCTGTGAGCAGCAGCGATCATCACACAGTGTGGTTTGAGATAAAAGCCAAGGTGCAGTCCAATCATAGCAAGCTCAAAGTCCTAGACTTCAAAAACACTGACTTCAGTAAAATGGCCAAGTACTTGAAGGAGGAGTTGGCAGGGTGGGAGGGGATAAGGGAAGTGGAATTGCAATGGGCTAAACTAAAGGTGGCAATAAAAGGGGCAACATATAAATATGTAAGGAAAGGAAATAAAAACAAGAGTAGAAGGAAATCTATTTGGTTCTCCAAAGAAGTGGCTGCTCAAATAAAGGCAAAAAACACAACTTTCACAAAATTCAAAAGCTTGCAAACAGAAAATTCAAAAGCTTGCAAACAGAGGAACACAGAAAGGAATACAGGATCAAACTAAAAGAGACAAAAAGAGAAATAAGGAAAGCAAAATCAAAGGCAGAGGAAAAGATAGCTAAAGATGTGAAGTGTGGCGACAAAACTTTCTTCAGGTATGTTCAGGAGAGGAGGAAAATCAGAGGTGGAATTGCAGGACTCAGAAGTGCTGGGAACGGATTCGTGGAAAGTGACATTGAAAAAGCAAAATTGCTAAACAAATACTTCTGCTCTGTTTTTACTAAAGAAAATCCTGTGACTCCCAAATATAAAAATGGGAATGAAGTATATACCACACCATTTACAGAAGATGATGTGTTAGAACAACTTGCAAAACTGAAAATGGACAAGGCCATGGGACTGGATGGGATACATCCCAGGATACTGAAAGAGCTCAGAGAGGTTCTTGCAAGGCCATTAAAGGATGTTTTCAAAAGATCCTTGGAAACAGGAGAAGTTCCTCAGGACTGGAGATGGGCTTATGTGGTACCTCTTCACAAAAGTGGTGACAGGGAAGAAGTGACAAATTACAGGCCAGTGAGCCTTACCTCGGTGGCGGGAAAAGTAATGGAGGCGCTCCTGAATTTTAATTTAATTTGATTAACAGTCGCTTATATACTGCACCTTCCAAAGATCAAGTGCGGTTTACATTTAACAACAAAATAACAGTCAGTTATCTGTTTTACAATGAACATCTAAGAACAGTGAAAATTATACAATTACAAAAAACAGAATGAGAACTATATACAATATTAGGATATGTGTGCCTTATATGATGCATGTAAGGACCTTGTTTAATGATGAACTTATGTACATAATGTGTGAGTCTATTCGATAAGCTGGCCTAGGTCATATCAATTTTGCATCTTTGCTATCAGGTAATGTTATTATCCATTCTCTTGTTGTGAGGGGGAGTTTGTTAGTAGACCAGGGGCGGCCCAAGGGGGGTGCGGGGCCATGTGCGGAGACTCGGTGCGGGGCCTCATTTGCATAAGGGGCCTCATTTGCATAAATATTTGCATAATGCTACCATATACTAACTTTTAGTAAACTTGCCTCTTAATGAGTGTATGGATAAAGAAAGACTAAAAGATTTCTACATAACTATAATCCAGTGCCAACTGCCAGACACATTAGGAACTACTACAAACACTGCCCATTTAGAACCCATAGCAAACCCGCCGTATCCTAACAGCACTACCAGGACTCACAAAGCACCATACTCTACCAATCAAAAGGCAACACTGCAAATATTAAACCAATACATTTCAGAGAACAAGAATACATGACCTACTGGGGAAAAAGAACAAGTGGCAATGTCAAATAGGAATTATATAAACAGAACACCTCAGCTCAGTTACACATGCAGAACATAGACCATCACCAAACAAGTAATCACAATTTAGAAACAGGAAGATAATAATTAAACTGGGAATCCCAAAAGCCAAACTTGGAATGTACAACACTGTAGAAATAAAACTATACATTAATTTGCTCTTGTACTAAACAAAGCGCAGACGTTAATGATGCACATTTACGAGAGCTGACATATTCCAATTAATAAATTCAAAATAAAGAGATATTTTTCTACCTTTTGTGCATTTTTTTCAGCTGTAATTGCTCCAGCCACTTTCTTCTGGTTTCTTCGTGTCTTCTGCTAACTCTCCATCGTCTGCTGTCCATTTGTCCTTTCTTCTCTCTTCTAGTATTTTTCCATTCTCTCAATACATCTGCTTTAACATACTAATCTTTCTCCTTTTGCTCTTTCCTCATTCCTATTTCATCCACTCAAATTTTACCTCAATCCCCAATTACTCTCCCAATACCCGGCCAATTGTAGATTTTTTATCCCTCCCACACAAAATATTTTTCCCTTCTCCATTTTACTCTTCCAGCCCCATCCCATTCTAATCCTCCCCCAACATCAGCTCCCTTCTAGTTCCAGCCTCACCCAGCATCCATTCCCTTCTAGTCCCTGCATCAGCCCATTTCCAGTCCTAGCCACCCATCAGCCCATTTCCAGTCCTAGCAACCCCCCAACCCAATACCAGTCCTAGCCCCCCATCAGCCCACTTCCAGTCCTAACCCCATCAACCCATTTCCAGTCAGCCCCCCCTAGCCCATTGCCAGTCCTAACCCCCCATCAGCCCACAGCCTATTACCAGTCCTAACCCCATCAGCCCACCTCAAGTCCTAACCCCTCCCCATCAGCCCATTTCCTGTCCTAGCCCCCCCATAGCCCATTATCAGTCCTAGCCCCCCCATAGCCCATTACCAGACAGCCCCCATCAGCCCACCGCCCATTACCAGTCTTAACCCCCCCATAGCCCATTACCAGTTCTAACCCCTCCCAACAGCCCACAGCCCATTACCCGTCCTAACCCCATCAGCCCACCTCAAGTCCTAACCCCTCCCCATCAGCCCATTTCCTGTCCTAGCCCCCCCATAGCCCATTATCAGTCCTAGCCCCCCCCATAGCCCATTACCAGACAGCCCCCATCAGCCCACAGCCCATTACCAGTCTTAATCCCCCCCATAGCCCATTACCAGTTCTAACCCCCCCAACAGCCCATTACCAGTCCGAATCCCATCAGCCCACCTCCAGTCTTAACCCCCCAGCCCACTTCCAGTCCTAGTCCCCCCAGCCCATTTCCAGTCCTAGCCCCCCCCATAGCCCATTACCAGTCCTAAACCCCCCCATCCCCCATCGGCTCAAGTAAAATTAAATTTAAAAAACAAACGCTGGCTGCTACCGCTGCCGCCGCCGCGGCAGCAGCAGCATGGACTGTCCCGCGGGGCCCCTTCTGCCCGGCTGAATCCCTCCCCCCCTCCCTCCCTCCCTCCCTCCGTGCCGGCTGAGCCCCTCCGTGCCGGCTTTGAGAGTCGCAAAGGGAGAGTGTCTCCCTCGCGTCTCTGTTAAGCCTGCAGGGGCAGATGGGAAATTTCCCATCAGCCCCTGCGGGCTTAACAGAGACATGAGGGAGACACTCCCCCTTCGCGACTCTCAAAGCCAGCACGGAGGGGCTCAGCCGGCACGGAGGGAGGGAGGGAGGTAGGGGGGGGCAGGGAGGGATTCAGCCGGGCAGAAGGGGCCCCGCGGGACAGTCCATGCTGCTGCTGCCGCGGCGGCGGCAGCGGTAGCAGCCAGCGTTTATTTTTAAAATTTAGTTTTGAAAAAAGCAGAATGTTCTTTGCGCGGGGCCCCCTGAAACGCGGGGCCCTGTGCAAAAAACATTCTTGCTCAATGGACGGGCTGGCCCTGTAGTAGACCATAGTGTGCCATAAACAAATGTGTTTTTAGGTTCTTATGGAGCTCTTTAATCTCAATTATTGATCTAATTTCCTCTGGAAGGTCATTCCAAATAATGGGGGCCACAAGGGAGAATGCTTTTTTGTTTGTTGTCTTTTTGGCTTTTATATATTCTTTTGGGGTCCTTAATTTGTTTGTTTGGTTTCTCCTGTGTTGGTTATTAGTTGGTTCTTTAGATATGAGATTGTTTAGGGTAGGTGGGGCCATGTTGTTTAGAGCCTTGAAGGTTGTTATTAGTGTTTTATATATTATTCTGCTTTGTATTGGTAGCCAATGAAGATTTGCTAGTATAGGTGTTATGTGATGAGATGGAGGGACCTTCATGATAGTTCTGGCTGCTGCATTCTGTGCTAGTTGGAGTCTTTTTATGTTTTGTTTAGTTACCCCTAGTAGAGTTAGGTTGGCAAAGTCAAAATGAGGAGTTATTATTGCATGTATTATTCTCTTGAAGTCTTGTATGTGAATTAGAGGGCGTAGCTGCTTTAAGATTTTGAGCTTGAAGTATATTTTCTTTGTTGTGTTTCTAATGTGTGTATTCATGCTGAGATGTGTGTCCAGTATAACGCCTAAATATCGTACTTCATTTTTTAGTTTGATTTCATGGTCCTGAAGTATAATGTGTGATGGGGGAGAGTATGATTGATTTTTGGTTACAATTAGGGCTTCAGTTTTGGAGTGATTGATGATGAGGTTATTGTTATTTAGCCAGTTGTTTATTTCATTGAAGCATTCTGTAAGTAATTGGAGTGGTGGATTAGGGATCGTGAAAGGGATATACATCATTATGTCGTCTGCATACAAGTGATAGTATACATTGAATTTTTTAAATATGCTACAGACCTGTTTTATATAGATGTTAAATAGGAGGGCTGATAGAGCAGAAACTTCAGGTAGGCCAATTTCTTGTTTGTATGTGTTAGATGTATTGTTGCCTATTCTTACTGTTTGGGTTCTATTGCTTAAATATGAGGTGAACCATTTTAGCACTGTTGATTTTATTCCTATTTGCTTAAGGTTATTGAGCATTGTAGTATGGTGTACACTATCGAATGCCGCAGAGATGTCAATGAATAGGAGTATAAACGCTTGCTTGGGGTTATCAATCCCTCTTACGAGTGTGTCTATTAGAATGGTTAGAAGTGTCTCTACTCCATGGCGAGGGCGAAAACCGTATTGTTGATCATCCAGGGGGGCTGAGATGTCTATATATTCCTGCGTTTGAATTTGTACAGCCTTTTCAATTAGTTTTGCCATGAATGGTATGCTTGAAATAGGTCTGTAGGAGCTAGGTGATGTTTTGTCAAGAGTGCTGTTTTTAAGAATTGGGCGAATCTGTACATGTTTTAGTGATGGTGATAGATACCTGTTTGTTAAGGATAGGTTGATTATTGGAAGAATGAATGGGGATAGAATTGGGAGGGAATTCTTTATCCAGGTTACTGGACAAGGATCAAGGTAAGACGTAGTGGTATTCAAGTTTAGTATTATGTTCTTGAGTATGTCTGTGGTTATAGGGTAGAAGTTAGGCCAGTTATCTAAGTGATTGTGTTGGGTTGAGTTTGTAGTTTTTGGCAAGATTGGATGGTGCTTTGTTTTATTTATGTAGTGATTTGCCAAGGTCTGGGGGGAAATTTCCGTGATATCCTTGCAAGAGTTATGTTTGTTGTTCGTTAGATTTTGCACAATAGAGAATAATTCCCTGGGTCTGTTTAGCGAATTAGCTAGGATTGTTGCATGGTAATTTTTCTTAGAACTGTCTATTGCATCCTTGTACTTTTTAAGTTGGTTGTGATAGGACTCATAGGATGTGGTATCTTTGAGTTTCCGCCACTTAAGTTCTGTTTTCCTTAATTCTTTTTTCATTTGTTTTAATGTGTTATTAAACCATTTCCGGTTCTAGGGTGAAAGTTCTTTTTGTTAGTCTGTTAGTTGCGGCATTATGGATTGTTTTATGCCAGTTTGTGATCGCTGAAAGAGCGAATAGTGGACTTTCTCAATACCAACAGGTTGATGATCCGAGGCAACATGGTTTTACCAAAGGACGATCTTGCCAAACAAACCTGATTGAGTTCTTTGACTGGGTGACCAGAGAACTAGATCAGGGGCATGAGATGGATGTCATCTACCTGGATTTCAGCAAAGCCTTGATACTGTTCCTCATAGGAGACTTATCAATAAACTCAGTAGTTTGGGTATGGGTCCCAGGGTGGCGAACTGGATCAGAAATTGGTTGACTGACAGACGACAAAAGGTGATGGTAAATGGAGCTCACTCGGATGAAAGAAGGGTGATTAGTGGGGTGCCCCAGGGTTCAGTCCTGGGCCCGGCACTGTTCAATGTATTTGTGAGTGATATTGCTGAAGGACTGAATGGAAAAGTCTGTCTTTTTGCAGATGACATAAAAATTTGCAACAGAGTTGACTCCCCTGAGGGAGTGGATAACATGAGGTAAGATCTACAAAAGCTGGAAGAATGATCCAATGCTTGACAGTTAAGATTTAATGCGAAGAAGTGCAGTGTCATGCACTTGGGAAGCAGAAATCCAAGGGAAATGTACGTGATAGGGGGCGAGAGGTTGGTTTGCACGGACCAGGAGAAAGACCTTGGTGTGATTATTTCTGAGGATCTCAAGGTGGCAAAACAGTGCGACAAGGCAGTGGTAAAAGCCAGGAGGATGTTGGGTTGCATACAAAGAGGAATTACCAGCAGAAATGACGAGGTACTAATGCCAATGTATAAGTCACTGGTGAGGCCTCACTTGGAATACTGTGTTCAGTTTTGGAGACCATATCTCACAAAGGATGTAAAAAGACTGGAAACTGTTCAGAGGAAGGTGACCAAAATGATTTGGAGCCTGCATCAGAAGCCTTATGAGAAGAGACTTGAAGATCTAAATATGTACACTCTGGAGGAGAGAAGGGATAGGGGAGATATGATTCAGATCTTTAAATACTTAAAGAGAATTAATGAACAAACACACCTCTTCCAAAGACGGGAAAGCTGTAAAACTAGAGGGCATAACATGAAGCTGCAAGGGGGTAAATTGAAAGGCAATGTCAGGAAATACTTTTTCACTGAAAGGGTGGTGGATGCTTGGAACGCCCTCCTGATGGAAGTAGTGGGGGAAAATACAGTGACAGAATTTAAAATGGCATGGGACAGACACAGTGGATCCCTTTACAGCAACAGGATAAAATCTAAATAAACTTAACTATCTAATTTCTCAACAAACAGGAGTGTCCTACACGGAGCGGTGGGTTCACCCCTAAACAAAGCCATGGGGAGGGGTGACCTGCACTGAGTGGCAGGTGCACCTACTCTTGCCATCTTACTGGGCAGACTAGATGGACCATACTGGTCTTTATCTGCTGTCATTTACTATGTTACTATGCTTAACAAATATTTTTGTTCTGTGTTGACAGATGAAGGGCCAGGAGCAGGACCTCAGAAAACATCCACAAATAGGAGCAGAAGTGACGGGGATTCAAGCAATTTTCAGAAGACTGTGATTGCGAGGAACTAGCTAAACTAAAAGTAGACAAAGCGATGGGACCGGATGGGATACAGCTGACAATACTGAAGGAACGTGGGGACATTCTAGCAGCTCCACTAACTGACCTTTTCAATGCTTCTTTGGAGTTGGGAGTGTCCCAGAAGACTGGAGAAAGGAAAATATGGTCCCTTTACATGAAAGCAGAAGTAAGGATGTAGTTGAAAACTACAGACCAATTAGTCTAACCTTGGTGGTGAGTAAATTATTGGAAATGCTGCTGAAAGAGAAAATAGTGAGGTTTCTGGAGTCCAATGGATTACAGAATCGGAGGCAGCATGAATTCACTAGAGGCCGATCTTGCCAGACAAATCTGATTGATTTATTTGACTGGGTGACCAGGGAGTTGAACCGAGGGAGAACATTGGATGTGGTCTACTTGCATTTCAGTAAAGCTTTTGACACTGTTCTAAACAGGGGACATATAAGCAAATTGAACATTCTAGGGATGGACCCTAAAGTTACTGAATGGGTTAGAAATTGGTTGAGTGGGAGGTGAGAAAGCGTACAGGTAAATGGAACTCACTCTGAGGAGAAACAGGTTACCAGTGGTGTGCCACAGGGATCTGTCCTTGGTCAGATTCTGTTTAACATCTTTGTTAGTGATATTGCGGAAGGGCTATCGAGTAAGGTTTACCTCTTCGCACATGATACCAAAATCTGCAATAGAGTAGACACCCAGAAAGGAGTAGATAACATGAGGAGGAATCTAGCTAAGCTTGAAGAATGGTCGAGAATTTGGCAGCTGAGATTTGATACTAAAAAACTGCACAAATCCAAGGAAGTGGTACAGTGTAGGGGGTGAAGTACTTTTGTCCACAAAAGAAGAGCAGGACCTGGGCGTGATTGTGTCTGATGATGTTAAAGTAGCTAAGCAGGTAGAAAAGGCGACGGCAAAAGCTATAAAGATGCTTGGGTGCATAAGGAGGGAAATGGACTGCAGAAAAAGGAGGTGATAGTACCTCCGTAAAAGTCTTTGGTGCGACCTCATTTGGAGTTTTGCCTGCAATTCTGGAGATGCACACCCTCTGCTGTTGGAGCATGCATGCTGCCTGTTTCCTCAGCCATTCTATCTGGGGCGAGCCGGTCAGTAATGCCCTGCTGCTCCCTAATCCCATCTGCAGGTAGTATACTTGCAGTATGGCTGCTAGCGTGCTGTTCCCTGGGAGCTGCAGTCACTCACCACTGTTGCACACTGGCTTGTGGGGTGGCTGTGCCCCTCAGGGTTTTGGCTCTGACCATTACCACCTTGACATCCTCCATGTATGTGTCTCTGTTATCCAATGGCTCCTCTTGATGCTCATGTCTGCATCTGGCATTTCCTGTCTGGGTCTGTGTTGTGGCTGTGTGCCTTGTATAGTGGTTGGTGTGCGCTGCCCAGCAAGCCCTAGACAGTGCAGTCTATCACCGTATCATGACAGCGTGTGTCCCAAACTGTTTATCTAGCTTGGTGATGTATGGGTATCCAGTGAATGAGTAGTGTGGTCTGTGACATGAGTGTTTGCAGTGTGCAATGTATGCTGGGGGCACCCTTACAGCTGATGAGGGGGTTATCCTATGCCTGACATGGGCACCATGGGTAGCACATGCTTTGAAAACTGGACTCTGGCAGGCCATGCCCTTTGCTTGTCTATCTGTCCCTGGGAAGCGTTGGTGGGATGACATTGGAGTTGTGATTCGTGGTCCTCATGTGGCTCCCTTATGCCTCTTCCCACTATTTTGGCTACAGGACGGTTACCTCATTTGGTGGAATTCTGTGTACGCTTTGTGCTCGCAGCATGTTGGGTTTCAACTTTAGTTTGCCTTTTCCCTGCTGTGTGCAATGGGGTCAGATGCGGGCCCCTATTGCAGCTTTGTCAATGTGCCTGGTGTAGGTGCGGTGCTGTTGTCTACCCACCTGTGCTACTATTACATACTATGTTGTTTGTTGGCCAAGCCACCTATTGCAATTGTAGTGATGTGTTGTATGTCACTGTGTGGGTCATGTTAGGTCTGCCACAGCTAACCTTGATGGATATATCTGTGTGAGCCTCTGCTGTCATGCTGATACAGCACAGTGTGAGCCAGTGCAATTTGGTGCTGAGGGATGCTTGTGTTGTATTGGCAGGGGCATAGCGGCTGGGGGTGTTCTCCCTCCAGGTGCGACTTTTAGTGACACATTCTTGGTGTTACCTCCCCAGCCCCTGGTTTTGTCTGTCTGGATCATGTGCATAGTGGTGGTTAGTTGTTTCTACCTACAGATGGTGGCGTTACATTCCATCATTGTTGTACCTTTTAGTATTCTGCTCCCCACCTACCTGTGGCTGTGGTGGCCTCCTCCCTGAGGCTCAAGATATAGTTTGGTTTCTGTCAGCGCATTGTGCGGAACATGTACTTCAGTGCCTCCAAAGTGCGCCTCATGCCCTATTCACTGTGGGAGATTGATAGGCATTACTAGTCATCCCCTTGGCCGCATGCACTGCCCCCCTGGCCCCATTGTCCATTGCCACATGTTCCCTCAGGGTACTCTCCCATCACCACCAGGCCATGACACCCTGATACATGCCTCCACCTGTGTCCCCAGCATTTCCAGCTGTACACTGCACTCTGTCACATTACAACTCAGGAATCTCCCTCAGTCGTTTGCACTGTCCCTCGTCTGTTTCCCTCTGGCCATCCTGTACTGCCCATGTGCTCCCCACACCAATTTCTGGCCTTCCCTATTGTGATCACCTAGGGGTATGGCTTGTGCAGGTTTGTGGTTGGAGCGGTGAGCATGTCTGCATGGCGCCTGCTGTTTACCACTGCACAGGACTCTCACCCCTGCAACAGGCCCCTGATGCTGGGACTGTTCCTAATCTGTATGTATGCCAGTATTGGCCATGCATTTTCTACATATCTCATGCCAAGGGGGGCTCTTGCTTCCTCCCATGTGCTTACTGCAGTCACTGTCTTTAAGGCATCCTGGCTTGGCAGGGATGTCCATTGTGTACGGCAGTTGCTGGCAGGTGCAGGACCAGGGGATATGGCCCTGGGAAGTGCATGTGCCATGACACATCCTCACTGGTGCGCACTCTCTCACTGCAGGGCCTGTGACAATGTGTTCACAGTGGCCTGCTGCTCATCCCATCCCCCCACTGTCCTCCCAGGTCCTACATATCCCACTGACTGCTCACCTGTGTAGTTTGAGCTGGATACCCTGCCAGATGGCTGTTGAGAACTGCAGGTTTGTCCTGCGGTTCCCACAGGGATATAGCACCCCTCATAGCACAGGACCTTCCTGGTTAATATCTCTGCCTCAGCCGGGCTGAAGTTTTCCATCCTCCTGGCGGCCATGCTACTGCTATGTATCAGACCATCCAGAGGGGTCTCCTGCACTAGCACAGCCACTACATGGGTATTGTGCATAATCGATATCTGGGTATGGCACACCATATACAAGCCCTTGTCACTACATGGGTATGGCACATCATCTCTACCTGGGTATGGCGCCACATCGTTATACCTGGCTTGTGCAGGGCAATGCACTGGTATGTGGTGCCATACCCCGGTATGTCCATGTCCCATACCCATGTGACCCTGACTCATTTTATGGTTTTGCCTGTTTGGCACACTCTTCAGTGCCTTTCAGTATGGGACAATATTGTTTTGGTTGTATCTGCATGCTTACAATGAATAGGGGCTGCTCAGCACTGCCCAGGTGATTTTGCCACCAGCTGTGCATCCTCTGTTATATGGCAATATTTTCCTCTTGCATGCATGTAATCTGCCTTACTTGCGATTCATGCCCCTTTCCTGCGCAGTTTTTCTTAGCCACTTATTGGCTGCTTTGGTGCCTTGTGCAATATTGAGCCCCAAAAATCCCTAGACAGATCCCTCTCACTTCTCCATGCCACCAGAGGTAGGCGAGAGGTGATGGCAGGTATCTGCACCTGTCTGTCTCACAAGGAACATACAGTGTGGTGCATTATTTTATTTATTATTTAACCAGTTTTCTATACCACCTTATCCTTCAATCAAAGCGGTTTACATTATGTAATCACTACAAACAGGAACTGGATACATTCCCTTGTCTCCAAAGGGCTCACAACCTTTGTGTACCTGAGGCAATGTAGGGTTGCCCAAGGCCACAAGGAGTGCCTATATGACTAGAAACCCCAGTCCCTCCAGTCTGAGATTGCTGTCCCCAGGTGGGAATTGAACCCCCAGCCCCCTGAGGTACTATGTCCTAACCACTAGGCCACTCCACATTAGCATTAGGAAACATTATGGGTGAGCTACTACACAACCACTTATGCCTGCAACACTCCCATCAAAGGCTCCTGTCCTCTGCAGTATGTATCTCCAACTGTGGAAGGAGGTCTAGTTGTGCAGTTAGATGGAATGTAATATGCAGCCCTACAACTGCCCTTCCCTCACTATGCACATGCAACACAAACCTCCACAGCTGTTCTAGATGCCCATGATGGCTGGGATACCTGAGTGTTGTCTTTGTTTTCCAAGTAGAAGCACAGGGAGGGAGGTTAGGTAGAACTCATGGGTGTGATCTGGGTGAACATAGAAAGACAGTGGAGTAGGGCCTCATGGCAAATGGACACTAGGCCAGAATAGGAGCAGCTGCATTAAGTTGAGGGATAAGTGGGAACAGGCAGGGACACACAGCTATCTGCACCATTTCAGCACAGACCACAGTTGAGACCTGTGTGTTCTGCACACTGCATTCTTCAGAAAGACTGATTGTGACACATGCTGGCACCACTTTAACCCCTGACCCAGTGTGCATGCACACATCTCCAGTTATCCAGTGCCAGGATACTGTCTCCATGCCACTCTATGATCTCTGACAATCTCATGGTGATGTCTGTGCATCGGGCCCTTCTCTAACCCTATTCAAATTCAGGCTAAAAACCCACCTCTTTGAAGCCGCTTTTGGATCCTGATGCTTCTCACTCTCTTGTTGTCCACTACTTATGTGTATCTTACTATTCTCCAGTCCCTAGTTTCATTATGGGAGGCATACTGAGCTACAATTAGTAAAGTTGGATGTGCAGGCTGGATGTCTAACCCATGCTCAGCTCCAAACCCCTATTCTGCTGCCAGTGCTCCCCGAACATACACAGCAGATGTGTGAGGAGCGCTGTATGTAGGTGGGAGGGGCAGAGCCAGGGCAGAATGAGGGAGTGGCCAGATGCTGGGACATACAGAGGCTATTCAGGACAGACCTCTGTACGCACCCCAAGAACAGCGAAACAGCAAGTTTGTAAGACAGAAAACCAGGCTCTTTATTGTCAACCAAAAACACCAATGCATTTCGGCCAAGAAGGCCTTCCTCAGGAGGTGCAAAACCTCAAAATAAAAAGAAGAGATCATATATAAAAAGAATAATACATAATAATACATATACATAAAAACCTGTGTACATAAAATCAAGGGGAACAATATCCCAATGAAACACAAAGTACAATTATAAATAATACTAAATACCATAAATTAATAAATAAACAATGAAAATGAATGGTTGACAATCAATATAAATAAATAAATATGTAAACAAATTATATAAATAAATACATAAACTAATAAAACAAATAAAACCATGCAATGTATGCATGTTAAAATATTAAATGCGTAAAGGACTTAAACATTTATGAACATTAAGCTCTAAAAGGGAGAGAAGGACCAAGGAACAACGAAGGAACAAACTCAGGAGAAAGAGAGATACCTGGAAAATAGCATTATCAAAACCACATTGTAGTGGTATCAGTTCTGTGGTTCCGCTATTCTTCAAAAGAAGAGCTGCTTAAAACAATAACCTCAGTAACTAAAAATTTTGAAGAAAAATAAAAAGCTATGTATTAGGAATTCTTTAACACATCTACAATTAGGAAAAAAAGATAAAGAATATATATCAAGAACTCCTCAATATACCTACGGGAGAGGGGGTACAGTATATGGTAAAATATATTAAGATAAATTAAAACAGTTAAAAGGGATCCGGAACACTTCACGTACCTAAAACAGTGGAAATGATTGTAATGCCATTAGTCCTTTTAAAAGAACCAGCTAAAATATATTAAAACAATGGAGTAAAGAACATGTTAAAATGTCGGGAGAATTTTTAGAAAGACAGCATGGGCAGCTAAACCATGTTTGCATTATCAAATTAAAGAAATGTTGTAAAATATGTGAGAGAAATGAGAAAGATTAAAAACAGTGTACCTGCTCTGTCTGCGACAATAGTCAAAAATGAAGGGAGCCGGCCGTGTAAAGACCGGCTTTTAACAGAGGAGAAAATTCCCACCAAAGGGGAAATGTAATGTTTATGGAAACATTGAAAAAATATTGTAATACAGTAGAGATTCCATAAACTTCATAGCAATCATATTGAAAAACAGTGCAGTTATTAAAAAAAATCAATAAAAAAGGTTTTACCCTATTATGCACATTATGCTGCATGGTGAGGGGACCAGGCTCAATCATAAAGGATCCCTCGAACAACAAAGATACAGTGAAAAAAATAATAAGAAGACGAAAAAGTCACGTTTCTTTAATTTTAGCTGGTTTTGTCTTTTAACCATTTCCTGATCCACAATAGTACACTGCCTCCTATCCCAGGACTTTTTAACTTCGCAAAAGATCTCTCAAGAGGGACCTTGTCAAAGGCTTTCTGAAAATCCAGATACACTATATCAACCAGCTCACCTTTGTTTACCTATTTATTCACACTTTCAAAAAAATATAACAAATTACTAAGACAAGATCTTCCTTGGCTAAAGTCATGTTGGCTTTCTCCCATTAAACCATGACTATCTACATGGCCAGTAATTTTGTTCTTTACAATGGTTTCTACCATTTTGCCCAGTACTGATGTCAGGCTCATTGGCCTGTAGCTTCCCGGATCACCCCTGGAACCCTTTTTAAAAACTGATGTTACATTGGCCATTCGCCAGTCTTCAAGTATTTTTACTGATAGTTCACAGACTTCTAATAGTAGGTCTGCAATCTCATATTTCAGTTCTAACAACACCCTTGGGTGTATACCATCTGATCCAGGTGATTTGCTACTGTTTAGTTTATCAGATAGTTGTACTATATCTTCCCAGTTTATCAATATTTCTTTCAATTATTCTGATGCATCACCTTTAAATACCATTTTAGTGATGGGTTTCTTCCCTATATCTTCTTCTGTAAAGACCGAAGCAAAGAATTCATTCAGCCCCTCTGCTAGAGCCTTGTCTCCTCTTAGTGCCGCTTTTACCCCCTATCATCTAATGGTCCAACTGACTCTCTCACTGTTTTTTTTACTACAAATTTACTTGAAAAAGCCTTTATTATGCATTTTTGCTTTCACAGCAAGCTTCTTCTCAAATTCTCTCTTTGCCTGCCTTATCAATGCCTTGCATCTAACTTGCCAGTGCTTATGTTGTTTCCAGTTTTCATCATTTAGCTTCTTCTTACATTTCCTGAAAGATGCTTTTTTTGGCTACAACAGCATCTCTGACATCATCTTTATACCACGCTGGCAGTTTTTCGTACTTCCTTCTACTTTTCTTAAAGCGTGGAATACAGCTGGTCTGGGCTTTGTGACATAGTGGGTCCTTCTAGCCCGTTTAATGAAGCTAAAAAGCCAGGAACAAAAGTAGAGCTGAGCTGTAAACAGAAGCACATGGCTCCTGGTTACCGTGGGAACCAGGCACAGAGGCAAGAGAAACGCCGGTGCTATCATTCAAGGGGTGAATCACAAGGTAATGCAGGACACCTGTTAGGGGGTGGAGTTGAGCACGGCCCCAGAATTCACCCTATTAAAGAAACTGCAGTGGAACTTATGGAGGTAGGCAGAGAAGGAGGTAATGAAGAGTTGGCTGAGGAAGCAGGAAGTGAGGCATATGAGCTGGAGAGAGAAGCCATTGAGAGCTACACTGAAGACAGCTATGCCCAGAGTAAGCCAGAGTCTCTATGGAAAGGAGAGACAGATTCCTTCTTGAGGAGAAAGAAAGAAACCCCGAGGACAGGATACAACAAGGGCAAAGGAGATTGTCTGCAATATCCTGGGGAGCACGGGAGAGACAGAAAGCCTAGGAGGCAAGTGAAATGCTATGAGCAGGGCTTAGGTTGGGAACCTACAGCTATTCAAAAGCACCAGAGAAAACCTCCACCAGTAAGGCTGAAAGGTAAGCCAAAAGGCTTGAATATACTTAATTACAGTGACTGTTTGTACCCAGAAGGGGGGTGCTGGGAAAGGAATACTGGGCCTGATAGTCTGTATGAAAGCCAGTATTTGACCCAAACATATCGTGTAAAGCCTGGAGCAGTAAGAAAGGGCGTGGCACCAGCAGTGCCGGTTCAAACATTTCCTTATGACCAGGAGGAATTGATGGACTGTGAACCAGAGTGTATTGATACTGGAGAAGATATAGATATAATGGACTGTACATTATCTCTGGCCAATGGAATAGTTTCATTACGGTGAAAGCCTGTTTGAGAAGAGAGTACAGCACAGATTTCATGTGGAAACAGAGAGCTGTGAGGAAACAGCGTGGTTTTGTTTGAATGTTTGTTTTCACCTTGGTTAATGCTGAAGAAAGCCTTTTTTCTGTTAAGGAACTTTTGTTTGTCCAAATACCAGTAAATATCTGAATTGTGTTTTTTGTTCATGGTAAAATCCACCCCGGGAGGGGAAATAAAATCCTTTGGTTGCTTAACCACTTTTTCCACAACTGCTCCTTATTGATTGGGTGAAAAGACTACATTTCCCAAGGGGCATTGCTCCAGGATCTGTAAAACAGCTATTTCAATAGGGAAAAACTCCCTTAACCTCTACTCGGGGGTTTAAGGAGAGCCGGTGACAAATGGCGTAGTAGTTTGGATTTTTGCCTGGATTGGAGGACACCACAAGGACGGAGGTTCCTGCAGCAAAGAGCTGACAACCAGAGGAAAGATCCAGAGCTCGGCTGACGGTCGGTCAGACTGGGGAGTTCCCTTTTCTCAGTGCCTGACTCTGCACTGGTGCCAGGTAATTGTGGCTGGGCACGGGCGGAGAAGGATACGAGGAGAAAGGGTGGTGCACAGGCATAGTGCACGGTGTTGAAAAAAAAAGAAAGGGGAATTTTTTTTTCTCTCTTTTTTTTTTTGGGCCACACTTGGTTTTTTTTTGTGTTTGTGTTGCAGGTATCGGGAGATCCAGAATGGACCCGCAAGAAATATTAAGATGGATGTACCTGCAATGGGATAAGCAGCTGGAGATGTCACGAAGGGTGCATGACCAATAGGGTTGCCAACTGGCCGGTTTTCAGCCGGCCTGGCCGGTTTTTCCACGGCCAGGCCGGCTGCCGGCGCAGAGGCAAAACCGGCCCTTTAAAAGCCGGTTTTTTTGCTCTGGCCGCAAGATCGGGAGCGGCCAGAGCAAAAAAACCGGCTTTTCTCCGCTTCAGAGGGAGCCGGGGAAGCCCGCGCGAGGCCCCGGCTCCCTCTGAACAGCCACCAGCGTGAAGAGCCTTTACCTTCACGCTGGCGGCTGTTCCTGTGAAGATGCGAATGCTGGGAAAGGTTAAAGGCAATGCCCTTTAACCTTTCCCAGCATTCGCGGCTTCACAGGAACAGCCGCCAGCGTGAAGGAAAAGGCTCTTCACGCTGGTGGCTGTACAGAGGGAGCCGGGGCCTCGCGCGGGCTTCCGCGGCTCCCTCTGAAGCCTCAGACAGCCGCGATGCTGGTCGGGGGGGGGGGGCAAGGACTGCATTGGCTGTGATGGGGGGGACCTGGACTGGAAAAGGGCTAAGGGGGGGGGGAATTGGACTTGGAAGGGATAAGGGGGAATGGGGGGGACCTTGAAGGGAAAAGGGCGAAGGGGGGGGGGAATTGGACTGGAAAAGGGCTAAGGGGTTGGGGGGGACTTGGACTGGAAAAGGGCTAAGGGGTTGGGGGGACTTGGACTGGAAAAGGGCTAAGGGGGGGGACTTGGACTGGAAAAGGGCTAAGGGGGGGACTTGGACTGGAAAAGGGCTAAAGGGGGGGGGACTTGGACTGGAAAATGGATAAGGGGGGGGGGAGTTGGACTGGAAAAGGGCTAAGGGGGGGGGACTTGGACTTAAAATATGCTGTGATGGGGGGGGGACCTGGACTGTAAAAGGGTTATGGGGGGGGACATGGACTGGAAATGGGTTGTGATGGGGGTGGAGGGGACCTGGACCAGAAAAGGGCTATGGGGGGGGGGGGGGAAAATTGGACTGGAAATAGGCTGTGATGGGGGGGGGGACCTGGACTGTAAAAGGTTTAGGGGGGGGGGGGGACATGGACTGGAAATGGGTTGTGATGGGGGTGGAGGGGACCTGGACTGGAAATGGGCTATGGTGGAGGAAGGGGGATCTTGGACTGGAAATAGGCTGTGATTAGGGGGGCTAGGACTACAAATGGGCTGTGATGGTGCGGGGGGACTCGGACTGCAAATGGGCTGTGATGGTGGGGGGGGGGGGGGCCAAGGACTGGAAATAGGCTGTGATGGGGGACTTGGACTGGAAATGGGCTGTGATTGGGGGGGGGGGGAGCTAGGACTGGAAATGGCCTGTGATGTGAGGGCTAGCACTGGAAATGGGCTGATGAAGAGCTGGAATAGGACTGGAAATGGGCTGATGTGGGGCATGGGAGAATGGGACTAGAAGGGAGTGGATGCTGGGTGGGCCTAGAACTATAAGGGAATTGATTTGGGGGGAGGACTAGAATGGATGGGGAATGAGAATGGAGAGGGGAAAAAATATTTTGTGTGGAAGAAAAGTCTATGATGGGCCGGTATTGGGAGAGTAAGAGGGGCTTGAGAATGGAAGGGTGAAATTTAAACGGATGATAAAGGAATAAGGAAAGAATTGGGGGAAAGAGCAAAAGGGAAACAATCAGTATGTTAAAGCAGAAATAGAGAGAGAATGGAAAACATCTAAAAGAGAAGAAAGGACAAATGGATAGCTCGCAGAAGACACGAAGAAACCAGAAGAAAGTGACTGGAGCAATTGCAACTGAAAAATAAAACGCCCAAACAGAAGGTAGAAAAATACTTTTTATTTTGAATTTATTAACTGGAATATGTCTGGTCTGGGAAGTGTGTATTGCTAACATCTTTGCGTTTTTGTTTAGTGCAAGAGGAAATTACTTTATAGTTTTATTTCTCCAGTGTTGTACATTTCATGTTTGGATTTTGGGGTTCCCAGTTTAATTATTATCTGACCAAGGAAGTTAGCCTACACGAATCCTCGGTAATTTTTGTGGGTGGGGCTGGGGGCGGGGCAGGGGTGGGACTAGGGGCGGAGAATGGGTGGAGCATGGCAAGCCACAGGTGTCGGGTTTTTCTCGGTGAAAAAGTTGGCAACCCTAAGGCCGGCTGCCGGCGCAGAGGCAAAACCGGCTTTTCTCCCAACCCGGAGGGCTTCAGAGGGAGCCGGGGAAGCCCGCGCGAGGCCCCGGCTCCCTCTGAACAGCCGCCAGCGTGAAGAGCCTTTACCTTCACGCTGGCGGCTGTTCCTGTGAAGCCGCGATTGGTGGAAAAGGTTAAAGGCAATGCCCTTTAACCTTTCCCAGCATTCGCGGCTTCACAGGAAACAGCCGCCAGCGTGAAGGTAAAGGCTCTTCACGCTGGCGGCTGTTCAGAGGGAGCCGGGGCCTCGCGCGGGCTTCCCCGGCTCCCTCTAAAGCCTCAGACAGCCGCGGTTTTGGGGGGGGGGGGGTGCCCAGGGACAACGTGGGGTGTTATGGGGGGAGGGGGCATGGAGGGTAAAAGGGGTCGGAGGGGGGAATTGGAAGGGAAATGGGTGTGATGGGGGGGGGGGGGAGCCTGGACCGGAAAAGGGCTATGGGGGGGGGGGACTTGGAATGGAAAGAAATGGGCTGTGATGGGAGGGGACCTGGACTGTAAAAGTGCTATGGGGGGGCTAAGGGGGGGGACAGGGACTGGAAAAGGGTTGTTAAGGGGACGGGGACCTGGACTGGAAATGGGTTGTGATGGGGAGGGGGACCTGGACTGGAAAAGGGCTATGGGGGTGGGGAACTTGGACTGGAAAAGGGCTATTGGGGGGGGGGGAACTTGGACTGGAAATGGGCTATGGTGGAGGGAGGGGGAACTTGGACTGGAAATAGGCTGTGATTAGGGGGACTTGGACTGGAAATGGGTTGTGAAGGGGGGGGGGACCTGGACTGGAAAAGGGCTATGGGGGGGCATTGGACTGGAAAGAAATGCGCTGTGATGGGGAGGGGGACCTGGACTGTAAAAGGGCTATGTGTGGGGGGGGGGGGGGGACATGGACTGGAAATGGGTTGTGATGGGGAGGGGGACCTGGACTGGTAAAGGGCTATGGGGGGTGGGGAACTTGGACTGGAAATGGGCTATGGTGGAGGGAGGGGGAACTTGGACTGGAAATAGGCTGTGATTAGGGGGGCTAGGACTGCAAATGGACTGTGATGGTGGGGGGGGGGGTAGGACTGCAAATGGGCTGTGATGGTGCGGGGGGACTCGGACTGCAAATGGGATGTGATGGGGGGGGGGGCCTAGGACTGGAAATAGGCTGTGATGGGGGACTTGGACTGGAAGTGGGCTGTGATGGTAGGGGGGGGGGCTAGGACTGGAAATGGCCTGTGATGTGAAGGCTAGCACTGGAAATGGGCTTATGAAGAGCTGGAATAGGACTGGAAATGGGCTGATGGGCATGGGAGAATGGGACTAGAAGGGAGTGGATGCTGGGTGGGTCTAGAACTATAAGGGAACTGATTTTGGGGGAGGACTAGAATAGATGGGGAATGAGTGGAGAGGGGAAAAAATATTTTGTGTGGAAGAAAAGTCTATGATGGGCTGGGTATTGGGAGAGTGAGGGCCTTGAGAATGGAAGGGTGAAATTTAAATGGATGATAAAGGAATAAGGAAAGAATTGGGGGAAAGAGCAAAAGGGAAACAATCAGTATGTTAAAGCAGAAATAGAGAGAGAATGGAAAACATCTAAAAGAGAAGAAAGGACAAATGGATAGCTTGCAGAAGACACGAAGAAACCAGAAGAAAGTGACTGGGGGCGGAGCCTGATGTCCAGCGGGTAAGACGCTTCGCGCTGAAGCTCCCGAGAGGCCTACTCAGAATCCTGACTTAATACCTCTACAAACTTAATATTTTGCTCCGAACTTACCGGGGTACCTCGGGGGGGATGGCGGCCCATAAACCAGCGCGCTTGGACTTCGGGTCTCCTTCTTCTTCACACGGAAAACGCTCCAAAACAGAGGTGTCTTCCCCACAGAAGATGGTTCCACTTCGTGAAAACCCCGAAATGCACCTGGAGATTTTAGAGGAAATACGCGGCGTGAAGGAACTGGTGCAGTCCAACGGAGAAAGAAGCGCTTCGAGCCATGCGAGAAGACTTCGGAGTGCTCCAGGACCGACTTGAAAGTCTTTCACTACGGCAGGACAACATGGCGGGGGTCCTCGACTCGCACGCGGTGCGCTTGGGCAACTTGGACAAGGCTGAGCGCCAGATACAGAATCTTCAAAAAGAGTTAGAAGATAGCAATAATCGAGCCCGTCGCAACAATGTGAGGCTCATTGGAATACCGGAGGGGGCGGAGGAAGCAGGAGATATAAGAGAATTCCTGCTCAAAAACTCTTCCCTCCTTGCTGAAGATCACTTTTCATAGAGATCTGGAAATCGATCGAGCACATCGTGTTCCTACCCACATGGCGCTCAACCGAACGACCCCCCGGCCTATTATCTTTAGATTACTACGATATCAAAAAGTGGAAACAAATTTTAAATGCTGCCCGGGGCGACTCATCATCTGGAATTTGAAGGTCATAAAGTCTCCTTCTTCCCTGATTTGGCAAAGCCCACAGTTGACCGTCGGAAGAGACTCCTTGCTTTTCGCCCTCGACTTCAACAGCTACAGGCTCGCTTTGGCCTGTTGTATCCAGCGAAGCTCCGAGTGACTCTCCACAACCAAACTAGGACATTCGAAGATCCTGATCTACTATCAACATTTTTAGACTCCAAAGAAGCAGAGCAGATGCGCTAAATCCAACAACTTGGACTTATTATCTGCCGGCTCTGTCCGCCATTTTGAAGGGCCCGACGCGGTGGTCATAGCCAAGCACAGAGACTACCTGGACTTTCTCTCTTTCTTTATATGACTTTTTTTGGTCTCCTATCCCTCCATGATGTGTGCCTCGGTCGGATTCGGAGAACGCACAGTTATACAGGTTATATGTTTTCAATTTGGCCTTCTCTGGGGTTTCTCCCCGCAGACACATGGTCGCCAGTAATTTCTGGGGTTCTGCTTCTTCTCTACCGCACCGCGGTTTTTCTTTTTTAATATGGGGCGCTTCATTGTATTACATTAGCTTATTTTCTTTCATGTCATGTGTACAGCCAGATACAGTTAATATGAGGGACATTGTGAAATTATGTGCGCTATTATGCTCAGAATTTTTAACCTTTCTGAATGGCCTTATGTAAGATCTTATCACTTAATGTAAAAGGCATCAATAATCCAATCAAAAGAAAGAAAATCCTTAGCTATCTTAGCCATGAGCATGCTGATTTAGTGTTTCTTCAGGAAACGCATCTAAACTCTGCTGAAACACTGAAACTCAATGCTAAGCCTTACATGGTGGCTGCCTATTCCCCCGCCGTTTCCAAACGATGTGGGGTAGCCATTCTGGTTAAGAAGTCTTTGCAAGCTACTGTAATGGATACTAGCTCTGATAAGGAGGGTAGATGGGCCCGTGTACATCTTAAGGTTGGAGATAGTGAATTCACGTGTATTTGTATTTATGCCCCGAATGTGGACACCCTGCTTACTATGCAAGTATTGCGCAGTTGGCACAGGCCTCTGCCAATACTCCATTAATACTTGGTGGCGATTTCAATCAAGTGCTAGACCCTTTGATAGATAGACAACCGCCTAGAACGAGTAGTCCACCCAAGAGTCTTGCTACCCTTACAGCTCTGATGCAAGATCTTGCGTTAGTAGATATATGGAGGCTGCTTCACCCCTCCGACTTAGAGTTCACCTTTTTTTCTGCCCCCCATCACTCACAATCTAGAATAGATTTCTTTCTCATTTTCCAAAGCACTGATTTCTCAAGTGGACACGGCTAGGATTCATCCTCTCCATATTTCAGATCATGCTGCCATATCTTTATCATTACATGTCACTACGCGAGACGATTCTCCCGAGCTTGGTTTTTTGATAGATCCCTACTAGATCAAAAAGATTTTCAGGTTGATATAAAGGCCGCTATCCAAGATTATTTTCATTTTAACTCACCCCATGACACAGCGAGCTGGGCTGGTGGGAGGGTTTTTAAGGCATCTATCCGTGCAACTATAACCAGCTATCAAATTCGACAGGGGAAACAAAGAAAGCAACACTTACTGATTCTAGAGCAACAGATACAAGCTGGGGAGCGTCTCCTCACGTCCCGTACTGACCCATGTATTTTACTCCGTTTACAACGCCTGCGTTTTCAATACAATCAGCTTTTGTATACTGCTGCTGCTAAAAATATTGAATCACAACAAGGGATATATTACCGGGAAAAATAACCGTGCTGGCAAATTGTTAGCAAATGCCCTGAAAGGTCAAAAAGAAGCCAAGCGTTATACCGCTCTCCGTAATCCGTCGGGGGGGGGGGGGGGCGTTGACACTAAAGATACAGAAATCTTAGAACTCTTTCGTGATTTTTATACTCGGCTTTATCAATCTGAATGTGATTTTGAGCCAGATGTATTTGAACGACTACTTTCAGGGGTACAAAGACCGACCCTATCTGACGAAGATAGAGAGGCCATGGACAAACCATTCACTTTATCAGAAATTCATTCTGCTATCAAGAGATGTGCCACAGGTCGAGCTGCAGGCCCAGACGGTCTCCCTGCTGAATTCTACAAAACCTTTCACGCTGACTTAGCTCCAGTTTTGAAATTTTATTTTTCTGCTCTGGCCGAGGAGGGAGAGGGATCTCCTTCTGGGTCCTTTTCAATGGCAAATGTAGTAGTTTTTGAGAAAGAGGGGAGAGACCCACAACTAACAGCTAATTATCGTCCAATTTCCCTCCTCAACGCGGACTATAAAATATTTGCCACCATTCTCTCCACCCGGCTCTCTGATAGGATGTCTACCTTAATACACCCAGATCAATGCGGTTTCATTCCCGGTAGATCAACTGCTGACAATGCTCGGACTCTATGTCATGTACTGACTGCCGCAGTTAATCTTGATCGCCCATTTGTTGGCCTCTCACTTGATGCTGAGAAGGCCTTTGATCGCTTAGAATGGCCCTTCCTGTTTGCAACCCTCCGCTGGTACGGATTCGGAGAAGGTTTTCTCCGTTGTCTCCGCACCATGTATGCACAGCCTACAGCCAGTATCTGTGCTAATGCTTTAAAAGTCTCAGCCATTTCCCCTTCAACGCGCGGTACTCGCCAGGGATGCCCACTGTCTCCACTTCTTTTCGATCTTGCACTTGAACCCTTAGCTTTACTAATCCGGCAATCGGAGGAGATTCATGGAGTCCCCTTCTCTCATAGGGAAATCAAAATTTCAGCATATGCTGATGACCTTATGCTCTTTGTCTCTCTAGACTCAGTGCCGGCTGTCCTAGAGCAAATTGGTAAATATTCACAACTCTCGGGTTATAAGATAAATTGGACCAAGTCGGTAGCCTTTCCACTAAATCCTCTGCTTCATCAGGCAGATATGCAACCCTTTCCCTTTTTATGGCAACCTCGCATGGTCAAATATCTTGGGGTTCACTACTGCTCTCCTTTGGAAGACACTATATCCTTTAATGCCAAAGACTTAACCTCTAAGGTCCGGGCGCTTACTCACCGTTGGACTCCTTTAACACTTACCTGGTGGGGTCGCCTAGAAAACCATAAAAATGATGATTGTTCCTAAAGTGAATTATATTTTAGAAATGTTGCCCTGTCTCCTACCTCGACGTACATATAAAGATATTGAGGGCCTTCTGACTAGATACTTATGGCAAAACAAGACACCTAGGATAGCGAAACATAAGCTGCAAGCAGATAAGGAAAATGGGGGTGTCAGATTCCCTGATTTCCTGAAATACCATCAATCTTTTCTTCTCAAACAAGGCGCTCGTTGGCTGGAAGATCTAGCACCGAGTAGACCTGTGTGGCTAGACATAGAGGAGGACCTTTGCAAACCGATTCCTCTTACTTATCTCCCTGGTATGACTCTCCCATCAGACTCCCACTATCCACCAATGCTTTTAGACACTTTAGGTGCCTTTAATACTCTTATGCAATCTCTAGACTCCCGACTCTGTCCGTTAGACAGGCTCCCGCTTTGGTACAATACTCGATTTCAAATACAAAATAAACCGATGGCGTGGAGCCCCTGGTACACTAGGGGCATTTGGATCCCTAACCAGTTGTTCCATGATGGTCGCTGGAAAACTTTTAGCGAATTGCAAATTGAATTTGGTCTCCCAGCGAAACACTACTTTCAGTTGGTTCAACTTCAGCATTGTCTTCGGAGTGCTAAGGTGCTCCCGCCATCGGAATCCCCTACCCAAGGATTGTCGGAGACTATCCGATCTATCGGGAGTTCACCAGGTATAGCATCTAACTTTTACAAAACCTTATGTAATGCCATAAATAGAGGTACCCCTATAGCACAGAAAGCATGGGAGCGAGAATTGCATGTAACTTTGACCCCGGAGCAATGGAGCCTCGTCTGGAATAGAGTGACACGGGTTTCCCGATCCGCCTCACTCACTCAGACACTCTTCTTTCTAGCCCACCGGTGTTTCTATACTCCTGACAGATTAGCCAAATGGAACACCACTCAGGGCAATAGCTGTTGGACATGCCATGCGGCCATTGGTTCACTACCTCATGTTATGTATGAATGTCCCGCACTACAGTATTACTGGCGTCGGGTCTGGGGTCGTATCCAATCTATTTTGCACTTTCAAGAGCCCCTTTCTTGGAGGATAGTGGGACTCCGCTCAGCTGCGGGGATCCCCTCTCTTCCAAAAACGGCTTACTTCCTTTTAGACTTTATGCTGGGCATTGCTATTTCCCTAATTACGAAATACTGGAAAAATAGCTCCCATCTGAGCCCCAATGAATGGTGGAATCATGTTTGTCTCTACAGTAAATATGAACAAATACCTCGTATGTTTGCTTCTTCCGTTCAGACTCCTCATCATCTGTCTAAATGGAAGATGCTCAATGACTATGTTCACACTGCTAAATGCTCTCATCTGACTGTTTAAATTTGTATAAATTTCTATCCCATGATCATTCTGTATCGCAGATACTATTTCTGTTCGTTTTGATGTACAATCACTGTTGTTTAGAAGCGCTCACCTGCTGATATTGTCGGCTTAGAGAAGAAGCATGGGGGTGGGGGGTAATAGGGTTTGCTTTTCCTTATTGTATACTTGTTTTGTCTCCTTTGGTGTGTTGTTTCTTTTGTTTGTTGCAAAATGAAAATAAAAGTTTAAAAAAAAAAAAAGAAGAAAGTGACTGGAGCAATTGCAACTGAAAAATAAAACGCCCAAACAGAAGGTAGAAAAATACTTTTTATTTTGAATTTATTAGCTGGAATATGTTTGGTCTGGGAAGTGTGTATTGATAACATCTTTGCGTTTTTGTTTAGTGCAAGAGGAAATTACTTTATAGTTTTATTTCTCCAGTGTTGTACATTTCATGTTTGGATTTTGGGGTTCCCAGTTTAGTTATTATCTGACCAAGGAAGTTAGCCTACACGTATCCTCGGTAATTTTTGTGGGTGGGGCTGGGGGCGGGGCAGGGGTGGGACTAGGGGCGGAGAATGGGTGGAGCATGGCGAGCCACAGGTGTCGGGTTTTTCTCGGTGAAAAAGTTGGTAACCCTAATGACCAAGCAATGGCTGCCATGCAAGAACAGCTGAGACCAGTAAATGCTCTCATAGAACATTTAGCCAAGCAACAGCAGGAGCCAGTGGAAGTTTTTCCAGGATTTACCCAAGGGGTAGGACTGAATGGTTCAGGATCACTTCTGCTGGGACAGTTATCTCCTACTGACAATGTAGATGATTATGTAGATGCATTTGAATGGATTGCAGAAGCCGTCAAACTGCCTAAGGAGCAGTGGGCTATAAGATTTGCTATGTCTTTATCTGGTGAAGGTTTGTCAGCATACAAGTCAATGCCAGTTGCTTTAGCAATGAATTATGATGCTGTAAAGAGTGCGGTACGAGACAGGTTAGGGCTCACCCCTCTATTCTACAGGTAAAGGTTTAGGGAGGCAAAGTTAAAGCCTGGAGAAACCCCTAAAGCCCTGTATTTTAGAATAAAGGGATTAGCTTGTAAGTGGCTCAAACCTGAGCAGCAAAATGTAGAATCTATGCTTGATGAAATAATGTTGGAACAGTACATGGAAGCTGTACCTGCTGAGGTTAAAAAGTTTCTTATGTTACAGAACTGTAAGACAACACGTGAAGCAGCGGCCATGACAGAACGGTATTTTGAGGCTGAATTCTCAAGAACCTCAAAATCCAGCGTTCTGGGCATGACGCAGACGGATAAAGTGAGTAAGAATTTTGAATGTAAAGTACCTTGGAAAAATAGTGGTTTCTCCTCTACAAAAGGAAAGTGTTTCAAATGTGGAGATGTTGGGCACTGGCAAAAAGATTGTATTACACGCACTGCCTTAATATCTGGTAGTGGGGAAAACCTTAAAGCAGGCTTTTTACTACCAGTCCAGGTGGAGGGCATAAAGGCCCAAGCGATACTAGACTCAGGTGCTAACCAGAGTATGGTGTCCCAACGGCTCTGGGAAGCCATACAAGCTCAAGTAGCGCCGAGTCCAGCAGTGGGGCAGGTGAAAGTAGTGTTTGCACGGGTCAGCCTCCTATTACCCCGTATATGACCTCATGATAGAAGGTTTAGGAGCAGCCAAGAGAGTAAAGGTGGCAATAATCCCACAGCTGTTACATGATGTAATTCAGGGAAATGATTGGCCTCCATTTTGCCGGGGAATTGAAAAGGGAATAGCAGAGAGGACAGGCTATGTCTCTACCCGCTCCCAGGCAAGAACCCCTCATAGGGAGGAGGACCCTGCTGAAGAAGTGGCAGGCCCTTCTCACGTTAGGGAAGATTCCCCTGACTTAGAAAGGGGATATGATGAGGAAGCAATAGACCCATTGCCCATACAGACTGACCTTTTTGATACCATGCCCAAGGAGGTAAGGAAAGGAAAGGCCAAGAAAAAACAAGAAAGGCAGCACAGGACCCAAGGAAGGACTGATTTGGGAGCC
Source organism: Ichthyophis bannanicus (assembly GCA_033557465.1). Lineage (NCBI taxonomy): Eukaryota > Metazoa > Chordata > Amphibia > Gymnophiona > Ichthyophiidae > Ichthyophis > Ichthyophis bannanicus. Next base: position 500,923,284 of record CM066035.1, read on the forward strand.
GGGGAGGGCTTACCATGGGTACCCTCGGAGTTGGTAAAGAAATTCCCATCCTTCCCAGGCGAACTGAAAGCGGATCCCGCTTTGAAAAGAGCCTTTGTGTTTGCGCAGGAGGAAAGAGATACTCTGCCCCGATTTCTTTTAGAAAGGGATATCCTGTACAGGGAGAGTAATAACCCACTCACCGGTGAGGTGAGAAAGCAGTTGGTGGTACCAACCACATTTAAGGCCATAGTGATGCGTCTAGCCCATGACCACCCAGTAGGAGCCCACAAGGGGATTCAGGGGACATTGGACCAGGTCTTGGCCCGTTTTTACTGGCCAGGGGTCTACAAGGAAATTTCCCGCTATTGTGAAGCGTGTCCAACCTGCCAACGGGTTACTGCCTCGAAACCGAGAGCAGTGCCTATGATACCCACACCTGCCATATCCACACCCATTAAGCGAATGGCAATGGACATCATAGGGCCACTCGTGAGGACTCCCCGAGGTTTTCAGTACGTATTAGTGATCGTGGACCAAGCTACACGGTTCCCATGGGCCATACCCATGAGAAACACATCTGCCAGAACAATAGCATTGGAACTGATAAAATTGTTCTGTGAGGTTGGCTTCCCTCAGGAGATGCTCACTGACCAAGGGAGCAACTTTTTATTGAAATATTTAGCCAGTGTGTGGGATGCTTTTGGCATACACCACATGCGGACTGCAGCATACCACCCCCAGTCCAATGGGATGGTTGAAAGAACAAACCAGACCATAAAGCAAATGCTTAGGAGGGGACTAGATGGGCAGACGTCCGAGTGGGATACATTTTTGCCTTTTGTTTTATATGCATGTAGGGAGCGTGTACAGGCGTCCCTAGGGGCATCCCCGTACGAGCTGTTATTTGGTAGAGCCCCCAGAGAAGTTCTCGACATACTCAGGGAACAATGGGTGGAACCAGATAGGGGGGAGACAGACGTACCCCAGTTCCTCAAAGACTTAAGAAGTCGTTTGAAGAGAACGGCGCAAGCCTCTTTGGAAAACTTGCAGGCTAGCCAAAAGAGGCAGAAGAAGTACTACGACCGGGGAACAAAACCCCGTCAATTGGCAATAGGCGACAAAGTGTTGATTATGGTGGCCGAGGTAGGTCCAAAATTCGAGTCCAGATGGAAGGGGCCCTGTAAGGTAGTGGAGAGGGTAGGTCCCGTCTCATACAGGGTAGAGAATAGTAAGGGCCGGCGCCAGGTATATCACATTAATGTCTTAAAACCCTGGTAAGAAAGGGTAGCCACAGTACAATTAGCTATAAAGGAGCGCCACAGGAACCCTACACAAGGGATTACGTGCTGTCCATCGCAGGCTTTGGCAGCCCGTAATATTTTAAGGGGGGGGGGATCTGTGACATAGTGGGTCCTTCTAGCCCGTTTAATGAAGCTAAAAAGCCAGGAACAAAAGTAGAGCTGAGCTGTAAACAGAAGCACATGGCTCCTGGTTACCGTGGTTACCGTGGGAACCAGGCACAGAGGCAAGAGAAACGCCGGTGCTATCATTCAAGGGGTGAATCACAAGGTAATGCAGGACACCTGTTAGGGGGTGGAGTTGAGCACGGCCCCAGAATTCACCCTATTAAAGAAACTGCAGTGGAACTTATGGAGGTAGGCAGAGAAGGAGGTAATGAAGAGTTGGCTGAGGAAGCAGGAAGTGAGGCATATGAGCTGGAGAGAGAAGCCATTGAGAGCTACACTGAAGACAGCTATGCCCAGAGTAAGCCAGAGTCTCTATGGAAAGGAGAGACAGATTCCTTCTTGAGGAGAAAGAAAGAAACCCCGAGGACAGGATACAACAAGGGCAAAGGAGATTGTCTGCAATATCCTGGGGAGCACGGGAGAGACAGAAAGCCTAGGAGGCAAGTGAAATGCTATGAGCAGGGCTTAGGTTGGGAACCTACAGCTATTCAAAAGCACCAGAGAAAACCTCCACCAGTAAGGCTGAAAGGTAAGCCAAAAGGCTTGAATATACTTAATTACAGTGACTGTTTGTACCCAGAAGGGGGGTGCTGGGAAAGGAATACTGGGCCTGATAGTCTGTGTGAAAGCCAGAATTTGACCCAAACATATTGTGTAAAGCCTGGAGCAGTAAGAAAGGGCGGGGCACCAGCAGTGTCGGTTCAAACATTTCCTTATGACCAGGAGGAATTGATGGACTGTGAACCAGAGTGTATTGATACTGGAGAAGATATAGATATAATGGACTGTACATTATCTCTGGCCAATGGAATAGTTTCATTACGGTGAAAGCCTGTTTGAGAAGAGAGTACAGCACAGATTTCATGTGGAAACAGAGAGCTGTGAGGAAACAGCGTGGTTTTGTTTGAATGTTTGTTTTCACCTTGGTTAATGCTGAAGAAAGCCTTTTTTCTGTTAAGGAACTTTTGTTTGTCCAAATACCAGTAAATACCTGGATTGTGTTTTCTGTTCATGGTAAAATCCACCCCGGGAGGGGAAATAAAATCCTTTGGTTGCTTAACCACTTTTTCCACAACTGCTCCTTATTGATTGGGTAAAAAGACTACATTTCCCAAGGGGCATGCTCCAGGATCTGTAAAACAGCTATTTCAATAGGGAAAAACCCACTCCCTTAACCTCTACTCGGGGGTTTAAGGAGAGAGCTGGTGACAGCTTCCAAGATAGTATTTTTAAACAACTCCCATTCTTGATGTAAATCTTGAACCTTTCCAGCTGCTTCTTTTAGTTTTTTTCTTAACTATTTTCCTCATTTTATCATAGTCTCTCTTTTGAAAGTTAAAAGGCAGTACTGTGGATTTCCTTGCCGTCCTTCCTCCATTGAAGGACTATCAAAAGGGACTGCTACTTCTGGAAAGAGATCTGCAATTATCTGGGAATTTGTCTAAATCTTGGGGAGAAAGGAATTCTTTAGATTAAAGCTGATTAATCTGTGTAAATTAGAATCCAGTGTATTTATTAAATCAGTCAGGACCTAGTAGCAAAAAGAACTTTTAGTTTAATTAAAAAATCAACAGGCAGCTTTCAGTTTAAGTTTAAAACCCAGCAGAGAGCTTTCAGTTTAAATTCAGAACCAAACAGAGAGCTTTCAGTTTAAATTTAAAACACAGCAGAGAACTTTCTGGTTAAATTTAAAACCCAACAGAGAGCTTCAAGTTTAAATTTAATACTCAGTCAGGGCCTAGTATCAGCAAAGAGCTTTAATTTAAATCAAATCAGAGTATAACTAGCATAAAAGCAAAAAGAGGTTCAGTATTCTTTGTTTCTAGAGACCTCTACAATGGAAAGTTTTCTAAATCTTGGGGAAAAAGGAATTCTTTAGATTAAAATTGATTAATCTGCGTAAATTAGAATCCAGTATATTTGTGAATCATCCAGGAAATTAGTCACGGATTACCTTAGAAGCACAGGACAGGGTACTGTGTAGAAGCCAGCTTTCAATAAGCCTTCTTTCCCTCCCTCCTGACTCCCACCCACCCCTTGGATAATTGTAGTTTTTTAGGTGCATAAACCTCTTAAAGGAAAGGAGGTGCCATATTCACTCTCAGGTGCAGCTATTTATTCTCATCAGGCATACATTAAGAACCTGAGTGTAATTAAGCTTGAGGTGAACAAAGTCCATTAAACATATTAGGTATAGTTTTATTAGTATAAGTATCCCCAGCAAACCTTAGGAGTATGTTTACTAAAACCCCGGTAATGTGCGGGCCGTGCTAGTGTGCGGGTGCCATATAAGGAGTGGGCGTTTCTTTCTGAAAAAGCAAAACCGGGATTTAAATATGCGCTAAGGTGCGCGGCGCCCATGTGCGCCCCGCACATTAGCGCATGAGAAAGCTGCGCGGGAGGCATAAGTGGCGCGCTGATGTGCAAGCAGAAGAGCAGAGCCACAGCACAATGGTTAAGACACTTACCAATGGTGCAGGGATCAGAGGTTCAATCCCCCACAGTGCCCAATGAACAAGGCTGGCAGAGGCATTACTTTAGGAGCCAGTTTAATATTGGGCGGCATAAGCGGCGCGCTGATGGGCATAAGGCGGTGTGCTATTGCTTTAGGAGGCATTTTAATATTGGGCGGCATAAGGCGGCACGCTGATATGCAAGCACAAAAACAGAACCACAGCACAATGGTTAAGACACTGACCAATAGTGCAAGGATCAGGGGTTCAATCCCCCACAGTGCCCAATGAACAAGGCTGGCTGAGGCATTATGTATTATGGGGAAGATTGCTTTAGGAGGCATTTTATTTTTATTTTAATTATCACTACTAGCAAACGCACTCTCAAAGCGTGTTAACATAAGGCGCCCCATAAGGCACATTTTAAAGTGCACTGTCCGCCAAGGCACCCTAGAATGTTGCTTATAGGGTGCTTTATAGGGTGCCGTATGAGGTCCCGCAAGGTCAGAGTACTGTTTTTGATGGCAGCACTGTGCAGTTTAAGGAATGAAAAGCATAAGTAGGTGCGCTGACAGGCAAGGAGGAGCAGCAGTGGAGCACAGTGGTTAAGGCACTGACTGCTGATACAGGGGTAATGAGTTTGCTCCCCAGTGTGCCTAATACGTAAGGCTGGCTGAGGCATCAGCTTTGCAATGTACGTTTTGTTTCCTGCAGCACTTTATTTTTATTTTATTAATTGCTGCCAGCAAACACGCCCTCATGTGCCGTAATTGAAGTTGTTTTTTGTTACAATACCTACAAAGTTTATACTTACTGTTCAATGTAAATAGTTGATTTCTACTGTTCTATGTAAAATGTATACAAATTGTGTACAAGACTGTTAATCTGTTATATGTAAACCGCCCTTGATCTCTGGAAGGGGCGGTATAAAAGAAATAGTTAAATAAATAAATAAATAAAAATTGAAGGTGCCGTATAAGGCACCCTATAAGGCACTCCATAGGGCACATTATAAAGTGCACTGTCCGCCACGGCACCCTAAAATGTCCCCTACAGGGCACCCTATAAGTTGCGTCACAGGATAATGTATAGTGCACTTTATATGGATGGGAACCATAAGGTGCCCTATAGGGCGCCCTATAAAGCGCCCTCAGAGGCACCTTATGGGTACAGTACGCTGAGGGTGTTTTTGCTGGCAGCAAAAATGTACATTAAAAAGAGATAATGCTTTGGGAAGCCCTATCAAATAACCCCACTGTGGGTTTGAACCCATGACTTCTGGCTTTACAGGCAGTGAAGTAACCATTGGGCTACAGCTCTATAGCTACTAACAAGCCCCTGGCTGGCTGCAGAGAGCCTGCACGTCACCACACAGACAGTCTGTTGTGGTCACCAGGATAGGGTTAGCACACCCGTACCCATGATGCACTGCACATGCAAATCAGCTGTCCACAGATGAACACAAGATGGGGTATGCACCCCCACAACACCTCGGCCTGGTAGGGGGAACTGACCATGTGCACCCCCACAGCACCTCGGCCTTGTAGGGGGTACAGACCATGTGTTTTACTGGCACAGAGTAGCTACACACCGTCACATTGTGTGGGTACTGTGCTCACCCTGATGGTGCGGTGAGGCACCCAGCGCCAGGTCCACAGCACCTTCCATGGCAGAAATAGGCCATGATGCAGGTTCAAAGCAGTGTTAATGTGTGAGATAGGTAGTTTCTGCAGAAACACCTTGGATATATCTGTCTGTCTCAGTCAGGTGTAGCCCCCATGGACCCCCAGGAGGATTATGTACCATCACCCTCCTCCTCCAGGGCTGAGGGTGGTAAACAGGGTCTCCCATCAACAGATCCACATTCTACCTCCCTGCAATGGTGGCAGTAGAGGGGACCATCTACCCCAGTCCTGCTGTGGAAAAGACACCCTTCAGGGAAGTCAATGCAGCTCTGTACATAACCATAACACAATAGCAGACAGACATTAGGCCTGTATATGCTAAGCTGCACCCCACCACTATCTGATATTCTCCTACAGCAAGCCTTCAGCCGCTGCACCCTGCAAGGTGCTCCATCAAGACACATAGCAGCTGCAAACAGTCTGCTAGTTAGTCCATAGTGCATGTTCCTGGTGGAAATGCATGCACCCAGAACTGGGATGGCAGCACACACAACAAGCAGATAAGTCAGTGACTGGCCCCCAAAAGGAAACCCATAAATATCACATGACAAAAATACTATATAGCACTATGGGGGTGCCTAGCCATGCTGTCGTCACTGCACAGTCAGGGTGAGAGTGATCTCCCAGCAGGACATATTGAGGTCACCCTGTCTGTGTAGGTGGTGGCCAGGCACTAAAATGTCCCAGTCAGTGCCCTATGCCCTGTGCAGATGCACCCTGGCCAGGCCACCCTGTCTGGGCTATACCCATGGTACCTTGCTCCTCATTAAGCACATTGGCAGGCCAGTACTGGCAACAGTGCTGGCAGTGTGGGCTGTGGAAGGTGTTTGCAGCCACCACACACTGTATAGACAGACACACACTCCGACACCTATGCCAGCATTGTGCTACTATAGAGGAGTCTATCAGCCCTGGCCACCACACTAGTCCTGGGCACAGTACAGGCATGGATATGGTACGCAATACTGTTGGGGGGCACTCCCCAGGGTGGTAAACACTGTCAGAGACCAGACCTGAAGCACACACCACAGACATCCGAAAGATTGTTATGATGGAGCTCAAACAGCAAACTGTGCTTAACGTAGAAATCGCTATCTGGCAGTAATCATAAAAAACTTTTGATAGCTGTGTACCATATACCCAGGTGTAGGGTGGCATTGCTAAGGTATGCAAGTGCTAGTATTGGGGGATGCACGCAGGGCCCAATGTCCTGCCTCTCCAGGAGGCATTGGCTAATGGGGCCTGTGGGTGTGGGTGTGGGTGTGTCTGCCCTTGTTGGCTGCTGCTTTACGGCAGAGGTTCCCAACTCCAGTGCTGGTGTGCCAAACACTGTTCGGGTTTTCATGCTGTCCCTCATGAATATGCATGAGCTACATCTGCATACCATGGGGGTGGTGCATAGATATGCAGCACAGGCATCTTTATTAGAGACAGCATGGAACCTGAATGGTGTTTGGCCCTCCAGGACTGCATTTGGGAGTCTCTGCTCTAGTTAATACACATTTCTATGATGTTTGTGCTGTGTGGGGTAAAATATAGGTGTTTGACCCATGCTTATGTTTTCAGCAATAAAGGTTCAGTCTTTAGTACCATGTTTTCTGCATAGGTAAAATAAAGGGACTGGGGTGGCAGGAGCCCCAGCTGGGATTTGAACCTGTGACCTTCTGGTCCTAAAGGCACTGGCTGTGTTCGCTGCACCACCGTCTTAGCATGACAACAGTGCATTCCCTGGGGAGTCCATGGCTGTTTGTCAGACAGGGCCTGTCTGTTGGAGTGCACTGCACCCACGTGAAGGGGGCTAGGCCACCGTCTGCTGTGGGCAGCAGCCACTGCCCCTTCCACCAATGGTACCCCTCCACCACCATGCTGACATGGCCTTATATTGGAGACAGCATCACAGCTGAATGATATGTGGCCCTCCAGGACTGCATTTAGGGGACTGTGGTCTAGGTAATGCGCATGTTTCTGGTGTCTGTGCTCTGTAGGGTAAAATACAGGTGTTTGGACCATGCTTATGTTCTCTGCAAAAAAGGTTGGTCGTTACTATCACGGTTTAGTGGTGGGTAAAATATGGGGATTGGGTTTGCAGGGGCCCCAGCTGGGACTTGAGCTGCTGACCTTTGGCTCCTGAACACACTGTCTGTGTTCACTGCACCACACTGTGGCCACAGAGACAGTGCAGTCCTTGGAGATAGGAAACCTGGCCAAAGAAATCAGAAACCCTGCTCTGCACAATTTCACTGTGGGCTCATTCACCTTGTATCGAGACAAAAGGACAAATAAACATTAGAAATGGCTTCGAAAAAAAGGGAAATAAAACATAACCAAGCTGGGCAAAAGTGATATCAATGGGCAACAGTAAAAAACACTCCCAGGAAAGCTCCAAAAAAAAGAGCTTTTTGAAAGGGTCTACGGAGCGTAGACCCTTCCAAAAATCATTTCCTTTTTGAACCTGTGACCTTCTGGTCCTAAAGGCACTGGCTGTGTTTGCTGCACCACCGTCTTAGCATGACAACAGTGCATTCCCTGGGGAGTCCATGGCTGTTTGTCAGACAGGGCCTGTCTGTTGGAGTGCACTGCACCCATGTGAAGGGGGCTAGTTGAATTTCAGCCCCGCTCCTGTGCGGGGAGCCTCTCCCCTCCCACTCTCCACCCATTGACCCCGTCCCTCCGACCCTCGGGAGCCTTCCTCCGCCCTCATAATGCCTTTCCACGCCTCTATCGCACATCAGCACGCCGCGCACTTGTGCGGGCCCGTTAGTGCAGCGCGCACGTGTGCGGGGCACAAAAAAGCACTATTAGCATGCGCTAAGGTACCTTAGCGCACGCTCAAGTGCGCCCTGCACAATTGCGCGCTTTAGTAAACATACCCCTTAGTAAGTAAACAAATTAAATACCTAAACACACCCTTAAAACTAAGATGCAGACAGCAATCCAGCAGCGAGGTGGGGGCCTTACAGTCTTTTGCATTGAGAGTCATATGTATGATTTTCTTCCAGTTGGTGAGGGGTCTTACATGTGCACTAGGTGCAAGGAGATCTTTGCTCTCAGGGAATGAGTCCAATCTCTGGAGGCTAGAGTAGCAGACTTGGAGGACATAAAAAAGACAGAGAAGTACATAGATGAGACCTACAGGGATATAGTACTGGAGTCCTACCTCCAGTCTGGCAGCATCTCTGTTGCCATGGAAGACAGAGGTCACGTAACAGGAGAGCATCACCCAGGTGTGGAAGGAAGTGATCCTGTAGCTAGGCTCTGTCCTCCAGGTGATGTAAAACCCTCTTGCACCAAGTAGGTTTCTCCAGGGCCATGTGCCCATGAGGGAAGGGTTAGGACAGCCATTATATTTGGTGATTTGATCAATAGGCATGTAGATAGCTGGGTGGTTGGTGGATGTGAGGATTGCCTGGTGACATGCCTGCTTGGTGCAAAGTTAGCAGACCTCATACATCACCTAGACAAGGTCTTAGATGGTGCTGAGGAGGAGTCTGTTTTCCTGGTACATGTCGATACCAATGACCTAGGAAAGTGTGGTAGGGAGCTTCTGAAGGTTAAATTTAGGCTTTAAGGTAGGAAGTTGAAATCCAGAACTTCTAGGGTAGCATTCTTCGAAATGCTTCCCGTTCCACGTGCATGAACGAAAAGGCAGTCAGAGCTCCGGAGTCTCAATGCGTGGATGAGACGATGGTGTAAGGAAGAGGGTTTTGGAATTGTTAGAAACTGGGGAGCATTCTGGGGAAAGGAGGGGCTTTTCCGAAGGGATGGGCTCCGCATTAACTGGGATGGAACCAGACTGCTGGCATTAACCTTTAAAAAAGAGATAGAGCAGCTTTTAAACTAGATAATAAGGGAGAGCCGACAGTTGCCCAAGAGCACATGGTTTGTAACAATGTATCCTTGAAGGATACTAGCAAAAGATTGAAGTTAGGGCATATCAGCAGAAAGATTCCAATAAAGACAAAAGCAGCCCAAAAGCCCTTGAGTAACGAGCAGACAGAGCTAAAAGATTCCAAATTACCCCTGCCTACCAAAAGTCAGATTAATATGAATAAAATACAGCCTCTAAAATACTTGTATGCAAATGCTAGAAGTCTAAAAAATAAGATGGGAGAGTTGGCACCTTGGATGTATACCATCCGGTCCAAGTGATTTGCTACTTTTCAGTTTATCAAATAGTTGTAATACATCTTCCCGGTTTATTGATATTTCTTTCAATTCTTCTGCCACATGAGCTGTAAATACCATTTCAGACATAGGTAACTTCCCGGGAACCAAAAAAGCTGGTACACAACCTGGCGGATTTCAGAGTTTTATTAAGCCCCAGCGCATTTCGGCCTCTAGGGCTTCTTCAGGGGGAAAAGATAACAAACCTCGAGAAAATACAATAAACAATGAAAAAACTTAATAATCATAATATAGATTGAAAATATAAAAACATATCATAAAATAAATGAAAAAAACTATAAAAAATTAATACACAATAATATAAAGCCATAAAAACACCACGCTATAAAATATAAAACACAAATTATAAAAAAGAAACCAATAAACAAATAACCACTTTAGTGCATATACTGTAATATGGATACCGAACATGAATCCATTACTGCATGGTGAGCTTTGTCAGAAAGATATCTACAGTGAGTCACCAATAGTGTCAACACTATAGTAACTATCCCCAAGGGAGGGAAAAGAGATGAGGAGGACCAACTATATAGCACAGGCTTAAAACTACTCCAGAGGAGTCATGAGTACCTGTTAATATCGTGCCACTGTGTAATGACTAACACTGCTGTAAAAAAGAAGAAGAAGAAAAAGAAAACCATGATCATAATGGAACCATATCCTGTCTTATTGGGGAAGGAATTATTGTAAAATTATATAGAAGCTTACCAAGCAATTGCGCCATAGTAATATCTCAGGTCTAATTACCAGAAAAGGAATGTCAGCCGACTGAAACTGCTTTTAAAACACAAGTTATTTTTCCTGCTGCCAAAAGGTTGAAGGTTAAAAACGGGCCAATGTCATTAAAACAAAAACAATAATAAAAAAAAATAGCAGAGCATATTGTGATAAATGAATATTATAAGTGTGGGAATGAAATGAAATAGATTGACTGAAACTATTGTTCACCCGATAGATATAAAATAACTAAAAACAAATAGGGACAGTGATAATGGGGACTCCCATGGCTAAATACCAGCCAAAAATGCAACTATTGTATTATGAAGTGTCTTATAGAGGGACCAGACAGTTCAAGATAGAGGGCAACAAAATGAATTGAATTGCAAAGGGAAATGATAAGGGAAATGCCGCAAATGAAATGTAAAAATTCAAATCCAAGAAAGCATAAAGAGGATTAACAAATTATCAGGGAGTCCTATTCTACTCAATCATATATGCCAAGTAACATCACAAAATTGCTGATAATCCTAAGAAGGCAACGCTAATTAAAGAGGCATCAGAGAATAGACCTTATTACAAGTAGTAGAAATGAATGTGTCCCATAATCACAAAATATTGAGGGCAATTATCTGCGAATGTTTGAACAAGATGCTTCCTTATGTCCTCCAAGTGTGCTGCTCATGCTCCTGTGTGGCAGGTGCAGAGGCATCTTAGCTAGCCACCTCAGTGATGGTGACCTCATTTATGAACTGGAGGACCTGATTCTCAAAGGGGGAGAGCTTGTACTGACAGTCTGGGGGCAGCCTGTTGTTCGCTTCCCTCTTCTCCTTGGCTGTTTGCCACCACCTTTTCTTGAGGTCCTCAACGTCCCTGTTGTGGTAGTGCACCGCATTCACCCCAAAAATGGTGGCATGGTGCCTCAGGATGAGCTCCACAGTCATGGAGGTTTTCGAAGGGCTGAAATTCACCTTCCTGGCATGCTTGTGCTTCTCCTGCCCTGCCTGTGAGATGCTGCTGGTCAAGGACTTGCACAGCAGTGAGTTGCCCTTATACGTCAAATTTGAACTAGGCGGATATGACACTGAGGCCGGCCTCGCCATGTCCAAGCCCATGTGAGCTACCAACATATGGCCTTACATGCGGAGCATATGAATATGTGTATCAGCACTTGGCACCCGAAGCTGTTATACCCATGCAGTGCCATAAGCGGGGATTTCAGAAATATTACATGGTTATGCTAGTGCAGTGGACATACACGAGTAAGTACAATATCTCCCTATGCAGGTAGGTCCATGATCCCTGTGTTGTGTTACATTACCTGTTGGTGAATCCACACTCCTGGTGCATGTTTATGTTTATGTTTATTTTGAATTTGATATACCGCTCAGACCAAAAGGTATTAGAGCGGTTTACAATACTACATCATTTAGGAAATAAGAAAGGAACGCCATTTATAAGATAGGACAGAGTAGAGAACAGAAACAGTCAAACAGATAAGAGGAAGAGAAGGACATGGAACAGCAAGTTACCCTGATATATAAGCAGGACATCAGTATAGACTCCAGAAACAGACGCCACGGACCAACGCCTAAGGGCCACGCCAAAGGGCCCTCTGGCAAGGCCCTCAGGCGCGGGCCCGCAAGGCGCGGGCGCGCCCCGGCAACGGCGGTTCTTAAGCCATTGGGTCTGGCTGCTGATTGGCTGGCTCGGGGAGGAAGGGGGATCTCCTGCTCTCACCCCCGTCAAATGCGCTGCTCATCGGAGGCCCCGGCAATGGCGGTTCTTATGCCGTTGGGTCTGGCTGCTGATTGGCAGGCTCGGGGAGGAAGGGGGAGCTCCTGCTCTCACCCCCGTCAAATGCGCTGCTCATCGGAGGCCCCGGCAATGGCGGTTCTTAAGCCGTTGGGTCTGGCTGCTGATTGGCAGGCTCGGGGAGGAAGGGGGAACTCCTGCTCTCACCCCCATCAAATGGCTGCTCATCGGAGGCCCTGGCAACGGCAGTTCTTAAGCCATTGGGTCTGGCTGCTGATTGGCGGGCTCGGGGAGGAAGGGGGAGCTCCTGCTCTCACCCCCGTCAAATGCGCTGCTCATCGGAGGCCCCGGCAATGGCGGTTCTTAAGCCGTTGGGTCTGGCTGCTGATTGGCGGGCTCGGGGAGGAAGGGGGACTGCGGCACCCTACCCAACCACATAAGCTGTCATTCCAGGGGCAGAGTACACACTGCTGTGGATGGAGCCCCCTATATGGTCAGCTAGGTGAATGCCTATGTGGGACTATGGTTGGCAGCCATGCCTCCTGCTGTGACAGCAGGGCACCACACACATCACTGCAGGGTCTGGGGTGACTGCCACCTCCACGGCTTGAACCCACCAGTGCTGCAGTGGCAACGTGGGCTGTAATTATGCTTGTATCAGCTACACCACAGATGAACTACCATTGGCCTATGCCACTGATGCCAACACTGCACTGTCTGGGGCTGGTGACCTGCTGGATGGTGCCAACCTGGTGGTCCCATAGCCCCTTCCCCCCCCCAGGTGATACCCACATGGCCTCACAATATCAATACCCTGTGTTGCAGTGGCCTTTGGGTCATGCCCGCCCACCCCCACCCAATACCGTAACATATGTGCAGGCACTGGCGACACCCACCCACTCTGCATCTGCCAGTCTGGGACCTGGCACTGCCTGGCCCCATTCGATGCATCCCGGAGTGCACTGTGCAGGGTTTGACCACCATAGTCAGCACTGTCCACTAGGTATGGTGTTCTGCGCACACCTGGTGCATCCCAGTTGGCACTGTGCTTGTCTGGCGCCACCATACGTTTGGGCAGCAGACATAGAGCAGGGGTGTGTTGCAGCCACTGGGCTCTGCCACTGACTCCAATGAACACATGCTCTGATACAAAAATACAAAAACCTTTATTTAACAACTGCAACAGAACAAACAGGTTAATAGTCCCTGTCAACTCGCATCAGGCACACAACTGCAACAGCAACCCCACCATACATTGCCTGTGCCCCCTCTATGCACTCCCCTCCCATCACTGCTGGAACAGATATGCCCCTCAATGATCGGATGGCCATGTCAGCCACCGGCACACCACTTCCTACCAGGTAGCTGGCCTCTGTGCCCCTGGGGTTGGTGCACCCTGGCTCCCTGGCACTGCTGCTATTGCATGTAGGCCCTGCACAATAGCCTGGGTAGACTGGCATATCTCCTGGCAGAAGAGCCACACCTCCATGACCAGGTTGTCCTGTGCCGCAGGCAGGTCCTGTGGCCCGAAGGTGGCAGTGGCTAGGCCTGGTGCAGGCCTCACAGGGCATGGACCTGGGGCCACAGTGCCTGGGCTGGGCACCTGATCTGATCCTGTGGCTGCTGTGGCTGCAGTGGTACCAACTCCTCCAGGGATTGGCTGTGAAGCCCACATGTGGGCTGCTTGTGTGGGCATGCCACGGTGGGGGGTTGGTGCCACTGCAGACAGCTGCGGCCCATCTTTTGTGTGCTGGGACAGCCAGCAGGGGCCACAACCTCCATTCCTGGCCACACAGGGTACTGGTGGTGCAGCCCGATCTCCTCCCACACAGCCTCATCTGACATTGAGGACCCCTCAGACTCTGTGCCAAATTCCGAGGATTTGCTCTCCTCCCCCTCCTCCCCATCCCTGCCTCCCAGCCCTCCTCATCCTCAGACACCTCCTCACCTGCAACCTCCTGTCCATACTCCACATCTTCCCCTTCCCCTCTGCCTCCCCTCCGCTCCCTCCCCCTCAGCCACTTTTGCCATCTACCTCTCTGCACCCCCTCATCCCTCTCCCTCTCCCTCTCCCCCTTTGCCTCCTCCCTATCCCCTCCTCCTCATCCCTTCCACCTCTTCCTCCTCCTCTCCCTCCCTTTCCTCCCCTCTACCTCCTCTTCCTCCCCCCTCCTCCTCCATCTCCTCCACCTCCTTCACTTCCTCCTCATCCTCCTCTAGCTCTGACTCCATTCCTCCTCCCCCTCTGCTTCCTCCTCTGCACCCATATCCTCCTCTGCTGCCATCTCCTTCTCCTCCTCCCCCTCTGTTGAGGTGCTGGAGATGCTGTTGCAGCCATCTGTAACTGCCTGGGTGGGTGAACCATGTTCCAGCCTCCTCTTCACTGCTATGGCTGGTGGCTGCTCTGAACCAGTGGCTGTAGGGAGAAGGAGGACATGACCACATGGACATGGGGTGGTGTGATCACAAGGCGGTCCCTCCACACATGCACAGACACATACACAGCACCTCCATGACATGCTCACTGACAGGCCCCCACAGTCGCTGACCCATCCTCTGCATAGTACCCATCAGCTCTCTCAGATGGGGATTACCACCCAGTGCAGCATGTTCCTGCCTCTGCTGCAACCTGCTCACATAAGCGTTGTAACATCTGGGGCCTCTGCTGCTGCGTGGTTCAGAACCAGCACTTCAATGCCTCCAATGTGCGCCTGACACCAAATTCACTGTAGGATGGAGGACATGGACCACATTAATCCCCATGTTTAAACCCCCTAATACTCCAACTGCCATGTACAGTGGTTACAGATGCCATACTAGCCACAAACTGTACAGCTGCACATGCTGTAGTTGTTGGGTGGGTGCATACAGGGCTACCATCAGCATCAGGTGGACCACCCTTCACTATGCATGGTGTCTGTTTTGAGCCCCATATGGACAGCTGCAGCAGGCCATGGCACACAGCTGCATCTTCGTGTTCATCATCCACATGACATGCACTGCTGCAGGTGGGCATATCCCTCTCACCCTGTCCCCCTGCTGTGGCTCATTGACAGTGCCATTGACTTTGCTGCCCATCTGCCAGCTGGAGCAACTGTCACCACAACCCACTTTGGGTGTTCAGTTATACTGTTCTGGACTGCCAGGAATGGCAGTGTGTGTCCTTTGCTGGGCTGGACAGGCCTGCCATACTACTCTGCCCCTGTGCAGGGCTCCCTGCCTATGCCATATCCCAAAATCTCTGCATACCTGCACATTCCCACTGCCTGCCCTCTGTCAGTGTGTTGGCTGTGGCTTTCATGTCTGCCCCTCCCCCTTTCCTGTACCCCCTGTCCCTGCAGCTCCCATTGACTACTCACCTCCATAGATGGAGCTGTGCGCCCCTCCATATAGCTGTTGAGAGGCACAGGTTGGCCCTTCTTTTACCTCTGGGGTACAGCACCCCTCATATTTCAAGACCATCGTGGCCAGGGCCTCTGCCTTATTGGGGGTAAAATTCTCCATCCTCTGGGCAACCATTCTGTTGATGTTTATCAGCTAAGCCAGAGGGGGCTCCTGTGCTGGTGGGGAGGGTTTTTTTCCTACCTGGTAGGGCAACATGTATCCCCTGCATCCACGTGGGTTTGCAGGCCTGTGTAGTATTCGCTGATGCTGGCATCCCATTTCCTTGCCCATGTAGCGGTGTGGCGATGGTGATGTCCCCTTTCAGCACACTGAATGCGTATATGCATCACCTCCAGGTAGCTGTGCACCCACAGCATCTCTCCATTTGGTGGCTTGCATGAGTAGTTGCCTTTACACAGGCCCAGCCACTACCACCATATACCCCCAATGAGGCAGAGGCCCTGGCCACGATGGTCCTGAAAGATGAGGGGTGCTGTACCCCAGAGGTAAAAGAAGGGCCAACCTATTGTAGCAGTGCTCAGGATGTGACGCTTCCCTTGGGCGGCATTGCCCGGGTTTCATCTGCCTCTGCTACATGGTTAGGCTGATTATCCTCCACCGTGTGCTGTGCAGTTAGGTCCATTTACCCACCTGGCATGGTGGGGGACTTTGCACATGTTTTCCATACCTGCATGACTGTCCGCCACCTTTCTCGTGATTCGTGCTCTTTTGCTGAATGGGTAACTTTAGCCGCATTGTGTCTCCTTGGGCCTTTCATCCAATATCGGGCCCTGCCTGTTTAAGGCTTTAGAGTCACTAGCATGGCTGCTGAGTCTCCATGCTGTTTGTACAGAGGCCACATCTTCAAGGTGGTCATGTGCACATGCAGTGTTTGGTGCCTAGCAGATTGTGTACAGTTTGTGAGTGGCTTACACAGCCATGTATCCCATTGGAAAGGTGTAAGGTAAATACTAATACTAATGATAAATACAATATACATGCTGGCAAGGAGTGAGATAGCTGAATAGATGTCCATGAGAGAGGAGTGTAGCTTGTCAGGACCTGCCTGTAACGTACTGCTGCTGGTGATCATGGGGTCTATTCTGAGGCATGAATAGCAGGGATGGATGTCCTATTGGGATGTCCATCCCCGCTATTTATCCCCCTATCCTGTCCCTGGCTAAGCTCCCCATACGAACAGGGAGTTTGTACAGGGAAGCTAGACGGGGGGTGGGAAAGTGGTTGTGCAGAGGCGGAGATGGGGTGGGCTGTTGTGGGGCTGCAGCCCTGGACATACAGGGCCGATTCTGATGTTGGCCCTGTAAGTCCGGGGCCAGTAGAATAGATGGGGAACTTATTCTACCTCTGAGGTGGAATAAGTTCCCCTAGATGGCAGGATATGGCTGGCCCGGGGTACATCAAAGCATGGAGGGGGTGCAGGAGAGTCCCTGCAGCCCAACCCTGGCATTGGGAGGCCAGATCGGGGGTCAGGCTATGGGGAATGAATTCAGTCGCCAGTGGCTGGGGATCACAGCTCCTGAATAGAGTCACGGTGCCATGGCAACCGGATGCCATGGTGTCGTGATTCCATTCAGGAGCCTTGACTGAGTTAGCCAGGCAGGTGCCTGTACGTGCAGACTGACCGGAATTGGGTCCAAGCCTGCATGTAGAGGCTTAGACGGGATTCTGATCCCATGGGGGCTAGACATGCCCCATGGGATCACAATAAGAACATAAGAACATAAGATATGCCATACTTGGTCAGACCAATGTCCATCAAGCCCAGTATCCTGTTTCCAACAGTGGCCAATCTAGGTCATACGTACCTAGCAGTATCCCCAAGAGACACAGGTTCCACAGTGCTTGTATTGGGTCAAGCATTGATATCCTGGGTTCCTTTTTAATAATGGTTTATGGACCTTTCCTCCAGGAACTTGTCCAAACCTTTTTTAAACCCAGCTACACTAACAGCTCTTACTACATCCTCCGGTAACAAATTCCAGAGTTTGATTACACATTGAGTGAAAAAATATTTTCTCTTATTTGTCTTAAATAGTTTACCTTGTAGCTTCATTACATGTTTCCTAGTCTTTCTATATTCTGATAGCGTCCTCGGTGCGTCCGGTTCCAACTAGACGCACAGAGGCCGGGACGTCCAAGTTAGAATAGGCCTCCACGGTTTGGGCAGGCCTTGCTAGGTGAAACCTGTACCCCAACCTCTGGCTAGGCACCAGTGAGTACATTCAGGCTCCTTGGAAACTGCTTCCAGAGCCCTAGATCATGATCAAAGCTGCCCCATGTGAGTCTATGTTCAACGGGTGCAGAACAGAAGCATGAGCTGTAACTTTGTACACCAAAGTGCAGCATTGGCCCCTGCTGCCACCTAGCTAGCCTGACATACTAGTCCCAAAACCTGCAGTACTCTTGCACTGATAAAAATATGTTCCAGAACCTGGACAGGTCATCCTTAGTGCTACTAGATCTGGGGACAATCGGGGTGACTTGTGATAATGGACACTTGTGATGACTTAATTGTGGAGGAAGCACAGACTGACCCTGCACCTTCAAAACCTTATGAGGATTGTTGGAAACTTCATAGGGCCAGATATGGCTTATGTGCTCACATAGTGAGTGGGATCATGGAAAATGTACAGACAAACCTACACTGGCAGACATAGCCACAATTGCAGCCTTAGTGCCCATACTGAGCACTGCTGCATTACCCAGTATCTGAACGTTCTTTCTGACCATGGGGGGGATTATGCATGAGCAACACTGAGAGGGAAGGATGGTCTGTGATTGAGGTAGACTTGCCAAGGGCCATCATCAGTTTTATGGGTCACGACTGCGGGTTCAAGATGGTATATGTGCTGGATTACCTCTTGCATAGTGTACTGCAGGTCATAATGGAACGCAGGCCTTGCACACGTGCAACCTCCAGAAACAGTGCCAACCAGCTGCTTGCATACCTCAGTGTACGACTGTTGTGTAGAATAGGTGGTACAGTGAAGGAAGGGCATCTTGGCCCCACATGTGGTTTGACCATTGGACAGTTTATAGATTCTGGTGGTGAATCTCTGTTATGTACGCAGATGCAGTACTTAGTCTCCAGTGCAGTCTGTACTGCATTTGTAGTGCTGCAGCGGGTCTTAGGTGGGGTTTGCAACTATCTCAAGATGTGCCTGCCAGAGTGGTTTCAGTCCTAGGTTTATCCCATTTCACATAGGGAAATGTAGTTCTGATCTGTCAGTGCACTCCATAAGAAAGGCACAAATACATGCCCCTGCATGCAGTGGGGTGAACCTTGGACTGTGACACAACTGGCAGCCACATCTTGAGCCAGTAGAAAATCCAAAACTGTAGTGCCATGTGATTAATGTCCTGTACATAGGCTCAGCGCATGGCTCCGGGTCATCAGACACCGCCTGAGCCAGTCCAGGTTTTACCTCCATTGACGACATACACAGGTTGGTGGTGCAGTCTGCGCAAGTGTAACCCCGACTCATTAGGCCTGTTCCTGGTGACCTGCTTGCAGCTGGTAACCATGGTCATGAGCCATGATGTGACCAGCAGCGCTAGAGCCACTGGGTGGCAATATTTATTTATTTATTTAATCAGTTTTATATACCACCTTATCCTTCAATCAAAGTGGTCAACAAGACAACAGAGGGACTACATCGAGGGGGGGGGGAGACAACAAGATAGTACATTACAGTAAACTACAGTACATTACATTAAATTATACAGAAACTACAGCAAAATTACATTTCATAATTCATTACAATTACATTAAACAAATAACTGCAATCTTACAAAATGTTAAAATAATTTAAACATTATAGTTAAATTGAAATTCAAAGGGTTAAAACATTTTGTTCTATTGGAATTAGATTAGTTGCCATATGCTTCAATAAATAGGTACGTTTTAAGGGACTTTCAAAAATCTTTGATATCATACTCATTTCTTAAATCACTAGGAATAGAATTCCATAGTTGTGGTGCCATAAAGGAGAAAGCCCTATTAGATGTCATTTGTTTGGATCTATTAAACTTCAAGTGGGAATTAAGTCTGTTAGTAGACTGTGAGCCTCTGGGCCTTGAGCCTATGTCCTTAGAAATAATAGTTGTTAGAACGTTTGCTGATGACTCATGTAAAATTTTGAAAATATTCATGAGGTTCTTGTATTTCGATCTCATAATGATTGGAAGCCAATGCAATTCTTGAAGCAAGGGAGTTATATTATCAAATTTTGGAGAATTCATTATAGTTCTTGCGGTTGTATTTTGTGCCAATTGGAGGGGATGGGTAGTATGTTTTGGAAGACCTTGATAAAGGATATTTCCAAAGTCGAGGAGTGGTGTTATAACTGCTTGACATACCGTTCGAAAGTGATTTAGTTGTAAAATTGGCTTGAGGTTCCTAATGATCTTTAAACGATGGTATACTCTAGCTGTAATTTTATTTATATGGGATTTTAAGTTAATATGTTAATCTATGATTATACCAAGGTATTTTACTTCCTCGCTGACCTTTATGGGTTTGTTTAGTATATTGATTTCTTTAGGAGTTATTAAGTTCTGATTATTAAAAATGAACAACGCTTCTGTTTTATCTGGGTTTATTTTAAAGTTGTTAGCAGTGAGCCAATTGTTCATATCAGTCAAACAGTTATTAATTATTTCTGTGTCAAATGTATTCTGGTTAACTGCAGTGTAGATCATAATATCATCAGCGTATAGATGGTAATTTATTCCATATTGTTGAATAATTTTACATATAGGTTGAATATAGATGTTAAAAAGGATTGATGATAATGCTGACCCTTGTGGTACGCCTTGTGTAATTGGGATTTGAGATGATTTTTTGTCTCCACATTTTACTATTTGCGTACGATTATTCAGGTGGGATGTAAACCATTTAAATGTGTTGTCGCATAGTCCAATATCTTCTAAACATTGAAGCATTAAAGGATGAGAGATTGTGTCAAAAGCTGCTGAAATGTCAATAAATATTAAAAGAAAAACACTATTTTTCTTATCTAGACCCGTTAAGAGGTTATTAAATAAAGAAATAGGAAGAGTTTCTACATTATGAAATGGTTTGAAACCATGTTGGTGTAGATCCAGTGGAGCATATGAGTCTATGTGATCTTGTAATTGCCCCTGTACTACTTTCTCTATAACCTTGGAGATAAAAGGTAAACTAGAAATTGGACGGTATGGTTTAGATTCAGAGGTGCTTAATGAATTTCCTTTCTAGATTGGTCTAATTGAGGCTCTTTTGAGGACAGGAGAATAACCTTGTTTTAGTGAAAGTTCTACAAATTTGACTAGATGGCAACTTAATTGACTCTGCAATTTTAATCTATTCTACTGGGCATGGATCAGTTCGGGAAGTTGTTGTATTAATTGTACTTATTATATTTTCAATTTGGTTTTTTGTTGGCATTGAAAAATTAGACCAAAGGTGTCTGGAATCAGAGAGTATCTTTGTCGTTAATTGATTAGGCTGTGAAGATATTATAGAGGTTAATTGATTTCCATTTTTATTTATTAAGTAGTTTGCATATTCTTGAGGATCTATCTGGTGATTTTGACAAGGAGAGTTGTTTTTGGTAAGCTGTTTCACAATACAAAATAATTCCCTTGGTTTATTAGCAGATTTTAAAATTAAGTTTGTATGGTATTGTTGTTTGCGATTATTTATCAAATTGTTATATTCAATTAACTTCACCTTATATAAAAACTCTGTATGCTGAGATTTGTTCTGTGTCCATTTACGTTCCAAATTTCTTAGTATACGTTTTGCCTCTCTGATATCATTTGAGTACCATGGTGCGTTATTCTTTCTACGTACTTGTGCCTTGCCTCTGTTGAGATTTACTGAGGCATCAGAAATGACTTTATTCCAGTTGTCTATTGCAGCATCTAAATTACTACAATCCTGGTGCAAGTGAGGAATGACATCTGCTATGAAATTTTCTTTATGAAAGGCACCACCAATGTAACATGACAATCCTGTGCATGTGCCTCTGGTACTGAGTACAGTTGGTTGTTTACACCCACTGCTGAGCACAGGTGTATAGGAAATGGTGGGAAGGATAGACAGAGGGCTCGAGGTTAGAAGGGGCAGCTAGTCGCAGTCCGAGTGTTGCTGCTCTTGAATGCAGATTAGCAAAGTTGCTCAATTCCAGAAGTGTGATTTTTTTCCCAGATCAGGTTTTAAATTTGCAGTGCAGTGCAGTATGGTATCAGTAGTTCTAGGTTTTACCTATTGTAATCAGTGCTGCAGGTCCCATAATGCAGCAGAATGAGATTGTCAGAAATTCAGGACTGGCCTGAGATCGTACTCCTGGAACAGGGTCACTGGCAACTCAGGGGTCATAACTAGGGCTGCCAACTGGCTCCAGATGGCCTGACAAGTTTGATCCAGTCCTGGGTTTACCCCATTGCATGCAGGGACATGTAGTCCTACTATTCACATGGCATGCAATGGAGGGGTCAAAATCACATGTCCCAGCATGCAATGGGTTTAGCCGAGGACTGCATCACACCAGCAGAGATGCCTAGTTACCCAATTCCAGGGGTGAGATTTTTAAACCAGTCCTGGCTTTCCAACAGTCTCATCCACATCATTATGGGACCTGCAGCACTGATTCCAATGGATAAAATCTAAAATTACAAATGAGTAATGTATGTGATGGGGGTGCTGTATGTGGCTGGGTTAGCAAGTCAGGAAGTTCCAAGACAGGGTGTGTAAGACTTTGCAGCCTTTGTGGGAATGTATTGCAGATGCATGACGTTACTTGCAGCAGTGAGGTACATGTGAAAGAGCCAGGGCAACAAATAGCATACAGCATAGCACAGACATTGTGACAACAGAACATCCAACTTTCAGGCTTATCCAGAGTGTTACAGTTCTCCTGTACCAGGACAAAGATATTGTAAGAGGCTACAATTTCAGATTACTGTATATAATTCTACAGCCTAATGGGGACATGCAGCAATGATTCTTAGCTGTTACATCAGGGACATTTGATACAATATTGTATCGAAGGCCATCATGTCAACCAGGGGCACCTCAACATTGCACTTCTTCCATTCTGCTACTTGGCCATCCTGTTTGTGGTACCATGCCATCTGTCATGTGACAAGCAATAGCTTAGCAGGATTCACCACCAGTGCACCTCTATACCGCAGGCATGACTCCTTGTTCTGAGAGCCATGTGTGCTGTCTGTGCACTGGTCTGTATTTGGAGTGAATGGAAAGACACCTCTGCTTCAAACCCTGAGTAATACTGCAGCATTTTCAGCCTGCTTCTATACAGCTGCTATATTGACAGCATTCCACATGTGTGTTGGTGGTCCATGAAAAGAAAATAAGAACATAAGAAATGCCATACTGGGTCAGACCAAGGTCAATTAGGGTTGCCAACCGGCCGGTATTCAGCCGGCCTGGCCGGTATTTCCATGGCCAGGCCGGCTGCCGGCAGAGAAGTTAAACCGGCCCTTGAAAAGCCGTTTTTTTGTTCTGGCCGCAAGATCGGGAGTGGCCAGAGCAAAAAACCGGCTTTTCTCCCAAAGTCCGCGGGGGAGGGAGCCAGGAAGCCCGCGCGAGGCCTCGGCTCCCTCTGTACAACCGCCAGCGTGAAGATCTTTTTCCTTCACGCTGGCGGCTGTTTCTGTGAAGCCGCGATTGCTGGGAAAGGCTAAAGGCAATGCCCTTTAATCTTTCCCAGCATTCGCGGCTTCACAGAAACAACCGCTAGCGTGAAGGAAAAAGATCTTCACGCTGGCGGTTGTACAGAGGGAGCCGGGGCCTCACGCGGGCTTACCCGGCTCCCTCTGAAGCACCTCAAGACAGCCGCGGGGCTGGTCGGGGGGGGGGGGAGGCTAGGACTACAAATGGGCTTTGATGGGAGGGAGGGGGGCCAAGGACTGGGTGGGCGGTGATGGGGTGTACCGGGACTGGAAATGGGCTATGGGGGGGGGGGGGACTTGGACTGGAAATAGGTTATTGGTGGGTGGGGACTGGAATTGGGCTATAGGGGGGTGTACCTGCACTGGAAATGGGCTATAGGGGGGGGGACCTGGACTGGAAATAGGCTATGGGGGGATCTGGACTGGAATTTAGCTATGGGGGGGGACCTGGACTGGAAATGGGCTATGGGGGGGGGGAACCTGGACTGGAAATGGGCTATGGGAGGGGACCTGGACTGGAGATGGGCTATTGGGGGGGGCTGCAATGGAATTGGGCTATGGGGGGGGGACCTGGACTGGAATTGGGCTATGGTGGGGGGAGGGGGAACTTGGACTGGAAATAGGCTGTGATTAGGGGGCTAGGACTGCAAATGGGCTGTGATGGTTGGGGGGGACTTGGACTGTAAATGGGCTGTGATGGTGGGGGGGCCTAGGACTGGAAATAGGCTGTGATGGGGGGGGGGGCTACGACTGGAAAGAGGCTGTGATGGGGGGCTAGGACTGGAAATGGCCTGTGATGGGAGGGCTAGCACTGAAAATGGGCTGATGAAGAGCTGGAATAGGACTGGAAATGGGCTGATGGGGGGAGCTTGGACTGCAAATGGGTGATGGGCTAGAATAGGACTGGAAATGGGCTGATGTGGCGGCATGGGAGAATGGGACTAGAAGGGAGTGGATGCTGGGTGGGTCTAGAACTATAAGGGAGCTGATTTGGAGGGAGGACTAGAAGGGGATGGGGATGGGGAATGAGAATGGAGAGGGGAAAAGATATTTTGTGTGAAAGAAAAGTCTACGATGGGCCGGGTATTGGGAGAGTAAGAGGGGATTGAGAATGGAAGGGTGAAATTTGAGTGGATGATAAAGGAATAAGGAAAGAAATGGGGGAAAGAGCAAAAGGGAAACGATCAGTATGTTAAAGCAGATATAGAGAGAGAATGGAAAACATCTAAAAGAGAAGAAAGGACAAATGGATAGCTTGCAGAAGACACGAAGAAACCAGAAGAAAGTGACTGGAGCAATTGCACCTGAAAAATAAAATTCCCAAACAGAAGGTAAAAAAATACTTTTTATTTTGAATTTATTAACTGGAATATGTCTGGTCTGGGAAGTGTGTATTGCTAACATCTTTGCGTTTTTGATTAGTGCAAGAGGAAATTACTTTATAGTTTTATTTCTCCAGTGTTGTACATTTCATATTTGGCTTTTGGGGTTCCCAGTTTAATTTCTGACTAAGGGAGTTAGCCTACACTTATCCTCAGTAATTTTTGTGGGTGGGGCTGGGGTGCAGCATGGGTGGGACTGGGGGCGGGGCAGGGGTGGGGCTAGGGGCGGAGAATGGGTGGGGCATGGCGAGCCACAGGTGTCGGGTTTTTCTCCGTGAAAAAGTTGGCAACCCTAAGGTCAATCAACCCAGTATCCTGTTTCCAACAGTGGCCAATCCAGGTCATAAGTACCTGGCAGGTTCCCAAAAAGACACATAGGTTCCACAATGCTTGTATTGGGGCAAGCAGTGGATTTCTCAGGTCCTCTTTAATTTAAAGGTCCTTATGGACCTTTCCTCCAGGAACTTGTTCAAACCTTTTTTAAACCCAGCTACACTAACAGCTTTTACTATATCCTCTAGTAACAAATTCCAGAGTTTGATTACGTGATGAGTGAAAACATAATTTCTCTTATTAGTCTTAAATGGTTTACACTGAAGATTCATTGCATATCCTCTACTCTTTCTACTTTTTGGTGGTGTAAACAATTAATCTACTTTTACCCATTCCACTCCATTCATTAATTTATAGACCTCAATCATATCTCCCCTCAGCCGTCTCTTTTCCTGGTTGAAGAACCCTAATCTTTTCAGTCTCTCCTCATAGGGGTATCCTTCCATCTCCTTTACCATTTAGTGGCTCTTCTCTCTACCATTTCTATTTCTGCTATATATCTTTTAAGATACTGCGAACAGAATTGCACACAATAATCAAAATGCAGTTGCACCATGCAGGGTCGGCCCAAGGGGGATGCGTGGCCATGTGCGGAGACTCGGTGCGTGGCCTCATTTGCATAAAGGGCCTCATTTGCATAAATATTTGCATAATGCTAACATACTCATTAAGAGGCATGTTTACTAGACGTTAGTGTATGGATAAAGAAAGACTAAAAGATTTCTACATTACTGTAATCCAGTGCCAACCGCCAGGCGCATTAGGAACTACTACAAACACTGCCCATTTAGAACCCATAGCAAACCTGCTGTAGCGTAACAGCACTACCAGGACTCACGAAGCACCATATTCTACCTATCAAAAGGCAACAGTGCAAATATTAAACCAATACATTTCAGAGAATAGCAATACATGACCTACTGGGGAAAGAGAACAAGTGGCAATGTCAAATAGAAACTACATAAACCTCAGCTCAGTTACACATGCAGAAAACATAGACCATCACTAAACAAAGTACAAGGAATCACAATTTAGAAATAGGAAGACAATAATTAAACTGGGAACCCCAAAAACCAAACTTGGAATGTACAACAACACTGTAGAAATAAAACTATAAATTAATTTCCTCTTTTATTAAACAAAGCGCAGATGGTAATGATGCACATTTTCCAGAGCTGACATATTCCAGTTAATAAATTCAAAATAAAGAGATATTTTTCTACCTTTTGTGCATTTTTTTTCAGTTGCAATTGCTCCAGCCACTTTTTTCTGGTTTCTTCGTGTCTTCTGCTAACTCTCCATCGTCTGCTGTCCATTTGTCCTTTCTTCTCTCTTCTAGTTTTTTTCATTCTCTCTCTACATCTGCTTTAACATTCTAATCTTTCTCCTTTTGCTCTTTCCTCCATCTCTTTCTTTATCCCTTTTTCATCCACTCAAATTTTACCCCTCCATCCTCAATCCCCACTTACTCTCCCAATACCCAGCCAATTGTAGATTTTTCTTCCCTCGCACACAAAATATTTTCCCCTCTCCATTTCACTCTCCCAGCCCCATCCAATTCTAATACTCCACCAACATCAGCTCCCTTCTAGTTCCAGCCCCACCCAGAATCTGCTCCCTTCTAGTCCCCGCATCAGCCCATTTCCAATCCTATCCTAGCCCCACCATCAGCCCATTTCCAGTCCTAGCTCCCCCATCCATTTCCAGTCCTATCTGAACCCCATCAACTCATTTCCAATCCTAGCCCCCCATCAGCCCATTTCTAGTCCTTTCCTAGCACCACCATCAGCCCATTTCCAATCCTAGCTCCCCTCCACTCAGCCCATTTCCATTCCAAGCCCCCCATGAGACTATTTCCAGTCTTAGCCCCTCCATAAGTCCATTTCAATCCAAGCCCTCACCACAGCCCATTTCCAATCCTAGCCCCCCCAACAGCCCATGTCCATTCCTATCCTAGCCCCTCCATCAGCCCATTTCTTGTCCTAGTCCCCCCCACTCAGCCCATTTCCAGTCCTAGCTCCCCTCCCACAGCCAATTTCCAGTCCAAGCCCCCCTTCCCATCAACTATTTCCAGTTCAAGCCTTCCCTCCAGAGTCCATTTCCAGTCCTAGCTCCCTCCTCTCACAGCCCATTTCCATTCCAAGCCCCCCTCCCCTTCAGCTATTTGCAGTTCAAGTCCCCCCTCCACTCAGCCCATTTCCAGTCCTAGCAACCCCCCCCAGCCCATTTCCAATCCTAGTAACTCTCTCCCCACAGCCCATTTCCAGTCCTAGTAAACCTAAAGCCCATTTTCAGTCCTAGCAAACCCCCCAGCCCATTCCCAGTCCTGGTAACCCCCAACCCATTTCCAGTCCCAGCAATCCCCCCACAGCCTATATCCAGTCCTAGTAACCCCCAGCCCATTTCCAGTCCTAGCAACCCCCCACAGCCTATATCCAGTCCTAGCAACCCCCCACAGCCCATTTCCAGTCCTAGTAACCCCCCAGCCCATTTCCACTCCTAGCAAACCCCCACAGCCCATTTCCAGTCCTAGTAACCCCACCCAGCCCATTTTCAGTCCTAGCAACCTCCCCAAAGCCTATATCCAGTCCTAGTAACCCTCAGCCCATTTCCAGTCCTAGCAGCCCCCCCACAACCTATATCCAGTCCTAGCAACCTCCACAGCCCATTTCCAGTCAGTGTAACCCCCCCAGCTCATTTTCAGTCCAAGTCCAAGCCCTACCCTCCCGAAGAGCCCCGCAGCTAGCTAAGAGGGAACCGGAGAGGCCCCGGCTCACCTCTACTGCTGCCGAAGTGAAGTGCGCCATATCCCTTCACTTCGGCAGCTGTACTGACGTTTAGAACGCTGCCGCGCTGAGGTCAAAGGGAACTTCCTATTTCCCACGCTCAGCGTGGCAGGGTTCTAAACTTCAGTACAGCTGCCGAAGTGAAGGGAAAAGACGCGCTTCACTTTAGCAGCTGTTAGAGGGAGCCGAGGCCTCTCTGGCTCCCTCTAAAGCCGCCCTGCCTGCCACCGGTGTTCAAGATGTTGTTTGCACGGGGCCCCCTGAAACGCGGGGCCCTGTGCAAGCAACATTCTTTCTCAATGGACGGGCCAGCCCTGGCACCATGGAGCGATACAGAGGCATTATAATATACTTTGTTTCATTCTCCATTCCTTTCTTAGTGATTCCTAGCATTCTATTTGTCTTCTCGGCCATTGCTGCACACTCGGCAGAGGGTTTCAATGTGTTATCCATGATGACGCCTAAATCTTTTTCCCGGGTGGTCGTTACTAATGTGGAACCTTGCATCATGTAACCATAGTTTGGATTCTTCTTTCCTAGGTGCATTACTTTGCACTTGTCTACATTAAATTTCATCTACCATTTGAACATCCACTCTTCCAATTTATCAAGGTCCTTTAGCCATTTTTCCTCAATCCTCTTGGGTTTAACAACTTTGAATAATTTTGTGTCATCTGCAAATTTGATTAACTCACTCATTCCCATTTCCAGATCATTTACAAATGTGTTAAAAAGCAGCAGACCCAGCACAGATTCCTGGGGTACTCTACTATTCACCTTTCTACATTGGGAAAATTGGCCATTTAGCCCTGTCCTCTGCTTTCTATCTTTTAACCAGTTCCTGATCCACAATAGTACACTGCCTCCTAGTCCATGAGTTTTTAATTTTGCCAAGAGTCTCTCATGAGGGACCTTGTCAAAGGCTTTCTGAAAATCCAGATACACTTTATAATGATTTCTACCATTTTGCCCAATACTGATGTCATGCTCATGAGTCTGTAGTTTCCCAGATCACCCCTAGAACCCTTTTTAAAAATTGGAGTTACATTGGTCATTTGCCAATCTTCAAGTATTACAGATGATCTTAATGATAGTTCACAGATTACTAATAGTAGGTCTGCAATCTCATATTTCAGAAGTGGCACTGTAGCACAGCACATCACATCACATGTATGTGGCTCACATTCACAGAGTTCTGTGAACAAGGCCTTTGAGATGCAGCTTGATAACCTAGTGTCTGCACATCTGACTGTTCCAGTCATGATAAGGTGACCTGAGAGAGGAACCTATTCACGTCAACGTTTGCAAATTTACAGTGAATGATGTGTGTTTCTGAGGTCTGTTCAGCTTTACAATGAAGCAAGCTAAACTTGAATGAGTCATGCAGATTTGACCCTGTTTCAGGCCTTTGGAGATATCAGTACCCAATGAGCATAGCTTATAAATATGTGATCCATGCACCCTTATAGCTTATAAATATGCATCCATGCAGGCCACATCAGTTTTGGCATCATGCCTTTCCATCATCCACCATCAGGATATCCATGTACCCAGTACATGTTCTCCATACACAGTCACTCACAGAGCACACAAAAGCCCTTGCAACCATTGCTAACACATGGCTGAACAGATCTGGGACACCACAAGCAATTTTAATAAGATGTTGCAGCTACTTTCTCTTTGTCATACATTTCTATGAGACCATTGCCCTCACTGCAGCTGACAGCTGCATTTAGAAGTGCGTGTGTGTGTATGTGTGTGTGTGTGTGTGTGGGGGGGGGGGGGGATACAGGAATATATCCCCTGATGAACTTTTAATTGTCATGCTACAGCACTGTTACTCTTGACAGCCATAACATTTTTCCACACTGATCCAATTGTGTACATGATCATTTCCCAGCAATTTCAGATTTTGCAGCTGCCGATATGGAGCCCCATATCACTGATATGTTGCCCTATTGGTTATGCTCTCCCTTCCCCCATCTGCAAGCCTCTGGCTGAAGATGCACTTTGCTGCCTCAGTGGTCATGGGCCTGGTACCATGCCGAATGTGTTACATTATGACACACAATGGGGCTCAACTATGGGACTGTATCAGCTGATTATCAGCTTATAAAGTCCCAGGAAATGGAAAAAAGAGCCAAATGATGAAAACTGGAAAAAGCACAAGCACTGGCAAGTTAAATGCAAGGCATTGATAAGGCAGGCAAAGAGAGAATTTTAGAAGAAACTTGTTGTGGAAGCAAAAACACGTAATAAAGACTTTTTCAAGTACATACGTAGCAAAAAACTGTGAGTGAGTCAGTTAGACCATTAGATGATAGAGGGGTAAAAGGGGCTGCCTCAGTGGTCATGGGCCTGGTACCATGCCAAATGTGTGACATTATGACAAACAATGGGGCTCATGTATGGGACTATATCAGCTTTATACAGTCCCAGGAAATGTTTTGAAGGTTTTTTGAAGGTTTGAATAAACAGATAGATAAAGGTGAGTCGGTTGATATAGTGTATCTGGACTTTCAGAAAGCCTTTGACAAGGTCCCTCATCAGAGACTTTTGGTAAAACTAAAAAGTCATGGGATAGGAGGCAGTGTACTATTGTGGATCAGGATCTGGTTAAAAGATAGAAAGCAGAGGGTAGGGCTAAATGGACAATTTTCCCAATGGAAAAACTTGAATAGTGGAGCAACACAGGGATCTGTGCTGGGTCCACTGCTTTTTGACATATACATAAATGGCTTGGAAAAGGGAATAACGAGTGAGGTTATCAAATTTGCAGATGACACAAAACTATTTAAGGTTGTTAAAACCCAAGAGGATTGTGGAAAGTTGTAAGAGGACCTTGATAAATTGGAAGACTGGGCATCAAAATGGCAGATGAAATTTAATGTGGACAAGTGCAAAGTTATGCACCTAGGAAAGAACAACCCAAACTATGGTTACACGATGCAAGGTTCCACATTAGGAACCACCACCCAGGAAAAAGATTTAGGCGTCATCGTGGATAACATGTTAAAACCCTCTGCCCAGTGTGCAGCGGCAGCCAAGAGAGCAAATAGAATGCTAGGTATCATAAGGAAAGGAATGTAAAATAAAACAAAGGATATTATAATGCCACTGTATCGTCCAATTCCGGTCGCCATATTTTAAAAAGGATATAGCGTTATTAGAAAAGGTACAGAGAAGAGCCACCAAAATGGTAAAGGGGATGGAAGGATACTCTTATGAAGAGAGGCTGAAAAGGTTAGGACTCTTCAACCTGGAAAAGAGACAGCTGAGGGGAGATATGATAGAGGTCTATAAATTAATGAATGGAGCGGAACTGGTAAATGTAGATCACTTATTTACGTCATCAGAATGTAAAAAGACTAAGGGACCTGCAATGGCTCTACAGCTATTTAAGACTAATAAGAGAAAATATTTTTTCACTCAACGTGTAATCAAACTCTGGAATTTGTTACTGGAGGATGTAGTAAAAGCTGTTAGTGTAGCTGGGTGTAAAAAAGGTTTGGACAAGTTCCTGGAGGAAAGGTCCATAAACCATTATTAAAAGGTACCTAGAATATCACTGCTTGATCCAATACAAGCATTGAGGAACCTGTGTCTTTTGGGGAGACTGCTAGGCATTTATGACTTAGACTGGACACTGTTGGAAACAGGATACTGGGCTTGATGGACGTTGGTCTGACCCAGTATGGCATATCTTATGCTCTTATGTTCTTAAATGGGTATATTTCTTCGCTCATGAGCAGTCAGACCTTGCTTCATGGCAAACATGTGCATTGAAGCCATGCCATGTTGTCTGCATACATGTAGCCAGAGGACAAGTTGGACCACAGGACTATGTCATGATTGCACTGCAGCCACATGTAAACCTCTGTAGATCCCAGATGTCTGGGTTAGTGTACTACACCCCTCTTTGCTGAATCCCATAGATTGCAGCACAGTGACAGATGGTGATTTCATCTACATATCACTGCCCATTAGGCCTCGGTCTTATGCTTGCAGGCCAGGCTTGGTCTGATGAGCCCTCTGTGATACAACATGCATTTAAGAATGTTCATACATTCCCCTCTCTAGTGCACCACAAAGGCCACAGCCATCCAACCACCCTCCTCTGTGGCAGTCAAGAGCCAGCACATGAGACTTTCTAGCTTGTAAAACCCCAGAGATGTGGTGAGGGGACGTCTACATTTATGTGTTGCCAGAGATAGCCATGTGGTGACATGGGGCCTGCCTCTGGTTATATCTTCTCTCCTGTCTTCCACATGGCTAGCCTACAAATATTGCAACATGGTGCCCTGTGATTCCACAGACAGACTGGCCTAGAGATGACACATACAGTGATCAGTACTTGGTGCCCATCTGTGTTAAAATATCAGTGCAGGCAGAGTTTGCCTTGACCCTCATGCAGATGCATAGTGCATGGGTGGTTCCATGCTTCTTCATTCAGTCCACTCACAGCTGACTGGCAGCTACATTTCTACCTGGACATAATGTCAGAGCAGGTCATCTCATATGTATAGAGATGGCACATAGACAGACCATGCCCACACGGGAGTTGGCCGCCCTCCCCAACATCCATAACACACATATTGGACTCTAGAGCCAGCACTGTGCAGGTGATGGCTGAGGTTGGAGGCCCTATATATGGCAGGAAAGAAGGTGGTGAAAGAGCTGACTCCCAGATCATTCCCTTTGGTGAAGACAATGCATTTTGATTTCAGGAAATGGTGTCCATGGATTCATGCCCCCGTCTATGTGTCATTACCCCCTCAACCAGCACTGCAACTATTAGTATCCTTGGCACCTGTCATGGCAGACAACACATACACATTATGCTCTGCCTGCAGCGCTGTGATGATAGTGCACATTGAATCAGTGTGACTGGCACAGCCAACTGGGGCAAGTCACAGACAAAATAGCAAAGGTTTTCTGGAGAATCCATACTCCAGCACATGCTGCATATAAAACCATGCAAATCACTATTTTCCATTCATTTGTATCACATGAGAAGATGACAACCATGGTACTTTCAAAAAGTGCTTTGCAAATGCTTCCTTTGCCTGCTAGATGATGGCAACTGTACAACAACCATGAAAGATGGGGTAAGGCTCAGTGACTCTGCATTTATGATATGCAGCTGCCATTGTTGGTGCACAAGTATCAGGCATGGGCCCATGTCAGTCAATGTGGTGTGAATGCAACAACACAAAACATGTGGTATGCTTCCAGACGTCAGTGAGTATTAAGAGATGGACATCAGCACATTACCAACCTCAACCACACAGCATTTTTCAGTGACCAGCTGATTGCCATTCAATGACCCAGAGGTTGTGTTGTCAAAAACAACAGTAACAGTGAATATCTTATGAGGGCTGGCCCCATCATAAACTTTAGGAGTACAGATTCTGGGGTATTGAGGATCATGTTGATCTGTCTCTATTTCTTGCATGCCTCCACCCCACCACCCACCAGCAGGCTATTCTAGAGGCAGCCCTCCAACCATCAACTGCGATGGAATTTGGGCCGCAGAGATGCCCACCCTCCCTTACCATAATGGAGGAGCAAGAGGTGGAGGGCAAGAGGTGCACAGAAGGGCCTCACACATATCGCAATGGCATGGAGGCACTACAACCTGCTGCAACGAAGTCCATGACACTCTTTCTTTCACCCCCTTGTCCATCTACTCCTGGCTGTAGAGGTGCCCAGAGTGGGCATTCCTCTCCACCATGGTCTCCCCCCTGCCTCATCACCAACACAACCAAATGCCATTACTGAAGTACCCACTACCCATTCAGAGGCTGCCACCCAGACTCCTCAGTGGCATGTTGGTTGGGCAGCTCTGATTGTGCCAATGGTGCTGCAGTACAGTAGCACATGGTCATGCTGGAGGAGACTGTGGAGGTGATGAATGCCTTTATGAGGAGGTAGGCTGATGTCCTGGGGGCCCTTGAGGAAAGGTTGGCAGTGCATCCAGGACCTCAGCCACCACCTGCCAGGGGCCCTGAGTCACAGGTGTGAGCATGCATTGGACATGCTCCAGCTCAGCTCCTCTACAGTCAGGGGTCAAATGACATATGCCATCTCCCTCCCTTCCCTCTCCCTCCCATATGAGTGAAATGAAACTGTGTGGGAGATGTTGTTGGCATGTATGTATATTTTTGTTTCTGCCAAAATATATGTTGTGTATAATGTTATTCACCCTCTCATGTGTGCTTATTTTTGGGGAACACTTATCCAATGGTATTGTGGCATGGCAGTGAGTATATGGCAAACATATGTGCACTCATTGCACACAAAACAGACATCATGCCTCTCAGTAGGTGGCTGCATATTGAAGCCTGCAACAAACGTTGCTATCCTACTGCAGGCATGGTCAAATGCTCCAGTGGCAGTTGGTCAACCCTAGCACACCAGCTCTGCTCTTTTTGTGCTTTATTTGATTTCCAGGACCCACATTTCTAGTTCATGTGGACAGTGCCATCATGGAAGAATCTGTTGCTAAGAGGGTGTATGGGAAATTTGCACACACCAATAGAAAAGGAACTTTCCCTTTGAGGGTGTATCGTGTTCAAGAGAACTCTTTGCAGAGCACCCATAGGTGATGGCTATTCTGCAGATAGACACATGATTAGCACATGGCCTTTTTAGGAGGGATAGGTATCATAACCACAAGACACTCGCTATGTGTAGTTTCAGTAGGGTGATGCTTGCTAGCTAGTCCGGGAGTATGACATTTACCCAGTCACCATTACTATAGGCAATGCATCATCACAGCATTCATACACACAAACCAAGATGTCAAAACTAGCAGCCAAAGGATGGTGTATGTTTAGCTACTACATTTGAATATGGTGATTCCACATAATTCTGAGTGCCTTAGCTACCCAGCTCCATGATAGAGGTTAATAGACCTTTGGGGTTTCATCCTACCTGTGCATTTCAATATGATATTTGCAGGCACAGATATAACCCATTGGGATCTGTGCTTCAGGTCCCATGATTCCTCTGTGGGACATTTTCAGACATCCTGGACCAGCTTCACATCTCAATCCTGGAACAGGATAACTTGCCTTCTCAGTGTTTTAGGGAGGAACAGTGCAATGTTTGAGGGATTGCGACCACTGATAGTCTTTCAGAGACATTGGAGAGGTGTCACAGTGCTGCTTCTGGTCAAACCGCTGCAGCTGTGGAAGAGGGGGGGGGGGTGAGCTAATACCCATGACAGCACTCTGCAGCATGACTGGATGAGGCATCACACACAGGCTTCCTGGCAAGGCTGTGGTCACCTCCTTATGGAGACCTGGAGCATCTCCCTAACTAGGAGTCATGCCTACTGATAGGGTGCCCCAAACCTGCTAGGGCCCCGGCAGTTGAGAGTGTGTTACAATTGAGCAGTTACCATGTGAAAGACAGTGCTATCATGGCAGAATCTACTGCTATGAGGATGTATAGGAAAGACACACACCACAGCATGGAATGAAGAATCAGCAGTTCACACAGTGTGCAGCAAGCAGGAATCAGCCATCTGTTGATGAGTGATGAGGCACAGGCATGTGCATCCAGAGAGGTTGCCTCTGGGAGATTTGCCTACATGCACAACATACATACGAGGTGTGACAAAAAAGAAACGAGACTGTGAAAGCCACGCCCATGACTCAATGCCAGTTGGCTAACTGCTTATGTCACTGTGTTGTGCAACATCTCGCCATTATTCTGCTATAATATTTTCCATCTCTCTCACTCTATTTTTCTTTTTCAGGTTTTTTTGTAGCACACTACTCCATCACTTTGTCACGCAACTGGAGGTCACAGAAATATGGAGCAAAGAATTAATTTGAAATTTCTGGTTAAGTTGGAGAAGGGCCCAACTGAGTGTCTCCAACTTCTCCAAAAGGCTTATTTATTTATTTTTATTTATTTATTTAACAATTATTTCTATACCGCTCTTTCACAAGTATCAAGTGCGGTTTACAATGAACATATGTTATATGGTATGGATAGTATCATACCAAGTCATTTTACATAGAACAGATGAACTAGGTACAGATAACAGTATAAAGTTTAAACAGTGAATTATTAAACTATTATAACATATATACATAGTAAATATATACAAATTGTATCATATGTCGCGTGTGGTTGTATACTTTATATAAGCTTCAGGCACGTGAGTGTATGTTGTTTGAATTGTAGTAGTTAACCTGCGTCTCTTTGTGTCGTCTGGCCAGTCTCTGATCCTTGGTTGTAATGCAATGAGAATAATGGGTTTTCAGTTTTTTTCTAAATTCCTTTATGTCTGATATTGAGCGAATGTTGTCAGGAAGGTTATTCCAGAGGGTAGGAGCTGAGTGTGAGAATGCTCTCATGTTGGTTTGTTTTTTTGCTTTTGTGTAGTCTTTTGGTACTGCTATAGTGTTAGTGTTTCTACTTCTTTGTGATCTTTTATCTATTTCTATCTTGATGAGTGTATTGAGTATAGTTGGCGCTAAGTTATTTATTAGTTTAAATGTTGTAAGTAATATCTTATATTTTATTCTGCTGTGGATAGGTAGCCAATGGAGTTCAGCTAATGTCGGTGTGATATGTTCAATTGAGCTTATATTCATTATTATCCTTGCTGCTATGTTCTGAGTTAGTTGTAACTTTTTAATATTTTGCTTTGTGATGCCATTAAGGATTAAATTTGCAAAATCAAAGTGTGGGGTGATGATGGCTTGTATTATGGTTATGAAGTCTTGTAAGTGGATTAATGGTCTTAGTTGTTTCAAGGTCTTAAGTTTGTAGTGTATGTTTTTTGTTAGATATTTTATGTGAGAATCCATGTTAAGTTTATTGTCAAGTATCACACCCAGGTATTTTATTTCCTTTTTTATGTTGATTTCATGGTTATCAAGTGTGATGGTGCTTGGGGGTGTGTATGTTTGGTTTTTAGTAATATATAGAACGTCAGTTTTTGAGAAATTAATGTGTAGGTTCTGTTCATTGAGCCATATTGTTAGTTCTTTAAAGCACTCTGTTATCTGTTGTAGTGGAGGGTGTGGGATTTTAAATGGTATGTAGAACATTATATCGTCAGCGTAGATATGATAATGAACGCTATGACGTTTAAAGATATTGCTGACTGGTTGTAAGTAAATGTTAAACAAAAGTGCTGATAGTGCAGATCCCTGTGGGAGGCCTTGTGTTTGGTCAAATGTGTTAGATGTCTGGTTAAGAATTCTTACTGTTTGGGTTCTGTTTGATAGGTAGGATTTGAACCAGTTATGGACAGTGGATGTAATTCCTATTTGTTGAAGTCTGTTAAGCATTGTTATGTGGTTTACACTGTCAAATGCGGCAGAGATGTCGAGGAATACTAGGATGAAGGCTTGTTTTGTGTCATCGATTCCTCTTAGTAAGGTGTCATAAAGGACTGTTAGCAGTGTTTCAACTCCATGGAAAGGTCTGAAGCCATATTGGTGTTTCATCAAGGAGGTTCAATGTATCAATGTATTCTTGTAGTTGTGTTTGAACTATTTTTTCAATAAGTTTGGCCATGAAGGGAATGCTCGATATGGGTCTGTATGATTTTGGGGATAATTTGTCTAGTGTTTTATTTTTAAGTATTGGTCTTATTTGGACATGTTTGAGGGATGGTGGTAAATATCCTTCGTTTAATGATATGTTAACCATAGGGAGGATGAAGGGAGAGAGTATTGAGAGTGTCTTTTTTATCCAGTCAACTGGGCATGGGTCAAGATATGAGGTAGTTGTATTTATGTTAGATATGGTTGTTTTAAGTGTGGTCTTTGAGATCAAGGCTGAAGTTGGACCAGTTATCGGGGGTTGTTTGCTTCATATTGGTGTGTGTTGTTGGGGGGTTATTTGTTTGTATTTTTGTTTTATTAATATAGTATTGAGCTAAGTCTTGTGGGGTTATATCTATGGATATTTCATCTGAATTGTACGTTTTGTTTGTTAGTTTCTGAATTATACAGAATAATTCTCTTGGTCGGTTAATTGAATTGTTGAGTAAGTTAGAGTAGTAGTTTCTTTTAGAATTGTCTATTGTTACTTTATATGTATGAAGGGTATTTATGTATTTCTCATGAGTTGTTGGTGATTTGTTTTGCCTCCATTTCCTTTCGTCCATTCTTAGTTGTCTTTTGAGATTTTTAAGTGTCATGGTAAACCATGGGGCATCTTTTTTATCAGTTATATTGTCATTTCTATTATGTTGAGACAGATTAGGTTTTTTTTCTGCTGCCAGTGAGATAGTTTTGCTCCAGGTTTTGATAGTTTCTTCCAAATTTGTAGGAGTCAGGGTGAGGTGGGGAATTATTTGATCTAAGAATTCTTCTTCGTTAAACTTTCTAAATCTTTTATTTTGTGGGGGTTGTGTTCGTTTAGTATGAATGTTGTCAGGGATGGTGATATTGAATTTTAGAAGGTAATGGTCTGACCAGGGGACTGGTATGTTTGAGAGTGATTTGGGGTTATATAAGTTGTGGAGTGAGTTTGGTAGGAATACCATGTCAAGGGTTTTTCCTTTATTATGTGTTTGTTCTGTTATTATTTGGTGGAAATCTAAATTGCTTACTGCTTCTGTGAAGTGGTTTGGTTGGTTGTTGGGTGTTGAAGGGAGATTAAAGTCACCCATTAGTATTATTGGATTTGTGTCCGTGGATGATGCTAGTAGTTCAATTAGGTTATCAGTGTTGTCTGTATTGTATTCAGGAGGTCTATATATTAGGCATATTTTTGTGGATTTAATTTTTATAGTTAGTGTGTCTACATTATCAATATTGTTGGATGAAATTAGTTTTGCGTTAAGATTTTTCCTTATTATTATTAGCACTCCTCCACCTTTTTTATTTGTTCGGTGGGTATGGAAGATCTCATATTCAGTTGACTTTAGTTGGTTCATGAATACTGAGTCTGTATCTTTGAGCCATGTTTCTGTTATACAGACAATATCTGTTTTATTATCATTGATGATATCTGTAAAGATTGGTAGTTTGTTTCTCATGGATCTTGCATTGATCATTTGGCAGGTGAGTGTTGTGTAGTTCTGAGTATCAGTTGGTTGTGGTTGCTTGGGGTTGTTGTTAGGTTCAATTGTTATATAGACTAGTCTAGATTGTTTAGGTTTGGAGTTGGTCCAATTTTGGAGTAGAGGTGTTGGATGGTCATAGCGTGATGTACTTTGTATTATTGGAATAGGTCTATTATAGCTATTTCTTATACATTTTGTTAGGTTTATCAGTGTGAGGATAAATAGACAAGTTAATATAATCCTGATGGGGGGGGGGGGAAGGTTGAGTAGGCATTGTTTAATTTCTAGTTTGTTTTTGAGGATTGTCTGCGAATTAGTTCTGAGAATGAGTTTGTGTTAATTGGGTGTGTTATATATCTGGTGCTTAAGTCTTTTGAGCTGTGGAAATAGAGTGATGGTGGTGTATGTGTCTGATCGGAGTGATAAATTCTAGTGGGGTGATGTTGTAAAAATGTTATTGATAATAATGTTGCATTAAAATTACTGGCAACAGTAAATACAATGTAACCTACTGACAACAGTAAAGCAAAGTGGTGTTCTAATTCTAAGTCAGAAATGAATTGCTGACAACTGTAATTCAATACTGATAATAATTCTAATACTGACAACAGTGTTCTAATACTAAGTCAGAATTGAATTACTGACAACAGTAAGTGTAAAATTTTGATCAAAGTAATGTCACAGAGAAGCATCAATATTAAATCAAAATTGAGGTACTGACGATAGTAATTTCAGGATAAGATATTGAGGGCAGTAGATCAATGTAGCTTTCTGACAATTTCAGATGATATGAGTGAGATACTGACAACAGTAAATACAAGGTAAGATACTGACTACAGTAATTACAGGGTGAAATACTGACAACAGTAAGTCAATGGGTTAGTTATTTGGTGGTAGTTGTGATTCTGTAATGCATTAAAGTTAATAGGGAATTTGTGATGAGTATGGCATATCTTATGTTCTTATGTTCTTAACAGATAACCTGGGGGTACAATACTGACAACAGTAATATTCAGGGATAGGTTGGGGACAGCATGTATAGGACTAACAATAGTGTGTTCCTCGAGTTATAATAATTAGTTCAGTCCGGAAATTTCTGCTGTTCAAAATGTGTCTGTTAAGAAGAATAACGTTATTGTGGTAAAGTATACTTGCTGCGATTTGTGATGTGCTTGGTTCCTTGCTTCCACGCGAGCTCAACCCTAAGGGAGCTCCTCGACACGTTGAGGAAGTCTGTTGGTCTTGGCGAGGTGAGGCTGTTTCGGTTCTGTGGAGACTTGAGATTCCTTGATGTGCCTATGCCTAAGGGCCGTGCCAAAGGGCCCTCTTGCGCGGCCCTCAGGCGCGGGCCCGCAAGGCGCGGGCGCGCTTGATGGCGCGAGCTTTTAAAGCCCTCTGCTGCGCCCCGATTGGGCCGAAGAAGTGCCGCTGCTGCTCGTGACGCCGGAGGCTCTATCCCCGGGCTGGGGAGAGCTGTAGATGGTGTCGGGAGTGAAGAGGACCACGCGCCCGATGGCGCGAGCTTTTAAAGCCCTCTGCTGCGCCCCGATTGGGCCGAAGAAGTGCCGCTGCTGCTCGTGACGCCGGAGGCTCTATCCCCGGGCTGGGGAGAGCTGTAGATGGTGTCGGGAGTGAAGAGGACCACGCGCCCGATGGCGCGAGCTTTTAAAGCCCTCTGCTGCGCCCCGATTGGGCCGAAGAAGTGCCGCTGCTGCTCGTGACGCCGGAGGCTCTATCCCCAGGCTGGGGAGAGCTGTAGATGGTGTCGGGAGTGAAGAGGACCACGCGCCCGATGGCGCGAGCTTTTAAAGCCCTCTGCTGCGAGGAGAAGATGGAGAAGATGCAATGTCAAGACCGCGAGTCTTCGAGTGGCACAAATGCTTCAAGACTGGCCGCAAGGAGGTGGAGGATGACCCCAAGTCAGGACGGCCTTCCACGACAAAGATGGCTGAGAATATTGACAGAGTGAACCAGCTGGTGCGGAGTGATCGCAGATTTACGGTGTGGATGATAGCTGAGGAGCTCAGCCTGAACAAGGAATCAGTGCGGACCATCTTGGTGCAGGAGCTGGGGATACGGATGGTGTGTGCAAAGATGGAGCCCAAGCTTTTATCAGACGACCAAAAGGAGCACCGGGTCAATGTTTGTCGAGACTTGCTAGAGAAGACCGGAGAAGATCCAGAGTTCATTGGCCAAATCATCACAGGAGATGAGACTTGGGTCTTTCAGTATGACCCCGAAAGCAAGAGACAGAACCTGCAGTGGAAACTCGACTGTCACCCAGACCCAAGAAGGCGTGCATGTCAAAATCAAGGATCAAGGTGATGCTGATCTCATTCTTCAACCAGAAGGAAGTGGTCCATCATGAGTTTGTGCCTGAGGGTCAGACAAGCAACCAGCACTTCTACCAGCAGGTCCTCAATTGCCTCCATGACCAGGTTCAGCGCAGCAGGCGGGCTCTGTGGAGAGACAAGTCATGGCTGCTCCACCACAACAATGCGTCCCTACACACTGTGCTCAGTGTGAGGCAGTTCTTGGCCAACAGATGACAGCTCTCGACCACCCTCCTTATTCCCCAGATCTTGTACCATGCGACTTCTGGCTATTCCCCAGGCTGAAGACTGTGCTCAAAGGAACTCATTTTGCCTCTGTAGAAGAGATCAGGGCCACTGTGACGAGGGAGCTGAGGGACCTCAAGGAGGAGGACTTTACCGAGTGCTTCCGTACATGGCAGAAGCGAATGCAGAAGTGCATTAACTCGGGGGGGGGGGGGGGATTACTTTGAAGGGGACAATGCGTAATTTCTCTGTAGATTTTGTAATAAAACATTTATGGGACAGTCTTGTTTCTTTTTTGTCACACCTCGTATTGCACCATTTCTGAATTCTGCCATATGCAAATGTTGCCATATATTGGCGTTGTCAGTGACCTGACATTGCTAGGCACATACAGGTGGGTTGCCACCTGGCTCTAAATGTGCCCTACAGACATCATCCACCTCTGTGTTCACACCACTACATACAGGGACATATCTTTCAGGGATGTCAATTGCATTTTGGAAGGAAAGGCAGACAACAGGTCTCTGCATGCTATGAGGTGAACCCATGTCAGATTCGAGACTGGTTGGCACATGTGCAGTCAGTACTCAACCATAGCCAGAGGGAAGGATTTACAGAAGGCTCAAGGTTTGTGGGGACAGAGAGTAGCTGCTCAGGTTTGGCAGCCCTTGACAGCACTGGAGACCCAGAATTGACAAGTGACCCAGTGTCATGAGTGACATTTTTTGCAGTTCAGGGCTTCAGACAATATCTCTATGGTCCTGCGTTGACAAATTTGGCAGCTTCATGAATGAGATAATGGGTGAGGCCTGGATTTTTGCCAATGTCATCCTAATGCATTATCGGACCTGCACCACTCACTGCAGTGGGTCCAAATACGGGACTGGAAATACTTTACTGCATTGCATGTAGTAAAGTCCCAGCGGGCTTAACAGAGCCGCAAGGAAGAAGCCGAGAGGGAGCAGCCAGCTTTTTTTTTTTTTTTCTTTAATTTACCTATGCAGAATGTTCTTTGCGCGGGGCCCCCTGAAATGTGGGGCCTTGTGCAAAAAACATTCTCGCTCAATGGACGGGCCAGTCCTGGGCGAGAATCAGGCCCTGCTACATTACCGCCAGCATCTTAACACAAGGAACATTACCGACATTCAAAACCTGGTGGTAAGGGTGCACAGTGAGGAGAGAGAGCCTATTTAAATGTATGCAATGTGCTGCACAGATAGGTGAGCCCAAGAAAATGATAGTAGTGCACCATTTGCAACAAAAGCACAATAGCCAGGTATGAAAGGGCACCTTGTTGATGGTGCAAATGGTGCATAGGAGGGTGCAGGTGGAACATGCAGTGGGGGCTGCGGTGACACAGTGCGGACCAGGCAGCTGCCTAGGTGGCACATACAAACAGAAGACTGGAAAATATGCAAGACTGCATCTGATCAAGGTCTATCATTCCCTGTATCCTGTGACCAACAGTGTACAAACTATGGCACAGGTGCTCTTAGGTACCCCAAAAAACACACATGAAACACAATGCCTTCAATGAGCCATACAGTGCAAAGCTGTGGCCTCACCAAAGACCCTCCCCAGGAACCTGCCAAAAAACTACAGGAAAACCATGACACTGGCAGCCTGTACTATACACACAGGTAATGGAGTGCAGGGTGTGACGATGGGTGGAAGGACAACATATGTTCACATAGTGGTCCGGAAAGGCCAACACAGCAGCCACAGTGCGTGCCCCCTAGTCCCACAGCAGTCAGATGCTATAAACAATTCAACAACAAATACCTCAGCCACTGCAGACAAAATTCCCAATACCCCAAACCCAACAACACACAGCTGTGCCATACGCAAGTCAAGGAGAGATACCACTGCCATGTGGTGATAGGAACCCTGGAGAGGCTGATTGGCGAGGGGTAGTAATCTGCCTCACCAACTATGCCTCTGGCCCACATGGAGCCCACGCCCAGCTACCCGCCTATGTGCATGTTTTGAGGCCCATGCACCACAATACTGATGGCACAAGGTGATGTCAGCATGATGTGGGGGGTAAGGTGGGAAGGAGTGTCACCTGTGTGCAGCTGACAACAGATTTGCCCATGTGCAGTACGCCATATGCAATACAATATCTGCCAAGGTTCATCTGATGGAAAGCATGCAATCAGCACGGATGGTGGCAAGACTGTGGTGCACCCTGTACAGTTGCTGTATAAAGAAGTAGAAGGTTGTGGGTTTGTGTCCTGGCAGTGGACCTGTTTTTTTTTTTTACCATGTCCCTGTGGCAACATGATAGCCCAAAGTGCACTACAACACCAACCAGTTCCAATCACAAACTGTTTCTAACAGGGGCTATACATTTCAAGCAAAGGTAAGAGTTTCTGGCTTTTTAAATTACTAGCTCTCTGTCTGGCAGCTCTTAGAAAGGTTTTGGTACATTTTTAAAACAAAGTTACATACTTTTTGGTGCTTTATTTTTTTTTTAATTTTTTTTTTTATTGAAATTATACAATAGAAATACAAACCATTTGAAAAAACAGCGTTCACACATTAGAATCAAAAAGCAAACCTCAACCTGGGTATTATGCCTAAATAACTCATAGTACAATGCAGATATACTACACTAAAACTCCCCCTCCCCCCCCAGCAATCCCCCACTTCCCCCTCCATATTATAACCTATCCCTCCCCCTCTGTACTCCCCCCCCAGCTCCCCTTCTGCACCCCCTATAGTCTGCATGCCACTGCACACTCACTGAGCATCTCAGCCATAACTCTACACGCGTTGTCCTCCTCCGCCTTCCAACCCCCCCTCCCCCACCCCCTCTCTCCATGCCTCCAGCCATCTCCAAACCCCCTGCCAATATATCACACTTTGCCCTCCTTTCCCCCGTCTCAACTCTGTTAATTTATACATCAGGCTCACCTCAGCCACTCTTCACACAAATCCCGCCAATTGTGGTATACTCTGTCCCCCCCAGTGCTGTGCGATCTCGCAACGAGCTACAGCAATACAATGATGCAGTACCCCCTCCTCCCGTCTCGAAAGATCATCATCCAGTTGATGCAACAGGCATGCCTCCGGTCTCCCATGCAAACTATGCCCGGTCATGCCATAAATCACCGCAATTACCTGCTCCCA
Source organism: Ichthyophis bannanicus (assembly GCA_033557465.1). Lineage (NCBI taxonomy): Eukaryota > Metazoa > Chordata > Amphibia > Gymnophiona > Ichthyophiidae > Ichthyophis > Ichthyophis bannanicus. The sequence goes on from CM066035.1 coordinate 500,967,844, forward strand.
GTACCCCTGTAACTTATCACACTTCCACCACATGTGCATCCAGTCCCCTCTTTCAGCATACCCCCGCCAGCATAAATCATCCCTTCCCCTCCCCTCCCCGCTCGATACCGACGTACTGGCGTCCAATACCATCTGTATAATACTTTATATGCATTTTCTTTAATTTGCGTGGCTATGGACACAGTAGCAATCGTCTGGAGTAACTTCTCCCAAGCCTCTACCGTCCAACACACACCCAAATCCTCCTCCCATTGCAACATATAGCGTAACTTGCATACACCAGTCCCCATTAGGTCTCGGTAAATTCTGGACAAAACCCCCTTTTGACCCATCTGGCCAGAGCATAGAGCCTCAAACCAGCCTCTATTTTCCCAGAGATCTTTCCATATCTTCGGTTGCCTTACAAAGTAGCTTAATTGTATATAGGCAAAATAATCACTCTCTTTCAGCTTATAGAGATCCTTAATGCCTTCAAACGGATGCATTCCCTGAGAGTGTATAACTTGGTGAATGTACTCCAGCCCGTTTTGTGCCCATCTACGTAAAAGTTGCTCATCGGGGCCCTGTCCCCGCTCGAAGCAGGCCGCGATTGGCATCCCCTGCATGTAGCCTTTATCTGGAACAAGCTGAGGCTTGTTGCGTTTCCAGATTTTCAAACTATTCGCCACCATGGAGTTTAGTGCCTGTATGTCGAGTCCTTAGTCCCCATCCAAATCACCCGTTCAAGTTCCACCCCCCCACCAACTCGTGCTCCATTTGAACCCAAGATTTCAATGTTCCTCTGTGCCACTCATAAATCGTTTTTAATTGCGCTGCCTCATAATATTTGCAGATATTAGGTACCCCCACCCCCCCCTCTCCTTTTGTCCGTTGCAATACTCGTAATGCTACTCTCGGGCGCTTCTGCACCCATATAAACCTATTAACTAACCGTTGTATCCTTTTCAAACTAGTTGGCGGAACCCATATCGGGAGCGTCTGGAACAAAAACAACAGTTTGGGCACAAGCATCATTTTAACCGTCGCAATGCGCCCAAACCACGATAGGTATCCCCTTCCCCACCCGTCCAACCAGCCCTCTATCTTCCCCAGAACCCTCCGATAGTTCAAGTTATATAACTTGTCAATTTTATTGCTAATCCATATGCCAAGGTACCGGATACTTTCTCGCGCCCATTTGAAGGGATATTTCTTTGCCAGTACATTAACTACCTCGCTGGAGACCGCTAAATTCAGGATTTCCGATTTGTTCCAGTTGATGGTAAACCCCGACACTTTACCATATTCCTCCAGTTCCCACATAGCTCTGGGGAGGCCGACCCGGGGTCTCGCCATACTTAGAATTATATCGTCCGTGAACAGGGAAATTTTATAGTCACTCCGCCCCACTCTTATTCCAGATATATCCGCCCGTTCTCTAATCCTCTGCGCCAAGGGCTCTATTGCTATCGCAAACAGTAGCGGAGATAATGGGCATCCCTGCCTTGTTCCCCTCCCTTGGTCAAAAAACTGCGAATGGGCCCCATTCACCCTCACACATGCTTTTGGATGCGCATATAGCGCCTTCACCCAAGCAAGAAACTCTCCCCCCAGCCCCACCTTCTCCAGCACCTGGAAAAGAAAAGGCCAAGACACCTGATCGAAGGCCTTCTCCGCATCCACGAGAGTAGGAGCGCCTCATCCTTTCTCCGCTCGCTAGCCCAGATAATGTTTAAGATCTTTCGGATATTATCCGCAACCTGTCTACCAGGAATAAAGCCCACCTGATCTTGGTGTATCAGTGTTCCAATTACTTTATTGAGGCGCGTGGTGAGAATCTTAGCTAAAAGCTTGGCATCCAGGTTAAGCAGGGAGATAGGCCTATAAGAGGCACACTCCTTCGGATCCTTCCCCTCCTTGTGAATTACTGTTATACCCGCCCACCCCATTGTGTCCCCTAATTTCCCACCCGCCCGTGGTTGGTTAAATAAGTTCACTAGAGGCCCAATTAACAGATCTCCGAACTTCCTATAAAATCTGGCAGACAGACCATCCAACCCTGGGGCTTTCTCTAATTTTAACTGTTTAATTGCCCTCCCTACTTCGTCTGCTCGAATGGGTTTATTAATTTCCTCCTGTTCGCACTCTCCCAACTTAGGCAAGTCTATGGAGTCAAGGTAGTTTCCCACCCTCCCCGCCTGTGGCAGGTCTCTTGCTTTGTACAGCTCCTGATTCCAGTATTCCTTAAAGACATCCCTAATCTCCCCATCTTTAGTAACCAATTCCCCGCCCTTCCTTCGAACCCCTATTATATGAGAGCGAAGCTTCTGCTGCTTCAGCTTCTGCGCTAGATACCTCCCAGCCTTATTCCCCCCTTCAAATACCTCCTGCCTCAGAAGCTGCAGCTGATAGCGTATCTTTTCCGCCTGCAATTCATTGAGTTGCGCTCTCGCTAGCAGCACCCGTCCCCTATAAGTGTCTCCCCTCCCTTGCCCATCCAGTTCTTCCAGTTCCAGCAGTCGTTCCCTCAAGAACCGCTCTCTATCCTCCCGCTCCCTCTTTTTCCGCGCCCCCCATTTGAGCAATACGCCCCGTATCACCGCCTTATACCCATCCCATATACCTCCCCATGCAACCTCTCCATTATCGTTAAACCTGAAATATTCCCGGGTCCCCCTCTCCACATCCTCTTGGACCCTCACATCCTCCAGCAGTGACTCATTGAGTCTCCAAAACCTCATCCCCGTCCCTTCCTCTACCACTTGCAAGCTCACCACTACCGGGGCGTGGTCTGACCAGGTAATGGACTCCATTTCCGCCCCTGTAATCGTTCCCCCCACCTCCTTCGAGACCCAAATGGCATCGATACGTGAGTAGGACCCATGTACTGGCGAATAGAAAACTGTCTCCTCCCAGGGTGCTGCAATCGCCACGCGTCCACTAGGCAGTGCTGCATCACGAAGTTACAATATCTCTTTCTATCCCCCCTCTTTCCCTCCTGTTTCCCTGTAGCATCCCGGGTTGGGTTCCATGTTAGGTTAAAATCCCCCCCACATATAAGGATACCGTCCCCCTGCTTCCCCACCTCCTCGTTCAGTTTTGTCCAGAATTCTCATTGTGCCCCAGTCGGTGCATACACATTCACTACACAGTACCATACACTCCCCACCTTCACTCGCACCAACACATACCTCCCCTCCGTATCCCTTACCACCGACTGCACCTGCATCTTTAATCGAGATGCAAAGAGTATAGCAACCCCTCCCTTCTTCTTTTCCACGGTATTTGAAGCATGAATACACACCCCATAGCCTTTGGGCTTGACCAGATATTCTGTTGCCCGTGTCAAGTGCGTTTCCTGAAGCATAACTATTGCCGCCTTCTGGCGGGCTAACTCTGTGTACAATTTGCGTCGCTTAAGTGGTGAGTTAAGCCCCTTCACATTTAATGTGACTAGTTTAAGCTCACCCGTTCTCCCACACCCCCCTCTTCCCTCCCTCTAACCTGAAACCCCCAGCCCCCCTCCCCACTCCCTCCCCCCCAACCCTCTCCCCTCTCCTTAGGAGGGAATCGTCTTCCATAAAGGTGACCAGTGATCGGGCCTTGCCTGACTCTATCTGCCCTTCCCCCTCCCCCCCCTATACCAACTCAACACCCAAAGCCCCCTCATCTCCCCTTCCGAACCTCTACCTCCATCCTCCCCACCGCCCTCCTTCCCTCCCCCTCCCTATAGTCGAACCCCTCCGTCCCCCCTCCATCAGTTAATAACTTCATCTCCCCCCCTCTGCAACCCAGTTCTACTATTTCTAAGAAAAACATACTAATACATCTTTGGTAACTCAGAGTCCATCCATTCAGCCATCGCCTTTCTCCTCTGATGGTATTCCTGGGCTCTCTCTATTCAAGCGCGCCGCTCTGCTCCCCGACATTGGAACTCGGTGCCATCTCTGTGCCTTCCTCTGTGGACTGGAGGACTTCGCAGTATCCGCCGGTGCTCTTGTCTGAAAACTTCCCCCTTCCGGTATGTTAGGTAGGCCAAAGTCTCTAAGTACAGTCCATGCCTCCTCTCTGTTCTGCACCCGCCTTGACTTCCCCTTGCAGGTGATCAACAGCCCAAATGGAAGCAGCCACTTGTATCGTACATCCTCTTTTCGCAAATACGCGGTCACCTCCTTGAGGTGCCGTCGGCGTTGTAAGGTTCCTGCAGAGAGATCTTGGAAGAGCTCCAGATGGTGTTCCTCCCAAACTATCTGGCGCGCTTTCCTTGCCGCTCGAAGCAGTCCTTCCTTAATCTTGAAAGAGCTAAAGCACACAACGATATCTCTGGGTTTATTATCGCGTATCGGGCCCAGGCCCCGGTGCGCTCGCTCAATGTGCGATGTAATCGATCAGCATCTCCCCCTGCGGGTCTGCAGCTAACAGCAGGGATTTGAAAATATTTAGCAGAACTTCTTCGCAGTTGTGGTACTGAGGTTCCTCTGGGAGTCCCCGGATCCGTAGATTACATCTCCTGGACCTGTCTTCCAGATCCTCCAGCTTCATCTGCTGTTCCTCTTGGGCCTGCTGGAGTGCCCCCCCCGCGCTTTTGTAAATCCACCATTTCCTCCCCTTGTTGCTCCAGCTGAGTCTCCATCTCCTCAACTCTATTTCCAATGTCCACAATATCTTGTCTCAGTGACTGTATGGACTCTTTGAGTTCATGCTTCACCCCGCTAATTTCTGTTTTAATCTCTTCCTTCATTTCAATAAGCCAGGTTTTCAGGTGAGAGATATCCCCTGGACTAGCTCCACGATCCAGCCCCTCTCCCCGGTCTGTGGGCTCTCCCTCCTGCGTTCGGCACTCCTTCTCCCCCTCTTTTCCGCCTTTGACTGCCGCATAAGGGGAGCGAAAGTCGGCCAATTTCTTGCGTGCCGTCAGGGAGCCTTTATTTTTTCCATTCTTATATTATGCAATGCTGGGTCCCCAAGCTTAGTGAGCTGCGTCCCCTGAGGGCCTCTCCCTCTACTTCTCAGCCATTTGTCAAAGCTGCTGGTGGGGGCCCCACTGTCTGCTGTAGGGCTGCACTTTGCTCTACTCACTTCCCCCCTTACCGGGGCTTCTCAGCTCTCTAAGTTGGGCTGGATGTTGTCAGATCCACCCGGGGGGGGGGGGGGGCGCCACTGACACTTTCTCCCCTGCGTGGTGCTCTGATCCCAGCCTCAGTGCCTTCCCGCCTCCTCACCGGCTTCCTTGTCCTCGGGCCTCTCCCCAGCTCTGCATCCACCGCCGGCTGCCCCCTGCTCTGCCGCTCTGGTTTCAGCCTCCCGGTCTGCTGCCTCTCAGATCTGCCGGCTCACCTCAGCCAGCTACACGCGGTCTCACAGGGGACGTCACTGCTCACCAGAGCACCGGTTTTCCAGCGCGGCAAACTCCTTCCGCCCCCACAGCTCAAGGTAGGCCTCAGCCTCGCTGTTCCGGCAGCCGTCACACCGGCCTGCCACGTGGTCTCCTATTCCGCGCTCTCCAACGCTCCGACAAGGGCTCGCTACTTCGCCGCTGTTGTAACGCGGCCTGGGGCTCCTCTCCTACTGCTCTCCCACGTTCGCCATCTTACTCCATGCAATTAGGGGTACAAACTCCCCTTTTTGTCAGGCTTAGGCGGCAGAGCCGAATCTTATGCCGCCATTTGCCCCGATGCCGTCACCGGAAGTCCTTGGTGCTTTAGTTTAAAAGGGGAAATATTTTGTTTAGTGGGGTAGGTTTAAAACTTTGCTTTAGTATCTTTCTTCAGCTCTTTGAAGCTACTGACACCTCATCAGGTGATAGTTCCCTCCACACCTATCCCCCATCTCCCACCCACTCCTGTTAAGCAATCTTGCTTTATAGGGCACCTCCCCAATTAACTACACACAGGGACTTGGAACAGCACATTTTGAACAAACTTAAAGAGATTTAACTGCTTTTTCTCTGAAAGAACAGCTGGGAAACTGGCTGGTAGATCTCTCTCTTTTGCTTTAACAGATACCTAAGCTCCATGAACTGAACAATGGCTGGGGAAAATCGTATTGCTAAAGCTGTTGCCCCCATTACAGCTTCTGCTTCTGTCCAGACAGAGGTCCCAATGCCAGTTGCAGGACCAGTTCTAGGTGCAGGATGCCTGCATGCTGAAGCTCTCAGTAAACAAGTAGAGGAACTCAGAGAGGAGGTGGCGAGGCTGAGGAGCGTTCAAGACAGAGAGAAGTACATCCAAGCAACATCCAAGCTCTCCAGCAGAGGAGAAGATGAGTGCCTACAGAATGATGAAGGTTGGACACAAGTCACCAGGGCCTGCAGAATCATCAATCCAACTTCTCCAGCCTTTGAATTGAAGAACCATTATGCAGCCCTGGAAGTGGAGGAGGTGAAAGCATCCCTGGAAAGGGAAGAACCAGAGCTCAAGTACCCCAAAGTTGCAGAATCATTGACCACAAGGAAGTGAAGGGTAGTGGTGGTTGGTGACTCTCTTCTGAGGGGTACCGAGGCATCCACCTGCTGACCAGACGTGATGTCCAGAGAGGTATGCTGTCTGCCAGGTGCCAAAATCCGAGATGTTACGGAGAGTTTGCCGAGACTCATCAAGCCCACTGATTATTACCCAATGTTGCTAATCCATATCAGCACAAATGATACTGCCAGGTATCCCTCTGAGCATATCAAAAGTGATTTCATGGCTCTGGGACAGAAGCTGAAGCAGATAGGGGCGCAGGTGTTGTTCTTTTCAATCCTCCCTGTTGAGGGTAAAGGCCAAGGCAAAGAAGATCGCATTCTGGAGATGAATGCAGGCTGCGTGGATGGTGTCATCGAGAGTGTTTTGGTTTCCTGGACCATGGGATGCTGTTCGAAGGGTTGCAGAGCAGAGATGGCATTCATCTCTACAAGAAAGGTCGACATGTCTTTAGTAGCAGACTGGCTAATCTACCGAAGAGGGCTTTAAACTAGATTTGTTGGGGATGGGTGAAGAAAGCCCCCAGGTAAGTAAAAGCCCCCAGGTAAGTGAAACATTAAATACCTTTATGGAAATGGGTAAAAGGGGGCAACATATGGAAAGCGGTATGTATAAATGCCAATACTATGGGAAATAAGATCCCAGATGTTGAAGCTTTAATGGGAGAGGTTAACTTGGATTTAGTGGCAGTTACAGAAACATGGTTCACAGAAAACTATGACTGGGGTGTAACTATACCAGGCTATACTTTATTCAGAAAGGACAGAGAAGGAAGAAGGGGAGGAGGCGTGGCACTATATGTAAAAAATAATATTAAAGCTTTGGAACTACAGAGCTTAAAAGGGAGAGAGGAGGCACTGTGGGTTAAACTAGAAAGAGGGAAAGCGAAATCTCTTTGCATTGGCGTGATATACATACCTCCCTCACAGGAAAAAGAGGTGGACGGAGAGTTAACTGAAGACATACGCAGCACTGCTAGGAAAGGAGAAGTGATACTGATAGGGAATTTCAATATGCCAGATGTTGAATGGCACATTCCGGCTGCAGTATCATCTAGAACAGGGGTGTCAAACTCCAGTCCTGGAGGGCTGCAAGCCAGTCAGGTTTTCAGGGTATCCCTAATGAATATGCATGAGATATATTCGCATGCACTGCCCCATTGTATGCAAATGTATCTAATGAATATTCATTAGGGACATCCTGAAAACCAGACTGATTTGCGGCCATCTAGGACTGGAGTTTGACACCCCTGATCTAGAAGTAAGGAGATCCTGGATTCTCTACAGGGAGAACTATTCAGGCAATTGGTAACAGAACCCACACGTGAAGGGGCCATACTGGACTTGGTGCTTACCAATGTTGAAAGTGTTTCTGATGTTATAGTGGGAGATCATTTTGCATCCAGTAATCACCAGATGGTGTGGTTCAGTATTAAGACTAGGGCTGTTAGAATCCATTCAAAAGCAATGGTCTTAGACGTTAGGAAAACTAACTTTTCCAAGATGGGCCAATACCTCATGGAGTCGTTAGAGGGATGGGAACAGCTGGGGGATGTAGAAAAACAGTGGGTAAAACTGAATGGGGATATTTTATGGGCAACCAACCTTTTTGTTAAAAAGGTTTTGTTAAAAAGGTAAATAAGGGCAAAAGGAAAAGGAGACCGCTATCATTTTCGAAAGAAGTAGCTGAAAAGGTGAAGAAAAAGAGGGAGGTCTTCATGAAATACAAGAGATCACAGAGAGAGGAAGACAGGCATCTATATTTGGAAAACTTAAGAAAAGCTAACAAAGTAGTCAGGAAAGCAAAGATTCAAAAGGAGGAAGAAATAGCCAATGCAATAAAATGGGGAGGATAAGATATTTTTCAGATATGTTAGTGAGAAGAGGAAGGGCAAAAGTGGTATTGTCAGACTCAAGGGTGAAGGGGAGGAATATGTAGAAGCTGATGAGGATAAAGTGGAATTTCTTAACAAATATTTCTGTTCTGTGTTCACAGATGAAGAGCCAGGAGCAGGACCTTAGAAAACACCCAGGAACAGAAGTGAGGGGCGTCTTGAACAATATTTGCCCATTTCTAGTGCGGCATGTGCAATTCAGTATCCGCAAGGTTCATCTGATGGTAATCATGCAAGCAGCATGGATGGTTGTGGCAATGTGGCAGCACTGTGGTATACCCCATACAGTTGCTGAATTAGGAAGGAGAAGGTTGCAGGTTCATGTCCTGCCAGTGGATTTTGTCCCTATGGCTACATTTTCTACCATAGTGCAGGTATAATACCAGCATATTCAACCACCAAACATTTGCTCAACAAGGGTACACACTCCCACACAAACAAGCAGCACTATGCACATCTACATCGGCACAATGAGCAGCTGTCAACAGCACACCACACAACCTGCTCCCACACCTGCAGTGGGACTGGTTCCATGTGCCTCTCATGCCATGGCAACATGGTCTTGTGGCAGGGAGAAACCAGGATGGATGAACAAAGGCACAGTTGCTGGTGTCTTGCTCACTCCCACATGCAGAGTAGGGCCATGCAGCATCTGGGAACGTGGAAGATGTAGTTTGCTGTGATGCACCATGCATCTGCAGTATGAATGAGGCACATCAGCCAGTCCACTATGCACTGGGAAATACATGAAATAGCATCATTGCCACAGGGTGCACATGTGAGAGAGGGAATGTACATGGAACAGATGGTTGAACATGTCAGAGCCATCAGTTTGAGTAGGGTGCAAACAGCAGAGAATGTTGATAGGCCACCATCACCCCGATTGGGGTGTGACCCTAGACTGGCTATGCAGCCACATTGTGTAATAAATCAATCAAAACTGCAGTTGTTTGTCTGATAGCTCATGTCTTGCACCTGTTGTCTCAGGTCCGTCGGAGTATCTCACAGACATAGGCTCACTGTGCACGAGTGTTCTGTGTGTAACAGCAGCCTTGTGACAGCTGTGGCATGCATACACCTAATGTCCCTGGGCATGGTGATGCATGCAGGCTGATGGCTGCAGCTGTAGCTGTTTCTGATTGGTCTTGTGTAATGGTAATAACCCATGCAGCAGCAATGGCTGTGAACAGAATGTGCAGCAGAACCATACACCACATGAGCAGTGATGGCACTGTCCATTGCTGCTGTGTGTGGCTGAACCAACTCTGTCCCCATTCATGGGGGCAATACCTCTTTTGCTGACCATCCTTTTATGACAAGCCATGCCACATCAGAGCCTGTTGCTGTAAGACAGCTGCCCATACTGCCATTGTCCAAGAATCAGGGGAAAAAGGGCCCACCTGCTGGAAAAAGCAGGACATGCCAACATGGTCCCATTGCACACATGAGCATGCAATACAGATCATACATGCAACCTAATAGGTGCAATGTAGATCTGTGTCTGAGCCAAACATGTACATTACTGCACCACTGACCTTGTGGACCAGGTGTCTAGTGACCCACTTCCCATTCATGATGACCTCCTCAACTGTTAGCTAATGGTCACCGATGGTGTATGTGTCATGAAGGCCATGAGTGCCTGTAAACTCCTGCCCTCATGTGAAGGTACAGAGCCTCTGCTGGGCATGGAGGATATGCATACAGTATTTTTGACTGTGCAATGCATCATGGGGTATGGTGGGATGAACAAATAACAGAACATAGAGCAGCACCAATGGCAGAAAGGAAGGAGGGGACTACGGGGCCTGTCCCTAAAAAAAAAAAATCAGCTAGGATGATGAGAGATGCGTGCATTGTACACCATGGAAGTCTAGGGTGGTGAGCGACTGACCATATGCTGCTCAAAGGCTGTCTGAGGAGCAAACAGTGAAGACCGATGTGGTAAGGCAAAAAAGGTACTACCTGCCCCAAATGGCTATGTTGTGATATAAACAGACATGCAATAAACACAAAACATACTCTATACACAGACTTTTCATAGAAGGCAAACGGGTGTAATGTGTTGTGGTGATTGCATTTGAAACCATGATCCTCTATGTACTAGGTAGCTGTGGTAACCATTGAGCCAACCCTCCACACCATATATCCGCAAGTATATGCACACATACATACCCACCCACCCACACCTATATAGATGTGTGTGGACCAAGGAAGGCATATATATATTGTCATGCCCTAACCCTCCGCCTCAGGCTAAGAGGGTAAGGGTTGCCATTATGTTCTCCTTATAGAAGGTGGGATAAACTATTTTGCCCCAGCTAAGCCTGCTGGGAGTGGTAGTTCTTTTGCCTGCTAAGAAGAAATAGTCGTGAAACCAGTGGTAAAGGCAAAGATGACAAAATTTATTCCCCAAACAAAAGGTTCTATGCAGGTTGCATCAGGATAATTCTTCAGTTGTTTGCTCAAGGTTATTTACACAAATATGCTGGCTGAGCTTCACACTCTTTACTCAAAAGTGCAACTGCTTAACAGATAAAGAAAAACATAGCAACTTCCTTCAACAAAGAAAAATATTCTCTTTTCCTTTGTCTTCCCTCAGCTCTCCAATATACACTAGCAAAGGGATTCAATGTCATCAGCTAAACACAATGTACAGTCCATAGGTACTTCAGATGGCAATGAATCATTCTCATTACAGTCCACTTGCATTTCCTCCAACTCCTGAACTGCAGTGTTTTGCTTCAAGCTACTATCATACATCTTAGGGTAACTCCTCCCTAAGGGGTTCTGTGTCTCCTTTGAGCACAGTTCTATGTGATAGGGATTACAGGTACCTGAGGTTGTGGAGACTCCTCTCTGGTTCAGTTCAGCAATCTCTCTCCAGTTATGGGGAAGCAGTCTATGGTTCTCTTGTTGGAGTTCCTCCCTGGAGCTCTGCCCCGGTTCCCTGTTCCAGGCTAGGCTTTGTAGACTCTTGGACTGAGTCCTGGGCTCCCACCTCTGAACTCTCTGAACCTTTCTATTCGGCACTGGGGTTTGAAGGTTTCTCTTCTCCCCTTCTGCTCTGGTTGCTTCACCTCCACTTCTCCAGCTGTGTCTCCTCCTGTGTTCCCTCTCGTGTGCGGTCGTCGTTGTTCTCCTATCTCTTCCTTGTTCTCGTCGTCCTTCTCCTCATCCTCCTTGTCCTCCTGACTCTCTCTCTAGTCAGGGTTTATATTCCTGCTCTCTGTGCCGTGTCTCTGCCTCTCTGGACAGGTGTCTGTAATTAGGTTCCAAGCTTGCTACTACGTCAGTAGAACTTGGGTGTGGCAGTCTAGCTTCAGTTTCCCTGTGCTTGCTTTTTTTTGGCAAACGCTGAAACGTGTGTACTGCAGGGATGTCACTTTTCTTAAAGGTAAAATCATTCTTTTCTTCTACTTCCATATGCTCACTAGAGGCTTCCTCATCACATATCCCCCCCCTTAAGATATTATGGGCTGGCGACATTTCACCTGCACAGCTCGTAATTCGCGATAGTGCATCGGCATTCTGATGCAACCTTCCCGCTCTGTGTTCTACCTTAAAGTTGAAGGCTTGCAATGCCATATGCCAGCGAGTCAGACGGACATTATGGTTCTTCATTTGATTCAACCATTTCAGGGGTGCATGATCCGTGACCAATAAGAACCTCCGTCCGGTGAGATAAAACCTGAGGGCCTCCACCGCCCATTTGATGACCAAACATTCCTTCTCTATCGTTGAGTAATTCCATTACGTCTGGGACAGCTTCCCTTTGAGGTACATTGTGGGATGTTCCATCCCCTCATACATTTGTGATAGCAATGTCTCTGATGCGTCTGTTTGGACAATAAATGGTTGCCCGAAGTCTACGCCGCGTAGCACCGGAGCTTTACACAGCTTCCCTTTTAACACTGTGAAAACCTTCTCAGCCTCCGGAGTCCATTTGAGGTTATTCGAGGCAGTTTTTTTTCAGCATGTCTGTAAATAAGGCACTCTCTTCGGCGAACCGAGGGATGAACCGTCGGTAATATCCGATTAGGCCCAGGAAACTCCTCAGCTGTTTTTTGTTTGTTGGCCTCAGAAAATTTTTAATACTATCTATTTTTTATTCATCAATGGTCTGACCATACCTCGCCCCACCATGTGTCCGAGGTATTTCACTTCTTGTCCGGCAAACATACATTTTCCTGGATTCAGGGTCAGGCCTGCCCGTCTCATAGCCCGTAGAACAGCTTCCACTCTCGGCAAATGTTGGGCCCAACTGGCACTGTGAATGATGATATCGTCCATATAAGTCACGGCGTATTCCTGATGTGGACGTAAAACGTGATCCACCAACCTTTGACAGGTTGCTGCTGCACCAGGTAGGCCGAAGGGCATCCTTCGAAAGTGGAACAGTCCGATCGGCGTAATAAAAGCAGTCTTAGGTCTTGACTCCCTGGTTAGGGGAATTTGCCAGTAGCCTTTGGTCATATCTAAGGTAGTTAGATATTGAGCTTGTCCCAACCGATCTAACAACTCTTCAATGCGGGGCATGGGGTACGCATCGAACATTGAGATGGCGTTCACCTGCCTAAAGTCTATGCAGAATCTCAGGGTGCCATCTGGTTTTGGCACTAGCACAATGGGGCTATACCATGGACTCTTGGATTCCTCGATTATCCCCATTTCGAACATCTCCCGTACCTGGGCCACTACCTCTTGTTTCCTGGCCTCAGGTAGCCGATAAGGTCTTTGCCTAACCACCTTCCCAGGTGGAGTTATAATTTCATGAGCTACCAATTTTGTCTCCCCAGGGATCGGTGTCAGGACATCTGTAAATTTTGCTAGCAATCTGGCTAGTTCTTTCCTCTGCTGCAGGGAAAGTTCCTCGCCTACTCTAGGCTCCGGGTTCATTTTGCATTCTGCTAGTTGCGGACCTAAATCCTCTTCCACTTTCTCCTCAGAAGTGGCAGTCAGTCCTTTTGCATCAGTTCTTCCAGTGGACCCGAACCCTCCTGTTCCTCAACTCATAGGAGTCACCATGGGTATTTCTTCTAGCGAGGGAAACCCCACTCTCTCACAAATGAGTTGAGCAATTCGATCGCCCTCCTTTACCCTGAAATCCTTATATCCAAAATTGAAGAGCAGTACTTTTATTACTCCCCTATAGTGTGGGTCTATAATGCCGGCGCCCACATCTAGAAAATGTTTTAAGGCCAAACCAGATCGTGGCGCAATCCGGCCATAACACCAAATGGCCATTTCCATTTGTAGGCCAGTGTCTACCAGGGCCCTTCCATGTCTGGGAATTACTTCTTCCACAGCGCTGTACAAATCATAGCCTGCCGCTTCGGGTGAGGCTCTCTGGGGACTCTGCGCCTTTGCAGACACCTTGCAAAATTTTAATATGAATTTTTGCTTAACCGGTGAATCCATTTTCAGAGGCTCCCTCGGGTTTTGACCTGGCTTCCTGGGTTTCTCGAACAGGGGGCTGGGAACTGTGGGCGTGGCCTACCCCAGCTAGGCCCCAAATGTAAGTTGGATGTAATCAGTGAGGTATTACAATGGGTAATAAATCTGCTAAAGTGAAGCAGGAGTCTCAGTTAGAAGACTGGGAAGAGAGAGTTCGTGCTATAGCAATAAATAAGAAGGGGAGTCCCAATTATGTGATGAAAAGAGAATATGGGGACAGTTCTTTAAATTATGTGGCCAAATGGCATTCTGTGACTGCGGCAAATCCCAAATTGCAGTTTCCCCTTGGAGGGACCTTTCATGAATCAAAATTGAAATATTTACAGTCAGTGCTAGCATTAGATGAGAATTCCTGTCATGAATGGATTACTTATAATTTCTGGTGTTCTAAAGCGGCCGAGAAGAATAAACACACTATTGATTCTACCTTTAAGAAGGTCAGAGATCAGGTGTATCGCATGGAAGAGCAAATATGTGTTTTAACTAACAGAGGTAATGATGAGAGTAAAATTGTGAATAGTTGTGAGCCTTGTGCAGTGGCATCCGCGCCGCCCGCTTATGAGGATGAGGTTAATGCATTAGCTATTTCTCTGTCTAGAAATAATGTGCCAGCCATAGTCCCTGGTCAAGATCGAGAGGCGCCCTCGATCCGGCTGGGTGCTGTGTCTGATATCTCTACCCCTGTTAAGCTTGATGTGTCAAGTATAGTATCTGTTGATTCGCCACCGGGAGCAGTTGGGGGTGATGGCTCCTTTGTCTCTACACCTGCAGTTGTTCACCATGCTACTAGAGCTACGGTGTTAACTAAGGATATTCTAGAGCTTGAAAAGTTAATTGGCATTGAAGCAAGTCAGTTAGGAGGTTTAACTACTGTGGATCAATTAAAAAAATATAATGATTCTCTTTTGACTAGAGCTCATACATTAACTGAATTAATTACAACTGTATTTGAAGCATTAGAGTTACAGATTCAGCAGCATACTGTAACCTTGTTGCCTTTTAGTCAGGCTAAGGGGATTTTGGCCGAAGCGATGACTGCTACTGCCAAGGGAATCGGGCATTGGACCAAGGCTCCATTGCTTTCTAATTGGCAGAGTTTGCAGAGTTTAACTTTGCAATTAGGTGAATCATTAAATCAAGATAAACAGCTTAGAGAAATAAGCACAGAACACAACCTGTTGGCTCCATTCAGGGCATTTCCAAGAGGAGATGGGGGATTAGTTACCTTAGCGACAAACTGGTCCCCCACCGAAATTTTTAGCTTAGCTCGATCCTGCCCTGATTTAAGGGAGAAACCTGGTCAGTTTGTAGATTATTGGCGACAGCTAATAACTACGTATGATCCTACTTGGGTAGATTTACAAAATTTATTGAAAGCAGTTTTTCTGAATCCTATAGAGTTAAGGGCAGTCACCCACCCTCAACTGCGTGATAATATTAATTGGGTGTGGCCTGGTATAGATCCTGTGGTTAATGCTACTGATGCTGCTCAAATGACAGCATTTAGAGAACATAGGGATAATTTGTTAAAAGCCATAGAGAAGAAGTGTACCCCAGTCCGTGACAACTCTTGGAGGTAAAGCAGTGTGGGGGTGAGACGGTAAACCAGTATCACACTAGATGTTGCCTAGCGTTCCGAGATTTTTCTCCTCAGAACGCTGAGATGGAGGGTTTTGCTTCTATTTTTGTGAATGGACTGCAACCAGAAATAAAAGATATTCTAGAAAATGCTTTGCTTGGCTGGTCTACTAAGTCTGCACAAGAGATCCTGGAAGCGGCTTTGCATGCCGAGAAGCGAATTCAACGGCAGAAAGAAGCTGACAAAGGTAAACTTGACCGGCAACGTCAAAAACTTTTAAATTTACAAGTAGCAAGTTATGAGTCCAACTTTAGAGGACGTGGTAGACCAAGGGGTGGAAGAGGTACAGCCCCCTTTAGAGGAAGAGGACGTGGCTATATGGGGGGACTGCAGGGGGATCGTGCCTGTTATGGTTGTGGGCAAGTGGGCCATTTGATTCGAGATTGTACTAAGCCAAGGGGCAATTTTCCCCAGCCTGGGATACAACAGGATGTTGCTAGATATCTATCTGCTTCATTCCCTGTATCTACCCCTAACCAGCCTTCAGTAATGGCTCAATACTATGCAGAGACTGATGTGGATTATAGTGAGGATTGACTAGGCCTGGTTATGTGTCCAAACACACAGGGGGAGATACGTGCTACTGTTATGGGGTGTGAACTGCTTTTCCTGTTAGACACAGGTGCCTCTACATCTGCCATAGCGCTATCCCAGTTACCTCCACCTCTGTTCGAGGCCCTACCTGCAGCTCCTAAAGTACCTTGTGAAGGAATTGAAGGAAAGACTATAATGCATCAAAAGTTATCTGATGTGCCAATTATAGTGGAGGGAAAATTATATCATACAGATTTTCTGGTAGGCCCTACTTTGCCTGTCAACTTGCTTGGTCGAGATTTTTTATCTAGGAACAAGACTGTTATAAGCTGGGAAACTGGCACTTTGACGTGTACCTTGTGTCCCCTGCAAGTACAACAGCCTATAGCTGTGACCCCGGCTATTGCGACTACTCCACCATTGGATACCCTTCCTTCCACCTTGTGGGCAGTACCAGGTGACGATATTGGGCATCTCAACATTCCTCCAGTCAAGATTGAAGTACAACCAGGAGCTCCACTACCATATGTGCGTCAATATCCATTGCCTGCAACGTCGGTGGCTGGAATACGGCCAGTAATTGAAAATCTGCTAGCCCAGGGTGTGTTGGTGCCTACTTCTTCTCCTTGCAATACTCCTATCTTACCTGTGTTAAAGGCTGATGGTAAGTCCTACAGATTCGTGCAAGATTTGAGAGCAATTAATCGTATTGTCATGCCCATCTTCCCTCTTGTGCCCAACCCTCATGATATTTGGACTCGCATACCATGTGACTCCACCCACTTCTCAGTTATAGATTTAAGCTCCGCCTACTACTCCATAGCGGTAGGGGAGGAGTCGAGGTATTTACTGGCATTCACGTTTGAAGGGCGCCAGTATACCTGGACTACGCTGTCTCAAGGCTACACGGAGAGTCCTGCTTATTTTTCACAGGCCCTAAAAGCTGCTTTACAAGACTTGGCGTTGGACAAATCTGTGCTGATCCAGTATGTAGATGATTTACTTATCTGTTCTCCATGTTATGATGCTTGCATTGCTGATACTATGTTAGCTCTTGTACATATTTCTCGTCTAGGGTTGAAGGTGAACCAATCAAAATTGCAATTTGCTGTGCCACAAGTGATCTTTCTAGGTGTATGCCTTTCTTCTGCTGGACGCTCTATTACTGCTCAGAGAATTGGCCCTATTATGTCAATGCCTTTTCCTGCTACTGTACCTCTAATACGCCGCTTTTTAGGCCTTCTGGTGTTCTGTCGCCAATGGATACCAGATTTTGCTGAACTTGCTGCTCCACTCTATGCCCTGCTAGGCCGTGAAGCTCCAGAGGGTATTATAGTTCCTACTGAAGCGCAGCATAATGCTTTTCATTCTTTACGACAAGCGCTATTAAGATCTCCTTGTCTCTCATTTCCAGACTATAACTTGCCTTTCCGCCTTTATGTAGCTACATCTACTAAGGCTGCGGTATGTGTTCTAGCACAACGTTTTCCTTCTGGACTCAAGCCTCTAGGCTATTTCTCTCAAGCTTTTGATTCTGTTGTTGCTGGCATGCCACCTTGTTTTCAATCTTTAGCTGCTGTGGTATTTGCAATACAGACTACTGACTTCCTTGTTCTCCAGCATGAATTGCATGTATACATATCTCACTCAGTAGCTAGGCTATTGCATTTAGCTAAGACTCAACCTTTATCTAGTTCCCGTTTACTGTTATTTGATTTGGCTATTTCTCAAGCACATGTAACCTTGCATGAAGTTTCCTTGTTACAGCCAGCTCAAATTTTGGCTTCCTTGGAGCCCTTGTTACATTTGTCTGACCCTGATGGAACTCATGATTGTCTCTCTTCTGTGACAGCCTATTCAAAGGCTAGGCCTGATTTATCTGCTGTACCTTTGTCAAACCCTGATTGGGTTCTATTTACTGATGGTTCTGCCTTCCGTGATGAACATGGACATTTACTTGTGGGGTATGCTGTAACTACTATTGATTCTGTACTAGAAGCAGGAGCGTTGCCATTTGCAAGTGCCCAGTTGGCGGAAGTGTTTGCTCTTATTCGGGCCTTGGAAATGTCTATGCATTTGGTTGTCAATATCCATAGTGACAGTAGTTACGCAATTGGGATTCTGTGGGATTTTGGAAATATTTGGGCTCAGCGGGGGTTCCTGACGGCTGCCCATAAACCCATCAAACATGCCCGCTATATTGAGCGTCTACTTGCTGCAGTGCTTAAGCCAGCTCAGGTGGCTGTATTGAAATGCAAAGGACATGATCTTAATGGTACTCTGGTGTCACAAGGCAATCAGTTTGTAGACCAAGCTGCTAAAAACGCAGCAGCAGGACCTGCAGTTCCATCACACCTTTTATTAACTCTTCGTTCACCTGCAGCTTCTACTTCTGGCTCAATATCTTTGGACTTGATGTGTTCCCATCAGGACTCAGCTGACTTCACTGAAAAACAGAACTGGCTCACTTGGGGAGCATCTCCTGATGGTACTGGACTTTGGTTAAAGGACAATTTGATTATTTGTCCTAAATCTTTGCTATATCCTGTTGCCTTATTTTTGCATCACAAGTTGCATTTAAGTGTACTGGCTATGACAAAAGCTTTTGCTCAATTGTGGCATAATCCTACATTTGCTTCTGCTGCTCATGCTGTGTGTATTTCTTGTCTCCCGTGTTTGCAAGCTGGAAAATCCGGGAGCACTTTGCGTGCATCGCCTTCTCCATCCTTGCCTAGGCCTCGAGGACCCTTCCTCTTCTTGCAAATGGACTTTACTGATCTGCCTTGTGCCAAGGGGGGAAGGAAACATCTTTTGGTTTTTACTTGCTTATATTCCGGATGGCCTGAGGCCTATCCGACAAATTCCTTGTCTGCTGCTACTGTTTTGAAATGCTTGCTTACTCAGTTTATTCCTTTGTGGGGTGTGCCTTTGCTTTTGTCTTCTGATCAAGGTCCAGCCTTTACGGCGGAGGTCTGGAAGGGCATAACTGCATTTTTTGGCCTTCACCAGCAACTTCATCCTCCGTACCATCCGCAAAGCTCTGGCCAAGTGGAACGGATGAATCGGACGCTGAAGGCGCTTCTCCGGTCTCTGACTCATGATTGGAGTCAGGATTGGGTGGAAGCTTTGCCGTTTGCCTTATTCTCAGTCCGTAACTCTCCTCAGAGAACTCGACAAGGTCTTACCCCATATGAAATTGTGACAGGACGTCCAGCGACCACTCCAGCACATGTGATAATTCCACCAGATCAATTGCCGGATCCCCAACTATTGCGCAGCGATTTATTATCGTACTGTAAATATTTGTACCAAACGCTGGTGTCTCCTTCCTTTTTGCAGCTTACAAAGCAGGGAGCTCAGTCACAATCAACCCCAGACGTGGAACCAGGAGATTGGGTACTCATCAAGGATCCAGCACCCAAGTCAGCTCTAGCAGCGAAGTTTCTGGGACCGTTCCAAGTGTTGCTGGTGGGATATTCGGCATTGAAGGTGAAGGGGCGCAAAGCGTGGATACATCTGGACCAGTGCAAGAAGGCGCCGTCCCCTGGATAAGACAACTGCCACCTAGACCACCTCCTGAAGAATTAGTTGAAATAGAACTGGACTCATTTCCTCCAGGGTCATCTCCACTTGATCAAGAAAGTGACTGTGAAATTGTTGAACAATCACAACGTAATCCAGAATTGGTTATTGATAAGTGGTTAATATGCATATTTGCAGTAGCATTGGCATTGTTTTTGTTCTTCTGGGTTTGGTGTCTGTCAGCTCTCGTAGTAGTATCAACAGCATAGATGAGTTGATAACATGGTTGTCAAGAAGAGCAACCATAGCCCCTATACATCAGGAAATGGTGGATAAGATGCTCAGGGACCTTGAGGGTGTTACTACTCCTCCAGACCCAGTTCCTACAGTCCCTGACCATACAGTTCCTGAATATGACCCACATGCTCCTTGGGCAAAACATGGTACTTTCTATAATGTGTTTCATTCACACATTTACTCCTTAATTCAGCGATTTAATATTTCCAGCTGTGCAGTCTGCTTGCCTCACCCAGTGGCTACACAGTTTGGATTCCTGCCTAGACCTCGACCTCTTTCCTTGCAAGAGCTGAAGGAATTATCTATGAATGAAACCCTGTTTAATCTTACTATAACATGGCCAGAAGGAGTCACTCCTGCTCCAAGAATAATTAGCCCTCAGCCAATGGCTGATCCTCCTATCTGTTTCCAAAGAAAAGGAACATATCCTGTGGGTGAAACTCCTTTGTCTAAGTGTCAGACTGTTATGACTAATAACCATGTCCATTTAGTGTTAGAGTCCTCTACACCAAGTTCTGTGCAAGCCCTTTCAAACTTGAAGGTAGTCAATGTCATCCCTGATCCCAAGTCTCGTCTTGATCAGTATGAATTACAGTATTATGATCAGGATGGGTTCCCAGCATATGGGAAGTATAGATTGCAGAATAGCAAAGATGGTTTGTCATCTGGGTATGTTGACAACTATGTGTATCCCTATTTAGGATATTATCACCCATGGTTGAGGAATATGGGGCCTGGAACTGAAGTTCTAATCACAAAACCTAAAGATTTTAAAATTTGGCCTGATGGACTCCTTGCCTTGGTAGGTCACTATTTTGTGTGTGGAACTCTTGCTTATGTTCGATTGCCTGCTGATTGGTCTGGCAATTGTTACATAGCTACTCTTGACTTACCATGGAAACTGGTCCCTTATGAGACTTTATTAGGGACGCCCTCAAGTCGTCAGCGCAGAGCAATAGATGATTCTAGTGCTGATATACGTGCAGCAAGGAAATTGTTAGAAGATACCACTATGTTAACTCAACAAGAAGTGAGCACTTTCACAGGAACAGTGTGGCTAAGTACTTTTGGTGCCATACGTCCTACACAACGTTATGGTGAGCAATTATTGCGAATTTATGCTCTAATTGAAGTAACAATAAACTGTACTATATCCTAAAGATCATTCACTGTCCCCTAAAAAATCATCCATCTTTGTGTCTAACAGAAAACGTTGACAGAAACTCTAATTTTTGTCGGATCGCCTGTTACGAGGGTGTACAAACACTCTCTTTAAACAGGCCCTCCTTTTATTTAACTTAGATTTAAAAGGTCAGTATAACCTGAGGTCCACACAACCTGAATATGCTCTGGGCTACAACCAGCCCAAAAGGACCAGCCCATGCATAGTGAAGATGCTGTACTCGCATCAAAAACTTTTTTCAAAACAGAACAAATCTGTCATCAACTAACTGGATATATGTGGAAGTAAGAACACTTAGCTGAGTGGTGAAGTGAAATGGAGCATTCCAAGCTCCAAGCTCTCTGTCCGTCGGGTCTGGAAGATAGCGGTCCAAAAGCAATAGACCTGCATGAGAGTTCCAAACACAGTTCAATCTTCAGGTGATAACCCAGAACTTCACCATACATCAGCCAAAAAAACTTCCATCACAGTCAGGCTATGGTTGGGTATTGATGCGACACAAACCGTTGTGTTTCAAGCCCGCCGTAGCTCTGGCTCTTTATCAAGCAAACCCAGCCCGCTTCCTGTTCCCTGCACATACCAGATGACGTCAGCACCAACATGGAACCTACTGATGACGTATTGAATCATAAATTTGAAGTATTATCGGATCTTCCACCATTGAATCTCCGCGTTCATACCAAATGGAGCAACCGTGTTAAGTTTGAATATCCACCGCTGCTCATGATGGTGTAGGGTAGCCCGACGATCCCCTCCTCTAAGCAGTGGAGGAACCTTATCCACAATCGTCCAGCTAAGCTGTTCAAAGCTATGGGAGGCTGATAAGCAATGTTGAACCATAGGAGCAGTCAATGTTTGTGTGTTAAGGCGAGAACGATGCTCTTGTAAACGCCTTCGAATGGGCCGTGTAGTCATCCCGACATACATTAAGTGGCAAGGACATACAATCAGGTACACTACATAATCTGATGTACAATCTGTATTGTGTCGACGAAAATAGCTGATATGAGAATGGGGGTCTTTCCAAATAGTACCCTCCATAGTATTGAAACACATATCACACGATCCACACGCTTGATGATTGCCCGTGGATGAAATCACTGTCCCACTAGATATAGTATGTACCACCCGGTCTGCAATATTAGTCCCTCTCCGATACGCCAATCGTAAGGGTTTTTGGAAACAGACATGTTCTGATAGAATGTGCCAGTGTGATCTTAAAATTCGTGTTACATTCCCCGTGCAAGGCATATACGGTAATACTCCCACAAAAGGTTGAATTGTTGTCTGGTCTTGCGAGGGCTTCCCCGTGGACTCTGGAATGTCTGTCCACCATTCCGGATGGTTGTTAAGAGCTCGCTTATAAGCCGAGTCGATTAATTTCAAGGGATAACCCCTTACAAGTAGTCGGTCTTTTAAGCTTTGAGAATGAAGCTTATATTCTCGCCGAGTAGAACATAAGCGCTGCAGGCGAAGAAATTGGCCAATGGGGAGTGCTTGCCTGAGGGAACGGGGATGGAAACTAGTGTATTGTAACAAGGTGTTGCGCTGGACAGGTTTACGATAAAGGGTAGAGTGAAGCTTACCATCTTCTAATTGAAGTAACAGCCCAAGATTTGACTGATGCTCTTACAATCATGCAAGGTACTGTAGACAAGTTAACTGCTTACTCTGCACAGAATAGGATGGCCTTAGATTATTTGCTAGCCAAAGAGGGCGGAGTTTGTGGGGTCGTAAGAGATCACTGCTGTACGATTGTAGATTCACAAAGTAAGGTAGTCTCAGGTATTCTAGAACAGGTGAGAAAAGAAACTCACTTCTCCAAAGATAATATAGAGGGAACTTCTGATTCTGTATGGCCTTGGTTTGATAATATATGGAGTGGCTTGTCAGGTCCAGTAAAAGCGATACTGACAGGCCTGTTTTGGTTTCCTAGTGGCTCTCCTACTTTTAGGACTTGGTCTTGTTTGTTTTATGAAGTGTTGTACTACATACCTGCCTAAATCTACGCACACTATTGCAGTTTTGAAATTGCGAAGTGTTCCTAGTACAGGAGACTTGCTTCGTGAAATGCCTTTCTATGAAGATTGTGGTTCTGGGCAGAACCAAAGGGAGGACTGTGGGCGTGGCCTACCCCAGCTAGGCCCCAAATGTAAGTTGGATGTAATCAGTGAGGTAGATGAGAGCACTGCTGATAAGCAAGTCTATACACCTATGATTTATCCTGGATATGCAGATGTGGACATGTCAGACTCAGATTCAGATTTAGGAACAGACAGCAGATCAGGCTCAATAATCTCGATTGGAATAAAACCAAAGTCAGCTACACATGAAACCATACATGACACAAAAGTATAATAATCTAGCTCAGTATAGGCCTAACAGAAGTACAGGTCAAGATTGCATTTAAATCTATCCCTTTAAGAACACTTCTGCTTTCAGCTAGACATTAAGTTGAGAAATTAGAAGCATTTGCGCTTTTGCAAACAGTCTGTGTACCAAGCAGATATTAGGTCAGATTGAAGTTCCTTAATTAAATAGAACAAAGGGTGAGGCTGTTCATTCTGCAAGAGGATAGGCTAAGCGGTTTCTGGGGCAGGTTGCCCTGCTCTTGTTGAAATTGACTCTAAGCCACTTAGTAAATATAACGGATTTAGTTTAATAGAAATCAGCAAAATATAATGAGTAACTAATTAGCTTTTAACAGCACAGTGACACCTACTGGATTTAATGAACGTAATTATAAGATATAACTTCTGCTTTTTATATAAATAATATTGTCTATGCTGGCAAAATTGATGTACACGTGGAATTAGGAAAGTACCAGATGTTAATTAAAGATTAACTGAATCAGCTGATATCACCTAATAAAAGCTAAGCTCTTCAGAACCATCTTTGAAGAGGCATGTTGGAATAGTCAAATTAGACTCGGTGTGTCTCTTCCCTATAGAGCTCAATAGCAATTGATTGATTAATTAATTGTGTCGTGTCTTTATTTCCTGTTGAGGAGTACTGGAAGATAAGAACCCAGGTATTTTGTGTGTGTGGGATCAAGACCCCAAGGGGGTTATAGAGTCTACAGGAACCACTGTTACCATGGCCTCCGCCCTCTGGCTGACATCCTATTCCATCTCTTTTTCTGCATTCAAGTCAGTTCTCTTTTTAGGCCTATCAGAAGGGGAAGCTATTAGGTCATCGTGTGTTGGTAGTTCACCTAGTGACTCATCTGGGGGTTCATCCTTTATCTCTGGGGTCGTTGACTGGGATAGAGTAGACACCAGACCCACTTTTGGATGTAGGCCCTTCTCCAGCCCTCTTCTGAACTGGGGCCAATCCCTACCCAGCACTAGGTCATGGGGCAATTTCGGGACTATCGCTACCAGGACTTCCCTCTGTATTCCTAACCCCTTTATTGATAGCTTTTAGAAGGAGGATGCACCGTGGATACATCTGATTCTGACCCTGCCCTCTGGTCGGCTCGTGACTGACTCACTCCAGGCTTCAATTGCCTGCCAGAGTCTCCTAGAGATCATACTCTGGTCAGCACCCGAGTCGAGTAGAGCGTTAGTAGAAATGCCTTGGACCTCAACATTCAAAAGGAAACCTTCTCGTACCTGTTTCACATTAGCACTTATCAATGCTGTACGCGCTTTACATTCTTTTTGTATGTGACCTAGTTTTTCACATTTGAAACATCTTTTCTTTGCCCACCTACTCTCTTGCTTAGGCAAATAACTTTTTATACATTCCACATTTTGCATTGGTCCCTTTTCTGATTTTCCAAAACTAGCCTCCGCTGATATTCTCAGAGCGCCCCCTTTTGTCTGACCAGCCAGTTCTGCCTCTAAATACCGCTCGGTCAGCAGGGCTGCCTCTGCTGTGGTCTGGCAGTTTTGTAATATCAGAAAAGATTGAATTTCCTTAGGGACCGCAGCCATGAACTGCTCTAACACAATTGTATCTATTACTGACTCCATGGTTTTTCCTTCTGGAGCTAACCATTTTAAAGTTAAGCTTCTGACCCTTTGGCACAGAGCCTTAGGTGTCTCACCAGCTCTTAACTTTGTAGCTCTCAGCATGCGATGGTAGACCATCGGAGTTAAACCCAAGCGGTCTCGATTAGCCTTTTTGAGCTCTCCATAATCTGTAGCAAGAGCCGCTAGCATGGCCCTGTAGGCTGCTAGTGCCTCTCATAAGAACATAAGAACATAAGATATGCCATACTGGGTCAGACCAAGGTCCATCAAGCCCAGTATTCTGTTTCCAACAGTGGCCAATCTAGGTCATATGCATCTAGCAGTTTCCTCAAGGGACATAGGTTCCACAATGCTTGTATTGGTTCAAGCATTGATATCCTGGGTCCCTTCTTAATAATGGTTTATGGACCTTTCCTCCAGGAACTTGTCCAAACCTTTTTTAAACCCTGCTACACTAACAGCCTTTACTACATCCTCCAGTAACAAATTCCAGAGTTTGATTACACGTTGAGTGAAAAAATATTTTCTTTTATTAGTCTTAAATAGTTTACCCTGTACCTTCATTGCATGTCCCCTAGTCTTTCTATATTCTGATAAGGTAAACAATCGATCTACGTTTACCCGTTCCACTCCGTTCATTAATTTATAGACTTCTATCATATCTCCCCTCAGCCGTCTCTTTTCCAGGTTAAAGAGCCCTAACCTTTTAAGCCTTTCTTCATAGGAGTATCCTTCCATCCCCTTTACCATTTTGGTGGCTCTTCTCTGAACGTTTTCTAAAATCGCAATATCCTTTTTAAGATACGGCGACCAGAACTGCACACAATATTCAAGGTGCGGTCTCACCATGGAACGATACAGAGGCATTATAATATCTTTTGTTTTATTTTCCATTCCTTTCCTTATCATACCTAGCATTCTATTTACTCTCTTGGCCGCCGCTGAACACTGGGCCGAGGGTTTTAACATGGTTTCCACAATGACGCCTAAATCTTTTTCCTGGGTGGTGGTTCCTAATGTGGAACCTTGCATCGTGTAACCATAATTTGGGTTGTTCTTCCCTAGGTGCATAACCTTGCACTTGTCCACATTAAATTTCATCTGCCATTTTGATGCCCAGTCTTCCAATTTATCAAGATCCTCTTGCAGTTTTCCACAATCCTCTTGGGTTTTAACAACTTTAAATAGTTTTGTGTCATCTGCAAATTTGATAACCTCACTCGTTATTCCACTTTCCAGGTCATTTATGAATATGTCAAAAAGCAGCGGACCCAGCACAGATCCCTGGGGTACACCACCTTTCTCCATTGGGAAAATTGGCCATTTAGCCCTACCCTCTGCTTTCTATCTTTTAACCAGTTCCTGATCCACAATAGTACACTGCCTCCTATCCCATGACTCTTTAGTTTTGCCAAAAGTCTCTGATGAGGGACCTTGTCAAAGGCTTTCTGAAAGTCCAGATACACAATATCAACCGACTCACCTTTGTCCACCTGATTATTCACTCCTTCAAAAAAACATAACAGATTAGTAAGACAAGATCTTCTTTGTCTAAAGCCATGTTGGCTGTCTCCCATTAGGTCATGACTATCTACATGCTGAGTAATTTTATTCTTTATGATGGTTTCTACCATTTTTCCCGGTACTGATGTCAGGCTCACCGGTCTGTAGTTTCCCGGATCACCGCTGGAACCCTTTTTAAAAATTGGTGTTACATTGGTGATCCTCCAATCTTCAGGTATTAGAGATGATT
This sequence comes from Ichthyophis bannanicus, assembly GCA_033557465.1. Taxonomy (NCBI): domain Eukaryota; kingdom Metazoa; phylum Chordata; class Amphibia; order Gymnophiona; family Ichthyophiidae; genus Ichthyophis; species Ichthyophis bannanicus. The sequence goes on from CM066035.1 coordinate 500,994,540, forward strand.
TTAATGATAGTTCACAGATTACTAATAGCAGGTCTGCAATCTCATATTTCAGTTCTTTCGACACCCTTGGATGTATACCATCCGGCCCAGGTGATTGCTACTCTTCAGTTTATCTAATAGTTGTAATACATCTTCCCGATGTATCGATATTTCCTTCAATTCTTCCGCACCTTTAAATACCACTTCAGTCATGGGTAACATCCCTACATCTTCCTCAGTAAAGACTGAAGCAAAGAATTCATTCAATGTCTCCGCTATCGCCTTGTCGCCTCTTAGTGCTCCTTTAACCCCTTTATCATCTAATGGGCCAACTGACTCTCTCACAGGTTTTTTGCTACGAATGTACTTGAAAAGGTCTTTACTTCGCGTTTTTGCTTCCGCAGCAAGCTTCTTCTCAAATTCTCCCTTTGCCTGCCTTATCAATGCTTTGCATTTGACTTGCCAGTGCTTGTGTTGTTTCCAGGTTTTGTCGTTTGGCTCTTTTTTCCATTTCCTGAAAGATGCTTTTTTGGCAACAACAGCCTCTCTGATCTCACCTTTAAACCATGCTGGCAGTTTTTTGGACTTCCTTCCACTTTTCTTAAAGCGTGGAATACAGCTGGTCTGGGCTTCCAAGATAGTATTTTTCAACAACAGCCTAGCCTGATTTACGTCTTTAACCTTTGCAACTGCTCCTTTTAGTTTTTTCTTAACTGTTTTCCTCATTTTACCATAGTCTCCCTTTCGAAAGTTAAAAGGTAGTACTGTGGATTTCCTTACTATCCCTCCTCCACTAATTAAATCAAAGGCGATCATGCTATGATCACTATTGCCAAGCGGCCCCAACAACCTTATCTCTTGCACTAGATCTGGTGTTCCAGTAAGGACTAGGTCTAATATGGCTTCCCCTCTGGTCGGTTCATGAACCAGCTGCTCCAAGAAGCAGTCATTTATTTCATCTAGGAACTTTATCTCCTTAGCATGTCCTGACGTGACACTGAGCCAGTCGATACCGGGGTAGTTGAAATCACCCATTATTATTACTGTGCTGTGACTTTTATTAGCTTCCTTGATTTCTTTGAGGATTTCATCATCCATTTGGTCATTCTGGGTAGGCGCTCGATAGTACACCCCCACTGCCATTTCCTTCCCCCTTTTACATGGAATTTCAATCCATATAGATTCTACAGCAGATTTTTCTTCCTGCAAAACTTTAATCCTTTCTGACTCAATGCCCTCTCTAACATAGAGTGAGGAATGTGGCTAGCCGTACTGCCCATTGTTCCATTGGCCACCCCACAGTATGGGCAACTCTCTCAAACGCTTCTATGAAATCATCAACATCATCACCTATTGCAAATTGTCCAAATGAAAAAGTCCCACAAGTCTGTGGTCCTACCACACAGGTATGTGTTGTCGCATCCAAAGTCGATGGGGTTGGTATTGCTCCCATTGTCACTTTCTGGCTGGCGAGCTACGTCTCCATTAAGTCCACTACCGGTTTTTGTTGGGCCTGCAAAGCTGCCGCAGCCTGTTCTTGCGCACAATGAGCCATCTCTTGTTGCTTCTCGAACTGAGATGCCATCCATTGTAGAACTTCTTTGGGATCCATTTCCACCGTTTTCTCTGCAGGAAGAACAAAAGACAAACAAAGCCCACCAAGTGCGGTACTACAAAACCTTTGGTAGTCCCTTCTAACGTGAATGTCTAGAAACCTTTATCCTTTTCACTTGAATCCTAATTACCCACACCCAAATACTCTTTACCTGAACACAGGCGTAGACTCATGCCTTGAAAAGGAGTGTTTCAGTGGTCCTCAGTCGCTCTGGTGGACACTGCCAGCGATTTTCCACACTGCCATTTACAGCACAGCACAGCAGTTTTGGTGTTTGAAGAAACCTTAGGCGTACATCCTGGAGTGTTTGTAAATCCTGATGTACCAAAAATGATCCAACAACTACGCCACTTGTCATGCCCTAGCCCTCCGCCTCAGGCTAAGAGGGTTAGGGTTGCCATTATGTTCTCCTTATAGAATGTGGGATAAACTATTTTGCTCCAGCTAAGACTGCTGAGAGTGGTAGTTCTTTTGCCTTCTAAGAAGAAATAGTCGTGAAACCAGTGGTAAAGGCAAAGATGACAAAATTTATTCCCCAAACAAAAGGTTCTATGCAGGTTGCATCAGGATAATTCTTCAGTTGTTTGCTCAAGGTTATTTACACAAGTATGCTGGCTGAGCTTCCCACTCTTTACTCAAAAGTGCAACTGCTTAACAGATAAAGAAAAACATAGCAGCTTCCTTCAACAAAGAAAAATATTCTCTTTTCCTTTGTCTTTCCTCAGCTCTCCAATATACACTAGCAAAGGGATTCAATGTCATCAGCTAAACACAACGTACAGTCCATAGGTACTTCAGATGGTAATGAATCATTCTCATTACAGTCCACTTGCATTTCCTCCAACTCCTGAACTGCAGTGTTTTGCTTCAAGCTACTATCATATGTCTTAGGGTAACTCCTCCCTAAGGGGTTCTGTGTCTCCTTTGAGCACAGTTCTATGTGATAGGAATTACAGGTACCTGAGGTTGTGGAGACTCCTCTCTGGCTCAGTTCAGCAATCTCTCTCCAGTTATGGGGAAGCAGTCTCTGGTTCCCTTGTTGGAGTTCCTCCCTGGAGCTCTGCCCCGGTTCCCTGTTCCAGGCTAGGCTTTGTAGACTCTTGGACTGAGTCCTGGGCTCCCACCTCTGAACTCTCTGAACCTTTCTATCCAGCACTGGGGTTTGAAGGTTTCTCTTCTCCCCTTCTGCTCTGATTGCTTCACCTCCACTTCTCCAGCTGTGTCTCCTCCTGTGTTCCCTCTCGTGTGCTGTCGTCGTTGTTTTCCTGTCTCTTCCTTGTTCTCTTTGTCCTCCTGACTCTCTCTCTAGCCAGGATTTATATTCCTGCTCTCTGTGCCGTGTCTCTGTCTCTCTGGACAGGTGTCTGTAATTAGGTTCCAAGCTTGCTACTATGTCAGCAGAGCTTGGGTGTGGCAGCCTAGCTTCAGTTTCTCTGTGCTTGCTTTCTTTTGGTTAACACTGAAACGTGTGTACTGCGGGGATGTCACTTTTCTTAAAGGTAAAATCATTCTTTTCTTCTACTTCCATATGCTCACTAGAGGCTTCCTCATCACAATATGTATAGCTATACAGCTGGATAAGATGTGGAGTGTCTAGCCCAGTGGTTAGGGGTAGCAACCACACATCAGGTGTTCAATTCCCATAGACATGCCACCTGATGCAAAGCACATTACATTGTCCCCCATTGTCCCCTCAGAAAACGCATGTAGATACGTTTCTATTGTGAATATGTGGTGCGCTACACAATGTGCCTTGCACGCAATGTGCCATCAAGCAAGGCATCGTTGGTGCCGGAAACATGTAAGGCAGCAGGTATAGCGCTTAGTGTATACGCGATGCGCAGGGAATATGGCTCCATGAGAAAGGCGCATTGTGTACCATGTATGCGCTATGTGCATGGCTTTAGGTGCTGTGCGCATCGCTTACATGCTATGTGCCTTATGTTCTGCCTTAGGCGGATGCATCACGCGATGGTGCATAACGCCCTGTGCCTTGCGTGCCAGGTCCGTGTAAGACCAGCACGTACAGTGCCCAGCATGGACACAGTGTGTATGGTGCTTAACATCCTGCACATTGCGTGGATGAAATGCACCTCACACATAGTGCCATATGCCACACATATCGCGTATGCACTGAGTGTTATACGTGCCGCCTTACATGGACACGGCATGCAAGGCACGGGGCGTTAGGCGCTGTGCTCTATGTGCCTTATGCTGCATGCCACATGGCACCTTATGGGCTGCTCAAGATGCCATGAGCTGAAGTACTGCGCACTGATGCAAAGTCGCCATCGGGCACGTTATGCCGCTTCCGCAAGACCACTGCATCATGTTGTCATTCAATAAAAACACCAGACAAAATGGCCGCCTGATCAAGGAAGCCACCCTTTACCGACCACCTGGCCAGAATGAACAAATGGATGATAAAATGCTCAAAGAAATCAGGGAAGCTAACAAAAGTTACAGAATAGTAATAATAATGGGTGATTTCAATTACCCCAGTATTGACTGGGTCAGTGTCATGGCAGGACATGCTAGGGAGATAAAGTTTCTAGATGAAATAAATGACTGCTTCTTGGAGCAGCTGGTTCATGAACCGACCAGAGGGGAAGCCATTTTAGGCTTAGTCCTTAGTGGAACACCAGATCTGGTGCAAGCGATAAGGGTGTTGGGGCCACTTGGCAATATTGATCATAGCATGATTGCGTTTGATTTAATTAATGGAGGAGGGATGGTAAGGAAATCCACAGTACTACCTTTAAACTTTCAAAAGGGAGACTATGGGGCTTGTTTACAAAGCCGCGTTAGCAGTTTCCGCTCGTTATCGAGGCGCGGCCCCATTGATTTCAATAACAATCGGAAACCACTACCACTATGGTTTATGTTATCAGAATATAAAAAGACTAGGGGACATGCAAGGAAGCTACAGAGTAGCCTATTTAAGACTAATAAGAGAAAATATTTTTTCACTCAATGTGTAATCAAACTCTGGAATTTGTTACCAGAGGATGTAGTAAAAGCTGTTAGTGTAGCTGGGTTTAAAAAAGATTTGGACAAGTTCCTTGAGGAAAGGTCCACAAAGCATTATTAAAAGGGATCCAGAATATCACTGCTTGACCCAATACAAGCATTGAGGAACCTGTGTCTTTTGGGGAGACTTCTAGGTACTTATGACCTAGATTGGCCACTGTTGGAAACAGGATACTGGGCTTGATGGACCTTGGTATGACTCAGTATGGCATTTCTTATGTTCTTATGTTACCTAGGTGGATCTGGAGCTGCTTGGATGGCTCATCTGCTGCAAGCAGAGGCGCGTTTTCCTGTCCTCATGCATCAGGCAAGACCTTTTTTGGGTAAAGTGTGCCTGGCACTGGGTCCAGAGGCACTTCAATGCCCGGTCAGACTAACCACGAGAGGTAAGTGCATGGAGGCAGGTACCACAAACAAAGGAGCTCAACATAGCTGGTTGTAGGCAACACACATCATCTACTTGTCACATCATAGACATAGCATCTGCACGTAACTGTGTGTTGTGACCTCAGGTGAGGGGTAGTTGTTACTTCCACATGGGCTTACAATAGTAAAGGGGATAGTTGTATGTGTCGTACCCCCCATTGCTATAAACTAGGAGTGGTGAGGTTCCCATAGCTTTGTAGATGAATGTATGTGCACTGTAGATGCAGTGTGTGCACTGTAGGCCAAAAAGATAAAAAAACTGTATTCATGTGTATATGCTATAGATGCTCATGAGGTTGATGCGGCAAACACTGATGTGCTGCCAGATGCAATTCTGATGGTGTATGTCCCCATCAGGCCTCCACATACAGCTTCTGGGTTTTTAATACTGACCCCTGGGAATGTAACTTTCAGTGGCTCACATAAATCTCCATCCCATGGCAGTTTGTTGTATGTGGATGATGTCTGTGGCCTGGTGCACACCATCAGAGGTTATGTACAATGTCATATTGAAGTGTTATGAAATGGATGTGTAGCATTACTGTTACAATGGAAGGTGAACCACTAGCCCACTCCTAAGCCTCAGGCAGGGTGAGATAGGTTAGTGACATATACAGTGCACTGAAAATGTATGCATCCCTGCTGTCTCAGTGCTGTTGTGTCACCGTACAACATATGACATAAAATGGGGTTCTGGGGGTTAGCACCATGTGAGACACAATACATGCCTAACAATCAGAGGGTGCATAACATCCCTTTTTGGGACACTAACAATATGTGCACACCAACATCTGCGGATGGTAGGACCACCTGTTGCCTCAATTTTTAGTTGCATGTCTCCGGGGGGCTGTGACCATCAGCCTACCACATGTAGCCACTGTGAGCACCATCCATTCCCCGCGCCAAACCAACCAAGCACCCTCAGGTGTGATGTGGTGCTTTGGTGTGCAGCAATTCACAGCTAATGGCACACATTAGGTATTGGATTGTGTGCAGTGGTGTAACTAGGCCACTCCAAGACATATACCTGAGAGCCTGTAAACAACTCCAGTGTACCTCAAGCTGTATGTGTAGGGTCATTACCTGAAACCACATATAGGTCACACGGGACTGAGCATGTGACACCTACCACACCAAGGGGGAGTGTAAGCATAGCAATATGTTAATTGTGTTGCCAACTGTATGGACCTGACTGTACATAGTGGTGACAATGTGAGAGGGATGGGGTCCTTTGGTTGTGTCACTGTTTCCCACTGCAATCTATGTATGTGCCATACAAGGTGTCTTGAGTATGGTAACATAGTAATATAGCAGGTGATGGTAGATATGTAGCTGACTGGTCCATCTAGTGTGCCCAGCAAGTTGCCAAATGTATGTATGCCTGCTGATCTGTGAAGGTCAGCCCTACCCATCTGCCGTCAGAGGGCTCCACCCACTGCTCTGTGACCCATCAAGGTGGCAAATGTAGGTGCGCCTGCTGATGTGTGTAGGTCAGCCCTACACGTGCCCTGCATCAGGCCTATACACAGTGATTGGTGGCTCAGCAAGTTGGCAAATGTGGAGGCGCCTGCTGATGTGTGCAGGTCAGCTGTACCCATGCCCTGCCTCAGGGCTATATACAGTGCTTGGTGACTCAGCAAGTTGGCAAATGTGGAGGCGCCTGCTGATGAGTGCAGGTCAGCCCTAACCATGCCCTGTCTCAGGGCCTTACACAGTGCTTGGTGGCTCTGCAAGTTGCCAAATGTAGGTGAGCCTGCTGATCTGTGCAGGTCAGCTCTACACATGCCCTGCGTCAGGCCTATACACAGTGATTGGTGGCTCAGCAAGTTGGCAAATGTGGGTGCGCATGCTGATGTGTGCAGTCCAGCCCTACCCAAGCCCTGCCTCAGGGCTATACACAGTGCTTGGTGGCTCAGCAAGTTGGCAAATGTGGAGGTGCCTGCTGATCTGTGCAGGTCAGCCCTACCCATGCCCTGCCCCAGGGCTCCACCCACTGCTCCATGGCCCATCAAGGTGACAAATGTAGGTGCACCTACAAATGTAGGTGCACACGCATGCTGATGTGTGCAGGTCAGCCCTACCCATGCCCTGCCTCAGGGGTGTACCCAGTCCCACCTTGTAGGTTACCACAACTTACACAGATAGAAGAGTTGGTAATGGTATGTTTGATAACATGCTGTTGTCAGACAGGGATGTAAGGGGTTGCTCACATGACATTGTTGGTTTGTTCAATGAAGTATACCCACAACCTCCATTGGGAGGCTAGTCCAGTCTTTCAACACCCCTTCCCTTAGAAGAAACGTCCATACATTGCTTGTGGTTTACACTCATGCAGCTACATGTGCTTGGTGGCTCTGCAAGTTGCCAAATGTAGGTGCGCCTGCTGATCTGTACAGGTCAGCCTTACCCATGTCCTGTCCCAGGGCTATACACAGTGCTTGGTGGCTAAGCAAGTTGGCAAATGTGGAGGCGTCTGCTAATCTGTGCAGGTCAGCCCTACCGATGTCCTGCCCCAGGGCTCCACCCACTGCTCCGTGGTCCATCAAGGTGGCAAATGTAGGTGCGCCTACTGATCTGTGCAGGTCAGCCCTACCCATGCCCTTCCTCAGGGGTGTACCCAGTCCACCTTGTAGGTTACCACAACTTACACAGATAGAAGAGATGGTAATGGTATGTTTGATAACATGTTGTTGCCAGATAGGGATGCACTGGGTTGCTCACATGACATTGTTGGTTCGTTCAATGAGGTACATCCACAATCTCCATTGGGAGGCCAGTCCAATCATTCACCATCCCATCCCTGAGAAGGAAGGTCCATACATTGCTTGTGGTTTACACCCATGTAGCTACATGTAATATAGCACACATTTACGACTCCCATGTCCTGGGAGGGGGTATGAATCCACATCAATATCCAAGAAATATATACCCCCATCAGTCTTATATGGAACACTCTGTAGCTTAATTGCATGTCCCCAAGTGGCACTATATTCTGATGACATAAGCAATCAAACTAGGTTTACGAGTCCCACTCCATTCATTCATTCATAGACCTGTATCATATATCCCCTCTGCCAGGGGCGGCCCAAGGGGGGTGCGGGGCCATGTGCGGAGACTAGGTGCGGGGCCTCATTTGCATAAGGGGCCTCATTTGCATAATGTTACCATATACTAACTTTTAGTAAACATGCCTCTTAATGAGTGTATGGATAAAGAAAGACTAAAAGATTTCTACATTACTATAATCCAGTGCCAACCACCAGACACATTAGGAACTACTACAAACACTGCCAATTTAGAACCCATAGCAAACCCGCCGTATCCTAACAGCACTACCAGGACTCACAAAGCACCATACCCTACCTATCAAAAGGAAACATGCAAATATTAAACCAATACATTTTAGAGAACAACAATACATGACCTACTGGGGAAAGAGAACAAGTGGCAATGTCAAATAGGAATTACATAAACAGAATACCTCAGCTCAGTTACACATGCAGAACATAGACCATCACCAAACAAGGAATCAAAATTTAGAAACAGGAAGACAATAATTAAACTGGGAATCCCAAAAGCCAAACTTGGAATGTACAACACTGTAGAAATAAAACTATACATTAATTTGCTCTTGTACTAAACAAAGCGCAGACGTTAATGATGCACATTTACCAGAGCTGACATATTCCAATTAATAAATTCAAAATAAAGAGATATTTTTCTACCTTTTGTGCATTTTTTTTCAGCTGCAATTGCTCCAGCCACTTTCATCTGGCTTCTTCGTGTCTTCTGCTAACTCTCCATCATCTGCTGTCCATTTGTCCTTTCTTCTCTCTTCTAGTTTTTTTCCATTCTCTCTCTACATCTGCTTTAACATACTAATCTTTCTCCTTTTGCTCTTTCCTCATTCCTATTTCATCCACTCAAATTTTACCCCTCCATCCTCAATCCCCACTTACTCTCCCAATACCCGGCCAATTATAGATTTTTGATCCCTCCCACACAAAATATTTTTCCCCTCTCCATTTTACTCTCCCAGCCCCATCCCATTCTAATCCTCCCCCAACATCAGCTCCCTTCTAGTTCCAGCCTCACCCAGCATCCATTCCCTTCTAGTCCCTGCATCAGCCCATTTCCAGTCCTAGCCCCCCATCAGCCCATTTCCAGTCCTAGCACCCCTAACCCAATACCAGTCCTAGCCCCCCCATCAACCCACTTCCAGTCCTAACCCCCCATCACCCCATTTTCAGTTTAAGCCCCCCCTATAACCCATTACCAGTCCTAACCCCCATCAACCCATTTCCAGTCAGCCCCCATAGCCCATTGCCAGTCCTAACCCCCCCATCAGCCCACAGCCCATTACCAGTCCTAATCCCATCAGCCCACCTCAAGTCCTAACCCCTCCCCATCAGCCCATTTCCTGTCCTAGCCCCCCCCATAGCCCATTATCAGTCCTAACCCCCCATAGCTCATTACCAGACAGCCTCCATCAGCCAACAGCCCATTACCAGTCTTAACCCCCCCATAGCCCATTACCAGTTCTAACTCCCCCCAACAGCCCACAGCCCATTACCAGTCCTAACCCCATCAGCCCACCTCAAGTCCTAACCCCTCCCCATCAGCCCATTTCCTGTCCTAGCTCCCCATAGCCCATTACCAGTCCTAACCCCCCCAACAGCCCACAGCCCATTACCAGTCCTAACCCCAACAGCCCACCTCCAGTCTTAATCCCCCAGCCCATTTCCAGTCCTAGCAACCCCCCCAACCCATTACCAGTCCTAGCCCCCCATAGCCCACTCCCAGTCCTAATCCCACCAGCCCATTTCTAGTCCTAATCCCCCATCACCCAATTTTCAGTTTAAGCCCCCCCATACCCTATTACCAGTCCTAACCTCCCCATCAGCCCACTCCCAGTCCTAATCCCACCAGCCCATTTCCAGTCCTAATCCGCCATCACCCAATTTTTAGTTTAAGCGCCCCCATAGCCCATTACCAGTCCTAACCCCCATCAACCCACTTCCAGTCCTAATCCCATCAGCCCATATACAGACTTAGCTCCCCCATAGCCCATCACCACTCCTAACCCCCCCAGCCCCCCCATAGCCCATCACCACTCCTAACCCCCCCCCAGCCCATCACCACTCCTAACCCCCCCCAGCCCAGCCCAGCCCAGCCCAGCCCAGCCTAGCCTAGGGAATTTTTTTTTTAAAAAAGCTGTCTGCTGCCGCTGCCGGGGCCGCCGCGGCAGAATCGAGTGTGCCGCGGGGCCCCCCTGCCCAGCAGAGCCTGCCCTCCCCTGTATTACCTCTCTCTTTACAGCTGCAGTCACACGCGCCGGCTTTCAGAGCGCGAAGGAACTAGTTTCCCTTTCGCGGCTCTGTTAAGCCCGCGGGGGCTGATGGGAACTTCCCTTCAGCCCCCGCGGGCTTAACAGAGCAGCGAGGGAGAAACTCTCCCCTCACGCTCTGAAAGCCGGTGCGTGTGACTGCTGCTGTAAAGAGAGAGGTGATACAGGGGAGGGCAGGCTCTGCTGGGCAGGGGGGGCCCTGCGGCACACTCGATTCTGCCGCGGCGGCCCCGGCAGCGGCAGCAGACAGCTTTTTTTTTTTTTAATTTTACTTTTAGATCAGAATGTTTTTTGCGCGGGGCCCCCTGAAACGCGGGGCCCTGTGCAAAAAACATTCTCGCTCAATGGACGGGCCAGCCCTGCCCTCTGCCATCTCTTTTCTAGGTTGAGGAGCCCTATCCTTTTGCGCATCTCTTCATAGGGGGATCCCCCATCCCTTCTACCATATTTTGTGTGTCCTCTCTGTACATTTATAATAATGCTATATCCTTTTTAACATACTGTGGCCAGAATTTCACACAATATTCAAGGTGCGGTCGCACCATGGAGCGATACAGAGGCAGTGCAATATCCTTTGTGTTATGTAACATTCCTTCCCTTAGGTTACCTTAGGATACCTAGCATCATATCTGCTGTCCTGGCCACAACTGCCCACTGGGTGGAGGGTTATAACATGTGATCCACAATGACACCTAAATCCTTTTCCTGGGTGAGGTCTCGTAATGTGGAACCTTGCATTGTGTAACTATAGTTTGGGGCTTTCTGTCCTAGGTGCCTAACATTGCGTTTGTCCACATCACATGTCATCTGCCATTTGGATGGCCAGTCCTCTGAGTTAGCAGGATATATTGGTCAATATCAACAATCCTCATGGCTCTTAACTCTGTTAAAGAGTACTGTGCCATCTGCACATTTGTGAACATTACTTGTTGTTCCCATTTCCTGGTCATGTAGGAATCTGTGAAACAGCAGTGGATCAAGCAGAGATTCCTGGGGTACTCACCCAGTCACCTCTCACCATTGCCAATATTACACATTTAGCCCTACCCTCCACATTATATCCTGTAACCAGTTCCTGATCCACAATATTAGACTGCCACATATCCCATGATGTGTTCTTTTGGCCAGAGGTGTCTCATGAGGGACCTTGGCAAGGGCTGTCTGAATCCCCACATACACTTTATCCATATCAATGGACTCACCTTTGTCTAGCTGTATACTCAAACCATCATAAAAACATAGCAGATTAGTAAGACAAGATCTTTCATGTCCAAAGGCATGTTGCCTATCTCCCATTAAGACATGACTATCTACATGTTTGTTGGGTTATATCAATATGATGCCCACTACCATTATTCCCGGTACTGATGTCTGGTGTGTAGTTCCCCAGATCACCCCTGGACCCCTTTTTTAACATTGGTGTTACATTGGCCATCCTCCATTCCTCAGGTATCACAGATGATAGCCATCATAGTTCACAGATAACCAAGAGCAGGCCTGCAATCGCACATATTTTTTTACATCCTCAACCTTGGATGTATACCATCCAGTCCATGGGATTTGCCAGTCCTCATTATATCAAATAGTTGTAACACATTGTTCTGGTGTCTTGATATTTCCTTCAATTCCCCTGCAGTATCACCTTTCCAAACCACATCATTTGTGGGTAACATCCCTACATCTTCCTCAGTAAAGACCCAAACAACTAAGTCATGAGGTCTACCCACAATGGGCCTGTCCTCTCGTAGTGCCCCATTTACCCCTCTGTCATCTATCATATGTCAGTCCACCAATATGTGATTCTGTCCACCATCCTGGGACATATCCCCAGGATGTGTATGTCATTATAAGGCCCCCATGAAGTATTTATTTATTTATTTATTTATTTTTTTATTTAGTATACATTTGTATACCGCTACTTCCAGCGATCAGCAGCGGTTTTTGATTACAGATTGGAAATTGTCAAATCATGACAGGAAATTTTTGAGGTATAAACACATTGATTAGACAGGAAAGCACAGCACACAGAGAACTATTTTTACAGGGAACATGGGCTATGGAGGGTTAAGTGGCTTGCCCAAGACCACAAGGAGCACCTGTGGGACTAGAAACCCCAGTCCTTCCGGCCCAAGGTTGCTGTCCTCTAGTGGGATTTGAACCCCCGACCTTCCGGCCTGAAGTACCTTGACCCAACCACTAGGCTACTCCTCCACTCCAGTCCAGTCCACTGTAGCATAGGGCTGGCTGATTACCTACAATACCACTGTGCCCACTCAGGGGTATCGGAATGATCCTGCAATCATAACAAAGTTTGGATGTGCATAGCAGCAGAGGACAAATCCAGGGAAGAAGATGAGCCTGACAAGGCACTGTAACCATCTCCCTGTAAGACAACCACATACCGTGACTATCAACAGATGACTGACTGCATGTCCAGATAGTGACCAACAAAACACGTTGCAAGAATGCTGACCAGGTGTAGCCACAGGCTGGAAGTCACTACCTATGTTCTCTAGCCCTGTCCCCAAAGGCACCAACATCTGCCACATGTAGCTATCAGCCATATCATGTATGTAATGGGATCCTGTATCCACATGCATATGCTGGCAGTGCACACATGCACCCACATTTGTTGGTATGTTCTGGCAGAGTGACACACATTGCTGTGAAATACCACAGACCATCCATCTAACCAATTACATCACATGGTGAGCACTCACACACCTCATCTGAACACAAACACAGGATTGACACAGGTAGTGGCCATGGATATCCGTCACAGAACATGTAAGGTCACTCTGTGTAAGCAGCACACACATGTGCACACGATGCATTGGAAAGGTACTGTGGGGCATGGCTGAGGTGTGGGAGCACTGGTGTGGGCCATGTAGGCCACATAACGGCTCCAAGTGGCCACATGGCCCACATCATATGCCATGTGACAGCCTCACAGTGATCAGTGACAGAACACCATGCAGTACAAAGGTAGGACCCACAGCTGGTGCACAAATATGGCAGCATGGGCATCTCCGTCACATGCCTGTGTGATGACATGCAGACTTTGTCCAGCAGTCACAGGTGTGTGTCTGCAAAGATGGTGGGAATGTGCATGCATAAAGGGGCAGGCTAGCTGCAGTGTGCAACAAGAGAATCATCACACTACACCTAACCATGAGTGGTGTGCTGTTGAGTTGGCAAGGTATGTTTGGAACATAACAGATGGCATATATTCCTGTTCCCCCAGGTGGAGGATTTGAGAAAAAAAGCACGGGAGATGAGGAGAGGAGGCCTGATTTCCTCGGGAGGTTTGAGGAGGAGATGATGGCCACAGAGGATGGTGAGTGATGCAGCATGTGTGTCACACAACAGCATGTGTGATGTAGGGGCCATGGCCAAATAATCCTGTTGCACTGCACCAGCAGGCATATGAACATGCACTCTGCAGCAAACAGGATATTACCTGCACATGTAGCCATGTCTGTGCTGGCACACATGGCATGGGTGAATGGGGCACTGTGCAGATCATATTGGGGCACACAATAACATTCAGAGACCTATATCCTGTCTCAGATTAAATTATGGACCTGTTGGCCACCACACAGACCACACACAAAGCTATGTAGTCATGCCACATGTGCATACCGTTTATTTTTATTTATTTATTTATATTCTCTTATATACCGCACTATTCTGCATCAGTGCGGTTTACATTGAACAAACTAAAATTACATTGAACAGGGCATTATAACTTGGAGATAACTATTTTACAGGGAACATGGGCTATGGAGGGTTAAGTGGCTTGCCCAAGACCACAAGGAGCACCTGTGGGATTAGAAACCCCAGTCCTTCCGGCCCAAGGTTGCTGTCCTCTAGTGGGATTTGAACCCCTGACCTTCCGGCCTGAAGTACCTTGCCCCAACCACTAGGCCACTCCTCCACTCCTTTTGTGGCCATGCATAAAATGCACACCCCAGAGATGGTGATGGCACAGCAGACATGTACTGTATGGCATTGTATCCTTCCCAGGGTTAATATCACACACACATCTGAAGGACACTGGATCATGCATATAGAGAACACAGTTGGACAGCAGGTGCCTCTTTGCACAGGCCTTTACTAATGATGACAACCCATGTTCTGTGGAAACATCAGCCACCCTACAGTCCCTGACACATCCCTAGCTGTAATGTTGGATGACAGACAGGGACCGTGTGAGCTGTGAGTACATAGGGCCCACATGAGACTCATCTGCACCCACCCATGGACTCATCAGGCATTGTGTGTTGGTCAACCTCTGCTGTATGCACATGCCAAACTAATGTGTCGCATGGGTGCCATGTGTCCAGGGCAGCCCCTAATGCACGCATATCCCATGTCCACACACTCCTTTATAGGACTCTGGGTCACTGTACTGTGCTGCTGGCTCCATGTCCTATCTTGCTATGTAAGTGCATACAATCTGCCCCATCCTATGCACCTTGCCTGGCCACCTCCCATTGCTGCTGGGATGTATACATGCTGCCTGAAACAGAACATAGCTGTGCCCTCATACTGTATCCCCACACCATCCACCACAGTGTCCCCATCCCTCCTCATCTCTCCAATATGCCAACATGCCGATATCATTGCCCGACCCTCAGCAGTGGAACATACATCCGTCACCCATGACCTGCCTATCACATCACAGTGACACACCAAGCTGCCACACATAACACCACAAGCACACCAGTAAGGTGCCTATTTCCACAGTGGACACACAGACAGGTGAAAATATGCTTCCATCCCCTCAGTGCTGTACACCACCTGTGTTCCAGCTGTCACCCCAATGATCTGGCCAAACCCCAGGTGTGTCAGTTACCTCTGCTGTCCCCAGCATGATGGTAGCACACCTTGGCCAGGTCACCTCACAGTCCCCCCAGACACCAACAGAGACTGCCATATACTCTGACTTTGCACTGTAAATAACCAATTAGACTCAGACACAACATGCTGTTATGTCTAAATGTAAATAGTCACCCTAGTTACAACTTATGATGGTCTAATATGTAAATAGTTCCCCCAGTTACTACTCCAAGTTACCATTTCTGTTCAATGTAAGCACAAGGCAGATTAGCCCTGCCCTGTACAAGAATTGTTGATTGTGAACCGCACTGATATCAAAGAGCGCGGTATAGAAAAGCTTTAAAATAAATAAATAAAATAAAAAATTACTTTCTGATGTATGGAAACATGCACACTGAAGGTCACACACCCAGCCTCCCTGCCCATACCATACACATGCATCTGGGGCATCTAGGGACCCCACAGTGCTGGTGTGCAAACACTGTCTGCCCCCCCCTTCTATGCATGCACCACAGGGGACCCCGTGTGTCATTGCTTTGGGGGGCTGACATCTGTAATGTGAGGGCAGGTAGGCACCTATGCACTAACACACCAGCAGGGCCCCGATCTCCCTGAATCAGCCAACACTGCCTTCTCAGTTCTCAACCCCTTGTCTGTCATATGCACACCCCTTGGATGCATTTGTGTGAGCAGCTTATATCCTGTCAGTTCTGGAGTCACTGCATACCCTGGTGTGCATGGTTGATCTGCTGTGTGGTCGATGGGCCAGCAGTTATGTACCAGGCTTGCAGGCATTGTGGCTGTTGCTAGTTGCCCTGGGAGCAATGAACATGTGGCTGATGCAACATTCTGTTTCCATTCACAGAGCCCGCAGATGGAGGAGCAAAGGCACAGGCTGCCTT
The DNA here is from genome assembly GCA_033557465.1 of Ichthyophis bannanicus. Taxonomy (NCBI): domain Eukaryota; kingdom Metazoa; phylum Chordata; class Amphibia; order Gymnophiona; family Ichthyophiidae; genus Ichthyophis; species Ichthyophis bannanicus. The sequence goes on from CM066035.1 coordinate 501,010,681, forward strand.
GCCAGTGGGGTTGGTGGCAGCTCCAGAACCAGAGGCAGAAGAGGAAGTGGAGGAGGCAGAGGAGGAGGAGGAGGAAGCAGTGGAGGAGGAGGAGGAGGTTGAGGAGGGTGAGGTTGTGGAGGAGGAGGCGGAGGTGGAGTTGGTGGAAGAGGAGGCAGAGGAAATGGGTGAGGGTGAGGGGGAGGTAGGGGAGTGGGTGAGGGAGTGGGATGGTGTGTGGTGGGGGAGAAGGGGGAAGTGCAGGGAGAGGGGGGAGGAGGAGGGGGTCTGGGGATGAGGTAGGGGGAGAGGGTGTGAGGCAGGATGCCCCCCTGGTGGTGTGGGATGTGGAGCGGGGAGAGGAGGTGTTGGTGCCATGGAGGCCGCATTCCCACACCACCTGAAACACAGGAATGCAGAGGGCCCCGGGGGTCCCTGCCACCTGCCCCATGGCCCTGAGGCTGGGTTACGGGCAGCTGCAGGGGTGGCAAGCAGCACTGCAGACAGGGGGCAGGCAGACACCTCAACCCAGACCCCATACACATAGGTCCTGGGGGGGGGGGGGAACGTGACCACACCTTGTCTGCGGCACTGGTTTCCATCTCTCTGGGCCTGCATGCCCAGACCAGGACCATGGAGCAGATGGTGGAAGCTGTGGTCCAGATGGCTCATGAGCTGTGGAGGCTAATGGAGGTGGTTGAGGCCTTTGCAGCCCATGAGCCATCAGGCCATGGTGGCCCTCAGGAAGGGTAGATAACATGGGGAGGTGGTCGCACCCCTGCCTTCTGCATTCCTGTGTCCCAGGTGCTACCACAACCACAGGGCACAGGAGGGTTGTGGGCTGAGATCCCACTACCACCAATGTTAGCACTGTGTACCTGGTATTATTTTAAATTTGTAAATATATTTTTGTGTAAAAATATTTATGCACCCAGTGGGCTATATAGCTTTTATTTTTGTATGAAAACCATTTTTTGCTTTAATTTTTGTAAATAAATATTTTTTAATCTTTTTGTGACAATGGACTGGTCATGGTTTTTTTTTAGGTCATGCACTTGCACATTGATAAACACATAGCAACATTTCCCTGTGTTGCCGAAAAGCAACAAATGTGTCACATACTGGTGCAGTCCACACAGCTTGCAGTGGGGGATGGGTATGTGCAGTGTTCTATGCAACCTCCTGGGTCACCCCAAGTGGTGCATCCCTCACTGCCACAGTAGGGGACCTGTTGGTTGCTATGTCCTGCGCACTGGACCCACATGCCTGGAGCCCAGGACATGCCTATTAGTGCACACATGGCACAGTGGACAGGACATTAGCAGAGCCATGACAGAGCTGTGGAATAGGGGAACATACGGTGTGACAGGGGTAGGTGTGGTTCATTGAGGCGATCCACTGCTGTGGTGGGGGTCACAAATTGGGTACAGGTGTGCAGCATCAATCCATGTATGGTCCTGAGGGACAGTTATGCCAGAAACTTGTCAAGCCTTCTCCACAGGCCACAAATAAGGTTCACATTGTAAGGGGGGAAGACTTCCACAGTAGCGGGTGCTTATATGTGCACATGTAAGGTGCGCTACCCATACCACTGTGAGCATGTTCCGTGGGTATATGGAGGTGATACCTGTGCTGTGACATGACAACAATGGGCTGCATGTCCATGTCACTTACAATGGGTGGGAAGGAGCCATGGGACACATATGTGAGGGACAGGTGGGGATGTGCTGTTGCACATCTAATGGGAGGGCACACATGACATGTATACCTAGGTGGGTGTAGACCCAGGCCCACAGCAGGTAGAAGCCTATACATGTACCTAGCCATGGTATTGACAGACACAGACACACATGTCATACTACTGCCCCTACTGTTGCTACTGAGCATGTGTATCCGCACTACAGGATGTGTGCGGCACTGTACACTGTCACGCCCTTAGCCCCTTACATCAGTATGCCCTTTAACCTTTCCCAGCATTCGCGGCTTCACAGGAACAGCCGCCAGCGTGAAGGTAAAGGCTCTTCACGCTGGCGGCTGTTCAGAGGGAGCCGGGGCCTCGCGCGGGCTGCCCCGGCTCCCGCTAAAGCCTCAGACCGCCGCGGTTTTGGGGGGGGGGGGGGGAGCCCAATGACAGCCCGGGCTGTGATGGGGGGGGGGGGCCGGGAATGGAAAAGGGCGAGGAGGGGGGAAATTGACCGGAAATTGGTTGTGATTGGGGGGGGGGGGGGGGCCGTGGACCGGAAAAGGGCTATGGGGGGGGGGGGGGGACTTGGACTGGAAAGAAATGGGCTGTGATGGGAGGGGACCTGGCCTGTAAAAGGGCTATGTCGGGGCTAGGGGGGGACGACATGGACTGGAAATGGGTTGTGATGGGGAGGGGGACCTGGACTGGAAATGGGCTCTGGGGGGGGGAACTTGGACTGGAAAAGGGCTATGGGGGGGGGGGGGACTTGAACTGGAAATGGGCTATGGTGGAGGGAGGGGGAACTTGGACTGGAAATAGGCTGTGATTAGGGGGACTTGGACTGGAAATGGGTTGTGAAGGGGGGGGGGGACCTGGACTGGAAAAGGGCTATGGGGGGGGGCAAAGGACTGGAAACAATTGGGATGTGGGGGGGAGGGGGACCTGGACTGTAAAAGGGCTATGTGGGGGGGGGGGGGGACATGGACTGGAAATGGGTTGTGATGGGGAGGGGGACCTGGACTGGTAAAGGGCTATGGGGGGGTGGGGCACTTGGACTGGAAATGGGCTATGGTGGAGGGAGGGGGAACTTGGACTGGAAATAGGCTGTGATTAGGGGGGCTAGGACTGCAAATGGACTGTGATGGTGGGGGGGGGGCGGTAGGACTGCAAATGGGCTGTGATGGTGCGGGGGGACTCGGACTGCAAATGGGATGTGATGGGGGGGGGGGGCCTAGGACTGGAAATAGGCTGTGATGGGGGACTTGGACTGGAAGTGGGCTGTGATGGGGGGGGGGCTAGGACTGGAAATGGCCTGTGATGTGAAGGCTAGCACTGGAAATGGGCTTATGAAGAACTGGAATAGGACTGGAAATGGGCTGATGGGCATGGGAGAATGGGACTAGAAGGGAGTGGATGCTGGGTGGGTCTAGAACTATAAGGGAACTGATTTTGGGGGAGGACTAGAATAGATGGGGAATGAGTGGAGAGGGGAAAAAATATTTTGTGTGGAAGAAAAGTCTATGATGGGCTGGGTATTGGGAGAGTGAGGGCCTTGAGAATGGAAGGGTGAAATTTAAATGGATGATAAAGGAATAAGGAAAGAATTGGGGGAAAGAGCAAAAGGGAAACAATCAGTATGTTAAAGCAGAAATAGAGAGAGAATGGAAAACATCTAAAAGAGAAGAAAGGACAAATGGATAGCTTGCAGAAGACACGAAGAAACCAGAAGAAAGTGACTGGAGCAATTGCAACTGAAAAATAAAACGCCCAAACAGAAGGTAGAAAAATACTTTTTATTTTGAATTTATTAGCTGGAATATGTTTGGTCTGGGAAGTGTGTATTGCTAACATCTTTGCGTTTTTGTTTAGTGCAAGAGGAAATTACTTTATAGTTTTATTTCTCCAGTGTTGTACATTTCATGTTTGGATTTTGGGGTTCCCAGTTTAATTATTATCTGACCAAGGAAGTTAGCCTACACGTATCCTCGGTAATTTTTGTGGGTGGGGCTGGGGGCGGGGCAGGGGTGGGACTAGGGGCGGAGAATGGGTGGAGCATGGCGAGCCACAGGTGTCGGGTTTTTCTCGGTGAAAAAGTTGGTAACCCTATGCTATTGTAAAATTAGAACTCAGTAAAAGTATTGGATTAGCTTAGACAAGCAGAACTGAAAGTTGGAAAAATACAGAAAAATATGTTTGAATGCCCCTGATAAGAGAATACAGCTGTAAGGGATTTAATTAAAACTGCTGACAGAAAGGTTATAGAGCCCTGCTTCCCCGCACGTACTAACTAGCCCAATGGCCTTGGAAGTAGGAAAGTAACAAGTTAGTGAACTGGCCATTGTAACTGGGACTAGAAGGGGGGTAAGCAGGTGCTGAGCCCACTCCAAGAACCTAATTGGATAATCATATCAGTACCGGGACCAATAGAGGAGGTACGGGAGGTACGGGAGGTTACCGGGACCAATGAAATATTTTTCTATACCTAGAATGGAGCGAAAGTCTATAAAAGTTGTTGTTTTGCCAGAGAACATTGCTCAGCCATTTTGAATTTGATTCTGCTTGAGACTTGTGCACAAATAAATGATTTGGACCTTCTGAACAGACTCCTGGTATCATTGGTTTGTCTGCGCTCTGCTGCTACAAAACTGTTGCAGCGAAGTGCACGCAATTAATAAAACCAGGAGTCAGTTTGAAGATCCAAGCCAATTTATTGTGCACAAGTCTCAGGCAAATGTCACATTCAAAATGGTCTGAGCAATGGAGTCCAGTAAATAGCACCTTTTATACCTTTCTTCTTCAGTTTAATACAGGCAAACTTTCTATTGGTCCCACTGACCCCTGCACCTATCCAATTGGGATCTTTCTGTGGGCCCAGTGCTCTGTTCCCCCTGCTCAGAACTCTCTAACAAAGGCACAGTTCTAAACTTTGATACTTTTCTCTTACAAGGTCACTGCTTAGCTTAGAAAATGTGTGAATACAGAGCACTGGCACATGTCTGTCATCAGCATAGAATATGCAACAAAGGATTTATACAACCTTATCAAAAAGCAGTTTAAAGCAGTTTCTCTAACTTATACTGACTTTGGTCTTTCTCAGCATTCTTATTCTTAGGTGGGGGCTGGGACTCAGGCCTAGCTTACAGGCCTTTCATACGTTTACATACATTTATAGGCTATTCTAGGCCATAGCCTACCACATTCCCCCCCTTTGATTATTCTCACCCGTAAGTGAGAAAGGGTGAGAATCAAATCACACATTACACAGGGTCCTCAGCATCATGTTGGGGTACAAGGGAATATTGCCACATAGCTAATACCTTTGTAGCTGCCTTACGTTCAACAATACTATCAATGGTTGAGTTCAACATGCGTAAGCATAAGGGTAGGAAACATGGGAGAAACAAGCAAATAGCCAATATGAATAGGACAATGAATACAAGTGTTTTCAGGCCGCCCATTCCTGAAAACAGAGAACCAAACCATCCATCGAGTTGCAAACCATGCCATGTCTGAACCGGTACATATGTTTGTTTTCTCATATGATTGGCTATATCTTCTACAACTTGTCCTTCATTATCGATTTGTAAACAACAGTTAGTTAAATTCAGCTTTCCACATACTCCTCCTTCAGCAGCAAGTAAATAATCTAATGCTAAGCGATTCTGATAGATGGCTGTACGCATCTGCGTGGCTTGTTTAGCTAACAGGGTTAGTGCTCTACTAGTTTCATTAGTTATTATTTCTACAACAGCTTGCAAACGTATAATACGATTTAACATATACACAGGGGTGCGGTAATCCCAAGAGCCATCTTGTGCCCAGGTGGCAGGTCCATAGTAGGAAACGATTCTCTCCAGTGGCCATTCTTCAGATGTTGCATCCCATTTGTCCCATTGGCCTATCTTCAAGGCCTCTCGTTTCTGTCGACTCTTGTATACAGGAAAACCCAGTCGTTCTCCATGGGAAATGGGCAGAAGAAAGAAAGAAGGTCTTATTGTCCCCAAAACACACGCACCTCCCCAGTTGGCAGGGAGTCTAGCATATGCTCGAGTTCCACAGATCCAATATAGTCCAGGTGGCGCTTGCCAGTTATTGTGAGAAGCGAGATTTGTCCATAACCTGGCAAGTGAAATGTATGATTTATGCTGACGATATCCTTCTCTACATGCCATTTTCCACAAAGCAAATGGACTTAATTCCCATAACGAATTGTTTCAATGCAGTCTCTGATTGGCTCCTATCACAGAACCTCCGCATTCAACACAAAAAAACCGAGGTGCTCTTCATCTCCAGAGACCCCAACTTCACCCCACCATCATATATAAACGTCAAGGGTGCTGAACTATACACCAAGGAAACAATAAAATACCTCGGTGTCACCATTGACCATCGGCTCAACATGATACCACACATAAATAATATCGTAAAAGCTGTGTACTACAAGATACGCACGCTCAAGCACCTACGTCCCCTACTTGACCCAGAAGACTTCAGAACCATTTACCAAGCATTAATATTACCACATTTTGACTTCGCCAACTCAATTCTTCAAGGGCTCCCACAATCCACCCTGAGCCCATTACAGCTCGCCATGAATACGGCTGCAAGGATTCTCCAAGGAGTTTCCAGAAGTGAGCATATCACTCCTATCCTCAAACAGCTTCATTGGCTCCCCATACACGGTAGGCTAATGTTTAAAACCCTGATTCTTACATTTAAGGCCATCAAGGGTATATCCTCAAACTCACTTTCCGAGCTCATCAAATTAGTTCCATCAAACAGAATTAGAAGACAGGCAGCACTAAACTCCTTAGTAGTTCCAAAGGACATAATAACCTGCAATCTATCTACAGCGAACAGAGCTTTCGTGTTTTGCGCACCAAAATGCTGGAACTCCCTCCCCTCAGACATTCGTACCATAACTGACCTGGCCCAATTCAGAAAGGCCATTAAATTCATCCTATTCACCAAATACTACCCCACATAAAATTTCAGCTTAACAGTCCCACATCTACCCTGCCAATTTTTTTCCTTTTCCCGCGTCCTCTATATTCTCGCACAACAACCATGCCAAATCATGTACATAGTTTGATTATGTTATCTAATAACAGATTACGTATTCCATGTATATAGTTCTATATATATATGTTATCTAGTTAACATACTACATATTCCATGTATATAACTCTCCCAGTTTAATCCAAGTTGTTACCCCTGTTTTATGTAACACTGAACAGCCTGTTGTTCCAGTGCTAATTGTTGTTCCATGTGAACCGCGCTGATCCCAAAAAGTGCGGTATATAAGAAACTGAAATAAATAAAATAAATAAATAAAATAAAGGTTAGGAAAGATGATCAGAGGATTGGAGGGTTCCGGGGCATTGGTTCCTGACCACCAGGATGTCTTTCTGGTAGTAGCATTATAGTACTTCTGGTTCAAACAGACCAACTGCCCCACTAACATAGATAATTGTGGTGCAGCTCGAGCATAACATAGGTTGCCAACAATGGGGCTAGCTAGGACCGATTCACTGGTAGCTGGATGCAGATCAGTTTGGTTACATGGTACAGAATAGTTCAATTCTTGTGCTTCCCAGGGCCACTGGTCTCCCATCTGAGTTCCTCCGCAGAAAAGACAATCAGAGACATGGAGACTGGATGCTACAGCTCCAGCTAGTTCAATAAACAGATTTCGGGAAGCGTGGGGAATTACAAACTCTGCCTTCATGGCCTCATAAAAGGTATGATGTATTCAGTAAGGTGAAGAGACATGAGTTTTGGTGTTGAGCTGGATATATACAATAGTTCCGGGGTCAGTTCCACTTCCTGCAATACGTAGGCCGAATCGGAATCCCTGCTTCCACTGGCTTGGGTCGAGGATGAGAAGCCGTAGGGGATTACAAGCACTTTTCTTGCACTTCTTGGGTTCCAGTAGGGGTAATCTTTCTAGCTTAGCCTTGCGATTATCTCCAGTTTGTCCAGTAGGGCTACCAGACCAGGTAGCATAGTACACACAGCCCCATTTTGGGCAGAAATAGTCATCTTTTGATGGTTTTCCATAAGTAGTTGGGGAGTGTACCCCAGTGCATATTCCCCATCTGTATGCACCTTCGGGACACATGTACTTGTCATCATAGTAGTAAGCTTGTTCCCATGATCCACACCTGTAATAGTCATTTCTGTTTATCAGGTCACAAGCATCAAAATATAGGAACGCAGGTTTGGTGGGATCAGAGAGTTGAGTTATAGCATTTATGAGGGCTCCATCTTCATCATTCCATCGTAGTTCCAAGACATAGTAAGAAGGATTCTGTCGGGGTCTAAAACAGGTACGAGTCTTTCCATTCGTACAAACATTCAGTTCTGTACCATTATACATGCACTGACTGACTTTACCAGTGCAAGTGTAGTAAGAGTGATAAAGTAAAGTCTGGGTGATCTTCATTCCAGATCGGGTAGTGGTTATACAAGCTGCACAAGGAGGCAGGGCAAGAGTTGTTTCCAGGGGACCCAGGGCTACCGCAAAGATGAAACAGTAATAAGCAATCATCATGATCATAGTTTCTTAGTCTTTGATAATAGATAACTGAGATGTTGAAGGTTGGTTATTCTCTTCGTAGTGTGAGTCGTAATGGTGCTGCAGGGTTAGCGATCGAAGTTCAAGGACGACTTTCAGAAACTGCTGCTGGTTTGACTCGACTATGGTGAATCCAGGAATCGATCTCCGCCACTTTAACCGCTGTGGGTGTTGACAGTAGAACAACGTACGGTCCCTTCCAAGGAGGTGCCAGAGGTGTCTTCTTCCACTCTTTGACCCACACCGTGGCTCCAGGCTTGAAAGGATGCAGTGGCTCTGTCAGATTGATAGGCAACCGGTCTTGCACCCAGGTATGGAGGTCCTGCAAGACAGAACTTAGAGCCAACAATTCTTGTCTAGTGATTTCTGATCCAATCTGACTCATATCCCCCCTTATTCCCTGTACTATGGGCGGGGGCAGGGCCGGATTTACCTATACGCCAGGTACGCCGTGGCGTAGGGCCCACAGCTGGCAAGGGCCCACAAACAAGAGTCCCCAGGACTGAGAAAACCCGCACCCGGGGCCGGCCCACACACCGGAGGGCTTCAGAGGGAGCAGGGTAAGCTCGCACGAGGCCCCGGCTCCCTCTGTACAGCCGCCAGCGTGAAGAGCCTTTTCCTTCACGCTGGCGGCTGTATCTGTAAAGCCGCGATTGCTGGGAAAGGTTAAAGGCAATACCCTTTAACCTTTCCGAGCATTCGCGGCTTCACAGATACAGCCGCCAGCGTGAAGGAAAAGGCTCTTCACGCTGGCGGCTGTACAGAGGGAGCCGGGGCCTCGCGCGAGCTTACCCTGCTCCCTCTGAAGCCCCTCAGACAGCCGCGGTGCTGGTCGGGGGGGCAAGGACTGCATGGGCTGTGATTGGGGGGGGGGACCTGGACCGGAAAAGGGCTATGGGGGGGGGGGACTTGGACTGGAAAGAATTGGGCTGTGATGGGGGGGGGGGGACCTGGACCGGAATAGGGCTATGGGGGGGGGGGGGACTTGGACTGGAAAGAAATGGGCTGTGATGGGGGGGGGGGGACCTGAACTGTAAAAGGGCTATGGGGGGGGGGGGACATGGACTGGAAATGGGTTGTGATAGGGAGGGGGACCTGGACGGGAAAAGGGCAATGGGGGGGGGGTAACAAGGACTGCAAAAGGGCTGTGATGGTGGGGGGGGGGGGAACTAGGACTGCAAATGGGCTGTGAGTGGGGGGGGGGGACCTGAACTGTAAAAGGGCTATGGGGGGGGGGGGACAGGGACTGGAAATGGGTTGTGATGGGGAGTGGGACCTGGACTGGAAAAGGGCTATGGGGGGGGACATGGACTGGAAATGGGCTGTGATGGTGGGGGGGGGGGGGTAACTAGGACTGCAAATGGGCTGTGATGGTGCAGGGGGACTCGGACTGCAAATGGGATGTGATGGTGGGGGCTAAGACTGGAAATAGGCTGTGATTGGGGGGGGCTAGGACTGGAAATAGGCTGTGATGGGGGACTTGGACTGTAAATGGGCTGTGATTGGGGGGCGGGGCTAGGACTGGAAATGGCCTGTGATGTGAGGGCTAGCACTGGAAATGGGCTTATGAAGAGCTGGAATAGGACTGGAAATGGGCTGATGTGGGGCATGGGAGAATGGGACTAGAAGGGAGTGGATGCTGGGTGGGTCTAGAACTATAAGGGAACTGATTTTGGGGGAGGACTAGAATGGATGGGGAATGAGAATGGAGAGGGGAAAAATATTTTGTGTGGAAGAAAAGTCTATGATGGGCTGGGTATTGGGAGAGTAAGAGGGGCTTGAAAATGGAAGGGTGAAATTTAAATGGATGATAAAGGAATAAGGAAAGAATTGGAGGAAAGAGCAAAAGGGAAACAATCAGTATGTTAAAGCAGAAATAGAGAGAGAATGGAAAACATCTAAAAGAGAAGAAAGGACAAATGGATAGCTCGCAGAAGACACGAAGAAACCCAGAAGAAAGTGACTGGAGCAATTGCAACTGAAAAAATGCCCAAACAGAAGGTAGAAAAATACTTTTTATTTTGAATTTATTAACTGGAATATGTCTGGTCTGGGAAGTGTGTATTGCTAACATCTTTGCGTTTTTGTTTAGTGCAAGAGGAAATTACTTTATAGTTTTATTTCTCCAGTGTTGTACATTTCATGTTTGGATTTTGGGGTTCCCAGTTTAATTATTATCTGACCAAGGAAGTTAGCCTACACGTATCCTCGGTAATTTTTGTGGGTGGGGCTGGGGGCGAGGCAGGGGTGGGACTAGGGGCAGAGAATGGGTGGAGCATGGCGAGCCACAGGTGTTGGGTTTTTCTCGGTGAAAAAGTTGGCAACCCTATTTGTGGGTGTGTTGGGTATAGTCAGAGTGAGAGGCGGGGTTGTGCGAGCCTGGATCCATCGCTCTCTAGAGAGAGTTGAAATTGCTGCGGCCTAGCTGAACGTGGCCGTCCGCGAGCTTCTCCAGGCCCTGGCATGAAAGGGAAAGAGGAAAAGGAGAGTGGGGGAGGCGGGAGTCCGGAGAAGAGCACTAGCGCTCAGGAGTTAAAGGAGCAGGGAAACAGACTCTTCGTCACCCGCAAGTACCAGGAGGCGGTGGCCTGTTACACCAAAGCCATAGTGAGTACCGGGGAGCAGCGACGGCCAGGTCCGTTTCCTGTAGCTGCTGTAGTACCGCCGGATCATTCAGTGATCCTCTTCCCCAATGGATAAGACATTTTTTAATGTATTTCTTGAATTCCGATGCTGATTTTGTCCCTATTGCCTCTTTATGTCAGGCAATTCTATACATCTATTGCCATTTCTGTTTTGGTAAGTTGATCTCGTTTTTATTTTTTCTGGGGGCCCACAATTTTTGTTGGCGTAGGGCCTCACTCAAGGTAAATCCGGCCCTGGGCGGGGGTCTTCCATACAAAACCTCAAATGGGGAAACTCCTAATGACTTGGTGGGGGCTGATCGTAGCTGCTGAGTTACTTGTGACACAAAGGAGGGCCCATTGTCTGACCCTATGGTCAAAGATATTCCAAACCGGGGAATGATTTCATGAAGCAGAGCCTTAGTGACTTCTCTGGCCTTTTCAGTTCTGGTGGTGAAAGCCTCCACCCACCCAGAGAAAGTACAAACTAGAACCAGTAGGTAGTGATATCCATTCACTCGTGGCATTTCTGCAAAGTCTATTTGGATATTTCCCATGGGGGTAACTCCCACTGATTGAACTCTTGGAGGTAGGACAGGACCCTGTCGAGCATTATTCTTTGCACAGGTTACTCATTTTTGAGCTATTGAGGCAGTTAAGGGTCCCAATAATGAGATACAAAAATACGGTTTCAGGGCTTTTTCCATTGCAGTTTTTCCATAGTGTGTGGCTTGATGAAAGGCGTGGACAAAGGCTAGACCCAGGGCTTCAGGGCTCACAGTCATACCAGGAGGTGAGCCTCCTTCGGGCGGTGGTAGCACTATCCATCCAGTCTCGGATAACTGCCCCCCCTCATTCTGACAATAATAGTCCAGTTCATTTGATGTGTATTGTGGTGTCCAAGCACTAAGAGGTACTGGAAATATGGCTGCTTGAACTGCAATATTGGGGGTAGAAATTTCTCCTTTGATTGCTGCTTCTCAGGCTGAGGCATCGGCTAATCTGTTCCCTCGGGACACTTCTCCATCTCCAGTCTGATGGCCTCGGCAGTGCATTACAGCAACTTGTTTGGGGGTCCATACTGCTTCCGATAAAGTCAATATTTCTGGGCCATACTTGATGGACTTGCCTCCCCAGGTTATCAATCCCGTTCTTTGTACAAGGCTCCATGGGCATGTAATGTTGTAAAGGCATATTTAGAATCTGTATATACATTCAGACGGATCCCAGTCCCCAGTTTCAGTGCTCGCGTGAGGGCTATTAATTCGGCCTTCTGTGCTGAAGTTCCTGGGGTCAAAGCTGATGATTCTATTACCATGTCCAGGGTCATCACTGCATAACAGGCACATCGTTGTCAATTAATTACAAGGCTGCTTCCATCCACGAAGAAAGTCCTTTCTGGGTTGTTCAAAGGGATATCAGTTAAGTCTGGGCGACTTGAGTATACAGTGTCCATTATTTCTAGACAATCGTGGTCAGTAGGGCCTGGACCAGTCGGCAGTAGGGTAGCAGGGTTCAAGGTTTGACTAACACTCAATTGCAGCCGGGGATTTTCACACAGCATACTTTGATATTTCAACATTCGCGCGTTGGTGAACCAGTAGTTCCCTTTGTGTTCCATTAGAGTTAGAACAGAATGTGGTACAGTGACTTGAAGATTCTGCCCCAAAGTGAGCTTGTCTGCTTCGCTCACCAAGAGGGCTGTGGCTGCTACGGCTCTTAGGCAAGGTGGCCATCCTTTGGCAACAGAGTCCAATTGTTTTGACAGATAGGCTACAGGTCATTTCCAGGATCCAAGGGGCTGAGTCAAAACTCCCAACGCATTTCCACATGACTCATGGACATAGAGATGAAATGGTTTCTGCATATCTGGTAGGCCCAAGGCTGGTGATGACATTAATGCTGTTTTCAGTGATTTGAACGCTTTATCCTGTTCTGGGCCCCATTCCATGGGTGATCTTCCACCCCCTTTGTGGCTTGGTACAAGGGTTTTGCTAAGTGTGCAAAATTGGGTATCCATATTCGACAGTAGCCCGCAGCTCCCAAGAAAGCCCGCACCTGCTTTCTGGTGGTGGGGGTTGGGATGCGGCATACTGTTTCCTTCCGCTCGAGTCCCAATTTCCGGATTCCTTTGGATAGATGGAATCCCAGGTATTTCACTTCAGTTTGGCACAACTGCGCTTTGGCTCTTGAGACTTTGTATCCGGCTTCATTTAAGAGGTGCAAGAGATCACTGGTGGCTTGCACACATTCAGACTTGGAGTTGGTGGCTATAAGCAAATCATCTACATACTGAAGTAAGATTCTTTTTCCTGGAGTTACAGAGTAGTTTGAAAGATCTTGATTGAGAGCTGCACTGAAGATGGTGGGTGAATTCTTGAATCCTTGAGGCAAGTGAGTCCAAGTGAGTTGGCCTCGTCTTCCAGTAGTGGGGTTCTCCCATTCAAATGCAAACAAGAGTTGGCTGGCAGATGCCAGGCGGATACAGAAAAAGGCATCTTTTAAATCCAGAACGGTGAAATGAGTAGCTTCTGATGGAATCAGTCCCAGGAGGGTGTAAGGATTTGGTACTACTGGATGTATGGTTTCAACTGCACTGTTCAGTCGTCGCAAATCCTGCACTGGGCGGTAGTCACCTGTCCCAGGCTTCTTGACTGGGAGGAGGGGGGTGTTCCAGGGTGATTTGCATTCTCTCAGGAGTCCATACTGTAGTAATTTCTTGAGGTGACAATGAATACCTTCAATTGCTGGTCATGGGAGGGGATATTGTCGCACATGCACTGGTTTTGCTCCTGGTTTAAGGGTAACGAGCACAGGAGCTATATTCTTTGCTAGGCCAGGTGGATTATCCTCCGCCCACACTCTGGGCAGAGCTAAGATGTTAGTGGGTATACGGGGGCTAGCTGCCTTGGATGAAATTGGACTATTGAACCGCCATTCTTCTTCTCGGGGGACAGTCAGCACCGTCAGGCCAGCAGATTCCGAGTTCACAGTCATCTCCATTTTTCCTCCTTCAACAAAGGATAACTGCACCTGGAGCTTAGCAAGCATATCTCGGCCCAAGAGGGGAACTGGGCATTCAGGTATGTATAGGAACTGATGTGTTATCTTCCATCCCCCTAATTCGCAGGCACGGTTCTGCAGGAAAGGTCTTGTGGTTCTAGTTCCAGTGGCGCCAACAATAGTGACAGATCGGGAAGACAAGGGAGCCACTGGCTTAGCCACTACTGAATGTTTGGCCCCCGTATCCACCATAAAGTCCATGTATTGGTCCTGTGGGGCCCTGTATCCCACAACAAATGTTTTTTTTTAGATATCACCAATCACCAACAAATTGCTCAAGACAAACTTCTGCTCAAATACAAAGCTTCTTTATTTGGTATACCAAAAGCAAAAATAAATCACCAATGCAGAGAGCAAAAGACTCTGTCTGAGAAATGTGACAGGCAACCCCCTCTCTGCCCAGGATCAGAGAGCAGATTGCCCGCTGAGTTATGGAGCTGTCTCCTTATATAGATATTCTCTGTCACAAACTTCTAGAAAGTCTGATGTCATCCTCAGAAAGTCAGAGTTACTTGCAAAGAAAGAAAACTCTGCTAGAACTCCTTCTCTGAGGCCCCTTTCCATGAATTATGCCAATTATGCCTTAGGGCTGCCCTCCCTACAGCTGGTGCTCCCAAGATCTTCTGGTCTTTTCTTAATTGTGCTTCTTATCTGAGCTGTGGAGCAAATCTTTCCTGCATTCCTTGGGCCCGTTTATGGTCTTTCATCTCCTGGTGCTAAATTACATTTTCTTTTCTTCAAGGCTGAAAGTATGTTTTCTGCTAATTACACAGGTACACTACCAAAAAATTGCCTCCAGTTTTGCAACTGATTCCTATAGATTTTGGGGTGCTGAATCCAGGAAAAATAGCCAAAATGTTCCATCACGTCACGTTTTCTTGCAAAATTAGATTTCTTACCCATATAAGGAATGTTCACATAATTTCTTTTTAGCCGACTGCAGTTTATTTTCTTGGCCAAAATAGAGGTTGTAATGGTTAACTAACTAGAAACACTCCCTCATGATATTTTAGAGTGTTTTGTATTCATTTTATACATTAACAGGACAATTGGGAGGCGGGGGCTAAATCCAGTACTCGTGCTGGCGCATGTTCTTTCCTGTTCGCCTCGCCTCGTTCGTTCGCTCGCTCAAACACGGTGGTTGCGACATGAACGTTCCTGTCAAATTTCAGTTTCTTGCAAGTTCATTATTACCTTTTGTTTGCTCAGTCGTAATCCAGCTTTATTCCGAAGTGGTTCACTACAGTTGTAGTTTGCAGTGCTGTGTATTTGTGATGGCTCACAGAGCCAGAGGTTGCGTCAACTCTCCGGACAGTTTTGTTTTATTTGTGGGGAATATACCGTGAAAAAGCGGCAGAGGAACATTTCTGCATTTATTAAAAAAGTATATTTCGCCTATTTCGGTTTGAAGTTAGGCGATCAAGACAAACCGTGGGCTCCTCACAAAGTGTGCAAGACATGTGAGGAAGATCTACGCTTATGGATGAAAGGTAAAAAACAAGCATTTCGTTTCGGAATACCTATGATGTGGCGTGAACAAAGAGACCACAGCAGTGACTGCTATTTTTGCTCTTGCATTGTGAAGGGATACAACTTAAAAAATAAGAACGTAATAAGTTACCCCAACCTTCCCTCAGCAATTAGGCCTATGCCTCATAGCAACGAAGTACCTGTGCCTGAACTACCAAAATCTTTGGATCATATTTGTGTGGACGGTTCTGATCATGATGAGACTCATCAGATGGCTTTTCCCGATGAGTCCAGTACTTCCGAGTTTGAAACTGAACCAGATCCGAAACCTGAACTTTTCTCTCAAGCTGAATTGAATGATTTAGTCCGGGATTTAGGACTCCCAAAAGATGCTGCCCAACTACTAGATTCTCGGCTTAAACAGAAAAATCTATTGTCACCAGGAACAACTTTTTATTGGTACCGCAACCGCGAGACACAATTTTTGAAGTATTTCAGCAAAGAGGAAGATTTGGTATTTTGCAACGATATATACGGAGTGATGGAAAAGTTTAAACTCAAGTATGATCCTGCTGAATGGCGGCTGTTCATTGATTCGTCAAAAGACAGCATAAAAGGTGTTCTTCATAATGGCAACACATTCCCTTCAGTTCCTATTGCTCACTCTGTTATTCTCCAAGAAAAATACGAGAATTTGGCCCTGATTCTTCAGAAGATTCGTTATGATGAGCATAAGTGGATGATTTGTGGAGACTTTAAAATTCTATCCATGCTATTAGGGCAGCAATCTGGTTTCACCAAATATCCCTGCTTCCTTTGCTTGTGGGATAGCCGGGCCCGCGACCTACACTGGGGGAAAAAAGACTGGCCAATTCGGGAGTATTTGAGACCCGGTGAGAAAAATGTTCTTCATGAGAGCTTGGTACCTCGTGATAAAATTCTATTACCACCTCTCCACATTAAGTTGGGTCTCATTAAGCAATTCATCAAGTCCCTTCCAAAAGATGGTGAGTGCTTTCGGTACCTTTGCTCAAAGTTCCCCGACTTTCTGAAGCAAAGCTAAAGGAAGGAGTGTTTGTTGGCCCTGATATAAGGAAACTCCTTTCAGATGGAGCATTCGCTGAAACGATGTCTGAGAAGGAAAAAGAAGCCTGGGATTCCTTCAAGGATGTTGTTCTCAAATTCTTAGGGAACAGGCGGGATGAGAACTATAAGGATATTGTTGCCAGGATGCTCAATGCCTTAAAAGAACAAAGCTGTAACAAGAGCCTGAAAGTCCATTTCTTGCACTCCCATGTGAACTACTTTCCCGAAAACCTGGGGGCGTACAGTGAAGAACAAGGTGAAAGGTTTCACCAGGACATCAAGGACGCAGAGAGAAGGTACCAAGGAAGATGGAACACCACTATGATGGCTGGTTGCTGCTGCGGGAAACCCCAGATGAAAATTACGCCAAGCAGCGCACCAAGAGAAGCATTCGGGGGAAGAAGAAACGGGCCCACCAGGAGATTGATTGACCCAAGAATGACTTTAAAATCTAAACTGTGTTGACAAATATCGTGTTTTTACTAAACTTTGAAATAAAAATTTGCTAGTTATTACCACAGTGTCGGATCTCATTTATTAGAATTTTATTTTCACACCATCGGGTGTTTGTCTTCATGTATTGCAATGGTGCGGTTTGTGTTTTCTATTCTTACATACATACCTGTACAACATTTTTTGCACATTTCTTTGCTTTGCTTTGTGTCTAACCTCGCTCTTATATGCTCAATGTTTGTGCACATGTATGTGGCTGTTTTAAGTGCAGACAATTTTGCTACCATCACATTGTGTTTTGTTGACATTACTCTATTCTTATGTGCTGCCTTGTTACAATTTTCTTTATTCTTATTTGAATAACTACTAAACAATTAGTATAAAGAATTCATCCAAGAAACTTTTATCTCGATCGCACTCAATCTGAAACGTTCACCTCAAACTGCTAGCCCAATGTAGCAAAAAATCTGTACGTGATGGAGCAAATTGGTTACCAGATTTGGATTCAGCGCACCAAAAAACGTAAAAATCAATCGAAACATTAGAGGCAGTTTAAAAAAAAAATTTTTTTAGTGTACCTGTGTTATTTCTCTGAGATGACCTGTATTTTCCCTCTGAGCCTGACTCTGTGTACTTCTACTCAAAGCAAGGCCTCCAGACTGCAGCAGGCCGCAAAGCTCTCTTGTAGCATATACTTTCTTGGATAGCCCACAGGATCCTCTTGTATCATCGTGCAAACTGCAGGCAGGCCAGGATTACAGTCACAGATAGCAGCTGAAGGAGCAAAACTATCCCTAAGCCAAATTTCCCAACAGTCCCCAATCTTTAAGTTGACCATAGGCTCCTGGGGATCCAGGGAAAACTTGGAGCCTGGTCTGGCCTAGTCCTCATCCTCATAGTAGTCCTCAGTAGTCGCCACTCCCTCTACGGTGGCTTCTTCCTGCTGGAACTGTGGCGCTGCATTCCTCCCCATTGCTGGAACCGGCCCCCTCCTCTCCTGGTGCTCCCCCTCCCTCTCCAAGGGGTGGAGCCAACATTCGGGCATTCATTCTTCCAATGTCCTTCTTCCTTACAATAAGTGCACTGATTTGCACCTAAGGGGGACCGAGCGCTCCCTCGGCCCCTTCCCCATCCTTGAGTCCTTCTGTTTGGATATCCTCCATGTCCTTCAACTAGAGCTGCAGCAAGTAGATTGGCTTTCTTCTTCATCTTTCTTTCACTTTCCCTTTTACATTCTTGATCACGATTCACAAATACCTTCTGGGCAACTTCCATTAGCTGTGCTGTATTCATGCCCGCAAATCCATCCAGTTTCTGTAATTTTTGTTTTATGTCTCCCTGGGACTGACTCACAAAAGCAGCATTTACCATACGCAAATTCTCCTGGGCTGCTGGATCATATGGTGTATAGAGTCTATAAGCTTCAGTTAATCGTTCATAGAAGGCAGCCGGACTTTCGTCTGGGCGCTGAAGAACCTCTGCTACCTTCCCAACATTCATGGCTTTTTGGCCTCCCCTCCTCAGGCCCTGCAGTAGAGCCTGGCGGAAACGGGTGAGGGCTCTCTCTCCTTCTGCACTATTCGGATCCCATCTTGGGTCTTCATTCGGGAAATCTACGGCCGCTGCCCGTTGGGGATCTAGGTCTCTTCTGTCTACAGGGTTCTCTTCCAGCCATCGGGTAGTTGCTTGTACTATTCATGCCCGCTCTTCAGTAGTAAAGAGAGTAGCCAAGAGCTGGCAGCAATCAGACCAGGTAGGCTGGTGGGTCTGCATGATACTAGACATTAAGTCTGTCAAATCTTGGGTTTTTTCAGTATAAGAGGCATAGTGCGTTTTCCAGTTTAATAAATCTGTGGTAGAAAAGGGCACATAAACGAGACTAGTTGGCCCGACCACAACCTGACCCCCATCATCTAGAATAGGCAATCCTGGGACTTGGCGCAATGGCATCTGGCGAACGTCTTTCGGGCCCGTTTCTCTACTTCGGAGGGCATAGCGCAAATTTGCGGGTCCAGCGGAGACCCTTCCGCTGGAGCCTGGACTAACGGGTGACCCTGGACTGGCAGTTGATGATCCCCCGCTGGCTGTTCCTTCAGTTGATGGCAGCCCTGCCGGGGAACTTTGAGAACTTTGTTCGGGACTGGGACTCCTGCTTCGGGAAGGGGGCTGCTCTCTTTCGGGCGATGGAGGTGACTGATGGGGTGGAGTCATGTCAGCTGGAGGGGCTCTCTCTTCCTCAGGCTCTGCTCGGGATAATGGTGGAGCTGACAGGACTGGCTTATACAGGAATTGGGGTGGATAATTTAGAATTTCTGCAGGTTCTGGGGCTGAGTAAATGGGGGGCTTTTCTCCCTTGGCCCCCGGGACTCCCTTTGTAGTTGCTAACATGATCCTGCACTGTTCCTCACAGCAACGCTTCATCCAAGAGGGTTGCCTTTCCCAGATTTCTAACCAAGAGTCTATATGGGGAAACTGGTTGGGGTAATTCCTACGCACTATTCTATGCACTCGGGATACAACTCTAACATCAAAAGTACCTTCTGGTGGCCACATGGTGTCCAGCACCGGCCACTCCCTACCACATAATTTTCCTAACCGGGACGGCGACATTTTCGTCCCGTAATCACCGCTAAATCCCTTCTTAAAATTCGTGATCATACAGTTCAGCGGAGTTTGCACAGACCCCGCCCTTCCCATTATGATGCACAAAACAGCATACAAAGAGGGCGGGTAGTATAGCTGCAGGTAAGGGGTCCGTACAGCCCACGGAACAATAAGGAAGACAAACACCAAACGCTTCCTACTTTTCGCGACCTGGGTGCGGTCGCCCGGCCAGGAACTGCGCTACTTAGGAGTCCGCTTTCATTTGGTCTGTATTGCAAGACCTCTCATTCATTCAAACAAACAGGCATGCCACCGAGTTCCCAAAATTCCATAAAGGCCTACCTTACTTACTTATTCATGAGGGGTGGGGTTTCGTCCTTGCACACTCTCATGCAAGGAGTACTCGGCCACACCCTGAGAGGTGATCAGGCTCTCGTTACCTTGTACCGTTACCTTAAACCATAATAGTCTCATGCATGCGAGACTTTCCCATAGCTAGCTGACTAAGAACCAGACAAATTGCTACTCACCGGATCCGGTCACTAATGCGCTGCGCAACCAGTCCCTCCTTGGGTTGAATCCTGGACTCCCCTCTGGTTCGAGGTGTTGGCCGATCGGACCCAGCAGGCTGCCAAGGCAGGGCAGAACCCTCTCCGATACAAGGGGACCGGCGGCGCCTGGGGTCCTCTCCGCTGTCAGTCGGCCGCGGTCCCGACTGGACCAAACCTGGAGGCGGTAATACATGGTATATTCACTTGCGCACCATTCACATACCGCACATTCCCGGCCAATGCACCAAGAATATGTTGCAGCGAAGTGCACGCAATGTATACAACCAGGAGTCAGTTTGAAGATCCAACCCAATTTATTGTGCACAAGTCTCAGGCAAATGTCACATTCAAAATGGTCTGAGCAATGGAGTCCAGTAAACAACACCTTTTATACCTTTCTTCTTCAGTTTAATACAGGCAAACTTTCTATTGGTCCCACTGACCCCTGCACCCATCCAATTGGGATCTTTCTGTGGGCCCAGTGCTGTGTTCCCCCTGCTCAGAACTCTCTAACAAAGGCACAGTTCTAAACTTTGATACTTTTCTCTTACAAGGTCACTGCTTAGCTTAGAAAATGTGTGAATACAGAGCACTGGCACATGTCTGTCATCAGCATAGAATATGCACCAAAGGATTTATACAACCTTATCAAAAAGCAGTTTAAAGCAGTTTCTCTAACTTATACTGACTTTGGTCTTTCTCAGCATTCTTATTCTTAGGTGGGGGCTGGGACTCAGGCCTAGCTTACAGGCCTTTCATACGTTTACATACATTTATAGGCTATTCTAGGCCATAGCCTACCACAAAACTACTATTGGAAAAGCAACAGTAACCTCTTTCTTTCATTTTGTGGTGAGCTCTCTTTGTGTATCCTCTGTAACAAACTACAGGGGTTGTAGCATAATAGTCGCAGTACCTTATCTCTTTTATTTCTTAAGGAGTCCATCAAACAGTTTTCAGTCATCTTAGTTTTTTCATTAGTTTCTGTAGTTTATCTCTGTAGTGGATCCATGACCAAGTTCACCATGGCCTACGGCTGCATTAGGGCTGTGTTGATATAGCACTGGATACCATGTGCTGTGATCACACCAGGATACAATTCTGGATGTGGGCTAGGGTAAATGTCAGACCAGAGATGTGTCTTTCAGTCTTACATGATATGAGTATTTTTGCTGCTCCTATGTGGAAGGTTGTAAGCAGCCAGCTACTATGATGTTTAGGCAAATCAGTGACAAACAAGTGCACAGATGGAGATAGGCAATGTGGAATCCATGTGGAGAGGCCAGATAGACACTTTGTGTTCCACAGGATACAAACTACATGCTGGAGCAGTACCATACATCCATCTGGGGCAGAATGATGCACACAACTGAATGTAGGAAGCCAATGTGAGGCAGTCCAAGTAAAGAGGCATCTGCATTATGGTGGATGATGTGTGTATGTGTGTGTGTGTGTGGGGGGGGGGGGGGGACAGCCTCAAAACAGACTGTGTACATATTTGGATGCATGGTCACTGCCATGATCTGGGAGGTGTCTTGTTAGTGCTCAGTAATGGCCAACTTCAGATATGGAAAGGCACACACTTATGAGATATACTCTGTCAAAAGATGACATACAGAGAGTGCTTGTCTTTAGCAATATAGTGGCATGGTGCACCTTTGATGGGTTATGAGTACAGTGCCATGAGGGATATGTACTCCATTGGACTTGCCCACTGCCTAATAGAAGCGGCATCTGTATGGCATTGAAAAAGCTGAGTTTGGAACATGTTAATCACAAGACCATGCTATGTACAGGCATGGAGATCTAGCTATGTATCTTGCGAAGGCCTAGGCAACGCCTCACACAGCTGCTGAGATCCTGGAACTGTGGAATTCTTGCCAGTCGAGAGACCTTTCATACACTAGGGTAGGTGCAGACATTGATGCAATCTAGTAGTGGTCCATGAGTGATATGTTCTGGTAATGGGTGCCTATTCATAATGTCATCTGTATATTGCTAATGAGCCATATCTTGAAGCAAGTAATCTATGCACTAGGTGATAACCTAGGCTGCCATAGCATCTGTGAGGTAATTGGCTTGTTTTATCACAGGGTTAATCACTGTCATGATGTAGGAGCAGTCACCTTGTATGTTGGACCATGCCAGGTCAATCCAGCAAATGCAACATGCATTATTGAGATGGAGAATGATCTGCGCATTGGCAACATGGCACATTTGACCTCCCAGAGCATGCTGACATGATATTTCATGTAAATGACATTAGACGCACAGCAATGCAAAACCACTATTTATTTTGAATGATGGCTCAGAAGTCCCGAAAGCCCAGATTATCTAATGCTGACTTGCATCTCCTGGCCACACTAGTGGCCCCAAGACAGAGGAGACTCTTAACAGGCTTAGGAGCATGTCATAAGCTTGCTTCCATTGAAGCAGCGAAGTGCAAACAATGAATAAATCCAGGAGTCAATTGCAGGTCCAAGTCAATTTATCGTGCACAAGGCCCAGACAGTCAAGCTTCAAAAAGGACTGAGCAAAGTTCTTCCAGAAACATATTCATTTTATACATTTCTTTTCAGCTTGATACATGCAGACTTTCTATTGGTCCCAGCGCCCCCTGCATTTGTCCAATCAGAGACCCTTTCTGGGCCTAGCACACTGCTCCCTCCTCTAGGATTGTTCTAACAATGGCACAGTTTCTAGGTATTGATACAATTCTACTGCAAGGTCGTTTCTAGCTCTAGGAATGCAAGTATTGAAACATTTCTATTCTCAGAACACAAGAGAATAATGAGAGTTTTATGAATTCATGAAAAACTTCTTATTAAGCAGTTTAAAGCAGTTTTCTCAGACTTTCACAGATTTTTGGTTCTTTACTAAGATGGGGGTTGGAATCAGGGCCTAACTTACAGGCCTTTCATATTTGCAGGCTATCATAGGCCATAGCCTACCACATTCCGCCCTTCGATTATTCCCACCCGCAAGTTAAAAAGGGTGGGAATTAAATCACATATTATACTCGTGTAACAGCATCATCATGGGGTATAGGGTAATATTACCACATAGCTAAAACTTTTGTAGCTGCCTTCTGTTCTACAGTGTTATCAATAACTGAGGTTATCATACATAAGCAAAGGGGTAATAGGCATGGGAGCAACAAGCATACAGTTAATATGAATAATACAATAAACGCAAGGGTCTTTAGACCACCTAACCATGAAAATGCTGAACCAAACCACCCATCAAGCTTCAGAGCATGCCAGGTCTGAACAGGCACATATGTTTGTTTTCGCATTTGAGTAGCTATATCTTCAACAACTTGTCCATTATTATCAATCTGCAAACAACAGTTGGTTAAATTCAATTTTCCACACACTCCACCTTCAGCTGCTAACAAATAATCTAGAGCTAAACGATTCTGATAAATAGCTGTGCTCATTTGTGTACTCTGCTTAGCTAAAAGAGTTAGTGCTTTACTAGTTTCATTAGTTATTATTTCAACAACAGCTTGTAAACGTATAATATGATTTATCATATATACAGGAGTGCGATATCCCCATGTCCCATCTTGTGTCCAAGTAGCGGGTCCGTAGTATGAAATGATTCTCTCAGGTGGCCACTCATCATTCCATTTGTCCCATTGGCCTATTTTCAAGACCTCTCATTTCTGTCGACTCCTGTACACAGGGAAACCCAGTTGTTCTCCATGGGAAATAGGCAGAAGAAAGAAGGAAGGTCGTATAGTTCCCAATGCACATGCTCCTCCCGAATGCTGAGGAAGCCTAGCATATGCTCGGGTTCCACAAATCCAGTACAGTCCGAGTGGTGCTTGCCAGGTACTATGAAACGCTAAATTAGTTCAGATGCTGGCAAGATTAGGAAAGAGGACTAAAGGGTTGGAGGGCTCTGGAGTGTTGACCCCCGACCACCAGGACATCTTCTTAGTGGTACTGTTGTAGAACTTCTGATTGAGACAGACCAGCTGTCCGACCAGCATAGTAAACTGTGGCCCTGTACGAGCGAAACATAAGTTACCAACAATAGGGTGAGCCAGTACCCACTCACTAGTAGTATTATGTAAAGCAGTCTGATTATAAGGAATGGAATAGTTCACTTCTTGCGCCTCCCAGGGCCATTGGTCTCCCATCTTAGTTCTGCCACAGAAGAAACAATCCGAGATGTGGAGACTAGATGCTACTGCCCCAGCGAGTTCAATAAACAAGTTTTGGGAGGTATGAGGGATTTCAAATTCCGCCTTCATGGCCTCATAAACGGAGTGATGTATTCGATAAGGTGCGGATACATGAGTCTTAGTATTTAGCTGTATATGTATAAAAGTTCCAGAATCTATGTCTCCTCCTGCTATACGCAATCCAAATCTGTACCCCTGCTTCCACTGGCTAGGGTTAAGTATGAGGAGCTGTAGAGGATTACAGGCACCTTTTTTGCACTTTCAAGGCTCCGGTAATGATAATCTTTCCAGGCTGGCTATGCGTTTATCTCTATCTTGTCCAGTAGGCCCACCAGACCAAGTGGCATAGTACATGCATTCCCACTTTGGACAAAAGTAGGCATCTTTAGATGATTTGCTGTAGACGATTGGGGAACTCTTTCCAGTACACCGTCCCCATCCGTATGCTCCTTCAGGGCACATATATTTATCATCATAGTAGTAGGCTTGTTCCCACGACCCACACTTGTAGTAAACATTTCTGTTTATCACATCACAGGCATCAAAATTCAGGATAACGGGTCTCGTAGGATCAGGGAGTTGACGTGAGGCATTTATGAGGGCTTCCTCCTCATCATTCCATCGTATCTCCAGTACATAATAAGAGGGATTCTGCCGGGGGTTGAAGCAAGTCTTACTTTTCCCTTTCGTACAGATATTCAGTTCTGTACCATTATACACACACCGGCTAACTATACCAGTGCAAGTATAGTAGGAATGATAAAGCAAAGTCTGAGTGACCTTTATTCCAGTTCGGGTGGTAGTTATACAAGCTGCACAAGGGGGTAAGGCAAAAGTCTTTTCCAGGAATCCCAGAGCTACCGCCCCCATAAAACAGTAGTAGAGAAACATCATAACTACAGTCTTTAGAGATAATTTGTAGAGTCCTTTCTTCTTCTTCTTTTCTGCTTCCGCTGTATGTAGACCTATCGACTGCCACCTTTATATGGCAGGGGTAGGATTGTAGATTCTGAAGACTCTTACAACGCCGGTTGTCTCCGCAATGTAAGCCACAATGGAGTTTCAGGGTTATTTACTGAAGTCCATTGACCAAGTTCAGGAGCGGCTGCCATCTTCACTCGACTGTGATGGATCCAGGGTTCAAGCTCTGCAACTTTTACAGCAGTTGGGGTTGATAGGATGAAAACATAAGGTCCCTTCCAATGTGGTGCCAGCGGGGTCTTTCTCCACTCTTTGATCCACACTGACACTCCAGGCTTGAAGGGATGCAGAGGCTCCGTCAGATTGATGGGCAATCGATCTTGTACCCAGGTGTGAAGACTCTGCAAAACAGAACCTAAAGCCAATAGTTCTTGTCTAGTTATTTCAGATCCAATTTGTTTCATATCTCCTTTTATTCCCTGCACAATGGGTGGGGGTCTCCCATACAAAATCTCAAAAGGGGAAACTCCTAAAGACTTGGTTGGAGCAGAACGTATCCTAAGAAGGGCTAAAGGGAGAACCTGGAGCCACTTCAGGTGAGCTTCTTGACAAAGTTTGGACAACTGAGATTTCAGGGTCCTATTCATACGTTCTACCTTCCCTGAACTCTGGGGTCTATAGGCAGTGTACAACTTCCATTGTATCTGTAGAGCTCGGGCTAACTGTTGAGTCACTTGGGACACAAATGAGGGTCCATTATCTGATCCTATAGTCAATGGTATTCCAAATCGAGGAATAATCTCATGGAGCAGTACTCTAGTGACTTCTCGAGCTTTCTCAGTTCGGGTGGGAAAAGCTTCCACCCACCCGGAAAATGTACAAACTAGAACTAACAGGTAATGATATCCATTTGCTCGTGGCATTTCAGTAAAATCCATCTCCTACTGACTGAACCCTTGGGGGTGGAGTGGGACCCTGCTTAACATTATTCTTAGCACATGTCAAACATTGATGAGCTACTGAGGTGGACAAGGGTCCTAATAGTGAGATACAGAAATGGGGTCTTAGGGCTTTTTCCATAGCAGTTTTCCAATAATGTGTGGCCTGATGAAAAGCATGAACAAAGGCTGGTGCTAATGCTTCAGGAATTACTGTGGGACCTGGAGGTGAGCTACCCTCTGGAAGTGGCAGCACTATCCAACCTTTTTCTGTTAGGACACCTCCCTCCTTCTCACAGAAGTAATCTAACTCTCTTGTAGTGTATCGGGGGGCCTATAAGCTAAGGGGCACAGGGAATAAGGCTGCCTGCACCGAAGTATCTTGGGTCACAACTTGTCCAGTCATGGCTGCTTTTCGGGCAGTGGCATCAGCAAACCTGTTCCCTTGGGCAACTTCTCCTACTCCTGCCTGATGTCCTCGACAGTGCATGACTGCAACTTGCTTAGGGGCCCACACAGCGTCTAATAATATCAATATCTCGGGCCCATACCTTATGGACTTGCCTCCTGAGGTGATCAGCCCCCGTTCTTTATACAGGGCTCCGGATGCATGCAAAGTTGTGAAGACATACTTGGAATCTGTGTACACATTTAAACAGAGTCCTTCTCCTAATGTCAGTGTTCTAGTGAGAGCTATCAGTTCAGCCTTCTGTGCTGAAGTTCCTGGGGCCAGAGCTGAGGACTCAACTACCAGATCAAGGGTCACCACTGCATACCCAGCACAACGATGTCCATTGATGACGAGACTGCTTCCATCCACAAAGAAAGTTCGTTCCGGGTCCTCCAAAGGGACATCAGTCAAATCCAGGCGGCTTGAGAATACAGTGTCCATAATTTCTAAACAGTCATGATCAGGGGGGCCAGGACCAATTGGGAACAACGTAGCAGGATTCAGAGCTTGACTGACCTTCAATTGTATCTGAGGGTTTTCACACAGCATACTCTGATACTTCAACATTCGTGAATTCGTGAGCCAGAAACTCCCTTTGTGTTCCATGAGGGTCAGAACAGAATGTGGCACAGTAACTTGAAGATTCTGTCCCAGGGTGAGCTTGTCTGCTTCGCTCACTAGAAGGGCTGTAGCTGCAACAGCTGTCGAACAAGGGGGCCAACCTCTTGCTACCACATCCAACTCTTTTGACAAATAGGCCACTGGCCGTTGCCAAGATCCAAGAGATTGAGTCAGTACCCCTAGAGCATTTCCTTGTGACTCATGGACATAGAGACGGAAAAGTTTCTGGACATCTGGTAGACCCAGAGCTGGTGATGACATCAGAGCGGTTTTTAGAGATCGAAAGGCTGCATCCTGTTCAGGTCCCCACTCCAATGGAGACTTTTCCATCCCTTTGGTAGCTTGATACAATGGTTTTGCTAGCAGAGCGAAATTGGGGATCCATATGTGACAGTACCCTGCAGCCCCCAGGAAGGCTCTTACTTGCCTCCCGGTGTTGGAGTGGGAATACTGCATACAGCTTCTTTGCGTTCCGGCCCCAGGCGTCGAATTCCACTAGACAACTGGAATCCTAGATATTTAACTTCAGTTTGACATAACTGCGCCTTGGCTCTTGAGACTTTGTATCCAGCCTCATTTAGAAGGTGCAAGAGTTCACTGGTGGCTTGTAGACATTCACTTTCTGAATTTGTGGCTATGAGCAGGTCGTCCACATACTGAAGAAGAACTCTTTGTCCTGGGTTCATTGAGAAGCTTGAGAGATCTTGATTCAAAGCAGCACTGAAGAGAGTGGGTGAATTCTTAAATCCTTGAGGTAATCAAGTCCAGGTAAGTTGGCCCCGCCTTCCTGTTGTGGGGTCTTGCCATTCAAAAGCGAACAAAAGTTGACTGGTGGGGGCTAGGCGTATGCAGAAGAAGGCATCTTT
The DNA here is from genome assembly GCA_033557465.1 of Ichthyophis bannanicus. Classification (NCBI taxonomy): domain Eukaryota; kingdom Metazoa; phylum Chordata; class Amphibia; order Gymnophiona; family Ichthyophiidae; genus Ichthyophis; species Ichthyophis bannanicus. The sequence continues at coordinate 501,038,761 of CM066035.1, forward strand.
CAGGTCCAGGGCGGTGAAATGAGTAGCCTCAGTGGGGATCAGTCCCAAGAGAGTATAAGGGTTTGGTACCACTGGGTGTATAGTTTCAACTGCATCATTTACCCGCCTCAAATCCTGTACTGGGCGGTAATCCTCTGTCCCAGGTTTCTTGACTGGGAGAAGGGGGGTATTCCAAGGTGACTGGCACTCCTTGAGAAGTCCATACTTTAATAGTTTCATCAGATGGCAGTGGATACCTTCAATAGCTGGTCGAGGAAGAGGATACTGCTTCACATGCACTGGTTACGCTCCTGGCTTGAGGGCCACAATGACAGGGGCTATGTTCTTCGCTAGGTCAAGTGGATTATTTTCTGCCCATACTTCAGTCGGGGCTAAAAGGTTAGGAGGTATACAGGAACTGGCTGGCTTGGTTGGAGACACGCTGTAGAACCGCCACTCTTCTTCTCAGGGAACAGTCAGCACCATCAATCCAGCAGGCTTTGGGTTCACAGTCATTTGCATGTCTCCCCCTTCAGCAAAGGATATTTGCGCCTGAAGCTTAGCAAGCATGTCTCGGCCCAAGAGTGGAATAGGGCACTCAGGCATATACAGGAACTGGTGTGTTATTTTCTGTCCCCCTAGTTCACACATGTGGTTCTGCAGGAAAGGCTTGGTGGCTCTAGCCCCAGTGGCCCCAATAATGGTGACAGATCGAGATGAAAGAGGAGCCACTGGCTTTGCCACCACTGAATGTTCGGCTCCTGTATCCACCATAAAGTCCATATATTGGTCCCCTACTTTCAAACTGACCATAGGCTCCTGGGGACCCAGGGTGAACTTGGAGCCCGGTCTGGCCTAGTCTTCATCCATTTCATCCATGTTATAGCCCGTTGCAACTGCTACTCCCTCAATAGCTTCTTCCCTCTCTCGCTGGAACTGTGCTCGAGTCATTCCTCCACGACTCTGAAATCGGCCTCCTGTTCTCCAGGGACTCCCTCCTCCTCTCCTGGGGGTGGAGTCAATATGCGGGCATTCACTTCTCATAAGAACATAAGAACATAAGAAATGCCATACTGGGTCAGACCGAGGTCCATCAAGCCCAGTATCCTGTTTCCAACAGGGGCCAATCTAGGTCATACGTACCTAGCAATATCCCCAGAAGACACAGGTTCCACAATGCTTGTACTGGGTCAAGCATTGATATCCTGGGTCCCTTTTTAATAGTGGTTTATGGACCTTTCCTCCAGAAACTTGTCCAAACCTTTTTTAAACCCAGCTATACTAACAGCCCTTACTACATCCTCTGGTAACAGATTCCAGAGTTTGATTACACGTTGAGTGAAAAAATATTTTCTCTTATTTGTCTTAAATAGTTTACCCTGTAGCTTCATTACATGTCCCCTAGTCTTTCTATATTCTGATAGCGTAAACAATTGATCCACGTTTATCCGTTCCACTCCATTCATTAATTTATAGACCTCTATCATATCTCCCCTCAGCCGTCTCTTTTCCAGGCTAAAGAGCCCTAACCTTTTTAGCCTCTCTTCATAGGAGTAGCCTTCCATCCCCTTCACCAATTTGGTGGCTCTTCTCTGTACTTTTTCTAATAACGCTATGTCCTTTTTAAGATACGGTGACCAGAATTGCACACAATATTCAAGGTGCGGTCGTACCATGGAGCGATACAGAGGCATTATAATATCCTTTGCTTTATTCTCCATCCCTTTCCTTATGATACCTAGCATTATATTTGCTTTCTTGGCCGCCGCTGCACACTGGGCGGAGGGTTTTAACATGTTATCCACGATGACTCCTAAATCCTTTTCCTGGGTGGTGGTTTCTAATGTGGAGCCTTGCATTGTGTAACAATAGTGTGGGTTGTTCTTTCCTAGGTGCATAACTTTGCATTTGTCCACATTAAATTTCATCTGCCATTTGGATGCCCAGTCTTCCAATTTATCCAGATCCTCCTGCAGTTTTCCACAATCCTCTTGGGTTTTAACAACTTTAAATAGTTTTGTGTCATCTGCAAATTTGATAACCTCACTAGTTATTCCCTTTTCCAGGTCATTTATGAATATGTCAAAAAGTAGCGGACCCAGTACAGATCCCTGGGGTACTCCACTATTCACTTTTTTCCATTGGGAATATTGGCCATTTAGCCCTACCCTCTGCTTTCTATCTTTTAACCAGTTCCCGATCCACAATAGTACACTGCCTCCTATCCCATGACTTTTTAGCTTCGCCAAAAGTCTCTGATGGGGGACCTTGTCAAAAGCTTTCTGGAAGTCCAGATACACTATATCAACCGACTCACCTTTGTCTACCTGTTTATGCACACCTTCAAAGAAACATATCAGATTAGTAAGACAAGATCTTCCTTGTCTAAAGCCATGTTGGCTGTCTCCCATTAGGCCATGACTATCTACATGCTGTGTAATTTTGTTCTTTATGATGGTTTCTACCATTTTCCCTGGTACTGACGTCAGGCTCACCGGTCTGTAATTTCCTGGGTCACCCCTGGAACCCTTTTTAAAAATTGGTGTTACGTTGGTGACCCTCCAATCTTCAGGTATTACAGATGATTTTAATGAAAGTTCACAGATTACCAATAGCAGGTCTGCAATCTCATATTTCAGTTCTTTCAACACTCTGGGATGTATACCATCCGGTCCAGGTGATTTGCTACTATTCAGTTTATCAAATAGTTGTAATATATCTTCCCGGTGTAGCGATATTTCTCTCAATTCCTCTGCAGTATCACCTTTAAATACCACTTCAGTCTTTGGTAACATCCCTACATCTTCCTCAGTAAAGACCGAAGCAAAGAATTCATTCAGTCTCTCCGCTATAGCCTTGTCTCCTCTTACTGCCCCTTTTACCCCTCTATCATCTAATGGTCCAATTGACTCTCTCACAGGCCTTTTGCTACGAATGTACTTGAAAAAGTCTTTATTTCGTGTTTTTGCTTCCGTAGCAAGTTTCTTCTCAAATTCCCGCTTTGCCTGCCTTATCAATGCTTTGCATTTAACTTGCCAGTGCTTGTGCTGTTTCCAGTTTTCATCATTGGAGAACGCTATCCTGGAAGTTCTGGATTTCAACTTCCTACCTAAAAGCTTAAATTTAGCCTCCAGAACTTCCCTACCACATTTTCCTATGTCATTGGTACCAACATGTACCAAGACAGCAGACTCCTCCCCAGAACTATCTACGATCCTATCTAGGCGGTGCGTGAGGTCCAGGCAGGCATGTTACCAGGCGATCCTCACGTCCACCAGCCACCCAGCTATCTACATTCCTGATGATTGAATCACCGACTATAACAGCTGTCCTGACCCTCCCCTCATGGGCACATGGCCCTGGAGAAACGCCCTCGGTGCGAGAGGGTTTTACATCACCTGGAGGACAGGTCCTAGTTACAGGATCACTTCCTGCCACACCAGGGTGATGCTCTCCTGTCACGTGACCTCTCTCCTCCATGGCAACAGGGATGCTGCCAGACTGGAGGTGGGACTTCAGGACTATATCCCTGTAGGTCACGTCCATGTACTTCTCTGTCTTTCTTATGTCTTCCAGGTCTGCTACTCTAGCCTCTAGAGAACGGACTCGTTCCCTGAGAGCAAAGAGTTCTTTGCACTTAGTGCATACGTAAGACCTCTCACCAGCTGGGAGAAAATCATACATGTGACACTCAATGCAAAAGACCGGAGAACCCCCATCTCGTTGCTGGACTTCTGTCTGCATCTTAGTTTAAAGCTTGTGTTTAGATCTTTTAAATTCTGTATATAATAAGGATTGGTGTAGATGCTTATACCAATAAAAGTGTATCTAATACCCCTAATACACCTTGTGTACCTAAAGCTTAATTAATTAATTAATCTCAGGTCCTCCGTGTGTGACTGATGTGGATAACGAGCTGCACCTGAGAGCAGCCCCTTTCCTCTAAGATGTGCAAGTACCTATAAAACTACAATTACCCCAGGGGTGGGTGGGTGCTGGGGAGGGAGGGAGGGAGGGAGATAAGTCCTATTAAAGAGGGCAGTTACAAGGTACCCTGTCCTGAACCCTCAGCAGGGGGGAGGGGGGCGGGGGGAGGGGGGTACCACAAAAAGCCCAGTTAGTTGAGAGAGGCAAGGTAAATTACAGCTGAGAAAGCTGAACTAGCACACCACTAAGACAGACAATAAATAATTAAATAAACAGTTAGACAAACAATAAATAGTTAAATAAACAGCTAGAACTCACAGCAAGGTGTCTCAGGAGGCAAAATCCACTTTTCTAGCAGAGCACTGTAAAAAGCACTGCTCCTCTCTGATCAGAGAGAAGCAAACTAAAAACAGACTATGCACACGTGGAGAAAACAGGAAGAAGGCTACACAATACCTCAGCAAGGGGGGGGGGGGAGGGGAGGATTCACTCAAGCAGGCTAGGGCAGGAAAAAAGTTTAAACACACAGCAGGGTCTGGGGAGAGAGATTTAATTTAAAATGAACAGTTAACCTGGCTACCACACAAAGCCCAGTTAGTTGAGAGAGGCAAGGTAAATTACAGCTGAGAAGCTGAACTAGCACACCACTAAGACAGACAATAAATAATTAAATAAACAGTTAGACAAACAATAAATAGTTAAATAAACAGCTAGAACTCACAGCAAGGTGTCTCAGGAGGCAAAATCCACTTTTCTAGCAGAGCACTGTAAAAAGCACTGCTCCTCTCTGATCAGAGAGAAGCAAACTAAAAACAGACTATGCACACGTGGAGAAAACAGGAAGAAGGCTACACAATACCTCAGCAAGGTATTCTCCAATTGATTCCAACTCCCATCTTAGTTGTTGTTGTTAAGTGCCGTCGAGTCGGAGTCGACTCATGGCGACCCTCTGGATAGCTATCCTAAATTGTGTTCGGTCTTCAGTCAGGCAGCTCATTGTTGACAGACTGGTACCCGTAGCTGCTGTTGTTGTATCGATCCATCTCATTGCTGGCCTTCCTCTTTTGCATTGACCTTCTATCTTGCCAAGCATAATGTCTTTCTCTAATGATTTCTCTCTTCGCATGATGTGTCCAAAGTATGAAAGTCGAAGTCTTGTCATCTGAGCTTCTAAAGAAAGCTTAGGTTTGATCTCCTCTAGTACCGACTGGTTTGTTCTTCGGGCAGTCCACGGTATACACAGTATTCGCCGCCAACACCATAATTCAAAGGCATCAATTTTCTTCCTATCTGTCTTTTTCACTGTCCAGCTTTCACATCCATATGATCTTATTGAAAATACCATGGCTTGAACAAGTCAAATCTTTGTATGGAGAGAGACATCTCTGCTCTTGAGAATCTTATCTAGGTCTTTCATAGCCATTCTGCCAAGAGCAAGGCGTCGTCTGATTTCTTGACTGCTTGTTGCTTCTTTATTGATAGTTGATCCAAGTAGGTTAAAGTTGTTCACAATTTCAATTTCTTCTCCTTCAACGATGAACCTGTTGATTATGCCAGTTATCATGATCTTTGTCTTCTTTACATTAAGGTGCAGGCCCATTTTGAGACTATGTTCTTTGATTGTGAGAAGCAAATGTTTGTGAGAAGCAAATGTTTCTAGATGAAAGACAAAAAATGATTAATATTAATAAATTTGTCCACAGAAGGGGTATTGATCACGTTGATTTATATGTTGGTATAGAGCTGAAATTCCATTTTTGTTTGATGTCAGTTGTTATCCAGCTCTGAGAGGACCGCATAAAATATTGCTTCTTTCTCAACAACACCTGCAAAATCCGCCCCTTCCTCTCTGAACATACTACCAAAACGCTTATCCTTAATCTCTTCTCACCTCGATTACTGCAACCTACTTCTTGCTGGTCTTCCTGTGAGCCACCTCCTTCCCCTCCAATCTATACAAAATCATACTGCTCGACTAATCTTCTCCCAACCTCACCATACCCACATTACTCCTCTTCTCAAGTCGCCTGATGATACAGAAAGAAATCTGGGAATTGCACTCCCCCGAGTTCCTTGGAAGCTTTCAGTTTCTTCAACGCAATTCTTGGTGTCTTCCCATTCCACAGGAAGCGACACAAAATCCTCTCAAGCTCCTTATACAGCGACTCTTTGAAAAATATTGGGACCATTCCCAGGATGTAGTTTATCTTCGGTACCAACACCATCTTGAGAGAATCCAGTCTACCCCACCAAGTGAGGTATAGAGGGGACCATTTTACTGTGAAAAGATGCGCTGTTTCCTTCATACGTTCTTCATTTATTCTAAGAATTTCATCAACCGGACTAACGAATTGTACACCCAGATACTTGACTGTCGATGACTCCCACTGAAACCCGAACTGTTGTACCATCGACCGGTTCCCGTATTTATTGAGAGGAAACGCTACAGACGTTGTCCAGTTGACTTTATAGCCGGAGAAGTCAGAGTATCTTCCTATATGATGTAACACCGGAGAAATGGATTCCGGAGTGAGGAACAGCAACAGATCGTCAGCATATGCAGAGGCCTTCACCTGAAGATCCGCAATGACTACTCCTCTGATCTCAATTGCCTGCCGTATCCTTAGCAGCAGTGGTTCCAACGCCAAATTGAAGAGCAAAGGTGACATAGGACAGCCTTGCCGTGTTCCTCTATGCAGGGAGATAGGTTGAGACAGCACGCCATTGGCCAAGATCCAAGCTCCCGGATTGGTGTACAATAGCTTCACCATCCGAATAAACGAGGGAGGAAATTCAAACCATTCCAGGACTAGGAATAAAAAAGGTCACTCCACCCTATCAAAGGCCTTCTCAGCATCCAGTGAGAGACCAATGTAGGGGGAATCTAAGCCGTATGTAATCTCCAGAATGTTACAGAGCAGCCTAGCATTGTCCATAGTGGACCTTCCAGCGATAAAACCACATTGATCCGGATGAATCAGGGATTCCATGACCCTTTTAAGGCGGGCAGCAAGAATAGAAGAATACAACTTGTAGTCAGCATTAAGCAATGAGATAGGTCTATAGTTATCCACTTGGCTCGGGTCTCTCCCTGGCTTCGGCAGAACAACTATGGTAGCGTCCGCAAAGGCCCCAGAAAGGCACTCTTGTTCTTGAAGCTGGTGATAAAAAAACAACAGCTGCGGGCCAAGTTCTGACGCCAGTATCTTATAAAACTCTACTGGGATTCCGTCTGGGCCCGCTGCTTTCCCACTCTCCATCGTTGATAGCGCCAACTTAAGCTCTTCCAGCCGGATTGGTTCACACAGAGCTGCTTTCTGGTCCAGTTTCAGGCAGGGATGAGCAATCTGATCCAGGAAACTCCGCGCCTCAGCCATCTCACTGACTCCCTCAGACGCATAAAGCTGGCGATAAAACTCAGAGAAAGCATCTGAGATTTCCTGATCTTTATAAAGAGGGCCTGCACGTTCATCTTCTATTGCCACATTTCGAGTTTTCTCTTCGCGAGGCTTAAGTTGTGAAGCCAAAACTTTCCCCGCTTTGTTTGCATCCACATGATATCGCATTTGCATGGGAAAGGCAGCTCGTTCAACCTCTGAGCTGAGAGCTGAATTATATGCATATCTTAACTTTTGCAGCTGAGTCAAGACCCTGTTACTGAATTGTCGCTGTAGAATTCTCTCTCCAGCCCGTATCTGTTGGTCAAGGGCCTTCAGCTCAGCCCAAACAGCCCTACGCTGGGCAATCACATAGCTAGTTATCTGTGCTCTCATTGAGGCTTTAAACGCTTCCCACCAGACCCATACAGGGGTATCACTGACCTGATTTTTCTCAAAATACTCATGCAACGCACCCCGAAGGTATATCTTAAATGGTTCATCTGCTAGTAAATGCCTGGGAAAGAACCATGACTCCTTTTTGCAGGATTCGACCTTAAGGTCTATAGCAATCACTATAGCAGCATGATCCGAGATATTTGTACTAAGGATTCCAGATTCACTCACACTCTGAACCAATGCTTGGGACACTAAAAAGAAGTCTATTCTCGAGTGAGAGCCATGCGGATGTGAGAAGAAAGTAAAATCAGCTTCTGTTGGGTGGTGCAGCCTCCAGATATCCACCATTCCAAAAGTCTCCATTATCGAATGCAATACTTCCAGGGCTCTCTCTTTTGCGCAGCCTACTAGGTTTCCGATCAATTAGGGGATCGAGAGCCAAATTAAAATCTCCCCCGATGATTACTGGATAACTGGCATACTCCTGGATAACAGCTGCTAACAGCTGGAAGAAGGAAGGGTTGTCATTATTAGGAGCATACACATTGAAAATGCACACCTGTTGACCCTCCATAAGAAGGTGCACCCCAACCCATCTGCCTTCTGTGTCAGCCCGGGAAGACAGAACCTGGAACTTAAGCGACTTCCTAATCAGAATTGCCACTCCATTCTTTTTCATACACGCAGGGGCATGAGCTGCTAGACTGAATTTGCCTACTGCAAGCTTTTGTGTCTCATTGGAAGACAGATGTGTCTCTTGTAGAAGGATTACATCAGCATAATGTTTCTGACAATATAATAGTATTTTCTTATGCTTGATAGGGTGATTTATCCCCTTGACATTTAGGGATAGGCATTTAACCAAGCCCATTCTTGTCAATAAAGAGCCATACCCCGCATCTTTCTGGTCTGCACCCCCTTTCCACAAATATCTAGGACAGCCAAGCAGTGAGAACCATATCTAAGCTTGCAAGGCATCAACTGTGTCTCCAAGGAGAAATACATAATGGGTGAGCATACACAGCAACAAAAAGAAAAACAAAACATGCTTCGTCCGAGAAACACTACCTTCTTAAATAGCAGATACTGGCTGTCTATGGCACAGATATATCATCTTCTGTTATAATTGATGACCCCCTAGTAACATTACCCTTTAAAACCCCCATCCAACTCATAAACTCAGCCATTTCCCCAGTATACAGGCAACAGGGGGTTATATATATACAGGAGTAAACTAAGAACCAAACCCCTCCCCTTCACTGCTCCACTGACTTTCCAAGCCACCTTATTCCAGAGCAGAGACATCAAAGGAAAACTACCCCCCTCCCACACAGACCAAAAAACTTCCCTAAGATCCCAGTATTAAACAACATACAAATGAGTGATTTCACTGACATATTGCAATTGGCCCCAGACAAGGGGCAACCCAACATACTGCTGATAAGCACCCATATGTCCTGAGAGGCTTAGGAGAAGAGGCACTATCTCACAGAGTGTTCTGCTCCAGAAACAATAAGTCCGACGTCTTGACATAGATGGCTACCGCATCTGCAAAGCCTCTTGCTCCTCGATATTACGTGCCGCCACCGCCGGGGCGTCGAATGACTTCGTCTGGTTGTTTAATGTAACTTTAAGTCGAGCGGGATAAAACAGCCCGTACCGGGCCTGCAGTTGTTGTAGTCGGGGTCGAAGGGCGAGAAACTGCTTTCGCTTTTCTACAGTCACTCTGCAGAAATCGGGGAAGAATAAAATTTTGTGCCCCTCAAAGGCAACTGACCGCAAAGACTTTGATGCTTCTAAAATCTGCACTGCTTGCTGATATCGCAACATGCAAAAAATGATCGGTCTCGGGCCCCGAGCGTGTAAGTTGGGCTGTGCAGGAATCCTATGCGCCCTTTTAATATCCAACAGGCCGGAGGTCTTCAAATGCAGCATCGAGGGCAGGGTTTTTATTAGGAAAGAGATCATGTCGGTCCCCTCAGCGCCCTCCGGGACACCTAACATGCGAACATTGTTCCTTCTATTTCTGTTTGCAACATCTTCCAAACTTAATTCCAGTCTCTCCAATTTTTTCTCAAGCTTGTCCACACGTGCAAGTTTTTCCTCGTGCGCTGCGACTGACGCTCCTATATTATCCAGCCTGTTCGTAAGCCTCTCCATTTGCTCTCTCATATCCTACATTTCACCTTGCACTTTCCCCAATGCCTCACCATTTGCCAGCACCAACTCCTTCACCGATCGCATCTCCCCCAACAGCTCTCTCATCAGCTCCTCCGACTCCCGTGTAGCGGCCATCTTGTGTGGGGATAGGGGATCTGACTTTGCCCTCTTTGATTCCGAATTGCCGCCGGCCGCAAAGTCCAACTTCGCGGGCTTGATATTGGCCATCACACTCTATATTTGCCAGAGCAGTTGTAGTACCCACTTGGCTCCGAAAACTCAAAGTTTCTCACAGGATTCTTGCCGGGGTCCAGGGAGCTAAGCTCTCAAGCTGCCATCTTGCCTTCGCGCAGGCTCCGCCCCCTTCAGATGGCATTTCTGTACTCCCACTGAGGATCCCTTCCTATAGGGAAGTGCATCATTTTAACACAGAGGGCAGCACTAGTGCACCCACCTACAAACAAGGGTGCCCTCTTGGTCAACAGTGCACTTTATGTAGTTGTGTGTCATTGAGTTTCATAGGATTCCATGTCACAGTAACTTTGTTAATTTATGAGGTAGTTGTGGCTATTGAGTAAACTAAAGAAAGGTTGCTACTGGTGGCATCAGGAATATTGCAAACACAGCTGTTCTATTTTCATGCAGTCAGAGACTGTTCCCAACTGGTGGTGGGAAGGCAGGTATCTTGGAAGATGAGCCAGCATTTCCATCGGGGCTGGCTTATACTAGATTGCTCTTGACTCTGTTGATGGTCCACCTTCCTGTTCCTATTACTGTACTATTAATACTATAGAGTTAACAATCTATGCAACGCAGGCACATCAGAGAGAGGACTAGGGATGACCTTGACACCCTGGGTGAAAAACTAGAGAATACAGGAGCCAGGATCCAAAAGCAGTCTTAGTGGGTTTTTAGCCTGGAATTGCATAGGAACAGAGATAAAGCCTGATACACTGACTCAGGTAGTCTGTTCCAGGTATACAGTGCAGCAAGGTGAAAAGAACGCAGTTTGGAATTGGTAGAGGAAGAGGACAGTGATAGATGGGATTTGCCTAATGAGCAGAGTTCCAGAGGAGGGTTGTAGGGAGGGATAAGAGAGTAGAGATATTGAGGAGTAGCAGAGTGAATACACACGAAAGTCAATGGGAGATGTTTGAACTAGATATGGAAATTGATAAGGAGTCTATGAAATGCTTTGAGAAGAGGAGTTATGTGAATATAGTTACTGGCAGAACCTTAGCCTTGCGGCTGAATTCAGAATGGATTGGAAAGATGATTCTGGGGGAGACCAGCGAGGAGTTGGTTGCAGTACTACAAATGGGAGGTGACTGCAGAGTGGATAAGGGTCTCAGTAGTGTGTTCAGAAAGGAAGGGATAAACTTTGATGATGTTATAAAACAAAATGAAAAATAAAAAATAATTTGCGCAAATATATTCCTTTAATTATTCAAATATTCAAAATATCAATATTGCATTCCTCTCGATCCTTACCACAAAAAAACAAAAAATCAACTTATATGTAGTAAATGTTAAACATAAATTCACCTAAAAAAAACTATGTAAGGACACTTAACCAAGGGAGCTCAAAACAATCAGGCACAGCATTGTCACATCCATGCACAAGATGGGAGGCATGGCCTAGTGGTTGGGGCAAGGTAACTCAGGCCAGAAGGTTGTGGGTTCAAATCCCACTAGAGGACAACAACCTTGGGCTGGAAGGACTGGGGTTTCTAGTCCCACAGGTGCTCCTTGTGGTCTTGGGCAAGCCACTTAACTCTCCATAGCCCATGTTCCCTGTAAGTATTAGCATATGTGTCTTATATCCCAAATTGTGTTGTGACCCCTTTGATTGAAGGATAAGGTGGTATACAAAACTGTCAAAATAAATGTGCTCCTGAGCTCAGTTTTATTTTAGTTTATAACAGTCAACTCAAACTTCACATTCGTATACCAGAAAACAATTCACAGAGACTTATCTGGAAAAATAATGAGCAGTGGAATAGCCCATTGCCTCTATTTCATTTGTCCTCCAAAGTTGAAGTCTCCTTCACAATGTTCACAAACATCTTATTGAGATCTCCCAGTGTTCAGAGATATCTTCTGAAAATCCCAATCTTGGCCAAAGTTTCACCTCAAACAGTTTCTTCAGGGGTTCGTCATGCCCAAGGGTGACCATCATGACACAAACCACACAAAAAAGCGAGTAGTGTAAAGGGTCACAGGTGCTTTATTCAAAACCCCTATGTGTTTCGGCAGTATTGCCTTCTTTAAGGGGTAAAACCTCAAACAGAACAAATAAAACCAGATGAAATAAAACCACATTGACAATGATAAATAAGAAATAAAAAATAAAAAGTTAAATTGTTAATTAAATACTAAAAACCAACAGTATAATAGTTTAAAATAAGTAAACCAGAAATAATTAAAACTAAAGTAAAAAGGTAAAAGTAAGGCTGAATGTGAAAACCTTCCACAAACCTCTGTGGTGTTTGAGGACTAAAAGGAACAATCTAAAGGAGCTCAACTCTCAGTTATCATACGAAACATACGAAATATACATATACCTTATCACAATATTGCATCTAGTTAAATTTATAACATGTATTTTTAAACATGTTTCCGTTTTCTATTATGCAAATAGTTTGAGTTTTCTGAGTTGTTTAAATTGTTACCCTTCAATGTTTAATGTTATCATCTTACTGTTATATGTAACTGCTAACTACTAAATGTGCAGAGTTTAAATTGTTAAATGTAAACCGCTGCTGATCACATGAAGGAGCGATATAAAAATGTGTCACAAATAAATAAATAAATAAATAAATAAACAAGTGCTTTTATAGCTGGCATATGCCCTGTAAAAAAGAGATGAGGAGGACATTATTATATAAAATCTCAATTGGGAAGATAAGATATTCACAAGAGCACACTACAGGGTATGTTTACTAAACTGCAGTAACCTAGCAGCGGCTATGTTAACGTGCATTAAGTAATGTTAACATGCATTAACGTTACCTAACGCGTGTTAACGTCACCATCTGTGGTAAGTCCTGCAGAGGGTGGAGAGAGGGTGGAGAGAAGGGGTCAATGGGCGGGGAGTGGACAGGGAGAGGCTCCTGCTACACTAACGTGGGGAACTGAAGGGCTGAACATTACCGGGACTGAAAACCTGTCGTTAGATGCACATTTGCAGGAGAGAGAAACCATTTTAGTGTCAGCAATGTACAGCAAAGGCAGGGAGCCCAAGAAAATGTGATAGTAGTGCTCCATTTGCAGCAACACCATAGTGCCCAAGTGTGAAAGGCCACTATGGTGATGGTGCAAATGGGGCATAGGGGACTGCAGGCGGGACATGTAGTGGGGGCAGCTGGGGCACAGGGTGGACTAGGCTGTCGCCTAGGTGGCAGATAGGAACATAGAAACTGGAAATCAGCAAGACAGCAGCTGATCAAGGCCAAACATGCCCAGTAGTCAGTGTTCCACAGCGTCCCATCGAGGGGACATAACCCAGCAAGTACCCCAAAGGTCACAAAGGTACCACTATGCCTGTAATAGGGCAATCAGTGCACATCTGGGGACCACTCTAACAAGGGTCCACAGATGTTACTCAAGATGTGTCCCAAACACTTCGTAAACCCAGCTAACTGAACACCCTCTCCTGCAGCCCCTAGTACGGCATTGCAGGGTGTGACCCCATGTTGTCTGAAACATATATACACTCAGTAGGCCAAACTGGGTACACCATAGCTGAGGTGCATGCCCTAGCCTGTCCACAGTCGGCTGTCACAACACAATCTACCTACATCTACCTGGTCAACCCTAGCCAATAGTTGCTAGAGCACTAACCTGACATCCTCCCAGCCATCTCTCCCCCATGTGCAAGTGACATAACATTGGTAGATGGTAATGGGGGGATGTGCGGATGTCCATGTATGCCCCCCCATCCCAGATCCCGCACCCTAGGCAACCGCCTACCTTCACAGTGGATGGCCTTGGACCATGCACTACCAGCATCAACAGCATATGGCCAGGCAGCATGGCAGGGGTGTGTGTGTTGGTGCTGGAGGGGGCAGTGGCACCTGCCTGCAGTGGACCTAGGCCATATCCTGTTCCAGTATGTGGTGTGGAGTGCAACAGAAAAGGTCTGTCTGATGAAAAGTAAAGGTAGCCCCAGGGACTGCTATGCATCTGTGGCAACAGTGTGGTGCAGTACACACAACCAGTGTGTACCAGAGCAGAGGGCCATAGGTTCAGTTCCCAGCAATGGATCCTGCAAAGCATGTCCCTATATTTTTCCCTACAATGCAGATACAACATCAACATGTGCAATCCGCAGAGCAGACACATGTTGCACAGAATCAAAATGGGGGTGATATGGTCAAAACGTGTGGCATTGGTCAAAATACGGGCAGCGGTGTGATGAACAAGTTGTAGTCTTCGTAATTGGGATTGGGGAAGGCCGGCAAGGGAGGCATTGCAATAATCTAAACATGATACTACTAATGACAAGAGGAGGGTGGTCATGGATGGGACTGAGAGGAAAGGGCGGACCGCACAAAGCTGTCTCAAAGTGAGAAAAGACCTTCTCACCACCGAGGAGATGTGCTCTTTAAAGGACAGAGAAGAATTCAAGGTAACCCCAAGATAGCGCAGAGATGGAACAACTGGGATAGGAGCAGAAGAGAGGAGGGGAACAAGGGGGTGAACTGGGTTTCCAAAAGTAAACCAGATGGCAAAGGTTTTAGAAAGATTGATATGTAGAAAATTAGAAACGAGTCAGGATGCGACAGAAGCTAAGCAGGAATTAAGAGGAGTGATATTGGGGGTGGTAGAGTCTGTGTGATAGAGAAGAAAGATATCATCAGGGTAGAAGTAAGCTGAGACACCGTGCTGCTGAATTAAGAGTGCAAGAAGTGCTAAAAAATGTTAAATAAGAGAGGGGCAAGGACGTTAAATAAGAGAGGGGCAACGACGTATCACAGTCATGTGGGTCAGGCACAAGGCCACACAGGCTGAGAAGGGCCACCGCCATGGTGTGTGACACATCCTGTCCCCCTGTACAGAACCAGATGGACACAGAAGCCTGTGCACAGACACATATCCTGGCAGCCTGTGTACTCAACCCACTAGCTGGTGGCCATGCTACCAATGCCTTGACACACAGCCCAACAGCGGAGCAATCACATGCACTTTGAGTGTGCCTGCAGTGGCAGCATGACTGGGACACCATGACAGCCAGCGGTGGTGGCTGCGTGCAAGTGTGTGCATGCACACAGCGGGAGGGGAGGACATGGGGTAAGGGGAAGGGACACACATGTCACACATGTACTTTGCTCCTGGGATGCCTCAGATGTATTGAGAGAGCCTATCCCCCCTGAGGTGGCAGGGTCAATTGTAGCGAGGATGCACTGCTTCAGGTTGGATAGCTGTTCCCCCTGCACACCCACAGACCCTTGCTGTGCCTTCCAGGAAGTATGATATATAGCATTGATATGGTGGCACATATCAAGCCACAACCATTGCTTCTCATAGGCACTCACACATGTGGATGCGTCCTCCACCAATTATGGCAGTCGCTGGATGATCTCCTCCAGCATGAGTGTCACCTCATCCTCAGAGAACCTTGCCTTCCTGGTAGCGACCTCAGGTGCCATGACATGGACTGTCTGTGTCATGGAGGCAATGCACGGGGCCTGTGACAGGCCCATTTAGACATGCATGCCAACACGTGTGTCCCAGCGCTGATGTGCCCATGCCTGTGAGCACATGTATCTGAACCACATACCCCCCAACAGTACCACTGATGCACAGAGTGGAGGGGATGCAGATGGTCAGTAGTTCACCTCCTGCAGCCAGCACAATGAAGGGGAATGTGAATGCACAGCCAGAGGCCGCAGAGGGGAACAGGCATGCTATTTCAGTAATACAGGACATTGTGAGGTCAGGCCACATGCAAACTTTATGGTGCATGTGTATGCTTGTCTGCATGTCACCGTGCGTGTGCATGGCTGTGAATGTGCACCTCTGTGCATGTGCCATGTATACATCTGCACATGCCCCAGCCCGGACTGCTTTGCTGCAGGACTGACACAGTGTGTGTGACAGTGACGATGCCACCTGCAGCTCTCTGTAACATTTCACTATGTGTGCAATACCTGTTAATTATTGTGCAACCAGCTGGCTGGATGAGGACAACATGCAGGACATCCAGGCATGGGCGGTTCAAGGCAATCTGCTGCCTGAAATGAGGGATGAGATGGTGACCCCCCCTCCCAGCCAGGGGGGGGGGGAGAAGGCTTTCTTAAAACTGCAGTCAAGGGCTGAACCAAATCAAAAAGTTAATTAGATAATGTGGAGGAAATAAAAAGATGTTCACACACTAAGGAACTAAGAGAGAGCGAGATCCATTGCACAGTTTATAATACCAAATTAAATAACTCATTTTTATTTTGTTGTTATAAACTGTTTTATGGTTCTTGCTTTTTCTTTTTGAACATATATTTTGCATTCACAGAACCTCCCCCCCACCCCCACCTCAACATTTGGTGCAGAGCAGAACTAGGACATCCACCCACAAAACTCAATATCTAATTTTAAAAAAATAAAATCTGATTCTGGCCATCTCACTAATAAACATTCTCCAGTACCAGGCATATTGTGAACTAATACAAAACCCTACAAACGTCACCGATGATCTACAAGGCCAAATCAACCAAATTATACCAGCATAAACTTCCAAAACTCATACAACAAGGGGCCTACCCAGATAAAAGCAGCACTATAAATACTGTAGCGGGCCCTAGTACATCCATACACCAATTGAAAAGCTATGTGACCAATTGTTGTATTGTTTCAATGTAAACCGCACTGATGACAAATAGCCCGGTATATAAGAAAATTAAATAAATAAATAAACAAGTCAAATTACTACAGTACAGGTCCCTTCGTACAAACTCCATCTTAACAGAACTCCTGACCTCAGTCACACACTCAGAACACAGACCCTCGCCAAGTACAGAATAAGTGAGGATAACCTAAAGTGAAAATAAAAATATGTAGACAAAAATTAAACTGAATGCCCAAGAAGTGAGACTTTGCATGTAATTCAATAACAGAGAAATAAAAGACTCATTTCCCTGTACTTTGTAAAATATAAAAATAGTGCAAAGTCCTATCACTCATTTGAAAATAAAATTATTTTTCTACCTTTGTTGTCTGACCTTTTTATACTCTGATCATGCTGGTGTCGATCTGAAGCTTCTGCTTTCTTTTGTCTTCTCTTAGCTCTCTTTCTATGGTCTCGAGTCTGTCTGCCACTTCTTGTCTCTCCTTTTGTTTTCTTCACTTCCTTCCATCTTGTATATTGATTTTTTTTCTTTCCATCTTTCTTCCATTTATTTCTCTCTCTCTCTGGCCACCCAAATTTCACTACTCCTTACTATCCAGTTCTCAATCTCCCTCTTTTTTTACGCCATCTACCTACCGCTTTTCAACCTTCACCCCCAGTCCTTCTATTCCCCAGCTCTTCTTCCCCTCTGTGTTGTCCAGCATTTGTCCTCCTGTCTCCCCCCTCCATTGTCCAGCATATCTCCCTACTTCCCCTATCCAACATTTGTCTGTCTGCTTCCCTCCTCCAGCATGTCTTCCTGCCTCCCTCCCCTGTTGTCCAGTATTTGTCCCCCTGTCCCCCCAGTGTTGTCCAGCATTTCTCCTCTTGTCCCCCCATTGCCTAGCATATATCTTCCTGCCCTGCTTCCCTGTTGTCCAGCATTTGTCCCCTCTCTCCCCCTTTGTCCAACATTTGTCCCCTGTCTCTCCCCTTTGTCTAGCACTTGTCCCCCTGTCTTCTCCTTTGTCCAGTATGTCCCCCTGTCTCCACTTTTGTCCAGCATGTTTCCCCTTGTCTCCCCCCTTTGTCCAGCACTTGTCTCCCTATCTCTTCCCTTTGTCTAGCACTTGTTCCCCTGTCTCCTCCTCTGTCTAGTATGTCCCCCTGTCTCCTCCTTTGTCCAGCATTTTCCCCTGTCTCTCCCCTTTGTCCAGCACTTGCCTCCCTGTCTCTCCCCTTTGTCTAGCACTTGTCCTCCTGTCTCCCCCTTTGTCCAGTATGTCCCCCTGTCTTCCCCTTTGTCCAGCATTTTCCCCCTGTCTCCCCCTTTGTCCAGCATTTGCCCCTTGTCTCTCCTCTTTGTCTAGCACTTGCCCTCTGTCTCCCCCCTTTGTCCAGCACTTGCCCCCCTGTCTCTCCTCTTTGTCTAGCACTTGTCCCCCTGTCTCCCCCTTTGTCCAGTATGTCCCCTTGTCTCCCCCTTTGTCCAGCATTTTTCCCTCTGTCTCCCCCTTTGTCCAGCACTTGTCTCCCTGTCTCCTTCTTTGTCCAGCATTTGTCCCATCTCCCCCCTTTGTCCAGCATGTGTCCCCTGTCTCTCCCCTTTGTTTCTCACTTGCCCTCCTCCTGCCCCAATCCCTCCACCTGCACCTCTCATCCGGCGGTGGCGGCGGCACTCCGGTTGTTTTTATTTTAGATTTTGCCACCTCTGGCCTGCCTCTGCCTTCCTGCCACTTTTTTTTCCTCAAGAATGCTTGCAGCGAGGAAAAAAAGTGGCAGGAAGGCAGAGACATGCCAGAGGCAGCAAAATTTAAAATGAAAACAGCTGGAGTGCTACCATTGCTGCCGCACGAATCAGCCTGATCCCTTCAGATTTCCTGCAAGCGATCAGGCTGATTTGTCCAGCGATGGCACTCTGGCTCTGTTGTAATTTTAGATTTTGCAGCCTCTAGCATGCCTCTGCCTTCCTGCCACTTTTTTTTCCCTCAAGAATGCTTGCAGCGAGGAAAAAAAGTGGCAGGAAGGCAGAGGCAGGCCAGAGGCAGCAAAATTTAAAATGAAAACAGCTGGAGTGCTGCCATTGCTGCCGCACGAATCAGCCTGATCCCTTCAGATTTCCTGCAAGCGATCAGGCTGATTTGTCCAGCGATGGCACTCCGGCTCTGTTTTAATTTTAGATTTTGCAGCCTCTAGCCTGCCTCTACCTTCCCACACGGGAAATCAGAGGCAGGCCAGAGCCTGCAAAATCAAAAATTAAAACAGAGCCGGAGTGCCACCAGCGTCAGAGTGCCACCCCCATCAGAGTGCCGCCTGAGGCTGTCACCTCAGGTGGCCTAATGGAAGAACTGCCCCTGCATCCAGGGCTGGTATGCTCTGGCCCGGAAGAGGGTCCAGTACTTGAACATGAGTGATGTGGAATGTGTGGCAAGGTACCGTATCAACAGGGCTGCTATACATGACCTCTGCCAGCAGCTTGAGCCATGGTTTGAAAGCCTCACACAGATGGGCAATCCAATTCCAGTGCACCTGAAGGTGATGATAGTGCAGTATCACGGTGCCTCACCCAGTTCCTGGGTGCCCATGGCACCGAACATCTGCTTCCCATCAATGCAGCAGAACCAGTACTGGACCATGCAGGAATTCTACACTGTGGCAGGATTCCCGTCAGTCCTAGGTGTGGTGGATGGGACACGCATCACAGTCTGGCCAACATGACAGAGTGAGGCTGTGTACTGGAAGTGCAAAGCATTCCACTCTGTCAATGTGCAGGTGGTATGCAATGCAAATGGGGAAATTATAGATGTATGTGCCAAATACTCAGGTTCCTGCCATGACGCCTATGTTCTGAGCTGGTCATTGATCCATGTGCACTTTGAGGGGTGCCACATCAGTGGTGGATGGCTGGTAGGTGGGCATATGCACAGACACTCTGGGACTGGGAGGCAGAGTGCAATGCATGGTGGTGTGCCTGCTGGGCAGGTGTTGACCCCTGGCTATGGGGGGGGGGGGTCAGCTGGGCAGGTAGGGGGGCAGCCTGCCCTCCACCACCATGGTGGGAGTATGCATGGGGCAGCCCCCTGGGAACCCCCCCCACATACATGGGCATGGTACACCCTGTCCCTCTCTGTCTGGGGGTTGGTCCCAGCCACACCACACATACCCCCCACGTCATGCCCTGGCCCCCCGCAGCAGGCACAGTGACCGTGTGCATGCAGTAGGGGATGGAGGCAGGTGACCAGGGTGGTGGCAACAGGTCTGTATGTAGTAGTGTGTAATGAAGCCCTGTCTACCGCTGCTCAGGGGTGTGCCTGCCATTGGCCAGGCATAGGGCAGGGGCACCAGACATACAGTGCCCAGGTACACCCCCCAGGAGGGACTGCACCACCTTTGGGGGTACCCATGCACATGTGGTGGGCTGTGGACACATAATGGCCCGCTGTCACCCCTGGGACCCTCCAGATGGTGTCCACAGACTTGAATATGCACAGTCAGCTGTCCACAGCCCACTATGTGTCTGGAACACATGGCCCCTCACTGGCACACCAGCTGATTAACAGTTGGCTGTTCTGTCTCCCCCTGCGGGTGACTGGGCTACCTCCTTCACAACTGGCTGATGACCCCCATACTCCACCCCAGCAGCCCAGCAGAGAACTGGTACAATCTTGTGTACCCGGCCACATGGGATATCATAGAGTGGACCTTTGGCCAGCTGAAATGCCGGTTCCGCTGCCTGGACCAGTCTGGGGAGGAGCTGCTATACAGGCTTCACAAGGTGTGTGAGATCGCCATGGCATGCTGCATGCTCCATTACTTTGCCATGTGGTGCAGGCAGCCAGTGCCTGATGAGTCAGAGCCAGCCATGGATGACAGGGATGAGCCTGATGCCAGCTCAGATGTGCACATGAGCACACCATCCAGACGGGGTGTGGTGGCATGTGCTAGCCTTGTCCAGGCACACTTTGCCTGACAGCCTGGTATATATGTTCCTCACCCATGACAACCAAAGCACATGCCAGTGAATGGGGAAGGGATGGGGTACGTGCCGCAGCCATCACAGGCCTGTGCATGTCTGCACCGTCCAGACATGGCCTATTTATCCAGGCCATGCCTTGTGCATCATGCACATTGCCTGCCTGAGACATTGCTTACAGCAGTGGCCTGCTCATTTGTGGGCTGCCCTTGTGTCTAGGGGTGGTGAGTTGAGGACCCGCCCCACCACTATTTTTGCTGACATGTTCCAGGTGTGCAGCATCCACCCAGCCACTGGCTCCCAATCAGCTCCCACCCAGCCACTGGCTCCCAATCAGCTCCCGCATCAGATATAAGGCTATACTAAACATCTTGAAAACAAACAGAACATCGCAGCAAACAGCCTGCAGCCCCTCATCAGACCTGACACAAGCACCAGACCAAGGAGGAGAGGCACTTCAGAGGCCATCAAGACCCCTAAATCTTTCACCAGAATATGGCAAGACACCTCAAGAAAAGCACTATCCCTGGCAGCGCCCACCCTCTGGAACTCCCTCCCGGATGATCTACGTTTAACTCTGGACCTCAAGGACTTCAGGAAGCAGCTCAAAACCATGCTCTTCATTGAACACTATAATGGTATCACATGAACTGACCAACGGCCCAAGGCCTACCTCCCAATCTTCCTGACCCCTCTGTTCACCTTACCCCCACTGTATACAGCCCCTTGGATAAAGCGGTATATAAATTCTTTTAAATAAATAAATAATAAAAAAAATGCATCATGCCCCCCTGAACCCATGTATGGCGTGACGTATGTTTGGAGGCATTCACCGATGTTGCCCTGTGTGTGTCTGGACATGGGCATCCATGCCATGGTGCCCATGGCTGATCTTACTGTGGTGGCCAGTCTACCTGGCTATATGCCTTGGACATGATTTGGCTCCATTTACATGTGGTATGCAGCACAGCATCCCCCCTGTGGTGTGACTCATATGTCCAGGGCCATTGGTGGCCAGGGTTGCTTTGGCTGACAGACACAAAGGCACATAAGGCACACATGTTGAACTGCATAACACTTTATTTTCACAGCCAACATGCATGGGACAGATACAGAATATGGGTGAACAGTGTCCACACGCACTTCACCCTTGAGACCCTCCACATGGCGCGAGAGGTGTGTGAGGGGCCCATGCAACCATGCAAGGCTGTGTGCAAGCACACACTCCAGACAGGCCAGAACTGGTGTGTCCTTGGGGCCTTCCTATAAAACAGCAATAAACAATCATCAATAAGAGATCCATTGGGCATTAAAATTAAAAAGTACATGCACCAAAGTCCATAAATAGGTAGCATCCAATAGTTAAAATAGAATAAATACTAAAAAGATAAAATATATTATTCATGATAAAATCACCAAAACCACAACCTAAGATAAAAAAATTGGTTTCTCCAAATCCAAGGACTTAAAAACAAGGCATGTCGACCCAAATAAAAAGGAATCCAAAAACATAAATAGAGATAAAAAGTTAAAAATAAAGATAAAAAACTAAAATGAGAATATAAATAAAACAGGGATGGCCTATGCCAGAGCAAAGAATACCAACCGGGCTATCCTTCTTGAAGGCACACGCTGTCCTACCCTTGACAGGATGGTGTGTACTCTTACATTCTCCAGTCTTTCAAAAGATACCCACATTTGCATCAAGATAGCTCACTATTGTTTATAAAAAGAATTGTAACCTAGCAAACATATTGGTCCCATCAGCACTTTCTAAGCCCAGACCAATTTGCAAAGTTAAAGGTCATTTCAAATGCGGCTGAAGCTCTATATGTTCCAATACTTTGGTCAACAAAAATCACTTTGAACATCCAACCTCACCGAAGAAGAGCTTTCTTAATACTTTCTCAAATTGTAATACACAGAATGTGATTTATCTCATCATCTTCTCCTGTAACCTATATGTTGAAAAAACAAAGCATCTTGAAAAAACACGAATTATAGAACACAGAAGTTGTATAAGCAGATTGGTGCCAGACAAACCACTAATGGCACATTGGGAAGAGAAGGGTCACATCCCCTCTGCCGTTAAATTCCTTGTACTTAAGGCTGTAGAATCCCACTGGACCCAATCTAGAAATGCCCTCACACTGCAGTGTAGATAGTTTATGTATATAGTTAACCCAGTTATCCAAGTTTGTACTCCTGTTCAATGTAAAACCTGACAGTTTGTCGTTATGGTCGTTTTGTTATGATGTAAACCGCGCTGATTCTAAATAGCGCGGTATATAAGAAACTGTAATAAATAATAAATAAATAAATAAACTGGAGGGGTGGAGATGTAGATTCCATACACTAGCACCCCATGGGTTAAACCAGGATGTCAACCTCTCAGACTTTCTTTAATTGCATTGTTTTGCAGTGCAATTCCCTTGCTCCTTGTCATGGTTCTGTGCCACCGCCATCCCAGTTTTATTTATAGTCTCATTTTAAGGGTATGTTTACTAAACCGCGGTAATGTTACCCGCGTTAGGTTCTGCGGTAATGGTACAGATGCCCATATAAAGGCGTGGGCGTTGCATCGTTATGGCAAGCCATATCAGCTAATGCCCGCTACAAGGCGCCTAAGACTAACGCGCATTACAAGGCGCCTTATAAGGCACCTTGTAAGGTGCCTTGTAAGTAAGGTGCCTTATTAGGCGCCTTGTAAGGTACCTTATAAATAAGGTGTCTTGTGAGGTGCCTTATAAGGTGCCTTGTTAGGTGCCTCATAAGGTGCCCTATAAGGTGCCTTATAAGGTGTCTAATAAGTAAGGTGCCCTATAAGGTGCTTTGTTAGGTGCCTTATAAGGTGCCTTGTTAGGTGCCTTATATGGTGCCTTATAAGGTGCTCTGTTACATCAGCATGACACAGGTGTCATGGCTGTTTCCAGACTTTGGATTTCAAGCAGCTTTGTTACTCTGGTGATTTCAGTCTCCAAAGTTAATGAGGGTAGTTTACAAGATGAGATTAACTCTGACCCCCTGGTGATGTCAGTCTCTGGGCATTGTTGAGATTGGTCTGCAGCCCCTCCTTGCTAAATCAAGAATAGCAGACCTCAAAGGGAGGTGCTAGAAACAATAGCAGACCTCAAAGGGAGGTGCTAGAGAAAATTCACTATAAAGGACAGAAACACTTCTTCCCTCTCTCTCTTCCTCTATTCATCGGACATGAAGGACAGGAGGCTCTGATAATCAATTCTCTTCACCCCTCCCCCCTCTCTCTCTTCCTCTATTCATCGGACATGAAGGACAGGAGGCTCTGATAATCAATTCTCTTCACCCCTCCCCCCTCTCTCTCTTCCTCTATTCATCGGACACACCTTGCCATGAGGCTCTGACACCCATACTTCTCTCCCCAACCCCACTTCTTTCTCTCTCTCCCTATTCTTCTTACTATGAGGCTCTGACCCACATGTTCTTGCCTCTATCTCTCTCTCACACACACACAGATTCATTGATGCAAACTGAAGCAGCTTTCTAACAACCTTATAACTCTGTTCTATACCTATGTAATAAGCCTATTTCTACATAAAGACCTGTTTCCAAGCCACACCTGGTTGGTTGTCTTATTTGTGCTGCTTACCCTACTGTCTCTGTGAAATGAACCCAGGACCAAGCGGAGAGTAGACCGAAAGATTATATATTCAGAAGATTACATTTGGGGGCCGTCTCAGACTTCACAGCAGATCTCCAGTTGGGTAAGTAATAATTATGTTTGATACATTAAAGTGGATTTCAGACAGGGTGCGACAGGAAAATCAAAAGCCCTTGTGACCATTTACAATTTACAATTTTGGTTACAGGCTGGATTTAGTGAAAAGTTCCAGTGATAACTTTGTTTTGTCGGTTAGACAAGGTGAGATTTTTATTGTCAAAAGGCTCTGTAACAATCCTAAATTTTAATTATTACATACACCTAGGGACATTACATAGGGTGGCTTGCAATTGTCTTATTTTTATGTATAGCCTTGCTACAGATTTTTCTATAGTATTTGAGCTGCTAAGAAAAGACAGAGTTACACAGGTGGCTTGCAATTGTCTTATTTTTATGTATAGGCTTGCTACAGATTTTTCTATAGTATTTGAGCTGCTAAGAAAAGACAGAGTTACACAGGTGGCTTGCAATTGTCTTATTTTTATGTATAGGCTTGCTACAGATTTTTCTATAGTATTTGAGCTGCTAAGAAAAGACAGAGTTACACAGGTAAAACAGTCCCTCATTGAATACAATATACATCTTTCCTGATAAAGCTACTACCTCCTGTCCCTTTTGCCTCTTATTTCTCAGTCTCCTGTCAGGTATAACTGACAATTCTGTTAATCTCCTAACACCCTTCTTACTATAATTTCATCCTGAACTTCCACCCTGTTAAAAAGGTGGTAACCACTTTTTATTCAGGTATAATTTTAAGGCGTGGTCTTTATGCCAGTACTCTTTACTGAACAGCCATAAAATTTATGCCATTCCAACTATAATTCTAAGTCTCACTTCTTCATAAAAGTGAGCATTCCTCTTTCCAAGGTTGCACATTTGAGATAGTCCAACTACAGCCTTCTGCAGTCTCAAATATGGAAGCCTTTGATTTTAAAGAACTTAAAGAAATTGTAGTTGCATACTGTAAGAGGAAAGGTGGTCCCTTTGAAGGTGAATTCCCTGAGTCATCATGGTATAATATTCAAAGACAAATGTTAAACCATTATCAAGAATTCAAAAAGAAAACAAATAAAAGAAAATGCCTTTTTATCCAAGGAATGTGCAGGGGGCTCATTAGCATGAAACAGGACAATACTGAACTGACTTCAAGTGATCCAAGCCACAAATTCTTTTATAACTGTTAGTGAGCAATTAGAAGCACTTAAACTTGTTTCACTCTACTAGGGAGTAAACTAATGCTCCCCACTTAACACACCCTATCAGCCATGCATACAAGCTATTGAGAAACAAAAGAATACTAAAGTATGCATAGCTGGACTTAGGACTGACAGTTTATCTCAATCAGAACAGAGCAATAATCAGGATCTGTGTCAGGAGGATAATTCCGATGACTTAGACATGGCACCCAGTACTGAATTCAGAGCACCAGTTAAAGTGATGCTGCAGGACAATTTAAAAGACAGAGGCATGGAAAGAATAGTTGAGGAAATTGGCCCTATGCCTTTTAATGTTAATGACTGGTGTAAATGGACCACTGATATTCTCATTCACTGGGGTCTAGGGAAATACAGAAGAAAACAATCAGACTTTGATAGACTTATGCATCTGGCTCTGGGGCCACACTATTATAAAGTTGGCTCTCTCACTCACCCATACCAGTTGGTTAAAAGGGGCATTGAGAAACTATTTCACTGTTCCCCAATGCAAGTATTTAAAATTATTTCACCTCTACCAAATGATACACTAGAAGAGTTTGCATATAGAGCCTGGATTTTAAAAGCAGTTCTTAATGAGCAGGAGTCCTGGCCCAATGCACAAGATTATGGGGAGAGCATGCATAAGGCATTTTTATTAGAATTGCTATCCCCTGAGATTACAAAACACCTTCTGTTATTTTCTGAAGACCCTAAAGCAACCCCTTTTGATACGTTAATGCTCAGATTTGGGTCTGTTTGGAAGACCCAGCCCTCGCAGGTCATAACAGTATCAGAAGCATGGAAGTGGCAAGCTGAGGGATCCTCCCAACACACAAAAAACACAGACAAAGGATACAGGGGACAGACACCTTGGAGAGGACAAAGCAGAGGTACTTTTAGAAATTCCTCAGGTTACATTTCCTTTCAAGAGCTCAAAGCACAGACAGATGGATTAGAAAAGGAGAAAATTAAATGGGAACAGGACAAATACATACTGCAGATAGAAATAGATAAATTAAAACAGGACTTACAAGCAGCACAGGACAAACACAAGGCTAGTGCATAGGGGTGTCCTGACCTCTTGGGTTCAGATATCAAAATGTCTCAAGCCTTCATAGCCCAGCCTGCCTCCGTTCTCTCAGCAGAGGACTCAATTCCAGAGCCTCTGGATGATGAAACAGACACAGGCCCAGAATACAGTTTAAGGCTTGTAACATCCTTGATACTGGACTCTTGTTTACACTCCAATGTTATCAGTAGAATAGGGGGTCAGGATAAACTAGCTTTGATTGACACAGGGGCTGGAATTAGTTTTACAAACAGAGCTTTTCCTACTGCAAATCAGAAAAATATGGAAATTTATGAAATTCAAGGAATTAATGACACAGCTTCCAAATGTGTGGCTATCCCAGTTAAATGGGGTATCCCTGTGCACAGTGAACAAAACAAGGAAATGTTGGAAACCACTGCCTCCACTATAGTGAACACACCAAAAGAAATAATTGGAATTGATGTCCTTAACCAGTTAAATTTGGTGGTGGATATGGCTAATCTTAAATTGTGGCAGTATTCAGGAACTTCAAGTGCTTCTAAAACTTTAGTGCATGAAGTCATTCCCATGCAGTTAGCAACTCAGTGCACCAAGGCATCTCAGCAGTATGATCTGTGTGTAATTCCTTCAGAGGTGGCTGATATTCCAGTCTGGGCTCAAGACAAGTTAGATTGTGGGAAAATGCACACAGAAATACTGTTGGAAGGTGAGGATCCTACACCACAGAAACAATACCCAGTACCTCATCAGGCTATAGAACCAGTGACTAAAATTGTGAAGATACTGGAGGAGAGGGGTCTGATTAGACCTATTTCTTCCACATGCAATTCACCAGCCTGGCCGATAACCGGGGGGTTCCTTCAGGCTCACTATGGACTTCCGTGCCCTGAATCAAGTTTCAAAATCTGTAGTGCCCATGGTAGCCTCATACCCTGAAATGATCTCTAAACTGAACCCCAAATGTAAAGTTTTCTCTGTTTTAGACATATCCAATGGGTTTTGGAGTCTGCCCCTGGCCCTTGAATGCCAGTACAAAACAGCCTTTCAGTGGCTGAATAAACAATATGCATGGACTGTGCTTCCACAGGGATATAAGGATTCCCCCTCAATATTTCATAAATACATGCAGGAAGCCCTGTCACTATTGTCTTGCAGAGATAATATAATTCAGTATGTAGATGACATTCTGATTCAGTCTGAGAATGAAGCTGTACACTGGAATCATGTAAGAGAAGTTTTAAAAGCCCTCTTACAAGCTGGTCTTAAAGTTAATCCTGCCAAGGCTCAACTGTGCAAATCACAGGTTTCCTTTTTAGGGGTTACTATTGGCCAGGACGGTAAATCTGTAGATTCTCAGAGGATAGAGCTGATACAGAAACTTCCACTTCCTACAGATCAGAAATCACTCCAGTCATTTCTAGGGCTCACTGGTTTCTGTCGTGACTTCATGCACAATTATGCTGAAGTGGCAGCTTCACTTTACTCCCTGCTAAAAAGAAAAAGTTATGTTTGGGAGGAAGAACATACAGAAGCTGTAACTAAATTAAAGCACATTCTGACTTCTGCTCCTGTTCTTGCACACCCAGATCACACACAACATTTTTTCCTGTACCCTGTAGTTGGAGAGAACAGTATAGGTGCAGCTCTAACACAACGCCTATGAGGAGTAGATCGACCTATTGCCTTCTGTTCCAGAGTTCTCACTTCTCCTGAACTCAAAATGGGAAACTGTGAAAAACATGTACTGGCTTCCTATGCTGCTATGCAGACATTTACATACATCATTGGTGCTCAAACCACATACATATGCAGCCATCACACCCCCCTCAAATTCATTGTAGAGGGAAAGTTAGCATGTAGTAAGATTAGGACTGAGAGAATAGTCCAGTGGACTCTCATGTTGCAAGCACAGAATGTAAAGTTTGAATTGTTGAAAGAACCTAATGTGCAAGTGGCTGGAATCTTGCTGGAGGGGCAACCTCATAACTGTCAGTCCTCACCCAGTGCCCCTAATCACATGATCTTTAGGGAACTGGGACTAGACAAAATTTCACCTTTTCTTCCTACAGTATATATTGATGGTAGTAGCCAATGTGAAGGAGGCAGGCGACTAGCAGGTTTTGCAATTGTACAATTGGACCCAAATAACCAAGTGGTACTGCAGAGACAGTATTCCTGTGGGTCAGCGTCAGCACAGTACTGTGAGCTGGCTGCTTTTGTGGCTTGTATGCAACAATATCAGGATTCACACCCAGAGATACAAATCATTTTAGATTCTGATTATGTCTTTAAAAGTGCCATTGCCCTGTTACCCTGGTGGCTGGCAAATAAATTTAAATCTACAGATGGGTCCACAGTGAAAAATTCATCACTGTGGACTATGGCACAAGAACTGAGTGAGAAGTTTCAGAGAGTACATTTAGTTAAAGTAAAGGCACATAGGAAGAAAGGCCCTTTAGTGAAAGGAAACACATTAGCAGACTCACTAGCCAAGGAAGCATGCCATGTAGGCCTCATATGGCCCTGGTATGAGCAGACACGCATGGTTGCTATTGCTACACGTTCCACAGATTATGATCAGATAATACCACCAGATTACTTTGTAGCACTGCAGACAAAGGGCCCTGAGCTTTCCAATTTAAGGAAGCTTGTGCAGGATGCCCCAGATAACCTATATCAGCACACACCGTTTCTCACACTTGCTATAGAGAAAGACATTCTATGTGCAAAAAGAGAGGAAGGCTTGGTTATAGCTATCCCTAGAGCTCGAGGTAAAGAGTGGATGCATTGGGTTCATGGTGCAGGTCCTATGGGACACCCTAAAGCAGAAGAAATGCAGATTATCCTCAATAGGTTGGTATGGTGGCCAGAAATGAAACATGATATACAGGATCATGTTTCCTCCTGTGTAATCTGTGCTTCATTTGGGAGGCAACCTAAAAAGAGAAGGGGACAGTTAATGAGAGCACCTCCTCGTGGCCCATTTGAGAGATTGCAAATAGATCATGTGGGCCCTCTTCCGTTAACAGCTAGGAAAAATAGATTTTTGTTCACTGTTGTTGATTCCTTTTCTCATTGGGTAGAAGCATTCCCTGTCCCAGATCAAACTGCTCGAACCACTGCAGAAATCCTAACTATGCAATTTTTTACACGCTGGGGCATTCCCAAGACTATTGATTCTGATAATGGTCCTGCATTTGTTTCTCAGCTCATCAAGGAATTATTTGATTTTCTAGGCATAGAACAACAACTCCACATTCCGTACCATCCACAGGCAGCAGGGCAGGTAGAAAGAATGAATCAAACAATTAAGGCCCACCTCAGCCCTATGCTTAATCTGACCGGGAAAATTTGGGATTTGGTGCTCCCTTTAGTCCTTATGCATATCAGAGCTAATGTCTGTAAATCCACAGGTTTTGCACCCTATGAAGCCTTAATGGGAAGGCCAATGCAACGGTGGGAAAATATGCTGAGTCCTTTTCTTCCAGAGGATCAGACAGTAATTCTCACCAATGAGTCGATGAAATCCCTGCAAGAACATCTAAAAGAAATTCAGACCACTGTGCTAGCTAACACAGAAAAAGCTAGAGATTATTTGCAGGAGGTACATGCAAAAGGTTCTGATTTAAGGCCCCTCAAGGTTGGGAGTAAAGTGATGATTCTGAGACCTAGACCAAACCTCCTCTTTGGAACTGCAAAGTGGGAAGGACCGTACTTAGTTACTGATACCTTAGGCCCAAGCCTATACCAAATCCTAATGCCCGACAACCAGCAGTATTGGAAACACATCACCCAGTTGAAACCATATGGGTAATACGTGTTTTATCAGTCTTTGTTTTCAGATACCACCTGAAGACAGCACGGACAGCTGCTTTCTGAAGACAGCACGGACAGCTGCTTTCTGAACAAAAGTCACTTGAGGACGGTAGCTATTTACTTCTGCTGTATAGTTGATGTGTCCTATATAATGGACATGTGTTTAATAGTTATGTAAATAAGGAGTAAAAATTATTATTATTTTTTGTTGTTGTTGTTAAGTGGGGAGCATTAGTTTACTCCCTAGTAGAGTGAAACAAGTTAGCTTTTATTATGTCTCGGTTTCCTGTTGTTCTGGTATCTGCTCTCGTCTACCCCAGTCTCATTACAGGAACTATCATCCGAATATGCACGATTGGCTGGGCGAACTCCACAGGTGGGGTATATCGTTATCAAGAAATACCCCCACCTTTCCCGGAAGGAAAGGATCTGGTCATCCTGAGTTTCTGTTCCGTACAGGACAAGCCAGTGTTCTATTCATTAAACATCACTCAAGTACAGTGGGAGCCACCAGTTTCCACTTCTTCTAGAAAGGACACAAGAATTGAGGGCACCTCCAGAACATTACTTTCTAGGTCCTCCTGCTTTGATTTTGTACAATATTTCCTGTCAGGACAGAGGTACCTGGAAAATAACTTATACATAGGTTGTGAGTGATCAACTGCCCATCACTGAGACTTCATTCCTTTTGGATGTATCTTGTTTACCTACCACCCATCATCCCACCCCTCCCATTACTTCTGCTCCTCCTGTACTCTACCTTTCTGATATTCACCCATTTCAGGAAGGACATCCCTTTCAGATTAAATATGATGCACCACACGATGTTTTATATGATGTGGAATACCATTTTCTTACTTGGCATCTATTTCCCAAATTGTTTCTAGTTACTCACAATTATCCAAATTGCTCTCAGTTTGTTGGCAACCACATACAAATGCTCAATACTTGGTTTGATATGCAGTCAGTAACACCCCGAGCCAAGCAATTTCGACCCAAGAGTGAATTAATTGATACAATTTTAGGTGGCACAGGGACTGCACTGGGTGCCCTTAATATAATTGATATAGAGGTGCTCAGTAATAAAATGGGATCCACTGCTCAGCATGCTGCTGATGGTTTTACCTCACAACATATTATTAATGAAGCTTCCTCTAAACTGTCCAATGTAGTTGTAGATACCTTTGCTCTTATATCTCCCATTATAGAACAGAAAATTGTTACCTTAGCACATGCAGAATATAGATTGGGAAAGAACATTTCCTGGGCTCTTGCCTGTGATCAAGTACAGATCGAGCTTATTACTATATTAAAGGAAATTCTGATCACTGCTAAGTTAGGACACTGGCCACCATCTTTCGTCCATATGGCTAGTACCAAAATACCTGAATTTGCTATAGCTCACCTTGATTGGTGGACAGTTAGTGTTCCCATTTGTTCACCACAAGGCTGCTCTATCTGTACTTTGATCCCATGGTCAGGACAACACACAGTTATTTATCCTATTGTTAATATTGGGGTGCAGTTTGATAATATGCTTATGTGTCCTGTGGACCATCTCACATGAGTGCAGCCACTGGACGACACCTGGACTTCATTCAAGCCGATGGACCCCAGTTTGTGTGAGCAGACTACATTTCAGTTCAAGTGTCAACCTCACCAGTTTAAAGAGGGTGACTCCTCCTGCAGGAACAATTCCTCCTCTTGCTCCCTGACTGTTAAGCTCTCATATTCCCTGACTACCTCACACAGTTTGTATTACCTTGGAGCTGGACACTTTTGTTTTCATCTGTTCTTTCCCCAGAATGTTTCTTTTTCGATTGCTCCAAGAATGCATGACATTCGCCTTCCCAAGAACACTTTGTTGTACAGTTCAAACTATTTACCAAACAATACCTGGTGCAGTCATACACCACTGGTCTCCATCACCATTAACGGGACAACTTATTCCACACCGCTGGTTACCAATGACTCTATGGACATTCCAGACTTTATCTCAAATACTGTGCATCCATTACCACTTGGCATGGGAGAAGAGACACTACATAAACTGCTCAACTTTACAGAACTCCATGCCTATATTGATCACCTTAAAACAACATCCACTGAAGTGAATCACACCATCACTTATGAGAATGGACACATTCAACAAATTGTTGGACACTTGCTACAAGATGCTCATGTGTCTGTGTGGGAATTGTTATTTGGTTACTCACCTACTGCTGATCATGTCTTTAATGTTTTTATTCACCCTATTATTATTTTAACTGCTGTACAAATATTGCTATGCATTATCATAATTTTCCTGTGTTGTAAAATGAAACACATGTACATGTTCTTGCAGCGCATGTCCTACAGAACAACAACATTTTAAGGTAGTTACACGGAATTTCTCCAGCACCTACCTCTACATCCAGGCTCATTTGGCCTGCTAATTTGGCATTTCCTATTACACGGAATACCAGAGTCAGCTGCAGTTTAGTATTGCTTCCTATCCTCACTCACAGCATCCTGGTACCTTTTGGCTTTAACCTCCTCAAAAATTCCTGCAGCCCTTTTGCACTGTTTACTCTGTCTAAGACGGTCATGGAGGTAGCATATTGGGTTCCCCCCCAGTAGTGGCTGCCCTACCTAAGACACGAGGTTTGGACTCATATGGGGACTTGTTTATCTCTAGAACACTAGAGACAGTACTGTGCAGGACAGGGGACCTGCTAGACATAGCAAGGTATTTAATACAGGAGGTATTAGACAAGCTGCCTACTATCATGTAATGGCAGCTGGGACAGGTACCACAGGTTTGCTTCCACCATTTCCAGGCACAAATAATAAATAAAAATAAAAAAGGTGTGGGAGATGTCAGCATACATCAGCATGACACAGGTGTCATGGCTGTTTCCAGACTTTGGATTTCAAGCAGCTTTGTTACTCTGGTGATTTCAGTCTCTAAAGTTAATGAGGGTAGTTTACAAGATGAGATTAACTCTGACCCCCAGGTGATGTCAGTCTCCGGGCCTGTTGAGATTGGTCTGCAGCCCCTCCTTGCTAAATAAAGAATAGCAGACCTCAAAGGGAGGTGCTAGAAACAATAGCAGACCTCAAAGGGAGGTGCTAGAGAAAATTCACTATAAAGGACAGAAACACTTCTTCCCTCTCTCTCTTCCTCTATTCATCGGACATGAAGGACAGGAGGCTCTGATAATCAATTCTCTTCACCCCTCCCCCCTCTCTCTCTTCCTCTATTCATCGGACATGAAGGACAGGAGGCTCTGATAATCAATTCTCTTCACCCCTCCCCCTCTCTCTCTTCCTCTATTCATCGGACATGAAGGACAGGAGGCTCTGATAATCAATTCTCTTCACCCCTCCCCCCTCTCTCTTCCTCTATTCATCGGACACACCTTGCCATGAGGCTCTGACACCCATACTTCTTTCCCCTCCCCCACTTCTTTCTCTTTCTCCCTATTCTTCTTACTATGAGGCTCTGACCCACATGTTCTTGCCTCTATCTCTCTCACACACACACACAGATTCATTGATGCAAACTGAAGTAGCTTTCTAACAACCTTATGACTCTGTTCTATACCTATGTAATAAGCCTATTTCTACATAAAGACCTGTTTCCAAGCCACACCTGGTTGGTTGTCTTATTTGTGCTGCTTACCCTACTGTCTCTGTGAAATGAACCCAGGACCAAGTGGAGAGTAGACCGAAAGATTACATATTCAGAAGATTACACAAGGTGCCTAAGACTAACGTGCATTACAAGGCGCCTTATAAGGCACCTTACAAGGCACATTTACAAGGCGCCTTGTAAGGTACCTTATAAATAAGGTGCCTTGTGAGGTGCCTTATAAGGTGCCTTGTTAGGTGCCTCATAAGGTGCCCTATAAGGTGCCTTGTAAGGTGCCTTATAAGGCGCCTTGTTAGGTGCCTTATATGGTGCCTTATAAGATGCCCTGTTAGGTGCCTTATGAGGTGCCTTGTAATGTGCCTTGTAAAGTACTGGAAAGACAGTGGGTGGCAGATGATGGGAATACGTGTCCCCTAGTGGAGGCAGAGGTGGCAGGATAGTTACAATGATGGGTGGACAGAGGAGCTGTGGCGCCTTGCAGATCAGGCACAGGTGAGGCAAACACGAAGAGGCACAATGCTGGAAAGGATAGCAGTGCAGGACATGGGATGGTAGCCTACATAGGCAGACAGGTTTCTGCACAGCTGACAGACGCAGATAGACCGACCGAAGGAATGTTGGCACTTGTGGCGAGGGTATTATGGGCTGGCAGCACAACTCTGCAAAAATATGACTGTTACAGGCATGCAAACTATTTGAGTAGGACAGGCATGAAAGGAGGAAACAATGAGGAACTGAACCCATGAACAGTGCCGAGAACGGCATTGTACTAACCAGTAGGCTATATCTCCGTGGCGTATCTCACAGCAATGGCTGGGTACAGAAGGACTGCAGGTCACCGCACAAACTGTCTGCTCTGAGTGCCAGGATAGGGTAACCCCACCAGTACCCATGATGCAATGCACATGCTGAATAGCTGTCTACAGCTGATCACCAAATGGGGTCTGCACCTCTACGGTAGCTCAGCTTGGAAAGACGAACTGACAGTGCGTGATACTGGCACAGAGTAGCTACAGACCATGCCATTGTGCAGGTTCTGTGTTCACCCTGAGGGATAGGATGGGTGCCCAGCACTAGGTCCGCAGTACTTGTGGTGCTAGAGATTGGTCCTGCTGTACAGCCCCATCACTACCAGTGTGTGACAGGTGTTCCTTGCAGTGCATCCGAAGGTAATTTGGTGTCCATCTGTATTCCACAGTCACATGTGGCTCTCTGGGAACAGACACTACCCAGTGTTAGGGTCTGGCTGATGTTAGGGTCTGGCTGACATGGGCACGTGTTATCAGGGCAGAGGGGTTCCTAGACTTGCATGAGGTTTGTGTTGTAGTGCCTCTACAGTTCAAAGTGGCATACACTATATACCCGAAAAGACCCACAATCACCCTTCCTGTAGGTAAGAGACAGGTGCTTGAGCCGCGGTGGAGCAACCTCTTTCCTGCTGGTATAAGACCGCTCTCCAGGGTTGGTGGGCCAGAACCATACCTGTGACTGGGGCAGCAGCAGACCAACAATAATTCTAGGATTAGATCTGGAAAACCCCAACTGCCTCACACCACTGTCTGCCATTCACCAGCAGACAGCACAGTCAGACTGCACCTGCAGTACCCTACAAGATGTTCCAACCATACACAGACTAACTGAAGACAGTCCACTAACCAGTCCAGAGAGCATGTTCACAGAGGAACTATGTGCGCCAAGCAGTTATCTCAGTGATTAGGCCCCAGCACTAGGAACACACAAGTAGTGTTCCATCAAACTTTACAATACTCCCATCCGTAGCTTCACACATACACATGTAAATATGTAAATAGTTGATCGTTGTTCATTGTAATTATTTGTATAATATAATTTAGTTCTTCATGTTGTTTTATCCTGTATCCTGTTATTCGTTCCTTGTAAACAGTTGAAATACACTGCTTTTATTGTTCTATGTAAACCGTTTTGATTCATAGAAAGACAGTATATAAAAAATGTTAAATAAATAATAAATAAATAAATAAATAAGTATCACTGGAAGCAAATAGCATAGAGCGCTATGTGGTAACCTAGACATGCCATGGTCACTGCTCGGTCAGAGTGAGTGCCCTCCCAGTATGCCATACTGTGGCCACCCTGTCCATGCAGGCGGTGGTCGGGCACTACAGTGTCCCAGCCATTGCCCCACACCCTGTGAAGATACATCCTGGCCAATCCACCCTGTCCGGGCCATACCCACAATACCTTGCTCCTCATTATGTACATATTGCTGGTAACAGTGGGACATTGTGGGCCCATTGAGGTGTGGGCAGCCACAGAACAATGGATAGACATACACACACTCACACTCCTATTGCAGCATTGTGCAAAGATAGGGGTGGTTGGCAACCCTGCCTGCCACACTGGTCCTGATCACAGTGCCGACATTGATAAACTGTGCAGGAGGTAGTAGTAGTGCTCTGGTGATAACTGTAGCTCCGTGCTGGTGCCAACAGTCTGACTCTCCATGCAGCTTTGGATTGTGGAGCCTGTGTGAGTGGGTGCTTGTACCCCTGTTTGCTGCTGCTTTGGGCTTTGCACATGTTGCTGCTGTATCTGCATTGTAGGGTAAAATATAGGGACATACTCTGCAGGATCCACAGCTGGGACTTGAACCTGTGACCCTCTGCTTTGGGACAAACTGGTTGTCTGGACTGCACCACACTGTTACCACAGGTGCACAGTAGTCCCTGGAGCTACCTGTATTTTTCCTCAGCCAGACCTTTTATGTTGCACTGCACACCATGTACTGGTACAGGGCATGGCCTAGGTCCCCTGCAGGCAGGTGCCACTGCCCCCTCCATCACGGGCACCCCCCCGTCATGCTGACATGACCATATGCTGTCGATGCTGGTAGTGTGCAGTCCCAGGCCATCCACTGTGTGGGTAGGCGGTTGCCTAGGGAGCGGGGTGTGGGGTGGGGAGGCATACATGGGCATCCTCACATCCGCCCCATCACCACCTGCCAATATTATGTCCCTTCCGCTTGGGGGAAGGTTGGCTGGGGGGATGTCAGGTCAGTGCCCTGGAAACTGTTAGCTAGGGTGGACCAGGTAGATGTAGGTGGATTGTGTTTGGCCTTTGTCAGCTGCTGTCTTGCTGATGTCCGGTTTCTATGGTCCTATGTGCCACCTAGGCGACTGCCTAGCCCACCCTGTGCCCCAGCTGCCCCTACTACATGTCCCGCCTGCATCCCCCTATGCCCCATTTGCACCATCATCATAGTGGCCTTTCATACTTGGGCACTATGCTGTTGCTGCAAATGGAGCACTACTATCCCTTTTCTTGGGCTTCCTGCCTTTGCTGTACATTGCTGACACTGAAATGGTTTCTCTCTCTTGCAAATGTGTGCTAACGCCAGGTTTTCAGTCGTGGTAAGATTCAGCCCTTCAGTTCCCCATGTTAGTGTGGAAGGAGCCTCTCCCCGTCCACTCCCTCCCATTGACCCCTTCTCTCCGCCCTCTCTCCACCCTCTGCGGGACTTACCGCAGCCGGGAACGCTAACGCGCGTTATGTTACGTTAACGCGCGTTAGGTAAGGTTAATGTACATTGTTTACGCATGTTAACTTTACCTAACGCGCGCTAACGTAGCATCTGCTACATTAACGTGGTTTAGTAAACATACCCCTTAGTTTTTGTCTTTATTTTTAACTTTTTATCTCTATTTGTTTTTGGATTCCTTTTTATTTAGGTCGACATGCCTTGTTTTTAAGTCCTTGAGGTGTAGAAACCAATGTTTTTATCTTAGATTGTGGTTTTGGTGATTTTATCATGACTAATATGTTTTATTCTTTTAGTATTTATTCTATTTTAACTATTGGATACAACCTATTTGTAGACTTCAGTGCATGTACTTTTAATTTTTTAGTGCCCCATGGATCTCTTATGGATGATTTTTTATTGCCATTTTATTGCAT
This sequence comes from Ichthyophis bannanicus, assembly GCA_033557465.1. Taxonomy (NCBI): domain Eukaryota; kingdom Metazoa; phylum Chordata; class Amphibia; order Gymnophiona; family Ichthyophiidae; genus Ichthyophis; species Ichthyophis bannanicus. The sequence continues at coordinate 501,076,726 of CM066035.1, forward strand.
CCCCAATGTCTGCTCAGGAACTTTATGTATATAGTTAACAATTAGATAATTATAAATGCCTAATTTGTTATAATGTTAATGTACATAGTTGAAAATGTTCCATGTAATTGAATACGTACTGTTTTATACAATTCATATTGTTCTTTGTAAACCGCAATTGATCTGTAGGAAATTGCGGTAGAAAAATGTTAATAAATAAATAAATTGCTGTTTTAGAGGAATGTATATTGCTCTTTTTACCAAAATGCAAAATCTTTTTATTAGAGGATTCCTATACACATTTATGCACTTTTATTTTTACTTTTGTTTAAATTTTTGACATTGTGCCATTATCTTTTCAAGCCACCGTGTTCTCTGTCATTGCAGTTGTAGTCCCTCAGCTCCTTTTTTGGCTTCCGGCCATTCCAAGTATAAACATGTCTTCCGGCCGTTCCAAGTATAAGCATGTTTAAATCCCTATTAACTTACGTGATTTTAGCTTATTATATATCTATGGAGGGATATCTTTCATTTCACATTTCATTTTTAGTCTTTTTGTCATCTTTCATCTGTGGCAGTCTATTTTATGTAACATGATTGGGATATTTCCTTTATCCCACTGTTCTAATGGGAGACTGAAAATGGCCTTATCTTCAATTTTAATTTTCGCACAGCTCTATGGCTGTTCAGTCAGTATAATGAGTCTGATATTTCATCATCAAGAGCCAATTATGTACATTTTATTATCAAGGCATGGATTTTACTATATTTAATTTAGCCTACACATCAAAGAAAAATCATTTAGTATAGTATTACATTTGTTTAAAAATTTCTCATTTGGTCTGCTCGCCCCTTTGACCTTAATTTTTTGGTGGAAAACTGAGTCCTCTACATAAGAACGCTCCCAGTCTGGATACTCCATCGCTACGGCGAATTGGAAGGTTATCTCATTGGGGTGAGTTTATTTTTATTTTCATAATCAAAGGTCCCTTGTACTGATATAATAGTTAGCTTTATCTAAACATGCATCTAAACATGCATCTATCTAAACTGTTCGATTTGACAGTTATTCGGCAGTAGTCAGATGTTTAAAGGGACAAACAAAGATGTTCGAAATGAATGTGGAAACAATATAAGGTTTTCTTCTCTCTGTGTATGCCTGGAGAATATCAGGACCAGCTTCAGTTTCACAGATAAAGCACACCATATAGTAAATAAGGGGATCTAGCATCACCCTCAAAAGCAGGAAATCAGCTTTTACTTATCGTTAGTACTTGCTAGTATCTCCCATACTATAATGCTAGGGCAGTTCATCAGACTCTACACTGAGGTGCATTCAGTCCCTGCTTTTTTAAAATAAAACATTTACCCCCTTTTTTCAAATAAAACATTTAGAGTCCTTTATATTGGTGTGATAGTCAGATTTTCTCAAAGATTCTACCTGGACTTATAAATATTGAATGCATAATACAGTTTTATATGCTGCTGAATTCTGACATTCCATGGGATCTGAGAATTGTGATACCTTGGCGAAATTACATACTCCCTAGCTTTATCTATATAGTCTACTTTGGAATAGCTTACAACAATGTTTAATCTTTTTTAAAAGTGTTTACAAAGTTGTATATCCTTGTTGTTGTTGTTAAGTGCCATCGAGTCGGAGTCGACTCATGGCGACCCTCTGGATAGCTATCCTAAATTATGTTTGATCTTGAGTCAGGCGGCTCATTGTTGACAGACTGGTACCTGTAGCTGCTGTTATTGTATCTATCCATCTCATTGCTGTCCTTCCACTTTTGCGTTGACCTTCTGTCTTGCCACGCTTGATGTCTTTCTCTAATGATCTCTCTCTTCGCATGATGTGTCCAAAGTATGAAAGTCGAAGTCTTGTCATCTGAGCTTCTAAAGAAAGCTTAGGTTTGATCTCCTCTAGTACCGACTGGTTTGTTCTTCGGGCAGTCCATGGTATACACAGTATTCGCCACCAGCACCATAATTAAAAGGCATCAATTTTCTTCCTGTCTATCTTTTTCACTGTCCAGCTTTCACATCCATATGATGTTATTGAAAATACCATGGCTTGAACAAGTCGAATCTTTGTATGGAGAGAGACATCTCTGCTTTTGAGAATCTTATCTAGGTCTTTCATAGCCATTCTGCGAAGAGCAATGTGTCGCCTGATTTCTTGACTGCTTGTTGCTTCTTTATTGATAGTTGATCCAAGTAGGTTAAAGTTGTTTACGATTTCAATTTCTTCTCCTTCAACGATGAACCTGTTGATTATGCCAGTTGTCATGATCTTTGTCTTCTTTACATTAAGGTGCAGGCCCATTTTGAGACTATGGGGTATGTTTACTAAACTGCGGTAAAGTTACATACCACGCGTTATGTAATGTTAACGATCGTTAGGTAATGTTAACGTGCGGTATGTAACGTTAACGCGCATTAACGTTACTTAATGATCGTTAACGTCCCCGGCCGCAGTAAACACTGCAGAAGGTGGAGAGAGGGCAGAGAGAAGGGGTCAATGGGTGGAGAGTGGGCGGGGAGAGGCCCCTTTCACACTAACGCGCTGAACTGAAGGGCTGAATCCTACCGTGAATGAAAACCTGCCGTTAGATGCACATTTGCAGGAGAGAGAAGCCATTTAAGTGTCAGCAATGTACAGCCTAGGCAGGGAGCCCAAGAAATGTGATAGTAGTGCTCCATTTTCAGCAACACCATAGTGCCAAAGTATGAATGGCCACTATGGCGATGGTGCAAATGGGGCATAGAGGCCTGCAGGTGGGACATGTAGGCACAAATGGTGCACAGGGTGGACCAGGCAGGCGCCTAGGTGGCACATACGGACATAGAAACCGGAAATCAGCAAGACAGCAGCTGACCAAGGTCAAACACAATCCACCTATATCTACCTGGTTCATCCTAGCCAATAGTTGCTAGGGCACTGACCTGACTTCCCCCCAGCTGAGATGCCTGCTTGCTGCACATAGTTCCTCTGTGAGCATGCACTGTGGACTGTCTGCTGGTCAGAACACCTGTAAGGTACAGTCTGACTGTGCTGACTGCTGGTGACTGGCAGACAGTGGTGGGAGGCAGTTGGGGTTTTCCAGACCTAACACCAGCATTGCTGCAGGTCTGCCACTGCCCCAGTCATAGGTATGGCTCTGGCCCACCAAACCCTGGAGTGCTGTCTCATACAAACAGGATGGAGTTGCTTGATGGACCTTGGTCTGACCCAGTATGGCATATCTTATGTTCTTATATGTACTTATGTTCCCTGGGACAGGGGCACCTGTTCTTTACCTACAAAAAGGGGTGATGTGGGCCCTTTGGGGTATGTAGTATATACCACTGTGACCTATAAAGGCACTGCTACACACACCTCATGCAATTCTAGGAATTCCTCTGCCATGTCAGCCAGACCCTAACAAGGGGTGCACACCAATCTGGCTGGTGTTTGGTCCCAGAGGACCACATGTGACTGTAGGATACAGATGTACCCCAAATTACCTTCAGCTGCACTGCAAGGAACACCTGTCACACACTGGTAGTGATGGGGATGTATAGCAGGACCAATCTCTAGCACCACATGTACTGCAGACCTAGTGCTGGGCACCCATCCGATCCCTCAGGGTGAACACAGAACCTGCACAATGGCATGGTCTGTAGCTACTCTGTGCCAGTATCACGCACTGTCAGTTCGTCTTTCCAAGCTGAGGTACCAGAGAGGTGCAGAACCCATTTGGTGATCAGCTGTAGACTGCTATTCAGCATGTGCATTGCATCATGGGTACTGGTGGGGTTACCTTATCCTGGCACTCAGAGCAGACAGTTTTTGCGGTGACCTGCAGTCCTTCTGTACCCAGACATTGCTGTAACATACACCATGGAGATATAGCCTACTGGTTAATACAATGCCATTCTTGGCAGTGTTCATGGGTTCAGTTCCTCATTGTTCCCTCCTCTCATGCCTGTCCTACTCAAATAGTGTGCATGCCTGTAGAGGTCATATTTTTGCAGATCTGTGCTTCCAGCCCATAATACCCACGCCACAATTGCCAACATTTCCTCGGTCCGTCTATTTGCATCTGTCAGCTGTGTAGAGTCCTGTCTGCCAGTGCAGGCTGCCACCCCATGTCATGCACTGCTACCCTTTCCTGCATTGTGCCTCTTTATGCTTGCCTCGCCTGTGCCTGATCTGCATGGCACCACCACTCCTCTATCCACCCATCATTGTAACTATCCTGCCACCTCCGCCTCCACTGGGGGAAACGTATTTCCATCGTCTGCCAGTGCCACCAACTGTTTTTCCAGTACTTTACATTGCCAACACCCTGTGCTGTGGTACAGCTGCCTCACCATGTTTGTCATCAGTACTGGCAGGCACATGGGATGCCCGCAGATATGGCAGGTCCAGCGGCTCCCACCTCTCCCTCCTTCACTCACCTGTTCATTGCCTTTCCTGAGTGCTCTATCTAGTGTTAGGGCTACATCTGTCTCCGTTCCACACAGGTCATGCATGTCATCCTGAGGCACCTTGCAGTCCCTAGGGCACACTAACCTAGGACACCATAACCTTGTTAGGCCACCTTAACCTATGGTTCCATAGCCCAGGGTGCCTTCTGCGGTGCCTTGTCCAAGGGTGCCTAATATGGCGCTTAGCCTAGGAGGCCCTATAGGGCGCCTTATGAGGCACCTTACAGGGCACCTTACTAGGCACCTTATAAGGCACCTTACATGGCACCTTACTGGGCACCTTACAAGGTGCCTTGTAAGGTGCCTTACAAGGCACCTTGTAACGCTTGTTAGTCTAAGGTGCCTTGTAACACGCGTTAGCTGCTACAGCTTGCTGTAACGATGCAACGCCCACGCCTTTATATGGGCATCTCTACCTTTACCGCGGAACCTAATGCGAATGACATTACCGCAGTTTAGTAAACATACCCCTATGTTCTTTGATTATGAGAAGCAAATGTTTCAGATCATCTTCACTTTCAGCCAGTAATGTGGTATCATCAGCATAGCGAAGGTTGTTGATGAGTCTTCCACCAATCTTCACACCTCTGTTGTCTTCATACAATCCTGCTTCTCTGATGATTTGTTCTGCATATAAATTAAACAGGTAGGGGGAAAGTATGCAGCCTTGTCTCACACCTTTGCTTATTTTAAACCATTCTGTTTCTCCTTGTTCCGTTCGAACTGTTGCTTCTTGATTAATGTACAGATTGTGCAAAAATACGATCAGATGTTCTGGTATACCCATGCTTCTTAATGTGGCCCAGAGTTTCTCATGGTTTACACAGTCAAAAGCCTTGCTATAGTCGATAAAGCACAAATAGATATCCTTTTGGTATTCTTTAGTCTTTTCAAGGATCCATCTCACATCCGCAGTGATGGCTCTCGTTCCTCGCCCTTTCCTGAACCCTGCTTGCACTTCAGGTAGTTCTTGTTCCAGGTATGGTTGTAGTCTCTTTTGAATAATCTTCAGTAGAATCTTGCTGGCAAGTGGGATCAGAGCGATTGTGCGATAATTTCCACAGTCAGTTGGATCACCTTTCTTTAGTACTGGTATAAACACAGATCTTTTCCAGTCAGTTGGCCATGATGTTGTCTTCCATATTTCTTGGCAGAGCCTTGTAGGTACAGTAACAGCTGCATCAGATTGCTGTAATACTTCTATGGGAATGCTATCAATTCCTGGTGCTTTGTTCTTTGATAAGGCTTTCAATGTTGCTTCAACTTCTTCTTTTATCACCAATGGTTCCCTATCATAAGGTACAGGTTGAAACGGCTGTTGGTCCGCTTGATCTTTATCATATAAAAACTCTGTATATTCCTTCCACCTTTTCTTGATCTTCTCAGCATCATTCAACATAGAACCTTGAACATCTTGTAACATTCCAGTTCGAGGCTGGAACTTTTTCTTTATCTCTCGTAGCTTTAGGAAAGCCGATCTTGTTCTTCATCATATAGTTTCTGCTTCTATTTCCTTGTATGCGCCGTTGTAGTACTTTTCCTTGTCCTATCTTGCTGCATGTTGGAAATCTCTGTAGAGTTATTTATTTATTTATTTAACAATCATTTATATACTGCATCTTCCAGATTGTTATTGTCTTTCTTTCTCCTCTGGCTTTAGCTTCTCTGCGTTTCTGGGCAATTTTCAGTTTCTTCCGTCATCTATTTTGGCCGTTTTTGCTTTTTCACCTTTTGTAGAGACTTCTCGCTTTCTTCCAACACAACCTTCTTGATGTCATTCCATAACTCTTCTGGAGCTCTGTCATTTGTATCTAAAACAGCAAAATGATTTTGCAGGCAGTCTTTAAATTCCAGTGATATATTCTCAAGGTCATATTTTGCTGCATTCATGAGTGGTTTGCTCTTTTTCAACTTTAGCTTGAGTTTGCATACTAGTAGTTGATGATCTGTACCACAGTCAGCTCCAGGTTTTGTCTTTGTTGATGTTATAGAACTTTTCCATCATTGACTTCCTCAGATTTAGTCAATTTGATTTTTATACAATCCACTGGGTGAAGTCCATGTGTACAGTCACCGCTGGTGTTGATGGAAGAAGGTGTTTGAGATTAATAGATCGTTGGTCTTGCAGAATTCTATCAGTCTTTCTCCAGCTTCATTTCTGCTGCCAAGTCCATATTTTCCAACTACTTTGCCTTCTTCTTTGTTGCCAACTTTTGCATTCCAGTCACCCATGACTATCAGGATATCCTGTTTGCATGTTCTGTCAATTTCAGCTTGTACTTGTTCATAGAACTCTTCAATTTCATTCTCTTTTGCAGCTGTTGTTGGGGCACATACTTGAATTATAGTTGTGTTGATAGGCATTCCTCGTAGACGAATAGAGATTAAGCGTTCGCTGACTGCATTGTATTTCATTACAGTTCTTGCAAGTTTCTTCTTTATTATAAATGCAACACCATTTCTTCTTTGTCTTTCATTTCCAGCATAGTAGATAGGGTTGCCAACTGGCCGGTTTTTCCACGGCCAGGCCGGCTGCCGGCGCAGAGGCAAAACCGGCCCTTTAAAAGCCGGTTTTTTTGTTCTGGCCGCAAGATCGGGAGCGGCCAGAGCAAAAAACCCAGCTTTTCTCCGCTTCAGAGGGAGCCGGGGAAGCCCGCGCGAGGCCCCGGCTCCCTCTGAACAGCCACCAGCGTGAAGAGCCTTTACCTTCACGCTGGCGGCTGTTCCTGTGAAGCTGCGAATGCTGGGAAAGGTTAAAGGCAATGCCGTTTAACCTTTCCCAGCATTCGCGGCTTCACAGGAACAGCCGCCAGCGTGAAGGAAAAGGCTCTTCACGCTGGTGGCTGTACAGAGGGAGCCGGGGCCTCGCGCGGGCTTCCCCGGCTCCCTCTGAAGCCTCAGACAGCTGCGATGCTGGTCAGGGGGGGGGGGCAAGGACTGCATTGGCTGTGATGGGGGGGACCTGGACTGGAAAAGGGCTAAGGGGGGGGACTTGGACTGGATAAGTGCTAAGGGGGGGGGGGGGACCTGGAATGGAAAATGGCTATGGGGGGGGGGACATGGACTGTAAAAGGGCTAAGGGTTGGGGGGACTTGGACTGGAAAAGGGCTAAGGGGGGGGGACTTGGACTGGAAAAGGTCTAAGGGGGGGACTTGGACTGGAAAAGGGCTAAGGAGGGGGGACTTGGACTGGAAAAGGGCTAAGGGGGTGGGACTTGGACTGGAAAAGGGCTAAGGGGGTGGGACTTGGACTGGAAAAGGGCTAAGGGGGGGGGGGCCTTGGAATGGAAATAGGCTGTGATGGGGGGGGGACCTGGACTGAAAAAGGGTTATGGGGGGGGCACATGGACTGGAAATGGGTTGTGATGGGGGTGGAGGGGACCTGGACCAGAAAAGGGCTATGGGGGGGGGGAAACTTGGACTGGAAATAGGCTGTGATGGGGGGGGGACCTGGACTGTAAAAGGGTTATGGGGGGGGGATATGGACTGGAAATGGGTTGTGATGGGGGTGGAGGGGACCTGGACTGGAAAGGGGCTATGGTGGAGGAAGGGGATCTTGGACTGGAAATAGGCTGTGATTAGGGGGGCTAGGACTGCAAATGGGCTGTGATGGTGCGGGGGGACTCGGACTGCAAATGGGCTGTGATGGTGGGGGGGGGGCCTAGGACTGGAAATAGGCTGTGATGGGGGACTTGGACTGGAAATGGGCTGTGATGGGGGGGGGGGGAGCTAGGACTGGAAATGGCCTGTGATGTGAGGGCTAGCACTGGAAATGGGCTGATGAAGAGCTGGAATAGGACTGGAAATGGGCTGATGTGGGGCATGGGAGAATGGGACTAGAAGGGAGTGGATGCTGGGTGGGCCTAGAACTATAAGGGAATTGATTTGGGGGGAGGACTAGAATGGATGGGGAATGAGAATGGAGAGGGGAAAAAATATTTTGTGTGGAAGAAAAGTCTATGATGGGCCGGTATTGGGAGAGTAAGAGGGGCTTGAGAATGGAAGGGTGAAATTTAAACGGATGATAAAGGAATAAGGAAAGAATTGGGGGAAAGAGCAAAAGGGAAACAATCAGTATGTTAAAGCAGAAATAGAGAGAGAATGGAAAACATCTAAAAGAGAAGAAAGGACAAATGGATAGCTCGCAGAAGACACGAAGAAACCAGAAGAAAGTGACTGGAGCAATTGCAACTGAAAAATAAAACGCCCAAACAGAAGGTAGAAAATACTTTTTATTTTGAATTTATTAACTGGAATATGTCTGGTCTGGGAAGTGTGTATTGCTAACATCTTTGCGTTTTTGTTTAGTGCAAGAGGAAATTACTTTATAGTTTTATTTCTCCAGTGTTGTACATTTCATGTTTGGATTTTGGGGTTCCCAGTTTAATTATTATCTGACCAAGGAAGTTAGCCTACACGAATCCTCAGTAATTTTTGTGGGTGGGGCTGGGGGTGGGGCAGGGGTGGGACTAGGGGCGGAGAATGGGTGGAGCATGGCAAGCCACAGATGTCGGGTTTTTCTCGGTGAAAAAGTTGGCAACCCTAATATTAGACCATGTGATCATCTGATGCAAAGTGCCCGATGCCAGTCCATTTCAGTTCGTTGACACCCAACAGATCAAGTTGTATACGTTCCATTTCATTCTTGACCACCTCCAACTTCCCTTGGTTCATGCTTTGTATGTTCTGTGTTCCAATGCGTACAACATCTTTACGGCTTCTGACTCTCATTTCATGCACAGCTACATCAGCAGTCAGATGTCCCGAGGGCTTTGATCCAACCACATCATAAATGCTGGCTTTACTCTGAAAAGTCTTCAGCTCTTCCCGAGTAGCTAGTTGAATGCCTTCCGACCTGGGGGTCTCATCTTCCAGTACTATAGTACAATTTGTTTTGTTGTAACTATCCATTGGGTTTTCATGGCAAGATACAGAAGTAGATTGCCAGGCCTTTCTTCTGCGCAGTTTAAGTTTGGTTTTGTTGCCGTTGTCACAGAAATGTGATCCTCTGCCGTCAACACTTTCCCATTCTGCTGCTGCCCAGATGGGTGGTTTGTCTTGGTCTGGCACCTCAGCTGAGACCTGTCCATCTTGGGAGATCCTGCCAGTAGTTAAACTACCGATAGTTTAGCTCTCAGCATCACTGATGCACACAAGCCCTCACAGCACGACAAGCTGCAACCAAGTGTATATCCTTAGTCCCCGTTTTTTTAAAAAACCTAGGGATGGCATGATGTTTTATTAGTACATTTTATTCCTTATAGATATAATTTTCCATCAAGTTACAAACACAGTCAGCCCGATTCTGTCCTGGATGTAGAACCCTCTGTACATCCGCTCTGAACTGGATGTAGAGAGGGCATTGCAATGCTGATCCCGTGGGGCACGTCTAGCCCCGCGGGATCAGAATCGCGATCATGTCTGTACATGCAGGCCAGGAATGCGATTCAGCCCGGCCTGCACGTACAGGCACTGCCTGACTAACTCAGTCAAGGCTTTTAAATGTAGCTGAGGCGTCATGACGTCCGGTTGCCATGGCACCGCAGCTCCATTTAAAAGCTGTGATCCCGGCCGCCAGAGCAAACAGTTTATTCCCCGCAGCCCGACCCCCGATTTGGCCTCCCAGGGCCAGGGTCGGGCTGCAGGGAATGCTCTCTGCCCCCTGCTGCCCTTTCCTGGCCCCGCACCCGCCAATCCCCGACGTCCAGGGAAGTTATTCTACCTTGGAGATGGAATATCTTCCCTGTTCAAGTCACCGGCCCAGAACGTACAGGGCCGACATTAGAATCGACCCTGCATGTCTGGAGCTGGTGACCACCCACTGCCTGCCCTAACGCCGCCCCTGATCCTCCCCTTTCCCACCGCCATCTAGCTTCCTCATACAACCGGCAGGGAAGCTAGATGCCGGCAGGAGGGGGCACGAATAGTGGGGATGGAGGTCCCAACGGGACATATATCCCTCTATTCGTGGCTTGGAATGAGCCTGAGTGTGCTACTGTGAATATGTTATCTTCCCAATTGGGATGTTATATATTTATTTATTTATTTGGTTTTATACAGCACTATTCATGATCAGCACGGTTTCCAATAGAACAACATGGAACAGTTTACATTGAACATGCAAACATTATATAATACAATTAACAAATTTACATTAACAGTAACAATGGTGAACTATTTACAGTATAACAGAATTTACATTATGTTCTCCTCATCTCTCTCTTTTTACACAGCATATACCAACTATAAAAGCACTTGTTCCTTTAAGTCCTCAAACACCACAAAGGTTTGTGGAATGTTTTCACGCTCCGCCTTACTTTTATCTTTTTAGTTTAGTTTTAATTATTTCTGATTTTACTTGTTCTTAACTATTATACTGTTGCTTTTTACTATTTAATTAGCAATTTAACTTTTTATTTTTTATTTATCATTGTCAATATGATTTTATTTGTTCGGTTTGAGGTTTTACTTCCTGAAGAAGGCAATACTGACAAAACGTGTAGTGGTTTTGAATAAAGCATCTGTGACCCTTTACACTACTTGCTTTTTTGTGTGTTCTCTTGTTTTTCTTGCTAGTGTGCTCACTCTGCTTGTGACATCATGACACAAATGCCATGCATATGCAAATTTATACTCCGGGCACATCTGTTGGATGTGGTGGGAGAAAGTGAGGGAAGAATCAAAGATGTCCCCAGGATTGTGAGTCGAGGAAACAGGGAGGGTGACAGTGTTATTGACTGAAACAAAGCAAGGAGGAAGAAGGGAGGTGGATTTAGGGGGGAAGATAATGAGCTCCCTCTTAGCCATATCCAGTATTATTCAGTAGTGTGATATCCAGACAACAACATCATATGAGCAGGCTGATAAACAGGCCTGGCTTCCTGAAGATATTTCAGCTGCAGAGAGATAAATATGAGAATCATCAGCAGAAGAGGAGATTAGATCACTATGGGAATGTTTCCTGATTGGGCCACTGCTTCTCTGGCATGCACTGCAGTTGTTTGGAAAATGCTAACAGGCTCATGCCTTGCGAAGACACTGATTGTTGCAAGTTAAATCTACATATATGAATTTCCATTTTGCCATGTTCCTGTGTCATACATTCTGCATTAAGGATAGCAAGGGTCCAAATGTGAGCCTCTGATATACATGACCACAGATTTCTTATCAATTGTAAGACATAGAACTGTCTCAAAGGAGACCTGTCACACACCTGACACCGTGGCAATGTACACTATCAGAGAAGGTGTCCAAGCCTTATGCAAATCCATGTGAATCTTTGCTAGTTGCTATTTGAACAGACAGCTTCAGAATTAGGCTTGGTTGATGCCTATGATAGCATATCTAGACATCGTTTCACTGATATCCTGGTAGAGGAATATGGCAGGCATAGTGACACATCTTTAGACTAATTTTCAACAGCAGGATTCCATGGATTCACAAGGCACCAAATCAAGATAACTGTTGCCATCAAGTGGCAATCGAAGACAGCCAAACTATGGGCCTCTCAGGATTCAGGAAGGAGTTTCATATAATCAGAGTGCATAGCAATCTGTCTACAACTAGTCTTGCAGAGGAAAATGGCTCAGCTGGCAAGATGCTTGTTTTAAGAACAAAAGGTCACAGTTTTGAGACTAGCCCTTGCCTGTGATGTAATTTTTGAAGTCCCATGTGATGACTGTACAGAAAGGGGGTTATTCTGTTACACGAATAGAGGGGATGGATATCCCAACGGGATGTCCATCCCTGCTATTCGTGCCTTTCCCGCCAGCGTCTAACTTCCCTGCCAGTTGTGCGGGGCAGTTAGATGTGGGCGGGGAAGGGGAGGCTTGGGAGTTGAGTCTGGGCAGACAGTGGGCATTCGCCAGCCCTGGAGATATAGGGCCGATTCTAATGTCAGCCCTTTACGTCCAGGGCTGGTGATTTGTGCGGGGAAGTTATTCCACCTCCAAGGTGGAATAACTCCCCTGGAATTTTTTTGGGCCTGGGGCATGGATGGGGCAGAGAGGGCCCGAGGACATTCCCCGCTGCCAGACCCTGGCCTTAGGAGACCAGATCGGGGGTCAGGCTGCGGGAAAATCACCTTTGATGTCCAGCAGCTAGCACTGTGGCTTTTAAATGTAGCCACGGTGCCATGGCAACCTGATGCCATGGCACCGCGGCTCCATTTAAAAGTCCTGACTGAGTTAGTCGGGCAGTGCTTGTATGTGCAGGCTGGGCTGAATCACAGTCCCAGCCTGCATGTACAGGCCTGATCACGATTTTGATCCCGAGGGGCTAGACATGCCACGCGGGATCAGAATCGCGAGCCCCTTTGTACATCTGGTCAAACCAGACGTACAGATGGTCTGGAGATGGAATGAACCCTAAAATTAACTGAGATGAATACATTAGTTGATATTCACCTTTGCAATTGAAATGGATGTACATCCTTATTTGCGAAATTATAGCATAGGCAACCCCAGACTTCCTTCATTCTACCTAGTTGCTTCATATGACAGCATCTGAATACTCTTATTGTAGCCACATCCTTCTCCGAGTCTAAAGAGAAGCTGAACACACTGTAGATATGGAGATATCTGGATACTGTGATGCAGTGGGTAATATAGAGCCTATGGAAATTCAGGAAAGTGAAGAGCTTACCTCAGATTCAGCTGTAGGAAAAGACACAAGGCACAGAGAAACAGCTGAGCAGAAAAGGTTGTTAGTGCAAGCAAAGCCAAAAGCTCATCAGGAGCACCTGTGTTCTAACTCTCACGGAACGTGCAGGGCAAGGAACCATATAAGGGAGAGTTTTAGTCAGAGAGAGGGGAGGAGAGACGGAGACAGGAGCAGGAACAGCAGAGGAGTGCTGGGAAAGGAAGCTGCAATCCAGGAACCAGGAAGTGAAAGCAGAAAGAGTGCTCGTGAGAGAAGGGTTGGAAGGAGCAGTGCTGGGAAAAGCTATGCTACAGAAAGCAGACCTGGAGAGAAGCCAGGAGGGGCCAGCAGCTCAGGAGGACGGTATGTGCAGCCAGTAAGCTCAGGTCAGCCCAAAGGGAGTTTACCGGGTGAAGGGAACTTCAAACGTGGCTGTAAACTAAGAAACAGCTGGGAAGCTGATACAGAGTTTGTTAACTCACAGCTTGACCGGAAAGCTGGGGAGAGAGTCCACTACAACCCAAGAGCTAATGTTAGCACCAAGATAAAAAGGTGGGAGCCTTATACTTTTGAAGAAAGGTTTAAAAGCTATGACTGTTGCAAAGGGTGTGGCCCTGAATATAATGTTATAAGTGAAAGGTATCCAGAACTCTCACTCCGTGAGGAGAACAAGCAGAAAGCATTCCTCAGGCCAGGTAGATATAATCCTGGGTTTAAAGGAACTTTTGCAGGACGCGATAGTGAACTATCACAGGAGGCTGTGCCAGATTTTAGTACATCTGAAGAGGCTGATTCAGATGGTTTTGAGAGTGAAACTGAAAGGATGTTATGAGAGGATAACAGCCACCCTTCAGACCCCATGCCAATGGATTGTACTATATGTTGTAAAAAGTGACCACACTTCTTTATGTTGACCTTTTGAAAAGAAGAGCTTTGTGAAGATAACAAAGGAAAGAAGTTTTCTGTTACCATTTTTCATTGCTGTGTTTGTATTTTTTGTTCCTTGAAGAATGTCTGTTCGGGAAGGGGAATAAAACCCATACTTAATTTTTCCTTACCACTTGACCCGGGCCCCATCACAAAATGGCGTAGTTGTTGCGGATCCATTCTGGAGGATATAAAACTGCAACGCAGCAAGCTACAGTGCAAAAAGAGCGGACGTTGGCACACCCGGAGAGGAACCAGTTCCTGCAGGCAAAGACACGCCCCTTCTCAAAGCGAGAACCTCCACCTGGCTCAGGTAAAAGGTATTTGGGCACAGGCTGGGAGGATTCCGGGTGAGAAGGGAGGGCTTGTAAAAGAAAGAGGAAAAGGAAAATTTTCTCTCTTTTGTTGTATAGTACCGCACTTGGTGGTTCTGTTTCTGATCTGTTTTCCAGGATAAAAGAGTGGAAAGATGGAAGTCCAGGAAATCTTAAGGTGGATGAGCCTGCAGTTTGATAAACAGAGAGAGCTGGCTCAGCTGACACACGAGCAGGCCATCACAGCCCTGAAGGACCAGCAAAGGCCTCTGACAGACTTACTGCAAGCTTTGCTGGAGGAGCCGAAGAAAGGGGCAGCACTACCAACATCCTTCTGTGGGGTAGGCCCACAGAGTTGTGGGATGTGGACTTTTGGACAAATGGATAAAAAAGATAACTTTGATGATTTTGTTGAAACCTTTGAGAGGGTAGCTCTCAATGCAAAATGGCCAAAAGAGCAGTGGGCGGTTAGACTAGCTTCAGCTTTAACTGGAGAGGCCCAGGCGGCTTATAGAGCCATGTCTGCCGCTTTGGCAATAGATTACGATGAGGTAAAAAGAGCAGTACGTGATAGGCTGGGCCTAACCCCAGACGTATGCTCAGGTCCACTAAGATTCAACCGGATGAAACGCCAAAAGCACTGTGCCATAGAGTGCACAGTTTAGTTTTAAAATGTCTTGAACCGGAAGGAAAACCTATAGAGAGCATAATAGACCAGATTGTGCTTGAGCAGTTCTATGAGGCAGTACCGGTAGAAGTAAAAACCTTCTTGACACTGCAGAATTGCAGAACCTCCACAGAAGCAGCACAGCTAACTGAACGGTTCTTTGAGGCCGAATTAGCTAAAAAGGCAGGCGCTGAAAATAAGTCGGGGTTGATCAATTCTGTGAAGGATACTAGAGAGCCTCGTAGGAATGTGAGGTATACAAATGAATCACTGTATAAAAGAGAGGATAGAGATGTGTTGTCAAAGTGTTTTAAGTGTGGTAAGCCAGGGCACCTAAAGAAAGACTGCATCCAACGCTCTGCACTAATTACAAATGATGACAAACATATACCAGCAGGCTTCCGCATTGATGTAGAGGTGCAGGGTGTACCTGCAAGGGCCTTGTTGGACTCGGGGGCCGATCAAAGTATGGTCTCCCGGCAGTTCTGGAAGATCATACAGGCCCAGAGTGATTTTTCCCCGAGTCAGCAAGTAGGGACAACTAAGATAAAATGTGTACATAGGGCATCAACCTGTTATCCCCTTTATAAATTAAAGGTTAAGGGTTTAGGCACCCAGGAAGAAGTCTTAGTAGCCATCATCCCCAAATTACCATATGATATAGTACTGGGGAGAGATTGGTCGCCTTTCTACAGGGGTATAGAGGGAAGTACATGTATAAAGGGAGGACTGGTTTTCACCAGGTCCCAGGCGAAGGGCCTAGAGACATCCAGTGAGATACCAGAGGATAATCCTGTCCCCATAGAAAAGGAAGAAGACCCCATAGTAGAAGAAGAGCCTGTAAGGGGGGGAAGATAGGGCTGTAGATGAAACTCTAGGTGAGCTTCCCCAGCACGAAGAGTTGATTAGTACTCCTTCAAAAGATAAAAAGAAAAGTAAAGGCGAAAAGCGCCAAGAGAGGCATCACCGAGCTCAATTGAGAGCCGGGGTAAATGATGGGCAAGGGCTACCTTGGGTACCTGCCGACCTGGTGAAAAAGTTCCCGTATTTTTCTAAAGAGCAGAAGGCAGATCCAGTATTGAAATACGCCTTTGAGTTTGCACAGGCAGGTAGGGATGTGCTCCCCAGGTTCCTGTTAGAGGAAGACATTTTTTATAGGGAGAGCAGCAATCCTCATAATGGTGCAATTAGAAAACAGTTAGTGGTTCCCACTACTTTTAAAGCGGTTGTTATGAGATTAGCTCATGACCATCCAATTGGGGGACATAAAGGAGTGCAGGCTACACTCGACCAGATCCTTGAGCGTTTTTACTGGCCGGGAGTGTTTAGGGAAACAAAGAGGTTCTGCGAGGCCTGTCTGGCTTGTCAGCAGGTGAGCGCCGCTAAGCCCGCAGGAGTTCCGATGGTCCAGACTCCTACCATAACAGAACCAATTTGCTGAATGGCGATGGACATTGTAGGTCCCCTAATGAAAACCCCTAGAGGATTTCAGTACATCCTTGTCATAATGGATGTGGCTACCAGGTTCCCTTGGGCGATTCCTTTGAGGAATATATCAGCCAAATTTATAGCCACAGAGTTAAACTATTCTGTGAGGTGGGATTCCCGAGGGAAATGCTAACAGATAGGGGGAGTAATTTTGTTTCAAAATACTTAGCACAGGTAAGGGATGCTTTGGCATCCGCCACATAAAAACATCTGCGTACCATCCACAGACGAATGGTCTGGTGGAGCGCTTTAATCAAACCCTTAAGCAGTTGCTAAGGAGAGGGTTAGATGGGCAGATGGCAGATTGGGATATTATACTCCCATTCGCCCTATATGCTAGTAGGGAACGGACTCAAACCTCTTTAGGAGCGTCCCCTTATGAACTAATGTTCGGACGGGCACCACGAGGGGTCCTGGATATTTTAAGGGACCAGTGGGTTGAGCCAGAAGGGGAGGAAATGGGGGTCCACCAGTTTCTTTGTGGGCTCCGGAGTCGCCTACAGAGTGCGTCGCGAGCCGCAGATGAGCATTTACAAAGTAGTCAAAAAAGTCAGAAGAAATATTATGATAGAGGTAAGAAGCCACGGCAACTGACCGTGGGCGACAGAGTAGTGGTAATGGTCGCTGATCCAGGGCCAAAGTTTGAGGCCCAGTGGAAAGGTCCTTAGATGGTAGTAGACCGCAAGGGTCCGGTATCCTATGTCGTGAAGAACGACAGGGGACGTCTTCAGACATACCACATAAACGTACTAAAACCGTGGTACGAGAGAACGGCAGCAACTAACCGTTCCAGAGTAACAGTCACGGGTAGAGCAGTGAGCGCCTGTTTGCAAGAAACCTGGGAGGGTGGTAAAGCAGCAGACAGTAGGTACAGTAGGAAGGTCACGTATCCAGGGCAGATTCCGGGCTGTGAGCACAGAGGTTCCCCATCCCGGAATATCTTAAGAGGGGGGATATGTGATGCAGTGGGTAATATAGAGCCTATGGAAATTCAGGAAAGTGAAGAGCTTACCTCAGATTCAGCTGTAGGAAAAGACACAAGGCACAGAGAAACAGCTGAGCAGAAAAGGCTGTTAGTGCAAGCAAAGCCAAAAGCTCATCAGGAGCACCTGTGTTCTAACTCTCACAGAACGTGCAGGGCAAGGAACCATATAAGGGAGAGTTTTAGTCAGAGAGAGGGGAGGAGAGACGGAGACAGGAGCAGGAACAGCAGAGGAGTGCTGGGAAAGGAAGCTGCAATCCAGGAACCAGGAAGTGAAAGCAGAAACAGTGCTCGTGAGAGAAGAGTTGGAAGGAGCAGTGCTGGGAAAAGCTATGCTACAGAAAGCAGACCTGGAGAGAAGCCAGGAGGGGCCAGCAGCTCATGAGGACGGTATGTGCAGCCAGTAAGCACAGGTCAGCCCAAAGGGAGTTTACCGGGTGAAGGGAACTTCAAACGTGGCTGTAAACTAAGAAACAGCTGGGAAGCTGATACAGAGTTTGTTAACTCACAGCTTGACCGGAAAGCTGGGGAGAGAGTCCACTACAACCCAAGAGCTAATGTTAGCACCAAGATAAAAAGGTGGGAGCCTTATACTTTTGAAGAAAGGTTTAAAAGCTATGACTGTTGCAAAGGGCGTGGCCCTGAATATAATGTTATAAGTGAAAGGTATCCAGAACTCTCACTCCGTGAGGAGAACAAGCAGAAAGCATTCCTCAGGCCAGGTAGATATAATCCTGGGTTTAAAGGAACTTTTGCAGGACGCGATAGTGAACTATCACAGGAGGCTGTGCCAGATTTTAGTACATCTGACGAGGCTGATTCAGATGGTTTTGAGAGTGAAACTGAAAGGATGTTATGAGAGGATAACAGCCACCCTTCAGACCCCATGCCAATGGATTGTACTATATGTTGTAAAAGTGACCACACTTCTTTATGTTGACCTTTTGAAAAGAAGAGCTTTGTGAAGATAACAAAGGAAAGAAGTTTTCTGTTACCATTTTTCATTGCTGTGTTTGTATTTTTTGTTCCTTGAAGAATGTCTGTTCGGGAAGGGGAATAAAACCCATACTTAATTTTTCCTTACCACTTGACCACAAGACTCTGTTTTTATAGCAAGAGCAGAGTAAACTTCAACAACCCTAGGCGACCGCCTAGAACAGGGTTTAAAAGGGCTCTACCATACGGGCCCCATCACAATACACAGCATGCATAATCAGTACTTTCTGTTATGTGTGTCATCGCTATCTGAACACTACCATACACGTTTTTGAGCTAGATGTGTGATCTGTGTGGGTTGGGACAATAGGAATCAGAATCATGCTCCCTATATGCACCTCCTCATGTGTGACCTACTCCCCTTCATAAATGAATCACTTTCATTGCAGCTGGGATTGGTAGACATGAATTATGTGGCCACATCTTGAGTGTGGAAAGCTGTGATGATAAGAGACATTTCCATCAACTAAAGGTGTACCTCCCAACAAGACACAAGTTATGTGCCTAGTTATGGCTTTGTTTGACATGTCTCCTTTGAGACAGTCCTATGTCTTACATCTGATAAGAAGTTTGTAGTCATGCATAAGCACAAGCTTACATTTGGACTCTTGTTATCCTTAATGCAGGTGCAAATATAGAACAGCATAAGCTTGGAATACACCTCCTCCATCCCTTGAAATGGTGTTGGTCTCCCTAGTCATGCCCTGTGTTGGTCCTCCCTGTCATGCCTCTGAGTGCCCACAACACTTGTACATATCCTCAATTCTCTCTGCATTGTCTATCTTGAGACTCTTCTTATCAGGTCCCACAGTGCTCTGTGTCATGGCGGATGTGTGGGAACATCTAGCTCTCCAGGATGTATGGCCACCATAAGATAAGTACAGCCCAACCCACAAAGTCTATGATTAATGATGGTCACACATGAATAAAATACAGAAGAATTTCCACATGCTAGATATAGCTGTATGTGTCACACATATCTCACCCACACTCAAAGACCCAGAGGCATATACCCATATGGTGTGATGAGCTCTGACTAGAGTCAGTCACATCCACTGACTCCTGGAAAGTGATGCTTGCTAGAAGATAAGATGGCCTCATCCAGAAGCAGCTGTGGTGCCAGCTGTTTGGCTTGTCCCCGGACAAGCATTGTGGAACCTGTGTGCCTTTTGGGAACCTGCCAGATAATTGTGACCTCAATTGGCCACTGTAGGAAACAGGATACAGGGCTTGATGAACCTTGGTCTGACCCAGTATGGCATTTCTTATATTCTTATGGTGCCTTCCATTATCTTGCATGGCTGGCACCACAGATGCTTCTGGATGAAGCCATCTCATCCTCTAGCAAGTATCACTTTCTAGGAGCCAGTGGGTGTAAGGGAATCCTTGTCATGCTGTGCCAACAATAGGAAAAAACAAACAAACAGCATGTGAGACAGAAACCAAAAAAACAGATGGGGTGAACGTGACAGAGGAAAAAAGACCTCAGTAACCCTCCATACAGAAAGGGAGGAAACGAGTCTCACTAAAGGGGACAAGTCCCATCAGACGTGAGAAGACTCTCTTTACATCAAAGGTCTGAAAACAACCTCTCACGCCCCATCAGCTAGGTAGCTTGAAAACAGAGCAAAGCCAAAAGAAACATTCAACGCTAAAACCGTTCAGCATGAAAACTTATCTGAAATCCAGAAGAGAAATGTCCAAATGTCCAAATATCAAACGAGCCCCGATAAGAGCCCCGACACCAGATGTTTCGCCTTGCGGCTTCTTCAGGGAGCTGCAACAAAAGGGAACTGCAGTTTGAGAAAGGAACGTTGGCTGAAACACGCTGATCTGCAAAAAACAAAACAATTCCGTCTCACAACAAAAATCAAAGAAAAAGAAAAAGAAAAACAAAGAACTACATTTCAAAGCAGAGCAAGAAAAACCACTTACTTCAAAACTATTTGTTTCAAAAGAGCTATGTGGAGCGGTAAGCTGAACCAAATCCCGGCATCAATGGAGCCCTGAACAGCAAAAAGACGCCGAAGGAAAAAGAACCCACGCATGCGCTTAAAAAAGGCAAAGCCCATGACGTCAAAGGGAAATCCAATAGCCGAGACAGCTCAAACACATAGCACAGAGACATTTGGTTTTTTGGTTTCTGTCTCACATGCTGTTTGTTTGTTTTTTCATTTTGTTTTTGTCAGCCTTGTTTGGGGTTTCTATAATTTATTGTGTTGTACTGGCTCCTTGAGGAGTTTTTGATAATAGTTTGACTATGGCTTCTGCTCCTCCTATTTGGCGGGATATTCTCACCTTTTCAGCGGACCAAGTTCAAGACTTACTTAAAGACTCTACTTGTTTTGACTCCACTGACTCCCTGGATAGCCATGCTTCTTGGCTCTCTTTGACCAAACTATGGAAGCGCCAGATTCACGCTGAATTACATCGAGCGACCTTGGTGGAATACATACGCCGCCAGCAGATTCCTCGCAGCTTTCGGGTTAAGAAAGAACCACAGTTGTTTGTAGAAGATGAAACGTTTGTGGACAATTGGAATAAAATTCTTAATAAATGTGCTCTGGACCTGATGGTGCTTACAGTTAATGCCACCAAGACCTTTAATGAGATCACGGGTTTGGAACTTGATCAAAAAGTGGCTGCTTTAAAAACTGAGGAAGGGTGAAGGGATAATTGGAATAAAGGGATAATCAGCTCAGATCTGCTTTATATGTTTGCCTTATGATTGCATATATGTCTGCCTTATAACTGCACTCTGGCCTGTTTGAAACAGACACAGCAACATATGGATGGCACAAACAGGTGGGCAACAGGAAAAGAGCACATGCAGCTTACTACTGTTATAAAGCCTAAAAAAGCTATACTTTGGACAGAAGTGTCCAAGGATATAAGCCTAGGTTCAAACAGGTCAAGCCAGGAATTCAACTAATGCTCTTGCCCTGAAGGTTTCAATTGGTGCCAGCAGATGGAAAAACACAGGAGGAGGCAGAGGGCTATGATTGATTGCATAGATAGGCGAGCCTTGATCAGCAGATCTAGCTGCATAACCATAGAAGGCCCTGGGAAAGAGTTTTGCATTTGCTGAAACTATTTAGAATTTGAAGCAGAGAGGTATATATAAGACAGCAATTTTAGAGGGTCTGGGGGCAGTTCTTTTCTCCCCTTGCAGAGAGAAGTCTGCCCCACTGTCCCTCAGACAGGCACTTGCTATCTGCATCTATAACCATTTGTTTGCTGTGACAAATAAAAAAGTTTTTTGTAGCTGAGCAACTTGCTGTCTGAACTGTTTATTGGTAATTGGGGAAGCTTTGTAGGTGGACCCGGCCTACAAATTGGCGCCCGAACAGGGACATCTAAACTGAGTTTAGACACTCATAAATTTTTCTAAATTGCCCAAGGATTCCTCTGACTGTATTTTTGTCAGAGAGGATACCTCCTGTTTGAAAGGAGAAACAGGGGATGAGAATACCTTCTCATTAGGAGAAGAGGATTCCTTCTGCTGGTACAGAAGATGGGAATACCGCTCTGAGTGACGTCGAGAGAGATTTTGAGATTTTGATACCCTAGGACCACTCCAGCGGGTGAGTTTTGTTTTTCCTGTCTACAAACAAAGACGGAAGATTTACCCAGGTTCGATTGGTGAGTGAGTACCAAATTTACACATATGCATATGTATTTTATGTGCTTAATGTTTTATTATGTAGCAAATTGTTAGAATGTCTCTGTATTTAGTTGTAATGTTAGGGAAAGAAAGTTTGAAAGTTTTGCCCAGACATTAGGTCTCTGTCTTTCCGGGATTGATTGATGTACGCTTGAGACTGTACGTATTATTATTAATACGAAGCGAATGTGTGTCTTTATCCACGTTTTCATACCCCCGCGAGGGGATTGGCTGGATTTAGACAAAGCACAAGAGGTGTACGTGTGTATGAGTCCTGGATTCGTAATTTTCGCTCCTCTGTTAATTACGAGGTTTGGATTGCCACCTAAAAGCGAAATTACGCGCGCCTCTGTATATAAGGAGGTTCAATTTGCTATTGGTAAAAGGCGAAGTTAATTGCCCCTGTCCCTGAACAGTGAAAACACCAGGTCTACATAGACTATAGAGAAGGGACAGCTAGGGAAATGTTTAAAAGAAAATCTAAACAGGAAGAAAATAATGAGAAAGGAACTGAGCCCGGTCCTAGCCCCATAGATAGCCTTGTTAAACAGAACCCCCTATTGGAGGCTTCAATAAAAAATTGTTCTAAACAATGGGAAAAATGGACGAAGAAAACACCCTCTCTTGCCTGGCCAGCAGGGGGGTCATTTGATCCGCTCATTTTGACCAAAATTAGGGATCATATTTTATTTAACAAATGTGGCAAAACCCAATTGGAACATTTGCGACATATTTCCCTGTGGATGCAGGCTGGTCCAGAGCTTTCGCCATCTGCCCCTGTACCCCACCTTCTTATTGGGCAGCCGAAAGTAAAGCTATGGCAGCCATAGGCTATTCTGATCCTGTTTTCCAGCCCAAGTCAGAACCGACTTCTCACCCAGCAGCCTCTATACCCCCAGAACAGGTCCTGCATAAACTCTTGGACACTGAGGGAGCTTGGGCAAAGATTGAGGGTCATGTTAACTTAAAAGCCACCCCTGCCCCAGATCCCAGTGCATATGCTGAGGCACAGGCAAGATTAGAAGAGTTGAAACAGCAATTAACAGCAGAACATGAAGATTTAGAAAGTCAGGCTCAAGCTTTAAAACTATCTGAGGTTAAAATTACTGAGAATCTTAAAAGATGGGAGTTAGACCTAGCAGATAGGGAAAAACGTCTTAAGCAGATTATAGAAGAGGAAGAACAGGAGAAGGTAGATGAGGTAGTAGATGATGAAGAGCAAAATAGTGAACTTACACTGGTTTGTGGAGTTGTGCAAGGTGGTAAAACTCCCCGAGCTCCGCAACCATGTATCCTTACTTTTATTACAGAGCAGGAGGATGGAAATGGTTACTATGTTTACCGATGGTCCTCCAACATGTACGGTTGGACAAGAGCCAACCAGCCCCAGATGTTACAGTGGCCCCCTAATGGATCACTAGAAACTGTACACCTTAACACCGCCCGACTCTGCATTCGTGGAGGAGCGGGAGACCCTAACTGGGATTCTGTCTATATGGAGGCAGGTCTGAGGGTCTGGGAAAAGTATGAGAATCAGGATGCTAATAAACAGCTTCTGTTTCCAGTAATCTATACAAATGAAGGAAAATCTAAATATATCCCATGGAGTTTTACTGATATGACTAATATAGCCAGTAGTCTCCCTCCACTTAGTAGAGGGGGAGAGACATGGATTCAAAAATTTGAAAGAATTACGGCTGGATATCATTTGGCTTTGGGAGATATCAAAGCTTTATTGGCCAAAATTCTTGGAAATAGTGCGACAAATCAAGTGTTTGCCAATGCCGATTTAGGCCAGGTGAAGGTCACAGTTAACACTTATGATGGTTCTTCCTTCAACGAGTTTCGTCCTCGTATTTGGGACTCCCTCAGGGAAATGTACCCTACTCAGCGCAGTTTGGCTCCTCTTACTACTATGAGATTCCAAATAGGTGAGGATATCAGTGCATACCTCGTACGATTTCAAGATTTATGGGAAGCACAAATGGGGGTACCATACGATGATGTTTGTATGAGACCTGTATTTTTCCAGACTTTGTGTAATACATTACCCCCATCCGTAACTGCAAAATTAAAGTCTATAGTAGCCTTGGAGTCTGAGCCATGGCCTAAACAACAGGCCCATATTTTGCATTATATTCGATCTTTAGAGGAGGACACTTTGAAACCTGAGAAGGATTTGAAACAGGCCCAAGCACGCTTGTTACACCTTCAACTTAAAGGGTTACAAGAAAGTAAAGATCCCCAATCCACCACCAAATTACATCTTGATAAATCTAATAATGAACTTATTAGACAGCTAAAACAGAAAATTAGGGAACAGCAGGAGAAAATTGATGACATGGAATATCTGGATCCTTATGAGGATGATGTTCCAGATCCCCGTGATGAGGTATGGGATAGAGATAAGGAGCGCATTTACTATAACGGAGCCCAACAACCCCGTTATCCTCAGCCACAGCGTCGAGGTCCCTCTTACCATCAAAATAACCGTACTCCTGCCCCACAGTGTTGGAACTGTGGTGGTTACGGTCATTTTCAGCGCTCATGCCATGCTCAGCGCAGAAATGAGAATTTTGACAGGAGGCGTTTTCCCTTGTGGACACCTCCCCGGGATTCTGGACCCCCACCCCAACAATGACTGGGAATCTATATCTTACAGGCAAGGCTCACATATCAGGAACCTCTGATCACAGTATATCTTAATGATGAGCCCACAGAAATGTTACTTGATACAGGAGCCACTTCCTCTGTATTAACTACTTTACCACAGAGATGCCAGCTTAGTAGAAAGAAAATGACTACCACTGGTTTTGATGGTAGACCCCTTACATCTTACCTAACTACACCCATTTGTTTAAGAATAGGAGATCAGCAGATTTCTCATTCTTTTCTGTTTGCCCCATATTGCCCAGTAAATTTGATGGGTAGGGACTTATTGGTGAAATTACAGGTTGAATTCACCTATGGTCTGCCGGGAGAAAAAGGTCCTGAGCGGTCACTGCTCCTCAGCCCTTATGGCCGAGTTAAATCACATCTGCCTGTAACCATTCATATTAAGCCTGGCTGTAAACCACCAAAGATTCCGCAGTATCCTCTCCAACCGGAGGCCCTGCAGGGATCTCGCCAGGAGATTCAGGAACTGTTACAGCACGGAATCATTGAACTCAGTAACTCCCCATATAACACCCCACTATTCCCTGTGAAAAAGCCTAATGGGAAGTGGAGAATAGTTCATGACTTACGTGCACTTAACAGTGTTATTGAACCACAGTTTCCAGTAGTCTCAAACCCTGCCACATTGCTGACAACAGCTACTCTGTACAAGTATCATACTGTTCTGGACCTTTCCCATGCCTTTTTTGGGATAGAAGTCGAACCCACATCCAGGCAGTTTCTGGCATTTATTTTTGAGGGTCAGCATTATCAGTGGACCAGGTTACCCCAAGGATACGTGGAAAGTCCCTCCATATTCTCTCAAGCACTAGTTGCTGATTTGCAATCATTCAGGGCAGAGTTGCCCAGCAATGTGTCTTTGTTACAGTATGTAGATGACTTACTGCTTTCCACAGCTGAGGCTGCAGCAAACCTGGCCCTCACAGATAAACTTGTTTGTTATCTTTTGGAAAGTGGTTACCAGATTAATATGGCCAAGGCACAGATCTGCCAAACTGAAGTCACTTTTCTAGGGTTCCTAGTAGGAGATGGAATGCTGTCTCTGACAGAGAAAACTAAACAACACTGCTTGCAATTACAGATGCCTACCACTGTAAAGCAATTGCGATCTCTGCTCGGCATGATAAACTTCTGTCGTAATTGGATCCCAGGTCACAGTCAACGCACACATTCCTTTCGCAAATATTTAAAAGGGGGGGCTAAGGGGTCGACTGTTATCAGCCTGTCAGCTCCTGACCAGATTTTGCTTCAATCTCTTTTGACTGATGTATCACACATACCAAGTCTCTGTCTCCCTGACTATTCAAAGGAGATGTTTCTCATTAGCTTTCACTGACATCACACGTGGGCAGCTGTGATCTATCAGGATGATGGTAAAATTGTGTCCTACTTGTCAGGGTCTTTTTCTGTTACAGAAATAGTTCTGCCTGATGTTGAGAGAGGGTTAGTAGCCACCAGTGAGGCAGTCAGGAAGACCTATAACTCCTTTCATCCCTTGCGACTCACTGTGTATTGCTCCGGTGATGTAGAGGCATTGTTATGCAGTAATACTCTCCACTTTACCCCACATCGGGTGAACCAGCTTTGTGCTGCCCTGCTACGGAGTCATATACTCATTAAGCCATTCCCTGCAAGTCACCCTTTTGGTTACCTACAAAATTTAGTTTCTGTCATTGTTGGAGAAGAAGGAGATAAGATCCCCATTTTTCTTTCGCAGATAATATTCTGTCTCTTCATGAAATGCCTGTCAATTCTGAAGTCTGGTTCACTGACGGTTCTGAGACATCACTATGTTCTGGTTTCAGTGCAGTACAGATATCTCCTTTTGGTGATATTCTAGATGTCTTACAATATCAGTTGCCGAGTACTTATAGTGCTCAAGGTGCTGAACTCTGTGCAATTTTGGCAGTCTTACTGCATCAGGAGAAACAGAACATTATCATATTTACTGACTCCCATTATGCAGCACAAGTGCTGACAGTACTTCATCAGAAATGGTCACAAAGAGGTTTTATCACCTCTTCAGCCAGCTCAATCTCACATCTTGATGAGATACATCAAATTTATGAGTGTCTAGAGAAACGCAGAATCAACAATCTGTTTCTGTGCTGTGAATGGGTTCCTGGACATACACAGGGAGACTCTTTCCGCCAGATGGGCAATGCCCTGGCAGATCAGTTAGCCAAAGAAGTAACTAGTAATGCTTCCCTAACCTTACCTGTCACCAGATCACAGACCTATTTAGTACCTGACCTTGCTGATTATCAGAAAGATGCTGTTTCTCATGAGATAGGAAACTGGGAGAGACTAGGTTGTTCCCAAATTAAGAAAATGTGGGTACATCCATCAGGAAAACTCTGTATCTGTTATGTAGCACTGAAACGCCTCACAGAGCTCATTCATGATATCTATCATTCTAGTACTGCAAATGTTTACAGCATGCTTGAGGACATTTTTTGGTGTCCACACATGAGAAATCGCATTCAGGAACTAGTAGCTAAATGTCCCGTGTGTATTCTGAACTCTCAGCCAGGGGGAAAGGCCATAGCCAAAGGTCACCTCCCAGTTCTAAGTGGTCCTTTTGAGTCTTGGTATGTAGATTTCACTGACATGATTCACAGATGTGCTCAGAAGCGGTACCTTTTAGTGTGGGTTTGCCCTTGGTCTAAATGGATTGAGGCTTTCCCCTGCAATAGAGAGACTGCTGAAGAAGTAGTAGAGGTTTTGCTAATACAAATAATTCCCCGATTTGGCATTCCTAAAGTTATATATTCTGACAATGGCTCTCACTTTCGTAATACTCTTGTGACTGCACTCACCCAGCATCTCCCTGTCCAGTGGAAGTATGTTTCTGTGTATAAACCTACTTCCAATGGTCTTGTTGAACGATGTAATGGCATTTTGAAAACTCAACTCAGAAAAATTTGTGCTTCTGGTCATATGACCTGGCTACAAGCATTACCAATGTGCTTATTTCAGTTGCGTAATAGCCCGATCAAGAGATTACATCTGGCACCTCATGAAATGGCCACTGGCCGGCGTATGCGCGTGACTAATTTATCACAGTCCCAGGTTCCGATTCATGATAGTCTCTCTGCTTACCTTGCAGGACTCCGGATTGCGCTCCAAGAAATTGCTGACCGAGTAGCAGTCACACAGTCTGTGTCCAGTCCATCCTTATTACCTTGCTTCCCTGTAGGGTCCACTGTCTATAAAAGAAATTGTATTCGTGCATCCTGGGACTGCCCAACTTTTTCAGGACCCCACGTTGTCACTGCTGCTTCCCCTTTTGCTGCCAGACTGAATGATACTGATACTTGGGTGCATGTCAGCCATCTAAAAGCGTCTCCAGCTGTCTCATCTGATTAATCAGTTTTATTTCCCTACAGAACTCACGTGTTCTCACCACAGTGTTATGTTATTAGTACCAAAGATGATCGCTGTCAAGCCTACTCCGTGGGCGTCCTTGTGCTTTTTTCTGGGAATCTCTGTCATAATTGTGCTCCTTATTGAGTGTTTACATCCAGATGGACAGCTAGCTTTGTTTCTTCAAGGATGGAACCAGACTAACCAGACGATATCTCGAGCACCCCGGGCTTTACCTGAAGGCTCTCTGAACTTGTGGAAGCAATCAGTATTACACATTGTTTCCCTGATGAACATTGCAGACTGCATTATTTGTACCCCTTTACCGAAGGGTGTATCATATGCTCCAGTACATGTTTCAAAGGTTCCCTTAAATGAGTATGCAGGACAGCTTGCTTGTGTAGATAATAATAATTTTTCTGCCAGTTGTTATGAGACTTTTAATTGTTCCCAGACGTGGCATGCAATGAATATGATACATGACCCTTTGCGTGTATATGTTGACCCGAATATGATATTTGATTTATGTTTAATAACAAATGTGTCCATTGCTTTTTCAGATAAGTGTAACTTGTCGTATAATGTGCTTAGTGGATCCTTTCATTTTGCTAGTAATTCTGTCATGATAAAGTGGTATAATCAATCCGGTAATATGGACCCCTCCAGTATGCAATATGATTGGAAAAATATTACAAGAAACCCGGTAGTGTTTACTGGATCTGACTTCCGCTGGTATGTGGGGGTTGGCCCCATTTACCACGATGGTTCAGCCGTGCTGTCAACGGGTTCTCAGAATGAATCTCCATATACTTCATGCTATCTCCCAATGTCCAGTTTTAGGAGGGATCTTACCTCAGCTACTACGGGAAAATCTTTTGTTAAGTGGTTTGATGGGCATCATATGAGTCACATATGGACACCTGCTACAAACCTCTTTGCTGTAATAGGTCATTATTGGTTGTGTGGGAAAACTCTGTATCAAGTAATTAACCTCTCCCTATTACCCTGTGCTTTGGTTAAAGTTTCTTCTTTTTCTGTCTTGATACCTCTTAATGTTACCCATCATTCTGCTTCTCGCTCCACCCGGCATAGATTAAAACGTAGCTCCTCAGCTTATGCTAGCCCCTGGGATTCATCTATAGCCGAGGATGATGCCATTCAGGCCTCATTTGAGTATATCAATTCCACTTATCCCATGACTAAAACTCGTTTGGATGCCCTTAGTGCAACGGCCTGGATTCCCTTTGCCACCCCCGCCCTAACTGCTGAGCTTGGTATGGCTGTACGCCGTTTGCAATGTTTGTTGCATATTCAAATGAAAGCTGTTACTGAATCCATATCACGCCTAGCCGAGTCCCTTGAACAAAATACACAAATGACTCTGCAGAATAGGCAAGCTTTGGATTTACTTTTGGCCGCTGAAGGCGGAACATGCACTTTCATTAATGCTACAAACTGTTGTACGGTCATCGCCAACCATACCATTTTTGTTCTTGATGCTATGAATAAGATAAAGCATCTCTCTGAGTTGCATATTGATGATTTTAAAGGGGGGCTTCAACTTAATAATATTTGGGGTAGTATTGCTTCATGGTTTGCTAGTTTAGGTGTAGGACTTAAAGCCTTCTTTATTACGCTTTTAAGTATAGCTTGTTTTGCAATCATTGCATGTTGTGCTTTATCCATTTTACTTGCCTGTTGTAAACGAATGATGCTGCAAAGCACTAAAACCATGTACATTGTATCTATGGAACAGTACCAGCGGTTGCCTCTCAATGATCCCTCTCTGTCTCAAATGGTTGTTATCCATGCCCCTTAGTGGGATTACTTTTGCCCCTCCACATAAAAAAAAAAAAGAAAAAGGAAAAGAAAAAGTGGGGAATGAAGGGATAATTGGAATAAAGGGATAATCAGCTCAGATCTGCTTTATATGTTTGCCTTATGATTGCATATATGTCTGCCTTATAACTGCACTCTGGCCTGTTTGAAACAGACACAGCAACATATGGATGGCACAAACAGGTGGGCAACAGGAAAAGAGCACATGCAGCTTACTACTGTTATAAAGCCTAAAAAAGCTATACTTTGGACAGAAGTGTCCAAGGATATAAGCCTAGGTTCAAACAGGTCAAGCCAGGAATTCAACTAATGCTCTTGCCCTGAAGGTTTCAATTGGTGCCAGCAGATGGAAAAACACAGGAGGAGGCAGAGGGCTATGATTGATTGCATAGATAGGCGAGCCTTGATCAGCAGATCTAGCTGCATAACCATAGAAGGCCCTGGGAAAGAGTTTTGCATTTGCTGAAACTATTTAGAATTTGAAGCAGAGAGGTATATATAAGACAGCAATTTTAGAGGGTCTGGGGGCAGTTCTTTTCTCCCCTTGCAGAGAGAAGTCTGCCCCACTGTCCCTCAGACAGGCACTTGCTATCTGCATCTATAACCATTTGTTTGCTGTGACAAATAAAAAAGTTTTTTTGTAGCTGAGCAACTTGCTGTCTGAACTGTTTATTGGTAATTGGGGAAGCTTTGTAGGTGGACCCGGCCTACAAGGGGAAGAAGAGTTTGCGACTCATATGCAAAAGTTGCAATCTCAACTTGATTCCTTTCGACAGGAGACTAAGACTCTCAAGCTGTCCAAGTTACATCGGGACGCTACAGATTACAAAACAGGTTTTGTTTATGTGTGGATGAAACCTGAACGTAGAAAACCCAACCATGTGTCATTTGAATATTCTGATGAATCGGCTTCGTCTGATCACTGTCCTTCTGGTTCGGAGGATTTTCCCGAGCGTGGTGGAGGTGCTCGCAAACGTCGGGGCCGCGGTCGCGGCAAGATCAGACAAGGGGAAGGCTCGTCGACGTCCCATCGTCCTTGGACCAGGTCGCAAGTGGTAGCGGATCCCGAGGGCTTGTAGTCAATTTTTCTTCACGTGTGCTATCGGCAGCTCAGCTGTCTTTGCTCGAGAAGGGTTTGTCTTTTGTCCCTCGCTCTGCATACGTTGCTTTTCAGGTTCATTTAGATCTTGAACACCTGTTGCGTAAACTTCATCTGAAGGCTTTTTTTGCTGATCGGACTGGGACTTTAGAGACTGATGACATTCAGCCTTCTGTCACCACTGCTGCCCGTGTTACCTCCGTGACTGATGAAAATGACTCTGTGGAAACTATTCGTCTCCCACTGCGCTCCACCTGGTCACCGCCTGGCCCATTACCATCTGCATTGCAGGTGTTTCGTGAATTAGTGCTGAAAGATATCACTCAGTTGGAACTTGTTTCTCATAATAAGGTTCACCATAGTCTGTCAGTGTCTGAACGGCAGGCTTTGAAAGATCTTCGTGATTTTGATGATATCATTATTCGGCGGGCAGACAAGGGTGGCGCAGTGGTGGTACTTGATGCCGCTTATTATGTCACTGAGGTTCAGTCTCAGTTGTCGGATGTTTCCACTTATTTGCCTCTTTCATCTGATCCTACTATGCACCTCCAGACGATGATTAAAGAACTGGTTTTGTTGGCTTTGGACCAGAGTCTGATTACCAAAAAGGAAGCGCGTTTTCTTTGCGCTTCTTATCCATGCACTCCACAGTTCTACTTACTTCCAAAGATTCATAAGAACCTACAACGACCTCCTGGTCGACCGATAGTGTCGCTGAGGGGTTCTCTTTTAGAACCTCTCTCTATTTTTGTCGATTCTTTTTTGCGACCGTCGGTTTTTCGGATACCATCATATCTGCGGGATACTATGCACTTTTTACAGATTTTGGCCCAGGGTCATGACACTGATGTTCCAACTGGGTTATTAATGGTAACCTTAGATGTGTCCTCTTTATATACTAGTATCCCCCAGCAGGAGGCCATAGCCATTGGCCGTTCAACCTTGCTTGCCCGGGGAGACCTCAGTACTGCTAAAGTAGATTTTATTGTTCAATTGCTTACGATTGCGATGACAAGGAATTTTTTTTGCTTTGGTGGTTCCTTTTTTCAGCAAGTTCAAGGGGTTGCAATGGGGGCCACTATGGCTCCCTCCATCGCTAATCTATATATGGCAAGTTTTGAAGAACGTTGGCTGTCTGCCAGTCCTTATCAATCTTTTATTAAACTGTGGGTGCGCTACATAGATGACATTTTTTTACTCTGGCTTGGGACATGTGATCAGCTGTCATCTTTTCATGTTTGGTTGAATCACCGTGATCCGCACCTTCAGTTTTCCATGGATAGCAGTTCCACGTCTATTTCATTTTTAGATGTTCTGATCACTCGCCATTCTGACACATTAGTGACTTCTGTGTATACTAAACCTACACATCGCATGGCGTTTCTTCATTTTGATAGTGCTCACCCGCAGCGGCTGAAAGAAAGTTTACCCTTGGCCCAGTTCCTCCGATATCGTCGGAACTGTACTCTGGTCTCTGACTATAAGTCCCAATCTCAACTGCTGGAGGCTTCTTTTGTAGCTCGTGGCTATCCACCTTCCTTGGTTCATAAAGCCCGTACCCGAGCCCGTTATAATGATCGGGCATGGTTGTTGACGCCTCGTGATCGTACTGCATTGGCAGATTCATCTTTTGTGCATTTTGTCACACGTTTCAACCCTCTAAGTTATCAGCTCTCTAAGATTATTCAGCGCCATTCTCATGTGTTTCGGTTGCTTCCTGGGATGGGACATCAGCATATTCGGTCAGTCTACACCAAGTGCTCCAATTTAAAGGACTTATTATGTCCCTCTACATTTGGCAGCTCTCTTTCTACGTCTTCTGCATCAGGTGGGCATCATAGTTGTGGACATTGTTCTGTTTGTTCTATCATGGAGACTTGCCAAGGTCTTTTTCATAAAGGTTTTATCGCTTGTCTTCTTCTACCTCCTGCAGTAGTTCTGGGGTGGTGTATTTGCTTCATTGCCCGTGTGGCTTAGCATATGTTGGGATGACCACCCGGACTCTCAGAACACGTTTGATTGAGCATCGCAGTCGTCTCACCCATGCTGTGGAGGGTGCACCTTTAGTCCAGCATTGCCAAGTTTTTGGTCATGTGTTTGAAGATTTCAAATGCCTTGTCATTCTGCAGTGTGTTTCATCATCGGGCGCTCTGGATAAGACCTTGCTCCGTCAGGAGCAATGATGGATTTTTTCTTTAAACACAGTGGTCCCTCATGGCCTTAATGAATCCATTGAATGGAAGAACTGTTTATGATTTCCCTCGTTTTGGGATTAGTTTCTGGGTGGGTTGGTGGGTTTTTCTGTTTTTTTCTGCTTTTCTGTTTCATATGTCTCTGTGCTATGTGTTTGAGCTGTCTCGGCTATTGGATTTCCCTTTGACGTCATGGGCTTTGCCTTTTTTAAGCGCATGCGTGGGTTCTTTTTCCTTCGGCGTCTTTTTGCTGTTCAGGGCTCCATTGATGCCGGGATTTGGTTCAGCTTACCGCTCCACATAGCTCTTTTGAAACAAATAGTTTTGAAGTAAGTGGTTTTTCTTGCTCTGCTTTGAAATGTAGTTCTTTGTTTTTCTTTTTCTTTTTCTTTGATTTTTGTTGTGAGACGGAATTGTTTTGTTTTTTGCAGGTCAGCGTGTTTCAGCCAACGTTCCTTTCTCAAACTGCAGTTCCCTTTTGTTGCAGCTCCCTGAAGAAGCCGCAAGGCGAAACATCTGGTGTCGGGGCTCTTATCGGGACTCGTTTGATATTTGGACATTTGGACATTTGGACATTTCTCTTCTGGATTTCAGATAAGTTTTCATGCTGAACGGTTTTAGCGCTGAATGTTTCTTTTGGCTTTGCTCTGTTTTCAAGCTACCTAGCTGATGGGGCGTGAGAGGTTGTTTTCAGACCTTTGATGTAAAGAGAGTCTTCTCACGTCTGATGGGACTTGTCCCCTTTAGTGAGACTCGTTTCCTCCCTTTCTGTATGGAGGGTTACTGAGGTCTTTTTTCCTCTGTCACGTTCACCCCATCTGGTTTTTTTGGTTTCTGTCTCACATGCTGTTTGTTTGTTTTTTCATTTTGTTTTTGTCAGCCTTGTTTGGGGTTTCTATAATTTATTGTGCCAACAATAGGGGCATTTTTCAACAGGAATTCAGTTATGGGGACCACATGCATTACCTAATGCAAAGTGATATTCCCTTGCAAGGCATTGCTACCAGGTTCTTGTGGGGCCAAAGTCCCTGTTTCTATTTCATTCATTCCAAGTAGTAATATTTAGTGTTGTTATTGCCTCCACATTGCTGCCTACACCTGATCTGCCTTCATCCTTCAAGGCAAAAGATTGCAGACGCATACATGATTGTGTAGTATCACACTGCTACAGAATTTGTGTCCTAGCTAAGTAGGGGTATCCTAGCTAAGTAGCTCCCAGACACATGCTGTCTAGAATTGTCATGCCCATCTGCCATCTGTCCCTGGGAAGTGTTGAATCTGCCATATTGGATGTGGTTGGTGGGAATCCTAGCTCTCTAGCCAATCAGTGAGTGCTTGATGAATACCTCATCCTACAGCATTGTCATCTCCTTTCTATCCTGATTGTGAGGGTGTGTATAGTCTGTCCATGACCCTGTATTAGAGCTATTCCCTTTAATGTCAGCCATTCATCACCTTTTGGCCTGGAGGATGTGGAAAGACACTACCCCACATGCTACTGTGCTGCATATATGGCTTCATATTCCACATATTCACACGTTTGCCTTGTGTTGTGGAATGGCAGTTATTTGGACCGACATTAATAGCATGCACTCACATATGTCTAATGAAAACTGTGAGGATATGGGTGTTCTTGAGTAGCCCTATGGTCAGCATTTCTGTGCTGTACAGCTCTGACCCAAACATCCTAGATGTTCCACTGGAGGACTCAATAGCCACAGAGGTGGAATATGGATGACATATTAGAAAACTGGAATACATCAATCTCTAACACTGCCTCCATACCAAAATCACACCAAAGAACTACACTTAGACCCTCTGAGAAATGGTATTCTCAAGATCTAAGAAAACTAAAACAAAAATTGAGGAAACTTGAACATAGATGGAGGACTACAAAATCTGCAAATGACAAACTACTCTATATGAATACTCTTCATACATACAAAGAAGCTATTAACAATTGTCTGAGGTAACTTTTTGAATTGTAAATTCCCTATCTTAAACACTTAATCCAGAAGTAAACAATATCAACATCAAACCACAATCTCTTGCTAACCACTATGGGGGTCATACAGTGGCATGAATAGCGGGGCTGGACATCTGGATTGGATGTCCATCCCGCTATTCGCTCCCCTGCTGACCTCTACTACTGCCTCCCTGTATGAACAGCTCATTTGTATGGGGAGGCCTAAACAGTGGCAGCAGGGAGGCTGTCTGAGGCAGAGTGAGGGCAGGGCATGGGCGAGCTGCGACCCCGGACATACAGGGCCGATTCTAATGTCGGCCCTGTACATCCGGGGCCGTGAACATGGACAGGGCATTTATTCCACCGCAGAGGTGGAATAAGTCCCCCTGGACATCGGGGGATCATGCCGCATTGCTATGGCAAATAGGTAGAAGGTGCAGGAGGATCCCTGAAGCTGGATCCTGGCCATGGGGAGCCAGATTGAGGGTCTGGCTGAGGGGAAAGAAGAGGGTCAATAGCGGCTGGCATTTGCAGCTCCTGAATGAAGCCATGGTACCATGGTGATGGGACAGCATGGCACCACGGCTTCATTCAGG
The DNA here is from genome assembly GCA_033557465.1 of Ichthyophis bannanicus. Lineage (NCBI taxonomy): Eukaryota > Metazoa > Chordata > Amphibia > Gymnophiona > Ichthyophiidae > Ichthyophis > Ichthyophis bannanicus. The sequence continues at coordinate 501,112,595 of CM066035.1, forward strand.
AGCCTGACTGAGGTAGCTGGGGATCTGCTATGCATGCAGGCTGACCAGAATCGGGGCACGGCTTGTACATTCGGGCCGTAGACCCGATTCAGATCCCATCGGCATGTCATGGGATCAGAATCGGGTCTAATTCCGGGCGTCCCGCTTCTGGCCGGCCACACAGGGGGCTGGACAGCCAATGCAGAATGTGCCTCCACATGAATAAATTAAAACAACAAGATACAGGAGATATTTCTTGCTTAGATAATGATCTGTTAACCATAAATAAATGGTATAACTTCCATATGATTGACCTAAAATACCTGAAGAATATAATCACCAAAATTAACACAACCACCTCCCCTCTTAACTCCTGTCCTATTAGCAGGATAAAGGCTAAAGCTGAACTGTCTCCATTTATCCTTACAATGGTCAACCCAGCTCTGAAACAAGTTTACATGCCTTTGGAATTAAAACATACTATGATTCGCCCAATATTAAAAAACAAATCTCTAGACAAAGAAAATCTTAACTCATACAGGCCAATATTTAGTCTTCCGTTCATGGCTAAAGTGATTGAAAAGATTGTTCAAATGCAGCTACAAGGTTTCATTGACGTGAACTCGCCCTTTTTGATAAACTTATTCAAGGTATTGATAATCCTAAACAAGCATTTGTCCTCGTATTTTTGGATATTGCCTCTGCATTTGATAGCATTAGCCACAACATTCTACTTATAAGACTACACTAGATAGGGCTAACTGGCACTGTGCACCAATGGTTTCAGTCCTATATCTCTGACCGTACCCAAGTTCAGATTCACTAACAGACATCATCAACCTTCAAACAGGAGCAAAGCATACTGCAAGGGTCTTCCTTCTCAGCGCTTCTATTCAATTTATACCTGTAATCAATCTGTAATATCTTTAAAAAATTCAAAGTGGGATATCATATCTATGTGGATGATGTAATGTTGCATCTCCCCATAGATATAACAAAGCTCACCCAACATCAGATGTCATCTTGCCTCAATGAAACAGTGAAGTGGCTGAAAACACAACCTAAAAATAAATTATAATAAAACTGAAGTTTTATATATGACCAGGAATCAAAACTTTACCTCCCCTTCAAAACTCATCATTCAAGAAGCTGAACTGGAAGCAAAAGATGAAGTAAAATACCATGGGGTTAACCTTGATCAGTCTCTTAGCTTGGTGTCACACATAAAACTAGTTACTAGATCTATCTTCTTTACGTTACAGATGATCCAGCACCTAAGACCACTGCTTGATAGTTATGACTTTAGATCTGTGCTCCAGGCCTTGATCACTCCACATTTTGATTTTTGCAATAGCATATTGCAAAAGCAGCCATCTGCAGACTCCCGAGAGGGGCGACAACATCAGCCTGCCTCCAGCCCAATCGGGGCTGTGGGAGGAGGAGCGGCAGCTCCTTTAACAGAGACCGCGGCCGGCGCGAAAAGCAGCCATCTGCAGACTCCCGAGAGGGGCGACAACATCAGCCTGCCTCCAGCCCAATCGGGGCTGTGGGAGGAGGAGCGGCAGTTCCTTTAACAGAGACCGCGGCCGGCGGGAAAAGCAGCCATCTGCAGACTCCCGAGAGGGGCGACAACATCAGCCTGCCTCCAGCCCAATTGGGGCTGTGGGAGGAGGAGCGGCAGCTCCTTTAACAGAGACTGCGGCCGGCGGGAAAAGCAGCCATCTGCAGACTCCCGAGAGGGGCGACAACATCAGCCTGCCTCCAGCCCAATCGGGGCTGTGGGAGGAGGAGCGGCAGCTCCTTTAACAGAGATCGCCGCCAGGCAGGCCCGTGCCTGCCGGGCCCGCGCCTGAGGGCCCTTTGGCGTGGCCTTTAGGCGGAGGCCCCTCACCGATCCATCGATCTCCGGAGAACAACCCACAAATAAGCTTAGCCCTCTCACCACAACATCTCTGCTAACCTGAAAAATCTACAGACCACGAGGTAAACCCTATAAAAGAGGACATTTATCAGAGACCCTGTGTCCTCATCGCTATTTTCTACCTTGAGCTATATTGTCTTTAAGCCTGCTACGCTGTTCAAATAATGTTAATAATCTATCACAACCATTGCTGATACTTTGTTACATTTCTTTACAACTGTAGCCACACAACTGTTTTTTACCAAAATCTGCAGTACTCTGTTACTGATACTTTGTTATATTTCTTTACAACTGTTGCCACACAACTGTTTTATACCAAATCTGCAGTACTCTGTTGATCCTTGCTAATCCTGTACTTAGTCTTATCAGCCTACACTTTATCACCCGACTTAGTTCTTGCCAGCTTATAGTTTGCCCCACTTAGAACACCCAATATGCATCCATTCCTATCCTTTACCCTCATCATCCTCACCTCCTGGACCCCCGACATATCTCATGCCTTTAATCATGGTATCAACCACATCCCAATCCTCTACAATCATGGCAGGAGAGGGTTTGAAAACCCCCGCCACACCTCAACCACAATCCACTTACACCTCCTACACATCCCTCTACAGAACCTTAAGAGCATCCAAGCTGAGAAATACAAATACCAACGTTTACTCAAATGTGCACTTATAAATGCTAGATCAATATGCTCAAAATGGACTATAGCCATGGACCTGATAACCCGCCATGACCTCGATATCCTAATGATAACTGAAACTTGGCTATCTGACTGTGATAATGTTCTAATCAACCAGATGTCACCACCTGGTTACTCGACCTACGCCTGCCATAGGACCCACCTGAGGGGAGGAGGCACACTCATCCTTGCCAAATCCAATCTTCAATTTGCCCTAAACAACTCCAATAGCTCAACCTATCTGGATATAATATCCATATCGAACGAACACTGCTCAATTAACCTACTATACCGAGCACCAACATCATCACCAGATGACCTTTCATAATTGATCTAGCCTGTAACTCCACTAATCCACGCTCCCTAAATTGGCTGATGGGAGATTTCAATCTACCCTCCTTACCAGATACACATTCATCAGCCTTCCTTGATGCAATGAATGAGCTGGGCTACACGCAACTCATCGACTTACCCATGCATATCAAGGGTGGGAAACTGGACCTGATCTTCAGACCTCAGGTGTCTATCAACTCATCCCAGAGCCTGCTGCTCTCCATAACGCCTGTACCCTGGTCTGACCATAACCTACTCCTATTCCATATACCCACCAACCACCCCAGCAATGTCAACAATAAAGCAAGTCGTCCCCCCTCCCCCGAAATATGACAACATGCTTCCGGCCCCTTGTTAAGAAGAAGGCCCTCGAGAAGATCCTACATCTCCTCTCCAATGAATCCCTCGACCCAGACGAATTGGTATCCAATTGGGATAATGCCATCAGAGCTGCTGCCTGCCTCCCAGCTTCCAACAAGAACTCAGTGAAACGTGAACACGTGTCATGGTACTCCCATGACCTGCGAGCCTCGCTCCTCCATCTACGCAAGCTTGAGAGACATTGGTGACACACCCGGACCTCCGAGGCACTTGAGGCATACTCTGCTCAACTAAAGTTACACCGGGAGAAAACCATGGAAAAAAGAAAACAGTACCATTCTGAATTACTAAAGCGATCTTTGAATAAACCACATGACCTATTCACTATTGTCAAGACTTTGACAGGCGACCCAGCTCTAGCCTAATCGCCCACGCCTCAGCCACAAGACTATGCCAATTACCTACAATCAAAGTCGATCCAGACCAATACGGTTGCAACCATCACATCCTTCTTCACCCCGCATTTGTCCTCACAACCATCCTCCCTGCTGAAATTCTCCGAGGTATCCTGTGAAGAGATTGTAGATATTATTTCCACTATTAACCTCACTACTGCTCCTAACGATCCCTGCCCTGCAAGCTGGATTAGAGAGCTGCGCCATGACCTCAGTCCAACAATATGCAGAATCCTGAACCAATCCCTATCAACAGGGTCCTTCCCCCAAAGCCTAAAATATACATCCATCTGCCCTCTGTTAAAAAATAGTAAACTTGATCCATCTAAAGTTGAGTCTTTCAGACCAATTTCGAGCATCCCTCTACTTGCCAAAATCTTTGAGAAGGTAGTCCAGCGACAAATTCAATACCACGTTGACATTGAAGCACCCCTGGACCCATCCCAGCATGGCTTTAGAGAAGAACACGGTGTTGATACCATCCTTACAACCCTCTTTAACAATCTAGTCATTGGTCTTGATAACAACCACCAAGGATATGCCCTCATCTTCTTGGACATAGCAGCTGCCTTCGATTCGGTGAACCACCAAACACTCTTACTTCGCCTCGAAGAAAAAGGAATACTAGGTTCAGCGCTAGCCTGGTGTAAATCTTATCTATGCAATAGATGGCAACAAGTCAGAGCTGTATCCACGACCTCAGAGCCATTCCCACTGAAACAAGGCGTACCTCAAGGCTCATCCCTATCTGCATTGATGTTTAACATCTACATGCAGCCCATCTGCACACTAATTCGATCATTCAATGTCCAATGCCTAGCCTATGCAGACCTTTGGAAACAGGTTTAGGCTTTATTTACAATAGTGACACAAAACAAGTTTGTTTTGAATATTGTTTAAGGTGAACGCATCATTATAAAATTTTTGATAGCCTATGCAGACGACATCCTCATTTACACACCCTTCAAGATTGAACATCCTGACTTCTCCCCATTATTAAGATGCTTCAAAGCAGTGGCAGACTGGCTCCTCTCCCAAAACCTACGAATTAACAACAGTAAAACAGATGTTCTCTTTGTCACGAGAAACCAGAAGTTCACACCTCCTCCCTCACTACAAGTCAACAACACAGAACTTAATGCAAAACCCACAATTCACTACCTAGGTATTATCCTCGACCAGAGGCTAGACATGTCAGCACATATCAAAAACACCACAAAAGTGATTTATCACAAAATCAGATCACTACATCATCTCCGACCACTACTGGACTTCCCTGATTACAGATCAATCTTCCAAGCTCTAGTTATTCCTCACCTCGACTTTGCTAACATCATCCTTCAGGGACTTCCACAGTCGACTCTAAGCCCACTCCGACTTGCCATGAACTCTGCTGCGAGGGTTCTGGTAGGTCTATCAAGGTCAGACCATATAACACCAGTCCTGAAGAACCTACACTGGCTACCTCTGCAGGCTAGAATCAACTACAAGACTCTAGTCTTGATATTCAAAGCCCTCAAGAACCAGCCACCCATGCCCATCAGTAAACTTCTCCACATCACTCCAGCCAATAGATTAAGGAGATCTACATGGATGAATACCCTTGAAGTCCCTAAGTCAGTGACAAAATGTACAAAGACAACAGCCAGTAGAGCCTTCTCCATTTTCGCACCTATGGCCTGGAACGCCCTCCCAGCAGAAATCCGAGCTATCTCCAATCTACCGTTATTCAGAAAAGCTCTCAAACACCATCTGTTCCTGCTACATTACCCGGATAATAATTCTGGAAAGCACACAGTCATCACCTTACCCTCCTACCTAGCCTTCCCCATTGATCAGCCTCCCTTAGAGAATGGTTAATCTCCTTTCACCTCCCTTCTCTCCCTTACCCCGGAGCTTATGCATCTGTCTACTATCCTTATATGTCCAGTAAGAATGTCCTTATTTTGTATATAGTTTTCCCGGTTCTTCCAAGTTTACTACCCTGTTCAATGTAAACTCAATGTGACCTGCTGCATTGTTGTATGTTTTGTTCAATTGTAAACCGCACTGATTATAATAGCGCGGTATATAAGAGACTTAAATAAATAAATAAATAAATAAAAATATTACAAGGTTTGCCTAAGAAGACCATTAATCAGCTTCAAATGGCTCAGAATGTTGCAGTCCGGATCATTTGTAAGTCTCATAGCATAGATCACATCACCCCAATACATTATAGTCTTCATTGGTTACTAGTTACTAGTAGAATCAAATATAAATCACTAATGATCACTTTTAAATTCCTGAATAACATAGCCCCATCATATCTCTCTTCTCTAATTAATGAAAGAATCTGAAGAGAATGAACACAAAACACTATAATAGTCCTTTTTGACTTTCGTAATACAAACCAATCTACAAGTAATAGGGCATTCACTTACATTTCTCCCATTCTCTGGAATGCTCTACCAGAAAAATTAAGATCTATTAAGGAAGGAAATGAAAACTTATTTGTTCATTGAACATTATAGTAACATTGATGACAATAACGAAATTTATCTGACCTAGCAATAACTTAGTTAGATTCCCATTTCCACTCCAGCTGTCCTAATCATCATTAGATATTCCCTTATAGTTACTGCAGTATTAAACTAGAGTAAACCACACTTGTAAATGTGATGTCTATAAAATATGTTACCTGTAAATAATTTGCTTACAGTTTAATGTATCACCATTGTTTTAAGTTTTAATGTATCTTGGTTGTTCATTGTAAACCGCTCTTGATCTTGGGAAGGGGCGGTATAGAAAAACATATAAATAAATAGAAAAGAGGTACACATCTTTGATAACATAGTAGAGAGGCACTGTCTGCATCATTGTTAGTGAATACCATTCTACTTCCTTATCGGGAAGGCATGGGGATGCAGCATGCAAGACAGGCATGTGGTTACTAGCAGAACTCATAGTCATGCTCTCAGTTGTATGCCCTACTCTTCTGGACTTTGTCACTATGCACTGAATCTGCTGATCACACTCAGTCCTAGATGCACTGCAATGCCAAAAGCAGCCCCAGTCTACTGGGAGTAGAAGATGCCAGCTATATATAGACATGTGGGTAAAAGCACAAATCTTCTCATATACAGTATGTGGATTTCCAGGTGCACATGCCACATACACAGCCTCACATATGCTACTATCAGATATGAGGTGGACCAGTGAGCTATGGCTAACATAAAGATGAGTACTGTTGACAGTGACACTATCTCCATGTTTTCCATGGGACCATTGTTAGTTCATTGATCAAGCATGCCTTCTAATGCAACAGCCACCATGCACTATATGTTACCATGGGCAGTTAGAGGTGATAGGCCACCTGCAAGTTTAATTATACCTCTATCACTATGGCAAACTCCAATGGATATGCTAAGTGTGTGAGAGGACAGGAGGCTACATTGATGATATTGTCAACAACTCCTGGTTGGCTGCTAGCTTGTCACCTTTCCTCCATGTTCCAGACAGCCAAATGATCTGATGTCCATTTGCACCTAGGGCTGAAAAACCACACTCAAGGTGATTATCATGCAAGCATGGCATCGTGGGGCCAGCCTACATGTACTGCAACTCCACATTTGTCTTGCCAAATGCTCAGACAGCATATTACACCAGAATACACCCATACACTTTTCTGGCCATGTGGTCTTTTTCCTGCCATCATGTATCTATGTTTCTATGAGGTAGTTGATATGGAAGGACAGACTGGGTAGGCCATGTGGTCTTTTTCTGCTGTCATGTTTCTATGTTTCTACTTCCAGATCTGTTCTCCAGCAGCTGTGTCTAACCTGACATAGAGTGGCGCTGGGCCTGATGATCACTGACAGGATGAGGCAAGCCAGATTGTGATACATGTCAGCGAGTAGAACAGATGGAGCCACAGAGGTGTCACTATAGGTCACATACATCTCTATCACCAGTGCAAGTTGCTCCACAATACATAATAAAATGGCAGCATGAGACTGCCCCTGTTCTTTGCAAACCATAGTGGTAATGATAACGCATTATAGGTTATCAATAGCTACTTCTTTGGGTTATTGCAGCTTTAAGATCTGAAGAAGAAGAGGCAGGAGATGTGTCTGAAGTGGTCAGAGGTGCTGTGGGAGCTAGCAACGGTGGAGGGTGAGTATCATGAGATGGCTTGTAGATGGTACAATGTAGCATGTCATTACTATGCAATTCTCCTCCTCCACCACCAGGAAGCCTATGGGTGGAATCTCATCTGCATAGGAAAATGATTGTGGTATGTGGCAAAGCTAGTTTTACTGAAATCTCCAGAATGGAGAAAGTACATGAAATGGAAACTACAGTGTGCATTGACTGTCAATGTCAAGGGACAGATCTTAGAGCTTTAGTAAGTTTTTGTATATTTCCACACTGCATGTCCATGGCAATTGGTGGCAGCTGCAGCAGCAATAGTTTGGTGCAAATTGATGACATGGCGGAGACATCCCTTGCATCTTAGTCTATGCATAGTGACTGTGATGAGCACATATAAATAGCATTCACTTAACTATCATAAAGACTGTGCATTATGCATCCATTCAGACAGTGTAAACATTGGCAATGGAGACTTTGACCATGTGTATGGGCATGCAACTATGAAGGAGCCATGAAGATGATGTGGCCTTCCTAGCACTAGCTGTGGTCCATTCCATGGGCTAATTTGGTCACAGAAATGTGACATGTGGTGCCCATTTAAGGTCATGGTGTGTGACAATGTAACTGCTGTATATGATTAGAGAGATGAAGGTCTGGCAGACCTGCCCCTACTGTGAGTGGTAGCTATTATGCATATACATATGGCTTACACCCTGCTGGCCTGGCAACATGTCCCTGGAACATTCCCCCAAATATGTAGGAATAGGATCATCAGGCCTGACAGTAGGAATATCTTTGAGCTCTTCAATGACAAGTCATACCCTATTGTGGGCACATATGAGCATAACAGATGTGTATGGATGTGGATATGTATCACATGATATGGAACACTATTATCCTCATAGCACTCTGTCTCATGCTAGCATCAGATGGGCATTGTGTACGGGCCTGAAGTCCACATTGACAGTAGTTTTGCATTGTTTGAGAGGGTCTATATTGGTATATGTTTGAAGGTGAGTGCAGTTGGTGCCGTTGGCCTCCACTTTGCCTTCTTTCACAGATGAGCCACATGAGGTTGCAGAAACCACCAAGACAGCAAAGGTACAGAATGGGGGACATGCCTCTCCAACTCCACAGCAATAGCTGACACAGCACAAGTGGCACCACATGCAGACACACAGCCTCCCTGAGATGAGGAGCTGTCCGCTGATGATCCCCAGGCTGACTCTCTCCACTCCTCATCTCCAGAGGCTGAGACCTAGGATAGCCCCCAGGTGGCTCTGGAAGACAATGAGGTGGCAGCAGAGATCCCTCAACTGATACTGGATGAACCTGATGATATGCAGGACACTAACCCCATACCTGCTCTTCTTGCATCTGAGGGAGAGGTGATATCAGCTGGGCCTGCCATTCCACCATGTTGGCCTCCTACATGGATGCAAGAGCTGCATTTGAGGAGCATGTTCTGGTCTTGCTTGAGGGTATCCAGGCTAAGTTGAGGGATCTCCTGCAAGGGCAGGAGCTCCAATACAGTGAGATGCAATTGTTGTGGAATACAGTGAGATGCAATTGTTGTGGGAGACTGTGCATTAGTGGCTATAAATGCAATGCACAGTATTCCCCGGTTACTTACAATACCTTAGCTCTTACATGCCTGTTGAATGTAGCTGGCCTCATGTCTCCTCCAGGGTCATCAGGGCCATCTAGATGGAAGGCCGTCTTCTCTATATGGTGCTGCACAGTGGCTCAGTTTGATGTTTCTTATGTTTTTAAGTTTGTTTTGTATTTTATATAATGTTAGAAAATAATATTTTACTTTTAGATACAAGAGCTGTTGTTATTTATTTATTTAACAAGTTTTGTATCCCACTTTTTCCTTCAATCAAAGTGGTCACAATACAATACAAGGTTATACAAAGGTAAGGGAAACATGCACCACTCTATCATTACATCAAAGCAGTGGCAAATGGGAGTACATAACACAGGGAAAACAGTACAGTACATACATAGCATTACATTTAAACTACAATAAGCATACCGGCAAACAGAACCAACCATAGAGCAGCCGTTTCTTCGGTCCCGCTCTGGTCCTTAGACGCATGCCCGCAAGGCGCGGGCACGCCCCCACAGTGGCGGTTATAAGGTCTGTCCTCTCGATCTTGTTCCACAGGGGAAGGAGCTACGAAATCAGCAGCCACATTGCCTCCGGTCTCCCGGCATTGTGCGCACCCCCACAGTGGCGGTTATAAGGTCTGTCCTCGTGAAATGGTGGAGGTTTCATAATGTTGTGGGATTGTTTGGCTGCCTCAGGAACTTGTTATGACTCTATGCATGGTTCATGCTTAAGAGCATTACCAGCAATGGCATGCAACATATGATATTCACATGCACAAACTTGTACAATATGTGGAAATTATGCAAAATATTGCACACAGCATTGCAATGGTACCTGCTGTTTAATCTGCACATATGATCTGACTATGGCTCATTGGCATTACTTATATCACAATCTATCTGCCACAATGCCTATACATATTTTATTTATTTATTTATTTATTTATTTATTTAGCTGTTCTTATATACTGCTTTTCACTGGGTCAAAGTGGTGTACATACAACAAAAGGATACATTGGTTACATGGAACATTAACTTATTTACATTTGGTTTGAACTTATATACATTGACTACGTGGAGAATTAACCAGTGCCCATGTAGTTGTAACTTATATACATCTATTCGCTCATCGTATTAATCTATGTACAGACAGAAGTAGTGAGCAATGTAACATTGTGTAATATAAGTTGGGGAGATGGGGGGGGGGGCCTAGAGTAGGGTGGGCAGGTTGGTCCAATGAGGGAGATGGGGGTTATGGTGCGGGTCATAAGTGTTCTATGAATAGATGGATCTTTAGGTGTTTTTGGAAGGTGTGGAGTTCTGTTGCATTTCTGACTTTGTTGGGGAGCTTATTCCAAATTGTTGGTGCATAGAGTTCAAATGATCATGTACATGCTGGTTGTTCTTTGTTTTTGCATAGGGGACGATCAGTGTGTTCTTGGTGGATTGTCTTCTGCCTCTGCTGGACTGAGAGATTTGGAGTAAGGTTTGCAGGTGGGAGGAGGAGTGTCCTTTGATGGTCTTGTGGGTCATCAGGAGGATCTTGTATTTGATTCGACTGTCTAGCAGGAGCCAGTGGAGCTGCCTAAGGATGGGTGTGGATATGATGTGGATCATTCAGGCAGTGGGGGGAGGAAAGTCTCATCATAAAGTGAAACTGTGTGCAGATTTGTGCTGATTTTGCTTCTTATCTGGATGCAGAATAGCGCGGTATATAAGAGAATGTAAATAATAATAATAAATAATAATAATAATGTGTTCACTCACCTAGACCTATATCTGATATGCCCAATCCCCAAGACACAAGTGGTGTACAATGAAGATAGTAGGTGCGCAATCTCAAGCTTTAGTGAGAACATGACCTTACATATCCATTAAGCCACTATGAATTCTATTACTCCAATAGATAAGAATTTCCCAAAAAAAACTCACTTTGGAAAACGTATTCAGAATAATTTTTTTCAAACCGGGTCTCAGACTATTGGGGAGCTGTTTGTGATAAAAATCACTTATTGCTCCTTATTTGCATCAACGACGCATTTTTCTAATATATTTTTTTGATTCAATTGATTTCACAAAACATTTTAGTAACTTTTCCAAATAACCAGTGAGATATTGTAAAAGTCAGGCTTATCTTTTCATTGGTATCCCAACGCCAGACTTGGCGCCACTGCGTTTCACATTAGATTCGTTTCTTCAGGGGTATGTAAACCGACTTATAATATCAGCAATCTCTGGAAAAACGGAAAACATCTCATTTAAAACTATTAATCTATAAAGAACTTAGAAAAGATTATATATCTTTCGTTGTTAGGTTCAAAAAACGGCTGTATGTAGCTTACCAACTGCTTCAACCCAGATCAGATGTTTCCCTGGACCCAAAAACGCCGCGCATGCGGGTTAGAAATTGAGAACCTCTTTTAAATACTATAATCAATTGAAACTGTTTAGCCAGAGAACCTCAATAGAGGATAATGATTACACACATAAATTCCAGTCAATTTGTGCATTTAAACCTTTGGGGGTTACTGTCTGCAAGGTATATATCCAACGTTGCTCTCGAAGAATTAAAGTTTGATCTAAAGTTTTGCCTCCGGCACCTTTTTGTACTCTGTCAATACAGAAACATCGTAGATCAGCAAAAGTGTGATGATGTAAAAGACAATGTTCTACAATTGGAGCTGTTAAGGACTTACATTTCAATCTACTTTTATGTTCTGTTAGTCGAACCTTAAAAGGGCGCATGGTCTTGCCAATATAGAGAAGTTGACATGGACAACGTATAGCATAAACTACTTGTATAGTGTGACAATTCGTTGTATGACGTAAATGATACTGTTTGCCATGATAATCAAAGGAGGTTATTTCTTCACTAGATTCACACAATGAACACTCTCCACACCGTGTATGACCCGTTGGTTTACCTGAATCAAAACTAATTGGCGGATTGAGAACCGTGGGGCATAGTATTTCTTTCAAATTTCTATTGCGTGTCCACACGCATCTAATCTGTTTCTCTTTTAATGCCGGAATACTCCGAATAACATTCATATGTTTTTGAAGAATTGTTTTAATCCCCCTGCTATGTGATGAAAATTGAGTAACTAAATTGATAGTAGACTCAGTTTTTCTGGACGGATTGAAGGATCTTGGTGTTAGCAGCAACTCGCGATGGTTAAATAAAGCTCGTTTGTACGCCGTTTCTATGATGTTTTTAGGATAACCTCGTTGTAAAAACTTATCCTTCAAGCTGTTCGCTTGCAGTTTAAATTGATGGATATCTGTACAGTTCCTCCTATAACGGAGGAATTGGGAGCATGGCAGGCTGTCCTTCAATCTTCGGGGATGTAAACTATCATAGTGTAACAAAGCGTTACGGTCGGTTGGCTTGAAAAAAACATTGGTAATCCACCCTGTAGCTCCCTTCTGCACTTCCACGTCCAGAAAAGTTATTTTTATTTGACTGTAAGTACTGGTAAACTGGATCGTGGCTTCCCTAGTATTCAACCAACCAACAAACTTGTTGAGTGATTCCAACGAGCCGGTCCAGATGACAAAGATATCGTCAATATATCAACACCATAGTCGGACCTGAGAATACTGATCTGATTGTACCAACCATTGTGACTCAAAAGCTCCCATGTATATATTGGCAATAGAGGGGGCACATGTGGCCCCCATCGCTACACCTTTTTTTTGATGATATATCTGGTTGTCAAACTGAAAATGATTGTGAAACAGCACTAGTTCTGTTACATGTGCTAAAAAAGTTAAATGCGTTTCTGACAAATCTGATCTAGTTCTTAGTATTATCATAACCTCCTCATGGAGTTGGACCGAGGGAGAGCTCTAGATGTGGTGTATTTAGATTTCAGTAAAGCCTTTGACACTGTTCCTCACAGGCGACTTATAAACAAGCTGAGCACCCTAGGGATGGACCCTAAAGTTACTGCTTGGGTTAGAAATTGGTTGGGTGGGAGGCGACAAAGAGTACAGTAAATGGAGCCCACTTGAGGAGAAAGGATGGTACCAGTGGTGTGCGCCAGGGATCTGTCCTTGGTCCGATTCTTTTTAACATCTTTGTTAGTGATATAGCGGAAGGGCTGTCGGGTAAGGTTTGCCTCTTTGCGGATGATACCAAAATCTGTAATAGAGTAGACACCCAGGAAGGTGTAGATAACATGAGGAGGGATCTAGCTAAGCTTGAAGAATGGTCTAGAATTTGGCAGCTGGGATTTAATGTTAAAAAATGTAGGTCATGCATTTGGGCTGCAGCAATCCAAGGGAGCAATACAATATAGGAGGTGAAGTACTTTTGTCCACTAAAGAAGAGCGGGACCTAGGCGTGGTTGTGTCTGATGATCTTAAAGTAGCTAAACAGGTAGAAAAGGCAACGGCAAAAGCTAGAAGGATGCTTGGGTGCCATACGGAGAGGAATGGCTAGCAGAAAAAAGGAGGTGATAATACCTCTGTATAAGTCTTTGGTGCGACCTCATTTGGAGTATGGTGTGCAATTCTGGAGACCGCACCTTCAAAGGATGTCAACAGGATGGAGTCGGTGCAGAGGGTTGCTACTAAAATGATTAATGGGCTTCATTATAAAGCATATGAGGACAGACTTAAGGATCTTAATATGTACACCTTAGAGGAAAGGCGGGATAGAGGTGATATGATTGAGATGTTTAAATACCTCCGTGGCATAAATGTTCAGGGAGAGAGCCTCTTTCAATTGAAAGCAAGTTCTGCTACGAGGGGACATGGGATGAGGGTGAAGGGAGATAGATTCAGGAGTGATATGCGGAAATATTTCTTTACGGAAAGAGTAGTGGATCCGTGGAATAGTCTCCCAGTGGAGGTGGTAGAGATTGAGGACAGTAACTGAATTCAAAAAAGCATGGGACCAACACAGAGGATCTCTAAAGGTAGAAAGTGGACTGTTGTAGTTGTTGTTATGGAAGGACAGACTAGATGGGCCTTGTGGTCTTTTTCTGTCATCATGTTTCTATGTTTCTATGTTTCTATATGCTTTATTTTGAGGGATGTTGGTATACAAAGCATAAACATCTAATGTGACCAACCAGAGTTCTGGCTCAGTAATCCAGTGTGTATTGATTTCGAATAGTTGTAAAAAATGTACAGTATCACGCACATATGAAGGAATCTGTGGTATCATAGGTCGCAGAAAGGAATCTAGATATATCGAAAGTGGTTCCAACATAGAGCCCCTCGTGGACACTATTGGCCGGCCTGGAGGATTATTTAGATCAGATTTGTCAGAAACGCATTTGACTTTTTTAGCACATGTAACAGAACTAGTGCTGTTTCACAATCATTTTCAGTTTGACAACCAGATATATCATCAAAAAAAAGGTGTAGCGATGGGGGCCACATGTGCCCCCTCTATTGCCAATATATACATGGGAGCTTTTGAGTCACAATGGTTGGTACAATCAGATCAGTATTCTCAGGTCCGACTATGGTGTCGATATATTGATGATATCTTTGTCATCTGGACCGGCTCGTTGGAATCACTCAACAAGTTTGTTGGTTGGTTGAATACTAGGGAAGCCACGATCCAGTTTACCAGTACTTACAGTCAAATAAAAATAACTTTTCTGGACGTGGAAGTGCAGAAGGGAGCTACAGGGTGGATTGCCAATGTTTTTTTCAAGCCAACCGACCGTAACGCTTTGTTACACTATGATAGTTTACATCCCCGAAGATTGAAGGACAGCCTGCCGTTCCTCCCAATTCTCCGTTATAGGAGGAAAACTGTACAGATATCCATCAATTTAAAATGCAAGCGAACAGCTTGAAGGATAAGTTTTTACAACGAGGTTATCCTAAAAACATCATAGAAACGGCGTACAAACGAGCTTTATTTAACCATCGCGAGTTGCTGCTAACACCAAGATCCTTCAAACCGTCCATAAAAACTGAGTCTACTATCAATTTAGTTTACTCAATTTTCATCACATAGCAGGGGGATTAAAACAATTCTTCAAAACATATGAATGTTATTCGGAGTATTCGGCATTAAAAGAGAAACAGATTAGATGCGTGTGGACACGCAATAGAAATTGAAAGAAATACTATGCCCCACGGTTCTCAATCCGCCAATTAGTTTTGATTCAGGTAAACCACGGGTCATACACGGTGTGGAGAGTGTTCATTGTGTGAATCTAGTGAAGAAATAACCTCCTTTGATTATCATGGCAAACAGTATCATTTACGTCATACAACGAATTGTCACACTACACAAGTAGTTTATGCTATACGTTGTCCATGTCAACTTCTCTATATTGCCAAGACCATGCGCCCTTTTAAGGTTTGACTAACAGAACATAAAAGTAGATTGAAATGTAAGTCCTTAACAGCTCCAATTGTAGAACATTGTCTTTTACATCATCACACTTTTGCTGATCTACGATGTTTCTGTATTGACAGAGTACAAAAAGGTGCCGGAGGCAAAACTTTAGATCAAACTTTAATTCTTCGAGAGCAACGTTGGATATATACCTTGCAGACAGTAACCCCCAAAGGTTTAAATGCACAAATTGACTGGAATTTATGCGTGTAATCATTATCCTCTATTGAGGTTCTCTGGCTAAACAGTTTCAATTGATTATAGTATTTAAAAAAGGTTCTCAATTTCTAACCCGCATGCGCGGCGTTTTTGGGTCCAGGGAGACATCTGATCTGGGTTGAAGCAGTTGGTAAGCTACATACAGCCGTTTTTTGAACCTAACAACGAAAGATATATAATCTTTTCTAAGTTCTTTATAGATTAATAGTTTTAAATGAGATGTTTTCCGTTTTTCCAGAGATTGCTGATATTATAAGTCGGTTTACATACCCCTGAAGAAACGAATCTAATGTGAAATGCAGTGGCGCCAAGTCTGGCGTTGGGATACCAATGAAAAGATAAGCCTGACGTTTACAATATCTCACTGGTTATTTGGAAAAGTTACTAGAAAGTTTTGTGAAATCAATTGAATCAAAAAAATATATTAGAAAAATGGGTCGTTGATGCAAATAAGGAGCAATAAGTGATTTTTATCACAAACAGCTCCCCAATAGTCTGAGACCCGGTTTGAAAAAAATTATTCTGAATACGTTTTCCAAAGTGAGTTTTTTTGGGAATTCTTATCTATTGGAGTAATAGAATTCATAGTGGCTTAACAGTTACATTACTCTGAAGTTATTGACCTATTAAGACCTTACATATCCATGGCAGCCAATATAGCTTCATACAGGACCAAGTAACCATCCACTGTGCTACATGGTAGACATGGCTCTATGCATTCCTCAAGAGGTGAGATAAGACCATCCTTTGATATGTTCCTTCCTGCAATAGACACATGCACACAGTGTACCCATCCAAGCTACAATGAGTGCTTACCTCCGAGGATAGTGCCACTATATAAATGGGACATGTTATGTTTTGGCCTTGCCCCCGATATTATAGTTGATATCATAGTGCACAAATGAGTAGCACATATGTAGGCAGCAAATGTTCACTCATAATACTGACATAGTTGGTTCAAGTGTCAGACATAGGCAATACTCCTATGGGAGCTGACCTGACAGTGTCTTTTATCTGACTGCACACATAACTCTTGGGGAGGGTCCAAAACTTTGTTGAGATCAACTTGCTACTAGCACACAAAATGTGCTCATAATATCCTCATACTTTACCACATTTATTTATTCTATTTATTTATTTAACACTTTTTCTATACCACTTTTTTATGAATCAAAGTGGTTTACAATAAACTGCACAATTGGACAACTCATGGTCTGTCTTACAAATAACTAAAATAACTATAACAAGTACAATTGCTAACAGGAACTAGAACTGGACAAGATTGGCTACATAACTTATTTACAGGTTGGCTCTTCACTGATCGTCTGAATCACTTATTTACAAGCCGGCTGATACTATTTACACAATGTGAGTCGTGAGCTTTGTTTGAATCACCACAGGTATCTCATGAGGATACTGATTGTATAACTGCTGTGGGGTCTGGCTTCATGTGGTGAGGATTTTACTTGGCCTGGAAAGGTAGAAGAGGCCAAAGGGTTCTAGGAACAGGTGGGTTTTTAATCTCTTTCAGAAGTCTTCTAGCACCTCTATGGCCCTTAGTTCAGTTGGTAGAGAGTTCCAGATCGCTGGGGTATAGAGCGTGAAAGCGCAGTTGCATGTAGCCTGATTGCTCTTTACTCTCTGGGGCGGTATGGTAAGGAGAAGCTGCATAATGTGTCTTCTTAACCTGTCACTTCTGGCATTTTGCTGACTATGTATTGCTTTGAATGTGCTGAGTATCGCCTTGTATTTAATTCTGGCAATAATGGGGAGCCAGTGCAATTGTTTTTATATGGGGGTGATGTGGGAATGCTGTGGTGCACTGAAAATGATCCGAGTTGCTGTGTTTTATGTCAGTTGAAATGGGTATAGTAAGTGTTTGGGTAATCCTTGATAAATTATGTTGCTGTAATCTAAGGAGGGTTATTATTGCTTGTCATACTGTATGGAAATTGTCCGGTTTTAGCATGGGTATAGATTCTTAAGTGTCCTTAGCTTGAAGTATGCTGATCTAGTGGTGTTTTTGATTTTGAATGTAAGTTTAGCCCTCGGTCGAGGATTATTCTCAGGTATTTGACCTCACTTTTGACCTGGAGCTCCATGTTCGCTAATCTGAGTGTCTGTGGTAGGTTGAAGGATGCATCTCTAGTTACATGGAGAACCTCAGTCTTCTTGTAGTTGATGGCGAGGTTATGAAGTTGTAGCCATTGTACTACTGCCTCAAGATATTCGGATAATCTTCTGTAGTCTGGTTTTGTTTGTGGAGAATAGTGCGTAAATCATAATGTCATCTGCATAAATTTGATAGTGGATATTATGATTTTGGATTAGTGAACACAATGCTGAGGCTGACACACGTACACCCATGCTATGATGGGAGAATGCCATATGATATTTTCAGTATGAACAGGACAGAATTGTCCATAGCCTTGTTCTAGGGCAACCCAATGTAAAGTGGAGGAGTTCTGTAGGTATCAAAAGATGTGATAGATATGCAGGTCTCATGTACTGTCCCAAGTGAAATATGGTTTCCATGCTGAAATCATAGCTGTGACCTTGCCCTGTGGGTCATCTGCACAACCCCACTTGAATCACATTTCCCATACATGCAGTTCTCATTACCTACTTTGAGGGGATGCCTGATTATAAGACATGTCTTCCCTTGGCACAACACAGTTCTGGCTGTGGAGCTCTTGGTGTCTGTCACTACTATATGCTCTGTAATGTGCAAGCTACGGCATGATATGCTGCCACAGATTAATATTTACTATATATGAACTATACAACCATTGTGACATGTATGAAAGCACAATGTAATAAGAAAATACCAGTGCCCTCTTGCCATTTGCTCATTGGACTCCTCACTAGGAGATACGGTATCTATATATACGAGGCATGAAAGCATACATCTCTGTATCCTAGGACACTCTCAACCTATGTGTGGTTTTAGTCCAATGCTCATACTAGCTCTACCAATCCTTCACACATGGAGCACCCCATACAGGATATGCAGAAGCAGATCATACACAGACCAACAAGATAACCGTCACATCAATTTATACACTTATCTGGATATATGGGTATTAACAAAACTCATATTTTTAAGATGCCTGCCCAGTGATAGAGGGCATCAAGGATTAAATGCCTGTCCTGGAAGTTAGTGACCTAGATAAACTATATGAAAGGTGCATCCCACAGTAAACTGGCATCATGGTGTGCCATACCCCTCACATGCTTACAGGGTTGCAGATTTAAAGGGCATATGATGAGGTGTAAGGTGCTAAACACAACTCCTTGTTGATATAAAGCTCATGCTGTGGACTTTGGGAGACAAACCATGCAGGTTAGTAATATCATGTATGCTGTTCCTATGCCTTCAAGCTGCTATTAGTCTGCCACCAGATAATGTGTCACACACTCAGAGCTGTAAAATATCTGCTATTTCATGCCATAGGTTTGATTGTTGGAAGCCAACTCCGTGTCTTTTGCTAATGGTCATCCATTGTCTGGAGACACCTGGATCATGGATGGGCTTTTTTCTGGACACAAACTATTGATTATTATGAACAAGAAAACAACTCACAAAGAAAACAATACAGGAGTCTACCAAGGAACAACACAAGACAGAACTTAAAGCATTAAATAATAATATCTTCTACAATAAGTTAGCAAATAAGGTAAACAGTTGAATAGGGAGGAAGTGACATCAACAGCCTGAATAGCCACTTAAACTCAGAGCTCTGACCATCTGCGGGAGTTGAAGAGTGTTTCATGCCTCCAGAATAGTGTTTAATGAGGCACAAGTGAAGGCTTACTTTCTGAAAGTTCTGGCATCAATGGCCGCTAAGAAAAAATTGGTGGATCTACAGGAGTTTGCTTACAAAAGTGCTGCTTCAGGATCATGAAAATAAGTAAAGATGGCCGTGGTGGCAGGCCTGTATCACCCACTACCCCAGGTGGAATTGAAATTGGAGGAGGAAGAGACTGAGGATATGTCATGATCGACCTCTGTGGAGCTAAACGATTATGTTAAGGCTCTCCAGCAGGACACTGCTGTAGCCTGATCTAAGTAGCAGCATTGGGTACAAGTAATTTCTGCTGTGTTCAAGCTCCAAGTCTGCCAAGTTTTATGTGCACATACAGCAAAGCTATTGTTCCCAGCAATGACTACTTGCAAGAGAACTCGCTCCTGAGGCTGTCTCATCCAAAGACTGTTTACTGGTCCTAATATTTGCAACAATGTATGAACCTGCATGCCATCATCTTTCTCTCATCATAGACCTTTGTCTGAAGAATGACCACCTGACAACCGCTACCTGATTCGCTGAAAGATGTCTAATAGTATCTGAGACCAGCCAATCACCGTGCTGTGACAAGGAATTCAGAACAAGGAATTATATGTTAGGCATGGAGGGACGCAGGCACTTTTTCACTCACTTTGGACTCACATTCTATTTTCTGCCACACTCTGCCATTTTGCAGTCTTCAGCCTTTTGCCATTGTCTGCACTTTATGTGCCCTCCTGTCTGCCTGTCTCCGGCTGGAAAGTCAGACAGTTTGCAAGGCCAAGGACTAACCTCAGGAAGGAATAACAAGACTCTCCCACAGACCTGAGACTCTGTGTTATCACATGGCTCAGCCAGCACTATGGGACCACGTGCTGTTCCAGAGACTGACTTGGACCAGCCACAATTGTCCTCCTGGCAAAAATAAGGTACTGGTCTTAATCTTCCCAGGGATGGGCCTAGTTAGACAGACAGTTAATTTTCTGTGCTTTGCCCAGGTGCAGAGTGAACCTCTGACTTTGGTTGATACTCAGTGATTCATTATCTCTATCATTGTAATTATAAGGCTGCTTAACTAGCTACTTCGTAGTGCTAATTTATTCTACGGTTACTTTATTTTTCTAACCAGCATAAAGTCTAAGATATATATATATATATATATATATATGTATATATATATATACATATATATATACAGACTTTTCTCTCCCTCTCTTACGTAGTTCATTGACAGATAAACCCATAGAACTCCAGGCAAAAAGGGAAGTAGCAATATCCCCTGGATCAATTTATTTATTTGCTACTGATAATCCTAACAGATTGGAGGCATCTTCCAGGGTAGGCATCTTCCAGGGTAGGCAGAACTGGGATGAGTATTTCTGAATGAGTAGTTCTGTGTCTCTCCTGTAAGACTGTTTGTTTTGTTTTTAAGACTGTTGATTTATGATGGCTCTGCCAGATAGCATTGCTGACTGAGACAGTTTAGCTGTACAAAGACTCACAGCTATGTGCTGGGATCAGGAACAGATTCCAGAGAATATTACACGGATCAATAAATGCCTTAAGAAACATGATGGAAAAAAAAAGACCACATGGCCTATCTAGTCTGCCCTTCCAGCAGATTCAGCTTTGCCATAAGATGATGGGTGATTTGGGAATGTAGTTGTGGCAGGTGCAGGCCTGTGACCCACGGTGTCTGACATAAGCAGGCCAGCATGGCTAGCTTGACCTGTAAATGAGGCCTGTGGAGAGGCATATAGGATTGCACATCCCCCAATACGCTGCTATTGTAAGATAGAACTCAGTAGAAGTATTGAATTAGCTTAGGTAGGCAGAACTGCAGAGCTGAAAGATGGAAAAATACAGAAAAGACATGTTTAAAAGTTACTGATAAGAAAAAGTACATCTGCAAAGAAATAATTAGGAGTGCTGACAGATGAGTTACAGAACCCTGCTCTTCTGCACGCACAAATTGGTTCTATGGCCTTGAGAGTGTGAAAGTAACAAGTTGATGAACTGGCCATTGTAATTGGGACTAGAAGGGGGGCATGCAGGTGTCATGCCCACAGAAGGGACATAATTGGATAAACTTATCAGTACCGGGACCAATAGAAGAGGTACGGGAGGTACGGGAGGTTACCGGGACCAATGAAATGCTTTTCTATACCTAGAATGGAACAAAAGTCTATAAAAGTTGTTGTAATGCTTGAAAACTTTGCTCAGCCATTTTGAAATTGACTGGTTCGAGACTTGTGCACAAATAAATGATTTGGACCTTCTGAACAGACTCCTGGTATCATTGGTTTGTCTGCGCTTTACTGCTACATATTCTTGGTGCGTTGGCCGGGAAGCTGTGGAATCAAAGTGTATATAGGGCAATATACCACGACTTTCCGCCTCTATAGGCTTGGTCCTGCCGGGATCGCGCCCTTCCGACGAGGGCTGCTCCCTGGCGCCACCGGTCCCTTGTATCGGAGGGAGCTGGTCGGACCTCGGCGGGTGCCGGGCCCGGTTGGAGCCAACGCCTCGAACCCGAGTGAGGGGAGTCCGAGGTCCAACTCATGCGCCTGCTTGGGAAGTTTGAGGACCGGATCCGGTGAGTATAGTTTTGATTTTGGGTCTAGACAGAAATAGAAAGAGCAGTACTGCCATTGGAACTTGGAATTTGGAATTTGTAATCTCGAGATATTGGGAATTGGTAAGAGAGCATGATCAACTCTCAAGGAAGAGCCGAGTAACCCCGCATGGGAATTCGCTGGGTGAAACCCTCATCCTTTTTGTAATTGGGAAAAAGACTAGTCAGAATAGATAGAAACGAATGCATTCTGGGATACGTTGCTAGCATGATTGTGTGAATGAAGTGTGAATGAGAGGTCTGGCAGCACGGACCAAGTGAAGGCGGACCCCTGAGTAGCGCATTTCCTGACCGGGCGACCGCGTTCAGGTCGCGAAAAGGGGGAAGCGATTGTCGTCTTGTCTTGTTATTTGTATTCCCTATACGTTTCCAGGGCCGTGAGGACCCCTTACCCACGGCCCGCCCTCCTTTTCCCTTCTGTCTGTTGTTGCGCGCACACATCGAAATGGGAGGGGCGGGGTCTACTAGAAACACTCCATTAGAATGTATGATCGCACATTTTAAAGAGGGATATTCAGGAGATTATGGTATTAAAATGACAGCAGCCCGTTTGCAGATTTTGTGTACTAGGGAGTGGCCCGATCTAGACCCCATCTGGCCCCGAGAGGGAACGTTCACTGTAGAGATTATTCAGTCAATACACCGTAGAGTGCGGGTAGCGCACCCTGATCAGTACCCCTATATAGATTCCTGGTTAAGTATTTGTGAAGATCCGCCCCCCTGGGCGCAGCGCTGTTATGAGGAACAGTGCAGAATAATGTTAGCTAAAACAGATTCTAGACAGAAAACGGAACAGCCTAGAATGAAAGAGCAGGATAAGAAAGCCAAGAAGAAGCCCATCTTGGTAGATCCTGATTCCCCAGAAATAGTCCTCAGGCAGCCCCGAACCCCAGGTCCAATAAGAGTAGCCCGGCGTCCTGCCCCAGAACCCCAGAGACGGCCAGAGCCGAGGCGGGACCCAACCCCTGATCCCCCTCCTCGAGGAGAGAAAGAGGAAGAATTAGTGGAAAGAGAAGAGGGGGATATAAAAAGTGAGTCAGAAGCGGAGATAGAAGAAGGAGAAAGAGAGAATCCCCCAGACGAGGAGGACAGTGTACAAATAATTGAGAAAGCCAGCGCTAGCACTAGCACGCCAGTAAAAGAGAAACCCAAAGCAAAACCTGTTGAGAAAAAGAAAGTGACTCCTGCAAAGGCAACGACAATAACCCTTAGATCCCAAAAGACACCTATGGCGGCCAAACTGTTTCCCTTACGACAAGTCCCGGGAGTGCCCGTAAAGAATGATAATGATGAAGTGGTAGCGGGACCCCTAACTTATGTATATATCCCTTTCTCTACAACTGATTTATTAAATTGGAGGTCGCATTATGCCTCCTATACTAGTAAGCCCCAGGAGCTGACAGAATTAGTAACTAGCATTATGGAAACTGTGGTACCGCAGAGCCTATTCATGGAGAAAAAAGGGTTTTAAATCCTGAAAAAAGATTTTATCATCAGCTGCAATATTATAAGGAGCCCAATAGAGGGAGCAGGAGTGACCTTCCAAGGCCCAGAGAACTGCACCTCAGAGCTGATGAGGTAATGCAACCTAACAGCCAATGGAGAAAAGGGGGAGTTCCCCTGAAGAAAGGCTGGGAACTTGAAAAGGAGGAACTAGGACAAGTTAGAGGCAGACCAGGGAGAGAGAGACCAAGGAGAGGCATACCAAGGAAGGCCTACCAAAAGGAGGCCTACCAAGAAGAGGCTTATCAAGGAAAAGCAGACCACGGAGAGTCACACCACAGAGAGCTTCTGGATAGGAACCAAGAAGGAGAGCACCATAAGGAGTGTCCAGAGCACCAGAGAGGAAGGAGTTCCTGGCAGGAGGGCATAGTGAATCCGAGGCCACAGAGTTCCAGGAGTCCTTGGTTGAGAGGTACTGGAAAGAAAGGCACAAGGGGAGAAATAAACCCCAGAGTTTGGTGTGAAGAACCGGCAGCAGTAAATGCAAGACACAGTGAGCATTATCTGAGCAAGGATGAAGTCTTTGCTGCAAATGGTAATATTCCTTATTCAAATGGTAAAAGGTGTGAATGTGAGAGAGTGGTGACTCTGCATGAAGGCCAGCTGGAGTGTGAAAAGCCTACTGCTCAAGACAGGCTGAACTACAGCAGGACCAGGCCGTGGGACTCAACTAAACAAGGTAAAATACCTTTTTATTCTGATAAGCAATATAAGTTAAGAAGACAGGAAACACAAGATACTGGAGTATATCCTCCCTATCAAACTGTTTGTGAAACAGGGCACAAGCCCTTGGTAAAAAGACTGTATAACATAAGGCAGCCTGCAAGGGGAAGTAACTGCCATAACAAACACTCACATGGGCGCGGCCCTGACTTGAATGCTGAACATTGGAAGCTAGTAAATGTGTTATATGAGAAACCTCAGTATACTCCTCAAGAGTTTACTGACACTGATTCACAGCTGTCTGATACTCAGCCCATGCAGGTGGAATTCAACGAAGACCCACCTGAAACCCCGATGGACTGTAGCTACTGTCAGGCAGGTAGCCTAAGGTCTGTGCATGAAACATAAAACAGTGAACAGTAGCGAATGCCTGTAAAGTTTGTTTATGCCAAGTACTGTGAAGCAACAGTTAAACAAAGCAAGTGTGAATATATTTTCTTTTTGTTGCCTGAAGCAAGGTTTCTTTCAGTTTGTTGAAGTAGTCTCCCATAACTTGAACCATTGTGCTTAAAGGGGAATAAAGCCTTATTTTCCCTACATTCTGGCTATTGTATTCTCTTGAACTTTGGCCCCCGGTAGGTCCTGGGAATATTACCAAGACCTCTTACAGAAGGACCAAATTCAAAATATATAAAAAACTCTCATGTCCATCTGACCCGCCCATACCAACCTTGGCCTCTGGGGCGGCAGCATGACAAAACTCACCAACCCACTTGGCCAGATTGCCGTCAGCTCCTGACCACCCTATTCACAACAGAAGAACGAGCAAGAATTAGGAAAGCAGCTATTGAATGGATGGCAGAAAACCCCGTAGCTCCGGGACCAGGCCAGAATATAATAGACCGTCGGGAAGCAGCTCAGAGAGAATTCCCGAATGAAGACCCCCAATGGGATCCAAATACAGATGAAGGATCCACAGCCCTAGCCCGCTTTCGCCAAGGCTTTTTACAAGGCCTGAGAAGGGGGGGCCAAAAGCTATGAACCTTTCCAAAGTTGCAGGAGTTATCCAAGGGATAGATGAGAGCCCAGCAGATTTTTATGAGAGATTAACTGAAGCATACAGAATGTATACTCCCTATGATCCCGAGGCACCAGGAAGTTTATGTATGGTGAATTCTGCTTTTGTAAACCAGTCTCAACCAGACATTAGACGTAAATTACAGAAATTAGAAGGGTTTGCGGGCATGAATGCAACACAGTTAGTGGAAATCGCTCATAAAGTGTATGTGAATCGTGATACTGAAAGACAGAGAGAATGTGATAGAAAGATGAAGAAGAAAGCTGATTTTTTGGCTGCGGCCATAGTTGAAAAGAAAAGGGGAGGTATCCCTAGTCGAAGGAGCAGAGGAAGAGGGTGGGGTCAAGGCGGAGGCCGCACCCAGAGACTAGGCGTGAACCAATGCGCCTATTGCAGAGAGGAAGGACATTGGAGAGATACGTGCCCGCAACTCGAAGACGCCCAGCAAGATGACGACAACGATCATCAGTGGCGAGAAGAAAGACGAGGCCATCCCCGAAATCGCGGAGGAGCCAATCGAGAACAATTCCAGCGAGAGAGAGGAGGAGCCATTCAAGCATTGGCCACACCAGCCCATGATGAGGATGACGTGGATTAGGACAGACCGGGCTCCAAGTTTGCTTTAGGTCTCCAGGAGCCTATGGTCGGAATACAAATAGGAGACCAAATTATGAACTTTATGGTTGATACTGGAGCACAGCATTCAGTAATAGACAAAAAGATAGCCCCATTCACTACAAAAGCAGTCACCATTATAGGAGCAACTGGTGCCAAAGCCACAAAGTCTTTTCTTCAAAACCGAATATGCAGTCTAGGAGGACAGCAAGTAACTCATCAATTCCTTTACATGCCCGAATGTCCAGTACCACTACTGGGACGAGATATGCTGGCCAAGCTTCAAGCACAGATATCTTTCTCTGAACAAGGAGAAATGCAAATGACAGTAAATTCCCAAGCCAAACCAGCAGGAGTAATGCTGCTGACAGTTCCCCGAGAAGAAGAATGGAGGTATTATGTTGATGACTCCATCCAAGATACCTATTTTGAACAAACTCTAAAGAACATCGATGCACCACCTGGAGTATGGGCAGAAGGCAGTCCCCCAGGCCTAGCCAAGCATATAGCTCCAGTGATTGTAACCCTCAAGCCTAGTGCTACACCAGTGCACGTCAAACAGTACCCTCTCCCAAGAGCCGCAATTGAAGGCATTCATCGCCACCTACAAAGATTGCTCGAGTATGGCCTACTAAAAGTATGTCAATCCCCATGGAATACTCCACTTTTGCCAGTAAAGAAACCTGGGACAGATGATTATCGCCCAGTGCAAGATTTGAGAAGAGTAAATGATGCAGTTGAAACTATACATCCAGTTGTACCCAATCCTTACACTCTTCTAGGACTGATACCTGCTGAAGCTACCCATTTCACTGTACTGGATTTGAAAGATGCATTCTTTTGCATAAGATTAGCCCCTGTAAGCCAAATATTGTTTGCATTCGAATGGCAGGACCCCATCTCTGGAAGAGGGGGCCAACTCACCTGGACAAGATTACCCCAAGGATTCAAGAATTCGCCTACCATCTTTAGTGCTGCACTGAATCAAGACCTTTCAAGCTATCCAGTAGCCCCGGGGAAGAGAGTGCTTCTCCAATACGTGGATGATCTGTTGATAGCTGCCGTATCAGAAAGTGAATGTATACTAGCCACCAAAGATCTCTTGCAGTTACTAGATGAAGCTGGATACAAAGTTTCCAGAGCCAAAGCACAGCTATGCCAAAAAGAAGTGAAATACTTGGGTTTTCGTATTACCCAAGGAAGCAGAAAATTAGGCAGAGAAAGAAAAGAAGCAGTATGCAGAATTCCAACTCCAACAACCAGAAAGCAAGTCAGAGCCTTTCTGGGAGCAGCAGGATATTGCCGAATCTGGATACCTAACTTTGCCCAAATTGCTAAACCACTGTATGAAGCCACAAAAGGAGAAGAAAAGTCACCACTGGAGTGGGGACTTGAGCAGGATACAGCCTTCCAGAAGTTAAAAGAAGAATTGATGTCATCACCAGCACTTGGACTACCAGATGTCCACAAACCTTTCCACTTGTTTGTACATGAAGCACAGGGAAATGCCTTAGGCATGTTGACTCAGAAATTGGGAAATTGGGAGCGACCTGTAGCATACCTATCGAAACAATTGGACCCTGTGGCCAAAGGATGGCCACCTTGCTTGAGAGCAGTTGCAGCTACAGCGCTACTAGTGAGCGAAGCAGACAAGCTCACACTAGGACAAAACATACGAGTCACTGTGCCACATGCAGTCCTTGCCCTTATGGAACAAAAAGCAAATTATTGGCTCACCAATTCCCGAATGTTGAAGTACCAGAGCATGTTATGTGAAAACCCACAGATACAACTTGAAGTGAGCCATGCCTTGAATCCAGCCACCTTGATACCCATCAGTGAAGAACTCCCAGAACATGACTGTATTGAAGTCATGGAGACTGTGTTCTCCAGTCGACCTGACTTGACAGATGTGCCCATAGACAATCCCGACCAGATCTATTATGTTGATGGGAGCAGTCTCATCCTTGATGGACGACGCTGTGCCGGATATGCAGTCGTCACTCAACACGAAGTAGTTGAATCATCAGCTCTAGCCTCAGGCACATCAGCCCAGAAAGCCGAATTGATAGCACTCACCAGAGCATTGTTGTTAGGAGAAAAACTTGTGCTAAATGTATATACAGATTCCAAATATGCCTTCACTACTTTACATGCCCATGGAGCTCTCTATAAAGAAAGAGGACTCATCACATCCGGAGGAAAATCAGTCAAGTATGGTCCCGAGATATTGATGTTACTTGATGCAGTTTGGGCCCCAACACGTGTAGCTGTCATGCATTGTAGAGGACATCAAGCAGGAAAAGGAGAAGTTGCCCGAGGGAATAGATTTGCAGATGCCTCAGCACGACAAGCAGCTATGACAGGATAGATTGCCCCACAAGCTATGCCAATGCAAGCAGCATTGTTTCCAGTACCTTTGAATCTATGGACCCCACGATATACCACCAAAGAATTGGATTACTATTGTAACAGAGAAGATGGAATACTGAAAGATGGATGGATTGAGCTGCCACCAGAAGAGGGCAGTCAACCTCCAGGACGAATAGTAATTCCTGAACTATTAGGACCATCTTTTGTCAAAGCCTTCCACGAAGCCACCCACTATGGGAAGAGTGCTATGGAAAAAGCACTCAGACCACATTTCTACATCCCTCTGATGACAACCATATCAGCCTCAGTAGCACGTCAATGTCTAACCTGTGCCAAAAATAATGCCAAGCAAGGCCTTATAACGGCACCCCGAGTTCAGTCAGGAGGTGTCACCCCCATGCACAACCTCCAAGTTGATTTTACCGAAATGCCAAAAGCCAATGGATACCATTATCTACTAGTATTAGTTTGTACTTTCTCTGGGTGGGTAGAAGCCTTCCCAACCAGAACTGAGAAAGCCCGAGAAGTTACCAAAGTCTTAATGAGAGAGATTGTCCCCAGATTTGGAATCCCAGCAGTAATAGGGTCAGACAATGGACCCTCATTTGTCTCCCAAGTTACTCAGCAGTTAGCAAAAGCTTTGCAGATACAATGGAAACTCCACACTGCATACAGACCCCAGAGTTCAGGGAAAGTAGAGCGAATGAATCGTACCTTGAAAGCCCAAATGTCCAAGCTTTGTCAGGAGACACACTTGAAATGGCCCCAAGTGCTCCCCATAGCTTTACTCAGAATACGCTCAGCTCCTGTAAAGTCAACAGGATTTTCCCCTTTTGAAGTTTTGTATGGTAAACCCCCACCAATAGTGCAGGGAATCAAAGGAAGTTTAGCCCAGATTGGTTCAGAAGTAACCAGACAAGAACTCCTAGCTCTTAGTTTTGTTCTGCAGACTCTCCATACGTGGATCCAAGACCAGTTGCCTATCAACTTGACGGAACCCTTGCATCCCTACCAGCCTGGTACTTCGGTGTGGATCAAAGATTGGAAGAAGACACCGTTGGAACCCCATTGGAAGGGACCGTACACCGTCATCCTGTCTACCCCAACTGCAGTCAAGGTAGCCGAGATCGACGCCTGGATCCACCACAGCAGAGTCAAGCCCGCCGCCGATCCTGAACCAGAGCAGTGGACAGCAGAACAGCATCCTGATGTACCCTTGCGAGTTACTCTGAGACGGCAACCAGCAGCCTAGACACTTCATCACAAGTGCTTTGCAGTAGCCAAGTCTTTCGAAGAGGATTGCTGTTTTCCATGCAGCAACAGTTTTGTTTCAACGAACCCAATTTGTGTGTGATTTGACACACTACTTTGAGACTACATTGACTAAGCCAGACTCCACAAGCCAACTGAAATTGCTAAAAAGTTGGTTAATGTGTACTGGACATCTTGAGGATCTTCAATCAACACTCAGCACCCGTTAAATTGCTTCATTAGCAAACGGGGCGAAGAATAAAAGACCGTCGTGATCAAGATCAGCAAGCTGAGGATTCAGAAGAACTCCAATCAACATCAACATGTATCTTTGTTTTTGCTTTGCCTTGGTTGCCTTCTTTGGAGGTTTTGAACTGACTTATGCTTTACCTCCATGCACTGCTTGCATTACTTCTACTAGAACTGGACTGAAAGTAACTCAGACTTTGCTTTATCATTCTTACTATACCTGCAAGGGAACAGTAACTCGGTGTATCTATAACACCACTGAACTAAATGTTTGCACTCATGGCAAAATCAAAGCATGCTATAATCCGCATCAGAATCCATCCTATTACACGTTGGAAATAAGATGGAAGGATGCAGATGGACCTATATTAGCTGCTACACCACCACTTAAGGACATTACTAAACCTGCTGTTTTGAATTTTGATGCATGTAATGCCATTAATAGAGATAGTCAGTCCACCTGTGGTACATGGGAGAAAGCGTATCGAAATGACCATAAGTATATGTGTCCAGAAGGTGCCACAAATTGGTGGAAGTGTACAGGTAAAACGGGATCAGGCTATAGTACTGCTACAGCGGCAGATTACTATTGCCCGTATTGGGGATGTGTTTTTTATGCTACCTGGAACACTGGTATAACTGATGAGAAAATAGATAAACGGATGGCTACTCTAACCAAGCCAACCACTAATGATAAATGTCAGAAAGATGCTTGTAACCCCTTACACTTACGTATACACAATCCCCATGCATGGAAACAAGGATACAAGTTTGGTTTACGTATTGCTGGAGGAGCAATAGATCCAGGGACCATTGTGTATATCAGATTGAATACTCAAGCCCACAAGTCATCTAAATATCATATTCATAATACTTTTTATGAAGCTATGCATGTAAATAAGTTTGAGATCCCTCACCCTTCACAGAATTTATTTCTAGAATTAGCCGGAGCAGTAGTATCTAGTCTGAAGATCTCAGATTGCTATTTTTGTGGCGGAACCCAAATGGGAGACCAATGGCCATGGGAAGCCCAAGAATTGAATTATTCTATGACTTACAACCAGACTGAATTACACAAGACTACCAGTGAATGGGTGTTAGCGCACTCAATCGTTGGACGTCTTTGTTATGCCAGAACTGGACCCCAGTTCACCCAGAAGGTAGGACAGCTGGTCTGTCTTAGCCAGAAGTACTATAATGCCACAACCAAAAAGACAGCATGGTGGTCAGGAATCAGACATCCTGAACCTCCTAACCCTTTAGCCAGATTTCCTGAACTTGCTGGTCTTTGGACTAACCTTGCCAAAGTCCAAGCCTGGCAAGCCCCACCTGGCCTATATTGGATCTGTGGAAACCGAGCATATGCGCAACTCCCGCCACACTGGGGAGGAGCATGTGTCTTAGGAACCATCAGACCTTCTTTCTTCCTGTTAAACACTGAACATGGAGAACAATTAGGATATCCTGTATACACTACCCACAGACACAAACGAGCATTGAGACAGAAAAGAGAAGCCTTACAGATAGGCAAGTGGGAGAAGTGGCAAGGTGATGATTGGCCACCAGAAAGAATTATTGAGTATTATGGACCTGCCACTTGGAATGATGATGGTATGTATGGTTATCGTACTCCAATTTATATGATTAATTGTATTATTCGCTTACAAGCAGTAGTTGAAATAATAACCAATGAAACTAGTCATGCTCTTACGCTCTTAGCTAGACAAAGTACTCAGATGCGCACTGCTATATACCAGAACCGCTTAGCACTTGATTATTTGTTAGCAGCTGAAGGAGGAGTATGTGGTAAGCTGAATTTAACTAATTGCTGTTTGAAAATAGATGATAAGGGTCAAGTAGTTGAAGAAATTGCTAAAGATATGCAAAGACATGCTTATGTGCCAGTACAGACTTGGCACGCATTGAAATTTCCTAACTGGTTTGCTAACCTTTTCTCTTGGCTGGGAGGATTTAAGACTTTCATTGTTTTAGTACTAATCCTTGTTGCTGTTATCTTTTTATTACCATGTTTAATCCCATGTTGTATGCGTTCCATTCATAATGCTATTGATAGTACAGTAGAACGGAAGACCGCAACTAAAATAATGGCTTTATACAAAGCTAGTCCTAGTAGAAATCCTTCAATCATGATGTGATTCTTCTAAAAGTGATTTAATTCTCACACCTTATTGAGTAATAGGGTGAGATTAATCAAAGGGGGGAATGTGGCAGGTGCAGGCCTGTGACCCACGGTGTCTGACATAAGCAGGCCAGCATGGCTAGCTTGACCTGTAAATGAGGCCTGTGGAGAGGCATATAGGATTGCACATCCCCCAATACGCTGCTATTGTAAGATAGAACTCAGTAGAAGTATTGAATTAGCTTAGGTAGGCAGAACTGCAGAGCTGAAAGATGGAAAAATACAGAAAAGACATGTTTAAAAGTTACTGATAAGAAAAAGTACATCTGCAAAGAAATAATTAGGAGTGCTGACAGATGAGTTACAGAACCCTGCTCTTCTGCACGCACAAATTGGTTCTATGGCCTTGAGAGTGTGAAAGTAACAAGTTGATGAACTGGCCATTGTAATTGGGACTAGAAGGGGGGCATGCAGGTGTCATGCCCACAGAAGGGACATAATTGGATAAACTTATCAGTACCGGGACCAATAGAAGAGGTACGGGAGGTACGGGAGGTTACCGGGACCAATGAAATGCTTTTCTATACCTAGAATGGAACAAAAGTCTATAAAAGTTGTTGTAATGCTTGAAAACTTTGCTCAGCCATTTTGAAATTGACTGGTTCGAGACTTGTGCACAAATAAATGATTTGGACCTTCTGAACAGACTCCTGGTATCATTGGTTTGTCTGCGCTTTGCTGCTACATAGTAACATGTTCAGACCCTCACTCAGCAGAAAGGTTTTTAAATTGTGTGCAATAAATTAAGTATGGTTATTTGAACTCACTTAATCAAGTTGGCCATAGCATGCAAACTGCACATTGCAACACTTGATTGTGGCTTCAGCAGACATTTTTGGGAGCAGTTCAATTTCCTTGAAGTTTAAATAGTAACAATTTGCCAAGGCAGCACCGGTATATCATGTGGCATCCTTGTTTCCTTCTACTGCTCACATGCATATTCATTGCAGGTCAAACATAAGAACATTAACATTAACATAAGCTTCATGCTTTTCTAGCTGAGCATTTTCCTCTGGCTTTATGGCAACTGGTACATTGTTTGGACCACATTGTACTGGTGAAACACTGTTGTCAAGTTCAAAATGAACTTTTGGAACAGGTTGCACTGGGCCATGAAAGATATAGTCATGGGCACTAAGCAGTTGTTGTCTTGGCCACTACACAGCCAACATGTTTTCTCATATGCTAGGCAGTGTTCTTTCACTCGCTATGTGCATAGCCACATATGCCGCAGATTTGATTGCAGGTGAGTTACTCTGCTGTTGCTTGTTTCAGTAGCAATCCACACTTGGATAGCTGTCCGTTGCTTTACACCAACAGCCTCCCAATCCCGAATTACAGTTCTCAGTTGCAAATCTGATTTCTGAAGCATGACATGTTTCAATGACTGTATTCAGAGTTAAGTTGCATTCTTTTAAGAGATGGTAACATGCACACTTATTGGCAATGCCCAAGAACTATTTTATCCTGAATAAGTTTATCTTTCAGTGGACTGTACTCACATGTTGCTCCTTTGTCTATTAAATGCATGGCAAAGTTATCGATGGATTCACTCTCCTCTTGTTTGCAGCTGCCATATATTACATTTTGGGTGGAATTGAAATAGGCTTCTAATGCATTCAGGATGACTTTGATATCCTTCCTCCACTCCTCTGTGAGGCTCAAATGGTGCTTATAGACATTATGGCATTGAGCACCCCTCACCCATTCAGTGTAACTGCCTGTGCTTCAGCTGGCTTCCTCTGGAAGCCTATCTCCAGATAGTAATCAATGAACTCTGTTCTGAAATGATCCCCATTGTTATTTTGGTAACCACCATCCTTCATGCCCTCTGCATGAGCTTGTCAGATCCAACAGATTTTTTGGTGGGGTCCAGGATAGATTACTGGGGCATTAGGATAAATTAATGTTTAGTCTAATTGCAGAGCACTCTTGAAGTCTTGAAGGACTACAAAAAGGGATTGCTACTTCTGGAGAGAGATCTGAAATTGTAAGTATTTACTTCTGGGAATTTTTCTAAATCTTGGTGAAAAAGGAATTCTTTAGATTAAAGCTGATTAATCTGTGAATCCAGTGTATTTGTTAAATCAGTGAGGACCTAGTATCAGCAAATAGTTTTAGTTAAATTAAAAACGCAACAGGTAGCATTCAGTATAAGTTTAAAACCCTGCAGAGAGCTTTCAGTTTAAATTAAAAAACACAGCAGAGAGCTTTCTTGTTAAATTTAGAACCCAAGACTCCCTCAATCCAAGCAAGGGCTATGTGAATCACCCAGGAAATTGGTCACAGATTACCTTAGAAGCACTGGACAGGGTACTGTGTAGCAGCCAGTTTTTTATAAGTCTTTTTTCCCTCCCTCCACCCTAACACCCACCCACCCCTGGGATAATCGTAGCTTTATAGGTGCTTAAATCTCTTAAAGGAAAGGAGGTGCCATATTCAATCTCAGATAGAAACATAGAAACATAGATATATGATGACAGAAAAAGACCACATGGCCTATCTAGTCTGTCCTTCCATATCAACAACTACAACAGTCCCCTTTTTACCTTTAGAGATCCTCTGTGTTTGTCCCATGCTTTTTTGAATTCAGTTACTGTCCTCATCTCTACCACCTCCACTGGGAGACTATTCCATGGATCCACTACTCTTTCCGTAAAGAAATATTTCCGCATATCACTCCTGAATCTATCTCCCTTCACCCTCATCCCATGTCCCCTCGTAGCAGAACTTGCTTTCAATTGAAAGAGGCTCTCTCCCTGAACATTTATGCCACGGAGGTATTTAAACATCTCAATCATATCACCTCTATCCTGCCTTTCCTCTAAGGTGTACATATTAAGATCCTTAAGTCTGTCCTCATATGCTTTATAATGAAGACCACTAATCATTTTAGTAGCCACCCTCTGCACCGACTCCATCCTGTTCACATCCTTTTGAAGGTGCGGTCTCCAGAATTGCACACTATACTCCAAATGAGGTCGCACCAAAGACTTATAGAGAGGCATTATCACCTCCTTTTTTCTGCTAGCCATTCCTCTCCGTATGTACCCAAGCATCCTTCTAGCTTTTGACGTCACCTTTTCTACCTGTTTAGCTACTTTAAGATCATCAGACACAACCACGCCTAGGTCCCGCTCTTCTTTAGTGGACAAAAGTACTTCACCCCCTATATTATATTGCTCCCTTGGATTGCCTGCAGCCCAAATGCATGACCTTACATTTTTTAACATTAAATCCCAGCTGCCAAATTCTAGACCATTCTTCCAGCTTAGCTAGATCCCTCCTCATGTTATCTACACCTTCCTGGGTGTCTACTCTATTGCAGATTTTGGTATCATCCGCAAAGAGGAAAACTTTACCCGACAGCCCTTCCGCTATATCACTAACAAAGATGTTAAAAAGAATCGGACCAAGGACAGATCCCTGGTGCACACCACTGGTAACATCCTTCTCCTCAGAGTGAGCTCCATTTACTTGTACTCTTTGTCGCCTCCCACCCAACCAATTTCTAACCCAAGCAGTAACTTTAGGGTCCATCCCTAGGGTTCTCAGTTTGTTTATAAGTTGCCTGTGAGGAACAGTGTCAAAGGCTTTACTAAAATCTAAATACACCACATCTAGAGCTCTCCCTCAGTCCAACTCCCTGGTCACCCAGTCAAAGAAATCAATCAGATTTGTCTAATAAGACCTGCCTCTGGTGAATCCATGCTGCCTCGGATCCTGTAATCTGCTGAACTCCAGAAACCTCACTATTTTCTCTTTCAGCAGCGTTTCCCATAATTTACTCACCACTGAAGTTAAACTAACCGGCCTGTAGTTTTCAACCACATCCTTACTTCCGCTTTTGTGTAAAGGCACCACATGAGCCTCTCTCCAGTCCTTTGGCACCACTCCCGACTCCAACGAGGCATTGAAAAGGTCAGTCAGTGGAGTTGCTAGAACGTCCCCAAGTTCCCTCAGTATGCTAGGGTGTATCCCATCCGGTCCCATCACTTTGTCTACTTTAAGTTGAGCTAGTTTCTCACGAACACAGTCTTCTGAAAATTGTTCTCAAGAACACAGCTGTTTATTCTCATCAGGCATATATTAAGGACCTGGGATTAATTAAGATTCAGGTGAACAAAGTATATTAAGCGTATTAGGTATAGTTTTATTAGAATAAGTATCCCTAGCAGCCCTTAGTAAATAAAGAACTTAAATACCTAAACGCTACCTTAAAACTAAGATGCAGACAGCAGTCCAGCAGCAAGAGGGGAGTTTTCCAGTCTTTTGCATCGAGTGTCACATGAATGATTTTCTCCCAGTAGGTGAGGGGTCTTACGTGTGCACTAGGTGCAAGGAGCTCTTTGCTCTCAGGGAACGAGTCCGATCTCTGGAGCCTAGATTAGCAGACTTGGAGGACATAAGGAAGACAGACAGGTACATAGACGAGACCTACAAGGATATACTACTGAAGTCCCACCTCCAGTCTGGCAGCATTCCTGTTGCCATGGAGGAGAGAGGTCACGTCACAGGAGAGCATCACTGTGGTGCAGCAGGAAGTGAGACTGTAGCTAGGACCTGTCCTCCAGGTGATGTAAAACCCTCTCACACTGAGGAGGCTTCTCCAGGGCCATGTGCCCACAAGGGAAGAGTTAGGACAGCCATTATAGTTGGTGATAAGATCATTAGGTATGTATATAGCTAGGTGGCTGGTGGACGTGAGGATCGCCTGGTAACATGCCTGCCTAGTGCGAAGGTAGCAGACCTCACGCACCAGCCTAGACAAGGTGTTAGTGCTGGGGAGGAGTCTGCTGTCTTGGTACATGTTGGTACCAATGACATAGGAAAGTGTGGTAGGGAGGTTCTGGAGGCTAAATTTAGGCTTTTAGGTAGGAAGTTGAAATCCAAAACTTCCAGGGTAGCATTCTCCGAAATGCTTCCCGTTCCATGTGCAGGACCCAAAAGGCAGGCAGAGCTCCGTAGTCTCAATGTGTGGATGAGACAATTGTGCAAGGATGAGGGTTTTTGATTTGTTAGGAACTGGGGAACATTCTGGTGAGAGGAGGGGCTCTTCTGAAGGGATGGGATCCACCTTAACCGAAACGGAACCAGGCTGCTGGCATTAACCTTTAAAAAGGAGATAGAGCAGTTTTTAAACTAGATAATAGGGGAAAGACAACAGTCGCCCAAGAGCGCATGGTTCGAAACAATATATCTTCGAAGGATACTAGCAAAAGATTGAAGTTAGAGCATATCAGTAGAGAGGTTCCAATAAAAACAAAAGTAGCCTAAATGCCCTTGAGTACATAGCAGACAGAGATTAAAGATTCCAAATTACCCCTGCCTACCAATAGCCAGATCAATATGAATAAAATACAGCCTCTAAAATGCTTGTATGCAAATTCTAGAAGTCTAAAAAATAAGATGGGAGAGTTAGAATATATA
Organism: Ichthyophis bannanicus; assembly: GCA_033557465.1. NCBI lineage: Eukaryota > Metazoa > Chordata > Amphibia > Gymnophiona > Ichthyophiidae > Ichthyophis > Ichthyophis bannanicus. Next base: position 501,150,405 of record CM066035.1, read on the forward strand.
GCACTATATGAGAGGTTAGATATGATTGGTATCTCAGAGACATGGTAGAAGGAGGACAACCAGTGGGACATTGTGATACCTGGGTACAAAATATAGAAGATCAAATTGGTGGAAGGGTTGCGCTGTATGTTAGAGAGGGCATTGAGTCACAAAGGATTAAAGTTTTGCAGGAAACAAAATTCACTGTAGAATCTCTATGGATTGAAATTCCATGTAAAAAGGGGAAGGGGAAGGCGATAGCAGTGGGAGTGTACTATCGACCGCCAGGCCAGAATGAAGAAATGGATGATGAAATGCTTAAAGAAATCAGGGAGGCTAACAAAAGTTACAACACAGTAATAATAATGGGTGATTTCAATTACCCTGGTATCGACTGGGTCAGTGTCACAGCAAGACATGCTAGGGAGATGAAGTTTCTAGATGAAATAAATGACTGCTTCTTGGAGCAGCTTGTTCATGAACTGACCAGAGGGGAAGCCATTTTGGACCTAGTCCTTAGTGGAACGCAAGATCTGGTGCAAGAGATAAGGGTGTTGGGGCCACTTGGCAATAGTGATCATAGCATGATCGTGTTTGATTTAATAAATGATGGAAGGACGGTAAGGAAATCCACAGTACTACCTTTTAACTTTCAAATGGGAGACTATGATAAAATGAGGATAACAGTTAAGAATAAACTAAAAGGTTGCAAAGGTTAAAGATTTACATCAAGCTTGGGTATTGTTTAAAAATACTATCTTGAAAGCACAGACCAGCTATATTCCATGCTTTAAGAAAAGTGGAAGGAAGTCTAAAAAACTGCCAGCATGGTTTAAAGGTGAGGTCAGAGAGGCTGTTGTTGCCAAAAAAGCATCTTTCAGGAAATGGAAAAAGGAACCAAATGACAAAAACTGGAAACAACACAAGCACTGGCAAGTTAGATGCAAGGCATTAATAAGGCAGCAAAGAGAGAATTTAAGAAGAAGCTTGCTGTGGAAGCAAAAGCGCAGAATAAATACTTTTTCAAGTAAATTCATAGGAAAAACCCTGTGAGAGATTCAGTTGGACCATTAGATGATAGAGGGGTGAAAGGTGCACTAATAGGGGACAAGGCCATAGCGGAGAGACTGAATGAATTCTTTGCTTTGGTCTTTACTGAGGAAGATGTACCAATGTTATCCATGACTGAAATGGTATATAAAGGAGATGCTGCGGAAGAATTGAAAGAAATATCGATACACCAGGAAGATGTATTACAACTATTTGATAAACTGAAGAGTTGCAAATCACCAGGACTAGATGGTTTACATCCAAGGGTGTTGAAAGAACTGAAATATGAGATTGCAGTCCTACTATTAGTAATCTGTGAACTATCGTTAAAATCATCTGTAATGCCTGAAGATTAGAGGTGGCCAATGTAATGCCAATTTTTAAAAAGGGTTCCAGGGGTGATCTGGGAAACTACAGACCTGTGAGCCTGATGTCAGTATCAGGAAAAATGGTAGAAACCATCATAAAGAACAAAATTTCTGAACATGTAGATAGTCAGGGCTTAATGGGAGACAGGCAACATGGCTTTAGCCAAGGAAGGTCTTGTCTTAGTACCGGCTTAGCCGCCGGGCCCCGGTCCCGCGGCTTCCAGGTAACCGGGTTCCCGGGGCCCGGCCACGAGGCAGGCCGCTTCTCGGGGGGCGAGGCATGCGCCCTGGGGGGGGGCTCCACGCGCTCCTGCGGGAGCCCGAAGATTGGCCGTTGGAGGGTCGCGTGGGCGGAGTCAGCGCGAGCAAGGAGGGAACGCCGGTTGGCGATCTCCCCTTTCCCTCCTTGCTCGCGACTGAAAAGGTTGGTGGTTGTTTGCCTTGTTGACGGTTAGGCCTCGTGTCCCCCGTGGGTCCCCCAAACGGAGCGCCGACGCCAGCCTGCACGGCGGCGGCAGCCCCGACTTCCTGACAGCTCACCGTTAGAGCTGGAGCTGCTCCGTCCTGCATGCGCGATCGCTCCGGCGCACGTGGGGGGCTCGTTTCCTTGGCTCTTGCGCTTTAGCGGGCTTGCCTGCTCCTGCTGACGGGGGAACTTGGTGCCAGCGGGCCCGAGGTCGGGTGGTTGCTAGGCGGGCCCTCCCCTCCCCCTCTCTTAATTTTTTTTCCTCGCGTCCTCAGCCCAGCTCATCACACAATAAAAAAAAAAAAAAAAGGGAAGCACAGCCCAAGGAACAGGCGCAGACGCTACCTAGCCTAGGTAAGGCCGCAGACCTGCCCGGTAGGCCCCTGGGTCCTGGCAGCTCCTTGGGCCACTGAGCAGCACTCATGGCCAAACAGGTTTCAGTGCAAGGCGCTGCTAGGGGGCCGCGGGGCGGCGCTCGTGGGCGCGGTACTGTACGGCGTGGGTCCGCTCCTGCGGGCCGCGTTAGGGTGGTGCCCCCTGCTGCCTCGGCTACCCGTTCCCGGGCTGGGGCCCGGCAGGGGCGAGGGCGCAGCAGAGCAGGGGGGGCCCGGGGGGGGTGGGGCCTCCGGTGGGCGCATCGTGCCCGCGCCTGCGTCCGAGGGCGCCTCTGTGGGTGATCCGGCTCCTCCTACGGGAATGTCGGGTGGGGATTGTGCTCTGGGGTTGCTCGAGGGGATGCATGAGCCGGGCTGCCCGATCGTCACCGGGTCGGGGTCCCCGCGGGCCCTAGTGCCCGATCTGCCTCCCGGGGCGGGGCGCGGGTGGCTTTCGGCTCCATCCCCTTCCCGTGTAGGGGTGGGGCCTTCCCCCTCCCCCCTGGTCTCCCCTCCTCCTCCTGGGTTTCTCGGTCCCTCGGCCCCTTGGGCGTATGGGGCGGTTCCGTGGGGGGGTCTAGGGCCCTGGGAGGTTGGCTGGGGTGGGTGGTTCGGTGAGGGGCATGGAGGGGCTGGGGGTGCTGCGGCGTGGGAGGCTGGGGGATTGGGGCCTTCGGCGCGCGCCTGGGGGGTCGGGCCCTCAGCAGTTCTCAGTACCCCCGGGGCCCCGGCTGCTGGTTTCTCTTCTTTGTCTCCGCAGGTTCCGAGGAGCTCGACGCCTGCCACTGCCATGGCTGTTTCCGACAGGCTGGGGGGAGCGGGCCCTTCGAGTTCCACGGCATCAGCGGTTGTTTCGGCCCTTGCCGCGCCCACTGGGGGCGCTCCGGTCGCCTCCTCCGGGGGGAGTGGTGAGTACACTGTCGGGGCTGAGGGCGCGGTTCTCGACTCGGCTCCGGGTTCCGTGGGGGTGGGCAAGGGGAAAGGGAAGCGCAAGCGGGCTCGTCGCTGCCGGCGGGCGTCCTCGTCCTCTTCCTCCTCGTCGTCATCCTCGGCCTCCTCGCACAGCTCTGTTCCGGGGGTGGGGGATGGCAGAGTTCCCGGCGGGACCTCCGTCATACGCTGCGCCGAGCTTTGGGAGTCGGTTCCGCGGAAGTTGCGCCGGCGGATCAAGCGTCGTAGATATATTGATATCTTCCGTCTGCTCGACGGACGGAAGCGCTCCGGGGAGAGCAGGAAAAAGCGCAAGGACGATGAGAAGGCGGGCCGGGTGCGCAAGGTCTCTCGTAACACACTCAATTGGACCCGCGCTTTTCTGCGTCTGGCGAGTGTCTGGGGGCGTTACTTCCCGGACCAATTCGGGGCGTTGTTGGCCTACGCCGACAACATCCTGGCGGCGTCCCAGGCCCACGAGGGGTGGGCCTGGTTGAATTACGATGAGGAGTTCCGGGACCAGATGGAGGAGAATAGTCTCTTGCAGTGGGGGACAAAGGACATCAACCTGTGGTTGACCCAGATGTCCGCGAGGGGCCGGGGCGTTGGAACCGGTGCGGCGGGGGCTAAGGCGGGCTCGTCTCCGCTGTCGCCGGGGGGTCGGTCCTTTCATGCCTCAGGCCCCACTTTGCCACAGCAGAAGGCGGCGGTTGTCGGGGGGGACGTCTGTTGGCGCTTCAACAAGGCGTCTTGCCCCTTCCCGGATTGCAAGTTTAAGCATGCTTGCTCCTTGTGCGGCGGCGCGCACGCAGCCGTGAAGTGCAGCAGGAAGGGGGTCGCAGGGTCCCCTGCAGGGGGCAAGTGAGGTGTCGCGCGCCTTGGCTGTTACCCCGGTACGAGTCGCGGCGATGCGACCGTGGCTGCTCGAGTACGGGCGTTCCCGCCGGGGTAGGGCGGCTGGCTTGATTCTGGGAGGGTTCACACGGGGTTTTCGCATCCCCGTCCGGGGGTCCTCCGCTTCGGGTGGTTCTCGCAACGCCGCCTCTGCGCGGCTCCATGGGGATTTTGTGCGCCGCAAGATCTCCGAGGAGTGTGCTCTGGGCCGCGTGGCGGGTCCCTTCTTGGATCCCCCCTTTTCCCCATTCACGGTTTCGCCATTGGGTGTGGTTCCCAAGAAGGAGCCGGGCAAGTTCCGGTTGATACACAACCTCTCCTGCCCTCCGGGCGACTCGGTCAATGACCATATACCTCGCGGGCTCTGCACGGTGCACTACTCTTCTTTCGATGCCGCCGTCTCCCTGGTCCGTCAGTGCAGACCGGGGGCCCTTCTGGCCTAGGTGGATATCGAATCGGCGTTCCGCTTGTTGCCGGTTCATCCCTCCGCTTTCCCGTTGCTCGGCTTTCGCTTTCAGGCGCGGTACTACTTCGATATGTGTATGCCCATGGGCTGTGCAATCTCCTGTGCGTATTTTGAGGCCTTCAGTACCTTTTTGCACTGGGTAGTCGAACGGCAGTCAGGAGTCTCCAGCATTGTGCACTATCTGGATGATTTCCTGTTTGTCGGGCCCGAGCGGGCCCCGACCTGTCCCGCTCTTTTGAGCACCTTCCTACGTGTGGCACTGCGTTCGGCATTCCCGTCGCAGCTGACAAAACCGTGGGACCGGTTACTTGCCTCACCTTTCTCGGCATTGAGATTGACACGGTGGCTATGGTAGTCCGCTTGCCGGCGTCGAAGGTTCATCGCCTCCGCGAGCTGGTGGCCTCTGTCTGCGCCGCTGCGAAGACTTCCCTTCGCGTCTTGCAGTCGTTGGTTGGGCATCTTAACTTTGCTTGCCGCGTCCTGCCCATGGGGCGCCCCTTTACGAGGCGCCTATCCTTGGCAATGGCGGGGGTGCGGCTGCCGCATCACCGGATTCGAGTGACCTTGGGGATGCAGGAGGATCTGCGGGTTTGGGACACGTTCCTGGCTGGCTTCGACGGCAGCTCCGTCCTGCAGTGGCCTGAGTTATCGAATCGCGACCTTCAGTTGTTTACCGACGCGGCGGGCAGTTTCGGTTTCGGGGCCTTTTGTCAAGGGGCCTGGTGTGCTGAGCCTTGGCCTGCGGCCTGGGTGCGCTCCGGCTTGACGCGGAACATCACCTTCCTGGAGCTGTTCCCGATCGTAGTTTCCTTTTGGGTTTGGCCTGACCGGTTGCGTGATCGGCGGGTCGTCTTCTGGTGCGACAATGCGGTGGTTGTCGAGGTTCTGAATCATCATGCTCCCCGATGCCCCTGGGTGGCCGCCTTGATGAGGGTGTTTGTGTTGGCCTGCTTGCGTCTGAATGTCACCGCTCGGGGACGTCATGTGCCGGGTTCTCAGAACTCCATCGCTGACGCTTTATCACGTTTTCAGTGGGAGCAGTTCCGGCGGCTGGCTCCTGGGGCGGACGAGCTACCCTCGCGGGTCCCGGAGCATCTCTGGACGATTGGGACCCCGACCTGATGGTTCTTTTGGCGGCGTCAGTGGCTCGTAGTACCTGGATGACTTACCGCAGGGGCTACTCTCAGGTGAGTGCTTTTTTGTGTGCGCGTGGGTGGTCTGGGGGGGCGGTGCCTGATGACATGGCTGGCCGTTTTGTGCTGTGGGCGAAGAAGGCGGGATGGGCACGGTCGGCTGTCACTGGGGCGCTTGCGGGCTTCTCCTTCTTTTGTAAGGCTGCTGGTTGGGGGAATCCGCGTGTCTCATTTTTGGTTGGGCGGTTGCTCGCCGGTTGGGCCCGCGCCCAGACGGGGCTCCCGGACTGGCGATGCCCGGTATCTCACGAGCTCCTGCTGCAGCTTTGTGAGGTTTTGCCGCGGGTGGCCTCCTCTGGCTTCGAGGCGGTGTTATTTCACGCATTGTTTACCACTGCTTTTTTCGGCGCCTTCCGTGTGTCTGAGCTGGTTCCTCGGTCGGCGCGCCATGGGGCTTTTGGGGGGCTGGCTGCGGGGCACGTCCGGGTTGAACTGGCGCGTGTTCGCATTTTCCTCTCACGTTCTAAGACGGACCAGTCCGGAAAAGGGGGCTGGGTACTGCTGAGCGCCATCCCTCCCTTGTTGTCCTGTCCCGTTCGGGCTCTTGGTGCGCATTCACGCGGACGGCAAGCCGGTGACGCAGTTTCAGTTCACGGCGGTGCTACGCTTGGCCCTGCGTGCCTTGGGTTGTGACGAGCGGGGTTACGCTTCGCACTTGTTCCGGATCGGAGCGGCTACCAGCGCGGCGGCTGCGGGGTTAGACCCATTGGTGATTCGGCGTATAGGCCGTTGGCGATCGGGTGCTTACGCCGGGTACGTTCGCCCGTCGGCTAGCGGCGATGCGGAGTAGCGTGGGGGTGCTGCCGAGGTGGAGGTCTGCCTACGGTGGTGGAAAGGGGGGGGCAGGGGGCACTAATCCTTTGTTTCCTATTGCAGAGTTGCTTGCTGGTGGTAGTCCGTTCTTTCTGCTTTCAAATGGTGCGGCGTCCGGCGACTGGTGGATCATCGGGCACTCCTTTGTCTACTGGGCGGAGCGGCGCGCGGCGGTGCGGCCGCTGGGTGCTCACTTGGGCTTCGCCGGAGCCGGAGTGCGGTTGTGCTGGATGGGCCGCCGCGGCATGCATTGGGACCAGCTCCTGGACTGTGTTCGAGCGGAACTTGGACGGCGCCGGCGGCCGGTCGGGCTGCTGTTACACCTGGGTGGCAATGACATTGCCGGTTGGGCTTGCCGGCAACTCATTGGGACTGTTCAGAGAGACATTGCACTGTTGCGTGGGGTCCTCCCTGGGGTGGCCATTGTTTGGTCGGACATTATACCCCGCCCCGCTTGTTGGACCCAGCGGCGTTGGTCGAGGGGTTTGTGCAAAGTTAACCGGCAGATCGGGCGCTGGGTTCAGCAGACGGGCGGGTTCCAGGTCCGGCACCCTTGGGCGGATGTTACTTGTGCTGGTTTGTACCGGCTTGATGGGGTTCACCTTGCCCCGGTGGGGCAGGACCTTCTTCTGAACGACTGGCAGGAGGCGCTTGAGTCGTGGTGCTGGTCGCAGCTTTCCTTGGTGGGGGCGGCGCTAGGATAGCGTGCTACCTAGCGCCGGTGGCGGGGTGGCGAGCTGGTGCTCGTTGACCCGGCGGCTCATTTCAGCTGGAGGCCGCTTTCCATGTGAGCGGCACAGCTATGCGGGTTGGGGGAGACGTCCCGGTTGGGGTCTCTACCCGGAATTAGGCAACCCCTTCAGCTGGCCTTTGCTAACATGGCGAGGCGGGCGAGAAGGGGTAACTGGGGGTGGGTGGGTTGGATGGTGCTCCACTTTGCTATACGGCTGGTGGGGGGCATCATCCGGATGACGGGTGGAGGGGGTGGGGGGGGGGCTCTTCACTGTTATGGTTTGAATTGCTGAGTTGGCCCATGTTGGGCCGGTGTTTTCAATGTTAATAAAAGCTGCGACCATGCATTAACTCCATTACTTGACGTCTGTCTGCTTTGTCAATGGTTGGGGGTGGGTGATGGAAGGGTGGGGGACCCATGCCGAGTAGGGCATCCGGATACCTCGGTTAGTACCGGCTTAGCCGCCGGGCCCCGGTCCCGCGGCTGCCAGGTAACCGGGTTCCTGGGGCCCGGCCACGAGGCAGGCCGCTTCTCGGGGGGGGGGGGCGAGGCAGGCGCCCGGGGGGGGGGGGCGCCACGCGCTCCTGCGGGAGCCCGAAGATTGGCCGTTGGAGGGTCGCGTGGGCGGAGTCAGCGCGAGCAAGGAGGGAACGCCGGTTGGCGATCTCCCCTTTCCCTCCTTGCTCGCGACTGAAAAGGTTTCCCTCCCTCCCGCCCTTTGTTTTCGGTTGGGTAGGGGGATGTGGGATCTTGTTGCAGCTGGTGGGGGGGGGGGGTGCTAGGGTGGCGTTTTCTTTTTCGGGCCTTGCGAGCGGGGTGGCGAGCTGGTGCTCGTTGACCCGGCGGCTCATTTCAGCTGGAGGCCGCTTTCCATGTGAGCGGCACGGCTATGCGGGTTGGGGGAGACGTCCCGGTTGGGGTCTCTACCCGGAATTAGGCAACCCCTTCAGCCGGCCTTTGCTAACATGGCGAGGCGGGCGAGAAGGGGTAACTGGGGGTGGGTGGGTTGGATGGTGCTCCACTTTGCTATACGGCTGGTGGGGGGCATCATCCGGATGACGGGTGGAGGGGGTGGGGGGGGGGCTCTTCACTGTTATGGTTTGAATTGCTGAGTTGGCCCATGTTGGGCCGGTGTTTTCAATGTTAATAAAAGCTGCGACCATGCATTAACTCCATTACTTGACGTCTGTCTGCTTTGTCAATGGTTGGGGGTGGGTGATGGAAGGGTGGGGGACCCATGCCGAGTAGGGCATCCGGATACCTCGGTTACTAATCTGTTATGTTTTTTTGAAGGTGTGAATAAACAGGTAGAGAAAGGTGAGTCTATTGATATAGTATATCTGGACTTTCTGAAAGCCTTTGACAAGGTCCCTCATGAGAGACTTTTGGCAAAATTAAAGTCATGGGATAGGAGGCAGTGTGCTATTGTGGATCAGGAACTGGCTAAAAGATAGAAAGCAGAGGGAAGGGCTAAATGGCCAATTTTCCCTATGGTGAAGGGTGAATAGTGGAGTACCCCAGAGATCTGTGGTGGGTCGACTGATTTTTAACATATTCATAAATGACCTGGAAAAGGGAATAACGAGTGAGGTTATCAAATATGCAGATGACACAAAACTATTCTAAGTTGTTAAAACCCATGAGGATTATGGAAAATTGCAAGTGGATCTTGATAAATTGGAAGACTGGGCATCCAAATGGCAGATGGAATTTAATGTGGACAAGTGCAAAGTTATGCACCTAGGAAAGAAAAACCCAAACTATAGTTACATGATGCAAGGTTCCACATTAGGAATCACCACCCAGGAAAAAGATTTAGGCATCATTGTGGATAACATGTTAAAACCCTCCCCCCAGTGTGCAGCGGCGGCCAAGAGAGGAAATAGAATGCTAGGTATCATAAGGAAAGGAATGGAGAATAAAACAAAGGATATTATAATGCCTCTGTATCGTTCCATGGTGCAACTGCACCTTGAATATTGTGTGCAATTCTGGTCACCGTATCTTAAAAAGGATATAGCATTATTAGAAAAGGTACAGAAAAGAGCCACCAAATAAGTAAAGGGGATGGAATGAAGAGAAGCTGAAAAGGTTAGGGCACTTCAACCTTGAAAAGAGAAGGAAACTACTTCTACTACTACTGAGCATTTGTATAGCGCTACAAGTCGTATGCAGAGCTGCACAAACCTGTACGAGACAGTCCCTGCTCATCAGAGTTTACAATCTAGTGAAGATAGACAATACAGAAGGTGTAGACAGGGATAAAACAAGGGGAAGAGGTAAAGAAACAAGGAGATCAGGTAAGTCAAGATCCAAAAGCAGCAGCAAAGAGATGAGTTTTCAGTCTGGATTTGAAAAGGGTCAGAGAAGGTGCCTGGTGTACAGACACAGGTAGTTTGTTCCAGGCGTAAAGGTGCAGCAAGATGAAAGTCTGGAGTTAGCAATAGAAAAGAAGGGCACAGATAGAAGCAATTTGCCAGAAGAGTGGAGTTCCCGAGGGGGTGGGGGGGGGGGTGTAAGGAGAGATAACAGAAGGAAGGTAGTGAGGAGCTGCAGAGGGAATGCATTTATAGGTCAGCAGGAGAAGTTTGAACTGGTTGCAGAAATGGATAGGCTGAGGGGAGATGAGATAGAGGTGTTTAAATTAATGAATGGAATTGAACAGGTAAACGTAGATGAATTGTTTATCCCATCAAAATATGGAAAGACTAGGGGGCTTGCAATGAAGCTACAGGGTAACCTAATTAAGACTAATAAAGAGAAAATATTTTTTCACTCAATATGTAATCAAACTCTGGAATTCATTACCCGAAGATGTAGTAAAAGCTGTTAGTGTAGCTGGGTTTAAAAAAGGTTTGGACAAGTTCCTGGAGGAAAGGTCCATAAACCATTATTAAAGAGGATCCAGGAAATCCACTGCTTGCCCCAATAGAAGCATTGTGGAACCTGTATACTTTGGGGAAACTGCTAGGTACTTGTGACCTAGATTGGCCACTGTTGGAAACAGGATACTGGGCTTGATGGACCTTGGTCTGAGCCCGTATGGCATATTTTATGTTCTTATGTTGCATTTTGCATATCTTTAAGAATAAGTCACTAGAGGCTCTACAGCACTCATGAGAGAGAGTTGAACTGCTCAATGCTGATTTAAGAGAGCTTCAGGCTCAGCTTCAGATCAGTACTGCTATGCTAAGGAAACTAGAGCAGGAAAATGCTGATTTACGACAGCAGCTGGTTGATAAGGAAGTTCAAATGCGGGAGCAGGGAGACCGGCTGCCCATGACTTGGAGTGTGAGAAGTATCAGTGTTTATTAGAACACCATGCTGTTTTAGAGGAACAGGATAAATAAACTATTAGAGAACATCAGCTTGCAAGAAGTTACAGATTCGAGCTGACAGAGGAGAATGCCAGTCTCCTAGATGAAAAAGCCCAGTATGAGCTAAAAGAGAAGGCATTCCTTAATCAGCTGAAAGCATCTGAGGCTGTGCTGACTTGTGAGAGGGATAGAAAGACCTCTCATCAAGCCAAGCACTGTAAACAAGAACAGGAGGTAGAAAGGAACAGAGAGGTTCTCATCAGGTAGAGAAAATACTGTTCCCAATTAGAATACGAGCTTAATTTAGAGAAAAGTCAGCTCATGACACCCAGTCCTCATTCTGCTTCCCCAAACTCATCGCCCCTCCTGGGGCATGACCTGGAGGGTGATAATGACAGGTTGTCACTGGTAAGTCTGCCCAGATTTGAAAAGGCAGCCATGCAAGGACAGCATGTCTATTTTGCTGCCTGTGCCCGAGCGGCAGAGAGGCACAGCTCTCCAAGAGGCATTCCACTCTTGACCTCTCCCCATATAGGGGGGGATAGAGGAGGGGGTGGAAAGGCATCCTGAATAAGAGAAATGATGCCTAACTTCGCCGCAAGAGGGAGATGAAGGCAAACAAAATTTTTCACTCTCCGGAGCTCAAGAGGGACAAAAGAGCATAGTTGCCTCTACCTCTGCAACCCAGTTTCAGGTAATCAAAGCCTTGCATGTCATGGTTCCATCCTTTAAGAAGGGTGGATAGGCTTCCAGGAAGAAAGAAATGCTTTGGTATCTGCCCTGGGCATTTGATGGAGCATGTCAGCAGTTTATTCAGGCAACGGCCCAAAATAACAAGACTGACCTTGTCACTGTAGAAGAAGAACTAAAAAAACATTTTGGCTTATACCCTGATACTGCTAGTGCCAAGCAAGCAGCCTATGGTATGGTTTGTGGGAGGGATGAATCACCCAGAGAGTTTGCTTACCAGCTCGGACAGACTTTCTTTCAAAGTGATTTCCCTTGGGAGATGATAGAGCATCACAAAGAATTTTGTGATCTGTTTTACCAGACCCTACCCCCCTCCACAAAAGCCCATCTGTACCAAAGACGCCATGAGCTCCTCTCTTAATTGATGAGCACTTTAGAAAGTAACCCTCCTTCTGTTCCACAGGCTCCTCGTAGCTCAACACAGAATGATCAGATATCTGGGCCTAAGCGAAGTTCCAGGTGCCAGCATTCCCCTCGGCAGAACCGGAACTGGAGTAGGAAACCTGGTGGCGACAAGAATAAGTGTGTAGAAAAGAAATTAGATGATTGTTGCCACCTTGACCGCTGCCGTGACTGCCTTCTCCTCCAATCTCCAAAGGCAGGCTCCCCCTGAGAAGGAGGCACAAAAGGCACCGGCAAAGTCTGGTGGGCCTAGAAGCAGCCCTGGGCCTAGCAAGTCGAAGGTGGAGAAGGCTAATATCCCTCCCCCTTCTGATGAGAGTGAATGACTAATTGGATTTGTTTCTTCCCCACAGGTCACTGTCTCATGAGTACAGCCAGCTTGGACATGCAATCCTGCTGGTGAGGCCATACTCTCAACACAGAGTGACAGTTCCCCAGGAGATGGTGGGGTTCCAGACTTCGACTCCATCAGGAAGCACAAGTACTTTCTGGGTAAACTCAAGCCAAAAGGACAGAGGTATACTATTCCTGTTAAAATCCAACAGGTGTTTCTGTGTGAGGGCATAATAGATTCAGCCTCTGAAGTTACCCTGATTACCTTGAGTCTCTTTAACAGGCTCATTGCTTCCTTGAAGGGACAGGATACCCTATGCATAACACCCACTGAGTGGTCACTCGTAGCTTATGGTGAACAGTCCATAGAGACCATAGGCAAAGTCTGGCTTACCTTCCAAATTGGAAAGTTGCAGTTGAAACATCCTGTGATATTACTAAGTGCCCTGGGGAGGAACCTTTGATTGGTAATGAGCTTCTGAAAAGGTTGCGCCCCATACTGGACTATGTCCAGGAGGTGATCTGGACACAGGTTACCCATCCTATATCTTATGCCAGAGTGAAATTTGACAAAAGGATCAGTGTTCCTTGTTCTGTGGAACGGAAGGACACTTCCATCAGCATTCATTTCCAGAGGTCAGCAGACCCCCAAATCCTAGAGCTCAAGTATGAAGGGGCTGGGAATGATGGTCAGAGAAATGGTGATGTAGTCACAATTGAAAACGGTTCGGTAGCTAACATTATCCTTGATACTAACTGTTTACAGAATGCAGTGCTGCGTACGTCTTATAGCATTATACAAATGCTCAGTAGTAGTAGTGTAGCAGCAGAGCGCAGACAAACCAATGATACCAGGAGTCTGTTCAGAAGGTCCAAATCATTTATTTGTGCACAAGTCTCAAGCAGAATCAAATTCAAAATGGCTGAGCAGAGGTTTCTAGCAAAACAGCAACTTTTATAGATTTCTTTTCCATTCTAGACATGGGAAAACACTTCATTGGTCCCGGTAACCTCCCGTACACCCTCTATTGGTCCCGGTATTGATAAGGCTATCCAATTATGTCCTTTGACTGGGCTCAGCACCTGCTCACCCCCCTTCTAGTCCTAATTACAATGGTCAGTTCACTAACTTCGTTATTTTTCTCCTCCAAGGCCATTTAACTAGTTAGCACATATGAGAAAGCAGGGCACTGTAACCTTTCTGTCAGCAGTTTTAATTAAATTCCTAGCAGCTGTACGCTCTTATCAGTGGCAATTAAACTTATTTTTCTATATTTTTCTGAGTTTCGATTCTGTACAGCTAAGCTGATTATGCTTTGCTAAGTTTCCGTTCTACAATAGCAGCATATTGGGGGATGTGCAATTCCTATGGGCCTCTCCACAGGCTTCATTTACAGGTCAAGCTGGTTAGGCCTGTCTGCTCATTTCAGACACCATGGATCCTAGGCCTTCGCCTACCACATTCCCCCCTTTGATTAATCTCACCCTACTACTTAATAAGGTGTGAGAGTTAAATCATTCAATCTGGTTATATTATGGTCGGACGGTTCCGACTATACGCAGGAGGACTAGGATGCCATAAGGCCATAATTTTAGTTGCGGACTTCCGCTCTACTGTGTTTTCAATAACACTGTTAATTGAACGCATACAACATGGGATTATGCATGGCAATAGCAGAAATACAGCAATTATTATTAATATCAGCATAAGGAAAGTAGTAAGTCCTCCTAAACCTGAGAAAATAGAGGCGAACCAGTTGGGGAACTTAAGTCCATGCCACGTCTGTATTGGCACGTAAGCTTGTTTTCGCATGTTTTCAGCAATTTCTTCAACTACTTGACCTTTATCATCTATCTTCAAACAACAATTGGTTAAATTCAATTTACCACATACTCCTCCTTCCGCTGCCAACAAATAATCTAGTGCTAAGCGATTCTGATATATGGCGGTACGCATTTGTGTGCTTTGTCTAGCTAAAAGTGTGAGTGCTTGGCTAGTCTCCATGGTTATTAATTCAACTACTGCCTGTTTTATTTATTTATTTATTTATTTAGCATATATTTATAACCCGCAACTTCCAGAGTTTAGTTGCAGTTCACAATAAAACAACAATCCACAAAGCAAAAGCTTAGTTTTACATCGAACATTTTGTAACAATAAAAGTAATGGTTAACAGCATGAACTTATGCATAATAGCAAAACTGGCTTGTAAACTATGTACAATAAACTATATACAAATACATGTTGTGGGTACTTTGGAATTGAATCATAGTGTTTTTATAATAGTGTATTGTCTGTTAAGTTGTTGGAAATAGTATTACTCAGTCATGATTTTTAACCTTTATCTGAGTGTATCAAGGGGTTATCTATGTTGCCGTAGTGCATGGAGAATAAATAGGTTTTTAGTTTTTTACGAAGTTCCATAATTTCAGTTATAGTTCGTAGGTTCTCCGGAAGGGAATTCCAAATAGATGGGGCAGCATGAGAAAAAGCTCTTTTGTTAGTTAATTTATTTGCTTTTATGAAATCATTAGGAGTATTTAGTTTATTTGAGTATCCTTTTCTGTGCGTGGTTTTTTGAGATTCCATGCTAATTAGTTTGTTTAATGGGATTGGGGCCATGTTGTTTAAAGCTTTATATGTAGTTATTGTGGTTTTATATATTATCCTACTTTGAATTGGCAACAAGTGTAGGGAAGCTAGTATTGGTGTTATGTGCTGGATTGAGTGTGCTTTCGTTATAATTCTGGCTGCTGCGTTTTGTGCTAATTGGATTATTTTTATGTTTTGTTTCGTTATACCTAAAAGAATTAGGTTGGCAAAATCAAAGTGCGGTGTTATTGTAGCCTGGATTATATTAATGAAGTCTAGTTGGTGTACTAACGGGCGTAATTGTTTAAGGATTTTAAGTTTAAAGTATATTTTCTTTATGGTGTTTCTGATGTGAGTGTTCATCATCAGATGAGTATCTAGGATAACACCTAGGTATCTTATTTCGTTTTTTATTTTAATGTCATGGTTTTGCAATGTTATGTGGGTTGGGGGGATATATGATTGATTTTTTTTTACAATTAGGACTTCTGTTTTTGCATGGTTAATGTGAAGGTTTTGGGCTTTTAGCCATGTTGTAATTTCATTGAAGCAGTCTGATAGTAGTTTTATTGGTAAATTAGGGATTGTGAATGGGATGTACATCATAATATCTGCATATAGATGATAGTATACTCCGAATTTTTTAAAGATATCACAGATAGGTTTTATGTAAATATTAAACAGGAGGGCTGATAGTGCGGAGCCTTGTGGGAGGCCAATTTCTTGTTTATATATGGTTGATGTTTGGTTACCAATTCTTACATTTTGTGTTCTATTATTTAAGTAAGAGGTAAACCATTTATGTACAGTGTCTTTTATTCCTATTTGTTTTAGGTTATTAAGCATTATAGTGTGGTGAACACTATCAAATGCTGCCGAAATATCAATAAATAAGAGTATAAATGCTTGTTTATGATTATCAATCCCTTTGAGTAGTACATCGGTTAAGACTGTTAAAAGTGTTTCAACTCCATGTTGAGGCCTAAATCCATATTGGTGGTCATCAAGAGGGTAGGATGAATCTAGGTATTCTTGTGTCTGAATTTGTACCACTTTTTCTATTATTTTAGCCAAAAAAGGGATACTTGAAATGGGTCTGTATGATTTTGGTGATGTTTTATCAAGCGTGTTATTTTTGAGAATTGGCCGGATTTGTGCGTGTTTGAGCGTAGAAGGGAGGTGTCCTTGAAGCAATGAGAGGTTTACTATAGGGAGGATGTATGATAGTAGTATTGGGAGTGTACTTTTTATCCATGTTACTGGGCATGGATCAAGAAAGGAGGTTGTGGTGTTGAGGTTAGAAATGATATTCTTTAGTGCGTCTTTTGATATGAGGTGAAATTTTGACCATTCATCTGAGCAGTGATGAACTGTATTTATGTTGTTTAGAGTCATTATAGGTTGCATAGATTTGTTTTGATAGTAGATGGCTAAGGTTTGTACCGAAATTTCGGTGATTTCAGTGTTCGATGTTTGAGGATTATTAGTAAGATTTCTAACAATTGAGAAAAGTTTGCGTGGTCTGTTATAAGATTTTGATAAGATTGCCGCGAAATACGATTTTTTTATATTATCTAATGTATCTTTGTATTTTGTGAGATGGTTGTTATATATTTCCTTGTTGATGGTTGATTTGGTTTTGCGCCATTTATGTTCTAATTTTCTTAGTTCTTTTTTCATTTGTTTTAGCGTGTTGTTGAACCATGGAGTTCTGTTTATTTTTAAATTAGAGAGCTTTTTGAATCGTTGATCAAGTTTGGCTGCATTATTGATTGTTTCATGCCAGGTTATTACAGCTTCGTCTAGATTCATTGGGGATGATGAGAGGTGGGGTATTGTTGTATCCAAGAATTCAGTTTCATTAAATTTTTTGAATTTTGTCGTGGGATCACTTCGTGTGTTATTTTTAGTGTTGTTGGTGTGGAATGTGAAGTTTGTTTTGATAATGTAATGATCAGACCAGGGTATTTGTGTGTATTCTATGGAGTCTGTGTTGAATAACTTGTAGAGTGTGCTTGGGAGGAGAATAAGGTCAAGGATGCCTCCTTTTATATGTGTTGTTGTATTAATTATTTGGTGATAGTCCATGTCTGATATGGATTCTAGGAACAAGTTGGCTTCTGATGCTGGAAGTGATGGAAGATTGAAGTCGCCTAGCATGATTATAGGATTATAATCTGTAGATGAGCCTAGGAATTCAATTAGAGAATCTAGGCTATCTGCTTTTTGGTCAGGGGGTCTATATATTAGGCAAATTCTACAAATGTTGGTTTTTATAATTAAGGTGTCAATATTGTTGGTTATGGTAGATGGTATTGTTCTTGCATTTAATCCCTTTTTTGTCATTATAAGTACTCCTCCTCCTTTTTTGTTAGTTCTATGTGTATAGTTTATATCGTATTCATTGCTATTAAGTTGATTTAAGTAGACTGTATCCGTTTCAGTTAGCCATGTTTCCGTTACGCATAACATATCAGGTTTTGAGTCGGTTATTAAATCATTGAATATGGGGAGTTTGTTTTTCATAGAGCGGGCATTTATAAGGATGCAAGTTAAAGAAGTGGTATTATTGATGTTAATTTCCTTTGTTATTTGTGGAGAATTAGTTTGTTTTATTTGTATAAGTCTGTGGTAATTTATTTTTGCATGGTGGATTGAAGTGGCGTGTCCGATGTGGCTGTGATTTCTAATTGTAGATTGTATTATAGGGATTGGCATGTGATTTTTAGATGTTAAGCTTAGTGTTAGGTCAATTAAGATTGTCAATAATATACAGCTGTATGTTATTTTTAGTATCATGTTGTTTGAGCGTGACATGTTCAAAAATTGGAAGGTGTTTGTTGTGGATTATGTTGCTAGCGGTTGGTTTGTGTCTAATAGTAGCAATAAGAGTTACAGTTAGTTTGTATCTAAGAGTAGCAATAACAGTTGTCTAATATTTGTAACAGTTGTAACTTATACAGAATAGAACTTTGGTTGCAACAGTGATAAGACAGGCAATAGTTAAAGAATTCCTGGTAACAATATGAATCGTGTAGTGGTTATACAATTACTTATTGGCAACAGTAATCAAGTGGTAGTTAAAAGTAACTTACTGGCAACAGTATATAATCAGAAATGACTTACTGACAACAGTATAACATCAAGCTGTACTTATAGAAGGTGACTACTGGCAACAGTAGAAATCACAGAAGTATACAGTGTGAATGTGCTAGCTACAGTATACTGTGAATACAAATAAAGAATTGGGTCTGGATGGGTTAAACAGGTTGCTCGAGTTACTCTTACATTTTGTAGAAGACTAAAAGTCCTATTGGTTGATGAATGAAGCGCTGCTCCTCTTACTGTCGGCGGCTCTATCCCCCGCCTGAGATGAGCTGGCTGGGGAGAGCTGTAGATGGTGGCAGGGGTTTTTTTGTGTTCCGGAGCTCCGATTTCGATCAGAGCAGGAGCGATGTCAACTTGATGGGAGATGGCCTCCGTCGGTGGCCTCCGCCTAAGGGCCACGCCAAAGGGCCCTCTGGCGAGGCCCTCAGGCGCGGGCCCGACAGGCGCGGGTCCGCCTGGTAGCGATCCTTCTTTAAAGGAGCTACAGCTCCTCCTCCCACAGCCCCGATTGGGCCGGAGTCAGCAGCGGCAGAGTATTGCCCCTCTCGGGGAAATAGATGGCTGCCTTTCCCGCCGGTAGCGATCCTTCTTTAAAGGAGCTACAGCTCCTCCTCCCACAGCCCCGATTGGGCCGGAGTCAGCAGCGGCAGAGTGTTGCCCCTCTCGGGGAAATAGATGGCTGCCTTTCCCGCTGGTAGCGATCCTTCTTTAAAGGAGCCACAGCTCCTCCTCCCACAGCCCTGATTGGGCCGGAGTCAGCAGCGGCAGAGTGTTGCCCCTCTCGGGGAAATAGATGGCCTGTAAGCGGATAATTCGATTAATCATATATACAGGGGTCCGATAACCCCACATACCATCATCATTCCATGTGGCCGGTCCATAATAGGCAATGATTCGCTCGGGTGGCCAATCATCACCCTCCCATTTCTCCCACTTGCCTATCTGTAGGGGTGCTCGCTTCTGTCTTTTAGTATATACTGGGTATCCTAATTGTTCTCCATGTTCCGTGGGTAAAAGAAAGAAAGAAGGCCTAATGGTCCCTAAGACACACGCCCCTCCCCAGTGTATAGGGAGTCGGGCATACGCTCGGGTCCCACAGATCCAATATAGGCCAGGTGGGGCTTGCCAGGCATGGGGCTTGGCGAGATTTGTCCATAAATCAGCAAGCTCAGGGAATTTCGCTAATGGATTAGGGGGTTCAGGTTCCTTAACTCCGGACCACCAGGATGTCTTTTTGGTGGTGTCATTATAGAACTTCTGGCTGAGACAGACCAACTGTCCCACCTGTAGGTTAAACTGAGGACCAGTTCTGGCATAACAGAGACGTCCAACTATTGGGTGGGCTAGTACCCATTCACTTGTAGTTTTATGTAGTTCGGTATGATTGTAAGTCATAGAATAATTCAATTCTTGGGCTTCCCATGGCCACTGGTCACCCATTTGTGTCCCACCACAAAAGTAACAATCTGAGATATGGAGACTAGATACTACTGCTCCAGCTAACTCCAAGAACAAGTTCTGGGAGGGATGAGGAATATCAAACTTGTTTATATGCATAGTCTCATAGAAAGTGTTATGGATATGGTACTTGGATGATCTATGGGCTTGGGTATTCAATCTTATATATCCGATGGTTCCTGGATCTGATCCAGTTCCTGCAATTCGTAGGCCAAATTTATACCCTTGTTTCTATGCACTGGGGTTTCGTATAAACAACTGTAATGGGTTACAGGCACCTTTCTTACATTTTGCTATATCCTTGTCGTATGGCTTAAGTAAGGCTGCCATTCGATTGTCCCTGGTATTTTCCACCATACCCGTTTTCCATGTGGCATAAAAAACACATGCCCATTTCGGGCAATAGTAATCCGCAACTGGGGCTGTACTGTATTCATTTGCTAAAACTCTTTTACCTGTACACTCTCCCCATCCAGTGGTTCCCTCGGGACACATATATTTGTCATTGTGTGAGTAGGTTTTTTCCCAATTACCACATTTGGAACGACTATCTCTATTTATGGCATCACAAGCATCAAAATACAGAAAAGCAAGCTGCGTAGGATCAGTGAGTGGGGGTGTGGCATTAAGCAGAGGTCCATCCGCATCATTCCATCGTATTTCTAAAGTGTAATAGGATGGATTCTGGTGTGGGTTAAAACAAACTTTAGTTTTCCCTTTGGTGCAAACATTTAGTTCAGTGGTGTTATAAATACACCGAGTCACTTTACCAGTGCAGGTATAGTAAGAATGATAAAGCAAAGTCTGAGTTACTTTCGTTCCAGTCCGAGTGGAAGTAATGCAAGCAGTGCATGGAGGCAAGGCACAAGTCAGTTCAAGGCCTCCTAGGCAGGCAACCAGGACAAAGTAAAAACAAAGATGCATGTTGATTGGAGTTCTTCTGAATCCTCACTTGAAAATCTTGATCTCGACGTTCTCGTTTTGGCACAATGCTGTCCCATTTGCTAATGAAGCAATTCAACGGGTGTCGAATGTTGATTGAAGATCCTCACAATGTCCGTCGTATGCCAACTAGCTTATCAATTTCAGTTGGCTGTGATTAGTCAATCAATATAGTATCAAACAGTGCAAAACCGCACACATAAGGTTTGTTTGAGCTAAATCTTGCTGTATTGGAAACAGCAATCCTCTTCGAAAGACTTGGCTACTGCAACTATGGTTGTTGGGGTGATCCCAAAAGTGTCTAGGTCACTGGTTGCCGTCTCAAGGTAAGTCGCAAAGGTACATGAGGATGCTGTACTGCTGTCCACTGCTCGGGTTCTGGAACGGCTGCGGGCTTGACTCTGCTGTGGTGGAGCCAGGAATCGATCTCTGCTACCTTTACTGCAGTTGGGGTAGACAGGATGACGGTGTATGGCCCCTTCCAATGTGGTTCCAACAGTGCCTTTCTCCAATCTTTGATCCACACCGAGGTTCCAGGCTGGTAGGGATGCAGGGGCTCCGTCAAGTTGATAGGCAACTGGTCCTGTATCCACGTATGGAGAGTCTGTAGAACAAAACTAAGAGCTAGAAGTTCTTGTCTGGTAATTTCTGAACCAATCTGTGTTAAACTTCCTTTAATTCCCTGCACTATTGGTGGGGGTTTACCATACAAAACCTCAAAAGGGGAAAATCCTGTTGACTTTACAGGAGCTGAGCGTATTCTGAGTAAAGCTATTGGGAGTACTTGGGGCCACTTCAGGCGAGTCTGCTGACAAAGCTTAGACATTTGGGCTTTCAAGGTGCGGTTCATTCGCTCAACTTTCCCTGAACTCTGAGGTCTATATGCAGTGTGAAGCTTCCATTGTATCTGCAGGGCTCTTGCTAACTGCTGAGTAATCTGAGAAACGAATGAGGGCCCATTATCTGACCCTATTACTGCTGGGATTCCAAATCTGGGAATAATTTCTCTCAGCAAAACTTTGGTAACTTCTCGGGCTTTCTCAGTTCTGGTGGGAAAGGCTTCCACCCACCCGGAGAAAGTACAAACTAATACTAACAAGTAGCGGTAGCCATTGGCTTTTGGCATTTCAGTAAAGTCAATCTGCAGGTGGTGCATGGGGGTTACACCTCCTGACTGAACTCGAGGTGGTGGTGTGGGACCTTGTTTGGCATTATTCTTGGCACAAATTAGACACTGGCGTGCTATTGAAGCTGATAGGGCTGCCAACATAGTAATGCAGAAATGTGGTCTAAGTGCCTTTTCCATAGCACTTTTTCCATAGTGTGTGGCTTGATGAAAAGCATTGACAAAGGCTGGTCCCAACAATTCGGGGATTACTATTCGTCCTGGAGGTTGACTGCCCTCTGCCGGTGGCAGCTCAATCCATCCATCTTTCAGCACTCCCTCTTCCTTATTACAGTAGTAATCCAACTCTTTGGTGGTATATCGTGGTGTCCATAAATTGAGGGGTACTGGAAACAATGCTGCCTGCATTGGCATAGCCTGTGATGAAATTTGTCCTGTCATGGCTGCTTGTCGTGCTGCGGCATCAGCAAATCTATTCCCTTGGGCAACATCTCCTTTACCTGCTTGATGTCCTCGGCAGTGCATGACAGCTACACGAGTTGGGGCCCATACTGCATCAAGTAACATCAATATCTCCGGGCCATATTTGATAGATTTTCCTCCTGACGTGATGAGTCCTCGTTCTTTGTAGAGGGCTCCATGGGCATGCAAAGTGGTGAAGGCATATTTAGAGTCTGTGTACACATTTAACAAGAGGTTTGCACCTAGCACCAATGCTCGGGTAAGTGCGATTAATTCTGCTTTCTGGGCTGACGTGCCTGACGCTAGGGCTGATGATTCAATGACTTCATACTGGGTAACTACTGCATACCCGGCACAACGTCGTCCATTGATGATGAGACTGCTTCCATCCACAAAATAGGTTTGATCGGGATTGTCCAAGGGCACATCTGTCAGATCAGGTCGACTTGAGAATACAGTCTCCATGACTTCTATACAGTCATGTTCCGGGGGGTCTTCGCTGACAGGTATCAATGTGGCTGGGTTCAAGGCATGGCTCACTTCCAATTGTATCTGTGGGTTTTCACATAACATACTCTGATATTTCAACATTCGAGAATTGGTGAGCCAGTGATTCGCCTTCTGCTCCATGAGGGCAAGGACTGCGTGTGGCACAGTGACTCGTAGATTTTGTCCTAAGGTGAGCTTGTCTGCTTCACTTACTAATAATGCTGTAGCTGCTACTGCTCTCAAGCAAGGTGGCCATCCTTTGGCCACAGTGTCCAATTGTTTTGACAGGTATGCTACAGGTCGCTCCCAGTTTCCTAATTTCTGAATCAACATGCCTAAGGCGTTCCCTTGTGCCTCATGTACGAATAAATGAAAAGGCTTGTGAACATCTGGTAATCCCAGTGCTGGTGATGACATCAATTCTTCCTTTAACGTCTTGAAGGCTGTTTCCTGCTCAGGTCCCCACTCTAGTGGCGACTTTTCTTCTCCTTTTGTAGCTTCATACAATGGTTTGGCAATTTGAGCAAAGTTGGGAATCCAGATTCGGCAGTATCCTGCTGCTCCTAGAAAGGCTCTGACTTGCTTTCTGGTAGTTGGGGTTGGGATTCTGCACACTGCTTCTTTTCTCTCTCTGCCTAATTGTCGGCTTCCTTTAGTCAAACGAAAGCCTAAGTATTTCACTTCTTTTTGGCATAGCTGTGCTTTGGCTCTGGGAACTTTGTATCCAGCTTCATCCAGTAACTGCAAGAGGTCTTTGGTGGCTTGTATACATTCACTTTCTGATACAGCAGCTATCAGCAGATCGTCCACATATTGGAGAAGTACTCTCTTCCCCGGGGCCACTGGATAGCTTGAAAGGTCTTGGTTCAATGCAGCACTGAAGATGGTAGGTGAATTCTTGAATCCTTGGGGTAATCGTGTCCAAGTAAGTTGGCCCCCTCTTCCAGAGACAGGGTCCTGCCATTCAAAGGCAAATAGTAATTGACTAATTGGGGCTAATCTTATGCAAAAGAACGCATCTTTTAAGTCCAAAACAGTAAAGTGGGTAGCTTCAGCAGGAATTAGTCCTAAAAGTGTGTAAGGGTTTGGCACAACTGGATGTATGGTCTCAACTGCTTCATTCACTCTCCTCAGGTCCTGCACTGGACGGTAGTCATCTGTTCCAGGCTTCTTTACTGGCAAGAGTGGAGTGTTCCATGATGACTGGCATACTTTTAGTAGGCCATACTCTAGTAATCTTAACAAGTGGCGGTGAATGCCTTCAATTGCTGCTCTTGGGAGGGGGTATTGCTTGACATGTACTGGTGTTGCACTAGGCTTGAGATTGACAATTATTGGAGCTATATGCTTGGCTAGGCCTGGGGGATTGCCTTCCGCCCATACCCCAGGCGGGGCATCAATGCTTTTCAGAGTTTGTTCAAAATAGGTGTCCTGGGTGGATTCACTACTATAATATCTCCATTCTTCCTCTCGGGGAACAGTAAGCAACATTATTCCTGCAGGTTTAGTCTGGGAATTCACTGTCATTTGCATCTCTCCTTTCTCGGTAAAGGATATTTGGGCCTGTAACTTAGCTAACATATCTCGTCCCAGCAATGGTACTGGACACTCGGGCATATAGAGGAATTGATGTGTTATTTGCTGTCCTCCCAGACTGCATATTCGGTTCTGAAGAAAAGGCTTTGTGGCTTTGGCACCAGTTGCTCCCACAATGGTGACTGCTCTTGCGGAAAATGGGGCAATTTGTTTATCTACTACAGAATGTTCTGCTCCAGTGTCAACCATAAAATCCATAAATTGGTCTCCTATTTGTATGCTGACCATAGGCTCCTGGAGACCTAAAGCGAATTCAGAGCCCGGTCTGTCCTAATCTGCTTCATCTTCGTCATTGGTCGTTGCGGCCAATGCTTGGATGGCATCTCCCCTTTCTCGCTGAAATTGTTCTCGATTGGCTCCTCCGCGGTTCCGGGGTCGGCCCCGTCCTCTTTCTCTCCACTGAGCATTATTTCTGTCATCCTGGTGGGCGTCTTCGAGTTGCGGGCATGTATCTCTCCAATGTCCTTCCTCTTTGCAATAAGTGCACTGGTTCGCGCCTAGTTGGGGCCGGCCTTCTCCTCGGCCCCTCCCTCTTCCTCTGCTCCTTCGGCTAGGGAAACCTCCCCTTTTCTGTTCAACTATGGCCGCAGCCAAAAAATCAGCTTTCTTTTTCATCTTTCGATCACATTCTTTCTGCCTTTCATTATCACGATTCACATACACTTTATGAGCGACTTCCAGTAACTGAGTTGCATTCATGCCCGCGAACCCTTCTGATTTCTGTAATTTACATCTTATGTCTGGTTGAGACTGATTTACAAAGGCAGAATTCACCATGCATAAACTTCCTGGTGCATCTGGATCATAGGGAGTATACATTCTATACGCTTCTGTCAGTCTTTCATAAAATACTGCTGGACTTTCATCTATACCTTGGATAACTTCGGTAACTTTAGAAAGGTTCATAGCTTTCTGCCCCCCCCCTTTTCAGACCCTGCATAAGGCTTTGGCGAAACCGGGCTAGGGCTCTGGATCCTCTTTCTGTATTCGGATCCCACCGGGAATTCCCATTTGGGAATTCCCATTTGGGAATTCTCTTTGAGCTGCTTCTCGATTATCTATCCTTGCATCCTCCCTTTCCCCTGGAGCTACAGGGTTGTCTGCCATCCAGTCAACAGCTGCTTTTTTAATTCGTGTCTGCTCCTCTGTAGTAAATAAGGTAGACAGGAGCTGGCGGCAATCTGCCCAAGTGGGTTGGTGGGTTTCCATAATGGTATGCACTAATTCCGTGAGTTCCTGGGGCTTATCGGTATAGGAGGCGTAATGTGACCTCCAATTCAACAAATCAGTGGTGGAGAAGGGCACGTACACATAACTTAGGGGTCCCGCCACCACCTGATTATCTTCATTTCTTACGGGCACTCCCGGGACTTGCCGTAAAGGCATCATCTTGGCAGTGGCTATCTTAGTCTTCTGGGATCTGAGGGAGATTTTTGAAACTTTCCTATCTGGGGTTTGTTTTTTATCAGTATGCTTCGTTTGGGACACTTTACTTTTAACTGAGCTCATACTGACAGTCGTCTTTACACTACCAGTATCACTCAGGGAAGCCTCCTCTTCCTCTTGCTCCTCCACCTCTGACTCAACCCTCTCCTCAGTCTCGGTGGAATCATCCTCCTCATCTGAAGGGAGCTTCTCTTTCTGCTCTTCGGGTGGTGGGTCTGGAGTTGGGTCCCTCTCCCGCTGTCTCCGGGGCTCTGGGGCGGGACGCGGTGGCAACCTTACTGGACGCTGGGCTTGGGGATGTCTAGTTACTACCTCCGGGGACTCAGGGTCTGCCAGGACAGGTTTTCGTCTGGGTTTCTCACCTGTCCCTACCTTTTTAGACTGGACTACTTTCTGCATTGGATCTGCTCGTGCTAACATTATTCTGCACTGCTCTTCATAGCAGCGCTTTGCCCAAGGGGGCGGGCTTTCACAAATACTCAACGAGGAATCTATATAGGAATACTGATCGGGGTGCGCTACTCGCACTTTCTGGTGAACTGACTGAATAATTCCTATAGTAAAGGTTCCCTCTCGGGGCCATGAGGGGTCTAAGTCGGGCCACTCCCTAGTACACAAAATCTGTAATCGGGTTGCAGTCATTTTAATTCCATAATCTCCTGAATATCCTTCTTTAAAATGGGTGATCATACATTCTAATGGAGTGTTCCTAGTAGACCCCGCCCCTCCCATTTCGATGTGTGCGCGCAACAACAAACAGAAGGGAAAAGGAGGGCGGACCGTGGGTAAGGGGTCCTCACGGCCCTAGAAACATATAAGGGAAACAAATAACAAGACAAGACGACAGTCGCTTCCTCCTTTTTACGACCTGGACGCGGTCGCCCGGCCAGGAAATGCGTTACTCAGGAGTCCGCCTTCGCTTGGTCCGTGCTGCCAGACCTCTCATTCACACTTCATTCACACAATCATGCTAGCAACGTATCCCAAGAATACAATCCAATCCTGTCTATTCTGACTAGTCTTATTCAAATTCCAAAATACAAGAAGACGGGAGTTTCGCCCCACGAATACTCATGCAGGGGTAGTCGGTCCGTCTTTGAGAGGTGATCAAGCTCTCTTACCAAGTTCCAAATTCCAAGTTCAAAATTCAAGATTCAAATGGCAGTACTGCTCTGACTCATCTGTCTAGACATACCAAATCAAAACTCTACTCACCGGATCCGGTCCTCAAAGTTCCCAAGCAAGCGCATGAGTTGGACCTCGGACTCCCCTCACTCGGGTTCGAGGTGTTGGCTCCAGCCGGGCCCGGCACCCGCCAAGGTCCGGCCAGCTCCCTCCGATGCAAGGGACCGGTGGCGCCAGGGAGCGAGCCCACGTCGGTAGGGCGCGATCCCGGCAGGACCAAACCTGTAGAGGCGGAAAGTCGTGGTATATTGCCCTATATACCCTCTATTACCACACCTTCCCAGCCAACGCACCAAGAATATGTAGCAGCAGAGCGCAGACAAACCAATGATACCAGGAGTCTGTTCAGAAGGTCCAAATCATTTATTTGTACACAAGTCTCAAGCAGAATCAAATTCAAAATGGCTGAGCAGAGGTTTCTAGCAAAACAGCAACTTTTATAGATTTCTTTTCCATTCTAGACATGGGAAAACACTTCATTGGTCCCGGTAACCTCCCGTACACCCTCTATTGGTCCCGGTATTGATAAGGCTATCCAATTATGTCCTTTGACTGGGCTCAGCACCTGCTCACCCCCCTTCTAGTCCTAATTACAATGGTCAGTTCACTAACTTCGTTACTTTTCTCCTCCAAGGCCATTTAACTAGTTAGCACATATGAGAAAGCAGGGCACTGTAACCTTTCTGTCAGCAGTTTTAATTAAATTCCTAGCAGCTGTACGCTCTTATCAGTGGCAATTAAACTTATTTTTCTATATTTTTCTGAGTTTCGATTCTGTACAGCTAAGCTGATTATGCTTTGCTAAGTTTCCGTTCTACAATAGCAGCATATTGGGGGATGTGCAATTCCTATGGGCCTCTCCACAGGCTTCATTTACAGGTCAAGCTGGTTAGGCCTGTCTGCTCATTTCAGACACCATGGATCCTAGGCCTTCGCCTACCACAGTAGTAGTAGTATATTCTTTTAAGAAACCCCCTAGTCCAGCCAGACCATGCTAGGGAGACTCCAAACGATTGCGAGGTAAGAACACCTCCTGCCTCCGGCCCTTGCCTAGGCCACCCTAGGAAACTAGCAAATATTTTCTCAGATAAGAGAGGCCCTTGCATACAGGTGCGGGTGGGCACATCTCAGGAGGAAAGAGCCTATCTGCTACCACACTGTGATCACTTTCTCATCAGTGAGACCCTTTTCTGTCAGCTGAAACACCAGGCCACCCTTGATTGGGTCGGGAGAACCAAGACCTCCTCCCAAGTTCCTCCTCCTCTCAAGAAATTGGTGGGATTCTGCCATCTTCCCTTAAAAGTTGTGGTCAAATCTTTTAAACACACCTTTCCATCATGAGATGATTGGAGTCACCTCTTTATATAGGCTCAGATTGCCTCCTTAGACTTGGAACTTGTGTGGATTAGGTGAATGATATCCTCTGGAGTAGGATGGAGGGAGAGCCAGTAGATTGGCATAGTACCCGCCCATCATTGAGGGCTAGACAGACCATTCCTCAGGTGCGTGAAGTGGTGAGTGCAGAGGATATTCAAATATCAGGGAGGGTATAGGATTGTCCCTTCAAGGTCCATGAAACTCGAGGGCAAATGATCTCAGACACCCTGGAATTCTTTAACCCTAATTCCCACTTTGAGGACCTGGGCCTGATTACCGGCTCTACCCCCTGCATGGAGGCCACAGAGCCAATTTTGCATCTGTTGGTCACCTACCCAGGACCAGAACCTGTTAGCTTTGCTAAGGGTGAACTCTTGGGATACTTAGTAAGAGAATCATTCCCAAGCGCAGAGTTGTCTCTCCAGATGATTGGAGAAGCCCCTGATTCCTGGAACCTCTGTGAAGGATGGGGTACCCCCGAGTGTGTAAGGACCTCACCTCGAGGCCTCCTTACCATACAGTTTATCTGGTCTCATGATGCTTCAGCCTTCCAAGTGCACCTAGAGCAGGACCATTTGATTTTGTCAAGGGAACTTGACAAGCCTGACAGTTCCCTCGCCCACATTTGGGTGGAGCCCCATGTAGTCCAAGATATCAAGGTCACCTTTCTCCAAGATGAGATAGAGGAGAATGTTGAAATTCCCCTGAATTAACCCTTTCCAGGATTTAAGGAAAAGTTTGTGGAAGCAGATGCCTGTTCTGATAAGTCAGAAAAGGCTCAGCTTAAGGAACTGCTGTATCAGTGTAAAGACCTTTTTGCCACTATGACTGTGGTCTTACTGACCTGCATGTCACCTGCATACCTACTGATACAAACAGTAAACCTGTCTTTGTACCGCAGAATAAAATTCCCCTGCCCTCCTATGAATCTGTCCAGGAAATCATTAATTCCCTAGAATGGAAAGGAATTATACCCCAGTGCAATAGAATGTACAATGCCCCATTGTGGCCTGTCATCAAGAAAAATTCAAAATGGAAATTCATGAGGGATCCAAGATGGCACTTCTGGAGTCCCGCGGGTGAGATACACCTTAAAGTTGTTCTCGCTATCTGTTCACTTAAAGCCTCTTTACCCCTAGCAATGGGGAAGAGGAAAGGGAAGGGGAGATTGGTTCTCTCAGATGGTGTCCCTCATTTGGCTTCACAGCAGACCACTTTGCTTTTGCTGTGCTACTTGCGTCTCAAGTTTCTACCCCCTCTACCCCGCCCAGTGGGAATCTCTCAAGTAGCTATGACGAGGTTTCTTTTAGCCCTGTGATGCGGACGCCACCTCCCAACCCTGGAAGCCTGTCCTCTGCTGAGATTTTGGAGCCACCGCAGTCCCAAGAGATGTGCTTTGGGTCTCTGGTGCCTTGTCTCCCTGCAAGAGGGGAATAGGTAGTGGAGGAACCACTACCCCAGTGAGAACTTTGGAGTCCATTTTGGCCAATCAGGGTAAGCCAGCTTTCTATGGAGATGTGAGAGAGATACAGAGACCTAAGGCAGTGATGATGGAGTCTCTGGGCACTGTGATACAGGGCTTCAATGCCTCTTTCCAAATTCTATTAAATCAAGTTTTGGTGATGTAAAAGCTGTTTTTCAGTTTATTTTAGATCACTCTAAGATAATGGAGGATTTGTCTGGGAAAATGGGTGCTGTGGAATCAACGGTGGCTACTCAGCAGATAGTGGCTGAAGCAGTGATGAAGGACTGTACTATTGCTGCCCAGCATATGGAATACCTGGAAAATTAAGTACAGCACAATATTTTGTGCCTATTAAATTTTCCTAAATCCCCCTTTGGTCTCACCATTGATATGGTCAAGAAATACCTTATTGAATGTTTGGAAATAGACCCTGGGAATTTATCTCTATTGGTGAGGGCCCAGTATTTGCCCCATCCAGCAGTGCAGGAGAACTCGATCACTGCCAGCTTGACTAAGTTCCTGGAATATAGCACTAAATGACAAGTTAGATATGATTGGTATCTCAGAGACATGGTGGAATAAGGACAACCAGTGGGACACTGTGATACCTGGGTACAAACTATATCGTAACGATAGAGCTGATCAAATTTTTAGAGGGGTTGCGCTCTATGTTAGAGGGGGCATTGAGTCACAAAGGATTAAAGTTTTGCAGGAAACAAAATTTGCTGTAGAATCTCTATGGATTGAAATTTGTCAGACGGCTGCCTGGGTGAGAATCTTCACACTCTTGGCAAGTGCATATTTCTATATGATTTGCAAGGTATTGTGGGCAATGTAGTTCATTCACACCAGTCACAACTGCTGACAATAATTTAGTTGTGCTCTTGGGTAAAGCCAATAAGATATTTATTTATGGGGTTATTTCTCCCAACACAGATATGCTTGGTAGCACATAAATTAGGTTACTTGCTTTCAGTGTTAACTTGGAAAAACAAAGTCAAAATCAGGAAACAACAAATGAAAAGCCACAAAGCAAGAAACAAACTGTTCTTTTCAGGTTAACTTCTGATTACTTCCCACATAAATTCATAAGTGATTCTCTCCTAGCTCACAAGCAATTAGGTAAGGCTTAATTGCTAGCAGTCACCAGCTGAAACCCCTTAGCTGGCTTGCCTTCCACTGTGTGGGTCAAATCCTGCTTCATGAGCTTTTCTGAGTAGATTAAAGAACAAATTTGTATTTCTTTGTGATGGTTGCTGTACTTTATAACAAAAAGTTACCAACGGAGTTTAGATAGAGAGCAGTCCATATAAACAGGATCCTCATCTGCTATTATTCCCCCTTGTTCAACAAGCATGGGTTCAATATCATGGATTGGCACAGATGAATCTCTCAATGGAGCATTTTCAGGAGAATACTTGTTTCCCTGCTGTCTTTCAAGGTTATAGCTAGGGCCTAGATCAGTGTTCATACCTGAGCTTCCATTGCTGCTAGAGTTCCTCTCTATATAGCCTGGCCAGTATGTAGTCCAGTTCTTATGTCCAGCCTTCCAATCCAGATCCCTGGACACTGGATCTCTCTTCACATACCTTCTGGCACAGGTCTTAGGGTCCCTTCCACGTGCAGCCGTCTCCCTCACAAGTAGCCTCTGGTGATTCCTAGCTCTGCAGCACCATTCCTCTGGCTTTCCCCAGTCCAATGGTGTATGCTGGCCCTTGGAATACCTCCCAGTATACGTACTGCTTTGGACTCTTCTAGACCTCTCAAAGGCTTTTCTCCTCTTTCTTCCAGAGGGTCTCTTTCCCTCTCTGTCCGTCCGGTTTGGCTTCTGCTTCTGATGATCCTTCAGATGAAACTGATGATCCTTCTCTGGATATCCAAAGTGATCATGAAGATGGTCATCTGTAGAATAAACTCTACTCTTATTCTGCTTGGATGAGTGCTCCTCCCTAATACAGCGCAGCTATGCTGAATCAGGCCCTGCCCTTTGAGATGAGTGCTTAGGGATTACCTCATAGCCCTCCTGATTGAACACACGTTTTCCCACTTCAGCTCCTCTAATGGCTGTTGGAAACCTGGTGCATTCTGGGACTGGTAGTCTTTTATGGCAAAATTCTGTTTTCTCATTTCTACCAGCACTGACAGGTTGCTTGTTCAGAGACACTTCACCTTTTCTATAGCCCCTTCCTGAGCTATGATAAGCTTCCTTATCACATACCCCCCTGCTTAAGTTATTACGGACTGGTTTAACTGGTGAAACTTCTTTCCTACAGTCCGTAATACCTACGAGAGTGTTATCATTTTGAAGCTCACTTACTTCCTGACTGGCTTCAGGGACATTATTATTTACAGGCCTCTCCTTCCAAGACTTAAGTACATTAATACGGTAGGTCTGCCTACGCCCTCTTGCATTTTCTACCACAAAAGATACTGGGCTCACTTGTTTAACAACCTTCCATGGCCCTTTCCACTGTACTTCAAATTTTGGAGCTGTACCTGCTACTTGAACCAAAACCTTTTCACCAATGCTTAATTGGCGGCTTTTGGCCTTCCTATCATACCACCCTTTCTGGCGCACTTGACTGTCCTGCAGGTTCCTCTCAGCAACCTGTGACGTCCTTTTCAAACGTGCTCTCAAGTCACGTAGAAACAGTGGCACCTCCTGACTTCCTGGTTCAGGATCAATCCATTGTTCCCTCAAAATGTCTAACAAACCCCGTGGAGCCCTACCATACATCAATTCATATGGGGTTACACCTAGGGACACCTGAATTCTTTCCCTGCAGGCATACAACATATCCCATTCTTTTACCTCTCCTGCTAACCCCCTTCTCAACATTTGTTTGAGAGTTTGGTTAAATCTCTCCACCAAACCGTTTGATTGTGGATGGTAGGCTGAGGTTTTTACGTGATGAATGCCAAAGGCATCCCAGACCTGGGCCAAATATTTGGATACAAAATTGGACCCTCGGTCAGTCAACACCTCTCTGGGGAATCCCACTTCACAAAACAATTTTACTAGCTCTAAAGCTATTGTTTTTGCAGAAACATTCCTCAATGGTATGGCCCAGGGAAACCTTGTTGCCTGATCTACCATAACTAGGATGTATTGGAAACCTCGGGGCGTTTTGACTAATGGGCCTACAATATCCATGGCAATACGACCAATTGGGTCTGTGATAATTGGCATGGGAATCAATGGCACCACCGGTGGGTGAGCCGCTATAACTCGCTGACACGCTGGACATGCAGCACAAAACTGGGCAGTTTCTTTGAAAATACCTGGCCAGTAAAAACGCATAAGTATTTGATCCAGCGTTCCTTGCATCCCTTTATGACCTCCCACTGGATGATCATGTGCTAATCTAAGTACTAGCCCTTTGAAAGTTGTGGGTACCACCAATTGTTTACGTATGGTCCCATTTCTGGGGTCCTGACTCTCTCTATATAATATTTCATTATCTAGTCTGAATCTGGGCAATTCCTCCCTGACCTCCTGAGCATACTTAAAAGCTCGGGTGAGAGCTTGATCCGCTCGCTGCTCTTGTGGAAAGTTAGGAAACTTTGCCACTAACTCAGCTGGCACCCAGGGTAAACTTTGACCAGCTAACATCTCAGCCCTTCCCTGTGCTCTGCAAAGTCTCTCACGCCACTTTTGTGCTTTCAACTTTCTTACTTTACCAGATGATGTGGTTATTAAATCATCATGAGAGGGTAAGTCTCCTAATAACTCTGCCTGCTCCCTCTCCTCCTTCTGCTGGCTCTCTACCTTAGCCTGCGAGCGGGTGGATACAAGGCCCCTCTTATTACCCATAGTTTGGCCTTCTGGAAGCTTAACCATCTTTTTAGCTAGGGACTGAGGACTTCCAAAGAAAGGCCCGGGAGCTATTTCCATTAAACCTTCTCCCTCCTTCTTTCCTAGCCCTTTCACTAGACCCTGCTTAAATCTTGGCCAGTCCTTTCCTAGAACCAAATCAAAGGGTAGCCTAGGCACCACTGCTACCAGGACTTCCTCTTGTTCCCCCAGGCACTTAACCTTTAGCCTATAGGTGGGATGTGATGTTGCAGCACCATGAATGCATCCGATGTGAACTTGGCTTTCAGGGGTTCTAGGCACAAATCCTTCTTGGGCCTCTATTCTCTTCCAAAGCCTTTCTGACATCATACTCTGGTCTGCCCCAGAGTCTAACAAAGCATTTATGGTAATTCCTTGCACATCAACCATCAAAAGAAATCCTTCCTTGGGCTGATCTAACTCCACACCCATTAAGCTAGTGTGTGACTGGCATCCTTTTTCTAAGTGTCCCCATTTTCCACACTTGAAACATTTCTTTTCACTCCCCTGTGTCATCTGGTTTGGCACAGTACATTTATTTTCAGAAATACTTTTAACTATTTTCTTTTCTGATACAGCACATCTTGCCTCAGCACCTATCTTCAGAGGGCCACCCATTCTATGGCAAGCCTGCGTGGCTCCCAAGAATCTCTCTGCTAGCATGGTTGCCTCTCCAAGATTTTGGCAATTTTGCTGTATAAGAAAAGTGTGCAAATCTTTAGGCACCCCAGACATAAATTGTTCAAGCATTATAATATCTAATAACCTTTCTACCGTCTTTTGCTCAGGCTCCAACCATTTTACAGCTAAACCTCTGATTCTCTGACTCAGAGCCTTGGGTGTTTCACCCACTTTCAATGTAGTAGCTCTAAACATTCGCCTATACTCTGAAATAGACAACCCTAGGCGATCTCTAATAGCAGCCTTTACATCCTTATAATTCAAAGCCTGGGCTGCTGGCATTGCTCTGTAAGCTGCAAGCGCCTCTCCAGTTAATGAGGCTGCCAACCTTACTGCCCACTGGGTCTCTGGCCATGCTAATGCTTGTGCCACTCTTTCAAAAGACTCTAGAAAATCATCAACATTATCATCTGGAGTTAATTTCCCAAAACTAAATGCCCCAATCCCCTGATTGAGTCCCACAGTGTCCACATGTGGTGTACCAGTATTTACTGCTGGTCTTGCATCAGTTCCACTTTGGTTCTGCAGCTGAACTAGGGCTTGCACCAGATCAAGCACTGGCTTCTGCTGTTCCATTAAGGCTTTCATAGCAGTGTCCTGAGCCTGCTGTGCTAGCTCCTGTTGCCTGCTAAATTGGGCTGCCATCCACTGAGGTAGTTCCTTTGGATCCATCTTGATCCCTGCAAGAAACAAAGAAAAACAAACCCAAAGTGCACCACCTTCCAAACAGGTGTGGTTTTTTTCTACTTTTTTTTTTTTAATTACCCCTGTGCCTTACTCCCATCCACCACTAGACATGCCCAGGTACTTATTACCTTGTCTCAGTGATGAATCCAGCTCTGCACAGGGTCTTTTACTCCTGGGACAGGTTCCTGGAACAACCACTTCTCCTCCAAAGTGCAGTTGAGGGAAAATCTTTTTTTTTCAGCTTTAAACTTGAACTTTAGTTGTAATCCTCAGCAAGTAAATCCCCTTTGTGCAAAAGCAATCCGAAAAACTACGCCATTTGTCAGACGGCTGCCTGGGTGAGAATCTTCACACTCTTGGCAAGTGCATATTTCTATATGATTTGCAAGGTATTGTGGGCAATGTAGTTCATTCACACCAGTCACAGCTGCTGACAATAATTTAGTTGTGCTCTTGGGTAAAGCCAATAAGATATTTATTTATGGGGTTATTTCTCCCAACACAGATATGCTTGGTAGCACATAAATTAGGTTACTTGCTTTCAGTGTTAACTTGGAAAAACAAAGTCAAAATCAGGAAACAACAAATGAAAAGCCACAAAGCAAGAAACAAACTGTTCTTTTCAGGTTAACTTCTGATTACTTCCCACATAAATTCATAAGTGATTCTCTCCTAGCTCACAAGCAATTAGGTAAGGCTTAATTGCTAGCAGTCACCAGCTGAAACCCCTTAGCTGGCTTGCCTTCCACTGTGTGGGTCAAATCCTGCTTCAGGAGCTTTTCTGAGTAGATTAAAGAACAAATTTGTATTTCTTTGTGATGGTTGCTGTACTTTATAACAGAAAGTTACCAACGGAGTTTAGATAGAGAGCAGTCCATATAAACAGGATCCTCATCTGCTATTATTCCCCCTTGTTCAACAAGCATGGGTTCAATATCATGGATTGGCACAGATGAATCTCTCAATGGAGCATTTTCAGGAGAATACTTGTTTCCCTGCTGTCTTTCAAGGTTATAGCTAGGGCATAGATCAGTGTTCATACCTGAGCTTCCATTGCTGCTAGAGTTCCTCTCTATATAGCCTGGCCAGTATGTAGTCCAGTTCTTATGTCCAGCCTTCCAATCCAGATCCCTGGACACTGGATCTCTCTTCACATACCTTCTGGCACAGGTCTTAGGGTCCCTTCCACGTGCAGCCGTCTCCCTCACAGGTAGCCTCTGGTGATTCCTAGCTCTGCAGCACCATTCCTCTGGCTTTCCCCAGTCCAATGGTGTATGCTGGCCCTTGGAATACCTCCCAGTATACGTACTGCTTTGGACTCTTCTAGACCTCTCAAAGGCTTTTCTCCTCTTTCTTCCAGAGGGTCTCTTTCCCTCTCTGTCCGTCCGGTTTGGCTTCTGCTTCTGATGATCCTTCAGATGAAACTGATGATCCTTCTCTGGATATCCAAAGTGATCATGAAGATGGTCATCTGTAGAATAAACTCTACTCTTATTCTGCTTGGATGAGTGCTCCTCCCTAATACAGCGCAGCTGTGCTGAATCAGGCCCTGCCCTTTGAGATGAGTGCTTAGGGATTACCTCATAGCCCTCCTGATTGAACACACGTTTCCCCACTTCAGCTCCTCTAATGGCTGTTGGAAACCTGGTGCATTCTGGGACTGGTAGTCTTTTATGGCAAAATTCTGTTTTCTCATTTCTACCAGCACTGACAGGTTGCTTGTTCAGAGACACTTCACCTTTTCTATATCCCCTTCCTGAGCTATGATAAGCTTCCTTATCACAAATTCCATATAAAAAAGGGAAAGGCGATGGCAGTGGGGTTGTACTATCGACCACCTGGCCAGAATGAACAAATAGATGATGAAATGCTCAATGAAATAAGAGAAGCTAACAAAAGTTACAGAACAGTAATAATAATGGATGATTTCAATTAACCCGGTATTGACTGGGTCAGTGTCACAGCAGGACATGCTAGGGAGATAAAGTTTCTAGATGAAATAAATGACTGCTTCTTGGAGCAGCTGGTTCATGAACCGACCAGAGGGGAAGCCATTTTGGACCTAGTCCTTAGTGGAACACAAGATCTGGTGCAAGATATAAGGGTGTTGGGGCCACTTGGCAATAGTGATCATAGCATGATCGCGTTTGATTTAATAAATGATGGAAGGATGGTAAGGAAATCCACAGTACTACCTTTTAACATTCAAAAGAGAGACTAAGATAAAATGAGGAAAATAGTTAAGAAAAATCTAAAAGGAGCAGTTGCAAAGGTTAAAGACTTACATCAAGCTTGGGTGTTGTTTAAAAATGCTATCTTGGAAGCCCAGACCAGGTGTATTCCACGCTTTAAGAAAAGTGGAAGAAAGACCAAAAAACTGCCAGCATGGTTTAAAGGTGAGGTCAGAGAGGCTGTTGTTGCCAAAAAAGCATCTTTCAGGAAATGGAAAAAGAGCCAAATGACGAAAGCTGGAAACAGCATAAGCACTGGCAAGTTAAATGCAAGGCATTGATAAGGCAGGCAAAGAGAGAATTTAAGAATAAACTTGCTATGGAAGCAAAAATGCATAATAAAGGCTTTTTCAAGTAATTTGTAGCAAAAAACCTGTGAGAGAGTCAGTTGGACGATTAGATGATAGAAGGGTAAAAGGGGCAGTAAGAGGGGACAAGGCTATAGCGGAGAGACAATGAATTCTTAACTTCGGTCTTTACTGAGGAAGATGTAGGGATGTTACCCATGACTGAAGTGGTATTTAAAGGTGATATTGCGTAAGAATTGAAAGAAATATCAATATACCGGGAAGATGTATTACAACTATTTGATAAACTGAAGAGTAGCAAATCACCTGGACCGGATAGTATACATCCATGGGTGTTGAAAGAACTGAAATATGAGATTGCAGACCTGCTATTAGTAATGTCTGAACTATCATTAAAATAATCACTAATACCTGAAGATTTGAGGATCGCCAATGAAATGCCAATTTTTAAAAAGGGTTCCAGGGGTGATTCGGGAAACTACAGACCGGTGAGCCTGATGTCAGTACCAGGAAAAATGGTAGAAACCATCATAAAGAACAAAATTACTCAACATGTAGATAGTCATGGCTTAATGGGAGACAGCCAACATGGCTTTAGACAAGGAAGATCTTGTCTTACTAATCTGATATTTTTTGAAGGTGTGAATAAACAGGTAGACAAAGGTGAGTCTGTTGATATAGTGTATCTGGACTTTCAGAACACCTTTGACAAGGTCCCTCATCAGAGACTTTTGGCAAAACTAAAAAGTCATGGGATAGGAGGCAGTGTACTATTGTGGATCAGCAACTGGTTAAAAGATAGAAAGCAGAGGGTAGGGCTAAATGGCCAATTTTCCCAATGGAAAAAAGTGAATAGTGGGGTACCGCAGGGATCTGTGTTGGGTCCGCTGCTTTTTGACATATTCATAAATAACCTGAAAAAGGGAATTACGAGTGAGGTTATCAAATTTGCAGATGATACAAAACTAAAGTTGTTAAAACCCAAGAGGATTATGGAAAATTGCAAGTGGATCTTGATAAATTGGAAGACTGGGCATCCATATGGCAGATGAAATTTAATGTTAACAAGTTTAAAGTTATGCACCTAGGAAAGAACAATCCAAACTATGGTCACACGATGTAAGGTTCCACAGTGGGAACCACCACCCAGGAAAAAGACTTAGGCGTCATTGTGGATAGCATGTTAAAACCCTCCACCCAGTGTGCAGCGGCGACCAAGAGAGGAAATAGAATGCTAGATATCATAAGGAAAGGAATGGAAAATAAAACAAAGGATATTATAATGCCTCTGTATCGTTTCATGGTGCGACTGCACCTTGAATATTGTGTGCAATTCTGGTCACCGTATCTTAAAAAGGATATAGCGTTATTAGAAAAGGTACAGAGAAGCGCCACCAAAATGGTAAAAGGGATGGAAGGATACTCCTATGAAGAAAGGCTAAAAAGGTTAGGGCTCTTTAACCTGGAAAAGAGAACACAAACACAAGGACCCAGTCTCTGGGGCTGATGTTTGACCTTAGATTTCCTTGTGTTTGTGTGGTATCTTATGATGATAAGGATTCTACTTTTTTTGACCCTAAAATGTTGGCTGATTTTCTTGTAACCAGGGAAGGTATGCAGCTTCTGTCTCCTCTAGCACAGCCACCATAGTTTGGGCATTGAGGAAGTTGCCTGGGTGAGGTGTCTTTTGTTTTGTTTTGTTTCTGCTTTTTCTTTTTTTTACTTGGGTTCTCTTTTTCCTTTTACTTGTGAGCTGTATTAGATGATTTTGTTTTTTTTCTGTATTGTTGTGGATTGTAACCTTCTGTTTTCTTAAGTTTGTTTTGCTTCACATTTATTGTGAATTGACCTATTGTAAAATTGCATAAATATAAAAGAAAAGAAAAGAAAAATTCAAGCTGGCGCTTGGCCCTGAACTTCCGCCAGCATAACGAGAAAGTACCCCTGTCCAGATGGGACATGGAACACCTGGAACAGAATTTAGCCACCATCAAAGGCACAAGATACTTTACCAGCCTGTACCTCACCTCAGGATTTTGGACTGTTCCTGCCCATCCTGAGAATCAACATAAGATGGTCTTCACCTTTGGTATGTGGCAATATACCTGGAATCAAACACTTTTTAGATGCAGCAGACTTCAATATTTTCCTGCATTAAGCTCTGCCTGATGCTGTGGATAGAGATTCCTTGTATATGTAGATGACATCTTAGTGAAGAGCACCAGCTTCACTAACCACTTGAAGGAGAATGAACATGTCTTCCAGCAACTGAAAACTGCAGCGGCAAAGCTGTCCCTAACAAAAGGTCAGTGCTGCCAAAAATCCCTTAATTATTTGGGATCTGAAGTTTCTGCCAATGCATTGCGGCCCCAAAAGAAAAGAATTGTGGCCCTGCAACAACTTAAAAGCCCAACCAATCTAAGTGAGCTCCGTTCCTTCTTGGGTATTTGTAATTATTCTCGCTAGTTTGTGGACAATACATGGTGATTTCCTGGCCCCTGGTTAAACTCCTCAAAAAGGATGAACCTTTGGTATAGGGGCCTGAACAAGAGGCCACCCTAGGGGAGCTGAAAGCTCTCCTGAGTCAAGCACCCTGCCTCGCCTACTCGGAGAGTGACAAGGAGTTCTTTGTGGAACTAGGTTTCACCAACCACTCTATGAGTGCTGTCTTGCATCAAATGCATGACAAAGATAGGAAAGTTATTGCTTATGACAGCAAGGCTTTAACAGAAGTGGAGAGGAAATATTTGGATTGTGAAAAGTCCTTGTTGTCCACTGTCTGGGCCCTGCAGCACTTCCATAGTTACATCCAAAGTGAGAGGTTACATAAGAACATAAGAACATAAGATATGCCAATGCTGAGTCAGACCAATGTCCATCAAGCCCAGTATCCTGTTTCCAACAGTGGCCAATCTAGGTCATACTTACCTAGCAGTTTCCCCAAAAGACACAGGTTCCACAATGGTTGTATTGGGTCAAGCATTGATATCCTGGGTCCCTTCTTAATAATGGTTTATGGACCTTTCCTCCAGGAACTTGTCCAAACCTTTTTTAAACCCAGCTACACTAACAGCCTTTACTACATCCTCTGGTAACAAATTCCAGAGTTTGAGTGAAAAAATATTTTCTTTTATTAACATAGTAACATAGTAAATGACAGCAGATAAAGACCAGCATCGTCCATCCAGTCTGCCCAGCAATACGGCAAGAGTAGGTGCACCTGAC
Source organism: Ichthyophis bannanicus (assembly GCA_033557465.1). NCBI lineage: Eukaryota > Metazoa > Chordata > Amphibia > Gymnophiona > Ichthyophiidae > Ichthyophis > Ichthyophis bannanicus. The sequence goes on from CM066035.1 coordinate 501,190,687, forward strand.
CCTCTGTGCAGGTCACCCCTCCCCATGCCTTTGTTTAGGGGTGGACCCACCATTCCATGTAGGACACCCCTATTTGTTGAGAAGTTAGATGGTTCGGTTTATTTTGCTTTTCTCCTATTGCTGTAAAGGGATCCGCTGTGCTTGTCGCATGTTGTTTTGAATTCCGTCATCGTGTTTGCCCCCACCACTTCCATCGGGAGAGCATTCCAAGCACCCACCATCCTTTCAGTGAAAAAATATTTCCTGACATTGCCTTTCAATATTCCACCTTGCAGCTTCATGTTATGCCCTCTAGTTTTGCAGCTTCCCTGTCTTTGGAAGAGGTTTGTTTGTTCATCGTTCCTCTTTAAGTACTTAAAGGTCTGAATCATATCTTCCCTATCCCTCCTCTCCTCCAAAGTGTACATATTTAGGTCTTCAAGTCTCTTCTCATAAGGTTTCTTACGCAGGCTCCAAATCATTTTGGTCGCCTTCCTCTGAACACTTTCCAGTCTTTTTACATCTTTTGCAAGATATGTCTCCAAAACTGAACACAGTATTCCAGGTGAGGCCTCGCCAGCAACCTGTACAGTGGCATAAGTATCTCTTCTTTTCTGCTGGTAATCCCTCTTTGTATGCAGCCCAACATCCTCCTGGATTTTGCCACCGCCTTGTCGCACTGTTTTGCCACCTTGAGATCATCAGAGATAATCACACCAAGGTCTTTTTCCTGAACCATGCACACCAACCTCTCGCCCCCTATAGCATACATTTCCCTTGGATTTCTGCTACCTAAGTGCATGACCCTGCACCTTTTCGCATTAAATCATAATTGCCAAGCATTAGACCATTCTTCCAGCTTTTGTAGATCTTTCCTCATGTTATCCACTCCCTCAGGGGAGTCCACTCTGTTGCAAATTTTTGTGTTATCTGCAAAAAGACAGACTTTTCCATTCAGTCCTTCAGCAATATCATTCACAAATACATTGAAAAGTGCCGGGCCCAGGACCGAACCCTGGGGCACCCCGCTAATCACCTTCCCCTCATCCGAGTGAGCTCCATGTACCATCACCCTCTGTCGTCTGTCAGTCAACCAATTTCTAATCCAGTTTACTATCTTGGTACCCATCCCCAAGCTACTGAGTTTATTGACAAGCCTCCTATGAGGAACAGTATCAAAGGCTTTGCTGAAATCCAGGTAGATGACATCCATCGCATGCCCCTGATCTGGTTCCTTGGTCACCCAGTCAAATAACTCAATCAGATTAGTTTGGCAAGACCATCCTTCAGTAAAACGATGTTGTCTCGGATCTTGCAACCTGTTGGTTTTGAGAAAGTTCACTATTCGCTCTTTCAGGAGCGCCTCCATTACTTTTCCCGCCACCGAGGTAAGGCTCACGGGTCTGTAGTATGACACTTCTTCCCTGTCACCAATTTTGTATAGAGGTACAACATCAGCCATTTTCCAGTCCTGAGGAACCTCTCCTGTTTCCAAGGATCTGTTGACTACATGCTTTAACGGCCCTGATAGAACTTCTCTGAGCTCTTTCAGTATCCTGGGATGTATCCCATCCGGTCCCATGGCTTTGCCCACTTTCAGTTTAACAAGTTGTTCCAACACCTCATCTTCTGTGAATGGTGTGGTATCTACTTCGTTCCCATTTTTATATTTGGGAGTCCCAGCTGGTCCATCTCCAGGATTTTCTTTAGTAAAAACAGAGCAGAAGCATTTGTTTAGCAATTTCGCTTTTTCTATGTGACTTTCCACGAGTCTTTTCCCAGCACTTCTGAGTGCTGCAATTCCAACTCTGATCTTCTTCCTTTCCTGAATATACCTAAAGAAAGTTTTGTTGCCACCCTTAACATCTTTAGCCATCTTTTCCTCTGCCTTTGATTTTGCTATCCTTATTTCTCTTTTTGACTCTTTGAGTTTCTTCCTGTATTCATTTCTGTGTTCTTCTGTTTGCAAGCTTTTGAATTTTGCGAAAGCTGAGTTTTTTGCCTTTATTTGAGCAGCCACTTCTTTGGAAAACCAAATAGGTTTCCTTCTCCTCTTGTTTTTGTTTACTTTTTTAACATATTTGTCCATTGCCCCTTTTATTGCCACCTTTAGTTTATCCCATTGCAATTCCACTTCCTTTATCTCCTTCCACCCTGTCATCTCCTCCTTTAGGTACTTGGCCATTTTATTTAAGTCAGTGTTTTTGAAGTTTAGGACTTTGAGCTTGCTATGTTTGGCCTGTACCCTGGCTTTTATCTCAAACCACACTGTGTAATGATCGCTGTTGCTCACAGGGGTACTCACGCAGACATTTGACACGCTATCACCGTTGGTGAGCACTAAATCCAGCATAGAGCTTTCCCTGGTTGGTTCCATGACCATTTGTCTAAGGAATGCATCCTAGAGAGCATCTACAATTTTTTTGCTTCTTTCCAGATGTGCAGAAGGAGTAATCCAATCCACATCAGGTAGATTAAAGTCACCCAAAATGATTACTTCCCCCTTTGTGGCTATCTTGGCAATATCTTTAATCGAATCGTTATCTATCTCTTCAATTTGAGTCGGAGGTCTGTAGACTACAGCAGTATGAATGACAATGCCATCTCCTCTTTCCAACGCAATCCAGAGCGCTTCTTCTTTTCCCCATGCACCCTGCATTTTAGTAGCTTTAATATTGCTTTTGACATACAATGCCACTCCTCCTCCTTTTCCATTTTCTCTGTCTCTTCTGAATAGATTATAGCCATTTATGGCTACATCCCAATCATGTGATTCATTGAACCATGTTTCTGTAATGGTCACAATATCCAAATCCATTTCCACCATTAGGGCTTCTATTAGTCTTAAATAGTTTACCCTGTAGCTTCATTGCATGTTCCCTAGTCTTTCTATATTCTGATAACGTAAACAATCGATCTACACTTACCCATTCCAGTCCGTCCATTGATTTATAGACTTCTATCATATCTCCCCTCAGCCGTCTCTTTTCCAGGTTAAAGAGCCCTAACCTTTTTAGCCTTTCTTCATAGGAGTATCCTTCCATCCCTTTTACCATTTTGGTGGCTCTTCTCTGAACCTTTTCTAATAATGCTATATCCTTTTTAAGATACAGCGACCAGAAGTGAACACAATATTCAAGGTGCGATCTCTCCATGGAACGATATAGAGGCATTATAATATCTTTTGTTTTATTTTCCATTCCTTTCCTTATGATACCTAGCATTCTATTTGCTCTCTTGGCTGCCGCTCCACACTGGGCCGAGGGTTTTAACATGTTATCCACAATGACGCCTAAATATTTTTCCTGGGTGGTGGTTCCTAATGTGGAACTTTGCATCTTGTAACCATAGTTTGGGTTGTTCTTCCCTAGGTGCATAACTTTGCACTTGTCCACATTAAATTTCATCTACCATTTTGATGCCCAGTCTTCCAATTTATCAAGATCCTCGTGCAGTTTTCCACAATCCTCTTGGGTTTTAACAACTTTAAATAGCTTTGTGTCATCTGCAAATTTGATAGCCTCACTCGTTATTCCCTTTTCCATGTCATTTATGAATATGTCAAAAAGCAGCAGACCCAGCACAGATCCCTGGGGTACACCACTATTCACCTTTCTCCTTTGGGAAAATTGGCCATTTAGCCCTACCCTCTGCTTCCTATCTTTTAACCAGTTCCTGATCCACAATAGTATACTGCCTCCGATCCCATGACTCTTTAGTTTTGCCAAAAGTCTCTGATGAGGGACCTTGTCAAATGTGTTCTGAAAGTCCAGATACACTATACCAACTGACTCACCTTTGTCCACCAGTTTATTCACACCTTCAAAAAAAGATAACAGATTAGTAAGACAAGATCTTCCTTGTCTAAAGCCATGTTGGCTGTCTCCCATTAGGCCATGACTATCTACATGCTGAGTAATTTTGTTCTTTATGATGGTTTCTACCATTTTTCCCGGTGCTGACGTCAGGCTCACCGGTCTGTAGTTTCCCGGATCACCCCTGGAACCATTTTTAAAAATTGGCGTTACATTGGCAATCCTCCAATCTTCAGGTATTACAGATGATTTTAATGAAAATTCACAGATTACTAATAGCAGGACTGCAATCTCATATTTCAGTTCTTTCAATGCCCTTGGAAGTATACCATCCGACCCAGGTGATTTGCTACTCTTCAGTTTATCTAATAGTTGTAATACATCTTCCCGAAGTAATTTTCCGCACCTTTAAATACCACTTCAGTCATGGGTAACATCCTTACATCTTCCTCAGTAAAGGCCGAAGCAAAGAATTCATTCAGTCTCTCCGCTATCGCCTTGTCGCCTCTTAGTGCCCCTTTAACCCCTCTATCATCTAATGGACCAACTGACTCTCTCACAGGTTTTTTGCTACAAATGTACTTGAAAAAGTCTTTATTTCGCGTTTTTGCTTCCACAGCAAGCTTCTTCTCAAATTCTCCCTTTGCCTGCCTTATCAATGCCTTGCATTTGACTTGCCAGTGCTTGTGCTGTTTCCGGGTTTGGTCATTTGGCTTTTTCCATTTGCTGAAAGATGCTTTTTTGGCAACAACAGCCTCTCTTACCTCTCCTTTAAACCATGTTGGCAGTTTTTTGGACTTCCATCCACTTTTCTTAAAGCGTGGAATATAGCTGGTCTGGGCTTCCAAGATAGTAGTTTTCAACAACACCCAAGCTTGATGTAAGTCTTTAACCTTTGCAACTGTTCCTTTTAGTTTTTTCTTAACTATTTTCCTCATTTTATCATAGTCTCCCTTTCGAAATTTAAAAGGTAGTACTGTGGATTTCCTTACTATCCCTCCTCCAATAATTAAATCAAACGCGATCATGCAATGATCACTATTGCCAAATGTCCCCAACACCCTTATCTCTTGCACAAGATCTGGTGTTCCACTAAGGACTAAGTCTAATATGGCTTCCCCTCAGGTCGGTTCATGAACCAGCTGCTCCAAGAAGCATTCATTTATTTCATCTAGGAACTTTATCTACCTAGCATGTCCTGCCGTGACACTGACCCAGTCGATACTGGAGTGATTGAAATCACCCATTATGCACTGTAACTTTTGTTAGCTTCCTTGATTTCTTTGAGCATTTCATCATCCATTTGTTCATTCTGGCCAGGCGGTCGATAGTACACCCCCACTGCCATCGTCTTCCCCTTTTTACATGGAATTTCAATCCATAGAGATTCTACAGCAAATTTTGCTTTAATCCTTTCTGACTCAATGCCCTCTCTAACATAGAGTGCAACCCCTCCACCAATTTGATCAGCTCTATCATTACGATATAGTTTGTACCCAGGTATCACAGAGTCCCACTGGTTGTCCTCCTTCCACCATGTCTCTGATATTCTAATCATATCTAACCTCTCATTTAGTGCTATATATTCTAACTCTCCCATCTTATTTTTAGACTTCTGGCATTTGCATACAAGCATTTTAGAGCCTGTATTTTATTCATATGAATCTGTCTATTGGTAGACATAGGTAATTTGGGATCTTTAAGCTCTATCTGCTCTATACTCGAGGGCATTTGGGATACTTTACTCTTTTTTGGAACCTCTCTGCTTTTGGTAGTATCCTTCAAGGATACATTCTTCCGAACCATGTGCTCTTGAGCGACTGTCGGCTTTCCCCTACTATCTAGTTTAAAAGCTGCTCTATCTCCTTTTTAAAGGTTAATGCCAGCAGCCTGGTTCCATCCCAGTTAAGGTGAAGCCCATCCCTTCAGAAGATCCCCTCCTTTCTCCAGAACGTTCCCCAGTTCCTAACAAATCCAAAACCCTCATCTCTGCACCATCGTCTCATCCACGCATTGAGATTCCAGAGCTCTGCCTGCCTTTTGGGTCCTGCGCGTGAAAGGGGAAACATTTCGGATAATGCTACCCTGGAAGTTCTGGATTTCAACTTCCTACCTAAAAGCCTAAATTTAGCCTCCAAAACCTCCCTACCACATTTTCCTATGTCATTGGTACCGACATGTACCAAGACAGCAGACTCCTCCCCAGCACTTTCTAAGACTATTTCTAGGTGGCGCTTGAGGTCCGCTACTTTCTCACCAGGCAGGCATGTTACCAGGCGATCCTCATGTCCACTAGCCACCCAGCTATCTACATGCATAATGATTGAATCACCAACTATAAGGGCTGTCCTAACCCTTCCCTGATGGGCACATGGCCCTGGAGAAACTTCTTCAGTGCGAGAGGGTTTTACATCACCTGGAGGACAGATCCTAGTTACAGGATCACTTCCTGCCACACCAGGGTGATGCTCTCCTGTCACGTGACCTCTCTCCTCCATGGCAACAGGGATGCTGCCAGACTGGTGGTGGGACTTCAGGACTATATCCCTGTAGGTTTTGTCTATGTACCTCTCTGTCTTTCTTATGTTTTCCAAGTCTGCTACTCTAGCTTCTAGAGAACGGACTTGTTCCCTGAGAGCAGGGAGGTTAATTGTAGAAACCAACACAACAATTTTCTAGGCAGTGATTGGATTAAATCTGGACAAGTTTCCAACAGCCGCATCATTTCCTGGACCTTAGCCCTTCAGGGTTGGCCCCTGGAAGTGACATATGCTGAAAACCACAGAAGCAATGCAGCATAGAGCCTGGCGGAGCTGCATGATTGCACTGCCAATGTACCATTAGTGGACAACTCTGATCCCAAGAGGGAGTCAGTCACATCTGAGCAAACTCGTCATCACTTTTATGATGAGGTCATCTGCAGAGATTTCTCTAAGGCATGTGTGAACGGTTGTGCCTACCGTCAAGAGCCTGGTCTTGGTAGCAGGAATAGAAGTGGTCTGGGACCAGAACCACCCCTGTGGACCCTTAAAGTATCGTTTGGGTTCCAAAACAAACCAATATGCTGAGTTAGCTGCAGTTTTGGCAACCCTCCAATCTGCTGCCTAGGGGAGGTCTGCACTTTAATACTCTGTACTGACTCAAATTATGTCCGACATAATTTTGTCTCCCACCTACCTATTTGGAAAACCAACAATATGCTGAATTCCAAAGGGAAACCTGTCTAACACAGGGAACTTATTCTGGCCTTAGACTAAGTAGCTCATGAAAATGACATAGAAACATAGAAATATGACGACAGAAAAAGACCACATGGCCTATCTAGTCTGTCCTTCCATAACAACTACAACAGTCCCCTTTTTACCTTTAGAGATCCTCTGTGTTTGTCCCATTCTTTTTTGAATTAAGTTACTGTCCTCATCTCTACCACCTGCACTGGGAGACTATTCCACGGATCCACTACTCTTTCCATAAAGAAATATTTCCGCATATCACTCCTGAATCTATCTCCCTTCACCCTCATCCCATGTCCCCTCATAGCAGAACTTGCTTTCAATTGAAAGAGGCTCTCTCCCTGAACATTTATGCCACGGAGGTATTTAAACATCTCAATCATATCACCTCTATCCCGCCTTTCCTCTAAGGTGTACATATTAAGATCCTTCAGTCTGTCCTCATATGCTTTATAATGAAGACCACTAATCATTTTAGTAGCCACCCTCTGCACCAACTCCATCCTGTTCACATCCTTTTGAAGGTGCGGTCTCCAGAATTGCACACTATACAAATGAGGTCGCACCAAAGACTTATACAGAGGCATTATCACCTCCTTTTTTCTGCTAGCCATTCCTCTCCGTATGCACCCAAGCAACCTTCTAGCTTTTGCCGTCACCTTTTCTACCTGTTTAGCTACTTTAAGATCATCAGACACAACCACGCCTAGGTCCCGCTCTTCTTTAGTGGACAAAAGTACTTCACCCCCTATACTATATTGCTCCCTTGGATTGCTGCAGCCCAAATGCATGACCTTACATTTTTTAACATTAAATCCCAGCTGCCAAATTCTAGACCATTCTTCAAGCTTAGCTAGATCCCTCCTCATGTTATCTACCCCTTCCTGGGTGTCTACTCTATTGCAGATTTTGATATCATCCGCAAAAAGGCAAACCTTACCTGAAAGTCCTTCCGCTATATCACTAACAAAGATGTTAAAAAGAATCGAACCAAGGACAGATCCCTGGGGCACACCACTGATAACATCCTTCTCCTCAGAGTGAGCTCCATTTACTTGTACTGTTTGTCGCCTCCCACCCAACCAATTTCTAACCCAAGCAGTAACTTTAGGGTCCATCGCTTAGGTGCTCAGTTTGTTTATAAGTCGCCTGTGAGGAACAGTGTCAAAGGCTTTACTGAAATCTAAATACACCACATCTAGGGCTCTCCCTCGGTCCAACTCCCTGGTCACCCAGTCAAAGAAATCAATCAGATTTGTCTGACAAGACCTGCCTCTGGTGAATCCATGCTGCCTCGGATCCTGTAATCCGCTGGACTCCAGAAACCTCACTATTTTCTCTTTCAGCAGCGTTTCCAATTTACTCACCACTGAAGTTAAACTAACCGGCCTGTAGTTTTCAATCATATCCTTACTTCCGCTTTTGTGTAAAGGCACCACATGAGCCTCTCTCCAGTCCTTTGGCACCATTCCCGATTCCAACAAGGCATTAAAAAGGTCAGTCAGTGGAGCTGCTAGAACGTCCCCAAGTTCCCTCAGTATTCTCGGGTGTATCCCATCCGGTCCCATCGCTTTGTCTACTTTAAGTTGAGATAGTTTCTCACGAACACAGTCTTTTGAAAATTCTTCAAGATGTCCTTTGCTTCTGTTCCTATTTGTGGGTGTTTTCTGAGGTCCTGCTCCTGGTTCTTCATCTGTGAACACAGAACAAAAATATTTGTTAAGCAATTCCGCTTTATCCTTATCAGCTTCTACATGTTCCTCCCCTGCACCTTTGAGTCTGACAATACCACTGTTGCCTTCCCTCTTCTCACTAATATATCTGAAAATTGTCTTATCCCCCCATTTTATTGCATTGGCTATTTCCTCCTCCTTTTGAATCTTTGCCTTCTTGACTATAGAAACATAGAAATATGACAACAGAAAAAGACCACATGGCCTATCTAGTCTGTCCTTCCATAACAACTACAACAGTCCCCTTTTTACCTTTAGAGATCCTCATGAGTGTGTACTGGAAGAAGGTGAAAGGCCATGCCCATGTTAACAATCCTGACAAGATTGGGAATGATCTTGCTGACCAACTTAGAAGTTGCCATTTATGGAGACCTCTGGCAACTGGAGGTTCCCGTGGACAACTCGACCATGTCTGTTAAAATAGTCACCCGGCAACAAGCTCAACAACTAACCACCCTATCGGTGGTACAGTGATGTGGTAAGATTGTGGATATCAACCTAATGCATGCCCAAAAACAAGATCCTAGCCTTGGACGTTTCTATTCTTTTATCCAGAACCCCCAGGAACATCCATTAACCCTGGAGGACCTCTAGGATATTGAGGTATTAAGGATCCTATATAGCCGGCATTCTGAAACCCGAACAGTGGGGTTCAACGACTGGGGTGGATGTTCAACTCATGTTTAGCCCCCATTGCCGATTCCATCCTCAGGTGCTCCCCACATGTACAATGCGTTTGTATAGGGAACGCTGGACAGGGGTGGGAGGGATAGTCCCAGGGCAAAGCGGGGGAGTGGCCATGTGCTGGGATGTAGAGAGGCAATTCTGCTCATTCCTCTGTATGTCCCCTGGCACCACTCTAGATGCCCAGTGTATTCTACCCCAAAGGCTGAATAAGTGCGGGGTGTCGCCTGCAGCCCCCTTCTCCATTGCGATGCCACGGGAGTGCTCCCACTGCCCAATACTGGCCTTGGGGGGCCCCTGATGAGGGTCAGATGGTGGGGAAATTGTGCTGCTCTGCATCCGGGCCTTCAGTGTCTCTGGCTGGATGTGCTGGTGCCATGGCGAAGTGTCACCACTGCACTAGCACAGCAGCTTGAGGACATCTCCCAGCTGGGAATCAGGTGCACACCAGACCATCTAAATACCCAATTCCACAATCATGGGAACATATAGCTCCTGCGGTTGTGGAATCAGGTACAACTGGGCTCCATCTATATTTTGGGCATCCTGCTAGCCTGGCAGTGCACCTTTCAGAATCAGCCTCCACATCTCTAAGGATATGTTCCATCTGCAGAGGGACCTGTTGACTTGTATGAGTAAACATGGTATTGTGCAATGGGTGGCACTTTGGGCCTTTCAAGGAGTTATGTTGCAACATGCCTATGACAAGCCTTGTGCCGGCCATAGAGGTGACAGAGTCACCTATGAAATGTTGAAACAGGTGGCTTACTGACCCCACATGTACAAGGATGTCCAATCGTATACCAGTTTCTTTAATTTATTGCAGATTTCAACCTGCTACTCCTTTTCATAGAGGACCTTTACTATGCCTTGGCCTGACCTCCAAATTGATTGGATCGGCCCAGCGAACCGATCCTCTTGAGGTGACAATACATGCTGACCGTTACTTGCTTATTCACCAATTGGGATGAGTGAATTCCAGCACCCAGCTGCACCACTGAAACGACAGCCACTATGTTGTTGAACCATGTTTTCAGCAGATGGGGCCTACCCATATGAGTAGAATCTGACCAAGATTCCCATTTCATGGGACAAGTTATCAAGCACCTGTGGTAGTTGGTAGGAGAAAGGCCAAAGTTTACATTGCTTTTCAGCCAAAGGTTCAGGTGGAGAGAGCAAACAAAACCATTGTCGGCATCCTGAAGAAATATGTCTCCTCCTCTGGGAAGGATTGGGACATCAAGTTACCTTTGGTCTTAATGGCTATCAGAGCCACCCATCATCGATCTACTGGCATATCTCCTTTTGAAATGATGACAGTTAGGGACATGGTACTGCCCCTCCATCTTCTTTACAGGACCAATAATGTAAACCTAGCATGTACTACAACTGCCCATGAATATGTTGCCCACTTAAGACAACACTTGCAAAGTGTTTTTGCCTTTGCCCAGAAGAATTTGGAAATTGCTGCCAGAGGTAGGAAAGCCTACTATAATTGAGGACTACCTCTAAAGAATACCAGGTTGGCGACAAGGTATTCTATTACAATTTTGGAAAGAATAGAGTCAAATGAAATAAATTTCTATCTAGCTGGAATGGTCCATATCCTACTGATGTGTCTGGGTCCGCTGCTTTTTGACATATTCATAAATGACATGGAAAAGGGAATAATGAGTGAGGTTATCAAATTTGCAGATGACACAAAACTATTTAAAGTTGTTAAAACCCAAGAAGATTGTGGAAAATTGCAAGAGGATCTTGATAAATTGGAAGACTGAGCATCAAAATGGCAGATGAAATTTAATGTGGACAAATGCAAAGTTATGCACCTAGGGAAGAACAAACCAAACTATGGTTACACGATGCAAGGTTACACATTAGGAACCACCACCCAGGAAAAAGATTTAGGCGTCATTGTGGATAACATGTTAAACCCTCTGCCCAGTGTGCAGTGATGGCCAAGGGAGCAAATAGAATGCTAGGTATCATAAGGAAAGGAATGGAAAACAAAACAAAGGATATTATAATGCCTCTGTGTTGTTCCATGGTGCGACCGCACCTTGAATATTGTGTGCAATTCTGGTTGCCGTATCTTAAAAAGGATATAGCGTTATAAGAAAAGATTCAGAGAAGAGCCACCAAAATGGTAAAGAGGATGGAAGGCTGCTCCTATGAGGAGAGGCTAAAAAGGTTAGGGCTCTTCAACTTGGAAAAGAGATGGCTGAGGGGATATATGATAGAGGTCTATAAATTAATGAATGGAGTGGAACGGGTAAACGTAGATCGATTGTTTACATTATCAGAATATAGAAAGGCTAGGGGACATGCAATGAAGCTACAGGGTAAACTAATGAAGACAAATAAGAGAAAATATTTTTTCACTCAACGTTTAATCAAATTCTGGAATTTGTTACCAGAGGATGTAGTAAAGGCTGTTAGTGTAGCTGGGTTTAAAAAAGGTTTGGACAAGTTCCTGGAGGAAAGGTCCATAAACCATTACTAAAAAGGGACCCAGGATATCAATGCTTGACCCAGTACAAGCATTGTGGAACCTGTATCTTTTGGGGAAACTGCTAGGTACGTATGACCTAGTTTGGCCACTTACTGGGCTTGATGGACCTTGGTCTGACCCAGTATGGCATATCTTATGTTCTTAACTCCAAATCCCTTTTTCTCACTTAGGATTCAAACCCCAGTGGGGAAAGTTATCCAGGTCATACCATACCGATCTGTAAGGCAAAGCTATTTTATTCTTTACGGCAGTAAAGGGTCACACCAGACAAAAATAATGAGTAACCCCCGTCATAGGAAAAAATACAGACTTTTATACTTTTCTATGGTACAAAGAAAGTAGGTGAGCTATAGTACATCTTAGGACTTTTCCCATGGACAAAGCAAACTGTTTTACAGGCTGTTTCCTTGGGAATGAAAGGCATGATGAGAAAAGGTGAGATTAGGAAGTGGGAGTTGGAGGGAGGGGGGGGGTGCAAGGAAGGTGTCTTTGGTCAAAGGGGCCCAGCTAAAAAATCTCTTTCAGGAATATATGTGAGAACTGAGTTCTAAAGCTCCTTCTAAAGATAAGGAGATGAGAGCTGGACTATATGGGTGACATCGTGAACATAATTGCAATTACTTCTAACTTGCTTATTACAGCCAGGAGGGGGGATGGGGGAGGAAGGGTTTAAGGAGTTACTCTGACCTGTTAGGAGAAACAGTTTTGCCACCTTTGACTAGATGTTCACTATGAATTGTTAATTACTTCACTGCATACAGCTGTGTCCTTATCAAAGTCAAACTTTGAGAAACAAAAGAATGTCCTCAGGGGCGGCTCAAGGCAATCTGCTGCCTGAGGCAAAGTATGAAATGGCGCCCCCCCCCCCACACCCTAGAGGGGGCGGGGCTTTTTCAGAAATCCAATCAGAGACTGAATCAAACCAAAAAGCCGATTAGATTATAAGGAGGAAATGCAAGATGTTTGCACACAGGGCTGTATCGAGCTGCAATCACACCCTGTGCAACTTGCAGTTCGGGCGCACGGCCCCCTCCACCCATTCCTCCGTCCAGCGCTGCCTGCTCTTTCCCTGCTGATGCCACCCTCTGTTTTTTTCATGGTGGCACCGGCAGCAGGGAAAAAACAGGCAGCAATGGAAAGAGGTTTGGGGGGAGGGGGGCGTGCTCCTGAACTGCAAGTTGCACAGGGTGTGATTGCAGCTCGATACAGCCCTGTGTGCAAACATCTTGCATTTCCTCTATATAATCTAATTGGCTTTTTGGTTTGATTCAGTCTCTGATTGGATTTCTGAAAAAGCCCTGCCCCCTCTAGGGTGTGTGTGTGGGGGGGGGGGCGCCATTTCATACTTCGCCTCAGGCAGCAGATTGCCTTGAGCTGCCTGCTCTTTCCCTGCTGCTGCCACCCTCTGTTTTTTTCATGGTGGCGCCGGCAGCAGGGAAAGAGCAGGCAACGCTGGACGGAGGTATGGGGAGGAGGAGGAGGGCATGCGCCCAAACTGAAAGGCACTGGCACTTTAAGCAGATCTGTCCCTCCCTACTCTGACATCGCGTTGGAAGAGGGAGGGACCAGACCTGCTTAAAGTGCTGTGAAAAGGCTTGGGCAGCGCATTTCAGCTGCCTGCTACTGACCTGCCAGTGGTGGCCGAGCAACAGCAGACAGCCGAAATGTGCCCCCCAAGCCTTTCCGCCCTGTGTGGCTGCACCGCTTACAGAAGTCTAGGTACGGTCCTATTTGCAAATCAAGGAACTAAAAGACAGCAAGAACCAACAGCACAGTTTATAAAACTAAATTATAACTCATTTTTTTTTTTTTAAACTTTTATTTTCATTTTGGAACATCGAAACAAAAGGACATACAGAATAGAAGACATGAACAAATAATATTATACAATCACGGACAGTAAACCCCCACCACCCCCCTCCCCCCCTACTTCTTCTCTGGGATACGTAACAATCCAGTATCGGGTGTATATACACATTATTATCTTTCGAGATAATATAATTATCTGCAATATGATGAGTGTAACTATACGGCTATATTGGAGCATCTGGCAATCTGAACATAATCATTAAGCATCTGCCACTTAGACAAGTGAGAGCAGTCCTGAACCTGGAATGCCATCCGACGAGGTATCTGCTCATATGTACTATATAAGCAGACAGAATTCCACCATTCGGTAAAAGTTAGGCGGGAGCCATTCTTCCAATTTTTCGTGACTAAGCATACAGCCATACCCAACATAAAATCCAGGAGGAAGCGGCCTGTCCTGGGAAGAGAGGGGATCCCCGCCACAGAGCGGAGTCCCACAATCTTCCAAGAAAGGGGCTCCCGGAAGTGTAGGATACTTTGTATCCGGTCCCAAACCCGCCCCCAATATTGCTGTAGTGCTGGACATTCATAGATAACATGGGCGAAGGTACCCACCGCTGTATGGCATGACCAACATCGATAGCTTGTATTGACATTCCATTTGGCCATCTTCTCAGGAGTATAAAAGCATCTGTGGGCAAAATAGAAGAGCGTTTGAGTGACAGAGGCGGATCTAGAGACCCGCACCACTTTGCTCCAGACTATCTTCCATTGCTGGGGAGTTAAAGTGATGTGCAATTCGCGCTCCCATGCCTGCTGGGCCCTAGGGGTGTCCCTGCCTGGACTATGAGTGAGTATTTTATAAAAGTTAGATGCCACCCCTGGTAGACTCCCGATACAACGAATCACCTCTGACAGCCCTTCCACGCTAGTATCAGAGCGCGGAATGACCCGAGCGCCTTTAAGGCAATGTTGGAGCTGCATCCATTGAAAGTAATATTTCGCTGGTAGACCAAATTCCGTTTGTAAAGCATTAAAGGTTTTCCAGCGATCCCCAGCAAACAGCTGCTTAGGTGTCCAAATCCCCCTGGAGTACCAGGGTCTCCATGCTATCGTTTTTTTGTTAATTTGAAATCGAGAGTTATGCCATATCGGGAGATGGTCCAGGGGGCACGCCTGCGGACCCAGAGATTGAATGAGGGCATTAAAGGCCACTAGAGTGTCTGCAACCATTGGTGAATGGCGGGAGTCTGAATGATGGCACATTCCGGGGAAGTAGGCCAGCGGAACTGGTCCACTAAGCTCTTCTTCAATATCTAGCCACACCGGGCGGCCTGCTGCCGGGGTATCCAACCAACGGGCACCTTGCTTTAAGAGGAAGGCTTTATGATATTTGAGAAAATCTGGAAATCTAGCTCCTCCTCTCGCTTTATCAGATTGCAAGTGTTGTTTAGCTATCCTGGGTGTTTTACCCTGCCATAAATAACGGATAAGAAGGCCTTCTATATCTTTGTAGATGTGTCGGGGCAGTAAACATGGTAGCATTTCGAGAATGTAGTTCACTTTAGGAACTATCATCATTTTCACTGTTTCCAAGCGGCCCCACCATGTAAGGGTTAGTGGAGACCACCGATTGGTAAGTTCACGGACTTTGGAGATTATCGCCTTGGCGTTGAAACTAATAGTGTCCTCTAAGGATAGCAATAATAGACCCCGAGATATTTCACCATACTATGCTGCCAGAGAAAGGGAAAGGCTTGCATGTCGGCCGCATGTACCCGGTGGTTAAGTGGGAAAGCAACCGATTTGGTCCAGTTGATCTTATAGCCCGAGAGCTGCGAATACCTGTCTAGTAATTCTAAGACTACTGGGACCGAGTCCAAAGTTATAAAAAGCATAAGATCATCTGCATAAGCGGAGAGTTTGATCTCTCTGTGTCTAAAGGGGGCACCTCGGATGTCTGCGGACTGCCTAAGTAACAGGGCTAGAGGTTCAAGCGCTAAGTCAAAGAGCAGAGGAGATAGGGGGCACCCTTGGCGTGTACCTCTTTGAAGGCTGAATGGCTGAGATTTGATAGCATTCACACATATACTGGCTGTGGGTTCGGCATACATGACTTGAAGAAACCGGAGAAAGCCCTCCCCAAAGCCGTACCAACGGAGAACAGCAAATAAGAAGGGCCATTCTAGACGGTCGAAGGCTTTCTCGGCGTCTAGGGAGAGGCCAACTAGTGGTAGATCTAGGCTTGCAGCATTAGTCAAAACATGACATAAAGTCCTAGCGTTGTCGGCAGTGGATCTTCCGGGTATAAAACCACATTGATCAGGGTGGATTAGTGTAGACATTTGGTCAGATAGTCGAGAGGCTAAGATAGTCGCAAAAATTTTATAGTCTGCGTTAAGAAGGGAGATTGGGCGGTAGTTAGCTGTTAACAGCGGATCCCTCCCTTCTTTTTCAAATACTACCACATTCGCCGCCGAAAAGGATCCCAAGCAAGATGTGTCTTCAGCCAGAGCAGTGAAATAGAGTTTTAGGTGGGGGGCCAGATCAGCACTGAACGTTTTATAAAATTCGGCCGGAAGACCGTCAGGGCCTGCGGCGCGTCCCGAGGCCACACGTTTAAGGGCAGAGTGAATTTCATTAGTAGAGAAGGGTTTATCCATCGCAACCCTATCCTCTTCAGAGAGGGTCGGCCGTTGGATTCCGGATAATAATCGCTCAAAAGCCTCTGACGTGAAGTCACATTCTGATTTATAAAGACGAGTATAAAAATCCCGGAAAAGCTCTACTATCTCTGTATTATTTGTCACTATGTCCCCTCCTACCGGGTTTCGGAGAGCCGCTACCCGTTTGGCTTCTTTTTGACCTTTCAAGGCATTAGCTAAGAGTCTACCAGCACGGTTGCTTTCCCGATAGTACATCCCTTGCTGCGATGCGATATTTTTAGAAGCTGCAGCAGACAGGATTGAGTTATATTGAAAGCGTAGGCGTTGCAATCGTAACAACACACAAGGATCAGTGCGGGAAGTAAGAACCTGTTCCCCAGTTTTAATTTGTTGCTCTAATATTAATAACTGTTGCTTACGCTGTTTCCCCAAGCGAATTTGATAGCTAGTAATGGTTGCACGAATGGCAGCTTTAAAGCCCTCCCACCAAGCCCAGCTCATGGTATCATGTGGTAAGTTAAAATGGAAATAGTCCTGAATGGCGGCCCGAATGTCTAACTGAAACTCTTGTTGCTCTAGCAGGGTCCTATCAAAAAACCAATTTCCCGGATTCCCACTGGGCAGGTTAGCGTGCAACTGGAAGGAAATGGCAGCATGGTCTGAGATATGTAATGGGTGAATCATCGCTGTGTCTACCTGAGATACCAGCACTTTAGATATTAGGAAAAAATCTATTCTGGACTGTGATAGATGGGGGGGAGAATAGAAAGTAAATTCCAGTTCAGCAGGATGCAACAATCTCCAAAGATCCACTAAAGCGAGATCTTTGATCAAGGAGGTGAGTGTGAGGGAGCTCTTGGGCAGGCCACTCGTTCTAGGCGGTTGCCTGTCTATCAGAGGATCGACGACTTGATTAAAGTCGCCACCTATTATCAGTGAGGTGCTAGCAGAGGCCTGCGCAACCTGAGCAATGGTAGCAAAAAAGGCAGGATTATCCACATTGGGGGCATATATACATATACATGTTAGTTCAAGGTGTCCAATTTTAAGATGGACGCGGGACCATCTGCCCTCCGTGTCAGAGCTAGTGGCAATAATGGTGACAGGCAAGGATTTCCTCACCAGAATAGCTACCCCACATTTCTTAGAAACAGCCGGAGAGTAGGCAGCTACCATGTAAGGTTTAATATTGAGTTTCAGAGTTTCGGTAGAATTTAAGTGCGTTTCCTGAAGAAAAACCAGATCCGCCTTTTCATGACTCAAATAACTAAGGATTTTCTTTCTTTTAATCGGGTTGTTGATTCCCTTTACGTTCAATGAAAAAACCTTACATAGGGCCATAAGACATTGTCATACATTTGAAGTAAAAGCGCAGGCGAGTATGGAATATATACCACATCTGTACATCTATATCATACACATCAATTAAGATACCAGATACACCCCATATGAGAAAACAAGCACCGAAGTGCCCCAGAGAAGAAGCATAACCCCAAATATAAATGGCGACCATATGTCTGCGGGAGGAGGCCCAAGAGAGTGCGATTGTAATGTTTGAACCCTTCTGTTATTATAGTCTCCGATCTCCACCGAAGTAGCTGTGGGCATGATAGAGCAGGGCCATCAAGGCTAGTGAAAGCCAAGGCTGTGAATTGCCAAGGCAGTCTCTAAGGTAGAGAGCGTCCGAAAACAATATGGCGGGTTTTACCAATATAAGGTCAATTAGCTAAGTGTTCCTTGGATCAACGCATCTGATCTGCCTCTTTGGACTCCAAAAATTCCGCAAGTAATTCAGGATCATCAAATGTTCTGGTCTGGTTGTGCAGCGTTACCCTGAGTTTAGCCGGGTACATCAGGCCATAGCGAGCTTGCAGTTGTTGTAGCCTCGGTCGAAATTCCAGGAATCGCTTTCTACGATCAACCGTGGGCTTAGCCAAATCAGGAAAGAAGGATAGCCGGTGGCCCTCAAACTCGATGGGGCCTTTTGCGCGAGCGGCATTCAGAATTTGCTCAACATGTTGGTATCTTAAGAGCCGAAAGATAATAGGCCGCGGGGTCTTCCGATTGAGCGCCATATTTGAGGGCACTCGATGAGCCCGGTCAATCTCCAGGTCTTTAGCAAATGTGATCCGAAGTAGGGAAGGAAGCGCCTTACAAAGAAACTCCTTCATGTCTCCAGACTCAGCTCCCTCCGGTATGCCCACGAGCCGTATGTTATTGCGGCGGGCCCGATTGTTGCCATCTTCCACTTCTTTCTGAAGGGCCCGTATCTGGCGCTCTACTTTGTCAAGTTTCGCCAACCGGACCGTGTGTGAGTCCAGTATGCCTTCCATTTTGTCTTGTCGTAGGGAAAGCCCTTCAAGTTTGCTTTGCAGTATGCCGAAATCTTCACGCAGCGCTCGGAGTGACTCCCCGTTGGATTGCACAAGGTCTTTTACCCCTCGTATTTCAGTGAGGATCTCCTGCTGCATCTCGGGACCTTCCCGAGGTGCGGGCTGCTTCTGCGGAGACGGGGGCTCGGTTTTGGAGCGTTTACCATGGGAATTCGTTGGGGTCCCGAAATCTAGACGTGCTGGTTTGGTCCCCGCCATCACCCCAAGGTACCCCGGTAGAGTCAAAGCAATATTCAGAATTAAAACGGTTCAAAATTCAGGAGTCTTGGTAGGCCTCTCGGGAGCCTCAGCGCTATGCGACTATCCCGCTGGACATCAGGCTCCGCCCCCCATTATAACTCATTTTTATTTTTTTGTTATAAACTGCATTATGGCTCTTGCTAAGAAGAGCTGAAGACTTTTCAGAGTAAAGACTTTTCAGAGTAAAGCCAGCATTTATGATGTGGTTGGATCAAAGCCCTCGGGACATCTGACTGCTGATGTAGCTGCGCATAAAATGGGAGTCAGAAGCTGTAAAGATATCTTACACATTGGAACATGGAATGTTCGAAGCTTGAACCAAGGGAAGTTGGAGGTGGTCAAGAATGAAATGGAACGTGTACAACTTGATCTGTTGGGTGTCAGCAAACTGAAATGGATTGGCATCGGGCACTTTGCATCAGATGATCACATGGTCTACTATGCTGGAAATGAAAGACAAAGAAGAAATGGTGTTGCATTTATAATAAAGAAGAAACTTGCAAGAACTGTAATGAAATACAATGCAGTCAGCGAACACTTAATCTCTATTCGTCTATGAGGAATGCCTATCAACACAACTATAATTCAAGTATATGCCCCAACAACAGCTGCAGAAGAGAATGAAATTGAAGAGTTCTATGAACAAGTACAAGCTGAAATTGACAGAACATGCAAACAGGATATCCTGATAGTCATGGGTGATTGGAACGCAAAGGTTGGCAACAAAGAAGAAGACAAAGTAGTTGGAAAATATGGACTTGGCAACAGAAATGAAGCTGGAGAAAGACTGATAGAATTCTGCAAGACCAACGCTCTATTCATCTCAAACACCTTCTTCCAGCAATACAAGTGGCGACTGTACACATGGACTTCACCCAATGGATTGTATAAAAATCAAATTGACTAAGACTTCCGGTGATGCGGTGAGCTCAAGCGGACGCACGTTGCTTGAGCTCTGGGCCCCCTCGCCTCCCCGTCGCTGAAAAATGACATAGCGGGGGTAAACTCGGGGTTCTGAACCCCCCATGTGCCTTCTCGACAGGACGGCAGCGTGAACGGGCCCCCCCGAGCGTCCGCCTTCCCCCCTTCATGCTGAAATTTAGCGGCAGTCTGGACCCGGGAGGCCGGCGCTGAAGACGTCGGGCCTGCAGGGAGAGCTACGCCGCAGAGTGACCTGGAGTAACCGGGTAAGCAGCCAGCTCAAAGCTGATTTTGGAGCCGTGATCTACGGCAGCAAAGGCCCCCTGGACTAGTGCCCATTGCTTCCCCCCCCCCCAGCCTTGACTTCGACTCCTGGAGGGTGGCAGAAACCGGCATCGAAAGGGGAGATCGGGAGCCCCTATCGGGCCCAGGATTGGGATACTGCCTGCTCCATTGGTCCTAGGAGTTCCTCGGGGGGCCGCATGCCCTGGCATAGACCCCCCCCCCGGCATTGGAAGATCAGGACGCCCTCACCGGTATTGGGGTCGGAAAAGGCCCAGCCCCCTCCCCTCTGCGGAGTCCGAGAGCAGCACATAAGTGAGTGGCGGACCAGCGACGCTGTACTTGGACTCTCGGGTGGGGGTCGGGGGACAGGGCAACCGAGGATCCACGCGGCCCTGGCAATGGCGGCTAAGGGTGGTCGCCGCGTGGAGAAGGAGAAAGTCCCTCCGCCATCTAGAGGGCGGGAGCACTCCTCACCGCCGAAGGGGGAAGCCAAGGCGGGCATGGTGAATGAAATTTCCATGGCCGTGGTGGGGGCGCTGTCTGCGCAATTTGAAGACCTGCGGGGCCGCATGGATCTCCTCCAAACCTCAGTGGAGGCCTTGGGGAGCCGAATGCAGGAAGCAGAGCACCGGATAGAGCAGACAGAGGAGCATGTGCTGGAGCTACAGCAGGAGATGACCCGTGTGAAAAAGCTACTTCAGGACCAGGAGGCCAAGCTGGATGACCTTGAGAATCGGTCCCGCCGTAACAACCTGAGATTCCTGGGGATCCCGGATGCCATAGAGGGCAGGGACTTAAAGTCCTATTTGGAGGACCTGGTGAAACAAATCTTGGAGAATGATCCCGAAGGCACCCCGGTGCAAATAGAGAGAGCGCACTGGGTTGGGCCCAGGAGAGCCAGTGACGGTCGACCCAGGGTGGTTCTGGCACGGTTCCTGCGCTTCCCACAAAAGGAAGCGATTTTGCATGCAGTACGGAAGAAAGGAGCAATTCTTAAGGACAATGTTAAGCTGCATATTGTTCAGGACTATTCGGCGGCCCTGGGCCAGCGACGGCGAGAATATGGACCTTTGTGCCAAACTCTGATAGATAACAATATTAGATTCATGGTGCAATACCCTGCCCGGCTGATTTTTACTCATGGGGGGACTCGCCGGTCCTTTGACTCCGCGGCAGCAGCAACCCCCTACGTGGAGGAGATAAGGCGAGGGGCGGCAGCAGCGGCTGAGACCTGAGGCCTAGCAGGGAAGAGTGTGGACCCGAAGAACTAATTTGACACGCGCTGCCTTGGACTGTGATTAGGCGGTGGTGGTAATTCTGCAGGGGGAGGGGAGTGCAAGGGGTCTGTTTAAAGCTGTTAAGTATTAAGTGTTGGTTGTTCCCTGGTCGAGGGGGTGTTATTATGGGGAGTGTTTGGTTGTAGGGGTTGCTCGGTGTGAGGGGAGTGGGGAGTGGGGAAGGGCGTGGACACAGTGGTGGGGGGGTCCCCCGATGGGTGAGTTCCCCCGTGAGACTCGCAGAGGAGCTGAATTAGGGGGGGGGGGGCGGGGGGGGCACCACATGCATCTGAAGTCACAGAGAGGGAGAGAGGCGGATGGAAGTAGAGTGGGGGGAAGGGAGAGGAGAGGGGGGTGCAGGGGAGGGGGAGGTGGGGGGGAGGGAAAGGGGGGGGAGGGTGGGGGTTGAGAGCAGGGAGAGGGAGGGAGAGGGAGGGGGAGGTGGAGGGGAGCAGTATTCTAGGGGACCAGTTGAGGAGTGGATGGCGAGAGGGAATTATCTTGTGGGGAGGAGGGGAGGACCTCAGGCTGGGGAGGTGCCCTCTCTGAATCATGTATGGTATGTGATGTACAACAGTGGGCTTATTTTAGTATTACATGCCACTTAAGATTATTTCTTGGAATGTTTGTGGTCTGGGCAATCCGATTAAACGGGCCAAGATTTTGCAGGCCTTGGCAAGGCAGAAGGCGGACATTGCTATGCTCCAGGAAACCCACCAGACTGCTGAGGATCACCGTAAACTTTGCCGAGACTGGGTGGGACAGGTATGGGGGGCCCCGGCTCTTGGGAAGAAGGGGGGCGTAGTGCTCTTGATACACAAGCGTTTAAGGCTTGAGGTTGTCAGGGACTTGGTGGATCCGACGGGCAGATTTGTCCTGGTGCAGGGTGTTCTTGAGGGGAGGCCTGTTATTCTGGGTAATTTGTATTGTCCCAATGTGCTAGACCTGCCCCTCTATGCTCGCCTTGCCTCTAAAATCGAGACGATGCCGGAGTCCCCCGTGATTTTGGGGGGAGATTTTAATGGAGTCATGAACGTTGACTTGGATACATCCAAGGGGGGGGGGGGGGAGCCGAGAGATAGAATGGTGACGGTTCGGGCGTTGCGACGGTTATGTTCACGGTTGGGGCTGGTAGATCCTTGGCGCCTGTTACATCCGGCCGAACGGGATTATACGCACCAATCATGGCTCATGGCACCAGCGCACGCATAGATTACTTGCTGATCTCTACTGGGCTGTTTGCCAAAGTAGAGGATGCTCAGATAGGGCCCATGGAGATATCTGACCATGCATTCATTTGGCTCGACGTCTATTGGGCTGGGACCTTTCCTCACACCCCGCCATGGCGCTTTCCACTGGAATTATATAGGGACGCGCAGTTCCGTACTTTTATCAGCGGTGGCAGGAATTTGAAGCTGATCATAAGGGCCACCAGGATGACCCAGAGCTGCTTTGGGAAACAGCAAAGGTGGTACTTCGGGGGGACATTATAGGGTTCATTGCCAGGAAGAGAAGATTGAGGGCCGAACGTATTATCTGCTTGGAGAGACTGGTGTCTAGGCTGCGGTGCAGGGCTTAAAAAACTGCTGTGGGACTCCCAAACGGAATTAAATGAACTTTTGCATCAAAAAGCAAAGAAGTCTGTGTTATACTATCGTTATCAACTTTACCGCTACGGGGACAAGCCCGGGAAATTGCTGGCCAGATGCCTTCGTGGACCCCGGGGCTCTAAATTGGTGCCGGGCCTACGGGATGAATCGGGGACGTTACATCGGGAGAGCCCGGCGATAGCGCGAGTTTTTCGTTCTTTTTTCCAGAGCCTCTATACGGCGGAGTCGATTTCCCTCACACAGATGGCGGAGTATGTGGGGGAATTAGATTTACCTCGCCTGTCGTCGGAGCAAAGAGCGCAGTTGGACCGGCCGATTACGGCAGTTGAGCTGCATGGGGCTATCTCCAAAGCCAGCTGTTACAAATCCCCGGGGTCCGATGGGCTTGGTGCTGAATTCTATAAAATTCTTAATGCTCTGATCTCCCCAACACTGGCTGCAGTGCATAACCGGAGGGCGCAGCAGGGCTACTTTCGCTGGGGGGTGAACCATGCCCATATTGTTCTTATTCCTAAACCGGGGAAAGACCCTCTCTCTGCGGCATTGTACCGTCCTATCTCCCTACTTAATTTCGACCTTAAACTTATGGCAAAAATTTTGGCGGATCGCCTGGCGGAGGTCCTGGGGCTCTTGGTCCATGAATCCCAAGTAGGTTTTGTTAAAGGGCGATATGCCGTTCACAACCTACGCAAAATCCTTGCGTCCTTAGAGTGGGTCCAGTATAGACAATTGTCCTCCCTGCTTGTCAGTTTTGACGCGGAAAAAGCCTTCGATAGGGTGGATTGGCAATACTTGCAGTATATTCTTCCATGCTATGGCTTAGGGCCTTTATTTTGTAGCATGATCACGAGTCTCTATGCTGATCCAACGGCAGCGATACTTTGTAATGGTGTGCTATCTGAGTCTTTTTCGTTGCAAAGGGGGACCCGTCAGGGCTGCCCCATCTCCCCTCTTCTCTTCGTTTTTTCGCTAGACCCCCTTTTGCGGACAGTGGCGGGATTACGTACAATAAGGGGGGGTCAGCATTGGCAATCAAGAATTCAAGATATCTGCCTTTGCCGATGATCTGTTGGTACATTTGCTTTCACCTAGAGATTCTTTGCCTCTCCTCCTACAGGAGTTCCGAACCTTTGGGCAGTTTGCGGGGCTTAGTATTAACAGGGATAAATCC
Source organism: Ichthyophis bannanicus (assembly GCA_033557465.1). Classification (NCBI taxonomy): domain Eukaryota; kingdom Metazoa; phylum Chordata; class Amphibia; order Gymnophiona; family Ichthyophiidae; genus Ichthyophis; species Ichthyophis bannanicus. The sequence goes on from CM066035.1 coordinate 501,215,015, forward strand.
GAAGCCCTGGATGTGTCGGGACTACTCCGGAGTGGTTGGCCGGGTGAATTCCCTCTTAAATGGGCCGAGAACAAATTCATATATCTGGGGATTGTACTGCCCTGCCAACCAGGTCAACTATATGGTAGCAACCTGAAGCGGATGCTGACCAAGGTAAGAACCCAGTTGCAAGCCTGGAAGCCCCTCCCCTTGTCTCTCACGGGGAGAATTGCAGCGATTAAATTGGTGCTCTTGCCGTGGATATTATATTGGCTGCAGACCCTTCCAGTATGGCTCCTCCGGCGGGATGTTCGGCGCTTCGAGGCGGAGTTTCGTGGCCTCCTATGGGGGGGGGGGGGCGAGAGCCCGTATCCCATACGGTCGGTTGGTGGGGAGGGTGAAGAGGGGGGGTGGGGACTCCCAGATCTTGGTGCTTATGCCTTAGCTTGCCAGGCGTGCCATCTGGAGGACTGGTTAGGTGACACCGATTTTTATACGCCAAGAGCTTTGGAGGAGGCATATGTAGCACCCCACTCTCTACGGGCCCTTTTGCATCTGGAGGTCAGCAGGTGGCCTACCCATTTGGCTGGTAGTGTGCTGTTAGAACCGGTGTGTAAGACATGGCGGCAGCTGAATGCCTACTGGGGCCACAGTTGGAAAGTGTCGAGCTGGCTACCCATTTGGGGGAATGCCCACTTTACTCCAGGCGCCGAGGCCGCCGCATTCCGGCATTGGGGGGAGAAGGGTATTCGTAATATAGGTCATGTGGTGGATTTGACCGGGAAAACCAAACCCTTTCTCGTATTATCTAGCGAGTATGACCTGGGGCCCCACCATTCCTTTGCGTACATGCAAGTGGCCCACTATGTGGCCTTCCTTGCGGGGGCAGAGTTACATAGCGACCGGTCGGCTCAGATTCTTGCGTTCTTTGGCCTGGGCGACGCGGAACGACCATCAATTCGGGTGTTCCACCTCAGGCTGGAGCAGTATCGGCCGGGGCCGGACTATCGCTGCATGGAACAGGCTTGGGGGGCTGAAATGGGGCGGGAGATCCCCCGCGATACAATTCTGTCAGCCCTCCGGAGAGTGGTGGGCCTGGCGGACGGTGCCCGTTGGCGGGAAATACAACTTAAATGTTTAACGAGGGTTCACTTCTCCCCGCGGAGGGCTCTTCGTTGCCACTTAACTGACGATGGCAGCTGCCCGTGGTGCGCAGAGCCTATGGCGACTTTGTTACATATGTGGTGGGGATGCCGACGGATTTGCCCTTACTGGCAGAGAATTTCCCTATTCTTGGCTAATTTGTTAGGACAATCTGTCAATTGGGATGCTGCTTTGATTGCCTTGGATTTCTTGAGCATTACGTCACCGAAGGGGAAATGGAGCCGTTGGCTGGTGCGCAAGGCATGTCTGGTGGGTAAAGGGCCACTTTTGCGGCGGTGGAGGGATAGCCACCCTCCCTCCTTTTGGGAGTGGCGGAACTCTTTCCATCAGCTTATGCTTCTGGAATGCAGGGCTGCCCGAGGTCATGTCAAGCGATGGTCCACCTTCTTACTACTCTGGGAGCCATATATTCAAAATCTGAGTGCCTGGACCCGCAATGTGGTCCTGCAGTTAAGTTGTTGATAAGTTTGCCCGCTTGCAGTGTCACCGTGGGGATTGTGGAACTTTATGAACTGGTCCTGTGTGGTACTGACCTGGGTGGATGGGGGGGGGGGGGAGGTGGGGGGGGGGTGGAAATGGGGATGGGGTAGAGGGGGTGGGGTAATTCTTGAAAAATTTATGTAACCATCAATGTGCCCTGCCCCTGGGGATAAGAATCAACCTCAGGGTGCGGCAGTTATTTGTTCTGTACCTATTGTTTTCTTTGATGGTTTCAAAATAAAGTTTTGAAAAAAAAATCAAATTGACTACATCTGTGGAAGTCAACGATGTAAAAGCTCTGTAACATCAACAAAGACAAAACCTGGAGCTAACTGTGGTACAGATCATCAACTACTGGTATGCAAACGCAAGCTAAAGTTGAAAAAGAGCAAACCACTCATGAATGCAGCAAAATATGACCTTGAGAATATACCACTGGAATTTAAAGACTGCCTGCAAAATTGATTTGCTGCTTTAGATTCAAATGACAGAGCTCCAGAAGAGTTATGGAATGACATCAAGAAGGTTGTGTTGGAAGAAAGTGAGAAGTCTCTACAAAAGGTGAAAAAGCAAAAACGGCCAAAATGGACGACGGAAGAAACTCTGAAAATTGCCCAGAAATGCAGAGAAGCTAAAGCCAGAGGAGAAAGAAAGACAAATGCAGAACTCAACAGAGATTTCCAATGTGCAGCAAAACAGGACAAGGACAAGTACTTCAATGACACATGGAAGGAAATAGAAGCAGAAACTATTAGAGGAAGAACAAGACTGGGTTTCCTAAAGCTACGAGAGTTAAAGAAAAAGTTCCAGCCTCGAATTGGAATGTTACAAGATGCTCAAGGTTCTATGTTGAATGATGCTGAGAAGATCAAGAAAAGGTGGAAGGAATATACAGAGTTTTCATATGATAAAGATCAAGTGGACCAACAGCCATTTCAACCTGTACCTTATGATCAGGAACCATTGGTGATGAAAGAAGTTGAAGCATACCTGAAACAAGAACTACCTGAAGTGCAAGCAGGGTTCAGGAAAGGGCGAGGAATGAGAGACATCAGTGCGGATGTAAGATGGATCCTTGAAAAGACTAAACAATACCAAAAAGATATCTATTTGTGCTTTATCGACTATAGCAAGGCTTTTGACTGTGTAAACCATGAGAAACTCTGGGCCACATTAAGAAGCATGGGTATACCAGAACACCTGATCGTTCTCTTGCACAATCTGTACATTGATCAAGAAGCAACAGTTTGATCGGAACAAGGAGATACAGAATGGTTTAAAATAAGCAAAGGTGTAAGACAAGGATTCGTACTTTCCCCCTACCTGTTTAATTTATATGAAGAACAAATCATCAGAGAAACAGGATTGTTTGAAGACAACAGAGGAGTGAAGATTGGTGGAAGACTCATCAACAACCTTCGCTATGCAGATGATACCACATTACTGTCTGAAAGTAAAGATGATCTGAAACATTTGCTTCTCACAATCAAAGAACATAGTCTCAAAATGGGCCTGCACCATAATGTAAAGAAGACAAAGATTATGACAACTGGCATAATCAACAGGTTCATCATTGAAGGAGAAGAAATTGAAATTGTGAACTTTTACCTACTTGGATCAACTAAAAGACGCAACAAGCAGTCAAGAAATCAGACGATGTATTGCTCTTGGCAGAATGGCTATGAAAGACCTAGATAAGATTCTCAAGAGCAGAGATGTCTCTCTCCATACGACTTGTTCAAACCATGGTATTTTCAATAACATCATATGAATGTGAAAGCTGGACAGTGAAAAAGATAGACAGGAAGAAAATTGATGCCTTTGAATTATGGTGCTGGCGGCGAATACTGCCCAAAGAACAACCCAGTCGGTATTAGAGGAGATCAAACCTAAGCTTTCTTTAGAAGCTCAGATGACAAGACTTCAACTTTCATACTTTGGACGCATCATGCGAAGAGAGAGATCATTAGAGAAAGACATCATGCTTGGCAAGATAGAAGGTCAACGCAAAAGAGGAAGGCCAGCAATTAGATGGATCGATACAATAACAGCAGCTACGGGTACCAGTCTGTCAACAATGAGCCGCCTGACTGAAAACCAAACACAATTTAGGATAGCTATCCAGAGGATCGCCATGAGTCGACTCCGACTCGATGGCACTTAACAACAAAACATGGTTCTTGCTTTTTCTTTTTCAACATATATTTTGCATTCACAGTAGGTGCAGAGCAGAACTAGAACATTCACCCACAGAACTCAATACTTAAAAACAAATCTGTTTCTGATCGTCTCACTAACAACAACCACTATTCTCCAGTACCAGGCATATTGTGAACTAATAAAAAACCCTACAACAAAGAGCAAACCTACCATACCATACCATATCAGCAGAAACTTCCAAAACTCACATAAGGAGCCCATCCAAAAAAAGCATCACTGTAAATACTACAGTAGGCCCTGGAACATCCATACACCTATTTGAAAAGCTGAACAAGTCAAATTACTACAGTACAGCATAGATCTTTATTTATTTATTTTATTTTAATAAACACTTATATACCACACTTTCCAATAGATCAGGTGCGGTTTACAAATAACAATTTAAAGAAACAGAAACAGCTATAAAGCCTGTTCTTTTTACATGGGACATCAACGAACTATGTACAGTAGGCTTGTGCCTTAATACATAAAACTAGAGCAGTTAAAGGTCCAACTACTATATACATAATAACTTTTTGTAGAATGCATCACAACTATGTACATAAGATCTGTTACATTGTGTTTGGACTATATACATTTCAGTGCGGTTAGCCAAAAGCCATCATATGTAGACATAGTGTTACCGTGATGGGATAAAATGATTTGAGTTTTCATTATATGCTGTTACTTGGTTAGATGTTTAGACTTTCTTCTGTTATCCATTGTCATTAAGGGATATGGAATTAGTCTGTAAGCCATAGTGTGACATGAATAAATGAGTTTTTAGTTTCTTACGGAATTCCTTGATATCAGTTAGTGTTCTGATTTCCTCAGGTAGTGTATTCCATAGGATGGGAGTCGAATGTGAAAATGCCTTGTTGTTAGTTGACTTTTTGACTTTTATAAAGTCATTCGGAAACATAATTTTATTTGTATTTCCTCTCCTATGAACAGTTTTTGATGTTTCCATATTAATAAGCTTACCCAGCGTCAGTGGTACCGTATTGTTTAATGCTTTGAATGTAGTTATTAATATTTTGTAGTTTATCCTGCAGTAGATTGGGAGCCAGTGCAGGTTGGCTAGAATGGGTATTATGTGTTCGAATGTATGAACCTTCATGATGGTTCTGGCAGCTATATTTTGTGCTAGCTGAAGTTTTTTTAGGTTCTGTTTTGTTATTCCTAGGAGAACTGTGTTAGCAAAGTCAAAGTCAAAGGGATAAAAGGCACAGCACTAGCCTGGTGCAAAACCTACCTATACAACCGATGGCAACAAGTCAGAGCTGGCTCCACGACTTCTGAACCTTTTCCTCTGAAGCAAGGCGTACCACAAGGCTCATCCCTCTCCGCGCTGCTATTCAACGTCTACATGCAGCCTATCTGTACATTAATCCGCTCCTTCAACGTTCAATGCCTTGCCTATGCTGACGATATCCTCATTTACACTCCATTCAGGACTGAGCAACCCAACTTCTCCCCAATACAAAAATATTTTGCAACTATATCTGATTGGCTCCTGGCTCAAAATCTCCGAATCAACCACAATAAAACAGACGTCCTATTTGTCACGAGGAACCGGAAATTCACACCTCCTTCCTCACTGCAAGTCAATGACATGAAACTAAAATCCACAATTCGATACCTAGGCATTACCCTGGATCAACACCTAGATATGTCAGCCCACGTCACAAACACCACAAAAGCTATCTATTAGAAGATCCGGTCACTACGCCATCTTCGCCCATTACTCGACTTCTCCGACTACCGAACCTTCTTTCAAGCCTTGGTCATCCCACACCTTGACTTTGCGAACGTCATCCTCCATGGACTACCACAATCAACCCTGAATCCACTCCGACTTGCCATGAACTCAGCGGCAAGGATTTTAGTCAGATCCTCAAGGTCCAACCACATAACGCCAGTCCTGAAAAACCTACACTGGCTACCGCTACCTGCTAGAATTACCTACAAGACGCTAGTTCTGGCATTTAAAGCCATCAGGAAATTACCACCCACGCCTATCAGCACTCTTCTCCATCACACACCAGCAAACAGGGCCAGGAGATCCACACAGTCGAATACACTTGAAGTCCCTAAATCTTTGACAAAATGTACAAAGTTAACAGCAAGTAGAGCCTTCTCCATCTTCGCACCCATGGCCTGGAACGCCCTCCCTGCAGAAATCCGTGCCATCCCGAGCTTAATGTTGTTCAGAAAAGTCCTCAAACACCACTTGTTCCTTCAGCACTACCCCGATACCAAGCTTGAAAAACACACAACCTCTACATTGACCCCCCCGCCTACCACATCCCATTGAACAGCCCCCGGTCGACAATGGATAATCAACCGCCACCTCCGTCCCCCCCATCCCAAGAGCTCTCGCATCCACTACGAATCCTACATGCCCCATGTGAATACTTACTACTGTATAATTTGTATATAATTTGTATATAGTTCTCCCCAGTTCATCCAAGTTTTTGACCACCTGTTCCATGTAAACTCAATGTACCATACTGCATTGTAGTGTGTTTCTGTTCTTCTGTGAACCGTACTGATTATAATAGCGCGGTATATAAGAAATGTTAATAAATAAATAATAAATAAATAAAAGTGAGGTGTGATGATTGCTTGTATTATGCTTATAAAGTCATGTAAATGTACTAGTGGGTGTAATTGTTTGAGTATCTTAAGCTTGTAATGGATTTTTTTTGTTATGTTTTTAATGTGGGAATCCATACTGAGTTTCTTATCTAGAATCACACCTAGATATTTCACTTCATTTTTAGTTTTAATCTCATAATTCTGTAGAGTAATAGAAGTCGGAGGAGTATATGATTGAGTTTTTGTTACAAATAAAATGTCTGTTTTTGAGTAGTTGATGTGTAGATTGTGTTCTTTTAGCCCTATGGTGAGTTCATTGAAGCACTCAGAAATTAATTGTATTGGAGGAGTAGGGGTCATGAATGGTATGTATAGCATTATATCATCCGCATAGATGTGGTAGTGGACATTGAACTGTTTAAAGATATTGCAGACTGGTTGGAGATAAATATTAAAAAGAAGTGCTGATAGGGCAGATCCTTGTGGGAGACCGAGTTCCTGGTTGTATGTATTAGATGTTTGAGTATTGATTCTTACTGTTTGTGTTCTATTGCTTAAATATGATGTGAGCCATTTATGTACTGTTGAATTTATTCCAATATGCTTGAGTCTATTAAGCATTATAGAGTGGCTTACACTGTCAAATGCAGCGGAGATGTCAAGAAATAGAAGAATAAATGCTTGTTTAGTGTTATCGATTCCTTTTACAAGGGTGTCTAGCAGTACTGTAAGTAGCGTTTCTACACCATGAAAGGGACGGAAACCATATTGCTAATCATCAAGAGGGGCTGAGGTATCAATGTAATCTTGGGTTTGGATTTGCACTACTTTTTCAATTAGTTTGGCCATGAAGGGTAGGCTCGATATGGGTTTATAGGAGTTGGGTGTTGTTTTGTCAATGATACCATTTTTGAGTATTGGGCGTATTTGTGCATGTTTAAGGGTTGGGGGTAGGTACCCTTGTTGTAATGAAAGGTTGATCATAGGTAATATAAAGGGGAAGAGAATTGGTAGAGTTTTCTTTATCCAGATTACTGGACATGGGTCTAGATAGGAAGTTGTATTAAGATTTGAAATTATATTCTTGAGTGTGTCTTTGGATATTAGGTAGAAGTTTGACCAATTGTTTGTTTGATCATTTATTGATTTACTGTATGACTTTGGTAAACAAGTATTCTGTTTTATTTTGTTCTTATAGTGATTAGCTAAAATCTGAGGCGATATATCAGTGATGGTATCGCCTGAACGATATGAGTTGTTTGTTAAGTTTTGTACAATGGTGAAAAGTTCTCTAGGTCTGTTTATTGAATTAGTTAGAATGACTGAGTGGTAGGTTTTCTTCACATTTTCTGTTGCTTCTTTATATTTTTTAAGGTGGTTATAGTAGAGCTCATAATATGTAGTTGATTTGGTTCTTCGCCATTTCTGTTCTATTTTCCTCAGATCTTTTTTCATTAATTTTTTTTTTAATTTTTTATTTATCAACTTTTCCAATACAATCCAGAGCATATACATCTGAATGAGAATCCGAAATACAAACGTAAAACAAACAACACACCTATATAAGGAGAGAGAAATAATCATAACTGGAATAGACCACAATACGTTGCCCCCCAATATGGATCCAAGAAACAAGAAATAGCTAAGAAATTGGAATAACCAATACCACTAATACAGAAATCATAGGAGCAATTGAAAACTTTACATGGCAGCCGGTACGGGAGTCACACCACCCCCGCTCTCTTCCCTACTAGTAAGAAATTGCAACAGTTGTTTGGATTCAAAGAAAATATACTGTTTAGTTTGGAAATTAACCACACATTTACAAGGATATCTTAGCTTAAACTGCACACCCAAGGCTTCCGTTCTCTGGCGTAAAGCCAGAAAAGACTTCCGCCTTTTCTGCGTGTCCCTAGCCAAATCAGGAAAAATTAATATTTTTGAACCCATAAACTGAGAGGCAGAAATCCTACGAAAAAATATACGAAGTACAGAATTCCTATCAGACTCAAAAGCAAAATTAACCAATAATGTCGCCCTGCTAGTCACCACCTCCAGTGAGCTTTCAAGAAATTCTGATAAGTCCATCTGCGGTGATCCAGAGTCCGCGACCGGCATCCGCTGGGCCCCAGACTCTGATGAAGAAATTGAGACATATTGAACCCTCACCACTGGTGGCAACGAATCAGCTGGGAGTTGAAGAATTTCCACAAAGAACTTACGAACCAGGTCCATAGGTGCTATCAAAGGAGAGCGAGGAAAGTTCAAAAACCTAAGATTATTCCTACGTAATTGATTGTCCAAATATTCAATCTTCCTGGCTTGAATCAATCGATCCTGCTCATTAACAGCACTAAGGCTCTCCTGGTTCTCCACCTTAGCTTCCAACGACAACCGGCGCGAGTAACGTTGGACAGCTTATGGGAAGCTATCTCCGACCTGCAGCAATCCCTACTACCAATTCTCAGTTCTTTTTCTCAAGAATTTTTTCATTAATTTTAATGCGTTGTTAAACCATGTGGCTTCTCTGCTTTTAATTCTGTTATTTTTATTGATTAAAGGTTTAGGAGTTCTTTTGTGTGTTGCAGCATTGTTGATAATTTTATGCCAGTTTTCTATTGCTTCATCAAGGTCAGTTGGAGTGAGAGGAAGGTGGGGTATTATTTGGTCGAGAAATTCTTCCTCATTGAATTTCTTGAATCTGGTAGTTGGGGGCTGCATTGCTCTATTTATTTTACTAGCATCAGTGTAGGTGAAGCTAAATTTTATTAGGTGGTGGTCAGACCATGGGACCGGTGTGCACTCAAGTGATGCCATGTTGAAATGTTTATGGAGTGCTTCCGGTAAAAAGACAAGGTCTAGTGTTCCTCCTTTGTTGTGGGTTTTTCTATTAATGATCTGGTAGAAAGCCATGTCAGAGATTAATTCTAAGAAGAGGGTTGACTGTGTGTTAGGTAGAGATGGGAGGTTAAAATCACCCAGAAGTATTATTGGGTTTATGTACAAACTCCATGTTAACAGAATATCTGACCTCAGTCACACACTCACAACATCGACCCTCACCAAGTACAGAAGAAGTAACCACAATCTAAAGTAAAAATTAAAATATGTAGACAAAATTTAAACTGAAACCCCAAGAAGCCAGAGCCCACATACAGTGCAACATCAGATAAATAAGAGATGCAGTTCCCCAATACTGTGTAAAATATAAAAATAGCACAAAGTCCAATCACTAAAATTAAATAAAATTATTTTTTCTACCTTTGTCGTCTGACCATTTTATTCTCTGATCATGCTGGTCCCAATCTGAGATTTCTGCTTTCCTGTCTTCTCTTAGCTCTCTTTCTGTGGTCTATGGTCCATCTGCCATTTCTTATCTCTTCTTTTGTTTTCTTCACTTCCTTCCATCAGCCCATTTCCAGTGCCAATAACCCTCCGCAGATCAGCCCCCTTTCCAGTTCTCCCCTCCCAGTACCTTCCAAAGTCAACTGCCTTGCATTCCCATGACTGCCACTGGTGTCCATTCCCTTCCAGTCCTCCTCCTTCCCCACTGTCCAGCCCCTTCTAGTCCAAATACCATCCCAGAGGAGGGAGGAGTGGCCTAGTGGTTAGGACAAGGTACCTCAGGCCGGAGGGCCAGGGGTTCAATTCCCACCTGGGGACAACAATCTCAGGCTGGAGGGATTGGGGTTTCTAGTCCTATAGGCACTTCTTGTGGCCTTGGGCAAGCCACTTAACCCTCCATTGCCTCAGGTACATATAGATTGTGAGCCCTTTGGGAACGAGGGAATGCATCCAGTACCTGCTTATAGTGATTGTAAACCGCTCTGATGCCCTTCAGCCTGGGCGGTATATCAAGAAATTGCATAAACATAAACAGATATCAGCTTACATCCACTCTCAGTGCCACCCCCCCAGTCAGCTCCCTTCCAGTCACCCTACCCTCTGTCCATCCCCCTTCCAGTGCCATTTGCATGTCAGCTCCCTTCCAGCCTCCGACCACCTACCACTCCCATCCCCAAGTGTCAGCTCCTTTCCAGTCCCCCTTCAGTACATCCCAGGTGTCAGCTCCTTTCCAGCCCCTCCTTTCCCTGTGTCAGCTCCCTTCCTGCCTCCTTTCCCTGGCAGACCCTCTCATTATCCGCTCCCTTTCAGTCCTATTCTACCATCCTCCTGCATCAGCCCATTTGTAGCCCTAGCCTCTAGTTTTCCTCCAGGGCCAGAAGCACTCTCCTCCCCTCCCCCATTAGCCCATTTCCAGTCCCAGCCCATTTCCAGTCCTATCCCCCTTATCAGCCCACTCTAGTCCTAGCCCCCCAATCAGCCCATTACCAGTCCTAGCTCATTTCCAGTGCTAGCCCCCCATCAGTACTTCGCCACCAACACATTAATAACCCCCAGCGAAGTAACAAAATGCACCCAGGCGATTAAGAACAGGGCTTTCATGTTCTACGCACCTACCTGCTGGAACGAGCTCCCAGTGACCATCCGTGCAATCACTGACCTTGCCCAATTTAGAAAGGCACTAAAGCACCACCTTTTTCTCCTACACTATGCCCAGGCCAACAACTCATCCCCACCTGACACAGCCCTACAACCTAACTGTAAAGAACAGACAACCCAATTAATAATCACATCCCTGTACATAGCTCTCAGAGCAAGTCATGTCGCTACAACTGCATAGCGACTTCCTGCTCACATTGTATATAGCCTGTATATAGCTTCCACATTGTATATGGCCTGTATATAGCTTCCCCTGCTATCAATCCAAGTTGTATTACCTGTTCTATGTATATAGTCTGTAGATAGTTTCCCCCATTATCAATCCAAGTTGTATTACCTGTTCGATGTAAGTGCAGAGCAGGCCCTTCCCACTCTGCACAAAATGTTATCTGTAAACCACACTGACTTTAAAGAGCGTGGTATTTAAAAGCATTAAAATAAATAATAAATAAATCTGCCCATTACCAGTCCTAACCCCCCCATTAAGTCAATTTCCAGTCCTAGCCCCCCCCCCCCTAATCAGCCCATTTCTAGGCCCCCCTAATCAGCCCATTTCTAGGCCTTTTTACCAGTCCCCTATGTTTTGTCCATGTCTACGCCATCTGTGTTCTCTGTCTTTACTACAGTGTTAGCTCTGAAGAGCAGGGTCTGTTTCTCACATGTGTGTACAGTGCTGCACACATCTTGTACTGCTATACAAATGCTCATTAGTAGCAGTTGTAGTAGTAGTAGTAGTAATACATGTCTGGCTGTGTCTGTCATTACCACAGCAAGGTATGTGTACAGGCCCCTACCTGCTGTGGGGCTGGTTGTGCACCCACCTACTGTAGGTATACATGTCATGTGTCCCCACCCCTCAGGTGTGCAACATCACATCCCCACCTGTCCCTTACATATGTGTCCCATGGCTCCTCCCCCCCATTGTACGTGATATGGACATGCAGGCCATTGTTGTTGTGTCACAACACAGGTATCCCCTCCATATACCCAGGGATCATCCTCATGGTGGCATGAGTAAAGCACCTTACATGTGCACATCTACTCACCTGCTCCTGTGTGAGTCTGCAGCCCTTACACTATGCAGCCCATTACCAGTCCTAGCCCCCCTCCTGATCAGCCCATTTCCAGTTCTAACCCCCCATCAGCGCATTTCCAGTTCTAACCCCCCTCCCGATCAGCCTATTTCCATTCTTAACCCCCCATCAGCCCATTTCCAGTCCTGGCCCCCCCTCCCGATCAGCCCATTTCCAGTTCTATCCCCCATCAGCCCATTTCCAGTCCTAGCCACCCCCGATAGCCCATTACCAGCCCTAGACCCCCTCCTGATCAGCCCATTTCCAGTCCTAGCCTCCCATCAGCCCACTTCCAGTCCTAATCCCCCCATCAGCCCATTTACAGTCCTAGCCCCCCCATAGCCCATTACCAGTCCTAACCCCCCCATCAGCCCACTTCCAGTCCTAACCCCCCATCAGCTCACTTCCAATCCTAACCCCCCATCAGCTCATTTCCAGTCTTAGCCCCCCCATAGCCCATTACCAGTCCTAACCCCCTCATCAGCCCACTTCCAGTCCTACCCACCCATCAGCCCACTTCCAGTCCTAATCCCCCCATCAGCTCACTTCCAGTTGTAAACCTTCCCATCAGCCCATTTCCAGTCCTAGCCCCCCCATAGCCCATTACCAGCCCTAACCCCCCCATCAACCCACTTGAAGAAACTGGCTGCTGAAGCTGGAGCCGCTGCCACTACCACCGCAGCAGCGGCAGAATAAAGTGCCCCGCGGCCGCCCCAGCAGAGCTTTCTTCTCTCCCTCAGTGCCGCCGCCGGCTTTACAGAGCCGCAAAGAGAGAGTTTCCCTTTCTCGCGGCTCTGTTAAGCCCGCCAGTGCTGAAGGGAAACAGGCATTTCCTGTTTCCCATCAGTGCCAGCGGGCTTAGCAGAGCCACGAGAAAGGGGAACTCTCTCCTCGCGGCTCTGTAAAGCCGGTGCTGAGGGAAAGAAGAGGGCTCTGCCGGGGCGGCCGCAGGGCACTTCCTTCTGCTGCTGCCGTGGCGGCAGTGGCAGCGGCCCTTCTGATCGGGGTTTTTTTTTTTGAAGGCCAAGTAAGGCGGGCTTTTTGGGGCAATTTTTGTCACCCCCAAAAAGTTGCCACCTGAGGCCACCGCCTCACTTGGCCTGATTATAGAGCCACCCCTGAATGTCCTGTAGTCTGCTCTACAGAACAGGCATTTTTAGGGAATTAAGAAACAGACGGATCATGATTATAAAAATATCTCAAAATGGTGGCTAGCTAAGACTAAGCTATTGTATTAATTATATATATAAATATATTTTATTTTATTTATTTATTTAACAGTTCTTCTATACCGCTCTATTTTAGATCAGAGCGGTTTACATTTAACATCAACTATACAACACAAGGAACTTTGAGTTGTATTTACAATAAACAGGGAGATCAACTTGGAAGTAACTGGGGGAAACTATGTACAATTCTTAACTCTATACATTGTATCACACTGGTACCTGATGATTTCAGGCAGAACATATCTACATCTTATTTACACTGGGGTACATTCTGAGCGATCAGTTGATTATCCTTTTTCATGCTGAGTGTGATTGTTTACTTGTAATGAGAGATTGTCTGGGGGGCCATATGTATGGTTACTAAGGCTAGATTCAGGGTAGTATGTAGTGAACAGGTGCTGCTTTATTGCCTTCCTGTATAAAATAAAATTCTTAGTGGCAGCTTAGAAGGACCTATTTCTGTTTATATTTCATGTCAGATCCGCATCTGTGGGCCTGCGATGCGCATGTCAAAGTGTACAACCTGTTTAGACTGCAGGCACTAACCACTTGCTCCCAATCACTCAAATACACACCAGGGAGGCACAGTTGAAGAAGGGTTAACTTACACAGTACTCAAAATCATATTGGTAGCCAGTCTAGCCTCACCAAGAGTCCCTTGTGAATAGTGTGTGGAATCGGTAGCATTGCATGCAAGGAGACAGGCGAGGAAAGACAGTTGGCAGCAAACTAATGAATCTCCTAGGGGAAAGGAACACAGGAAATACAGAAAAAGCTTGTAATGGACTCAATAGTCTGACCCTACTCTGGCCCATGCTCTAACTCTATGCTGTATGTGGAAGGGCCATCTGTGTTGGGAGATACAAAGTCACTCAGCTTGTCATTGAGTCTGGGTGGCATGGAAGCTACCAATTGGTTTCCAGAAATATCTGCTAAGCTGTGGAGGTTACCATGCCATGGTCAGTTGCATGTTCAAAGCACCAGCAGAGGCCAATCTCACCCCCTAGCACTCGATATCCATCCAAAACATGACCCTGAGACAGCCTAGGAGTATTCACTGTACAGAGCTGCAGCTGTGACATTGTCACTTAGTGCAGCCTCTGAGGCCACATAATACAGATGCATGCTGGGAACTGTGGTCTGGCTGCCAATGTACATGCAAGCTAATGGAGACACAACACCTCAGTGGGATGTTAGCTGATAGAGACATAGCTGGGCCATAGCACAAGTAAAATCACAAGGGCAGGACAATCACTAAGATCACACAGTGTGATCTGCAGGCATAGTACCCTTTACACATTCACTATCAGATGAACAGAGGAATATGCCAGTACTGACTGCGGGGGGAGATAAGTGGCTAGAAAAAAGGGCATGAAGTGGGAAACACATGGAAAGAATAGATGCACCCCAGAGACGTTCTGAGAATCGAATCTTTGACTTAGGCATTTCCAATGACCAACTCTGATGCAGCATGTCAGAGAGCCACCTATGAGTGGATACATAGTGATACAGAGGTGCCTTAGAAGCAACATTGTGTCATGAAACAAGTCTGTCAGGCTCCCAAGTTCTTGAAGCCTCTGCCAGTGGAATGTCCACAGAACCTGCAGAGGCCAACTCACACCCACTAGCATGCTGGATTCCTGGTTACTATGGTGTAGAGTGTGGCTGGCAAAAGGCTCCAGATCTGTCTGACAGGCATGAGCCGGTCCTGGGCTCACTTCACTGCATGCTGGGAAATGTAGTCCAGAGTACATACTTGATTTCAACACAATTATTTACTAATATTTAGTTATGTATTTACAAAAGATGTTAGCCTCCTTTCTGAAAATGCATTCAATCAAAAGGGCATACACAGTTTAAAAATACAAACTATTCAAAACTCCAATGTTCTACCCCCAAAACAGCTGTCATCCACCCCCGCACCCCCGCACCCCCGCACCCTCCACCCTCAACCATCCTCCTATCTCTACTCCACAACCTATCCCCCTGACTCTCAACCCCTACCCTTCTCACCAACCCCTCCCTAACCCACACCCATCAGCCAAATAACCAGTCCTCAATATAACCTCCCAACCTCCCCTCTAATACCCCTCAAATACCACTTAAAAGCCACATTTTCCATAATATCGGAAAGCCCAGCAACCCCGACTGGGCCTGCAATGCCTGAGGAAGCACATTCCACAATTCACAGGTAGTAACCCTAAGCGCAATACAACAGGTCCCTGCATGCCATGGTGTTAGACTAGGACTGGATCAAGTCTGGTGTGTGCATCTGGAGTCAGTTGGCAGTCATATCCTGGGCGTAGGTGAGGGGTCACCATCGCACAGAGTTGTTGCTGCAAGAATGTCACACATTCCAGCCTCTATGGCCAAAGATGGCTGTTGCATCCTGAGATTTAAGGCCTGGATTTATACTAACAGGGACCACAAACTACACACAGGGTATATGTGGTCACAGGCTGGAAAGTGTCACAATCTGACAGCTGCAAATAACAGACCTGGTAAATAAGCACCTGCACCCAGAAATATGGTTGCTGTGGGAACTGACTGCAGGGGCATGTGCCAGCCCTCTGCAACTACTGTGAGCATGAAGCTGACAATGGCTTGGTTAACTCGGTGACCCTATACTTATTGTAATCCTTCCAATGCAGCATCAACTCCATTACACAAACACTGAGCTATCTTCCAGGCAGAGCGATTGCCACTTATGCTTGCAGATGGCTCTCCCAACTTCAGCACTGAATCAAATCATCACAGATCCCGAGGTCCCAGGTTTTGAGTCCATCAACAG
This sequence comes from Ichthyophis bannanicus, assembly GCA_033557465.1. NCBI lineage: Eukaryota > Metazoa > Chordata > Amphibia > Gymnophiona > Ichthyophiidae > Ichthyophis > Ichthyophis bannanicus. The sequence goes on from CM066035.1 coordinate 501,231,034, forward strand.
CTTGGAGGTGGCAAAATGATTTGCCATGCCATGGCCTTTTCATATTCCCACATATGTTCCCTTGCATTCAGTACAAAACATTCCACAGTCTACCAGAAGAAGAATGTCAGAAAGGTAGCACTGCCTGCATATCACACCCAGTGAGTAGACAACCATTATCATATATTGGAGGAGAGGAGGGACAGGGGAGATATGATTCAGACCTTTAAATACTTAAAGGGAAATAATGAACAAACAAACCTCTTCCAAAGACGGGGAAGCTGTAAAACTAGAGGGCATAACAGGAAGCTGCAAGGTGGTAAATTGAAAGGCAATGTCAGGAAATACTTTTTCACAGAAAGGGTGGTGGATGCTTGGAAAGCCCTCCCGATGGAAGTGGTGGGGGCAAACATGGTGACGGAATTCAAAATGGCATGGGACAGACACAGTGGATCCCTTTACAACAACAGGATAAAATAAAAATAAACAGAACCATCTAATTTCTCAACAAATAGGGGTGTCCTACATGGAGTGGTGGGTTCACCCCTAAACAAAGACATGGGGAGGAGTGGCCTGCACGGAGCGGCAGGTGCACCTACTCTTGCCATCATACTGGGCAGACTAGATGGACCATACTGGTCTTTATCTGCCGTCATTTACTATGTTACTATGTTACTATGTCACATTATGTGTGCTGTAGCACAGATAAGTCCTTATCTAATAGCAGCCCTGTGAAGTGTGCAGTCTCCATTACCCGAGAGTATACAGTGCCAGTGAGACCACAGATCCCAGAATGCATCAGGATTCTCTGGCCTCAGAGGCTGGACTGTGTGACCTCCCCCCAGCTGGAACTCAGCAACCTAGAAACCCTGCACCTGCTTCCAGGACCTGCTGATTCTGCCAAATCATTCCAAGAGGGTGGGTAAGCAGATCCTGTCACACGTAATCTGTCAATATTTGTGTAAACCTGCCAGCCCTAATGCTGCTCCAAGACTAACATGGCCTACCAAAGAGCACGATTAACCCCTTACAATTGGCAATGAGCTCAGCTGCAAGAATCCTTTATGGAGCCTCCAAGAGAACCCACATCACTCCAATACTGAAACAGTTACATTGGCTGCCTATACAATCTAGGATCTCTTTCAAGATCCTAACTATGACTCACAAGGCGATCAATAACTACTCCGCATCTACTATAACTGACCTGATATCAATTACACCCCCTAATCGAGCAAGGAGATCGACTGCCTCCAACTCTCTTGTACTACCCAAGGCAATCACGAAATGCTCTCAAGTCACTAGATCCAGAGCCTTCTCTTACTTTGCACCATCATGTTGGAACGCCCTACCATCAGGCATCAGAACCATCAGTGACCTCTCCCAGTTCAGGAAGGCACTGAAGCATCACCTGTTCCTGCAGCACTACGATGTTTCGGACACCCTCCCATACCAACCCACCTCCACACCCCAGGCCAACACATTAAACCCATGCACTCCACAGTCTTAATCCGTAGAACCACAATCTCACTTTGCACCTCCTCTCACTAAGAAAATTTTACCTAGATTCATGTAGCTCTACATATAGCTGCATTTAGTTGCTTTGTACATAGTTCTCACGTTCTCTGTTTCACTGTTTATGAAACCTGTTTAATGTATACCAAGTTTATTGTCCTGTTCATTGTAAGCACAGATCAATTATTTGAGACGTGTAGTTTTTATGTTCATTGTAAACCGCACTGATGACGAATAGCGCGGTATAAAAGAAACTGTAAATAAATAAATAAATAAAACTTGGGTGAATCTTATGCATGCCCCAGATATGTATGCAGCAGGCAGGGTAACATGCAACAACACACACAGCTCAGCCTACCCACAGATGGCACCACTGGAATCAGTACAGAATGAAATGTTTACATCCTACAAGGTCACAGGTTCAATGCCGATCCCAGCTCTGAGATAGCAATCTGCACTGTGCTGGTTTCATATGTCATTTTCTATCATCATCAATAATGCATTGTTCCCCAGTACCTCTGCACCCTCGTATGACCCCCTGCCTATCATGGCTGCACATTCATGATTGCACCAGAGGGTGAATGTGTGGAAGGCAGCACTGTGTAGCATGCCCTACCAAAGACCTAGGGTTCCCAGTGGCCCCCCAGATCCTGTCCACATGCCTGATCCCAACATCGGGTCACACCAATGAATGGAGGGAGATGTAGGAAATACATCCCTATTGGACCCATCTGAAATCTCCTGTCTAACACTCCCTGCAAGCCATTGGTACAAAGCCGGGACTGGACCAAGCATGTCATGGTGCATCTGGTGCCAGTAGGAAACCCCAATAGCAACATGAGGTGTTCACAACCCATGTAACATTTTCTGGGCTCCAACCCAGGTATGTGCCCCTGCTATGGCAGCCCAGTGAAGTGTACTGCTGTGAGTCTCTCATTGTACACAGTGTGAGACTCGCTGCAGGTCCTAGAATGCATCATGATTGGGTAGTCACAACAGCTGTGCCTGACCATCGCACATCAAGAAACTCCAAACTCTCCAACCCTGACCAATCTATAGTGTCCACATGTTTGCAGCACTGTGGGTCCACTGTCAGCAGGGTCAGCATCGGGAAGTGACATAGTACCTGAAAAGAATGATACATATGCCCAGCAGTCTTAAGACAGAGGGAGCCATAAAATGGCTAATGGGAGTAATCACAGTGTACACATGGCCTAATGTACAACAAAGTGAATATGTGGAATGCTGTGCCCAATATTCTCAAGCATATATTGAGAATATTGGGCACAGCATTCCACATATTCACTTTGTTGTACATTAGGCCATGTGTACACTGTGAATACTCCCATTAGCCATTTTATGGCTCCCTCTGTCTTAAGACTGCTGGGCATATGTATCATTCTTTTCACTGCAAAGATCACACAGGCAGTATGGCTGCAGCTGCTGACATGCAATGTATCTAACAACCCCCAATTTTCTCCCCACAAATGAAGCAGGATATGGGTGCAGGGCTTGGTTGCTGACCCTGTGAGGTTACCAAGGACATATGCAGAGGCCAGCTACAATGAGGCACATGCCACATCCCACTCTGTCAAAAAGTGCACCTTTGGCATGTTGAAAAGTCACTCTCAGGTGTTTAGAAAAATCTGGTGGTGCCTTACAATACAGACCTCTCACTGTGGCTGAGATCATAATGACCTGCTGCAAACTATACAACATTGCAATCAGGCATAGAATCCCAGCTGATATCAACCCTGACCTAGAGCAAGAACTTGAGTACTGGTTTGCATGTGCCAGGGACAACACAGGGGCAGGCACCCAGGCCAGATGACAGCTCACACAGCAGCTCTTTGTCTGTACATAGGCTCAATGTAAACTCATAGTCATAATGACAGATATAACTGAACATTGTGCCACTACATGCCATACCCTCATGCTCATGTGTAGAATCTATTATGTTACAGAGGTAGGGATGGCAGATGATGGCCTGGCAAAGCTGCTGCACTCTGCAGTCAAGTGCATACTGGGGTAAGAACCAAGGCTCTACCATATTTGCATGCTGATATAATGTTCCTGTCAATTCCTGTTGAAGCAAGACATCTCTGGGCCAATTTTGTTTATTGTACACCACCCTGGTGTTATGAAGGGTGGTTTATCAAGCAAAGAAATAAACATAAACATCACCATGTCAGTGAATCCACTATTATCATGTATTTACTACATCAGGGGCCTGCAGGAAAATGCTGATGAGATGGGTGACTGCTAGAGAGGGATGTGATTATGGCTGTTACAGGACTGTAATACAGAGATCTGTTGCAAAGAAATAGGTGGGATGATGGGGGTGCTGCTCAACAAATAAATGGACATATGAAAGCAAGTCATGAGAAAAGAGGTCACACAAATAGAGGAGCAGCTGTAAAGAGAATAATGCCAATAGCAAGGTTGCTCCTAAAAGTGGGAAACATCAGTTTGGTACTATGCAAAATATGATGATATGAACGGGCTGTCCACATATTTGGAAGAATAAGACTGTTCTGAAGAACCTTGAGCTGAGAGATCAACATTATTGTGTAGGAATTATAATGTGTGTGTGCAATACAGATACAAAGGCCTGTCTGTCTGTGGACAAATTGAAGCATGAGAGAGAAGCTGTGTGCTTAGCAGCCTCCCCTGTGGCTTCTACCATGGCCTCATAATGATTACAGCAGAGTGTCAATGTTTGTCAATCTCATTAGTCATTTATCTGTCCTCAACAGATGCAAAAACAGAGGTCAACTAGCCAACTCCCAGTCAGGATGACACCCGCACCTGGAAGACAAATACCAATTTGGCGTGTAATGATGATAGCTAGCAGAATAGAAGAATGTGCCTCTGCTTTGCATGGTCCACATGAAGGTGAGGTCAAAAATGGGGAGGAAGCCCTGGATGACACACATGCCAGTATCAAATGATGTGATGCAGCAATTCTAGCAGACACAGTTAGCAATTGTGAGTTCTGGCCCACCTCAGGATATATCCATGCTGTGAATGTCTATGTCACAAATGTCATGCCAACCTGACTCAGTGAATATATCTTCTCTCACAATATCTACGAACTACTCCCCCTGTGCTAAGAATGACTGCGGAGGATATCATGTCCTGCATAGACAAGCCTGCTATGAGCATATCCACTGTAATTGACTGGTAACTAAATGTAAAGCTAGGCCCTGCCACAGCTCTGGACATGCTGGGAACAGTACTGAACCAATCTGCAGCTATCAGTGCCCATTGGAGAGACCATCTGAATCCTGCTGTCACCCTGCCGAATGAGTTGTACTGTGTCAAGATGATGTGGATGTCTTTGAGGTTTCGAAGAACATGTGCCCAACTTGGCTTTAGTCGACTATCGGCCAAGCATGTCTGTGTCACTTGTGACCATGAACACTTTGAACAATCTGCCATTGTTACAGCACTCACAAGCAGAGGTGGATTCCCCAGCATTACATTTGGAGACATATGCTGTGAGACTGTACAGAGACTGCTGTCTATGAATCATTGGTAGATACTCACATGTCAATGTGCTGGTTGGCACTGTATGGGTGCCCCTCAACATAGCTGGGGACTATACAAAATGAGCATGAGAATATTACTCGTTAGGACATGTGGTCATCCCATGTCTGTATTATGGCAATTATTCATGCACCTGCTTAATCAGATATGACACTGCCCATTATATATATCACTTGCCATATGCATAGTCAATGTGCACACTAGCTAAGCAGGTGCCCACTTTGTCAGCAAAGTAGGATGGACATGTAGCACCTGGTATCTGTCAGCAGCATCCTGCCAGTCAATGCCATCTCAGTTCAATGACCAATATAACTCAGTTTGTGGCTTAGTGGAAACAAATACATAGACGTATACAAACGACAGTGGGAGTTTCTTTGTAGGTGGTGCCAGCGATCACCAGGTGCAGTGTGTACTGAGGTTCTATTGTATTCAATGGATCTTGCAACACACATCCTGCATGATTGCCCCCAGTGATGCCATGTCTTTCCTAGTGTCTGTAACTGTTGGTGATAACATCTACATATGTAACATAACTGCAGCTCCACAGGTGTATATGAACATATGAATGGACTGAGCACACATGGTGTTAGTTGATGTCTCACAGCCCCTGGGGGAGCATGATGACTGAACTCTCTGTGTGGTTGAAAAGGATGGACCACCTCACCAGATGAAAAAGGCCCAGAATAGGGACTGGTCAGTAAGATATCACATTTGGAGAACATGTGTTGTTGATACCATCTATGCTCACTTAATGTCTAAGGTCCCCAGGTCTGCCATCTGTGGAGATGCAAAAGAATAACCTTAGAGCTATGTTACCAAATTGCCAAGAGGAACATTTGCCCATCACCTGTGCACACAACATGTCCCAGGTTCTCCTCTCCTGGAGTCCATGGTCCAACCCTGTCCAGGAATATTTGGGGGATCCCTACAGTAATCCCAGTGAGATTGCTGCATGTGTTGACTGAGTGCATGACCCCTCATGGCAGGGTTGCTCAGCAGTCAGACAGGATTATGCAGCAGGTCTAGACTCTGCAGGAAATGTCCCTGGTGTCAATTGTGCTCATGTAGTCTGAGCTCCCTTGGGTCAACCAACCTTGGAGGAAGGAGATGTGGCCCCCCCTTGCCCAGGGTCCCAGCTTTGAGGCCTGTCTAAACGCTCACATAGCCAGTTCATGGTCCCGTGTCCCATTAAGAAACTGGAGATGTGTCCGAGGCTACCAAGCAGTCCCATGGACCCTGGTCAGTGGGGGGAGGGTCATAAGTAGAGATATGTATCCCAACTGGCTGATGGCTCAGTCACTCCTCTCCCTATGACCAGATGCCACATCTCTGTTGTGCAAAATGAAGGGTCAGCCTGTGCCATCTCCCCCCATATTGTGGGCCTGTCAACATGATGCTGTGGTGTCTACAGATGTGTTTAGCTTAGTTGGACCTGTGCAAGATGTGATAGTCTGTCTCTGAATTCCATATTATACGTGGATGTCTGATAGAGAAATGTCAATAAATACATATGATGAACCTGAAATATGGAGTAGATCAATGTGTGTGTTTGTGCAGAAATAGGTATGATCAAGAGAGATTCTCCCATCACTGCCTGTGAACTGAGTGCTGTCTCTGGCTGAAACCCCCCCAAGTGTGTGATCACTAAAGCCTGATCTCCCCTGCACCCTGGTAGTGATGTTTGATCACTGCTGTGAGAGCAATAGACCCATATGATGCACTGGATCTGCATGCTAGGGAAGGAGAGGGGGTCCTACAAGCACCAACATATACAAGTGCATGCAGCAAATGCACCATGTAAGAATGGGGTGCAAGAAGAGCCAAAGAGGTATTGAGGATATATGATGTTGCTAGCACACCACACCATTGTATGCAGATCTGACTGAGGCCCATGTCCTGCACCAAGTGTTGTCTAAGGCAGGGGTCTCAAACTCCAGTCCTGGAGGGCCGTAAACCAGTCAGGTTTTCAGAGCATCCCTAATGAATATGCATGAGATATATTTGCATACAATGGGGCAGTGCATGCAAATATATCTCATGCATATTCATTAGGGATACCCTGAAAACCTGACTGGTTTGCGGCCCTCCAGGACTGGAGTTTGAGACCCCTGGTCTAAGGTGACCCCACACCTAATAGTTGATGTTAGGAAGGGCTGGTGTCCTGAGATGAATGGTCTCTCAAAGCCATGAACATTTCCTGGAGCCTCACCAATTGACCACTGATGTGTCCAGTAGAGAAGGGCCCAATTAGGAGTCCCCTGTCCATGTCAGGACAGCTGATGAGAGTACATATGTGGTAATCTGAAGAGTCCAGGGCACATCATTAGTTGACACTCTGATGCACCCCAGGTACTGAGTAGTATTGGTCCCCACCCAGCAGTCATAGCATAACCAGATATGCCAAGGTGATGTGGAATGGAACAGCAGAACCTTCCACCCTCTCAGAGGACATCATAAACCATGGAATCACCAGCCAGACATGGGGATGAACCATGAAGGACAGACCCCATAGGGTGGGACTGTGGCCACTGAATCCAAAAGATCTACCTGGCCCCAACAAACACAGAATTGTGGGTTCCAAACATATGTGCCAAGGATGGTATTGGAGCAGTAGATCTCACAGAGGCCTCATCCACCAGGGCTGTATGGGCAGATAGGTGAGATAGGTCTCCATAAGTGACTATTGTGCCACTCCACAGATATCTGCAGATATCTGCCGGAAGGTGTTGCCACAACCTGAGAATACCTGATTTGGGACAAAGGGGTTGTGTCACTGTGTTGAATATCTGCATGTGCACACATCATGCAGTATGTGTCTCTGATAGGTGTACCTGTCAGTGACCCAACAAGTATCTAGCTGTTAGGTGTGTCAACCCATGCCGGCAGAACCATGTATGACCCTGTACCCACCATCGTCTGTCATGGGGTAGGGTAGAAGGACCATTGAGATGACTGCTGATATCCCAGATGTTAGCCTGAACTGGTTCCACACAGCTGACACTGGAACTTTCTCTGTACATAGTGTACTGGTGTTGATTGTGGGAATGTGAAGATTAGATTGTGATGGGGAATGACTGGGTCCATGGTGTTCTATCCAGCAGCTGCAATCCATTATTAAAGTGCTGCCCTGAACGTTGTCAATTCAACCAGTACCAAATTACCAATCCATTGGATATCATGATCATGATTGTATCAGCCCTCGACTGGGACATAGTGACCTGAACCTAATCAGTTTATTCACTATGTCCCAGGCATAGAACATATTGACACACCTAATGTGTGAAACCTAGTACAACAATATCGAGATAGTGGCCAACAAAACACCCACCTACACAAAGACACCATCTGGATATGGTTGGAGTGACCAATGCAGAGAAGTGTCAAATGGTGTCCTGATCAACCATGTGGCTGCAGAGTGGGATGGTCAGAGATGGTCTGCAGACATGGATGTCATGTTAGTCAGCCATCACTATAACTGTACCTGTGCAAGGGGAATGGATGCATAAGGAATTATACCTCATAGCTGCCCAAAGGATGACCCATTCTCCCTTCCATGCTGGTGAACCCATCTGTGCTGTAGCATTGCTGGTTCTCAAGGTGGTGGTGGCAGTGGAGTGCATTTGCCCCAGATACCAACCAACTGTGTGATTGTGAACTAGCACCTGCAGCGCTGTCCCCATCTGTCCACCATGTATGTCCCACATGGTCATGGATGCAGATGTGAGATTATAGGTGCCAATGCTGATGGACACAGAGCCATGTGTTCTATTCCATAGGTCAGGGTCCAATCATTTGATGTGACAAATACCAAAGGCGATGAGACTTAAAAGGTACTGTGTGTGCACATCCCACAGGGCCTGTCACAGTGGGCATGATAAAAGATGATTTGTGGTGTGAAATGGGCATACACCTGTGTGCCGGTGGTGAGTCATGTTGTCAGTCGAGATATCCAAAGGGAGAGGTCAGAACAGTGTGCATCAACTCCATCAGGTACCATCTTTGTGAGACCAGATATACCAACAGACATGTGGGAAATGCACAGAGGTGGGAAAGGGGTACACATCATACATCTGCAGAGATACTCCCACCTCCTGGTCAGACATCCTGTGGCCCACCATGTCACAGCTCTGAGTTAGCAGGATATTGGCCACAGACCTACCTTTGATGGCACATTGACACAGCATGTATGGTTGTGCCTCACATATCAAGCTGACACACTCGTGGCTGTCTCACACGGTACACTGATGATAAACAGGATACAGACTCAACATGTGCAGGTATTGTGTTGATGGAATCCAGTGATGAACATGGAAACATAGCCATAGTATATACACATGAGAGAACTATGTCTCATGTCAGGGTCCACAGCATGAAATGGGATGTGCAGAGGAATAGTCACCTGGCAGACCAGGCAGACAATCAATGGATGCCATATGATGTGTGTCAGCCACCACTAATATTGGTGTGGCTGCCATTTGTGGCACCCCTGCATGTCTAAGTATGGTGTTAAATTACCTTAGGTGGCACCAATAATGGGACAAGGTCCCACAGTGGTTTGCAGGATGTGTCTCACATGATGTCAGTTTGTTGATGGTCACCAATGGTTAACAATGGTTACAGAATAGCTTGCTGGGTTGCCCTAAAGGAGGACAGAGGTCCACTCAGTCATTGTCATCATCATCATCAGATGCAACTCAGTTCCCAGGGACAGGTGGCTCCCATCTGTACATATTGTCCCACAGCTGTCATATGGAGGGGGGGGGGGTTGATAGGTCCTGGGCCCTTCTCATTTTATTTATTTATTTATTTTATTTACATTCTCTTATATACTGCGCTATTCTGCATCAGTGCGGTTTACATTGAACAAACTGAAATTACATTGAACAGGGCATTATAACTTGGAGATAACTATTTTACAGGGAACATGGGCTATGGAGGGTTAAGTGGCTTGCCCAAGACCACAAGGAGCACCTGTGGGACTAGAAACCCCAGTCCTTCCGGCCCAAGGTTGCTGTCCTCTAGTGGGATTTGAACCCCCGACCTTCATTAACCTATATCTAGCAGAGATGTATCTTGGATGGCCAGGAGAAGTGAGAGCAATGAGGTAAAAGTGTGTGGAGCTCAGGGGGAACTTACAACCGAAAAAAAAACCTGCCTCACCCTAACCCCATTCTTGATGCTCCTATCACATGCACCCTAGTCAATGCAAGATCAATAAGAAACAAGATATACACAAAGGCTACCTAGAATAAAACAAAACAGATATCCTACTTATCACTGAATCATGGCTATCAGAAACTGACCAAGTTATCCTCAGTCAAGTCACCCCAGAAGCCTACTCATCATTCAACTGTACCAGAAACAAGAAAAGAGGGGGCGGAACTCTTATCCTAGCAAAAACTCAATTCAAATTCAAAACACTTACACCTAATAGCTCAGATGACTCAAACTCAATCACAATAACAAACAACTACTTAACCCTCAACCTCACCTACAGAGCACCCTCTGCTAAGAACGATGAACTATCCAAAGTACTTGAGACAATATGTACCAATAACTCTACACAGAAACCCCTTATAGCCCTGGGAGACTTCAACCTTGGATCATCCAACAAAAAGGAAGCCAAATCCTTTATCAAAGTCATGGAAGCCCTCCACTACCAACAAATAATAAAATCACCCACACACCAATCTGGACAACCCCTGACCTAATATTCATCCCACAAACAATGGTAGACCAAAACAACGTTACCTGCCCCATAATTACCCCTATACCATTGTCAGATCACCATCTAATTAATTTCACCCTATGCATCGTACGTCCTCCAATACAAGAAAATATACAAAAATGCCACAGAAAATTCAAAATTTTTAACAAGGAACAATTCCTAAGAGAAATCATCCCCAAGCTACCACAAGAAACAGACAACCTTGATGATAGAATAAACTACTTGATATACAATGCATCAACTGTCCCTAACAAAAATTCATCTTCCTCACATAGACCAAAAATGGCCCCCTGGTATTTTGATGAAATCAGAACTGCTAAACAAACCCTGAGAAGACTGGAAAGAAAAAGGAGACATACAAAAGATCCAGAGATCCTACACCAATACAGAGATCATCAAAACCAATACACTACCACTATCAATCGATCCAGACAAGAATACCACACAAACATCATTATGAGCTCAATTAATAAACCTAAGGAACTATTCAACATCATGAGAACTCTCACCAATGACCCTCATAAAAACAACACCCCGGAAATCCACCCTCAAATAATAGCTGATTACCTAAACAACAAACACAGCAATCATATCCACACAATATCGACAACAATTAATCAACCCCATAACATTGTTCTCAGAGAATTATGGGGAACCTTCAGTATCCCATCCACTCAGCAAATTGAAGATATCATTTCATCACTTAACACTACAACCTCACCTGCAGATCCATGCCCCATTGCTTGGCTAAAAGCAACAAAACGGCAAATCAAATCCTTCATCCACAACATAACCTCCACATCACTCACCGAAGGTGACATGCCAACAACTCTCAAACAAGCCATTATACGTCCAATACTCAAAGACACATCACTCAACCTGAACGACCCAGCTGCATATAGACCGTTCTCCAGCCTACTCATCATCACTAAAATAATAGAAAAAAAAGTTCAAAGACAACTTCAGGACCACCTCGACCAACACGCTCCATTAGACCAACATCAACATGGATTCAGACCAAACCACGGCACTGAAACACTTCTTTTATCATTGCTCAACAGCATTATAAGAGGGATAGACAACACAAGAACAGGATTTCTTCTCATCTTTATGGACATATCCTAAGCATTTGACACAGTATCCCACAGCATACTACTTCAACGCCTACAAGAGATCAGCCTACATAACAACATGCTAACATGGTTCAGATCATGGTTTTAGTAGTAGTAGATCATATCTCTCCAATAGGCAACAACAAGTGAAATGTGGCACAATCAAATCAAAGTCCTTCCCTATAAACCAAGGAGTCCCACAAGGATCATCCCTCTCTGCAATTCTGTTTAACATCTACATAAAACCAATATGTGAAGTGATCTAAAAACACAAAATGCAATATAAAATATATGCTGATGACATCATGGTATATGTTCCTATAGAAATACACAATCCGGACCTCTCGAATATAACAGCATGCATAGAAGACATGATCAACTGGCTTAATGACAACAACCTATCAATAAATTACAAAATGACAGAGGCACTCTTCATCACCAGGGACACATCGTTCATCCCAATACAGTCAATCAAAATACTGCATAAACATATAACAGTAAAAAAGGAGGCAAATACCTGGGAGTAATAATAGATCAAAACCTCACCATACAACCACACATAGCAAAACAACTGTGAACGCCTATTGCAAGATGAAGACAATAAGAAGACTAAACCATTTCTAGACCAGGATCACTTCCGAACCATCTGTCAAGCAATCATCACTCAAACGTTTGACTATTGCAACTCACTATACCAGGGGCTTCCAAAGCAAACTATATTACCACTCCAACTAGTGCAGAACACTGCAGCTCGCCTAATCACAGGAACAGATTTACATGATCACATCACACCAATACTTAATAAATGACACTGGCTCCCAATCCACTCCCGTATCAGATACAAATCAACCTTAATCATATTCAAGATCATTCACCAACTAACTGCATTCATCTTACAAGACACTATAACAAGGGACACAAGTACCCGACCTAGAAGAAATAACAAAAAGAATATGATTACCACACCCCTTGGATACTAAAAGACAATACAAAACACATCAGAAAGGGCACTATCACTCTATGCTCCATCAATTTGGAACTCTCTCTGAGATGCCTTGAGGGCAACATCAGACATTAAGGACTTTCAAAAAAACCTAAAAACTCATCTATACTCAACTCACTACGGACTTATAACCTAACCAAATAAACAATAACATGATCCAAGTCACTGACTGTTGACCCATAGCAACGAACTAATAACCACGAAATAGAATGCCAAAATTGTAAATAGTTGTCATATCTTCATGACCATGTACATAGTTTCCCACGCTACCTTGACTTTTAAGATCCAATTGTTCTTTGTATAATGTTATGATGTCAGATAATGCTAGAGAATACTATTTACTGTTCAGCTGTTCCATGTATAATGCTTGTTATAATGTAAACCGCTCTGATTGAAGGACAAAGCGGTATAAAAAAATGTTTAAATAAATAAATGTTGAGTAAATAAAAATAAGAACATAAGATAAGCCATACTGGGTCAGACCAAGGTCCATCAAGCCCAGTATCCTGTTTCCAACAGTGGCCAATCTAGGTCATAAGTACCTAGCAGTTTCCCCAAAAGGCACAGGTTCCACAATGCTTGTATTGGGTCAAGCAGTGATATCCTGGGTCCCTTTTAATAATGGTTTATGGACCTTTCCTCCAGGAACTTGTCCAAACCTTTTTTAAACCCAGCTACACTAACAGCTTTTACTACATCCTCCGGTAAGAAATTCCAGAGTTTGACTACATGATGAGTGAAAAAATATTTTCTCTTATTAGTCTTAAATAGGTTACCCTGTAACTTCACTGCATGTCCCCTAGTTTTTCTATATTCTGATGGTTTAAACAATCGATCTACGTTTACCCATTATAGACCTCTATGATATCTCCCCTCAGCCGTCTCTTTTCCAGGTTGAAGAGCCCTAACCTTTTTAGCCTCTCTTCATAGAGGTATCCTTCCTTCCCCTTCACCATTTTGGTGGCTCTTCTCTGTACCTTTTCTAATAATGTTATATCCTTTTTAAGATACGGCAACCAGAATTGCACACAATATTCAAGGTGCGGTCGCACCATGGAATGATACAGAGACATTATAATATTCTTTGTTTTATTTTCCATTCCTTTCCTTATGATACCTAGCATTCTATTTCCTCTCTTGGCTGCCGCTGCACACTGGGTGGAGGGTTTTAACATGTTATACACGATGACACTTAAATCTTTTTCCTGGGTGGTTGTTCCTAATGTAGAACCTCGCATTGTGTAACCATTTATTTATTTTAAAGGATTTAAATGCTGCTTTATCCTTAAATCAAAGCGGTTTACAGTAAACAAAGGTGTTACATTAAAAGAGGGTGGGAGGGCATGCAGGGAATATTGCAAAGAAGCTCTATACATTGTAGACATATAGGGTTATTGCAATATAACTAAATACAAAGATAAACTGCGCTAAACGCAGAGAGGATGTTGAGCTCAGTGGGAGACAAACCGAGAGACTAGGTACATCTTACATTTAAGTCTCAGAAGCGGGGCCTTGTCAAAGGCTTTCTGAAAGTCAAGATACACTATATCAACTGACTCACCTTTGTCTACCTGTTTATTCACACCTTCAAAAAAACATAACAGATCAGTAAGACAAGATCTTCCTTGTCTAAAGCCATGTTGGCTGTCTCCCATTAAGCCATGACAATCTACATGTTCAGTAATTTTGTTTCTTTATAATGGTTTCTACCATTTTTCCCGGTACTTATGTCAGGCTCACCGGTCTCTAGTTTCCCGGATCACCCCTGGAACCCTTTTTTAAAAATTGGCGTTACATTGGCCATCCTCCAATCTTCAGGTATTACAGATGATTTTACTGATAGTTTACAGATTACTAATAGTAGGTCTGCAATCTCATATTTCAGTTCTTTCAACACCCTTGGATGTATAACATCCGGTACAGGTGATTTGCTACTCTTCAGTTTATCAAATAGTTGCAATACATCTTCCCGGTGTACCCATATTTCTTTCAATTCTTCCTCAGTATCACCTTTAAATACTACTTCAATCATGGGTAACATCCCTACATCTTCCTCAGTAAAGAGAGAAGCAAAGAATTCATTCAGTCTCTCCGCTATGGCATTATCTCCTCTTAGTGCCCCTTTGACCCCTCTATCCCCTCTATCATCCAATAGCCCAACTGACTCTCTCACGGTTTTTTTGCTATGAATGTACTTGAAAAAGTCTTTATTTCGTATTTTTGCTTCCACAGCAAGCTTCTTCTCAAATTCTCTTTTTGCCTGCCTTATCAATGCTTTCATCTAATTTGCCAGTGCTTATGGTGTTTCCAATTTTCGTCATTTGGCTCCTTTGTCCATTTCCTGAAAAATGTTTTTTTGGCAACAACAGCCTCTCTGACCTCACCTTTAAACCATGCTGGCAGTTTTTTGGACTTCCTTCCACTTTTCTTTAAGTGTGGAATATAGCTGGTCTGGGCTTCCAAGATAGTATTTTTAAACAACTCCCAAGCTTGATGTAATTCTTTAACCTTTTCAACTGCTCCTTTTAGTTTTTTTCTTAACTATTTTCCTCATTTTATCATAGTCTTCCTTTCGAAAGTTAAAAGGTAGTATTGTGGATTTCCTTACCATCCTTCCTACATTAATTAAATCAAACGCGATCATGCTATGATCACTATTGCCAAGTGGCCCCAACACCTTTATCTCTTGCACCAGATCTGGTGTTCCATTAAGGACTAGGTCCAAAATGGCTTCCCCTCTGGTTGGTTCATGAACCAGCTGCTCCAAGAAGCAGTCATTTATTTCATCTAGAAACTTTATCTCCCTAGCATGTCCTGCCGTGACACTGACCCAATCAATACTGGGATAATTGAAATCACCCATTATTATTACTGTGCTGTAACTTTTGTTAGCTTCCCTGATTTCTTTAAGCATTTCATCATCCATTTGTTCATTCTGGCCAGGCGATTGATAGTACACCCCCACTGCCATTGCCTTCCCCTTTTTACATGGAATTTCAATCCATAGAGATTCTACAGCAAATTTTGTTTCCTGCAAAACTTTAATCCTTTGTGACTCAATGCCCTCTCTAACATAGAGCGCAACCCTTCTAACAATTTGATCAACTCTATCATTTTGATATAGTTTGTACCCAGTTATCACAGTATCCCACTGGTTGTCCTACTTCCACCATTCTCTGAGATACCAATCATACCTAACCTCTCATTTAGTGCTATATATTCTAACTCTCTCATCTTATTTTTTAGACTTCTATCATTTGCATACAAGCATTGTAGAGAAGGTAATTTATTCATATTAATCTGGCTATTGCTAAGCAGGGGTAATTTGGAATCTTTAAGCTCTGTCTGCTCCATACTCAAGGGCATTTGGGCTACTTTAGTCTTTATTGGAACTTCTCTGCTGATATACCTTAACTTCATTCTTTTAGTAGTATCCTTCAAGGATACATTGTTCCGAATCATGCGCTCTTGGGCGACTGTCGGCTTTCCCCTATTATCTAGTTTAAAAGCTGCTCTATCTCCTTTTTAAAGGTTAATGCCAACAGCCTGGTTACATCCCAGTTAAGGTAAAGCCCTTCCCTTCGGAAGAGCCCCTCCTTTTCCCAGAATGTTCCCCACAAATCCAAAACCCTCATCCTTGCATCATCGTCTCATCCACGCATTGAGACTCTGGAGTTCTGCCTGCCTTTTGGGTCCTGCGCGTGGAACAGGAAGCATTACGGAGAACACTGCCCTGGAAGTTCTGGATTTCAACTTCCTACCTAAAAGCCTAAATTTAGCCTCCAGAAGCACCCTGCCACATTTTCATATGTTATTGGTGTAACCTTTCGCAGCTTCCTACATTTGGTTACTCTCCTGTTGGTCCTGGGTCCACTTCGCAGTGGCAGTAGGGTTTGTAGCACAACAAGACAACCAAACGGGTGTGGCTTGGAAAAAGGGTTTTATATAGAAATAGGCTTAATACATAGGTACAGAACAGAGATATAAGGTTGTTACAGAGCTGCTTCCGTGTATATCAATGACTCTGTGTGTGGGTGCATGTGTGTGTGTGTGAGAGAGAGAGGGGGGGCAAGAAGGGTGTGTCAGAGCCCCATAATAAGAAGTGTCCGATGAATAGGAAGAGAGAGAGAACAAGGGGGGGGGGGGTGTAAAGAGAAGTGTGTGTCAGAGTCTCATAGTAAGAAGTGTCCCATGAATGGAGAGAGAGAGAGAACAAGGGGGGGGGGGGGGTAAAGAGAAGTGTGTGTGTCCGATGAATAGGAAGAGAGAGAGAGAGTGGTTTTGTCCATCTCTGTATTTATAGTGAAATTCTCCAGCACCTCCCTTTGTCATACTTTGGTCTGTTTGAGGTCTGTTATCACTTGATTAGCAAGGAGGGGCTGTTGTCTTGCAGACTAATCTCATTAGGCATACTAAGCCCATCAAGTCAAGGAGGGACTGTTGTCCTGCAGACTAATCTCATCAGGCATACCAAGCCCATCAAGTCTGGAGATGTCCTATCTGACATCACCAGGGGGTCAGAGCTGCAGGCCAAGGTCTGGGAAAAGCCATGACACCTATGCTAGGCATAATGTCATGCTGATGTATGCTGACATCTCCCACACCTTTTTTTTTTCTGGGAAATAGTGGAAGCAAACCTGTGGTACCTGTCCCAGCTGCATTTACTATATACATGATAGTAGGCAGCTTGTCTACCTCCTGTATTAAATACCTTGCTATGTCCAGCAGGTCCCCTGTCCTGCACAGTACTGTGTTCTAGAGATAAGCACGTCCCATCATGAGTCCAAACCTCGTGTCTTAGGTAGGATAGCCACTACTGGGTGGGGAAACCCAATATGCCACCTCAGTGCCCGTCTTAGAGAGAATGAACAGTGCATAAGGGATGCAGGAATTTCTGAGGAGGTTAAAGCTGAAAGGTACCAGGATGCTATGTTAGAGGGTAGGAAGCAATACTAGACTGCAGCTGATTCTGGTATTCAATGTAGTAGGAAATGCCAAATTAGCCAAATTAGCAGGCCAAATGAGCCTGGATGTAGAGGTAGATGCTGGAGAAATTAAGTGTAACTACCTTAAAATGTTGTTGGTATTTTGTAGGACATGCGCTGCAATTGTCACGTGTCCCTATCCCCAGCCACGTGCTTAGGGGATTAGGGTTGCCATTTTAGTCCTCTTTAAAGGGTTTGAAAACTATTTCCTTCAGGAGCAGTGCCCTCTGGGAGTTGTAGTTTACCTCTTAAAAAGGATAGTCGTGGAGACATCGAGTGAAGGCAAACATGACACAGTTTATTTCCCCAAATATGCACAAATAAGGTTCAAACGCAAAGTATCTGGATATTTCCTCCAGGACAAAAAGTACAGAAAATATTTACATCCTTAAGCTGAGTAACTTCTCAAAGGCATTAAACAGATGCAGATGTTTCATCAATCAAAGCAGGCAAACCAAAAGTACAGCTTCTTAGCTTCAGCAAAGTAAAGAATGTCTTTCTGCTTCCTTAGTGAGATAATATACAGTGCTGTGCAAGCTTGTCTTACTTAACCTGGTTCCTACATTAGCAAGGTTAAGTTTTCTTGGTAGTACTTTTTCCCAAAAGCATTTACACAGGCTGCTACTCCTTAACCAAGGATTCAGTAGCCTCTGCACGACACAAAGAACAGTCCATTGGCAGTTCAGTAATCAAGGGGTCTGGTTCATTATACTCCACTTGCATTTCCTCCTGCTCTGTAATTATAATATCCTGCACTGAGCCCTCATGACCTGCCTCTGGTGGAATT
Organism: Ichthyophis bannanicus; assembly: GCA_033557465.1. Taxonomy (NCBI): domain Eukaryota; kingdom Metazoa; phylum Chordata; class Amphibia; order Gymnophiona; family Ichthyophiidae; genus Ichthyophis; species Ichthyophis bannanicus. The sequence goes on from CM066035.1 coordinate 501,249,689, forward strand.
CTTGCTGAGGATTCCTGTAACTCCCTCCAGGACCTCTCTACCCGGTAAGGAATATGGAGAACTGTATTACTGGATATCTTTCTTTGGTTCTCTTGCCCCAGTTGCTCTCTGAGGTTTAACCACGGCTCTCTGTTGGAGGCTGGGTTCTTCTGCCTCCTGGTTTGAAACCTAGGCACCCACCTTTGAGTGTTGTGAACCTCTTGGTCAGGAACAGAAGTTTGGAACCTGCCCTTCTCTCTCCGTCTGAGCAACTCTTGCCTGGTTTCTCTTGTGCCAGACTCTTTCCAGGTCCTTCTTCTTTCCTCTGCTTGGAACTTTCTTTCTGGGAACTTCCAGCTCAATTTCCAGTCCTGCTCTGAGTCCGTCACTGACTCTGTCTTCCTGGACTCTCTCCTTGAGTGTTTGCTTGCTCTGCTCTTCCCTTCTGAGCAACCGTTTCCTCCTGAGCAGCTCTTCTCCCTTCTGCTTTTCCCTAAGCAGGGTTTATAAAGGTGCTTCCTGCGCAGCGTTTCTCTCTGCCTTAACAGGTGTTCATAATCATGCTCCAAGCCTGCTACTCCGTCAGCAGAGCTTGGGTGTGGCAGCCTAGCCTCAGAAACTCTAAGCTTGCTCTGAAGCCTGTGCACTGCTGGAATGTTTTTAAAGGTACAATCACTGATTTTCTCTAACTCTGCAGGCTCACCAGTGCCTTCCTCATCACACAATATGATGTACATGTGTTTCATTTTACAACAAAGGAAAATTATGATAATGCATAGCAATATTTGTACAGCAGTTAAAATAATAATAGGGTGAATAAAAACATTAAAGACATGATCAGCAATAGGTGAGTAACCAAATAACAGTTCCCACATAGACATATGGGCATCTTGTAGCAAGTGTTTAACAGTTTGTCGAATGTGTCCATTCTCATAAGTGATGGTGTGATTCACTTTGCTGGATGTTGTTTTAAGGTGATCAATATAGGCATGTAGTTCTGTAAAGTTGGGCAGTTTATGTAATGTCTCTTCTCCCATGCCAAGTGGTAATGGATGCACAGCATATGAGATAAAGTCTGTAATGTCAATAAAGTCATTGGTAACCAGCGGTGTGGAATAAGTTGTCCCGTTAATGGTGATGGAGACCAGTGGTGTATGACTGCACCAGGTATTGTTTAGTAAATAGTTTGAACTGTACAGCAAAGTGTTCTTAGGAAGGCGAATGTCATGCATTCTGGGAGCAATTGAAAAAGAAACATTCTGGGGAAAGAACAGATGAAAACAAAAGTGTCCAGCTCCAAGGTAATACAAACTGTGTGAGGTAGTCAGGGAGTATGAGAGCTTAACAGTCAGGGAGCAAGAGGAAGAATTGTTCCAGCAGGAGGTGTCAACCTCTTTAAATTGGTGCAGTTCACACTTGAACTGAAATGTAGTCTGCTCACACAAACTGGGGTCCATAGGCTTGAATAAAGTCAAGGTATCATCGAGTGGCTTTGTCCTGACAGGAAATATTGTACAAAATCAAGGCAGGAGGACCTAGAAAGTAATGTTCTGGAGGTGCCCTCAATTCTTGCGTCCTTTCTAGAGAAGTGGAAACTGGTGGCGCCCACTGTACTTGAGTGATGTTTAATGAATAGAACACTGGCTTGTCCTATACGGAACAGAAACTCAGGATGACCAGATCCTTTCCTTCCGGGGAAGGTGGGGGTATTTTCTTGATAGCGATATACACCATTTGTGGAGTTAGCCCAACCAATCATGCATATTTGGATGATAGTTCCTGTAATGAGACTTGGGTAGAAGAGAGCAGATACAAGAACAACAGGAAACCGGGACATAATAAAAGCTAACTTGTTTCACTCTACTAGGGAGTAAACTAGTGCTCCCCACTTATACTATGCAACCACAGCAAAAATGTTTACTATTTATTTACTTAACTATTAGACACATGTCCAGTATATAGGACACATCAACTATACAGCAGAAGTAAATAGTTACCATCCTCAAGCGACTTTTGTTCAGAAAGCAGCTGTCCGTGCTGTCTTCAGAAAGCAGCTGTCCGTGCTGTCTTCAGGTGGTATCTGGAAACAAAGACTGATAAAACACGTATTACCCATATGGTTTCAACTGGGTGATGTGTTTCCAAAACTGCTGGTTTGTCGGGCATTAGGATCTGGTATAGGCTTGGGCCTAAGGTATCCATAACTAAGTATGGTCCCTCCCACTTTGCAGTTCCAAAGGGGAGGTTTGGTCTAGGTGTCAGGGTCATCACTTTACTCCCAACCTTGAGGGGCCTTAAATCGGAACCTTTTGCATGTACCTCCTGCAGATAATCTCTAGTTTTTTCTGTGTTAGCTAGCACAGTGGTCTGAATTTCTTTTAGATGTTCTTGCAGGGATTTCATCCACTCATTGGTAAGAATTACGGTCTGGTCTTCTGGGAGAAAAGGATGCAACAGATTTTCCCACCGTGGCATTGGCCTTCCCATTAAGGCTTCGTAGGGTGCAAAGCCTGTGGATCTGCAGACATTAGCTCTGATACGCATTAGGACTAACTGGTGCACCCGATCCCAATTTTTCCCAGGCATATTAAGCATAGGGCTGAGGTGGGCCTTAATTGTTTGATTCATTCTCTCTACCTGCCCTGCTGCCTGTGGATGATATGGAATGTGTAGTTGTTGTTCTATGCCTAGAAAATCAAACAATTCCTTGATCAGCTGAGAAACAAATGCAGGACCATTATCAGAATTAATAGTCTTAGGGCTGCCCCAGTGTGTACAAAATTGCATAGTTAGGATTTCTGCAGTGGTTTGAGCAGTTTGATCTGGGACAGGGAATGCTTCTGCCCAATAAGAAAAGGAATCAACAACAGTGAGTAAAAATCTATTTTTCCTATCTGTTAACGGAAGAGGGCCCACATGATCTATTTGCAATCTCTCAAATGGGCCACGAGGAGGTGCTCTCATTAACTGTCTCCTTCTCTTTTTAGGTTGCCTCCCAAATGAAGCACAGATTACACAGGAGGAAACATGATCCTGTATATCATGTTTCATTTCTGGCCACCATACCAACCTATTGAGGATAGTCTGCATTTCTTCTGCTTTAGGGTGTCCCATATGACCTGCACGATGAACCCAATGCATCCATTCTTTACCTCGAGCTCGGGAGATAGCTATAACCAAGCCTTCCTCTCTTTTTGCACATAGAATGTCTTTCTCTATAGTGAGTGTGAGAAAGGATGTGTGCTGATATAGGTTATCTGGGGCATCCTGCACAAGCTTCCTCAAATTGGAAAGCTCAGGGTCCTTTGTCTGCAGTGCTATGAAGTAATCTGGTGGTATTATATGATCATATTCTGTGGAACGTATAGCAATAGCAACCATGCGTGTCTGCTCATACCACGGCCATATGAGGCCTATATGGCATGCTTCCTTGGCTAGTGAGTCTGCTAATGTGTTTCCTTTTACTAAAGGGCCTTTCTTCCTATGTGCCTTCACTTTAATTAAATGTACTCTCTGAAACTTCTCACTCAGTTCTTGTGCCATAGTCCACAGTGATGAGTTTTTCACCGTGGACCCATCTGTAGATTTAAATTTATTTCCAGCCACCAGGGTAACAGGGCAATGGCACTTTTAAAGACATAATCAGAATCTAAAATGATTTGTATCTCTGGGTGTGAATCCTGATATTGTTGCATACAAGCCACAAAAGCAGCCAGCTCACAGTACTGTGCTGGCGCTGACTCACAGGAGTCCCAGTTCCCTAAAGATCATGTGATTAGGGGCACTGGGTGAGGACTGACAGTCATGAGGTTGCCCCTCCAGCAAGATTCCAGCCACTTGCACGTTAGGTTCTTTCAACAATTCAAACTTTACATTCTGTGCCTGCAACATGAGAGTCCACTGGACTGTTCTCTCAGTCCTAATCTTGCTACATGCTTTCCCTCTACAATGAATTTGAGTGGGGTGTGATGGCTGCATATGTATGTGGTTTGAGCACCAATGATGTGTGTAAATATCTGTATAGCAGCATAGGAAGCCAGTACATGTTTTTCAGTTTCCCATTTTGAGTTCAGGAGAAGTGAGAACTCTGGAACAGAAAGCAATAGGGCGATTTATTCCTCCTAGGTGTTGTGTTAGAGCTGCACCTATACTGTTCTCTCCAACTACAGGGTACAGAAAAAAATGTTGTGTATGATCTGGGTGTGCAAGAACCAGAGCAGAAGTCAGAATGTGCTTTAATTTAGTTACAGCTTCTGTATGTTCTTCCTCCCAAACATTTACTTTTTAGCAGGAATAAAGTGGAGCTGCCACTTCAGCATAGTTGTGCAGGAAGTCACGACAGAAACCCGTGAGCCCTAGAAAGGACTGGAGTGATTTCTGATCTGTAGGAAGTGGAAGTTTCTGTATCAGCTCTATCCTCTGAGAATCTACAGATTTACCATCCTGGCCAATTGTAACCCCTAAAAAGGAAACCTGTGATTTGCACAGTTGAGCCTTGGCAGGGTTAACTTTAAGACCAGTTTGTAAGAGGGCTTTTAAAACTTCTCTTACATGATTCCAGTGTACAGCTTCATTCTCAGACTGAATCAGAATGCCATCTACATACTGAATTATATTATCTCTGCAAGACACTAGTGACAGGGCTTCCTGCATGTATTTATGAAAGATTGATGGTGAATCTTTATAGCCTTGTGGCAGCACGGTCCATGCATATTGTTTATTCAGCCACTGAAAGGCTGTTTTGTACTGGCATTCAAGGGCCAGGGGCAGACTCCAAAACCCATTGGATATGTCTAAAACAGAGAAAAATTTACATTTGGGATTCAGTTTAGAGATCATTTCAGGGTATGAGGCTACTACGGGCACTACAGATTTTGAAACTTGATTCAGGGCATGGAAGTCCATAGTGAGCCTGAAGGAACCCCCCCAGTTTAACTATCGGCCAGGCTGGTGAATTGCATGTGGAAGAAATAGGTCTAATCAGATCCCTCTCCTCCAGTATCTTCACAATTTTAGTCACTGGTTCTATAGCCTGATGAGGTACTGGTTATTGTTTCTGTGGTGGAGGATCCTTGCCTTCCAACAGTATTTCTGTGTGCATTTTCCCACAATCTAACTTGTCGTGCCCAGACTGGAATATCAGCAACCTCTGAGGGAATTACACACAGATCATACTGCTGAGCTGCCTTGGTGCACTGAGTTGCTAACTGCATGGGAATGACTTCATGCACTAAAGTTTTAGAAGCACTTGAAGTTCCTGTATACTGCCACAATTTAAGATTAGCCATATCCATCACCAGATTTAACTGGTTGAGAACGTCAATTCCAATTATTTCTTTTTGTGTGCTCACTATAGCGGAGGCCGTGGTTTCCAACATTTCATTGTTCTGTTTGCTGTGCACAGGGATACCCCATTTAACTGGGATAGCCACACACTTGGAAGCTGTGTCATTAATTCCTTGAATTTCATAAATTTCCATATTTTTCTGATCTGCAGTGGGAAAAGCTCTGTTTGTAAAACTAATTCCAGCCCCTGTGTCAATCAGAGCTAGTTTATCCTGACCCCCTTTTCTGCTGATAACATTGGGGCGTCCACAAGAGTCCAGTATCAAAGATGCTACAAGCCTTAAACTGTATTCTGGGCCTGTATCTGTTTCATCATCCAGAGGCTCTGGAATCGAGTCCTCTGCTGAGAGAACGGAGGCAGGCTGGGCTAGGAAGGCTTGAGACATTTTGATATCTGAACCCAGGAGGTCAGGACACCACTATGCACTAGCCTTGTGTTTGTCCTGAGCTGCTTGTAAGTCCTGTTTTAATTTACCTATTTCTACCTGCAGTATGTGTTTGTTATGTTCCCATTTAATGTTCTCCTTTTCTAATCCATCTATCTGTGCTTTGAGCTTTTGAAAGGGAATGTAACCTGAGGAGTTTCTAAAAGTGCCTCTGCCTTGTCGTCTCCAAGGTGTGTGTCCTCTGTATCCTTTGTCTGTGTTTCTTGTGTATTGAGAGGATCCCTCAGCTTGCCACTTCCGTGCTTCTGATACTGTTATGACCTGGGTCTTCCAAACAGACCCAATTCTGAGCATTAAAGTATCAAAAGGGGTTGCTTTAGGGTCTTCAGAAAATAACAGAAGGTGTTTTGTAATCTCAGGGGATAGTAATTCTAATAAAAATGCCTTATGTGTACTCTCTCCATAATCTTCTGCATTGGGCCAGGACTCCTGCTCATTAAGAACTGCATTTAACATCCAGGCTCTATATGTAAACTGTTCCAGTGTATCATTTGGTAGAGGTGAAATAATTTTAAATACTTGCATTGGGGAATAGTGAAATAGTTTTTCAATACCCCTTTTAACCAACTGGTATGGGTGAGAGAGCCAAATTTATAATAGTGTGGCCCCAGAGCCAGATGCATAAGTCTATCAAAGTCTGATTGTTTCCTTCTGTATTTCCCTAGACCCTAGTGAATCAGAATATCAGTGGCCCATTTGCACCATTCATTTACATTAAAAGGCATAGGGCCAGCTTTCTCAACTATCCTTTCAATGTCCCTATCTTTTAATGAGTTCTGCAGCATCACTTTAACTGGTGCTCTGAGTTCGGTACTGGGTGCTGAGTCTGAGTCGTCAGAATTATCCTCCTGACACAGATCCTGGTTATTGCTCTGTTCTGGCTGAGAAAAACTATTAGGATTTTCTTCCTCTGTACTGTCTGATTCATCTTTATTTTTCCCATTCCTAAGCCCTGCTATGCATACTTCTGTGTTCTTTTGCTTATAGGATGTGTCATAAGCAGGGGGGGGGGGGGGGCTGAGGGAGAAATGGTTGTTGGCCAGGGCTTATATTTCTTTTGTCTTTCAGAGGCCAATTGATCCTTAACGTGCCTCAGTTCAAGTTTAAGTGCTTCTAATTGTTCATTAACAGTTATAAAGGAGTTTGTGGCTTGTATCACCTGAGCACGTTGCATGGAAATGCAAATTTGTGCTTCCTCCAGGTCTTTGATTAATTGTGTACACTGAGTAGTCAGTTCAGTATTGTCCTGTTTCATGCTAATGAGCCCTCTGCACATGCCTTGGATAAAAAGGCATTTTCTTTTATTTGTTTTCTTTTTGAATTCTTGATAATGGTTTAACATTTGTCTTTGAATATTATACCATGATGCCTCAGGGAATTCCTCTTCAAAGGGACCACCTTTTCTCTTACAGTATGTCATTACAATTTCTTTCAATTCCTTAAAATCAAAGGCCTCCATATTTGAGACTGCAGAAAGACTGTAGTTGGTACAGGGGCCTACGCTTATTATGTTTTTATTTGGTTTTATGCGACTATCTCAATGTGCAACCTTGGAAGGAGGAATGCTCACTTTTATGAAGAAGTGAGACTTAGAGTTATAGTTGGAATGGCATAAATTTTATGGGTGTTCAGTAGAGAGTACTGGCATAAAGACCACGCCTTAAAATTATACCTGAATAAAAAGTGCTTACCACCTTTTAACAGGATGGAAGTTTAGGGTGAAATTATAGTAAGAAAGTTGTTAGGAGATTAACATAATTGTTAGATACTGTATCAGTTGCAGCAAACTTTAAGCCTGCTCTCACCAAGATACATACTGACAGGAGACTGAGAAATAAAAGGCAGAGGGACAGGAGGTAAAGTAGTGTTACCAGGAAAGATGTATATTGTATTCAATGAGGGACTGTTTAACTGTGTACCACTTTCAAACCAAAGCTGGACTATCTCTCTGTCTTTTCTTAGCAGCTCAAATACTAGAGAAAAATCTGTGCCTTGTAACAAACCGTAACACGCCTATACATAATAATAAGAAAATTGCAAGCCACCCTATGTAATGTCACTAGGTGTAGGTAATATTTAAATCCTGGATTATTACAGAGCTTTTTGACAATGAAAATCTCACCTTGTCTAAACCCACAAAAATGGTCACAAGGGCTTTTGATTTTCCTGTCGTACCCTGTCTGAAATCCACTTTAATGTTTAAAACAAAATTGGTACTTACCCAGCTGGAAATCCGCTGCGAAACCGAGATGAGCCCCCATAAAATGTAACCTTTCGCACCTTCCTACATTCGGTTACTCTCCTGTTGATCCTGGGTCCACTTTGCAGCGGCAGTAGGGTTTGTAGCACAACAAGACAACCAAACGGGTGTGGCTTGGAAAAAGGTTTTTATATAGAAATAGGCTTATTACATAGGTACAGAACAGAGATATAAGGTTGTTACAGAGCTGCTTCCGTGTATATCAATGACTCTGTGTGTGGGTGCATGTGTGTGTGAGAGAGAGAGGGGGGGGGAAGAAGGGTGTATCAGAGCCCCATAGTAAGAAGTGTCCGATGAATAGGAAGAGAGAGAAAACAAGGGGGGGGGGTAAAGAGAAGTGTGTGTCAGAGTCTCATAGTAAGAAGTGTCCCATGAATGGAGAGAGAGAGAGAGAGAGAAAGGGGGGGGGGGGTAAAGAGAAGTGTGTGTGTCCGATGAATAGGAAGAGAGAGAGTGTTTTTGTCCATCTCTGTATTTATAGTGAAATTCTCCAGCACCTCCCTTTGTCATACTTTGGTCTGTTTGAGGTCTGTCATCACTTGATTAGCAAGGAGGGGCTGTTGTCCTGCAGACTAATCTCATCAGGCATACCAAGCCCATCAAGTCTGGAGACGTCCTATCTGACATCACCAGGGGGTCAGAGCTGCAGGCCAAGGTCTGGGAAAAGCCATGACACCTAAGCTAGGCATAATGTCATGCTGATGTATGCTGACAATTGGTACTGACATGTACCAAACAGAAAAAGAAGAAGTACACCTCCCGCAAAGACAAAACTGAAACAGGCAGCGGAGGGCACAAACCACAGCCACACACTATGATAAATGGCGAGGAGTTTATTACAGGTCCGTAATAAACTCCTCTCCTTTTATCATAGTGTGTGGCCGTTGTTTGTGCCCTCCGCTGCCTATTTCACCGACATGTACCAAGACAGCAGACTCCTCCCCTGCACTATCTAAGACCTTGTCTAGGTGGCGCATGAGGTCCTGTACCTTTGCACCAGGAAGACATGTTACCAGGCGATCCTGATGTCCACCAGCCACCCAGCTATCTACAAGCCTAATGATCGAATCACCAACTTAACGGCTGTCCCAACCCTTCCCTCATGAGCACATGGCCCTGGAGAAACCTCCTCGGTGCAAGAGAGCTTTACATCACCTGGAGGACAGGTCCTAGCTACAGGATCACTTCCTGCCACACCTTTCACATGACCTCTCTCCTCCATGGCAACAAGGATTCTGCCAGACCGGAGGTGGGACTTCAGGAAAATAGATATTTGCAAACCCATAGCTCTTGGTGTTTGTTGCAAAGCCAATGATTTATCGCTCCCCCCCCCCCGTACACACATGATCTTAATGATGTATGCTGTGCATCTGGGTAACCCTTGAGGATGCCTGACCACTAATGCATGTACAGATTCTGATACTAGCTTGCACACACAATGTGAACATCTATGTGCTGGCCCCTGGATGCATGAACCCCTCATGATTTGCCAGACCTGTAGCTTCAGAGTCAGTCAAACAGGTTGTGACCAGCAGTGTACAACAACCATACTGAGGTGAGAGACATATGTCATGGAGGGTGTTGCTGTGTCTGGCCTGTGGCTGTCAACTGGTCCTTGGCCTTTGTCTTCCTTGGTCTGCCACAGCCCTCACCTGTTGTGGTGGGACAGCTGGTATTGGTTGCTGGTAACTAGGGCCTGCTTGCACCTCCCTCCAGGGCTGCTGCTGGGTCTGCAGGAGCAGACAGCTAGGGCAGTCTGTAGATTCTGATTCATTGTGTTAAAGCCACCTCTCCCCATAGGCACAAGGTCCCCCAGCTGTAGTTCAATGGCTCCCTGCATCTGCTCCAGCCTCTGTTCTACAATTATCATGGATTTGTGTAGATCTGTTTACATGGTGAAGAATAACTTACTGTTGTCCCATATGAACAGCCCTGTCATGGGTAGGTGCATATGATGCTTGAAAGGATGGAGTGAACCTGAGCAATGTGAGATTCCAATTGTGCCCCATGCATATATGAACAATGTGAAGAGGAAGAGTTTCTGACACTGATAGCAAGACTGCCAGCAACCATGTGGCTAAGGTATGAAAATGTGGGGTGCAGAGATCATTGCTGAGCATGAGCAGACACCCCTGTCATGTGTCCCAGTGGCACACCTTGGAAGCCCCACCCTCCTGTTCCCATAGCATATCTGCAGCTGCTGTGGTGAATATAACTACCATGGAGCTCCTGGCCCTCAAGGGTACCCCAGGTAGCCCTTGTCACTCCCTGAGGCATCTCCTGACAGTGGCATGTGCTACAAACCATGTGCTGCCTCCCCTCCTGTACAGATGCATCCAACACCCATTTACCACCACCCTGTCTGTGGAACACAGCAGATGACTCTGCTAGGCGGAACCTTAAGACATGCATCACTGGCACATCTGTGGACATGGAAGTGCCATTGAGAGAGACAGAAGGGGAAAGGGTTAGTTGTGAGCAGTTGCCATGAACAGGGGCATGTGTCCAACTGCAGGCCTAGAGTAATGGCCAATGTAACAGGCATGCTCATCTGGCCACCTGGCATGCCCCAACGTCCAGCACCTGTTAATAGCAATCATCAAGTTGGCATTGGTACAATGTGCAGCCATCACCAACCTGCATGTGCCCTCTCACACCAAGTAGCAACACAAATACTGTGCAAACATGAATGCAGAACACACCTGTCAACTGTGCCTTGATGCCACTGCTGTGCACTGATAGGTACTCCTGGATTCCCTGGAGGATCCTTGTGCTGAGCACAGACACAAGACGGCACTCGGTACCATCTGCATCTGCATCGGGATGGGCCTCCTAAACATCTGCCTGCAGTGCTGTCAGTGTCTCCCAGGATACACTGGCTTCCTCCAATGGTGAGTGAGGCAAAGGTACCATGTCATCAGATTCCTCTGAGAGGGTGAGATGCAGGTCTGGCTCCAGTATGCTATCCCCAGCAGACTGGTATGGTGAGTGAAACTCTGTGTCCTCCTGGGATTTAATGTAAAAAAATGCAAGGACATGCATTTGGGCTGCAGCAATCCAAGAGAGCAATATAGTATAGGGGGTAAGGTACTTTTGTCCTCTAAAGAAGAGCAGGACCTAGGCATGGTCGTGTCAGATTATCTTAAAGTAACTAAACAGGTAGAAAAGTCGACAGCAAAAGCTAGAAGGCTGCTTGGGTGCATACGGACTAGATAGGCCATGTGGCCTTTTTCTGTCATCATTTTTCTATGTTTCTATGTTTCTATGACTGTCCCCTGTCATGGGGCTTGCACAGCATCCAGGCTTGGTCAGCTAACTGACTGGTATCCCAGCCCCTGCTAACATGTCATGGCTAGCTGCAGTTGCAAGGTCTGATGATGCATCAATGTGACCTGGAAAAGGGAAGACACAGACATGCACAGCACTCCCATGACCCAGCGGTAACCACAGACCTGTACTGTCACAGGCAGGGGTCCGCAGAGTGGCCCTACAGCCAGTTGAGGAAATAGCGGGTACACAAAACTGGGATCATAGACACACCTGCTCACAGCATCCCAATAAAATACCATGCAGACACTGCATTGTGAATGGTGGATGTAATGAAAATGTGGCCAATTGTGGAAAAGACTTGGACAGGTCAGGGAATGCCATAGCACAACATACGTCACCATAATGCAGCTGGGCAACAAACTATGCATCTACTGCTCGTGCACCATCTGGGGGACAGCCCATTGGCATAGCACCGTGATGGGGTCATGCCTGCTGATAATGCCCACCAGTCCCTCAATGTGTAGTGGTGGGTCAAAGATGACAGGTAGCACTCAGATGTCCAGTGATGTGTCTCACAACCATAAGAACATAAGAAATGCCAAACTGTGTCAGACCAAGTTCCATCAAGCCCAGTATCCAATTTCCAACAGTAGCCAATCCAGATCACAAGTACCTGGCAGTTTCCCAAAAAGACACAATGCTTGCACTGAGGCAAGCAGTGGATTTCCTGGGTCCTCTTTAATAATTTATTTATTTATGCTTATATACCGCACTTTTACAATCAGCGCGGTTTACATGTTAACAATATAGTACACGGAACAGGTATAACATTACATATAGAGTAACAGGTACATAATAATGAAATAATAAATTAATGACTTTAGCAGATTATCTAACAATAGAATGTTTCCAACATTTTACATTAAAAAGGGACCTGGGTAGGTAACTATTTACAGGCTGATAGGATGGTCAAATGTAGGTTGAGAGTATGCGATAGTAAGGGGGCCTGAGTATCTATGGAACATGGTCAAATGCAACCTGGAAGAGATGCGTCTTAATTGCTTTGCGAAAGGTTGCCAGATTGGTGATGAGACGGATGTGAGGGGGGAGAGAGTTCCAGAGCAATAGTGCAAAATGTGAGAATGCTCTATTTCTGGTAAATTGTGAGCTTTTTCTCACCGTATTAGGAATGATGAGAGTATTAGTCAAATTTGATCTCCTAGATCTGTTTTCAGGTGTCTATTGTAGGAGGTTTTCCAGCGATGCAGCTGAGATCTGATGAAGGATTTTGAATGAGAGTAAGAGAGCTTTGTATTTAAGTCGGTTATTAATTGGTAACCAATGTAGGTGGATTAGAAGAGGTGAAACATGATCATGTCTGGACGCTCCATAGATTGTTCTGGCAGCAGTATTTAATGCCATTTGTAGAGGTTGGAGTGCATATGCTGGTAGGCCATGAAGTATAATATTAGCATAATCAAAGATTGGAATGACCAGGGCTTGGAATATGGTGTGGAAGTCGATAGGTTCTAATAGGGGTCGGAGCTGGCGGAGTGATCTTATTTTTAGGTGTACAGACTTTGTGATGTTTCTTATGTGGGTTTCCATATTTAGATGTTTGTCCAGGGTGACACCAAGATATCTAACCACTTGATTTGACTTCAGGTTAGCATTCTTCACGTGTAGGTGGGATGGTGGGATGAAAGTTGTATCCTTAGTGATGAATAGTACTTCTATTTTTTTGTAGTTTACTTTCAGGCTGTTTTTGTCTAACCATGAAGATACTGCATTAAAGCAGTCTGTGATTGGGGTGAAGCTGGGATTTTCCAGTGAGAATGGTGCATAAAGGAGCACATCATTTGCGTAAATATGGTAGAATATATTGAAGGATTGAATATCCTTACAAAGAGGTTGCATATATACAGGGTGGCCCAAAAAGGTGAGAACATTTCGTAAATTAAAAATGTTAATAGTTTACTTATTTACCTTTTTTAGCTATATAACGTCTTTATTTTGACAATTTCTGGTCGCCATATTTTCTTTTTTAATTTGTCAATCGTTTACATCTGTCTTTTTGAATTTTTAAATAACTTATATTCTACAAGATGTTCTTACTTTTTTTGGGCCACCCTATATATTGAATAGTAGGGCCGACAGTGACGATCCTTGAGGTACTCCTTGGGATTGATGAAATGTTGTTGATGATTGTGTACCAATGCGTACTTGTTGTTGTCTGTCAGAAAGATAGGAACGACACCATTCTAGTGCTGAACTTTGATTGCCTTTGAGTTGCAGCTGGGTAAGCAGGAGATTGTGTGCTACTGTGTCAAAGGCTGAGGCATATGATGTATGGACCTTTCTTCTAGGAACTTGTCCAAACCTTTTTTAAACCCAGGCACACTAACAGCTTTTCCTACATCCTCCGGTAACGAATTCCAGAGTTTGATTATGAGTTGAGTGAAAAAATGTTTTCTATTATTAGTCTTAAATGGGTTACACTGTAGCTTCATTGCATGTCCCCTAGTCTTTCTACTTTTTGATGGCATAAACTATCAATCTACATTTTCCTGTTCCACTCCATTCATTAATTTATAGACTTCCAGCATAACTCCCTTCAGCCATCTCTTTTCCAGGTTAAAGAGCCCTATCCTTTTAAGACTCTCCTCATAGGGGTATCCTTCCATCTCCTTTACCATTTTGGTGGCTCTTCTCTGTACCTTTTCTAATCATGCTATATCCTTTTCAAGATACAGCAACCAGAATTGCACACAATATTCAAGGTGCGGTCGCACTATGGAACGATACAGAGGCATTATAATACCCTTTTTTTTATTCTCCTTTCCTTTTCTTATGATTCCTAGCATTCTATTTGCCTTCTTTGCTGCCACTGCACACTGGGTGTAGGGTTCCAATGTGTTATCCACGATGACACCTAAATCTTTATCCTAGATGGTGGTTCCTAATGTGGAACTTTACATTGTGTAGCCATAGTTTGGTTTGTTCTTTCCTAGGTGTATAACTTTGCACTTGTCCACATTAAATTTCATCTGCCATTTGAATGTCCAGTCCTCCAATCTATCAAGGTCATCTTGTAATTTTTCAGAATCCTCTGGTGCTGAGGGGGGCGGAGCCTGATGTCCAGCGGGTAGGACGCTTTGCGTTGAAGCTCCCGAGAGGCCTACTTAGAATCCTGACTTAATACCTATACAAATTTACTATTTCGCTCCGAGCTGACCGGGGCACCTCGGGGGGAATGGCGGCCCATAAACCAGTGCGCTTGGACTTCGGGTCTCCTTCTTCTTCTCACGGAAAACGCTCCAAAACAGAGGTGTCCTCCCCACAGAAGATGGTTCCATTTCGTGAAAACCCCGAGATGCACCTGGAGATTTTGGAGGAAATACGCGGCGTGAAGGAATTGGTGCAGTCCAATGGAGAAGCGCTTCGAGCCATGCGAGAAGACTTTGGAGTGCTTCAGACCGACTTGAAAGTCTTTCATTACGGCAGGACAACATGGCGGGGGTCCTCGACTCGCACGAGGTGCGCTTGGGCAAACTGGACGAGGCTGAGCGCCAGATACAGAATCTTCAAAAGGAGTTAGAAGATAGCAATAATCGAGCCCGTCGCAACAATGTGAGGCTCCTCGGAATGCCGGAGGGGGTGGAAGCAGGAGATATAAGAGAATTCTTGCTCAAAACTCTTCCCTCCTTGCTGAAGATCACTTTTCACAGAGAACTGGAAATCGATCGAGCACACCGTGTTCCTGCCCACATGGCGCTCAACCGCACGACCCCCCGGCCTATTGTCTTTAGCTTGCTACGATATCAACAAGTGGAACAAATTTTACATGCTGCCCGAGCGAATCATCATTTGGAATTTGAAGGTCGTAAGGTCTCCTTCTTTCCTGATTTGGCAAAGCCTACCGTTGACCGGCGGAAGAAACTCCTTGCTTTTCGCCCTCGACTTCAACAGCTACAGGCTCGCTTTGGCCTGTTGTATCCAGCGAAGCTCCGAGTGACTCTCCACAACCAAACTAGGACGTTCGAAGATCCTGATCTACTATCAACATTTTTAGACTCCAAAGAAGCAGAGCAGATGCGCTAATCCCAACTCTTGGACTCTTATTTGCCGGCTCTATCCGCCATTTTGAAGGGCCCGATGCGGCGGTCATAGCCAATGCACAGAAATAGCCTGGACTTTCTTTCTTTCTCTATATGACTTTTGTTTTTTGGTCTCCTATCCCTTCATGATGTGTGCCTCGGTCGGATTCGGAGCACGCACAGTCCTACAGGTTATGTGTTTTTTCAATTTCGGCCTTCTCGGGGGTTTCTCCCCGCAGACACATGGTCGCCAGTAATTTTGGGGTTTTGCTTCTCCTCTACCGTACTGCGGTTTTCTTTGTTAATGTGGGGCGCTTCATTGTATTATATTAGTTTATTTTTCCTATGTCATGTGTACAGCCAGATACAGTCAGTTTGAGGGACATAGTGAAATTATGTGTGCTATCATGCTCAGAATTTTTAACTTTTCTGAATGGCCTTATGTAAACTCTTATCATTCACCGTCAAAGGCATTAATGGTCCACTCAAAGGAAAGAAAATCCTTAGCTATCTTAGCCATGAGCATGTTGATTTAGTGTTTCTTCAGGAAACGCATTTAAACTCTGCTGAAACACTGAAACTCAATGCTAAGCCTCACATGGTAGCTGCCTATTCTCCCACCGTTTTCAAATGGTACGGGATAGCCACTCTGGTTAAGAAGTCTTAGCACGCTACTGTACCTGATATTAGCGCTGACAAGGAGGGTAGATGGGCCTGTGTACACCTTGAGGTTGGAGATAGTGAATTCACGTGTATTTGCATTATACCCCGAATGTGGACAACCCTGCTTACTATGCAAGTATTGCGCAGTTGGCCTTGGCCTCTGCCAATGCCCCATTAATACTTGGTGGCGATTTTACTCAAGTGTTCCCTCAATCTTTTCTTCTCAAGCAAGGTGCTCGTTGGTTGGAAGATCCAGTACCGAGTAGACCTGTGTGGCTAGATATAGAAGCGGGCCTTTGCAAACCGATTCCTCTTACCTTTCTCCCTGGTATGACTCTCCCATCAGACTCCCACTATCCACCAATGCTTTTAGACACTTTAGGTGCCTTTAATACTCTTATGCAATCTTTAGATTCCCGACTCTGGTCAGTGCAACTTCAGCATCGCCTTCGGTGCACTAGAGTACTCCCGTCATCGGCATTCTCTACATAAGGTTGATTGGAGACTTTCCGATCTCTCGGTAGTTCACCGGGTGTAGCATCCAATTTTACTAAACCTTCTGTAATGCTATAACTAGAGATACCCCTATAGCGCAGACAGTATGGGAGAGAGAATTGCATGTGACTTTGACTTCGGAGCAATAGAGCCTTATCTGGAGTAGAGGGACACGGGTTCCCGATCCGCCTCACTCATTCAGACCCTCTTCTTTCTAGCCCACCGGTGTCTTTACACTTCTCACAGATTAGACAAATGGAACACTACTCAGGGCAATGGTTGCTGGACACGTCCTGCGGCCATTGGTTCATTGCCTCATGTTATGCATGAATATTCCGCACTACAGTATTACTGGCGTCGGGTCTGGGGTCGTACTTAGTCTATCTCGCACTCTCAGGAGCCCCTCTCTTGGAGGATAGTGGGACTTCGCCCAGTTGCGGGGATCCCCTCTCTCCCAAAAATGGTTTATTTCCTTTCGAATTTTATGCTTGGCATTGCTATTTCCCTAATTAAGTACTACTGGAAAATTAGCTCCCATTTGAGCCCCAATGAATGGTGGAATCATGCCTGTCTTTACAGTAAATATGACCACATACCTCGTTTGTTCGCTTCTTCCGTTTAGACTCCTTCTCATTGGTCTCAATGGAAGATGCTCAATGACTATGTACATTTTGCTAAATGCTCTCATCTGACTGTCTAACTTTGTATATATCTCTGTCCCATGATCATGCTGTATTGTAGATACTCTTTTGATTGTTTGATGTATAATCACTGTTAATTGGAAGCGCTCACACGCTGATATAATCGGGTAGAGAAGAAGCATCGGGGTGGGGGGTAATGGGTTTACTTTTCCTTATTGTATACTTGTTTTGTCTCTTTTGGTGTGTTGTTTCTTTTGTTTGCTGCAAAATGAAAATAAAAGTTTAAAAAAAAAAAAGAATCCTCTGGTGCTGTAACAACTTTGAATAATTTTGTGTCATCTGCAAATTTGATTACCTCACTCATTATTCCCATTTCCTGGTCATTTATGAATATGTTAAAAAGTAGTGGACCCAGCACAGATTCCTGGGGTACTCCACTATTCACCTTTCTCCATTGGGAAAATTGACTGTTTAGCCCTGCCCTCTGCTTTCTATCTTTTAACCAGATCCTGGTCCATAATAGTACACCATCTCCTATCCCATGACTTTTTAATTTCACCAAGAGTTTCTCATGAGGGATCCTCTCAAAGACTTTCTGAAAATCCACACTATATTGACCATCTTACCTTTGTCTATCAGTAGTCCAGCTGTGTCATTGGGGGACACATATCATCTCCCAAGGCTACAATGTTGGCTTGCCCCATACCCACACCACTGGGGATGTAATGCTGTGCTAACCAAATGATTACAAGGCCTACTTGCCCTCCCTCATTGGTGGCCAGGCCACATCCATATCCTGGCAAACTTGCTGACATATAATGCAGGCTGTCATGCAGAACAGGTACTCATAGGGGATGGTTATGGTACTTGATATACCACCCTTTACTTGGACATCAGAGCAGCTTACATGTATGTACATACTAACAGGTACTTTTTATTCCCTTGTCCCTAACAGGCTCACAATCTAAATGTACCTGAGGCAATGGAGGGCTAAGTGGATTGCCCAAGGCTACAAGGAGTGGCCATGGGGCCAGAGACCCCAGTCCCTCCAGCCTGAGGTTACTTGTCCTGATGTGGAAATTGAACCCCCAACCTTCTGGCCTGACATAACTTGTCCCAACCACTAGGTTACTTCTCCATCCAAGATATGTTTTGCTGACACAGTGCTGGGGATTGTGTCAGCAATATGGCCCCTGTAATGGGTTGGGGCACATCAGTGCCATGTACAGTCATACCACCACTGGGGTGTGACTCCTCCCCATGTGGGCTGCAGATCATCTGCACGTTCTGCATTGTCCCTCCAGACTGTGAATGGCCCCCAAGAGGTGAGCACACATCATGGCGCCCAGGTGTGCCCCCAGACCCTGTGGAGGATGGCAAGCACTGTGTGAACAAGACCCACTCTCTGTTAGGATAGGGGACTGTCGGCAGGTGTCGAAGAAGGGCTGCAAAGGTCCTGAGATGTGATGAAGCAGAGGCGGGAACTGGGTTGTCAGTGAGATGCGTGCACATGAGAACTGGTGTACAGAGGTTGTGTATGAGAGCTGTGTGGTTGCTAGGTGGGACCTGGCATGGCTCAGCTGGGGATATCATCCTATGGTAGGTGCATAAGGGGACAGGAATGTGTGAAAGAGCTGAGAGGGAAGAAAGGGTGTGTAAGGCTGTGAGGCACATTCACAGGTGGCTGGGGGCAGATGAAATGTTACATAGGTGTAGGGAGTGGAGGAGCCCTCGGGTTACACCATGTTCCAGAGTTGGGAGCAGATCCCAGTTAACATAGGGTGGGGATGCCTGGCATATGCCCACAGTGCAGCAGATGCACAGGGGAATGGGTCATGTACATGTAGTGGGGATGCATGCATGTGTGATGTGGCTGTGGCAGCTGCACAGTCCTGCCTGCCTTCAGCACACTGTCAGGGGCCCCTGACAGCAGAGGTGTGCCATCCTGCCATGAGCACACCTCACCCACATCAGTGTTCCCCCACTCTCTCGGGATGTGGATGCGAACAATCAGACACAGATTAGCATGTATATGTCCCAGGCCCATTTGAGGGCCCAGCATAGCTCAGATGGATGACATCCCATGACAAACAATCTGCATATGACGTATTTGTACAGTGCTGATGGCTGCCATGTCTGAACCCCCTATGGTGAGAATGTCAAAGCTGAGAGAGACCAATGTGAACATCACATACATATAGGCATGACATGAACACTCATGTACTGGGACCCTATCAACAAGTGCCTAACATACCTGAGGCCGCATGGCTGCTGTCGAGGAAATCCAGGAGGCCCAGCATGTATATTACACCAAGGCAATGTGCCAGGTGGTCCTCCATGGGGATCATCAGGAGTGGTGCTACCTCCCCCACCTGTGATATGTGCATGGGCCCTCTGGGCTGACATCTTTGCACATATGACCCATTTTATGTCATGGAATTGCTTCTTAATCTGCTCTGCATCTCGTACTGGTCCACCCAGGTCTGTATCCGCTTCTGCGATCTCCTGCCAGATTGCCTG
The DNA here is from genome assembly GCA_033557465.1 of Ichthyophis bannanicus. Taxonomy (NCBI): domain Eukaryota; kingdom Metazoa; phylum Chordata; class Amphibia; order Gymnophiona; family Ichthyophiidae; genus Ichthyophis; species Ichthyophis bannanicus. The sequence continues at coordinate 501,269,406 of CM066035.1, forward strand.
ACATGTTGTCACAGGAATCTTTCTGCTCTTCTTGCCTAACACTTCTTCATATCTGTCAACAACCATCTCCATTATGAGCTCATTGGCCTCATCCCCAAAACGCTCTGCCTGCTGGCATTGATCAACTGGCACCAGCCTTCTCTTCCTCTTCTGACTGGGGACTGCAGCAGATCCCCCTCCCAAAGGTGATACCACCACTGCAGGCCATATGATGAGTGCGCCAGCCTGTCCATCCTCTGCAGGGCATGCCCCAACTGGCCCGTGAGTCTGTGACCCACCAGAGCTGATAGTATTGGCAGTCAGATCACCCCTCCCCATCTCCTGGATACCACCACCCCTCCCCATCCCCTGTGGTGCAGCACCCCACCACATCCCCTAAACTGCACTGATCCCCTTCCTCTCCTGGGTACCTCCACACTCTTCCATCTCCTGGATACCTGCACCCTTCCCCATCTCCTGGGCACCACCTGCCCTCCTCATCCCCTGCACCCCACCACTTCTCCTCATCCCTGTAGCCCCACCATTCCCCCTCCTGGGCCCAAACTACTGCTGACTGCCACCACCATTAGCAGTCTAGCACACCCACCCTGATCCACAAATTATGACTGTAAGGGTACAACAGACAGTCCTCAGACAGCAGACCCTCATACAGTGGCAAACTGAACAGTGGCTGTCTTAAGCATACCACAAAATATCAGCCATTATGTGCATGTGTACGATGCAATGGGCAGTATCCAGGGTGAGCTATGTAAGGCACAATCACAGGAGTTGCCCTCCCTAGCAGATGCTCCATAGACACCCGCAACAGTTTGAACCATGGGCTGGACACCATTAATGGTCAGTAACCTACCTCTGTGTGACTCATAGCATTTGGGCATATGTGGGCAAGATGCATGCCAGGTCTGTCAGTGAGGCAAGGCCACAGGTGTGGCCAAATACACACCTTGCAAATGGGGATGTGGATCATGTGAATGGCTTTTGGTGGGGAATATGAAGGGTAGGCCCATCACCTCCCATGGTTGGGTGACCTTGTATGCAGCCATGGGGATTGAGATGTAGCAGTGGGCATGACTAATGGCACAGCCACCACCCATAGATCCATCTGACAGTGTGATCTGATATCTTGCTCTCCATCCCCCTTACACAGCACATTGGGCTACATGCCTACAACACTGTCCCCTGGCTGTCAATGAGAAGGCTGTACACAGAGGCCTGGTGGCCTTAATTTATTTTATTTATTTATTTAACATCTCTTATATACTGCGTTCTTTAGAATCAGTGCGGTTTACATATAACAAAAATTTGTGCAGTGCGGGCAGAACATACACTGTACTTACAATGAACAGGGGTCTCTAACAAGGCTAACAGGAGTAACTATGTGGTCATACCACGCATCCAGTGAGGCATGCAGAGTTGACATTGCCACCACTGCTGCTAGGTATGGAAGGATTGTGCAGTATCTACACAGTTGGCCAAAACTGTGCCATGGTATCCGGTAACACATGATAATCACCCCACATAACCTGTCATGCACAACACCCAGTCAGTATCCAGTCAGCCTACACCCCAGTTCACATTAGCTACCTGGGCTGATGTGCCCACCAATGGGCAGTAAACACATGTTAGGTGCAATATGCACAGCTAAGTGGGCATAGTGAATAGGTCCCTTGATGTCATCTACAGTAATCACTATTGGCCTGATATTCGAAAGTAATTTACACAGTTTACATCCCAGTAATACACAGTTAGTGCCATTGAACATCCCCTTCAAAGCCTGCTACATGCCCCAATGCTCTGCAGTTAGCATCATAGAAACATAGAAACATAGAAACATGATGACAGAAAAAGACCACAAGGCCCATCTAGTCTGTCCTTCCATAACAACAACTACAACAGTCCACTTTCTACCTTTAGAGATCCTCTGTGTTGGTCCCATGCTTTTTTGAATTCAGTTACTGTCCTCATCTCTACCACCTCCACTGGGAGACTATTCCACGGATCCACTACTCTTTCCGTAAAGAAATATTTCCGCATATCACTCCTGAATCTATCTCCCTTCACCCTCATCCCATGTCCCCTCGTAGCAGAACTTGCTTTCAATTGAATCGGGGCTTATTGAGAGCTTTCTAGGGCAGAGTGGAGGCAGAGACTGCTGCTAACTGTGTAGCGGCAATATTGCACCGTTACACGGTTAGCGATCTGTGACTAAAACTAGGCCGTCTTTTGGCTTGCCTAATTTTAGCCGCAGATGCTAGCTGGGTAGCAGTGCAATATTGCCACTATCCTATTAGCCTCGGCGGCTCTGGGGCATGTGTGGCAATGCCGGATATTCAATGCCATCGGCATGGCATTGAATATCCAGTGTTAAGGGTCGGTGGGCCACTGTGCACATAGCCTACCCAGCTGAATATTGGGCCTACATGTGTGCCTGGGACATATATGTCACTCACAGGTAGAATGAGTACGGGAGTGGCTGGAAAAATATTGAGGGAGGTCTGGCTAAGCCTCTCTTAGGTCCATTCTGCAGTGGAGAATACAAACACAAAGACCATCTGAAATGCAAAACACACTTTAAAGGGGGTATGAGAGGGGCAAAATGTTTATGCAGGTGGTTGTTCCTCAAAGAGGATTAAGAGTTACTTCTTAGGAACAGTTGGGCCCCTTGAAAGATAGCAGTTTGGCGATAGGTGAACATCACACGTTCATCCTGAACATCATTGCTTCTGTATAGGACCAAAGACAGCTCATTTCCTAAGGGGAAAGCATATGAGATGTAACTGAGATCTGAGTTGCCTGGCTTCATTTAAAAACTGTTACTTCTATGTATTACAAAATGTATCTTTTCTTTTATGATTCTAATATCAATATCTGTTTTTGTAAAACAATAAAGTATTTTAGTTCACTGTGACCTTCTTCAGCATTGAGATAGGCAGGCAGGAAAAGAAACAGTAATCATAGAAGTAACTGATTGCCAAAAAAGGGGGGTGGCTGATTCAGTGCACTAGATGTCTTAGTAAAATTAACTCATAAGAAGAGAATATGGACAGTCTTGCTAATGGTTCTGGAGACCTGTCATTTCTCCTTTGTCAAAGACACCACAGTAACGTGACTGGTCCATTTTGGCTGATCTTATGTATGAGGCACAGGCTATCTCCTGTAATCTAGGATGTGTCCCCTGCGCCTCCCGGGCTCTCTGTTCACTCAGACCTAGGACTGGGAGCCCACTACTATGGGCCTCCATCACCAACTATTCAGTGATGTCCCTCCCCTGTCAATCTCTCTACCACCATAGCTGCAGTGCCTGTGTCAATGTGGTGGCCTGATACCTCTGTGGGCACTGATGTAGTTTCCTTGGGGCCATGGCTTTGTGAAATAGAAAATGAGCCCATGGCCCTTCTAGTCTGGTAAAGTGCTCCATGCAGTTACATAGCCACATGTGGTGCCGGTGGGAATTGAACCCTGTACCTTTGGGTATCAGGGCAGTGTTATAACTATTGGGCAAACCTATCTGGCCCATCTATTCCAGTGGGGGCTAAATATGGCACTCCCAATGGACACTGGGCCATAGCCCCAGTCCTGACACTTGTCAGTCCCCTGTGAGTGTGGGGCCATTCCAGAGATGCTCAAGGGGATGGGAATAGCTTGGCTGATTGTTACAGCAAATGTGCCAAGAGGTGGTAAGACAGAGGCTGGCCTGGGTGGTGGTTTTCTGGCTGAGATCTCACCGTCCTCCCCACACCTGTCCTCACCCATGGGGGCAACTTCCTGATTTTATCTGCATCCCCTATGTCGACAGAGGTGGACAGGCAGAGGGTGGCCTCAGTAGCTGTGTCTGGCTGAGGCATTACAGCCATCCCCACTCTGGTTCTCATCCATGGAAGCAACCCCTTGATCCTGTCCACATCCCACATGCTGAGCAGTCCTTGCTCCATAGATTATCAGTCATGGTGCTGCTCCTCCATGCATAGAGATGCAACAATGTTCAGCAGCACCTGCATCTGCACAGTGGGCCACAGTCCTTTCCTAGCTTCACTGCTATTCTATGAGAGTGCATTATGCTACAGTGAGCCCCGCAAACAGCAGAGTGGTCCTGCAGCACTCACTGCATGATTGGATTGTGAACCACAACATGGGAGACCTATATATTTAGTTGGTGCTGAGGGTAACCAACCTACATGAGCACACCCTCTAGGTCAGGCTGAGTGGTATGATAGTACAGCCACACCTTTCTGGGGAAGGTGTGCAGCATCCACCAACACCCATCACCACATGTATGCACTCCAGATGGGAACATTGTCTCCAGTGCTTGCATGTGTTCCAGTGTTGCAGGGGATCATGGGAAATGGGCTGACTCCAGTGAGAGGCGTAGGTATATTGGCCAGCATTGTGGCAGTGTTTGGAGATTCTCTTCCTGAGTTGCTAGGATACAGTGCACAATGGACGTCTTGTAATAGGCACCAATGCTGGCATGAACTCACTGTGTGGACCATCTTGTCATGGTGCTGGTTGCTGCCATTCACGGCGTCGGCCTCATAGCATGCCACACATAATTAGATTCCTGGTATTGCATGGTCGAGTGGTTAGGGCACATATATGGGATAGAGGGGTCTGGGGTTCGCATCCCCCTACCACTGATTTTGCCCATGGCAATGCACGACCCCCCCCCACCCATGTGGCAATGCCCATTTTTGGTTCCACACATAGGTACACTACCAAGTGTGGTAGCAGCGCTTGGTGAAAGGCACTCTGCTGAACTAGGAAATGGATGCCACAGATGTCTCACAATATATACTGTGCTGGTTTGTGCTCACTATGCAGGCCATCTCATCATGGTACTGGTTGCTGGCCGTTCACAGCATCAGCCTCATAATGCACCACACATGATTGTTATTCCCAGTATTGCATGGCCAAGTAGTTAGGGCACATGTGTGGGATACAAAGGTCTGGGGTTCACATCCCCCTACCACTGATTTATCCATGGCAATGCATGATGCCCCATGACTCCTGATGTTGCCATGGTGGCAGCATCCCTGCTTTTTGTCCCACACATAGGTACACTGGCAAGAGCAGTGGCAGCGCTCGGTGACAGGCAATTTTCTGAGCTGGAATAAGGAGCACTATGCACGTCTGTCAATGAGGGCTGGTGCTGGCATATATACCCACTGTGCAGGCCCATCTTATTAGGGCACTGATACTTCACCTGGCAATGTGCCCTGATCAGGGAGGCTTGTGCTGTGGCCACCTGTAGGGCAATGCTCGGTAGGGGTACATGGCCATGGACATATCCTGTGGTAGCAGGTCACGGCCACAGGGCCACAGCTTCACACACCTCTGCCGCAACCACTCTGCTGTTTTCTATAGGGTGTCCTATGGTGTATGGCGCACTGTGACACGGCCACTGCTAATTGACACATTGACTCTGCTGCTGCGGTTATGATGTTGCCGCCACAGGAGAAAGTCACACTTGCTCTCAGGAGCTTCCTACCACATAATAGCCTGTGCCTGTCCTGTTTTCAGGGTTCACTCATCTACAGTCCCCAGGCTTGGATCATGGCAAGGTCACCTGTGCCCATGTTTGTGTCACAGATGCAGTAACCTGTACCATTTTCCAAATCTCAGTCACATATCTGCTGCTTCTGATACCATGCATCCACACCCTGGCCTACCCACCCTGTTCTCATTGACACATGGGAGCATGCTGTTCAGCTACTGGATATATGATGAGGCTGAAAGGTGGACAATGCCATCACAACATCTACATACACTCCTTTCAGGGACAGAGTGGTGGATGCGTGGACAGCCCTCTTGATGGTTAAAGGGGGGGGGGGATAAATACAGTTCAGCACTATTGCTGGCATGGGACTGACCCAGTAGATCCCTTCTTACCTGTCAGATAGGATCCAACCATGCTTTAGTCTGCTTTTGGGTGGGGTGGGGGGGGGGGGGGGCTGTATGGAGCTGACTCTGCAACCAGTCCAGTCACATTACTCAGCAGAGTGGCTTGACTATAATGGCCTTTTATCTGGCATCATATGCAATCTTACTATCAGTTTTCACACCTATGAACTCTGAATCTGCAGTGTGCAACAGCTATTGATGCAACACATAGTTTCTCCTGTTATTGCTGTGCTCAGGACTGTGCTATGACAACTGGTACTGCACAGATGTGGCATACTGTCATTGAGGACAAGATAATGGGACATGTTGATGAGCATTCAATCATTGGTGACAGTTGCACTTGCTGCCTATGGCAGTCTGGTGTTCTACTATGATGGTTGGTTTACATGGTGTATGCATATTGAGACTCAGGTAGGTTTGCTTTGATGTGGCAGTAGACATACTGCTGTGCTTCAGTACAGGATATGCCTCTTTATTGTGGGATCTGCCACTGAGTATACATTTATGTTCCCACAGGTACCAATCTTTCAACTACTCCAGGCACAGAACTGGCTGCCACTGCTGCCAACACCAAACCAGGGCCCCTCACTGGTGCAGTTGCAGAGGTCCCTGAGGAGGGGATGGTGGAGGAGGTGGAAACTGTTGTTCCCCTGGAGGCGGCAGGGGAGACCTCTAAAGAGTGGAGTGATTCTGTGGCTGCCCACCAGTCTGGGGAGCTGCCAGGCCAGGCTGCAGCAGGGAGCTTCAGGCTGCTGACCTTCACAGCATCATTGTGGCTATCACCCCTTCCGACCTTCCCCATCTACCCCTCCCCACCTTCCCCATCCTCCCCCTCCCTACCTTCCCCATCCTCCCCCTGAACCACAGATTGCAGGGGAGCTCAGGGTGAGCCCTGTGCATTTCCATGTGACCCCTCAGGGTGAAGTTCCAGCTGGGGTTGCAGCGACATTTGCAATAGCCAGCTCACAGTCATTGGTGGATTGCCAAATCCCATGTGGCTGGCACATGGAGACTAGCCCCCATGTATGTGAGCTGACTGCCTCAGTCTATCTGCTATGCCAGAGACTGATCACTCATGAGACAATGGAGATGCACAGGATCTATATCACACAGCTGTCCAGGGATGTGCAGCTGTTAGAGGATGAAATTAGCATCTCTGCCATCACCTCTGTGGCTGCTGACAGCAGTAGAATATGGATGTGGATGAGTATCTATAAGGGTCCCCTGCAGCCTGTGATTGTATCCTCCACCCTACCCCCTTCTGTTACCACACCCCAGCGTGCTTTTAGCAATAGCACTATTGCAGCTCGGGTTGCCCACCCTGGCCCAAAAGGAATTGGCATGATTCTGCTTCCTGATACTTGCCCAGGGATTATGGTGCACAGCTTTGGGATTCACACATGTATCCATCCACATCTGATGTTTACCATTGTCATCTGGCTATAGATGATGATACAGCATGATAGGCTTTAGCATGGTTTATATCACAATAATGCAGATATGTGGCCCATTTGAACTCACAGGAGAACAATCTTGCATACCACTTGAATTTGTAGCACCATTTGAAGCCTCTCATCTCAATGTGCAGCAGTGGTCATCCAGCAATGCAGGGTTACAGTTGGCATGACTCCACTCATGGTTTTGCACTACTTCCTGGGGACATCTCTCACTATGTTCAGCATTGGGTGATGAAAGCTCATCAGGGCTGGGGTCCACATGGCAATGCAGCACATGATTCCTCTGCAAAATGTTGTTCCTCTGGGATTTCTATGCTTGCAGCATGTTGTGGACGACACTGCTCAAGTTGTGTTACTGTCCACCTCCAGTCACTCAACAGCTCACACCATTCCGACTGTCTTATCAGATGAACCACGTTCTGAAATCTGTGAGTTACACTCTGGTTGCAGGTCTCTTCACACATCAGGTCCATGCATTGTGCCATCATGATCTGCATCATGCAGGCTCCATGTTTCCAATGGCTACTGACATCATCTGGCACAGTTGTCATGGCTTTGGCCAGACTGGGCTGCTCAACAGGTTGGCATATATTCTGCAGACAGGCCAGCTACATTGGTCAGACCATGGTTAAGAGCCAGCACAGAATCCGTCTGTTCTCACCATATCATGCAGACTGCAGCCACCCTGGGATTCTGGATACATACATGGCTCACTCAGGGAGTGACATCACATGTTCCATATGCTATGTTTTGCAGCAAGTATTGCTCAGCATGACTTACTTGACAAATAGCACCCTACTCATACAAGTTTTTCAGATGTGTAGTCATGCTTCATATTTTGGACATCTGCGTGTGCTCACCTCAGATATGTATTACATCTGTGGCCACTATGTGGAAACATTTCTGCTGCATTGCATTATCATTTCAACCATTTGCTGTCCTGTGCATGCTCCAGTGGTATAAACAGACTGATATCAACATCATGCATCTGTGTGGCTGACAGCAGCTTTTATGGAATATACTGGCAGCATCCAGCTTGACTGAGCATGGCCACAAATCCATGACCTCTAGCCTGGCCATTGCACAATGTGATCCAGGACTTCGTGGCTGTACAGGCATGTCATCACTGACCATACCTTCATTGTTCCTGGCCTACATTGGAATAGACCTCCAGTATCCATGTGAATAAGAGCAATGGACATTTGCATGAGGATAGCTGCATGCAGGTGACATATCATGGTGATGGATGTGATCAGCAACTCAGATAACATGACATACACCCAGATGTGGTCAGGAAGCAGAGTCATGACACTTTCCTTTTAGGTCAGTGACCTGTCTGTGGGTATGGGAGTGGTTTAGTGGTTTGCGCAGGAGCCTGCAACCCAGCTATTATGGCTTAGTTTTCCAGAGGCACCCCTCATGGCCTCCAGCACTCTACCCTTCATCGCCAAGTGGGCCTTACATTATACGTTTAATGTTCTTCTGCCAGTGAGGCCTAGAGACTGCTTAGTTGGCAACAGAGATATGTGTTTTTGATTATATAATTTTTATAATGTTTTTACTGTTTTGTGTGTTAATTTATGGAGATGCTGATGTAGGCCCAATCACACACATGACCCTTTAGCCCCCGCCACCATCAGCAGCTCTCCCCTTCCCTGGGGATCGAGCCACCGACAGCGGGAGGAGCCAGCGGTCCAGCAAGGCCCAATCGGGGCAGGGCAGAAGGCTTTCAAAAGGCTTCGCGCCATCGGGCGCCGATCCTTTAGCCCCCGCCACCATCAGCAGCTCTCCCCTTCCCTGGGGATCGAGCCACCGACAGCGGGAGGAGCCAGCGGTCCAGCAAAGCCCAATCGGGGCAGGGCAGAAGGCTTTCAAAAGGCTTCGCGCCATCGGGCGCCGACCCTTTAGCCCCCGCCACCATCAGCAGCTCTCCCCTTCCCTGGGGATCGAGCCACCGACAGCGGGAGGAGCCAGCGGTCCAGCAAGGCCCAATCGGGGCAGGGCAGAAGGCTTTCAAAAGGCTTCGCGCCATCGGGCGCCGACCCTTTAGCCCCCGCCACCATCAGCAGCTCTCCCCTTCCCTGGGGATCGAGCCACCGACAGCGGGAGGAGCCAGTGGTCCAGCAAGGCCCAATCGGGGCAGGGCAGAAGGCTTTCAAAAGGCTTCGTGCCATCGGGCGCCGACCCTTTAGCCCCCGCCACCATCAGCAGCTCTCCCCTTCCCTGGGGATCGAGCCACCGACAGCGGGAGGAGCCAGCGGTCCAGCAAGGCCCAATCGGGGCAGGGCAGAAGGCTTTCAAAAGGCTTCGCGCCATCGGGCGCCGACCCTTTAGCCCCCGCCACCATCAGCAGCTCTCCCCTTCCCTGGGGATCGAGCCACCGACAGCGGGAGGAGCCAGCGGTCCAGCAAGGCCCAATCGGGGCAGGGCAGAAGGCTTTCAAAAGGCTTCGCGCCATTGGGCGCTGACCCTTTAGCTCCCGCCACCATCAGCAGCTCTCCCCTTCCCTGGGGATCGAGCCACCGACAGCGGGAGGAGCCAGCGGTCCAGCAAGGCCCAATCAGGGCAGGGTAGAAGGCTTTCAAAAGGCTTCGCGCCATCGGGCGCCGACCCTTTAGCCCCCGCCTCCATCAGCAGCTCTCCCCTTCCCTGGGGATCGAGCCACCGACAGCGGGAGGAGCCAGCGGTCCAGCAAGGCCCAATCGGGGCAGGGCAGAAGGCTTTCAAAAGGCTTTGCGCCATCGGGCGCGCCCGCACCTGGTGGGCCTGCGCCTGAGGGCCTCGCCAGAGGGCCCTTTGGCGTGGCCCTTAGGCGGAGACCGAAAGAAGGGGCACCAGACGACCGCTGCACCCTATCCTCCCCCAGACGGCGCACTCAAACATCACACTCATCCAGCCTCAAACAGCTACGCCGGTCAGTACTCATAACCAGTATATTCTAACCTGCCAAGATCTCAGTTGAACCTGTACTAAGCAACGCAAACGTTTCGATGAACTATCTTTAGGCCACTTGAACTTATAAACTCATCCACTAGCTTCATAAGTTCTGTTTTATCTTCTCAATATTGTAAATTGCCAGCGTGGATGTCAATGTAATCTGCTAACCTGCAGTGCTTACTGTATCTCAGTATTGCAAGTTGCCAGCTTAGATGTCAATGTAATCTGCTAACCTGCAATGTTTACTGTATCATCTCAATATTGCACATCTCATCAAAGATAGTCAATATCATAGTTTGCAAACTGTACTTACTCAATTCTGCATCCTTGTATAACTGCTCTTACATTCCGAAGATTCTCATCACTGTACTGTGTCTCATATTTGCATTTTACCACCCCAATATTGCACTTCACCACTTCGTAGACACAGTATCGGTTACCTCTCAGATCATAATAGTATAACTATTACATTATTTAAGCGAGTTACTCACTGTGCTGTAGCTCCGCCCATTGAGCTATCTCCCAATCACCTAGACAACCACAAATACTACTCAACCTTCCCCACCACTTCTACTCTAACAACAGCAACAAGGTAAAATGTCTCCCACTACCACTGCATCAATCTGCATCCTACTCATCATTCTAGGATGGTTAGCTGAATCCCTTGCATTACCACACGAACCACAACAAATCCCAATCCTACAAAGACACATCAATAGACAGACAGAAACTCCATATCCTCCATTAAGAATTGACACACATCCACGGCACTCGCACCTGCTACACATAGCTCTCCAAAATACCAAGAAAACCAAACAAAGAGAACCCCTGCAAGCACTAAACTGTGCCCTCATCAATGCTCGGTCAATCCGCAAAAAATGGCCGATAGTTACTGATCTATTATCTGCCTATAACCTGGATCTACTTATGATAACTGAAACCTGGTTATCCAATACAGACAATATAATCATCAACCAACTCCTACCCAATAACTTCTCCATCCACTCCTGCCATAGAGAGAACAAAAGAGGAGGAGGAACCCTCATACTAACCAAGACTGACCTGCAGTTTTCCACAATAGACTCTAGAAGCTCAAACAACATAGAAATTCTTTCCATCGCCAATGATCAATGTTCCATCAACCTTATTTATAGATCACCCTCATCCTCCTCAGACGAGCTTCCTAACATATTAGACTTAGCAACCAACTCTATACAACACAGCAAACCAAACTGGATATTAGGAGACTTCAATCTCCCCTCTCTGCACTTTAGTCATGCCTCAGTCCTACTAGAAGCAATGAACGAATTAGGATACAGGCAACTAATCAAAAGTCCCACACATACAAAAGGGAACACCCTTGACATGATATTCGCTCCTCAATCAGCATGTGAATCAAACAATGATCTTGTAGCAACACCGATACCAGTTCCATGGTCAGATCACAAACTAATTAACTTCATTATTCCCGTGAACCCCAACAACTCACATAACAGAACCACTAATAATCCCACTAAAACGACATCTCGAAGCTTCAATGCCTTCAACAAAGAACTCATACTTGCACAAACTATCCCTCTCTACAATGACACTACCCTCAATCTGGAAAACCTGATTTCATCATGGAATGAAAGCCTCAGCTCCATTGCACAAAAACCACTCAACAGCAAAACCTCAAACAACAGAAAACATACACCATGGTTTTCTCCTGATCTGCGGACCTCCCTCTTATACCTTCGAAAACTTGAGAAACGATGGCGTTGATCTCGCTCCACCAAAGACCAGACAGCATACAACACTAAACTCTCAACTCACAGAACAGCAGTCATGACGAAAATAAAGCAATTTCACACGGATACACTCAAAAGATCCCTAAATAAACCACGGGATCTTTTCAACATAGTCAAATCCATATCTAAGGAACCATTACCATGCCCTCCTGAGGAGATGCACCCACAAGCCTTCGCGGACCATCTGCAATCAAAACTATTGCAAACAAACAAAATCGCTGACTTCAACAATCAAGACACCTCCTGCCTAAATCACCTATCAATATTCTCCACTCCATCCAAGAAACATATTGAAGATACCATTGCTGCCATCAACACCACCACCGCTCATACTGACCCTTGTCCAGCTTATTGGATAAAGAATATACGCAGTGATATCAGTCCATTAATCACAAGAATGATAAACTTATCATTTACAACAGGATCCTTCCCCTCAGCACTCAAACAAACGTCAATTAGACCTCTTCTAAAAAAAACCAAACTTGACCCTAGCAAAGTGGAATCATATAGGCCCATTGCTAGCATACCATTCCTAGCTAAGATTTTTGAAAAGGAAGCACAACGACAAATTCAAGACCACATCGATACTGTAGCCCCACTAGATCCTCATCAACACGGCTTCAGAGAATACCATGGCGTAGAAACCCTTCTCATCTCCCTTTTCAATGATATTATCTCCTTGATTGACAACATCCACCAAGGTTGTGTACTTATCTTCATCGACATAGCTGCAGCATTCGACTCTGTTCACCACGGACTGCTCATCGAACGCCTAAAAGAAAAGGGCATTATTGGCCCCGCCCTTGATTGGTGTAGATCATACCTTGAGGGAAGAGGTCAGCAAGTAAGATCAAGATCAACTAAATCAAAACCCTTCCACCAAAACCAGGGCGTCCCTCAAGGATCATCATTATCATCTCTCATGTTTAACATTTACGTCCAGCCCGTCTGTAACATCATAAGATCCTTCAATGTGCAATATCAGATATACGCCGATGACATCCTTCTATATATGCCATTCTCCACAAAACAAATGGACCTCTCACCTCTTATTGAGTGTTTTGACGCAGTATCCGAATGATTCCTATCTCAAAACCTCCGTAGTCAACATAAAAAAACGGAGGTACTCTTCATCACGAAAAATCCAAATTTTACCCTGCCACCTCATATAAAAGTGAAAGAAGCCGAACTCCAAACAAAACCGGCAATTCGTTACTTAGGAATCACATTGGATCAATGCTTAGACATGAAAGTACACATCTCCCACATTGTCAAAGCCGTATATTTCAAGATCCGGTCACTCAAACACCTACGAACATTACTGGACCCAAGTGATTTCCGAACTGTATATCAAGCCCTTATCCTACCCCATTTTGATTTCGCCAATGCCATTCTCCAAGGACTCCCACAATCGTCACTGGCACCCTTACAACTTGCCATGAATGCCGCTGCTAGAGTTCTTTTTGGAGCAGCGAGGTATGACCACATCACACCCATCTTATTGCAGCTCCACTGGCTCCCTACACGCGGAAGAATCCTATTCAAGACCCTGGTACTTACCTTTAAAGCCATCCATAGCATAACTGCTGAAACATTAGTCAATCTACTTCAGCCCACTCCGCCCAACAGATCCAGAAGATCCACAACAGCAAACACCCTAATTATACCAAATTCATCAACAAAATGCACATTAACAACATCCAACAGAGCATTCAGTTTTTATGCCCCCAAGTATTGGAATTCACTACCTCCAGAAATTCGAGCCATTACTGATCTCATGCAATTCAGGAGGGAACTCAAGCACCACTTATTTATACAATACTACAAGATAAATCATAATCCACCATAGCTGCACATAATGCCTACTTTTAATACCTATCCGTAGATTGATTACTGTTACATATGTAAATAGCTGTTTTGCATGTCCCCTAAGTTATCCAAGTTGTATTTCCCTGTTCTATGTAAAAACCAATACTTGTTATTTATGGTTTCTTGTTCCATGTAAACCGCGCTGATACTAAAGAGTGCGGTATATAAGAAAATAAAATAAAATAATAAAAAAAAAAATGTACAACAGCATGTGAGCTCTCCTTTTTGGGATGCAGATTGCAGCACCTCCAACAGCGTGGTCATGAGTGTCTGTGGCATTGTATGAGTTGTAACACACCTCTGCACTGTTTGGCACCTCCACACATTGCAGCTAGTGTATTACTGTGGTAGGCACTATATTTTCCTGGGGGTATGTGTTCTGATGCTGCTATGCATGTGGCTGTCATCAGCTTTGCAGTGGCCTCTGGAGGGGAATGATGTCCATCCCCTCTATCTATGCATATTGCATGTTCTACATGGCATGGCTGATGGTGGTGGGGCAGTCAAAGGTATTGATTTGGGGGGTAGTGTGTGTGTCAGGATTGCACGCCACAGCTGTTATGCATCAGTCAGTGGAATGATATGAACACGTCCTCATAGGCCTTTTGAGAGGGCCATGGGTACCATATGACCTTTGGGGATAGAGACATTACTGATGCACAGCCGTTCAAGGGGTGCTTATTATACCTGTGGCCCATCACTGGGGTCAGGGGTGCAGTCCACCAGTAGTTGTGGTACATGGAAAATGCATGGGGGAGACATGCTGTACCCATATCTGTGATCCCAGCACATGCCATGATTTGGCTACCAGGGTTTTCCTCACAGCATGGCATGACTGTCTGGCAGAGTTACATCATTGCTATCTAGGTCAAGCAAGACCAGGTATGGGAAAGCTTGAGGTCTATATAGGCAGTGTGATCAGAATAGGGACATGAGGGGTCACATGCATCCTGGGATGGAGGGTGGGCATGGTGTTGTGTGACTCATGCCCACTGTGGTCACTTATTAGGTATCCACAGCACTGGTGGGAGCATCTAGACAGAGGATATGGCATATTTTGTGCCAACATGCCTCCATCACAGACCGTTTTCCAGAAGTGCCCAGTGCTGTGTGTGTGTCATGTAGCTATGGTTATGTGTTCCCAGTGCTGGCCATGAGGCATGTATGACACTGCATGCAGACTTCAGGTGTGTTCTCTCCAAAGTTCAGGATGAGCCTGGAAAGGTGTTGGGATCCTGTGGCTGACATCCTTGCTGGCAGGGATCCATCTTCTGGTGTCTTGTGGAGTGTGTTGTAGCAAAGCATGCGAAGCTGTGGCTGGATGGTTGGAGCCCTGATTCCGTAAGGCACAGCACAGGGTTCAAAACCCACCAGTGTCATTGGCCAGGTCACAGTGGATGGGCTGGCCAACATATTTCTGATCCCTGTGCTAGGAAGACCCAGGAGCCACAGGGTCTCCAGGCTCTGTATTGCTTTCAGGGCACACATTGGCTGTATTCTGGGGTACCATTATTGGATGATCATAGCGGTGACCTGCCACTATATGGCACATGTAGCAGGTGGGTCACCACTACCGCCAGTTAGTAAAGGAAATCTGTGTGCCCTTGGAGCAATTCAGACTCCTGGCAGCCCTCAGCTCCTGGGTCTTCCAGGCAGTGGGATCATGACTATATTAGACAGCCCTTCCATTGACCATGCCTGGCTGTAACCCAGGCATGTTCACATGTGAGATTTGAAACCTGTGCTATTCCTTACTGCACTAAGGCTGTTACCATCCAGCCACAGGTTGACATGCTTTCTGCTGGCACACTGACCAATAGTTAGGGCCAGCGACAGAGCTGCAGCACACATAGTGAGCGGTCGCCACTATAGGCACTTGTTAGCAACCAGTGTCTGTGTTCAGTGTTCAGTAGCCAAACATTTGGAGCTGTGGCTGACTGGTTAGAGCACTGGCTCAGTAAAGTGCAGCCTGGGATTCAAATCCCACTTGTTACATTGGCCAAGTCACTGCACCCTCTTGTCTCTGTAGAATGGCCATCCAATCTATTTTAGTTCCCACTACCTAGAGAACCCAGGAGCTATGTTATTTTGAGAGCACACACTGAATGTCTTCTAGGTGACTTTTACTAACCTCTGGTGGTGGCGAATGCAATGTATATGTGCCACGGCCCCATGTTATTCAGTGGGGGCATGACATATATAGTTGGCAGACACTGCTCACTGCAATCAGTAGACATGCTCCTGATTATAGCCACATTGTGCCCTTACAGCAGTATAGTGCCCAGCCATCCAATGGCTCATGGGTCTTCCAGATGGTGGGATTAGACATTTATTAGCTGGCCCTTCCACATAGACGATAAGAAGTTCAGTGACTTGGATAGGGTCACATGTGAGATTTAAACCCTGAGCTGTGCCATACTGAGCCAGTGCTCTAACCAGTCAGCCACATCTCCAAATGTTTGGTTTCTGAAAACCATACACAGGCGCGCCTGCTACCATGTGCTGGTGGTGGTGACCACCCGCTATGTGTGCCACAACCCCATCTCCAGCCAATCTATTTCTGAGCCCACTGCCAGGACAACTCAGAGCACCCATTGGCTTTGCACTGGGTAACTTTTACTAACCTCCAGTTGCGGCACCCACCAGTTATGTGTACCGTCGCCCCTTGTTATTCAGTGGGGCTGCAGCAAACATAGCTGGCGGGCACCACAACCAGTGTTTGCTCACAACTGATGCCTATTTTCTATGTTGTGCACATTTCTCCGACTGTCGGGTGATTGCATGGCACATTTTTAACCACTACCATGGCACCCATGGGCATCACTGTGGATTGTATGTGCACCCTTCACTGCCAACATCCAACTGCCTCCCACATTCACCTCCCATGCTGTCTCACATGGACATGTGGATGTAACGTGTTTACTACCTATTGCCATGCCCTTTGCCTTGCTGGGTGGTAATGTGCACACTGGGCACTCTTACCGCTCACTGTCCACTTACTGCATACTAACTAGCCACTGACACCAGTAATGCCAGAACGCCTACTCCCCAACTCATCCTTTACCACCCATTGGGACCCTTAATGGTGCTGTTTTGCACTTGCTAATGGTACACCTTTAGCACCATTTAGTAATCATACCCATAAGAAAATGTGGCATGTTGTTGTTAAGCGCCGTCGAGTCGGTGTTGACTCATGGTGACCCTCTGGATAGTTGTCCTAAATTGTGTTCGGTCTTCAGTCAGGCGGCTCATGGTTGACAGACTGGTACATGTAGCTGCTGATATTGTATCGATCCATCTCATTGCTGGCCTTCCTCTTTTGCATTGACCTTCTATCTTGTCAAGCATGATGTCTTTCTCTAATGATCTCTCTCTTCGCATGATGTGTCCAAAGTATGAAAGTCGAAGTCTTGTCATCTGAGTTTCTAAATAAAGCTTAGGTTTAGTACTGACTGGTTTGTTCTTCAGGCAGTCCATGGTATTTTCAATAAAATGTGGCATAAAGACACAGAAATATTTCTAATGATACTGGGTGCCACAGGTCTGATTAAGAGGCATTTTCAATCACACATTGATAGGTTGTTTATACATGCTACATCTTATGAACTCCAGATGAAAGCTGTCTTTAGCACGAAACAAGTACTATATCAAACATTAGCAGTAAATTTGAGAGACTGGATTGGTGACTTAAGAGACATGGTATGTGCAAAACTGATCTACTGGATACATTGCCTCCATGAAAGATGAGAGGTATGTTCAGGAAGCAAACAGACCCATCCAGTCAGTTCTTTCAGATACAGTATGGAATGAAAAATTACACAGGTACACTACCAAAAAACTGCCTCCAGTTTTGCAACTGATTCCTATAGATTTTGGGGTGCTGAATCCAGGAAAAATAGCCAAAATGTTCCATCACGTCACGTTTTCTTGCAAAATTAGATTTCTTACCCATATAAGGAATGTTCACATAATTTCTTTTTAGCCGACTGCAGTTTATTTTCTTGGCCCAAAATAGAGGTTGTAATGGTTAACTAACTAGAAACACTCCCTCATGATATTTTAGAGTGTTTTGTATTCATTTTATACATTAACAGGACAATTGGGAGGCGGGGGGCTAAATCCAGTACTCGTGCTGGCGCATGTTCTTTCCTGTTTGCCTCGCCTCGTTCGCTCGCTCAAACACGGTGGTTGCGACATGAACGTTCCTGTCAAATTTCAGTTTCTTGCAAGTTCATTATTACCTTTTGTTTGCTCAGTCGTAATCCAGCTTTATTCCGAAGTGGTTCGCTACAGTTGTAGTTTGCAGTGCTGTGTATTTGTGATGGCTCACAGAGCCAGAGGTTGCGTCAACTCTCTGGACAGTTTTTGTTTTATTTGTGGGGAATATACCGTGAAAAAGCGGCAGAGGAACATTTCTGCATTTATTAAAAAAGTATATTTCGCCTATTTCGGTTTGAAGTTAGGTGATTAAGACAAACCGTGTGCTCCTCACAAAGTGTGCAAGACATGTGAGGAAGATCTACGCTTATGGATGAAAGGTAAAAAACAAGCATTTCGTTTCAGAATACCTATGATGTGGCGTGAACAAAGAGACCACAGCAGTGACTGCTATTTTTGCTCTTGCATTGTGAAGGGATACAACTTAAAAAATAAGAACGTAATAAGTTACCCCAACCTTCCCTCAGCAATTAGCAATTTTTGAAGTATTTCAGCAAAGAGGAAGATTTGGTATTTTGCAACGATATATACGGAGTGATGGAAAAGTTTAAACTCAAGTATGATCCTGCTGAATGGCGGCTGTTCATTGATTCGTCAAAAGACAGCATAAAAGGTGTTCTTCTTCATAATGGCAACATATTCGCTTCAGTTCCTATTGCTCACTCTGTTATTCTCCAAGAAAAATACGAGAATTTGGCCCTGATTCTTCAGAAGATTCGTTATGATGAGCATAAGTGGATGATTTGTGGAGACTTTAAAATTCTATCCATGCTATTAGGGCAGCAATCCGGTTTCACCAAATATCCCTGCTTCCTTTGCTTGTGGGATAGCCGGGCCGGCGACCTACACTGGGGGAAAAAAGACTGGCCAATTCGGGAGTATTTGAGACCCGGTGAGAAAAATGTTCTTCATGAGAGCTTGGTACCTCGTGATAAAATTCTATTACCACCTCTCCACATTAAGTTGGGTCTCATTAAGCAATTCATCAAGTCCCTTCCAAAAGATGGTGAGTGCTTTCGGTACCTTTGCTCAAAGTTCCCCCGACTTTCTGAAGCAAAGCTAAAGGAAGGAGTGTTTGTTGGCCCTGATATAAGGAAGCTCATTTCAGATGGAGCATTCGCTGAAACGATGTCTGAGAAGGAAAAAGAAGCCTGGGATTCCTTCAAGGATGTTGTTCTCAAATTCTTGGGGAACAGGCGGGATGAGAACTATAAGGTTATTGTTGCCAGGATGCTCAATGCCTTCAAAGAACAAGGCTGTAACATGAGCCTGAAAGTCCATTTCTTGCACTCCCATGTGAACTACTTTCCCGAAAACTTGGGGGCGTACAGTGAAGAACAAGGTGAAAGGTTTCACCAGGACATCAAGGACGCAGAGAGAAGGTACCAAGGAAGATGGAACACCACTATGATGGCTGATTTCTGCTGGTTGCTGCTGCGGGAAACCCCAGATGAAAAATACGCCAAGCAGCGCACCAAGAGAAGCATTCGGGGGAAGAAGAAATGGGCCCACCAGGAGATTGATTGACCCAAGAATGACTTTAAAATCTAAACTGTGTTGACAAGTATCGTGTTTTTACTAAACTTTGAAATAAAAATTTGCTAGTTATTACCACAGTGTCGGATCTCATTTATTAGAATTTTATTTTCACACCATCGGGTGTTTGTCTTCATGTATTGCAATGGTGCGGTTTGCGTTTTCTATTCTTACATACATACCTGTACAACATTTTTTGCACATTTCTTTGCTTTGCTTTGTGTCTAACCTCGCTCTTATATGCTCAATGTTTGTGCACATGTATGTGGCTGTTTTAAGTGCAGACAATTTTGCTACCATCACAGTGTGTTTTGTTGACATTACTCTATTCTTATGTGCTGCCTTGTTACAATTTTCTTTATTCTTATTTGAATAACTACTAAACAATTAGTATAAAGAATTCATCCAAGAAACTTTTATCTCGATCGCACTCAATCTGAAACTTTCACCTCAAACTGCTAACCCAATGTAGCAAAAAATCTGTACGTGATGGAGCAAATTGGTTACCAGATTTGGATTCAGCGCACCAAAAAACGTAAAAATCAATCGAAACATTAGAGGCAGTTTAAAAAAAAATTTTTTTAGTGTACCTGTGTTATTTGTAAGGCTGAGTTAATTTATATTGTAAGAAAATTTGAATTTAAAAATGCTGAATACGTTTGTTTTCATATATACAAAAAAATTAAATTATGTAAGGAATTTGTTTTCCAAAATTTGATGCTAATCATTGACTCTGAAAATCCTTTTTTTGCAGATTTCTTGGTGTGTGAAAACTGATAAGCAACTTAGAAAATAAAGTTACGGAGAGAATAGTTTTCCCTATTTACACAGCTTATGGAAAAGGAAAACAGGAAATGAATGTGTAAAATAGACTGGCCAACTCTTGGGAACAAAGGAAGAGGAAAAGCTTGCTATAACAATGTTATCTACACAGATCAGGCAAATCTAGTTTGATGCTGAAATTTACTGTTAAGACCATGTCAAAAGAGGCTGAGAAAAACAGAGAATGTATATTTCTTTTGCATAATCAGAAACTATATCAGAGTACATGTCCAGTGCAAATGGCATGGGGAATTTTGAGAGTGTGTGTGTGTGTGTGTGAATGTTTGCATTAAGCATACATCACTTATTTTTTTGTCATAATTATCTGACAAAGGATTGCAAATGCAATGTGTGCCTTCGAGTCAGTCCTGACTCCTGGCGACCCAGAAGCTCGGTGCATATATTGTTCTACATGAAGTTTGATATCTATTACAACATTGACAGAATAAGAGTCTCTCACAGAATTGCAGACATATACATAGTAACATAGTAAATGATGGCAGATAAAGACCAGTATGGTCCGTCTAGTCTGCCCAGTAAGATGGCAAAGAATAGGTGCACCTGCTGCTCCCTGTAGGCCACCCCTCCCCCAGTCTTTGTTTAGGGGTGAACCTACCGCTCCGTGTAGGACACCCCTATTTGTTGAGAAATTAGGTAGCTAAGTTTATTTTGATTTTATCCTGTTGCTGTAAAGGGATCCACTGTGTCTGTCCCATGCCTTTTTGAATTCTGTCACTGTATTTTCCCCCACCACTTCCATCGGGAGGGCATTCCAAGCATCCACCACCCTTTCAATGAAAAAGTATTTCCTGACATTGCCTTTCAATTTACCCTCCTGCAGCTTCATGTTATGTCCTCTAGTTTTACAGCTTCCCCATCTTTGGAAGAGGTTTGTTTGTTCATTATTTCTCTTTAAGTATTTAAAGATCTGAATCATATCTCCCCTATCCCTCCTCTCCTCCAGAGTGTACATATTTAGGTCTTCAAGTCTCTTCTCATAAGGATTCTGATGCAGGCTCCAAATCATTTTGGTCGCCTTCCTCTGAACAGTTTCCAGTCTTTTAACATCCTTTGCAAGATACGGTCTCCAAAATTGAACACAGTATTCCAAGTGAGGCCTCACCAGTGACTTATACAGTGGCATTAGTACCTCTTCCTTTCTGCTGGTAATTCCTCTTTGTATGCAACCCAACATCCTCCTGGCTTTTGCCACTGCCTTGTCGCACTGTTTTGCCACCTTGAGATCCTCAGAAATAATCACACCAAGGTCCTTCTCCTGGCCTGTGCACACCAATCTCTCACCCCCTATCGCATACATTTCTATTGGATTTCTTCTTCCCAAGTGCATGACACTGCACTTCTTCGGATTAAATCTTAACTTCCAGGCATTAGACCATTCTTCCAGCTTTTGTAGATCTTTCCTCATGTTATCCACTCCCTCTGTTGCAAATTTTCATGTCATCTGCAAAAAGACAGACTTTTCCATTCAGTCCTTCAGCAATATCACTCACAAATACATTGAACAGTGCCGGGCCCAGGACCGAACCCTGGGGCACCCCGCTAATTACCCTCCTTTCATCCGAATGATCTCCATTTACCATTTACCATCACCTTCTGTTGTCTGTCATGAAAGAGGAATCTAATTTTAGCTAGGACAAGTGGAATAGCAAGAACACCCCAACTGCTATTGTTTTTTTTATAAAGGCTTTCCTTTATTGCAATCTTGTATCACTTATGTATATCAACTGTTCAAAATGTTAAGTGAAAGCCATGGACATTTTAAATTTCTTAGCAGTATTACCTCTTTATGTACAAATAAGAACATAAAGCTACTTGTGTCACATGATTTTCCTCATCCTATGAAAGATGGATTAATCCTTGACACACTTATACAAGTTGATTATATATCCACAAATTACCCCCTTTGACCAAGCTCTAGTTACAGATCCATTTATGGATCCATTGGTCAATATTAAGACCAGTTTCCATCATTCTGCGTATTTCTTCATCTACATTATTCTGGAATCCATTATCTGTTCCTTTATAATTAACATATATGGTTTGAATAGCATTAACATTATTAGAAAAGTTCTTAGTGATCATGGAAGCAGAATACGTGGAAGCCAGTTCTACATGGGGCTCGTCTGGCCCATCAGGACGTCCAAAATCTGGACGGCCCGGCTGTGCACCCGATGCTGCACCTGTGGGAACAGAATCGGGTGCACCAGGCCTGGATGGGCAGGACATATCCTGATTCTGGATCGATGCACATCCAGCCCCCTCCCTGTACAACCCACCCAATGCTCCTGCATGGAACCCTGGTGCTGTGGCATCACCACAGGACGCCATGCAGGAGCCCCAATCAGCAGCAATGCTGCAAATGTTCCTTTTCCACACTGCCTGATCCCCGGAGAGGCCTGTCAAAGCCAGGATCAGGAAGCAGGGAAGTCCATGGTGCTGCTCACTTGTGTCAGTGATCCCGCCATGGCTGCCCGTACTGTTGGGGGGACTTATTCCACCTCCGAGGTGGAATAAATCCCTTGTCTAACCTGCAGCCCCCGGACATTCAGCGCCGCGACTGGAATCAGCCCTGCAGATCCAGGGTCAGGGTCCTCCCTCTGACGTGACCAAGTTCCTCCCCTGGCCCACTCCCTCCTGCCCCCATTCCGAGCTCCCCACATATCTCCTCTATACATGCAGGGAACTCAGGATAGGGAATCAGACCCTGATGATTAGCAGGGATGTACCTCCAAACCAGACGTACATTCCCGCTAAACGCTGCTCAGAATGAACCCCATACTGTGCAAATTAGATTAGCCAGAAACCACCTACTAGAATAGCAACAAGAATAATGAGCACCTGTAGAATCTTTTTTCCATACCCCAATGTTTGGGAACCATGAGATGAATAGAGAACAGTCCTAATGCCCCAAACTATAATATCCTTTGGAACATATATTTAAAAAAAACAATTTTAAACATAAGCAGCAGAATCTAAAAGTAGCTGAAGCTGCTCATCTAGAAATACACAACATTCTTCATGTATTATTCCACACACACCTTTCTTTGCAACTAATAAGTAATCTAGGGCCATTCGATTTTGGCAGACTTAGCTTTCTCAATTGGGGTATCTCAGTGGAGATGGCCTGTATATCTGAGCTAAGATCAGCAGCCTGTAGCTCAACAGTAGCTGTTTGTAATCTTCTGATAGCTTCTCCATGATACCAGATGGTGGTAAGCCCTCCAGTAAAACTACCAGCAATAATCTTACCCAGGGCCGGCCCGTCCATTGAGCAAGAATGTTTTTTGCACAGGGCCCCGCGTTTCAGGGGGCCCTGCGCAAAAAACATTCTGCATTTGCCCAAGTAGATAAAAAAACAAACAAACCGTGGCAGCGGCAGAATCAAGTGTCTCGCCGCAGGGCTCCCCTGCCCGGCAGAGCCTCCCTGCAGCATCAGCTCTCGAGTCCCAAAGCGCGGGATTTCAGAGCCGCGAAGGGACTGAAGAGCTTCTCTGAACTCTTGCGGCTCTGTTAAGCCCTCCGGGGATGATGGGAAATCCCGTGAGCCCCAGCGGGATTAACAGAGCCACGAGAAAGGGAAACTCTCGCGGCTCAAAGCCCGCGCTTTGGGACTCGGGAGCTGATGCTGCAGGGAGGCTCTGCCGGGCAGGGGAGGGCCCCGCGGTGGGACACTTGATTCTGCTGCTGCCACGGTGGCAGCAGCAGCAGCTGCCGGTTTGTTTGTTTTTTTATCTACTTGGGCTGATGGGGGAGGGGGTTAGGACTGGTAATGGGCTATGGGGGGGCTATGACTGGAAATGGGCTGATGGGGGGGTTAGGACTGGAAGTGGGCTGATAGGGGGTTATGACTGGTAATGGGCTATGGGGGGGCTAAGACTGAAAATGGGGTGAAGGGGGTTAGCACTGGAAGTGGGCTTATGGGGGCTTAGGACTGGTAATGGGTTATGGAGGGGGGCTAGGACTGGTAATGGGCTGGAGGGGTTGCTAGGACTGGAAATGGGCTGAGTGGAAGGAGGGCTTGAACTGCAAATAGCTGAGGGCGCCGGGGGCTTGGAATGGAAATGGGCTGAGTGGAAGCAGGGCTTGAACTGCAAA
Source organism: Ichthyophis bannanicus (assembly GCA_033557465.1). Classification (NCBI taxonomy): domain Eukaryota; kingdom Metazoa; phylum Chordata; class Amphibia; order Gymnophiona; family Ichthyophiidae; genus Ichthyophis; species Ichthyophis bannanicus. The sequence goes on from CM066035.1 coordinate 501,294,049, forward strand.
TAGCTGATGGGGATGGGGGCTTGGAATGGAAATGGGCTGAGTAGAAGGGGGGTCTTGAACAGCAAATAGCTGATGGGGAGGGGGGCTTGGAATGGAAATGGGCTGTGAGGGGAGGGAGCTAGGACTGAAAATGGACTGAGTGAGGAGGGGGCTAGGACAGGAAATGGACTGATGGAGGGGCTAGGATAGGACTGGAAATGGGCTGTTGGGGGTGCTAAGATTGGAAATGGGCTGTGGTGGGGGCTTGGATTGAAATGGACTCATGGAGGGGCTAGAACTGGAAGTAGGCTCATGGGGGGCTTGGATTGGAAATGGGCTGAGTGGAGTGGGGCTAGGATTTGACATGGGCTGATAGTGGGGCTAGGAAAGGACTAGAAATGGGCTGATGGGGGGCTGGGATTGGAAAAGAGCTGATGCAGGGACTAGAAGGGAGCGGATGTTGGGTGGGGCTGGAACTGAAAGGGAGCTGATGTTGGGGGAGGATTAGAATGGGATGGAGCTGGGAGAGCGAAATGGAGAGGGAAAAAATATTTTGTGCGGGAGGGAAGACAAATCTACAATTGGCCGGATATTGGGAAAGTAAGTGGGGATTGAGGATGGAGGGGTAAAATTTGAGTGGATGAAATAGGAATGAGGAAAGAGCAAAAGGAGAATGATTAGTATGTTAAAGCAGATATAGAGAGAGAATGAAAAAAAAAACCTAGAAGAGAGAAGAAAGGACAAATGGACAGCAGACAATGGAGAGTTAGCAGAAGACACGAAGAAACCAGTAGAAAGTGTCTGGAGCAATTGCAACTGAAAAAAAATGCACAAAAGGTAGAAAAATATCTCTTTATTTTAAATTTATTAATTGGAATATGTCAGCTCTGGGAAATGTGCATCATTAACGTCTGCGCTTTGTTTAGTACAAGAGAAAATTAATTTATAGTTTTATTTCTACAGTGTTGTTGTACATTCCAAGTTTGGCTTTTGGGGTTCCCAGTTTAATTATTATCTTCCTGTTTCTAAATTGTGATTCCTTGTTTGGTGATGGTCTATGTTCTGCATGTGTAACTGAGCTGAGGTATTCTGTTTATGTAATTCCTATTTGACATTGTCACTTGTTCTCTTTCCCCAGTAGGTCATGTATTGCTATTCTCTGAAATGTATTGATTTAATATTTGCAGTGTTGTCTTTTGATAGGTAGGGTATGGTGCTTTGTGAGTCCTGGTAGTGCTGTTAGGATACGGCGGGTTTGCTATGGGTTCTAAATGGGCAGTGTTTGTAGTAGCTCCTAATGTGCCTAGCGGTTGGCACTGGATTATAGTAATGTAGAAATCTTTTAGTCATTCTGTATCCATACACTCATTAAGAGGCATGTTTACTAAAAGTTAGTGTATGGTAACATTATGCAAATATTTATGCAAATGAGACCCTGCTCCGAGTCTCCACACATGGCTCCGCACCCCCCCTTGGGCCGCCCCTGATCTTACCAGCAGTCAAACCTATAGTCAGACAAATTTAAAGGCCTTGTGTTATTTACCCTCTCTCGCTTGCTTCATATATCTCTTGGATAAATGGTGGGTCACTGACTGGGAATGATTCTTGTGGTATACTCTTAGGGCTGGTTCCAAAGTACCTATCCAGCACATTCCTCTCCATTTGGGTGGAAGTTGCTTATTAGCTCTGCTACCACATATGAAATAGTGTCTTACTAAGGGTACCATTCCATCAGGAGCATACTATACTACATCAAAAACTGTGACATTTCTATTACCATAATATCCCATAAAAGGAAATTTAAAAATGGAGGCATTAGCTCTTCTTCTATGTAAATCACACCTATATGCCTTCTTTTGAATTATAGTAGGATTATAATTATCCTTCCAATTACATAGGTAATAGGAACCTTTTAGATTGGCTTCCTTAAATTACCACCTAGTACGGACTCCTAGAATCTGGGAGCCATTTAGATGGACCCAAACTTCACCTCGATGAGTCTATTCATAAGCAGAGTTCCCCAACTGAACAGTTCCATTTGACTGCATACCAGTTCCCTTTTACCAGGCTAAGATAAGTAGAACTGTTGAGAGGGGTTAGTAAATTAGCCCAGGTGACAGAATCACTCTTACAGTGGAACCATATGGGTATTACACCTGTCATCTGGCTATCATTTAAAGGGATAGCATACATACTTTATCCTGAGATGGAAGAAAGTGGGGAAACACCACAAATCTAGCAGTCTACCACACTAGTAATTTTCAGTATTGAACTCATTAACTGTATATGTTCAACTACTGATTCAACCTCAGGAAAATGCAAAAACAAGCATATCACTGAAAACAAGCAAAGGATCCCTACTATTTAACCTGTCCTTTTAAAACTTAGGAAACTTAAGAAAGTCAGAATGAACAGCAAAGAGTGGAGCGGAGACAACCACCTCTTAAAGTCCAACACAGCTTTATTAACCCCTGTACTTGCAGTGTTTCAGCACGTATGTCTTCTTCAGGGGGTAGGATAACCTCCAACAGAAAGTAATGAAACAATAAGTTAAAACATAAAACGAAAATGTGCCAAAGTATTAACAAGAACAAAAACATATAATAAATAATTAAAAGTATATAATAAAACTTACATATTAAAAAGCAAAGCCTCAATTAGTCAATTAAAGCATATAAAATAGAATAAATATATGTAAACACATATAAGAGCATAGACAAGGAGAGTGAAATAAAATACAGCATCAAAAGAGGCTATGCATATATTAAAAGCAACAAGACATTGTAATTAGATGATATCCTAAAGACAAGGAGGAAAGTGAACCACCGTATATATGTGCTACTATTTTCATACTCTTAGTGAACCACCCTATATGTTGTTGTGCTTTTGATGAGGAGGACATTATCAAGAAAATAAGAACATACTTAGCTGCTTGTAAGGACAACAAAAAACATTTGGTTAATGTAAACAAATGTAAGTAAAAAGTAAAAAAGGGGGAGGTAAACAATTTCAGTAGCCAACCATTTTAATATCCCTTATGGCATTTATAGCTAATTCCGATTGAAAATATCATGAGCCCCTACTGGTATGAAAAAACTAATATTTATCTTAAATCACCTTTTAAACCTACATATCTGGTCCATCCTAAAAAATAATACACTGGATCCAAAAGACCCAAACTCATACAGGCCCATAGCCAGTATACCGTTCATTGCTAAGTTAATAGAAAAAAATCATCTAACTCCAATTGCAAGACTATATTGACCTCCACGCCCCTCTAGACTCCCACCAATTCGGGTTCCGCCCCTTCAACGGCGTTGAAACCTTGTTAATAACACTGATGGACAACCTCATTAGAGGTACAGATGACAATAAACAAGGATTCATCCTCCTTTTCATAGATATAGCCTCTGCATTCGATAAAATCAACCATAACACACTAATCGAAAAGCTGGCAAATATGGGAATAGGAGACACTGTCCTTAAATGGTTTATGTCATATATATATCACACCGTATGCTACATGTCCAATTAGGCCAAGACACCTCAGAAACATTCCCCCAAGGACAGGGAATCCCACAAGGCTCAGCCCTCTCTGCCCTTCTTTTTAACCTATACCTACCGCCCATCACAAATATATTTAGAAAATTCAAAATTAACCATTACATTTCTGCCGACGACATCATGTTCTCTATCCCCATAAATACGAGAAACCCCTCATACCACAATCTATCTGAATGCATCAGAGAGGCTGAATCCTGGCTACGGACCAACTACCTCGCATTAACTTTAAAAAAACTGAAGCTATGTTCGTATCGAGAAACCACGATGCAATCCATCCAAAAACCATCATAATCAACAACACAGCCATCCCTGTTAAACAAGAGGTAAAATACCTAGGGATAATATTAGATCACACACTCAGTATGCTCCCCCACATAAAGCAAACAGTAAAAATTGCATTCTTTAAACTAAAAACCGTACAGCACCTAAGACCTCTTCTCGATACCCATGATTTCAAGTCTGTAGTCAACTCATTAATTACTCCCCACTTCGACTATTGTAATAGTCTACTGAATGGCCTGCCACTTAAAAACACAAATATACTACAAAGAGCCCAGAACATCACTGCCAGGGTGGTCGCAAAAGCTCGCCTAGCTGATCAGATAACCCCCATTTTACATGAACTACATTGGCTCCCAATAAACAGCTGGATGAAATATAAAATACTCCTTACAACATTCAAACTGCTCAACGACATCTCCCCCTCCTACCTAACCACCTTCCTACACTCCTCACCAGAATCCAGATCACGCAGACAAAATGCAAGTCACTCACTTGTCATACCCAAACCCATCTGCAGGACAAAGAAAACCACAAGTTCCAAAGCCTTTTCTTTTGCTGTCCTCTCCCTCTTGAATGAACTTCCACTAACTCTCCGCATGACAAAAGACCTCCAACTATTCAGAAAAGGACTCAAAGCACTCCTTTTCACTGAACACTTTTAAAACCCAACTGAAACCCCTCACCTCCCATGAACAATCTCTCAACAAATACAGAACTAACTTCCCCCCTCCCTCGCCCCCTACTTAAAAAACCCCAGAGTCTTGCCCCACTCATTCGAAGAAAAAGCTAAGTTTAGAATAGAAATAGTTAATACCACTGTTCCATGTAAAAGTTGTTCAATTGTTAACTGTAAACCGCCCTTGATCTCTGGAAGGGGCGGTATAGAAGAAATGTATAAATGTATAAATAAATAAAATATCTTCCAGTCACAAACTTAGACTTTATGAGTTCTGCAGAACCCCGGTGTATATTGGCTATTTCTTGTTTAAAAGTAAAACGTTAAAAAACACCAAAGCTTTTTGCAATCACAATTATGCCCCCCAAAGTGAAGCTGGACTGTTGCTATCTCACGGCATCAACTCCTAAACTATTATACAAGTCTTAAAGAAGGAAGCAATTGCCTTACCGCAATGGAACAAGCTCAGAACTAACCAAAGTGAAGCTAAAGATGAACGCCAAGATCCTGCAGCTTCATTTTAAACCAGAAAAAATGGCGCAAAATGGAATCGAGCGGTTACCATAGTGATCAACTTCAGACGTGGAGATCACCTTCTCATGTATCGCCCAGAAAGATCAAAAGTAAAAATAACTTATTATTACTATATACCTGATTGAATGCTGTATAAAGGAACTAGAACCTAGAGAGTTTATCTAATAAGAATACATATATATCACTGTGCATTTAATCAATATGCCGGTGCAAAAACTATCTAGTATAAAAAGAGTGATAGATAAAAAACGATGGGTAAAAACCATAAATCTAATAATAATAGTGTGGCTGCCTTAGAAGTAACTAAGTATGTTCTTATTTTCTTGACAATGTCCTCCTCACCAAAAGCACAATGATGTATAGGGTGGTTCACTAAGGGGCATGTTTACTAAAGTGTGCTAAGGTAGCATGTGTTAGAGTGCGCTAACAGCAGCAATAAAGTGTCTTCGTGCAGAAAGCGCCCTGGGCGTGTAGGAGGCATGGTGGCGTAAAGCGTCCATGTGTCCTTTAAAGCGCACTAATGGAACATGTTGTGGTAAGGTGACAAGCATGCACGTTAATGTACAAAAAAAGCTGTAACCCCAACGCAGGATAAAGGAGCATCAATGGAAGACAATCTGATGGTGATGGATGGATGGATAGGTGGTAGTTAATGGACCAGATGAACCTTTGCCATCTGATGTTGTAGTCAGTAAGTGGGATGTGCAGATGACACCCAAGAATAATGATTCAGTGTGGTGTGCACATGTAACTGTCAGTTCTGTCAGTGGTTTGCATAGAAGAGGCCTGAAATTTGTCTGGGTGGAGTCAACATGTTATTGATATGTTCAGTAAAAGAAGGATTGAGCATGAGTGGTGATGTGCAGAAGCCACAGGAGAGGTGCGCTGTATCTGTTGAGCAGTTTCACATATTCTTGCATGTGTCATGGTGTAGCAGCTGCATGTCAAAGAAAGGACTGCACATGATGGCCATATGGTGAGTGTGGATATGTGGTCCCAATGGTGATAGCAGAGAGTGTGTTATGTCTGTGCCAGTCTGATGTGTCAAATGTGATGGCATACATGCAATTTGGATCTGTTTGTCGAAGAAGTAGGTGTGCCATGGGGACCCTGAAATACTATTGTAGTGGGTGTGTCAGCTGTACTAGCTGCTCCCATAAGCACACAATCTACCTGATACACGTGGATGAAATAAATGAAATATGGAGCAAGTAATGATGTGCGAGGATTCCAGCAGATGGGCATTGAAGGAGTGGGATATGGTTGCATGTCCAACATTTATGTGTCTGAGTTTCCAATACCCAGTCAAAGTTAGGGTGCCATAGTTCAATCGTGTGCTGCCTGTGTATCATACATCCACTGGCCCACATCATCAGCCCTCTGCAATGTTATATGCAAGAGACAAGAAAATATTACTGTTAGATATGCAAGAGTGCAATGTGCATGCCTGACCTATGTTAGGCCCCATTGTGGAATGGCGACATCTGTAAAGACACACCAGCTGACAGTATTTTGAGTTGAGGGTAACGGAACCCTGATGAGAACATGTGGTATTGAAATGTGGTTCACTCTCCACAAAGACAGTGCTGCAAGCATAATACAAAATATTCACAGAACCTCACAGAGGATGCTGCACCAATAAAGGGAATGTGTGTTGCAGCATACATTGCAGTTGAAGGTTCTCTGCTCAAAATCACTCTAGTGGTATGTGTCCGCATGTGGTGTATATACTGTATAGAGGGGAAGATGTGCAGTTACAGTTATGGTCATATATGCAAATTGTTTGCACTCTGTGTGGCTCACACATGTGCTGTGGTTACAATAGCAACAGTCTCTCAGGTTTCACTGCAGAGCAAAAACCAGTCTGGCTGTCATATAGTCATGATTGTAATGAGTATTGTAGAAATATATATGAGCATGAATAGGGACATGGGTACATGATTTAATGCAGACACTGCACTGGACAGAAGAATGAGGAGGGTCTTAAAAAACATCCATTACAAGCATCGAGTCGGCGTCAGATTTGTCCAAAGACAGTGCTCCAATCATCATGCTAAAACTGCACAGCATCTGCCATGGCAGGAAGTACCAATAAAGGGAATGTATTTATCTGCCTGCAATGTAGAAACAGGTTGATAGGTCCACATCACCACTAAAATGTGGCTGCACGTTCAGCCTATATGCAATGGAGGCCCAGACCGGCTCCCACAGTTAGGGCCCAGTCTCCCAAGCCTGTCCACTGTATGGGTCATGTATCTGCTGGAGTCACATTACCAACACTCTCCAATGGGCCAAAGCTGAGGCAACACACTCTGCCCATCTGATAGCCTGCATTGGAAAGAGCATGCATGAAATACCTCACACTGAATAGGTACAAGGGTGCATAGGGCTTTGCTGAACCTGCACCCTTTTGGACAGTAATTGGACCAGCCCAGAAAAGAATGAACACAAAAGAACCTATGGGCATTGAACCGGGCCTTTGGGGGGTGTCTAAAGACAGTGCTGTAACCATTATGCACCAGCATCTGCCATGGCAGGAAGTACCAATAAAGGGAATGTATGCAACTGCCTGCAATATAGAAACAGGTTGATAGGTCCACATTACCCCTGTAGGATGTGGCTGCAGGTTCAGTATATTGCCACGCTCTCACCACCCGCCTCTAGCCTAGAGGGGCGTGATATCGGAGGAACTTCTCTCGATTGGCTTGGGCAAACTAACTTTCCCCAGGCGTATCTTGGGATATGTAGTTTGCCTTCAAAAATGGCTTCAAGAAGAGGTTGTAGTCATGGTCCGGAGGTAAGGCAAAGTGACAGAATTTTATTTCTTACGCAAAAGTTCAAGTACCCTGTACACAGGACTCCTCCTTCTAGTGGTAATATAGCACTAGAACAGCATAACTGCTTCACAAGCTTTAAACACACACAGCTGCTTCAAACGTTTCTCAGCCCTGAAAAACAGCACTTCTTTAGCAAGGGTAAAAATGCCTCTTTTTACCCTTGCCTTGTAAAACAATTAATGGCAATAAAAAAACTTAGGGGTATGTTTACTAAACTGCGTTAGTGCAAATCGCGTTAGGAGCCGCGTTAGTGAAAGGAAAGCCAAAAAAGGACATGGGCGGGACATCGTAATGACTAACGCACGTTCCAAAAATTAACGAGCGTTACAGGGCGCCGTGGCGCGTTATGCATATGAAGGCATACAGACACAAATCATTGAAACAGAGCTGTAGCACAATGGTTAGTGTACTCATCGCTGTTACAGGCAGCACGGGTTCGAGTCCCCAGTGTGCCTAACGCAGAATGCTGTCCCAGGCAGCACCCTGTACATTACATAGGGAATGAGGAGGCATGTTTTTCTTTACGTTCAGTAGTTGTTAGTGAAACACACTCTCGCAGTGCGCATAGCCATGTACGTTGGTACGTGCGTGGCTGCATGCGTTGTTACAGGCGTAGCCCCGTGCGTAGGTATGTGCGTTGGTACGTGTGTACAATCGTGCGTGGGTACGTGTGTTTTTACCAGCTTGGGCACCTTATAGTACAGACAATTTAGGGTGTCTTGCACTTATGCACTATGTTAACAGATGTACGTGTGATGGCCTATGGTTTATCAGAGCCTGAGAGCAGGCGCTGGATCTTCCCAGGGTTGGATCGTGCCAGTCACACCCATGATGCACTGCACATGCAAATCAGCTGTCCACAGATACACACCATGGGGAATGCACCCCCACAGCACCTCGGCCTGGTAGGGGGAAGTGACCATGTGCACCCCCACAGCACCTCGGCCTGGTAGGGGGTACTGACCGTGTGTTGTACTGGCACAGAGTAGCTACACACCGTCACATTGTGCTGGTACTGTGCTCACCCTGAGGGTGCAGTGAGGCGCCCAGCACCAGGTCCACAGCACCATCCATGGCTGAAAGAGGCCATGGCGCAGGTCCAAAGCAGTGTTAATGTGCGAGATAGGTAGTTTCTGCACAAACACCTTGCAGTCAGGTGTAGCCCCCATGGACCCCCAGGTGGCCCATGTACCCCCCCCCCAAGTGCCAAGGGTGGTCAAACAGGGTCTCCTAACAATAGATCCACCTTCTACCTCCCTGCAAAGGTGGCAGTAGAGGGGAACATCAACCCCAGTTCTGGTGGGGAACAGACACCCTACAGGGCAGGCACCGCAGCTCTGTACGCAGACAGACATCAGGCCTGGATATGATAAGCTGCACCCCACCACTATCTGATATACTCCTGCAGCAAGCCATCAGTCACTGCACCCTGCAAGCCACTCCATCAAGACACATACCAGCTGCAAACAGTCTGCTAGTTAGTCCATAATGCATGTGTCCAGTGGATATGCATGCACCCAGAACTGGGATGTCAGCATACACAGCAAGCAGATAAATCAGTGACTGGGCCCCAAAAAGAAACCCATATCTATCACATGAGAGAAATACTATATAGCACTATGGGGGTGCCTAGCAATGCTGTGGTCACTGCACAGTCAGGGTGAGAGTGATCTCTAAGCAGGACATACTGAGGTCACCCTGTCTGTGTAGGTGGTGGCCGGGCACTAAAATGTGCCTGTCACTGCCCTATGCCCTGTGCAGATGCACCCTGGCCAGGCCACCCTGTCCGGCCTATACCCATGGTACCTTGCTCCTCATTATGCACATTGGCAGCTCAATACTGGCAACATTGCTGGCAGTGTGGGCTGTGGAAAGTGTTTGCAGCCACCACACACTGGATAGACAGACAGACACCCCCACACCTATGCCAGCATTGTGCAACTATAGAGGTGTTCAGCAGCCATACCCACCACACCAGTCCTGGGCACAGTTCAGGCATGGATATTGTACGCAAGACTGTTGGGGGTCACTCCCCATGGTGGTACGCACTGTCAGAGACCAGACCTGCAGCACACACCACAGACAGCAGAATGATTGTTATGGTGGAGCTCACTGAGCAAACTGTGCTTAATGTAGGAATTGATATCTGCCAGTTATCACAGGAAACGTTTGATAGCTGTGTACCATATACCAAGGTGTAGGGTGGCATTGCTAAGGTATGCAACTGCTAGTATTGGGAGATACAGGCAGGGCCCAATGTCCTGCTTCTCCAGGAGGCATTGGCCAATGGGGCCTGTGGGTGTGTCTGGCCCTGTTGGCTGCTGCTTTACGGCAGAGTTCCCCAACTCCAGTCCTGGTGTTCCAAACCTGTTCGGGTTTTCATGCTGTCCCTCATAAATATGCATGAGCTACATCTGCATACCATGGGGGTGGTGCATAGATATGCAGCACAGGCATCTTTATTAGAGGCAGCATGGAACCTGAATGGTGTGGGACCCTCCAGGACTGCAATTGCGAGACTCTGCTCTGGGTAATGCGCCTGTTTCTGATGTCTGTGTTTGGTGTGGTATAATATAGGAGTATTAACCATGCGTATGTTCTCTGCAATAAAGGGGTGTCCTTACTATCACTGTTTAGTGGTGGGTAAAAATATGGGGACTGGGTTGGCAGGAGCCCCAGCTGGGATTTGAACCTGTGACCACAGAGATGGTGCAGTCCCTGGAGTTAGTTAAAGCGGCCTGACGAGTCAGAAACCCTGCTCTGCACAGGTTTACTGTGGGCTCATTTACCTTGTATGGAGACAAAGGTGCACATAAACCTCAAAACAGACCTCAAAAAAGGGGCAAACACCCATAACCAAGCTGGGCAACAATGATATCATTGGGCAACATTACACACCACTCCCAGGAAAGCTCCATCACAATGAAATGATCTTTGAAAGGGTCTACGGAGCGTAGACCCTTCAAAACATCATTTCTTTCTTTGGTGCTTTCCAGGGAGTGTTGTTCATTGTTGCCCATTGCTATCACTGTTGCCCGCTGAATTGTGCTTTTTACAATGTTTCTTGTGGTCATTCTTAAGGTTTTATGTGAACTTTTGGTCTTTGCACATGTATCACACTGCTCACGTTTTGTGGGTTTCCCCGGTTTTGCTGTACATTGCTGACGGAAATGGTTTCTCTTCCCTTTAATATGCCTTTAACGACAGGTTTTCATTCGCGTTGGAATTGAGCTCAGAAATTCAGCGCGTTAGTATGAGGGGAGCCTCTCCCCGCCCACTCTCCGCCCATTGACCCCTTCTCTCCGCCTACTCTCCACCTTCTGCGCTGTTTTAACGCGCCGCGGAGGTTTACGATCGTTAACTGCGGTTAACGCGCGTAAAGTACGTTTAACGATCGTTAGCACGTCAGAACGCGCATTCGGACGTGCTAACGATCGTTAAACGTACTTTACACGCGTTAATCACGATTACCGCACTTTAGTAAACATCCCCCTTTGTCCCACTGGAACAAAAGCTTCTTCTTAACTCCCTTCCCAGATTAATTTTAAACCAAAATATGGGAGACACGGGCAGCAAATATTCACCAAGCTTTTTAGCTTCCCTGCAAGTTTTCCTGGCTGCGTCACAAACCCCCGGGTGCTAGCAAAAGTATCCCCGGCCTCTTGTCGGTTCTGGGGGTCTTGTTATTTCCAGCTTTAGGAGACGTTCTCAGAAAATGTTAGCCTTCAGCATAATGGTTCAACGCACTTGGCTTGGCATAAAGTACAGTCCATAGGAATATCCATAGCCCTCAAGTCATCCTCAGCAGTATCGACTTGCATATCTTCAACTGTTGGAGCAGTGTCCCGTTCTGAGTTCTCAAAGCAGTGCTCAGTAAACAGCTCCCCCTTGGGTCCTAGAGTCACTCCTGTTCCCAGCTCTACCTGAGACAGCCGGTCAGTACCTTCAGCCTTCGGCCCGTCTCCTCGGCTGTGTTCCCTGTGGTTCAGCTCCTCCCAGGGCTCTCCTCTATGGCTCCGCTGCGTCACCATCTTCTCTTGACTCTCCTGAGATTCTTGTTGTCTCTTCTCTGGCTTTTTCTCTCTTTGCCTTAGCAGGGGTTTATATTTCCACCTCCAGGGTTCCAGCACCTCCTCCTCCTTTCTGGCACTTCCCAGGTGATAATAATCTCTTCTCATGCCTGCAGGGACCTCATAGGAGTCTGGGTGTGGTACCCTGGGCTTTCTCTCTCTCTTCTTTCTCTCCCTTCATGGGGCTTGAGATCCAGGCCAGGCAGGTATTTCGTGGGTATCGGTGTACGCAGGTTTCAGGTTACCCTTATAATACACAACTGGGCTCTCCCCTAAGTCCAATTCCATGTTCTTTTCTATTCTCATGGGTTCAAGACGGGCGTCTCTGTCACAATATATGCAATAGAGGCCCAGACCAGCTCCCACAGCTAGCCTCCTGTCTCCCAAGCCTGTCCACTGTGTGGGTCACGCATCTGCTGGGGTCACATTATCAACACTCTCCAGTAGGCCACAGCTGAGGCAACAAACTCTGCTCATCTGATAGCCTGCATTGAAAAGAGTTTGCATGAAGTATCTCACACTGAATAGGTACAAGGCTGTCTGGGGCTTTGCTGAACCTGCATCCTTTTGGATGGTATTTGGACCGGCCCAGAAAATAAAAAAAAGGAACGCATGGGCATTGAACTGGCTCTCTGGTGTGTCCAAAAACAGTGCTCTAACCATTATGCTAACCCTATGCAGCATCAGCCATGGGAAGACTTACTAAAAAAAGGGAATGTATGTATCTGCCTGCACTATATCAGCAGATTGTCCATTCTTTCCCACTGGACTGTGATCGACCTGCGTGTTGTGTACATATCTGTATGGTTCAAAGTACCTGATGCCATGGTTTGGGTATTAGACCTGACTCATATGAAATGCATGTGTTAGACATCTGCTGCTCTCACTCCAACAACCCTGTGCAGTTTCCCAAACCTCACCCAACAGCAAATTGCCCTCAGATGCATGTCTCCATCCTTATGAAAGAGATCACGGGAAATGACATCTGTTGGCAAGTACATACAGAAGCATGGTGTTTTGCAGTGCATTCAGTTGAATCTGTATCATGCTGCATACCAACAATTGTAATTTACACTGGGCAGTGTTGAGTACAAGGACAGTGCAAGAACCCTGATGCTAGGCCCTCACAATGTCAAACTGTGGAAAATCAACAGAAAATGCAACAGCATATGCCTGCCTGCAATGTGTGAACATGTAGGTACCTCCTTATGTCAGCAGTTGATGGGCTGGTGTGTAGTGCAGATATGGGAAGGACTCAAGGTATGTTTCCCACAGATCCCATGTATAATCATTGATATGTCCAAACCTCATCCCCAGGGCAGATCTGGTATAGGAGCTGGATTATGTGCATTGTGCTGTAAGCCCCTCATTGCAGTCCTACAGTCTGCAGGCCCGATTGTCATGAGCTTGTATGTAGACAGTATGTGGGTCATTTTGAGGCACCAACACTGATGATCTATGCCATACCCTATATTACATGTTTTTTAACCATGCCAATCCAGCACATGCATATCCTGAACCAACAGTGGAGGTGTACGGAAAGCCTCAGATGTGGTTGAGATGGTGGGGATGCAAGGAGAGCAAGTGGGGGTTATCTGACACTCATCAACCTGAATGCCCATTGCTGAATTTGTCATAGGCCATCTATGTCCTAGGTAGGCCTGTCAGATGGGGATGTTATTTAACCTACAAGTTGCCCAAAATCATCCTGGATGTGGGGTAATATCTGTGGAAAACATGAAAAAAGGAATGGAAGGGATGCAGGAGCTGACATGCAGCTGAACCTTGGCTATCATGTTGTCCACAGATATTACCTTGGGTAATATCTGTGGACAACATGAAAAAAGGAAAGGAAGGGATGCAGGAGCTGACATGCAGCTGAACCTTGGCATATTGTCGCTCTGGCAGCATGGCAATAACAATGTTGCTTGCTGGGCTGGGATTTGAGTTCCATAATGGAGCTGCACAGACATCGAGACACAACCCCATGCAACTGTTTGCCATTATGGGGCCCTTCTGCATCAGCTGTGTGGACGTCATGAGAGTTGTGCCATGGAATGAATGTTGAGGCTGTAAGGCTTCATTCAGTACATGTGGTCACAACTTACACCTGTTGTATCACTATCTCATCTATTGCTGTATGCCCTGATGAAGTGCGCCTGTACAGGGTCTGGATAGGTAGCATGCGCTAAGTCGCTATGTGTGTTTCAAGCACAATGTGAAGGCAGCATGAAAAACAAATGTGTGCAGTGATTTCTGGTTAAATTTAGAACCCAAAAGAGAGCTTCTAGTTTAAATTTCATACTAAGTCAGAGCCTAGCAGCAGCAAAGAGCTTTAATTTAAATCAAATCAGAATATAACTTAGCATAAAAGGCAAAACAGGGTCAGTATTATTTAAGCAATAAATAAAGTATTCTAGAGACCTTTACGAAGAGGCCTTCTACCTAGAGGGCAAGAGACCTGTGAAACTTTTTAAATAGGTGTTAAAGCCAGGTGGTAGGTCAAAAGGCCATTTTGAAAGACTCCTTCTATCCAAGCAAGGACTGTTAATCACCCAGGAAGTTGGTCATAGCTTACCTCAGAAGCACCGGCATAAATAGTTCAACCAGAGTTCTGTGATCCTCAGTCTTGAAGGAATACAAAAGGGGACTGCTACTTCTGGATAGAGATCTGCAATAGTGGGTATATATTTCTGGGAAGTTTTCTGAAGGGAATTCTTTGGATTAAAGCTGATTAATCTGTAAACCCAGTGTATTTGTTAAATCAGTCAGGCCTAGTCGCAGCAGTTTAAGTTTAAATTTGAAACACAGAAGAGAGCTTTCTGGTTAAATTTAGAACCCAGCAGAGAGCTTGTAGTTTAAATTTAATGCTCACTCAGGGCCTAGTAGCAGCAAAGTGCTTTTAATTTAAATTTAAAACACAGAAGAGAGCTTTCTGGTTAAATTTAGAACCCAGTAGAGAGCTTCTAGTTTAAATTTCATACTACTGTAAGTCAGAGCCTAGCAGCAGCAAAAAGCTTTAATTTAAATCAAATCAGAATATAACTTAGCATAAAAGGCAAAACAGGGTCAGTATTATTTAAGCAATAAATAAAGTATTCTAGAGACCTTTACAAAGAGGCCTTCTACCTAGAGGGCAAGAGACCTGTGAAACCTTTTAAATAGGTGTTAAAGCCAGGTGGTAGGTCAAAAGACCATTTTGAAAGACTCCTTCTATCCAAGCAAGGACTGTTAATCACCCAGGAAGTTGGTCACAGCTTACCTCAGAAGCACAGGACAGGTACTGTGTAGCAGCCCTCTTTTAATAAGTCCTATTAAAAGGAGCAGTTGCAAAGGTTAAAGACTTACATCAAGCTTGGGTGTTATTGAAAAATACTATCTTGGAAGCCCAGACCAGCTGTATTCCACACTTTAAGAAAAGTGGAAGGAAGTCCAAAAAACTGCCAGCATGGTTTAAAGGTGAGGTCAGAGAGGCTGTTGTTGCCAAAAAGCATCTTTCAAAATACAAAAAACTCACTCCACAGTAACACTGGAATCTGCAGCAAATTTTTCAAAAAACTTGTTCAACAAACAAAACAAGGTCTCAGCATATATGGGCAAATAGTGCAACAGGCCCCCAGAAAACTGGACCCTTAACACACTCACAAGGCCCAGTCACATCAACGACCTTGATATGTACAATCGGCAGCCAGCTTCAACCATATAATGGCACAGGAATATTCAAAATGGGAAAAACACTTAGCTTATGATAAAAACTGTAACACTAGTGTTTGAATCTGGATAGCCCGCTGCCGTCCCCGACGTTCTCACAAAGAGCCCTCAAACATTTCGCGAGCAGTCTCGCTTCCTCAGGGGATACTAAAACAAAAAACACAAACACAACATGACATAATCCAAAAGTCCCACAGAAAACCCATGAATAAAAAAATTAAAACCTTAAAACCCACACCCAAACAGCAAACCACTGACCTGCCAGCTAATCCTTAACAGTGCCGTGCAGAAAATGCCACCCATGCGCACTCATACTCTATAACCGCCATTTAAAGGAAATCCCCAAGAATGACGTCTGGGGACATCGACACAAGACTCCGCCTCCAGCTCAAACACATACAGCCCAGTCAACGCGAAGATTCAATCCCTCCGGAGCTACAGTACGCAATTTATGAATCCATCGTTGCTCACACACCAATACTGCCTGCTCTCTGCTCCTACCTCCCCAACCTGACAAAACGTGATCTAAACAGAAACATCGCACATCCGAAAAATGAAGATTGAACTCCACAAAATGCTGAACCAAAGGAGCCTCCCGCACCACACACTTCAGTCTACTTGTATGTTCTAACATCCTCTTCCGAAACGGTCGACACGTGCTCCCGACATATAACAACTGACAGGGACACCATATCCCATACACAACATAGGAAGAATCGCAAGAGGTCCGGTGCTTCAACTTTTATTTATTTATTTATTTATTTAACTGCATTTATATCCCGCTTTTCACCGGGTCAAAGCGGTGTAACATATAACATAGGGGAGGGGGGTAATTTTTCTTTAGGGTGGGGGCCATCACCAGGGGGCAACAATTAACGATTTGGGTAGACATGGACATGTATATTTCTGCTGAATCTATGTATTAGGTCATGGTGGTGCTGAACCCGATGAAAACGGGTTAATTTTGACAGATCCTCGGATGATTCTTCTACCGGGGATTCCAGCAAGTCTGTTCAGGGGGCTTTTTTGGACAATGGTGGGACTCTCGACAAGAAAGGGAGTACTCGGGGGCGGTCCAAAGGCCGGGGAGGTGTGGGCCGGTAGGGGGTCCCTCTCCCCATACAGTTTCTGCTCTGTCCCTTGTCATTAATTTGTCTTCCACTATTTTGTCAGATGATCAATGTAATGTCCTTGAAAAAGGCCTCTCGTACGTGCCTATGACAATGTTTGATTCTTTTCAATTCCGAGTTGATCTGGAGGGTTTGATTCGGAAGTTGCATTTGAAGTTCTTTTTTTCGACGCGTACGGGAGGTGCAGGGGAACTTGATTCTGATAATTCCAATCGTGTTCCGCTGCCATTAAAGTCAGCATGGAACCCGCCGGGTCAATTACCCCCTGCTCTGCTGATTTTTAAACCGCTTGTTTTGCACGATGTGGAGCTTTTCGAGGCATCTGGCTTACATACTTTCTTCTCTACCCTTTCTCCAGCAGAGAGGAAAGCATTAGCCGATTTGCAGGCAAATTCTAATCTGGTAATTTGGAATGCTAATAAGGGTGGTGCAGTGGTGGTTTGGGCTCGGGAGGATTATTTGCAGGAAGCATATCGTCAACTTTCTGACTGTGTTACTTATGAGGTTCTGTCGGTGGATCCTACTACTGATCTGCAAAAGAGCATTCATGATCTCACCACTGCAGCACTCGCTTCCAAATTGATTTCAAAAAAGGAATTTTCTTTTTTGAATGTCCGGAGCCCCTCAGTGGCTAAGTTTTATTTGTTACCTAAAGTGCACAAAAATTTACAGCATCCTCCGGGCCGTCCTATCGTGTCCAGTAGGGGCACGGTGCTAGAACCCCTTTCTGTATTTTTAGACTCTTTTTTGAGACCTCTGTTAGTGGAGATTCCAGCTTACATCAGGGACACGATGCATTTTTTGAATCTTTTAGAGAATCATTCAATGTTGGCTAGTGCTCCTGACATTTTGCTAGCTACTTTAGACGTTGCCTCGTTATATACTTCCATTCCCCAGGTGGATACTTGGTTGTGGTTGAGGAGTGTTTACAACGGAGGGGGGATTTGGCTCCGGAAATGATAGCATTTGTCCGGCGGTTGGCTCAATTGGCTATTTTTGATAATTACTTTCAGTTTGAAGACACTCTGGCTGGCGTTGCTATGGGGGTGACGTGCGCCCCCTCAGTGGCCAATCTCTTTATGGGGAAGTACGAGGAGAAATGGGTGGCTCATTCCCCGTTTTCTACCCGCATTTGTTTCTGGTGTAGATTTATTGATGACATTTTTGTTCTTTGGCGTGGCTCGACTGTAGAGTTCCAGATGTTTGTTCAGTGGTTGAATGGGTGTGAGGCGAATATACAGTTCACCAGTGTTTCTAGCTTTGAGAAGATCATGTTTTTGGATGTTGTGGTACGGAAAAGTGGGCATGGGTGGGAGACGTCTGTACATCGTAAACCCACGGACTGCAACACATTGTTGCACTATTCTAGTGCGCATCCGCAGGGTCTCCGCAATAGCCTCCCTTTTTCCCAATTTATCCGCTATCGTAGGAACTGTTCGGATTTGTCTGACTTTAAGAGGAAGTCTAAAACTTTAACCCGGGGCTTTTTAGCCAGGGGTTATCTGGTGCGGGTGGTTCGGGATGCTTATAAGAGAGCCCTGTATAACAATCGCTTCTGGCTATTGACACCTCGGAACAAAACAGCCTCGTTGGGAGGGGATGAACATGTAAATTTCATTTCTAAGTACTCCCCCTTTAGTTTTAAGATTCAACGCATCATTCGGAAACATATGGGGGTGGTACACACTGTATCAGGGTTAGAAAATCAGGTGGTTCATTGCGTATGGCAACGTCAAAAAAATCTACGGGAATTATTGTGTCCTTCGGGTTTGAGGTCTAGGTTAGGGAGTGATACGTCAGATGGTGGACATGACATTTGTGGCCACTGCTCGATTTGTGAGGTCTCATGTGTGACCTCTCAGTTTAAATATGTGTGTTTTAAGGTTTTAATTTTTTTATTCATGGGTTTTCTGTGGGACTTTTGGATTATGTCATGTTGTGTTTGTGTTTTTTGTTTTAGTATCCCCTGAGGAAGCGAGACTGCTCGTGAAATGTTTGAGGGCTCTTTGTGAGAACGTCGGGGACGGCAGCGGGCTATCCAGATTCAAGCACTAGTGTTACAGTTTTTATCATAAGCTAAGTGTTTTTCCCATTTTGAATATTCCTGTGCCATTATATGGTTGAAGCTGGTTGCCGATTGTACATATCAAGGTCGTTGATGTGACTGGGCCTTGTGAGTGTGTTAAGGGTCCAGTTTTCTGGGGGCCTGTTGCACTATTTGCCCATATATGCTGAGACCTTGTTTTGTTTGCTGAACAAAGTTTTTTGAAAAATTTGCTGCAGATTCCAGTGTTACTGTGGAGTGAGTTTTTTGTATTTTGCTAGTTTCACTCCGAGAATTGACCATTATATCATTTGGATTAAAAAGCATCTTTCAGCAAAAGGAAAAAAGAGCCAAATGACGAAAACTGGAAACAGCACAAGCACTGGCAAGTTAAATGCAAGGCAGTGTTGATAAGGCAGGCAAAGGGAGAATTTGAGAAGAAGCTTGCTGCGGAAGCAAAAACGTGTAATAAAGACTTTTCCAAGTACATTTATAGCAAAAAACCTGTGAGAGAGTCAGTTGGTCCATTAGATGACAAAGGGTTTAAAGGGGCACTAAGAGGCAACAAGGTGATAGCGGAGAGACTAAATTAATTCTTTGCTTCGGTCTTTACTGAGGAAGATGGAGGGATGTTACCCATGACTGAAGTGGTATTTAAAGGTGTGGAAGAACTGAAGGAAATATCAATACGTCGGGAAGATGTATTACAACTATTTGATAAACTGAAGAGTAGCAAATCACCTGGACCAGATGATATACATCCAAGGGTGTTGTAAGAATTGAAATATGAGATTGCAGACCTACTTTTAGTAATCTGTGAACTATCATTAAAATCATCTGTAATACCTGAAGATTGAAGGATGGCCAACGTAACGCCAATTTTTAAAAAGGGTTCCAGGGGTGATCCGGGAAACTACAGACCGGTGAGTCTGACATCAGTACCGGGAAAAATGGTAGAAACCATCATAAAGAACCAAATTGCTGAACATGTAGATAGTCATGGCTTAATGGGAGACAGCCAACATGGCTTTAGACAAGGAAGATCTTGTCTTACTAATCTGTTATGTTTTTTTGAAGGTGTGAATAAACAGGTAGACAAAGGTGAGTCAGTTGATGTAGTGTATTTGGACTTTCAGAAAGCCTTTGACAAGGTCCCTCATCAGAGACTTTTGGCAAAACTAAAGAGTCATGGGATAGGAGGCAGTGTACTATTGTGGATCAGGAATTGGTTAAAAGATAGAAAGCAGAGAGTAGGACTAAATGGCCAATTTTCCCAATGGAGAAAGGTGAATAGTGGTCTACCCCAGGGATCTGTGCTGGGTCCGCTGCTTTTTGACATATTCATAAATGACCTGGAAAAGGAAATAACAAGTGAGGTTATCAAATTTGCAGATGACACAAAACTATTTAAAGTTGTTAAAACTCATGA
This sequence comes from Ichthyophis bannanicus, assembly GCA_033557465.1. Classification (NCBI taxonomy): domain Eukaryota; kingdom Metazoa; phylum Chordata; class Amphibia; order Gymnophiona; family Ichthyophiidae; genus Ichthyophis; species Ichthyophis bannanicus. The sequence continues at coordinate 501,314,305 of CM066035.1, forward strand.
GGATTGTGGAAAATTGCAAGAGGATCTTGATAAATTGGAAGACTGGGCATGAAAATGGCAGATGAAATTTAATGTGGATAAGTGCAAAGTTATGCACCTAGGGGAAGAACAACCCAAACTATGGTTACACGATGCAAGGTTCCACATTAGGAACCACCACCCAGGAAAAAGATTTAGGAGTCATTGTGGATAACATTTTAAAACCTTCTGCCCAGTGTGCTGTGGCAGCCAAGAGAGCATAACGAAGGGAATGGAAAATAAAAGAAAGGATATTATAAGGCCTCTGTATTGTTCCATGGGGCGACTGCACCTTGAATATTGTGTGCAATTCTGGTCATCGTATCTTAAAGAGGATATAGCGTTATTAGAAAAGGTTCAGAGAAGAGCCACCAAAAAGGTAAAGGGGATGGAAGGATACCTCTGTGAAGAAAGACTAAAAAGGTTAGGGCTCTTTAACCTGGAAAAGAGACGGCTGAGGGGAGATATGATAGAAGTCTATAAATTAAAGAACGGAGTGGAACGGGTAAACGTAGATCGATTGTTTGCATTATCAGAATATAGAAAGACTAGGGGACATGCAATGAAGCTACAGGGTAAACTATTTAAGATTAATAAGAGAAAATATTTTTTCACTCAACGTGTAATCAAACTCTGGAATTTGTTTCCAGAGGATGAAGTAAAGGCTGTTAGTATAGCTGGGTTTAAAAAAGGTTTGGACAAGTTCCTGGAGGAAAGGTCCATAAACCATTATTAAAAAGGGACCCAGGATATCAATGCTTGACCCAATACAAGCATTGTAGAACCTGTATCTTTTGGGGAAACTGCTAGGTACGTATGACCTAGATTGGCCACTGTTGGAAACAGGATACTGGGCTTGATGGACCTTGGTCTGATCCAGTATGGTATATCTTATGTTCTTATGTTCAGTGATGTTGGTAAGCAATCATGAAGATGATGGCTCCCTTGCCCCTCCATGATATCTTGCATATGACTCAACAGTCTATTGTATGGTTAAAGATAATGTATGTATATATGTGGTGGCTGTGTGCACCAGGGATGCTGCTGACAGTCCCACATGTGTCACAGGGGCTACGGATTCTGTACAAGAAATAGGAGGGCCAGCGAAATATGAGCATACTTAAAACATGTCATCTATGCCTCAGACAATGTGTTAGTTAGCTGGCAACAATTTCTTTCAAGTAAAGAATATCTGTGTAAACCACAGGTCAGATATCTGTTGATATATAATGTGTGCAGAAATATGAGCCTTATAGTTACCTCTGAGAAATGGCCAGGTGAAAGACAAATGGTGTACCTCCCCTAATGGCTGTGAGTCTGTGAACAAACACATTGCTCCCACATTCGAACATTAGCAGTGTTCACCTTTGTACACCTGTGCTGTGTCATGGAGGTTTGCACCATATTTGGCAAACTTTGCTGTTCAAAGATATGTCTGTCATATATCCACACTGGCCATTAATGACATTGGTGATGTTAGAAAGGCAGTGCAGTGAGCGAGTTGGAGGGCATGCGATGATGTGTTTTGCATTACCCTCAGAATCCCCATATCACATATGGGACCTGGCTGATGTTTCAACATAATTGTAGTAAATGTGTGTAGGCAATGATAAAAAAGGATGTTGTGATTTGCAGGGACAGTAACCTCTGAGATGTGGCACAGGATCTTTAGGTCAATGCATGCCCCTTGATGGCCTGTTAGATAGCAATGAGAATGTGTATCCACAGAAGAGGTTGCAGCTGTATGTCAGTGTGCATGTCAGCAAATGCTGCTACGGCACAGGGAATATATGTTCCTTGGGCAGATGCCAGAGTTAGCATCCATACATTCTGATGACGAAGGCTGTTCAGGGGAGATGGAGTGGCAAGAAAGTGAATCCTGTCCCTTTAAAAATAGTAGCAAACAGGGTTTCCCTAGCAACCACAAACCTCTGAGTCAGAGTGCAGCCAGTACCAAGCCCCGCCCACTTCAGCATGTCAGAGCTAGGTTGAGTCCTAACAGCTCCCACGTGGGCTGGGAGAAGGGTGTGGTCCCTAAGAAGGATCAGTTTAAAACTGCAGTGTTTGAGCAGTCAGATAGAAGAGCGGGAACGAGAACAAGAGCAGCTGGAACAAGGAGCAGAGACGAGCAGTTGGATCTGAGAGGAACAGATCAGAGGCAGACACAGCTAAAGGGGAAACTGCCAGGAGAAAGGCAGTTGAATGAAGAGAGAAAGCAGCATGGCACAGAGCAGGAAGGATTGGAACAGCTGAGAAGCCCAGAGTCAAGGCAAGTGCGTGTTTCAAAGTCCCTGCGTGAAAGAAAGCTGGAAGAGTCAGTTCCCAGTGGGGGAAGCAACTCAGCTAGCCAGCTAAGCTACAAAAGTAGAGAAGATAGCTTTTCTGTGTTCCCTAGCCAAAGTCCCTTGGAAGAGATAGTCAGAGAACTAAAGAAAAGTGCTAGGGGGCGGAGCCCGATGTCCAGCGGGATGGTCGCATAACGCTGAGGCTCCCGAGAGGCCTACTCAGAATCCTGAATTAACACCGGACAAACTTGAATTTCTGCTCTGATCTTGCCGGGGCACATCGGTGAGATGGCGGGGACCAAACCCACGCGCCTGGAATTTGGCTCTCCAGCGGCTTCTCACGGTAAACGCTCCAAAACTGAACCCCCGTCCCCGCAGAAGGGGCTGGCTTTGCGCGAGGGCCCCGAAATGCAGCAGGAAATCCTCGCAGAAATTAGAGGGGTTAAGGACCTCGTGCAGTCAAACGGTGAAGCACTTCGAGCGCTGAGGGAAGATCTTGGTGTACTGCAAGGCAGGCTAGAGGGGCTCTCTTCGCGTCAGGACAAAATGGAGAGTATATTAGACTCCCATGCGGTCCGGCTGTCCAAACTTGACAAAGTTGAACGTCAGGTGCGGGCCTTGCAGAAAGAAGTGGAAGATGGCAATAATAGAGCGCGCCGCAACAACCTACGACTCGTGGGCATACCGGAGGGAGCGGAATTGGGAGACATGAAGGAGTTTTTAAGTAAAATCCTCCCTTCCCTGCTCCAAATCACCTTTACCAAAGAATTGGAGATCGATCGCGCTCATCGTGTACCCACAAACATAACGCTCAACAGGAAGACCCCGCGGCCTATCATCTTTCGACTTTTGAGATATCAACATGTGGAACAAATTCTCAGTGCCTCCCGGGCAAAGGGCCATATGGAGTTTGAGAGCCACAAGGTCTCCTTCTATCCTGACTTGGCTAAACCCACGGTCGACCGCCGAAAGCGCTTTCTGGAATTTCGGCCGAGGCTTCAACAACTACAAGCACGCTATGGCCTGATGTACCCGGCCAAGCTCCGAGTCACGCTTCACAATCAGACAAGAACATTTGAGGACCCTGATCTACTAGCGGAGTTTTTGGACTCTAAAGAAGCCAACTTGATGCGCTGACTTCCAGAATACTCCTGCCAGTACTCTCATATCCACTGTGCCTGCCATATTGGATTTACCGCGGCTCAGCGAAGAGTCTGTCGAGGGCGGTTTGTTGCCTTATTTTGAAGATATCTGGGACCCGACTCCATCTACCCATAGTGGCCTCGACGAGTATCAGAGACAGTGTTTTTTATGGACTCTGGTGTTTCTTTTCTTTTATTATGTCTCTATCTTCCTCTCTGGGGCCTCCTCCCGCAGACATCTGGTCACCATATTCATTGGGGGTTTGCTTCTTCTCTGGGTTACTTTGGTACATACTTTTCAATATGGGTGTATTGGCCAGCATACTTGGTGCTTATGTCATTATTGTACAGATTCTGATTGTGTTGTAAGTTTTCAAGCGCTCTTACCTAAAATGTCTATTATCGACTGATGGCACCATGTAAGATTTTCTCATTGAACGTACAAGGAATCAATAATCCGATAAAACGGAGGAAACTCCTAAGCTATCTAAGTCATGAGGCTGCGGACCTGATTTTCCTCCAAGAAACACATTTCAATTCGAAGGAAACTTTCAACCTCAATATTAAACCTTACGTGGTGGCCGCCTATTCCCCAGCTGTTTCTAGGAAATGTGGGGTTGCTATATTGGATAGGAAATCTCTGCATGCTACTATTGTTGCGACTTGCTTAGACACAGCGGGTAGATGGTCCAGAGTTCACCTCAAGATGGGTAACTTTAAAATTACATATATATGCCTTCATGCTCCTAATCTGGATGACCCTGCCCTTTTGCTATAACTGCTCGGGCTGCGCAGGCCTCTGCTAATTCTTCATTGATATAGGGGGGGATTTCAATTCAGTTCTTGATCCCCTGATTGACAAATAGTCGCCCAGGACAAGTGGTCCCCCCAAGAGTCATATCGCGCTTACCTCTATGATCAAAGATATTGTTCTAGTCGATCTACGGAGGCTACTACACCCCAATGAGCTAGACTTTACCTTCTTCTCTTCCCCTCACAAATCCCAGTTTCGCATAGATTTCTTTCTAATATTAACACTGTTAGTTCCCCAGGTGGACGCTGCAAAGATTCACTCCCAGCATATTTCAGATCATGCTGCTATTTCTTTTCACTACCATACTACTGCACTTCAAGGGAATCCGGGGGCCTGGTTCTTTGATAGAGCCCTATTAACTCAGCCAGAGTTCCGGTTTGAAATTCGAGCAGCCATGCATGATTACTTCCAGACCCTGGTACTCCAGGGGGATCAGGACACCCAACAGCTCTTCTCTGCAGCTCGTTGGAAACCCTTTTCTGATTTATACAGGGGATTTGCGTTACTAGCGAAACATTATTTTCAATTGATGCAGCTTACATGCTGCCTCAAAAGTGCTCCAATCATGCCGCCCTCTGTCCCTACTAAGGATGGGCTATTAGAACTAATTCACTCTATTAGTAGTACACATGGGGTAGCCTCTAACTTTTATAAACTATTATGTCAGGGTACAGATACTGCCACTTGTAGAGTCCAACAAGCCTGGGATCGCTAACCGCAAACCACTTTAACCCCTGTGCATTGGAGCGTTTTCTGGAGCAAAACAATGCGGGTTTCCCGATCTGCTTCAGCTACCCAAACTCAACTCTCGTCTTTTTGCACATAGATGTTCTTATATTCCAGGAAAATAGCCAAATGGAACACAACTGCCAGGGGCCAGTGTAGGTCTTGCCATACTGATGTGGGAACCCTCGTTCATGTTCTTGTGAATGTCCTTAACTACAGGTTTACTGGGGGCGGGTCTGGGGTCGTATTTCATTTATCTTGCACCTTCACGAGCCTCTTTCTTGGACGACTGTGGGACTCCGCTCAGTGGCGGGGGTCCCCTCTCTTCCTAAGAAGGGTCGCTTTCTCCTGATTTCATGCTGGGTATAGCCATATGTTTGATTACGGGGACTTGGAGGGATAGCTCTCGACTTGCTGTCAATGAATAGTGGAACCTTGTCTGCTTATATAGTAAATATGAGCAGATATCTCGGAGAGCTATTTTCCATACCCAATTTCATTCTTGCTTGTCTAAATGGCAGATGCTCAATGATCATGTACAATCTGCTCATTGCTTCGACATGTCTGTTTAATGTACACTCATCATGTCTCAGATCGCTGTAAGGTTTTGTAACACAATAATGTTTCAGATCGATGTAAGGTTTTGTAACACAATAATGTCAGTACACGCCCGCTTCGAGAATGTTTTAGTTTTCTAGAGAAGAAGCAGGGGGGAGGGGGGTGGTGGGGGTTTACTTTGGTGTATGTATCACATTCCATGTATGTATTTGTCTCTTAGTTGTATGTCTTCCTTTCCTTTGTTGTTGCAAAACGAAAATAAAGAATTAAAAAAAAAAAAAAAAAGAAAAGTGCTAAAAGCTGTCGTAGTCAAAATGCCTCAAAGCAAGCTTTTATGAGGGATAGGAAGTTTGCTAACAGCTGCCATGACTCAGAAGTGGAGAAGTTTATTAGAGAGAAAGAAACTTTGTGTTTAAACTCTGCTGAGATAGAGCAAAAGAAACTCTTGTTATCAAAGCTGAATGAGTTGTTACAGAAGCAGAATAATAAGCTCTATGACCCTGTTCCACCTGAAAACAGTTGCAATGAATCCATTGAGGAAATGGAGATAGAAAGCTGCCATGAACCGTATGAAAGTGAGTCTGAGGAGATGCAGTGCTCATATTGCAGGGCTAATGAGTTTGAGATGTGCTGAGCCTAAGCACATGTAAGAGAATGCGTGTTTAAAGTGGTACCAAGCTTATTTGTACAAAGCTGAAAGACACAGCAAGAAAAACTCACCAGAAGTTTTAAGCCAGTGTGTTTGTTCCCTCAATGCTCTGAAAAGAAGTAAAACTTGCTGGGCATTTTAGAAGCTGTGAGCCTCCTTGTATAAGAAGATGTGAGAGAAACAATCTTCATATGAAAGTTAAGTTACTTTGAAAAAGTTAACAGCCTGAGATTTGTAAGCCAGTTCTTAGTACCAAAGTTAACTGCTGTTAAAAGTGCCCAACTCTGTGAATACAACCTGTTGGACTTTATTCTTTGTTTTGGAGATGTATCCAATTTATGTTCAGTACTATTGAATTTGATGCGAGGGGGAAATCCCGAAAATAAAAATATTCTCTGTTTTTGCCTAAAACCGTGTGGTCACACTATTTGCTCCGAGGAATAGATGAACTACATTTCCCAGCAATCCTAGCTGGCGGCCATATTTGTGGACACTATTCAAAGAGGGCAATAAGGCGATGCCCTCCTGTTTACTGGCTATCGACCCGGGCAGGAGGAGCGGCAACAACATGTACTTGCCATTCACATCTATGGGCTGAAATATGTGGTGCCTGGTTTTCATATGTGTGGTGCAAAGCATTGCGTTGGTGCATAGTATAACTGCCAGCTCTCTAACCTGGATTTGAATGCTGTGGTCATATGGTTATGGTTTAGGCGCTTGATATACTGCCCTTTACTTGTGTATCAGAGTGGTTTACATGTATTGTAAAAGGGGGTGCTTGCTATGAAGGAACCATCATCTTGGCAAGTACGTAAATTAACTGTCTTGCAAAGGATTGTGGTTATTGAAGTCCATTCACACAAAGCTTGCCCTTTAAAATAAATGAAAACTCGAGTGTAAGGCAAAATTAGAGTTTATTTATGGGGTGAATATTCCACACACAGATATGCTTGGTAACACCATCCAGATAACTTCTCCAGGGTTTATTCAACACAAAATAAGGCAACTGTAAAGCTTATGCAAATAAGAATTAAAGTCCTTTATGGAACAGAAGGCTTTCTTACAGCCACTGCTAATAAACTCCTTAGCAGGGGCTGAGGTGAAACAAAACAAAGAAGAAAACCTCTTCTTACAAAAACATAGCTCACTTTCTCCATACAGAAAAGAACTTTTAAATCCCACGTGTGCACGGCTTGTGCTGGGCTCTCCTCACCAACAGGTGACAATTAACTGCAATCAGTAGCTTGATTTCAGCACACGTGCAAACTTTCCCAAAAGCTTTTTCTTTTCAACAAAACCTTATGGGAAGCCAATACTTAGACGGTTTCCTTTTGATGTTTGCTCTTATATTTAGGATTTTCCTAAAATAACAACCTACTCAAAGAACAGTCCATATAAATATCCTCTGCATCAGATATTAAACCTTGCTCTTGAAATTGCATAGATTCAGTTTCTCCGTCTGACTCAGAGGGCTTTAGGAACTGACCTCTATACGGAGAGAAACTGTTTCTCTGCTGTTTGCATTGCTCAAAGCTAGAGAAACGCTCACAGTTCATACCTGAATCCAGGCAAGCGTCAGGCTGCTTCTTCTGTTATTTTGGCCAGTATGCAATAGAGCTTCTGTGTCCTGTCCTCCAGTTGGTATCTCTGGACCTCAGGATCTTTTCTCCAGACGTCCTCCTTGAGGTATTTGGGCTCCTTTCCTCCTTAGCTGAAATAGACCTCTTCCTAGGAGTTGCTTGAGGGTCCCTGGCTGTGGATCTACAGACCTCTGGCTTTCTCCAGTCCTCTGAAGGTTCTTTCCCCCAGGTATCTCTCCAGGCATAGGTACTTCTCTGAGCGCCTCTCTTGGACCGTCTGCTTCCTTGTCCTTGTTCCTTCAGGTTCCGGTTGTTCTTCCTTCTGTTCTGGTTCTCATTCTTCTTCTGATTCCCCTTCTCCTTCTCTGTCTCCATCTCTCTTCCTGAAGATTCCCCTCTAGTTTTAAAGGGTTTAGATTGCAACTCCTCCCTTGCACTCTTCAGGTGTTGTGGATTAAGCTTTCTCCTAGAGGCTGTTTGACTAGGGATGACATAATGCTTTCTCTGATTAGACTCATGCTTTTCCACTCTAGCTCCCCTAGGGACTTTCTGTATACTGGTGCATTCTGGAACATGTAGTCTTTTAGGGAAACAAGCTGTCTTATTTCTATAACCTGCCAGCACAGGTCCCTTAATCAGAGTAAATTCTCCTCTTTTGTCATTACTCCCTGAGCTTTAATAAGCTTCCTTATCACAGTATGTATATACTAACAGGTACTTTTTATTCCCTTGTCTCTGAAGAGCTCACAATCTAAGTGTACCTGAAGCAATGGAGGGTTAAGTGGCTTGCCCAAGGCCACAAGGAGTGACCATGGGACTAGAGAGCCCAGTCCTTCTCAGCCTGAGGTTACTTGTCCCCATGTGGGAATTGAACCCCCAGACCTCTGGCCTGAGGTAACCTGTCCTAAACACTAAGCCACTCCTCCCTCCTAGTGGCTTGCCCATTGAAAATCAGGGTCCTCACACACAAACCAGAAGGTGCAGGAGCTAGCCAGGTAGGGAAAAATTAACAGGCTAACTGCTCAGACCCTGTGCCCGAAAGATAGGTGTGGAAAATCAGTGTTGAGCTTGAACGCACACATGGCTATGTCTGTTGCATAGAAAAATATGGGAACCCACCTACCATGCTTGTCTGCCCCTGCCCTGCCACAGAACACCTCTAACATACCCTGATGCCAACCATATAGCTTATGGGCGTGCTAGGGAGGTAACTGGGATCTCAGAGGGCCAACACCTGAGTAGGTACCTTGCCAAAATCATCAAGAAGCCATTTACACAGGTAACTAGGGCTGTTACCTGTGTAAATGCCTTTCAAAATCTGGGTCAAGATCTACAATGTTGAGATGAAGGTAGTTGTGAGAAGTGCATGTGTTGGCACAGTAAAAAAACCTGTCTCTCACAATTTCAGAATCAGCTACATTAAACAGCTTTGGGATGTCCCAGTATGCCTCTACATCCATGAGGTGTACAGGTAAGACAATGTACATGGAATATACAATCTAAGCAATATGTGAAAATACTGATAAGCACATCATAAACTGGACTTTGTCATGTGTGTGACACAATGTCATGAGAAATACAGTATGAAGCACACATGTGACTGCGTAAGCTGAATACAAATCAGAAAAAAATTCTTTATTTTGAAACAACAGGTCAACATGGTCTGTGAACTGCCCAAGCATGAACATTATTGTAGAGTAACCTTCCCAAAATGCCCACCATGCGATGTCACTGTGTCACAACATATTCATACACACACATATGCACACTGTAAATCCCCAAATGACACAGTGACACCCTGTTTGCAGAGGATCACTCCTGGATATGGGGAAAGACAGATGACATGTTGTTGTGGTGCACCTTGTAGGGATGTGTGACAGCCTGTCATTGCCAAATTGGCCAGCGCAAAAGTGTCAAGGACATAACACACCCTATACACAATGTGCCTCTGCTGCTACATACCCATTTTGATGCTCTTTCCTGCCTAAACATTTGTTGTCAGTGATAGAGCCATGGCACTGACATGGTAAAACAAGCAAAGTGTCAATGACAGTCAGGATTGGCAGAGTGCAGTTGTCAGTGCCTTTGCTGCTGGACTGTTCACTGGCACTATTCTGTCTCTCTGACTGTAATGGTGTGTGGAGCATCACAGCTATCTCCAAGTCCGTTTCTGCAGCCATGGGTGTCTGCATAGAGGCTCGAGGTTTGCCAATGATAATGGCAGAATCCATAGTAAGGGACTGTGACAACTAGGGTGTTCCAAAGGGCCTCATAACCCCAGCATTGGACTGGTTTGCCAGGTCATTGTGCCCCTTCTGGGTGCCTTGATCTATCACTTGGATATTAAATGTCCTGAATTGGCATGTGCTCTGCAAAGTAAGCATTATGACTGTCTACCACACCTTCTCAGGCATCATCTCCTGCTGTTGCTGGCTCGTCCAACCTGTTGGTGATGGTGACTGCAGATTCACTGTTGGCCCCTGCTGCTATGGGTGGCCAATGCTCTGTGAAAAAGATGATAGAAAGGTAGGTATGCCTATCATTACACATCATGAGTTACCATCCTGCAAGTTTTAAATATCAAGTAGTGCCTTCAAGTTTTAAATATCAAGTAGGAAATGTTCAACATGAAACCATTAAAATGCCATAACACAGCTACCATTGAAGGTGTAGGACATTCAAACTGATCAATAAAGATTATGTTCACATCTCTCAGGCACATAGACACATGTCCATGGCCATGTGTTTCAGGTGTGACACAGTCCTCATCATGTCTATCAATGCAGCAGGACAATGAATTCTCAATGAACTCTACATAACAAACACGCTAATTACATACATGATGTTTGATGATGTTAGCCAACCATTATCCAATGTGGAGGACAGCTGGTGTGTGGTCATGAGGTGGACAGGGACTGCCTTGAGATGTCAGTGTCAGAAGGCCAGTTTATCATTCCTGACCCAGAGGTGGTGGTTGGAAGGTGTGAGATGTGTGTGCATGTTCAAACATCATTTCCTTTTGTCTAAACTATGTTCTGTAATGTGGTAGATGTGAATGATGACATATTCTGAATTGCCATCAGACAAAATGTACATTTTCCATAACGAACACAATGCATGACATGATCACATCAGTCACAGGGAGACATCTGAAAGTTAGCATTATTACTGCTGTGACATCTAAAGGGCCAATCACACCTCACACCAGGAACCAATAGTAAACATATGCCTGTACATTGTATCTGTACGGTGTTGATCTCACTGCACACACCCTGCAATATACAACATATGTGTACTTGGTACCATGCCCCCTATCTTGGTCAAAGATGAGGCTACTAGGAGCAATGTCATGAGCCCATCCAAGGCCACATTCATGATGGCTGTTTGGACAACAATGGAAAGAAGAATAAATGCAACTCATACTATTCCCACTCCTATCACATGTGTACACCTAATACCATAGTTGGGAATGTCATTAACACTATGGTGTCTAATTTCTACTTGCTGAAGTCCAGAGGGCTACATAAATGCTATATCATATCATAGGCATAGGATATATGTATGTATGCCAGATAGGTTTAGAGCAATTGCACATAGGAATATGAGAGAACACCTGGTGGTATGATATCTACCTCTTCAGATGCTATGTGGAGCATTTCTTCTTGTCTCCTCTATTCCTTTAACTATCACTGTATCTCTTATTCTGTCCTATCTAATTAATGGCGTTCTTTTCATATTTTCTGTAACTTTTATGTAATATTGTAAACCGCTCTGATGCTTTGGCTTGAGCGGTATATCAAATGTAATAAACATAAACAAAAACATAAACATCACCTTTGTGAATATTATTCTGTCCTCTCAATTCATGAAGGTCAATTGACACGACAGCATCAGCACATCAGAAATGTATTTTTGGGGAACATATGCTGGTACATAATGTAAATTGCATACCTCTGATGCCTCTGTGTTGTCATGTGTATGGAGCAGCACCACATTTGGCCACATGTAGATCCTCTTTGGCTAATTTATTTTATTTATTTATTTAATGTCTTTTCTATACCGCGCTCTTTGAAATCAGTGCGGTTTACATTCAACCAAATTTGTACAGTGCAGGTGGACCTCCACTGGACTTACAATGAACAGGCATTACAACTTGGGACTAACGAGGGTAACTATGTACAGGCTAAGCGATCGGTCACAGATGACCGGGTTGGCTGGCAATTATTTACAGGTTGTCTAACTATATACAGGTTGCTTGCCCAGATTGTGGATGTACAGTATTACTCGGTGACTATTTACAATATTAGGTGGCTATATACACATTGGCATCTGTGACACATTGGTATCATTCACAGTATTAGGTTGCTATATACACATTCACCATACTGGGTGTATTGTTGAGCTGGAGGGTGGGGCTGCAAACGTGTGGTGTGGGTGTACTAGGGGTGATGTCCTGGTTGTTGAGTGTGGTTGGTTGTGGTATGTCATTTGTATGGGAGTAGTGCTGGAGGAAGAGATGGTGCTTCAGTGACCTCCTGAATTGGGCGAGGTCAGGATGGCCCGGATGGCAGGTGGAAGGGCGTTCCAGCATGTAGGTGCATAGAATACGAAGGCTCTGTTTCTTGTTGCCTGCAAACATTTTGTTATTGCCTTTGGGATTATCAGAGTGTTGGCAGTGAAGGATCTCCTGGTTCTGTTGGGGGGTGTGGGATGGATGAGGTCTGTGAGGGAGGTGGAGGAGCACTTGTTGATGCCTTTGAAGGTCATCAATAGTATTTTGAATGAAAGTCTGCAGTGGACTGGCAGCCAATGAAGGTGTTTCAAGATTGGGGTTACGTGTTCCCTACTGGAGGCTCCGTGCAATATTCTGGTGGCTGCGTTCATTGCAAGCTGCAGTGGGTTCAGCGTGTTCTTCGGGAGTCCTTGCAGAATAACGTTGGCATAGTCAAAGTGAGGAATTACCAGGGCCTGATAGATTGTTCGGAAGTCGTCTGGCTCAAATAGTCGTCATAGGTGTCAGGGTGTCCGTATCTTGTGGTAAACTGATTTGACCATGTTGCTTATATGGGCTTTCATGTCTAGTTGTTGGTCCAGTGTAACCCCTAGGTAGCATACCGTAGGCTTGCTGAAGAGCTCGGCGTTTCATACTTTCAGTGACGTGGGCGGAGTAAATGTTTGGTTCCTGGTGATGAATAGCACCTCCGTTTTCTTAAAGTTTATTCTGAGCCTTTGTGTATGGAGCCATTCGGTGACCGCATCGAAGCAGGTCGTTAGTGATGAGAGATCTGGCTGGTCGGTTGAGAATGGCATATAGAGCAGTACGTCATCGGCGTATACCAGGCAGTCGATGTTGAAGAAGCGGATGAGAGCACAGATGGGCTGCATAGGGCCGAGAGTGAGGATCCATGTGGCACGCCTTGCTCCTGTTAGAAAGGTTTGGCGATAGTGGGGCCAGTACGAACGTGTTGCCATCTGTCTGTTAAGTATGACTCACACCAGCTTAGCACTGTATTGTGGATGCCCTTCTCCTTGAGGCATGTCAGGAGTATTTTTTGGCTGATGGAGTCGAAAGCTGCGGCAATATCCATGAAGATCAGGGCAAATCCTTGTCTGATGTTGTCCATTCCGATGGTTAAGGTGCTGAAGAGAGTGGTCAGGAGAGTCTCAACGCCATGTGATTCTCTGAATCCATGCTGACACAGGTCGAGAGGTACACTTGTCTTGATGTGGTGTTGAATTTGGCGTTGGGCGACCTTCTCAATTATTTTGGCCAGAAGAGGGATGCTGGAGATTGGTCTGTAGGAGTCTACCTTCCTTGGGTCCAGCTTGATGTTTTTTAGAAGTGGTCTGATGCATGTTTGCTTCAAGCTTCATGCGAATGACCCAGTCGAGAAGGATAGCTCTATGAGTTTGGCAAGGAATGGGCTGAACTGAACACACAGTGATTTTATTCAAAATGCTGGGCAAGGGTCGTTTGGAGCTATGGTGGTGTTGATGGCCGTGATGATGTTTTGAATGCCTTTCTCAGATGGGGCAGAGAAGGTAGTGAGGATGTCATGGGTGTCTTTCTTGGATGGGGTCAAGGAAGTAGTTAGTGGGAGTTGGCTGGTGTGCCCCGTACAAGGGAGTGGGGTTTGTGGACTTGCTGGTCTGGCTTGTTTTGGACTGTAGGTAGTCCGCAAATTCCTGTGGGTCTGGCAGGCTTGATTGGGTGGGCGAAGGATCTTTTGTTAGGGTCTTGACTAGGTTGAAAAGATCGTGTGGCTTGTTTAGAGAGCACTGCAAGATTTCAGCATGGTGTTGCTTCATTTTTGCCGTAACTGTTGCGTGGTGACTTCTTAGGTGAGAGGTATGTTTCCTGGTCCTCAATGGAGCACGATCGACACCATCATCTTTCAAGCTTCCTTAAGTGGAGGAGAGATGTCCATAGCTCAGCGAAGTACCAAGGGGTGTTCTGTCTTCTCCCTCATGGCTTATTAGTGGATGGTGAGTGATGGAACCCAGGCTATTGTTCCATGTGGAGATCATTTCGTTGAGGCTATGTGCCGGTGGATTGAGGAGAGGCTGGGTTCTGTTTAGGATTTCCTCTTTGTTGAAAGGCCGGAAACGTCCTGATGGTGCTGTAGGCACCTCGGCTGAGGTCTGGGCACTTTTGTGGTCAGGGTGCATTGGCATCTGGAATCTTATCAGACTGTGGTCAGACCATGGAACTGGGGTGATGGATAGTACAAGGTCATGCTTTGGGTCTATGGCTGACCGTGGGGCGAAGACCAAGTCCATCTTGTTTCCTTTTACGTGCGTGGGAGCATTTGTTTGTAACCCAGCTCTTTAAGTGCCTCGAAGAAGGCTTTGGAGAGTGTGTCTTGGAGAGCGGGAAGGTTGAAGTCGCCCAGTAAGAAGTTTGGCATATGGGGGTTCTTGGAGTTGCAGGCGAGGTCGATTACTAATGATAAGTCCTCTGAGGAGGTGGAGGGGGCTCTGTAGATTAAGTTGATGGAACTGTGCTTGTTGGCTATAGTGATTGCGTTGAGGTGCATTGTGCTGGTGGCAGAGATCAGCTGGAATGTAGCTCCGTTTTGGTGAGGATGAGTGCTCTTCCCCCTCTATGGTCTGTCCTGTGGCAGGTGTGGATAGAGAAACTGGGGGGGGGGGGATGAGTTGGTGAAGGAGGACTGTGTCTGAGTTGGGCAACCATGTCTCCATGACTAGTAGGATGTCTAGATTATGGGCGGATACCAGGTCGGAAATGGCTGGCCATTTTTTGCAGACCGAGCATGCATTTATGAGGGCACAGTTCAGGTTGAGAGGTTGTGTGTGCTTCTCTAGCTGAGATTTTTTGGCATGCTGCAGAGAAACATAAAGTAGATGTGGGCACGGCGTGCGGTTAGCATCAGCTGCTGGTTGGCGGGGGGGGGGGGGGGACCAGACCATCTCCTCCCTGAGCCCTGTAGGACTGGTATGGGATTGTAGACGGTAGTGAGGGGGAGGGCATTGTGGAGTAGGCCTATGAGAATATAGCAGCTGGTTAAGGCTTGGGGGTAGGGAGCCATCTTGGGTGTTTTCCCTTGTGGTACCTGGCTGCAAGAATGTATCTCTATCGGGGGTAATCAAGTAAATTCTGGTGCAGCTCAGAATATTAGACAGTATATCAGGCAGGGCAGTGTATCAGACAGTATATCAGGCAGAGCAGTTCAGAATATCAGACAGTATATCAATCAGGGTAGGGCAGAATATCGGACAGTATATCAAACAGTATAATAGGCCGGGCAGTTCAGAATATCAGACAGTATATCAAGCAGGGTAGATCAGAATATTAGACAGTATATCAAGCAGTATAACAGGCAAGGCAGTTCGGAATATTAGAAAGCATAGCAGGCAGGGCAGTTCAGTATAACCCTGGCCAGCTGTTTGTTAGTTCCGTAACTCAGTGTCTTATAAGGTACAGATCATAAATTCTGGCAGAATTGACCTAGCGGCTACTTCATGAGTTACTGAGACTCGGCTATGCAGGCGTTAGCGTTCGGGGGATGGTTCTTTACTGTTTTGTAGTTAAGGTTAAAGACCTGTGTGAGGTTAAGTTTGTTGCTTACTGTGGTTGTGTCTTTGTTGCGGTCACTCCTTGTTCGCTGTACTGTCTAGGCAAGTGGGCTCGCTGACATGAGACACACAGGATAGTATGCACATTTGTACACATATGCATTTCCTCACATGCACATAGCTTACATGAGAAGAGCTGCTCGATTAGACATTGCCAGATTGCTATGCCCACATGTGTGTTTCTACGGTCACGTAGAGGATAGCACACGGGATCCTCTTCCAGATCCGGATTAATGTCGACTGGAATATTATGCCTGAGAAAAATGTTGTGCAGGATTCAGCAGGCCAAAATTATCTTTGCCACAGTCATGGGGTTGGTATTGTAAGGCACCGCTCGTCTTATCCAGACACCTGAAGCGACACTGCAACATGCCAAAGGTGCACTCAATAAGAACATATGAACATAAGATATGCCATACTGGGTCAGATCAAGGTCCATCAAGCCCAGTATCCTGTTTCCAACAGTAGCCAATATAGGTCATACGTACCTAGCAGTTTCCCCAAAAGACACAGGTTCCAGAATGCTTGTACTGGGTCAAGCATTGATATACTGGGTCCCTTCTTAATAATGGTTTATTGACCTTTCCTCCAGGAACTTGTCCAAACCTTTTTTAAACCCAGCTACACTAACAGCCTTTACTACATCCTCCGGTAACAAATTCCAGAGTTTGATTACACGATGAGTGAAAAAATATTTTCTTTTACTAGTCTTAAATAATTTACCCTGTAGCTTCATTGCATGTCCCCTAGTCTTTCTATATTCTGATAACGTAAACAATCGATCAACGTTTACCTGTTCCACTCTGTTCATTAATTTAAAGACTTCTATCGGAGTGCCACGTGACGCATGAGCGAGTAGGACGTGATTCTGCTCGCTCCGGGGCTGTCCCACTATTAATCTGCAAATTTAGCAAATTTCATCGGTGTAAGGAGCTGGTCCTCAAACGAAACTGTTGAGGGGAACAGAGAGACGCATTTACAGAGTTTTTGAGCCCTTACCATGCCTCCTCCGTTGCGCCGAGAGCGGGAGAAGACGCCGAAAATTGGGGCCTCCTCGGCTGTGGGCTCAGCCTCCGGTTTGCCGCAGCAGCGTTCCCCGGGAGGAGAGAGCTCAGAGTCGGGGGCAGAGGAGCTCGCCCGGGACGTAGCGAGGTTCTTAGAGCCTAAGTTTGATCTCATTTTGAGCCGATTAGAGACAATGGGAGAAACGCTTACTGAGTATAGCCAGAGGCTGGATGAAGTTGAGCACCGCGTGTCGGTGTTGGAGGAGGAGGAAGGCCAGCGAACACGTGGAACGGACTTGATGCGCAAACAGTTGGATGCGCTGTTGGAAAAGGTGGATGACCTGGAAAATCGTTCCCGGCGCAATAACGTGCGCATCGTGGGGATCCCAGAGTCTAAAACGGATGCCATGCTGGTGTCCCTGGTGGAATCTTGGCTGCCCAAAGAGTTGGGCCTGGACGGCCTAGTAGGGCAGCTTAAAGTGGAGCGTGTGCACCGTTTGGGGCCACGGCCGGAGCATCAACACAAGCCCAGGGTCGTCCTTGCGAGGATCCTGAATTTCCAGCACAAGTGGCAACTATTGCAAGCGTTTCGGCGGCAAAGGGATCTGCATTTGGACAACCAGAAAGTGCTGTTATTTCAAGATTATTCAGCACCTGTGGCAGCGCAGAGGAAAGAATTTTCATCAATCTGTGCAACTCTATTTAAAAAGGGGATTCGATTCACCTTGGCGTTTCCCGCTATCCTGCGTGTTACGCACATCGGGAAGACCCAGGTGTTTAAAACGGTGGAAGCGGCGCAGAACTTTTTGGCGGGACTGCCTAGTGCGGCGGAGGGTTCCTCGGAAGTGCCTGGCCTAGCGCCCTGAGGAGGTAGCAGTTGGTTCCTGTTTGAATATATTGCTGGAGCCGACAGCGTTACGTATGGGTCCTGTGGAGTGAAGTTTTGTTCTGGGACGTTGTGAGCTCTGGAGTGGGACACTATGGTTGTCATGCTTATGTGTATTATGCTGTACCCCAATATGTTTCACCTGATGTTAACTTCTCTTCTCGGTTGTTACTTCTCCTTGCTCTCTTTTTTTTCCCTCCCCTACTTGCTTATGATGTTTACTGTTGATGATGGGTTATGGGGAGTAAGTGGTGGGAGGGGGGACGTTTCTGGGAGGTTGGGAGGTATACTGCGTGGGAGGGGGGGGATCAGTGTGGATGGTACCGGGCTGCCAGCTTACTGGGGGGGGCTACATCTTATGTGGTCCCTATGTATTGTCGTTGTTCATTTAACACCGGTCTGTGGCATCATGGTCGACCATGTGGAGTGCATGGGTTTTTCATGGGGGGTGGGCCGGGACAGCCCTGTTGCGCCTGTAATGGCACTCCAGCCTGGCGTAATGGGCCAGGGAGTGGATGAGTGGCAGTTTTCTGGGTGGAGGGTAAGGGAATGCTATGGGGGGAAGGGGGGAGAGAACTATTTCTGTTCGGGTGTGTGAGGGGGAGGGGGGGTTTGGGTTAGGGACGGGGAGGGTGGGCTGGTAGGAGGAGAGGGGTGGGTAGGGAGAGGGGTGGCTGGGATGCATGAATCGGGTTCCCTGGGAGATTTGGGGATTGCCATTGGCTTACAGTACGTGTGGAGAACACAGCGATGGAGGCAAGTGTGTGAGTATGTAGAGGAGGGGGGGAGCTCCAGGCTGGGAGAGCTCTCTCCATGTTTGTATGTTGTAGTCTGTCAAGGTCTGAATAGCGGATTGGTGGAAGATCATGGGTGATGACTTGCGAGTGGTGACGTGGAATGTATGTGGTTTAGGGTCCCCAGTGAAACGTTATAAGATTTTGCGTGCTCTCAGGGATCAAAAGGCTGACGTGGCCTTCCTACAGGAGACCCATCAGAGTGCCCTGGAGCATAGTAAGCTTGCAAAGGGGTGGGTGGGGAGTGTCTATGGTGCTTCCTCAGGTGGGAAGAAAGCGGGTGTAGTGATACTCATCCGGCGGGGAGTGGACTTGGTAGTCGAGCGTACCATCTGTGACCCGGGAGGGCGATTCGTTCTCATAGTAGGGGACCTTAAAGGGGTTAAATTGGGCCTGGTGAATATCTATGCTCCCAATATCTATGACGCTAGCTTTTGTGCCAGGTTGAATAAATGTCTGAATTCCCTTGGTTCCACTCCCTTTATCTTGGGGGGAGACTTCAATTGTGTGTTAGATGACACGGTTGACCGCTCTGGGCGACGAGGGCTGACCAGGGATCGGAAGGCTCAGTGGATTCGGGGAGTATGTGAGGGTTTCAATCTCTTGGACTATTGGCGGGTACTACACCCACTGGATAGGGATTATACCCACGTCTCCCGGGCACATGACACGGGATCCCGGTTGGATTATTTTCTGGGGTCCCGAGATTTGTTTACTAAAGTGACCGATGTCGAGATAGGGCCGATAGCGGTGTCGGACCATGCTTATGTTAGGTTGGATGTGCGATGGGGGACCCGACAGGGGGGTTATTTATGGCGTTATCCGCTCAATTATACCCGGGGAGCCCAATATGAAGCCTTTTTATGCACGCAGTGGGATGAGTTTACGGAATTTAATGGGCAACATCAGGGGGACCCCACTCTCTTTTGGGAAACTGCTAAGGTAGTACTGCGTGGGCGAATCATCGAATACGGCGCTCGGCAGAGGAGAATTTATATGTCTCGTTTAATTGGCTTGGAACGACAGTTGTGCCGAGCGCGGCGGAAGGTGACGCAATACCCCACACAAAGCCACAAAAGGGAATATCATCGATTGCAGCAGGAAGTGAGTTCGCTTTTGCAGGAGCGGGCACAGCAATCTCTACTCTACTATCGGTATAAACTCTATCGGTACGGTAGTCGAGCCGGGCGTATGCTAGCCCGGCTAGTGAAGACTAGCCGTGGTCAGACCACTGTTGGGGCGTTGCGGGACGCTCGGGGTGTGGTTCGGTCTGGCCAGGACTACATTGAAGACCGTTTCCGTGAGTACTACCAGGCTTTATATAGTTCGGGTAATGCAGACCTGACGCAAGCTGCAAGGTTTCTTGCTAAGGTGGAGGTGCCTTGTCTTTCCGTGGAGGAGTGTGCAATTCTCAATGGTCCCATCACGGACGAGGAGATTAGGGGGGCCATAAAGAAATTACATTCCTGTAGGGCCCCGGGTCCCGATGGCTACCGAGGTGAATTTTATAAAATGTTGGGGGATCGGGTGGTGGGGCCACTGCGTAGATATTTCTCTGATTTAATTGACCGTCAGGTTTTCCCTTATGAGAAAAATAGTGCAGTGATTACTTTGATTCCGAAGCCTGGTCGGGATCGCTTACTGGCCGAATCGTATAGACCGATTTCACTTTTAAATGTGGATATTAAACTTTTAGCTAAGATCATGGCTGACCGACTGGCGGAGTATCTCCCGCAGTTGATCAAAGAGGACCAGGTGGGTTTTGTGCGGGGCAGACATTCGGTGAAAAACCTACGCAGGATCATTTCGTCCTTGTATATGTCCGCAGTAGCGGGGGAGCAGGCCTTGTTGATTAGCTTTGACGCTGAGAAGGCGTTTGATCGGGTCGACTGGTCCTATATGTATCACTTGCTTGAGGTGATAGGAATTGGCGGGTTCTTTCTAAATGCGGTTAAACTTTTATACTCTGACCCACGTGGACGAATTTTGGTTAATGGCTCCCTCTCCCAAGATTTCTCGATTCGAAGGGGGACCCGGCAGGGCTGCCCCCTATCCCCCCTTCTGTTTGTCTTAACCCTGGAGCCTCTTTTGGAACGCATACGGACACACAAAGGTTTGTTGGGAGCTCGAGTGGGCTCGCACGAGTTCCGGGTCTCGGCCTTTGCGGATGACCTTTTAGTGTATTTGGGTGCACCTAAACAGACATTACCGGTTCTGTTGCGGGTGGTTACAGAATTTGGACAATTTTCCGGTCTCAAGTTGAATTTGGATAAGTCAGAGGCCTTAGATCTGCGGCAGGAACTGTTTGGAGACTGGGCTGCCTTTCCATTGAGGTGGGCAGGGACGAGCCTGCACTATTGGGGTTATATCTGCCTGTGGATATCACGACACTGCAAGTGGTTAATTTGGAGGTCTTGAGCTTGCAGACCGCGGAGCGGTTGTATGGGTGGCGTGACCTGCCACTTTCTCTGAGCGCCAGGGTAGCCTTGTACAAGATGGTTGTCTTCCCCAAATGGCTTTATGTGTTGCAGAGTCTACCTCTTTTGCTGACGGGCAGGGACCTAACCGGGGTGGAGAAATGCTTAAACCGCTTTTACTGGAGGGGGAAGAGGCCGCGGCTGCGCCTTCAGACTCTGCAGCGGCCCTGGGGCAGTGGGGGGATCGGAGCGCCTGATCTAAGGAGCTATAATGTGGCATGCCTCCTACGGCACTTACGCGACTGGTTGGCGACTTCTGGAGATTATACACCTTTGGCTTATGAACAGGAGGTGGCGAAACCTTTGGCGTTACGCTATGTCCTGCATGCGAGGGCGACTGCTTTGCCTCCCCTGTTGGGGAGACACCCTGTTTTTCGGGTGATGCGGCGGATTTGGCGTCGGTTATGTTCTTTGTATTTGTGGGATTTTAGGACGACCCCCTTTTTTAACCGCTATATGGCAATGGGGCATTTGAGCCGGGAATACTGGGGGGAGCATTTCGAGATTGGGAGACTAAAGGGATTGTGGCATTGGAGCAAGTAGTGGATGAGCGGGGGAGATTCGGAGTTTTGCTGACCTGCAGAGTGACTATGCTCTGGTGTCTAGGGACTGGTTCCCCTATCTACAGCTTCGTAGCTATGTTCGGAAATTGGATCGGGGGAGCCTTTGTATGACTATTTGTTCCCGATTTGAGGAGTTGTTATATGCTGGGAGTATGCAACGGGCCCGGGTGACTGACCTGCATAAGGAATACCTCACCCTTAAAGGACCCTCTACGGAGCGAGTCTTGGCTGAGTCTTGGGCGCATGACTTGGGGGTAGAGCTCAGGGGGGCTGATATGCTGTCTCTGTTAGCGGAGATCCCCCGGCGCTTTCCATCGGTGGAGTTTAGAGACTTGCAATACCGTATTTTACGTCGGTGTCACTTTGCTCCTTGTAGGGCGTTTAGGGCAGGATGTGGGGCTACCGCCAGCTGTCCACGCTGTGGAGTGGCCCGAGCCGATCTGGGACATATGTGGTGGCAATGCTCGGCGGTGGCTCGCTTCTGGAAGGCCCTGGTCGGTTGGCTTAACACAGCTCTGGGTTGTTCCATTCACTGGGATCCTGGGGTGTTGGTGCTTGGTATAACTGGTGGGGTGGCTGGTTTAGGGGGCGGCCCGAGGCGTTGGCTTAATAAGGTCCTCTTGGTGGCACGGAGGGTGATTTTGTTAAATTGGCTGCTCCCCTGTGGTCCAACACTGGGTCAGTGGATAAGAGAGGTGCACCAGTTGTTGCTGCTGGAGCAGCAGGGGGCTAAACATGGGTTTGTGAGCACTGCTCGGTTTTTGGGAGAGTGGGGTCCATATTTACACACTTTGTCTCCGCGAGAGCGGAGCCGAATCCTAAACGTGCTGGGATATTGAAGCTGTGCGTGAGTTGGTAGGGGTGGGGGGAGGGGGAGGGGGAGGGGGGTGGGGGTGGGCAAGGGGGGGTTAATGGCTGTGTGTAGTATTCCCTGAGCAAATGTTTATGGGGCACTGGCGGGTGTAAGAGTACCACCCCGCCGTGCGAAACTGCTGGGGTATTGTTGCTATATGGGTAGACAGTCTACTCTGGCTACTGGTTAGGGGGTAAAGGGGAGGAGGGACTATGGGATTGGGGTGGGGAGAAAATATAAAATGTTTTATATGTACACCTGCGTATTGTATGGTTGTTTGTTTTTCTTGCAAAGTTGTTTTCTTGGTGTATTGCTGACGTTGTATTTGTTTACCTAATAAAACAGATTTACACATAAAGACTTCTATCATATCTACCCTCAGCCGTCTCTTTTCCAGGTTATAGAGCCCTACCCTGTTTAGCCTTTCTTCATAGGAGTATCCTTCCATCCCCTTTACCATTTTGGTGGCTCTTCTCTGAACCTTTTCTAATAACGCTATATCCTTTTTAAGATACGGCGACCAGAATTGCACACAATATTCAAGGTGCGGTCTCACCATGGAACGATATAGAGGCATTATAATATCTTTTGTTTTATTTTCCATTCTTTTCCTTATGATACCTAGCATTCTATTTGCTCTCTTGGCTGCCGCTGCACACTGGGCCGAGGGTTTTAACATGGTATCCACAATGACACCTAAATCCTTTTCCTGGGTGGTGGTTCCTAATGTGGAACCTTGCATCATGTAACCATAGTTTGGGTTGTTCTTCCCTAGGTGCATAACTTTGCACTTGTCCACATTAAATTTCATCTGCCATTTTGATGCCCAGTCTTCCAATTTATCAAGATCCTCTTGCAATTTTCCACAATCCTCTTGGGTTTTAACAACTTTAAATAGTTTTGTGTCATCTGCAAATTTGATAACCACACTCGTTATTCCCTTTTCCAAGTCATTTATGAATATATCAAAAAGCAGCAGACCCAGCACAGATCCCTGGGGTACACCACTATTCACCTTTCTCCATTGCGAAAATTGGCCATTTAGCCCTACTCTCTGCTTTCTATCTTTTAACCAGTTCCTGATCCACAATAGTACACTGCCTCCTATCCCATGACTCTTTAGTTTTGCCAAAAGTCTCTGATGAGGGACCTTGTCAAAGGCTTTCTGAAAGTCCAGATACACTACATCAACTGACTCACCTTTGTCCTCCTGTTTATTCACACCTTCAAAAAAACATAACAGTTTAGGTGAGAGGGGGGCTGAGTGTCTCCCTCTAAAGCTGGCACTGATGGGAGTCAAACTGCATTTGTGTGATGTTGGTAGTGCAAACAGCATACCTGCATAATGTGCAGGCCCTTCAGTTTTTTCCAGAATGGTGGTTGTTTGGATGACATCTACTGTTGTTCTGACATTGCTGGCAGAGGCTCATTACACAGTCTCACTGACCACAGGGAAACATTGTTCAAGATGCTGCAGATACTATAAAGCACAGGTAAATGTTTATAACGAGAAAACCCAGCAATGTTTATAACGAGAAAACCCATCCCTGACAATACATACCCAACATCAATCACAATAAACAAAACAACCATACCTATCAAGAAAGAGGTAAAATATCTAGGAATAATAATTGACCACACACTTACCATGATGCCCCACATAAAAGAGACAGTAAAAACAATATTCTACAAACTCAAAACAATTCAACACCTAAGACCCCTCCTTGACACACATGACTTCAGATCAGTAGTCAGTACACTCATCACCCCTCATTTCGACTACTGCAATAGTCTCCTAATTGGTCTCCCACTAAAAAATACCAACTTATTGCAAAGAGCCCAAAACATATGTGCTAAATTAATCATGAAAGCCAATTTAACAGACCACGTGACCCCAATGCTGTTAGAACTGCATTGGCTCCATATTAACAGCCGAATAAAGTATAAAATCCTACTAACAACCTTCAAACTCCTCAATGACATCTCACCTTCACACCTATCTACTCTGCTACATACCCCATTAGTTACAAGAATGCGCAGACAAAACGCTACGCACTCCCTCACCATAGAAACAACTATCAGAAAGATGAAGTCAACAACAAGCGCCAGGGCCTTCTCCTTTGCCGCCCCCACACTGTGGAATGAACTCCCATTAGCACTCCGCTTAACGAAAGATCTTCATCAATTCAGAAGAGATCTCAAAACCTACCTCTTCACGAATCACCTTGATGTCCCCCACCAGCAGAGCACCCCCCCAGCAATCACAAAAACCCACCTGCATGACACAAGATATAACGAATGACTAACACCGCCAGACCTCTTACTAATAACCCCATTTATTTTTACTGCAAACGCCTTAAACAAACTGTTACTGATGACCTTCTGTGTATAGTTTTTGTAAATAGTTGCAAATAGTTGTATTACTGTTCCATGTAGTTCTGCTGTACATAGTTCAAACACTGTTCCATGTAAAGTATACCCATGTATACATAATTGTTACTTGTTCAATGTAAACCGCCCTTGATCTCTGGAAGGGGCGGTATAGAAGAAACTGATAAATAAATAAAAATAAATTGCTCATCAAGGACCGCAAACACCTGTTAATCCAAGTTCCAGCTCTGCAAGTCCCTTTACAGGCAGAGATTGGCAAGAGATGGAAACAGGGACACACCACAAAGGCTGGTAGATGGAAATGTGGATATCCAGGTTATGAGAGGTATAAGCTGCAGATCTGCTGTCCAGCACACATTGGAGACTAGCACAAGTTGACCACATCACTTGTTCAGATAGGTAACTGCAGAGGCTCAAATAGCATCCATATGGAACAGAGGCATGGAATAGTGATCTAAATGACAAGGCCTCATAGACATGTAGGGACAGGAAAAGGTTTATTGTAACATGGATCAATTCCAGGAGGGCCACAATTGTCCCACAGAGAACACAGTCTAAAGGCAGTGCCTACACATGTCATACTGGGAACACAAATAGTGATGTGTAGATCAGTATGGAGCAGGGGCGGCCCAAGGGGGGTGCGGGGCCATGTGCGGAGACTCGGTGCGGGGCCTCATTTGCATAAGTATTTGCATAATGTTACCATACACTATCTTTTAGTAAACATGCCTCTTAATGAGTGTATGGATAAAGAAAGACTAAAAGACTTCTACATTACTATAATCCAGTGCCAACTGCCAGACACATTAGGAACTACTACAAACACTGCCCATTTAGAACCCATAGCACACCAGCCATATCCTGACAGCACTACCAGGATTCACAAAGCACCATACCCTAACTATCAAAAGGAAACGCTGCAAATATTAAACCAATACATTTCAGAGAACAACAATACATGACCTACTGGGGAAAGAGAACAAGTGGCAATGTCAAATAGGAATTACATAAACAGAATACCTCAGCTCAGTTAAAAAATGCAGAACATAGACCGTCACCAAACAAGGAATCACAATTTAGAAACAGGAAGACAATAATTAAACTGGGAATCCCAAAAGCCAAACTTGGAATGTACAACACTGTAGAAATAAAACTATACATTAATTTGCTCTTGTACTAAACAAAGCGCAGACGTTAATGATGCACATTTCCCAGAGCTGACATATTCCAATTAATAAATTCAAAATAAAGAGATATTTTTCTACCTTTTGTGCATTTTTTTTCAGCTGCAATTGCTCCAGCCACTTTCTTCTGGTTTCTTCGTGTCTTCCGCTAACTCTTCATCGTCTGCTGTCCATTTGTCTTTTCTTCTCTCTTCTAGTTTTTTTCCATTCTCTCTCTACATCTGCTTTAACATACTAATCTTTCTCCTTTTGCTCTATCCTCATTCCTATTTCATCCACTCAAATTTTACCCCTCCATCCTCAATACCCACTTACTCTCCCAATATCCGGACAATTGTAGATTTGTCTTTCCTCCCACACAAAATATTTTTCCCTCTCCATTTCACTCTCCCAGCTCCATCCCATTCTAATCCTCCCCCAACATCAGCTCCATTCTAGTTCCAGTCCCACCCAGCATCCGCTCCCTTCTAGTCCCCCGCATCAGCCCATTTCCAGTCCTAGCCCCCCATAAGCCCA
Source organism: Ichthyophis bannanicus (assembly GCA_033557465.1). NCBI lineage: Eukaryota > Metazoa > Chordata > Amphibia > Gymnophiona > Ichthyophiidae > Ichthyophis > Ichthyophis bannanicus. The sequence continues at coordinate 501,340,842 of CM066035.1, forward strand.
TTTCCAGTCCTATCCTAGCCCCACCATCAGCCTATTTCCAGTCGTAGCTCCCCCATCTATTTGCAGTCTCATCCGAGTCCCTCCATCAGCTCATTTCCAATCCCAGCCCCCCATGAGCCCATTTCTAGTCCTTTCCTAGCCCCACCATCAGCCCATGTCAAATCCTAGCTCCCCTCCACTCAGCCCATTTCCAATCCAAGCCCCCCATGAGCCTACTTCCAGTTCTAGCCCCTTCATGAGTCCATTTCAATCCAAACCCCCACCACAGCCCATTTCCAATCTTAGCACCCCCCCAACAGCCAATTTCCAGTCCTATTCTAGCCCCTCCATCAGCCCATTTCCTGTCATAGCCCCCCCCACTCACCCATTTCCAGTCCTAGCTCCCTCCCCCTCACAACCCATTTCCATTCCAAGCCCCCGTCCCCATCAGCTATTTGCAGTTCAAGCCCTCCTTCCACTCAGCCCATTTCCAGTCCTAGCCTCCTCTTAGCCCATTACTAGTCCTAACCCCCCATCAGCCCATTACGTCCTAACCCATCACCCTATTTCCAGTCCTCGTCCCCGCATCAGCCTATTTCCAGTCTTAGTCCCCCCCATAGCCAATTACCAGTCCTAACCCCCCCATCAGCCCATTTCCAGTCTTAGCCCCCCCATAGCCCATTACCAGTCCTAACCCCCCCATCAGCCCATTTCCAGTCTTAGCCCCCCCCCCATAGCCCATTACCAGTCCTAACCCCCCACCACCACCACCACCAGCCCACTTCCAGCCTTAGCACCCCCCATGGCCCATTACTAGTCCTAACCCTCCCCCATCAGCCCACTTCCAGTCTTAGCCTCCCCCCCATAGCCCATTACCAGTCCTAAACCCCCTCCCCCCTATCATCCCAAATAGCCCATAGTCCATTACCAGTCCTAACCCCCCCATCAGCCCATTTCCAGTCTTAGCCCCCTCCCCATAGCCCATTACCAGTCATAACCCCCCCCCCCCATCAACCCACTTCCAGTCTTAGCCCCCCCATGGCCCATTACCAGTCATAACCCCCCCCATCAGCCCACTTCCAGTCTTAGCCTCTCCCCCATAGCCCATTACCAGTCCTAAACCCCCTTCCCCCCTATCATCCCAAATTTTAAAAAACAAACAAACAAACCGGCTGCTTTTGCCACGGCAGCATGAAGAGTTCTGCCGTGGCAGCATCAAGAGTTCTGCCGCGGGGCCCCCCCTGCCCGGCAGAGCCTCCCTGCATCATCAGTTAACTTCGAATCCCAAAACGCAGGCTTCTTTCAGAGCCGTGAGAGTTTCCCTTTCTCGCGGCTCTGTTAATCCCGCCGAGGGTGATGGGCTCTTGATGCTGCCGCGGCAGAACTCTTGATGCTGCCGCGGCAGAACTCTTGATGCTGCCGCGGCAGAACTCTTGATGCTGCCGTGGCAGAAGCAGCCGGTTTGTTGTTTCTTTTTTTAAATTTGGGATGGTGAAGAATGTTTTTTGCGCGGGGCCCCCTGAAACGCGGGGCCCTGTGCAAAAAACATTCTTGCTCAATGGACGGGCCGGCCCTGGTATGGAGACATTGATCTGCTGAGATAACAGCAACAGGTACCAGACCTTGCAGATTTCCAGAACCCAAATAACAGACATCTGAAACAAGGGGGTACTATGTGCATTTTGAATGCAGCTACAGAAAGGCATTAATGCTCTGCCTGTGGTATGATGTGCCATGGTAGAAACATCAGTGTGTAGCATGTCAGAGATAAAAATAGTAGTCCATGTGTTTTCCTGCTATGAAATATCCTGACCTAAAAGTTCCACCAAAAACAGTCTGTGAACCTACCCAATATGTGACAGTGGCTATGCTACCCGTATCTCATAAACATCATGCACATAGTAGAAAGCAACAAACTACTCACCCAGCAGGATACAGTCCTCATACTGTCCATCCTCAAACTGTTGGAATATTGCTGAGTGATGCAGGATATAGGAGTCATGGGTGGATGCTGGAAACCTAGGAACCACATTCAGAATATGCATATTTGCATCACAAATCACCTGCACATTCAGGGAATAGTAGTGCTTACGGTTGCGGTACACTGTCTCCCTGTCTCTGGGTGGGACCAGGGCAACATGTGTGCAATCAATAGCTCCCATCACGTGTGATATCCCTGCAATTTGCTCAAATTGCTGGTTCAGGGCTCACCATTGTTGCCTACTGTCAGGAAATACAATGTAATTCCTTAACTGGCTGATCATGGCTTTCAGTACCTGTTGGAGACAGTGTAAGAAGGTGGGCCGGCTCATTCCTCCAACTGCAGCCACAGATGTCTGGAAGCAGCCAGAGGCAAAAAAATGTAGAGTATTCAGGAGTTTGGCCAACCCTGGTATGGCATGAGACTGGTCAGATAGAGACTCGAGGTCAGATCTTAGATCCTCATAGAGCCCTCATATAGCTCCTGTGCTCAAATGATAGAGGGAGATGACCTGGTCCTCACACATGCCCTGGAGCATGGCTCTGGACCTTTAGAGGTGAGGCCATCTGGGGTGGACGTCTGCATGCCTATGGCACCATGGTTCTCTATACCTGGCCTGTGCCCCCTCTACAGTTGCAGGTCTGTTCTGCTGTGGGCCTGGATCCTTGCCCACTGCCACTCTCCTGGCACACCGTCTCCCTCAGCAAGTAACCGTTGTACTCCCTCAGCACACAACCACTGGACAGCACTTGTAGCAAAGCCAAAGTGAGCCATCTTGAACAATAGGAGCAGCAAATTCACTGTGCCTCAAATAGAGACTGTCAAGGAAAGGAAGGGGCTGTGGAGCTGTTGAAAACCAACACAACATACCTGGGACTCAGTCACCACACCCAAGCAGCGTCACTAATGAGATTATTTGAAGGCACCCTCTGTGCCTTGCACATGTGCAGGCACCTTGCGTACAGGTTCCACGCCTTGTGCATGTGCAGGGCATCTTGTGCGTGTGCAGGGCACCTTGAGTACAGGTTCCACACCTTGCCAATGTGCAGGGCACCTTGTGTACAGGTTCTGTGCCTTGTGCATGCACACCCTGAGTACAAATTCCACACCTTGTGCATGCACAGGCGCCCTGCACATGCGCAAGATGTAGAACCTGTACGCAAGGTGCCCTGTGCATGTGCAAGTTGTGGAACCTGTATGCAAGGTGCCCTGTACATGTGCAAGGCATGGAACCTGTATGCAAGGTACCCAGCGCATGTGCCAGGCCCCTTGCGTATAAGTTCCATGCATGCACAAGGCAGCCTGCCTCTTGAACGTGTCTTCATACAATCTCATGTGTGTTGACTGCATAACAGCTATATACTGCAGAGGGGGGATATGACAGCAATGCCTGACACAACACAGACCTGTGAAGGATGGACCCATTGCAAAGACCGTGTGAGGAGGGGGATAGTGGTGCAGACCAGCTGCCCAATGCAGGTCAACATACACAAGGAAAGGAACTGCAGCAGCTGCCACAGGGACAGCATGCAACAGAGAGGGGTGACATCATGCCTCATGGCAAAGAACAACTTGGCCCATCTGGAAAGCCAGAGCCACAGCATCAGGCTGCCAACTGAGCAGAGCAGAAGCGCAAGAAGAAGCCTGTCCCTGAAGAGCCATGAAAGAGGGGGCACTGATTCATGCAGGAGGAGAATGATGTGCTCCTCAAGCAAGTGCTTGACAACTACGATGAGCTTTTTGGCAGGCTGAGCTCTCAGACCCCTGTCAGCACTCACAATGCCATCTGAGAGCATATCTGGCAGGTTGTGTCAGAGCTTGGTGGCCCAGTGTGCAACTGTGAAGGCATACGAAGCACTTCAATGACATTAAGCCCTTTGTCAGGGCACAACTCACAGCTGAGTGCCAACACGCAGAAGTAGCAAGATACCTGTGGGGCATCTGGCCTGCATACTGCTTGTGGAATATCTAGTAATGCATAGTGGCATGAACAGCATAGAGAATGTCAATACCCCATTCATGTCACGTAGTACAGCTGGAAGAGTGTAACATATCACTGGGTGAGAGGAGCTATATGCTATGTTTACAGATAATTGGACCACCCTCCCAATTATCCTGATGAATGTCACAGAGCCATGTGAACCAGTGTCCTGTTGCCTTGGTTGTATCAGCATCTACAACATGACAGCATGATATGATATGTGTAGGTGCCTGTCTGTATCACTGGTGTTCCTTAGTGTCCTGTAACTGAGACACTGTGTGACTGGTATCTAGTGAGGTTGCTGCAGAATGGATCTGATGTGTTCTGTTCTGTCTGGGAACATGGCGATGCATGTGACAGTGTTCTGTGCCATCTGTAAGATGTGCAAGGTATGTTTTGTGAGGCCCCAGGGTTTGTGGTGGTCCGACCAGACTGTGCACCAACCATAGCCTGGTTGCAGAGCATTGACCATTTTCTCAGAGATAGTGGCATAGGTTCTGTAATGTGTTGGTTTGTCAGGAGTCCTGTGCTGTCATGTTGATGGGTTGCATTGGGTTATCCCTCTGATCAAAACACATCCCGAGATTTAATGCAAAGAAGTGCAGTGTCATGCACTTGGGAAGCAGAAATCCAATGGAAATGTACGTGATAGGGGGCGAGAGGTTGGTGTGCACGGACCAGGAGAAGGACCTTGGTGTGATTATTTCTGTAGATCTCAAGGTGGCAAAACAGTGCAACAAGGCTGTGGCAAAAGCCAGGAGGATGTTGGGCTGCATACAAAGAGGAATTACCAGCAGAAAGGAAGAGGCACTAATGCCACTGTATAAGTCACTGGTGAGGCCTCACTTGGAATACTGTGTTCAGTTTTGGAGACCATATCTTGCAAAGGATGTAAAAAGACTGGAAACTGTTCAGAGGAAGGCGACCAAAATGATTTGGAGCCTGCGTCAGAATCCTTATGAGAAGAGACTTGAAGACCTAAATATGTACACTCTGGAGGAGAGGAGGGATAGGGGAGATATGATTCAGACCTTTAAATACTTAAAGAGAAATAATGAACAAACAAACCTCTTCCAAAGATGGGGAAGCTGTAAAACTAGAAGGCATAACATGAAGCTGCAAGAGGGTAAATTGAAAGGCAATGTCATGAAATACTTTTTCACTGAAAGGGTGGTGGATGCTTGGCATGCCCTCCCGATAGAAGTGGTGGGGGAAAATACAGTGACAGAGTTCAAAATGTCATGGGACAGACACAGTGCATCCCTTTATAGCAACAGGATAAAATCAAAATAAACTTAACTATCTAAATTCTCAACAAACAGGGGTGTCCTACACGGAGTGGTGGGTTCACCCCTAAACAAAGACATGGGGAGGAGTGGCCTGCATGGAGCAACAGGTGCACCTACTCTTGCCATCTTACTGGGCAGATTAGATGGACCATGCTGGTCTTTATTTGCCATCATTTGCTATGTCACTATGTTTACTATGCCATCCCCTGTACATCATACATGTGATGCAATGTACCTATTGAGGTGCATTGGTAAGACATCTGTGCCCATGGAGTTGGTGACTATCTGTGTCTGGCTACAGGGTCCTGTGAGTATGATGGCGTGCAATCATTGTAGGATGTCGTCAGTGCCAAGGGTGTCTTGTTTGCTATGTGGTCCCATTGTCATTAGGGCTATAATCTACAACATGTGGGTGCCTTACACACTGTATGCCATGTAGAGTGGTCTGTGTCTGGCACAGCTGTGCTGACCATATGTGCCTTGAGGCTATGTGGATGGAGATAGGCCCCAGGGTTAGCCCTGGGGTTGACATGTGTCCTGTGAGAGATGGACCTGTGCTGCCAGTGTGTCTGTAGTCTGATAGGTCTGACATGCACCACTGGGACATGGTGCACACATGGTGCACACAATATTCAGCTATCAAAGGCCATGATATAGGGTGGTATGCCTGCATGGGTAACATGTAGATGCCACAGCTGAGGAATGCAGTATGTACATCTGCCTGTTGTGACCGATTCAATGGATTAGATTGGCAAACAGAGGTAGGTGGGGTGTGACAATGCCACTGTATGTCTGGATGAGACAGTGACATGTTATGTGTTGGGCTTGTGCAGCTAAAGGATTGTGTGCATCTGCACACAGGAGTGTGTGTGCATCTGCAGAGTCACATCACCTGACAGCCCTGATACTTCTCCTGGCCCCACACTGCACACGTGCCCTAACATTTACCATGCATTCATGCCACTGCTGAGGCCATGCCATGACAACCCCCACTCCATCCCAGGAACCACCAGGAACCTGTGCCACCACCAGCCCAAACCACTTACATCCCCCCCCCACCCTCACATTGCCAATGTCAGACATGCCTACCACAACATTGTCAGATGGCCAAGGTCCCCACAGTGTCCAACCTTACCAGCCAGGATAGGTACTGTGTGCATCACTCTGCTCCTATATCTTACCTGCAGCTGTCCTCTCACCAACCTGGATGATGTTGTGCTGCAGACACCACCCCGCCACACCAGTCACATACATCTGACAACATAGCTAGTGCCATCGGAGGGCTGCTCTGTCCCTCCATGCAACCCCTCTCTACAACAGAGCAAGATGGTGCCAAGTGGTTACATACCATCCTCTCTGGCCCATCCCCTGCCTCCCCACCACCGCAGACCTGCATCCTGGACAACTACACCATGCCATTGTGTCCCTGCATGTAGCAATGTGGAATGCTGTGTTGGCATGCTGCATTTCACTCTGGACCAGCACATGATGGCCCAGTGATATGCACATTGGCAGCATGTATGTACAGTGCATTGCAAAGGTATCCATCCCCTGTGTGTTAGTCATGTTATTTTGCAGTACAACCTGGAATCAACAGGCGTTTTGGGGGCCATCACCATGTCATGTACACAAACATTCCAACAAAAGAGCATGATATCCTTCATTGAGACACTGAAAATATGTAGGCCAGATAATACATGAAGGTAGGAATGTGCCTATTCCCCCCACCCCCTATTGTCAGTAGGTTGTGGAGCCAACTTTTGATGCACATACAGCTGCAACTCTCCCGGGGAATGTCACTATTGACCAAGCACATCTAGACACTAGGATGTGAACCCATTCCTCTGTCCAAAGTGCTCAAACTCCTGTCATCTTGCTGGGAAGCATTGTTGTACAGCACTCCTGCAGTGAAGGCACAGATGCCAATTGGGCTCTGTTGTGCTCTTTGACCATACCACTCCACAGCATTCATATTGTTACATTGGAGAAGCTCTAGCAGTATGTGTTGACCTGCTTGAAGGTGAATCTTTGTCCTTGTCAAAGGTTTCAAGCATACTGTAACAGGCGTCTCACAAGGAATGCCTTGTTTTCTGTGACATCACTCCTGGGCAGCTTTCCTGTCCCTGACAATAAAATTCACAGCATGCTGCTGCCACCACCATGTATCACTGTGGGAATGGTGGCCCCCGATGTGATGGGAAATGATGACTTTGGGCAGAGGGTTGATGGTCACGTCCCATCTGACCTCTTGACCGTACATGTGTGGGTGGTCCCCTGCATGCTTTTGGGCATACACAACATATGTGTTTGTATGTATGTCTCCCAGTGATGGCTCTTTCATGGACATTGTTCTATGAGGTCCCACTCTGTGAAGTGTATGGCCTAAAGTGGTCCCATGGACACATACCCCCATCTCTGCTGTGGACCTATGCAGCTCCCTCAGTTCTATCCTTAGCATCTTTCTAGCATCTCTGATCATTGTCATCCCTGGCCGGTGTGTGGGTTTGGGTGGGCAGCCTCTTGTGTCAGGTTTGTAGTGGTGCTACATGCTCTCCATGTTGTCATGATGTCTGTGAGGGTGCTCCACGCGAAGATCTGTTACAATGCAACCTTGATCTATATGTCTCCAAAACTTTGTCTCTGACCTGTCTCATGTGGCCTATGATGCTCATGTTGCCTTTTTAGTGATGCTGCCAGATCAGGGGCCATTTGAAACATGCATATTGATACTGGCATCATGTTCACAGATCAGGTGATACTGATTGCGCATAGGTGCACCCTACTCAGCTCATTAGATGACGTTTGCAGCTAATATGTGGGACCAGATCTTATATTGGTGCGGCAAAGCAATAGGGATGGGAACATATGCACACACACACCTTCATTGTTGATGTTGAGGTTTGATATAGTCAATTCTCCTCAACATTTTGAGTTATATTGGTAGGTCCATCACCTAACGTGTAAATGAACCTGTGTCTACATTCCAGTTTGTACGTAATGCGACATTATAGCCCACATACCAAGGAGAGAAACATATTTGCAAGGCACTGTACACAGTCCGACTGTCTGGAGGTGGGCACTAATCAAGATGTAAACTGTTATGTCTGTTTGTTGTCTGTCCCCAGGTAACACAGGAGGTGATGCAATGGAGATGGAAGCTGTGGATGATGGCAGCAGTGTTCAGACTGCAGATGTTGAAGCAGGGGCACAACTACACTGCTGCAGGGAGCCCAGGGGGTGAGGATGAGGAAGGCCTGCCTGTCCACACACCAGAGGTGAGCTTAAATGAGGTTCCTGGGAGGGTGGGCCAGTGTATGTTGGAGTATGAGGAAGGTGTGGAGGAAGGCAATGGTAGTATCTGCTTCCAGATATCTCACAGCAGCAGTGGAGATGAGGCTGGGGAAGGTACCAGCATTCGAACAGAGTCACCACACAGGGAGAACAGACTGAGTCCTGCATTGAGGATGCCCAGCCCCAACCCGCCTGTTGACCGTCTGCAGACCCATGACAAGCCAGGGACATGATGCAGTCCATCATGGCTAACATGGAGGACTATGCCTCCCGTGCATACCGGAAGTGATGACTGCCTGACTGACACCGGAGCAAAGTTCACAGCTCCTGATTTAAACCAGTTTACTGCAGTGTTTTGCGCTATGGTGGCACGCAGCAAAGGAGTTGCCGACTGCCGAGTATCCTTCCCTCCCTCCAGGGGCCTGAACAACCTCAAACTCATAAAGGTAAATCATCTGGTGTTCTATTGGTTACTCCTTCTGCATGTTTTGCCTCCTTTCCTTCTTTTCCATGTTTGTTCTGACTGCCGTGCTAAGGAACATGGCTCCTCCCTCCACCCCCGCTATGATTCCCACCATCTGAGGACATCGCCCACCTTCTGGGCGCCCCCCTCCTCGGCGTCTCTGTCGTACCACATCCAACCTGATTATCTGCTGCCTTCTGACCTCTACTAACACCTCTTCTTCTCCTTCCCCTGCCTCTATTAACGTGCAGCCCCTTCACGCAGGCCTCGTGAACTGTCGGGCCCTCTGGAGCAAAACTGTTCTGATTCAAGATCTTGTCCTCCGCTCAGACTTGGACATCCTTTTTCTCACAGAAACATGGTTAGGGAAGGCGAGGATGTGCTCCTTGCCCGATGTTCCCACCTGGCTACTCTGGAACAGCTACTCATCACCTGGGATGTTCCGGTGGTGGAGTGGCTGCCTTCTTCTGCTCCACTCTGCCTATTGCAGGAGGTGCTAGGAGGGCAGGACAGCGTGACTGTGGGTGGCCACATAAGCACCGAGGATCAGCAGGCAAGTGATACTTGTCTGTGACAACTGCATCATGTGCATGTTTTCAGTTTAATACACATGTACATATGTATGATGTTGTTTTGGGAGTGGGGATTGTAATACTGGGGTACACATTGTACTGTGTTTTCATTGTAGTTAATTGTTATTTCCCCTGCCTCTTTGTTTCTTGTTTTGATGGGACAAACTCAGAGGATCTTTAAAGGAAAAAAGGGGAATGTTGTAGTGGTTGATATGAAAGGACAGACTAGATAGGCCATGTAGTCTTTTTCTGTCGTCATGTTTCTAAGTTTCTATGTTTCTATGATGCTTCAAGGATGGAGTTCTATTTCCCTTTTTGCGATTTCCTGATGCAAATTTTGTAAAATATAATAAACATGAGACATATGAACACATGACATGTCTGTCTGTGTCAGTTAGTTCCATGTCAATGAAACTGCAAGGCCTCTTACCAGACATAGATCAGGGTGTGCATCCATCTAGGCAGACATGTCATGGGTAACTCTCCCCTCAGGTGCCCAACAACACAATTCCACCTGTCCTTTGCATCTATGACCCATACCCCTCTCCCCCTCCCATTGTCAATGACATAAACATGCAGGCCATTGTAGTTGCATGGCCACACCTTCCTCCCCTCCATGCTCCTCAGGATCCTCCCCACTCAGGCATTCGTCACGTACCTTCCAACATTACAGCTGCAGCCATAAAATCCACTCACCTGTTCCTGGCAGATCCCAAGGCCCCTACCCAATGCTCCCCCTTCCTGACCTATCTGATGTGTTTGACACTTTTGTGCTCACCCTTCCCTTAAGACCATGTCATTGATTTGTGCTGCAGGCTTTGTGCTAACCAGATTCACATACCAGGTCACCCCTAACCATAGCAGTGAAAGTGCCCATGGATCCTACTATTACTACTACTATTAAACACTTATATAGCGCCACGCACGCAGTGCTATACAGACATACATACAAGAGACAGTCCCTGCTCGTCCGAGCTTACAATCTAGTCAAGACAGTACAAACATTAATCAGTTACCCCTATCACACACTCAGTTTTGCTGTCCCAAAGCTCTGTCCTGGGTCTGTTCCCCCTTGCCCACCATACCATGTGCGTACACATGGACATGTTCTGGTCACCGGGCATGTGAGCCCAGTGGGCATAACATGGCCACCAACATTTCCCATGCTGTGCCTGTGAGGGTGGCACCATCAGGAAGGTCCCAGGGGGTTGCATCCAGCAGTACACATTACAATTCCCTACTGTCTAATGTTGGGACTGGACCATGTGTGTCACACATGTTTGGCTATCACAATCCCAGGGAACCCATGGCATGTGTGCACCAATGTGTACATAGGTATCAGACAAGAACACACAACTGAGCCACGGTTATCCAAAACTAGGAATATCTGTAGTTTTTTCAAAAGTACAAAAACAAACATCATCACAGATCAAACATTGTGAACATTAACAATTATGTGCAAATGGCACACAGTGCCTACATTACAGACATTCTTTGGTCTGCCACATTGAGTCCCCTGGCCAGGGCATGCTGATATCACCAGGGACCAATGGTTTCAGATGGCTACAATGAGCACATACCCAATGGTGCCACTACTGCTGCTGGGGACTCCCATTGGGTGGTCGGTCATGCTCTGTGGAGGCTGGGAACACACTCCTCTGCCTCCACAGCTCATAACCCAGCAGTGCCACGTACTCCACCAGCTGCCCCACAGTACGTGTCAGGACACATTGGGCTTGTACATTAGCGAACAGTGTCACAGCCAGGGTGTGTTCCCGGTCCCCCATCCACAGACTCAATGCGTATAGGATATGTGTGGATGCCTCGGTCCACACCCTGACTGCAGCACTGTTTGTTAGTACAGGTGTTGGGCCCAACAGCCTTGTGGTACCATGGGGCAGCTGACAGAGCTCCACTGAGCCCTCTGCATTCATGAGCCCCAGCTCTGTGCCTTCTTCCTCCTCCTTCATCTGCTCCTCCTCCTCAACTTCCACATCCTCCCCCTCCTCATTGTCACCCTCCTCCTCCACATCACCATTATCCTCTTCCTCTTCAACTTCATCCTCTTCCTCCTCCTCCTCACCCTCCTCATCCTCCATCTCTGTCTCCTCTCCCTCCTCCAACACATCCTCGGATATCTCCTCCTCCTCTGACTCCACAACTGCTGCCTGGCCTGCCACCACTGCCTGGGCTGAATCCCCCACAACTGCTTCCCTGTCAGCCACTGCTGGTGGTGATATGGCCTCTGTGAATGAGAGCAGAGAGTGCCACAGCAGCCACATGTTCTGTGCCCACAGGCAGTCATCACCTGGCACAATGCCTACTACCCCGGTACACAGATGACAGCCCACAGACCATGCAGCATGTGGACCATGCACAGTAGGGCATGTGGTCTCGGCAGGTTGGACAGGATGGTAACTACACACATAGGATGCATCCAGGGGATATATGCATGACAGACAAGGGGTTTAGAATCCACCAGCCTCTGTTGGAAGCAGCAGGAAGGGCCAGATCCACACTGTTGCGATAGGGACAGGATGGCCACTTGACCTACCGACCCTAGATGTCAGAGAGGCACAGGCAGTGGCAATGCCCCAGTCCACAGGAGGATGTGCATGGTATGCTCTGGGGGGGGGGGGGGGTGACCTGCAGTGTGCATGCATGTATAGGTCATTAGGTGACGTCTGACATGCATAGAATGAGGTCTGGGGGGACTGTGAGGTGAGCCACACAAAGGGTGCTAAAAGGATGCTGGGCATGGCAGATGGTAACCATCATATTAGAGGGCTGTGCAGACCACTAGGGTGACTTCTGGACCACAGGAACTGTATATCAGCAGGGGTTTGGGAACATTTGTCTAATGGGGGCAGTGACTGAAGTGAGGATAGGTGCCCTAGTCGTATGTTTATAGAGGTATGTGTGGAATCTGTTTGTGTCAGTGGGACAGGACAGGCAGGTCATAGGTGACAGCTGGATGTATGTTGTAATGGAGAGGTTGGGGTCAGTGAAGTTGCCAGGTTTGCATACTGCCAAAACAAGGAGGGGTGGGGGAACAGGGTGTGACAGAAGGGGGGTATTGGGGTGGGGGTCCATTTCTTGGCCCCGGGAATGTTCTGTTTCAGGCAGCAGTAACCAGCAGCAGTAACTAGCAGCAATGTGTGGCAGGCAGGCAGGGACCATAGCATGGGATGAGGGTGATAGCACAGGTGCAGTGAGATGGAATGGGGTACCAATAGCATAGTGCTGTTTCCCAGAGCTATCTGAAGGGGTGTGTACATCTAAGAAATGGGTGCGATGGGGGCTGGGGTGGACACAGGGAACTCCTGGGATACACCAAATGGGATTGTGAGAACAGCAGGATGTACCAATAGGGACAGTCCTGATTGGGCAATGGGTGGGTGCAGATGAGGCACATGTAGACCCAGAGCCCTGATGGCCCATGTGTTCCCTGTGTACCATCCTGTATTTCTACGGAATATGTGTCAGGGACTGCGGGTGTGGCTGGTGATTCTACAGACCAGTGGTTAGTACCCTTGGTACTGGCCTTCAGTACCAGGCACCTTCTGGAAAACTGTGGCCTCCATATGTTTGTTATTGTGTCATTCAATTGTGTGTGACATATTGACCCTGGGAGCGGTGTGATGCTGTGCACTACATGTCTGCTGTGTCATCACTGCCGATTCAATGTGCATTTGTTGCATGGCCACAGCAGCTATGCACATGTCGCATCAACGCAGAGCTATATGTGAGGATAGGGGGATGACTGTCAGGTCCATACAGTGCATCAGGGTCAGCATGTCACCCGCTGCATGTTCATGTATACCTCTATGTGGTCTCAACATTGCCACATTCCCCCACACCAGGCATGCATGCACATCTTTGGGTACATGTGCAGGGAATATCTCATTTTGTGCACGTTGCATGGACATATGACTACTGGTACAGTCTAATGGGTTCAGTTGACCATGGTCATTGTATCACATGCTGTTGTGCCACACACATGCTACATTACTCACCATCCGCAGCTGTCCTCATCTCCTCCTTTAGCCAGCATAGCAGCTCTGGCCATCTCTGGTGCAGTTCCCTGCCCTTTTTCCGCAGTTCTTCTACCATACACACACATACCACTTGTGACACAACAGCAGACTGGGCATGGATATGTGGTATGTCACAGTATTATGGTTGCAGATTGCAGCTAACCAGATCCTTTGAGGATGTACATTACAACCCCCCAAAGAGCAACACAGCCTTCAACAGTGGGCACAACCCCCATGGCATTACACAGGCATGTGGTGGAGATACACATGTTGCCATATTTGCTCATCTACCTTGGGTCCTACCTATGTGCTGTTTGATGTGTTGTTACGGAACACTATGAGGGTATTACATGCCATATGATGTGTGCCATGTGGCCAGTGTGAGGGGTTACATGGCATAGTTGCTGCACACTGTTGCGTTCACAACCCAGCCCTGTCCTACAGCATTGTTTCAACACATCCTGTGCACATGAGTGTGCTGATGGTGCTGACTGCCCTTACATGTTCCTTAACAGATGTCCATGGCCGCTACCTGTTCCACCCCCATGTTAGTGGTCTTGCAAGTGTGATATGGGTGGTGGATAGCCTATAGGTACATGTTCAAATCCCAGAATGACATCATTCTACCTATTCCTAAGAGGTGGAGTTAATTCCTAACTCACATCAGTATGTGGGAACTCAGCACCCACAGTCTCATTGTCCTGGCTTAGAACACTTAGGCCATGGACTAGCTCGATGATGTCATGTGTCCATAAAACTGCCTTCAGAAGTGATACATATTTACTCGGTACAAGCATCCTGCATTTAAACTCTTCACAAACAAAGAGGCATGACAAAAGATATATTGCATGTTACATGTCTTACACACAACCCTCATGCTTCATTACAAATCTTGCACGCAGCTGTTATGCCTTAAACCCTTGAACCCATCATAACAATGCACATTATGTACATATGTGCCATATACAGGCTTTACAATACTGTATATATGACACACACCCCTGTGGCCTCAGCACTTATAATATCCCCAAATATCCCTTATGCTTTAAAGGGATTTCTTACGGGTGTCACTGAATGCCACCTGTCTCTGCACTTGTTATATCATCAACTGATCCCAACACTGCAATGGATGCCCAAATAGCATTTTGCTTCCACTTCCGCAGGGGAGGGGTCTAGCTGTCATTTCACCAGGGGGTCTCCTCTTCCTCAAAGGAGGGTCCTGACTGGCATTTTAATGTCATGTCATCTGACCGAGTGAACACACAAACGAGTGGAATTTGAGGACACCTCCGGGGTGAACAACAGATCATGAGGGTATGAGTCTTATTTGGTGGCTGACCATGGGAGGAGACAGATGTTTCCACTGGGGTACAGTTGAGATATCAAACCACTGGTGATGCAGCAATGTTATTGGACGAGATTCCGGAAACAGGACAATTGTGAGTGATGACTATATCAGGAGTTGTGCTCACTCTGCAACAGGTTCATGCTTTGGATAAAGGTTTATCATTGGTACCCACAATATGATTTGACTCCTTTCAGTTTCAGTTGGATCAGGAACATTTCTTACAGACTGTTCATATCAGAGCAATGTTTTTTGGCCACTAAGACAGGCATTGTAGGTGAGATTGTGGTGGAGGTGGCTGCTGCTGAGGGCCATAAGGCTATGAAAGGTGTTGGGAGATGTATGTTATCTATGATATCATCTTGGATCCCTCCGGGATCACCTCCTTCAGCTTTGGGGTTTGTCAAACCATGGTGTCTAGGGATGTGGCCACATTGATGAACTCTTCACGTACTAAATTGCTGTGGACATTGTCAACTACTGAGTAGCAAGATGAGTGACACAGTCATTCTATGGGCAGATAATGGGGGAGGTACTGTGGTGTTAGATAGAGCTACATATTGGGATGAGACTGCTAGACAGCTGGGTGATAATTCTGTATATGAGCTGTTGTCCATAGATCCAACTGCAAGGTTACAAGCTGCAATTGAGATGCTCAGTGTAAAGGCCTGGGAAAGTAGTATTATCACAAGGAAAGAGTTGTCCTTTCTGAATGTTTGTGCCCCAGGGGGCTGCAGGTTTCTATCTGTTACCGCAGATACATATGACTTTGCATAACCCTCCCTCCAGGATGCCCTATAGTGTCTACAAGGGGGACAGTGCTTTAGCCCCTATCAATTTATGATAGGAACTTGTTTACATCCATTGATGCATGATGTTCCATCATATGTTTGTGGTACTGTGCTTTTTCTGCATCTTTTGATGAGATGGCCCAGTCAGGCTTACAGCCTGGGGTTCTTTTGGTGGCTCTTGATGTGCCTTCTTTGTATACAAACATAACACAGGATTTGGCTATTCAGGTAGTACTGTCATCACTGAATCAGAGGAGCAATTTGGGAGTAGCCCATATACAGTTTTTGATGGATTTGGTTGCTTTGGCCTTGAAAGAGAATATTTCTGAGTATGTGGATATGATGTACCATCAACTTTGAGGTGTCGCAATGGGGGCGACGCTTGCCCCTTCTACTGCAAAAATATTTCTTTAGTCATATGAAACGCGCCGGTTGGGGTCTGAATCTCCATATGCATGCTATCTTGTGATGGGGCATCGGTATATTGATTACATATTTATGCTGGGGGGAGGGCCCTCCAGACTCCTGATGCGGTTTCATTGTTGGCTGAATGACTGTAATGCTACCATTCAGTTTCCAATGTTGTGGGATTGTCAACAGATAGAATACTTGGATGTTCTGGTTTGGTAGGGTAAACATGACTGGATTACTACTGTGTTTAGAAGGCCTACAACTATGAATACTCTCCTGCAGTTCGCTAGTCTCCATCCTTTATATTTAACATAGGGGCTACTCTACTCACAGTTTATGAGATCTGATCAACACTGTTCTGAGTCTAGAGGTTTTCTGCAGCAGGCAAGGTCCCTGGGAGAACATTTCACGGCATGGGGATACCCTTCCACAGTGTTTAGATGGACATATATGAGAGCCAGGTATGATGATCAGGACAGATGACTCTTTTGTCAGACTAGGCTAGAGAGGCACTGTGATATAACATAGAAACATAGAAATATGATGACAGAAAAATACCACATGGCCTATCTAGTCTGTCCTTCCATATCAACAACTACAACAGTCCCCTTTTTACCTTTAGAGATCCTCTGGGTTTGTCCCATGCTTTTTTGAATTCAGTTACTGTCCTCATCTCTACCACCTCCACTGGGAGACTATTCCATGGATCCACTACTCTTTCCGTAAAGAAATATTTCCGCATATCACTCCTGAATCTATCTCCCTTCACCCTCATCCCATGTCCCCTCCTAGCAGAACTTGCTTTCAATTGAAAGAGGCTCTCTCCCTGAACATTTATGCCACGGAGGTATTTAAATATCTCAATCATATCACCTCTATCCCGCCTTTCCTCTAAGGTGTACATATTAAGATCCTTCATTCTGTCCTCATATGCTTTATAATGAAGACCACTAATCATTTTAGTAAACGGGATATAGTAACACTGTAGGAAGCAGAACTACCACATAGATAGGAAGAAACAAGTCCAAACATGGAGTAGGGAAAGACCTATCTTTATTACGTGTGTAACTGGGACTACCCAACACAGGCTGTGTTTCGTTGCTTTTGTCAGGGGTAATACATCTGGCACACTAAAATCATAAATACATAAATATCGATAAACGTATATCTAAAAACATCATTAAAAAACAATGGTACAATTGGTTAACTATATAAGGTAAGAAAATAATATTAAATAAATAATTAATTAATAGAAATCAATGAATAAACGATTATTGATCACCCATATAGATAAAATGATATAACAATGATCAAAAACATTAAAAGTTATGTAACAACCATCGTACATATTAGCTAAATAATGGATCCACATGCAGATTATGTAGCACCACCTACCAGACCACCCTCACTTGGCCCGGGTGGTGGATAAAATCTGGCCTCCAACAGACTCACACTCCACATCTTTGCAAAGGAGGCACATGATGATATGCTGTGGGATCAGCAACCAGGTCTGTTAATGCAGATCTGTACTTGTCACAAGGACACTGGCCTGGAAGGGCTCAGCTGCCCCACACCACAAACTGGCATCCACCAACAGAGGGCACACACAGTCTGCACCCTGCAAGGCATTCCAGACATACACATGTAAAATGCAGACAGTCCACTAGCCAGTCCAGAGTGCATCTTCCCAGGGGAACTCTGTGCACCTAAACATGGGATGCACTCACAAACACCAAGCAGATATCTCAGTGATTGGGCCCCAGAGCACAGACCACACAGATATCACTTGAGAGAAGTGCTGTATAGCACTATGTGGAAACCTAGACATGTCATGGTCACTGCTCAGTCAGAGTGAGAGTGACCTCCCAGCATGACATGCTGTGGCCACCCTGTCCATGCAGGTGGTGGTCGGGCACTACAATCTCTCAGCCATTGCCCCACACCGTGTGCAGATGCCCAGTCCGCCCTGTCCATGCCATACCCACGATACCTTGCTCCTCATTATGCACATTGACAGGCTAATGCTGGAATCAGTGTAAGCATTGTGGGCCCATTGAGGAGTAGGCAGCCACAAAACAATGGATAGACATACGCACACTCCCACTCCTATGTTGGCATTGTGCAAAGATAGGGGTGGTTGGCAGCCCTGACCGCCACACTGGTCCAGAGCACAGTGCAGGCATTGCTAAGGTATGCAGGTGCTAGTAGTGCTGCTTTGCTGGAAATTGCTGCTCCATGCCGGGCCCAACAACCTGACAATCCATGGGGCTTTGGATAGTAGAGCCTATTGGTGTGGGTGTTTGTGCTCCTTTTGGCCGATGCTTTGGGGAGTGCACATGACGATGTTGTATCTGCAATGTATGGTAAAATGTAAGGACATGGTGTGCATGAGCCACAGCTGGGACCTGAACCTGTGACCTTTTGTTCCAAGGCACACTATCTGTGTGTACTGCACCACACTGTTGCCACAGAAGCAAAGTAGTCCCTGGGGCTACCTTTGCTATTCATCCGACAGACCTTTGCTGCACTGCACATCATGCACTGGTACAGGGCACAGCTTTGGTCCGCTGTGGGTAGGTCCACCACCAATGCCCCCTCCCCCACCATGCTGATGTGCCCATATGCTGTTGGTGCTGGTGGTGCGCAGTCCCAGGCCATCCACTGTACAGGTAGGCGGGTGCCTAGGGTGTGGGGTCTGGGGTGGGGGGCATGCATGGACATCCACACGTCCCCCCCATCACCGCCTGCCACTATTATGGTTCTTCCACATGGGGGAGAGATGGTTGGGGGTGGCAGGTCAGTGATCTAGCAACTATTGGCTAGGGTGGGCCTGGTAGATAGATTGTGTTCTGCCAGCAGACTGTGGACAGGCTAGGGTATGCAATGCGGGTACGGTGTATCCACTTTATTTTATTTATCTAAAAGGATTTATATACCACCTTCTCCTGTAATCAAGGTGGTTACTTTGGACTGCTGGGTATATACATGTGTCAGGCAATGTGTGGCTGCTCCCTGCACTGTCTTTCCCAGGGGCTGGTGTGACGGGTGTTCGTATAGCTGGGTGTTCGGAAAGTTTGGGATGTATCCTGGGGTGAGTACGTGGACCCCTATTAGAGTGGTTCCCAGATGTGCACTGCTTGCCCCATTACAGGCATTGTCTTTCCTGTGTGACGTTTGGGGTACCTGCAGGGTACATCTCCCCTGGGTGGGACACTGTGGAGCACAGACTACTGGGCAAGTTTGACTTTGGTCAGCCGCTGTCTTGCTGTTTTTCATTTTCTGTGTTCCTCTGTGCCACCTAGGTGGCTGCCTGGTCTGCCCTGTACCCCACCTGCCCCCCCTACATGTCCCACCTGCAGCCCCTTTTGTAGAATCACCATAGTGCCCTTTCATACTTGGGCACTATGCTCTTACTGCACATGTAGCACTACTATCACTGTTTTTGGGCTCTCTGCCTGTGATATACATTGCTGACAGTAAATGGTTTCTCTCTCCTACAAATGTGCATTTACCGACAGGTTTTCACTCGCAGTACTGTTCCAGCATTAATGTGACAGCGTTAGTGCAGCAGGGGCCTCTCCCCGCCCATTGACCCTCTCTCTCCACCTTCTCTCCGCCCTCCGGTACAGTTACAGCAGAGAGGCATACCCCATCTGGTGACCTGCTATAGACTGCTAATCTGCATGTGCATTGCATCATGGGTACTGGTGGGTTAACCCTATCCTGGTAACCACAGAAGACATGTCATGCGGTGACCTGCAGTCTTTCTATAGTCGGAGATAAGAAACGATCACTCCATCCTATCATCAACATGCATATGGTAGAAAATACTGGAGCACAAAACAGAAACAGAATCTGAGAGGAAGAATAGGTCTCAGATTAATATAGGACTGCACATCAGCCCATAGGGAAGCTCGTCTAAGCTGCTGTCCCAACACATCATCCTTCTGTATCCAGCAGATAGAAGATCAAAGAGCTGTGGAGGTGTAGCCTACTGGTTAGTACTGATATCACCCAAGCCAAGGGTCATGGGTTTGATTCCCTTTTGTTCTTTTTTTTATGCCAAACAGCCATGACGTCCATTGTTCGCTTTTTGACGGAATGCCCCCTACCTGCCCATTGCCTTTTATGGATTCAGGTACCTTAATGCTGCACTTAACGCTGGTGACATTACCGTAGTTTAGTAAACATACCCCTAAATGTGTTTAAGATATCCTTATTCTGAGTACGGAGTTGCACCTGGTCATCGACTATGGCTTCTATCTTCGTTTTGTTCGGCCTTGCCTTAAGGGCTCTGGCCAGCAATCTACCAGCCTTGTTCTGTTCCGCATAGTACCGTGTTTGTTGCACTAGCACGAGTTTATCAGCTTCAACACTCAGAATGCTATTCTATTGATACCTCAATCGTTGGAGCCAAATCAAGGTTAAAGACTTCGATCTGTGGATCAGGAGTCTCTCTCCCAATTTAATTTTTTCATCCAAGCCCCTTACCTGCATTTTAGCTTGGTGTGTTTCCTTAATGACATAATTAGTTATAGTAGAGTGGATGGAAGCCTTAAAGGCCTCCCATTATGCCTACGCCGCAGTGGCATCTGGAAAGTTAAATTCAAAGTAGTCATTTATTGCTTGATGAATATGGGCACAAAGCTGTTCATTGGATAGAAGTGCCCTTCTGAACGACCAAGCTGGCGAGTGGGGGAGTCCTTCAAAGGAAGGAGAGATAGCGTGATAGCTGCATGGTCGGAAATGTGGGTGCTTCATATCCCTGCTTCAGTAATTCATGGTATCAGAGATTTAGAAGTAAGAAAAAAGTCAATACGGGAGTGGGATTTATGAGGCATAGAAAAAAAACGTGCAATCCCGTTCAACAGGATGGAGCAAGCACCAGAAATCTACTAGGTCAATAGCATGCATAAAAGATGAAACAATCACTGAAGACTTAGGGGCATGTTTACGAAACTGTAGTAACGTAGCAGCGGCTACGTTAAGGTGCATTATGTAACGTTAAGGCGCGTTATGTAACGTTAAGGCACCTTAACGTTACATAACGCGCCTTAATGTTCCTGGCCGCGGTAAGTCCCGTAGAGAGTGGAGAGAGGGCGGAGAGAAGGTGTCAATGGGCGGGGAGTGGGTGGTGAGAGGCCCCTTCCACACTAACATGGAGAAATTAAGGGCTGAATCCTAACGCAACTGAAAACCTGGCGTTAGCACACATTTGCAAAAGAGAGAAACCATTTCAGTGTCAGCAATGTACAGCATAGGCAGGGAGCCCAAGAAAGTTGATAGTAGTGCTCCATTTGCAGCAACAGCATAGTGCCCAGGTATGAAAGGCCACTATGGTGATGGCGAAAATGGGGCATGGGGGCTGCAGGCGGGACATGCAGTGGGGGCTACTGTGGCACAGGGTGGAATAGGCGGTTGCCAAGGTGGCACATAGGAATGCAGAAAATGGAAACCAGCAAGACAGCAACTGACCAGGATCAGACATGCCCATGAGTCTGTGGCCCACAGTGTCCCATCCAGGAGACACTACCCAGCAGGCACCCCAAGGGGTGCATAACATTGACAGGCGGTGCCTGGGGAAGCATGGACATCTATGTAGGCACCCCTACCCCAGAACCCACACCTTAGGCAGCCGCCTACCTGCTCCCTGGATGGCCTGGGATGGCGCACCACCAGCACCGACAGCATATAGTCATGGCAGCGTGGCAGAGTGGTTGGGTGATTGTGCTGGAGGGAGCAGTGGCACCCATCTGCAGTGGGCCTAGGCCATGCCCTGTACCAGTACGTGGTGTGCAGTGCAACAGAAGAGGTCTGGCCGAGGAACGTAAGGGTAGCCCCAGGGACCACTATGCTGCTGTGGCAACAGTGTGGTGCAGTACACTCAGCCAGCATGTCCAAGAGCAGGGGGTCAGAGGTCCAGGTCCCATCTGTGGATCCTGCAGAGTATCTCCCCATAGTTTTAGCCCACAATGTAGCCACAACAACAACATGGGCAAACCCCAACACAGTGGTGTGGACACCCACTCACAAGGGCTCCACTATCCACAGCTTCATGGAGTGTCAGGCTGTTGGCCCCAGCACAGAGCTGCAGTTATCACCAGAGTACTACTACTACCCCCTGCACAGATTAGCAATGTCGGCACTGTGATCAGGACCACTGCAGTGGGTAGGGTTGTCAACCACCTCCATCTCTGCACAATGCTGAGATAGGTGTGGGAGTGTGCGTATGTCTCTTCATTGTTTTGTGTCTGACAATACCTCACTGAGCCCACATTGCTCACACTGCTTCAAATGTGCATAATGAGGAGCAAGGTATTGTGGGTATGGCCCAGACAGGGCGGATTGGCCAGGATGCATCTGCACAGGGTGGCGGGCAATGGCTGGGACACTGTAGTGCTCGACCACCACCTGCATGGACAGGGTGGCCACAGCATGTCACGCGGGGTGTGTGTGTGTATGTCACTCTCACTCTCACTCTGACCGAGCAGTGACCATGGCATGTCTATGTTCCCACATAGTGCCACACATTATTTGTTTCCACTGATACCTGTGTGTTCCTGGTTCTGGGGGCCCAATCACAGAGATACCTGCTTGGTGTCTGTGCTGTACATCCCACCTCTGGGTGCACAGGGTTCCCTTGTAAGCATGCACTATGGACTGGTTAGTGGGTTGTCTGCAGTTTGCCTGTGCATGGTAGGAACACCTTGTAGGATGCTGCAGATACAGTCTGACTGTGCTGTCTGTTGACGAATGGCAGACTGTGGCATGAGGCAGTTAAGCCTTCCCCTGCCTACCCCAAGCATCACTGCTGGTCTGCAATGGTCACAGGTTATGGCACTGGCTCAGCAGCCCTGGAGGACTGTCATCTGCCAGCAGGACTGTGGTTGCTGGTACTGCAGCTATTCTGCAGGGTGCAGGCACCTGTCCCACCACACCCTTATCTACAAAAGTGGTGATTGAGGCCCCTTGGGGGTATATAGCACATACCACTTAGACCCATAGTGGCAGTGCTACATTGCCCTCATGCGAGTCTAGACACCCCACCGCCCTGATAACAGGTAACCATGGCAGCCAGACCATAACACCAGGTACACACTAATCTAGGTGGTGTCCAGTCCCACAGGTATCTTTGGTCACACTGCTGGAAACACCTGTCACACACTGGAAGTGCTGGGGATGTACAGCAGGAGCTCTCTCTAGCACTACATGTACTGTGGACCTAGTGCTGGGTACCCATCCTATCCCTCAGGGTGAACACAGATCCTGCACAATGGCCAGGTCTGTAGCTACTCTGTGCCAGTATCACGCACTGTCAGTCCATCTTACCACAATGCAGTACCGGAGAGGTGCAGAACCCATTTGGTGGTCAGCTGTAGGCTGCTGTTCTGCATGTGCAATGCATCATGGGTGCTGGTGGGGTTACCCTTTCCTGGCACACAGAGCAGACGGTTTGTGCAGTGACCTGCAGTCCTTCTGTACCCAGCCATTGCTGTGCAACAGGCCATAGAGGTATAGCCTACTGGTTAGTACACTGACATTCTAGGTGGAGGTCATGGGTTTGATTCCTTGTTGTTCCCTCCTGTCCAAGGCAGATATTTTGCTTGCCTGTGACAGTCATATCTTTGCAGATCTGTGCTGCCAGCCCATAGTACCCTCACCACAGTTGCCAGCAATCCTTATAAGGTGTTATAAGGCTCCTAATTAGGCACATTACAAGGCATGTTACAAGGCACCTTTTTGGGCACAGTACAAGGCACGTTATAAAGCACGTGCCTTCTACTGTGCCTAATAAGGTGCCTTATAACGTGCCCTATTACACGCCTTATAATGCACGTTACCTGACATAGCTTGCCATAATGATGCCCTGCCCAAACCTTTATATGGGCATCTGTACCTTTACCGCGGAACCTAACGCGAATGACATTACTGCAGTTTAGTAAACATGCCCCTTAGTTCGCTCATTCTGCCTGCAAGGTTGGCGGTCTAGCAAAGGATCCAAAACTGTTAAAAATCTCCCGCTACAACAATCTCATAGGAAGCAATGTCATGCAGTTCAGCGGCAATTGCTTGGAAGAAACTAGGGCAGTCAGTATTAGGGGCATAAATGTCAAATATTGCCAACTTTAAGTAGGGTCTTGACCCATCTTCCCTCTAGGTCTGCTCGTGACTGTTCTACAAATGGTGCCAGCGCTTTACGAACTAATATAGCTACCCCATTTTTTTATGGCAAGCTGCAGAGTGACCCACTAAAACATAATGCCTGTCCTCCAGTTTCTTTGTTTCAGTCAAAGATAGACGTGTTTTCTGTAAAAGAACCACATCTGCTTTCTCTTTTTGAACATAGACCAAGATCTTCTTCCTCTTTATTGGATTATTAATGTCCTTATTGTTCAGTGATAACATTTTAATTGGATTCATGGGGACAACTACGCGCAAGAAAAGGAGGATCCATGCCGCTCATACTGCTGCACATACACGCAAACCCATCCCTGGACAAAGAAGTGAGGAACCAGCAAAGAGACAATCCTACCTCAAACAAGGAAAACACAATTGGATGAACCAGCGCTGCTGCAGACTACCACAAGAATCCATGCTACTGAATTTCTATTCCCCTTCCCTCCTCTCACCCCTGCCCTTACAGATCCCTTGTAAACCCACCCAACAGAACAAGTATATAGTTAAATTTATACTTACAGAGCTATACCTGTCCCAGACTCTCAGCACACTTGATGCGATACTTTACCCATACATTAATAAGTAGCTATAACAGGTGCTTCCCTGCCAACCATACAACCCAAGAAGCTTAGGCTACGAACTAACCCCGGTTAACAGTAGTACAGAACCAAATGAGTGTGCATTACAAGATAAATATACATTACAACAGTGTTGTCGCTCTGCCCTTTCCCCTGAAAGAAGCCTAGGTTCCCACTACAAGATCCACGGAGGACAAGCGCTTCCTTCGCAGCCGATTGTCCTACCCATAGTCACTGGCGTTCTCTCCCAAAAGCAAATTCCTGCAAGAGGACCGCTTCAGAGCTGCCTCAAATAACATTAAGGCCTGATACGGGTTATAGAGTAGAACGCCAGGAGCCCATTGCTAGTGGAAATCCCAGAAGGTCACGCCATGAAGTATTTCTGACAATACAGTTAGGACATAAACATGTGTTAGAAAGCATTAGCGCATGAGAAGTGCTTCCTGATCCTCTAAGAAAGCTTGCAATGATCCTGAGTCTTTGAAAGTTCTCGTCTGATTATGATAGGTCACCCGAAGCCTGGCCGGGAAGAACAGACCATAGCGTGCTTGTAGCTGTTGGAGTCTCGGACGAAAAGAGAGGAGCTGTTTACGTCTCTCCACCGTAACCTTGAAGTAATCCAGAAAGAAAGCAATTTTATGTCCTTCCAAGTGTACCGGCACACAGACTTTAGCTGCAGCCATTATCTGCATTACGTTTTGGTACCGTAGGACTCGAAGGATAACAGGTTGCAGTTGCCGTGTGTTCGGGCCCACATGAGCTGGAACCATGTGAGCCCATTCAATTTCGAATGGTTGAGCAAACTCCAGCTATGCCACTGTGTTGGAGCCTTCCGCTCCCTCCGGAATACCAGTAATACGAATGTTGTTCCTGCGTGAATGGTTGTTTAGCTCTTCCAGGCTTCATTCCAGCTGGCTGATTCATTTGGAGTATTTAGGAATTTGTTTTAGGCATTCTTCATGCACTGAGATTCTTGTATCAATATTATCTATTCTTTCAGTAAGCGCATTTATTTGGAGTTTAAGATCATTGACATCCCTTTGAATGCCATTGATGGACTCTCCGTTTGCAGCAACCATAGAGTGCACTGCTCAAATTTCTGTTAAGAGCTCTTGCATACTGTCCATAGACTTCCAGGCTATCGCCATTTTATGAGGAGATAGGGGATCAGGCTTTGCTCTCTTGGCACCAGAGTTCTGGCCCATAGGATACTCCAACCAGAAAGGTTTACTGTCGGACAAGCTCTGTAATCACCAATTGACACATGGGGGTTTAATCTGAAAATAAGGGGAGGAGAAGGGCAGGATTTCTGGAGGGATTCTCCAGAGGCACGAATTCAAATGGCCATCTTGCACTGCAGCAGGCTCCGTCCCCCCAACATAAAGGTTTCCATGTAAGGGTAATGAGTATGTTCGACAGTGTTATACCACGTGTGCTTCAACCTATGTGTTTTATGTATTTTGCTGTCCATGCCCATTGGTGTATGTGGGTAAAACTACATGTTCATTCAGAAAACATATGGGTGAACATAGGAGTGGGCCAGGAGAGAATTCAGGGAGGCACCTTTCATCACACATTGTATAGAACAAGGCCATAGGTTTGAAAAACTGCAATAGTTTTGTATTGATAAGTTCGATGACAGGCCATGAGGCCAGGTGGACTGAACGCTCAGGTTGAATGGAAATCTTGTTTGTAAGGGAGTGAGGGTTGAAAATGTTTGATGTTAACATGATATTCAAACATGATATACAAACAAATCCAGATCCAAACAGAGAGACTCCCAACCTTGGCATTCGCAAGAAATTAGACAAATAAAGAGGGAACTTAGAAAGATTGAAAAAAGATGGCGGAAAACTAACTCAAATAATGACAGGAATTTATACAATGAGAAACTAGACTACTACAGAAAAACAATAAATGCATCTAAAAAAGCCTTTCATACAAAATTACTAACAAATTCCCTCAATCGTCCCAGAGAATTATTTGAAATAGTTAAAAAAGTATCAAACCCTCATAATACAGATGTCACCCCTATTAACCCACAAACTCTTGCTGACTATTACATAACTAAGCTCTCACCACTATCGGACCCTCCAATTTCACTAATTTATTCCAACCCAAAGCCTGAACACATATAGGATAAATTTCATACTGTAACACTAAAAGAACTGGATAAGGTGATCTCAGATATTAACACAACCACTTCTAGTCTTGATCCCTGCCCAGTTAGCTGGATCAAAAATACTAAACCACTCCTAGCACCCTACATTCTAAATATAGCAAAATTTTCACTCACACATGGTACTATGCCAACCATCCTAAAGAGAGCCTCGATTAGATCTATTCTGAAAAACAAAAAACTAGACAATCTTGATCCCTCTTCATATAGACCTATCTCTAGCCTTCCATTTATGGCAAAGATTATAGAAAAAATAGTATATAATCAACTTCAGGATCACATTGAACTTCATGCCCCCTTAGATTCACACCAATACGGCTTTAGACCATACCATAGTGTAGAAACACTACTTGCAGTTATCTTTGATGATATTCTAAAATACACTGACAAATCAAAACAAGCAGTATTACTTATATTTTTGGATATATCGGCTGCCTTTGATTCAATTAACCATCGTATCCTTTTTGAAAGACTCAAACAGATTGGTATACATGGTACTATTCTCGCATGGTTCCAATCATATCTAACTGATTGATCACAACAAGTAAAAATAGGAAACCATACATCTAAAACCTATATGCAAAAACAAGGAATCCCACAAGGATCTGCATTGTCAGCTCTACTCTTTAACATATATTTACAACTTATATGCCACATCATTCAACAGTGCAAATTAAAGTATGCAATTTATGCTGATGATGTTATGATTTACCTCCCTATGGACATAGACTCTCTCGACTTCTCTAATATCAAATCATGCTTCACTAAAATGACGCAATGGCTAAATGAACACAATCTACACATTAACTTCAAGAAAACAGAAGCATTATTTGTTTCTAGAAATCAAAAATTTACCCCCCCCCCAACAGAAATAAAAATTGAAAACATAAGCATCCCCATAAAAGATGAAATAAGATATCTTGGCGTTATCATAGACAGAACGTTAAGTCTAACAACACACATCAGGAATACAACAAACACAATATATAATAAATTAAGATATCTTAAAAATCTAAAACCATTATTATCAAACCTGGACTTCAGATCAGTCCTTCAAGCCCTGATCCTGCCTCACTTAGATTTTAGTAACATAATTCTACAAGGTATTCCAAAACATGCTTTACATCAACTAAAAGTAGCACAACATGTTGCTGCAAGAATGCTTATAAATGCAGGTACAACTGAACACATAACCCCTATACTGTACAAACTTCACTGGTTACCTATACAAAGTAGGATAAAATATAAAGTTATCATAACAACGTTCAAACTGATAAGAGATATAGCCCCATCATATCTAACTGATCTACTGACAATTCATTCAAGGACCAGAACAGTGAGACAAAGGAACCTGAACACTTTACTTGTTCCAAACAACTTTTCAAAACTCAAAACTACAACAAATAGGGCATTCAGCTTCAATGCTCTTTTAATATGGAACGCTCTGCCGGATAAACTCAGAGATATCACAGATCTTTCAACATTTAGAAAAGATCTTAAAACTCACCTATTTATAGAGTACTTTGGAGACTCATTCCCTAAAGATGAAATATTTCCCACTTAAACTCATGTATACCCTTATTCATTAATACACAACTTACTTTTCCCTTTTTTATTACTCTTTCTTACAATACTCAATTCTCCACATTATCATATTTAATCATTACATTAATAATTCTAGTGAACTACAATACATTTTTCCTTGCTCAGATAAGATGAAAAGATTTTAAAACTTATAAATATTTTAAATCTGTATACATGTTTAAACTATCTATATACCTAATCAGCATTTACTAAGCATTGTAACCCTCAAATTACCTTTTCTATTATGTACAATTTAATGTTCGCTGTAATTTCAATTGTTTGAATAAGTTTTGATGTAATGTTTCAAGTTTTGTTCTATGTAAACCGCTTTGATTTTTCTGAAAGGCGGTATATAAAACCGTTCAATAAATAAATAAATAAATAAAATTCTGGTAACATGAGAGGTACTGTTTGTTTATGATCCAAGGGTTATGCACTGGTTTTGGGAAGAGCAGTGGGTCTATGGTATATAGCAGGCATGTCCAACTTTGAACAGGTCGTGATCTACTTTTTCCGGCCAAAAGTGCCAGTGATTTAGCACCATGAAAATTACGTTAGTAGTATAATGGGTACACTACTTGTCAAACTGATTGACAGGTGAGATAAGGATGGCAGGAGCCAATCAGCATTCACTTCCGGTGTATGTCCCGCCTCAGGCCACGCCCCTCCCATAGAAGTGAATGGTGAGTTAGCCCCACCCACTCCCACCCCCAAAATGTTGACAGGTACCAATCAGCGCCCACTTCCGGTGTATGTCCCGCCTTAGGCCACGCCCCCTCCCATATAAGTGAATGGTGAGTTAGACATGCCCAGCCCCGCCCACTCCCGCCCCCAAAATGTTGACAGGTACCAATCAGCGCCCACTTCCGGTGTATGGCCTGCCTTAGGCCATGCCCCCTCCCATAGAAGTGAATGGTAAGTTAGCCCCGCCCAGTCCCACCCCCAGGCGTGGCCACCGCCCCCCACTTGACACACCCCGCCCCCGCCAAAAGGATGACATCATCCAATCAGCATACACTTCCGGGGGTGTGCCACACCCACGCCCCGCCCCACAATATGGCATTAGCCAATCAGCACCCACTTCCGGGTTTGTGCTATGCCCACAGCCTCCTACCCTCCTCCACGCCCCCTGCCTACATCACCGGAAATGGACTGTCCCTTTTTGCTGACATCACCGGAAACAGTGTGTCATCAGAAGAGGGACTGTCCCTTTTTGCTGACATCAGAGGAAACAGTATGGCTGACTCCGGAAATGACAGTATGGCTGACTCCGGAAATGTGTTTTTGCTTCTGCTTAATGTTGAAAACCAAAAATGCTTTTCTCTCTCTCTCTCCCACACAGACTCAGTTGTTTTTTTCTCACACAAAAACGGATTCTTAGCACAGAGAGACAGGCAGGCTAGAATATTTTTCTTTCCAAATGCAATTAGCACATCTTTGTTAGAGGGATCAGTGCTGCCTCTCACCCTCAACCACGCCCCTGCCTACATCATCGGAAATGGACTGTCCCTTTTTGCTGACATCAGCGGGGAGCAGTGTGACTGACTCCAGAAATGTGTTTTTGCTTCTGGTTAATGTTTACATCTGCAAAAAAGCAGGAACCCTGGAAAAAACAAAACAAAAAAAATGCTTTTCTCTCTCCCACTGCCCCAGTTCTCATTTCTCACAAAAGATTCATAGCACAGAGACACAGGCTTTTCACTGAGACACAGCCCTTGGTATAGAAGCTTTTTCTTTACAAATGCAATTTTCTTTACAAATGCAATTACAAATGCAATTGTTAGAGAAACCACTGCTGTCCATGTGATAGAATTTTACTTTTAAGACCTCACTGTTAGAGAGAAGTATTCTGACAAACACAGTGTAAGTTCAGACTGAAATACAGAGAGACCTGAGTTCAAATACCCTATTGTTTTTTTTTTTGGAGAGAGAGACCTGAGTTCAAATCCAAATACTAATACAGCTATTTTTTAGTAGCTTTGAAAAAACCAATACTGAGAGACAAGTCCGAACATGCCTCTCTAGGGTGTGGTAACATCTGACTGGTTGAAAGAAGAGGTCTGTTCTGAGCATGCTCCAGGTGTTCTGAGCATGCTCCTGGTGTAAGGCTGTTTGTGTCCTGTGCAAGGGGAACATTTTAACACAGAGATTCAAAAATGGCTCTTTTTGGAACACCAAGCAGAATTTCCAGCAGGGCACACAACATTAATTACTTCATTAAGGACCATGATGCAGAAGCAGAGGGGTATCCACCGATTGAAAATCCACTTGAAATACTGGAGAGTCCAGCAGAGCCTGAACAAGAAATAACAGAGAATGTATATTATCCAGATGCCCAAATATTTTTCGACTCTCAAGAACCCTGCGATTTTGGCACCGAACTTGACTTAACATCTGACAACACAATGGATCCGGAGGATATAGAAATATATTACGCCACTATATTGGAAGAACTAGGATCAGCAGAGGTAAGAGAAGTATTAACAGTGGTAGACATCCTGTCAAAATATGCATGGGCTGTAAGTTTAAAATCGAAAACCGGTCATGAAGTTGCTAAAGCCTTTGAAAAAATATTTAATCTAGGTCGTATGCCTGAAAAACTACAGACAGACAAGGGTAAAGAATTTTTAAATAGGTCCCTGAAGAATTTATTAAAACAAAGAGGGGTTCATCATTTTGTAACCAATAATGATGTTAAAACAGCGGTGGTAGAAAGGTTTAACAGGACTTTGAAATCCAAAATGAGGTGTTATTTTACTACACACAACACCTTTAGGTACCAAGACGTATTGCAGGCTTTTGTGCACAGTTATAATCATAGTTTTCACAGAACAATAAAGACGAGGCCTGTAGATGTGACACACACACACACACACACACAAATTCTCTGCAGATCTGGAAAAGAGTCTACGGTGATAGCATCAATTGTGTCTTTTTAATACCACTAGAAATCCAGGACAACTGTTCAATATTTTGCTTAGATCTGCAAACTGTGATATGAAGGTTTAATCTGTGACAGAGATTATAGATCGTTCTTTAAAAAACACCAAGTTCTGTAAAAATTGACTTTTTATGAAAATGTATGTATTTCCAGAATCTATTAGTTGAAGATACAGAAGAACAAAAATTATATGTATACCTTTTATTTTTTATTTTTTTAAACTTGTAATGCGCAAATAAATCATATCACAAGATGAAAACATTTTATTTGAAATAAAACATTTTGAACCTACAGTTTTGTGTGGTGTGTTTTAGGAATGCTTAGTTAATTAATCCTACAATGGGTTGTCTGGGAAAAAAATGGGGCATTTAGGTGTGTCCTAAACAATAGGCCATAAGATAAGAATGTGCAGAGCTCTGTTGTAGAACTAAAATCCCCTTAAGACGTCTGGGAAATGGGTGGGAATGTGTATTAGCCACATACACAATATATAGCATCTATTACAATGTACTGTCTGCGAAAAAAAAGGCATTGTGAATTAGCCAGGTCGTATGATAAGATTATGAGATCCAGTACATTTCAGCAGTCAGAAAAGATCACATAGTCTCTCTACAGTTTGCAACATTTTCTTCAGACATGGTGAGTAGATATGAGTCTTACTTTTTTAAAAATATTGTTGGCTATGTAATGTTTCTGTCTCTTATGATTGTCTTTAAAAAAAATAGGAGCAGAAGCCGTGGGATGTAAATAAACTCTCTCTTACAAAAAGAGAAAGTTAAAAGGTATGACCGGTGGTTTTTAATCCAATGGCTATGGGAGAGAAGTCTAACAGGAAAAGATCACACAGCGATAGTTTTTCTGCCGGTGAATCTACACACGCCGGTACAGAATATGGAGGGCATGGTGAAAGCCGTGTCTTTGATCACGGTGTTTCAGAGGACAGCGCAAATAATCATGCATTAGGCCCCGCTGCAGAATCAGAACCAGTTAGCTATGTTCAGTTTGTGAAAAGGTGGGATCGTAAATTGGACAAGTTTAATGGTGTAATTTATTCAGAGGAATTTCAGTTTATTAATTTAGACAGGGTAACATCATTATCTGAGGCTCAATTCGCCATTCGGCAAGGTATCCAGCATATTCTGGATGAGGTTAGCAGCAGGGTTTCACCCGGTGATTAGAGGTGCATCTACACTCATCTCTTTTTCACAATTCCTTGTATTCTGGAAAGTTAAACCCAGAAGCATTAGACCAGGGGTCTCAAACACGCGGCCCGCGGGACAAAAAACCCCCAAAACCCTGGCTTCTGCCGTTGCCGCCGTGGCAGCGGCAGAATCAATTGTCAAATTTTAAAAAAACCTGGCTTCTGCTGCTCAAGCAGCAAAATCAGCTGTCCTGTGGCCCCTTCCCCTGTGCCCGGAGATCCGAGTCTGCTCTATCAGCGGCGTGCTTTTCAAGCCGCGAAGAGAGTATTCCCCTCTCGCGCGGTTTCAAGCCGCGCGAGAGGGGAATACTCTCCTCGCGGCTTGAAAAGCACGCCGCTGATAGAGCAGACTCGGATCTCCGGGCACAGGGAAGGGGCCGCAGGACAGCTGATTTTGCTGCTTGAGCAGCAGAAGCCAGGTTTTTTTTTAATTTACCGGGGGGGGGGGGGGGGGTGTAGGACTGGAAATGGGCTATTGGCAGGGGGGGGTGTAGGACTGAAAATGGGCTATTGGGGGGGGTGTAGGACTGGAAATGGGCTATTGGCAGGGGGGGGGTAGGACTGGAAATGGGCTATTGGCAGGGGGGGGTGTAGGACTGGAAATGGGCTATTGGCAGGGGCGGGGTGTAGGACTGGAAATGGGCTATTGGCAGGGGCGGGGGTGTAGGACTGGAAATGGGCTATTGGCAGGGGGGGTGTATGACTGGAAATGGGCTATTGGCAGGGGGGGTATTACTTGAAATGGGCTATTGGCGGGGGGGGTGTGTGATGACTGGAAATGGGCTATAGGCGGGGGGGGGGGTATGACTGGAGATGGGCTATTGGCAGGGGGGGGGGGGTATGACTGGAGATGGGCTATTGGCAGGGGGGGTATGACTGGAAATGGGCTATTGGCAGGGGGGTTATGACTGGAGATGGGCTATTGGCAGGGGGGGTTATGACTGAGATGGCTATTGGCAGGGGGGGTTATGACGAGATGGGCTATTGGCAGGGGGGTTATGACTGGAGATGGGCTATTGGCAGGGGGGTTATGACTGGTAATGGGCTATGGGGGCTAGGACTGGAAATGGGCAGGTGGGGGTTAGGAAGGACTGGAGGTGGGCTGATGGGGGAGTTAGGACTGGTAATGAGCTATGGAAGGTCTGACTGAAATGGGGTAATGGGGGTTAGGGCTGGAAGTGGGCTATTGGCAGGGGGGTTGTGTAGGACTGAAAATGGGCTATTGGGGGGGTGTAGGACTGGAAATGGGCTATTGGCAGGGGGGGGTGTAGGACTGGAAATGGGCTATTGGCAGGGGGGGTGTAGGACTGGAAATGGGCTATTGGCAGGGGCGGGGGTGTAGGACTGGAAATGGGCTATTGGCAGGGGGGGTGTAGGACTGGAAATGGGCTATTGGCAGGGGGGGGTGTATGACTGGAAATGGGCTATTGGCAGGGGGGGGTATGACTGGAAATGGGCTATTGGCGGGGGGGGGGGGGGTATGACTGGAAATGGGCTATTGGCGGGGGGGGGGGGTATTAGTGGAGTGGGGGTATTGGCGGGGGGGGGGATATGAAAGGACATGGGCTATTGGCAGGGGGGTTATGACTGGAGATGGGCTATTGGCAGGGGGGTTATGACTGGAGATGGCTATTGGCAGGGGGGGGTTATGACTGGAGATGGGCTATTGGCAGGGGGGGTTATGACTGGAGATGGGCTATTGGCAGGGGGGGGTTATGACTGGAGATGGGCTATTGGCAGGGGGGGGGGTTATGACTGGAGATGGGCTATTGGCAGGGGTTATGACTGGTAATGGGCTATGGTGGTGGCTAGGACTGGAAATGGGCAGGTGGGGGTTAGGAAGGACTGGAGGTGGGCTGATGGGGGAGTTAGGACTGGTAATGAGCTATGGAAGGTCTGACTGAAATGGGGTAATGGGGGTTAGGGCTGGAAGTGGGCTATTGGCAGGGGGGTTATGACTGGTAATGGGCTATGGGGGGGGTAGACTGAAAATGGGGTGATGGGGGTAAAACTGGACGTGCGCTATGGGGAGGTTAGGACTGGTAATGGGCTATGGGGGGTCTAGGACTGGTATGGGCTGGGGGGGGGGGTTGCTAGGACTGGAAATGGGCTGAGTGGAAGGGGGGCTTGAACTGCAAATGGCTGATGGGGAGGGGGGCTTGGAATGGAAATGGGCTGTGAGGGGAGGGAGCTAGGATTGGAAATGGGCTGATGGGGGGCTAGGATTGGAAATGGGCTGATGGAGAGGCTAGGATAGGACTGGAAATGGACTAATGGGGGGACTAGAAGGGAGCGGATGCTGGGTGGGGCTGGAACTAGAAGGGAGCTGA
Organism: Ichthyophis bannanicus; assembly: GCA_033557465.1. Taxonomy (NCBI): domain Eukaryota; kingdom Metazoa; phylum Chordata; class Amphibia; order Gymnophiona; family Ichthyophiidae; genus Ichthyophis; species Ichthyophis bannanicus. The sequence goes on from CM066035.1 coordinate 501,375,973, forward strand.
TGTTGGGGGAGGATTAGAATGGGATGGAGCTGGGAAAGTGAAATGGAGAGGGGAAAAATATTTTGTCTGGGAGAGAAGACAAATCTACAATTGGCCAGGTATTGGGAGAGTAAGTGGGGATTGAGGATGGAGGGGTAAAATTTGAGTGGATGAAATAGGAATGAGGAAAGAGAAAAAGGAGAAAGATTAGTATGTTAAAGCAGATGTAGAGAGAGAATGGAAAAAAAACTAGGAGAGAAGAAAGGGCAAATGGACAGCAGACGATGGAGAGTTAGCAGAAGACATGAAGAAACCAGAAGAAAGTGGCTGGAACAATTGCAACTGAAAAAATGCACAAAAGGTAGAAAAATATCTCTTTATTTTGAATTTATTAACTGGAATATGTCAGCTCTGGGAAATGTGCATCATTAATGTTTGCGCTTTGTTTAGTACAAGAGGAAATTAATTTATAGTTTTATTTCTACAGTGTTGTTGTACATTCCAAGTTTGGCTTTTGGGGTTCCCAGTTTAATTATTGTCTTCTTGTTTCTAAATCTTTTAGTCTTTCTTTATCCATACTCATTAAAGAGGCATGTTTACTAAAAGTTAGTGTATGGTAACATTATGCAAATATTTATGCAAATGAGGCCCCTTATGCAAATGAGGCCCCGCGTCTTATACGGCCCCCGGGTTACTTTACAAGTCCTCATTTGGCCCTCAAAGCAATTTGAGTTTGAGACCCCTGCATTAGACGCTGACGATTTCTTAAATCAGATCGCTAAACTCCTTCAGAGTCACAGAGAAATCCAGGTTTGTGATATATTCCGTGTTGTTGTACTTGTCATAAGAAATCGGGGTGGGGGAGCTCGTAGGGTCTTAAAGACTATACCATTTAGCCATATTATTCATAAGAAAAGGATGTATTTGATAGGCTTGAATAACACTGATAATAGCCTGTGTTTTGCAGGTAGCCTCACAGCCCTCATGTCACAGGTAAAAATGACAGATGTCAAATTGTTAGAAGGTGCTAAAAAACTACATAATGAATTGGGGTGGCCGGTACATAGAAAAGTCATGCTCGATGATGCAGCAATATTTGAACAGCATATAAAGATAAACATACGCGTTGTGCTTCACACAAATTCACAGGTTTGTTTTAAGACATCAGACAGACCTGTGTTCCCTAAGACTGTGTTCTTGTTGCTACACGATGACCATTTCTATGGTATAACCGATGTCAAAAAATTCTATGGGGAGCGCAACTTCTGTAGTTACTGTCAGAAACCGTACAGTCACGATCATAATTGCACATTGTGGTGCCGTCTTTGTTTGACACTAACGTGTGCGAATAATGTGGGTGTACAACAGAGATGCCCTAATTGCAAACTCTTTTGATGTTCTAAAGAGTGTTTAGATAGACACGCGTATCTGGCTCTGAAAAAAGAAGTGGCGTGTTTATCTAAGATACTGTGCCAGAAATGTGAGTCTTATGTGGACAAGAAACATAAGTGCAAGGGCCGGCATTGTAAACTATGTCGCGAGCCCCTAACCGGGGATGGCGTCCATCTTATGTTTTATGACCCCTATTGGTAAAACTGAAACATCTGAAAAGTATATTTTTTATGATTGTGAATGTATGCAAGAAACAGGCTGGCATGTCCCTAATTACATATATGTGTCAGACTTAAATGATGAAAGAAACTGGGAATTCAAGGGTCTCAAATGTATTTCTGCCTTTATACAGATTTTTTGTGACAAAAAATTTAAAGGTTACACCTTCATAGCCCATAATTCCAAAGGTTATGACGGATATTTTGTTCTTAAACAACTGCTTAAGGAAAAGATGGACACGGGGCTGTTGGTTCAAGGTGCTAAACTTTTACAAGTTACCATTGAACCTCTGACTATCCGTTTTATAGACTCTCTAAATTTCCTGCCTATGAAACTTAGCAAACTTCCACAAGCCATGGGTTTTACAGGCAGCAAGGGGTACTTTCCGCACTTTTTTAATACGTTGGAAAATCAAAATTATGTGGGCCACATGCCGGGTGTTGAACATTACGGTGTGAGTAACATGTTGCCCTAAGAAAAAGAGACCCTTCCAAAAATCATTCCCCAATTTTAATTATGAGCATTCCTGGGAGTGTTTTCCATGGTTGCCCATTAATATCACTATTGGCCAGCTTGGGTATGTTTCTATCCCCTTATTCCTAGGTCATATTCGGGGTTTATGTGCACCTATGTCTCCATACAAGGTGAATGAGTCCTGTCAGACGGCTGCCTGGGTGAGAATGTTCACAGTCTTGGCAAGTGCATATATCAATATGATTTGCAAGGGATTGTGGGAAATGCAGTCCATTCACACCAGACACAGCTGCTCACAATAATTAGTTGTGCTTAAGTGTAAAGCCAATAAGATATTTATTTATGGGGTTATTTCTCCCAACACAGATATGCTTGGTAGCACATAAAACAGGATACTTGCTTTCAGTGTTTAACTTAGAAAAACAAAATCAGGAAAACAACAGCTGAACTTGTCAGGCAATCAAAGCAAAAGAATAAAGACCTGGTTGGTAACAAACTGGTCTTTTCTGTAGGCTTTAGCTAATATTTTCTTAGCAGTGTTTCAAACAACAAGCAAAACCCACAAAGAAGGGAAAAACTGTTCTTTTCAGGTTAACTTCTTATATCTTCACACAGAGACTCAGAAGTGATTCCCTCAGAGCTCACAAGCAATTAGGTAAGGCTCAATTGCTAGCAGTTATCCAGCTGAAACCCCTTAGCTGGCTTGCTTTCTACTGCGTGGCCCAAAATCCTACTCAGGAGCTTTTCTGAGTAGATTAAAGAACAAGTTTGTATTTCTTTGTGATGGTTGCTGTACTTTGTAACAGTAAATTACCAAAGGAGTTTAGACAGAGAGCAATCCATGTATTCACAGCCTGTATCTAAGACTTCTCCCCCTTCCTCAACAATCATCGGTTCAATATCATGGATTGGCACAGAGGAATTTCTCAATGGAGCACTTTCAGAATACTTGTTTCCCTGATGTCTTTCAAGGTTATAGCGAGGGCATAGATCAGTGTTCATATCTGAGCTTCCATTGCTGTTAGAGATCCTCTCTAAATAGCCTGGCCAGTATGTAGTCCAGTTCTTATGTCCAGCCTTCCAATCCAGATCCCTGGACACTGGATCTCTCTTCACATACCTTCTGGCACGGGTCTTAGGGTCCCTTCCACGTGCAGCCGTCTCCCTCACAGGTACCGTCTGGAGATTCCTAGCCCTGCAGCACCATTCCTCTGGCTTTCCCCAGTCCAATGGTGTATGCTGGCCTTTTGAATGTCCCCCAGTATACGTACTGCTATGGACTCCTCTAGACCTCCCAAATGCTTTTCTCTTCTTTCTTCCAAAGGGTTTCTTGCCCTCTCTGTCCGTCCGGTCTGGCTTCTGCTTCTGATGATCCTCCAGATGATGAAGCTGTCCAAGATGAGGATCTCCAAGCTGATTCTGAGGATCTCCCAGATGAAACTGAGGATGAGGATAATTCTCTGTAGAATAAACTCTACCTTTATTCTGCTTTGATGAGTGTTCCACCCTAGCACAGCGCAGCTGTGCTGAATCAGGCCCTGCCCTTTGAGATGAGTGCTTAGGGATTACCTCATAGCCCTCCTGATTGAACACACATTTCCCCACTTCAGCTCCTCTAATGGCTGTTGGAAACCTGGTGCATTCTGGGACTGGTAGTCTTTTATGGGAAAATTCTGTTTTCTTATTTCTACCAGAACTGACAGGTTGCTTGTTCAGAGTCACTTCACCTTTTCTATAGCTCCTTCCTGAGCTATGATAAGCTTCCTTATCACATACCCCCCTGCTTAAGTTATTACGGACTGGTTTTACTGGTGAAACGTCTTTCCTACAGTCCGTAATACCTACGAGAGTGTTATCTTTTTGAAGCTCACTTACTTCCTGACTGGTTTCAGGGTCATTATTATTTACAGGCCTCTCCTTCCAAGACTTAAGTACATTAATATGTTAGGTCTGCCTATGCCCTCTTGCAGTTTCTACCATATAAGACACTGTGCTCACTTGTTTAACAACCTTCCATGGCCCTTTCCACTGTACTTCAAATTTTGGGGCAGTTCCTGCTACTTGAACCAAAACCTTTTCACCAATGCTTAATTGGCGGCTTTTGGCCTTCCTATCATACCACCCTTTCTGGCGCACTTGACTGTCCTGCAGGTTCCTCTCAGCAACCTGCGAGGTCCTTTTCAAACATGCTCTCAAGTCACGTAGAAACTATGGCACCTCCTGACTTCCTGGTTCAGGATCAATCCATTGTTCCCTCAAAATATCTAACAAACCCCGTGGAGCCCTACTATACATCAATTCATATGGAGTTACACCTAGGGACACCTGAATTCTTTCCCTGCAGGCATATAAGGCAAAGGGCAATAACATATCCCATTCTTTTACCTCTCCTGCTAACCCCCTTCTCAACATTTGTTTGAGAGTTTGGTTAAATCTCTCCACCAAACCGTTTGATTGTGGATGATAGGCTGAGGTTTTCACGTGATGAATGCCAAAGGCATCCCAGACCTGGGCCAAATATTTGGATACAAAATTGGACCCTCAGTCAGTCAACACCTCTCTTGGGAATCCCACTTCACAAAACAATTTTACTAGCTCTAAAGCTATTGTTTTTGCAGAAACATTCCTCAATGGTATGGCCCAGGGAAACCTTGTTGCCTGATCTACCATAACTAGGATGTATTGGAAACCTCGGGGCGTTTTGACTAATGGGCCTACAATATCCATGGCAATGCGACCAATTGGGTCTGTGATAATTGGCATGGGAATCAAAGGCACCACCGGTGGGTGAGCCGCTGTAACTCGCTGACACGCTGGACATGCAGCACAAAATTTTCTTTGAAAATACCTGGCCAGTAAAAACGCATAAGTATTTGATCCAGCGTTCCTTGCATCCCTTTATGACCTCCAACTGGATGATCATGTGCTAATCCAAGTACTAGCCCTTTGAAAGTTGTGGGTACCACCAATTGTTTACGTATGGTCCCATTTCTGGGGTCCTGACTCTCTCTATATAATATTTCATTATCTAGTCTGAATCTGGGCAACTCCTCCCTGACCTCATGAGCATACTTAAAAGCTCGGGTGAGAGCTTGATCAGCTCGCTGCTCTTGTGGAAAGTTAGGAAACTTTGCCACTAACTCAGCTGGCACCCAGGGTAAACTTTGACCAGCTAATATCTCAGCCCTACCCTGTGCTCTGCAAAGTCTCTCACGCTGCTTTTGTGCTTTCAACTTTCTTACTTTACCAGATGATGGAGTTATTAAATCATCATGAGAGGGTAAGTCTCCTAATAACTCTGCCTGCTCCCCCTCCTCCTTTTTCTGGCTCTCTACCTTAGCCTGCGAGCGGGTGGATACAAGGCCCCTCTTATTACCTATAGTTTGGCCTTCTGGAAGCTTAACCATCTTTTTAGCTAGGGACTGAGGACTTCCAAAGAAAGGCCCGGGAGCTATTTCCATTATTCCTCCTCCCTCCATCTTTCCTAGCCCTTCCACTAGCCCCTGCTTAAATCTTGGCCAGTCTCTTCCTAGACCCAAATCAAAGGGTAGCCTAGGCACCACTGCTAACAGGACTTCCTCTTGTTCCCCCAGGCACTTAACCTTTAGCCTATAGGTGGGATATGATGTTGCAGCACCATGAATGCATCTGATGTGAACTTGGCTTTCAGGGGTTCTAGGCACAAATCCTTCTTGGGCCTCTATCCTCTTCCAAAGCCTTTTTGACATCATACTCTGGTCTGCCCCAGAGTCTAACAAAGCATTTGTGGTAATTCCTTGCACATCAACCATCAAAAGAAATCCTTCTTTGGGCTGTTTTAAATCCACACCCATTAAGCTAGTGTGTGTCTGGCATCCCTTTTCTTTTTTTTTTTTAAACTTTTATTTTCATTTTACAACAAACAAAAGTAACAACACACCAAAAGAAACAAATACACACATACAATAAAGAAAGCAACCCCAATTACCCCCCACCCCAATGCTTCTTCTCTAAGCTGATAAGAATCATCATATAAGCGCTTACATACAACAATTATTGTACATCAAACAGACAGAAGTAGAATCTATGATACCGGATGAGTGTGGGACGGAGATTAATACAGATTCAAACAGTCAACTGAGAGCATTGAATAGTTTAAACATAATCATTGAGCATCTTCTAGCCAGACCAATAGTGAATAGTTTGAACGGAAGAGGCTGACATACAAAGTATTTGCGCATATTTACAATAAAGACAGATATGATTCACCATTCATTAGAGCTCAAAGAAGAGCTATTTTCCCAATATTTCGTGATTAAGGAAAGAAGAAATAGCAATGCCCAGTATAAAGGCTAAAAGGAAGTAAGCCAATTTAGGAAGAGAGGGGAGCCCCGCAACCAAGCGGAGCCCCACAATCTTCCAAGAGAGGGATTCCGGAAAATATAAAATAGAATGAAGACGACCCCAGACCCGACTCCAGTAATACTGTAATGCGGGACAATCATACTTAACAGGAGTTTAGTGAACCCAAGGCCACATGACATGTCCAGCATCAAGTGCTCTGGATGGCATTCCAATTGGCTAACCTATCAGGATTATATGTCCACTTGGGATAGCAGTACTGAGGAGATAAGGAAAAATCTGATCGAGATTGTGAGTGATAGGGGGGCTGAGAAAAGGTGAGCTCTAAGTCAGAGGGGTGAAACAGCTTCATATATCTACTCACACAAAATCTGTCATCAGAGCTGGCAGAGTGTAAAAACTCTTGGGCGGACCACTCGTTCTAGGCGACAGTCTAGCTATCAAAGGATCAAACACTTGATGGAAGTCACCGCCGAGTAATAGTAACAGGGTCATCCACATTCGGAGCATATATACAAATACACGTAAATTCACTATCTCCAACCTTAAAATACACACAGGCCCAGCTACCCTCCCCATCAGAGCTAGTATCCATTACAGTAGTTGGCAAAGATTTCTCAACCAAGATGGCTACCCCACACCGCTTGGAAACGGCGGGAGAGTAGGCAGCCACCATATAAGGTTTAGCAGTAAGTTTCAGTGATTCAACGGAGGTGAAATGGGTTTCCTAAAGAAACACTAAATCAGTATGGTCATGATTAGAATAACTAAGGATGGTCATTCTTTTGCTTGGACTATTAATGCCTCTTACGTTCAGTGACAAGAGCTTACATAAGGCCATACAACAAAGTCAAACATTCTGAGAAAGAAACATGATGGCGCACGGAGTTGCGCAATGTCCCTCATATCAACTATAAATGACTGTACACACGATATGATAGAAAATAAGCCAATGAAAAATCATGAAGCGCCCTATATAACAGTAGAAGCACCGAAGTGCCTTAGAGAAGAAGCAAAACCCCAGAAATTACTGGCGACCTGATGTCTGCGGGGTGAGACCCCAGAGAAGGCCTAAATTGAAACATAGAACCGGTATAGCTGTGCGTGCTCCGAATCCAACCGCGGTGCACATCATGGAGGAGAAGGAGACCAAGAGAGGTAGATATAAAAGAAAGAAAAGTCCAGGCAGTCTCTTTTCCAGGCAATGATCACCGCATCGGGCCATTCAAAATGGCGGGCAGTTCCAGCGGAGTCCATCCGAGTTGTTGACTTAGCGCATCTGGTCAGCCTCTTTGGAATCTAAAAATGTTGCTAGCAGAGCAGGATCTTCGAAGGTTCTAGTTTGGTTATGGAGAGTCACTCTGAGCTTCGCTGGATACAAGAGGCCAAAGCGAGCCTGTAACTGTTGTAATCTAGGTCGAAAAGCAAGGAGTCCCTTCCGCCGATCAACTGTGGGCTTTGCCAAGTCGGGGAAAAAAGAGACTTTATGATCTTCAAACTGCAGATGTGGTATCACCCGGGCAGCTTTGAAAATTTGCTCAACTTGCTGATACCTCAGTAAACTAAAGATAATGGGCCGGGGGGGTCGTCCGATTAAGTGCGATGTTAGTAGGAGCACGATATGCTCGGTCAATTTCCAGATCTCTGCAAAAGGTAATCTTCAGCAAGGAGGGGAGAGTTTTGACCAGAAATTCTCTGATATCTCCTGCTTCCGCCCCCTCTGGTACTCCTATGAGCCTTACATTGTTGCGACGGGCTCGATTATTGCAATCCTCTAACTCTTTTTGAAGATTCTGTATCTGACGCTCAGCCTTGTCCAGATTCACCAAGCGCACCGCGTGCGAATCAAGGACCCCCGCCATGTTGTCCAGCCGTAGTGAAAGACCTTCAAGCCGGTCCTGAAGCATACCGAAATCTTCTCGCATGGCTCGGAGCGCTTCTCCGTTGGACTGTACCAGTTCCTTCACACCACGTATTTCCTCCAAGATCTCCTGTTGCATCTCGGGGCTTACCCGAAGTGGAACCATCTTTGGTGGGGAAGACAACTCTGTTTTGGAGCGTTTTCCATGTGAAGAAGAGGGAGACCCGAAGTCCAAGTGCACTGGTTTGTGGGCCGCCATTCCCCCCAAGGCACCCCGGTAAGTTCGGAGTAAAATATTAAGTTTATGCAGATATTAAGTCAGGATTCTGAGTAGGCCCCTCGGGAGCTTCAGCGCGCAGCGTCTAACCCGCTGGACATCAGGCTCCGCCCCCCCTGGCATCCCTTTTCTAAATGTCCCCATTTTCCACACTTGAAACATTTCTTTCTACTCCACTGTGTCATCTGCTTTGGCACAGTACATTTATTTTCAGAAACATTTTTAATTATTTTCTTTTCTGATACAGCACAGCTTGCCTCAGCACCCATCTTCAGAGGGCCACCCATTCTATGGCAAGCCTGCGTGGCTTCCAAGAATCTCTCTGCTAGCATGGTTGCCTCTCCAAGATTTTGGCAATTTTGCTGTATAAGGATAGTGTGCAAATCTTTAGGCACCGCAGACATAAATTGTTCAAGCATAATAATGTCTAATAACATTTCTACCGTCTTTTGCTCAGGCTCCAACCATTTTGCAGCTAATCCTCTGATTCTCTGACTCAGAGCCCTGGGTGTTTCACCCACTCTCAATGTAGTAGCTCTAAACATTCGCCTATACTCTGAAATAGACAACCCTAGGCGATCTCTAATAGCAGCCTTTACATCCTTATAATTCAAAGCCTGGGCTGCTGGCATTGCTCTATAAGCTGCAAGCACCTCTCCAGTTAATGAGGCTGCCAGCCTTACTGCCCACTGGGTCTCTGGCCATGCTAATGCTTGTGCCACTCTTTCAAAAGACTCTAGAAAATCATCAACATTATCATCTGGAGTTAGCTTCCCAAAACTAATTGCCCCAATTCCTTGATTGAGTCCCACACTGTCCACATGTGGTGTACCAGTATTTACTGCTGGTCTTGCATCTGGTCCACTTTGGTTCTGCAGTTTAACTAGGGCTTGCACCAGATCAAGCACTGGCCTCTGCTGGTCCATTAAGGCTTTCATAGCAGTGTCCTGAGCCTGCTGTGCTAGCTCCTGTTGCCTGCTAAACTGGGCTGCCATCCACTGAGGTAGTTCCCTTGGATCCATCTTGATCCCTGCAAGAAAACACAAAGAAAAAAAACACAGTGCACCACCTTCCAAACAGGTGTTTTTTCTACTCTTTTTTTTTTTCAATTACCCCTGTGCCTTACTCCCATCCACCACTAGACATGCCCAGGTACTTGTTACCTTATGCCAGTGATGAATCCAGCTCTGCACAGGGTCTTTTCTTCCTGGAACAGCTACCTGGAACAGCCACCTCTCCTCCAAAGTGCAGTTGATGGAAAATCTTTTCTTTCAGCTTTTAAGCTTGAACTGTCTTTTCCTTCAGACTTGAGTTGTAATCCTTAGCAAGTAAATCCGTTTGCGCAAAAGCAATCCGAAAAACTACGCCATTTGTCAGATGGCTGCCTGGGTGAGAATGTTCACAGTCTTGGCAAGTGCATATATCAATATGATTTGCAAGGGATTGTGGGAAATGCAGTCCATTCACACCAGACACAGCTGCTCACAATAATTAGTTGTGCTTAAGTGTAAAGCCAATAAGATATTTATTTATGGGGTTATTTCTCCCAACACAGATATGCTTGGTAGCACATAAAACAGGATACTTGCTTTCAGTGTTTAACTTAGAAAAACAAAATCAGGAAAACAACAGCTGAACTTGTCAGGCAATCAAAGCAAAAGAATAAAGACCTGGTTGGTAACAAACTGGTCTTTTCTGTAGGCTTTAGCTAATATTTTCCTAGCAGTGTTTCAAACAACAAGCAAAACCCACAAAGAAGGGAAAAACTGTTCTTTTCAGGTTAACTTCTTATATCTTCACACATAGACTCAGAAGTGATTCCCTCAGAGCTCACAAGCAATTAGGTAAGGCTCAATTGCTAGCAGTTATCCAGCTGAAACCCCTTAGCTGGCTTTCTTTCTACTGTGTGGCCCAAAATCCTACTCAGGAGCTTTTCTGAGTAGATTAAAGAACAAGTTTGTATTTCTTTGTGATGGTTGCTGTACTTTGTAACAGTAAATTACCAAAGGAGTTTAGACAGAGAGCAATCCATGTATTCACAGTCTGTATCTAAGACTTCTCCCCCTTCCTTAACAATCATCGGTTCAATATCATGGATTGGAACAGAGGAATTTCTTAATGGAGCACTTTCAGGAGAATACTTGTTTCCCTGCTGTCTTTCAAGGTTATAGCTAGGGCATAGATCAGTGTTCATACCTGAGCTTCCATTGCTGTTAGAGATCCTCTCTAAATAGCCTGGCCAGTATGTAGTCCAGTTCTTATGTCCAGCCTTCCAATCCAGATCCCTGGACACTGGATCTCTCTTCACATACCTTCTGGCACGGGTCTTAGGGTCCCTTCCACGTGCAGCCGTCTCCCTCACAGGTACCGTCTGGAGATTCCTAGCCCTGCAGCACCATTCCTCTGGCTTTCCCCAGTCCAATGGTGTATGCTGGCCTTTTGAATGTCCCCCAGTATACGTACTGCTCTGGACTCCTCTAGACCTCCCAAATGCTTTTCTCTTCTTTCTTCCAAAGGGTTTCTTGCCCTCTCTGTCCGTCCGGTCTGGCTTCTGCTTCTGATGATCCTCCAGATGATGAAGCTGTCCAAGATGAGGATCTCCAAGCTGATTCTGAGGATCTCCCAGATGAAACTGAGGATGAGGATAATTCTCTGTAGAATAAACTCTACCTTTATTCTGCTTTGATGAGTGCTCCACCCTAGCACAGCGCAGCTGTGCTGAATCAGGCCCTGCCCTTTGAGATGAGTGCTTAGGGATTACCTCATAGCCCTCCTGATTGAACACACGTTTCCCCACTTCAGCTCCTCTAATGGCTGTTGGAAACCTGGTGCATTCTGGGACTGGTAGTCTTTTATGGGAAAATTCTGTTTTCTTATTTCTACCAGAACTGACAGGTTGCTTGTTCAGAGTCACTTCACCTTTTCTATAGCTCCTTCCTGAGCTATGATAAGCTTCCTTATCACAGCCCACAGTAAAAATGTGCAGAGCAGGGTTTCTGACTCTTTCGGCCAGGTGTCCTATCTCCAGGGACTGCACTGTTTCTGTGGCCACAGTGTGGTGCAGCGGACACAGCCAGTACCTGTAGGACCAGAGGGTCACAGGTTCAAATCCCAGCTGGGGCCCCTGCCAACCCAGTCCCCATATTTTACCCACCACTAAACAGAGATAGTAAAGACACCCCTTTATTGCAGAGAACATAGGCATTGTTCAAACACCAATATGTTACCCTACACCGCACACACACCATAACAATGGGCATTACCAACAGCTGAGTCCCCCAAATGCAGTCCTGGAGTGCCACACCTCAATCAGGTCATATGCATTTTCCAAGATAAGGACATGTCAGCATGTTGGCGGAAGGGTACAGGTGATGGAGGGGGCAGTGGCTGCTAGTCACAGCAGACAGTGGCCTAGCCATGTGCAGGCTGGCACGTCCACAGCAACAGACAGGCCCTGTTGGATGTACAGTCATGGACTACCCAGGGAATACAGCATATCTGTGGCAACACGGTGGTGCAGTGCACACAGACAGTGTGTGCAAGAACAGAAAGTCACAGGTTCAAAGCCCAGCTGGGTCAACGTCCAATCCAGTCCACATATTTTTCCCACAACTGTACCGTGATTGTAATGACAAACCTTTATTGCTGAGAACATACGCATGGTTAATACGCCTATATTTTACCCCACCGAGCACAGACACCATAAACAGGCGCATTACCTAGAGCAGAGTCTCCCAAATGCAGTCCTGGAGGGCCACACACCATTCAGGTTCCATGCTGCCTCTAATAAAGATGCCTGTGTTGCATATCTATGCACCACCCCCATGGTATGCAGATGTAGCTCATGCATATTCATGAGGGACTGCATGAAAACCCGAACAGTGTTTGGCACACCAGGACTGGAGTTGGGAACCTCTTCCGTAAAGCAGCAGCCAACAGGGGCAGACACACCCACACCTACACCCACAGGCCCCAATGGCTAATGCGTGCATCTCCCAATACTACCACATGCATACCCTAGCAATGCCACCCTACACATGGGTATACGGTACACACCTATCAAACGTTTCCTATGAGTACTGGCAGATAGCAAGTTCTACGTTAAGCACAGTTTGCTCATTGAGCTCCATCATAACAATCATTCTGATGTCAGCGGTGTGTGCTACAGGTCAGGTCTCTGACAATGTTTACCACCCTGGGGAGTGACGCCCAACAGTATTGCGGACCATATCCATGCCTGGACTTTGCCCAGGACTGGTGTGGTGGGCAGGGCTGTTGAACTCCTCTACAGTAGCACAATGCTGGCATAGGTGTCGGAGTGTGTGTCTGTCTCTACAGTGTGTGGTGGCTGCAAACACCTTCCACAGCCCACACTGCCAGCACTGTTGCCAGTATTGGCCTGCCAATGTGCATAATGAGGAGCAAGGTACCATGGGTATAGCCCAGACAGGGTGGCCTGGGCAGGCTGCATCTGCACAGCGCATAGGGCATTGACTGCGGCATATTAGTGCCCGGCCACCACCTACACAGACAGGGTGACCGCTGTATGTCCTGCAGGGAGATCAATCTCACCCTGACTGTGCAGTGACCACAGCATGGCTAGGCATCCCCATAGTGCTACATAGTATTTCTGTCATGTGATATTTATGTGTTTCCCTTTGGGGGCCAGTCACTGACTTATCTGCTTGTTGTGTATGCTGCTGTCTAAGTCCAGTTCTGGGTGCATGCATTTCCAACAGGAACATGCATTATGGACCAACTAGCAGACTGTTTGCAGCTGGTATGTGTCTCGATGGAGAGCCTTGCAGGGTGCAGCGGCTGAAGGCCTGCTGCAGGAAATTATCAGATAGTGGTGGGGTGCAGCCTAGCATATACAGGCCTAATTTCTGTCTGCTATTGTGCTATGGATATGTAGAGAGCTGCAGTGACTGCCCTGAGGGGTGTCTCTCCCACAGCAGAACCGGGGTTGATGGTCCCTTCCACTGCCACCATTGCAGGGAGGTAGAATGTGGATCGGTTGATGGGAGACCCTGTTTACCACCAGAATCCCCCTAGGGGTCCATAGGGACTTCACCTGACTGAGACAGACAGATATATCCAAGGTGTTTGTGCAGAAACTACCTATCCCACACATTAACACTGCTGTGGATGTCCAGCATGGCCTATGGCTGCCATGGATTTTATTTATTTATTTATTTAACAGCTTTTATATACCGCACTTTTGATATCAGCGCGGTTTACATTTTAACAAATTTTGTACTTAAACATAAAACAAATGTTAAGTTTACAGAGAACAGGGAATAAAAACATGGATAACAGGGATTAACAATTAACAGATATTTTCAATTATTTACAATAGGTTCTTAAATGCTCGAGCTCTAAAGGTAGGGTTTGTGAGGCTTGGTCTAGATCAAGTGGTAAGGTTTCGGGAGCTTATTTGACTAGCCGTGATCAATGGTCTGTGTGGGAGGGGGGTCAGTATATTGTGAGAAGTGTTGTAGGAAGAGATGTGTTTTTATGGATTTTCTGAACTTGGACAGGTCTTTTTGTGATCTAATACTAGGTGGAAGCGTGTTCCAGCATCTAGGGGCGAAGGAAGAGAATGCTCTTAAAGTGGTTGTTTGAGTGAGTTTTTTGCTGTCATTTGGGACTGTTAGCATGTTCTCTGTTACAGAACGTCTAGATCTGGTGTTCTGTGTGTGATGGAGGAGATCAGATAAGGAGGATGATGAGATATGGTGGAATGCTTTGAAGGTCAGAATGAGAGCTTTGTATAAAATCCTGCAAGCTAGTGGGAGCCAGTGGAGGTCAAATAGGATGGGAGTAATATGTTGGCTTTTTGGGGATCCATGAAGAACTCTGGCCGCTGTATTCATGGCCAATTGAAGCGGGTTTAGAGTGCTCTTGGGTAGGCCATGAAGAACGGTATTTGCATAGTCAAAATGAGGAGTGACTAATGCCTGGAAGGTTGTACGGAAGTCAGATGGTTCAAGCATAGGTCTGAGGTGTCGAAGAGTCCTGATTTTGTAGTAAATGGCTTTTACAGTATTTTTTATGTGATCTTTGAATTCAAGTCGCTGGTCAAGTATAACACCCAGATAACGTATTGAGGTTTTGAGTGGTAGATCAGCATCTCGTGTTCTTAGAGTTGGTGGGGGAGAGAAGTCTTTGTTTCTAGTGACAATCAGGACTTCGGTTTTTTTAAAATTGATTCTGAGGTTTTGTGAGAGTAGCCAATCTGATATAGAGTTGAAGCAGGTGATTAGTGTAGTGTAGTCAGGTTTTAATATATTAATTGGAGTGAATAAGAGCACGTCATCTGCGTAGATAAGACATGATATTCCGAAAGAGCGGGAGATGTTGCAGAGAGGTTGCATATAGATGTTAAATAGAAGGGCTGAAAGGGAGGAACCTTGCGGAACTCCTTGCTTCTGATGAAAAGGTTGAGATGTGGTATCACCAGTCCGTACTTGTTGCCAGCGATCTTCTAGGTAAGATCTGCACCAATTCAGTGCCGTTCCTTGAATTCCTTTTTCGTGGAGCCTGGTGAGTAGTTGGTTGTGGTCAACAGAATCAAAAGCTGCTGCTATGTCTAGGAAGATCATAGCGACTCCATTTCTGATATTGTCTGTTGTATTAATGAGTGTGTTCAATAGGGAAGTTAGGAGGGTTTCAACTCCGTGGGCTTCCCTGAAGCCATGTTGGTTTGGATCTAGTGGGGCCTCGGAATCAATGTGTTGTTGAATTTGTCTGAGAACGACTTTTTCTAGGATCTTGGCTAATAAAGGAATGCTTGAAATTGGGCGATAGGAGTCTTCCTTTTTCGGATCCAGTTTGTTGTTCTTCAGTAGGGGACGGATGGAGGTGTGCTTGAGAGCTGTTGGAAATATCCCGGATCTAAGGGACTGGTCAGCTAAGGCTGATATGTATGGGCTAAGTTCTGTTTTCAGTGATTTGATCCAGAAGGCTGGACATGGATCATTTGGAGCTGTAGTGGCGTTGATGGATGTAATAATTTCTTCAATAGACTTTGGAGTTGGAGATGAGAAATTATTGAGTATGAATTGGACGTTGGAGGGTTGCTTGGTTACATTTGTGGTTGCTTCAGTGATCTTGATTGCCTTGGATTGGATGTAATCAGCATATAGTTGTGGGTGTATATATTCCTGTTGTGGTGAGGGAGGTTCAGTAGTTAGGGATTTTACTATTTGGAAGAGATCTCTTGGTTTGTTGAGGGAACGGCTAAGTAGCTTTGTATGGTGTTCTCTTCTCTTTTCCCAGGTTAGCTGGCGATGGGACTTCAAGTTGGCTAGGTAAATGGACTGGTCATGAGGGTTTAGGGAGTGTCTCCATTTCTTCTCTAGTCTCCTCAGTTGTTGTAGGGAGGTTCGTAACTCTGGATGGTGCTGTGGACCTGGTGCTGTGCGCCTCACTGCACCCTCACTGTGAGCGCAGTACCCGCACAATGTGACGGTGTGTAGCTACTCTGTGCCAGTAAAACACACGGTCAGAACCCCCTACCAGGCCTAAGTGCTGTGGGGGTGCACAAGGTCAGTTCCTCCTACCAGGCCGAGGTGCTGTGGGGGTGCATTCCCCATGGTGTGTATCTGTGGACAGCTGATTTGCATGTGCAGTGCATCATGGGTGTAACTGGCCCAATCCAACCCTGTGAAAATCCAGCACCTGCTCACAGGCTCTGATAAACCATAGGCCATCACACTTACATCTGTTAGCATAATTCATAGGTGCAAGACACCCTAAAGAGTCTGTAATATAAAGTGCCCACGCTGGTAACAACACACGTACCCACGCACGATTTTACGCCCGCACCAACGCACGTGGCTACGCCCGTACCAACGCACGTGGCTACGCCCGTACCAACGCACGTGGCTACGCCCGTACCAACGCACGTGGCTACGCCCGTACCAACGCACATAGCCATGCCCATACCAACGCACGTGGCTACGCCCGTATCAACGCACGTAGTCATGCCCGCACTAACGCACGTGGCTACGCACTAAAAATTCGTTCAGAAGACATGGATGCAATGTCGAGGAAGCCTGCATTCAATCAAAGTGATTTCTACCTGCTCACAGAGCTATTCTGCCTCAGATAGAGACACCTATTCCCAGGATCATCCAGAAGGCAGAATCTGGCCAGGGTCAGAAGGGCATGGGAGCGCCTCACAAATAGGTACAACAGAAGCTCTGACTACCCATGTGAGGTAAGTTCATGGGAACAGGCACCCCAACCTAGGATGTGCAGAGGAACACCATGTAACCAAATCAACAATCAATTATGCACTAACAGGGACTGCAAGGTGTCTCCGCATCCAGCTGGGAGTTAGGTCTGCCCTACCCCCCAAAACAGAACTCCCCTGGCCACAGGGGGTACCTGCAAACATCGTAGAGGTGAATTACAGACCACATTGTTATGATATGTGCCGCTGTTGTAGCCTCAATGATGTGCCCTATCCACAGAGGACCACAGGCCCATCACAGATGCCAAGAGACACACTGGGGTCTGCCACCTGGCCCTGTCTGCGATCATAAGGCCAACACACATCCCAGGATACAGCAGGCCCCACCTCAGGGGCCACCCCCCGTCCTGGTGCAATGGTATATGTCCCTGTTAGTGAGTAAAAGACATAAATATAGCCCAAGGATGCTGCAGGCCCCAAATGAGGGCTCCATCTCCCGTCCTTGTGCTATGGTATCTGTCCCTGATAGTGAGTAAAAGACATAACTATAGCCCAAGGATGCTGTAGGCCCCAGATGGGGGCCCCATCCCCCATCCTTGTGCTATGGTATCTGTCCCTGATAGTGAGTAAAAAACATAACTATAGCCCAAGGATGCTGCAGGCCCCAAATGAGGGCTCCCTCCATCTCTCGTCCTTGTGCTAGGGTATCTGTCCCTGATAGTGAGTAAAAGACATAACTATAGCCCAAGGATGCTGCAGGCCCCAGATGGGGGCCCATCCCCCGTCCTTGTGCTATGGTATCTGTCCCTGATAGTGAGGAAAAGACATAACTATAGCCCAAGGATGCTGCAGGCCCCAAATGAGGGCTCCATCCCCCGTCCATGTGCTATGGTATCTGTCCCTGTCAGTGAATACAGGGTTCAGCTATAGCACAAGGATTCTGCAGGCCCCAGATGGGGACCCCCATCCCCCATCCTTGTGCTATGGTATCTGTCCCTGTCAGTGAATACAGGGTTCAGTTATAGCTCAAGGATGCTGCAGGCCCCAGATGGGGGCCCCATCTCCCGTCCTTGTGCTATGGTATCTGTCCCTGATAGTGAGTAAAAGACATAACTATAGCCCAAGGATGCTGTAGGCCCCAAATGAGGGCTCCATCTCCCGTCCTTTCCCAGCATTCGCAGCTTCACAGGAACAGCCGCCAGCGTGAAGGTAAAGGCTCTTCACGCTGGTGGCTGTTCAGAGGGAGCCTGGGCCTCGCGCGGGCTTCCCCGGCTCCCTCTGAAGCCTCAGACAGCCGCGATGCTGGTCGGGGGGGGGGGGGGCAAGGACTGCATTGGCTGTGATGGGGGGGGACCTGGACTGGAAAAGGCTAAGGGGGGGGGGGGACTTGGACTGGATAAGGGCTAAGGGGGGTGGGACCTGGACTGGAAAAGGGCTAAGGGGGGGGGGGACTTGGAAAGGAAAAGGGCTAAGGGGGGGGGGACTTGGACTGGAAAAGGGCTAAGGGGGGGGACTTGGACTGGAAAAGGGCTAAGGGGGGGACTTGGACTCGAAAAGGGCTAAGGGGGGGGACTTGGACTGGAAAAGGACTAAGGGGGGGGACTTGGACTGGAAAAGGGCTACAGGGGGGGGGACTTGGACTGGAAAAGGGCTAAGGGGGGGACTTGGACTGGAAAAGGGCTAAGGGGGGGGACTTGGACTGGAAAAGGGCTAAAGGGGGGGGGAATTGGACTGGAAAAGGGCAAAGGGGGGGGGCCTTGGACTGGAAAAGGGCTAAAGGGGGGGACTTGGACTGGAAAAGGGCTAAGGGGGGGGGGACTTGGACTGGAAATAGGCTATGATGGGGGGGGGGGGGACCTGGACAGTAAAAGGGTTATGGGGGGGGAAATGGACTGAAAATGGTTTTTTATGGGGGTGGAGGGGACCTGTACCAGAAAAGGGCTATGGGGGGGGGGGGAAACTTGGACTGGAAATAGGCTGTGATGGGGGGGGGGACCTGGACTGTAAAAGGGTTATGGGGGGGGGGACATGGACTGGAAATGGGTTGTGATGGGGGTGGAGGGGACCTGGACTGGAAATGGGCTATGGTGGAGGAAGGGGGATCTTGGACTGGAAATAGGCTGTGATTAGGGGGGCTAGGACTGCAAATGGGCTGTGATGGTGCGGGGGGACTCGGACTGCAAATGGGCTGTGATGGTGCGGGGGGACTCGGACTGCAAATGGGCTGTGATGGTGGGGGGGGGGGCCTAGGACTGGAAATAGGCTGTGATGGGGGACTTGGACTGGAAATGGGCTGTGATTGGGGGGGGGGAGCTAGGACTGGAAATGGCCTGTGATGTGAGGGCTAGCACTGGAAATGGGCTGATGAAGAGCTGGAATAGGACTGGAAATGGGCTGATGTGGGGCATGGGAGAATGGGACTAGAAGGGAGTGGATGCTGGGTGGGCCTAGAACTATAAGGGAATTGATTTGGGGGGAGGACTAGAATGGATGGGGAATGAGAATGGAGAGGGGAAAAAATATTTTGTGTGGAAGAAAAGTCTATGATGGGCCGGTATTGGGAGAGTAAGAGGGGCTTGAGAATGGAAGGGTGAAATTTAAACGGATGATAAAGGAATAAGGAAAGAATTGGGGGAAAGAGCAAAAGGGAAACAATCAGTATGTTAAAGCAGAAATAGAGAGAGAATGGAAAACATCTAAAAGAGAAGAAAGGACAAATGGATAGCTCGCAGAAGACACGAAGAAACCAGAAGAAAGTGACTGGAGCAATTGCAACTGAAAAATAAAACGCCCAAACAGAAGGTAGAAAAATACTTTTTATTTTGAATTTATTAACTGGAATATGTCTGGTCTGGGAAGTGTGTATTGCTAACATCTTTGCGTTTTTGTTTAGTGCAAGAGGAAATTACTTTATAGTTTTACTTCTCCAGTGTTGTACATTTCATGTTTGGATTTTGGGGTTCCCAGTTTAATTATTATCTGACCAAGGAAGTTAGCCTACACGTATTCTCGGTAATGTTTGTGGGTGGGGCTGGGGGCGGGGCAGGGGTGGGACTAGGGGCGGAGAATGGGTGGAGCATGGCAAGCCACAGGTGTCGGGTTTTTCTCGGTGAAAAAGTTGGCAACCCTAGGGCTCCATCCCCCATCCTTGTGCTATGGTATTGTAGAGGCAGAGCGCAAACAAACCAATAATACCAGGAGTCTGTTCAGAAGGTCCATATCATTTATTTGTGCACAAGAC
Source organism: Ichthyophis bannanicus (assembly GCA_033557465.1). Classification (NCBI taxonomy): domain Eukaryota; kingdom Metazoa; phylum Chordata; class Amphibia; order Gymnophiona; family Ichthyophiidae; genus Ichthyophis; species Ichthyophis bannanicus. Next base: position 501,395,957 of record CM066035.1, read on the forward strand.
TCAAGCAGAATCACATTCAAAATGGCTGAGCAATGGTTTCTGGCAAAACAACAACTTTTATACTGTTCTTTCCCATTCTAGACATAGACAAACTTTTCATTGGTCCCGGTAACCCTTCTTACACCTTCTATTGGTCCCGGTACCGTTACGTAGTCATCCAATGAAGACCTTTGACTGGGCTCAACACCTGCTTCCCCCCCTTACAGTCCCAATTACAATTGTCAGTTCTTAGACTCTTGATACAATTCTCCTTCAAGGTCACTAACCAGCTGGAAAATGTGGGAAAGCAGGGCACTGTAACTTTTCTTTCAGCAGAGTTAATTAATTCCATAGAAGCTTCACACATCTTATCAATGTCAATTAAAACATGTTTTTCTATATTCTCTAAGTTTCGATTCTGCTTAGCTATACTTAATTGTGCTCAGTTAAGTTTCGATTCTATGGTAGCAGCATTTAGGGGAGTGTGTAATTCCTTTGGGCCTCTCCACAGGCTTCATTTACAGGTCAAGCTGCTCAGGCCTGCCTGCCTTAATCAGCGTGGATCATAGGCCTTCGCCTACCACATTCCCCCCTTTGATTAATCTCATCCTAATACTAATAAGGTGTGAGAGTTAAATCACTCAATTACACTGGGGTCGGGTTTCGACCATATGTAGCAGGATTAGGGTGCCATAAGGCTAAAATCTTAGTTGCGGTTTTCCGCTCCACTGTATTCTCAATAACACTGTTAATAGAGCGCATACAACAAGGAATTATACATGGTAATAACAGAAATAAAACTACCAACACTAATATTATCATAAGAAAGGTAGTAAGTCCTCCTAATCCAGAGAAGATAGATTCAAACCAATTAGGTATTTTGAGACCATGCCAAGTCTGTACTGGCACATAAGTTTGTTTTCGCATATTTTCAGCAATTTCTTCAACTACTTGACCTTTGTCATCTATCTTCAAACAACAATTGGTTAAATTCAACTTTCCACATACTCCTCCTTCAGCAGCTAACAGGTAATCTAAGGCCAAGCGATTCTGATATATTGCAGTACGCATTTGTGTGCTTTGTCTAGCTAGAAGTGTAAGTGCTTGACCAGTCTCATTAGTAATTAATTCAACTACTGCTTGTAGATGTATAATACGGTTTATCATATACACGGGGGTCCGATACCCCCAAGTGCCATCCTCCTCCCAAGTGGCAGGTCCATAATAGGCAATAATCCTCTCAGGTGGCCAATCATCCCCATCCCATTTCTGCCATTTGCCTATCTGGAGAGCTGCTCTTTTCTGTCTTTTAGTGTATACTGGGTATCCTAATTGTTCTCCATGTTCTGTGGGTAACAAGAAGAAAGAGGGTCGAATGGTTCCTAAGACACACGCTCCTCCCCAATGAATAGGGAGTCGGGCATAGGCTCGGGTTCCGCAAATCCAATACAAGCGAGGTGGGGCCTGCCAAGCATGAGGTTGGGCAAGGTTAGTCCATAAATCAGCAAGCTCGGGAAATTTCGCTAATGGATTGGTGGGTTCAGATTCATTAACTCCTGACCACCAGGACGTCTGCTTTGTAGTGTCATTATAAAACTTCTGGCTGAGGCAGACCAGCTGTCCCACCTGCAAGGTGAACTGGGGTCCAGTTCGAGCATAACACAGACATCCAACTATTGAGTGTGCTAAGACCCATTCACTAGTGGTCTTATGCAATTCAGTATGATTATAAGTTATTGAGTAATTCAACTCTTGGGCTTCCCAGGGCCATTGGTCACCCATTCTGGTTCCCCCACAAAAGTAACAATCTGAAATGTGGAGACTGGAGACCACTGCTCCAGCTAACTCTAGAAACAAATTCTGGGAAGGGTGAGGGATATCAAACTTATTTACATGCATAGTCTCATAAAAAGTGTTATGTATATGGTACCTAGATGATCGATGGGCTTGGGTATTTAATCTTATATATACAATGGTCCCTGGATCTGATCCAGAACCTGCAATACGTAGGCCAAACTTATACCCTTGTTTCCATGCGCTAGGATTGGCTATGAACAATTCTAATGGATTACAGGCACCTCTTTTACAATTTTCTAAATTCTTTACATACGGCTTAGTTAAAGCAGCCATTCGATTGTCTCTGGTATTTTCTACCATACCAGTTTTCCATGTGGCATAGAAAACACATTCCCACCTAGGGCAATAGTAATCCTTAATTGGGGCTGTACTATATTCATTGGCTAAAACTCGTTTACCTGTACATGCCCCCCATCCAGTGGTTCCTTCTGGACACATATATTTTTCATCATGAGCATAAGCTTTCTCCCAGTTGGCACATTTAGAACGACTATCTCTATTAATGGCATCACAGGCATCAAAATACAAAACAGCATACTTTGTAGGATCGGTAAGTGGGGAGGTAGCATTAAGTAAAGCTCCATCCGCATCATTCCATCGTATTTCTAGAGTATAATAGGATGGGTTCTGATGTGGGTTAAAACAAACTTTAGTAGTTCCCTTAGTACAGACATTCAGTTCAGTGGTGTTATAAATACACCGGCTTACCGTACCAGTACAGGTATAGTAAGAATGATAAAGCAAAGTCTGAGTCACTTTCATTCCAGTTCGAGTGGAAGTAATGCAGGCAGTACATGGGGGCAAAGCATAAGCAAGTTCAAAGTGCCCCAGGCAAGCAGCCAGAACAAAATAAAAATAAAGATGCATGTTGATTGTAGTTCTTCTGGATCTCCGTTGGAAAATCTTGGCCTCGACATCTTCTTCTTCTTGGCGCAATGCTGACCCGTTTGCTAATGAAGCAATTCAACGGGTATCAATGTTGATTGAAGATCCTCAAATGTCCCGCTGTAATGCCAACTCACCAATCGTAGTTGGCCTGACAAACGTTTATGAAAGATTCGATGAAGAAAACAAATGTCTTTGCTGTATTAGAAACAGCAATCCTCTTCGAAAGACTTGTCTACTGTAGGACACTGTAGTTCATGAGTGTCCCCGAGGAGTTCTAGGTTGCTGGCTGCCTCCGTAGGGTAAGACGCAAAGGGACTTCAGGGTGTGGCTCTGCTGTCCACTGGTCCTGATCTGGAACTGCTGCTGGCTTGACCCTGCTATGGTGAATCCAGGAATCGATTTCTGCTACCTTTACTGCAGTTGGGGTAGACAGGATGACGGTGTATGGCCCCTTCCAATGCGGTTCCAGCGGTGTCTTCTTCCAATCTTTGATCCACACCGAGGTACCAGACTTGTAGGGATGCAGGGGTTCCGTCAAATTGATAGGCAACTGGTCCTGTATCCACATATGAAGAGTCTGCAGAACAGAACTAAGAGCTAGAAGTTCTTGTCTGGTTATTTCTGAACCAATCTGTGGCAAACTACCTTTCACACCCTGCACTATCGGTGGAGGTTTGCCATACATAACTTCAAAAGAGGAAAATCCTGATGACTTCACAGGAGCTGAGCGTATTCTAAGTAAGGCTATTGGGAGAACCTGGGGCCACTTCAGGTGGGTCTCCTGACATAGCTTGGACATCTGGGATTTTAAAGTTCGATTCATTCGCTCAACTTTCCCTGAACTTTGTGGTCTATATGCAGTGTGTAACTTCCATTGTATCTGTAAGGCACTTGCTAACTGCTGGGTAATTTGAGATATGAATGAGGGCCCATTGTCTAACCCTATTACTGCTGGAATTCCAAATCTGGGGATAATTTCCCTTAACAGAACTTTAGTAACTTCTCGGGCTTTCTCAGTCCTGGTGGGGAAGGCTTCCACCCACCCAGAGAAGGTACTGACTAATACTAACAAGTAACGGTACCCGCCAGCTTTTGGCATTTCGGTAAAGTCTATTTGCAGGTGGTGCATGGGGGTAACACCTCTTGACTGAACTCGGGGTGGTGGCGTGGGACCCTGTTTGGCATTATTCTTGGCACAAATCAGACACTAGCGGGCTACCGAGGCTGACAAGGCTCCCAACAGCGCGATACAAAAGTGTGGTCTGAGTGCTTTTTCCATAGCACTTTTCCCATAATGTGTGGCTTGATGAAAGGCTTTAACAAAGGCTGGTCCCAATAATTCAGGGATCACTATTCGTCCTGGGGGTTGACTGCCCTCGGGTGGTGGCAGCTCAATCCATCCATCTTTCAGTACTCCCTCTTCTTTATTACAGTAGTAATCCAATTTGTTGGTGGTATATCGTGGTGTCCATAAATTAAGGGGTACTGGAAACAATGCTGCTTGTATTGGCGTCACTTGTGGTGAAATTTGACCTGTCATGGCTGCTTTACGTGCTGAAGCATCAGCAAATCTGTTTCCTTGGGCAACTTCTCCGTTTCCCGCTTGGTGTCCTCGGCAGTGTATGACAGCCACACATGTAGGGGCCCATACTGCATCAAGTAACATCAATATTTCTGGGCTATATTTGATTGATTTGCCTCCCGACGTAATGAGCCCTCGTTCTTTGTAGAGAGCTCCATGTGCATGCAAAGTGGTGAAGGCATATTTTGAGTCCGTGTATACGTTCAACAGAAGTCCCGCACCCAATACTAGTGCTCTGGTGAGTGCTATCAATTCAGCTTTCTGGGCTGATGTGCCTGATGCAAGAGCTGATGATTCAATGACTTTCTCCCGGGTGACTACTGCATACCCGGCACAGCATCGTCCATTGATGATGAGACTGCTTCCATCCACTAAATAGGTCTGATCAGGATTCTCTAGGGGCACATCTGTCAGATCAGGTCGACTTGAGAATACAGTATCCATGACTTCTATACAGTCATGCTCTGGAGGGTCTTCGCTGACTGGTATCAGTGTGGCTGGGTTCAAGGCATGGCTCACTTCTAATTGTATTTGTGGATTTTCACATAGCATGCTTTGGTATTTCAGCATTCGAGAATTAGTGAGCCAATGGTTTGCTTTTTGTTCCATAAGGGCAAGTACCGCATGTGGTACTGTGATGCGTAGATTCTGTCCTAAGGTGAGCTTGTCTGCTTCACTCACCAATAATACTGTAGCTGCAACTGCTCTCAAACATGGTGGCCATCCTATGGCCACAGTGTCCAATTGTTTCGATAGGTATGCTACGGGTCGCTCCCAATACCCCAATTTCTGAGTCAACATGCCTAGAGCATTCCCTTGCATCTCATGCACAAATAGGCGGAAGGGCTTGTGAACATCTGGTAACCCGAGTGCTGGTGACGACATCAATTCTTCCTTCAGGGTCTTGAAAGCTGCGTCTTGCTCAGGACCCCATTCCAGTGGTGACTTTTCTTCTCCCTTGGTGGCTTCATATAGTGGTTTAGCAATCTGAGCAAAGTTAGGTATCCATATCCGGCAGTACCCTGCTGCTCCCAGAAAGGCTCTGACTTGCTTTCTGGTAGTTGGGGTTGGGATACTGCACACGGCTTCTTTTCTCTCTCGTCCCAATTGTCGGCTTCCTTTAGTCAAGCGAAAGCCCAAGTATTTCACTTCTTTTTGGCATAGCTGTGCTTTTGCTCTGGAAACTTTGTATCCAGCTTCATCCAATAGTTGCAAGAGGTCAGTAGTGGCTTGTATACATTCGCTTTCCGATGTGGCAGCTACCAGTAGGTCATCCACATATTGGAGGAGTACTCTCTTTTCAGGGGCCACAGGGTAACTGGAAAGATCTTGGTTTAGCGCGGCACTAAAAATGGTGGGTGAATTCTTGAATCCTTGAGGCAATCGTGTCCAAGTGAGCTGGCCCCGTCTTCCTGAGACAGGGTCCTGCCATTCGAAGGCAAACAGCAATTGGCTAATTGGGGCTAATCTTATGCAAAAGAACGCATCTTTCAAATCCAAAACAGTAAAGTGGGTAGCTTCAGCAGGAATCAGTCCTAGGAGTGTGTAGGGATTTGGCACAACTGGATGTATGGTTTCAACTGCTTCATTCACTCTCCTTAGGTCCTGCACTGGGCGGTAGTCACCTGTCCCAGGCTTCTTTACTGGCAAGAGAGGGGTGTTCCATGGTGACTGACATACTTTAAGTAGGCCATACTCCAGTAGCCTCAACAGGTGGCAGTGTATACCTTTAATTGCTGCTCTTGGGAGTGGATATTGTTTGACGTGTACTGGTTCTGCACTAGGCTTGAGATTCACAATTACTGGAGCTATATGTTTGGCCAAGCCTGGTGGATTGCCCTCTGCCCATACTCCAGGAGGGGCTTCAATGCTTTTCAGAGTAGGTTCAAAATAGGTATCAAGGATTGGCTCGGTACTATAATATCTCCATTCTTCTTCTCGAGGAACAGTGAGCACCATTAGTCCAGCAGGTTTTGAATTTACTGTCATTTGCATTTCTCCTTTCTCAGTAAAGGATATTTGGGCCTGCAGTTTGGCTAGCATATCTCGTCCCAGTGGTGGCACTGGGCACTCGGGCATGTAAAGGAATTGGTGCGTTATTTGCTGTCCCCCTAAATTACATATGCGGTTTTGAAGAAAAGGCTTAGTGGCTTTAGTACCAGTTGCTCCCACAATGGTGACTGCTCTTGTAGAAAAAGGGGCTATTTGTTTATCTACTACAGAATGTTCTGCTCCAGTATCAACCATAAAGTCCATGAATTGGTCTCCTATTTGTATACTGACCATAGGCTCCTGGAGACCTAAAGCGAATTCGGAGCCCGGTCTGTCCTAATCTGTTTCATCAAAATCAGAGGCCGTTGCGGCTGCAACTCCCTGTATGGCCTCCGCTCGTTCCCGTTGAAAATGTTCTCGATTGGTTCCTCTGCGGTTCTGGGGTCGGCCTCTCTCTCTCTGAGGGGCGTTCTCCCCTTCATCACGGGAAGTGTCCTCGAGTCGCGGGCATGCATTCCTCCAATGTCCTTCTTCTCTGCAATAAGCGCATTGATTCACGCCTAGTGGGGGCCGGCTTTCTCCTCGGTCCCTCCCTCTTCCTCTGCTCCTCTGACTAGGGAAACCTCCCCTTTTCTGTTCAACTAACGCTGCAGCCAAAAAATCGGCTTTCTTCTTCATTTTACGTTCACTTTCTCTCTGTCTTTCATTATCACGATTCACAAACACTCTATGGGCGACGTCCAGTAACTGAGTTGCATTCATACCCGCGAACCCTTCTAATTTCTGTAGTTTTCGTCTAATATCTGGTTGAGACTGGCTGACAAAAGCGTCATTCACCATGCATAGACTTCCTGGTGCAGCTGGGTCATAGGGAGTGTACATTATGTATGCTTCAGATAATCTCTCATAGAATACTGCTGGGCTTTCGTCTACACCTTGGAGCACTTCGGCTGTCTTGGTGAGATTCATGGCTTTCTGACCCCCCTTTCGCAGACCTTGTAAAAGGCCTTGGCGAAAGCGTGCTAGAGCTTTGGATCCTACTTCGGTATTCGGATCCCACTGAGGATCCTCGTTTGGGAATTCTTTCTTTGCTGCTTCGCGATTATCTATTCCGGATGGTCCCTCTGCTTGGGGATTATCTGCTAGCCAATTAACAGCTGCTCGCTTAATTCTTGTCCGCTCCTCAGTAGTAAATAAAGTGGACAGGAGCTGAAGGCAATCTGACCAAGTAGGTTGATGGGTCTGCATAATTGTGCTCATTAGTTCTGTTAACTCTTGGGGCTTGTCAGTATAGGAGGCATAATGTAATTTCCAGTTCAGCAAATCAGTAGTGGAGAAAAGCACATAAACTAGACTTAGGGGCCCCGGTACTATCTGGTCATCTGCATCTCTCACGGGCACTCCCGGGACTTGCCGCAGGGGGGCTAATACTTTCGGGAGGGCTTTCTGCTTCTTGGTAGTAACTTTCGGTATCTTGGTGGGGACTCTCAGCTTCGAGACTCGCTTAGTCTGGGGAGTCTCGCTTGCAACAGATGATGAACTAGCACTGACTTTTTCACTTTCTGTCTCGGTCAGGGAAGATACGTCTTCATCTTCCTGCTCTGATTCCTGCTTATCCTCAGTCTCTGTCTCAGACTGATCAGCCTCTTCATGAGACGGCTCATCTAACTGGTCTTCTGGCTGGCGAGGGGGTGGACCCTCCCGGTCCCGGGGGACTGCCGCGGGACGCGGTGGTACTCTTGCAGGGCACTGAGCTTGGGGCTGTCTAATTATAACTTCTGGTGAATCAGGATCAACATAGACAGGTTTCTTTTCAAGCTTCTTTTCTTTCCCTGCCTTCTGTGTCTGCTCTGTCAGCGCTACCATTATTCTACACTGTTCTTCATAAAAGCGCTGAGCCCAAGGGGGTGGGCTTTCACAAATACTTAACCAGGAATCTATATAGGGATACTGATCGGGGTGCGCTGCTCGCACCTTCCGATGGACTGACTGAATAATTCCTATGGTAAAGGTTCCCTCTCGGGGCCACTGGGGTTCTAATACAGGCCACTCTCTAGTACACAACAATTGTAATCGTGACGCAGTCATTTTTACTCCATAATCTCCTGTGTATCCCTTGTTAAAGTGTTTAACCATACATTCTAACGGAGTGTGCCTGGTAGACCCTGCCCCTCCCATATCGATGTCTGCGAGCAACAACAAACAAAAGGGAAAAGGAGGGCGGACCGCGGGTGAGGGGTCCTCATGGTCCTAGAAACATTCAGGGATACACAAAACGAGACAAGATGACAGTCGCTTCCTCCTTTTTACGACCTGGACGCGGTCGCCCGGCCAGGAAATGCGTTACTCAGGAGTCCGCCTTCGCTTGGTCTGTGTTGCAAGACCTCTCAATCACACTTCATTCACACAATCATGCTAGCAACGTATCCCAAAAAATCCAGTCCTGTCTCTTCTGACTAGGCTTATCAAATTCAAAATCAAAAAGACGGTGGTTTCGCCCCGTGCATACACTATGCAGGGTTAGTCGGACCGCCTTGAGAGCTCTCTTACCAAATGCAAATTCAAATTCCAAATTCCAAAAGGGCAGTGGGTTCACCTTGCGCATACACTATGCAAGGTTACTTTGACCGCCTTCGAGAGGTGATCAAGCTCTCTCACCAAAATTCCAAAGTTTTAAGGCCTTTCAAATTACAAGTTTACAAGTTCCCAGCTGCAGATCTGACTCATCTGTCTAGACATACCAAGAAAACTATACTCACTGGATCCGGTCCCCACTCCCGGGCAAGCGCATGAGTTGGACCTCGGACTCCCCTCACGGGTTCGAGGTGTTGGTTCCGTCCGGGCTCGGCACCCGCCGAGGCCTGGCCAGCTCCCTCCGATGCAAGGGACCGGTGGCGCCAGGGAGCGAGCCCACGTCGGGAGGGCACGATCCCGGCAGGACCAAACCTATAGAGGCGGAAAGTCGTGGTATATCAAATTATATACCCTCTGACCGACCATACGTTCCCGGCCAACGCACCAAGAATATGTAGCGGCAGAGCGCAAACAAACCAATAATACCAGGAGTTTGTTCAGAAGGTCCAAATCATTTATTTGTGCACAAGACTCAAGCAGAATCACATTCAAAATGGCTGAGCAATGGTTTCTGGCAAAACAACAACTTTTATACTGTTCTTTCCCATTCTAGACATAGACAAACTTTTCATTGGTCCCAGTAACCCTTCTTACACCTTCTATTGGTCCCGGTACCGTTACGTAGTCATCCAATGAAGACCTTTGACTGGGCTCAACACCTGCTTCCCCCCCTTACAGTCCCAATTACAATGGTCAGTTCTTAGACTCTTGATACAATTCTCCTCCAAGGTCACTAACCAGCTGGAATATGTGGGAAAGCAGGGCACTGTAACTTTTCTTTCAGCAGAGTTAATTAATTCCATAGAAGCTTCACACATCTTATCAATGTCAATTAAAACATGTTTTTCTATATTCTCTAAGTTTCGATTCTGCTTAGCTATACTTAATTGTGCTCAGTTAAGTTTCGATTCTATGGTAGCAGCATTTAGGGGAGTGTGTAATTCCTTTGGGCCTCTCCACAGGCTTCATTTACAGGTCAAGCTGCTCAGGCCTGCCTGCCTTAATCAGCGTGGATCATAGGCCTTCGCCTACCACAGTATCTGTCCCTGTCAGTGAATACAGGGTTCAGCTATAGCCCAAGGATGCTGCAGGCCCCAGATGGGGGCCCCATCCCCCGTCCTTGTGCTATGGTATCTGTCCCTATCAGTGAATACAGGGTTCAGCTATAGCCCAAGGATGCTGCAGACCCCAGATGGGGGCCCCATCTCCCGTCCTTGTGCTATGGTATCTGTCCCTGATAGTGAGTAAAAGACATAACTATAGCCCAAGAATGCTGCAGGCCCCAGATGGGGGCCCCATCCCCCGTCCTTGTGCTATGGTATTTGTCCCTGATAGTGAGTAAAAGTCATAACTATAGCCCAAGGATGCTGCAGGCCCCAGAAGGGGGCCCCATCCCCCGTCCTTGTGCTATGGTATCTGTCCCTGATAGTGAGTAAAAGACATAACTATAGCCCAAGGATGCTGCAGGCCCCAAATGAGGGCTCCATCCCCCGTCCATGTGCTAGGGTATCTGTCCCTGTCAGTGAATACAGGGTTCAGCTATAGCCCAAGGATGCTGCAGGCCCCAGATGGGGGCCCCATCCCCCGTCCTTGTGCTATGGTATCTGTCCCTGTCAGTGAATACAGGGTTCAGCTATGGCCCAAGGATGCTGCAGGCCCCAGATGGGGGCCCCATCCCCCGTCCTTGTGCTATGGTATCTGTCCCTGTCAGTGAATACAGGGTTCAGCTATAGCCCAAGGATGCTGCAGGCCCCAGATGGGGGCCCCATCCCCCGTCCTTGTGCTATGGTATCTGTCTAGGGTTGCCAACTTTTTCACCGAGAAAAACCCGACACCTGTGGCTTGCCATGCTCCACCCATTCTCCGCCCCTAGTCCCACCCCTGCCCCGCCCCCAGCCCTACCCACAAAAATTTCCGAGGATACGTGTAGGCTAACTTCCTTGGTCAGATAATAATTAAACTGGGAACCCCAAAATCCAAACATGAAATGTACAACACTGGAGAAATAAAACTATAAAGTAATTTCCTCTTGCACTAAAGAAAAACGCAAAGATGTTAGCAATACACACTTCCCAGACCAGACATATTCCAGTTAATAAATTCAAAATAAAAAGTATTTTTCTACCTTCTGTTTGGGCGTTTTATTTTTCAGTTGCAATTGCTCCAGTCACTTTCTTCTGGTTTCTTCGTGTCTTCTGCGAGCTATCCATTTGTCCTTTCTTCTCTTTTAGATGTTTTCCATTCTCTCTCTATTTCTGCTTTAACATACTGATTTGTTTCCCTTTTGCTCTTTCCCCCAATTCTTTCCTTATTCCTTTATCATCCGTTTAAATTTCACGCTTCCATTCTCAAGCCCCTCTTACTCTCCCAATACCGGCCCATCATAGACTTTTCTTCCACACAAAATATTTTTTCCCCTCTCCATTCTCATTCCCCATCCATTCTAGTCCTCCCCCCAACCTTTAACCTTTCCCACCAATCGCGGCTTCACAGGAACAGCCGCCAGCGTGAAGGTAAAGGCTCTTCACGCTGGTGGCTGTTCAGAGGGAGCCGGGGCCTCGCGCGGGCTTCCCCGGCTCCCTCTGAAGCGGAGAAAAGCCGGTTTTTTTGCTCTGGCCGCTCCCGATCTTGCGGCCAGAGCAAAAAAAACGGCTTTTAAAGGGCCGGTTTTGCCTCTGCGCCGGCAGCCGGCCTGGCCGTGGAAAAACCGGCCAGGCCGGCTGAAAACCGGCCAGTTGGCAACCCTATATCTGTCCCTGTCAGTGAATACAGGGTTCAGCTATAGCCCAAGGATGCTGCAGGCCCCAGATGGGGGCCCCATCCCCCGTCCTTGTGCTATGGTATCTGTCCCTGTCAGTGAATACAGGGTTCAGCTATAGCCCAAGGATGCTGCAGGCCCCAGATGGGGGCCCCATCTCCCGTCCTTGTGCTATGGTATCTGTCCCTGATAGTGAGTAAAAGACATAACTATAGCCCAAGGATGCTGCAGGCCCCAGATGGGGGCCCCATCCCCCGTCCTTGTGCTATGGTATCTGTCCCTGTCAGTGAATACAGGGTTCAGCTATAGCCCAAGGATGCTGCAGGCCCCAGATGGGGGCCCCATCTCCCGTCCTTGTGCTATGGTATCTGTCCCTGATAGTGAGTAAAAGACATAACTATAGCCCAAGGATACTGCAGGCCCCAGATGGGGGCCCCATCCCCCATCCTTGTGCTATGGTATCTGTCCCTGATAGTGAGTAAAAGACATAACTATAGCCCAAGGATGCTGCAGGCCCCAAATGAGGGCTCCATCCCCCGTCCATGTGCTATGGTATCTGTCCCTATCAGTGAATACAGGGTTCAGCTATAGCCCAAGGATGCTGCATGCCCCAGATGGGGGCCCCATCCCCCGTCCTTGTGTTATGGTATCTGTCCCTGTCAGTGAATACAGGGTTCAGCTATAGCCCAAGGATGCTGCAGGCCCCAGATGGGGGCCCCATCCCCCGTCCTTGTGCTATGGTATCTGTCCCTGTCAGTGAATACAGGGTTCAGCTATAGCCCAAGGATGCTGCAGGCCCCAGATGGGGGCCCCATCCCCCATCCTTGTGCTATGGTATCTGTCCCTGTCAGTGAATACAGGGTTCAGCTATAGCCCAAGGATGCTGCAGGCCCCAGATGGGGGCCCCATCTCCCATCCTTGTGCTATGGTATCTGTCCCTGATAGTGAGTAAAAGAGACCAACCATAGCCCCAGGACACAGTAGGCCTCACCTCAGGGTTACATAGCCCATCCTGGAGCTAAGGTGGATGCCCCTGTTTGTGATCACAAGGGCAAACTATATCCCCAGGATGCAGCAGGCCTCAACTTAGAGCCTCACCCCTCATCCTGGTGCAATGGTGGATGCCCCCGTCTGTGACCACAGGGGCGAACCATATTGCACACAGAGATATATATGTGTTGTGGAAGAGACCCCAAAAGGGTGTCTGTCTGATAATGTCAATATGTGTTTTCACTCCAATAGGTGGAGGATCTCCGTAAGAAGGCGCAGGAGCTACGTGCACGGTACCCCCGCTTCGTAGCACGGGTCCAGAGGGAGCGGATAGCCCAACGAGATGGTGAGTGATGTGACATGGCCCTGTGGGGCAATGGTTGTCAGGACCACAGGATGCATGTGATTGCCGTATCTGATGTGTGAGCATAGAGATGACACGTGTTCCCCTCTCCCACAGCGGATGCACGTGCTGCCGTTGAGCCTGTGGGGCCAGAAGCTGCAGCGGGGCCGGAGGAGGAACAGGGTGACAACGGCCAGGAGGTGGAGGAGGCCCCGGTGGCCATGGAGGCCGACAACGGCGGGACGCACGAGTCTGCGAATGCTGCAGCCAACACCGAGGGGGAGGAGGGGGACAGGGAGGAGGAGGTGGAGGTGGGAGCGGGAGAGATGGAGGTGTTTAGGGTGGTTGGAGCAGGGGAGGAGGTGGGGGAGGGGGAGGCGGCGGAGCTGGCGGGAGGGCAGAGGGTGGAGGGGCGGGTGCAGGCGGAGGGGGAGGGGAGGGGCTTGGGGGGGCCAGGGGCTGGAGGGGGAGGGGAGGGGGATGGGGCAGGTGCATGGATGGGTTTGCTGGCTGTGGCATCTGCCCATCGGCATGGGCTGCCACAGGGCTACGGGGGCACCAGCCACCTGCTCTATGGTGCTGGCGATGCTGCCCCCCTGGATGTGGGCCTGCCACACATAGCCGCTGACACGCGCACCGTGGATGCAGCCACACAGACACGGGGAGACCTGTGTCTGTGTGGCTGCATGTGCGGGCTGCGCATGGCAGCGGCTGTGCGTGCGCAGGCACACGCCCAGAGGCAGCACGCACTCATCATGGGGCAGGTCCTGGCAACCCTGACCATGGTGGCTGACCGGCTGCGCTTGCAGCCACCATGTGACAGGGGTCCCCGGGGTGTGTAGTGTGCGGATGCGCAATGCACACCTGCCCTGTGACAGCCCATGCAATGGCCTGCCACAGTCACCGGGGACAGCAGGGATGGCTGACAGCAATGTCGGCATGCTGTGCAATGGCAAATGTGCCGACAAATGATGATTGTAAATAAAGGTTATCATTCTTACCAGTCAACTGTGGTGGCCAGATATCCCTCCTTGCTATGGGTCAGTGTTATGTGATTGACACATGTGGGCACCCACATGCGTGTCCGTGTGAGATACAACGGGAGGATGCAGGGTACTGTACCCGTGTCATGGGTGGAGCGATATTATGGGCATCACATGGGCCAGTGCCACACATGGCCAAACGCACACACGTTAAACAGTGCCTAGGGGTCAGCTGTGGTGGAACATGCAAGGCTATGTGCAGCATCTGTGATGGGCACAGACCAGGGTGGATGCTGGCATGGACACAGCAAGGGGGCTAATGGACACTGAGCCGTCAAGTGCACAGGGCTAGGGGTGGACAGAGTGGACATGGGCCCCAGGGGGACATGGGCTGGCTCGTTAATTTGGTCCATTCTTTGTGGATTGCATTTGTTGGAAGGTGTTTTTTGTATGAGGCTCAGGGGGTTTCACTGCATTAAGGGTAACTGTTGTCAATCGTCTATCGAAAATAGATAAGATTAAACATAACACAGGACAGCAGTTCTGTCACTGATCCCTGCTACCACATGGTCAGTCCCTCCAAACATGTGCTTGAGGGGCATCTCTTAAGGGTCAGGATATTATGCAAATTGCCAGCTGTTAGTCTCAAGGGAAGAGGGGAAAGGAAAGAAGAGTATCTTCCGCAACCAACAACCAGTCTCAAGGGAAGAGCCTCACCTATAGTTGGCAGGTGGGAAAGCCTACACGTGTGCTGTCATGTGTGCTATAATGAGGGTTGTCCAGAAGCCACAGGGACAGGTTTCGGAAACAGTAGAATATATAACAGAATAGACTGGCAGTTAGACTGTCAACCCAAATGTGCCTGTGCTACGGTCTATGGCCATGAGAGGGCAGTTTGTAGACTCAGTAGTGCCTGTCAATGACTGAGGGTATGCAGTACATATTTCAAAGCTATGGTAGCAGTTCGGGTAAGTGTAGCTGCTGTGCTTTGATCTCGTTGGCGTGGTCAGAAACCTGGATATGTGCAGTCCTATCCTGTTCACATAAAAGATGGCATACCAAAGTGAAAAGGGCATAGCCATCCCAGTTCTGTCCGAGTGCCCTCAGCAGCTCATGTGTCCCTCCCAGGACCCTATGAGGCCAGATCTATTCATTTCCTGGAAACAACCTCGGCCCATGCCATATCCTAGCTCCCCTCCACCCAGCAAAATACCAGTCCGCCCCCCCATGAGCCCATGTACCGGTCCTGCACCTCCATGGGTCCACTGTATGTCAAACCCCACCACCACGCATTTTCAATCTGAGCTAGCCCAAACCGCCCAAGTCCAGTCCTAACCCCATCAGCCCATTTCTGGTCAGCCCCAAATAGGCCATTGGCAGCCCTCCCCCCCCCCAATCAGCCCACAGCCCATTAGCAGTCCAACCCACCTCCCCATCACCCACAGCCCACCTCATGTCATGCCCTTTCCCCCTCTATAGCCCATTACCGATTGTAAACCCTCCCCCCCCGGCTCATGGAAAACGTATGAGGAATACAGATGGCGGCTGCAGCTGCTGGGTAGTGTGTGCCTGCTGGTGTGCGCCCAAAAGCAGGTGGGGCATCCCATGCTGGCCACAGCAGGGTCGGTGCCTACACCGTCTGGCAGAATAGTTTGCATCGGGCTGGCCCCAGGGACAGTCACGGGTGGGCTGTGCGTAATACGGCCCCCCACAAGCAACACAGGAGACATGACATGTGCTACAGCCGCTTGTGTGGCGGTTTATTTCCCCCTCCCCCTGCCCCTGCCATGCCTTGCGCGGCCCCTCCCACCCTGTGTTGATGGTGGGTTTTGCTTCCGCCGTTGCTACTGCTGCTGCCGCTTCCGCTGGTGGTGGTGGAGGTGGTGGTGGTGGTGGTGGCGTCGGCCCGATGTGTGCCGCAATAATTTCAAGGCTCGCAGCCATGCTTTGCGCAGCTGCAGCCAGTTTCTGCACCCCCACCAGGACCCCTGACAGTGTGCGCTGTTGGCGCCGTTGCGCACGGCGTTGGCGGCGCTGTTCCCTCAACCCGGCTCACAGTAAATGCTGTATACCTGTGGAAACAGCAGGTAGTGCATTGTAAGACTGGAATACATCCACCACCTCTGCAGAGGCAATGACACCAGAACACAGTTTGACACTCACCCTCTGCATCCCTCTGTGCTGCTGCTGAGTGCGCCTGCATTTTCAGTATGACTTCCGACACAGCGGACAGTGTCGCTTCTCTGGTGCGCTGGTCGGCCTCTGCAGCCACCTCCCCCGTGGCTTCATTGGTGGTTGTTGCTCTTCCAAATGCAGACTGTGTGACAGTTCTGATGTCCTCCCCCGGGGGGGTGGGGGGAACACCTTCTCCCACCTGGCCCACCTCCGGCACAGGGTCCATTGGGGTGGATGGCCCTGGCTGGTTGTCCCCTGGCGCCTCCTCTGTTGCATCAATGGAGCATATGTCACCTGTAGGCCACAATGTTACATAGGTAATATGAGGCATGACTGCCTGTCTATACCCGTCCCACTCCCCTAAGGGCACATGTGTGTGGGTGAGCCACATGGGTCTTGGCAGGGGCCCCTCCCTCCCCCCCCTTACCTATATATCCATGCCGGGGGGCCCTTTGCCCTGCAAGTTCCACTCTCCCCTCCCCCCTTGCATGCTGCCACACACCCCATGCAGCCCCGTCACCGCTTTCAGCCCTGCAAACACAGCCCATGTTAGACACAGGTGCATTGTGCTGTCCCGTCGGCCATGTTACCACCTGTGTGGCCGTGCTGCCTCCACCAACCCTGCACCATCTCCCCTGCAACACATTGGCAGCCTCTGCTGGTACTGTGGGCCTGTTCTCCTTGCCACCGCACCCATCCACTGTGCTGTGGCGCTCCCTGCCCACCATGGACATGTCCCCCCATGGGTCATGGGCCAGAAGCTGTCCGTATGCCTGTGCCGCCTCCTGGGTCCTCATATTGCCAAATCATGCCACCCACACCCCACCCCACCCTTGGCCACCCCCACACATGTGCGTTTGCAGTCTCACACTGCTGCAGCTCACTCTCACACTTACCAGCACTTGGATGCGCTGTGTCCAACTCAGGGGCAGGCCATGAATATACATATCCCCTAGTCTTTCTGCCAGGCGCCGCTCCAGTTCGGTCAGGTGGGCGACCTGTGCTGGGCCCCCTCCAGTGCTTTGGGCCCCTCTCCTCTCCTTGGCAAGCTTATTACGGATGTTCCGTTTAATGTCACAATATCTCTTGCGGAGGCTCTCTACATCCCGATGTGGGTCATCAGCGGTTGCCACCTCCGCATGCACCTCCGTCTGCACCTCCGCCCATGCCCTGGCACGTGTGGCACCTGTTGTTGTTGAGCTGTGTTGTCCGAACAGTATATCATAATGCTCCAGGATGCTTGCCAGGAGGAGATCATTCTCCTCCTGGCTGAACCGCACTGCCCTCTTGCGCACCTCCTCTGGGCGTGTGGGTCTGCGCCGCCGTTGCACCATTGTGCCAGTGGCCTGTTCACGTGGGTGTTGCTGGCCTCTCACCATCATCTGCAACTGTGTCCATTGCTGGTGTTTGTTGCAGTCCGGCATGCTCACATACCTGGTTGGTGGGCTCCATACCGGATGTGTGCTGAGGTGCATGCCATTTTGTCCTCCCTAGATATATATAGATATGTTTTGGGTGTGGCTCTGGGCACGTTGCGTACGCGCATTGCGTACGTGCGCAGCGATGTGCTTTCCCCCTGCGCACGCATGGACGTGCTGTGGTTACGTACCCTATGTGCCTTGCTGTGCATGGTTTCCAGCTTTTTTGTATTCCTCCGATTGAGCCCTGGGTGTACACACTACACGCGTCCTCCTCCTACAATCCAGTTTTGTGCTGGTAGGTAACACAAATGTTTTCTGCATAGTGTGCGTATATTTTATTTTCTGCGCGCTACCACACGCGTTGGGTGATGGTTACGTTTTCGTGACGCACATTACATGGGACGTGCATTGCGTGTACGCGCGTGTGAACACGGTTGGCATCCCTGTAACATCTTGGCGTCTTCCATATTTGGAAAGGGGTATACCTCGCAGTAACTTTACACCATGCTGTGTCACAGGGGAACACGTCGATGGCTTTTCTCGGGTGCAATGCGGGAGAATGCGAGCTCCTGCGCACGCTACGTTCCTGACGACAGGGTGTTAGCTGTGATGGATGTTCCCGGTTGACCAGGTGTGTATCGTTATTGTAATCTCTGTGCCCGCCCCGCACCCTATTTCCCAATCACCTGTCCTCCATCCTGTGTCTATCATGGCTCAGACTGTGAATGCAGGTGGTGCAGTCGTTGCATTGCTGGAGCTAGCTGGGCTGCGCTTTCCGGAAGAGGGAGATGATGTTCCTGGGGCTGTGGCACTGGGCGTGGGTGCTATCCCGATGCAACTCAGGACTGCAGTTGTGGGGGGTCCACAGGCGGGTGTGGGGGAACAACAGCACCGTAGGCATGCTGAGGGGCGGCCCCACCTGCAACGCCTCTACAGGCCCAGGGCCATGCTCCAGGACATCAGGGAGGACCAGGTAATCTCCCTCTACCAGCTGGACACAGGGGCTTTTAGGGAGCTCTATGAGGATCTACGACCTGACCTCGAGCCCCTGACTTCCCGGTCACATGCTATACCAGGATTGGCCAAGCTCCTTGCTGCCCTACATTTCTTTGCCTCTGTCTCTTTCCAATCCTCAGTGGCTGCAGTGGGTGGGATGAGTAGGCCAACGTTCTCTCGCTGCCTCCACCAGGTACTGCGGGCCATGGTCAGCCGGGTTGGGAATTACATTGCCATTCCCAACAGTAGGCAACATTGGGTGGCCCTGGGACAGGCATTCCAGCAGATTGCAGGGATACCACACGTGATGGGCGCAATAGATTGCACACATGTTGCCCTCATCCTGCCACACGACAGGGAGGTTGTGTACCGCAACCGCAAACACTTCCATTCCCTCAATGTGCAGGTTGTCTGTGATGCAGGTATGCGTATCCTGAATGTGGTCCCGCGGTTCCCAGGGTCAGCCCATGACTCCTATATTCTGCAGAACTCAGCACTGTTCAGCCAGTTTGAGGCCGGGCAATATGAGGACTATGTCCTGCTGGGTAGGTATTCCCCACATCCTACGTGTACCTACCATATGTGTTTCGCGGGGGCACCATTGTCACCTGTGTCCTCTGCATGCATGACATTGTGGTGTTGTTTCCTGGTGCAGCCTATTCTGGGCTTGACACTACATCACACCCTGTCACCTGGAATGTGGTCACATACCTCTGTGCGGTACCACACGTTTTACTGCCTACCATGTGTGTGTTGTTGCTCATCTGGGTGTCCCTGCACCCATGTAGTGTCAGCTGTACCCTGCCTCTGCTGTTCACTTCGCAAGCTCCCGTGTACAGGGGCAATCTGTACACGCATGGTGTGTCCCCTCCATGGATGTGGCTCCTACACCTTTGGAGGTTTGACATATGTCTGCCTGTGTGGTGTGTCCCTTTCCCACCCCATGTGCCATGGGTTTGTGCATGTGCCATCCAGGGGGGGACTTTGGAGGATTGGGGGCACAGGACCATACACATGGTGTACAGTGTGTATGGGGCCTCCTCATTCGCCATGTAGGGGGTGACACGTGTCCTGGGCTGTGTGCGAACCTGCTATCACACATGTCTGCTGCATGACTGTACGCTTTGGCCTGTCTGCACTGTCACTCCCACCTGGCCCCCCCGGGGATGTGGTCCGCTGACATATCCCCTGTGTGCCATGTATCATGATGTTCCACGACTTGCACAACTGCGCATCTTTGTCCCGCCAAGTGTGCTTTTGGACTCCCGGAAGCAGACTCTGGTGCATTCCCATCGTGTGTACTGCTGTGATGTCAGATGTGTGTGACCATGCCTCTCTGCTGTCCAATTGTGCATTGCTACATCAATGATTCCATAGGTCCATCTTCTCACGTGTGACTTTCTGCCATCTCTGTTTGCAGGTGATGCAGGATATGGGTGTCGTGCCTGGCTGCTGACCCCTGTGCATCTCCCTCGGACAGGTGCAGAGATGCGGTACAATGAGGCCCATGCCTCCAGCCGCTCAGTCATTGAGCGCACCTTTGACGTTCTCAAAAGTTGCTTCAGGTGTCTGGATAGGACTGGCGGGGCCTTACAGTACGGACCCCTGACTGTGGCAAATATCGTACTAGCCTGTTGCATCCTCCACAACATTGCTCTCAGGCACAATGTTCCAGTCGATATTAATGAGGATCTTAGGGTGGATCCTGTGTGCCCTCCTGCACCTGGCCATGGTGACACAAGTGCGGGGATGGCGGCCAGGCAACATCTGATCGAGGAGCTCTTCTCCTGTAAGTTCTGCTTGTGCTGGGGACGTGTCTCTGGGTTCGCCATGTGTGGGCAGGTGTATGGCTTGTGCAGCACTACCGTGACATGTCTCGATATGTCTGATGTTTTTTTGCCTCCCCAGGATGAGCTTCTGTGTTCCGGGCCCCCAGGGATTGGCTGACCATACCGCCCGATGCTGTGCTGCGTGTGGGGAGTGTGTGTACATCACTGCAACATGCAGGTGACTTGGGTGAGTTGGCATACAGTGAGGTTTGCATTGCTGTCATAGTAACATAGTAACATAGTAACATAGTAGTTGACGGCAGATAAAGACCAGCATGGTCCATCCAGTCTGCCCAGCAAGATGGCAAGAGTAGGTGCACCTGTCGCTCCGTGCAGGCCACCCCTCCCCATATCCTTGTTCAGGGGTAAACCGACCACTCCATGTAGGACATCCCTATTTGTTGAGACGTTATATGTTTCAGAAGTTAGATGGTACCGTTTATTTTGTTTTTTTCCTATTTCTGTAAAGGGATCCTCTGTGTTTGTCCCATGCCTTTTTGAATTCCGTCACCGTGTTCGCCCCTACCACTTCCATCGGGAGGGCATTCCAAGCATCCACCACCCTTTCAGTGAAAAAATATTTCCTGACATTGCCTTTCAATTTACCCCCTTGCAGTTTCATGTTATGCCCTCTAGTTTTACAGGTTCCCCGTCTTTGGAAGAGGTTTGTTTGTTAATCATTTCTCTTTAAGTAATTAAAGGTCTGAATCATATCTCCCCTGTCCCTCCTTTCCTCCAAAGTATACATATTTAGGTCTTCAAGTCTCTTCTCATAAGGCTTCTGATGCAGGCTCCAAATCATTTTGGTCGCCTTCCTCTGAACAGTCTCCAGTCTTTTTACATCCTTTGCAAGATATGGTCTCCAAAACTGAACACAGTGTTCCAAGTGAGGCCTCACCAGTGACCTATACAGTGGCATAAGTACCTCTTCTTTTCTGCTGGTAATCCCTCTTTGTATGCAGCCCAACATCCTCCTGGCTTTTGCCACCGCCTTGTCGCACTGTTTTGCCACCTTGAGATCAGCAGAGATAATCACACCAAGGTCTTTTTCCTGAACTGTGCATACCAACCTTTCTCCCCCTATCGCGTACATTTCTCTTGGATTTCTGCTACCCAAGTGCATGACACTGCACTTTTTTGCATTAAATCGTAGTTGCCAAGCTTTAGACCAGTCTTCCAGCTTTTGTAGATCTTTCTTCATGTTAACCACTCCCTCGGGGGAGTCCACTCTGTTGCAAATTTTTGTGTCGTCTGCAAAAAGACAGACCTTTCCATTCAGTCCTTCAGCAATATCACTCACAAATACATTGAACAGTGCCGGGCCCAGGACCGAACCCTGGGGCACCCCGCTAATCACCTTCCTCTCATCCGAGTGAGCTCCATGTACAATCACCTTCTGTCGTCTGTCAGTCAACCAATTTCTAATCCAGTTTACCATCTTGGGACCCATCCCCAAGCTACTGAGTTTGTTGACAAGCCTCCTATGAGGAACAGTATCAAAGGCTTTGCTGAAATCCAGGTAGATGACATCCATTGCATGCCCCTGATCTAGTTTCCTGGTCACGCAGTCAAAGAACTCGATCAGATTTGTTTGGCAAGATCGTCCTTCGGTAAAACCATGTTGCCTCAGGTCTTGCAAGCTGTTGGTTTTCAGAAAGTTCACTATTCGCTCTTCTTTCAGGAGTGCCTCCATTACTTTTCCCGCCACCGAGGTAAGGCTCACGGGCCTGTAGTTTGACACTTCTTCCCTGTCACCACTTTTGTGTAGAGGTACGACATCAGCCATTCTCCAGTCCTGAGGAACCTCTCCTGTTTCCAAGGATCTGTTGAAGACATCCTTTAACGGTCCTGCAAGAACCTCTCTGAGCTCTTTCAGTATCCTGGGATGTATCCCATCCGGTCCCATGGCCTTGTCCACTTTCAGTTTAGCAAGTTGTTCTAACACCTCTTCTTCTGTGAATGGTGTGGTATCTACTTCATTCCCATTTTTATATTTGGGAGTCACAGCTGGTCCATCACCCAGGATCTTCTTTAGTAAACACAGAGCAGAAGTAATTGTTAAGCAATTTTGCTTTTCCAGTGTCACTTTCCATGAGTCCTTTCCCAGCACTTCTGAGTCCTGCAATTCCAACTCTGATCTTTTTCCTTTCCCGAATATACCTGAAGAAATTTTTGTTGCCACCCTTAACATCTTTAGCCATCTTTTCCTCTGTCTTTGATTTTGCTATCCTTATTACTATTTTAGACTCTTTGAGTTGGATCCTGTATTCATTTCTGTGTTCTTCTGTCTGCAAGCTTTTGAATTTTGCAAAAGTTGTGTTTTTTGCCTTTATATGAGCAGCCACCTCTTTGGAAAACCAAATAGGTTTCCTTCTCCTCTTGCTTTTATTTATTTTTCTTACATATTTATCTGTTGCTCCTTTTATTGCCTCCTTTAGTTTAGCCCATTGCAATTCAACTTCCTTTATCTCTTCCCACCCCGTCATCTCCTCCTTTACGTACTCTGCCATTTTATTGAAGTCAGTGTATTTGAAGTTTAGGACTCTGAGCTTGCTATGATTGGCCTGTACCATGGCTTTTATTTCAAACCACACCGTGTGATGGTCGCTGTTGCTCACAGGGGCACTCACGCAGACATTTGACACACTATCACCATTGGTGAGCACTACATCCAGCGTTGATCTTTCCCTGGTTGGTTCCATCACCATTTGTCTAAATAATGCATCTTGGAGAGCATCCACAATTTTTTTGCTTCTTTCCAGATGTGCAGAAGGAGTAATCCAATCCACATCAGGTAGATTAAAGTCACCCAATATGATTGCTTCCCCCTTTGATGCTATCTTGGCAATATCTATAATCAATTCATTGTCTCTCTCTTCAATTTGAGTCGGAGGTCTATAGACTACAGCAATATGTCAGCTGTCGTCACGGTTTGACACATATATGTTGATTCCTCTCCACTGCTCCTATGGTGCTGCACATGTCTTTGGCCCACTACTCCATCACCCTTAGCTGCCGTTTGTCACACATGTGGCCATTACCTGTGCACATCTTGGGAGTCTTAATGGTGTATCTGCTGCACATAATGACAGGCTGTTTGTGTACACAGGCACAGGGCATTGCATTGTTTGAGAGCATGTGGAACACTCACTGCCAGTGTGGCATTTGCAAGATGCGTGGCACTCATGCATGTACTGTGATGGGGGTCTCCACTTGTCGGTGATTGTCGGGGGTCCTGCCATCTGCACCTTCTGGCATGCATACCTTGTCTCACAGTGTATGTCTCTGTGTCTGCTTGACCTGTCTACATGACCAATCATTCTGCCCCACACTGCCTATGTGTGTTTCAGGGATGTGTATGGTCACCTCTCCAGTGATGTTCCCTCATCCCTCTTTTCCCTTCTGCTTGTGGGCTACTGTACATTGTGGGCATGTGTCATATATTCTTTTCAGACGTGTCTCAGGTTTGCTGGTGGACCGATGTATGTCAACATTTTGTTTCTGCACAACACAACGCACCTTGGACATGCTGCACTCACAGCTACCCATGCGGACATGGTAATGTCCGCAGTCCATTGATGTCTGCAGCCTCTATTGGGGCTCTTGTGCTCTTGCCTGACACGGACATTCCCAGTCAGGCCACAGCTCTACCTTTCAGGTAGGCCTCAGCTTCCATCCTCTGGGACATACACCATGTGCTGATGCTGCATTTGGCCTGTTGCTATCATCATGTCTTTCATTGTTATCTCTGTGCACCACCACTGCTGGACATGCTCTTGACCCCTGGGGTGCCTGTGTGTCATGTGCATTTACATGAACATATTGGGATGGTGTCCTGGTCTTCAGAGACATCTCCTGCAGTGGTCCATGTGCACTGTGCTCAGTGTTGTGGCCATGTCATGTGGTGCTATCTATGCATTCTGACATGAACTCTTTCTATCTCACTGTCTCCTTTCAGACCTACAGGGGCTGTGGGTTGGTGTGCCATTCCCTTACCTGATATCTACATCTTTTCACACAGGACACAGACAACATACATGACACATCTACTGCACTGCATCTGGAGATCCCGTCATCCATATGTGCGTGGACACAGCACCCCTGTGAGACTGTCCCTGGATGTTGTTGCCACAGGGAGATGGGCCTCTGCAATTTGGACACAGGCCTTCTTTTCAAACTCATTCATGGCCTATTTTGACTGTCACTGGGGGGACTGGGCCACCGTTGCTGCCATGAACTGTCTGGGTGTTTTGTTTCTTGCAGTAAGGGGGGGGGGGGGATGAGCTGTACATGGATATGTAGCCCTGATACGTCAATGTTGACATGGCATGTTGCCTTGTCACTCTGCATGCTTTCACCAGGTTCTTTTGGTGGCTGGGGATGGTGACTGCTGTGCTTACGGTGGGTGCGAACACTGTGGGGACATGTCGTGGTGAAGCCCTCCACATCACATATTACTGTCTGTTTGTGACAGCTGATGAGATGCGGCATAGGATTTGGGGTGGCACCAGTGGGGGGTGGTCAGGGTGTGTAGGCTCCACGGGCAGCAACAGGTGGGTGGCCTCGCAAAATGGATTGGGTGTGTGCTGGCGACGTTGGCTGCCACACAGGCCCCATGTCTTTCTACAGGTCATATGGTGCACCGGGATGCAGGATACAATAGCTGCTTGGGTCTGGTGACTGCCTTTTGAGGACGGATGTTTGCACTTTACTTGTTTTGGGTATTTGGGATATTGGTCACCCAATTTCATTGCCACTCGGGAGCTTGCCAGTTTGGGCAACACCTGGCATTTATCTTTTCCTTCCTTGTTTGATGCTTACTTGCCCATATGTTGTGTGCAGTCCCATCACATCTCCGCCCACCCTTCCATGGTTGAGCTGTGCATGTCAGTGTGGCCTGTTTGCAGTCTGTGTGCCACATTGTCTGGACTAATTGTAGTTTTCCTCCTGGGGTGGGGCATGTGACTGGGCTGCCTGTGTATTGGGACCGCTGCTGCCGGTTGGTCTGGGCCACATCACTGATCTGGTTGGTCAATCACATGCTCCTCTTTCAGTCCATTGTCCTTGACCACAGCCCATACACATGGCTTTCCATTGGCCTGGCCCCTTCCAGCCCTCATGTGTCACTCCCCTGATCTATTGCATGTTGTTTACACGGCATTATATTTCCTGGTGTATGTGTGGACCTGTCCATATGTGCCTCCCATCCCACCTGTGGACTGTGATGTTGGCTGTGGACCCCTGCTCTACATGTGTACTGCATCTTGGTTACTCTTTGGGGTGCCCTCACCTGACACACAGCTGTAGTTTTGTATGGTGACTTGCTGTGGTCCTGTCTGCATCCATTTCTGTGTGCCTAATGGTGTTATTGTAGTCAATTTATTTCTGCAGTGCTTTCCATCCTAGAGGTCATGGCTTTGCACTCTCTCTGTTATCCTGTTTTGATGCCTTTCCTGCACTGGTACCTGTGGTCGCTGTAACAGTCATCTCTTGGCTTCTATGTCCTGGCCGATCTTATCATCCTCATCACAGTTGCGGCCCATCCTTTGGTCCATCTATCTGCATCAGTGCGATGTGAGATGTCCTGTATGTTGTTGTGCACTGTCACCCCATATCCTACACTGCTACCCTTGTCTGCATTGCATCTCTTTGTGCTTGGCAGGCCTGTGCCTGTTCTGCGTGGCAGGCCCACTCCTCTGGCCACCTCCACCTCCACCTCCACTGGGGGACACATATTCTCCTCACCTGCCACACACTGTTTTTCTAGTACTCTAGGGTGCCAACACCCTTTGCTGTGTTGCTGTTGCCAAAACCATGTTTGTCTGCGCTGCTGCCAGACACATGGGATGCCCGCAGGGATGGTGGTCCAGTAACTCCCTACTCTCCCTCCGTCAGTCACCTGTTCATTGTCTTTACTGTGGGTTCTATGTGGTGTTCGTACTACATCTGTCTCTGTTCCACGCAGGTCCTGCAGGTCCTCCAGACGCAACTTGCAGTCCCTAGGGCACACTGACCTTGGCCAACATACCCTTTTTGGAGCACCGTGCCATATGGTTCTATGTGTCAGGGTTCCATCTGCACTCTCTCATCCCTGTGTACTTCTTATTGCACTTAGCTTGGGACACCCTTCTAGGCACCGTACTGGTCACCTTTTCAAGCTTCTTCTTGGGCACACTGTTGGGCTACTGTCTTTTGCTGCTCTATGGCAGTGACGCACAAATTCATTTCTCCATTCAGGGCCAGGCGCTGTGGGGGTGCCTGCCCCCTCCTATGTTTATCTTGGGACTGATGATGTACATGTGCAGTGCACCATGGGTTTTGTTGCATACACCCATATCCTTAACCCCCCAGCAGGCACTTTGGGTGGTGACATGGCGCCCCTCGGTGGCCAGTCAGGGGGTTATTGGTTCTGGTGGTACAGACATCTGCATATTCTTTCTCCACATATTCATAGTATGTTCGGGTTTGCTTTTGCTTTTGCCAGTGGCTTTACGTTTTAGGAAAGAGGTCTGTGATGTTATTGGGCCTTTTATATTTGGTAATGATCTTGGCCTTGGTCTTGATTGTGTTTGCCATATGCCCTTGTTTGCTGAGACCTTGGTTTGTTTCATTGACAGGCATTCTTTGTATGTACGTAGTGCAACTGCTGTGGATCTGGTGTGGGGGTTTTGGGCATTTCACAGTTCTGCTCCAATGAGCTGGCCGCCACCTCATTATTGGGACTGTGTTATGTGCACTAGCAATATGGGCGAATAGTTACTTCAATGCCTGTGGGGGCCCCTAGGTCATGGGTTTCAGCCCACAGTGGATTGTTTGGTGGCCCTTTGGGGGGCATTTTGTAATTTTCCTTTACATTGGTGCTGACAGCAGAACCACACTCACAGTGCAGATTCCTCACAATGCCTCATCGGGAACCCTATCACATGCCCTATGGGGCGCTCTGTAACACGCCCTATAGGGTGCCATGGCAGACAGTGCACATTTACCTTTACCCTCTGGTGTGCCTTGTAGGGTGCCCTATGCGGCACCCTCGGGTTATAGCCCTGTGAGTGTGTGTTTGCCAGCAGAACCTGTTAGACTTACAAAACAAACTGCTTCTGACATCACTGAATTGTTGTAGGGGTAATGTCGCAGACTCATCCACAGATACCTCCGCCTGGCAGGGACACATTCACATTGATACAGGGCCCAGAGTTGGGCCGAACAATGCATGGCGTGGTGGCGTTTGCTGCTGGAGTATGATGGCAAGACAATTGGGTTCTTACCTGCCTTGTTTCCAGCACGGTTAGACGTTTTGTTTCCTTTATTACATGATTTGTGGATATATTTGACTTTGTACATTTCTCAAACCCAGTTCTGGCTGCGAATTCACACTATTTTATTCTTTTGAGGGCTGAGGCTCTCTTGATTAAAAGGGCCCTCCCCATGGTTTTAACAGAGTGGTGACTGGTTATACATATCCATGACTACGGTTTGTGGAGGGTAATGATGCAGGCAGCTTTAGTCCTTGGACCCACAGGGGGAATTGAACTCACAAACCTTGCACCATCTGACAGTGTCTTAACCATTGTGCTACGGATCACACTGCCTTAGGGGACACCTTTTCTAACTTCTTATGGGGCACCCTGTTGGGCTACTGTCTGTTGCTACTATGTGACAGTGGTGCACACAGTCATTTCGCCCTACCGTGCCAGGGGGCTGTGTGGGTACATACCCCTTCTTGTGTTCATCTCTGGACTGCTGATCTGCATGTGCAGTGCACCATGGGTATGCTTGCATTGAGACAGATCCTAGCCAACACAGCAGGCGGTTTGGGTGCTGTCCTGATGCCCTTCAGTGGCTAGCCAGGGGGTTGTTAGCAGCTATGGGGCTGCAGCCCAGTGGTTCCTTCACTGCCTGTGGGGCCAGTGGTCATGGGTTGAAACCGACAGTGGGCTTATTTTATAGGGCTGTCTGCAGCATTGTATATTTTTAAAGCACATTAGTGCTACCAGAGACAGCCCCTCAGCGTAATATAACCTTACAGTGCCTCCTAAGGCGCCCCATGCGGCACCCTATCTGGCGCCCTTTAGGTTGCCTTATAGGGTGTTCTATACGGGACATTTTGGTGTGCCTCAGCGGACAGTGCACTTTATAATGTAGCCTGTGTAGTGCATCATGGGGTGCCTTCTGCGGCACCTTCGGTTACGCCACTGTGAGGGTGTGTTTCTGGCAACACTACTGAACGTAAAGAAAAACATGCCTCCTCATTTCCTATGTAATGTACAGGGTGATGCCTGGGCCAGTCTTCTGCGTTAGGCACAGTGGGGACTCGAACCCATGCTGACTGTAACAGCAGTCAGTGAAGTAACCATTGTGCTACAGCTCTGTTTCAGTGAGTTGTGTCTGTACGCCTTCTTAAGATTAACGCGCGGTAATGCGCCACGGCGTCCTGTAACGCTCGTTAGTTTTTGGAACGCGCGTTAGTGGTAACGATGTACCGCCCATGTCCTTATTTGGGGTTTCTGTCTCTACCGCGGCTCCTAACGCGAATTGCACTAACGCACTTTAGTAAACATACCCCTTGGTGTTTTTTAAAGAACGATCTATAATCTCTGTCACAGATTAAACCTTCATATCACAGTTTGCAGATCTAAGCAAAATATTTAACAGTTGTCCTGGATTTCTAGTGGTATTAAAAAGACACAATTGATGCTATCACCGTAGACTCTTTTCCAGATCTGCAGAGAATTTGTGTGTGTGTGTGTGTGTCACATCTACAGGCCTCGTCTTTATTGTTCTGTGAAAACTATGATTATAACTGTGCACAAAAGCCTGCAATACGTCTTGGTACCTAAAGGTGTTGTGTGTAGTAAAATAACACCACATTTTGGATTTCAAAGTCCTGTTAAACCTTTCTACCACCGCTGTTTTAACAACGTTATTGGTTACAAAATGATGAACCCCTCTTTGTTTTAATAAATTCTTCAGGGACCTATTTAAAAATTCTTTACCCTTGTCTGTCTGTATTTTTTCAGGTATACGACCTAGATTAAATATTTTTTCAAAGGCTTTAGAAACTTCATGACCGGTTTTCGATTTTAAACTTACAGCCCATGCATATGTTGACAGGATGTCTACCACTGTTAATACTTCTCTTACCTCTGCTGATCCTAGTTCTTCCAATAAACAGTTTGTTTCTGCATCTACAGTGGCGTAATATATTTCTATATCCTCCGGATCCATTGTGTTGTCAGATGTTAAGTCAAGTTCGGTGCCAAAATCGCAGGGTTCTTGAGAGTCGAAAAATATTTGGGCATCTGGATAATATACATTCTCTGTTATTTCTTGTTCAGGCTCTGCCGGACTCTCCAGTATTTCAAGTGGATTTTCAATCGGTGTATACCCCTCTGCTTCTGCATCATGGTCCTTAAGGAAGTAATTAATGTTGTGTGCCCTGCTGGAAATTCTGCTTGGTGTTCCAAAAAGAGCCATTTTTGAATCTCTGTGTTAAAATGTTCCCCTTGCACAGGACACAAACAGCCTTACACCAGGAGCATGCTCAGAACACCTGGAGCATGCTCAGAACAGACCTCTTCTTTCAACCAGTCAGATGTTACCACACCCTAGAGAGGCATGTTCAGACTTGTCTCTCAGTATTGGTTTTTTCAAAGCCACTAAAAAATAGCTGTATTAGTATTTGGATTTGAACTCAGGTCTCTCCAAAAAAAAAAAAAAAATAGCTGTATTAGGGTATTTGAACTCAGGTCTCTCTGTATTTCAGTCTGAACTTACACTGTGTTTGTCAGAATACTTCTCTCTAACAGTGAGGTCTTAAAAGTGGAGGAGGGTGGGAGGCTCTGGGCGTAGCACAAACCCGGAAGTGGGTGCTGATTAGCTAATGCCATATTGTTGGGCGGGGCGTGGGTGTGGCACACCCCCGGAAGTGTACGCTGATTGGATGATGTCATCCTTGGGGCGGGGGCAGGGGTGCGTCAAGTGGGGGCGGTGGCCATGCCTGGGGGTGGGACTGGGCGGGGCTAACTTACCATTCACTTCTATGGGAGGGGGAGTGGCCTAAGGCGGGCCATACACCGGAAGTGGGCGCTGATTGGTACCTGTCAACATTTTGGGGGCGGGAGTGGGCGGGGTTGGGCGTGGCTAACTCACCATTCACTTCTACGTGAGGTGGCATGGCCTAAGGCGGGACATACACCAGAAGTGGGCGCTGATTGGTACCTGTCAACATTTTGGGGGTGGGAGTGGGCGGGGCTAACTCACCATTCACTTCTATGGGAGGGGCCGTGGCCTAAGGCGGGACATACACTGGAAGTGAACGCTGATTGGCTCCTGCCATCCTTATCTCACCTGTCAATCAGTTTGACAAGTAGTGTACCCATTATACTACTTACGTTTCAAATTAGTTTCAAATTAAATTTTAACCCAATAAAGTTGGAGGATTCCCCCCCCCCAATTTTTAATGAACCTTCTGTCATTTACTTGGATATGATCAGCTGTTAAGCAAATTAAGCAAAAACAAAACAGAGAGAGATGAAGATCCAGTAAGAACTGTGAGGGGAAATGGAAAGTACATTTTTTCTTAAAGTTTTATTGAGTAATAACTTTCTTCAACTGTCTTAATAATTTTCTTTAACTTTTATTGAGCAATTTGTGTTAAATTTAGGTCGAATATTGATCCAGGCTGATCATGCACAATCTTTAATATTTCGCTCTTGCTCATTAGTGAGACATCTGAGCCTGCATTTCATCCACCAGCTTTTTGAAGTTGGGTGAATATTGCATGAGGGCCAGTCTCAGGGAATCCTGGAGATGTTCATCTGTCATGCTGGAACGTTGTATACTCTTTGTCATTTGTAGATGGGAAAATGCAGATTCACACAAATAAGTTGAACCGAAACAGGAGTGTACAGCTTCACTGCATCTTCTCAAGTTGGGAAATTTGTCTCTAGGAACTAGCTTCCAAAACGATTCTTGCTCAGCACAGGTCTTGCGAAAAATGTCATTTTTAAGGGTTAATATTTCATTTTCAAGAGATGGCTTGTTCAATGAGTAATTTTTATTGATAGCAGCTGCAGTTTCTTTAATGTCCACATCTACTTTGAATGGGTATGACAAGTACTCCACAACTGTTCCAAGTTTTTGGAAGTCACAGAATCTATTATCGAATTACTGGATAACAGAACAGATTTCTGTCACATACTTCTCATTCTGAAAAACAAAATTTGGATATTGTCCCAGATGGTCCTGCATATTAGGAAAATGATCAAAAGTGTTGTTTGCAAGGTCAGTCATCATTAGCTCAAATTTTCTCTTGTAGGATGAAACTATACTCATCATCTTGCCAATGCATTTGTTTTACCTTGTAGTTCAAGGTTCATATCACTTAATTTGCCTGTAAAGTCAGCGAGAAATGCCAGATCACATAACCACTCCTCATCTTCCAACTCTGCTTGGTCATCTCCCCTCTCCTTCAAAAAACTTCTTATTTCATTCAGCAAATCACAAAATCTTTGCAGAAATTTGTGCCTACTTTGCCACCTTACATCTGTGTGCAAAATGATTTCTGCTGCCCCTTCATCAAGAGTAAGATTGAAAAGCCGTCTTTGAAGTAATCTTCCACGAACTGAATTTACAATTTTGAAAGTGATGTCCATGACAGTCTTTGTATTGAGTCTCTTGCTTGCCAAAACTTGCTGGTGAATGATGCAGTAGTAAGAAAGGAAATCTGGGAAGTCGTCATGCTGTCTACAGAGGGCTATGAAACCATTAACTTCACCTGTCATTGCTCTTGCTCCATCAGTAGTGATGGAAACAAGTCTATGCAATGGAAGATTACACTTTTTCACTAAAGAATGGAAAGAACTGAATATTTCCTGACCGGTAGTTCTCCCTTTTAAAGAAATCATTCCAAGTAGTTCTTCTTTAACACTGAAGTCTTCAAAAACCATCCGGATAAAGACTAGTAACTGGGCTATGTCTCTTATGTCTGTAGATTCATCCAGTTGGAGTGAGAAAGCAACACAATTTGAAACATCCTCCAACAATTGTTCAGTTGTGTCTCCACACATCTTTTCTATTTGCTGCATGACAGTGTTTCTTGACAATTGTACATCTTGAATAGCAGCTATGATGTCTTTCTTATTTTTAAATCCTTCAAAAAGATTGTCAGCTGCTTCACGAAAACAATCTTTTACAAATTCCCCTTCAGTGAAAAGTTTTCATTTCTTCACGATCAGGTTGCTGACCTTGAAAGATGCGATGATTGCATTGACCGAATGTGACCTTGGCTTCGCCATCAACTGTTGCTGAGTAGCCAATTTTGATTTAAGTTCTTTGAGCTTCAGTTTACGAATTTCACTTTTGGGTGGAAAATCAGCATCAAACTTATTGCTATGCAGAGCCTTATAATGTCGTTCCAGATTACCCTTTTTGGGCAAGGATACTGGGGCATTACAAATTAGACAACAACACTTGTCTTTCACCATTGTGAAGAAGTAGTACATTTCCCATTCATCATGAAAGTGGTAGGTTTTGCTCTTCTTTGGAACACTCATCTTCGTTATACTGGGGTGGCTGGATGTAAGAAGGCTGAACTGTCACTGTCCCAAAGTATTAAAGATCAACAGGAACTGAAGACCTCTGGATGATGTGCAATGCAAGGACTTGAGATGCCAAAACCACACATGCAGTTGTAAAAGTAAAAATAAGAATTCATTATACTGGCATCAATCAAATACCACCAAACAATCATCAAAAAAACTCAAACACCTGTCCAGCAAACCAGATAAAATTAAATACCGCTATACAAGTTCAAATACCACCATATGCGATTTAATAGATTCTGCACACAGTGTAGAATCAATGCAAAGGCAAGGCAAAATAAAATTGCAGTGTAGAATCAACGCAAAGCCTAGGCAAAATAAAATTGCAGAGGCAAGCAAAAGTCACAGTGGTTTGAACCTATTCGAAGGCAAGGCATAGGCAAGTTAGAACAAAATTGGAAAAGCCTGCCAAAATCACCAAATTCTTGACACTTTGTTGTGTCTGCCCAAAAACGTTTAATGAAAGCGAACTATAAAGCGACCAATGACCAGCACACGACACAACTAATATGGTAAGTGCATTCAGGTAAAGCCCGGGCGAATGGATATCACCCGGTATATAACACACTTCTAAGGGGTGTTGGGGCGGGGTCAGGAATGGGTGATTCTGAGAGGCAGGAGACCAGGTATGATGCTGGGCCTGTGGCATCTTATCGTGGGGTGCAGGAGGCGGCCCCCTGGGGTACCCACAAACTATTGGCACGAAAACAACTAGCGCCCCAATACACCCGCAGACAAGATTCCCACAGGCAGGGAAAAAAGACAGGCAAAGGATCAGCAGCAGCGGCAAGCCCTTGGCAGACGACCTGCCGGCACGAGCTCTCTCCTAGCGATGGAGCAAGCTGCTGGAGAGATGGAGCCAAGGGGGGCTGGCGATCTACCTCTGACCAGTCCGCGATCTACAGGTAGATCGCGATCTACCTGTTGGACATGCCTCGTATATAGTACATGGATAGGGACTGATTGACATCAGCTGGGAGTGGCTGTGACTGCAATACTGGCTGCAATTGGTGGGCTGGTAGGTTTTGGAGAGATATGCTCTGATTGGATGCTGTGGTGGATATTATCTGTTACTGCTGAGCATACTTAGTAAGCTGAGGAATAGGCTAGCAGGCATGCAAGTGATTGTGGGATCCTATGTGGAGTGACCTTGGAGGTACATTGGAAAGTTTGGCTATGGTAGGGGTTCAGTTTGGGTCTCCTACAGGACAGTGTGTTTTAATGGGCTTATGCAGTGTTTTGTAGTGTGTTTCACTGTCTCCTTTGTGGAAGAGGAGACCCACTGGTGGAATGCCAGTTGGGACCCTCCCCTAAGGAAGTGGATGAGAAATACTATTTGGGCATCTGTTGCAGCATTGTGATCAGTTGATGATATTACCGGTGCTGGGATATGTGGTATTCACTGACACCCTTGAGAAAGCCTTTTCAAGCATAATGGTTAGGCTGAGATAATATGAGTGCTGAAGCTTTAGGAGTATGTGTAATGTAGACAATATTATGGAGTCTGTAAATGTCAAATATATACACAATGTATATTTTTATGATGGGTTCAAGGGCATAAGGCATTAGGGATGTGTGCAATATAAGTAATGGTTTGAAGCATAAGGGTTGTGTGTGCTATATGTAATATGTATTATATCTTTTGTCATACCTTTTTGTTTGTGATGAGTTTAACAGCATACTGGTTTTACAGACAGATATGTATCATGTCTGAAGGGAGTTGTTGGACCTATGCTGTCACACAACTAGTCCATGGCCAAATCTTCCTAAGCCAAGACATTGGGCTCGTGGGAGCAGAGTCCCTTTGTCTCCCTTATTGATGTGAGTTAGGAATGATCCTCATCTGTTTAGATTAGGTAGACTGTTGTTCTTCTGAATTTAGGTATTCTGGATGTCATTTTGGTGGAATGGACAAAGAAATAAAGCTCCTTGTTGGCATCATCAGCATATGCATGGGGCCACAGGATGGCATTCCTGATATGATGTGGCAGCTAGCTACATATGATGGATGGTCGTGCATTTGGGGGCAGGCCTAATGGTGATATTGTGGTGAGTCATGGCGTGTGGTTATACCTGACCAGAGATGTTTCACTTTATTCTTTATTTGTGGGATTTGATATACCTCCCTTGCTGGAGCATCAGGGCGGTGTACAATAAAACAATATATTGGCTACAGAAAAGTGAAAGGAATGCCATTAATTAGATAGGAAAGTAGAGAAGAGTAGAGAGACATAAGAAAGTACAGAAGCAAAGATTGCCATAGAGAGAACAAGTGTGAGGGTGGGGGGAAGGAGCTGCAAAATGGGAACGGGAAGTATTACTATGACACTGGTGTTGGGGGTCTCGGCGAGGGAGGGTCAGAGCCACCAGCGGGAGCAGGAAGATCATAGGCCTGGTGAAAGAGGTGTGTTTTAAGAAGAGCCCTAAAATGTGTGAAGGATAGCTCGGTGCAGAGGGGGTGTGGGAGAGAATTCCAAAGAGCGGGGCTAAGGAAGAAGAAATCAGAGTGACGGGTGAGCTCAAGGTGGGCCTGGGAAGGGGAAGGGAGTGTTGTGGGTCACTCTATCTTCACGTGCAGTATGTTACCTGGGCATGTACCAGCTTCGTCAGGGTTTTGCAGATATGCCAGAACAGTGCCTTGTCATGTTATTCATCCCTCAGGTTTTGACCTGTTTGGATTCTGTACGTACAACCTAGAGTGTGGTTGGAGGATCATGTTGATGCTATTTCTTGGCCCTAGCAATGTTGACCACATTGGTGAGGTGGAAGGGCAAATAGAAAGCTTGTATATGACATTGCAAATAAAGGTTTCAGGGACACGTGTATTCATCCCTTTGACATATTTAAGGGCAACCAACCTTTTTGTTAAAATGGTAAATAAAGGTAAAAGGAAGAGGAGACCACTATGGTTTTCGAAAGAAGTAGCTGAAAAGGTGAAGAAAAAGAGGGAGGCCTTCATGAAATACAAGAGATCTCAGAGAGAGGAAGACAGGCATATATATTTAGAAAAACTTAGAGAAGCTAGCAAAGTAGTCAGGAAAGCAAAGATTCAAAAAGAGGAGGAAATAGCCAATGCAATAAAATAAAATGGGGGGATAAGACATTTTTCAGATATTTTAGTGAGGAGAGGAAGGGCAAAAGTGGTATTGTCAGACTCAAGGAGGAATACATAGAAGCTGATGAGGATAAAGCGGAATTGCTTAACAAATATTTCTGTTCTGTGTTCACAGATGAAGAACTAGGAACAGGACCTCAGAGAACACCCACAAACAGGAACAGAAGTGAGGGGCATCTTGAACAATTTTCAGAAGACTGTGTTTGTGAGAAACTAGCTAAACTTAAAGCAGACCAAGCAATGGGACCGGATAGGATACACCTGAGAATATTGAGGGAACTTGGGGACGTTCTAGCAGCTCCACTGACTGACCTTTTCAATGCCTCCTTGGAGTCGGGAGTGGTGCCAAAGGACTGGAGAGAGGCTCATGTGGTCCGTTTACAGAAAAGCAGAAGTAAGGATGTGGTTGAAAACTGCAGGCCGTTTGGTTTAATTTCGGTGGTAAGTAAATTATTGGAAACGCTGCTGAAAGAGAAAATAGTGAGGTTTTTGGATTCCAGCAGATTACAGGATCCGAGGCAGCATGAATTCATCAGAGGCAGGTCCTGTCAGATAAATCTGATTGATTTCCTTGACTGGGTGACCATGGAGTTGGACCGAAGGAGAGAGCCCTAGATGTGGTGTATTTAGATTTCAGTAAAGCCCTTAACACCTTTCCTCACAGGCGACTGATAAACAAACTGAGCACCGTAGGGATGGACCCTAAAGTTACTGCTTGGGTTAGAAATTGGTTGAGAGGGAGGCGACAAAGGATACAGGTAAATGGAACTCACTCTGAGGAGAACAAAGTGGTGTGCCCCAGGAATCTGTTCTTGGTCCGATTCTTTTTAATATCTTTGTTAGTGATATAGCGGTAGGGCTGTTGGGTAAGGTTTGCCTCTTTGCATATGATACCAAAATCTGCAATAGAGTAGACACCCAGGAAGGTGTAGATAACATGAGGAGGGATCTAGCTAAGCTTGAAGAATGGTCTAGAATTTGGCAGCTGGGATTTTATGTTAAAAAATGCAAGGTCATGCATTTGGGCTGCAGCAATCCAGGGGAGCAATATAGGGGGTGAAGAACTTTTGTCCACTAAAGAAGAGCGGGACCTGGGTGTGGTTGTGTCTGATGATCTTGAAGTAGCTAAACAGGTAGAAAAGGCAACAGCAAAAGCTAGAAGGATGCTTGGCTGCATAGGGAGATGAATGGCTAGCAGGAAAAAGGAGGTGATAGTGCCTCTGTATAAGTCTTTAGTGCAACCTTATTTGGAGCATTGTGTGCAATTCTGGAGACCGCACCTTCAAAAGGATATAAACAGGATGGAGTCACTACAGAAGGTGGCTACTAAAATGGTTAGTGGACTTTATTATAAGGCATATGAGGACAAGCTTAAGGATCTTAATATGTACACCTTAGAGGAAAGGCGTAATAGAGGTGATATGATTGAGATGTTTAAATACCTCCATGGCATAAATGCACAAGGGGAGAGCCTCTTCGATTGTAAGCAAGTTCTGCTATGAGTGGACATGGGAAGAGGGTGAAAGGGGTTAGATTCAGGAGTGATATGTGGAAATATTTCTTTACGGAAAGAGAGGTGGATCCGTGGAATAGTCTCCCAGTGGAGGTGGTAGAGATGAGGACAGTATCTGAGTTCAAAAAAGCATGGGACAAACACAAAGGATCTCTAAAGGAAAAAAGGGAACTGTTGTAGTTGATGATATGGAAGGACAGACTAGATAGGCCATGTGGTCTTTTTCTGTCATCATTGTTTTGTTTCTATGTACAATCTGGTCCATACATGTGTCTACCAAATGCACATATTTCAGGGATTACGGTCCCCCTAGGTGCAATCTGTGTCACCTGATCAGTCACTTGCTACCTGTATGAGGACACCTGTTCTGACAGGCTTCTGACTCTGCAATACCACTTCACAGGCAACATGCAGATCACTGCACTACAAACAGGTCACAGACAAGGTTGTGCAGACATATGAATCATGGTTGAGTTGTGAAAACATCTCATAACAGCTTATGATCCCACACTCCAACATTACTTCCATGCTAACTCAATGGAAATATTGGGGCAACACACCAAAGCAGAAAACAGAGGCCATATACCAGGACCCATGGACCAGGTAGGGTGGGCATTGATCCACAATGCTACAAAGACAACAATGATAACACTGAACAGGCTGCATGTATCCACAGCAGAGATGGGAACATCAGTTGTAACAGTACTTTAGGGCATAGACTCCACATAATGGTGCTTTATGGAGACCTCTGCTAGACATATCAACCATTGCTCATGGGAAACCATAAAACTAGAAGGGACACACATCTAAGTTTTACACAACAACATGTGGTGGACCCCCTCCCCCCACACACACATTGGAGAGGGGTCTCTGGTCAGATGTGAAAATAGGGGGAACAGTTGACTTCCAGGTCCATCATGCAAATCACCTATGTGCAACATTAACCTCACACTTCCCGTCACCCCACAGAAAACATTCAGACAGTGAAACATGGTGGTGTCAGCAACATGCTGTGGGGATGTTTCTCATCAGCATCATCAGCAGGGACAGGCAAATCGGTCAGGATTGTTGGAACGCAAGCTGCCACTATCATAAAGAACAAAATTACTCAACATGTAGATAGTCATGGCTTAATGGGAGACAGCCAACATTGTTTTAGACAAGGAAGATCTTGCCTTACTAATCTGTTATGTTTTTTTGAAGGTGTGAATAAACAGGTAGACAAAGGTGAGTCTGTTGATATAGTGTATCTGGACTTTCAGAAAGCCTTTGACAAGGTCCCTCATGAGAGACTTTTGGCAAAACTAAAAAGTCATGGGATAGGAGGCAGTGTACTATTGTGGATCAGGAACTGGTTGAAAGATAGAAAGCAGAGGGTAGGGCTAAATGGCCAATTTTCCCAATGGAAAAAGGTGAATAGTGGAGTACCGCAGGGACCTGTGCTGGGTAATCAAACTCTGGAATTTGTTACCGGAGGATGTAGTAAAGGCTGTTAGTGTAGCTGGGTTTAAAAAAGGTTTGGACAAGTTCCTGGAGGAAAGGTCCATAAACCATTATTAAGAAGGGACCCAGGATATCAATGCTTGACCCAGTACAAGCATTGTGGAACCTGTGTCTTTTGGGGAAACTGCTAGGTACATATGACCTAGATTGGCCACTGTTGGAAACAGGACACTGGGCTTGATGGACCTTGGTCTGACCCAGTATGGCATATCTTATGTTCTTATGGTAAAAGGGATGGAAGGATACTCCTATGAAGAGAGGCTAAAAAGGTTAGGACTCTTCAGCCTGAAAAGAGATGGCTGAGGGGAGATATGATAGAGGTCTATAAATTAATGAATGGAATGGAACGGGTAAACGTAGATCGATTTTTTTATGTCGTCAGAACATAAAAAGACTAGGGGACATGCAATGAAACTACAGGATAACATATTTAAGACTAATAAGAGAAAATATTTTTTCACTCAATGTGTAATCAAACTCTGGAATTTGTTACTGGAGGATGTAGTAAAAGCTGTTAGTGTTGCTGGGTTTAAAAAGGATTTGGACAAGTTCCTGGAGGAAAGGTCCATAAACCATTATTAAAAGGGACCCGGGATATCACTGCTTGACCCAATACAAGCATTGAGGAACCTGTGTCTTTCGGGGAGACTGCTAGGTACTTATGACCTAGATTGGCCACTGTTGCAAACAAGATACTGGTCTGACCCAGTATGGCATATCTTATGTTCTTATGTTCTTATTTGTGAGTAACCTGTTTTAATCTGTCTGAGCATGGGGACTGGAGCAGAGGTTCACCTTCCAGCATAACAGTGATCATAGACATACATTTAAAACTGTGTCAATGGGAAACATGTAAATATCTTGTAATGGCCTTCTCCAGACCCTTACCTTACTCCAATTGCAACCCAGTGGCATGGGTTGTGGCCTGCTGTACCCCAATGCCAACCATTTATCTTTCAGGAGTTGTAACAGTTTTGCCCTGAGGACTGGCTGAGAACCCCAGAGGCTAGATGTGGTAGGCTGATTGAGACGTTCCCCAATAGACTTGCAGCTGTCTTTCCATCCATTTTTGCCTCAACAATGACCCTGGAGGGTAAATAAATATGCACACACCTTTGTTTTTTAAATCTTCGCATAATTGCAGTTATGATGGTGACAAAGTAGGGGATACTTTGCAACTTCGAAGTCATGGCAATGTTGTGTACTACACATGGTGCCATCCCCCAAAACCCCATTTTCAGTCCTGGTTGTAATGCGACAAGACAGGAGAAACACCAGGGGGATGAATACTTTGACAAGGCACTGTACATGCCCCCATCAACCCTCCCTATCCTCATTCTACACTCTCTTGACTGTCATGTGCAGCTGGTCAGCTCACAGAGCAGGGACTAGACTCTGTGTGTATGGTGGGCTCAGTAGATTATGTGTGTTGCCCCCAACCTGCTATACTGAATAAAGGTAGGTGAGGTACCTGTCCCCATGTACTTACTCTTCGTGGATATTCAGATTCCACATTGAACCGCTGCTCCAGGTGATGCCAGGACTGCTGCATCCAGACTATGTCATGCCTGACTCCAGAGAAGGGGAATAGCCTCCCCTGCTTCCGGAAGATCAGTCTGCCCAGAAAGTGCAGGTCTGCCTCGGAATAATGGGGCTTGTGTGAACAGCAGCCATATTTTCCTTGTGGTGTTAGTGCCATGCTGTCTGACACCAGAGGTTTGCAGTGTCTCCAACACGCGTTGCTGGCAGTGCGCGCTATGGAAGATTGAAGCAGGATGCCTTACGAGACCGCAAGGCACCTTATTGTGCGGCTTGGCACCTTATGTAGGCACAAGGCACCTTATGTGACTGCAAGGAGTTGTTACATTAGTATATTGATGCCATGCTCATACAGGGCTATGGCGTATGTCCCTGGCCCCATCAGGTGTTTGCATATCCGTGTTCTATGCATATGTTTGTCTCTTAAATGGTTTATTAGTGCTGTCAGGTCAGTGCTGACTCCAGGTGACCCAGCTAACTCTTGGTTTTCTGAGCTATGTATCACTGGAGGTAGATTGCCAGGCCTTTTCTTACAAGGCAATGGAGGGTGAAGTGACCTGCCAAAGGCTATATATATGATCAGCAGACATGGGATAGGGGCAGTGCTGCACATTCGCCATTCTGGGGTGTTGTACCAACCTGGCACATTCCCTGTGTCCTACATCCATTGTGTTCACATGGTCACACTGTGGCTATAGCCTATAGCAGCGGCCAGGAACACATCTTGTCAGATGTGCATGGGCACACTATTTCAGCAACACACAGTAGAAACATGTCATCATGATGTCTGTTCCATAGTCAGTTCAGTGCCCAGACTGTTCCACGGATCATTATCTGTGCATATAAAACAAACATCCTGACAAAAGGGAGGATTTGTGGTCCACAGTCAGAATGCACTTGGCAGTGATTCCAACCCAGGCCATTTCCTAAAATTGCACATGACCCAACCATTAGCCTACATCTGTAATAAGGTGTTGTGTATCTGAGGCATGAACAGGTCTTGTCCCTTGCAATGCCCCTGAGCCAGGCAGATAGGTCTGCAGCAGGATATGTTCACATTTAGCACGTGTATGAACCCAATGTGCATTAGGTTGACAAAGCAGCATGTCCATCTCTCAATGCAGACACTCGACATTTCAGTCATAAACCTACATGGGTATTGTGATAAGGAAGCTTATCAGAGCCCAGAAAATAGTGACAAAGGAAGGGAATTTGCCCTAATCAAGGGACCTGTTTTGTCAGGTCACAGGAATAAAACTGCATGTTTTCCTAAAAGACAGGTTATTCCAGGCTGCAGTGGCCTGCAGAGAGCCCCTACTGGAGATGAGGTGAAGGAGTATAAGCCCAGATTGAGAAACCCTTTCGTCACTCCTAATTACTCAGCTGCCAGGAGGGAGTTTGCCAACCAACACCTGAGGAGTGAAAGGGAGGGGTTGGAAACTGGGAACTTTAAAACTAGAACAGAATATTCAGAGAGGAGCAGTAGTAGAAGGAGCAGGAGGAATAGGAGTGAGAAGGAGAGAGGAGCTCAGAGAGATCTGTGTTCTTGGAGAGATTCCTTTGAGAAGCCAGCTTCAAGGGATTGGAGAAATCCAGAGGGTTGGAGAACTTCAGCTAGGAACCCTAAAGCAGCAGCCGGTAAGAGGACTGAAGCAGCTGAAGGGAGAAGGAACATGAATACCTTGTGGAAGAGGTATGGAGCAGATGCCCTGAGGTCCAGGAATACAGACTGGAGGACAGGTCATAAAAGCTCAAATGCATACTGGCCAGAGTATCTAAGAGGACAACCTAATGCCAGCTTTAACTCAGGTATGAACTTTGGACGTTTGTCTAACCTAGAGCATTGCAAAGGGCTTAGAAACAGTTCCTGTTCTAATGGAGGTCAGTTAGTAAAGCCCTCTGATCCAGACCCAGATATAGAACCTATGCAAATAGAAGAACAAGATATAATTACAGAGGAAGACGATACTTTCATGGACTGTTCTTTATGCAAATGTGCTAGCACAGAGAAATCCTGAAAGTGGGATCAAACATAAAAAGGAAAAGTTCTAGTAACTGGCACAGCAGAGAGTTTGTGTGAAAAGAAAGAAGGTTTTGGGGAAAGTGAAAGACTTGTGCAGAGAAGGAGAAAAGCTGTTGATTGAAGCTTGTTAGCCAGCTGATATCAAAGCAGAGCACGGCTCAGGCTGTGCACCCGTTGGATATAAAAAGTTCTCTGAATGTGAAAAGAAAAGCTGTTTTGTGAAGAAGCTTTTATTTTTTATTTGCTCTACACCAGCACTGCGGAGCAGGTTTGTCAGCAGTGGCTGGGAGAAAGACTTTCCGTTGTTTAATGGACTTTACAAGCTACTTGCATAAGCTTTCAGTTGTATTCTTATTTTGAATATAAATCCTGGAGAAGACATCCTAAGGTGTTACCAAGTGAATCTGTGTGCATTTTGATTTACCTCATAAATAAATTTTCTGTCATTGCCTTAACACTCGAGCCAACTACCATAGTCTTCATTTACCTCAAAGGCAAGCACTGCATGACTGGACTACCATTACCATAATCCTTTGCAAGAAAGTCAGTCTGGATCATTGCCAAAGTGGTGAATTCTATATAATAAGCATGCCCCTCCATACATATGTAAGGGGCTATGAGTGTGACAGTGGCATAGTTCTTGGATTACTTTTACATCAAGGATACCAGGAATTCAAAAAGGATTTGCAACTGCAAAAAAACTTTCAAGCCAGGAGGTTGAAAGAGGAATTTCTCTGAAGGTCCTGAAGAATAAAGAGGCCGATCCAGGAGCACTTCCGGGGAAAAGATCCTGTATGAGCCAGAATCCTCACTGGTATAAGGTAAAAAGTACCTGGGCATGACCAGTGGTGGATAAGAAAGTGTATATACGGGGGCATTTTGAAAAAAAAAAAAAACCTGTTTGTAGGGTGCTGCCCTTTGTGTGTTTTTCTTTTTGTTTCTTACAGGATACTAAAGAATGGATCCCAAGGAACTGCTGAGCTGGATGGCAGCTCAATTCGTCAGGCAGCAGGAGATCGCACAGCAGGCTCAGGATGCAGCAATCACCACCCTGAGGGAGCAACAGAAGCCAGTTCTGGATCTAGTTGAGGTGTTAATTGCACTGCATAGCCAAGGACGAGCTGAATCTACACCAATAGTGGCACCTGTTACTCCTCATGAGGACAATGTGGGACTCTGTCAGGGTATTGGGGCATTCAGTTTTGGGAAACTCACACCTGAAGATAATGTAGATGATTTCCTAGAATCTTTCGAAAGAGTGGCTCAGGCACTAGCTTGGCCAGAGAGCCAGTGGGCAGTAAGGCTGGCAACTTCATTAACTGCGGAGGCGCTTGCCGCCTATAGAGCCATGCCGGCAGCCCAAGCCTTAAATTATAAAGCTGTTAAGAGTGTCATAAGAGATCGCCTAGGGCTGACTGTTACTGTGTATAGGCGAATGTTTAGGGCTACTGTGTTGAGAGTTGGCGAGCCGCCAAAAGCTCTGAGTCTGAGAATCAGAGGACTAGCTCTGAAATGGCTAGCGCCTGAAGGAAAGAGTATAGAAATGATTTTGGACACTTTCATGCTGGAACAATTTATGTCAGCAGTCCCTAAAGATTTACAAACCTTTCTCATCCAGCAAAATTGCCAAAGCCTGGGAGAGGCAACCCTTTTATCTGAATGGTTTATGGAAGTCGCACAGGCTTGTAAGAGAACGGGTGGCCCTCTGAAAGTTGGTGCTGAGGTAAGTTGTGCTGTATCAGAAAAGAGGATTGGAAAGCATGTTGTTTCTGAAAGTAATACTGTGCCTACCCAGGTTATGAAATAGGCTAAGAAAAAGTGTTACCACTGTGGAAAGTGGGGACACTTGCACAAGGCATGCCAGTCTCGCACTAATCTAATGGGTGCTAGCTTAAAACAGCCTGAAGAAGGTTTCCTTTTGTTGGTTGATGTACAAGGGATTACCACAAGTGCTCTTTTAGACTCTGGTGCAGACCAGCGTATGCTGTCTAGAAGGCTTTGGAAGAAAATAGAGGCCCAAGAGAAATTTGAGCATAGAAGCCCTGAGAGTAAAATACGCATTAGATGCATTCATGGAGCTGCCTCATTGTATCCCACATACAAGCTGTTAGTTAAGGGCTTGGGGGTGCAGAAGGAAATCCCTTTA
The DNA here is from genome assembly GCA_033557465.1 of Ichthyophis bannanicus. NCBI lineage: Eukaryota > Metazoa > Chordata > Amphibia > Gymnophiona > Ichthyophiidae > Ichthyophis > Ichthyophis bannanicus. The sequence continues at coordinate 501,440,825 of CM066035.1, forward strand.
TCAGTAGTTCCCAAACTTCCTTTTGATTTAGTCTTAGGAAGAGACTGGCCACAATTTAAACAAGGTTTAGTAGAAGGTCTAGGGCAGAAGAGGGGCCTTGTATCCACCCAATCACAGGTTAAGGCAGATATCCAGGGGGAGGAGGAACAAACAGAGTCATTAGGAGACTTACCTTCCCATGAGGATTTAATAACCCCACCATCTGAGAAAGTTAAAAAAGGGAAAGCTCAAAAACGTCGTGAGAGACATTGCAGGGCACAGGGAAGGGCTGAGATGGAGTCTAGTCAAGGCTTACCCTGGGTGCCAGCTGAGCTAGTAGAAAAATTTCCTAACTTTCCCCAGGAACAGAGAGCTGATCAGGCTCTCACTCGAGCTTTTGAGTATGCTCAAGTGGTGCAGGAGGTCCTTCCCAGATTCATACTGGATAATGAGATATTATATAGAGAGAGTCAGGACCCCCGGACTGGGACAATCCGCAAACAGTTAGTGGTACCCACAACTTTTAAGGGGCTAGTTCTTAGGCTGGCTCATGATCATCCCGTGGGAGGCCATAAAGGGGTGCAGGGAACGCTGGATCAAATACTCATACGCTTTTATTGGCCAGGCATTTTTAAAGAAACTGCCCAGTTCTGTGCTGCATGCCCAGCGTGCCAGTGTGTTACGGCAACTCGCCCCCCAGTGGTGCCTTTAATTCCCACACCCATTATATCGGACCCAGTGGGACTCATTGCTGAGGACATAGTAGGTCCATTAGTCAAAACCTCCCGAGGTTTCCAGTACATCTTAGTTATGGTTGATCAAGCAACAAGGTTTCCCTGGGCCATACCTTTACGGAATATTTCCACTAGAATGATAGCTTTAGAGTTGATAAAATTATTCTGTGAAATTGGTTTCCCCAGAGAGGTGCTAACTGACCGAGGGTCCAATTTTGTATCTAAGTATTTGGCCCAGGTCTGGGATGCTTTTGGAATTCGTCATGTAAAAACATCGGCCTATCATACTCAGTCAAATGGTTTAGTAGAGAGGTTAAACCAAACTCTTAAACAGATGTTGAGAAGAGGATTAGCAGGAGATTTAAAAGAGTGGGATATGTTATTGCCATTCGTTTTATATGCCTGCCGGGAACGAATTCAGGTTTCCCTGGGGATATCCCCATATGAATTTGATGTATGGTAGAGCCCCGCGTGGACTTTTAGATATCTTGAGAGAGCAATGGTTAGATCCCGAACTAGAGAATCAGGAAGTTTCACAATTTTTACGAGGCTTGAGAGCACATTTAAGGAGGGCCTCGCAGGTTGCTGAAAGAAACCTGCAGGACAGCCAAGTGCGCCAGAAAGGGTGGTACGACCGGAAGGCCAAGGCACGCCGGTTAACCCTTGTTGAAAAGGTTTTGGTACAGGTAGCGGGTACAACACCCAAGTTTGAAGTACAGTGGAAAGGGCCCTGGAAGGTAGTCAAGCAGGTGAGCCCGGTGTCCTATGTGGTAGAAAACTCTAAAGGACGCAGGCAGACGTACCACATAAATGTGCTCAAATCTTGGAAAGAGAGGTCTGCAACCGATAATGTCCCTAGCACTAGCCAGGAAATAGATAAGCGCTCAGAGGATAATAATGCCCTCATAGGTATTACGGACTGTAGGGAGGATTCTCCACAACTTCAGCCAGCCCGTAATAACTTAAGCAGGGGGGTATGTGATAAGGAAGCTTATAAGAGCCCAGAAAATAGTGACAAAGGAAGGGAATTTACCCTAATCAAGGGACCTGTTTTGTCAGGTCACAGGAATAAAACTGCATGTTTTCCTAAAAGACAGCTTATTCCAGGCTGCAATGGCCTGCAGAGAGCCCCTAGTGGAGATGAGGTGAAGGAGTATAAACCCAGACTGAGAAACCCTTACGTCACTCCTAATTACTCAGCTGCCAGGAGGGAGTTTGACCACCAACACCTGAGGAGTGAAAGGGAGGGGTTGGAAACTGGGAACTTTAAAACTAGAACAGAATATTCAGAGAGGAGCAGTAGTAGAAGGAGCAGGAGGAATAGGAGTGAGAAGGAGAGAGGAGTTCAGAGAGATCCATGTTCTTGGAGAGATTCCTATGAGAAGCCAGCTTCAAGGGATTGGAGAAATCCAGAGGGTTGGAGAACCCCAGCTAGGAACCCTAAAGCAGCAGCCGGTAAGAGGACCGAAGCAGCTGAAGGGAGAAGGAACATGAATACCTTGTGGAAGAGGTATGGAGCAGATGCCCTGAGGTCCAGGAATACAGACCGGAGAACAGGTCATAAAAGCTCAAATGCATACTGGCCAGAGTATTTAAGAGGACAGCCTAATGCCAGCTTTAACTCAGGTATGAACTTTGGACGTGCATTTTGATTTACCTCATGAATAAATTTTCTGTCATTGCCTTAACACTCGAGCCAACTACCATAGTCTTCATTTACCTCAAAGGCAAGCACTGCATGACTGGGCTAACATTGCCATAATCCTTTGCAAGATAGTCAGTCTGGATCATTGCCAAAGTGGTGAATTCTATATAACAAGCACGCCCCAGTAAAAACCGTGGAGGCAAGGAAGGAACTATAATACCACCTTTATTTCATAAAGCCAGGCCCGACACAGGCCGTGTTTCGTTTATGCCTTCCTCAGGGGCTTTGGCTATAACAACATATAAAAAATCCATTTAAAACAAACAAATTCATCATAAATATACATATATAAGGCACTCAAAACACTAAAAACTCTAAAAATTCATAAAAACTGTAAATAAATAATTAAATAAATAATTAAATACTAACTGCTAAAGTACAGCGAAAGTCTGTGAACCAACAGACAGATAAATACATAAATAATTAATTAAATGACTGTATACGTATGATACGTGTATAATCACATATATAAGAACTTATAGACACATGGTCACACTAATAAATACTCAATAACTTAATAAATTAGTGACACACAATGAAGTATCTATTTACTCTAAATGAATCCAACTAATAATAATAAATAACATATATATAAAAAGTACATATCATACATATAAAACCATACAGTTATAAAACTAGACTGAAAAAGTTAAATGGCTAAAAAGGTCATGAACTAAAAATGAATCAATAAAGATTATTATGTAGTAAATAAACTAAAAAATATATTTTATTAATTAATTAAATCACCCATTTATAAACCTATTTGTGACCAAGAAACAACATAACCCACAATTTGATGTACTGAAAATCATTTATCACATTCTTACCTATATGATTTTCTTGCCACAATGATAACTGAAGGGAAAGGAGAAAAGAGAATAGAAGAGCTAATCCAATTAACTGTACCCTATAAAAATCTTTAATGGTACAAAAATCAATAATAACCATAATTAAAATTATAAAAATAAAATAAAAATTAAAAATTATAATGAAGAAATAAAACAGAAACCTACACTACTGGAGGAAACGCTGAACCCAGGAAAACGCAACAGGTAGAGCAAGTGAAGCCTATAATTAATAAACGTACTTAATTGAATATTATCTTATTATCTTATAGGTTGCAGGAAATGATAGTATAAATTTATGGTCCACCACAACTATTTTACAATTATACGTTTTTTATTTCTTCACCGGAAAGTGTTTTAATTTTGATTAATTAAATTATTCACCAATCATCCCTCTATAAAATTACATCTGTACTTAAAACTATTGTACTCAGAACCATTACAACCCTGCTATCTTCTCTATAATATTATGATATAATATAATAAACACTGCCATGATTCTTGATCAGCTAAAAAACAGAGTTCTTTAAAATCACCTTGTGTCTTTCTATAAAGGCCTTCTCGCTTGCCGGATATATATGCCAATTCTGGCAAAGTACCAACTTTGCCGTTGTTTGCTTGTCCGACTTTTAAAATCTGCAGATGCGCGGGAAAACGTTATCATCAGATTCAACATAAATTGCTCACTATCCATACTCTTTTCAAAAAAATGATTGAACAACTCTATCTCACAAAACCAACTGCCCAGTCATCGGAAACCCTTCCACCATAATCCAACGATATCTGATACAATGATCAAGACCCTTTCAACCGAATCCCTTATTTTTAATATGTGAATCGTGATCCAAAGCACACTTCTGTTCATTAATGAAATCCTGAAACGCGTTTACACCCGACATTTGAAAATACTGCCTGCTGGCCTTTATAACACAAACTGCTTATATTTAAACCTTCATATCGCACCAACTTGTTACAAACAGTCAAACTTGAATTCCTATTTGTCATAAAAACGTGGCATCTGCATCAGACCCATGTAACACTCACCCAAGATTAGAGGAAGTTTTCAAAACGCCCCCGCACTACTCCTTTCTTTTTACGAGTGACACTACAGACGCCCGCAGCTGCGTGAAGCTATTTAATTCTTTAAAAGCGCGGGAAACCTTAGTGACGTCACCGGACGTATCTTATTGGTCACCAACATTCTCAAATACTGCCATCATAGACTATAGTTCATGATATATACCTTAATATCCATAAAAATTACATTATCCACAAAAAATAAGAAATAAAATAATAATAATAACTTGCACTAATGCCAAAGGTTCTTTCGTATTCAGTCCACAAAACCTAGGTAAAAACCGGAATGCATTGCTTATATGCACCAACATTCACCAATACTACCATCATAGACCATAATTACTGATATATACCTTCATATCCATAAGAATTACACTATCCACAAAAAAGTAAAGGTAATAACTTGCATTAATACCAAAGGCTCTTTCATATTCAGTCCACAAGACCTAGGTTAAAACCTGGAATGCATTACTCATATTCACATCATATTTTCTCCAGGGAAGTATACCTCACCTCTATTGTCCACATAAGCTTACACTGTAAAGGAAAAAGTATTTTTTGGAAAAATTTTTATTTTGCTCAAATGCATACTGGCCAGAGTATTTAAGAGGACAGCCTAATGCCAGCTTTAACTCAGGTATGAACTTTGGACGTGCATTTTGATTTACCTCATGAATAAATTTTCTGTCATTGCCTTAACACTCGAGCCAACTACCATAGTCTTCATTTACCTCAAAGGCAAGCACTGCATGACTGGGCTAACATTGCCATAATCCTTTGCAAGATAGTCAGTCTGGATCATTGCCAAAGTGGTGAATTCTATATAACAAGCACGCCCCTCCATACATATGTAAGGGGCTAACCTAAACCATTTCTCCATACCTTACCTAGGCAGGTCTCTAACCTCTTGACTATACCTCAGCACAGTCAGGCACAGCCTGATGTCAGTACTGGGAAAAATAGTAGAAAACCATCATAATGAATAAAATTAGTGAACATGTAGATAGTCATGGCTTAATGGGAGACAGCCAACATGGCTTTAGACAAGGAAGATCTTCTCTTACTAATCCATTATGCTTTTTTGAAGGTGTGAATAAACAGGTAGACAAAGGTGAGTCAGTAGATATAGTGTATCTGGACTTTCAGAAAGCCTTTGACAAGGTCCCTCATGAGAGACTTTTGGCAAAACTAAAAAGTTGTGGGGTAGGAGGCAGTGTACTATTTATTTATTTAAAAGCTTTTAAATACCGCGCTCTTTAATATCAGTGCGGTTTACAATTAATAATTCTTGCACGAGACCAGTGAGAACTGCCTAGTGCTTACATAGAACAGGATCAGTAACTTGGAGCTGTAACTGGGTGAACTATTTATTTATTTATTTACATTCTCTTATATACCGCGCTATTCTGCATCAGTGCGGTTTACATTGAACAAACTGAAATTACATTGAACAGGGCATTATAACTTGGAAATAACTATTTTACAGGGAACATGGGCTATGGAGGGTTAAGTGGCTTGCCCAAGACCACAAGGAGCACCTGTGGGACTAGAAACCCCAGTCCTTCCAGCCCAAGGTTGCTGTCCTCTAGTGGGATTTGAACCCCCGACCTTCCGGCCTGAAGTACCTTGCCCCAACCACTAGGCCACTCCTCCACTCCACTACACATTCAACCATCAAAGCAGTGGCTGAGTAGCTATTTACAAGTTAGATGTTAGACCCAAACTGAATGGTTAAGGCTGGGCCTTAACTATTGTGGATCAGAAACTGGTTAAAAGATAGAAAGCAGAGGGTAGGGCTAAATGGCCAATTTTCCCAATGGAGAAAGGTGAATAGTGGCGTACCCCAGGGATCTGTGCTGGGTCCGCTGCTTTTTGACATATTCATAAATGACCTGGAAAAGGGAATAATGAGTGAGGTTATCAAATTTGCAGATGACACGAAGCTATTTAAAGTTGTTAAAACCCATGAGGATTGTGGAAAATTGCAAGAGGATCTTGATAAATTGGAAGACTGGGCATCCAAATGGCAGATGAAATTTAATGTGGACAAGTGCAAAGTTATGTACCTAGGAAAGAAAAACCCAAACTATAGTTACACAATGCAAGGTTACACATTAGGAACCACCACCCAGGAAAACGATTTAGGTGTCATCGTGGATAACATGTTAGAACCCTCCGCCCAGTGTGCATTGGCGGCCAAGAGAGAAAATAGAATGCTAGGTATCATAAGGAAAGGAAAATAAAACAAAGGATATTATAATGCCTCTGTATCATTCCATGGTGCGACTGCACCTTGAATATTGTGTGTATGGAAAGCAGTGTGTATAAATGCCTGTAGCATGGGACATAAGATCCCTGATGTTGAAGCTTTGGTGGGAGTGGCTGACTTGGATTTAGTGGCAGTTACAGAAACATGGTTCACAGAAAACCATGATTGGGATGTAACTATAACTGGCTATACTTTATTCAGAAAGGACAGGGTAGGAAGAAGGGGAGGAGGAGTGGCACTATATATAAAAACTACTATTAAAGCTTTGGAATTACAGAGCTTAAAAGGGAGAGAGGAGGCATTGTGGGTTAAACTAGAAAGAGGGAAAGAGAAATCTATTTGCATTGGTGTGATATACAGACCTCCCTCACAAGAGGAAGAGGTGGACAGAGAGTTAATTGAAGACATACGCAGCATTGCTAGGAAAGGGGAAGTGCTACTGATAGGGGATTTCAATATGCCAGATGTTGATTGGCACATTCCTGCTGCAGTATCATCTAGAAGTAAAGAGATCCTGGATTCTCTACAGGGAGAACTATTCAAGCAATTGGTAACAGACCTCACACGTGAAGGGGCCATACTGGACTTGGTGCTTACCAATGGTGAAAGTGTTTCTGATGTTGTAATGGGAGATCATTTTGCATCCAGTGATCACCAGATGGTGTGGTTCAGTATTAGGACTAGGGCTGTTAGAATCCATTCAAAGGTAAAGATCTTAGACTTTAGGAAGACTAACTTTGCGAAGATGGGCCAATACCTCAGGGAGTCATTAGTGGGATGGGAACAGCTGGGGGATGAAGAAAAACAGTGGGCAAAACTGAAAGGGGATATTTTAAGGGCAACCAACCTTTTTGATAAAATGGTAAATAAAGGTAAAAGGAAAAGGAGACCGCTATGGTTTTCGAAAGAAGTAGCTGAAAAAGTGAAGAAAAAGAGTGAGGCCTTAATGAAATACAAGAGATCACAGAGAGAGGAAGACAGGCATCTGTATTTGGAAAAACTTAGAGAAGCTAGCAAAGTAGTCAAGAAGGCAAAGATTCAAAAGGAGGAGGAAATAGCCAATGCAATAAAATGGGGGGATAAGACATTTTTCAGATATATTAGTGAGAAGAGGAAGGGCAAAAGTGGTATTGTCAGACTCAAGGGTGCAGGGGAGGAATATGTAGAAGCTGATAAGGATAAAGCGGAATTGCTTAACAAATATTTTTGTTCTGTGTTCACAGATGAAGAACCAGGAGCAGGACCTCAGAAAACACCCACAAATAGGAACAGAAGCGAGGGACATCTTGAACAATTTTCAAAAGACTATGTTCGTGAGAAACTAGCTCAACTTAAAGTAGACAAAGCGATGGGACCTGATGGGATACACCCTAGAATACTGAGGGAACTTGGGGACGCTCTAGCAACTCCACTTACTGACCTTTTCAATGCCTCGCTGAAGTCGGGAGTGGTGCCGAAGGACTGGAGAGAGGCTCGTGTGGTGCCTTTACACAAAAGCGGAAGTAAGGATGTGGTTGAAAACTACAGGCCAGTTAGTTTAACTTCGGTGGTGAGTAAATTATTGGAAACGCTGCTGAAAGAGAAAATAGTGAGGTTCTGGAGTCCAGCGGATTACAGGATCCGATTTCTTTGACTGGGTGACCAGGGAGTTGGACTGAGGGAGAGCTCTAGATGTGATGTATTTAGATTTCAGTAAAGCCTTTGACACTGTTCCTCACAGGCGACTTATAAACAAACTGAGCACCCTAGGGATGGACCCTAAAGTTACTGCTTGGGTTGGTTGGGTGGGAGGCGACAAAGAGTACAAGTAAATGGAGCTCACTCTGAGGAGAAGGATGTTACCAGTGGTGTGCCCCAGGGATCTGTCCTTGGTCCGATTCTTTTTAACATCTTTGTTAGTAATATAGCGGAAGGGCTGTCGGGTAAGGTTTGCCTCTTTGCAGATGATATCAAAATCTGCAATAGAGTAGACACCCAGGAAGGTGTAGATAACATGAGGAGGGATCTAGCTAAGCTTGAAGAATGGTCTAGAATTTGGCAGCTGGGATTTAATGTTAAAAAATGTAAGGTCATGCATTTGGGCTGCAGCAATCCAAGGGAGCAATATAGTATAGGGGGTGAAGTACTTTTGTCCACTAAAGAAGAGCGGGACCTAGGCGTGGTTGTGTCTGATGATCTTAAAGTAGCTAAACAGGTAGAAAAGGCGACGGCAAAAGCTAAAAGGATGCTTGGGTGCATTCGGAGAGGAATGGCTAGCAGAAAAAAGGAGGTGATAATGCCTCTTTATAAGTCTTTGGTGCATCATGATATACACCCCGATATCAATCGACAACCCGGACTTCTCTAAGATAACAGACTGCCTTACACAAATGACCAGTTGGTGTCAAGACAACAACCTCGCAATAAACTACAACAAGACTGAAGCTTTAATCATCACTCGGAACCAAAGCTTCATACACCCACCAAATATAAAGATACAAAACACTACTATACCAATAAGGTCAGAAGTGAGATACCTCGGGGTTAAGCTGGACAATAAACTCAATCTCAAGCCACACATAGACAAAACAATACAAAAAGCCTACTACAAGATGCGAATCATCAGGAGACTGAAACCACTCCTCGCCCCAGAACACTTCCGTACCGTCTGTCAAGCACTGATAACCCCACTACTGGACTTCTGCAATCCGATATACCTTGGACTACCGAAACAAACCACCAAACCACTTCAACTGGCACAAAGCACCGCAGCACGAATCATATCCGGAACTGCAAGACAGGAGCACATCACACCTACCTTAAAGGACTTACACTGGCTTCCAATCGGTGCACGCATCAGATACAAAACTATCATAAACCTATTTAAGATAAAACAGCACACATCAGCCAACAGTCTGCACACCCTCATACAACCAGACACCAGCACACGTCCTAGAAGAAAACAAACACACCCGAGTCAGCACCCCAAGTGAATACAAACACACACGCAAGGACACAACAGACAGAGCACTCTCCATGGCTGCTCCAACAATATGGAACAAACTACCGGACGATTTGAGGGCAACTACAGACCTCAAGGACTTTAGAAAACAGCTGAAAACCATGCTGTTCATAGAACACTATGGACACATCACATAACCTAAGTGACTGTATAGCAGCACACGTTACCGCCCAAACACTGTATGTATATAAAATGTTTTTAGCACCACTGTATATAGCCCACATTGTACATAGCTCAAACCAATCTAGCACACAATACAACACGCACCCAACTAAATTTTCACCCTCACTGCATGTATAACACACTCACACTACCAGATTGTTTGCTGTGATACCACCTTGATTTTTATGATAAGGCGGTTTAGAAATACTGTTAAATAAATAAAATAAATAAATAAACCTCATTTGGAGTATAGTGTGCAATTCTGGAGACCGCACCTTCAAAAGGATGTGAACAGGATGGAGTCGGTGCAGAGGGTGGCTACTAAAATGATTAGTGGTCTTCATTATAAAGCATATGAGGACAGACTGAAGGATCTTAATATGTACACCTTAGATGAAAGGCGGGATAGAGGTGATATGATTGAGATGTTTAAATACCTCCATGGCATAAATGTTCAGGGGGAGAGCCTCTTTCAATTGAAAGCAAGTTGTGCTACGAGGGGACATGGGATGAGGGTGAAGGAGATAGATTCAGGAGTGATATGCGGAAATATTTCTTTACGGAAAGAGTAGTGGATCTGTGGCATAGTCTCCCAGTGGAGGTGGTAGAGATGAGGACAGTAACTGAATTCAGAAAAGCATGGGACAAACACAGAGGATCTCTAAAGGTAAAAAGGGGACTGTTGTAGTTGTTGATATGGAAGGACAGACTAGATAGGCCATGTGCTCTTTTTCTGTCATCATGTTTCTATGTTTCTATGTGTGCAATTCTGGTCGCCGTATCTTAAAAAGGATATAGCATTATTAGAAAAGGTACAGAGAAGAGCCACCAAAATGGTAAAGGGGATGGGAGGATACCCCTATGAAGAGAGGCTAAAAATGTTAGGGCTCTTCAACCTGGAAAAGGGACGGCTGAGGGGAGATATGATAAAGGTCTATAAGTTAATGAATGGAATGGAATGGGTAAACGTAGATCGATTGTTTACATCATCAGAATATAGAAAGACTAGGGGACATGCAATGAAGCCACAGGGTAAACTATTTAAGACTAATAAGAGAAAATATTTTTTCACTCAACGTGTAATCAAACTCTGGAATTTGTCACCGGAGGATGTAGTAAAAGCTGTTAGTGTAGCTGGGTTTAAAAAAGGTTTGGACAAGTTCCTGGAGGAAAGGTCCATAAACCATTATTAAAAGGGACCCCATACAAGCACCCCACCTAAGAAAATATCCATTCTTAGTGTTGTTATATTCCTAACTTCCCCCCTGCAGATCATGCACATACCTTCCTCAAATGATTATTGCATTTGACATAGCTCCTTGTAATTATTATTTCATGTAAATAGTTCAACCCTGTTAGCCAAGTTGATAATCCTGTTCCATGTAAAACCAAACAGACTGTTGTCTTGGTCATTCTGTTATATTGTAAACTGCGCTGATATCGAATAGTGCGGTATATAAGCAACTGTAATAAATAAATAAATAATACATAAATTGAGAAACCTGTGTCTTTTGTGGAAATTGCTAGGTATTTATGACCTAGATTGGCCACTGTTGGAAACAGGATACTGGGCTTGATGGACCTTGGTCTGACCCAGTATGGCATATCTTATGTCCTTATGTTCTTATGGCAGTCATTAGGGAAAATGCATGTCCCTGCAAACATTGTGCTATACCCAGGACAGGATGCAGCTTTACAGACACATTTAGAGGCCATGGTGCAGCACACCTCAGGCCCATCCACAGCAGTGCACATGCAGTACGTGATGCACATGTGATGCAGCTGATTATGCTACACTGGTGCAGGCTACATCTCTTGTGCAATTGTGGTGGCTGTCCCTTCACTATTCTCCACAGGCCAAACTAACCACACACTCAAATGTGTCTGCTGCTGTAGTAATGAACAGTGTAACAGCACATGTGCAGGATGCGTTATCCCCTGTGACCTGCTACATAGGGTAATCCAAGCACAGTTGCACACACACTGAACATAGACCACCTTTGAGCGCCATATGGTCCATTGCAGACCACCCTGGACCTCCATGGAGTACCATGCACACATCTCCAACCATCATGGCTGACTGGCTGGTTTTGGGAACATGCCCCATGATCACATCATCCACTCTGCCTTTGGAGCTGCTCTGTGTACCACTAATGGTTCATCCCACCATCCCCCATGATGCATTGCACATTTAAACCTACCTTATGCATGGAGCCACAAATTACAAGAGGCTCTGATCCTTTACATGCCACCATGATTACACAGGGGTATTATGGCCTTAATGAACAACACTGCACAGAGATTGTTACAGACCAGTTGCAGTGACCACCCTGAATGGGAAGTGGGTCACCCAGCACCTGGTCCACAGGGTCAGTACTGCACTACCTGAGCTCTTATTTTTTAGCTGCTGATTTACATCACAGCTAGTTTGCTGCATGTGTAATTTGTGTTGCTGTGCATTATAGGGCATGCAGGGATCTCCAGTTTTCTTTTGACCTTAAGCTTTTTTCAGAAACACCATTATAGACAGCTGGGTTTCCATAGGGGATGGGGATGAGGTGGAACACAAACTTGCAGCAGCAATGGTTCAGACCCATCACTGCAAATGGGAGGTGGTACATAACCCTGCTGCTAGATTAGCTCACACTCATTGCTGCAGCTGTATCCATCATCATTTTGATAAGCCCACCAGATACAGTCACTTTGCATGCGTCAACGAACCCAGAGACTTTGGGGGCATTCTCACCCCAGCTGCCCCAAGGCTGCTGCTCCACATACATCACATATGCACAGGGCACTCATGTGTAGCCTGACTGTCTATTGCACAGAGACAGCAGAAACAGAACTTGGACTGCCAGAGAAGGAACTGTAATCACGCAACTACAGCTTTAACATATACATACCACAATGTGGCTACATAGCCAAAGCATGGTCACAGCAGGCAGGGTGATGGTGGCCTGTCAGTGGTTTATGCTTTATGTACCCTAGTCAGCTACTGGCTGTCACATGTTAGCCCATCCCTTCCATATACGTTCCCTCTCACACATGTACATGTGGTGTTTCATACATTTCCCAGAATCCTCTCCCTTTCATTTGCATCATATTTTACTGTAGATCTGTGTTGTGGGACTGCAATGCAGAGTGAAATGGATGATGAGCATCAGTCATACTGTGGGTGCATGCTGCATCACAGCAACCTACATCTGCCACATCCCCAGCTGCTGTGTGCCCCTACTCTGCATGTGGTCATATTTATTTATTTAACATTTCTTATATACCGCCTTTCATGATATCAAGGCGGTTTACATTGAACAAACTGAAATTACATTGAACAGGGCATTATAACTTGGAGATAACAATGTTTTTTACAGTGAACATGGGCAATGGAGGGTTAAGTGGCTTGCCCAAGACCACAAGGAGCACCATGTGGTGGTGAACAACACACATAGTACCGTGCCTTTGTACACCCATCATGTGTTTTCACTGACACTAGACCATGCTGACATGGCAGGAGAAGTACATGTGCTCATTCACACTGCAGGTGCAGTGGGCACCCTCCCCAGGTGGCCACATGCACAAGGGTCGTGCACTGTCTGTACATTTGGTGATGGGAAAACCAGCAGCACATTGTATATACAAACATAATATTTGAGAGGGAATGTATATGGAAGGAATGGGCTAACATATGACAGCCAGTAGCATAGCTAGGGTGCCTACAGGGAGTAGTGGCCTAGTGGTTGGGGCAAGTTACATCAGGCCAGAGGGCTGGGGGTTCAAATCCCACTGGAGAACAGCAACCTTGGGCTGGATGGACTGGGGTTTCTAGTCCCACAGGTGTTCCTTGTGGCCTTGGGCAAGCCACTTAAGCCTCTATTGCCTCATGTTCAAAATGTAGATTATGAGCCCTTTGGGGACAAGGAAAATATATATTTCACTTTGACCCAGTGAAAAGCAGTATATAAGCATTGCTATTTAAATAAATAATAGACCTTCACATGCATGCACACTGCATTGCTGTACCTCCCAATCCACAGGGCTTCCCTCCCCCCCCCCCCCCACATATAGTCTACATATCATTGTTACATGCCCCTTTTGCCCATAGATTGGGTGTGCCTGCACAATGTGAATGCATTATTACAGCTCACTTCACAGTATATGCACTTGCAACAGCCATCCCAGCATACATGTTATATTTGTGTGATTTGCCATCATGCCTTTCATTGTGCATCTTCAACTCTGCATGTGGGGATCCCTGCTTGCCATAATGTGGGAGGTTGCACCTACTGCTCTTGTTCACAGTTGCTCTAATATAGTCATGATATTTGTGTCTATCATTGATAATCCACATATTGGCATTGATCCTGCATCCCCTGACTCATTCACACAGTGGCCTTGCTTTTTGAACAACAGAGCAGCTGTACTATTCTTTAGATGCATATTTGGGTGTTCATTGTCAGGGTTCATGAGGGCCTGGCTTGGTGTGTGCCTATGTGCACCTAGCTGTTTGCAGGCTCTGTAACATACTGCACAGCTGCATGTACATTTGGATTGTAAGGCTATAGTTTGGAAACGTGAGAGTTGCCATGGACAACAGTGTGGGTGATGGGTCCTAGGTGAGATGTGGAACTAGGATGAGAGGCACAGGTGTCAACTTGGTTGGAGTAAAGACTGTGTGTTTCCCTCCTCAGTGATCATAGCAGAGGGTGATAGAGTAACAGAGGTGAGGGTTGGGCATGAAGGGGATAAAGTGGTGATATGGCAGACCTCACAATGACTGAAGTGGGGCTTATGAATGTGGTGAGCCATGCTTGCTGTAGAGGGGAGGAGGGGGGAATTGCACCCACTGCTCCTGACCCTGGATGATATGTTGACCTAAAGAAAACTGGAGCTAGCAATGCTGAGCCACAGGTTGTCATTGAACTTACCATACTGCACTCATGCACACAGTGACCTTAGGTTTTATGCCACAGGGCAGGTGTATAAACTATCTCATGCAGGTGTACTTAGGTTTTCAGTACAAGGGGCATGTGTCGGTGTATTCCACTGTGCACTTATCTGACTACAGGCTCTGTGATATGATGGCAGGCTGCATGGACAGTTGCTTTGTGGAGCTATAGTTTGGTTATGTGAGGGTTTGCATAGACAACAGTGCAGGTGATCAGACCCAGGTGAGCTGTGGAAATAGGATGTGAGGAACAGGTGGTGATTGTTTGGAGAAATGACAGTGTGTGCTTACTCCTCAAAGGTCTTAGCAGAGGGTGAGAGGGTAACAGTGGAGGGGGGTTGATTGGACATGAGGAGGGAGAGGTGGGGAGGTGGCAGACCTCATATTTACTGACGTGTTATCTTATGGGTCTTGTATGGAATGCTGACAGGCAGATCCTGCCCATCATGAATTGGGGGGGGGGGGGGTTCAATGTCAGAGCACATGGCAGGGAGAGGAGATAGCTGTGAATGGAATGCCATCCCACTGTCAGTGAGAGCTGCTGGTTGGCTCCTATCACATCCCACCATAGTCCAACTGTTTCCAGATGCAGGCTACACTCACTGCAGAACACTCACAGTCACACAACACTGACATAGCAACATGGTGTCAGTGATGCTGCCAGCACTCACATCCACCTTCAGCTGCATGTCTGTGTGCTTCCACAGTCTCATCAGTGTCATGCATCTTAGATGCGCACCCTAGGCAGCTGCCTGTCACCCTCCTGGACCTGCAACCCCCATGGTGTTGCACACCTGACACCTCCTTTCTTACACAGCAGCACCTATGTGTCACCCCCTTTGCCACATTAGCAACATCAACCTTGTGCCCTATCATTATAGGGCACTATGCTGTTGCTGCTAAGGAAGCACTACTATCACTAACTTGATTCCCCTATCTGTTTGCCACATTGCACACATTAAATAGTCTCTCTCACCTCCATAAGGCGTCTTTTCCGTGAGGTTTTGATATGCGTTAGGGTTCCCGGCGTTAAGGCGCTTTTTGGCAGGTTGTGCAATCGGCGTTAAGGGAATGTGACTTGTTAACGCCCACTCTCCACCCTCTGGACACCTACTCTCCACCCACGGGCGCTTTACACTGCTGGTACATTTCCCATGCTCTAAAGCAGCGTTTTAGATGTGTTAAGGATGCAGGTGTGCTGATAGCATGCGTTAATGGCACACTTGCTCCTTTAGCACAATTTAGTAAACATACCCCTAAGAGTATGAAAATAGTTGCACCCATATATGGTGGTTCACTTTCCTCCTCTTCTTTAGGATATCATCTAATTACAATGGGGTATGTTTACTAAACAGCGCTAACATCGCAGCGGTGACGTTATCACGCGATAAGTGATGATATCGCACGATAATGGCGCATTACTGTATGATAATGTCACATATTGTGCGATAACGTCTCCAGCGGCGTTAAGGTGCACAGAAGGTGGAGTAAGGCTCCCCAGAGGGTGGAGATAAGGGGTCAATGGGCGGAGAGTGGGTGGGGAGAGGCCCCAGACACACTAACGCTGTGAAATCAGGGTCTGAAAATTAACGACACTGAAAACCTTGTGTTAGAGGCACATATGCAAGAGAGAGAAATCAGTTCAGACAGCGATATATAGCAAAGGCAGGGAGACCCAGATAAGTGATAGTAGTGATACATGTGCAGGAACAAAACATGCAAAAACCAGAGAGATAATGTCCAGAACCAAAATATAAATACAAAACACCAAGCTGGCCAATAGAAAAAGCATTGATAAACGGTAATCAACACTACCCATAAAGAATAAAAAGGAAGATGTCACTTTTGGAAGGGCAATTCTGATTCCTCCCACAAAGTGAATGTTCCAACATTGATAGTGTTGATAAGGGTTTGGTGTGGTGTATATTGGGCAGCTTGCTTTTGTGGCTGTCACATGGGCAGCAACAGCAGAGTGGCCACGTAGGAAAGGGCACTATGGTGATGGTGTAAATGGGGTACAGAGGGATGCAGGCGGCACATGCAGTGGGCCAGCTGGGGCACAGGGTGGACTAGGCAGATGCTTAGGTGACACATACAAATGTAGAAATGGAAAACCATCAAGACAGCAACTGACCAAGGGCAAACATGTCCACGAGTGTGTGTCCCACAGTGTCCCAGGGGACAGTACCCAGCAAGTACCCCAAAGGGCACATAACATTGGCAGGTGGTGCAGGGGGGAAGCGTGGATGTCTAGGCAGGCACCCCTACCCCATATCACACACCATAGGCAGCCGTCTACCGGCACACTGGATGGCCTGGGACTGGGCACCACCAGCACCACCGGCACAAGGGCATGTCAGCATGGTGGCGGAGGGGTGCTGGTGGTGGAGGGGGCAGTGGCATATGCCCACAGCAGACCAAGGCCAAGCCCTGTTTAGGTGGGTGCCGTGCACTGCAACAGACAAGGTCTGTCTGATGAACAGTCATGGTATCCCCAGGGAATGATTGGCCTCCGTGACAACAGATTGGTGCAGTACATTCAGGGGCAGAAGGTCACAGGTTCAAGTCCCAGCTGTGGCTCCTGCAGACCATGTCCCTATATTTTACCCAGTACTAAACCGTGGTAACAAAGACGTAACCTTTATTGCAGATAAATTAAACAGGCCATAAACGCCTATATTTTACCCTACACAGCATATACACCATAAAGTTTCCCAACTGCAGTCCTGGAGGGCCAACCACCATTCAGGTTTCATGCTGTCCCTAATAAATATGCCTGTGATGCAGTTGTATGCACCGCCTCCATTGTATGCAAATGTATCCATGCATATTTATTTATTTATTTAACTGTATTTATATACCGCTTTTCACCGGGTCAAAGCGGTGTTACATATAACAGGGGGGGGGTCAATATTTTATAGGGAGGGGCCATCACCAGGGAGCAACATTCATGATTTGGGGTGGACAAAGACATGTACAATTCTGTAGTATCTAAGCATGAGTTCGTGAGGCCGTGGTAGGTTTTCTTGATCAGAGATGTTCACGGAATAGGATTGTTTTCAGCTGTTTTTTGAATGATGTGATGTCAGCGTTGTTCCTGATGTGGGTTGGCAGAGAGTTCCAGAGGGATGGAGCATAAAGTTCGAAGGCTCTGTTGCAGGTCCGTTGTGTGGACTTGGTTCTTTTGTGGGGGATGATGATGGAGTTATTGGAGGATTGTCTGGTTGGTCTGCTGTGGGTTGGGCGAGACAGTAGGGTGTGGAGTGAGGTGTTCTGTGTTTGATGGATAGTCTTGTGGGTGAGTAGGATAGCTTTAGATTTGCTTCTTGCTTCGAAGGGCAGGATGTGGAGGTCTCTTAGGATGGGGGTGATGTGATCCCGCTTTTTTGCATTCTGGATAATCCTTGCCGTCGTATTTAAGGCAGTTCGGAGGGGGTTGGTTTGTGTGGCGGGTAGTCCATGGTAGATTATGTTGCAGAAATCCAGATGAGGAAGTGTCATAGCTTCCATTACTGTCCTGAAGTCTTGAGGTTCGAGGAGGGGTCGGAGGCGTTGCACAGTTTTAGCTTTGTGGAATATTGTCCCGGTGGTCTTGTTGATTTGATGTTTAAAGGTGAGAGCTTGGTCAATGATAATGCCCAGGTATCTTATTTGAGGTTGTATTTGAATTTGCGTGGTTCCCATGTTGAGGTGGGTAGGTGGTTTGAAATCTGGGTCTTTTGTTACTATAAGGGCTTCAGTTTTCTTTATGTTGATGGATAGGTTGTTCTCCTGTAGCCAGTTGGACACGTCAGTGAAGCAGGCTGATAGCTGGTCATTTGTTGGGTTGGTGGTTGTGATCGGTGCATAGAGCATTATGTCGTCAGCATATATGTGGAAGTTGATGTTGTGTGTGCGTATGATTGAGCAGAGTGGGCAGAGATAGATGTTAAAGAGCATGGCTGATAAAGTGGATCCTTGGGGTACTCCTTGATGTTGTTGGTAGGGGGGTGAGGTTGCGGATCAGTTGCTGTCTGTTGGTTAGATAGGATCTGAACCATTGGAGCACAGTGTCCTTGATTCCAAATGATTGGAGTCTGGATATGAGGATTTCGTGTGCGATTGTGTCAAAGGCCGCTGATATATCTAGGAAGATCAGGATGTATCCGGATTTTTTCTCTTGGGTTCCTATGATGAGGGTGTTCATCAGCATGGTCATGAGGGTCTCGACTCCATGTAGTGGCCGGAATCCGTGTTGCTGCGGGTCTAGTATGTCATTGATGTCCAGATGTTCTTGAAGTGCATATTCATTAGGGACAGCATGAAAACCTGAACCGTGTTTGGCCCACCAGGACCGGAGTTGGGAACCTCTGCCCTAGAGCAGCGGCCAACAAGGGCACAAACACCCACACCCACAGGCTCCACTATCCAATGGCTCATGGAGAGTCAGGCTGTTGGGCCCTGCGTGGAGCAGCATCTACCAATACTAGCACCTTCATACCTTAGCAATGCTGTCTTAAACTTGGAAACACGTTCCACATATATCAAAAGGTTGCTATGATTAATGGCAGATAACAAATCCTATGTTAAACACAATTTGTTGACAGAGATTCATCATAGCAAACTTTATGATATCTGTGGAGTGTATTTCAGTGCTTCTTTCGGACAGTGTTTACCACCCCAGGGAGTGACCTTAACAGTATTGAGTACCATAGCAATGCCTGCACTGTGCCCAGGACTAGTGTGGCAGCCAGGGCTGCCAACCATCTCTATTTTTGCACAATGCTGAAATAGGTGTGAGAGTGTGTGTATGCCTATCCAGTGTTTTGTGGCTGCTTACACCTTACTGAGCACACAATGCTTGCACTGTTGCCAGTTTTAGCCTGCCAATGTGCATAATGTGGAGTAAGGTACTATGGGTATGGCCCGGACAGGGCGGCCTGGGCAGGATGCATCTGCACAGGGCATAAGGCAATGGCTGGGACATTGTAGTGCCCGACCACTACCTGCACGGACAGGGTGGCCAGAGCATGTCATGCTGGGAGGTCACTCTCACTCAGTGAGTAGTGACCATGTCATGGCTAGGTTCCCCCATAGTGCAATGCAGTATTTCTCTCAAGTGATATCTAGGGGTTCCCTTTTTTGGGGCCCAGTCACTGATATACCTGCTTGGTGTGTGTGCTCGCATCCCATTTTTGGGTGCACACAATTTCTACAGGAACATGCACTATGTACTAACTAGCAGACTGTCTGCAGTTAGCATGTGTATGGCTGGAACACCTTGCAGGGTGCAGTGGGTGGAGACTGACTGTGTCCTCTGCTGGTGAATGTCAGATAGTGGTGGGGGCAGCTGAGCTTTTCCAGGCCTACTGCCTGTCTGCCAGTGCCCTATGTGATGCGTACAGATCTGCATTGACTGCCCTGTGGGTGCCTATTCCCCAGCAGGACTTGGGTTGATGGTCCCCTCTACTGCCACCATTGCAGAGATGTAGAATGGGGATCTGTTGGTGGGAGATCCTGTCCCTCACCCTGACCCAGAGAAGGCGGGTTGGGTGGTGCTACATAATCCGCTTTTGGGTCCAAACACCATCCTTCTCTTATAACATGTGACCATGGCAACCACACAGGATATGCACTATTCTGGGTACATCATAGTCCACAAGAGCTAGACGTGACTGGGAAATACAGATGGAAACAGGTGTATCCTAGGTGTGTCTACCTATCACACATTGGCACTGATGGGGACCTGCAGCATAGCCTATCTCAGCCAAGCCAGGTGCTGCGGACCTGGTGCTAGGCGCCCCACCTACCCTCAGGGTGAGCACAGGAACCGCACAATGTCACTGTCTGCAGCTCCTCTGTGCCAGTAACACACACGGTCAGTTCCCCCTACTAGGCCGGGGTGCTTTAGAGGCACATACCCTATCTTGTGATCAGATGTAGGCTGCTGATCTGCATGTGCAGTGCATCATGAGTACAGATGGGTTTACCCCTATCCTGGTAACCACAGCAGACAGGTTGTGTGGTGACCTGCGGTCTTTCTGTAGCCAGCCAGTGGTGTGTTAGATGCTATAGAGATGTAGCCCACTGGTTACTTCAATGACTGTGAAGACAGAGGTCATGGGTTTGATCACACAGTGGTGTTATTTAATAGGCTGTCTGAGGCTTTTCCTTTTAATTTACATCAGTGCTGCCAGCAGAAACAATCTCACAGTGCCGTAGCCCAAGGTGCCTCATAAGGCACATTATAAGGTGCCTTGGTGGACAGGGCACTTTATAATTTGCCCTATGGAGTGCCTTATGGGGCGCCTTATGCGGCATCTTAGGTTACGGCACTGTGAGGGTGTTTTTGCTGGCAGCACTGATTTAAATTAAAAAAGGAAATGCCTCAGACAGCCTTCTTACATGACACCACTGCAGGATTGAACCCATGACCTCTGCCTCCACAGTCATTGCAGCAACAAGTGGGCTACATCTTTACGGCTTCTTTTTTTTTTTTTTAAATTCTTTATTTTCGTTTTATAACAACAAAGGAAAAGGAAGACATACAGCTAAAAGACAGATACATAGTAGAATACATACACCAAAGTAAACCCCTGCCACCCCCCCCCCCTGCTTCTTCTCTAGAAAACTAATCATTCCCGAAGCGGGCGTGTACTTACATTATTGTGTTACAAAACCTAACGGTGATCTGAAACATGATGAGTGCACATTATACAGGCATGTTGGAGCAATGAGCAGATTGTACATAATCATTAAGCATCTGCCATTTAGACAGGCGAGAGTGAGGTTGGGCCTGGGGAATAGCTCTCCGAGGTATCTGCTCATATTTACTATATAAGCAGACGAGGTTCCACCATTCATTGACAGTAAGTCGAGAGCTATCCTTCCAATTCCTCGTGATTAAGCATATGGCTATTCCCAGCATGAAATCAAGGAGAAAACGACCCTTCTTAGGAAGAGAGGGGATCTCCGCCACAGAGCGGAGTCCCACGATCTTCCAAGAGAGAGGTTCGTGAAGGTGTAAGATAAATTGAATACAACCCCAGACCCGCCTCCAATAAACCTGTAGTTGAGGACATTCATAAATAACATGAGCGAAAGTTCCCACAGCAGTATGGCAAGACCAACACTGGTCCCTAACATTCGTGTGCCATTTGGCTATTTTTTCTGGGGTATAAAAGCATCTGTGTGCAAAAAAGAAGAGGGTTTGGGTAACAGAGGCAGACCGGGAAACCCGCACTACCTTGCTCCAGAAAACGCTCCATTGCACAGGGGTTAAAGTGGTTTGCAGTTCGCGCTCCCAGGCTTGTTGGGCTCTAAAAGTGGCCGTGTCTGTACCCTGACATAATATTTTATAAAAGTTAGAGGCTACCCCATGTGTACTACTAATAGAGTGAACTATCTCTAATAGCCCGTCCTCAGTAGGGGTAGAAGGCGGCATGATTCGAGCACTTTTGAGGCAGTGTTGAAGCTGCATCAATTGAAAGCAGTGTTTAACTGGTAACGCAAATTCCTTTTGTAAATCAGAGAAGGTTTTCCAACGAGCTGCAGAGAAAAGCTGTTGGGGTGTCCAGATCCCCCTTGAGTACCAGGGTTTCCATGCTATCGTTCTGTGTAGGACTTGAATTCTGGGGTTATTCCACAGCGGGAGTCCGTCCTGAGGACATACGTTCGGGCCCAGTGATAGAATGAGAGTGTTAAAGGCAGCAAGAGTATCGACAATCATTGGTGGATGGCGGGTGTCTACTTGATAGGACATACCGGGGAGATGGGTCAACGGAATTGGGCTACTAAGCTCCTCTTCTATGTCAAGCCAAACTGGTCTGCTGTCTGTTGAGGCATCTAGCCATCGGGCACCTTGCTTAAGTAGGAAGGCTTGATGATATCTAAGAAAATCAGGAAATCTGGTACCCCCTCTTTCCTTTGCAGACTGTAGTTTTTGTTTAGCTATCCTTGGTGGCTTGCCCTGCCAGAGATAACGGACGAGAAGGCCCTCAATATCTTTATAAGTATGTAGCGGGAGTAAACATGGCAGCATTTCTAAAATGTAGTTCACTTTGGGGACTATCATCATTTTCACAGTTTCTAAGCGGCCCCACCATGTAAGAGATAAGGGAGACCAACGATTCGTGAGCTCACGGACTTTGGAGACTACCTCTTTGGCATTAAAACTGATAGTGTCTTCTAAAGGAGAACAGTAATGGACCCCGAGATACTTCACCATGCGGGATTGCCAAAGGAAGGGAAAGGCCTGCATGTCAGCCTCATGTACCCAGCGGTTCAGTGGGAATGCTACAGATTTGGTCCAGTTAATTTTATAGCCCGATAATTGTGAGTATCCGTCAATCAGATCCAAGACAGCTGGAACCGAATCGAGGGATACGAACAGCATAAGGTCATCTGCATATGCAGAGAGTTTAATCTCCCTATGACTGAAGGGGACACCTCGAATACGTGCGGACTGCCTAATAAGGAGGGCTAGGGGTTCAAGAGCTAGATCAAAGAGCATTGGTGATAGGGGGCAACCTTGACGCGTGCCTCTTTGGAGATTAAATGGCTGAGACTTGATGGCATTAACACAAATACTGGCGACGGGTTGAGTATACATGACTTGGAGATATCGGAGGAAGCCCTCCCCAAAGCCATACCATCGGAGAACTGCAAATAAGAAGGGCCATTCTAGGCGGTCAAAGGCTTTTTCGGCATCCAGGGAAAGACCCACCCATGGATGATCTAGATTAGCAGCACTGGATAGCACATGGCACAAGGTCCGAGCATTGTCAGCAGTTGATCTGCCGGGTATAAAGCCGCATTGGTCAGGGTGAATTAGGGTGGCCATCCTGTCAGATAGCCGGGTGGCCAAGATCGTTGCAAAGATCTTATAATCGGCATTAAGTAGGGAGATTGGACGGTAGTTGGCGGTTAGTAGCGGGTCTCTGCCTTCTTTCTCAAATACTACCACATTAGCTGCAGAAAAGGATCCCAAAGAGGATGTATCTACCACAAGGGCAGTAAAATAGAGTTTTAAATAGGGAACTAAATCTGCACTGAACGTTCTGTAGAATTCGGTCGGGAGACCATCGGGCCCTGCGGCACGGCCCGAGGCTGTTCGTTTTAGGGCAGATTGGATCTCTGAAGTAGAGAAGGGTTCATCCATCGCATCCCTATCATCTTCAGAGAGGGTCGGCCGCTGAATGCCAGAAAGCAATCGCTCGAATGTCTCTGACGAGAACTCACATTCAGATTGATATAGGCGGGTATAGAAATCCCGAAAGAGCTCTACAATGTCGGAGTCTGTGGTCACTATGCCCCCTCCCTGTGGAGCTCGAAGGGCCGCTACGCGTTTGGCTTCTTTTTGACCTTTCAAGGCGTTGGCTAAGAGTAGACCGGCTCGGTTATTTTCACGATAATATATCCCTCGCTGAAGCTCAATACTCTTAGAAGCTGCAGTTGAGAGGATTGAATTATATTGAAAACGGAGACGCTGTAATCGAATTAATACACATGGATCAGTACGTGAAGTTAGAACTCGTTCGCCTGCTTTTATTTGTTGGTCTAGTATGAGTAGCTGCTGTTTGCGTTGTTTTCGCAGGCGGATTTGATAGCTAGTGATCGTTGCTCGGATGGCCGCTTTGAAGCCCTCCCACCAAGCCCAATTCGCAGTATCCTGGGGTAGATTAAAATGGAAGTAATCCTGTATGGCTGCTCGAATTTCTAACTGGAACTCTGGCTGAGTTAACAGGGCTCTATCAAAGAACCAGGCCCCCGAATTCCCTTGGGGTGCAGTAGTGTGTAATTGAAAGGAAATGGCAGCATGATCTGAAATATGTTGGGAGTGAATCTTTGCTGTGTCCACCTGAGGAACTAACAGTTTTGATATTAGAAAGAAGTCTATGCGAGACTGGGATTTATGAGGGGAAGAGAAGAAGGTGAAATCAAGCTCATTGGGGTGTAGTAACCTCCATAGATCAACTAAAGCAAGATCTTTGATCAGGGAGGTAAGCGTGGTGTGACTCTTGGGGGGACCACTTGTCCTAGGCGGCTGTTTGTCAATCAGGGGATCAAGGACTAGATTGAAATCCCCCCCAATTATCAATGAAGTATTAGCAGAGGCCTGCGCAACCTGAGCAATGGTAGCAAAAAAGGCAGGGTCGTCCACATTAGGAGCGTAAAGGCATATACATGTAACTTCAAGGCTACCTATCTTGAGGTGAACTTTGGACCATCTACCTTCTGTATCTGAACTAGTCGCAATAATAGTAGCATGCAAAGATTTCCTAACCAGTATGGCAACCCCACATTTCTTAGAAACGGCTGGGGAATAGGCGGCCACCATGTAAGGTTTAATATTGAGTTTAAGAGTTTCCTTCGAATTTAAATGCGTTTCTTGGAGAAAAATCAGATCCGCAGCTTCCTGACTTAGGTAGGTTAGGATTTTCTTCCGTTTTATCGGATTATTGATTCCTTTTACGTTCAATGAGAAAATCTTACATGGTGCCATCAATCAGTAATAGACATTTCAAGTGAGGGCGCTTGAAAACATACAGCATAATCAGAGTCTGTGCAACAATGACATAATCACCGAGTATTCTGGCTAATACACCCCATATTGAAAAGTATGTACCAAAGTATCTTAGAGAAGAAGCAAAACCCCCAAATAATATGGCGACCATATGTCTGCGGGAGGAGGCCCTAGAGAGGAAATAGAAAGACATGATAAAAAGGAAAAGAAACACCAGAGTCCATAATTAACACTGTCTCTGATACTCATCGAGGCTACTGTGGGTAAATGGAAACGGGTCACAGATATCATCAAAAGTTAGGCAACAAACCGCCCTCGCCAGACTCTTTGCTGGGCTGCGGCAGATCCAATATGGCAGGTACAGCGGATATGAGGATACTTGCAGGAATATTCTGGAAGTCAGCGCATCAAGTCGGCTTCTTTGGAATCCAAAAACTCTGCTAGTAGATCAGGGTCCTCAAATGTTCTTGTCTGATTGTGAAGCGTGACTCGGAGCTTGGCCGGGTACATCAGGCCATAGCGTGCTTGTAGTTGTTGAAGCCTCGGCCGGAATTCCAGAAAGCGCTTTCGGCGGTCGACCGTGGGTTTAGCCAAGTCGGGATAGAAGGAGATCTTATGGCTCTCAAACTCCATATGGCCCTTTGCCCGAGAGGCATTTAGAATTTGCTCAACGTGTTGATATCTCAAAAGTCGAAAAATGATAGGCCGCGGGGTCTTCCTGTTGAGCGTTATGCTTGTGGGTACACGATGAGCGCGATCGATCTCCAAATCTTTGGTAAAGGTGATTTGGAGCAGGGAAGGGAGGATTTTGCATAAAAACTCTTTCATGTCTCCCGATTCCGCTCCCTCCGGTATGCCCACGAGCCGTATGTTGTTGCGGCGCGCTCTATTATTGCCATCTTCCACTTCTTTCTGCAAGGCCCGCACCTGACGTTCAACTTTGTCGAGTTTGGACAACCGGGCCGCATGGGAATCCAATATGCTCTCCATTTTGTCCTGACGCGAAGAAAGCCCTTCTAGCTTGCTTTGCAGCACACCAAGATCTTCCCGCAGCGCTCGGAGTGCTTCACCGTTTGACTGCACGAGGTCTTTGACCCCTCTAATCTCTGCGAGGATTTCCTACTGCATTTCGGGGCCCTCGCGCGAGGCCAGCCCCTTCTGCGGGGACGGAGGTTCAGTTTTGGAACGTTTGCCGTGAGAAGCCGCTGGAGATCCAAATTCCAGGCGCGTGGGTTTGGTCCCCGCCATCTCACCAATGTGCCCCGACCAGATCAGAGAAGAAGTTCCAAGTATGTACGGTGTTAATTCAGGATTCTGAGTAGGCCTCTCGGGAGCCTCAGCGTTATGCGACCATCCCGCTGGACATCAGGCTCCGCCCCCCATCTTTACAGCTTCTAACACTATGCTGGCATGAACTTAGGGTTAACGCGCGTTAATGTGCCACAGCGTCCACTATTGCGCGATACAGATTCTTGCTACCTTGCCGCCGGAACGCCCACTACCTTATAAGGCATTCTTCACATTAACGCTGCAACTAGCACCGGTAACATTAAGACGGTTTAGCAAACGTATCCCTAAGAGGTGCTTGTCTCCACTCCACTCTTTGCTGTTCCCTTTTAAAACTTAGCCTTTTTGGTTTCTGGTTCATCACTCTGGTTTGGTTTGATTTGTCTGAGAGAGGCTCTCCCTTAATTTGAATATTATCTCTAGTTACTGACAATCACTTTTCTTCATTGTTTTTTTGTGAGCTCTGTAGATCTTTCTTGGTGCTCTGAAACTCCCAGCAGTTCTTCAGGATTTCATAGTTTCCTTCGACTTTCTCTGATGCTTGAGCTTGGTTTCTCCGAGGGGTTACACTTCTCACTTCTTCAGCTGGAACTTTGGCCTTTCTGG
This sequence comes from Ichthyophis bannanicus, assembly GCA_033557465.1. NCBI lineage: Eukaryota > Metazoa > Chordata > Amphibia > Gymnophiona > Ichthyophiidae > Ichthyophis > Ichthyophis bannanicus. The sequence continues at coordinate 501,467,939 of CM066035.1, forward strand.
CAGTGTGATGCGTGGATCCAAGAAAGGAGTCCTTCACACTTCACAGCCATATGAGTTGCTAAAAACACTGCTTTGACTGAAATGATAAAGCGGTATAAAAAAAGAAAACTGTAGGGGCCTTTCCATCTTGGTTCAAGACAGTTCTTCCTTTAGACCACCTTCATAGATACCTATTCATAAGGCTGCCGTAGCATGGTTCAGTGGCCTTGTCAGGAAATGCAGCAACTACCTGCAATGAAAAGACTGAACAATCTGGATTTGTTGTTTGCAGTAAGATAAAACTTCACTTTTTATCAGTGTTAAATCTGGAGGAACACTAAGGAAAAGACTTTCATAGGCCTACCAGTTACTATTTCGTTGATATCAAACCAGTTTTTCTAGTTGGAGTGTTCCTCAGGCTCATAAGAGCCATTGGCAGTGCTTGAACCCAATTTCATTCTGTTAATGGACATATTTTTGCTATTTTTGTCTTTAGCATCCCATTAGTTTGTTCAACTTTACCTGCACTCTGAGGATGTTATAGGGTGTGGAACTGATGTTTAATACCTAGTTTTTTTTTACCACTTGTTCCACACGCTTCCCTGAAAAATGGGTACCTTTTGTCACTAGAGAGCTAGACAGGAACTACCCATGAAGATATGAAGTGTTGCAACAGCTTCTTCAAAACTGATGGCATCTGCGTTTGTACAAAGATAGGCCTCAAACCATCCAGAAAACAAGCATACAATTACTAAACATAATCAAACCCTTGACATTTAGGCATCTGAATAAAGTCCATCTGTAGATTCCAAAAGTTCTTTATGACCTTAAGTGGTATTCATAGGCTTAGCAACATTATGTTGCTTAGAGACCAAACAGGTCGCACACATGTGCTCTGCAATTTTTATTTTTTTTTTAATTTAGAAGTGTACCAACTTTGTGAAAATTGAATCATTCCTCCTTTGCCTTCATGCATCTGGCCATGACACATGGAGGCAACATGAGGTAAAAGAGAATTTGGAAACACCACATGGCCAATGTGGGTTTTCCAAAGCCTGTCAGGATGCAAGGTGTACCCAGCCTGTCTCCAAGTATCTATTTCCAATTTTTAAACATGTGTTGGGGTTTGCATGAGTTTCTGAAGGAGATTACATGATCAAATATTGGGGTTGCAGAGTAGAATGTTCATTTCTTTTTTGTTACATATTCATTAGACTGACATGTCACTGCACATTATTAGATTACCTTTGATCACTTCAAATTTCTCCGTTCTATGTTGGAACCATCCAGAACCAGTTTACTGTCCATCAAAGTACTTTTCTACTATTTATTATGTGGCATTCTGCATTATAATATCCCATCTCACTTTTCACAACACTTCTCATCACTTGCATCACTCCACCGACTACAAACAAAGATCTTTCTTCATATCATACTCATTACATGGTAAGGTTTCTGGAAACATCAAACAACTGTTGAAGCTTAGTACTGCTTTTAAGTGAACTGTGGATTGAAGAGATAAATTTATAGGACCCAATATTCATTTGCGAGAGCACATAGCTGTTGCCACAGAACTTTAACCCCGGAAATTCAATCTGGGGCCATATCTGGCCATCAGCATTGAATATCTGGAGTCACTGCACAGTTGTACATGGCGCTGAAGCTAATCATGTAGCGGCAATATTCACACGCTGCCCAATTAGCTCCAGTGGTGAAAGTTAGGACAACTTTTGCTGCGCCTAACTTTTGCCACTGAGGGATATCTGAGCAGTAGCTGAATATTGCCTCTGCATGGTTAGCCCTGGGTACCACCCCAGACACGCCCCGATGCTAAGCGGTTAGCATCGGGACATATAGTGGCTTTATTCTGGGATATTCAGCAGCACTAACCATCAGGGGCGGCCCATGGGGGGTGCGGGGCCATGTGCGGAGACTCGGTGTGGGGCCTCATTTGCATAAGTGGCCTTATTTGCATAAATATTTGCATAATGTTACCATACACTAACTTTTAGTAAACATGTCTCTTAATGAGTGTATGGATAAAGAAAGACTAAAAGATTCTACATTACTATAATCCAGTGCCAACCGCCAGGCACATTAGGAACTACTACAAACGCTGCCCATTTAGAACCAATAGCAAACCCGCCGTATCCTGACAGCATTACCAGGACTCACAAAGCACCATACCCTACCTATCAAAAGGCAACACTGTAAATATTAAACCAATACATTTCAGAGAATACTGGGGAAAGAGAACAAGTAGCAATGTCAAATAGGAATTACATAAACAGAATACCTCAGCTCACTTACACATGCAGAACATAGACCATCACCAAACAAGGAATCACAATTTAGAAACAGGAAGGCAATAATTAAACTGTGTCATGAGGTAGACAGCACAAAACCTGGAATATTAAAGGGTAGTGCAGAGGAAGAGCTTACTTGTCAGGAGCTAGACAGTACTAGGCCTGAAACATTAAAGAACAATGCAAAGGAAGAGCTTACTTGTCAGGAGCCAGACAGCACTAAGCCTGAAACATTAAAGGACAATGTGAAGGGAGAGGCGGAGCCTGCGAGGAACCAACATGGCCGCATAAGAGTTTCTCTCCCGGCCCCCTAGGTCTTGATTCCTGATTTTCAATACTCTTACCCGCCCAAATCACCGCAGTTCGAGGCATCGGAGATCGCACATGGCAGCTGGCAAGCAGACCCGGCTCGACTTTGCTGCTGCGGCGTCGACTGGCACTAAAAGATCTAAATCTGACCCTCTCTCTCCCCACAAGATGGCGGCATCGTCTGAGGCCGCAGAGGGGCTGAAGGAAGTTTTAAAGGAGGTGCGGGCAGTTCGCTGCCGTGTCGATGCTAATGGCGAATCCCTGGATGTCATGCAAGCGAGCTTGAAGGAGCTGACAACGCAGATGCAACAGCTCACGCAAAGAATTGAGCGGGTGGAAAAGGTAGCGGCGGAACATGAGGAGCGCCTAGCTCTTGTACCACGGATGATTCGAAAGCTGGAGGGGCTTGAGAAAAACTTCGAGGATGCGAATAATAGGGCCCGCCGAAATAATGTTAGAGTTCTGGGAATCCCGGAGGGAGCTGAGGGGAGTGATCCCATAAGTTATCTAGAATCCCTGATCCCAAAGCTCCTGAAGGTGGAATTTTCCCGCCCGTTTGAAATAGAACGGGCTCACCGGCTCTCAAATCCTGCTAATCTGCGCTCCAAATTTCCACGCCCGATGATATTCTGTGTTCTTCGGCATCAGCATGCCCTTCAAATCTTGCTGGCAGCTAAGGCCTCTCAGCCGCTATTACCGGGTGGCCAGCGTGTGGCCTTCTACCCCGATTTCAGCAAGCCCACCGCTATGCGACGCAAGCAGTTCCTGGCATTCCGGCCTCGGCTCCAGCGCCTACAAGCACGGTATGGCCTTTTCAGTCCTGCCCGGTTCAAGGTGACCTTAAACAACGAGACCAAGACCTTCGAGGACCCTGCCGAACTGGCGGTTTACATTGAGGGCCAAGAGGCCTTGCAAATGCAGTCGAGTTAATGGCGACGCTTACTTGAGGATAATTTTTCTCCTAGGTCGGTCCGTGGGTCCGTTGACTTGAGATACCCACGCGGTTTCCACTTCCAGTGGCATCGGACCTGAGTTTCCTGTGGCGCAGAGCCGGGTCGGACAGCTTAAAAGTCACTTGGCTGTCCGGTTGGCCTTTATGGGCTGCCGAGCTGACTGCAGGAGATGGGGATGATTGTGCTCTCAGATACAGGGGAGTTCCCCCGTTGTGTCCTACAGCTGTACTTGTGTGACCTTGTTATTTTTTTGTTTTAACTCTTCATTTTTTTTTTCTCTTTATTTTATATTACTATCTTTTCCTTTCTTCCTTTGATATTGATAAATGGGGGTGGCGGGTAACAGTAATAGTTTTGGGGGCCAGGCTGCGTAATGTTGGATGCCTTTGCCGGCTCACCCTAGTTTTAATTGTTCTCAGGGGGGTTTTGTTGGCGAGGTTTGGTAGGCTCTCAGGGAAGGATCTCAAAGGTTATTTGTGGGGAAAGTCAATCTCAAGTTACCTTTATGAAAATGTATAGTTGTATTCTGTCATTTGGAGTATGCTGTTATCTGGATGGTAATGGCTAACTGGCTAAATGTTTTGTCTCTGAATGTGAAAGGTATTAAGACCCCCATGAAAAGGAAAAAAATCCTAGCCTACTGTGCCCGCAATCAGGCAGATGTAGTACTCTTGCAGGAGACCCATCTTACCACTCAGGAAACAATGAAACTTGAGGGCAAGCGATTTTTTTGGCAGGTTCTTCCCCAGCGGACCATAAAAAAAATGGTGTTGCCATACTTGTCCGGAAGGCACTGGGAGTGAAAGTAGTTCATGCCCATAATGATGCTTATGGGAGGTGGGCATGGTCCCTGATAGAAATAGGGGGAACTCAGTTCACCCTGGTGACTGTGTATGGGCCGAATAAAGATGACCCTGATTTTTTCAGAGACTTGAGTTGTACCCTACAGAAGAACTATACTGCCCCAATAATTGCTGGGGGGGATTATAATTTGGTCAACGAACCCCTGATAGATCGCTGCCCCGCGAGAATAAACCGCTCCTCTCGGGCTGATTGTGCCTTTCTGGCCCTTAAGGAGAACTGTGGGCTGGTTGATGTCTGGAGACTGCTTCATCCTACTGAAAAGGATTATACGTTTCATTCGCCAGTCCACAATTCTCTCTCCCGGATAGATTTTTTCCTAGTCTCTCGGTCCCTGGTCTCGAGCTGCTGTTCGGCGGACATTTTGGGAGGGACTGTATCTGACCACTCCGCTGTCACGCTTAAGATCCCATTGCAGGTGGATGCTGGGGGGAGTCCCGTATGGTCCTTCAATAGGGCCTGGCTTGCGGAGCCTTCCTTTCAATCTGAGCTAAAGGCTACGACTCAGTTATATTTTTTGCACAATAAGTTAGGGGACACTGCCAGCTGGGCCTGGTGGGAGGCCTTTAAAGCTTCCCTACGGGCTACTATTACCAGTTACAAGATCAAGGAGGCCAAGAGGAGGAGGGAACAGTTAGCTGCCCTGGAAAGCCAGATTAGAGCGGGGGAGCGCCTATGGATTCGGCAGCCTGCTCCGGAGATTTTGATCCGGTTGCAGCGGTTACGGTTCCAATACAACGAGTTGTTGAGTTCCGAGATAGAGCAAGTAATGCTGAAACAAGCGGCCAGATATCACGTTGAGCAAAATAGGTCTAGTAAACTTCTGGCGAGTGCTCTGCGTGGGAGAAGGGAAAAGTCTAGAATTGTTTCTCTTGTGGATGATAACCAGGCTAGATTGGTTGACGATATCCAAATTTTAGAAGAGTTTACATCATTTTATAATAAGTTGTACACCTCGGAGGCCGCCGAAGATCCGGTAGCGATAGCGCACTTCCTCGACCCGCTTCGACACCCCACATTAGGTGACCAGCCAGCCGAGCAGCTTGGCAGGCCTTTCTCCTCTAAAGAGATCTCCACGGCTATTAAAGCTATGATGGGGGGGAAAGCTGCAGGCCCTGATGGGATACCTGCAGAGCTCTATAAAGTTCTTAATGTTGAGCTGGTTCCCTATCTAATGCTGTATTTTGGGGAGTTGGAAAAGGACTCTGCTTATCCCGGTAACTTCTCAGAAGCCACTATAGTGGTCTTGGAGAAACCTGGGAAACCTCCAGAGAATGTCAGGAACTATCGACCTATATCTTTACTAAATGCCGATTATAAAATCTATGCGAGCGTTTTGGCTAAACGGCTTGCCCTAGTAATTGGGGACCTTGTTCATCCTGACCAGTGTGGTTTTATACCTGGCAGGTCCACTTTTGATAACGCTCGGCTATTGTGCAATCTGATAGATAGGGCAGCAATAGGCTCGTCTCCTTATGTAGCCCTCTCCCTAGATGCCGAAAAGGCATTTGATAGATTGGAGTGGCCCTTTCTTTTCGCTGTGCTAAATTGGTTTGGTCTCGGGGAAGGGTTTATAAGAAAGGTTAAGCTGCTCTATGTTAGGACCAGTGCGAGGGTTTTTGCCAACGGCAGCCTGCATAGACCCTTTTCTCTCCATCGGGGCACTCGCCAGGGCTGCCCTCTATCCCCGTTACTTTTTGATCTTGCCCTCGAACCCTTAGCTATCGCTGTTAGGGAATGTGAAGCTATTAAGGGTTTTAATTTTGCTGGGATGAATGTGAAACTTTCCGCCTATGCAGATGACTTGTTGTTATTCACGCAACCTGAGGAGATCCCACAGATTTTAAATGTAATTAATAATTACTCCAGTATCTCAGGCTACAAGATAAACTGGGATAAGTCAGTGGCCTTCCCACTAATCAACTGCGCAACGGCTGCAATGATGACCCCCTTTCCGTTCAGGTGGGAGCCGTCTGGCATAAAATATTTAGGGGCCTGGTATAGTGCTTCTGTAGCGGACACTTTACGGGTGAACATGGAGGAGCTCACCCGGTTTATCCGTGGCAAAATCCTTGCATGGTCCCCTTTGTATCTCACTTGGTGGGGCAGACTGGAGGTTATCAAAATGGTGCTGGTCCCCAAGATTAACTATGTGTTGGGCATGCTCCCTTTTGCAATGCCAGTAGAGGTGTATACTAAGTTAGAGAGGAGTCTCTTGGGGTTCCTTTGGAAGGGTGCCCAGCCCCGTATCGCTCTCAAGAAGCTTAAAGCCCCTAAGGACAAGGGGGGCGTTCACTTCCCCGATTTTCAGTGGTATCATCATGCACACCTTCTCAAACAGGGACTAGCGTGGTTGGATGCTGAGGGAGAGACCATGGGTCCCAGATGGCTCCAAGTCGAGGCCCACATGGTGAGTCCCTACCCCCTGAGGCATTTGTTAGGGATGTTATATTCTGAGGAAGGGTTGCAGGGAAGGGCAGTACGGGCTACACAAGCTGCTTTCATGCAGCTGCTCCTATTGGCAGGTAAAGACGGGCGGCCTTCCAAATGGGCACCGCTTTGGTGGAATCCACTTTTCAAGATCAGTGGGAGGAGATTTGCTTGGCGCAGTTGGCAGGACAGGGGAATCTGGACCTTGGGGCAACTAGTTGGGAATTCTTGTTGGAAAGACTTTAATACCCTTAGAAGAGAATTCTCCTTGCCCCTGAGTAGCTATTTTAGGTGGTTGCAACTTAAGCATACTGTTGAGGCGGCCCAGATTTCAGTTTGTGATTTAGCTGAGGAGGGCACATTGTTTCAAAATCTTAAAGGCCTGTGTGGGCAAAAGGGCATGATCTCCGGTATATATGCCTTGCTCAGGGACTATGCCTGTGGTGTCCCGATGGGGTTATGCAAGGTTTGGGAATCTGAATTGTCTTTAGCGCAGGCACAAGATCTGTGGCCGCCGCTATGGAGTATTATATCTAGGGCCTCTCGCTTGGCATCCATCACACAGTCCCTGTACTTCCTGTTGCATAGGGCCCATCTCACACCTGTGAAGGTTGCTAAATGGGATCGGTCATCCACAGGGTCTTGCTGGTCCTGCCAGGCTGCGAAGGGTACCTTCTTACATATGTTTTATGAGTGTCCCTATGTTCACCGGTTTTGGATAGCGGTCTGGAGCACCATCCAAGTGATTCTGGACATTCCTGACCAGCTCTCCAAGAAGGTTGTTTTCCTCCGGTCCTTGGGGTTAGCCCGAGGTGGATGTAAAGCCAAGGACTTCCTTTTAAATTTCATGGTGGCTGTTGCTTTCAAGCTGATTCTGGTTCATTGGAAATCCTTGGCGGGGTTACGGCAGGGCGAATGGTGGAGCTTGGTGTGTCAATATGCTAAGTATGAAAGGTTATACGACAAGCTCCATCACCCTGACAGAGGTGAGCTCTGTCATGGCAAGTGGTCTCTCCTTGACCAATATGTCGCCCGTTCAGCTGTGACTCCATTATAATAGCTTGTCCTCATGCTGTTCTGATGTTTCGCAGTGGGGGTGTATTCGTAAGGCAGGTATTCCGGTTGCTGGAGTTCGCCTTCCCCTGACATTGCTGAGTTCTCTTTTCCTTTATTTTTATTTTCTTTGTCTCCTTTACCTGAGAGCCTGGGGGGGTGGGGGGTGGGGAATGCTTTGTAGTGTTTTAGTGGCTTTAGGTTATGTGTCTGTATATTGCTTATTGTGTGTTTGTTTTGGAAAACTTAATAAAGAACTTACAAAAAAAAAAAAAAAAAGGACAATGTGAAGGAAGGGCTTACCTGTCAGGAGTTAGAAAATACAGACCCTGAAATATTAAGAAATGAAAAGGAAGAAGAGCTTACCTTGCAGCCTCAGGGGCAGTTGCAGCATTCACAGTGCAGAGAGGCAGGGAAAAGGAAAACAAACTGTCCACAGGGTTGTAGTGACGCAGTAAGAATTGAGAGTGCCAATCAGGCTCACCTGGACTCAGACTCACGTTCCACGTTAGAGGAGCTGAGAGATAAAAGCAGGTGGGAAATCTCACAGGGGAAGAACAAGGAGGAGGAAGAGAGTTGGAAGCAGCAGAATGAGCATTGGCAGTGGAAGCTGGAGCCTGGATTAGGGCTGGAGCCGAAGCTTGAATGCCAGGAGAAAGGCAGAGACCAAAGGAACTCTGACTGCTGTTTCAGGCAGGCTTGGAGAGAAGGTGAGAGTAGAAATCCCAAGCAATTGCAGGAAGACACGTTACCTTGGAGAACCAGGGCTGGAGAAAGACAGGCTGGCCAACCCAGATGGGATAAGCAAAACTGCAGCAAGGTCTTCCCAGCCAGAGGGGTCCTCACACCAAGGCAAACTGTCCAGTTAACAGAAGGCAGAGGTCACGACCAAAGAAGCACATGGGAAGCAGGAAGTGAGTTTCCCTCAGCCAGACATCGTAACCAGGGTTCCCACAGAAGAGCAGGCTGCAGGGCAGAAAGAAAACCTTGGCTGGAAGCAGAGGGGTTTGAGCTCATCTTCTCCAAAAGAAAAGATAAGTACCCTGTTTTTACTAAGGGGAGAAAAGTGAGTCTCCGGGATAGAAGCCAGGCTTATAACCAGCAAGGGAACTCTTATTGGCCCAAGCCGTGGGAAGAAATCCCCAGCACAGCTCCTGATATCGGGGACATACATAAGCCGCTCCCACTGGTGGCAACTGAGGTTTCCCCAGGGCTAGATACAGAGAGCAGCTTCATAGGGGCTCAGTGTCCTTATATAGGGACAGGTCTTAGCCCTATGCAATGGGAGAGCAATAGCTCAGAAAATATCCTTGAACCCATGGAATGTGCTGTATGCGTGACTGATGATATAGAGAGCCTTTGTTAAAGGAAAAGAGCAAGAAAGAAACTGTATTTTGCACATTGAAAAGTGTTGGATTTTATTGCTGGAAAGAAGCATGATTATTTTTGGTTAAACATCCTTTACCCTGGTGAAAACAACCGTTCTTTTACGTTGTCCCTTATTCTACGACATCCTCAAGGGAAGGGGAATAAAACCCAATTTTAATTTCATTTGGATCACGACTACAGTGTCCTTTATTTACCACAACTCCAGGCTATCCCGGGTCTAGGCAACCGCCTAGGACCAGTATGGTCTCACAAATGGCGTAGTTCTTGGATGCCAGAAAAGAGGACACTGTGCAAGAGGGACGGAGTCACCAGCGCCAGAGGACGCAACCAGGAAGGAGGTGGAACCATGCCCAGACAACTCCAGGAACCGGGAGCAGTCAAAGACCTTCTCAAGGCCAGAATCACCACCTGACTCAGGTAATAGTATCTGGGACAGCCAGGGTGGGATTCTGAGGAGGTATCTGAGGGACTGAAAATCCCAGTGGGGGAGCAGTGGAAAAAAAAAAGAAAAAAAAAAAAAGAGAGGTTCCGCACTTGGGTTTTTTTTTCTCTTCTCTGATTATTGCAGGTTGCCAACATGGAGTCACCGGCGGATATCCTGAAGTGGATGGGGCTCCAATTTGAGAAGCAACGCGAACTTGCCCAGCAGTGCGAAGAACAAGCCCTAGCCGCCATGCAGATACAGCAAAAGCTGCTGACGGACTTGTTGCAGGCGGTACTGCAGGAGCGGCAAGCCGAAAGGAAAACCGAAGGACACTTTGGTGGGGTAGGCCCACAGACATGTGGCATTTTGTCTTTTGGACAGTGGTCAGGAAAATACAATATAGACGATTTTCTGGAAGCCTTTGAGCGTGTAGCTCGTGGTGCAGGCTGGCCCGAGCAACAATGGGCGGTTCGCCTAGCTGCCTCCCTGACGGGAGAAGCCCTGGCGGCATACAAGGCTATGCCGGCCGCCCAGGCTAATGAGTATGCCAATGTGAAAGCAGCCATATGGGATAGGCTAGGCCTGTCGCCTACGGTATACCGTAGAATGTTGAGAGCTACAAAGATCCAACAAGATGAAACTCCGAAGGCACTAGGCCAGCGGATTCGTAGCCTTGTATGGAAGTGGCTCATGCCAGAAGGGAAGACAATGGAAAGTGTTTTAGATATGCTTGTGTTAGAGCAATTCTGTGAAGCTGTGCCTGTAGAGGTAAGGTCATTCCTCACTCTACAGAACTGCCAGATGACGGACGAGGCTACTCTCCTAACAGAGAGATTCATGGAGGCTCAGGTAGCCCATGGATCCCAAGGAGGGGCTAGCGGCTCGCGTGGCATGGCAAACTCTGGTACAGTTATGAAAGACCCAGGATTGAACATACCAACTACAGAAAAATGTAGAAGTAAAGGTATAGCGCATGACTCTTGCATAATATGTTTTAAATGTGGGAGGAGGGGTCACAAGAGGTATGAATGCAGAGAGCGCACAGCACTAATGGGTGAAAAAGCACAATACAAGCAAGAAGGCTTTCGCCTTGAGGTGGAAGTGCAGGGGGTGTTGGCCAAGGCTTTATTAGATTCAGGAACTGAACAAACAGTGGTGTCAGAAAAATTTGGGGTTTTCTACAGGACAGTAAGGCAGTTCCCCTGAATCAGCCAGAAGGAAATAGCAAGATCCGTTGTATACACGGGTCATCCATCTCTTATCCTCAATATAGGGTGTTAGTAAAAGCGCTAGGCACACATAGGAAGCTCCTAGTAGCAATAATTCCCCATTTAACCTATGACATAGTTTTAGGTCAAGATTGGCCACATTTTTATAGGGGCATAGGGGAGGGCAGGCAAGAAAAAAGGGGACTAGTGTCCACAAGGTCCCAGGCCCACAATTCACAGGAGAACTTTGAACCCGAGGAGGATAGTGACCCTCCTTCGGAGGAAGAAGTTGCACCACAGGAAGAAGAAGAAGATACACCCCTAGAGGAAGGGCTAAGAGAACTACCCAGCCATGAAGGTTTAATCAACCCTCCAAAGAAAGTAGTTAAGAAAAGTAAGGGTGATAAGAGGCGAGAGCGCCACAATAGGGCCCAGCTAAGAGCAGGGGCAGGAGAGGGAATAGGTTTTCCCTGGGTACCCGAAGAGCTAGTACAAAAGTTTCCCTCATTTGCAAAGGAACAAAAAGCGAATCCCGCCTTAAGGCGTGCTTTTGAATATGCCCAGTCCGAGGGAGATGCTCTTCCCAGATTTTTCCTAGAAGAGGAGTTGCTGTATAGGGAAAGTAATGATCCACAGACTGGGGCTGTGAGGAAACAGCTAGTAGTACCCACTCCTTTTAAGGCAACAGTGATGAGGTTGGCCCATGACCATCCCGTAGGGGCACATAAAGGGGTCGTAGGTACCCTAGACCAGGTACTGGCCTGTTTCTACTGGCCAGGTGTGTTCCAGGAAACCAAGCGTTTCTGTGAGGCATGCCCTGCGTGCCAGAGGGTCTCTGCCGCAAGACCTAAGGGGGTGCCTTTGATACCAATGCCCACTATAGCCGAACCTATACGACGGATGGCGATGGACATCGTCGGTCCCTTAGTAAGGACCCCTAGAGGGTTCCAATATATCCTAGTCATCATGGATCAGGCCACCCGGTTCCCCTGGGCTTTACCGCTAAGGAACATTTCAGCCAGAACAATAGCGGGGGAACTTATCAAGATATTTTGTGAAGTAGGCTTCCCAAAGGAAATGCTAACAGATAGGGGGAGCAATTTCCTATCCCGATACTTGACCCAAGTCTGGGATGCCTTCGGGATCCGTCACTTGAAAACATCAGCATACCATCCCCAGGCCAACGGGATGGTAGAACGGTTTAATCAGACCCTCAAACAATTATTAAGGCGGGGATTAGACGGGAAAATGGCCGATTGGGATATTATGCTCCCATTTGCTTTGTATGCAAGCAGGGAGCGCACACAGGCCTCGTTAGGAGTTTCCCCATACGAGCTAATGTTCGGCCGAGCTCCAAGGGGCATACTTGACATTTTAAGGGATCAGTGGGTGGAGCCAAAACGAGAGGAAGTAGGAATACCGCAGTTCCTACAGGAACTTAGGTCACGGTTGCAGAGGGCCTCACAGGCGGCAGAACAGCATTTACAGGGTAGTCAACGGCTGCAGAAGAAATATTACGACCGGGGGAAAAAGCCCCGTCAGCTCACAATTGGGGATACGGTAGTTGTGATGGTAGCGGACCCTGGGCCGAAATTTGAAGCTCAGTGGAGGGGGCCCTACACAGTAATAAATCGCAAGGGACCAGTCTCTTATGTGGACGAAACAGACAAGGGACGCCGTCAGGTGTATCACATCAACGTCCTGAAACCCTGGCAAGAGCGGACAGCAGCAGTTGGGAAGTTGCAGGTACAGTGGCCGGTCAAGGCGACTGTCGAAACCTGTATTTCGTGCTGTAAGGACATATGTTCCCCAGCCCGAAATAGCTTAAGAGGGAGGATATGTCATGAGGTAGACAGCACAAAACCTGGAATATTAAAGGGTAGTGCAGAGGAAGAGCTTACTTGTCAGGAGCTAGACAGTACTAGGCCTGAAACATTAAAGAACAATGCAAAGGAAGAGCTTACTTGTCAGGAGCCAGACAGCACTAAGCCTGAAACATTAAAGGACAATGTGAAGGAAGGGCTTACCTGTCAGGAGTTAGAAAACACAGACCCTGAAATATTAAGAAATGAAAAGGAAGAAGAGCTTACCTTGCAGCCTCAGGGGCAGTTGCAGCATTCACAGTGCAGAGAGGCAGGGAAAAGGAAAACAAACTGTCCACAGGGTTGTAGTGATGCAGTAAGAATTGAGAGTGCCAATCAGGCTCACCTGGACTCAGACTCACGTTCCACGTTAGAGGAGCTGAGAGATAAAAGCAGGTGGGAAATCTCACAGGGAAAGAACAAGGAGGAGGAAGAGAGTTGGAAGCAGCAGAATGAGCATTGGCAGTGGAAGCTGGAGCCTGGATTAGGGCTGGAGCCGGAGCTTGAATGCCAGGAGGAAGGCAGAGACCAAAGGAACTCTGACTGCTGTTTCAGGCAGGCTTGGAGAGAAGGTGAGAGTAGAAATCCCAAGCAATTGCAGGAAGACACGTTACCTTGGAGAACCAGGGCTGGAGAAAGACAGGCTGGCCAACCCAGATGGGATAAGCAAAACTGCAGCAATGTCTTCCCAGCCAGAGGGGTCCTCACACCAAGGCAAACTGTCCAGTTAACAGAAGGCAGAGGTCACGACCAAAGAAGCACATGGGAAGCAGGAAGTGAGTTTCCCTCAGCCAGACATCGTAACCAGGGTTCCCACAGAAGAGCAGGCTGCAGGGCAGAAAGAAAACCTTGGCTGGAAGCAGAGGGGTTTGAGCTCATCTTCTCCAAAGAAAAGATAAGTACCCTGTTTTTACTAAGGGGAGAAAAGGGAGTCTCCGGGATAGAAGCCAGGCTTATAACCAGCAAGGGAACTCTTATTGGCCCAAGCCGTGGGAAGAAATCCCCAGCACAGCTCCTGATATCGGGGACATACAAAAGCCGCTCCCACTGGTGGCAACTGAGGTTTCCCCAGGGCTAGATACAGAGAGCAGCTTCATAGGGGCTCAGTGTCCTTATATAGGGACAGGTCTTAGCCCTATGCAATGGGAGAGCAATAGCTCAGAAAATATCCTTGAACCCATGGAATGTGCTGTATGCGTGACTGATGATATAGAGAGCCTTTGTTAAAGGAAAAGAGCAAGAAAGAAACTGTATTTTGCACATTGAAAAGTGTTGGACTTTATTGCTGGAAAGAAGCATGATTATTTTTGGTTAAACATCCTTTACCCTGGTGAAAACAACCGTTCTTTTACGTTGTCCCTTATTCTACGACATCCTCAAGGGAAGGGGAATAAAACCCAACTTTAATTTCATTTGGATCACAACTACAGTGTCCTTTATTTACCACAACTCCAGGCTATCCCGGGTCTAGGCAACCGCCTAGGACCGGCATGGTCTCACAACTGGGAACCCCAAAAGCCAAACTTGGAATGTACAACAACACTGTAGAAATAAAACTATAAATTAATTTCCTCTTGTACCAAACAAAGCGCAGACGTTAATGATGTACATTTCCCAGAGCTTTCATATTCCAGTTAATAAATTCAAAATAAAGAGATATTTTTCTACCTTTTGTGCATTTTTTTTCAGTTGCAATTGCTCCAGCCACTTTCTTCTGGTTTCTTCATGTTTTCTGCTAATTCTCCATCGTCTGCTGTCCATTTGTCCTTTCTTTTCTCTTCTAGTTTCTTTTCTCTTCTAGTCTCTTCTAGAGAGGGAATTGAGTCAGAAAGGATTAAAGTTTTGCAGGGAACAAAATTTGCTGTAGAATCTCTATGGATTGAAATTCCACTTATGAAGGGGAAGGTGATGGCAGTGGGAGTATACTATCGACCGCCTGGCCAGAATGAACAAATGGATGATGAAATGCTCAAAGAAATCACGGAAGCTAACAAAAGTCACAACAGAGTAGTAATAATGGGTGATTTCAATTACCCCGGTATCGACTGGGTCAGTGTCACGGCAGGACAAGCTAAAGAGGTAAAGTTTCTAGATGGAATAAATGACTGCTTCTTGGAGCAGCTGGTTCATGAACCGACCAGAGGGGAAGCCATACTGGACCTAGTCCTTAGTGGAACGCCAGATCTGGTGCAAGAAATAAGGGTGTTGGGACCACTTGGCAATAGTGATCATAGTATGATCATGTTTGATTTAATTATTGGAGGACAAATAGTAAAGGAATCCACAGTACTACCTTTTAACTTTCAAAAGGGAGACTATGATAGAATGAGGAATATAGTTAGGAAAAAACTAAAAGGAGCGGTTCCAAAGGTTAAAGACTTACAGCAAGCTTGGGCATTATTTAAAGCTACTATCCTCGAAGCCCAGACCAGCTGTATTCCACGCATTAAGAAGAGTGGAAGAAAGTCCAAAAAACTGCCAGCATGGTTTAAAGGTGGGGTCAGAGAGGCTGTTGCTGCCAAAAAAGCAACCTTCAGGAAATGGAAAAAAGAGCCAAATGATGAAAACTGGAAACAGCACAAGCACTGGCAAGTTAAATGCAAAGCATTGATAAGGCAGGCAAAGCGGGAATTTGAGAAGAAACTTGCTACGGAAGCAAAAACACGAAATAAAGACTTTTTCAAGTACATTCGTAGCAAAAGGCCTGTGAGAGAGTCAATTGGACCGTTAGATGATAGAGGGGTAAAAGGGGCAGTAAGAGGAGACAAGGCTATAGCAGAGAGACTGAATGAATTCTTTGCTTCGGTCTATACTGAGGAAGATGTAGGGATGTTACCCAAGACTGAAGTGGTATTTAAAGGTGATACTGCAGAGGAATTGAGAGAAATATCGCTACACCGGGAAGATATATTACAACTATTTGATAAACTGAATAGTAGCAAATCACCTGGACCGGATGGTATACATCCCAGAGTGTTGAAAGAACTGAAATATGAGATTGCAGACCTGCTATTGGTAATCTGTGAACTTTCATTAAAATCATCTGTAATACCTGAAGATTGGAGGGTCGCCAACGTAACACCAATTTTTAAAAAGGGTTCCAGGGGTGACCCGGGAAATTACAGACCGGTGAGCCTGACGTCAGTACCAGGGAAAATGGTAGAAACCATCATAAAGAACAAAATTACACAACATGGAGATAGTCATGGCCTAATGGGAGACAGCCAACATGGCTTTAGACAAGGAAGATCTTGTCTTACTAATCTGATATGTTTTTTTGAAGGTGTGCATAAACAGGTAGACAAAGGTGAGTCGGTTGATATAGTGTATCTGGACTTTCAGAAAGCTTTTGACAAGGTCCCCCATCAGAGACTTTTGGCGAAGCTAAAAAGTCATGGGATAGGAGGCAGTGTACTATTGTGGATCGGGAACTGGTTAAAAGATAGAAAGCAGAGGGTAGGGCTAAATGGCCAATATTCCCAATGGAAAAAGGTGAATAGTGGAGTACCCCAGGGATCTGTACTGGGTCCGCTACTTTTTGACATATTCATAAATGATCTGGAAAAGGGAATAACTAGTGAGGTTATCAAATTTGCAGATGACACAAAACTGTTTAAAGCTGTTAAAACCCAAGAGGATTGTGGAAAACTGCAGGAGGATCTGGATAAATTGGAAGACTGGGCATCCAAATGGCAGATGAAATTTAATGTGGACAAGTGCAAAGTTATGCACCTAGGAAAGAACAACCCACACTATAGTTACACGATGCAAGGCTCCACATTAGAAACCACCACCCAGGAAAAAGATTTAGGAGTCATCGTGGATAACATGTTAAAACCCTCCGCCCAGTGTGCAGCGGCGGCCAAGAAAGCAAATAGAATGCTAGGTATCATAAGGAAAGGGATGGAAAATAAAACAAAGGATATTATAATGCCTCTGTATCGCTCCATGGTACGACCGCACCTTGAATATTGTGTGCAATTCTGGTCATTGTATCTCAAAAAGGACATAGCGTTATTAGAAAAAGTACAGAGAAGAGCCACCAAATTGGTGAAGGGGATGGAAGGCTACTACTATGAAGAGAGGCTAAAAAGGTTAGGGCTCTTTAACCTGGAAAAGAGACGGCTGAGGGGAGATATGATAGAGGTCTATAAATTAATGAATGGAGTGGAACGGATAAACGTGGATCAATTGTTTACACTATCAGAATATAGGAAGACTAGGGGACATGTAATGAAGCTACAGGGTAAACTATTTAAGACAGAGAAAATATTTTTTCACTCAACGTGTAACCAAACTCTGGAATCTGTTACCGGAGGATGTAGTAAGGGCTGTTAGTATAGCTGGGTTTAAAAAAGGTTTGGACAAGTTCCTGGAGGAAAGGTCCATAAACCACTATTAAAAAGGGACCCAGGATATCAATGCTTGACCCAGTACAAGCATTGAGGAACCTGTGTCTTTTGGGGATATTGCTAGGTACGTATGACCTAGATTGGCCACTGTTGGAAACAGGATACTGGGCTTGATGGACCTCGGTCTGACCCAGTATGGCATGTCTTATGTTCTTATGTTCTTATGTTAGTTTTTTTTCCATTCTCTCTCTCTACATCTGCTTTAACATGCTAATCTTTCTCCTTTTGCTCTTTCCTCATTCCTATTTCATCCACACAAATTTTACCCCTCCATCCTCAATCCCCACTTACTCTCCCAATACCTGGCCATTTGTAGATTTTTCATCCCTCCCACACAAAATATTTTTCCCCTCTCCATTTTACTCTCCCAGCCCCATCCCATTCTAATCCTCCCCCAACATCAGCTCCCTTCTAGTTCCAGTCTCACTCAGCATCCATTCCCTTCTAGTCCCTGCATCAGCCCATTTCCAGTCCTAGCCCCCCATCAGCCCATTTCCAGTCCTAGCTCCCCCATCCATTTCCAGTACGAGTCCCTTCATCAGCTCATTTCCAATCCTAGCCCCCCATCAGCCCATTTCTAGTCATTTCCTAGCCCCTCCACTCAGCCCATGTCAAATCTTAGCTCCCCTCCACTCAGCCCAATTCCAGTCCAAGCCCCCCATGAGCCTACTTCCAGTTCTAGTCCCTCCATGAGTCCATTTCAATTCAAGCCCCCACCACAGCCCATTTCCAATCTTAGCTCCCGTTAACAGCCCATTTCCAGTCCTATCTTAGCTGCTCCATCAACCCATTTTCAGTCCTAGCTCCCTTCCCTGGGAGCCCATTTCCATTCCAAGCCCCCTCCCCATCAGCTATTTGCAGTTCAAGCCTCCCCTTCCACTCAGCCCATTTCCAGTCCTAGCAACCCCCCAACCCATTACCAGTCCTAGCCCTCCATCAACCCACTTCCAGTACTAACCCCCCATCACCCCATTTTCAGTTTAAGCCCCCCCTATAACCCATTACCAGTCCTAACACCCCATCAGCCCACTTCCAGTCCTAACCCCATCAGCCCATTTCCAGTCAGCCCCTCATAGCCCATTGCCAGTCCTAACCCCTCCCATCAGCCCACAGCCCATTACCAGTCCTAACCACATCAGCCCACCTCAAGTCCTAACCCCTCCCCATCAGCCCATTTCCTGTCCTAGCACCCCCCTAGCCCATTATCAGTCTTAACCCCCCCATAACCCATTACCAGTCCTAACCTCCTATCACCCCATTTCCAGACAGCCCCCATCAGCCCACAGCCCATTACCAGTCTTAACCCCCCCATAGCCCATTACCAGTCCTAACCCCCCCAACAGCCCACAGCCCATTACCAGTCCTAACCCCATCAGCCCACCTCAAGTCCTAACCCCTCCCCATCAGCCCATTTCATGTCCTAGCTCCCCCATAGCCCATTATCAGTCCTACCCCACCATAGCCCAGTACCAGTCCTGACCCCCCATCACCCCATTTCCAGACAGCCCCCATCAGCCCACAGCCCATTACCAGTCTTAAAACCCCATAGCCCATTACCAGTCCTAACCCCCCCAACACCCCACAGCCCACCTCAAGTCAAGTCCTAACCCCCTCCATAGCCCATTACCAGTCCTAACCCCCCCCCCCCATCGGCTCATGGAAAATAAAAATAAAAAAAAAGCTGGCTGCTACCGCTGCTGCCACGGCAGCAGCAGAATGGAGTGTCCCGCGGGGCCCCCTCTGCCCGGCTGAGCCCCTCTGCGCCGGCTTTCAGATACACAAAGGGAGAGTGTCTCCCTCGCGTCTCTGTTAAGCCTGCAGGGGCAGATGGGAAATTTCCCATCAGCCCCTGCTTCCCATCAGCCCCTGCAGGCTTAACAGAGATGCGAGGGAGACACTCTCCCTTCGCGTATCTGAAAGCCGGTGCAGAGGGGCTCAGCCGGGCCGGGAGAGCTCAGCCGGGCAGAGGGGGCCCCGCGGGACACTCCATTCTGCTGCTGCCGCAGCGGCAGCAGCAGCAGCCAGCTTTTTTTTTTTTATAATTTAATTTTTAAAAAAGCAGAATGTTCTTTGCGCGGGGCCCCCTGAAACGCGGGGCTCTGTGCAAAAAATATTCTTGCTCAATGGACGGGCCGGCCCTGCTAACCATGTTAGTGCTGCTGAATATCTCGCTTTGGGGCATTTACGCGTTTTATGGCTCTGTAAACCATGTAAATGCCCTGGACTATCGGTGCCATATTTTTTAACAGTAAACAAAACACTGTGAGAGTAAACAATGCACTCTTTTTCTACTAAACTTAATTGGTCTAGCAATAGGTGGACATATGTTCATTCTAAATAGGAACTTTCTAAATATAGACCTTAAATGTAATGCAAGTCCTTATAACATTGTACAAAAGCTTTCAGGAGAGTATCTTTTCAGAAGGGAAAATTATCCTTTCACAACATTTGAGTTCGGAGCGGACAGAACTTATAGATTCCAAATTACCCCTGTCTACCGATAGCCAGATTAATATGAATAAAATACAGTCTCTAAAATGCTTGTATGCAAATGCTAGAAGTCTAAAAAATAAGATGGGAGAGTTAGAATATATAGCACTAAATGAGAGATTAGATATGATTGGTATCTCAGAGACATGGTGGAAGGAGGATAACCAGTGGGACACTGTGATACATGGGTAAAAACTATATTGCAATGATAGAAATGATCAAATTGGTGGAGGGATTGCACTCTATGTTAGAGAGGGCATAGAGTCACAAAGGATTAAAGTTTTTCAGGAAACAAAATTTGCTGTAGAATTTTATTTATTTATTTATTTATTTGTTTTTCTTATATACCGCGCTATTAAGATCAGCGCGGTTTACATTATAACTGAACAATGCAACAGTGTATTACATAACACGATGTGCTTACATAGAACAGGGGTACAATCATAAGTGGAGAACGGGGGAAACTATTTATAAGATATATACACATAAAAATTTACATAGAGTTATATACAACTAATACTTAAACTCTTCATGTGATCATAGCACGGTCTGGTGGAGACAGGATACAGCCATAGGGGGAGGGGCGGCTAACCGTTTTCATGTAGAATCTCTATGAATTGAAATTCCAAGTAAAAAGAGGAAGGGGAAGGCAATGGCAGTGGGGGTGTACTATCGACCGCCTGGCCAGAATGAACAAATGGATTATGAAATGCTCAAAGAAATCAGGGAAGCTAACAAAAGTTACAGCACAGTAATAATAATGGGTGATTTCAATTACCCCGGTATTGACTGGGTCAGTGTCACGGCAGGACATGCCAGGGAGATAAAGGGGTATGTTTACTAAACAGCGATAATGTTGCAGCGGTGCAGTTTGCGCGCAATACATAACGTTATCATGCGGTACGTAGCGTTATCGCCTGACAAAGTAACATTATCGTGCGATAGCGTGCGGTTTCACGCGAACACGTCTCCTGCCGTGTTAAGGCACACAGAGTGTGGATTAAGGCTCCCCAGAGGGCAGAGAGAAGGGGTCAATGGGTGGAGATTGGGCGGGGAGAGGCTCCATGCACACTAATGCTGTGAAATGAAGGTCTGAAAATTAGCGCCAATGAAAATCTCGCGCTAGAAGCACATTTGCAGGAGAGAGAAACCAGTTCAGTCAGCAATGTACAGCAAAGGCAGGAAAACCAAGAAACGTGATAGTAGTGAAACATGTGCAGCAACAGCATAGTGCCCAAGTACGAAAGGGCACTACTGTGAGGCTGCAAATGGGGTACAGGGGGCTGCAGGCGGGACATGCAGTGGGGCAGCTGGGGCACAGGGTGGACTAGGAAGATGCCTAGGTGGCACATAGGAATGCAGAAACAGAAAATCAGCAAGACAGCAACTGACCAAGGGCAAACATGCCCATGAGTGTGTGTCATACATTGCCCCAATGGACATCAACCAGCAGGTACCCCAAAGGCTACAGAACATTGGCAGGCAGTGCTGTGGGGAAGCATGCATGTCCATGTAGGCACCCCTACCCAAGATCTCCACCATAGGCAGCTGCCTAACTGCACACTGGATGAGTTGGGACTGTGCACCACCAGCACAACCGGCAGAACAGCATGTCAACATGGTGGCGTAGGGGTGCTGGCAGTGGAGAGGACAGTGTTATCTGCCCAAAGCAGACCAAGGCCAAGCCCTGTCCAGGTGGGTGGCATGCAGTCCAACAGTTACTGACGAACAGTAATGGTATGCCCTGGGAAGGACCTACCTCTGTGGCAACAGTTCGGTGCAGTACACACAGTCAGTGTGTACAGGGACAGAAGGTCACAGGTTCAAGTCCCAGCTGTGGCTCCTGCAGACCATGTCCCTTTATTTTACCCTACAGAGCACATACACAATAATAATGTGCACTCCCCAGAGCAGATGGTGGCAACCCCAGTTCCAGAGGGCAAACACCATTCAGGTTGTCAGGCTGTCCATAATAAATATGCATGAGATGCATTTGAAGGAACTGTTCCCATTGTATGGAAATGTACCTCATGCATATTCAGTAGGGACAACCTGACAACCTGAATCCTGTCTGAACCACCAGGACTGGATTTGTGAACCTCTGCCCCAGAGCATCGGCCAACAGGGGCACAAACACCCACACCCACAAGCTCCACCATCCAAAGTCTAATGAAAAGGCAGGCCGTTGTGTCCTGTGCAGAGCGCCAGCCCCACTACTAGCACCTGCATACCTTAGCAATGCCATCATAAACATGAAAACACGTCCCATATACATCAAAAGGTAGCTATGACCAATGTCAGATAACAAATCTTAACTTAAACGCATCTTTCTAACAGAGATCCATCATAGCAACCTTACTGATTTATGTGGTGTGTGCCCCCTCATCCATTTCTGACAGTGTTTACCACCCTGGAGAGTGTCCCTAACAGAATTGATTACCCTACCAATGCCTGCACGAAGCCCATGACTGGTGTTGTGGACAGGGCTGCCAACCACCCCTATCTTTGCACAATGCTCAAATAGGTGTAGTAATCTGTGTATGTGTGTCCATTGTTTTGTGACTGCCCACACCCCACTGAGCCCCCAATGTTTCCACTGGTTCCACTGTTCCACCTCCAATGTGCATAATGATGAGCAAGGTATTGTGGGTATGGCCCCTACAGGGCGGTTTATCCAGGATGCATCTGCATATGGCAATGGCTGGGATATTGTAGTGGGAAAATGCCATCTGCATGGACAGGGTGGCCACAGCAGGTCATGCTGTGAGGGCACACTCACTCTGATTGAGCAGTGACCATGGCATGTCAACCTTCCCACATAGCGCCATACAGTGTGTTCAATAGTGATATATGTGAGTTTCCATTTCTGGGGCCCAATCACTGACATACTTGCTTGGTGTTGGTGCGAATATCCCACATCTGGGTGCATATTATTTTTCTCGGAACATGCACTAAGTATGGGCTAGCACACTGTGTGCAGTCAGCATGTGTCTGGCTACAACACCATGCAGCAGGTGCACACTGACTGTGGCCTCTGCTGGTGGATCATGCCTATCACCTGTCTGCATCAACTTTCGGGTTCCCCAAAGGAAGGTGTTTGCTGATCCCACAGCCTGTCATCATGTTGCAGTACTGCCCCTTTTGGAAATATTCAGAATGTGGGTCTGTTGGGGGCAGATTATGTCCCTTATCCTGACCCAGAGATGGCGGTTTGATATGTACTGTGATAAGGAAGCTTATCATAGCTCAGGAAGGAGCAATAGAAAAGGTGAAGTGACTCTGAACAAGCAACCTGTCAGTTCTGGTAGAAATAAGAAAACAGAATTTTTCTATAAAAGACTACCAGTCCCAGAATGCACCAGGTTTCCAACAGCCATTAGAGGAGCTGAAGTGGGGAAACGTGTGTTCAATCAAGAGGGCTATGAGGTAATCCCCAAGCACTCATCTCAAAGGGCAGGGCCTGATTCAGCACAGCTGCACTGTGCTAGGGTGGAGCACTCATCTAAGCTGAATAAAGGTAGAGTTTATTCTACAGAGAATTATCCTCAGTTTCATCTGGGAGATCCTCAGGATCAGCTTGGAGATCCTCATCTTGGACAGCTTCATCATCTGGAGGATCATCAGAAGCAGAAGCCAGAGCGGACGGACAGAGAGGGCAAGAAACCCTTTGGAAGAAAGAAGAGAAAAGCATTTGGGAGGTCTAGAGGAGTCCAGAGCAGTACGTATACTGGGGGACATTCAAAAGGCCAGCATACACCATTGGACTGGGGAAAGCCAGAGGAATGGTGCTGCAGAGCTAGGAATCTCCAGACGGTACCTGTGAGGGAGACGGCTGCACGTGGAAGGGACCCTAGGACCCGTGCCAGAAGGTATGTGAAGAGAGATCCAGTGTCCAGGGATCTGGATTGGAAGGCTGGACATAAGAACTGGACTACATACTGGCCAGGCTATTTAGAGAGGAACTCTAACAGCAATGGAAGCTCAGGTATGAACACTGATCTATGCCCTAGCTATAACCTTGAAAGACAGCAGGGAAACAAGTATTCTCCTGAAAGTGCTCCATTGAGTAATTCCTCTGTGCCAATCCCTGATATTGAACCCATGATTGTTGAATGTTGAAGAAGGGGAAGGAGAAGTCTTAGATACAGGTTGTGAATACATGGATTGCTCTCTGTCTAAACTCCTTTGGTAATTTTCTGTTACAAAGTACAACAACCATCACAAAGAAATACAAACTTGTTCTTTAATCTACTCAGAAAAGCTCCTGGAGTAGGATTTTGGGCCACGCAGTAGAAAGCAAGCTAGCTAAGGGGTTTCAGCTGGATAACTGCTAGCAATTGAGCCTTACCTAATTGCTTGTGAGCTCTGAGGGAATCACTTCTGAGTCTATGTGTGAAGATATAAGAAGTTAACCTGAAAAGAACAGTTTTTCCCTTCTTTGTGGGTTTTGCTTGTTGTTTGAAACACTGCTAAGAAAATATTAGCTAAAGCCTACAGAAAAGACCAGTTTGTTACCAACCAGGTCTTTATTCTTTTGCTTTGATTGCCTGACAAAGTTCAACTGTTGTTTTCCTGATTTTGTTTTTCTAAGTTTAACACTGAAAGCAAGTATCCTGTTTTATGTGCTACCAAGCATATCTGTGTTGGGAGAAATAACCCCATAAATAAATATCTTATTGGCTTTACACTCAAGCACAACTAATTATTGTGAGCAGCTGTGTCTGGTGTGAATGGACTGCATTTCCCACAATCCCTTGCAAATCATATTGATATATGCACTTGCCAAGACTGTGAACATTCTCACCCAGGCAGCCGTCTGACAGTACATCATCATCATGTGAGTCCACACACACACCCCTGCTCCGAGAACAAGTGACCATGGCAAGCACACTGGCTATGTACCAGTTTGGTTGCATCACGGTCTACAAGGGGCAGACATGACTGTCAAATTCAAACAGAAACAGGGCAGTCACAGGCATCTCTGCAAATACCTATCACACACTAGCACTGATGGAGACCTACAGCAAAGCCATCTCGGGTACTGCGGACCTGGTGCTGCCACCCTACCTCACCCTCAGGGTGATCACAGTACATGCACAATGGCAGTGCCTGTAGGTAGTCAGTGGCAGTAACACGCACGGTCAGTCCCCCTAACAAGCTGACGTGCTGTAGAGGTGCATACCCCATCTGGGGAGCAGATGTAGACTGCTGTTCTGCTTGTGAATTGCATTATGGGTACTGTTGACTCTATCCTATCCTGGTTACCACAGCAGACAGTATGTCCGATGACCTTCATCCTGTCTGTGGCCAGCCATTGGTATGAAAACCCCCATAGTGATGTAGTACAATGGTTAATAGGATGACCTCAGTGGCATATGTCATGGTTTCAATCCCACAGTGGGTTCCCTGTATGTTTGGGTCTCCCCTATCCCGTGCAGCACCTCATAAGGTTTGTGGGATGACCTGCATCCTTCTGCAGCCAGCAATTCGTGGGATAGACACGTGTTGATGTAGCATAATGGTTAAGTCAATGAATTCAGTGGCAGATGTCATGGGTCCAGTCCCTCAATGGGCTGCCTTTAATAAGATTGTCTGACGCAACTCTTTGTAGGCTTGTAACAGACACACATATGGCGTTAAACATGTTTTAATGGGAAAATTGTTTTAATGTGTAAATGAAAACAACACCCTCACCTCATTTGCCTACGGTAACATGGCCTGGAAACTGCCTTAGCTGTGGGTTTCCCCTATCCCAGTAAGCACAGCAGAATGTATGTGCATTGACGTGCAATTGTTGTGTAGCTAGCCCTAGCTATGACGATGGCCATAGAGGCATAGCACACTGGTTATTACAATGACTATGCAGCCAACTTTCATGGGTTTGAATCCCCAGTGCTACAACATCAGGAGCAAGGAGTGTCTGAGGCGCCACCCTTTTGCATGGCTGTAACAATTAGACACATCGCTGTAGTGTGTGGTAAAGCCAACATACACACTCACCCTAGTCCTGTACAATACGGTGGCGCTGAGCATGGGCCGCAGAAGGCGCGTCACAGGGCGCCGCAAGCTAAGGCGCCCTATGATGCACCCGCTGCCCAACGCCGGGGAGCCTCACCGCCATAATGTAAACAGCTATTCACCAATTAAATTAACAAATGGGGGCATGGCGGCGAGATCAGGTATATGGGGACTGTAAAAGTGGCTTATACCATTTGAGGCGCGTTTCACTGTTCTGCTAAGAATACTTTGACATGTTCCTGGCGTCACAATGCCACGTGTGCTGTGCGCCATATTAGCACATGCACACGCCCTATCTCGAGAGAGGAAAAATAGACAGGCGATCCCGGAAGCCGGCATTCACACGGAGGGAGCTCAGGATACTCAGTGAGCTGATCTGCACAAGGCAGAGGCATCTGTTCCCTGGTGCATCAAAATGGCAGGACCTTGCACGGGTGAGGAGGGCATGGGGACGCCTCATCAGGCGCTTCAACCGATGTGCTGACTGCCCACGTGAAGTAAGTGTATGGGGACAGGTCACACATTGGCAGTTGTGCAACACAATATACAGCAAGCATCACATATCATACATGCAGAACATGGTGGAAATACCAGTCTGTGGGCCAACCTGTTGCCAATGTAGATGCGTATGGTGTTGCTTGCAAGTCTGCCCTATCCCCAGAAGGCCCCCAGACCTGATTACACGGGTCTATTATACATCCTGGTGTTATGTTACCTGCGTGTGTTGTGGTCTCAAATGTCTGCCCTATCCCCAGGAGGCGTCACACATGGTTACAGAGGTCTAAGATACATCCTGGTGTTAGGCTACCTGCATCTGTTGGGGTTTCACAGCTCTGCCCTAACTCCAGGAGGCCCTGGACCTGATTACAGAGGTCTATTATAGATCAGGGTGTTACGGTACTTGCATTTGTTGGGGTTTCACAGCTCTGCCCTAACTCCAGGAGGCCCTGGACCTGATTACAGAGGGCTATTATAGATCCTGGTGTTAGGGTACCTGCATCTGTTTCATTTTCACAGCTCTGCCCTAACTCCAGGAGGCCCTAGACCTGATTACAGAGGTCTATTATAGAGCCTGGTGTTAGGGTACCTGCATCTGTTTCATTTTCACAGCTCTGCCCTAACTACAGGAGGCCCTGGACCTGATTACAGAGGCCTATTATAGATCCTGGTGTCAGGGTACCTGCATCTGTTGGGGTTTCACAGCTCTGCCCCATCCCCAGGAGGCCCTGGACCTGATTACAGAGGCCTATTATAGATCCTGGTGTCAAGATACCTGCATCTGTTGGGGTTTCACAGCTCTGCCCAATCTCCAGGAGGCCCTGGACCTGATTACAGAGGCCTATTATAGATGCTGGTGTCAGGGTATCTGCATCTGTTGAGGTTTCACAGCTCTGCCCAATCCACAGGAGGCCCTGGACCTGATTACAGAGGCCTATTATAGATCCTGGTGTCAGGGTACCTGTATCTGTTGAGGTTTCACAGCTCTGCCCTAACTCCAGGAGGCCCTGGACCTGAATACAGAGGACTATTATAGATCCTGGTGTCAGGGTACCTGCATCTGTTGTGGTTTCACAGCTCTGCCCTAACTATAGGAGGCCCAGTACCTGATTACAGTGGTCTATAGCCCAGCTAGGTGTGTTGGTGCATGCTCCTGTTGCATTCGCCCACAACTGCCCTATTCACAGGAGGCCTTAGTCCTGACCACAGAGGTATAGTAGACATCCTGGTGTTATGGTAGTGGCTCCTGGTGATGTGTTCAGGGCCACCCAATCCCCGCGCGATGCCAGAACACATCACACATGTTCCAATAAAGATATCATGGTGCCATGGCGGGTGTGTCTGCTGATGTATGTAGGTCAGGCAAACACACAGGTGTGTGCCAGACCACACAGGGGGTTAGGAAACACCTCCCCTGGAGACTAGCATGCCTACCCCACACATGGCATGGTGCTGCCATGTCATGCAAGGAGAGTGTAGGAACAGGGTAAGGTGGGTCCGGGGGGTTGCACACAGGACACGTAGTTGGCACCCCACACATGCCCAGACCTACAGCCACACATGCAGGCGGTGCTGGCAACAGGTAGTAGAGGACCCACTGGCCAGAGCAGCAGAAGCACCCTGCTGCTCGCAGTGATGTGTGATATGCGTTGGGCACCCACCAGAGATATCTGGCCCCTAATGTTCCCACCCATTGCATTCGCCCCCAAGTGGAGTACCTACGGAAGAAGGGATGGGAGTTGCGGCTGTACTGCCCAGATGTCCTTGCCCGCCTATCAAGGAGGGTGGTGCAGCAACTTGGCGGTGAGTGTTGTGGCCTCTGCAGCACAGTACAGCATGTCACAGTGGCCCAACAGCCGGTGTGAGGCCACACTATGTTTATGTGGCATTGGAATTGCATGATGGTATGCTAATGATTGTCTTCCCCCACAGAGGATGCTGCTGCTGGTGAGAGACCATCAACATCAGGGCCCCCCACAACAGGCCCCACAGCTGCAGTCCAGCCGGTCGAGGAGGAGGAGGAGGCAGAGGCGGAAGAGGATGACAAGGACATGGAGGGGGCGGAGGGTGGGGCTGGTGGGAGGGAGGGGAGGGTGAGGGTGTGTCTGATACGTCGGGGGGTGAGGAGGAGGAGAGCGGGGAGGGGGCAAGGGTGAGGGTCGGGGGGAGGTGTCGGGGGAGGAGGGGGGTGTGGAGGGGGAGGGTGGCCCTGTGGGTGGGAGGGGACACAGGACAGCACAGGGCACTGTGGATCCCTGCCAGCTGCTGCATGTGTGCGGCGATGGTGCCCGTCTGGGTGTAGCTATGCCACCCATTGCCAAAGACAGGGCCCACGCACA
This sequence comes from Ichthyophis bannanicus, assembly GCA_033557465.1. Lineage (NCBI taxonomy): Eukaryota > Metazoa > Chordata > Amphibia > Gymnophiona > Ichthyophiidae > Ichthyophis > Ichthyophis bannanicus. Next base: position 501,496,470 of record CM066035.1, read on the forward strand.
TGCCACAACACAAACACTGGGCACCTGGTGTGGATGTGGTGGCAGGTGCATCCAGGACCTGTCTGTGGCAGTAGCTGGCATGCTGCAATGCCAGTGGGCCCAGGACCGCACCATCTGGTGGCTGGCAGGCGCTATTCAGTGGATGGCTGCCGAGATGCACATGCAGCGTGTGGCTGGTATGGGCAGTGCATCTCGACAGCCATCCCCTGATGGGCGTCCCAGGAGCATGTGAGGGTCACAGTGGCGTCCACACACATGCCCTGTGCTGTCCTGTCACCCAGGTCCCAACATGTGGGCTTTTGTACATAGTACGCATTGTAAATATTTGAAAATACAGTTGTGTTAATACATCACAATTGTCATGTGTCTCCCTTACAGACAGACCGTTGACGTGAGCATGGGACCTGTGTGTAGATCCCTATGTGTATGTGTGGTAGACATAGGTAACATACATGGACCATCTCCACACTCAGGTGTGGGGGCTGGCCATGTGCATAGGCATCTGTGTCCCCTGGTGCCCCTGTGATGTACCGATGTGCTGTGTGTCCCGGCAGCTATGGTCACATGCATGCTGCCTGTGATGTGTAGGCTGCATATCAGATGCACCATGCTGGAGGGGAATGGAGGGAAAGCCTAGCAGCAGGTATGTGGCAGGAAGGATAGGACGGACTGCTGTACCCAGGAGCTGCACAGGGGGATAGTTGGTGAGGCCAAGACAGGTGGATGTTGGTCAGGGGGAGGAGCGGTGGCTCACTACAAGTGCTGGGGAGGAGTAAACAACTGACTGTAGCTAGCTACCTTTGTCTGCCTGTGCCTCCTGCAAGCTTATGCGGCTAAACAGCTACGTAGGCCCTGGTGTGGGCATAGAGGATGGTCACACATATGGGTATTTATTTATTTATTTACATTCTCTTATATACCGCGCTATTCTGCATCAGTGCGGTTTACATTGAACAAACTGAAATTACATTGAACAGGGCATTATAACTTGGAGATAATTATTTTACAGGGAACATGGGCTATGGAGGGTTAAGTGGCTTGCCCAAGACCACAAGGAGCACCTGTGGGACTAGAAACCCCAGTCCTTCCGGCCTAAGGTTGCTGTCCTCTAGTGGGATATGAACCCCCGACCTTCCGGCCTGAAGTACCTTGCCCCAACCACTAGGCCACTCCTCCACTCCTAGACTAATGGAGAGCATATTGGGTGTGAGAGAGGGACAGATCCATAAAACATACATGTACCACCATAAACATATTGCTGGTCAATGGGAGAGGTAGGGTATACCCCCACGCATAGGTAGAAGGGTGCACACATGGCACGGTGCATGGCACACAGGGCATGGTATAATGTATGTGTGTTGATTGGTGGCAGTGCAGACACCACACCCCTAAGTGAAATGGGGAGCCACATGTGGCCAGGATGACAACATGGGGGGCAGGATACTCAGGGGAGCACAGTGGCACACACTGGAGACATGCACATAGGTAGAAATAGGTTTCAATGTCTTTATTGTCACGGATGTGGTGACCTGTTCCCTACACTCACATCCTGCATGGCCACTGACATCCACGGTGACCACATCCCACACCACCCCTCTATGCCGGGTCTGCTGGCGCCACCTCTGGCACTGCGGCTGGCTGCTGGGGACACCCAGCTATGGCCTCCTGGGCATCTGCTATACGCAGTAGTGCCGCTGCCATCACCTCAGCTGTGGCACACAGTTGGCTGACCTCGTCCCGTAGGGCCAACAGAGCCTGACGTGTGCCTGTGGGTGAAACACAAAGGGATGTGTGAGACATGTGTCACACCGCCCACTGTGACCCATGCACATGTCCGGTGTAACTCAACACAACACTCCTCAAATCAGGTCTGCATGCGAAGACTAGCAACATGTTACCATGTGTATGTCTGTGTGTCCCATGATCCATCATCACTGCAGGAGATGTTCCTGATCACGGCTCGTGGGGGTCCCAGATATGACACATGGTACTGTGTTGCAATTCATTGTGTCAATGATTGATCTGTCTACTGGTCGCATGGGAGTGGCCAGATAACATGGGGTTCATGCCAAGCACATATATATCTGGGGGTCTCTGTTTGCTCTACACCTGATGCACAGTCCTGCCTACCACCACTACATAAGCTGGGATATGAGGGATATGCAGAGTAAGCTGTCTAGGTGATCAGGGTTAGGGCTTGGGTGCTGTACGTCTCCGTGGGGTACATGGATGACAACAGATGACCCATGCCATGAAAGGGGTTTTTCACATGGCACAGAGTCCCACCAAACATATGGAACCATGTGCCATGGAGCCACTATCCTGGGGAACACATGGGATGTCAGTGCGAATGTAATCCCAACACCCTGGGGAAGTCCCGCCTATTCTGTTACCCACCTTCAGCATCCTTCTTTGAGGAGGTGGTATGAGCCCTCAGCTCTGCCAGGATGACATCCATGCTGGTGGGTGGGCTGAGGGATGGTCCTGGGGCTTGCACTGTGTGCCGGCTCCCCTCCGTGTTGGTGCCCTCCACAGCCAGTGCGCTGCTGCTGGAGGCCCTCGCTGTGGTGAGGACATCCACTGGGCTGACCTCTGCCTCAAGCAACACATCAGTCCCATGGGCCTCCGTACCAGTGCTGGCGCCGACCTCAGACTCTGCCCCCTCTGGTCCCTCCACATCGCCTGGCTCACCCACGTCCTCCTCCTCATATGCCTCCATGGCCTGGGGGTCACCTGGGGGTGGGACAGGGTATACATCACAGATGGTTTTACCACATACAAATATTTGCAGCTGTGTTTCACACCCACACCAGCAGCAATGTGTTGTCCGCCTGTAGCTGCTGTCACTGCACCTACAATGGGGACAACACATGTGCGTACAGTGTGCTGTACCTGGCGGGGGGGCGGGGCAGCCACCTGCGCTGTTGCTGCTTTGCCACATTTGATGGTGTTGTCTTGGAGGATGGTGTGGCGGGTGCTGGGGCCACTGTGTGCAGCAGTAGGTATGCACTGTGCGTGTGATTGGGGCCCACACTCCATGTGTCCTGTGTGCGTATGGGAGCCCTCAATGTGACTGTGACCTGTCATTGTGTGCGTGAGCGATATGTATGTAGTGGCCTGTGTGGTATGCACGGTATGTCTTGCACCATGCGACCGGGTCAGCCAGACGTGTGTGGGGACTGCTGCATTGGTGACCACTGTGCGTTGTGGGTGTACAGCTAACCAGCACTCTGTGTGTTGTGGTGGACCGCTCTGGGGGATGGGTGTAGCAATGCTGGGCATGAGGTTGCACCGTGGGTGGGGGCATGCGAATGTGTCTGTGACACATCAGTGCCTGTGGAGGGGCTAGCCCCAGGTGGTGTGGGGTTTGGGGTGGTGCAGTTGGTGAAGCTTTGGATCTGTGCACCTCAATGGCCTGTGAAGATGGATGTGGGATCCGTACTGTGTGGTGGCCACTGACAGGGTAGTATGTGTCTGGTATCTGTGTGATGTGGGCATTTGCATTTGTTTGCGTCTACCTCATAGACTCAGCGTGATGGGCCGTTCTCTCTCACTGTTCAGGGATACGTCTCCGCACAGGTAATAGCAAACAAGCGTCATAGCTGTTGTAGGTGGAGAGTGCAGTGAGCCCCAGGTCACTGTGTGCTGGGCTAGTTGTATGTCCCTCCTGGATGTTTGCATCTGTCATATTGTGATGCTGGCTTGGCTGCAGATGTATGCTGCTTATGTGTGACCTATGTAGCAGGTAGGGATTTCTGCTGCATGTGCTGGGTTAATGGGGTGGGAGGTGTGATGCCCTCCCTATGTGTGCAGTCTCTGGTTGCTCACATGCACAGTGGTGGGGGGTGGCAATCCGCCTGGTTGATGGACTGGCCCCTCCACCCGATCTGTACCCCTGTGCAGTGCTCGACTACATCCCGGACTGTGATTGTCATGGAGACAGCCCCAGGCACCTGCCACAAACACCATGTACAGACATTGGCAGGTATTGCAGGTTGTGTGACCCCCGATTGCCTGTGTTACGGCACATGTGTCCCCTCGACATAGGCCCCCATCATCCCATTCATGGCCAGCAGGTGCTGGGCGGTTAGCTGTACGGGGGCTGCATATCTCAGACCTACCTGCGTGTGGATGGGCGGTATCCAGCTCTTCCGGCAGTCCCCGCAGGTAGATGGGGCCCAGCCGTTCTGCGAGCTGCTGCTCCAGGAGGGTCAGGCTGGGGTCAAAGGGACCACCCCCACCAGTGCCCATGGCATGTCTCCTTTCCGCTACCATGTGGGCCCGAACACCTCACTTTATATCGTTAAATCATTTCCTCAGTCTGTCCAGGTCCCTGGGTGATCCCCTGGCCTGCACTATGGCCTCCTGTATCTCCTCCCACAGGTGTATGCGTGTCCCCACTGTGGTGCTGGAGCTCAGCCACCCATAGAGCACCTCATAGCGCTCTAGCACACTGGCCAGCAGGATGTGGTTCTCCTGCTGGCTGAATCTAACTGCTCTCCTCCGTTCCTCAGCTGGCACTGTGACCCGCCTCAGTTTGACACTGGGTGGCCTCTCGGACTAACCCTGTGTGGGCTGGGACACACCCGATGGCCCTGCGGCCACCACCTCAGGCCCACCCATCCCTGCCACCCCTGTGGACTGCTGTTCAGGGGATTCCCCCTCGTCCCCTCCTGCCATGTGCTGTCCCTCCATCTCCCTGCTCCCTGTGGCCTCTTCCTCTCATTCCCACCTCTCCCACTCCTTGCCTAATATTCCCTCTCCTGCTGCTCGCCTGGCCTCCGCTCCCTCTCCCCGCTCCCCTCCTCACCTCCTCTCCCTCTCCCTCTCCCCTGCTCCTTTCCTCTCCTCCTCTCCCTCTCCCCTGCACCTCCCCTCACCTCCTCACCCTCACACATGCTCCTCACCACACCTCCTCTCCCACACACCTGCTGCTCACCTCATCTTTCCTCTCCTCTCCTCACCTGCTATCACCCTGACTAATTGCTCTCCACGCCTGCTCTTCACGTGAGGGCACGGCAGCCAGCTGATTGCGGCGGTCTTCTCATGTAAGTACTGCATATGTGGATATTACATTGGTATCTAGACATATGTACTACTACTACTGTTGGACATTTGTATAGCCATACCAGTCATACACAACACTACACAGACATATGGGGGACATTCCCTGCCCATCAGAGCATTCAGGATAGTCCAGGAAGAACACAGGCGGGGTGTGTAGGGGATAACTGCGGATGCACGGGGGTCAGATGAGACTGGATTACCTGCCCTAGGTGGGTACGTTACCGTACACAGGAATGTGGTCGGGGATTGGGGACGGTGGCTGGCGATCACACACAGGTTGTTGGTTCCAGTTGTGGGTTGTGGTGGCGAAAGCATATCTAAGCCCCGAGAATTAGGTGAAATAAAAACATTTACCTCTCAGCAGAGGGATAGCCCTGAGAGCAGTGAGGGTCAAACTGCAGCAAAAGAAAAAAAAAACTACATTCAGTTGCTGAGTGTAGGCTACGCCCAAGCTCCAAGGCAACCAGGGAAGGTAATGGGAAATGCCTGGGGGAGGAGTTGGAAGGGATAGTGCAACCACTCTCTTTTAAACCACAGAGAACAGAAAGAAGAGAGCACTGGAGGGAAGCAGAGCACTGGAGGGAAGTAGAGCACTGGAGGGAAGCAGAGCACCCAAGGAAAGCAGAGCACCCGAGGAAGGCAGAGCACCCGAGGAAGGCAGAGCACAAGGAAAGGGGAGAGCTCCAAGGAAAGGAGACCTCCAGGGAATCTGAGGGGAGTGAGTCCAGCGAGGAAGAGGAAGAAAGAACCTTCAGGAAGCCTGAAGGTAGGAAATCTTCCAGGGACAGCCTCAGAGGGGATCCCCAAACGTCTCAGCATATGGGAAGCCATAGCCCAGGTGGATGCCAGTGCTATAGAAGAAGTATAGCCGGGTCTGGAGACGGGAAGGCTTTACCAGGGAAAGCTGCTGACCAGGAACAAGGTACAACGGCTGTAGTACAGAAATCTGCCAGGAAGTTACCAGCTCTGAAAAGGTCTGTGCATAAAGCTTTTACTGAGAATAATTTAAAACTGTTAGAGTCTCTGAAATGTTTACTAACAGCTAAGGATCTGTATAGCTCTGCTAGAATCCCTGAGGGTGGAAACAGGTCACGCTGGAAGGCACTCTTAGAATTGTTAGAAGAAATTAACCCTTCGCCTGCTCAAGCTGAGCCAAGCTAGGAGTCAAGAGGAAAGGAATCTGAGGACATGCAAACAGATTCTTGCCCTTCTGATCAAGAGTCCATAGAATCTTGCATGGATTGCTCTTTTTGTAAGAAGGCAATATAAGGGAAGTTCTGGGTTTTTGAAGGAAGGAAAACCATTACCGGATTAGCTGGACAAGTACTTTAATTGCTACAAAAGTTTGTGAGTGAGAGTCAGTTGTGTTTAAAGTAAACCAGTAACATTGGAAGCTGTGTTTAAAGGCTGGACACTTTGAATGAAGCAGACGCCAGGCTCAAAAGTGAGCAAGAACCTTTATGCTTTATTGTAGAACACTGAGACTGTGAAAGAAATACATGCCTGTGGTTATAAGCTGCCAGAAACAGTGCTATGTTTAAGTTGCTGTGGAAGCGTTGTTATAAAACTTCTTTTTGTGTTGGAGAAGCATCCTAATTTTGTTTAACATGCGCTGAGCTATTAAATGCTCTGGTTTGGAGGAAGTAAAAATAAATTCCTGTGATTTGCCTTCCAACCCCTTGGACTGAGTTTATTATACACAACTACATTTCCCAGAAGCCACGGCTCTGGATTCTCTTGATAACAAGGGACAATAAAAGGCATGCCTCTACTTCTAGGCAACCGCCTAGGCGTTAGTAGGACGCCACAGGTGGCATAGTTTTAAGGATTACTACCTTCATATACGCACGTACAAGATTTGGGCAAAACCCACACGGAAAAGGAGAACTTCTACCGAAGCCACTGGCAAAGCACAGAACCCTGCTGAGGACGGAGAAAACCCAGAGTGGCAGCAGAAGGTTGGAGCTGGATCAGAAGGACCAACCGGTGACCTGCTTTGCTGATAAATTTGAGGCTACACTGGTACCAGGTAACCCGTAAATAGAAGGGGTTATTCGAGGATACTGGCACTGGGGTATAGCGTGCTCAAGAAGAGCTTAGGCAGCAGTGCTTGTAATTTGTTGGCCGCACTTATTTTTTTTTTTCTGTTTTTCTTGTTGCAGCTCAGACCCAAGATGGAGCGTGGTGACCTTCTCAACTCGATGGCTGAGCAATTCCAGAAGCAACAGGAAATGTCGGCCCGAATCCAAGAACATACTGCAGCCATGTTGCAAGCGCAGCAGAAGCCGCTCCTGGAGATGATGGGGGCATGGCTGGCGGTGCAGGAAAAAGCAAAGGAGTCCACAAGGACAATGCCAGGTTCCTTTGGAGCTTTACAAGAGCTGGGATTATCTTGTAATGGAACATTTACATTTAGACAATTAACCAAAGATGACAATGTAGATGATTTTATGGAAGCCTTCGAGAGGGTAGCACTCTTAACTGAATGGCCAAAAGACCAGTGGGTGGTGCGCCTAGCCGCTTCTCTTACTGGGGAAGCGCTAGCAGCATATAGGGCCATGCCCGCTGCCTTAGCCTCCAATTATGAGGAGCTCAAAAGGGCTATAAAGGACCGTCTAGGGCTAACGCCTATGGTCTACCGCCGCCTCTTGAGAAATTGCAGATTGAAACAGGGTGAAACACCACGAGCACTTTGCCAACGTATTAAAGGGTTGGTAATGAAGTGGCTAACACCTGAGGTTAAGACAATAGATTCCATCCTAGACTGCATTGCATTGGAACAGTTTATGGAGGCAGTTCCCAAAGACCTCCAAACCTTTCTGATCCTAGAGAACTGCCGTAACACCAATGAGGCTACCTCACTGGCAGAGCGCTTTTTCGAAGCGGAATTGGTGGGCCAGATGAAGGGTGGTGTTACTAAACGGGCAGAGGTCGTAACCTCAGAAAGGAAGGGAAGGCCAATGTTGGGGGAAATAACTAAGTCTGTACCCATGGAAAAAACTTGTTATGTAAGAAGGAAATGCTTTTCATGTGGGGAGGAGGGCCATCTTAAAAGAGAGTGTAAAGCAAGGACAGCCCTAATCGTCGCTCATTCTAGAGAGAGTAGGGAGGGATTTTTGTTGGTGGTAGATGTAGAGGATATTGCCACGGAGAGCTTGCTTGACTCTGGAGCCGATCAGTCTATGATCTCCAGAAGACTCTGGAAAAAGATAGAATCCCGGGATAGCCAGGCCCTACAGCCATCTGAAGGCAGCATAAAAATAAGATGCATTCATGGGGCAGCTTCGCTTTACCCAGTGTATAATATCATGGTAAAGGGTCTAGGGACAAGGAAGAGAATACCGGTAGCTGTCGTACCTAGGCTACCGCACGCCTTAGTATTGGGGAGGGATTGGCCCCAATTCAGGCGCGGGTTGAAGGAAGAGTTGCAACAGAAGACAGGCATGATATCTACCCGGGCACGCTCCTGGAGGGGGGAAAAGACCCACCGGACGACCCCACGCATGGGTTGCCCTCTCATGATGATTTGGTAACTCCCTCTAGGGGTAACCCCAAGAAGGGAAGGGCTGAAAAACGCCGAGAAAGGCAAATTAGGTCGCGAAATAGAGCCGAACTGGCCGCTGGATGGGACTTGCCCTGGGTCTCGGCTGAATTAGTCAAGAAATTTCCCTCCTTCCCCAGAGAACAGCAGGCAGATCCCACCCTAGCCCGGGCATTTGAGTATGCCCAGAAAGGGTCGGAAACCCTACCTTGATGTTTTTTAGACAACAATGTGTTGTACCGCAAAAGTCTAGATCCTAAGATAGGGAATACAAGGAAGCAACTAGTAGTTCCCAATACTTTCCGGGCCCTAGTCCTAAGGCTCGCGCCCATGACCATCTGGTTGGGGGTCATAAAGGAACGCATGGTACCTTGGACCAAATTCTAGCTCGTTTCTATTGGCCCGGGGCTTTTAAGGAGATCTCTAGATTCTGTGAGGCATGCCGTTCCTGCCAGCGCGTCACTGCGAGCCACCCCCCAAGGATACCATTGGTACCCATACCTGTTATATCGAAGCCTATACATAGACTCACCATGGACATAGTGGGGCCCCTGATAAGGACACCCCGTGGGTTCCAATATATATTTGTCATCATAGACCAGGCCACAAGGTTTTCCTGGGCTGTTCCACTTCAAAATATGTCAGCGCGCACTATAGCCTCCGAAATAGTGAAATTGTTCTGTGAAGTGGGGTTCCCACATGAAATCCTAACGGATTGGGGAAGTAACTTTATGTCCCGGTACCTGGCTAAGGTTTGGGATGCTTTTGGTATCCGACACGTTAAAACAGCCGCATACCATCCGCAGTTAAACGGCTTAGTAGAAAGGCAGAACCAAACGTTAAAAAAAATATTAAGGAGAAGTCTTGATGGCAACATGGCAGAGAGGCACACGATGCTCCCTTTCATACTGTATGCATGTAGGGAGCGGAAACAGACCTCTATGGGCATTTCCCCGTACGAACTAATGTATGGGCGACCTCCACGGGGAATTTTAGACATCCTATGGGAACAGTGGGTTGAGCCGGCGGGGGACGAGGTAGGCGTGCCCCAATTCTTAAGGGATCTGAAGGGCCGGTTATATCGTACATCCCAGGTTGCAGAAGAGAACCTAACAACCAGCCAGATACGTCAGAAGGCCTATTATGATCGCCACACGAAACTGCGCCAGCTAGAGATAGGTGAAAAAGTAATCGTAATGGTGGTGGGAGCCGCTCCCAAATTTGAAAATAGATGGAAGGGGCCCTATAGAGTAATACAGCAGATAGGTCCTGTATCATATGCAGTGGAAAACAGAAGCGGGCGACAGCAGGTGTACCATATCAACGTCTTGCGACCTTGGCATGAGCGGGTAGCAATGGCCCAGTTTGCTGCAAGAAGAGATAAGCCAGATATAGGCCAGATAGACCTCAACATCCTATCAAGGATTACGGGCTGGGCAGGGGTTGGTATGCCAGCCCGTAATATCTTAAGGGGGGGATGTGTGGTGGCGAAAGCATATCTGAGCCCCGAGAATTAGGTGAAATAAAAACATTTACCTCTCAGCAGAGGGATAGCCCTGAGAGCAGTGAGGCTCAAACTGCAGCAAAAGGAAAAATACTACATTCAGTTGCCGAGTGTAGGCCACGCCCAAGCTCCAAGGCAACCAGGGAAGGTAATGGGAAACGCCTGGGGGAGGAGTTGGAAGGGATAGTGCAACCACTCTCTTTTAAACCCCAGAGAACAGAAAGAAGAGAGTACTGGAGGGAAGCAGAGCACTCGAGGGAAGCAGAGCACCCGAGGAAAGCAGAGCACCCGAGGAAGGCAGAGCACCCAGAAAGAAAGAGCACCAGGAAAGGGGAGAGCTCCAAGGAAAGGAGACCTCCAGGGAATCTGAGGGGAGTGAGTCCAGCGAGGAAGAGGAAGAAAGAACCTTCAGGAAGCCTGAAGGTAGGAAATCTTCCAGGGACAGCCTCAGAGGGGATCCCCAAACGTCTCAGCATACGGGAAGCCATAGTCCAGGTGGATGCCAGTGCTACAGAAGAAGTACAGCCGGGTCTGGAGACGGGAAGGCTTTACCAGGGAAAGCTGCTGACCAGGAACAAGGTACAACGGCTGTAGTACAGAAATCTGCCAGGAAGTTACCAGCTCTGAAAAGGTCTGTGCATAAAGCTTTTACTGAGAATAATTTAAAACTGTTAGAGTCTCTGAAATGTTTACTACCAGCTAAGGATCTGTATAGCTCTGCTAGAATCCCTGAGGGTGGAAACAGGTCACGCTGGAAGGCACTCTTAGAATTGTTAGAAGAAATTAACCCTTCGCCTGCTCAAGCTGAGCCAAGCTAGGAGTCAAGAGGAAAGGAATCTGAGGACATGCAAACAGATTCTTGCCCTTCTGATCAAGAGTCCATAGAATCTTGCATGGATTGCTCTTTTTGTAAGAAGGCAATATAAGGGAAGTTCTGGGTTTTTGAAGGAAGGAAAACCAGGACCGGATTAGCTGGACAAGTACCTTAATTGCTACAAACGTTTGTGAGTGAGAGTCAGTTGTGTTTAAAGTAAACCAGTAACATTGGAAGCTGTGTTTAAAGGCTGGACACTTTGAATGAAGCAGACGCCAGGCTCAAAAGTGAGCAAGAACCTTTATGCTTTATTGTAGAACACTGAGACTGTGAAAGAAATACATGCCTGTGGTTATAAGCTGCCAGAAACAGTGCTATGTTTAAGTTGCTGTGGAAGCGTTGTTATAAAACTTCTTTTTGTGTTGGAGAAGCATCCTAATTTTGTTTAACATGCGCTGAGCTATTAAATGCTCTGTTTTGGAGGAAGTAAAAATAAATTCCTGTGATTTGCCTTCCAACCCCTCGGATTGAGTTTATTATACACAACTACATTTCCCAGAAGCCACGGCTCTGGATTCTCTTGATAACAAGGGACAATAAAAGGCATGCCTCTACTTCTAGACAACCGCCTAGGTGGCAGTAGGGCACCACAGGGTGCAGCATGGTAAATGGAGTGTGGTGTGTGGTCAGCAGCAGGAAAGCGGGACGTAGGTGGCACCATTTGCCTAGACGTGTGGATGCCACGATGGGGGATATTGGCGCATTGGTCACATAACATACACTGATTGGCACAGACTGTGTGTTACATGTTTGTGTACAGTGCTGTGTACGACTGGCAACAATATGTACATGCTCAGTGGTAGTAGTATTGGCAGGAGTTAATATTCTGGGGGGAAGGTACAGAGTACACCCACAGGTACTACATCATTTGCTCAGTGGGGTAACCTACACCTGGATGCATACACGGATTGTGAGCCAGTGAGGTGATTTGACAGAAGCAGTATTATGGTCATGGCACTGCCGGCAGATGATTAGCCATGCAGCGGCGTGTTGGTTGGTTTGCGGCAGACACAGCTGATTCAAGGGGATAACAGCAAGGTGTAGGTTACAGTTAGCAAATTGGGAGGTGACCGAGGGGTGCATTCACATTTTACTTGTGTGTTAAGGGAGGATGGGGGATATTGCTCATGTTATCTGGAATGACACTGCATGTCTTAGCTACATGATGCATATGTGTGGGGGAGGAGAGGGAGGGGTCACAGACAACCCCTACATTTCGTATCAACGTGCGGAAATGTGTTGCAACCTATACACAGACATCTAATATGGGGGCAGGGCTTACGGTGAGAGCTTAGATGTTGGGTTGTGGCCAGGTTCCGTTTCAGGCAGCGTGGATATATCAGGCCAGATCTGTCAGACACACAAACATAGCTCAGGGTCTGGATTGGCAGGGGCTGTTCAGGGATGTTGGAATATATTTTGTTACTCACCAGCATACAGTTTGCACTGAGCGGCCGGGGATCAGATAGCTCTGGAACATGCAGACACAGGACATATCCCTGTATTCCAGCATATGGGTGCAGGCATGCAGGGCAGGTGGGACCATCACAACACACACTGAAGGTGTGATGGGTGAGATATGAGGTGCAGGGGGTTAGTACGGAGGCAGTGTGGACATGCGAGGACAGTATATCAGGGTGGCGGGTGTGGTCATCAGTGTCTGGGGAAGCAGAAAGGAGATGAACTGGGGCGTATGGGGTATAGGGCCTTTAATTTTAGCATTAACACATCATTGGGGACTTTGGCAGGGGCAATTCTGTACAGTGTAATGGACAAAAGCTAGATTGAAATGGATTTGGGGGCATGAGGGATGATGACGTGATGGTGCTGTATGTGTTACACAGCTCAAAAATGACATATGCATGTATCTGGTGTGTTTATCCCTTGACAGGATATGTTGTATGACCTCCCTGGTGCTGTGGTTCACTGGCAGCTGTCTGTACCCCACTCAACGTGCAGGAGAATAGGGTAGATGGACATACAGGTACATGGTGTGTGGGGACAGTCAGCCACAGATCATGTCTGGGGTCATCTGTCCAATGCACATATGTTGTGCTTCACCTTTTTGGTCTGAAACCCCATACCCCATATGTTACTGTTGTCACACACAGGCACATGTGTTCCTGCCCAGCTCATCTGCTCCAGCACTGTTTCTGGAAAACATGCCAGAGAGCTGCGTGTGTCCACACGTCCTAGGTATTCTGTTGGTGGGCTGCATGTACACCTTCCATGACATTGTGACATCAGCCAAATGCTGTGTAGCATTGCTTTGGCCAAGAGCTATCTCCACTGATCTCAAATTGTCCATGGACAGCCCGTATGCTACTGGTGGCATGCTCACCCTAACATACTGTGTGTGTGTTTGTTTTTCTAGTGTGGGTGTGTAAGGGTACAGTGTGCATACAGTTTGAATTATCATGTGGTGGGTGGTGTTTTAACACCTGTGGAGGGTTGGGGACTCTGCTATCTGTAACCTACTGCCGTTGACCATGTTTACATTGTGCGCATCTGTTTTATGTTGTGACCTGACCTATCTCTTGTGTGCTGTCAGAATACTATCCATCAGCATTTCAGTATCACAGATGTTCTACTTTGGACATGCGCCAACGGCAGCTGGAGATGAGGATATGGTGATTCTATACATTCCTCTGACATCTTCTGTTTTCACTGTGACATGGTGTTGCCTTTTCCTGCCTCAGACAGTCCCTAGCAGACACTTTCTGCAGACAGACGGTAGGTTGCATCTTGGATCTTCTGGAGATGACATCTGCTGTTCTTTGCTTGCGTTTTGTTGTGTTTTTCAGGGAGTTATCCTGTGGGGTCACTATGCACCAATGCTGATGGACATGGGGGGGAGCAGTGAGGCGCCTGTGTAACATGTGCATGGACATGACCATATCCATAGGACACCCTCGTGTATGGTTCAATGGCCACATTTCCATGACATGCACTGTGTTATGTGTTGTGCTAATTTCATGTTTGCATGTCTGGTGTTGCATTCTATACATATTGCTGTCTGCCTACCTGCAATGTTCCCTGGTGTTCTGTGCAACATACCATGACAGTGTTTCTCCTTCTTCTGATACAGGGCAGAGCACACACACTGCACATCGACTTCTCTGCATCATGCAGGCACCATCACCCATGTGTCTGAAATCACAACAAGACTATGCAGCTATCCCTGGGATATGGTGGCATAGGATGGCTGACCTCTGCATATGGCCCACATGCCTATGATGGACATTGATGTAGGACTACTACATTGGGCATAGATGGCCTGTCCTACACAACGTTGCTACTGTGCTCTGGCTGGGTGTGGGGTTCATCGCAGGGGACATACATGACCTTTTGTGTGCTGTGGCAGATTGGGATGTACCACTTGCGTATGCAGGCCCAGGAATTCACGGACAGTCTTCACGGGACATGTTGGTTTGCAGAGGCTATGTGCACTATGGACACTGTGTACAGGCCCCTACGTGTGCAGCAGGGACTGACATACTTGCTGCATGTTCTACATCCATCTGACATTGTGTTACTGTATATTGCCTATGTGTGTGACCTGCACTGCAGGATATCCTAATCTGTTTAGTTCACCAAGAGCATACAGCCATGCGTGTGGCACAGGGGTGACATTGTATAGGTCCTCTGGTATTTGTAGGGCTACCTGGCACTTGAACATGACACGGTATTTACCACCTCACCACTTTGATGTGTGCCAACATCTTCAGTCGATATTTGCCATCACCACGTGTGCTACAGTGCATGTGGGGCATCATTGTGTCATTGTTTAACGTACACGTTCCAGGTGCATGTGACTGAATATGTTGGTACAGCAGGGCATAAGAACGTAAGAACATAAGAACATAAGATATGCCATACTGGGGTCAGACCAAGGTCCATCAAGCCCAGTATCCTGTTTCCAACAGTGGGCCAATCTAGGTCGTACGTACCTAGCAGTTTCCCCAAAAGACACAGGTTCCACAATGCTTGTACTGGGTCAAGCATTGATATACTGGGTCCCTTCTTAATAATGGTTTATGGACCTTTCCTCCAGGAACTTATCCAAACCTTTTTTAAACCCAGCTACAGTAACAGCCTTTACTACATCCTCTGGTAACAAATTCCAGAGTTTGATTACACGTTGAGTGAAAAAATATTTTCTTTTATTAGAAGCTTGCTGCGGAAGCAAAAACGCGAAATAAAGATTTTTTCAAGTACATTCGTAGCAAAAAACCTGTGAGAAACTCAGTTGGTCCATTAGACGATAGAGGAGTTAAAGGGGCACTAAGAGGCAACAAGGCGATAGCGGAGAGACTGAATGAATTCTTTGCTTTGGTCTTTACTGAAGAAGATGTAGGGATGTTACCCATGACTGAAGTGGTATTTAAAGGTGCGGAAGAATTGAAGGAAATATCGATACACCGGGAAGATGTATTACAACTAGTAGATAAACTGAAGAGTAGCAAATCACCTGGGCTGGATGGTATACATCCAAGGGTGTTGAAAGAACTGAAATATGAGATTGCAGACCTGCAATTAGTAATCTGTGAGTTTTCATTAAAATCATCTGTGATACCTGAATGTAACACCAATTTTTAAAAAGGGTTCCAGGGGTGATCCGGGAAACTACAGACCGGTGAGCCTGATGTCAGTACCAGGAAAAATGGTAGAAACCATCATAAAGAACAAAATTACTCAGCATGTAGATAGTCATGGCCTAATGGGAGACAGCCAACATGGCTTTAGAAAAGGAAGATCTTGTCTTACTAATCTGTTATGTTTTTTTGAAGGTGTGAATAAACAGGTGGACAAAGGTGAGTCGATTGATATAATGTATCTGGACTTTCAGAAAGCCTTTTACAAGGTCCCTCATCAGAGACTTTTGGCAAAACTAAAGAGTCATGGGATAGGAGGAAGTGTACTATTGTGGATCAGGAACTGGTTAAAAGATAGAAAGCAGAGGGTAGGGTTAAATGGCCAATTTTCCCAAAGGAGAAAGGTGAATAGTGGTGTACCCCAGGGATCTGTGCTGGGTCTGCTGCTTTTTGACATATTCATAAATGACCAGGAAAGGGGAATAACGAGTGAGATTATCAAATTTGCAGATGACACAAAACTATTTAAAGTTGTTAAAACCCAAGAGGATTGTGGAAAATTGCAAGAGGATCTTGATAAATTGGAAGACTGGGCATCAAAATGGCAGATGAAATTTAATGTGGACAAGTGCAAAGTTATGCACCTAGGGGAGAACAACCCAAACTATGGTTACACGATGCAAGGTTCCACATTAGGAACTACCATCCAGGAAAAAGATTTAGGCGTCATTGTGGATAATATGTTAAAACCCTCATCCCAGTGTGCAGCGGCGGCCAAGAGAGCAAATAGAATGCTAGGTATCATAAGGAAAGGAATGGAAAATAAAACAAAAGATATAATGCCTCTATATTGTTCCATGGTGAGACCGCACCTTGAATATTGTGTGCAATTCTGGTCGCCGTATCTTAAAAAGGATATCGCGTTATTAGAAAAGGTTCAGAGAAGAGCCACCAAAATGGTAAAGGGGATGGAAGGTTACTCCTATGAAGAAAGGCTAAAAAAGGATAGGGCTCTTTAACCTGGAAAAGAGACGGCTGAGGGGAGATATGATAGAAGTCTATAAATTAATGAACGGAGTGGAACGGGTAAACATAGATTGATTGTTTACGTTATCAGAATATAGAAAGACTAGGGACATGCAATGAAGCTACAGGGTAAACTATTTAAGACTAATAAAAGAAAATATTTTTTCACTCAACGTGTAATCAAGCTCTGGAATATGTTACCGGAGGATGTAGTAAAGGCTGTTAGTGTAGCTGGATTTAAAAAAGGTTTGGACAAGTTCTTGGAGGAAAGGTCCATAAACCATTATTAAGAAGGGACCCAGGATATCAATGCTTGACCCAGTACAAGCATTGTGGAACCTGTGTCTTTTGGGGAAACTGCTAGGTACGTATGACCTAGATTGGCCATGTTGGAAACAGGATACTGGGCTTGATGGACCTTGGTCTGACCCAGTATGGCATATCTTATGTTCTTATGCTTCTTTGTACAGCACAGTGTGCCCTTTATGCAGCCTATGTGCCGCATATTATCTATTACATATAGCTGTTCCTTTGTACTGTCCATGTGGCTAGTATGCTTGTGTGATTGTTATTGCTGTTGTTGAGCTGATCTGTCCCAGCTTGTGTTTGCAGGTTCAATTTTCACATGCTCCTTTTCAGCACCATTCCCCATTTTGCCCTGCTACATACAGCATCACCTTCCGCCCTTTGGTTTTCTTTTCCTTTCTCTCTTTGCATGCTGTTTGGACTGCCTAACACTTTACTTATTGTGTGTGTGCATTTGTGTATATGTGGCTCTTGTCCCAATTGCAGACTGCGATATGCGCTGTACACAGTTCTTCTACATTTGCATTACATCATAGTTACTGTTGGGGTTGCCTTTTCCTGGCATACAACAGGCTTTTGGTGTGGTGCCATGCAGTGTTGCTGTATGTAGCCTTTGCTGTTTGACTCACATTGGTGGGGTAGGCGTACCAGTTTTTGCATTAACCTATGTGCTAGTGATGATATATCGGAGATCAGTGTTTAGCACACAGACCACCCTCACCTCATTTGTGGACCTATGGTGCCCTATACAGTGGCTTGCCTGTGCTTTTACCCTGCCCCAGTAAGTACAGCAGATTGTTGGTGTGGTGACTTGCAGTTGTTGTGTGGCCCAGCGCATTGCTATGATGGATAGGTCCCATATAGGCTTCATATGCACAGTGGTTTAGTACAACTGACAATCATTCCCGGCCAGTCCGTCATGGTTTGACCCGCCCCTGACATGTGTGTTCTTCGGACGGCCTTCTTTTACTGCCTCATGATCCTAGCACGAAACTGTTTTTCCTTCCTATAACAAGTCTATATCTGTGGCAGATGTGTGTGGGTCGGCACACAATAGCCTAATCACACAGTTGCCAGGCATCCTTTCTTGTCCCGTCTGTCTCTGCCAGTTGTGTGGCCAGTCCTGCCCTAATTTGTGCACCTACTAGCCCCATGTCTGCCTGGCCGCCTGAGGTTAAGTACGCTGACCTTTTCTGGCATTGCACGCTCATCCTTGTATGAGCTTCGTCCTCGTGTCGATATGCTCTAGCATGGGAGCCCACTACGTCGCAGCACACGAATGCGCTGGTATCCATTCCTCCGCGCAAAAATGGTTATGCGAGGCACGCGAGCACCTCCTACCTGACACTCAAATGACCGTCGGACACGTAATTTGCATCCTTCCTTGCCGACACACTCCTTCATGTCATGGTACACCCTTTCATCATCACCCATCACCCTAGGCATATTGGTTACATCCGCGCGGCCTCCTGATATGTTTCTGCAACTTTTTCCAGCAGCCACATGAGCGTGACACGAGAGGAAGGCAGCCCGACATGTTGATACAGGTCCAGCTCAGCTCCGCTGCATGTGATGAACCCTGCCCAGACAGTTGTTGTTTGGCTTTGCCTTTGGTACTCTGGTGCAGTCAGTAGGGGTACCATCTGTGTTTGGGCCATATCATTTTTGTGCTATTCAACTTGAGACACTCCTGTACTGCACACTGGCCCACCTTTTCATGGCGTTCACCCTTGCCCTCCTTTGGGGGCAACTTTAGATCACCTTAGTCCTGCACCAGCTCATGGGAGCCACCTTATATGGGTGCCTTGGAGGGTGGCAAACTGACGGCGCATCATAGGGCACCTGTAGGATGGGCGCTATAATATGTGGCATCAGTTTACTGCTCTGCAGCATGGGTTTTTCGGATTGCAGCCACACACTGATGCAGATCTGTCCGTTACACGCAGTTAAAAGGAAATGGTCTGGGACTGGCCATATTGTATGCACCCAGAGAAGCTCAAACTCATGACTGCTGTCTCGGCAAGCATTGTACTAACCGGTGTACTACACCACTATAGCTATAATCACAGCGCTTTTCCTACGTACTTGAGGCTTATTGCGCCGCAAACGTGCGAGCACCACACACCTATCGCGTGGAAAAAGGCCAAGGTGCCCTCTTTCGCGCAATAGATGGCCATAACGCCAGAATACCCACTTCCTTATATGGGATTCTTTTTTTTTCCACCAAGTTAGCGCTACAACTAGCGCCGGGGCTGGTTGACATTAAAACTGTTTAGTAAACAGACCCCAAAGTTTCTAGATGAAATAAATGACTGCTTCTGGAGCAGTTGGTGCAAAAGATAAGGGTGTTGGGGCCATTGGCAATAGTGATCATAGCATGATCGCGTTTGATGGAATTAATGGAGGAGGGATGATAAGGAAATCCACAGTACTACCGTTTAACCTTTCCAAAAAGGAGAGACTATGATAAATGATGGAAAAACAGTTAAAAAAAACTAAAAGGAGCAGTTGCAAAGGTTAAAGACTTACATACAAGCTTGGGTGTTGTTTAAAACTTATATCTTGGAAAGCCCAGACCAGATGTATTCCATGCTTTAAGAAACGTGGAACGGAAGTCCAAAAAACTGCCAGCGTGGTTGTGGTTTAAAGGTTGACGCGTCAGAGAGGATGTTGGTTGCCAAAAAAGCATCTCTCAGGAAATGGAAAAAAAGAGCCAAATGACGTAAACTGGAAACTGCACAAGCACTGGCAATTTTATGACAAGGCATTGATAAGGCAGGACAAAGAGAGAATGTGAGAAGAGAATTGCTGCGGAAGCAAAAACACCTACAAAAGACTTGTTTCAAGTACATTCGTAGCAAAAACCCCCCTGACCAGAGTCAGTTTGGATCATTAGATGATAGAGGGGTAAAAAGGAGCACTAAGAGGGGACACGGCCATAGCGGGAGAGAATGAATGAATTCATTGCTGCAGTCTTTACTGAGGTAGATGATAGGGGTGTTACCCATGACTGAAGTGGTATTTAAAGGCTATACTGCAGAAGAATTGAAAGCACTATCAATACACCGGGAAGATGTATCTACAACTATTTGATAGAAACTGAAGATGCGGAGTAAATCACCTGGACCAAGATGGCATACATCCAAGGGTGTTAAAAGAAATGAAATATCAGATTTAAGAACTGCTATTAGTAATCTGTGAACTCTCATTAAAATAGATCTGCAATACCTGAAGATTTGAGGAGTGCCCATGTAACGCCAATTTTTTAAAAAGGGTTCCAGGGGTGATCTGGGAAACTACAGACCAGTGAGCATGATGTCAGGACCGGAAAAAATGGTAGAAAACCATAATAAAGGACAAAATTAATGAACATGTAGATAGTCATGGCTTAATGGGAGACAGCCAACATGGCTTTAGACAAGGAAGATCTTGTCTTAATAATCCGTTAGGTTTTTTTGAAGTTGTGAAAAACAGATAAACAGGTAGACAAAGGTGAAGTCAGTTGATATGTGTATTCTGGACTTTCAGAAAGCCTGTGATAAGCTCCATCATCAGCGACTTTTGGCAAAACTAAAAAAGTCATGGGATAGGAGGCAGTGCGTAATCTTGTGGATCAGGAACTGGTTAAAAGATAAAAAGCAGAGGGTAGGGCTAAATGGCCAATTTTCCCAATGGAGAAAGGTAAATAGTGGAGTACCCCAGGGATCTGGGCTGGGTCCACTGCTTTTGGACATATACATAAAGGACCTGTGAAAGTGGACAACGAGTAAGGTTATCAAATTTGCATATGACATGCAAACTATTTAAAGTCAGTTAACACGGTAAAGGGTAGATAGATTGTTGACGTAATCAGAATATAGAAAGAGTAGGGAAAATGCAATGAAGCTACATGGTAAACTATTTAAGACTAATAAGAGAAAGAAAATATTGCTTCACTACAAGGTGTAATCCATCTCTGGAATTTATTACTGGAGGATGTAGTAAAAGCTGTTATTTTAGCTGGGTTTAAAAAAGGTTTAGCGACAAGTTCTTGGAGGAAAGGTCAATAAAGGTGATTCAGAAGGGACTAAGGATATTCAATGCTTGAACCAATACTAGCATTGTGGAACCTGTGTCTTTTGGGGAAACTGCTAGGTAATTATGACCTATATGGCCACTCTGAGAAACAGGATACTGAGCTTGGATGGACCTTGGTCCGAAACCAGTATGGTAATATCTTATTGTTCTTATACAACAGCAATCTCAGTAGGAAGAAGTCTGACCTCTTAATAGAGTCTGTGGAAGCATGAGTACAGGCTCTCGTAAGGGCAATAACTGCAAAAGGAAGTTGTTTTCTTGTAAAAAGGAGGCCCACTTGTATAGGACGGGCCTAGTAATAGCAGGAGGAATTGGGTTACCAGAAAGTCCTTTTGCATCTATCACTTCCACAGTGAGAGGAGCTGTGGGGAATTCCGAACATATGAGAGCTGATCTAGTGGCTCC